>LR990627.1:6954158-9534627 GCA_905147815.2 Phalera bucephala
AATGATATTATTAGTTATATAAAAGAAAAGACAAATGATATTATGTCTATAAATAATAAATATAAAGCAAACAAAAAGGTATAACGCGTATAAAGTGTATATTTCTGAAAGCGACTTAGCGTTATTTTTAAATGATAAGTTTTGTAACGGTATATTCTTTAGACGTCGCATCGGCATCGGGGATGTTTGCGCATTATGGCTCTGATGATTTTCATGCCATCATTAGCAAGAAAACTGTGTCCCTGATAAACCGAGTGCGTGGCAGTCACAACGGCATCCTGAAGACGGCGGACCGATTCTCATCCCCTCTCTGGGGAACCCTGGTCCGAAGAGTAATTTAAAAATTCGATTGGATCTTATTACATCATTTATTATTTTGTATTATTATTATATTTCATTATTTATGATTGTTAATTTAAATCATTATTAATATTTTAACATGTAATAATTTTCTGTGTTTGTGGTAATATGGACTATATGATGTTTGAAATAAATATTTCATTTTATTTATTTATTTAAAATAGCTATATCTGATTCTCTAAAAACAATTTTTCCCAAGATATTATCTGAGATTTGTTTCTTCTGGCTGTTTATTTATATGAAAGCGTAAATGTTCCTACAATATAAGAGAAGTGAATGTGGGCCAACTTCTTTCAAAAGGACGGAGCAGTAAAGGATGTAAAAAATTAGGCGGTCAACAGTCCTCGATTCGTTAAAGGAAATTGGCAGGATCCCACTCATGGTTTTGCCTGATATCGATTTGAAGCATCAATGTATGAAAAAATGTTAAAACTATAGGGTTTCCATTACTTAAACATAAACACCGAAAATTTTTATTTGAAATATCGAAAACAAAAAGATATTAACATTTTAAGTTTTAAGGTTGCTTAGCAGTGGGACAGAATTAGTTGATTCATTATTTTTGTTATCACCTAGTTACCAACCGTACACTGCAGCATTTAGAGGTAAAATAAAAATGGTTATCAAGATTTATAAATATTCATTCGTCACATACAATAGCTAAGAGTCTAGTTGTAGAGCTTGCTCTCGTGTTTTGATCCTTGGATCTTGAATTATATAGCTGAGCATTATTGACGCCAATATAACATTTATACGAACGTAATGCGTGTAGGTCTGTCACACCTTTCCGTCTCCAAGCAAAGCATACCCACACAATTTCATTAAGTACGATCGGAGTCCGTTTAGAGAAAGCAATTATGAGTTTCGTACGATAAAATCGAGTAGGTACGATAGCAGTAGGTTTTAAACTAAAAACAAATCAAACAACCAGGAAGAAAAAGAATACCGTAAAATGTTTTGGTAAGTGCAAGTATAACGTAGTGATTATATTCTCTTTGAGTTCAAGTTGTCAATACATTGTCAACACAAATGTATTGCCACTATATTTATTTTCAATCAATTCCATAAACTATTTAACATATGCTAAAATATGTTGTGTATAATATATACATGTTTTTGATATTAACTATTAAGGAATTATTTCAACTATCTGAAAGCAAAACATTACGACAGTTTTATAAATCAATAGTCTATAACTAAACGTTTATTTGCAAATGTTTATTTGTTTCTACTACTGGCATTTCTTTTTCAAATATGGCAATTATCATGCTTCAAATAAAATGGATAAATATTAATTTCATCAAATAAAGTACTTTAATTTTAAAAATATTATCCTGCGCGTTTAGATACAAAATTAATTTTGTGTAAAAACCGACTGAATTATATCACAAATATTTGCACATGTCGTATTTTAATACTCAGGTAGAATCTCGCCATTGTTCTTTAAGCTCTATTAGATTTCAGGTTTATTAAAGGAATGAAATTACATCTCTTACACAGTAAAATGGCCTATAATGACAATATCCATCAAAGTGTTAACGAGCAATTTCCCGGATGTCGGTGTCTGCTGTCGGATTAATTAAATTTCACTCGCGCTATAACTTAAAATGGCTTTTTAATAGACTGCACTATAACCCTGTTTGGAATTTAAAAAAAAATCAATATACATACTCTATTTTATCTACCTTTCTTTTCGTTTCGACGGCCTACATGTCGACTCTTATCACTTCGACCGCATTGTCAATGTGGTATGTATGTATGAATACATACCTATATATGTACTCGGTCGCTTGCATGCGACAGCGTCAGCTGTTCAGTCAGTAATAAACAAGTCACTACACTAGGCGGTTGTTTAATTGCATTCCCAAACATAACACTAGCGACGAGTTTACGTATACCCACATTTGCAAAGAAAAAAAATGTCTCAGATAATAGGAAATATTTCCGTTTTCGATCATATTTACTCACGATTGGGAAATATTTTATAGTAAGCTGCAACAGTTCTTGCATTTAAACGGTATAAGTTTGGAGAAAAAGAAAGCTGTGCTGTTGACACATCTATCAGATGAAACATATCGCCTGGCGCGGAATTTAGTTCACCCGCGCGAAGTGGAAGAAGTGACCTATGAAACGTTAACTGAAGTGCTTGCGAAACATTTCAAACCGAAAAGATGTACCTTCGCCGACAGTGCAAAGTTTTATGAAGCCATCAGGAAGCATGGAGAGAGTATCGTGGCGTGGGCGGCACGTGTCAGGGGACTAGCCGTCCACTGTGATTTTGGCAGTTCGTTGGAATCCGTGATGCGTGATAAGTTCGTGCTGGGGTTAAGCGCAGGACCTGAGCGAGATCGCTTGCTCGAACAGAACGCAGCTACTTTAACATTTGCTAAGGCGCTGGAGGTAGCCCAACAGGCGGCCTGCGCGCGGGAAGCTCGTGCAGCTGCACTAGCAGAAGCGAGCGGCAGCGGCGTCCTTGGGGTCAAGGAAGAACCTGTTTACCGTGTAAGCGGCGGTCGGGGATATACATCGCAGCAGAAGTCAAAGAGTGTTTGTGACGTGTGCGGTCTTAAAAATCACGCGGCGAGTGAGTGTCGTTATAAAAATTATCGTCGTCAAAAGTGCGGTAATAAGGGTCATCTCAAAAAGTGTGTACGACCAAGAAATCTCGTGTGTATAATACAGAAGCCACATTGCCGTCAAACGAAAAAGAGGACCGCGCCTGTAAGGAATGCGGGCTTTTTAACTTAAGGTATGTTAAGTACCCACCCTTAACTGCAGATGTTTATGTTAATAGAATTCCTTTAAAAATGGAAATAGACTCAGGCGCTGGATGGACTGTCATTTCTGATAAATGTTACAAACAAAATTTTGCCAATTATAAGCTTCGAAATTGTGGTTTAAATATGTTTATGTATAATGGGCAAAAAGTATCACTATTAGGTTATTTTGTAGCTAATGTATGCTATATGAATAAGCAAAAAGACTTAGAAATCGTTGTTGTAAGAGGTGGTGGCCCACCGTTGCTAGGCCGCGATTTTATGATTAAATTTGGTTTAAATATATGTTGTATGAATAACTTTATTTCCTGTAATAAGACTCCATGCTCGACTGAGGTGCGACAATTACTTGAGGATTTTTCAGACTTATTTTTTATTTAATTTTATTTTATTCTTTATTGTACACATATATACACAATGAATCATTACATAGGATATTTTATGTACAAAGGTGTGCTTAACTCAAAATTGAGTTTTCTTACAGCTAACCTGAGCGATAGAGAGATGAAAAGTAGAGAGGACAGTAACAAGTGTACAATGGAATAAAAGTATACACAAATACACAACACATTACATACACATATAAGTCAACAAAATAATATAAATTAATATACCTATTTATCCCTACATAATATATATAAATAATTACATATAATAGTATATACCTACATATATAAATATATGATTCATGATGAAAGGAAATGCTCTTTAATTTTCCTCTTGAATACGTCCAGTGAGACGCTATCGCGTATAGAGTGTGGAAGTGAATTCCACAGCTGCACCGCGCGAACAGTGAAAGAACCATTATAAAGGCTAGAAGTGTGACGGGGAGTACGGAGAAGAAGAGAAGAAGATGTGCGGCAGGGCTTGCCCCTGGGGACTAAATATTCAAAGCGTTCCCTTAGATAAGATGGTGAATTAGGATTGTGAAGAAGAGAATAGAGTAGTGAAAGAATATGAGTATCTCGACGACGTCGAATAGGCAACCACTTTAACTGCGCCCGAAATTCAGAGACATGATCGTACTTTCGGAGCCCGAAAATAAAGCGGATGCACAAATTCTGAAGCCGTTCGAGTTTATTGAGAAGCTCCTCCGTTGCGTCCAAGAAACAGACATCAGCATAGTCCAGAAGGAGAAGGAGAAGAGATTGAGCAAGAGTTATTTTAGTATGAAAGGGCAGGAACTTTTGGAGTCGCTTGAGAGACTGGAAGGACCAATAAATCCTTCTGCTTACTTCTGCAATGTGGACATTCCACGAAAGATGGCAGTCGATATAGACACCTAGATTTTTAGCACTTGTGGAATAGGCTATAGGAACTGAGTCGTAGAGTACCGGTGGAAGAGAATTTTGATCTAAGAGATTGAAGTAGTATCTGCTACCAATAATGAGAGCTTGTGACTTTGTGGGATTTACTAGCAGGCCAAAAGATTTAGCCCACTCGTTAATTTTTATAAGATCATTATTGATAGCATCAACAGCTTCGGGAAGCTCATCTATCTTAAAATGACGATAAAGTTGCAAGTCGTCTGCGTAAAGATGATAGTATGAAGATAAAATTTTAGTGATAGCGTTAATAAAAACCGAGAAAAGAAGAGGGGAAAGGACACCACCTTGGGGTACGCCCGCAGTCAGATCACACCAGTCAGAGGAGACCTCATCGTAACGGACCGACTGCGACCGACCCCGAAGATAAGAATCAAACCATTTGATCACAGAAGAAGATAGATTAAGAGAGGATAAGATCCCTAGGAGGATGTCAAAATCAACTGAGTTAAAAGCACTGCTGAAGTCCAGTAGTACCAAAATTGTGAGGAGCTTGTTTTCAATGGCCAAACGGATATCATCTGTAATTTTAACAAGAGCCGTTACAGTACTATGGCCAGGACGGAAACCAGATTGATATGGACTTAACAGGCAGTTAGAAGAGAGATAACAGGACAGTTGACTATGGACCAAACTCTCAAGGACCTTAGATAGGATTGGTAAAATGGAAATTGGACGGAATTGGGATACAGACGTGGGATTTGCAACTTTAGGTAGGGGTAGGACATGAGCCTTCTTCCAAGCCGAGGGAAAGGAGCTTGTAACAAGGGAATAGTTTACAATGTGAGCTATGATAGGAACAAGTGTATTTAAAATGGGGAGAAGCATCTGAATGTGCAGACCATCATCACCCACTGCTTTAGTGGAAATGGATAGGATATTTTTCTTTATATCTCCTTCTGTAATTTGGTGAAAAGAGAAAGAAGTACATTTTGGCATAGAAATATCGGAGAGACTGTTCAAGGTAGAAGATTTCGTGTTGTCATCCAGGGTAACTGGTGATTTAGAGAAATGCATATTTATCGCAGTAAGATCCAAATCGAGTGTACTCTCGCTATGGGACTTACCGATGCCAAGAGACTTGATAAATTGCCATACTTGTGTTGTATTTAAATTGCGTATAGAGTTGTGAATGTGGCGTCTTTTAGCATCTCTACACAAACGATTGCAACGATTGCGGAGAGCTTTATAACAGGACCAGTTCTCTTCCGTCGGAAACTTTTTATACCGCCTTTTAGCTTTATCCCTTATTGACATCACTTTTTTGATGGCATCAGATAGCCAGGGAGCGGGAAGATGCTTTACTCTCACCTTTTTTATGGGTGCGTGTCTATTGTAAAGTTCTAAAATTAGGTTATTAAAAGCCATTACTTTCATATCTAAGTCATTGCAGTTGTAAACAGGAGACCAGTCAATGTTGTCCACATCAGCTCTCAAATGATCCATATCAATGTTCTTGAAACTGCGAAGAAAAAGAAATTTGGATTTGCGTTTAGAAGAGCGAATTTTGTAGGATAGGTATATAAGATCGTGGTAGGAAAAGCAGGCGGGTAGTTGACCATGGGTGGCCATTTTACTAGGGTTGGAAACTAGTATTAAATCTAAGAAAGAAGGAGTACAGTGGGGAGCACGATGTGTAGCATTAAGCTGAAGGATATGCATATTGACAGAAGAGACAAGAGATCGGAGTTTGCGACTACGTACATCGTCCTTAAGCAAGCAGGTGTTAAAATCTCCGAGGATAATTGTATGGTCATATAAAGGAGAGAGATATTCTAACTTAGACTCAAAAGATGAGAAATAATCAATATGGCAGGAGGGACTGTAAAAAACGCCAAGAAGAAGTTTACAATGATTAATAATAATTTCAATAAATAAATGTTCACTAAATTTTGAATACTCACTTGGAGATTGATCAATTACCCTGTAAGCAATATCTCCTCGCAGATATATGGCAACCCCCCCTCCTCCCTTGCCAGTCCTGTCATTACGCACAAGCTTGTAACCAGGCAACGCATACTGCGTAGAAGGAAGGGCAGGCTTGAGAAAGGTCTCAGAGACAAGGATAGCATGAATAAGGTCAGAATTGAAAGATGACAGTAAATCACTATAATGTGCGGGAATGCTTTGAGCATTTATATGGACCAAATTGAAAAATTTGCTGAAACCAAAAAATTCAGAAGAAAGTTGGTCTCGCAGAAGAACAGAATTATCACTGAACAAAAGCTTTGCTAGCGGCAAAGCTTTTGTCAGATTCACAAGACGATGAACAAGAAGCAAAACTATCTTCAGAATCATGATCAAACATACCTAATAAACTAAAATAATAATAAATAAATAAGAATAACAATATATAATGACCTACGGCTCAAGTCAAGATCCTCCGGAATAGAAATTCGTAACATACCATCTTCAAATAGTGAAACTTCTGCCACTCTTGCCAAAACAGTCTGTAATATCGGCGAAGCCATAGGACTTCGTATTTCCGAATCTGAACTACGGGATATTTATCGTTTACCAGGGAAATCATCTGCTGTTACCCCCACCCCTCGCCCGATCATCGCAGAATTCACCACTGTCCAGAAGAAACAGACACTTATATCTACTGTCCGATCCTATAACAAATCCAAGAGTAGGGAAAACAAAATTAATACTTCACTCATCGGAATCCCTGGACTACAGCAACCAGTCTACATCGCCGAGCAACTCCCCTCAAATATCAAAAGGCTGTTTTACCAAGCACGAGAGTTTGCCAAAAACAATGGTTACAAGTTCTGCTGGATTTCGAATGGAAATATTTTCTTGCGGAAATTAGAGGGCGATAAACAAATATTAATTAATACCGAAAAATGTCTGCATGATATGATAAACACAAATAAGTGACTAGTAGTACTTATCTCAAATTTAGTTTTTAATTTTTTGCTAAATTTTCTGTTTAATTACTATTTTGTACCTATTCTTAAATGTAAGCTTACCTCTACACCCGATCAACTCACACACATCCTACCATATCCAACAGAACAATTCAACTACATTGCACAAAATCATACACCATTTTCTTACTTTCACGGAATCCTTACAAAATTGCAATGTTTAACCGAATATAATTTATCAACAAATGTAAATCCCATACCTAAACCCCATTTTGTGATTTTTTGTTATTTCCAATGGCTATAATTAATAACATAAACAGCGAACTTGATTCGCTAAACGTAGGAAACTCTTTTACATGTAGTCCTGACGACTGTCTGAAGTTTATTAACCCCGCTGACAGTGATATAAAATTTCTTCATTTAAACATCCGCAGTATAAACAAAAATTTCAATCAACTACAGGTGATGCTGCACTCAACGAAAATTAACGTCGATCTTGTGATATTGACCGAATGTTGGCTCAGCAAAGTTAATAACCTTCCGATATTGCAGGGATTTAACTCGTATTCTACCAAAATAAACTCTAACCAGAACGATGGTATCGTCATATACACGAGATTGGGTCTTCAAATATCAGTGTGGGAACCTAATTTTATGGGTGGCAATTGTCTTGTCTGTCAGATAGACAACAAAAAAATTGCAATCGTAACAGTATACCGATCCCCGGCTTATAATTCCAGGGAAAGTTTTGACAATTTTTTAGATAGTTTAAATAGCATTTATAACAAACTCTCCGCCTGGAAAAATATTGTCCTGGCCGGTGACCTAAACATAGATATAAAACAGGACCGTAGAACTGATCGGAGTATTGAGTATTTATCTCTTAACATATCTCACGGCCTTCTCCCAACTCACCTCTTCCCCACACGGCTTGCCAATTGTTTAGACCACACATTTATAAAAACTAACCTACCTGTTATTACATTAATACTGGACTCTCATATCACAGACCACAAACCGTTGCTCTTGGCTATAAGTAACTTCAATCCCGAACGCAGGGCGTGTAATTTTTCTACCCGAGTTAACTATGATGCGATAAGGTTAGAGTTAGAAAACACGGACTTCTCAAATCTGTTCAATACTGATGAACCCAACAGATTAATGAATACTTTTATAACAATAATAACGACCATAATAGTAAAACATACTATGCGAAGTAAAATCCCTAGAAAACAAAAAATAATAAAACCATGGATAACCCCAGGTCTCTTGAAATGCATTAAAAATCGAGATAAATTACACATACGATCAAGAAAAGCACCGGATAACCCTATTCTTAAACTCACTTACACGCGCTATCGCAATTTTTGTAATTCTCTACTTCGGAAACTAAAAATCACCTACGAAAAAAATGAGCTTGAAAAAGCGAAAAATAACCCTAGAGCCCTTTGGAAAACAATAAAAGAAATAACAAACACTCAAAAATTTAAATCTACCCCGGTCGAATTACTAAACATATGTAACAGCCCTAATTCTTCTACAAATGTAACCTGTAACTATTTCAGTAACGTTGGTAAAAGTCTGGCAGACAAGATCTTGTCACAATGTCATCCCTCCTCAACCCTGCCCCACAGTCCAATTACGATTAGCGGAAATAACCCCCATCTTCCTCCCTCCAACTCTCTTGCCTTACTGGAAGTAGATGACGTGGAAGTGGAGTCTCTCATCCTTCAATTACGTAACGACTGTGCTGTAGGCTGGGATGGAATCTCACCCATAGTACTAAAACAGTGCCGTAATTCTTTAATACCACTACTAACACATATTATCAATAGTTGTTTGCGAAAGGGTATTTTTCCGGATGCACTTAAAAGGGCAATCATTTACCCAATTCATAAGGGAGGGAACAGGAACTGTGTTAGCAACTATAGGCCTATCTCGGTCTTGACTGCACTCTCTAAGATCTTTGAGAGAGTTCTTGGCAATCGCCTTAAGAACTTCTTGGATAAACATAAGATTATTGCTAATAATCAATATGGCTTTCGTACAGGAATGTCGACTGAAGATGCAGTACTAGATCTGACACAGTCGATTGCTAAAAATCTTGACGATAAAATCAAATGTCTCGGTATCTTTTTAGACCTATCTAAGGCATTTGACACAGTTTCTGTTCCCATACTCACTTCTAAGTTAGAACTCGTTGGAGTGCGCGGCATCGCCCTGGAAATTTTTAAAAGTTATCTCCACAATCGTACCCAACGAGTTAAAATTGACGAATATCTTAGCGACGAGGAACCTGTGTCTTACGGCGTTCCCCAAGGAAGCATACTAGGTCCAATCCTGTTTCAAATTTATGTGAACGACCTGTGCAATATGACTCTACCTAATACCAAAATTTTCGCCTATGCTGATGACACCGCAATAATAGTTCAGGGACCTAATTGGGAAAGGGTTAAAAATAGTGCGGAATTAGCATTAATCATAATAACAAATTGGCTAAATCTAAATCTCCTTACATTAAATCTCAACAAAACTTGCTACATTCCTTTCGCTATGCGGAAAAACACGTTACCTGACCGCTCCTTCTCAGTGATTGCGCACACCTGCCCACAACCTTCAACTACGTGTCTTTGTCCGAAAATCACAAGAGCTGATAATGTAAGGTATCTGGGAGTACAAATTGACTCAGGATTACGATGGGAAAAACACCTTGATACCCTCACTACCAAAACTATGAGATTAATTCATATTTTTAAGTCCCTTAGAGATTCCGCAAGCACGGAAACCCTGAAGATGATTTTTTATGCGCTGTGCCAATCAGTTATTGGGTATTGTATTTCAGTCTGGGGAGGCGCAACTAAAACCAACTTCTTAAAAATTGAGAGAGCACAAAGAGCAATACTTAAAGTTATGGCTCGCAAACCCTTCCGCTATCCTACTACACAGCTCTACTTGAACTGGAAGATTCTTACAGTCCGCCAGCTCTACGTGCTCCAGGCTATCCTTAGGAAACACACTACTGTTCCTGCTACAAACCCTAACAAACGGACTAATCTGCCCTTGGGTACTCGTCACAAAACCACTTTCGCTAAACATCAATATTATATTCTGAGCACACACATTTACAAAAATATCCACAAAAAACTTAACATTATCGACCTAAATAAAAACCAACTAAAATCTAAATTGACAGAATGGCTCCTTCAACAGGATTATTCCCAAACAGAATCTCTACTTACTTACATCGCCTAACATAAAAATCCCTATCTATTCGGTTACACTAATATACATTCACAGCAGTACAAACTCACACACACACACACACACACACATACCCACACACACACACACACACACACCCACACACACACACACACACACACACACACACACACACACACACACACACACACACACAATCGCGAGTACGCCATCATAATTACACTAATTAAAATTTTACATGCTTTTAATGGTAGAACGACACAGTCCACATGTTGTATAAATCTATTTCTTTATGAGTAAATAATCTTTAGCCGAACACTGCCGCTTAAAACACAGGTTTTACCTAGTTTAAGAGGCAGAGTTTGCAAATTATTGTGTACAGAATTCTGCAGCACTGTCTCAGTTTTACTTTTCTACCTCGTATATCACTATAACTAAAACCCCTGTATTAGTTATAAGAAATCTGTAACTTTGCGAAATAAATAAATTTATTATTATTTATTATTATAATGTTACAACAATATAAATAACAATACTAATAAATAACTATTGCATACCTTGTCATCCTCGATGCACTCGTCGGTTGATATAAAATATTTTGGGTTAAAACACTCGTGTCCAATGCTCGATAAATAATACAATCTGACATTTCACGTTTTTGAACGAATGTTTTCACCTCAAAATGAAAGGTACAAAAATAATTAAAAAAAAAAAACAAAAATAAAGTGACCGTCACATAAAAAAAAAAACAAAAAGTAAATCATTGTAGTAAGTATGCAAACATCACTTTTTCCGGGATTTCTTTTCTGCGATCAAGGTAGATGGCTTATCTCTGAGCTGCAATGGTCCTGCTTTGGAGTCTTCACCGGACGCAACATTTCTTGCCGGGAACCGAGCGAGAAGTGGCCGCAGTTCAGCTACAGACTCGATCTTACGGCGCGATTTATCAGGAAGCAGTATATTAATTTTGCCCTCTGATGTCCAACAATGACTCACACCGAAGTGTTCACGAGCTCGTAAAAATGCGTCATGCCTCGGCTTCGTCAGGAACTCGGAAAATATTAAACCTGAGCCCTTCAATTGAGTTTTGTTGCGCCACACTTCGTTCCGCAGATTGTAGTGTTGAAAACGGATAATAAGAGGACGAGGCTTGCCTGAATGAACTCCCAGGCGATGGCAGGCTATGATGTCTGAGGAAGAGACATTGGCGATCTTCATCTGGTCCTTAATTGTTTTTATCGCCTGGACAAGCTGATCTTCATTCTGCTGCTCAGGAAGGCCATGGAGTAGCAAGACCTTTTTACGGGATGCCATCTCATGACGATCTAGGCCCACAGTCAGCAACTCCACCTGAGTCTTTAGCGCACCCATAGTCTTCCACATGAGACACTTAAACTCTGTGAACTCTCTGGATAGGCTGGCTATCGTCTTGTGTGGAGCTTCATTGTCGCTGTAAATCCGAAGATCTTCTTCATACTTCTCCATTCGCGCAGTAAAGGTTGTGGAGAGTTCTTCCACACAGTTAGACAGTTTGGCGTACAGGTCCATGGAGTGAATTTATTGGACCACCGTCCGCTTTTGTCTATTTTTTGCAGCAAAAAGGGCATTCCCGTAATGGCAGCATCGAGACTACAAAGATGTTCGATTATATTATCAGCATATAATTACACTATAGAGTATATAAGTAATGGTAATAATTTAGTGGCTGATTATTTCTCGCGCTCGCCTTTACCGCCTGAAAGTGATAACGATAGTAGTCAAAATATGTCGTTTTTACCATTTTTAGACTCAGAAACACTAACGGAGTCTTTTCAAAACATTAAAACTGCTTCTTCCGAGGATAAAGTGCTACAAACCGTCACTCGGTACATGAGTCACGGTTAGCCTCGGAAAATTAAATGCCATACAATTGCTCCATATTTTAAATGTAAAACGGACTTAGAAATATACAACGGATGTTTATTCAGAGTCCATAGAATAGTTATACCGTCAGTGTTTCGGGAGAAGTTATTAAGTGAATTGCATTCAGCGCATTTCGGTATCGTTAAAACAAAGAGCATGGCGCGGGGTAGGATGTGGTGGCCGGGCATCGATGACGACATTGAGCGGTGGGTCGGCGCGTGCGACACGTGCGCCGCGCTGCGCAGCGCGCCGCCGCGCGCGCCGCCCGCACCCTGGCCGCGTCCCGCCGGCCCGTGGCAGCGCCTCCACATAGATTATATGACGATTGGACAGAGAGTGTATCTTATTGTAGTAGACGCCTTCAGTAAATGGCTGGAATGTATCCATATGGGTTGTGGCACCTCAACACGAGCTCTAATTGTAAAATTAAAAGAATTAATATCCCGCTACGGCATACCGACCACGATCGTGTCTGACAACGACGTTAAAATTAATTCAGTGGAATTTAACGAGTTTTGTGCTTACAATGGGATTAAATACGTTACACCCCCCGTTTATCATCCGTCGAGCAATGGGCAGGCAGAAAATTCTTTAAAAACATCAAAAAAAATATGATAAAGAGTATTATTAGAGAAACGTGCAATAACAGTGACATAGAAAATAAATTGATGGATTTTTTATTTAATTACCGCAATACGACCCATTGCTCGACCGGTGAAACGCCGGCAAAATTAATGATTGGACGCGATCTTAAATGCAGGCTTGATTTGATTATGCCTAACAGAGATGATTCGGAAATTAGTTCTGAACAAGAAAAAGAAAATAAAATTTTGAAAGTTAATAGATGTTTCCAAATCGGTGATTTTGTCTGGTTAAAATGGTTCGTGGCGAGAAAAGAAATTTGGGTAATAGGCACTATACGTAAAGTCATCGGGACGAGAATGTTTGAAATATTTGTCAATGATTACAATGTCAAGTGCAGAAGGCATGTAGATCAAATATTGAAATATACCGGACCATCCTTTACGATGTCGGATAAGACAGATACGGGGGAGGTACCTTGCCATTCACGATCGTCGGCGTCTCCTACCACGCCCCAGGATAGCCCAAATTATTGCGATACAAATGAACCAACCATTATATTACCCTCGAGTAATAACGAGGTGGATGGTGAGAGGTCTCAGCAGGATCCTGAGGAGTGGGCGGAGGCGAGGGAGGATATAGAGGACTGTGATGTAAATATTCTCCCCGAAATCAGCGACGAGGATGATCGGCAGCAGATGGTACATTACGAAAACAATTCACTGCCTAGCGAGACTGAAACAGACCTTCGACTGCCGACCGGGCCTTAACTCAGACCTAGAACTAAAAGAGTAAATTATAAAAAATATTATTAAACAACTTAAATATTATTTGTCACCAGGTTTACAAATTAGTGGGGAAGGATTGGTATGTATGTATGTATACATACCTATATATGTACTTGGTCGCTTGCATGCGACAGCGTCAGCTGTTCAGTCAGTAATAAACAAGTCACTACACTAGGCGGTTGTTTAATTGCATTCTCAAACATAACACAATGGCATTCATCAAATCCTGCCGCGTGCAGGTGTTGGGGCATGCAGAGCACGATGTAAGGTGAGCCATAGTTTGGGTAACACCGCACAAACACTTCGGATTGGTATTGTCCATGGTAATTTACGTCCAGGCGGAAGACTCTCAGCAGGTGGTACAAAAGGATTTGGAAGGGACACTCTATCACTCCAAAGGTTGCACCTCGCGTTTGATGGCTCCAAAGTTAATGAGTCGACACACTTGGTTAAGCTTTTACGGCACTTCAGCTGTTGCCGTACTGGGGAATGGCCATGCATGGGGTGTCGTGGGTTGTTTTCCATTTTTCGTCTCTCTACTTTTTTTTTTGTTTCTCAAAAAACGTCGCCCCGCACTAGGATTTATTCCTGTGTCGTTTACAAACATGAAAATTCACAAACAAATACCCAGACCGGAACAAATAATTGTGGAGCACACAAAGATTTGTCCCTTGCGGGAATCGAACCCGCGACTATTCGACACAGTGGGTGGAGCAGCTTAACCACTGCGCTAAATCGTTTACAGAGCTCGACTCAGCCTTGCCAACATCTGGAGGCGCTATGCTTGCCAATGGGTATAGCAATTTTACCGGAATCGGTTTGAGGAAGCCCTTGATGATCCGGCAAGTTTCGTTCAGTGCTGAATCCACTATCTTAGCATGGACGGAGAGATTCCATACAAGACGCGCATATTCGCTAGCAGCAAATGCTAGCGCAAGGCCAGTCATTCGCATAACCTGCGGCGAGGCTCCCCACTTGGTAGTGAGAAGACGCTGGAGCAAGTTATTGCGGGCGTGAACCTTTTTCTTGATGGCTTCACAATTTTTCCCGAATGTCAGAGACCTGTCCAAAATGATACCCAAGTATTTAGGATGGTAATTGGAGGTTATAGGCACGCCTTGCCGCACGATTTTGAGACTATTTTATCAATCATCACGTCAGATCCCTTGCAAGGCTGGCAGAGAGTACAGAGAGTTCCCACAGGTTCTTTTCTTATAGGCCTCTCTGGCTTCCTTCACTCTCATAGTTCGTCTCACACATGCTCGCCAGTTACGGCCTCTTGACTCGACTCTAAAGATGTCAATCTATCTCTCTATCTATGTCATCACGCCTGAACCCTTGCGGAGTAGGCAGTGAGTACAGAGTTTCAACAGGTTCCTTACAGATCTCTCTGGCTTCCTCTTATAGTTCGTCTCATACATGCTCGGTTACGGAAACTTTTCACTTGCCCTTCACATAAAACAGAATCAATTTGGTACGGTAATAAAGTCTAGGTCTTTCCCAGTACCTACCATCGTGTTTCCTTCGTAACAATGAAATAATAAAACTGATTTTAGTTTCTATTTTTATGACTTTTTTACACTATTACCAGGGTAGAAAATCCTGTGAATTCTGCATCGATACAAAACAATTGAAAAAGGACTAATGTAGAATTGTATAATAAATTTCAAAATCACTTATCAACGATTATACTGGGTGTAACGTGGACACCTTTGTGTTTGCATTAATCAGATGTGATAATCAAGTTTTTTTTTGTATCACCAGCTCCCTCGCGGGGTAGGCAGAGAGTACAGAGTTCCAACAGGTTCTTTCCTTACATACCTCTCTGGCTTCCTCCACTCTCATAGTTCGTCTCATACACACTCGCCGGTTACGGAGACTTCTGACTTGCCCTTCAGATAAGTCACAGTCTATTTGGTTATGGTAAGATAGTCTAAGTCTTCCCCGGTACCTACATCCTTTCACTTTCGCATCGCACTGTCTGATTCGATCACGTAGGGAAATGCCGAGCATAGCTCTTTCCATAACACGCTGAGCAACTCTGAGCTTTATTATGAGACCTATTGTAAGATACCACGTCTCTGATCAGTATGTTATCACTGGTAACACACATTGACTAAAAAAAGTAGTCTTGAGGCACTGAGGTATCTTGTATAAGAAGACGTTGCGCAGTTTCCCGAACGCTCTCAAAGTTGGACCTACCTAACTTCTTGTCCCAGGTAAATGTATTCGTCGACAACTTCAAGAGTAGAGTTCCCAACGGTTAGTGTGGTGGGTACGACATTGATATTGAACATTATTTTCATTTTGTCCATGTTCATTTCTAGACCCACTTGTTGGGATACTGTGTTGAGGTCACCGAGCATTCGTCCTAGATCTTCCAGCGATTCCACCATGACAACAATGTCGTCAGAAAATCGAAGGTGAGTGATGTATTAGCCATTGATATTGATGCCAAGCCCTCGCCATTCCAAGAGCTTGCAGGCGTCCTCCAAGGTGCCGTAAACAGTTTCGGAGAAATGGCGTTTCCCTGTCTTACTCCTCTTTTTATGGGGATCGCTTTCGTGCATGTATGTGGTCTATGGTACTAAAACCTTTTCGGAAACCGGCTTGTTTGGGAGGCTGGAAGTCATCAAGCCTGCGTTCTAGACGATTCGTGATGACTCTCGAAAAAAACTTATAAACATGGCACAGCAGTGTGATGGGCCTATAATTCTTCAAAGAGGTGTTATCACCTTTCTTTAAAAATAGTACCACCACACATCCGTTTCACGCTACCAGCATTTTTCCTTCAAGCAAGATGGAATTAAGTAGCTTCTGAAGGGCTTTAAGTACCGGCTTTACGCCCGCTTTTAGAAGCTCTGCGGTAATTCCGTCTTCGCCCGGCGCTTTGCTGTTTTTGAGTTGTTTGAGAGCCGTCCTTATCTCATACAGGCTGATGTCCGGGATATCTTCAGTATAGTGTCGGGTTAGTTTGTTTATTCTTGGGTCTTTTACCAAGTCAACAACAGTTTCAGCTACTGAGGTATATAACTGGCCATAAAACCTCTCTATCTTCCAGAGTACCTCTGACCTATTCGACATTCTATTTCCGTCCTTCCGTCTCCGTGTTCAGCTTCGACAACTGGCTTTGCCCAATAGACGCGTCTCTTACGAACATTTTAGGGCCTTTGTTTTGCTCTATGGTCTCCTCAATACGTCTCGTATTGAAAGACCGTATATCGTGTCGCAAGGACTTCAATATCTGTCCATTGAGCGGCTTATAGGACTTAGCATCATCCGAAGTTTGGAGCATCGTGAAACGTCGCTCAGCCATGAGGTCCCGTGTGTAGTCGGATAGTTTTTGGGGCCTATTTTTACGGTGGGGCTTGAAATACTCAGACCCGACCGTATTGACAGTATCTACCAACCTGTTGTTGATATCGTCAACTATAATATAATAATAATAATAATAATTCTTTATTGGCATAAAATATCATGGTACAGTTTAAAGTTAGGCCCTGACCCCAGAGCTAGGTATACAATACCTGTGTTTCAGGGGTCAGTGTCGTCTTCCTTATTAGATGAATCTAAAATTTTATGCGTATTTTATAGTTACATGCAGCAAAAAACAAAAAAACAAAAAATAAATAAAATTATAACAATCATTGATTAAAATAATATTTGAAAACTATAGCTATATGACAATCACAATTTTATAATTGTGTGGGAGCGTGTTCGTGGTAATGTGTGTGTGTCTGCGTATGTATGTGTGTGTGTGTGTGTGTTTGTGCGTTTGTGTGTGTGTGTGTGTGTGTGTGTGTGTGTGTGTATGACATTGATATGCTTTACAATCATTTTAATAAATTCTCCGTTTCGTCGTAGTTCTGTGTTTGTAACCAAATCTTTACTGTACGTTTTACGTCGTGAGATATACGAGGTCAACTGATGCGCTGCTGTCTGGCAATTCGAAATGGTTTGACAATTCGAGTTGAAAGTTCTCGGGGTTTTGGATATGTGCATTAGAAGGTCGGAGCGTAGACTTCATCACACGCAATCTTTCCATTTTGACATTAATATTTAATGTGCCTCTGACCATTCGGTGATCACTGCCGGTTTTTACCCTGTGAATCACGAAAACATCATTAAATATTTGTCGCCTGGTGCTTATGATGAAGTCTATCTCATTTTTAGTGGAACCATTAGGGCTCATCCAGGTCTATTTCCTATGAGGCGGCTTCTGGAAGAAAGAGTTCACCATAAAAAGTCCGTCTTTTTCGAGGAATTCGGCCAGCCTCTGACCCCTAGGGTTCCGCGGCCCATATCCAAAATGCCTCACTTTCATCTCATCATCATCTCGTTTGCGCAGCCGCGCATTGAAGTCACCCATAACCACTGTAAAGTGTGCTTTGGAAGTATGTATGGCTCTATTGATGTCCTCATACATAACTTCGACCTCATTATCTGAGTGTGCCGAGGTCGGTGCGTAGACCTGTACGATCTTCAGAGAATCAATCAATCAGCCTATCGTAGTCCACTGCTGACATAGGCCTCTCCTTCAGAGAATATCCTGCTCGACGCACTACTGATGGACACAACGTTGTTTATGAGTGACTTGTGGACAATAAACCCGACACCACCTTGGGACTGCTGTTCGCCCTCCCGGTAGTAGGTTTATAGAGATTTTAAGGTTATCTTGTCCTCGTCCTCTCTTCGGACCTCTGATAAACCAACAATATTCCACCGCAACTTGTTTATCTCTTCTTCCAGCTCAACAAGCCTCTCATCTGTCCTTAACGTGCGTGCGTTGTAAGTCACCAGGGCCAATTTTCGTAGTTGGTGGTAGCCGAATCTCTGCCGGAGATTCATCGCACCCCTTGTCCAGTCATTACCATGTCTGCTACCGTGGCCAGGACGAACAGGACCGCCGGGGACTAGGGGCCTGGTTTTATTTTTTTCTATCATACTCGTAATTATTGGGGGGTTTACCATACTCGCCACGCTTGGCAGGCGGGTTGGCGACCGCAGTTTTGGTCGTAGAAGTGTTAAGGGAACGTTGCTACCCATTCCCTAGTTTTTTGTTAATTGTAACAAAATGATAATACGTGCCTTTTCGATTTCCCTCAAAACGGCCGACGCAATTGGTGTGTAAAGTATCCATCGCTTTACTATCCAGGGTAGGGTACTCCATCAATTTTATTATCATCGTTGTCATCAAGTTCATCGGGGAGTTGAATTAATGTAAACAAACACGATTATGCATCTCACTGGACACTGGCAAAATACACTTGAAATTAGTGTGAAGCCATAACTGATTGGGAGTTTTGGCTGGAAGTCGAAAGGTAATGTGGTCAGTATGTTTTAATTTCCAAAACTTGTGTTATTTTGAATAATAATGTGTAATGCTGGTGGAATATTAACCATTATGTATTATTATATGTGCATGAGTGAAGATAATTGAAACAAAGTGATAAAACGTGCCTTTTCGATTTCCCTCAAAACGGCCGTCGCAATTGGTATGTAAAGTATCCATCGCTTTCCTATTCAGGTTGAGGTACTTCATCAATTTCATTATCATCGTTGACATCAAGTTCATCGGGGAGTTGAATTAATTTAAATAAACACGTATGACGCCAACAATAAAACACTTGTAAATAATATCGTTATCAAAATACCTTTATTCTTGAACATTAATTCCGTGTGGGTACACGATACACTTTTTAACAAATCCTCGACACGTCTGCTCTGTTCGAGTACTCGAATCCAACTAACTTGAAAATGGCCGGTCTCATCAAATGATATTAGTCTTTGAGTCAAATCAGATACAGTTTAAAATCAGGGTTATCGTTAAGCAACAAATTAAATGAAGTACTATTTATTTTCTTTAACAATTCAAAGTCAGATAAAATACTCTTAAAAATCATTTAAATTATTTGTAACCGGAAATCGTGACATTCGGCCATCCGGCATTGTGATGCCTCCTGGCATTCACTTACTCATAATACGAAAAATACACGTTTATACATATACAGACAGGTATTCTAATTTGCCTTAATAGTTTCTTGTAAGTGATAGCATACCTATTTTAATCTTTATACATAATCATAACGCTTTTTCAATTACAATTATATTACAAAAAAAAAATAAAAAAAAAGTAAGAGAGAAAAGAAAGAAAAGAAAAAATATTTATTCAGCACAGCACTCAAAAATATATGAAAGGTAACAAAAGAAAATAAAAACGAAAAAAGACAAATAAACTGCTACTGCTTCTTGTGACGTTTGCCTCGGTGTGAGCTGTGCCGAAAGGCATTGGGCTCAGCATGTGTTGGAGGGGAACAAAGTCTCCCCCAACGCTGGTTTTCAGCCAAAGCCTCCTCAGCTACTATTTATTGTTTATAAATTTTACCCTTAATGCTGACGCAATCGCGTATACTGCGTATTACAAATACAGTAAATACCTAATTATGTAATATAAATGTATAAATAAAGAGACATAAATATTGTATACATATATAAAGAAAGAAAAAGTTATGATTTACTATGAAATAAAAAGCGTGTTTATATAGTCACAATATAATATATAGTACCTTGTGCTACCACAGGTGGCATGGGGTATAAATTTATTTAATTACTATTGCAAATGTTGCGTTGAGCGAGTGAGAATCGTTTCGATTGCGCGGAACCGGTTCTCCTTAAACTCCTTAAACTCCGGAAGTACTTATAATCATAAATATGTGTCATGAAATAAATGTAATCTGTTTTTGTGTAAATGAACAAAACTAACATCAGGGTAGGTACATTAATTTATTTTGTATAGAAGTAGTTAAAGGCATACCTAAATCGTGACATTGGCTATACACACATTAGAATTATTAAACGTTTTTCTATTTTAACAGATTTTAATCACAATTTTCAACTTAACCAAACCCGAATTTCATTCTATGGCTATCATTTAGATATATATCCCGATTTATTACAGCAGCCAAATACTTGAAGAAACTATGAATAATAAACGATAAAACTGATTATTTTCCTCAAATTAGTAACGGGAAATTATTAAGCCCAACCGTATTACTTTCTTGACAACCGCGTTACCGTGTGACATACATCCCAACAAAAATTTTGCTTTACGAATACGACACCAAAACCGAACTTTCAATTTTAAAGGGTCATTTACCATCTTTTAAAGTATTTTGATATACAAATGAACCACGACACTTGTGTCTATGCATGTATCGCGAAGAATGTTTTAAAAATGCATTTGAAATCTTATTTATTTATTCTTAATTATACAAAATAATATTGAATAGTCTGAACATTTACATAAAAGATGTACCAAGGCGAACTTAACTCAATTTGAGTTATCTGCCGATTTACCTTAGAGTGAAGAGAGACTATTTATGTAGAAGTGAGGGCAATGTACAACACTCACGGCATTAAAAAAATACCAGAGAAAGAATTCAGAGTATATAGTAAGAAGAACATAACTGGAAAGTAAATACTCAACAAACACTTTTTGTTTAAATATCTAAAGAACAACCATCGGGTGTGGAGTGTGGCAGATAATTCCAAGGTTTCACCGGTCGTACAGTAAAAGTGTCATCTTAGAGAGTCATCTTATTTTTTTATTAAGATGGACGACAGCGGACTTGCCAGACACTTGTCCAGAGAGTGACAGCAATTCTTATTAACTTACATATGAGTATAACAAAAATAGATGGGACTCAATTGCTGATTTGGAGCCAACCACTTTCAGTTCCGGCGCCATCACGTCACACGCCATATACACACAATTTCTTTGGCACAGATGCTTTTAGCATCAGCACGGGACGGAGATAGCAGATGCTTCCATTTAACCTTCATCAACCTGCAATGACGTAGTCTCGGTGTAAAGTCGGCATCATGCCGCCCAAACTCATCGTCGCAGACCGCATTTTATTTATTTTTATTTAACCTGTAAGTATTTTGTGCGAAACATATCCACTGAATAATCCGACAAGTGAGGTATCCTGTATTCAGCGGAAAACACATCCACTGAATCTACTAACAAGTGAGCCATCCAGTATCTAGTGGAAAACATATCCACTCAATCCGAGAACAAGTGAGTCGTCCAGTATCCAGCGGAAAAAATATCCACTCAATCCGACAAGTGAGCCGTCCAGTATCCAGCGGAAAATATATCCACTCAATCAGACAACCCGTAGGTTAACCTGTTTCCCGTAGAAAACATATCCACTCAATTATTCAACAGATAGCAACTTACTCAACATCAAGCGAAAAACATATATGCTCCCCTCTAGCATAATATTCCAGCAACCAGTCCTAGACCTCAAATTTAACCGTCATGAGATACCTTGATCGTCGTTACTCTTATCATGGACTACAAAAAGAAAGTCTTGAAGTTGTAGCATTAAGAATTTATGCATGTACGTCGAGAACGTAGCCTTTATAATGAATTTACATAGAACCATCCAAATCTTGACGTTAACAGCAATACAAAACTATCTTTTGTAAAGGACACAAACGTATTATTATAATCAAAGTCTAAAACTAATATTTTTTTCCATATCGTTTATACCTACTATTTTTAATTAGTCTTAGTTTTGAAATAAAACTATTTTACGGATTTTATCGCGGTTTATTTGTAGTTCCCGACGTTTCGAGTGCTTTGCAGCACCCATGGTCACGGGAGGGACTGACATTTGATTTTAATAAATGCACTGAGATCTTAAATAAGCGTGAAACATCTAAATATAATGAATGCAAAAATAATCACATAATAAAATATAATAAATTAACAACTAAATCAAATGTCAAGAACAAATCATTACGGTGTAACGAAACGCACCCGTGTACCATAGACAACGAATCACGCGCAGTCATCAATCTGTCAAAACAAACATTAGATGAAGACATCCTAAAGGTCCTATCTAAAGGTTTAAATTATGCTGTAACACCTCGAAGGATACCGTATGAGGAAATTATCAGCGCCGTTGAAGACGTCCTATCCAAAAATAGCATAGGAAGCGAAGATTCGGAGGCAATACGTCAGGATGTCTCATCCATGTTACGTCGAAGTTCAGTGCCCAAACTAAACCTTCCTAAAAATCAATATTTAGCGTTGAAAACCTTACGCAATAGAAAGGATATTACTATTCTCCGCGCGGATAAAGGAAATGCTACGGTCATTATGGATACGTCAGATTACAATGTCAAAATACAAGAACTTTTATCGGATGAAACTACATACAAAACGGTCAAAACAGACCCAACCACCAATATATTAAAACAAACGAGTGATTTAATAAAGAAGTACTCCGAAACATTGAATCTGGACGTCAAATCGCTAATACCTTCGTGCGAAAAACCGCCACAGTTGTATGGGCTCCCAAAAATACATAAACCGAATGCTCCCCTACGTCCAATCGTTAGCCAAATCGACACACCAACCTACAGATTGGCTCAGCACGTAGCGAAAGTGCTCTCGGCATTCAAAGGACACACAAGAGCACATGTTAAGGATTCATACCATTTTGTTAGTGAGATCAAAAATCTACATCTTACTGACAATGAAATTATGGTTAGTTCCGATGTCCAGTCACTATTCACGTGCCTACCTGTACAAGACTGTGTCGAAATTGTAGAAAGGAAACTAGCGGAGAACAACATGCCAGCGGAATACTTAGATCTATTGAGACACTGCCTTATATCTGGCTACTTATTGTGGAAGGAGCAGTTCTACAAGCAAGTAGATGGCGTGGCGATGGGCTCCCCTGTATCTCCCATTGTTGCCGATATATTCATGGAAGACTTTGAGGAGACAGCCCTTAGTACCTCACCTGTAAAGCAAAGTTTCTACAAGCGGTACGTAGGTGATACTTTCACAATATTACCATCTGACAAAATTCATGTATTCCTAAATCATCTTAACTCCATCAACCCTAAAATTCAGTTTACAATGGAGTTGGAGGCAAACAATTCCCTAGCTTTCCTAGATGTGTTAGTAATCCGTAACCCCAACAACGCCTTAAACCATACGGTTTATCGAAAAAAAACCATACTGATAGGTACTTAAACGGTGAATCTCACCACCATCCAACACAGTTAGCTACCGTGGGTAAATCATTGTTTCAGAGAGCACAAGGGATCTGTGATAAGAAACATTTGGCTGCCGAGCTTCAACATGTCAAGCAAGTCCTCACGACAATAAGCTTCGAGTCCCACGCCAACGTCACAGTGACCGAGTGAAACCAGCCACAGTTGAGCGTCTCCCTGCTGTACTACCTTACATGAGAGGAGTCACGGACAAGATTGGCTACATCTTGAAGCGTGCTTCGATTAAAACATTTTGTAAGCCGCCGAAGAAGATCAGTAAATTTTTACCATCTGTCAAGTGTCAGATCCCTCTACAAAATGCAGGAGTTTACAAGCTTGATTGTGAATGTGGTCTCTCTTATAAAGGACAAACACCGGTAAAAACTCGGGTTAAAAAACACATAGCTGACCTAAAACACCGTCGCTCAAAGAAGTCTGCAGTCTGTGAACATGCCCTTGACCGCACCCGCCATAACATCAGATTAGATAGACCACAAATCCTCGTGAAAGAACACCGATTCCTACCAAGGATGGTTCGCGAGGCTATTGAAATTAAAAAACATCCTAATTTCAATAGAGAAGATGGCTGGGTGCTTCCATCGTCTTGGGATCCGGTATTTAATATAATCAAATCCAAAACCAAGCATAACACTGCAAGACATGACACCGTGAGCTCATTCTGCGTAGATCGGACCAACAACAACAAAAATAATTAAGAAGTTTGAGGGTACCCCGGAACAACTTTGCCTTTTGGACGTCTAACACCTCAGTCCCTCCCGTGACCATGGGTGCTGCAAAGCACTCGAAACGTCGGGAACTAAAAATAAAAAATAAACCGCGATAAAATCCGTAAAATAGGTTTATTTCATGTGTAATATTCGCGTAAATCTAAGAACTCAATAGTCTTATTTTGTTTCTATAAGCCTTCACTCAACCCCCATTGCTCGCATGTATGTTCGTATGTCCTTATATCCGTGGCATAAAGATGTCGTATTTGTGTTTGTTAGATTTGTCTTTACAAGTACTATGGACCCAGAAGGTGTCCAAGGTCTAATAGAGCCGAAAGATAGCCAAAGGAACCCAACTAAGCAAGATATTTTCATTGTGTTTTCGCTAAAAATTCTAGTTTCTAAAAAAGATCTTTTAAAATTAAAATGATTGTACTTAACTTGTTTTATATGTTATTTATTTATCCATATTACCACGTCAAACCAAATCTCGAGGCAGACGCAATGTATAGAGTGTAAAGTGTAATTTATGGTCCAAATAACTGATAATATAAGTATACGAAAGTATGCGTGTAAGTATGCATGCATTTGTGTGTGTGTCTGTGTGTGTGTGTGTGTTTGTGTGTATGTATGTGTGTGTGTGTGTATGGATTTATGTTTGTGTATGTATATACGTTGTGTTTGGCTCGAATGTGTTTCCACTTTAGGATCGCTACAAGTTTCGCAAAAATTACTCCAGTAGTTTTTATAAATATGGTCAGTCTACTGTATTGTTACCAGAAAAAATATTATTTTGCTAGATGCCGTTAATGTGGATGTGACCGTAAACAGTCAATTCCTCCTCAAAATAATGACCAAATCCACTTTACTTTAAATAAGATCTTATCATGTTACGTTAATATATCGCTGGCTTCTAGAAAACTTGGAACCTTTGTTTTAATGAATAGGTTAACAAATATTATCCGCGAAACTAAACCGCAGCCCAGATGTTTCTTCAGAAAAACAGTAAGCAATGTATGATTTTTTTTTCTTTTTATCTATAAAGGATACATTATTTTTTTACAAAAACCATCACAATATCGTAATAACAAACAATTATCTATTGATCTAATAGAATTTAATACATTATCAATAAAATTCGTATATTTGTAAGGGGAATCCCCTTAATTCATACTTATCTTTGCAATCAAACGACCTACTAAGTCATCATATTTCTGCTAATAATTTCACACAATAGGGAATATGCGTGTAATTCAAATAAGGATCATTTTTTTTAATACAAACTTTATCGCATTAGAATAATGTCTATACCAATATTTTTTAATAACATTACTTTTTTATTAAGAAAATAATTATTGAAAGTACAAAAAATGAGTGGGAAATTCAAAGTAGATGGAACGCCACGCTATTGGTCAGATCGAATATGACGTCAAAGTCTACAATACAAATGTCAACAAGTGCATATTTGTTGGATGTTTGCTATTGAATTAATTTTATTGTTATTTTTTGTTGTCGATTTACACAAAGACGAAAATTTAGTTCAAATTATTTAAGTTAATTCTTACGTTAAAGTGATCCTCACAGCGATATAAACAAGTTGATGGAGATACCATGTCTCTTTTTCTGATTTTACACCAATTTCTCCTTATATCCGCACCTATCGTGTGCATTTCTTATTGTATTTTTACACCTAGGCATAACACAGTGTTGTTCCATAGTATAATAGTCGCAAAATACAAAATAAAAATAAATTACAGAATAAAATACTTCTACAGCTGTTCACTAATTGATTGTTATTATAGACTTTGCCGTCACGCCAAGCGCGCCAAAATGGCGGGCGTTTAAAGTGCTCTTATCTGTTTGCTATCTTCAACATTTTTTTATGCCCTTTACATTTGATTTTTGACGCTTAAATTTTTTTGCAATTATATATTGATGTAATCTATCGTATAAAAATAGTAATAAAAAAAATACACGCATATTCCCTATTGCAAAAACAACGTAAGACAGAAGTGATAGAATTCGCTTTATCGGATCAGTTAATACCGAAGTCAACAGGATCAATGAACTATTTAAATCTTATTTACAAAATATCAATCTCAGATATATGTATATAATATATATGTAATAACTAATGATGCATATGACTGTTTTATTGAATAGCCAGCTTATGAATTGCAGTTCCTCTCCAGATAATTTTAACCATAGCATCTTGAAAATAGTATATGCATACCATAGCATTAAGAAAAACTGCCATTTCCATAATTACAACAAGGCTAAGCAACACCTACAATTAAAAATTAAGTAATTTTTTAAAAGTAATTACTCCACATTATTTAACAATCTAAAATGGCATCTAAATATCAAAGAACAGTGAGGGCTATATAATCGAATGTATAAAAAAATATATATTAACTACAAGGAAAATATGATTGCAACATGAATTATCAATAATAAGTTGTAATCCACAAGCCCTTAGAGTATGAATTTTAAGATAACTTCATCAATGAGATTACTCTTATACCAGCTTTAAGCCAAATGGTTACTGCACACACAACTTTCAAAAAGAAAATAAAATTCATAGCTCCACATTTAGGTATCTTGAAATATTAAAAAAAAAACTAACTCTGGAACCAATTAGCAGTACAGATCGTGATGATGTGTGCATAGGAACAGCAAATGTTTACAGGTGACTTAATATTGTCACGATTTCCGGTCACAAATGCTATATTTTGAATTGTAAAAGTATTTTATCTGACTTTTAATTGTTAAAGAAAATAAATAGTTCATTTGATTTGTTGATTTAACGTAAGCGCTGATTATAATGGTATCGGATTTGACTCAACTAAAAGTATAAATTGATCAGGCCGGCCAATTTTAAGTTAGTTCGATTCGAGTGCTCGAACGGAGCAGATGTAGTAAACGAGTGACCAAGAATTGTTAAAAAGTATATCGTGTACCCACACGGAATTAATGTTCGAAATTAAAGGTATGATAACTTTATATTTAACGTGTTTTATTCGCTTTTTCACAATATGAGCTCACCGGAATCATATTTTTAGTGTAACAAAAAGAATATATCTCCAGATAAAATAAAGCAGTGTCCTAAAAGAAATTTTATGGACAATTAAGATCATGTGCAGGATTTTATACCAATAATTGAAATTATATTTTTTTTTTGTTTCAATCTGGAATGTCTATTTTTTATATAACTATTTACATTAATGACATGTCAAAATCTATAAGCCATCACTTGGTGTTATCCATTAACGACACAAAGCGTAAAGATACAAGTCTACTGTGACGCCACTGTGACCATTTCAATTCAAACAGTAAAATTAACAAATAATTCATCCACAACTTTAATTGAGTAGGGACATCATAATAATTGGTGCGTGGTTCCCGGCTTAGAATAGGACCAACTCATCTCATCCCATCGGGTGTCGTACAAGGCGACTAAGGGAAAACTAGGGAATGGGCAGCAGCGTTCCCTTAACACTTCTACCATCAAAAACTGCGCTCGCCAACCCGCCTGCCAAGCGTGGCGAGTATGGCAAACCCCCCAATTTATTAAAATGGAAGATAAGAATAAAACCAGGCCCCTAGTCCCCGGCGGTCCTGTTCGTCCTGGCCACGGTAGCAGCTATGGTAACGACAGGACAAGGGGTGCTAAGAATCTCCGGCAGAGATTCGGCTACCACCAACTACGAAAATTGGCCCTGGTGACTTACAACGCACGCACGTTAAGGACAGATGAGAGGCTTGTTGAGCTGGAAGAAGAGATAAACAAGTTGCGGTGGAATATTGTTGGTTTATCGGAGGTCCGAAGAAAGGGCGAGGACACGATAACCTTAAAATCCGGCAACTTGTTTTACTACCGGGAGGGCGAACAGCAGTCCCAAGGTGGTGTCGGATTTATCGTCCACAAGTCACTCATAGACAACGTTGTGTCCATCACTAGTGTGTCGAGCAGGGTAGCGTACCTGATACTCAGAATAACCAAAAGATATTCGCTGAAGGTCATATAGGTCTACGCACCGACCTCGGCATACTCAGATGATGACGTCGAAGTAATGTATGAGGACATTAGTAGAGCCATACATACTTCCAAAGCACACTTTACAGTGGTTATGGGTGACTTCAATGCGCGGCTGGGCAAACAGGGCGATGATGAATTGAGAGTGGGGCAATTTGGATATGGGCAACGCAACCCCAGGGGTCAGAGGCTGGCCGAATATCTGGAGAAGGAGGGACTCTTTATGATGAACTCTTTCTTCCGGAAGCCGCCTCATAGGAAATGGACCTGGATTAGCCCTAATGGTTCCACTAAAAATGAGATAGACTTCATCATGAGCACCAAGCGACAAATATTTAATGATGTCTCCGTGATTCACAGGGTAAAAACCGGCAGTGATCACCGAATGGTCAGAGGCACATTAAATATTAATGTCAAAATGGAAAGATCGCGTCTGATGAAGTCTACGCTCCGACCTTCTAATGCACATATCCAAAACCCCGAGAACTTTCAACGCGAATTGTCAAACCGCTTCGAATTGCTAGACAGCAGCGCATCAGTGGACGAAATCAACAATAGGTTGGTAGAGACTGTCCATACGGTCGGGTCCAAGCATTTTAAGCCCCACCGTAAAAATAGGCCTCAAAAGCTATCTGACTACACCCGAAACCTTATGGCTGAGCGACGTACCATGACACTCCAAATCTCCGATGATGCTAAGTCTTATAGGCGGCTCAATGGACAGATATTGAAGTCCTTGCGACACGATTTACAGTCCTTCAATACAAGACGTATTGAGGAGACCATAGAGCAGAACAAGGGCTCCAAAGTGTTTACAAGAGACGCGTCTATTGGGCAAAGCCAGTTGACGAAGCTGAAGACGGAGGACGGAAACGTAACGTCGAATAGGTCAGAGGTGCTCAGGGAGATAGAAAGGTTCTATGGGCAGTTGTATACCTCAGAAGCTGAACCTGTTGACTTGGTAAAAGACCCAAGAGCCAAGCTAACCCGACACTACACTGAAGATATTCCGGACATCAGCCTGTACGAGATTAGGATGGCTCTCAAACAACTTAAAAACAACAAAGCGCCGGGTGAAGACGGAATTACCGCAGAGCTTCTGAAAGCGGGCGGATCGCCGGTACTTTAAGTCCTTCAGAGGCTGTTTAATTCATTGTTGCTCGAAGGAAAAACGCCGGAAGCGTGGAACAGGGGTGTGGTGGTACTCTTTTTGAAGAAAGGTGATAACACTTTATTAAAGAATTATAGGCCCATCACACTGCTGAGCCATGTTTATAAGTTGTTTTCGAGAGTCATCACGAATCGTCTCGAACGCAGGCTTGATGACTTCCAGCCTCCCGAACAAGCCGGTTTCCGGAAAGGCTTTAGTACCATAGACCACATACATACGCTGCGGCAGATTATACAGAAGACCGAGGAGTATAATCGGCCACTATGCTTGGCGTTTGTGGTCTATGAGAAAGCCTTCGATTCGATCGAGACTTGGGCGGTTCTTAGATCTCTCCAGCGATGCCGCATTGACTATCAGTACATTGAAGTGTTGAAGTGCTTGTATAATAACGCCACCATGTCAGTCCGAGTACAGGGGCAGTGCACGAAGGCGATCCCCATAAAAAGAGGAGTAAGGCAGGGAGACGTCATTTCTCCGAAACTCTTTACGGCCCCTTAGAGGACGCCTTCAAGCTCTTGGAATGGCAAGGACTTGGCATCAACATCAATGGCGAATACATCACTCACCTTCGATTTGCCGACAACATTGTGGTCGTGGCGGAGTCGCTGGAAGATCTAGGACGAATGCTCGGTGACCTCAACAGAGTATCTCAACAAGTGGGTCTTAAAATGAACATGGACAAAACGAAAATAATGTCTAACGTCCATGTCGTACCCACCGCACTCACCGTTGGGAACTCTACTCTTGAAGTTGTCGACGAATACATTTACCTGGGACAGGTAGTCCGGTTAGGTAGGTCCAACTTTGAGAGAGAGGTCAATCGACGAATCCAACTCGGCTGGGCAGCGTTCGGAAAACTGCGCAACATCTTCTCATCCAAAATACCTCAGTGCCTAAAGACTAAAGTTTTTAGTCAATGTGTGTTACCAGTGATGATATATGGATCAGAGACGTGGTCTCTTACAATAGGTCTCATAAAAAAGCTCAGAGTTGCTCAGCGAGCTATGGAGAGAGCTATGCTCGACGTTTCTCTACGCGATCGAATCAGGAATGAGGGGATTCGTAGAAGAACCAAGTTCACCGACATAGCCGTTAAGATTAGCAAGCTGAAGTGGCAATGGGCGGGCCACATAGCACGTAGATCGGACGGGCGTTCGGGCAGAAAGATTCTAGAGTGGAGACCACGTATTGGCAAGCGCAGCGTGGGACGACCGCCTGCCAGATGGACTGACGATCTTGTGAAAATCGCAGGAAGTCGTTGGATGCAGGTGGCATCGGACCGGTTACGCTGGAAAGCGATTGGGGAGGCCTATGTTCAGCAGTGGACAAGTATAGGCTGAGATGATGATGATGATGATGATCATAATAATTAAAAATAAAATAGAATGACTTACAAAAAAATAGTAATTTCATTAGGAATACCCCATCGTGATATAGACAGAAGTTTTTAATAAAGTAACGGGCGTAGATAATCCAAAATTGCTAGGAATAACCATTACTAATGAACTTGGTTGGAAGCCACAAATCAAAGAGAAGAGTAAAAAGTAAGTACATACTAGTTCACCAGGAATTATGCCCTGTATAGTCTAATTAAGACTACTAAGGTACGGCATATTTAGAGAAAATTTTATCAACACGGTGAGGGTCTTCAGGTTTCAATTCAGTCGCAAATCTTACTTAATTCATTTTAATATTATAACACTTATATTTTAAAGAGAAATTTCATTAACAAAGCCAATCCTTATCTAGTGACTCTTTCTAGTGATTTTGTATGGTAAGTACAAAAACATTATAATCAATCAAAAGGACCGACATCAACTTGCACTACGCTGGAGATAGTGAAAGTAAGGAGAGGAGTCTTTCGCCTGCTTGGCCCCATAGGAAAATTTAGATTCATAACAATAATAATAATAAACCATGGCAACCGCTGTCAACGACGCATGTCGTTTTGTGTAAATAAATTTTTTTTTACGAAGAAATATTGAAAAGTAACCGTTTAGACATTAACAAACAACAAAAAAAACACAGTTTCAGAGCAAAATTTACAATGCGAACGTGGGTTCGCAAAATGTTTATTTTGACAAAAATTAACACATCTGTAAATGGCCGAGCCCAGCCGAAGAAACCCCGTGCGGCTGTGTCGGCAGCGGGATGCCCAGACTCCTAGCGCACGCCCAACACCCTTGCCCGGCTCGCCCACCTCGCCCCAGCCTTCGGAGGATGAAGATTTTTTCACACCGCCGACATCTGGGGCCTCTAGCGACGATGCCGGTATATCGGCGTCTCCACCCACCTATATTAATATCTGCGAGGAGAGTCCACCGCTACCGGCACGCCTAGGACCAGCGGGACATTGTGCTCCGCCCACGGCCCCTGCTACCAGTGGTGTAGTGCGCCGCATGAGATGGACTCCGGAATTAAATCTGAGTGTCATGCGGGCCTACTATGGTGCTACAGAGGGAGGAACCATCCTCACCGCTTACCGTCCGAAATTATTGTCTCTGTTTCAGGGGCTTCACCCGACTGTCGCCGTTACTGCGCAACGACTATCGGATCAAGTACGTGCCATCCAGCGGTGCAAGTTGTTGGATGACACAGTGCTTGAGCGATTGCGCCGCGAAGCACTTCCTGCTCGTACTGAATCCAACGTGCGAAGTGTCGAAGAACCTATCTCTTTAAATAACTTCTCACGATCGGAGGAGGTAAATAGCGAGCAGGTAAGTGTTAGTGACCAGCTACAGGAGCAGGTGAGGAGAGCTCTGGAGGATGCCTTTGCGGAGTATCGGTCTGCACCGATTTCCCTAAGACCATGCCTACCCCGTTTGCCCATGCATAGACGTAACATTTCGCTAGTGAGTGCCCTAGACAATGTTTTAAAGCCACACTGGAAGACCTTATGTGATACCCACTCTATTTTGTACTGTGGAGCGGTGGCGGTGTGTCGGGTGGCAGGTGTAAGATTTCCTAATCTACATCGAGCCACCCAACCCACAAATGCTAAACCATTCTGGCAGTGCAGAATAGAGCGGCGTATAAATATGGCTAGGACACTCATAGCGAAATTGTTGTGCTTCCAGGCTGGAAACAACCGCCCGAGAGTTATGCGTTTCGTGACCCAAGCCTTTGCAGGCACAGGAGTGGCTCCTGTGGACTATGTGGCAGGAGTCGCGGAACGCATAGACTACTGGAAGCAAAAAGTTTATGCATGGGCGAAGAGGATTCGCAGGTATAAGTCGAGAGCAGACAGATACCACGTGAATCGCACCTTCCAGACGAATCAAAGGAGTGTATACTAGGCTTAGGAGCGCCCCCCAAGTGAGGGTGACTGACGTGCACTTGCCAAATGCGGCCGTGATGGCCGAGTTTTGGCGTAAAATTTAGTCAGTGCCCGTCACTCACTCCGAGGGCGAATGGTTTGATGTTGTTGGACGATCCTGTGGGCCCATTCAGGAAATGGAGCCCGTAGTCATCAGTCGTGAAGATCTGGCCTGTGCGGTTCGTGCGGCGCCGAACTGGAAATGTCCGGGGCCGGATGGACTGCACGCATTCTGGCTAAAGAGGCTCCAGGGCTCACATTCTCGTCTAGCGACTCAATTCCAAGAAGCTCTTCAATTGGGATCGCTTCCGAGCTTTATGACATCGGGTGTCACTCACTTGATTCACAAATCTGGCAGCACTTCGGAACCTAAAAATTATAGACCGATTACATGTCTACCTACGGTCTATAAACTCCTTACATCCATTCTGAGAATAAAAATCAATAATCACCTTAAGGCACTGCATATTCTATCGCCTACTCAGAATGGGTGTAAGGGGGGGGTCCCGGGGTACAAAGGATTTGCTCCTCATTGATATGGCCATTTGCCAACAGGTGCGACGATCCAGAAAGAATGTCTCCATGGCCTGGATTGATTATAAGAAGGCCTATGATTCGGTGCCTCATACATGGCTTACGAGGGTGTTAGAGCTGTACAGAGTACACCCGGCGCTATGCTCTTTCCTCGCTTCGTGTATGGGGCAGTGGACCACAGTTCTTCGTCACCCAGGAAGTGGAGGCCTTTCTGGTTTGTCGGACTTGATAAAGATAAGCAGGGGTATCTTTCAGGGCGACAGTTTGAGTCCGTTGTGGTTCTGCTTGGCTTTGAATCCATTAAGTGCTATACTTAAGGATTCAAAGCTAGGTTACCATTTGCGGAGGGAGAGTGAGCCTATATCTCATCTACTGTACATGGCTGACCTCAAGTTGTACGCTTCGAAGAAAACAGACCAGATGGAGTTGCTCAAATTAACCGGCAATTTTAGCAATGACATCGGAATGGAGTTTGGAGTAGACAAGTGTGCGGTCATCCATGTACAAAGAGGGAGAGTTGAAGATTCTTTTAATCTATAGCTCTCTGAAGATATATCCCTCAGGTCTCTCTCTGAAAGGGATTCCTACAAGTATCTTGGTATGTCACAAGCCTTAAGTATAGCTGAACAGGATATGAAACAATCATTGAAAGATCGGTTCTTTGCCCGCCTGATAAAAGTGTTAAAAAGCCTTCTATCTGGTGAAAACAAGGTCCGAACTTTCAATGGTTGGGTCATGCCTGTTCTTACATACTCTTTTGGCATACTAAGGTGGACTCAGTCTGAACTGGATGCCCTGGATAGAAAGGTCCGTCGATTGCTGACAGCGTATCGTATGCATCACCCGCGGTCGTCTGTTATGAGGTTGTACATCCCGCGGAAGTGCGGTGGTCGTGGGTTTTTAAACGCTAAGACACTACACAACCGCGAGGTGTGCAATCTCAGACAGTACTTTTTGAGTGTATCCGTGGTGATGTATCGAGATTTTGCCGCAATCGATAGAGGCCTAACTCCGCTTTCCTTGGCAAACGAGAACTGGCGAAGGCCACAGGCATTAAGTATTTTGGACCGCACAGCCATATGGAAGGGCAAGGAGCTACACGGACGGTTCTATCGGGCCCTTACAGGGCCTGATGTAGACCAGCTCGCTTCCGTGGCCTGGCTACGCTTCAGCAACCTTTTTGGGAAAACAGAAGGGTTTGTCTTTGCAATTATGGACGAAGTTATCATGACGAACAACTACCGGAAGCACATCCTAAAGGACGGCACGGTTGACATTTGTCGGGCATGCCACCGTCCCGGTGAGTCTATTAGACATGTTGTTTCCGGTTGTTCTCGTCTTGCTAACGGAGAGTACTTGCACAGACACAACCAAGTGGCTAGGATTATCCATCAGCAACTTGCTCTTAAATATGGCCTTGTGGATTCTGAAGTACCGTACTACCAGTACCAGCCTCTTCCAGTTCTCGAAAGTGGTCATATCACGCTCTACTGGGATCGATCTATTATCACGGACAGGACTATTGTAGCCAATAAACCTGATATCGTGATAATAGATCGATCGATGCGTCGTGTAATGCTAGTTGATGTCACCATTCCGCATGATGAGAACCTTGTGAAGGCCGAAAAAGAAAAATTATCTAAATATTTGGACCTGGCCCATGAGGTTACGGCCATGTGGAATGTTGATTCAACTATCATTATTCCGATGGTCGTTTCAGTGAACGGCCTTATAGCGAAGAGCTTCGATAAACATCTTGAGAAGCTCACGCTAGGCACTTGGGTGAAGGGCCTGATACAGAAGGCAGTAATGTTGGACACGGCACGCATTGTGAGGAAGTTCCTCTCTTTGGAGCCCTGACCACCGGTAGCTTGGGTCGTAGACCTTGCTGTCGGTGGAGCACATTTTTTTATACAATATATATAAGAATATTTGTATTTTATATTTTTATATATATTTTGTAAGAAATTATACTTAATAAATATGTACATAATAATAATTACTATTATAGGTAGACTGTAATACCAAGTAAACGGCCATGGATAATTAGATATCAATAACTATTAGGCTAGTGTTCGCATCCTCAGAAATAGACAAGCTTCTATTAATGAAAATCTGACTTCCTGTCTGTTCTTTTTTTTTATCCGTTCCTGGTGAACATTAATCTGAGCAGGCAACTCACATAATTATAACTTCTCAAAGAGCAAAGGGCCTCTTTTCCATGACCAGGTGAAACTCGTGATCTCAACGAGACAATAACTATAAGCCCATAATATGAAACCATTTGAAAAGATGGCTTTATGTCACAATGAGATAAATATTATAGAATTTGGCTACTATTTCTCGTTAATGTTTTCTCATTACTATCGTAACCGTCTTTACCGACACTAATATGGCTCATCAATATTAATTTCATCAATATTCCTATTCAATTCAATTTTTTTTTCACATGAAAGTCCTTTATATATGACGGCGCCACGAGGAATGACACATGACATTCGCTGTCATAGGCGTCGGATTAGAGTGACATATGTCAGTCTGACGGAGCGTCGCATGTGTGGTAGCGCGGCGATACCCTCACTTTTGTTTGAGCGGTCGCCGGCGCACGACGTACACGACGAATCGTCGTAATTCGGCGCCATCATATTGGAGTTTTGTGTTATTTGGTGTGAAGTTGATTAGTGATTATTGATTATACTGGAATACACGATTATTTGGTTAATCAAGACAATTCTCATTGACCTAACCTCTTCCCTGGTCAGTGCGAACCATGGAAAATACTGATGTAGGCCATCCTGCGCCTACATCAGAAGTGGGATAGTAACCTACATACCCACTGATAAAAGAAAAATAGCACTTGATGTTGCCTGTTTTACGTAAGAATAATTGGGTACCTGAATAATTAAAAAATAAAGCTACGTGCGTCAAGAGGGTCTATAATGACCCAGCAACATGTGTATGGTTGGCTTTAAAAGGCAATTAAGCTTTTCATCAGACAACAAGTTGCATGAAAGCACTCCTGGTGTGAAGGCCCAAGATATGCTTCAAGTGCAATGGGCATCGAGTGAGTCGGGGCCACTGCGTGATCCGGTGTGTAGCAGTGGGTCTGGAGACCTGTCAGCAGTGTTGACGATGAGAGTGGCGGCGACAGTGCGCGCGATCAGCAGTGCGTGTGGACGTGTGCGTGGTATATGCACCTGCAGTTTGCATCACCCCGGTGAGTCGTTTTCAATCTAGAGCGTACTTCTCGTTATTATGAGGTTCTGTGCAATTGAATTCAGTGACGAGGGTACTTTGCTATCGTTCAATTTAATAATGAGGGTACCTTGCTATCGTTTCTATAACTGAGGGTACTTTACTATCGTTGCTATTGCTGGTCCTAGCCAAGCTGCGAGTGTGTTAGCTATACCCTTGCCGCGGTCGGTAGTGCCTTGTTTGGCCTACGTAGCTGTTGGCTGTGTAGTACCCGTACATTTTGTTAATGTTGACGCCTATAGAGGTGCACTTAGCTACTGGCCCTGGTATAGATCCAACTTCCGCGAATGATGTGACTGATTTGCGCGTATTGTGTCGGTGAGTGGTTGACTGTGATTTAGCTTTGTTTTGAGTGGCTGGATACGTGTGGGCATTGCAATTTATTACTAGGTGCAGTGTTTGTGCGCGTTTGGTCGCTTTTCGTTGGGTTAGGAGTTTTGGTTAAATGCTTGGCTGCTTGATGCGTGTGGATCGGTCAATGCAGTGAGTACAATTGTCCCAAATGTAGTCAAAACTAAGGGTCTGATCTAAGAATAGGGATTTATCCCAGTGAACCCACATAGTTTTAACGAATGGGTTGATAACGCCTTCGTTATCAATTAAACTAGCCCATTGGTTGTACTTTCGTGATTGCGAATTATAAAACTTTTTTGTGTATTGAGTTGTAAAACTTCTTATAAGCAAAGTTTAAAATCCCCTTAATTCGATAAGCTTGAAGTTAGATTTAAAGCTGTCCATTACATGGCTTTGAGTGCGCAGTATCCGTTACATACTGTGATTGTGATTACCGTGATGTTAGATTGCTTTTGTCTGTCATTCGGGTTAACGATATAGTCTACGAGTTTAAAGGCTACAGTGTATTACTGTAATGTTTGTTGCGTAATTTATTGCGCTTTCGCCCTGTTTACACTGGTTAATTTGCAGGTTATCGCTGGTTGGGTGTCAGTGTGGCTGATTAAGCAGCACTAGTGGCAGCAGCTGGCAGTAGCAGCGTAAGCGTGCAAGCCAAGCGGCGCCGGAAGATGTGCCGCAAGACCAAAGTGAACAAAGCATTGAGTGTCGTCCGGGCCAGCCCCGGGTGGGTGGTTGAAGGGATGCACTCGTCCGGTCCATATCCGTGATTCTATGTCGCGCAATTGGTCGAAAGGACAGCGTCGTCCGGGCCAGCCCCGTGTGGGTGGTTGAAGGGATGCACTCGTCCGGTCCATGTTTGTAACTCTTTATTGCACAGCTGGTCGAAGGGACAGTGCTGTCCGGTCCACGCCGCCTTTGGGGCTGGTCGAAGGGATACACTCGTCCGATCCAAGCTGTTGAATAAAATTACTCTACCAAGAGGAAGATATAAGCCGGTCCATTAGTTACGGTGGTCGAAGGGATACATGACTTAAGCGTGGTATGAATGTTCAGCTCGTTCGTCAGGTTGGACGAGCAGATAATTAGTGATAGAAACTCTGATTTTCCAGGACAGCGTTGAGAGATACGCCCGAGGACGGTCGCATGTCAGTCCGGCCGTGACGGCGCCACGAGGAATGACACATGACATTCGCTGTCATAGGCGTCGGATTAGAGTGACATCTGTCAGTCTGACGGAGCGTCGCATGTGTGGTAGCGCGGCGATACCCTCACTTTTGTTTGAGCGGTCGCCGGCGCACCACGTACACGACGAATCGTCGTAATTCGGCGCCATCATATTGGAGTTTTGTGTTATTTGGTGTGAAGTTGATTAGTGATTATTGATTATACTGGAATACACGATTATTTGGTTAATCAAGACAATTCTCATTGACCTAACCTCTTCCCTGGTCAGTGCGAACCATGGAAAATACTGATGTAGGCCATCCTGCGCCTACATATACATCATAAAGTTTTGTGTATATATGTACGCCCTGAATGAATTAAAATGTTTATACACAAATAAACTATCGTGATTATATATAGCTAATCATTAAAATCATAGATCATGGATTAGGTATAATTGCTAGCAACAGTTACGCTTCAAAACATAACCTATGTCACCAATGAGAAGCCGTCGTTACTTGTTCATTGAGGAACTAAATAAAGTTATCTTCATAATGATAGTAGATAAATCAATCACTGCAAACCTCCAATTACTTCCCAATGATTTCTTACTATATTTTATTTCTATATCTCAATCTGTACTTCCCACCAAGAGGGTATGACAGCGTAATTATGGAGAGTAGCTCCAACACTCATAAATGCACTCATTATCCATGAATCACATTATCAAAGAGTTACGCTAAAATCGTATGGCTTTGTATACATACATCCAAAAAGTGTATATAACAAAACCGTGAAGTCAAGTGGATAAACTCAATTATAAATCGCAACTAAGTAAATAAGCGGGCGTATAGCAAAGGAAAGTTGTATAGTTAGACGAATACTAAAACATTGTAGCTCAAAATATTATCATCATAAAATGGGAATAGATCTTCATGCTAGGTTCAGTCCGCTAGGGGCGCTGTCACTTTAGCTCCGTGCATTTTAAATAATTAAAAATACTCATACGACGTAAAAAGACACAATATGGTAATAACTAAACTGCCTTATCAATATTTCGAAGTTCAAGTAGTGTTCGTGACTAATATCTACAATGGACGATTTTAAAAAGTACCTAAATATGATACAAAGTGAAAGTGAACCTATTTCAAGGAAAAACATAAATAAAGTGTAAATAAAACCATTGAAACATTATATAATCCAAATAAAAGGACCTTAAAATAGTGAACAGTGTCATAAAAACAAAAATTTTAATCATAATATGCAAATGTAACGTTATTGCAAAAAAAAAAAATAACCGGTAACAAATTTTGCACAAACATTTAAAAGTTTGACTTTGGACTCATTAGTGATACAACTTACTTATAGTAAAAATAGACATTTATAAAAAATACTACTCTAGTCTGTACTCTCTGCCTACCCCGCAAGGGATCTGGCGTGAGGTTATAGATAGATAGATAGATAGATTTATAAAAAATCTAACATAATTCAAAAATTCGTCACGGTGCTTGATGATCATTGTAGCAAGATCGTTAAAGCTGTGAGTCACACGCTGGAACACCGCGTTCAAATCCAACTGTGGAAACACTTTTTGTAAATATCATTTATTATGAGCATGTCGCCTAGACGATCCACCTCACTGCACAACAAGTAAATGAACTGACTGGTAATCTTTTGTTAGCTAATAATAAAATTGACACTATGCTCGGAGAAACACAAACATTAAAGACAGAATTACAAAAATGCCACGATATTATAGAATTGTATAAAAAAATTGATTACATTGAGAAACCGGACCAAATAACTACTAGTAGGAAAACAAAAAAATAAGAATTGTGATAAGAATAGAAACGAGGACCTTTGTTTACCTTCAACTTCATTCGAAGTACCGCATGGTAAAGAGCATACTGAACAAAAACAAGATACACACCCTAAAAACATTGTCCGAAAACAGAACAACACAACAACTGAACAGAATAAGGAGGAAATCTTGACTTATAGTTGTGACAAAAATATGAACATGAGTACGATTTCAAATACTACTGATAAACTACAAAAATCTGACTCTATAAATGCTATAACAGAAAATACACCAAATTCGAAACATTATAATACAAAGCAAATGACTTTCAAAAGGGCTAATTCATCACAGACGCCTAAAAATAGGAACAAGATGTATATACTGAGTACAGACAAGAAAAATAGAATTCTACCTTTAGCACAATATATGTTTAGTAATAATAACATGGAACATTATATAATGGAGGGATATGAACCCCATTTAAGTATTCCGAATTACAAACTTGCGGCATCATACTCTAGAAAAGGTAGTAAGAGGGGAGGATCATGTATACTTGTTAAGGATGAATGTTTGTTTAAAGAATTGGTAAATATTAGTAAACTATCTATGACTGATATATTTGAATGTTGTGCTATTAAATTAATTTTGTATAAAATTGTAGTTGTATGTATATATAGAGTCCCAAAAAATACAAATTTCAATAAGTTCATAGATAAATTGCAGGAACTTCTACAAAGACTTGCGAAAAAATCCTACAAAAATATAATAATAGCAGGGGACTTTAACATAGATATTTTAAAAAGAAACTACCAATCTATCGACTTTAAATGTCTACTTCTAAATTTTAACCTAAAATTGGCTTTAAAACAGCCTACTAGCTAACAAGCCAAACACGCATAGATAATTTTGCACACAACTTTAAAAAAAATTGTCAAGCGCATGTGCTGGAATTAGCATTATCGGACCATACAGCACAGATTATTAAACTTCCGGTTCGTGATTGATTGAGACGTGATTTCAGTAAAGAAAATCTAATGAAATTTAAAAATTGTATACATAATCTTTCTTTTTCTGAAGTATATAACACTAATGACCCAAATGTAGCATACTCAGCATTTATAGACTTATTCACTCTTTTTTACTTACTATGTTTCCCGAATAAAACAATCACTGTAAATACAAATAATAAGCCGAAATGGATATCAAACGGCATAAAATTGCAGTAAAAGAAAACGACACCTATTATGGCAATACAGACATAAACCAACGGTATCCAATAAATTGAAATTCGTCAACTACTTTAAACTATTTAAAAAAATCATTAAACTTACACAACGGGCACAAAATAATTATTCTATAAAAACTGCAGTAAATAAATAAAAAACCACTTGGAAAATTAACAATGAATCAAAAAATAATAATTCTAGAAGCTTCATATCTAAAATTACGAGTAATAATGAGACCATAACTAATCCAATTGATATAGCCAATAACTTCAACAATTATTTTGTTGACAAAGTTAAACCAATATTAGGTTCAGGAGATAACGTCACTTTATATATTAAAAAAAGAAGTAACTCCATCTTTATGTTTCCTTGTTTACCCCATGACATTATCAAAATAATTAAATCTTTTAAAAATACCAACAGTGTGGGCTATGATGGAATTACAACAAAAGTGATTAAACTAGTTGCTCAAGAAATTAGTGTGCACTTAAGCTGTATAATAAATCTCTGTATAAGCACAGGCATTTATCCCGAAGTACTTAAGACTTCAATTGTAAGGCCATTATTTAAAAAGGGGGAAAAAGAATCCTGAGATTCCTATAGACCGATCACACTTATTAGCATTTTTTCAAAAATATTCTAAAAACACATATATAAGGAACTGTACAATTATGCTGAAAAAAATAATATATTAAGTAATGAACAAAAAGGCTTCCGGGAAAAGAAATCAGTTACAATGGCTATATATGACTTTTTACATAATGTTATAATAAATATAGATAAAAAAAAACCAGTTTATACAATATTTTGTGATATGATACAGGCTTTTGACTATGTTCGTCATGACATACTTCTAGACAAATTAGAGGCATACGGAATAAGAGGGAATATTCTAAGACTGATTAAATTCTACATATCTGATAGAAAACAAATAACGGAAATAAGATCAATAAATAAAGTGACTAACCATGAAGAAATATATCTATCACCTGAGCGTGAAGTCAAATACGGCGTACCACAAGGCAGCGTTTTAGGCCCACTCCTGTTTATACTGTATATAAATGACTTACCGAGAAGTATTGATCAGTTAGTAACACTATTTTCTGATGACAGTACAATTACAATACCATTCAAGAAAAATAATGAATATGAGTCAGACATTAATAATTCCCTAAAATCGGCAATAAAGTGGTTAATGAACAATAACCTAAAAATAAATCTAAGTAAAACTAATGTTATGCACTTCAGTCAACGAATATCAAGACCAGCTAATATTAGAATACACTACACTAACCAAAATATTAACGAAGTCAATAATGCAAAATTTCTCGGAGTAACTATAGATAGCAAACTTAACTGGAAAGCTCATATAGGCTTATTAACAAAAAGGATAAGTTCTTCCGCATATGCATTATATAAATTAGCTCCCCTACTCAATATTGACGCATTGCTTACTGCATATCATGGTTTAATTTCCAATAATCTTAGATACGGTATAATATTTTGGGGCAATTCAACGGACACAAAAATTGTATTTAATGCCCAAAAGAGATGTATCAGGACAATGTCCAGCTTAGATATGATAGATAGCTGTAAGCCATATTTTATTAAGTACAAGTTACTAACACTTGCCTCGATGTATATTTTTGAAACTGCTATGTTTGTGCATTCAAATCCTAGCTTATTTCCACGTCTAGCGGATGTCATAAAAAGGAACAGACGTGATAATAGTACAGTTTGTCTGCACAGCTCAAAAACCATGCTCATGCGAAAAAGCATTTTCTGCATGGCTCCAGTAATTTATAATAAACTCCCAAAAGCCTGGAGAGAACATAATTCCCATTTTTTAAAAGATAATTTATTGAAACTTCTAACGACCAAAGCATATTATCATCATCATTTCAGCCTATACTTGTCCACTGCTGAACATAGGCCTCCCCAATCGCTTTCCAGCGTACCCGGTCCGATGCCACCTGCATCCAACGATTTCCTGCGATTTTCACAAGATCGTCGGTCCATCTGGCAGGCGGTCGTCCTACGCTGCGCTTGCCAATACGTGGTCTCCACTCTAGAATCTTTCTGCCCCAACGCCCGTCCGATCTTCGCGCTATGTGGCCAGCCCATTGCCACTTCAGCATGCTAATCCTGAGGGTTATGTCGGTGACCTTGGTTCTTCTACGAATCTCCTCATTCCTGATTCGATCACGTAGAGAAACGCCGAGCATAGCTCTTTCCATAGCTCGCTGAGCAACTTTGAGCTTTTTTATGAGACCTATTGTAAGAGACCACGTCTCTGATCCATATGTCATCACTGGTAACACACATTGACTAAAAACTTTAGTCTTTAGGCACTGAGGTATTTTGGATGAGAAGATGTTGCGCAGTTTCCCGAACGCTGCCCAGCCGAGTTGGATTCGTCGATTGACTTCTCTCTCAAAGTTGGACCTACCTAACCGGACTGCCTGTCCCAGGTAAATGTATTCGTCGACAACTTCAAGAGTAGAGTTCCCAACGGTGAGTGCGGTGGGTACGACATGGACATTAAACATTATTTTTGTTTTGTCCATATTCATTTTCAGACCCACTTGTTGGGATACTCTATTGAGGTCACCGAGCATTCGTCCTAGATCTTCCAGCGACTCCGCCATGACCACAATGTCGTCGGCAAATCGAAGGTGAGTGATGTATTCGCCATTGATGTTGATGCCAAGTCCTTGCCATTCCAAGAGCTTGAAGGCGTCCTCTAAGGTGGCCGTAAACAGTTTCGGAGAAATGACGTCTCCCTGTCTTACTCCTCTTTTTATGGGGATCACCTTCGTGCACTGCCCCTGTACTCGGACTGACATGGTGGCGTTATTATACAAGTACTTCAACACTTAGATGTACCTATAGTCAATGCGGCATCGCTGGAGAGATCTAAGAACCGCCCAAGTCTCGATCGAATCAAAGGCTTTCTCATAGTCCACAAACGCCAAGCATAGTGGCCGATTATACTCCTCAGTCTTCTGTATAACCTGCCGCAGCGTATGTATGTGGTCTATGGTACTAAAACCTTTCCGGAAACCGGCTTGTTCGGGAGGCTGGAAGTCATCAAGCCTTCGTTCGAGACGATTCGTAATGACTCTCGAAAACAACTTATAAACATGGCTCAGCAGTGTGATGGGCCTATAGTTCTTCAATAAGGTGTTATCACCTTTCTTGAAAAACAGCACCACCACACCCCTGTTCCATGCTTCCGGCGTTTTCCCTTCAAGCAAGACGGAATCAAATAGCCTCTGAAGGACTTTAAGTACCGGCGATCCGCCCGCCTTCAGAAGTTCTGCAGTAATTCCGTCTTCACCCGGCGCTTTGTTGTTTTTTAGTTGTTTGAGAGCCATCCTAATTTCGCACAGGCTGATGTCCGGGATATCTTCAGTGCAGTGTCGGGTTAGCTTGGCTCTTGGGTCTTTTACCAAATCAACAACAGGTTTAGCTACTGAGGTATATAACTGTCCATAGAACCTCTCTATCTCCCTGAGCACCTCTGACCTATTTGACGTTACGTTTCCGTCCTCCGTCTTCAGCTTCGTCAACTGGCTCTGCCCAATAGACGCGTCTCTTGCGAACACTTTAGAGCCCTTGTTCTGCTCTATGGTCTCCTCAATACGCCTTGCATTGAAGGACCGTAAGTCGTGTCGCAAGGACTTCAATATCTGTCCATTAAGCTGCCTATAGGACTTAGCATCATCGGAGGTTTGGAGCGTCATGGAACGTCGCTCAGTCATGAGGTTTCGGGTGTATTCAGATAGTTTTTGAGGCCTATTTTTACGGTGGGTCTTAAAATACTTGGACCCGACTGTATGAACAGTCTCTACCAGCCTGTTGTTGATTTCGTCCACTGATGCGCTGCTGTCTAGCAATTCGAAGCGGTTTGACAATTCGAGTTGAAAGTTCTCGGGGTTTTGGATATATGCATGAGTAGGTCGGAGCGTAGACTTCATCAGACGCGATCTTTCCATTTTGACATTAATATTTAATGTGCCTCTGACCATTCGGTGATCACTGCCGGTTTTTACCCTATGAATCACGGAGACATCATTAAATATTTGTCGCTTGGTGCTCATGATGAAGTCTATCTCATTTTTTGTGGAACCATCAGGGCTCATCCAGGTCCATTTTCTATGAGGCGGCTTCTGGAAGAAAGAGTTCATCATAAAGAGTCCCTCTTTCTCCAGAAATTCGGCCAGCCTCTGACCCCTGGGGTTGCGCTGCCCATATCCAAATTGCCCCACTCTCAGCTCATCATCGCCCCGTTTGCCCAGCCGCGCATTGAAGTCACCCATAACCACTGTAAAGTGTGTTTTGGAAGTATGTATGGCTCTACTAATGTCCTCATACATAACTTCGACGTCATCATCTGAGTATGCCGAGGTCGGTGCGTAGACCTGTATGACCTTCAGCGAATATCTTTTGGATATTCTGAGTATAAGGTACGCTACCCTGCTCGACACACTAGTGATGGACACAACGTTGTTTATGAGTGACTTGTGGACGATAAATCCGACACCACCTTGGGACTGCTGTTCGCCCTCCCGGTAGTAAAACAAGTTGCCGGATTTTAAGGTTATCGTGTCCTCGCCCTCTCTTCGGACCTCCGATAAACCAACAATACTCCACCGCAACTTGTTTAACTCTTCTTCCAGCTCAACTAGCTTCTCATCTGTCCTCAATGTGCGTGCGTTGTATGTCACCAGGGCCAATTTTCGGTTTTGGTGGTAGCCGAATCTCTGCCGGAGATTCTTAGCACCCCTTGTCCTGTCGTTACCATGGCTGCTACCGTGGCCAGGACGAACAGGACCGCCGGGGACTAGGGGCCTGGTTTTTCTACTTTCTTCCATAATTGGGGGTGTTTGCCATACTCGCCACGCTTGGCAGGCGGGTTGGCGAGCGCAGTTATTGGTCGTCGAAGTGTTAAGGGAATGCTGCTGCCCATTCCCTAGTTTTCCCTTAGTCGCCTTGTACGACACCCGATGGGATGAGATGGGTTGGTCCTATTCTAAGCCGGGAACCACGCTGCCTAGCATATTATACTATAGCAGAATTCCTCGAAGATAAAATCTAACTTTTAAATATTTCATTATTGACATTGTATTAAATAATTATATTATGACATTATTATTATTTTATTAATTCTCGCATTCTATTTTATGAATTTTGATACCCTATATTATTAATCATGATAGCTAATTTTAATAACTAAGACATACGGATGCTATTTAATTAATTATGACATAACTTGGCTTAGTGTATACATTTTGATAATGTTTGTGTGTAATATCACTAGATTCTCAACTTCTGAGCTGATTTAAAATTAATATTTTCAAGAAAGAGATAGTTATTTTAGTTGAGAAATTTAATGATACTATGAATGTTGCATGTCAGACAATGGTCAAACATGAAGATCATCTCTATATAACTAAAACCACAATTATTATTGTACACCATGTTTTCAGCAAAATAAAAGTCTATTCTATTCATGTATTCTTTTAGTTTTAGAACAGAAGAAATTTTTTTTATAAATATTGCTGAGGATTCCTTGTTGGTTTTTCCCGCTTCTGAAGTATGACGCCACCAATAAAACACTTGTAATATATCGTTATCAAAATACCTTTATTCTCGAACATTAATGCCGTGTGGGTACACGATACACTTTTTAACAAATCCTCGACGCGTCTGCTCTGTTAGAGCGCTCGAATCCAACTAACTTAAAAATGGTCGGTCTCATTAAATTATATTCGTATTGGAGTCAAATCAGATACAGTTTAAAATCAGGGTTATCGTTAAGCAACAAATCAAATGAAGTACTATTTATTTTCTTTAACAATTCAAAGTCAGATAAAATACTCTTAAAATTCAAATAAATTATTTGTAACCCGAAATCGTGACACACGATTATGCATGTCACTAGACACTGGCAAAATACACTTAAAATTAGTGTGAAGCCATAACTTAAAGAAGAGGAAGAAGACTGCTAACAATTAACAAGTTAAAAAAAAAGAATAAAGCTGCGGGAGTAGACATGATATCTGCCGAGATGATCAAATATGGTGGAACTTGCGTCCGGGACGCTTTCCGGGCCCTTGCAAACCTTTGCTGGAGGACCGGTAGAGTCCCTACAGATTGGCGCCGCGCAGTCATAGTACCCTTGTATAAAGGCAAGGGTTCACAATATGACTGCGCCAATTACAGAGCCATCAGTTTGATCAGCTTGGCAGCCAAGGTGTACGGTAAAATTATTGAACGGAGAATGCGCGTGAAGTCCGATGGAATGTTGTGCGAGGCACAAGGGGGTTTCAGGTCTGGAAGAGGATGTTCGGATCAAGTCTTCTCACTCCGCAACATCGTAGAGAAGCATCTGGCAGTGGGCCGGAAGGTTTTCTGCGGTTTTGTAGATCTGGAGAAGGCATTTGACAGAGTTGTGCGAAAGAGACTTTGGGACATTTTGCCAGAGTATGGTATAGATGGCACTCTGTTGCGAGCCGTCCAGTCCACTTATGTGGACTGCAAGGCATGCGTACGGGTGGGTGGTAACAGGTCACCCTGGTTTGACGTTAAAATCGGCGTCAAGCAGGGTTGCGTGTTGTCCGCTAGACTGTTTATAATATATCTGGACAAAAGTCTTCAAAGACTGAAAGCGATGAATGAAGGTGTACAAATGGGTGACTTAGTGGTAAACCATCTACTTTATGCAGATGACGCGGTTTTAATAGCGCCAACAGCCACTGATCTGCAAACACTAGTCACAGTTATGAAAGACGACTGCATGATCAATGGCTTACACTTGAATGTGAAGAAAACCAAGATTATGGTTTTTGAAAGGGAAGAAACCAGAACGAATGTAAGGATTGTGGTTGGTAACGATGTGCTGGAGCAAGTGAATGAGTTTGTATATCTTGGATGCGCCTTCAGTAAGGATGGGAAATACACCGCTGACATAGAGAGAAGAGCGAGAGCAGGGAACAGAGTGAATGGTGCGATGGGAAAGCTACTCGGGAGCCGGCACTTAAGCCATAAGGCGCAGCTGGCCATACATAACGGAGTTCTTGTCCCAACGCTGTTATATGGTAGCGAGAGCTGGGTATGTAAGAAGGAGAATGAAAGTAGGATAAATGCGGTAGAAATGCGAGCTCTGCGGAAGATGTGCGGAGTGAAGCTGACCGACCGCATTAGCAACAGCATAGTAAGACAGCGAGTAGGTATGAAAGATAGTATCGGTGTAAAGATGAGAAAGGGCATGCTCCGTTGGTTCGGGCATATAGAAAGAATGCCAGAGGAAAGAATGACAAAACAGATATACAATGTGAAAGTGGAAGGATGCAGGTACCGGGGAAGACCTAGACTATCTTACCACGACCAAATAAACCGAGTCTTATCTGATGGAAAAGTCAAGAGTCTCCGTAACCGGTGAGCGTGTATGAGACGAACTATGAGAGTCGAGGAAGCCAGAGAGGTATGTAAGGAAAGAACCTGTTGGAACTCTGTACTCTCTGCCTACCCCGCAAGGGATCTGGCGTGAGGTTATAGATAGAAAAAAAAAGAATCCTATTTTTTCACCAAAAAAAAGTATAAACATAACTAAACAGTCAACACGGAAGAAAAAAAACTTGAAGTAGCATCGAAAAAAGAATCCTATTTTTTTTTACGAAATTGGAAAGATATCAACCGTCACCAAACAGTCCATATGAACGAACATGGAATGATTCGAATTTCAAATATTACTTTTGACACGACGTCCCACGCGTGGATATGGAATGAAGTGGAAAATTAGCCCCAAGTAAAATAGAACTCGCTGTCAAGAAAAATCCGAGAAATTGTGATATACACGTGGGTGTCGGAACATAGCTTTATCTTATTAAGTTTACGGCCTAATATTTTTATTTAATAAAACAATTTCAAGCCTACATAAATAAGGCTCTCTATTAGGCAGCTTGATGGGAATAATGATTTTTATAGATGTAGTTGCTTTTTACAAATAAAAAATGATATCTCTTTGAATTCTATTAGCAGGATTATGAAAATTTAAAATACACATGTTTCAAATGCGTCTAACCATCCCTTGAAAGATGAGGTCTAAGTTTTTCTTGCACTGGGACAATCAGTGAAGTAGATTATCACTATCGATGTCTAAAAACGTCACATATTTAGTGTATAATAATAGTATAATTTTCATTTATATATAAATAATATAAAAATAATATCAGCCTATACTGCCCACTGCTGGGCAAAGGCCTTCTCTCACAAATCGAGGTGAGAGAGATTAGGTCATACTCCACCACGCGGACTCAGTGCGGATTGGTGGAGGCAGGTTTGTGGCCACCTGCTGGTGGAACTTATCAAGCCGCCTTTAAGGCTTCCAACTCGGTTTAACGACTACCACATTAAGTGGTAGTCGGGACCAACGGCTTAACGTGCCTTCCGAAGCACGGAGACGCTCGAATATGAAATTGCCACAAACAGTCACCCATCTCAGGCCGACCGAGTCGAACGCTGCTTAACTTTAGTGATCGGTAAGAACACCGCGGTCGCACAGCGCTACGAGCGCCTCATTCATTTTTATAACATCTTTAAATATTTATTTAAAGACGTTATGAAAATGAAAATTATAGAACCTTAATGATGAATAATTAATCGATATAAGTAACTTTTAAGGTACCTACAGAACAGTCATCGTCATATAGTAACGGACAGCCAAGGAAACCAAATACTTCGGAACATCCAAAATGATCATTTATATAGACTCAAACTCTAATAATTTATTTTGTATAAGCCCTGCGGGGGCGCTTACAAATAGTCAATTTACATTTTTTTCAAATCTAATTTAACTACTAATCTACCACCGGATCAGAACGCGGCCTCCACTGAAGAGATCCGGCGAAGAAACTCAGCGGACTTGTCTTTTTTATTTAATTCTCTTTTATTACTTTCCATTTTTTAAATCATATTGTGTGGATACAATGTTTAGGTTACAATTAAATAGTTTACGATCATCTAGCTCCAGGCTGATGCCTTACGAGATATGGGACTAATGATGTTATTTATAAAGAGCGTCTAAAGGATTCCAGATGGACCAGTCCCCACAAGCAGCACCCGTTTACGAGTATGGAACAGCCATCACTCCCCTTGACCATATTGGAGGGAAGGGAGTGACCCGCGCCAGACAGCCGCCGCAAGCAAAGACATTATTGTGTAACAACATCGATCTTGCGCAAATATATCGGAACACAAATCATCATTTATATAGTAACGAACACAACGCCAGTGGTTTGGTTTCCAAGCAGCCAAAGTATTCGAAAATATGAAACATACTAATAAACTCTATTCTTACTGGGATGAGATAACCTGAATTCGACGTAAAACAACAATGTTTATTGGATACCGACAAGTGCATATTGCCACGTGGCCCTGAAAGGTTCTTGTATAAATTAATCCAAAGAATTCTCAGATTTTATAAACAATATTGTTTAGAATACAATGGGACCATAGATTATAATTTTAAGTGAAACGGATTAATATGTTTCGTAATCGTTAATAAAAATTAAACGTAAAATTCCTTTGAGTCAGGGACCCCCTGACTCAAAGGAACTCTGTAATAGATGTTGGAATGTATTGGGCAAGTTTAATTTAGTACTCGTGATTGTCGTGATATATAATTTTCTTTTATCTATGCCTATTAACTAATATCTGTTATTTAATTTCAGCGGAAGACTATAATGATCGTTCATCATTCATATATATATATATATATATACTTCTAAAAAAGGAGGTTCTTAATTCGACTGTGTTTTTATTTTGAATGTATGTTACCCGATCATCCCGCCAATTATGAATCGATTTTGATGATTCTTTTTGCATTGGGTTTAGTATAGCTCCAAGGTGGTCTCATTTTAATTTCATTGGTATTAGACCTTGGACTTGAAAGATACACCAGGGAACTTCTTAACGACAAACAATACGAATGCGTAGTTTAAGATATTATGGGTCGTCAATCCTATAGGTACCCTGCCATAGAACTAATCAGAATATTAACCGACTTCAAGAAAAGGAGGAAGGAGGTCGACAATTCGTCTGTGTTTTTTTTATAACGTCTTTATTTATGAACTGATTTTGATGATTCTTCTTGCGTTGGGTTTAGTATAGTTTCAAGGCGGTCCCATTTTAACGAAATTGGTATTGCACTTTGGACTTTGAAGATACATCAGGGGACTCCTTAACGGCAAACAGCACGAATGTATAGATTCCGTTATTATGGTTATATCAATTCTGTAGGTACCTTGCTGTACAACACACCAAAATAATATACTCGTAATATAGGTAAATAAATATTAGTAAATAATTCTCTTGTCACTTAAAATTGTAAAATAAAAATATTAAACAAAAAAATAAAGCAGACTTCAAAACGCAAAAAAATAAATATTTGAAGTCGGTGCCAAGTAACCGACTCACTAACCGGTACCGACTTCAAATATTTATTTTTGCGTTTTGAAGCCGGTTTTTTTATTATTTTTTTAAGAATTCTTTTTTTTTTAAATAAAGGGAAAGATACAGGTATGTATATAAAGATAATGTTGGTACCCTGTAAGGAATCTAAAAAGTAATAAATAATATTACATCGCTGTAGTAATTATAAACAACAATTTTTGGATCGATTCAAATCGAAGTGTACTATCTATCAATTGTCGATTCGATCGACATGTCCATTTGTCGAAGTCGAGGATTGAAAGATTAATACGTGAATTATCCTTTTGGTACTCGATTTCTCTGATTCGGTAAATCTGAAATGGTAATTGATTTTTTTTCTGTTGATCTTTCTGTTTGTGCCATTTCTATAAACGTTCAATTAGAGAATTGGCAAAAAGAACACACCTAAAAATCCTATTTAATACTCGATGTACTCGTTACACAACTTCAATTAGTCATACAATAACCAACATTTTATTATCGTAACTAGAATCGAACCAATTCCAGGAGTATTTGACTCAAAAAATCTAATATATATCGACGTGACTTGAAATGAGTAAATTAAAAAAAACTCTTTATATTACGATTTTTATAATACGCGTTATATGACGCCCAGTTCAGATTTAGCAGAAAATGTGAGAATTGAACTTTATTTCAATTGGAATAGAGTTAATTATTATTGCGTGTTCCATATTTTATTTGACATTGTTTTTGTTCCGATATATTTGCGCAAGATCGATGTTCTAAACAATTTGGCAACTTTGGTAGGGTCAATATTAATGATCTTTTTGGATGTTCCGAAGTATTTGGTATCCTTGGCTGTCTCTTACTATATGACGCGGACTGTACAGGGCGCACCGATATGTTTACATGGACACTGTCGTCCTCTATTGAGCACTAGCATAATTAATTTTGTTTTATTTTTTTCTCGGCTGCATCAGTGCCAGGCATTTTAACATCCCTTGTTATCGTTTTATTTGTGCAACCTAAATAATGTTGTTCAATTGTTCCACTTAAAAATATCCATTAATTTGCTGCCATCTGTTGTCGAGTAGTCAAACATAATTCCTGTTTTGTAAGTCTTATTAGTTTTAAATGTAGTTAAGAGATGTCACTAAAATAATAAACAGTACAAAATGCATCGCTAAATTATTATATTGTAAAGTCGTTTACGTACATTTTTCATATGGGAGGATCAATTGATCTTTCATTATTCAAGTTCATATTGCGTCATATTTAGAAATTTTAAGCCCTTAGTAAGCAAAAATTATTAGTTTTTGTACATCGCTGTATCTACGTACTCTATCTAGAATAATACATTTGTCATAATTGTCATTCAATACATCTCGAACTGGACTTAATAACTACTGCAATTGGTTGCTTTTATCATCTGACGGACGGACTCATTAAGGGAAAAATGTATAAGCGCTATGAATTCATCAATCGCTTAAAGAGAGTTTACAACATTACAGTATCATTAGAAAAAAAGGTTGTGTATTTATTATATACTTGTAGTTTCTCGGGGGTTTGTAGCCCGTCGACAACAACGCTGCCTACCGGGTTCAACCTTCATCAACCATCTAACTGAGCCCATGAGTACTCATGAAAATCTGTCAGGTCATTTAGGAGGAGAAAAATTACGAACACGTGCACATTGGAATTTTGTATATAAAGATATTTATTACACGCCACCACACAAATAAACTAACTAGATTTAAAAGAAAATCAAATCAATCCATTGTTTCCTAAATGATAAAGATGATCAATCCAATAATCTACAACACATAGATAAGCAGCATTTATCAACGGAATATTATTTTTAATCAAAACAAACAATTGTGTTTTTATATGTTCACTTCAATTTAAGTAATCATCAGGATATTTATACCAAAACATAACATTAACCGCGATATATACAAGGTGCATCGTAAATAACGCAAGACCTCAGACACCCTGATTAGATAACTACTTCACAAATTCCAAATTTAGCTTTTTACCGGTTTTTTAAACACTGTTATATGCCAATTGACAATAATAAAAATAAGTTTAGAAATGCATTTTAAATCTCTGTATTCACAGTCGCGCGCGACACCTTGTAGCGAGCGGACTTTGTTTACGAACGGTGTTATTAATATGTTTACTTTTATTAAGCCTACCCCCATTTTCAAGTATAATAAAAAAAATGAATAGGGATGTGGATGAAAGTAGTTTACCGAGTTTAAATAGTGAAGATCTAGTGGAGTGCGGGCAACAAGTAGTAGATCAGAATATGTGCAGTAGAAAAGAAGACAGTACGCAGCGTGATGAAGGTGTGACGAGGAAATCAGCTGAGAAGAGAAAAGGACCAGATAGCGAGGATAATACAGATACTGAGTATACAACTGTAACAAGAAAACCAAAGCGGCTACATCGTAGTTCCTCCGGGAACTATGATTCTAGCGGTAGGGTACCAAGCCAGGTTTTAGAAAAAGGCAGTAATTACGACGTGTATATATCATCTAAAGAGCCATTACCTAAACAAATTGCTTTTGCTAAACTTTTAAGAGCAGAAAACATACAAGGAATTGAAAAGATCATATACAAAAGTCCTTTTAGAATATGTTTACAATTTGAAAGTCAGGAATATGCTGAAAAGATTCTATTAAGTGAGAAAATGATAAATTTAGGCTATAGATGTCAATCATCTCAAGAAGTAAATTTATCATATGGAATTGTTAAAAATATAGAATTGGAAGTGGAACAAGAGGAACTAAATGTTATGTTTACAAGTGAATATGACATCATTTCTGTGATTCGACTAAAACGTCTTACGGAAGAAGGAAAATGGGAAGGATGTGAAACTGTCCGTATCTGTTTTAAGGGCTCAGTGGTACCTAGAGTTGTAGATGCTTATGGATGTAAATTTAAGGTGGAGCCATATGTCTTCCCTGTCACACAATGCTCAAAATGCTGGAGATTCGGCCACCTTCAACGACAATGCACTGTAAGGAGGTTGACATGTCCAAAATGCGGTGAGCCTCATGCCAATTGTGAAACAACGCAATATCGTTGCAGGAATTGCAAAGGTACACATATGTCTTTTAGCAAAACTTGTCCTGCTTTCTTAAAAGAAAAAGAAATACGGTGCATTATGTCTACAGAAAACTGTACATATAAAAAAGCCCTTGATAAATACCTTGAAGGAATAAAATCGGACAAAGGTACATTTTGCAGAAATGAGATGAATGTTGATGAAGACGCAGATGAAAAGGATTCAACGATAAGCGAGGATAATGAAAGACAAGAATTATCATTCTCCGTGGGTCAGCACTACAGATCTACCTTCAGAGACGTGGTGGTAAATACTCACAAAAAACAAAAACCTAAACACAATAATACGGGTAATGAAAGAAATACGTCTACAAGATTGAAAACAGATAATAAAAACGATAGCAAAGTAACTACTGAAAGAATCATGGATACAGAGGAGCATTGTACAGAAGGTGGCGGTAAAAGAATCCAAGTAGTTGAACAGTTAAAGAAAAATAGAAAGAAGAACAATTACTATTGGGATGTAATGAAAGAAATTAAAACTATCATCTTTACAAATAAGAGCCTAGATGAGAAAATTACCGAAATAATGAAATTAGTATTTGAGGAAATTAAATACTTTCTAGTGGAAACAGTCAAAGATGGCGAGTGCATAAAAACGATTCTAAATCTATTTTATGGATAGCTCCCTCAATATAATACAGTGGAATTCACAAAGCCTGAGACCCAAGTTAGTGGACTTCGAGTGTCTTCTAGTACAAGAAAACATACACATTGCTATTATCAGTGAAACGTGGATGGAACCTGATTCTCATACCCATATTAGCGGATACAATACATATAGGAAAGATAGATGGGACTCGTATGGTGGCGTAGCAATTATCACTCGCAAGTCTTTAAAAACTCAAGTCTCATCTTTCAGACTAAATAATTCGGGTATAGAACTGTTACATGTAAGATTACTCAACTCTCCATATTTAAAAAATATTATAAGTATATACTGTCCATCTAATATTAGAACTACCCCGTTAGATTGGCATTCTCTTTTTAGTGCGTGTAGTCAAAAATCCTTAATAGCCGGAGACTTTAATGGACACCATACTAACTGGTCGTATAAAAATGACACGAGAGGGCTTCAATTAATGGATGCGTCGTTAGATAATAGTTTTATACCATTAAATAACGGTAGACCAACTAGAATTAAAATGGTGAACGGGGTGCTTCAGCAGTCTTCTCCTGATGTATCATTCGTATCTTCAGATATAGCTGTGCATTTTAAGTGGAAAATAATGAACGAGACCCTAGGTAGTGATCACATGATAATCAAGATAGTACTTCAAACCTTAGATAACAATAGGAATCGAAATTTTCATAAGGTACGTAATTTTAAAAATGTAAATTGGAATCTATATAAAGACATTTTGCAAAAGTCGCTTTCAGAAGTTAAAGATGCACCAAATAATGTGCAAGTTAGGTATGACCTTCTACTTGACCGGATCAATTTAGCCGCTGACAAAAGTATTCCTTTGGTTAAGATATGTACAGATCCTTTGACAAAATTCAAACCTAGGTCCTATTGGAGTATTGAACTCTCTCGATCTGTTGCTAGGCGAAGATTAGCGTTAACCACTTTTCGGCGCAATCCAACTCCAAGCAATCTGGAGGTCCTAGAAAAACAAATAATTGAAACAAAAAGATTGATAAAACTAGCCAAATCATTATCTTGGAAGAATTTTTGTAGTGGAATAAATGAATCGACTTCCGTATCCGAAATGTGGAATCGTATGCGTTGGATAAAAGGCCACAAAAAATCAAAAATGTACGCCTCTGAATCACAAGTAGACGAGTTACTTTCCGGCCTTGCCCCTGATTTTGTCATACCTTCAATGCCTGATATTAAATCGAGTAATACATCTCTTGAAATTAAATTTACTAACCACGAACTTGAGAAATGCCTTAAAAAGAAGGACACTGCACCTGGAGAAGATCTTATTACTTTTTCAATGATCTACAACCTTCCAAACATGGGCAAGAGCTTTCTAATACATTTATTCAATCTGATATTAGAAACGGGAGAAGTTCCTATTCAATGGCGAAATATACAGATAGTACCGATACCCAAAAATAATATAGACTCTGATGATATATCCTCTATAAAATTAAGACCAATTTCTCTCATATCTTGCATATGTAAAACCTTTCACAAATTATTATGCAAAAGACTTGAATGGTTTACAGAACGAAATAAAATATTTTCAGTGAATACTGTTGGGTTCAGACGGTCTCAGTCGTGTTTGGATTGCTTAGTTCGCTTAGTTTGTCACATACAAATAGGATTTTCTAAAAATGTTCCTACTTTAGCTTGCTTTCTAGACATAGATAGTGCATATAATAATGTTTTAATTGATGATGTTGTCCGTAGTCTAGATAATATTAATGTTGGGAAGAAAATTTGTAAGTATATATGGGAGTTTCTAAAAGAAAGACACCTTAAAGCTAGAGTAGGATACGACACGGATAGCAGTTACTTAGTTAGATGGACCGGCAAAGGCATTGCACAAGGTGATCCATTGTCGCCTTTAATTTTTAATATAGTTACTCGCAAAATTTGTCAGGATATATCAAATGTTATAGTATCACAATATGCTGACGACTTTGTTCTATATTGTAGCGGAAATGGAATTAATGATATTGTTTCAGAGACACAAAATGCAATAAATGCTGTTTGTACAATATTAGAGCAATTAGGTTTAGAATTATCTAGTCATAAATCGAAATTTTGTATATTTAGCAGGGGTCGTAAAAGACAAATAATAGATTTAAATATAAAGGGATCATCGCTTAAATTAGAAGAGAATATAAAGTATTTAGGCATGTGGCTGGATCGATCCTTACGCTGGGGAAAGCACATAAATGAAACATGGGAGAAAACACAAAGATTTTTAAACTTACTTAAAGTTTTAGCAGGAAAGTCTTGGGGCATCCATCCAAAAAACCTTCGTAGGCTGTATATTGCGCTAATCAGAAGTAGGATTGATTACAGCAGCTTCTTGTATGATAATAGCGCAAAAACGCATTTGACTAAATTAGACAAGGTTCAAAACCAAGCTATGAGAGTAGTGGGAGGTTTTATACGAACCACTCCTATACATGTTATGGAATCTGAATTGTGCATTCCTAATCTATCTTTGAGGAGAAAATATCTTGCATATAAATATTGTCTAAAAGCTCAATCCTTCGAAAACAATACAACCATAGATCTTCTTGATAGTTTAACCAATTATACTACTAATAGCTACTGGCGAAATAAGAAAATACCACTATTAGCGACAGTATACACTAGTACCAAAGGAGAAATAGTATCAGCTAGTTACCCATTGGAAATGTTTAGTCTGGATACTTGGGTATCAAACATAAATTTAGATAATGTTATACGAGACCAATTAGATAATTTTAATTTGGGTAAAAAATCATATGATACTAATGTATTGAAAAACATTGTACTGGAGGAATTGAATACGAAATATAATGGTTGGGTCATGGTATACACCGATGGTTCCAAAAAAAATGGTAGTCTCGGAGCTGCGTTTTATGATACTAGGCATAAAGTTAGCGGTGTCTTTAAATTGTCTAATATTAACTTATGTGTAATGACTGCAGAACTCGTTGCAATATCCGAAGCTCTAAAATATTTACAGAACTTGTGTAGGGATAAATTTGTTATTTTTGTGGATAGCAAAAGTGCTCTCCAGCATGTAGCTCGGTGCGCCTCTGGCTGTAGAGGTACACCGATAGCTTATGCTATTTTGAGACAAATTCTCCTTTTCGCGATGAATAACATTGAACTTATATTACAATGGGTTCCGTCACATATAGGGTTAGTGGGAAATGAGGAGGCGGATCGGTTAGCGGGGAGGTCTACTTCGGATGGTGTTGAAATAAATATGAAACCTTGTTTTTCAGAAATGTTACCTAAGTATAAAAAGATTTGTCACAGGAATTGGAAAGAATACTTCGATGAAAGATCACTTGAAAAAGGGATTTGGTATAAGACTATTCAAAGTGAACCTCCTCGTATTCCCTGGTTTGCCAATACTAATCTCAACAGGAGACTCGTTGTAATAGCCCATAGACTTCGATCCGGGCACCTTCCACTCAACAAGTATCGTCATCTTATGGGGCGAAGCCCCAGCCCAAATTGTACGGAATGCGACACTGTGGAGGACGTCCATCACGTGTTGGTGGAATGTGCCAGGACAAAAGATAAGAGAGAGGCGCTCATGAATATGTTACAAATTAATTTGATAGAAGTCGGTGTGTTTCAGAGTATTTTGTCTGAGCCCCTCTCTAATGCAGCCAAATATACGTATGAATTAATAGATAAGATGTAGTGTAATGTACTATATGATTAGGTTATGATAGGGCTGGCATGGTCAATGTGGACCGAAAAGCCCTTAAATAAAAAAAAAGATAATAAAAAAAAAAAAAAAAAAATCTCTGTATTGCTTTGAATCGAGCATAAATTTAATAAGTTTTAGCGCACTTGATAAGTAACAGTCATTTTTAACCGACTTCAAAAAGGAGGAGGTTCTATTTTCGGTTGTATGTATACTTTTTTTTTTTTATGTATGTTCACTGATATTTTCGTCACTTGTGAACCAATTTTGATGATTCTTTTTACATTGGGTTCAATATAGCTCGAAGGTGGTCCCATTATAATTTCATTGGTATTGGACCTTGGACTTTGAAGATACACCAGGGAACTCCTTAACGACAAACAATAGGAATGAGCAAATTGAGACAATATGGATGTTACGTCAATCCTATAGGTACCCTACTATAGAACTGAGCAGAATGTTAACCGACTTCAAAACAGGAGGAGGTTCATAATTCGTCTGCGTTTTTTTTTATAACTTATTTGCTTGTGAACCGATTTGGATGATTCTTTTTCCGCTGGATTCAATATAGTTTCAAGGTGGTCCCATTTTAATTTCATCAGTATTGGACAATGGGCTTTGAAGATACACCAGGGGTTTCCTACACGGCAAACACCATGAATGTGAAAATTCTGTTATTATGAGTTTTATATCAATCTTGTTGGTACCTCACTGTGTAAATAAGTAGGATAATATAAAGGAGGTATATAAATAATAATAATTAATTCACTCATCACTAAAAATTGTAAAATAAAAAACTTAAAAAAAAAGGAAAACCGACTTAAAAGAGCAAAAAATAAATATTTGAAGTCGGTGCCAAGTTACCGACTGCACCAACCAGCACCGACTTCAAATATTTATTTTTTGCTTTTTGAAGTTGGTTTTCCTTTTTTTAAAAAGTGTTTTATTGATAATAAAAAGCTCAACATACTTTAAAAGTAGTTGGAATCGATTTCTTTACCGGTTTAAAACTAACTCTTTTCAAGTATAGCGTTAATTATGGTACACCTTGTATATAAAAAAGTTTTTTTTTATAAGATATGTTTAACTATTAAAGGAACAAGTTTATATAATGACGCTGATCCTATGGAGTTAATGCATCAAAAACATTTAAATAAATTTAACTGATCGTCTTCTTAGGTGACCAGAGGATTGGAGTTATGTTTGATCATTACACGTAGACAAGATTTATTGGATTCATCATCATCATCAGCCGAAAGACGTCCACTGCAGGACAAAGGCCTCCCCAAAGATCGCCACAACGACCGGTTTTGTGCTCTACGCATCCAGCTTCTACCCGCGTTATTTGATTACCTAGACTTTTTTACTTCTTATTAAATGTTTTAAGCACGCAAAATAAAAAACCACCAAGAACGTCTTAAAATCCTTTAATACAAACTAGTCAAAATCACCTTTGTAAAGGACAATTTTTTTGGCCTTAAGCCTGTGCTTATACTTTATGAGAATTTTAGTGCATTCTACGTATAATTAGACACATTTTCAGCCTAATTTGGTCTTCAATAGTTCGCGGAAACCCTTCAGGCCTGTTTCGTTGCCCTTCTTGCAGAAGTTCAATTGGGAGCAACGGTTCATCCAGGCTGTTAGTTTTGGATGCCTAAAAATCCAAAAAGAAAACAATTATATACTGTCACGCCTATATTCCCCAAGCAGGGGAGGAAAAAGTGTGCTGTGTTTTCCCCTATATTTTGCCGATGATATTATTCCATGTCATAGGGAGCGAGCCTATTGTCATTGTAACGGGCACAATGCCAGAGTCCGGACTGCATGAACGGAATGAATATTTTTTCGTTGAAAATTTAAGTTTTTGTCCGACTTAGGATTTGAGCAGTGATAGCCTAGTGGTTCGACCGTTGGACTGGAAAGTCAGAGGTCTCAGGTTCAAACCCAGGCACGCACCTCTGTCTTTTCGAAAGCATGTGCGTATTTAAAATTAATTATCACTTGCTTTAACGGTGAAGAAAAACATCATGAGGAAACCTGCATGCCTAAGAGTTTCTCGAAGGTGTGTGAAGTTCGCCAACCCGCACTGGGCCAGCGTGGTGGACTATGGCCTAAAACTCTCAGTTGGAGAGGAGGCCCGAGCCCAGCAGTGGGACAGTTTCTTAACAGGGTTAATAATATAAAATAAAGGATTTGAACCCAGGGCCTACTGATCGTTACGCGCATTATTCGCCACTAGACCAACGAAACAATTGGTTAGACAATAAAATATTTCAATTATATTTTTCATAGATTTGTGTTTTCTATAGTAATACGGAATTCCAAAAAGCCATCACCTTAATGAAACTCGTAAATCTATCGAATTACACAATTTACAGAAAATTTACACCACCCTCTAATAAGCCGATGAATTTATAGAATGAATCGAAGAAATTGAAATATTAAACTGACGATTTAGCGCAGTGGCACAGAGCATAAGCCGCTCCGCTCGCGGGTTCGATTCCTGCACGGTACAAATCTATGTGTAACCTATAATTGTTTGTTTCGGTCTGGGTATTTGTGTATGTGAATTTTCATGTTTGTAAACCACCAACGTTACAGGAATCAATCCCAGTGTGGGGTTTCGGCTTTTCAGAAAACAAAGAAAAAACACTAGAAGTGAAAAAGCGTATGACTGTTCTAAACGACGACGGTCGCCGCTTTTTCATATGCATGCGCAATTTGAAAAAAATAAGACGTAGACCCACGTACATTTACAGTGGTGTAAAAATGTTTCCCGATAAATTGTATTACGTTATGAGTACAGCAAGTTTTGGAAAACTTTCATACGACGTTTAGCCATTGTATCACATACATGGTCGACAAAGTCCTGAAGTATTTTGTTATACTTTTCTCACATGTGTAGCGACAAGTTCACGCGTCTATACCACTTCTAGTGTAGTGTGTAGTGCACTTACGTTTTCTATGGATGAAATAAAATGAACCCAAGAATGGCGAAACGACAGATAGAATTTATGTAGCAAGAATGAATTTGGTCGTCAAAGTAGAGATTAAAAGACTCTCTTACAAGTTTTCATCGATCGGTGAAAGCTCGTTCATGGAGGTGATACTGCTGAAACAGCAAATATCTGCTAATGTCAGTTCATCTCCAGCCATCCACGATGATGTTAGGAACTTCTCCGCTAAATCATACGCTGCTTTTATCTTTGCTATGCCTTCTGGTCTCAAAGCTTTTTCTCCCCAGAATAATACTGGCTCCTGTAAAGTTTATGACAAGAATTTATTATATGATGATGATCCGAAGTTCTACTTCAATACATAATGTTGTTTAGAATAGTGAAAATACAAACGCGTAGTACGAAATTTTCTGAGCACGTTTAAGGATCTAATATTTTCTTTCATTTCGGTTCAGGGGTTATGCTGGTACTTTAATATCTTGGCAATAAGTTGATTAGAAATTCTAAATATGAAATACTATGTAAAGAATGGTTGAAAAATCCAAACATTTAACTAAATTATTAACAAATAGTCTTCAAATTCCAAAGATAAGTCATCTTAATCAATATACTTACAACAGTACCTCGTAGAGCTGGAAACAATATCCCACTATCAAAATGGAGGCGTTGATCGATAGCTGCCCTTTTTTTGGCATCAGTTGGGTAAAGAGAATCGTTTTTTCCATATTGAGTCGCTAAGTATACAGCGATAGCGTGGCTGAAAATAATTTGGTGAAGTCATTCTATTAAATAATGCTAATTTACTTCTTCAACTCAACAATTTTGTTGTTGGAGGTCTCACTTAAGCCAAATAAATACGTTCAAAATGTGTGTACAATGCACTGTTTGAATATGATAATATTGGGAAGAAATATTATCCAAGATATTTGTTTACCTGTCCCAAAGTAAAAAGTCGTCATCTTTCAGCAGCGGCACTGTGTGTTGTGGATTCATCTGAAAAGAAAAATGTCATGCCTACAGTTTCCAAAACCATTTATTACTAAGAAGACATTCCTTCAACGATAGTAAGTACTGGCCACTTATGTTGGCCAGAAGGTACTGACCACTTTTTTATATTTTTATATTTCTTTTACAACGACTGTGAATATAGAGTACCAGTAAAAGAGAATGATATCGAACAGAAAGAGCATGTGCCATTTTCTGCAGCATAACAAAACTGCTTGAGGGTCTTTCAAATAATATACCCCTAACGTGATCAAGCGTTAGCGTTAAGTCTCTAAAATTTCAGCTAGTACTGATGAAGTCTCTTATCTACGTTCGATCCATTCCAAAAGCGAATTTGCCATTTTGTGGAGAAAATGCTAGTTTTCTTGAAGCGTCTGCGATGGCACGGTCCATTTTGAGCTCAAAGAAACAATTTTTTTACGACTCGTTCGGAGAGCGAGTCGGCAGTTTAAGAGGAAATTTTAGCGTTTTGCTAAGGCTAGTTCTTCACTAGCTGGTTAAGTGCTTACCTAGTTAAATACCTACCTAGGTGAGTCTAACAGTTGAAATTTACCCATTGTGTATCATGTCTTCCTCAGATAATGATTCGGAAACTATAGTATTACAGGTCATAAAATAAAAGCCTTTGATTAAAAGGCTTAGTAGTAAAGGGAAAGGTAATCTTATTCAAGAAATACATCGAAAAGCTAAATTCAAAGACTTTGGTGCTCAGTTATTGGAACTAGAGTCTCGAGTACATAGGATTGCTGAACTATTAAAAGAATTTAAAAAGATCCAAGACGTAATTGAAACCGTCTAGCCGATAGCGCCTGATATATTTCTATATATTGATTTTCATCAATTTATTAAAGAAGGTAGCCTTTGAAAATTCTTGATATTTTTGTATATCAAAGGTTTTCTTAAACAACTTTGCTGAACTGTTACCCAGCCGAGTGAGAGCTGTGCTGTAACCAACTACAAACCGTCCACCGAATTAAAAAAATATTGGAATATCAAGCTCCCGGCGTGTAATGGAAGCATCACTGAGTAATAAGACCAATCTATAGCACATTGAAAAATTAAAATATTTGAGATGTTGCTGCTAGAGTGCTGGACTTCATTCGATAGTCTTTTTAAGTTGCTATACAACTATCTACGAAAACGTGTAGTTGCTTTTTTCTACCTTCAAATATTCTTCCTTAAGATGTTCTCCAGTTAGTAGATTGACATCTACGTACTCGACGTCTGGGATTTGGAGGGCTTCGATAGTTATAAGCACCGACCTGGCAGGTGGGCTAGGGTCCAACTTGTAGAGTGTTAGCACCATTGTTTATTCTGGAATATAATAAATTTCTTTCAACAATGTTCACCATGTTTTTAACTAAATATAGTATAGTTAAGATATCATATTGTCCATATCGGTCATAAGCTTCGATCACTTCATCAAGGACAGTACAATAGCAATAAAGAGTGTAAGTTTTAATACATAGTACTTACTATACGGGGTACCGCGATCGATCATTTATCGACCGGGAAAATGACAGTGATATAATTGCTTTACTAATGAATAATAAAGCACGGATATACTGAGTACGTGCTAGAAATAAACGACGTACGTGCAAAATATTTTTTTCTCATTTTCTAATAAAATACACTATAAAATAAAAAACTGCTTTACAAGAACATTGCTACAATTATTCTCTGTATTTTCGAATAGATTCTGTTGACTGTAAAGCAATAGATGACACATTAGATTTTTTCTATCGAGAAAATTTGTGAATCATCCCTCCCTTTTACCAGATTCTAAAATATTTAGTCAAAAATTAGATTTCTAAATATCCATATACTTCTTGAAGTGCATGGAGCACAAAAACACGGTTTTTTTCGTGCTGGACGTGCTAATACTGGTTGCCAGTTTTTGAAAAGAAGGAGTCAGACATTTTTCTGTGACTACAAACATCAAACTTGTAATTGAGTCATTGTAGATTTATTATAAAATAACGATGCGTACAATGTTCCAATGAAATAAAGACAAAAATAATTATGTAGATTTTGCGAATATTATTAGATGCCTGTAAGGACAAATTTAACAATTTAAAGATAGTATGTGTGTGTGTTTGTGTGTGTGAATGATCTACGCTGTTGGCTGACCGGCCACTATGGAACATGAAGATCTTCCCGATGTTATAGAAACTCCTGTAAAAAAGAGTCCCATCTACTGCCGTGAACGCCACCTAGCTTCTGCGATCACCATCACCGAAATACAATATATGTTAATAAACCACAACAATCATGCGGCCCTTCGTCCACATCATAAAAGGACGATTTAGCGCAGTGGTTAAGAGCTTAAGCCGCTCTGCCCACTGCGTCTAATGGTCGCGGGTTCGAGTCCCGCACGGGACAAATCTTTGTGTGATCCACAATTATTTGTTCCGGTCTGGGTATTTGTGTATGTGAATTTTCATGTTTGTAAACGCACCCACGACACAGGAATAAATCCTAGTGTGGGGCTACGTTTTTAAAAAAAAAAAAAAACAAAAAAAAAAGACTACTGGAAGACCTCACACCCTATACAATCCCTCGACCACAGGGGTTCCTGGCCTGGTGCTGTTTAGACCTTGATAGCTGGTGTGACCCCGAGAGAGAAGAAAAGGAGCTACATCAACGTGCCGCAAGAGTGGTCTCAAGATATTTTTATTTTAAGTTTCGCTAAAATGTCTGGTGCCTAAACCCGGAATTTTAGTGAAACTCGCTAAATAAATGAAAGAATGTGCGTATGTGTGTAATAATACGGATTTTATAAAATTGTAAACTTTACGGAATGTGGTAATTGTAAAATATTAGGACTTATGCGCTTCATTATGGAGTTACAAATAGAGTCAGCAAGGAAGTGACGAGCTTTGAATATAATTAAGTTTTAGATTAACATCTAAAACCAGATAAAATTTAAACAATCATAGCCTAAACTATCACTTAACTTATCAATTACCTAAATTATTATTACGGACGATTTAGCGCAGTGGTTAAGAGCTTGAGCTGCTCCGCCCACTGTGTCGAATAGTCGCGGGTTCGATTCCCGCACGGGACAAATCTTTGTGTGATCCACAATTATTTGTTCCGGTCTGGGTATTTGTTTGTGAATTTTCATGTTTGTAAACGCACCCACGACACAGGAATAAATCCTAGATGGGGCTACGTTTTTAAAAAAAAATAAAAAAAAAATAAAATAAAAATTGACTATCACTTGCTTTAACGGTGACAGAAAACATCGTGAGGAAACCTGCATGCCTGAGAGATTCTCAAAGTTGTGTGAAATTTGCTAACCCGCACTGGGCCTTCTCTCAGTTTGAGTAAAGGCCCGTGCCAAACGGTGGGACAGTTTCTTAACAGGGCTAATATAAAATAGCCTAAACTTACGGCATTGAACGATAGCGCTTGTACCAGTTCACATTATAGGAGGTAAAGTTTAAGAAAGAATTAGATACGATATGTCCTAGCAACTGTGTAAATATTGATCTAGTAGCTTTACTATAAACATAGATATGAAAACTATTGTTATTCATTAAAGACATTATCATATGTAGGCGATAGTTCCGTGGCTGAACGCATGGGTTTTTTAATTACGTTGTCAAGGATTTAAATCACGGATAGCATCCGAGTTTTCGAAATCTACAATGTTACAATTATGATGCTAAAGATAAATACAATACATTGTATTATACAACGTAACATAAGTTTTCGAATGACATAATAGTATGCCCAAACAATATAGGTATTCTTACAGGTTCTTTACCTCAGAGCAAAATTCCTAGGTGAAATCAAAGTACTTTGTGCACCTCAGATTATTCAAAGTATTTACTATATTTATATCAATTTAAACAACGTTTCAATAAACAGTTAAGCACCTACTTGTTTTAACCGAGGAGAGTCGACGCGGTCACACAGTTCCACCGTCACTACGAATGTGATGGTTAAAGCCGGTTGTACGCCTATACCCATATGTACGAGTATATATAACAAGTACTGGTACAAGAAACAGATTTCATGGATACGGCAATAACCAAACTTTTCGTTTATCGCAATAGCATTCATTACAAATATTTGCTTTCGGCTTATCAGTGTTGCTATTTTTGGTTATCAATTTTGCAAGTAAAATAGTCGGCACCCAACTTATATTGGACAAAAAAGTTATAAGCGTAAGTAGAATCAAATAGTTTTCTGTTATTACCACATGTTTGTGCCTGGTTCTTTTCCGCAACTCTGCCTGCATGTTATTTTTTATAGTAAGAACAGGCTATTTATAGTTAAAAAATCGACCTCTTTGCCTAAATGTCATAGACATCAAGTTTCGCATTTATTATATTAGTAGGCGTATTAGTAGGAAAAACAGTGCCTAACCACTAATTATATTGTCAAAATGATTAGACGTAAAAACATACCAGATAATGAGCAATAATAATAAGGAAAATGATGATACAAGCTTAGGATAATAATAAGGAAAATGATGATACAAAATTATGTAAAACACAATAGGCAACATTGATAATTGAATTAATAGACCCTTAAAAGGCCATGAATTTTGGCATTCGATATTTTTCTTACAGGTAGATTTTTTAAAGCTGGAATGTTATGGTGTGGAGAAAGTAAAGTATTTATAAATATAAAAAAGAAAGGGAGGGGTAGTTAAACAACACGTTGAGATATAAAAATAGATAAAAGTATTTATTACAGTAGGCTTAGTATTGTGCTATCGATGAGTCCACGACCAAAATGACTTCAGGATAAAATAATTTACTCCTCAGATCATAGGAGCAAGTAGTTTACACATAACTTTTTATCGATATCATCGTGCCAGATTCCTCGCGGGTAAGCAGAGAGCACAAAATTCGAAGAAGTTCTTTCCTTACAAACCTATCTGGCATTTGCACTCTCATAGTTTTTCTTGTACACGTTCGTCGGTTTCAGAGACTCTTGACTTGTCCTTCAGATAAACATTGCTTACAAATTGCAAAATACATAAGTCTGAATATTTTTTTTCGTTCATCGTTGTGACCTCTCTTAGGACTGAATACATAATCATCAATATACTTCGAAACTTGACAGAATAATCGCCACTTTAAGCCATTTGTTTCCAACTCGCAAACATCGAGTTGCCCTACTGAATGTTTAATGTTTTTCCTTAATAGCCACTGAGTACTTATTTGAATTTTGCCTTTAATAAGTTAATAAGTACATTATTTTAGTACTTCAATACAATGTACTACCGATTTTTCATGAGCAGCTCATTGGGTTCTCAACTCATTTGATTTCAACTCACTAGTTGTTCCGAGATACCACTAGTGAGTTGTATTTGTTAAACACATTAATGCATTCTTAATAATCCCTGCACCTACAGTGATAGCGTGGCACACCTCTCGATTGCATAAAAGGTAACCCTTGCAATGGTATCTATTAAAATTATTAATATTTTTACAGCTTAATTAGCAATGACGCAATATATATGGACATGAAATGTTTGTCTCTTGGGACTAATCAACTTGCGGCCGGTCCGCCATTTTAACCGTCCAGGTGTTACCGTGGTTACCAGTACATCATCAAAAACGATATGCATTTATATGACCGACCGCCATTTTGACGTCCCGATACTGGCTCGTTATTTTCGTAGCTATGAAATGTCTATATATATAATATTACGTTATTAATAATCAGGGTAAAATTCAAGCAGCTGACAGATATTGGCACACGGTTAAAATATTTATATGATCAAAGGATCTTTTCTGTACTACCGATAGGTAAAAAAAAACACGAATACTATTAGGTTAGGTCCACTTAAAGAAGGCTAAACGAGCTCCAGAAGAAAAAAAATACATACAGCCGAACATAGAACATTCTTTGAAGTCATTTAAAAACGGATTTAAGCAGTTATTGAATTCATTTCAAGTTGTAGTTTAAATAACATCTATGGCTCCATCGTTTACCTATAGTCAGCAGTAGGACATTAACGTCTAAACAATGAGAGGCATCTGTTTTGATTTGTGTGATTAGAGACAATCGTACATTACCTTTGCCTTAAGGCACTTACAGGTGCTTAATGTATTATCATCATTATCGTATGGCAACGTACTTTCAATAATACGACATACGATCAAAATTTTATGTCAGAGTGAAGGATCTATTGTTTAGACTCTTGTGTCAGCTGGTGCAGCCCTTCAAATCCGCCGCTGAATTTCCTAGTAGGACAGTCCTCCATGATGTGCTGGATAGTTTGCACTGATTTTTCACAGTCCCAGTAAATAAATTCAGTGATGCCCCACCTGTGCAAATAATAATTGCACCTTGCGATTCCTGTTTTGATTCGGTTGCTGCAGGACCATACCAGCCGTTGCTCTTTGAAGCTCTGTTCTACAGTCGAGAGGTCGGCTATGGTAATGTTGCCCTAGGAGGCATCCAAACTCTCCCATTAATATCTCCCTAACCGGATGTTGAAGTAGTTCTGGATTTTGTTGTCGCTCGAGATTGGTTTCCGGGAAAGAAGTCTCTGAGCGGAGATGTTATTGAGGGTCTTTCGGTTCGGCATACCATTGGGGCCGTCGAAAACAATTTCCGCCTTGCTCCCTGGCTACTGTCTGTTATCTCCTGATCTTCGGAGAAGCAACGTTTGCCAATACTGGTAACTTTAATTAACAAAGACCTATTCAGAGACAAAATAAAGAATACGCGTATAACAACCTGTTTTCAAGGTGCTTACTATTGCGGGATTATTTATACTGGGCACTCAGCGTACTAGCGCGCACGTAGTAATAATAATATGTTCGAGATAACACAAGTCACAGCTCGGCAATGTTAGTATCTACTATATCATATTTATACAAGAGGCCAGTGGGTAACGTCGTTGGCGAGATATTGTGAATCAAGAATACAAAGGTATGTGGTTATTTATTTAAAATGTTTATCATATTAAATACGTCTGGTATATCTGAACTTTTTGCATAGAATTAAGTCATTATGGTTTATCACGGCGTGATGATATAGATAGATAGCTAGATATTATGGTAGATGATTAACTTTTAAGTGTAAATAATGTTTTAGAGTGTAATACCACTGAACCTATGTATGGAACACTTCTAAATCTATAATCATTTATTTTGCAAGTGTAGGTTGGTAACAATTAGGTCTTGTATTATAAAATGGAACTCCAGATTTTGCCTCAAAGTATGCAAAACTTGTCAGTCTAAGAATTAAAATTTGGCTTTACAATATAATACAATTTTCGGTATTCGGTAGTAATCATAGTCAAAATATCAAAATGTCAATATTGATTAGATGGTGAACGATGAGAGTGGAGGAAGCCAGAGAGGTATGTAAGGAAATAACCTGTTGGAACTCTGTACTCTCTGCCTACCCCGCGAGGGAGCTAGCGTGATGATATAGATAGATAGATTAGATTGTCAAATTATGTGTGTGTAATTACAGTTTATATGAAAATGTCAAAATTAAATAAAAATGTCAATTTTAAAATATAATATCAACATTCATTAATGATTCGTATTATCGGTGTATAATTTTTTGGGTTATTTCTTTCCAAATATTCTTTTCCACTTTAGAATGCAATTTCAATAAAAAATCCTTTAATCTTCTATTTACCGTGTCTATTTTGATGATACAGTTTGATAGTTTCTTCTTTCACACTTCTACTTTTTAATAAAGTTCTGCTATGTAGATATGTGCATTATTTATGTTTGGAAGACAGTTGTCACGGTTATGGGAGAACGATTTAAATAAAGAAGAATGACTGAAGACTCAAAGACTGTTTATATGTCAATTTAAATGAAAAACAAGATCAGTAACCAAAAATAAACGGAAATCATTTTATACCGACATACCTACTTCTATTTCCTTCTCTGCATACTATACCTGCACCTTTCTTCCTGCACTATCATAAGTTCGTCTCATACAAGCTCATCGAGGACCCTTGATATGCTATCTAATTTCTATTATATTTATAGCAAACTACCAAAATGGTCCTAACACTGTACAAAATGGATGCCAGCCCTCCGGTTCGAGCGGTTTACATGGCCATAGAAGCGCTCAAAATACCTGATGTCCAATACGTCGAAACTAATTTATTGGACCCAAATCAACCGCATTTGTCCGAGAGCTTCTTGAAGGTAACCTATTTTCGTTATTTAAGTATTTATAGATATCGACTAGTTAATTCAACTAGTTAATTTTGACGGACGATTTAGCGCAGTGGTTAAGAGCTTGAGCAGCTCCGCCCACTGTTTAAAAGTCGCGGGTTCGATTCCCGCACGGGACAAATCTTTGTGTGACCCACAGTTATTTGTTTCGGTTTGGGTATTTGTGTTTGTGAATTTTCATGTTTGTAAACGCACCCACGACACAGGAATAAATCCTAGTGTGGGGCTACATTTAAAAAAAAAACAAAAATATGCATTTCCATCCCGTGAATCCAATGTGGATTGTTGGAGGCTATATGTGGCCACCTGCTGTTGAAACTTGGCTTAACGACTACCACATTAAGTACTAATAGGTGGGTAGTAGCCTTAACGGGGCTTCCATAGGCAAGCAGACTCTCCAAAATAATTACCGGGCCCAACGGGTAGTATGGAAATGTCACAAGCGGCGACCCATCTTAACACTGACCGAGGCGAACGCTGCTGAGCAGCGTTCAGCAGTGTTTTTAGTTATTGCTATAAAGATCTCGCAGCGCCTCGAGCGCCTCCAGTAAATCGAAAACATTTTATAATATCAATTCGTTCTTTACGACAGTTTTTCACGAGGATTCCAAATTACATCCTTGATATCACAAAAAGTTTGCCTTTACATAACAAAAAAATGGCAAATTATCTTTTTGTTACAACGTTAATAGCATAAAAATTGTTGCATGTTAAATCATATTTTTTGTTATCTAATCGTAATATGGACACTGTGTCAAAAAACCTCTTTTGAAAATTCAGTAAAACCACCGTAATGCCATCTGTAGTAAGATTTTTAGTAATTGTACATAGAATACTTTCATAATAGAGGTAAACAAAAATAGCCCCAAAAGTTAGTTGCACAAAGAACTTATTATAATATGATATGCCCTTCTATGATTAGTAATAATATAAGTCCTGTTAAGAAACTGTCACACCGTTGGGCACAGGCCTTCTCTCAAACTAAGAGGGCTTAGGCCATAGTCCACCACGCTGGCCCAGTGCGGGTTGGCGAACTTCACACACCTTCGAGAAACTCTTAGGCATGCAGGTTTCCTCACGATGTTTTCCTTCACCGTTAAAGCAAGTGATCATTATGTTTTTTAATACGCACATGCTTTCGAAAAGACAGAGGTGCGTGCCTGGGTTTGAACCCGAGGTCTAACTATTAGGCTATCACTGCTTCTGTATCGAATTGGTATCAGTTAATAATTAAGGTTAATGACTATCATTTATATTATTTTTTATCTCATTATGTAGTGTAAAAAATAATAAAGTTGTTCTTCAGTAAGGTCGAACCGCACTCGGACAACGCATTTTACGTATTGTGATGTGACCGTTAAGTACATGACATTAAGGTTGTTAGTTCAGTACTCAGCATCTACTTGACTGGTGCTAAAAATTCAAGTCGTCAGATCGGATTTCAGTGTGAAAAATTTGCTATTGATGTAAAAAAAATTGTGTACAATAAGATTGGTGCCGAAGATGGCATTATGGTCGTCACGAATAAAACCATGGTCAAGATTCTGACACAAAATGTTAGAAAGTAGGGTGCCTGTATTTACATATCAAATTAGATGATGCTGCCCAGGACATATTTCGATTTGTGAGAATAGGCTTTTGCCTAGCGATTGCTCGGCAACGGCCTATTCTCTATTCTCATAAATCGAAGTGGACCCAGCGGACGAAGTCTACCAAGCGGATCCAGTATCGATTGGGCGTGTCTACTGAAACTTATCAGGCCGTCTATAAGGCTTTCAATTGTGCTAAATCCTAAACCTTTAAAATTAAGCGTGGTTTTCAAAGCACAGGCTATTGTAAATGCCTACGCTTTTAAATAATCTAATATAATCCGCCTAAGATTTATCGTATGTACTTAAATTATATTTATTTATATTTTTATAATAAACTTTTTTTTCGGTGAACCCAACTATACTTATCACGCTATCTTATTTCAGATGAACCCCCAACATACTATCCCTTTGTTGACAGATGACAAATTCGCAATTTGGGATAGGTGAGCATAAACGACATTTATTATATTGGAGAATAGACACGCTTCAACAACTTCGGTATCTTAAATAAATTTCATTCTTAGCACGAGAATAAATTTAGTTTAATGCATAGTCGCTGATGGTAGACTTTAAAACATATTTAGATATTTATTATTTAAGCCATTTTTTTTTGTAAACGAACATCTGTTGAGTTTTCAACGTAAAAGTCCCAAATAAAGCACTGTTTTAACTTAACAAAAAGTAGAGCTTCTAGAAAGAATTGCGTGCCGCTGGCACAAAACAGAAATCCATAAACAAAATAAGGTTTATTCCCTAGTGGCTACGGATCAGCTGCGTTACCCAGGAGTACAACAGTCAAGCAGGTTAGGAAAAAATAGTGGGAAATAATTATTTTCCTATCCTTTTCAGCCACGCCATCATAACCTACTTGGTTAACAAATACGCTAAAGGTAGCTCATTGTACCCAATGGACCCCGAAACGAGGGCAATCGTGGATTTGAGGCTGCATTTCGACAGTGGAATCCTGTATCCAGCTCTGCGAGAGAATGATGTAAGTTTTTTAGTTTGAAATATACTATCAAAGTGGAGGATACGAGAGAGGTCTAAAGTTAAAGAGCCTAAGCAGATGCCTTTTCTACTTTACCTAACGACTATAACCTTGCGGACATCGGTAACGTCCCTTGCTCTAAGCATGTGCCTTTTGCCATGCCAGATGCTTAATCAATTTTCACTCCTTCAGAGACAAAGACGGATTTGGCTAAGACACCAAAAATACAATCTTAACTTTGCCTCATACCTATTAGAGTTTATTTTCCTTTTATTACTTGGGTGACCAGAAGCGAAAAAAGTCCAATTATCACCTAGCGGATTATATATCTCTCGTCTTTGAAATCTACACGAAAAACATGTGATTCAATTCCACTCCTTTTTTTACTTTCACAATCTTACTGAATGATATCACAGGCGATTAAAGTAGAATGAACCCCTTCTACTATAATATAATAATGATTAATGTTGTCATTAGAATTTATCACAAATCCGTATTTTTATCGGCAAAGAAGGATTAATGTAAAGTTGTTCAGATTAATTAAAGAAAATGTTTCTTTTTTATATATTTCTCGTTCTTGTATACTATTTACTAATTAGGGTATAGATTTTTTGCTTTGAATCCGCAAATGAAACAATTGTTTTGATTGGCCTATTATTTTTGCTATTTTAACTTATAAATGGAGGAGCGGGCATGTATGCGACGATCTATGAAAGTGGAGGAAGCCAGAGAGGTCTCTAAGGAAAAAACCTGTTGAAAAACTGTACTCTCTGCCTACCCCGTAAGGAATCTGACGTGATGATATATGTAGAAGAAAATAATGTTTTAATTTAACATTTCAGGAGCCAATTTTTTTCTTCGGTGCGACCTCATTCAAGGCAGAAGGTTTGGCAAAGATCAGGTCAGCGTACGAGTTCACTGAAAAGTTTTTGTCAGACAAACCGTGGTTGGCTGGGAACGAACCTACTTTGGCTGATATAAGCTGCGTCGCTACTATCAGCACGCTGGACTTATTACTGCCAATTGATGAGAAAATGTGAGTAGAATCAATGAAATGTTTAAAATAAATGAAGCATATTGACGTATAGTTTCATAATTACAACAAACTAGGCCCTTGGAGCCGGCATACTAAGCGTGACTTAGCATGAAATGCTGAAAACATATTCGGCGAATATCTTAGGTATTGCCGCCGGTCATGCTCACAAACAGAAAAGATAAAATAAAAATATATTCCTGAATTTGAACTATTGATAAGTGCAAATCATAAAAATCCACCATTGTTACGATTTTTAGGCTTCCCTTACTTCCTAGAGACTGGAGTATGACAAATAGACGTAACTGTTATGTTGAAAGTATTCCTTCGTTTAGAAGTAAATGCTTTATACCTTCTTAAACATACAAACAACTTTAGATAATTCAAACCTCATTATATTATGATTACAGATATCCCAACGTTACTGCTTGGCTTGGTCGTTGCTCACAGCTGGACTATTACAAGAAGTGGAATCAACCAGGACTAGAAGAGTTCCGACGACTTTTGGAAGAACACTTGGCACGTTGAAATTTGGAAAAACTGAATATCTATAACATAGCGTCGACATAATATGATATCCTGCTCAAATCCCTTTTCCAAACCATCCATTCATAAAATTGGACAATTTATCCACAGAACTCTAGAAGATAATAATAATAAGTGGTCATATCACGCTCTACTGGAATCGATCTATTATCACCGACAGAACTATTATAGCCAATAATCCTGATATCGTGATAATAGATCGATCGATGCGTCGTGTAGTGCTAGTTGATGTCACCATTCCGCATAATGAGAACCTTGTAAAGGCCGAAAAAAAAAACCTTAATATTTGAACCTGACCCATGAGGTTACCGCCATGTGGAATGTTGATTCAACTATCATTATTCCGATAGTCGTATCAGTCAACGACCTAATAGCGAAGAGCTTCGATAAACACCTCGAGAAGCTCTCTCTAGGCAGTTGGATGAAGGGCATGATACATAAGGCGGTAGTATTGGACACGGCGCGCATTGTGAGGAGGTTCCTCTCTTTGGAGCCCTGACCACCGGTAGCTTGGGTTGTAGACCTCGCGTTCAGTAGAGCACATTTTTGTTTATACAATATATATAAGAATATTTGTATTTTTTTATATTTTTTATATGAAATAGTACTTAATAAATGCATATATAATAACAATAAATTAGCCCACACAATCACTATAGCACAATCGCCCCATTGTTGTGCAAAGGCTTCCATTCAGATCTGTTTTCGGATTTTAAATAACAGTCTTCCAGGAAGGAGTCCAGCTCGTCCTGCCATTTCCGTCTGGGCCTGCCGCGTTAACGTTTATAGTTTTGGGGGACCCAGTTGGTAATTATTTATGCCCAAACCGTGATAGTATGCGGTAGATATGACCAGCCCCGTTCCACTTCAATGTTGCGGCTTTTTGACCCTTGTGGCAAAAGATAATGCTTTTTTTAACTGATAAATAGATTAATCATCATCATCATCATCATCTTCAGCCGAAAGTCATCTACTGCAGGACAAAAAAGCCCCCAGGACAAAAGGGCCTCCCCTAAAGACCACCATAACGACCGGCTTCATGATAGGTAGACAGATAGAGATCCGGCTATATTTTCATGTCGAGAGAAAATAAAAAATATATAAAAAAAGAGAAATACTTTGTTATGTTTTATTATCGTCGATGTAAAATTGCAGGTTAACATGTTAGGCAGACGACATATGAAGTTAAGAAAATAAAATATTGGTAAAACTTATCTTTAAAGGGTGACTGTGAAGGTAAAATACTGTAGCTACCTAAGCTACAACATTTAATTTTGTTCAATATGTATTCCAAACATTTACCAGAATGATGTTAAAGAAGTTTGCAGTAAACAGGATAAAAGACCGGTCTTACTCTTTTATCATCACACAAGATTCATCGCGGGGAAATCTATCACACATATTTCTTTCCCCTTCAAGATATTTGTCTTAAGACTCTCTGGTTTTTTAATTTAAACACAGTCAACCGATTCATGATAAGCATAGGAATGAATTAATTCGATAATTTTAGAGAACTTCTGGCGGCGGCGAACTCTCGCTGGAGTGATGATATAGATAGATAGATTTTTAGAGAATATAAATTACAAATATCTATAAGAACTTTAAACTTAGCGCCATCTATGTGAAGTAAACGAAAACACTTAACCCCGTAAAACAAAACAACGACTAAGGTTTGATAGCAATAGCAATGAGCAATCTATTGCTTTACTTGTTTGCTAGATGGCGTTAATTAAACCTTTAAATAAAACTGGATTATTCCTGGTAATTGATTCACTAACGACACCGGTTAAGTTTTCAAGATCAGATTTTGTGAATTTTTAACCACTACGCGCCTATTCCTACCGTAAAAAGATAGTTCCTACCTTCTGTTACACATTGAGGTTATATTTTACCTATAAAATAAATGCTCTTTGCTGTTTTAAAGATTTTTGACGCAATTGTTTTGTTCTTCCTGTTGATTCGCTGTGTGAGATTGATTTAAAAGGAAGTTTGCTGTATTCTGGCGACTTTTATAACCTATTCCGCTTCAAGGTCAATTCTCGTAATTAAAAATTTTTCAAAATGCAGGTTCGATCCAGTTTCAATGTCATAAATTCCACAAATAGTATTCTCGTAAAATATTATCATCGACCGAATCGAGATCGGACCGAAAGTTGAACAAAATATAAACGATATTCCGATGACATTAAGAACTAATATGAACAAAAAATATATAAAACAAACGTCAAACTGAAGATTTCAGATAGATATTTTTATTTAGACTGTGGCAGCTGACATTAACCTGTGATCAACAGTATATTTTGAATTAAACATCTTGACATAATATCGAAATTGGACTAAGATGACACTGAAATTCCATCGATACTTTCGTGGAGCAGAATACCAAATTGCGAATCAATATTCAGTCTTAGTGTCAGTTAAATACCAGAGTTGGCCTTGATTATAATATCAGCTTATACTGCCCACTGCTGGACAAAGGCTTTCTCTCACAAATCGAGGTGAAAGAGATTAGGTCATACTCCACCACGTGGACCCAATGCGGATTGGTGGAGGCAGGTTTGTGGCTACCTGCTGTTGGAACTTATCAAGCCGCCTTTAAGGCTTCGAACTCGGCTTACCGACTAACAGACTAAGTGGTACCCGGGACCAACGGTTTACGTGCCTTCCGAAGCACGGAGACGCTCGAATATGAATCGAACGGTCACCCATCTCGGGCCAAACGGGTCGAACGCTGCTTGACCTTGGTAATCGGCAAGAACACCGCGGTCGCACAGTGCTACGAGCGCCTCATTGGCCTTGATTAAAAGTACCTATCCTAAAAGACATTAAAAATAGTTGTAAGGATAACAATAGAAAATTATTTCAAATATGTAAAATTAGTTTAAAATACAAATTTGTTTTGGCTGTAAATAATAGCAACAACCGATAGGTTTAAACCTTGTGAGTAACATGGTACGTGACGGTACGGTACACGGGTGACCATCTTTTTCGACAGAGCGATAAAAAAACCATATCATACCATTTTAGTCTGCCGGTGGTTAGAGCGACACTAATAGCTTTTGAAAAGAAATGAAAGCTCATAACCTGAGTGTGTGCTGTATTTAATAAAAGTATCATAATATTATGTTTGTATCTTGTATGAGACTCAACTGACCCCACAGTCAAACTGGTTTCACTGTGAGGTCAGCTGGCTGGCAAACTGGTCAACAACAGTTTTGTGGGGCTATGATTTAACATTGCGCATTATGTTTTTTCTAAATAAAATATTTACTAAACCTTGAGTACTTGGAGACGGTAGGGGTGTTAGTGTTACCTATTTTAGTGCTCGTACCCCGAGGGACAAAAACCCTTAGCACTCGGGGACAGAGGTGCGGTCTGTTGACGATTATTAAATATTGTTTCTAATAAAAAATGTATTACTGAATTTATTTTTAGACTTATTGACTATGACCTTAGTGCGCGGTCTATTGACGATTCTTAAATATTTTTTCTGATTATAAATGTATTAGTAAATGAAGACTAAATAGACATAAAACGACGAAGCGTTTAAAGACTTTTTGACAAATAGTAATATATTTTTGGTACTTACACAAGTACATAAGTCAAGACTCCGTAATGGGGCATAGATAGAACTATAAGAGTGAAGTGAAGATAGATAGATAGATCTATCTATCTATCTATATCATCACGCCAGCTCCTCTGCGCGGTAGGCAGAGAGTACAGAGTTCCAACAGGTTCTTTGCTTACAGACCTTTCTGGCTTCCTCCACTCTTATAGTTCGTCTCATACATGCTCGCCGGTTACGGAGACTCTTGACTTGCCCTTCATATAAGACACGGTCTATTTGGTCGTGGTAAGATAAGACTATCTACTTCTTTCGACCGACCGAACTTTTAATTTAGACCGTCTTATATGAAGGGCAAGTTAAGAGTCTCCATAACCGGCGAGCGTGTATTAGACAACTATGAGAGTGGAGGAAGCCAGAAAGGTCTGTAAGGATGTAGATACCGGGGAAGACCTAGACAGGTATTTCTTAGTACCTACATCCTTCCACTTTCGCATTGTATATCTGTTTTGTCATTCTTTCTGCTGCATTCCTAATAGATAGATAAACTCTTTATTGTGCACCAATAATGTAAAAAATAGTTTTGGACATAAACAGCATCACAAGTAACACAAAGGGCAGTCTTATCGCTAATGAGCGATCTGTTTCAGGCAACCTTAGCATGAAGAATTTTCAAGTGATAGGAATGTATCGACGGATGATTTAGCGCAGTGGTTAAGAGCTTAAGCCGCTCCGCCCAGTGTGTCTAATAGTCGCGGGTTCGATTCCCGCACGGGACAAATATTTGTGTGACTCACAATTATTTGTTTCGGTCTGGGTATTTGTGCGTGTGAATTTTCATGTTTGTAAACGCACCCACGACACAGGAATAAATACTAGTGTGGGGCTACGTTTTTTTAAAAAAAATGTACGGGAGTGTACTAAATTAGTATGATAGTAACGAGAATTATTAACAATACTTAAATAAGATAGCAACAAAAAGATGCTAAGTTAATAAATACAGAAAATAAAATCATTTTAAATATCAATAATACTAAGCAAATACATATTTGAAAAATGACGCTATACTATACGAAGGTATGTAGGAAAAGCACTAATTGACTGCCTTGTTGGTTTAGTGCCAATAATGCGCGTCAGCATCATGAGAGGCTCAAAAATCAAATCCTAGGTCAGACGAAAAGTAGTTTTACCATTGAAAAGTTCCCAGTATCAGTGTAATTGTGCCCAGCCCATATAATAGGCTGAAAGCGAGTGTACACAGTATACCTCTACCACCCCCTTTTGGGGAAAATATGTGGAATGAGGACTATTTGGTAGGTTCTGAATAAAGACTGTATGCAAGACTATTTACTTTTAAAATGTTCATAAGTTTCTTTTTTTTTTCTTATTTTTAATTACACGTAGCCGCACATTAATATTTATTCATGTGTTGTGGGTGCGTTCACAAACATAAAAACCCAGACCGAAACAAATTATTGTGGATCACACAAAGATTTGTCCCGTGCGGGAATCAAGCCCGCGCCTGTTAGACTAGAGGGCGGAGCGGTTTAAGCTCTTAACTACTGCGTTAAATCGTCCGCCGTCCGTCCCAATAATATTTAAATTAAGAGTGTCAGAGGTGATGTATGGAAGACGTATGTCAAGGGGTATGTTCCTCGATTTAAAAGACGATGAACAAAGACGTTATTTAATAAAGATCTTTAAGACTAAAGAGAAATTTAAGACTAAAGATTAATATAAGAAAGCATAAGACTAGTGCATTTTCTTTAACGACTCCCGCGACGGCCCACAGCGGCCCACAGCTCCTCCCATCTCCACGTCTTAGATATACACATGTCACTTATCGAAACTGGCATAAAGATAAAGACATATTATAAATTTATGCATACCATTCATCGGGTATTTATATGTAGACATATAAAACTCGTTTTTATCCAGTATCGCCGTGTTTAAGATACATGTATCGGTTTTATAATGAATAATCATTCGTTTGAGATCTACTCAGTGTGATTGTCATGTATGATTATTATATTATTCAAATATAGTGATAATGTGTTAATAAATACGCACTAATTACGGAATTTTAGTGTTCCACTACATCCAGTAAGGTAACAATTAATTATTTTCTGTGCAATTGCTTTAATCGAAATCTACTTTGCTGCTTAGGTAATAGTACCGCGTAAGTGAGAAATAATTATACTCAAAAAGCAAATATGAAGAGTGGCATTATTAGATCTTTGTGTACAATCAAGCGTGTCACTGAGCGGGGTGGCGCGTGCTTAAGAGGACATTACACCTCGCCCACTTCTATATTTGCCATCTAGCTGAGAATGGTAGACTGACGTAAACTACGCGCATCGCGATGAGGTCAGAGCCTAGTTGGAAGACGTAGTACAAAGTTGTTTTTAGGCCGACTCCTCTTTGTATTTGCTTCGCGATTATAATACTGTGATTAAACACAGTCATATCTAATTCCAAACAGGGCCTGCTAGAGGTCTACTGCCATCACCCTCATTTCACAGGCCGTTCCCAATATAATAACGGCGACCATGTTGCCATTTTACTGGTCACAATTCTAGACTTTAGACTGCTTTTAATTATTTGTCTATAGTGAAACCCGTGCAATACTAGTCCAACCTAATGGAACCCTGGCCTCGTGATCGCTAGCCACCCCTTTCACCACTAGACCGCTGTGGCTATAGGTGCAAAATATATTTTAGTTCGATACAAACAGCTTGACCTTTGCAAAATCCTTGTGAATACCGGTCTAATCAGTCAATAAATACACCATATTGTATCACACAGATACAAGGGGACTTGTTTCCTTGTTTATTATATTTAAAGTAATATGCTACTGCTGCAATTAACAATAAATGCACAATATTCTCTTATCGACATTTTTTTTATCAATGTTTTCCCACCGCCTCACTATATCCCATTATCTAGTTCACTTACTCAGTTACTCAGTTACTTTGCCGAGATACCCAGTCACAAACACTTTCAGTCCATGTAGCTCAAGAACTTACTTGGGAATGACTTCTCCTCTTAATAGATTTATGTTAACTTATAACGATATTTGCGCAAAAGGTGACATTTACATTTTCAATGATATAATATTAACGACATTTATTTCCAATTTAAAAAAACATCTGACATAACTCAATCAATAATAATTCAATCTTACAATTTAATTCTGTCCAATTGTACTAATAATCTAATTTTATTAAGTCCACAATACTAAAATTAATGTAAATCCTTATGTTCTTATTGTTCATTTTGTTCTATTTTTTTTTTTTATAAATCGACATTTTCTTCTACATTATAACATATATTGTAATTTATTGTTATCTACGTCTTTAATGAGTGCTGTATACACCTGTAAAGTCATTCTACACAGAATTTAAGAATTATTGTTACTTTTATTTATTGTAAGAATTTTTTGTAGTATGTCGTTGGTGTATCTATATAAACAAATAAATAAATAAATCTAGTTATTGCGGTTGGGGCCAGAAATGGCCAACATAAATTTTTAATTTGCTGTTAAATAGAGGTAGCATCCGCATGTCAAAAGTGGCTCCTCAATTCATACGACCATAGAACTCGACCCCTATAACATTATGATCAACATCGTGTGCAAAATGCGGGTGTACTTGTTCATAGTTCACCTCTCCCTCCCTGCTTGGGAAATGTAGGTGTAACTGTAACGTAGGCATCATCATATGGTTCACAAACTTGGTCTGTTAGAAAATTAAGATGATTGAGTAACCCCTTTAAAACCTAACCATTATCCCAATTTTTAATTCATAGCTTGGGGAAACGTGTGAACAGAAACCTGCTAATCAAAACAATTCAACAAACACCCAATCAGCAACTAAAAATTCTATAAAATGGGTCTAAAATTATATGTGAAAGATTCTAGTCCACCATGCCATTCAGTACTGATGGTCATAGAAGCACTGAAACTAAAAGATGTGGAGCTAGTTAAAGTTGATCTGGCAAAAGGAGAACATCGAACTGAAGAATATCTCAAGGTAAGATGCGCTCTTGAAAATATCAGATTTTTTAAATGCTATCTATCTATCTATAACCTTACGCCAGATCCCTTGCGGGGTAGGCAGAGAGTACAGAGTTCCAACAGGTTCTTTCCTTACATACCTCTCTGGCTTCCTCGACTCTCATAGTTCGTCTCATACACGCTCGCCGGTTACGGAGACTCTTGACTTTTCCATCAGATAAGACTCGGATTATTTGGTCGTGGTAAGATAGTCTAGGTCTTCCCCGGTACCTGCATCCTTCCACTTTCACATTGTATATCTGTTTTGCCATTTTTAAAAACATAATAATATAAATATATTTCATGTTCATTATCTTCTGCCGAATTTTTATTAACTGGATGCGAGTAGCCGAGGATCGTACCCAGTGGCGTGCACTTGGAGAGGCCTATGTCCAGCAGTGGACTGTTATAGGCTGATGATGATGATGATGATGAATTTTTATTATTCCACTTCCTGCTACTTGCCGAATTAAAACGTTTTGTGACAACATCGACTATTTAGATTGCGTATCTATTATTGGCCGGTTACAATATTTAACTTAAGAATAAATTTTCCTACTACGGATAGAAGTTAGAAAAAATGTATATGGAAAATCTTTCAAAATTCTACTGACAGTAAGCAAATCTATCCGTGACTTGAATATTGAAACCGCCCATTAATCGACTGATTAGAATGGTTAGATCGGACTTATAACTTCTAGTATTAAGATCTCTTTAATAATAATATCACTAATCCCCACCCATCTCACGTATTTGCTCTTTGTTTACCAATATTTAAATATAATAATTACCTCTGTTGGTACGTTAGTATCTCTTTCCAGTTTTTCCACAGCAACTTGTATGAAACAAGATTGAAGGCTTTGGAAAGGTCGAGACAAACAAACACGGGGGTACTTCTCAATGTATAATATTAAATAATCTGCTTAAGACAGAAAATAACACTATTTGTTAAAACGCCGACTTTAAAACCGAACTGTGTGTCATGTAATTTAGTGTTTTGGCTTACCTGTCGACCACGCAGACTGTCCAAAACCTTTGCCATTATATATATTATTATTTATATGTATATATTTATTCAGTATAATTTCTTATAAAATATATATAAAAATATAAAATACAAATATTCTTATATATATTGTATAAAAAAAAATGTGCTCCACCGACAGCAAGGTCTACGACCCATGCTACCGGCGGTCAGGGCTCCAAAGAGAGGAACCTCCTCACAATGCGTGCCGTGTCCAACATTACTGCCTTCTGTATCAGGCCCCTCACCCAACTGCCTAGCGAGAGCTTCTCAAGGTGTTTATCGAAGCTCTTCGCTATAAGACCGTTGACTGAAACGACCATCGGAATAATGATAGTTGAATCAACATTCCACATGGCGGTAACCTCATGGGCCAGGTCCAAATATTTTGATAATTTTTCTTTTTCGGCATTTACAAGGTTCTCATCATGCGGAATGGTGGCATTACACGACGCATCGATCGATCTATTATCACGATATCAGGTTTATTGGCTACAATAGTCCTATCCGTGATAACAGATCGATCCCAGTAGAGCGTGATATGACCACTTTCGAGAACTGGAAGAGGCTGGTACTGGTAGTACGGTACTTCAGAGTCCACAAGGCCATATTTAAGAGCAAGTTGCTGATGGATAATCCTAGCCACTTGGTTGTGTCTGTGCAAGTACTCTCCGTTAGCAAGACGAGAACAACCGGAAACTACATGTCTAATAGACTCACCGGGACGGTGGCATGCCCGACAAATGTCAACCGTGCCGTCCTTTAGGATGTACTTCCGGTAGTTGTTCGTCATGATAACTTCGTCCATAATTGCAAAGACAAAGCCTTCAGTTTCCCCAAAAAGGTTGCTGAAGCGTAGCCAGGTCACGGAAGCGAGCTGGTCCACATCAGGCCCTGTAAGAGCCCGATAGAACCGTCCGTGTAGCTCCTTGCCCTTCCATATGGCTGTGCGGTCCGAAGTACTTAATACCTGGGGCCTTCGCCAGTTCCCGTTTGCCAAGGAAAGCGGAGTTAGGCCTCTATCGATTGCGGCAACATCTCGATACATCAGCACGGATACACTCAAAAAGTACTGTCTGAGATTGCACACCTCGCGGTTGTGTAGTGTCTTAGCGTTTAAAAACCCACGACCACCGCACTTCCGCGGGATGTACAACCTCATAACAGACGACCGCGGGTGATGCATACGATACGCTGTCAGCAATCGACGGACCTTTCTATCCAGGGCATCCAGTTCAGACTGAGTCCACCTTAGTATGCCAAAAGAGTATGTAAGAACAGGCATGACCCAACCATTGAAAGCTCGGACCCTATTTCCACCTGATAGAAGGCTTTTTAACACTTTTATCAGGCGGGCAAAGAACCGATCCCTCAATGATTGCTTCATATCCTGTTCCGCTATACTTAAGGCTTGTGACATACCAAGATACTTGTAGGAATCCATTTCAGAGAGAGACCTGAGGGATATATCTTCAGAGAGCTGTAGATTAAAAGAATCTTCAACTCTCCCTCTTTGTACATGGATGACCGCACACTTGTCTACTCCAAACTCCATTCCGATGTCGTTGCTAAAATTGCCGGTTATTTTGAGCAACTCCATCAGGTCTGTTTTCTTCGAAGCGTACAACTTGAGGTCATCCATGTACAGTAGATGAGATATAGGCTCACTCTCCCTCCGCAAATGGTAACCTAGCTTTGAATCCTTAAGTATAGCACTTAATGGATTCAAAGCTAAGCAGAACCACAACGGACTCAAACTGTCGCCCTGAAAGATACCCCTGCTTATCTTTATCAAGTCCGACGAACCAGAAAGGCCACCACATCCTGGGTGACGAAGAACTGTGGTCCACTGCCTCATACACGAACCGAGGAAAGAGCATAGCGCCGGGTGTACTCTGTACAGCTCTAGCACCCTCCCCAGCCATGTATGAGGCACCGAATCATAGGCCTTCTTATAGTCAATCCAGGCCATGGAGACATTCTTTCTGGATCGTCGTACCTGTTGGCAAATGGCAATATCAATGAGGAGCAAATCCTTTGTACCCCGGGACCCCCCCTTACAGCCATTCTGAGTAGGCGATAGAATATGCTGTGCCTTAAGGTGATTATTGATTTTTATTCTCAGAATGGATGTAAGGAGTTTATAGACCGTAGGTAGACATGTAATCGGTCTATAATTTTTAGGTTCCGAAGTACTGCCAGATTTGTGAATCAAGTGAATGACACCCGATGTCATAAAACTAGGAAGCGATCCCAATTGAAGAGCTTCTTGGAATTGAGTCGCTAGACGAGAATGTGAGCCCTGGAGCCTCTTTAGCCAGAATGCGTGCAGTCCATCCGGCCCCGGACTTTTCCAGTTCGGCGCCGCACGAACCGCACAGGCCAGATCTTCACGGCTTATGACTACGGGCTCCATTTCCTGAATGGGCCCACAGGATCGTCCAACAACATCAAACCATTCGCCCTCGGAGTGAGTGACGGGCACTGACCAACCGCCAAAACTCGGCCATCACGGCCGCATTTGGCAAGTGCACGTCAGTCACCCTCTCTTGGGGGCGCTCCCAAGCCTGGTATACACTCCTTTGATTCGTCTGGAAGGTGCGATTCACGTGGTATCTGTCTGCTCTCGCCTTATACCTGCGAATCCTCTTCGCCCATGCATAAACTTTTTGCTTCCAGTAGTCTATGCGTTCCGCGACTCCTGCCACATAGTTCACAGGAGCCACTCGTGTGCCTGCAAAGGCTTGGGTCACGAAACGCACAACTCTCGGGCGGTTGTTTCCAGCCTGGAAGCACAACAATTTCGATATGAGTGTCCTAGCCATATTTATACGCCGCTCTATTCTGCACTGCCAGAGTGGTTTAGCATTTGTGGGTTGGGTGGCTCGATGTAGATTAGGAAATCTTACACCTGCCACCCGACACACCGCCACCGCTCCACAGTACAAAATAGAATGGGTATCACATAAGTCCACACTGGTCTCCCAGTGTGGCTTTAAAACATTGTCTAGGGCACTCACAAGCGAAATGTTACGTCTATGCATGGGCAAACGGGGTAGGCATGGTCTTAGGGAAATCGGTGCAGACCGATACTCCGCAAAGGCATCCTCCAGAGCTCTCCTCGCCTGCTCCTGTAGCTGGTCACTAACACTTACCTGCTCGCTATTTACCTCCTCCGATCGTGCGAAGTAATTCAAAGAGATAGGATCTTCAACACTTCGCACGTTGGATTCAGTACGAGCAGGAAGTGCTTCGCGGTGCAGTCGCTCAAGCACTGTGTCATCCAACAACTTGCACCGCTGGATGGCACGTACTTGATCCGATAGTCGTTGCGCAGTAACGGCGACAGTCGGGTGAAGCCCCTGAAACAGAGACAACAATTTCGGACGGTAAGCGGTGAGGATGGTTCCTCCCTCTGTAGCACCATAGTAGGCCCGCATGACACTCAAATTTAATTCTGGAGTCCATCTCATGCGGCGCACTACACCACCGGTAGCAGGGGCCGTGGGCGGAGCACAATGTCCCGCTGGTCCCAGGCGTGCCGGCAGCGGTGGGCGTCCTCTCCTCGCAGATGTTATTGTAGGTGGAGACGCCGTTATCCCGGCATCGTCGCTAGAGGCCCCAGATGTCGGCGGTGTAAAAAAATCTTCATCCTCCGAAGGCTGGGGCGAGGTGGGCGAGCCGGGCAAAGGTGTTGGGCGTGCGCTAGGTGACCGGGCATCCCGCTGCCGACACAGCCGCACGGGGTTTCTTCGGCTGGGCTCGGCCATTTACAGATGTGTTATGTTTTTCTTCCAAATCCACATTTTGCGAACCCACGTTCGCATTGTAAATTTTGCTCTTAAAGTGTGTTGTTTTTTGATGTCTAAACGGATACTTTTCAATATTTCTTCGCCAAAAAAATTTTTATTTACACAAAACGACGTGTCGTTGACAGCGGTTGCCATGGTTATTTATATTATTATTAATATATTTTTGATGATCGGAACCACAATTATTTTCATTAAGTCCTCGGGTAAATAACAATGGCTTACACAGAAAGTATAGCCCACGGACAGAACGCGTGGCAGGTGAACACCTGCAATTGTTAATTCTGTAAATGTTTTACACTTAATAATGTTCTACATTCAATGAGTCGTGACTCGGCGATTTCCCTCACTTTATATCCAACACCGCCCTGGCCACGTCCTGGCGGAAAAGCGTACACATGTTTCTTTAGAGCCTTCCTCTACCTTTGACATTTATGCGTTAGGGCCCAAGGGGGACTTTACAGTAAAACTATTTTTAAAAAGTTTTGCTATTTGGTCATCTAGGGTTGATCCTTTCTACACTGACTGGACGGCCAGCCCTAGGATTTGAGCTTTCTAGTTTGCTTCTAAAATCCCTTGAAGTTGTTAAGAGAGAAATACGATGTCAGAATATCTATTCTGACAATACTGTAACCGGGTTTTAAAATATTTCTTACTGTCACGCATTTCCTTATAAAGTAGACCACTAGAAGGTTTCCCATATGCAAGCCATTATTGAATCATAACCTTTACTAAATCCCCCAATATAGTTTATATCCAGACTATTTCAGACTTAAATTAAATTTCCTGTCAGTGATAAAGAATTTATGAATAAACAAATTATTTCAAGGGAATAAACGAAAGATAAATTCATAAAAGTTATTGATGCCAAAGTTTTAACACCTAACCCGAACATTAGCAACACTCACTGAGTTAGAGATGCAATATGCATCAGGGCCGTGCTACCACTATATTTAATGGGTTTTTTTTATAAAGAGGACTTGTCAGCGATTGACCTTATGTCACCGATGGAAAGTGACGACGGGGCCGAAAATGTAGCTCGCTAACTCATTAATAGCCTATTCACTCTGAAATAGATGAGGAGACGGAAGTAATACAAAGTTCTGAATCAGTAGAGTCATGGTGACCAGCATGGTGACAGCCGTAGCCCACCACCGGTAAAGGTGATACGGAATTTCCGAACTACAAGTGTTTACAATTTAAGACTAGCTACGCCACTAATCCCCCTAAAAATATAGCAACATAATGTTTACAATAATTTACTTTTCCAGATGAACCCACAGCATACAATACCTACGTTAAAAGATGGTGATTATATTCTTTGGGACAGGTAAGATTATAGATTTTCAAATAGAGTAGAAAATAATGTTTTGAGTGAAATATTGAAAGTAAAAAATCAACACGCATACATTTTCCCAAGTGGAGATAGCAGAAGTCTATGTTTCTTGCCCGTGATACGAGGCATGCCTTTTAAGTTCTGTCGTTTCCATATTTCCCGGCAATTTTGAATTTGGAACTGTTCTATATTCGAATGTGTTTAAATTTTTAATCTCAAAACAGTTGAAAGTATTAAGGATTAATGCTATTGTTTAGTCACAGCGTCGATTGGAATCTGTCAGGTTACGTACGAAAATGAATCTTTCTAAGGAAAATGTTCGTGCAATAATTTTCTACAACTTTAGAAGAGGCCTGAAAAAGCTTCAGTGTTTTGAAGAGCTAACATCTGTGTTCAGTGATGAAGCCCCATGTCTGCGGACTGTCGAACGATGGTATTTAGAATTCTAGCGTGGACATACTAGTGTTAGTGACAAATCTCGCGAAGGACGCCCAAAATCCGCCTTCACTGAAGATAACATGCTGTGTGACAACTAATTCTCGAAAATCGTCATGTGACGTATCGAGAGATAGAGGCTCTATTAGGCATCTCAGGAACAACCATTCAGAAGATCTTTCATGAAGCGCTTGGTGTGAGAAAGCTAGTTTGCCGTTGGATACCGCATCTGCTTTTCGACGATCACAAGGCGGCCCGCGTCAGATGGTGTAAGAAAACTCTGCAAAGGTTGAACCGAGGTGAGTCAAATCACGTCTACGATATCATCAGTGGTGACGAATCTTGGATCTATGCCTACGATTCTGATTCCAAACAACAATCTACAATCTGGATCTTTCAAGACGAGCCAAAGCCGACTAAAGTTGTTCGTTCTCGAAGCACTTCAAAGAAGATGGTGGCCACGTTCGTTGGAAAAACCGGCCATGTTGCGACTATTGCGCTTGAAGATCAGTAGAACAGTTAACGCAGAGTGGTATACCACAGTTTGTTTACCACAAGTCATCGCCGAACTTCGAAAATCTAACTCAAAGCGACGCATCATCCTGCACCACGACAACGCAAGTTCACACAGCGCTCGTCAAACGATTGAGTATTTGAAGAAGGAAAAAGTAGAAATTCTTGATCATCCTCCATACAGTCCTGACCTAAGCCCTAACGATTTCTTTACATTTCCTAAAATTAAGAAAAGTCTTCGTGGTCAAAGGTTCCAGTCCGGTGAAGAAGCAGTCGACGCTTTCAAGTCAGCCATTTTGAACATCCCCACTTTAGAGTGGAATAAATGTTATAATAACTGGTTTGAGCGAATGGAAAAGTGCATTTAGCTACGTGGTGAATACTTTGAAAAACAATAAAAGTACTATAAGGTTCTAGTTGTGATTTTTTCTTCAAACGACAAACTTAAAAGGCATGCCTCGTACCACCAGTTATAATACGGACAATAATTCTTTTCTGTATTACTACCGACAGGCACAGTAGTAACACGATGTTCTGGTTACACCACAAAACTAACACGAAGTATTCGTAAGTGCTTCGTGGGTTTTATAACCACATTTCCAAGTTCAGTTTAATAGCGTGTGTGATTTATAACATATGTGAATATTACATATGTTACAAATCACTGTATGTTTTCCACATACAATAAAATAAAATAAATCTAGATTTCAGACAGTCATTGAGAATTTAATTTATGGCTTCATTTCGATTTTTTATATTTCACAGCCATGCTATTGTCACGTACTTAGTAATCCAATACGCTGATAATGATACCTTATACCCAAAAGACCCCAAAAAACGAGGAATAGTCGACCAAAAACTACACTTCAACAACGCTGTGCTGTTTAACACACATCGTGATGCTATGGTAAGTAGAATAGCTATACCCTAATTCTTTAGGCACACGTAAGGCTGTCTCATATCTTATCGATTTTTTCAATATCTTAACTCTGTAGGCTTCTTCAGGCATGCGTAAGGCCGTCTCACATGTTAGGGTTTTTTTTTAACACCTTAAATCTGTAAACTAAAGCGGTTAAAAATCTAATTGTTTTAGCCCGTATGCATAAATTTTGGTACCGTGATAAATCCCAACAGCAGGTACCCACAAACTTTTCTCCATGTGGTGGAGAATGACTTATTTTCTCTCACTTTGATTTGTGAGAGAAGGCTTTTGCTCAGCAATGGGACCTAATAATACTAACGCTAAGGTGCGGAAATGATCCTTAAATTTAAAGATCTCATTAGTTGCTAGTCAATTTTTACGATACATAATTTGAAGATTGCTGTTAATGTCATTTTTAAAATATAAAGAACGTTTTTTTTATGGTTTATGATGGTGTATTATCTTCAGTCACATTCTATTAGACTGAGCAGAGCATTAATATCAACACTATCTATCTATCTAACTATATTATCACGCCATTTCCCTTGTGGGTAAGAATAGAGTACAGACAGAGTTCCAACAGGTTCTATTTTTCAGAACTCTCCGGCTTCCTGCACTCTCATATATCGTCTCATACACGCCCGCCGGTTGCGGAGAATCTTGACTTGCCCTTCAGAGAAAGACCCTGTTTTTTCTGAAGGGCAAGTAAGTATCAACACTACGTTAACACAATTCTATTTTGCAGGTTCCAGTTCTATATCAAAACGAGAAAACTTTTAGACCAGAATTGGTAACCAAAATCAGGGAATGTTATGACTTCATAGAGAAGTTTTTTAACGACCCTTGGTTAGCTGGGGACGAAATCACTTTGGCTGACATCTGCGCTTCCAGCACCGTCACTTGCATGGCATATATACTACCGATTGATGAGAAAACGTAAGATAACTTTCTACACATGGCATTATAAGAAAAGTTGACGGACGTTTTGGTCACATGGTTAAGAGCTTAAGCCTCTTCGCCCACTAGATCAAATAGTCGTCGATTCGATCCCCGCACGGCACAAATATTTGTGTGATCTACAATATTGTTCCGGTCTGGTTGTTTCTGCATATGGATTTCATGTTTGCAAACGCACTCACGCTACAGAAAGAATTCCTAGTGTGAAGATACGTATTTTGAAGAAAAATAAAAAGAAACATTAGTGAAATATTTAACCAAGAGAAAAGCAAAATATTTGTGCAAATCCAAGAGAGGTAGAGCCTAGCCTGTATTGGGTTGCAGCAGTATACTTTTACTCCCACTTGGGGAATGTAAGCGAGATGCCTATTTTTATTTAGCGAGCTCACAGTGTATGAGACAGTTGCACCCATCAGTAAGACTTAGAAGTTCACACACAAGTTCAAAATTACCCACTGCTTTTAGGCTTGTTTGCTACGAGCTAAAATTGGTATTACACAAGATGGACACAAGTTTAAATTAAAATATTCTATCAACTAAATACCTTCAAAAAAATCTATATTTGCACGTGTTTCCATCATCAAATTTCTTATTATTTCAGGTACCCCAATTTAACAACGTGGCTTGGTCGTATTTCAAAAAAAGATTTCTTCACAAAAATAAAATTGCCGGGACTTGAAGCTTTTAAGGAATTATTTACATCGCGCAACATAGTATTTAATGAACCTAAATTCCTTGTAAATGAAGCTGAAAATTAATAAATGTTATTAACAGACTTTACTGCTGTTAGAATTGCGCATTAAAAATCTATATATATATCATCACGCCAGATCCCTTGCGGGGTAGGCAGAGAGTACAGAGTTCCAACAGGTTCTTTCCTTACATACCTCTCTGGCTACCTCCACTCTCATAGTTCGTAATAAAAATGGAGACTAAATTAAAAGCGGGTTGCTGTGGTGGTCTTTGAAGGAGGTCCTGTAGAGGACGGCTTTCGGCTAAAAAATAAGGAGATATAAACACCGTCATATCTATATGTAGCAGAGGTGTACTGTATACAGCCCATTTTCCGCCGACGATGTTAGGTCCCATGTAATAGGGGGCGAGTCTACCGGGTACAATCTAGACTCCGGACTGACATTTGAACCCAGGACCTCGTGATAGTAAAGCACATTTTTCGCCGCTAGACCAACAAGGCTGTCGAAGAAAAAGATATAAATTGTGTTGATATGATTTATGCTTAAAAAGCTGGACGCAGAAAGCACAATATCAGGTATTGTGGAGATCTTGGAGATGAGGGAGGAGGGAGCCATATGTACTACATTAGACGTCTTTGGCTAGTAGAAGTAGTAATGGGTAAGTTATATTATGCTTGATACGAGGCATGCCTTTTAAGTTTTGTCGTTTGAAGAAAAAAACACAACTAGAACCTTATAGTACTTTTTATCGTTTTTCAAAGTATTCACCACGAAGCTTAATACACTTTACCATTCGCACAAACCAGTTATTATAACATTTATTCCACTCTAAAGTGGAGGTGTTAAAATGGCTGACTTGAAAGCGTCGACTGCTTCTTCACCGGACTGGAACCTTTGACCACGAAGACTTTTCTTAACTTTAGGAAATGTAAAGAAATCGTTAGGGCTTAGGCCAGGACTGTATGGAGGATAGTCAAGAATTTCTACTTTTTCCTGCTTCAAATACTCAATCGTTTGACGAGCGCTGTGTGAGTTTGCGTTGTCGTGGTGCAGGATGATGCGTCGCTTTGAGTTAGATTTTCGAAGTTCGGCGATGACTTGTGGTAAACAAACTGTGGTATACCACTCTGCGTTAGCCGTTCTACGATCTTCAAGTGCAATAGTCGCCACCATCTTCTTTGCAGTGCTTCGAGAACGAACAACTTTAGTCGGCTTTGGCTCGTCTTGAAAGACCCAGATTGTAGATTGTTGTTTGGAATCAGGATCGTAGGCATAGATCCAAGATTCGTCACCACTGATGATGTCGTAGACGTGATTTGACTCTCCTCGGTTGAACGTTTGCAGAGTTTTCTTACACCATCTGACGCGGGCCGCCTTGTGATCGTCGGAAAGCAGATGCGGTATCCAACGGAAAACCAGCTTTCTCACACCAAGCGCTTCATGCAAGATCTCCTGAATGGTTGTCCCTGAGATGTCTAATAGAGCCTCTATCTCTCAATACGTCACATGACGATCTTCGAGAATTAGTTTTCTCACAGCAATGATGTTATCTTCAGTGAAGGCGGATTTTGGGCGTCCTTCGCGAGATTTGTCACTAACACTAGTATGTCCACGCTGGAATTCTAAATACCAGCGTTCGACAGTCCGCAGACATGGGGCTTCATCATTGAACACAGATGTTAGCTCTTCAAACCACTGAAGCCGTGTCAGGCCTCTTCTAAAGTTGTAGAAAATTATTGCACGAACATTTTCCTTAGAAAGATTCATTTTCGTACGTAACCTGACAGATTCCAATCGACGCTGTGACTTAACAATAGCATTCATCCTAATACTTTCAACTGTTTTGAGATTCAAAATTTAAACACATTCGAATATAGAACAGTTCCGAATTCAAATTTGCCGTGAAATATGGAAACGACAGAACTTAAAAGGCATGCCTAGTATTGCTATCACGTCGTTAAAGAAGTGACAACGTCTTGGGTTTGCATTAAAGGCCAGCCCAAAGTGTGAGGAGCGTAGTACAATTTCAATTGCCTTCTATTTCGACGACGATTTGGCGGAGTGGTTAAGATCTCCCACTGCCGCTCTGCCCACTGGATCGAAGAGTCGCGGTTCGATACCCACACGAGACAAATCTTCGTGTGACCCACAAATATTTGTTTCGGTCTGGGTATTTCTGTATGTGACACTCACGACACAGGAATAAATCCTAGTGTGGGACTACGTTTTTGTATAAAAAAAAACCTAACTTGCGATTTAACATCGGTAAAATATAAGCGCAAGGTGTTTTTATTTATTTATTTGCTTGTTATTCATTAAGGGAAAAATGCAGGCATAAGTTTCTACTTAGCCTGCATTTTTTCCCTTTTCACCTCGTACATCAAGAACAGATTTTTCTGCTAGAAAGACTTCAGACAATAACGAATGGCTACCACCGGTTACTGGCGAGTACGAAATTAATTAAGTTTTCTTCTCTTCAAGCACTTTTACGTTTCTTTCATTGAAAAGTTTAATCTCAACAGAGGAAGATAATTCATCTGCATTGTGCTTTAATTGCGAATGTTGTAATGGGCGAGTGAATTTTAAAGGGTTTTATTTTCAATTAGTGGTTGTAAGATCGTAATCGTGAAGACAAAAGTTCAAAATTCATCTCACAATTTGGAGCTTTTTGAGGTTGCCACTTTTTATAAACAAGCTTTAATAGCAAAAACACAACGGAGATATCATGCTTATTTTAGGAGTTCCAATGGCCTCCTCCCGGCCCCATCATCAGGCCATGGACATCGTCCGTGTCTACAGTTTTCATCAAGACATCCAACGAGCCCAAAGACGATGGAGTTATGGTAAGTAATTTGGTGATTTTATTGGCCACTTTACGGCTTCATCAGACCCTGAACACCATCTATAATAATAATATCATTTATTTTCTCGCCACAATATATTATTACATATGAACATTCCCATGTTACAATATATTTATTTGATGTGGGAGACTAGTGCCTAAGCAAGGTACGCAATACCTGTATTTCAGGTCACCAGTGCACCTTCCCCATTTCAGCTAATTTGGGCTCTCTCATAATCTAATAACATTTCCTGTTAGTCGTGGAGGAGTCAAGATTAGAGCTGGGTGTGTGTGTGTGTGTCTCTCTCTCTCTCTGTGTGTGTGTGTGTGTGTGTGTGTGTGTGTGTGTGTGTGTGTGTGTGTGCGTGTTTGCGTGCGTGCGGGTGTGTGTTGGTATATGAGTGCCAGTGTAGCTATTGTGTGCTGCCAGAGGCCAACTTTACCCTCATTCCTATTTGGGTATAGACAGTAAAATGAGTACTCTTGTAGTCCACGGACATAAGCCATTCAGAAAACTTTTTTTTGCATAAAATGTTATTATTTGACTGGTTGTAAAGCGCTTGTTAATATCAATCGAACAATCCTCAACACCAGGGGTTATTTTCACACGGTTCACATGTTCCTGTGACAACTTACCGATTCCATCATCAAACCAGCTCCATGGTACCATATTAATGCATTATCATCAAACTTACACATGCATGTCAGATTTCAGCTCAATCGGACTGCTCAACCCCCACAAGTGGTTGAACAGTAGATCACAGTATTTTAACCAAAAAGACAGCTAGACAAACAAACATACGAATAGTGTAAGTTAAATAAAAGCTTGTAAAAATGGAAATGCTCTGGCCACGTCTACCGAATACCAAACACGTATTGGGCAATCATCAACTGGGTTTATTTTTATTTCTAAATGATATGTCCGTATGGACCTGCCGGGATGAACTAGATACATTTACAAACAACTAGGCCCCAATAGTCTCCTAAACAGAGTGATAGCGCGAGGCTTTTGGTTAGTAGTGTCACACTCCACGCTAATGCTTCAATATAATAAATAATAAAAATCTGCTATAATGATTTCGATGACGGCTTTATTTAGTAGTCTGCGAATACGACACTACTCTCCTAATTGAATTGAGTTGTCACTGTTTCGATTGGATTGGATTCAGTGGTTACTGGAATCGTCAGCCCGAAATAAATATATTATTTCGATCAAGACGTATTTTCATAAGAAGTATTTGTTTCAAAATATATCCACTGCATAAAAGTTATTATCTACTGTCATGCTTACAAATATTTCTTATGGTAATTCGCGCTAGATACCATACTCTAGTTGTTATTTTAGTGAGATATCTAACTTTTTTGAAATAAGCAATACAGCATTTTCATATTTTAGAACAGCCTGAATTAAACAACATAGCAACTAATAATTAACAAAAAATTGCCATGGAAAAATCTTCTTTGTACAATTAACACTGACGTCATTAAATTCTAATTAGATTTTAAGCCAAACAATAACCCATTAGCCCTAATTGCAGCGTCCATCAAGCTGCAGCATCTCAATTCAACCAACATTACTGGAGCAGGGGGTGATTTGAATAATTTTAATAAGACATCTTGCGCGCCAACTCTGTAAGCGTGGAAGGAAAATCTGCCAAACACTAATTAGTACTCAAAGTCCATATTTATTTGTCATCATCATCAACGGTTCTGGATTGGAAGGTATGACAAGAATTAAGTGAGCATCAGGATGGTGGGTTTAGTGTTACGAGTAAGCTTGCTTTAAGTAGAGATGTAATGTACCTTCAATCTACCTGCAACCGGTTTTTAGTAATCATCATAATCAGACCGCCTCATTGGTCTAGTGGCAAAGCGCATCGCTTTGTGATCACGAGGTCCTGGATTCAAATCCTAGGTCGAACAAGTGTAGTTTTTCTAACGAAAACTTCCCAGTACAAGTCCGGAGTGTGGAATTGTGCCCGGTATATGGCAATAGGCTCGCCTCCTATTACATGGGACCTAACATTGTCAGCATAACGTGGGTGTACCCAGTACACCTCTGCCACCCCCGCTTGGTAAATATATCCTTGACGGTGTGTTTATCATAATGGCAAGACCACTACCTATTTCTTTCATTTTTATATTATCACACAAAATTTTTAGTCAGAGAGCACATGGTCCCAACAGGTTCTTTCCTTGCAGATGTCCTCGCTTATTCCATGATAAGCTTATGATCAGTATTTAGGATTTTACTGGCACTAAATGTTGGTGAATGTCAGTGAATAAGTCGCTCGATGAATTGTAACAAATCATTATATTCTCGGCCTTATATGTTAACCAGATATTAAACTACTTATAGAGATAAATTAATTATTTTCTTGTTTTGAAAATAATTAAAATCTTCCGCGCTTAATGTAAAGATTATTAGTAAGTAGTAAGGATTATTTTACATTAAGCGCCGATGATTTTGGTATAATTATTACTATTTTTTACAATTTGTGTGACTCAATATCAGTTGATTCAATATGTTTATTATTATTATAGACCATTTTTTATCGCTCATTTTTAAAAATATTATAGACAGGCTGAAAATACAGATTATTAGTTCGTATTTTGTATAAAAATATCAAACTTTCACTTCGTAGGAGTCAGTATTCGCTGCTACAATAAGATACCGAAGCCCATGTTAGATTTGCCACTTGACAGGCACACATTTAAAAGTTATATTAAATCTTCACTAATGAGTAAAGGATAACATACCGTAAATGATTTTTTAAACGAAAAAATTTTTAAAAAGTTGTGATAGCCTAGTGGTTAGACCGTTGGACTGCAAAGTCAGATGTCTCGGGGTCAAATCCAGGCACGCACATCTGTCTTTTCGAAAGCATGGGCGTAGTAAAAATTAACTATCACTTGCTTTAACGGTGAAGGAAAACATCGTGAGGAAATCTGCATGCCTAAGTTTCTCGAAGGTGTGTGAAGTTCGCCAACCCGCACTGCCAGCGTGGTAGACTATGGCCTAAACCCTCTAACTTTGATAGGAGGCCCGTGCCCAATAGTGGGACAGTTTCATAACCGGGCTGATATAATTATTATAAAAATGCCTTGACACAAATTACTTTAAGTTCATGTGATGATAAGTGCAGCATGTCCTGCATAGCGAGCGTTCATTGATTTTAAATATTCATATTAAGATGTCGACAGGGTCGTGGATTGGTCAAGCTCACTTATGGTCTTTGCTAGTGGCGGCTCCGTGTAGCGGGTCAATATCTTCCCTCTAATATGGTCCTTAAGTAATCAATAATTTTCTCTTTTTAATTATTCATAATTACTTTTTGGTCCACTTGAATAATAAACTTTTGATTTAAACAATACGAACTACAAAGGCTACAAACTGTAAAGTAAAAATTACTACATTTTTTCAGCGACCTTGCCATAAGGGATATATCTGGTTTAACATATGCTAACGATATTGTATTATTTGTATTCATCAATCGAAAAAAGCTTCCAAATCATCCAGTCCCTCTGATGTACAAACATTAAAACCTACATTCTATTCCAAAACTAAATCTAGCACGTCCCCGTCCAATTACAGTACTCCGGTACTGGCGAATACAAGGCCAAGCAATTTGTATACATAAACAAGACATCTTGCACGCGGGCCAAGTAAACAGAAGGAAATTAACCAAGTCCGAACCGCAGTGAGAATGCACCGGTTGAATTGAGGTGATACCTATTTGCACTCCTCATTTTAGTGAAGTATAAGTCACCCGATTCACCTTATTTAAAAGACTAGATTGGGGTAATTCGGAATATTTATTTGAAGTGCCTAATCACCTCAATGTTAAAACGAAGTATCTGTATAATTTTCTCAACAGGTTTATCGGATTCAATTTATTGAAGATGTTAAGAATCAGTGCCAAGAAAAGTTATCAATACCTTGCTAGGTGAATTTTAATATATTGTAAACAGCAAGCCACCGACTCCCAATTAAATAGTTGAAAAAAGAATCGCTAACTCATACTTGGATCTTCTTTAAACTTACCTCAATTGGGTTTCGGAATTGTATCTTAATTACAGTGGCGTCAAGCTTTAGCTGACATCTTATGGAAAAGGTGAGTCCGCGAAGATTTACCAAAGAAATTGCCTCGTGAAAAAAATGAAAACAGAGCAGTGACTATTAATGGTGGGTAATTGGGTGTTTTTCGCAGACTCGGAGATCCACGTAGTAACATGGCCATAAGGCATCTTAAGCCATATTTTCCGGTAAAAAGGTGTAATACAAATAGACACAGTGCCAAGGGGATCTGATGCTAAAGCTAAACGTCGTGTAGCCTGGATACCTGTTGAGGACGAGTGCTACTAGGGCGGGACTAGGGGAAGGGGTAAATTTGGCAATAGGAAAACTCTGAATAAATTTTTTGCTACTATTAATATACAGTGGTAGACTAGACTAGACACCTTTTTAAACGACTGGTTTGACATAGCAACTAATAAAAGAGAGTAAAAAGTGGAGGGAGGCATTAGCCCAGCAGTAGGACAATAATAAGTTTAAAACATTACCGCAAAGAGACGATGACCTTCGTAGGGCGGCTGGCAGAAACTGGATGCGAGTAGCCGAGGATCGTACCCAGTGGCGTGCACTTGGAGAGGCCTATGTCCAGCAGTGGACTGCTATAGGCTGATGATGATGATGATGATTACCGCAAAATTATTTGATCAAATTAAACCTCACTCGCAACAGTATAGTTTACTCCAGAATTAAGACGGGTCTCTGAAACATCTCACACAAATATCATAGCAACACCAATGATTTTAAATAAATTTAGAGTTTCTCAAAGTTTGGGTTTCAGGAACGTAGCAACAGACGTACATGTTCATTAACTTTGATTATGTATGTATATTTCTACCTCCCACTGAAGAAACGTTACGTTCTGTAAAGGAACTTGGATTAATTAATAGCAATAAGAAATTTAAATTATTATTATATTACAGATAAATCTGTTTGAATTATTTATGTAGACGCTCGAAGCCTTAAGGGACACATCTCATAAAAATATTTGAATTATTTGTTCATGGACTGTTCAAGCAAAGGAAAGCTGATTTTAGTATTAGCCTTTTAAAAAGCCTGTGAAGCTGCACCAATGTGCCTGGCATCAGGGCTGCTTGATTTTGCTCTGAATAAATAATTGAGACGTTCGAAGTGTCCCATAGGACAGATCTCACAAAAATATTTGAATTATTTGTTCGCGGAACGTTCAAGCAAAGGAAAGGTGATTTTCGTATGAAATAAAACTATTTTTAGGATTTTATCGCGGTTAATCTTAGATTTTTAAGGTCTGGACGTTTCCCGACGTCTACAACCTCAGTCCTTCCCGTAACCGTGAGTGCTGCAAAGCACTCGATATGTCGGGAAATTAAAAATCAAAAATTAACCGCGAAGAAATTCGAAAATTAGTTTTATTTCATGTTTAACTTTAGTTCAAATGAAAACTTTTGGAAAAACTTTATTCTGAGAGCAAAACATTTATAATCCTAGGGCACATAATATTCTATTGCCCATTTAGAGTAAACGCAAAGGAGGGCAGGGTGTTTATATATATATATATATATATATATATATATATATATATATATATATATATATATATATATATATATATTTACACATTTTATTTATTTATTTACGATCACAACATAATGCATAATATAAAAATCATCGCTCCACAAAACTTTGCAACCAGTTTGACTGTGGGGTCAGTTGAATCTACAAACTTAATATAATGGTAAAACTTACTTAACACAAACTTAGGTAATGTTTTTTCTGATTCCTTTTATTTTTTTTTCATATTTGTATCGCCCCTTATGGCCGCCGGCAGACTATTCAAAATGTATGGGATGCGTTTTTTTAGCGCCCTGTCACCGAAGTAGTTGGTCACCCTTGGAACATTGTATCTGCCGTCGGTCACCAAGCTCGTACTGTACACATTGCTCACTGGAGTTAAAAACTCTTGACGGTCACGATTGTTTAGAATCAAAAGAAATTTGTGTTTTAAACTGATTGGAAAATTTTACAAATTTGAAATAATTTTCTATAGTTATCCTTACAGCTATTTTTAGTCTTCTTATTGAAGAGTAGCTTAAGGAATCTAATTTGGCGCGTTTCTAATTTATCCAGGTTTGTTTTAAATGTAAGACGTAACTATCGAGAGCATAACTAAATATCGAGTCTACTAGAGACATATATAAACATCTTAGAGTATTAATAGGAACTCTGTAACTAAGATGGTAAAATTTACCTAGTAATATTCTTAATTTATTGCAAACATAGTCTACGTGCTGAGACCAAGAGAAGTTTTCATCAATATTCATACCTAAATAAGTTATACATTTAACCTGTTCGATAGGTTTACAATTACAATTGGTTAGATTGTTATGGATACATGAATAGTAATGAGTCAATAGGAGGGGGGGTTCTAAGGATGAGTGTAAATAAGGTGAGTGTATAATCATTAATTTTGTTTTGTCTGAGTTTAACACGATACCATTGTCATGCGACCATTTTACTACTGCATCTATATCTTGTTGCACTAATCTGCAACTGCCATTGATGTCAGTGCCCGCGCGCAGCACGCTAAGATCATCTGCGTACATGAATGCCGAGCAGTGCCTTAATACACCGCACAAGCTATTCACGTGTATGAGGTAGCAGATAGGCCCACACTCCGATCCCTGTGGTACGCCGCACTGCACTGTCATACTATCACTGTACGCCTCGCACACTTTCACACGATAAGAGCGTGCTGTGAGATAGTCGCGGAACCAATGATTTAGCGGCTCTCTCACTCCGCACTCAGCCAATGCACTAAGTAGGGTTGCCGTTTGTAAAGTGTCAAACGCTTCTTTATAATGAAAAAATGTTGCTACTACAAACTTTTTATCACCTAAATAATTATTAATTTCATCTGTGAATATAAATATCATTAAATAATTGTGTAAAGGAGTTATATAATTCAGTTGGGCAATTAATCGATAAGAACCTCTCAAAGTCTGTATTTAATAATTTGTCCCTGACCATTCTGTTGTCTAGAACTCGCTTCGTAATAGCGAATTGTGGCGCAGATGAACGCACAAGTCGGGCCGCACCGGTGTGGGACAGCTGTTTTGGTGGAGTTCGTTTCCATTCTATTACAGCCGAGACGAAATAATGGTCAGATAATTTATGCTTTAATACCGCTGAGTGAATACGTGTGTTACTTGCCCTAACGTAAATGTGGTCTAAACAAGATTGTACTACATTTCCTAATAAAATTCCTCTTGGCGTAACATCATCAATGCACTTTTGGAATCCGTATTCAGGTAATAAATTTTCATAAGTAGTGACGTGATTGTCTTCGTAGTTTATTAAATTAATATTTATATCACCACAGAAGAACACTTTGGAATTTTGTGGTAGATTTTCCAAGAGGCATCGAAATTTAGGTAAAAACTGGCTTACTTCATCATCATCATCATCTTAGCCTATACTTGTCCACTGCTGAACATAGGCCTCCCCAATCGCTTTCCAGCGTAACCGGTCCGATGCCACCTGCATCCAACGACTTCCTGCGATTTTCACAAGATCGTCGGTCCATCTGGCAGGCGGTCGTCCCACGCTGCGCTTGCTAATACGTGGTCTCCACTCTAGAATCTTTCTGCCCCAACGCCCGTCTGATCTACACGCTATGTGGCCCGCCCATTGCCACTTCAGCTTGCTTATCTTAACGGCTATGTCGGTGACCTTGGTTCTTCTACGAATCTTCTCATTCCTGATTCGATCGGCTTACTTTATTTAGATTATTTATTCTTGGCGGTCTATACATAGATATAACATAAATTTGTTCACCATTATAATTAATTATAGTGGAAACGCACTCCGCCGAGCGCATTCCAGTGACCGGCAACAGATCGCACACACACGCACCTAACGCGTCACGCGTGTACACTAAGAACCCCCCCCCCCCCCCCCCCCACCGGAACGGCCGGCTCGTGTATAGTTGTTAACATCATAGCCATTTATTTTAAACATTGATAATAATGAGTAATCTATATTAGGTTCTGTTATAACAATAATGTCTAAATGCTTTATACTATCATTTAATATTACAAGTAATTCACAAAAATGTTTTTTTAAACTACGAATGTTTACATGCAAAATGCTCAAAGCTTCTTTGTTTCCAAATGTATCCAACCAGTCATTTATGTTATTAGAACTGGTATAGTTAACATCATTATCAATTATAAAATCAAAATTAGTGTCCGCGAATTTTAAAAAGTATTATTAACTAAAAAATTGAATAAACAAATAGAAATTAAGTTTTTTAAAAACATAAATAAAATTGAAGTAGTTACAGTATGTTAATGAAATGAAACTACTTTATTTTTAATAAATTAGTTATTTCGCTTTCAGATCGCAACCATATGACTTTGTCTTCTTCATCTTTCTTCACCAGAACTTTTCCATCTGATTCCCATACGTATTTATAAACACCGCGAAGTTTGTAAGATCCTCATTTATATAAATTTTGTGGTTCTTTGATCCGCCGGTGATTGTGTTACTTGTGATTTCGTTCAGCTTATGACGTTTGGAGAGCCAGCTATCTCTGCATTCCATACCCGATGTCTTAAAGCCTACGACTATGGAAGGCGGTTTTATTTCTTGCTTTAGCGATCTATTGCGCCGTACCCATTTAATATTGTTAGTGCATGCACCGATGCAATTAGCAATTTTTGCCACTACCTCCTTTATATTTTCTGCGGGTAAACATTCAACTCCAACTACCTCCAGATTATGCTGACGTGACGCCTGCTCCTGGTTAAAAACTTTTTGTTCAAGAGCAAGGTTGCACTTCTCTAAATAGATACACTTATTGTTGATATTACACACATTCTTCTCTAACTTCGATATTTTATCCTTTGCTAGCTCATGTTCTACTAATAGTGTATCGTATTTATCTGAGAGTACACTGATACTTTGTTGAATTGAATCTAAATGCTTTTTTAATACGGGGATTGCGCTAACCTTTGTATGAATATCCTTTAAGATTTTTTGCACGTCTTGTACTCCCTCGTGAGGTTCATCCTCATCAAAACCCTCGTCTTCACAGTTATTACAGTAAATCCGATTCTTTCCCGATTTCATGTCCGCCGCGAGTCCTCTTACGCAGGACCTATGAAAGATACTTTGACATGGTCCTTGACATGAAAAATGTGATCCTTTTTTGGAAAGAACTTTCTTACACTTTTGACATTCCATCACAACAAATTAATTTTGCGAAAACAATAAAAAACTCAACCCAGTTCATGCAGAACGCCTAGCGACACGTCCGATCCCTGAACGGCCTAGCCTCTCGTCCAATCTTTTCTATTTTTCTTCGTAATTATTTCTTATTTATTCAAAACGACATAACGACATTCATATATGGCTATATGTCAGAAGGCTTATCGAACAAAAAAGAATCTCCCCATAACCGACTCGGATTGATAAGAGAAGCTATGGTTCGGTGCTTCATAAATGGGTGCTATAGCTGTACAAACTACATCCGTAACCAACTATACTTGCCTATTATACTGACATGGGTGACCCTAATTTAGCTTTCAAGAAACTAGAATTGATGGATTTGCTGAAAATAATCAAGGGGGTTTAATGTAAGCCAAATGCCCTGGATAGAAAAGCAGGTCAATTGCTGAAAACGCATCTTATGCTTTGTGATGAGGTTTTTCATACTGAAAGATTGTTGTGGCCGTGGCATTTAAAAATACTAACAGGCTAAAGAATGGTAAGATGAACAATCTCAGATAGTAATTTTTGAGCGTATATGAAAACATCAGAGCGTTGTGGTGATCGGTAGAAGCTGAACTCTGATTTTTTGAGTGTATATGTAGACACCAGAACGTTGTGGCAATCGGCAGAAGCTTAACTCTGATTTTCTTAGTAAACGAGAACTGGTGGATACCGAAGTTGTATTTTGGAGTGTTCTGCCGCTCGGAAATACAAAGGATAGGGTTTTATTGCACTCTTAAAAGAGTTCAATGTCAATTAGATACATTTCGTGAAACGGCTGCGTTTTGGTTACCTTTTGGGGAAACTGAAAGGTTTGTCTTTGCAATTATGGACAAAGTAGTAGAAAAAAAGATGTGAGTGCTATACACAGTATTAAAAAGAATAAATGAATCAAGCGGGTTCACTTTTCAATTAAAACTCCCCATCCCATTAATAATAATTAATAATGAAACATAATGCGGGAAAAAAGGACGGCCCTTTTTAAATTGATTTATAAGCGCAGGCCCCAACCGTAATAGGTATTAAAAATGTTATTCTTTCGCACAAATTAGTTTACACTGATTTAAGTGCAAATTCTACTATAATTACACCGGCGGACGTGTATGAGACAAACTATGGGAGTGGATGAAGAAGATCAGTAAGGGAATGAACCTGTTGGATCTCTGTATTCTCTGCCTACTTGCAAGGGACCTAAGATGGTATAGATAGACAGATTTTACTGTAGTTATATTTTTGGAAATAATTCGAATGATATTAATGCCTACATAGTACTGTTGGAAATTCAAATTTAAACCAAAAATCGCATAAAGAAATTTTGTGAACCGATAAAACAACTGTCAAGCATACTAAGTGATCAAACGAACTTACCTGAAGTGAAGTTCGATCATTCTAATAATGATACAAACCATATACAGCAGCTCTCTCGACCCACTCGGGGCAGCCGCGTATCGTATATACGTCAACGCCTCCTCTATGATATCTGTGGATATAACCTCTGCGACCATTCCTTTGAACTAGTACCGAGCGAAGGACTTCGTATAATAATGATCGAACTTCACTTCAGGTAAGTTCGTTTGATAACTTGTTATACTATGTCCTTATAACTTGTTATACTGTTGACGATATATATATATATATATATATATATATATATATATATATATATGTACTGCATCATTTATAGTGTAATTAATATATTAGAAATTTGAGGCACACACAGAGGAAAGATTATACATCAATTCATGATTTGGAGAATCAGATATTTTTACTGTACTTTTGTTAATAATATGTTAATCAATAAATAATATTTAATTAAATAAGATTATTCAAGAAACTAATACCATTAAAAAAATAGTTTTGTGATTAGTATTTGAATGTGTACAGTTATTTTGAGCACCAGTGATGTTTCTGGTATAGTTATGATATCAGAGATATAATCAAAGCACAACCTGCTATCATTAAGGAAACAGTTGGTTTTAGAGCACTATACATGCTGTAATTTATTTGAAAGTTTTTCAGTGTCTAAATATTGGATTGGATATGTCATACAAAATATTTGCAATTTTTATGTTGTTATATTTAAATTATTACATCCACTTGTTCCATGTATCTTATAAAATAAAGTCTTGCAAATGTGCTTGCAATGACTTAATAGTAATACCTTTTTATAAATTTAACGGTATTATGTTGACATGCTATAGTTGATGGAATATTGAGTAACAATATTTGAAAGTACAGATTATCTTAAATAAGAATAATCAAAATTATATTTTTATCACAGGTATGATAAATATAATGTAGTATCAGCAATAATCTTAGTTCTAAGGAACTTGATATTATTTATTTATTATTAATTAATTCACCGCGCCAGATCCCAAGTGGGGTAGGCTGAGTGTACAAAATATTATTATGATATTAAAGGAAATAAGAATGATATGTATGTACTACATGTATAAGTTGAGTGACACTCAATTTTCACGGTTGGACTTCTAGAACTAACTAGAAAGTTACTCATTGCAGTTTCTACTTATAAAAAACAGTCACAAAGAAGTAGAGGAAGTGTGGCATTTCATGGTATGAAAAAATTCAGTTATGAATAGGATATCCAATATCATAAAATTATAGTCCGTGGTTTGGTCTAGTCGACTGTGACTTATTCGCTATTTAAATAAATAAATTCGTATTCTCTTCGTAAATTACAGTGTATTTTTCATCAGTAATATAATGGATCAGGTGTGGCCCGGTCGTATTGCAAAAATGAAAGTTCGCGGGCGTTATTACGCAAGAACGAATCGTTAAGTGATACATAACTGTTTATGTGGCCAATGATTTATTTGTCGGCACACACTCAGGGCATGGAAATTATTCCGGGATAGTTTCGGAATAAATATTAGTAATATTGGTATAATAATAAAACTGGGGTAGGTTAAATTTGTTTACCACACATTAGCACTTCCCTTCGTTCCAGACTCTAAAATTGGATGGAAGGGCGAGATCATATAGGTAAAGTACATAGCCTTATGTGAGGAATAACTTCAGGTAAGGCCATTAGTACAAAGGCCTCTAGTACAAAAAATGTTAAATTTTGGTATATGTACATCTTTAAAGATTATAAATATAACTAACATTAAATATAACCGAACTTTGACATTAAGGAAAATATTTAATCATAAATGAAATAAGTAATGATAGCAAAAGCATTTTTATATTCACCAAATTAATTCGTAGCCTTTGTCTAGTACTGCACTCAAAAAGAGATAATTTGAAAAAAAAAACTTTCCACATGCCAGTTGGAAGACACTTTAGTGGAGAAACAGGTTTCCGTATCTTATTTGTCTTATATTGTTATAAATTGAGTACTAACATACTTTGTTTCCAGGTCTAGTACACATAAGATATCATGTTATAGAACTTGATTATATGATTGTAAGAAACAATTCTGCGGCGATTCTGCGATTCTGCGACCTCCAAATGACCTGAGTTGATATCATCAACATCATCCTCCTTCCTCTCCCAGGAAGCAGAGGATGTGACTTCCTCCTGCTTATCAAAAGGTTGTTCCAATCTACGCAAATGCCTCCTATTGCGTCATACTAGCTTACCATATCTATTTGTAAGAGTGAGCGACGCGAATTCCATGTTATAATATAATTTGCTTCGCACTTTATTCCGAACAATTTTCGCATAATTCTCAGAATTATTCCGCTGAGGCCTCAATTTTTCGATATGAATAAGCAATCGAGTTCTGATCCTGCACATCTGGTGACTCCCTAATAACACCAGAATACTTTAAAAATATTGAAAAATGGCTATGCAATTTTTCCCAAGCGTCGGTCGGCTCGTGCCGCTGGTCCCCCAACGAAATTCAATTCCGGCAGTGGGCCGTGCGTGTTCCATAATTCTATGTTTTCCCGCACTATGACCACTAAACACCATTAAATCCGCCACTGCTGTCACCATGTAATATATTAACAATTATTCTTTAAAATTACATTTATTTCAACAACCAAGAATGAATATATAGACAATTCACCATAATCCAAACCACAGATAATTAAAACACTACAACAGTGTAAAATGCCTAGCATGCTTTTCTTACCTCACATTCTCTGGAAGGAGACTTCCAATGTCCATCGTGATTAGTTTTTGGTGGACTGATAAGTACACTGTGGGTTAATATTTTCACGCCCAAGATGAGGACTGTTGTTCTATGTTGGTTAAATTACTGGTGGTTTTTGAAATTTTAACTTCTGGTTATGAATAGATAACAGTTAATAATTCCATATTGGTACTCACTATATTAAAACTCCTTTAATACAAAATATATACTGCTGACCATAAAGGTTCTTATCTCAATCAATGTTTTATGACTGTATTGTTAGGACTCATCTTCTCTGGCTACCCTGCAAGGGGTCTAGGCTGATAATATTGATAGATAATTATTAGTTTTATATTGACTGGTAGACCAGGTATTTTATATTATATTTTATATGCGTCATACAAATTATCCCACAACTTGCCTGCCTCAGCATCGGTAGGATGAGATATTTGGAATATTTTCACAGTCCTGTTGCTTGTCAGTTACCACAGGCATTGCCATAAGTAGAGATTACTTTGGCTCATTTATTTATAAACCCTGTTCAGGGATAAGTATTGCTGGATTTACCTTTTTAATACTATTTCTCATAATTTTGCACAATTCTTTGTGTAATAAGATCCACTCTGGGCTATTTCAGGATTATTATACAAGTATAATGAAATCAATAAAAAACGTTATGTTTCTGCAAGGAAGTGGCTTATGTTATTAATAATGTATTGTTATTCATAAAAAATGTCACTTTAATAACCCTTTCAAAAAATCTCCCTTTGGAGATATAATTTCATAAATTGCTTATAGCAATAGTCTTTCTATTTACTGTTTAAGGTATGTGTGTTAGATAACATTTTTGATTCTTCATCATCATCATCATCATCTCAGCCTATACTTGTCCACTGCTGAACATAGGCCTCCCCAATCGCTTTCCAGCGTAACCGGTCCGATGCCACCTGCATCCAACGACTTCCTGCGATTTTCACAAGATCGTCGGTCCATCTGGCAGGCGGTCGTCCCACGCTGCGCTTGCCAATACGTGGTCTCCTCTGTAGAATCTTTTTGCCCCAACGCCCGTCCGATCTACGCGCTATGTGGCCCGCCCATTGCCACTTCACCTGGCTAACCTTAACGGCTATGTCGGTGACCTTGGTTCATCTACGAATCTCCTCATTTCTGATTCGATCGCGTAGAGAAACGCCGAGCATAGCTCTCTCCATAGCTCGCTGAGCAACTCTGAGCTTTTTTATGAGACCACGTCTCTGATCCATATATCATCACTGGTAACACACATTGACTAAAAACTTTAGCTTTAAGGCACTGAGGTATTTTGGATGAGAAGATGTTGCGCAGTTTCCCGAACGCTGCCCAGCCGAGTTGGATTCATCGATTGACCTATCTCTCAAAGTTGGACCTACCTAACCGGACCACCTGTCCCAGGTAAATGTATTCGTCGCCAACTTCAAGAGTAGAGTTCCCAACGGTGAGTGCGGTGGGTACGACATGGACGTTAGACATTATTTTTGTTTTGTCCATGTTCATTTTAAGACCCAGTTGTTGAGATACTCTGTTGAGGTCACCGAGCATTCATCCTAGATCTTCCAGCGACTCCGCCACGACCACAATGTTGTCGGCAAATCGAAGGTGAGTGATGTATTCGCCATTGATGTTGATGCCAAGTCCTTGCCATTCCAAGAGCTTGAAGGCGTCCTCTAAGGTGGCCGTAAACAGTTTCGGAGAAATGACGTCTCCCTGCCTTACTCCTCTTTTTATGGGGATCGCCTTCGTGCACTGCCCCTGTACTCGGACTGACATGGTGGCGTTATTATACAAGCACTTCAACACTTCAATGTACCGACAGTCAATGCGGCATCGCTGGAGAGATCTAAGAACCGCCCAAGTCTCGATCGAATCGAAGGCTTTCTCATAGTCCACAAACGCCAAGCATAGTGGCCGATTATACTCCTCGGTCTTCTGTATAATCTGCTGCAGCGTATGTATGTGGTCTATGGTACTAAAGCCTTTCCGGAAACCGACTTGTTCGGGAGGCTGGAAGTCATCAAGCCTGCGTTCGAGACGATTCGTGATGACTCTCGAAAACAACTTATAAACATGGCTCAGCAGTGTGATGGGCCTATAATTCTTCAGTAAAGTGTTATCACCTTTCTTGAAAAACAGCACCACCACACCCCTGTTCCATGCTTCCGGCGTTTTCTCTTCGAGCAATTTTTACATTGATGAAATGTGAACTGCACTGGAACACCTCATGGGTGAAACCTATGCGTAATATGACCTTCATCACATATCTCGTCCATACGAGATAGGTCAAGGGGTCCATACCCCAAGTCACGCGGATCACGCCGATGCATCTCGTAATCCTCTTGTGTAGTTGAATTACCATCAAGTCTTGCGGATCACGTCAATGCATCCCGTACATCACCCGTGTGCTTGAATTACCATCGATCCTTAACAATCATCATTATTGATGAATGCCCCCCTAATTTCTCTCATTACAGGTATTACATCGCCAATTTATAGACGGTCAGTAATTGTTTGCAGGTATATTGCGTGTAAAACTGTTTTAACACGAATAGGGACATAGACTTCATAAATTTACTTTTCGGGTGATGAAGCTTACACAATTCTTAATATGACGAAACTCATGTCTACAAATATCAGATATTGTATTTATAACAAAGTTAGGCTGAACACGCTAAAAGTAAATAATTATCAGTTGATCTTTTTAGAATGTACTATTTTGCCTCGACGTAAATTTTTTCTGAATTTGCTCATAAGATGTTTTAAATTTACTTCACAAGGTCACTTAAGTATATTAAAACCTTTTTATTATGCAATCTCACTGATATTTCAAGATTATCTAATTAAATGTCGACTAAAACTTTATCACAAGGCATTGACTGCCGCGCTTTCAAAAGCATGGCCGCAGAGGTTATGTCCACATATAGTATAGAGGAGGCGTTGACGTTTCAAGTCTCTAAATGTTGGCACGGCTGCTGAGTGGGTCGAGACAGCTGCATATGGTTTATATCGAGAACGAAGGACACAGTATAATATACTATTATGCAAAGTTGATCCATTTCGATAGAAATAAATCTAACTAAGGAAAAACGCTCAACTCTCAATCAACTTGGAAACAAACTTAAACATAAGTAAACAACCCTTTGATGATAAGATAAAGTGATGTGTAACAACTGAGACACTTGTCGATAGAATATATTCTTAAACAAAAATATTACCGAATAAATGATAAATTCTGTTACAAAACCTGTTTAATGTCTTGAGATAATATCGTAACAATCATAATGATTGTTAGCGCAGATTGTGAGTTCCTAGTGTTTATATTTATATTAATTTTATTAAGAGAATGGTTCTATGTTAATGTCAATGAGATTTTTCCAGTGTATAATTTAAAAGGAGTCAACATGAGGTGTGGTTTATTATTTACTATATTAGGATTCACTCAAACCATTATCGAGAAAAGAAAAATAGAAAATATTCCTAGACTGTAAAGAAATATAGCAACTAGATCAGAACATTTCAAGTTACAACATAAATATAAAAATATATATTATAGGGAATTAACAAAATTTTTCATTGAAAACCATGGCCCCATATTTATCGATACGCTTAAGTTTTTCGCTATACACATCTCTAAAGTTGTATCCGTTCGAGTGAATAAGACATAAGGAAGACAAATAAATTAATATTAACGAGGCAGTTACTCCATGTTTACAATTGTTCTAGTTATGTTAATGTACGACCTACATGCTTTGGAATACGCTGACAATGTTGCTGAGAAATTAATGAATGGATAGCTCATTGATTTAAAACCAAAGCACATACGACAGTTTTAGCATGATGACTTGTTTACTTAAAATAAAAATTCTTTGGGCATTTTATCTACCTGGAACTTATGTTAGCTTAGACTCATTCCTTTAAAATATCCGAATAAGAATCTCATCTATTTAAAAATAGAAATTGGTAAAAAAAACTTTCAGATTTTCGTACTTGAATTAAGATTTGCTTATTCCAGCCTAAGTCTACGACACGCTTTTTATGTTTCAGAATAAATTTCTTAAGGAACGATGAACACAGACATAAAGAAGTAGGTAATTATTGGCAAAGCGCATCGCTTTGTGATCACGAGGTAGGGTTCAAATCCTAGGTCGGACAAATGTAATTTTTCTAACGAAAAATTTCTAGTATGAGTCCGGAGTCTGTAATTGTGCCCGGTATATGGCAATAGGCTCGCTCCCTATTACATGGGACCTAACATCGTCGGCGAAACGTGGGTGTACTCAGTACACCTCTGCCACCCCCGCTGGGGAATATAGGCTTGACGTTGTAAAATTTAAGTGATAAATGGTTTTCTGTGTATTTAGTTATCGTATTCGTTTGTGTCTTTTTCTTATAATATCATTGATAAAAATCATTGTTACCCAAATATTTTGCCAGGATCATTGTATGATTAAAAAGTAAGTTAATCCAACACCAGCCTTGTTGGTGTTGAGCGCCAACTGAACCAACAAGGTTGGTCATGCCGGCCTTTTTTAGTTTTATTTTCTTTAAATTTCTTTTTTCTCGTCAGTTTTTTCTTGTCGTCTTTTTTGTTCTGTCGATACCGCTTCTTATTCCTCGATATAGTTTTTTCATATCATTCATCCGTTTATTTATATTCCATTTCGCCCACCAAGAGTTTGTATTTTGTTTGCTGATCCGCGCGGCCACCGGTAAGTACCCCAGTCCTAGAACACCATTGATAAAGGGAAGGGGGATTTGTTGTCCTCATCGGTATTAGGAACATCTTTTATCGTAAGAGTCGCGTTGCCCGAACGCGGGTCTCCAGAAGTGGTGGGATCCCATCCAGCCCTCACACGCCTTTTAAGATATCGGGGCGTCAAAATAGGATATATTGCAGCCACAAAATCATCCTGTTCAGGAATTAAATGAGATAAGAAATTAAAAGAGACTATACTCACAAGCTATAACATCACAAAAAAATTGGACTCAATTTTCCAAATACAATAATACAAATTCCTACCAGAGTTTTATTCCTTTTGTAATGAAGTAAAATATGCAACGGATCTATTGGATCCGGATAATATCCGGCGGTTTAGTGAATTATTAACACAGTTTAAGAGCACTGGGGATACGGAAGTAGATATTCGGCATGAAATCTATACCTGAAATTTTCAAAAAGCTTAGTATAATTCTTTAAAGAAGGGATATTGTTCAGTTGTTGAATAGTTAATGCCTTGAACCACAACAGATGTAGCTACCATCAATTTACAACGCGGTATGGTTTTGTAGCAAATATTGTCGTATATCCAATCTGTTAAGTGAATTAAAGGTTCCGCCAGAAAAGATATACAGAAATCCTAAGTGTCATATACTTGTAGATATCACGAACAAGAACGTGCTGTGATGGGAAACCAGTGCCCGAATTTGACCAAACTTGGCAAACGTTGACACATAAAAACGAGTAAAACCAATTTGAATCTAGAATTTAACCATTGAAAATAGATTCATTGCTAAGACAATAAAATGAAACAATAAAATTAATATAGGAAATATCAATTTTAAAAATCTCCTAGCCTAGTAGACTGGGAAATGTAGGAAAACATTGGATAACATTCGAAGACACACATTTGAAATTGATTAAGGGGTCTGAACAACAAAAATTTGAGTAGTCGCAGTTACAACAGGAAAGAAATATATGAAAACACCGAAGAACTACACATAACTTACAAGTCGATGTTAAAGAAGAGTCTTGACAAATTTCTGAACAAATTGAGAGGAAAGTTTTAGACGATGCTTACTTAGTATGAACCGAATATCAACGTCAAGCATCTTAATTCCAAATTTCTCAGGAAGCTATTCTGAATGGACATCTTTTCGTTGTTTCTTACACTCATTCATAATAGCAATTTATAAGATGTACAGAAATTGCATTTCCTAAAAAGTTACTTTATAGGCGACAATTATGTGGTTAGTTAGAACCTCTTAGATAAATGTTTCAATAATAAAAGGTATTTATCTTCATCTATTTCAAAAAGGTTCTTTGCTCAAAAGAACATTGTACTGGAGCCATCAAATTCGGTAAAAGAATTATTTGATACTACTAGTGGATGTTTAAATGGTTTAAGTAATATAGGGATACAAACTAAGAACTGGGATATTATTATAATATATTCATATTTTATCTATAAACTAGACAATGAATCTCGTAAGCTTTAGGAAGCTTACACATGTAGTAGCCTCAGCTATAAAATAAGCTTAAAAGAATTTTAGAGTTCTTAGATACAAGTCGTTAGAATTTTTGTCCTATAAAGATAGCAGAGGTCCTTAATTGCATCATATCATAACAAACAACAACAATACGAAAGGCGCACCATGTGTTTTTTGCACTGATCATAATCAAAAGCTAGAGAATTGTAGCCAATTTTCAAGCAAAGATTTAGCCACTCGTCGCAATTTCGTCCAAGGCTCAGGGTTATGCTACAATTGTTTAGGGCCAAAACATTCTGCAATGTTATGCCGCTTGCTCACCAGATGTAGAATGTATCGAGGAAAACACTATTCGTTGCTGCACTTACATAACAATAATTGTTAAACTGACATAAGGGAACCTAAAAGTCAATCAGTTGATAACAACAATGTGTTCATAGCTGCAACTACATCAACGCAAGTAGAGAACCAGGCACAATAAATCACTGCTTGTTCATCGAACATACTAGGTCAAATCTTGTTACCAACGGTTTTATTCAAAGCCGAAACAAAGAACGGGTCAAATTTGAAACTCAGGTTATTATTAGACCAAAGATCACAGGCTATGTTCATCACGGAGTCTGCAGTTCAAGCACTTGGACTTAGGAAACTACCAAATAACAGTATCGTATCTGGAATTTGAGGGAAAAGTAATTCAACAATGCTATCGAAATACTTAGTTTATGTAAAAATACAATCCATATATGATCCAACGTTTATTATGCATGATGAGGCTCACGTTCTAACCAAGCTGACTTCAGTTCTCCTGAGGAAGAAGCTGCTAAATCGCTGCCTAATTTACCAAAAATAAAGTTACCAGCCAGAATACTAAATTCTGGCTGGTAACCCCGAAAAATCCCGAATAAAATTGATATGTTACTGGGCAAAGAAGTTTATTTTCAAATTATGTCAGAGGGTTTTGTGAGTGATTCACCAGAGTCACCAATAGCTCAGAACATGAAGTTAGGATGGATTTTATCCGGTCTTGTTAGTAATAGTGAATAGTCTCGTCACTTCTCAACCCATAATGCCGTGATCACTGCAGACAATCAATACAGCAATAAAGATTTGGCATCAAATAATTTGTCTTTTAAGTAGAAGCAACTCACTTCTGAGGAACAGAGAAAGTGTGAAGACATATATAAAGAGCGAACTAAACGCGATTTAAAACAATCGATCCAAAAGGCAAACACGGTAATACTTTAGGAATAGCAACCAAGAGATTTTCAATATTAGAAAAAGATTGTCAAAAAGGCCTGATTTAAAAATACAATTTTCCGGTCGCGCGAGCTTTTATCTTAATAAAGGTATCGGTATAATTGAGCATCTCAAACTCCGAAACCGAAAATATGCAAAATAGTGTTAATGAAAGAGGATGGTTTACTTCCAGCTAGTTTATTTTTGGAATTATCGGTAACAAACATCCAGGTTCGGAAAATGTTATGAGACTCGTTAGTCTCAAGTGTAGGGATGTCATTTAATTAAACAACCAATCAAAATCGGGCGATTTGGACGATTTAGCGCAGTGGTTAAGGGCTTAGCCCGCCCTGCCCACTGTGTCTAATAGTCGCGGGTTTGATTTCCGCACGGGACAAATCTTTGTGTGATCCACAATTATTTGTTGCGGTCTGAGTATTTGTGTATGTGAATTTTCATGTTTGTAAATGCACCCACGACACAGGGGCTAGTGTGGGGCAACGTTTTTTATAAAAAAAAAAATGTGTGTAACCGGTCGCTTAATGGGTGTCTTGCATAAACTACCAGTTGTTTAGTGAGGTATTGTTGCTTGAACACACTTATAGATTATTTGTATAAAGAAGCTATTTGTATGCCTTTTATGTTAGGTTGAACAAGAAGGAGAATAAGTTTGGTTCGGTTGATTTACATTAGCATGAATTTTAACAATATGAAATTTGTTTACAACTGAGAGGGTGATTTAACGTAGGTATCTTCTTTAGGATTTTATTTAACTATTACTGACTTTATTTTGTGTTTGATGTATTATAATGACACACCCCAATCACCATGAGGTAACATTTATGTTCCTAAATACATTCTACTTTCGCAAGGCATTATCTCATGGTGGGTGGTAATGATGGACATCGTGTCCATGGCGGGCGGAATGTTCAGTTGTTGATATGTAAATTCCTTGAACTACGACAGATGTTGATACCATCGAATTACATCGCGATATGGTTTTGTAGCAAACGTTATTCATATTTATATCAGAAAAGTGTTGTGTTTTATTTAGATATTTATTTAACATTATAATTATTTTTGAAAAGCGTTGTTTACTCGTAGCGGTCTCCGCTCTCTGCAACCAGTAATTGTGGGTTCGATTATCGCAATAAACAAATAACTTTCTGTCACCCAGAAATACTGATTTTGAAAATGATGAATTAGTAAATATTCATAGCAACATCATCTTGCAGGACAAGTCGAAAAGTCGGAAAATTGTGGGCAGTTATACAGCCGAAAACCAAGTTCAGTAGCTTGTCTTGGGAATGGTCTATTTCCACTAATGAACTGATACGGGCTTATGGTGTAGTAAACAGCTCCGTTGTGACATCGTAGGGCTCTTACCACCATTAATATTACAGCCGATGGTAATTGATGATACCAAAAATCCTTTTTTTTTTAAATCTCATATGACACTTACCTTTTGAAAACAAGAATAAGTCCATATGTCAGATGGCACGATCCTAGATACATAACCATATACCATTACATAGTACCATGTCCTACCTCAAGATATCTAGACATGGAGTTTTGACCCAGAATTAATAGACTCTTTAATATGTTATCAATAATATTCATAAATCACAAAACAAATTTCAATAAATCATTAAAAGAACTAAATGATTTTAAAATAAAATTTAAAATTCCCACGAATGTTATGTGTTCACTTGTCACCAATAAACATGAACAGGTAAAAATGTGTTTGTGTGAAAATATTAATTCATTCAAAACTTATCACCAATAATTAGTGACTCACTTAACTGGAGAAGCGAAATACGGTTGTGTTAGCACTGCTTACTTTAAAAGCTTAATAGTGCTCAGATGGGATCCCTAAATCGCGAGGCGTTCGCACCTGACCGCTTTCCCATTTACTATCGCCGGCGCCTCACAGACGGCCTAAATGCGACGAAAAATTTTCAGTCAAAAGCTTAATTTGAATGCGACTGAATGTGAGACTCGTTAGCGGTGGGTGCGGGTACTCCAACGATTTGAGCTGCATTACTAGTGCTAGCGGGAAAAAGCTGTACTGTGGGGTATTTACCTACAACGTAGATGGCATACATAAAATATGAGAAGAAAAGAATTAGAACATATTTCGTTTATTTATACCATTTCTCAGAAAAGTAACAAAGACCACCGATTCGGAATATCATTCCTTTGGAAGAGAGCAAAACACAAGAGAAATTCCACTTTTTTCGATTTTTCGAAATTATTATCTACCATATTGAAATGCAGCTGATGATAAACTTGAGCAAAAGTTGAGAACAACATCAAAGATTTTAGCGAGAGCTAACTTGTAGTCTGTACTGGTTTATTTAATATTGCAAGTATTATATATTAATTCTACTAACAGACTTGCACTAAAAATATTAAGCACATTAATATAAGCACAATTAACACAGCTCGTATATTCTTAATGAAATTAACTGAATAAAAATGTCTGTGCAACCTGGGAAGTTCGTTTAACTAAGCAAGACTAACACCAAACTATTTTCTACCATATGGAAATGCAGCCGATGACAAACTCGATAAATAGTTAAAACAACATCAGAGATCTGTAAGAAGGCAAACTTGTAGTTGGGATCCTTAAATATCGCAAGTATATATTTATTATTTGTACCAACAGACTGGCACTAACAATTTTAAAATCATTAACATAAGCACAATTAATAGTATTTAAATACCAGTATCCATTAACAGAGCCGGTACCTTCAATAGCATTAGCGATTTTAGCGAAAGGTAACTTGTACATGTAAAATGTTTAAATTTAACACACAAAAACACCGTCACGCCTATATTCCCCAGAGGGGTTGGCAGAGGTGTGCTGAGTACACCCACGTTTAAATTTTAGTTTATTATTTTATTTTAACATAGAGGTAATTATTAGTGCATGTGTACTAGTATGTATTAACAGAGCTGGTACCTTTAACATGCGCAAACCGACGAGACTCACTGAAGATATCGTTGGCCTAGTCGGGTATCGTGCGTCTAATGATCTCGATATTGCAAATCCGAGATCAAACAAAGTGTTACTTTGGTTTATTTTGATGAGTTTTCCACCGAAATGTATGAAACTTATTTTTAGTAAGTATCGTCATAATAAAATTTGTCTCTATTAATAAGTAATATCACCTTGTCTTTTGCAGCACCTTTTTAAAACAAGACTTAAAAGATTCAATTGCAAACAGTCCATTCTAAATGCCAACAAAAAAACATTTGGTGTTTATGAAGCACGGTTATCCAGAAATATGTTGAAGGAAATCGTTACGCCTTAAAGATAACAAGTTAATACATTGGAAGTACCCGACTCACAATACAATTTGCGAACAAGTTATGCCATGACAATTTAAATTTTATATTCTTAACTATTGAATTCCAATCGGTCGAGTACTTATCAGTACTTATCGACACAGATATTGTATATCTGTGCGAACTATTGTATCACGTTCCATGGATCCAGGAATCCTCCTTTATAGGCGTCTGCAACTCCATTTTTTCTTTTTTTTTAACCTTAGCCGCACACTAGGATTATTTCCTGTGTCGTGGATGCATTTACAAAAATGAAAATTCACGTACACAAATACCCAGACCGGAACAAATAATTGTGGGTCACACAAAGATTTGTTGTAGGCGGAGCGGCTCTCACCACAGCGCTAAATCGTCCGTCAAATTGGTAGACAGGTTAGGTACCTGGGTTTATTTTGGACAGCCACTGGTTTGTTGAGCCTCATATTGAGAACTTGGCTCCTGAGTTAGTCAGAACTGCAGGGCTACTGGCTGTGCTTCTGCCTAATCTTGGTGGTCCGGAGAACTCCTGCCGGAAGCTATATGCATGTATTCTGCGATCCCAAGCTTATATGGGACCCCTATCTGCGCTAAATGCCTGACAGCCGGCAGCATTGCGCTCTTGCGCCGACCACAGCCCATGCTGGCAATCAGAATAGCCCGCGGGTACTGCATGATTGCTAATGAGGCGGCCACCCTACTAGCTGGGATGCGACCATGGGACCTCGAGGCGGGTGCTCTAGGTGTTGCGTACCGCTGGCTTAGGGGCGTAAATCCGGAGCCTGGAGTTTTAGGAGCTCGGGGAGTGGAGCTCCAGAAAGCGATCCTGAAAGAGTTTATGAGCTATCCCAGTGCCGGACATTCCACCATCGCAGCTATTTTGCCGGTTTTCTAGCAATTGGTTAAGAGGCGGTACGGGGTTCTTACCTATAGACTGACACAGGTGTTGTTTAGGTACGGCTGCTTCAGCTGGTATTTGTGCCTGATCAGTTGGGAGGAGCCGGCGGAGTGCCACCATTGTGGTGATCCGGGGAATTCAGCTTCGCACACTGCTAGTATGTCCGGCTTAGGGTGTGGAGCAGCAGCAGCTACCCACTGAAATCGCGAGGAGGGCGCTCTCACTACCGACTGTGGATCCGCCATGGTCGAGAGGGAGAGTACCTGGGCGGCCATGGTCGCCTATTGTGAGGCTGTAATGACAGCAAAGGAGGCGGCAGGACGGAAGCGGGAAGAGACCAGTGCGAATTCCGCTCGTAGGCGGCGTGCTTATCGAAGGCGTAGATCTACTGCACCACCACTAACGTCCGCCCACCGTGAGAAGTGACCTGCGGCCGCCGAGCCTGGCCTGCTCACCCGACCAATAACAGGCCTGTGAAGGAAGTCTGCTGCATACTGCGCACCCTTCACGTCGGAGGGCTCGAGTGGAAAACAGATTAGGTTATTTGCCAACAGTATTGTATTATTTATGTATTTAACATTCGAATAAAAACTTCCAAAACGTCTAGTCTGTCTGATGTACCAAAACTATAACCTACTTTTTTGTCTAAAACGAAATCTAGCACGTCCTCGTCAAATTAAAGTACCAGAGGGAATACGAGGCCAAGTAATTTGAATACATAAACAAGACATCTTGCATGCAGGCCAAGTTAACTAATGGAAATTAACCAAGTCCGAACCGCAGTGAGATTGCACTGGTTGAATTTAGGTGAAAATTATTTGCACTCCTTATTTTAGTGAAGTACGAATTACCCAATTTTCTCCATTTATAATGCTGGATTGGTAATTCGGAATATGTATTTAATGTGCCTAATCACCTCAATTTTAAAACTGTATATGGACTAACCTCAAAGTACCTGAATAATTTTTAAACATGTTCCTCGGATTCAATTTATTGAAGATGTTAAGAATAGGTGCCTTAAAGTCCTCAATGCCTTACTGGGCGAATAAGAAAATATTGTAAACAGCAAGCCACCTCATTCCTATTTGTAAAACTCGAAGAAAAGAATCGCTAACACCCAGTTCCTTCATACTTGGATCTTCTTCAAACTTACCTGAATTGGGTTTCGGATTTGTATCTTAATTACAGTGGCGTCAAGCTTTAGCAGACAGATGTCTGGACTCACTTTTTCCATAATATTATGGAAAAGGTGAGTCCGCGAAGTTTTACCAAAGAAGTTGCCTTGTCAGAAAATAAAATGGTGGGTAATTTGGTGTTTCTCACAGACTCGGAGATGCCCGTAGTAATATGGCCATGAGGCCATCTCAAGCTGTATTTTCCGGTAAAAAGGTTTACTATGAATAGACGCAGTGCGAAGGGGTTCTGATGATAAGCCTAAGGATATATGTAGGTCGTGTAGCCTGGATACATATTGAGGATGAGTGCTGCTAGGGCAAGACTAGGGAGAAGGGGTAAATTTGGCAAAAGGAAAACTCTGGATATATTTTTCGCTACTAATAATATATAGTGGTAGACTAGACTAGACACCTTTTTAAACGACTGGTTTGACATAGCAACTAACAAAAGAGAGTGAAAAAGTGGAGGGAGGCATTGGCCCAGCAGTAGGACAATAATAAGTTTAAAACAATACCGCAAAATTATTTGATCAAAGAGAACCTCACTCGCAACAGTATACTTTACTTTAGAATCAAGGCGGTCCTTTGAAACATCTCACACAAATATCATAGCAACATCAATGACTTTCAAATAAATATAGAGTTTCTCAAAGTTTGGTTTCCCGGAACGTAGCAACAGACGTACATGTTCATTAACTTTGATTATGTATGTATGTTTCTACTTCCCACTGGAGAAACGTTAGGTTTTGTGAAGGAACTTGGATTAATTAACAGTAATTAGAAATTTACATTATTATTATATCACAGATAAATCTGTTCGAATTAATTATTTAGACTCTTGAAGCATTAAGGAACACATCTCACAAAAATATTTGAATTATTTGTTCACGGACTGTTCAAGCAAAGGAAAGCAAATTTTAGTATTTGCCTTTCAAAAAGCCTGTGAAGCTGCACCAATGTTCCTGGGATCAGGGACACCTGGTGTTGCTCATACATAAATATGTCGATATGCTTGTGTGGTCTTAGAACACATTTCAACGCCTCACTGGAAATCTAGTGTGGATTTGTGTGAGCCCTATTGTTGGCGATGGATAATTTTAAATGATCTGTCATCTTATTTTATTTTAATTTTATTTTTGCTCACTAATAAGCTTATATTAAACAATAAATCAGGCTAATCTCAAACTAAAGATTTCACGCTGAGCACAGAACTGAAGGATCAGACAATGGAAGAAGTGGTGAATGAACTGCAAAATTAGTTTAGACGCAGATAATGTTGTTGAATCGGAACAGCCGTAAAATGAACACCTTTCGATATGGTCTTCTGTGGCAACACGTATGGATAAATTGGGACTGAAGGCCGCTGAGGTGAAAGTTAACTAAAAATGGTACTTATTGACGTAAGACTTGCCGCGTAACTAGCTAAACTAGAAGAGTCTGATACAAAACCATCTGAAAGTGTAAAATCAGCAAAATTTGGAAAACACAACCGTATCAGAATCAAACTCAGAATTTTGTTTACAAGGGCCCTGTGGAATAGTTTCAATTTAAACAGACACACAATGAGTCTTTACATACTTTACATACATACTTTACTTTTTACGTAACTTTAAATCAAAAGATTTTTTTTGAAAAAGACTAATTTATTTCGAGAGCAAAACATTTATAATCCTAAGGCACACAAGATTCTATCGCCTATTCAGAGTAAATGCAGAGGGGGGGTCCGGTGTAAATAAATATTTACTCTTATGACTATTTGTCAGAAGGTTCTCCGAACTAGAAAGAATGTCTCCATTACCGTCTCTGATTTATAAGAAAGAATATGATTGGGTGCTTCATAAGTCATAAGTTCGTAAAAGAACAATCTCAGATAGTAATTTTTCATGTGTTAACATCAGAACGTTTGGCAATCGATTGAAGTTTAACTCATATTTACTTAGGAAACGACAACTGACAGATACCGAAGTTGTATTTCGGACTTTGCTGTGCCGCACGGAAAGACAAAGAATAAGCTTTTATTACGTTTTGATAAGGTCACAATGTGAACCAGATCACTTTTGGGTCACGACTGCGCTTTGGTCACATTTGGGGAAACTGAAGGGTTTCTTTTTGCAATTATGGACGTAGTGGTAGAAAGAAGTATAATATTAGCCCAGTTAAGAAACTGCCCCACCGTTGGGCACGGGCCGCCTCTCAGACTACGAAGGTGAAGTTCGCCAACCGCCGCACTGGGCCAGCGTGGTGGGCTATGGCCTAAACCTTCTCAGTCTGAGAAGGAAGTGTATGAGACGAATTATAAGCATGGAGGAAGCCAGAGAGGTCTGTAAGGAAAGAACCTGTTGGAACTTTGAACTCTCTGCCTATCTCCCAAGGGATCTGGCGTGGTGTTATAGATAGATAGTAGAAAGAAAGATGTGAGTGCTATAAAGAGTGAGAGAAAGAATAAATGAATCAAGCAAAATCACGCTTCGATTAAAAATCCCCATCCCTTAATTAATCAATTAATAATGACTAATAATGCGGGAAAAGAGGACGGCTCTTGTATAATTAATTTATAGGCCCAGGCCGAAACCGTAAAAGGCTATTAAAAAGTTATTAATTCGCATAAATTAATTTACACTGATTTAAACGCAATTTGTACTATAATTACAACGGCGAGCGTGTATGAGACGAACTATAAGAGTGGAGGAAGCTAGAGAGATCTGTAAGGGAAAGAACCTGTTGGATCTCCGTATTCTCTGCCTACCTCGGAAGGAACCTAGCGTGATGATATAGATAGATAGATTGTTCTATAGTTAAATTTTTTTGAAAAAATGCTAATCATATTAATGTCTGCACCGTACTGTTGGAAATACAAACAAAAATAACCTTTATGAACCGATAAAGATAACTGTTGTCGAGCATAATATACTATTATCCTAAGCTAATCAATTTCGATAGAAACAAACCTAACTAAGGAAAAACGCTCAACTCTAAATCAACTTGGAAACAAACTTCAACATAAGTAAACAACCCTTTGAAGATAATATAAAGTTATGTGAAACGACTGAGACACTTGTCGATAGAATATATTTTTATACAAAAATATTACCAAAGAAATGATATATTATGTTTCAAAATTAAGCAATGTGTTGGGAAAGTCTTGTAACGATCATAATTATTGTTTGCGCGGATTGTAAGTTTTTGGTGTTTTAAATTATATTAAAATTATGTAGATCATCATTCTATGTTAATGTCAATGAGATTTTTCTAGTGTATAATTTAAAAAGAGTCAACATGAAATGTGGTTTATTATTAACAATAAATAATAGAGAAAAGAAAAATAGAAAATATTCCTAGACTGTAAAGTAATATAGCAACTAGATCAGATCCTTCCAAGCTACGACATAAATATAAAAATATATATTATAGGGTAATAAATTTTTTAATAAAAACTTGGTCATATATCTATCGATACGCTTAAAGTTTTCTCTATACACATCTCTAAAGTTGTATCCGTTTGAATGAATAAGACATAAGGAAGACGAATGAATTAATATTAACGAGGCAGTTACTCTATGTTTACAATTGTTCTAGTTATGTCAATGTACGACCTACATGCTTTGAAATACGCTCACAATATTGCTGAATGATTAATGATTGGATAGCACATCGATTTAAAACCAAAACACATACGATACTTTTAGCATAATGACCTATTTACTTAAAATAAAAATTCTTCGGGCAAGTTATCTACCTGGAACTTGTGAATGCTCAATAACATTCCTTGAAAAAATCTAAATAAGAAGCACTGATCTATTTAAAAATACAGTTTACATTTAAAAATTGATATAAAACCTTCAGATTTTCGTATTTGAATTAAGATTTACTTATTCCGACCTAAGTCTACGACACGCTTTTGATGTTTCGGGATAAATTTCATTAGGAACGATGAACACAGATATAAATAAATAAGTAATTATTTAATGAAAATTTTAGTGTAAAGTGATTTTCAGTATACATAGTTGTCGTATTTGTTTGTCTCTTTTTTTATAATAGCCCTGATAAAAATCACTGTTATCCAAATAATTTTCCAAGGACTACTGTATGATTGAAAAGTAAAATAATGAAAAAAAGTTACTGTGCGGTAATGGAACACGTTGAACGCCGTACGGACCAACAAGGTAGGTGTTGAACGCCGGCCTTTTGTAGTTTTGTTTTCTTTTAATTTCTTTTTTCCTCGTCGAGTTTTTTCTTGTCGTCTTTTTTGTTCTGTCGATACCGCTTCTTATTTCTCGGTATAGTTTTTTCGTGTTATTCATTGTAATCAATTCAATATTATATGCGTTTATTACTATTCCATTTTGCCTATCAAGTGTTTGTGTTTTCTTTGCTGATCGGCGCGGCCACGGTAAGTACCCTAGCCCTAGGTCACAATTGATGAAGGATGGGGGGATTCTTTGCCCTCATCGATATGAGGAACAACTTTTTTCGTGAGAGTCGCGTTGCCCGAACGCGGCTCTCCCGAAGTGGTGCGGATCCCAACCAGCCCTTGTACGCTAAAATAACAGGGCGTCAAAACAGGATATTTTGCAGTCACAAAACCAACCTGTTGAGGAATTAAATGAGATAAGTTAAGAAATAAATTAAAGAGACCCTATACTCACTAGCTATAACCAACCAATCGCAAATAATTGGAATCAATTTTCCAAATACAATAATACAAATTCTATGTCTATCTATCTATATCATCACGCCAGATCCCTTACGGGGTAGGCAGAGAGTACAGAGTTCCAACAGGTTCTGGCCTTACATACCTCTCTGGCTTCCTCTACTCTCATAGTTTATCCCATACACGCTCGCCGGTTACGGGAGTCCTGACTTGTCCTTCAGATAAGACCCGGTCTATTTGGTCATGGTAAGATATTCTAGGTCTTCCCCGGTACCTGCATCCTTCCACTTTCGCATTGTATATCAGTTTTGTCATTCTTTCTTCTGACATTCTTTCTATATGCCCGAACCAACGGAGCATACCCTTTCTCATCTTTACACCGATACTATCTTTCATACCTATTCGCTTTCTTACTATGCTGTTGCGAATACGGTCGGTCAGCTTCACTCCAAAAATCTTCCGCAGAGCTCGCATTTCCACCGCATTTATTCTACTTTCATTCTCCTTCTTACATACCCAGCTCTCGCTGCCATATAACAGCGTTGGGAGAAGCACTCCATTACGTATGGCCAGCTGCACCTTTTGGCTTAAGTCACTCTGTTCTCTCGATCATTCTTCTTTCTATATCAGCGGTGTACTTCCTTACTGAATGCGCATCCAAGATATACAAACTTATTCACTTGCTCCAGCACATCGTTACCAACCACAATCCTTTCATTCGTTCTGGTTTCTTTCCGTTCAAAAACCATAATTTTGGTTTTCTTCACATTCAAATGTAAGCCATTGTTCATGCAGTTGTCTTTCATAACTGTAACTAGTGATTGCAGATCTGTGGCTGTTGGCGCTATCAAAACCGCGTCATCTGCATATAGTAGATGATTTACTACTAGATCACCCATTTTTACCCCTTCATGCATCGCATTCAGTCTTTGAAGACTTTTATCCAAATATATTATAAACAGTCTAGCGGACAACACGCAACCCTGCTTGACGCCGATTTCAACGTCAAACATGTTACCACCCACAAGGGTGACATGTTACCACCCACCCGTACGCATGCCTTGCAGTCCACATAGGTGGACTGGACGGCCCGCAGCAGAGTGTGTGTGTGTGTGTGAATGATGTACGCTGTTGGCCGCGAGGCCTTTACAGCTTCACCGGACTAAAAGGCGAGCGTGCAACCACTACGCTCTAGCCAGCCAGAAGGGCAAGAGGCGACATGCTCGAGGGCGCCTCGAAGAGGCGCCCTCGGTTGGGACAGTCGCTGTAGGGGGACGGGTGCACTACTAAGTGCACCGGTCAACCGCCGGCTATGGGAGGGGATTTACTACTACGTCGTCGTCGTCGCCCGTATTCTGAGCGGAAAGAAGGGATGACAAAGCATCGGGGGGGTCCAGTCCACATAGGTGGACTGGACGGCCCGCAGCAGAGTGCCATTTATACCATACTCAGGTAAAATGTACCAAAGTCTCTTTCGCACAACTCTATTAAACGCCTTCTCCAGATCCACAAAACCGCAGAAAACCTTCCGGCCCACTACCAGATGCTTCTCTACGATGTTGCGGAGGGAGACAACTTGATCCGAACATTCTCTTCCGGACCTAAAATCCCCTCGTGCCTCGCACATGATTCTATCGGACTTGTCGCGCATTCTCCTTTTAATAATTTTACCTTACACCTTGACTGCCAAGCTGATCAAACTAATGGCTCTGTAATTGGCGCAGTCAAATTGTGAGCCGTTGCGTTTGTACAAGGGTACAATGACTGCGCGGCGCCAATCTGTAGGGACCCTACCGGTCCTCCACCAAAGGTTTGCAAGGACCCGAAAGGCGTCCAGGACGCAAGTTGTACCATATTTGATCATCTCGGCAGATATCAAGTCTATTCCCGCAGCTTTACTATATTTCATACTTCATATCGCCCATTCAACTTCTTCCATAGTGATGCCCTCTGTTGATTCCGGTACCACAAACTCGCCTCTGGGCTCGTCTGTGGCACCAGTATCCGGGGCATCTCCATACATTTCTCCAAAATTTTCACTCCACCGGTTTAATACAGCTTGTGTATCTGCAAGAATTTCACCATCCTCAGATTTTATCCTTTCCATTCTGGAACCTGACGAATCACCTCGAGACTTTCTCACTTTGTTCCAAAAAAGTTTAGTGTTGTTCTCGAAGTTCTTCGCCTGCCTCTCCTCCTCAATCACACTGGCTCTTTCACGCTTTTCTTTCACTAAAGTTTTGGTGGCATTTTTGCATTGCTGGTACATTTCTTTCTTCATCTCTGTAATACTGGCATTCAGGTTCAAAGAAGAAACATAGTCCTGCCACGCTTTCTTCTTACTTTCTACGGAGCTTTGTAACTCCGCATGCCACCATGCATCATCTTTTGCTGTACTATGCTTCTTTGAGCAACCGCATACTTCTTTTGCGGATTCTACCAAACTCTCTTTTAGGCTATTCCAGCATTCATCTATATTTGAGTCCGAAGAACCTGCTGTCAAAAGCTTTTCCCGAACTCTGTCTTCATACATACTTCTCACGCTCTCACCTTGCAACTTTTCAACCATTATTCTTTCGAAATCTCCGAAGGAGATACGCTCTCGCCAGTGCCTCCACTTCCTGAACAGACCACTAAGTTGCGCAATTACGAGATAATGGTCTGATTTAAGAGTGGGGCCTCTATACGCACGTGTATCTTGGAGTTTGCTTCGGAGACGTTTATCTACCAGGATCAAATCTATCATGCTTTTTTGTTCATTCATTCTCCACGCGTAATTTTTTTTTTTTTAAACGTAGCCCCACACTAGGATTTATTTCTGTATCATGGGTGCGTTTACAAACATGAAAATTCACAAACACAAATACCCAGACCGAAACAAATAGTTTTGGATCACACAAAGATTTGTCGCGTGCGGGAATCGAACCCGCGACTATTAGACACAGTGGGCGGAGCAGCTCAAGCTCTTAACCACTGCGCTAAATCGTCCGTCGATTTAGCGCAGTGGTTAAGTGTTTATTCCGTTTATCCTTATGTTGGAATATCGTATTAGACACAAGAAGGCCCCTTTCCAAACACATATCTACAATGAGCTTACCTGCATCGTTCACTCTCTTATCACTATAAGGACCCAGAGCAGAGTCGCAACTTTGCCATCTGGTTCCCACCCATCCGTTCAGATCGCCACACAAAATGACCGTTTCATTAGCCTCAGCCAGATCCAGAACTTCTCTGACATTATCCCAAAACTTCTCGAAGGTCCTGCGGTGTTGACGAGCTTACGGGAGCATATGCTGCGACCAAAAATACTTTAGTGACACCCAGTTTCAAATGGACCCAGAGAAGTTTCGCATCGAACAGGCCATAATCTCTCACTCCAGAGGCCAGGCGATGAAACAGCAAGATTCTCACTCCCATGCTAGCATGAATCCATGAGATCCCATGCTACAGAACCATCGTGCCATCAGGAAGATCACAGGTTTCACTGCCCCTTCGCTTAGTCTCTGTTACACACAGAACATTCAGACGTCCGTCTTTCATCGCATCATCATGTATGCATGTTATCTTCCATACCACCCCTGACATTCCAAGTGCCTATTCGGCACCCCACGACTCGCCAGTTCGGGCCCAGCGTGATGGGTGGCGCCCCCATCGCCGCTTCCATCTATTTTCGAACCGACGGGGGCGGGCCGGTACGCGTCGCCTCGGGGGGATGCCCTAGCCCGCACTGCGGTACGTCTTTGGTCCAAGATTGCAGCCATAATGAATGGCAGGGGTCGCGACGAGCACGCTCTTGGACAGACCCACAATATAATAACTAATACAAACAATATAATAACGAATACAAATTCTTATGAGAGTTTTATTCCTTTTGTAATGAAGTAAAATGTGCAACGGATCTATTGGATCCGGATAATATCCGGCAGTTATCCGGCGGTTCAGTGAATTATAGACACAGTTTAAGAGCACCGGGGATACAGAAGTAGATATTCGGCATAAAATTTATACCTGATATTTTCTAAAAGTTTAGTATAATCCTTTAAAGAAGAGATATTTATGATAATACTTGCTTCTTTTAGAAAGCTTTGTTTACTGACAGCGGAGGCCTCTCCGCTTACTGCAACTAGTAATACCGGGTTCGATTATGCCATGGAATAAACTTTAGTGTCACCCACAAATTATAAGTTTCTACAACGGTTCAAAAAAATTTACTGATTTTGAATGTAAAATGAACTGTGTTTGAGTGTGAAGTGTGAGACAATGTTTAAAAATTCCTACTGATTTTGAAAATGATCAATCAGTGAATATGCATTGTAACATTATCTTGCAAGACAATGCAAGTCGGAAAGGGGCAGTTATACAGCCGAAGACCAAGTTCAGTAGCTTGTCTTGGGAATGGTCTATTTCCACTAGTGAACTAATACGAGATTTTGGTGTAGTCAACAGCTCCGTTATGACATCGTAGGGCTCTTGCCACCGTCGATATTACGGCCGTTGGTAATTGTCTCGGATGAAACCAAAAAACCCTTATAAAAAAAAAACTCCTAATATGACACTTACCTCTTGAAAACAAGAATTAGTCCATATGTCAGATGGCACGGTCCTAGATACATAACCAATATTACATAGCGCCACGTCCTACCTCAAGGTATCTAGACCTGGAGTTATGACCCAGAATTAATACACTCTTTAATATGTTATCAATAATATTCATAAATCACAAAACATAGGACAATGGCAAACTCCCATACATGGTTTTACCTGATATCGATTTGAAGCGTCTATGAGAAAAAAAAGTGAAAACTATAGGGTTTTTATTACTTAAACAAAAACACCGACAATTTTTATTTGAGACATCGAAAAAAGAAAGATATTAACATTTGTGTATGTGAAATTTCATGTTTGTAAACGCACCCACGATACAGGAATAAATCCTAGTGTGGGGCTACATTTAAAAAAAAAATAGTTTTAAGGTTATGGCAATATTCTATATATTCATATTTGTATGTCAAGACATTAAATAGTTAGGAATCATGAGCTATTTATAACTTTGAGGCTTCTAAAACACTCAGCGGTAACCATAAAAATATAATAGTACCCATTTAACTTAATGCAGCCATACAATTTCATGTTTTGAGGTTATATCAATATGAACTTAATGAAATTACCTTTTAATAGGTAGTTAGCATTGGGTCATTGGTGATTTGTATTTAAACCGTCACGCCTATATTCCCCAAGCGGGGGAGCCAAAGGTGTACTGAGCACACCCACGTTTCGCCAGCGATGTTAAGTCCCATGTAATAGGGGGCGAGCCTATACCGGGCACAATTCCAGACTCCGGACTCGTACTGGGAAGTTTTCGTTAGAAAAACTACACTTGTCCAACCTCGGATTTGAACCCAGAACCTCGTGATCACAAAGCGATGCGCTTTGCCACTAGACGAACGAGGAATTTAGTATATTTACGAGTAGTGTATTAACAAGTCTTGTAAAAATGGGTTACTTACAACCATTAGAAATTATAATAGTTGACACTACGTTTAAGTATCTACTTACTTTTATATGAAATATGTAAAGGTGGTGGACTATGATCTATCTCTCATCTCGATTTGTGAGACATTTGCCTAGCAGTGGGGCAGAATTAGTTGATTCATTATTTTCGTTATGACCTAGTTACCACCCATACACTGCAGCTGAATAAAACAAGTAAAATAAAAAAGGTTATCAAGATTTATTTTATAAATATGTATTCTTCGTCACATACAATAGCTAAGAGTCTAGTTTTAGAGCGTGTTCTCGTGTTTTGATCCAAGACTTATATCGCTGAGCATTATTGACCCCAATATAACATTTGCACGTACATAATGCGCGTAGGTCTGTCACACCTTTCGCCTCCGAGCGAAGCTTACCTACACAGTTTCTTGAGGTACGATTGGAGTCCGTTTAGCGAAAGAAATTATCAGCTTCGTACGATAAAATCGAGTAGCTGCAAGATTTAAAACCAAAAACAAATCAAACAACCAAGAAGAAAAAGAATAAAATATTTTGGTAAGTTGAAGTTGTCAACACAAATGTCATTATTACGAAGTATTGCCACCACATTTCTTTTCAATCAATCCCATAAACTATTTTATATACGTTGTGTATAATATTTTTTTTAATACCAACTATTTAGAAATTATTTCAACTATTTGAAAGTAAAACATTACGAGAGTTTTTATAAGTCTTTAACTAAACGTTTATTTACAAATGTTTATTAGTTTCTTCTATTGACATGTATTTTTTCAAATGGGGAAATTACGTTGGCACTTTAATTTAAAAAATATTATCGTGCTAGTTTACACACAAAATTAATTTTGTGTAAAAACCGACGGAATTATATTACTAATATTTGCACATGTCGTATTTTTAGACACTTCATAAAACAATCAGGTAGGATCTCGCCATTGTTCTTTCAATAAATTATCAAAAAAGCTTATTTTAATTTTAAATAAAATTGAAAATTCACACGAATGTTATGTGTTCACTTGTCACCAATAAACATGAAGAGGTAAAAATGAGTTTGGGTGAAAATATTAATTCATTTAAAACTCATCAACAATAATTAGTGACTCACTTAACTGGAGAAGCGAAATATGGTTGTGTTAGCACTGCTTACTTTAAAAGCTTAATAGTGCACAGTTGGGATCCCTAAAACGCGAGGCATTCGCACCTGACCGCTTTCCCATTTACTATCGCCGGCGCCTCACAGACGGCCTAAATGCGACGAAAAATTTTCAGTCAAAAGCTTAATTTGAATGCGACTGAATGTGAGACTCGTTAGCGGTGGGCACGAGTGCTCCGACGGTTTGAGATGCATTGCTAGTGCTAGCGAGAAAAGGCTGTGCTGTGGGGTATTTACTTACAAACTGGATGACATACTTAAAATGTGCGAAGAATAAGATTTTCATTTGTTTATTCCGGTTTTTAAGAGTTTCTCAGAAAAGTAACAAAGACTGTATCACCAATTCGGAATGTCAATCCTGTGGAAAAGGGCAAGAAAGAAGATTTTTTTTCATCAACATTTTATTATGGGGTATGGAAGAAGAATATAGGCTGGTCTACCAGGTGGTAACAATAACTTCGTGAAGTGATCGCTTCATCGTAATCTAGTGACATACAATACCAATAAATGATAATTTACGAAGATAACGTAACGTGCCGCGATTGATCATAGGAAATAAAGGTCTAGGCTAGGTTCAATATTTTACTTCCAAAGAACATTAAAATTATATTATACGTATAACATTAAAAAATTTATCTTCAAATAGTTCTATCAATCTAGTCAGTGTAACAATTTGGAATATTTAGATACAATTTGTTCGACAATCTAGCCACTTTGACGAATTGGAATATTTATTTCTAATTATTTGATCATCAGACTAGATGAAATAAGCAGGCAAGACCAACGCCAAACTATTTTCTGCCATGTTGAAGTGTACCTGACGAGAAACTTAAACAATATTTAGAGACATCTTTAAGAGACTGAAAATCTAATAAGTCTGTGTGATCATAAATATAGGCGTCACTTTGTTGGCCTGAGAATTTCTTTAATTTTCCTCTTAGCGCACCAGCTAATAAGAAGAGGAGCCGGGATAAAATGATAAAATATCGATTTAAATTAAATTCAAGATTCGAAATGTGTTATCAAAAGTGATAAAATGCTTCGAAGTAATTAGAATGATTGAAAATGGGAACAATTGAAGATATGTATAATTAAAAACACTACGCTCGCATCAGAACACCAACTTTATACCGAAACCGGTTCTGATTCACGCCAGCTCGTATTTCCTTAATGAAATCAAGGAAATTAAATGTCTGTGCAACCTGGAAAGTTTGTTTAACTAAGTAAGACTAACGCCAAATTATTATCTACCATATTGAAATGCAGCCGATGACAAACTTGAGCAATAGTTAGAACAACAATAAAGATCTTAACGAGAGCTAACTTGTAGATCGTACTAGTTCAATTAATATTATTTATTAATTCTACTAACCGACTGGCACTATCAATATTAAAATCATTAACATATGCATAATTAATAGTGTATGAATACCAGTATCTATTAGCGAGAGCTAACTTGTAGACAGTGCTGGCTACTTTAGTATCGCAAGTACATATTTATTTATTATACTTACGGACTTGTACTATCCATATTATAATCATTATCATAAGAACGATAATTCCAGCCAGACCAGCTTGTATTTTCTTAATGAAATCAAGGAAATTAAATGTCTGTGCAACCTGGAAAGTTTTTATAACTAAGCAAGACTTACGCCAAACTATTATCTGACCGAATAGCAGGAAAGATGGGATACAACAACAAAGGGCCGTCACCTCTACCTGTTCTTTCCATCCGTACGTGAGCTTTTGGCGAGAACATGGCTGGAGGTCGACCACTGTGTGGCTCAATTTCTCACCGGACATGGCAACTTTAAGAGTAAATTATTTTCTTTTAAACTGAAACCTTCACCGCTATGTCAGTGTTCCACGTCTAACTACGAGTACTCGTATGAACAATCAGCACACCACGTTCTTTGGGAGTGCAGTCTCTGGCACAACGAGCGTACCATTATGTTAAACACTCTGCGGAATACATCTGGGGTAATCTACTAAACGGATCTTGTAGAAACTCGGGATAATTTCCGTGCGTTCAAACGTGAGGCTCACAAATAGGCCCTGTTAATATTTTTTCGTGACCGTGGTGCTTAACAACTGGGCATATCCTAGTTGTAGTATCCTTTTCTATGGCTGATATGCCATTTTTTTGTGTCTCCCGCTTTGCTACGGAGGGAAGTGGAATTTTTATTTTTCCTACTCCTCCTGTTTTTCTTTCTAGTTAAATTTGTTGCGGGTTCCAAGACAATTAAAGTGCTTCCCAGGACACCCCAAGGTTCAAACCTTGGCGTCATCTAAGGAGACTATTGTGGATCCTGGCTTACAGGAGTTACAATGGTGGGAATGATTGGCGGGCTTAGTCCCAATAAAAAAAATACTATTATCTACCACATTGAAATGCAGCCGATGAGAAACTTTAGCAATATTTGGATTTATGACAAGAGTTTTTTTGCGATTTCTGACTTTTTTAGTACTCCAATCTCAATAGAAGTTATTGATCCTAAAAAGAAAGAGGAGCGATGGGCATCAAGAAAAAATATTAAAAATTGCCCATTTTCTTGCCGACTGCACATTTTGTTTTCAAAATCTGTAAAAGCAAAACGGATCCTAAGACCGTTTTTCTGTAGCTACACCGGTTAATGTAGCTGCCCTTACTGCCCTATCTTAAAAATCTTTCTATCTATCTATTTATAACCTCACGCCAGATCCCTTGCGGGGTAGGCAGAGAGTACAGAGTTCCAACAGGTTCTTTCCTTACATACCTCTCTGGCTTCCTCGACTCTCATAGTTTGTCTCATACACGCTCGCCGGTTACGGCGACTCTTGACTTAAAAATCTATCCTGTATATTTATTTATTTATTCTACTAAAGGACTTCATCATCATCATCTCAGCCTATACTTGTCCACTGCTGAACATAAGCCTCCCCAATCGCTTTCCAGCGTAACCGGTCCGATGCCACCTGCATCCAACGAGTTTCTGCGATTTTCACAAGATCGTCGGGCCATCTGGCAGGCGGTCGTCCTACGCTGCGCTTGCCAATACGTGGTCTCCACTCTAGAATCTTTCTGCCCCAACGCCCGTCCGATCTTCGCGCTATGTGGCCCGTCCATTGCCACTTCAAAGGACTAAAGGACTTGCACTAACAATATTAAAATCATTAACATGAGTACAATTAATATGAATACATTAGTATTATTAATAGAATTAGTACCTTCAACAACATTATATATGTTAGCGAAGGCTAACTTAGACAGTACTGGTTTGTATAGTACTGCAACTACTAATTCTACCTATAGAAATTTACTATAGTCTTTTTCACGAGACATGGGTACGGAGACGTTTGATCATATTCCATTACACGCATATTGTATGTAAGAATATTGAAAATAGAGAATCAAAGAAATAAACAGGAATATAAAAATATATCAAAGATCTAAATAATAAATTTGCGTAATATATTAAAAAACCTAATAAAACTCGTATTACTTAATAATGTAAATTCTAACGGTTTACGTTTTAGGGACTGACAAAATGAAAGCGTTATAATAGATATGTTGTTTTTTTTAAATGTACAAAATCGATTGCCGATTTTTTACAAATATATTATTGTATGTATCTGACTGAAATATTTAGTAATCTCATATAAATTAATAAATGAACGTGGATTCGCTAACGTGACACATTAAAACAGAGAGTTTTATAGATTTCTTTAATAATAATACAATTAAGCGACGAATGAAGCGATTTGTCACATGATTTTTCTGACCAATGGCATGCTTCGGAAATAAATAATGAGTTTTTATTTGGTTTCTCTTATGTTACTAAATTATTTATATTGATATCGATTTATTCTTCGATATAAATCCTCTCGATACGATATTCAATCGATTATATTTAACACTCACCACATCTCTAGAAACGTCAAATTCTAAACGTTAGCGTACCCATGACTGGTGAAATGGACTTAAATAACGATAAAATCATTAACATAAGAACAATTAATAATGTATATATTAAATACCACAGTACCCAGTATATAGTAAGAAAGCCGGTACTTTTAACAGCATCAGAGATCTTTAGTGAGAGCTAGCTTGTAAACAATACTGGTTCCTTTATTGTCGCAACTATATATTTATTTATAAATTTTAACTACGAAATTGTTCTAACAATATTGAAACCGTTAACATTATTATAATTAATTGTGTTTGAATACCAGTGTCTATTAAGAGAGTCGACAACTTCAACAACATTAGAGATGTTAGCGAGAGTGAACATGAAGACAGTACTGGTTCCTTTAGTATCGCATGTATATTTATTAATTCTACCTACAGACTTTTTAACGTTCTAACAACATTATAATATATTCAGACAGCCGGTACCTTTAACATGCGCTAACTAACGAGACTCACTGAAGATATCGTTGGTCTAGTGGGCTATGGATCGATAAAAATCCTAGATCTACCAAAGTGTTACTGTGATTTATTTTGATAACTGTTCCACCAGAATATATGACACCATTTTTCAGTGTCACCGTAATAAAAATTGACCGTATTAATAAGTACTAAACCATGTATTTTGCAGCACCAATTTGTCCTTTCAATTTTTGTGAAGCGATAAACATATCTCAACTAATCTGGAGCGTATAATTGGCTACGCTTGGTAGCGGGGAACTCTATATTAGCCGCAAAGTCAAAACACACGATCTCAAGTGGAACATCCAGCCTCTGACATAGTCTCTTGTACCGTTTGGTTTAAGTTAAAAGACCTGTAGCCTTTCTAATCCATAAATTAAGAAAAAATATCATAATGATAGTCGCTTTAAGCTTGGCGTCCATAGCATAATAGGATTTGGAGCCACCGGTTATCGCAGATGTCTGGAGTGCCAGCAATTTTGGATAGGTACTCGGTACGGAATATTTTAAGAACAAAGTTTCCTGGTACACAGTGGAGGCAGAAATTTCTATGGGGCTACGGTATGAGTGACATCATGCTGTCGTAAGTACTATAAAAGTGCAAGAGCAAGAAGAGATTCCTGCAAGTACACAATACACACACACACACACATACATACACACACGCACATACACACACAGTAACACTTGGGATACCACCAAAAATCAGTTAGGGTACCACTGAAAATCAGCGCTGTGTTGTGGTTCACGCTACAACACAGCTTTATGCTGATTGGTACCCCATTAGTGCGACTAATAGTTATTGCATATTATTGTTATTGTTTTTTTTTAAACAAAATTGTTTTTCATTGTTTTTTATTGTAGTGTCAAGTACGCTGTTAGCCTTGCTAATAAATAAATATATATTTCTTTCTTTCTATCGCAGTGCACTTCAGAAAAAGAGTGGCGTTCTAAAAGTCGGCGACGTGTTACAAACTCTTAAGGTAAAGAAGAATAGCCAATCTTCTGATCCAAAACTTGTAAATTACGCAACTGCTGTTCTATCTGCATATGATTTGGTTTATTTAAAAAAAGCTTTTTTTTTGAAAGCGTAGCCCCACACTAGGATTTATTCCTGTATCGTGGGTGCGTTTACAAACATGAAATTTCACATATACAAATACCTAGCCGGAACAAATAATTGTGGATCACACAAAGATTTGTCCCGTGCGGGAATGAACGTAATAGCCGCGCTATTAGACGCAGTGGGCGGAGCGGCTTAAGCTCTTAACCACTGCGCTAAATCGTCCGTTCATTCCGCGCTTTTCATTCTTTATTCGTGTGATCATAAAACTTGTTTACCCTGCAGTCTTTTGGGATATTTGGATCACCTTCAAATAAAAAACAAAATGATTTTATGTGAACAAGGGATGTTCAGGAGGTGAGTTTAGTCGTAGTCTAGTTCAGTAGAGTCAGAATTGGAGTTTTTAAATTTGATTTGAATTTGATTCGGAGTCGGAATCGGAGCCGGAGCTAGAGCCGGAAGCGAAACCGAAGTTGGAGTCGGAGTCAGAGTTGGAGTTGGAGTTAGAAGCAGAGCACAACGTGCGGAGACTAATACATACAGGGAAAAAATAAAACGAACAACTGAATAAAACACGTGATTCGGGTTCCCAGGCTCCGCGTCCCGCTTGGAGAGGACTAATTCAGCGCGGGTGCAAGCAGCGAGATACATCAAATCTTGTTTGCCTATACAATTTGATGTTCGTCAAAATTCCGATTTAAGTTGGAGTCTGAGGTATAAAATCAATTGGAAGTTCCGACCTTTCGGAACCGAAGTCGAAAAACCTTAACATCCCTAATCTGAACCGTCGCTGACTTAAATCACATGCCAACCGTCTGCTGAACTGAAATAATAAAGCTGATTGCAGAAACTTACCTTGATTAAAGGATAAATTAATAGCACCTGACTGGGCTTGTTTATAGTGGATAAACTGGATTCTGAGGCGTTCATAGTTAGCAACTGGCTTCTTGGTTGAGTGCTCACAGTAATGTCTTATGATCCGTTAATAGCAAGCAATGTCTTATGATCGGATAAAGATGATTTAGAAGCAAAACGGGAAAACAACAAACCACCTAATATCCTATAAATTTACGTCGAGTAAAAACTGGTCATTAATTAAACTCCTGTTTGAATGCGCTAACTAATCGAACAATTCACCTGGAACCAACGAAACCACGACCTGCTATTTATCAGCTAGAATGCTACCTAGAAAAAACTTTGTCCTAGAACAAAAGATAAAAATGTCCACCTAACGTAGTCCGCCTTCAGCAATTTTGGAAACCATCCAAATGAGAGTTATTTGGCTTAAGGTTATTTTTAGCAATGCTAATTTTGGGAAAAAGGAACTGGGTGTTTTGGCAAAAAATGTTTTGACTGGCTTAGTATTGCTTGCCAAGGTCTTTTGATTGTTGAACGATTTAACGTTTCTGTCACATGTTGAACATATTTTGGGCTACAATAATCAGTAACTACTGGGCCCTTTTCAATTTTAAATGACATCATGGTAGGGACCCGCAAGAGATCTCATGATATAAGGTATATGAGGGCAGCCCCATTCAACAATGGCGAGATAAACCTTACAACTTTGCAAATAATTAGTTTTCAAATAGCCCCAAATAAGTAGTGTTACAGATATTAAATAGACTATTTTCTGTATGAACTCGTTTTGTTGGTAAGAGAATAGGATGATTATTTGCTATTCTTGACTGTTCGCTGTGTAAGACAAATTGGACGTGTCTAACTGCTGCTGAGTTTTTCTTTTGCTTTTGAGTAAAAACTCGTATAGAAACGATGGAGGGAATCCTTTGACTTGCTATGGGATACAAGCAGCCATAATTTGATGATAATTGAAGATCTAATTTATTCCGTAAAGTAAAAACGATCTCATGTATACTTATCTTATAAATTTGTAGCAAAAAAAAGGAATTCCAAATTACAGGCAATCAAGAATCCATGTTAACGCAAGGTAAATTTAATTAAAATTGTACCAAGGCCACTGTAATAATTAACTAACAACTCTTTCGGCCCTCAAGGGACAGAGCTTGAAATATAGTACATCATCATCATCATTTCAGCCTATACTTGTCCACTGCTGAACATAGGCCTCCCCAATCGCTTTCCAGCGTAACCGGTCCGATGCCACCTGCATCCAACGATTTCCTGCGATTTTCACAAGATCGTCGGTCCATCTGGCAGGCGGTCGTCCTACGCTGCGCTTGCCAATACGTGGTCTCCACTCTAGAATCTTTCTGCCCCAACGCCCGTCCGATCTTCGCGCTATGTGGCCAGCCCATTGCCACTTCAGCATGCTAATCCTGAGGGCTATGTCGGTGACCTTGGTTCTTCTACGAATCTCCTCATTCCTGATTCGATCACGTAGAGAAACGCCGAGCATAGCTCTTTCCATAGCTCGCTGAGCAACCTTGAGCTTTTTTATGAGACCTATTGTAAGAGACCACGTCTCTGATCCATATGTCATCACTGGTAACACACATTGACTAAACACTTTAGTCTTTAGGCACTGAGGTATTTTGGATGAGAAGATGTTGCGCAGTTTCCCGAACGCTGCCCAGCCGAGTTGGATTCGTCGATTGACCTCTCTCTCAAAGTTGGACCTACCTAACCGGACTGCCTGTCCCAGGTAAATGTATTCGTCGACAACTTCAAGAGTAGAGTTCCCAACGGTGAGTGCGGTGGGTACGACATGGACGTTAGACATTATTTTTGTTTTGTCCATATTCATTTTAAGACCCACTTGTTGGGATACTCTATTGAGGTCACCGAGCATTCGTCCTAGATCTTCCAGCGACTCCGCCATGACCACAATGTCGTCGGCAAATCGAAGGTGAGTGATGTATTCGCCATTGATGTTGATGCCAAGTCCTTGCCATTCCAAGAGCTTGAAGGCGTCCTCTAAGGTGGCCGTAAACAGTTTCGGAGAAATGACGTCTCCCTGTCTTACTCCTCTTTTTATGGGGATCACCTTCGTGCACTGCCCCTGTACTCGGACTGACATGGTGGCGTTATTATACAAGCACTTCAACACTTCGATGTACCTATAGTCAATGCGGCATCGCTGGAGAGATCTAAGAACCGCCCAAGTCTCGATCGAATCAAAGGCTTTCTCATAGTCCACAAACGCCAAGCATAGTGGCCGATTATACTCCTCAGTCTTCTGTATAACCTGCCGCAGCGTATGTATGTGGTCTATGGTACTAAAACCTTTCCGGAAACCGGCTTGTTCGGGAGGCTGGAAGTCATCAAGCCTTCGTTCGAGACGATTCGTAATGACTCTCGAAAACAACTTATAAACATGGCTCAGCAGTGTGATGGGCCTATAGTTCTTCAATAAGGTGTTATCACCTTTCTTGAAAAACAGCACCACCACACCCCTGTTCCATGCTTCCGGCGTTTTCCCTTCAAGCAAGACGGACTTAAATAGCCTCTGAAGGACTTTAAGTACCGGCGATCCGCCCGCCTTCAGAAGTTCTGCAGTAATTCCGTCTTCACCCGGCGCTTTGTTGTTTTTTAGTTGTTTGAGAGCCATCCTAATCTCGCACAGGCTGATGTCCGGGATATCTTCAGTGTAGTGTCGGGTTAGCTTGACTCTTGGGTCTTTTACCAAGTCAACAACAGGTTTAGCTACTGAGGTATATAACTGTCCATAGAACCTCTCTATCTCCCTGAGCACCTCTGACCTATTTGACGTTACGTTTCCGTCCTCCGTCTTCAGCTTCGTCAACTGGCTCTGCCCAATAGACGCGTCTCTTGCGAATATAGTACACTATAATTTAATTAAAAGCTACGAAACGATTTAAGTTCTTCGCCTGTCGACCTTTAAGGTCAGAGTCATCATATAGTAAAGGTTGTACACCCCTGTAAGTTTCACTGTAATCCGGTAAACGGTGGCAACCGCTATCATATCGGGTGCAACCCCGGACTCTGAATTGAAAAATACCCAGTGGTATTTTTCGATAGAAAGTACTACAATATTTCCCCCTAGGTTTTGCCTCATGATTGCCACGTGCATTACATGCTACTAGACTAACAAGGTAGTTAAGTCATATCTAAGATTATTTGGAAAATTCAAAGGTTAACCTCAGCATATGTAAATCTGTGCCTGTAGCCAAGTGAATTCTTTGACAGTCGTTAACGCTGATAGAAAACGAGAAAATGTATGGGAATGAAATTTTGCAACAAGAAAGTCACGATGTTGGAACAATTTCGTCAAGAAAATAGAAACAAAACGCTTAAAAAATAATAATATTAGCCCAGTTAAGAAACTGTCCCACCGTTGGGCACGGGTCTCCTCTCAAACTGAGAAGACTTAGGCCACAAGTCGCTTACCATATATCTAGCCCACTCTGATTTATTAAACATGGTTGATAATTATTTAGAAGCCAACAATCTGCCTTCCGTAAACGTCTACATACAAACGAGATACATTTTTTGCCATTCCAAATAAAAGTTTTCGATTAATATTCCGCATACAAATACACAAATTATTTGAAACGCACAACACTGGAATTTCGAAGTTATTACGCTCTGCGGGTTCAAACCTGCGGATTTTGCGGTGTTCCACTGAATTCAGATATTGTGAGGCACCCGAACGTTGGCCATTTATATAATTGTATTATTATGGCTTAACAATGTTTGGTTTGATGAATAATTTCAGATTGGAATTGTAGTTTGTTCAGTTTACTGACTTCTACTAGACATGCATGAATTTGGTTGAGTGCAGGTGGTCATAAGAAAATTATATTTTAAGAATAGCATTTGAGGATTTCATTATAAGTCTCCGTGTGAATATCCTACATGTTGTCGTGGATAAGTTGATAAGTTCAACAAGACAGGTTGATAAGTTCTTACAGCAGATGGTTACAAATCTGCTTTTAATCTGCACTCTCTCCGATCGTCGAATCGATTCCTATAATTTGTAATTCCTGAACGTAGCAGAGTTGTCACTCTGATGTAACGTCAAACGCTGAAGAGGCGGCCATTTTAGGTTTGAGGAAGGCCATTAAGGAGATCGAATGATAGAGCGCGCTCTATCATTCGGTACCTAACGGTGGACGTCATAGTTTCAATTAAGATCAAGACGGACGATTTAGTGCAGTGGTAAGAGCTTAAGCCGCTCCGCCCACTGTGTCTAATAGTCGCGGGTTCGATTCCCTCACGGGACAAATCTTTGTGTGACCCACTATTATTTGTTCCGGTCTGGGTATTTGTGTACGTGAATTTTCATGTTTGTAAACGTACCCACGACACAGGAATCAATCCTAGTGTGGGGCTACGTTTAAAAAAAAAAAGAAAAAAAAAGTGTTTTATTGGAATATCTTTTCCTCGCCCGATAATTCACGCCATATTGTACAATCGAGTACTCGTACAGCAAGATAGAAAACCAAGTCGATGAGAGCAAAGTCCTTTTTGGCTACGCACAGTATACACAAACAAAGAAGATGGAGTGCGAAACATGTGCGAGTGAATCAATTACTGTGATATAAACATGCCTTTTGTGCGGTGGAAACTTTGATGGCGTTCTTGTATATAAATTATAAACAAGCTAAGTTGATGAAACATTTTAGGAAGAGGTTACTTTTCTGCAAAGACGTCTTTGTGTTGTGCAAATCTAGCTGGTTTGTTGACATACTCTACAGTCATATGACACTATGAGAAGAACGATATACTCTAAAAAGATTGGTAGATTGGAACAAAATCTCTGAACGTAGTACCAGAATATCATAACAGTACCAGTTGCACCAGTGGCTCAATAGCGTTGGATTTCGATTAGTTTGATATTTTGAAGACTTCCTACAAAAACTGCAAACACTACGCATATAGCCACGATAAGCTCAGAAAACTGCCAGAAAAAAGCGAGAAATTTGCTTTTTTTAGGTATTCAAAGGATTCATCCACAAAAATCGTGACGATGTATGTGGTTGCACCTTTTATAAAATATACATGAATAATTCAAGGTAACCGCCGTTGACGTATGTACCTTCGGTCATTTTTTGATATCTAAAATGATAGATCGCTTTAAATGAAATTATTAGCCAAAACCGAACTTCTTTGGAGTTTTTCCCGATCACCTCCCCTGATCCTTGCGGACATCCTGCACATATTAAATTGGGATTTTCATTTTAATATATTCCGAACCCAACTTGGAAACATAATATATGTTGCCAACAAAACACTGAGCATAATCCTAAATCTAACTATAGAAGCTTACTCTGTATTCCCCAGGAGACAAGGAAATACTAGATAAGATCAAAAGTACTGACTCAGAGTTGTAAAAACAAGATTAAAAGATCAAAATTCAATTACAAACAGTCCATTCCAAATACCAACAAAGAAACATTTGGTGTTTATGAAGCAAGTTTAACCAGAAATATGTTGAAGGAAGTCGTTACGCCCTAAAGATAACAAGTTAACACATTGGAAGTACCCGACTCGTTGGACGATTTAGCGCAGTGGTTAAGAGCTTAAGCCGCTCCGCCCACTGTGTCTAATAGTCGCGGGTTCGATTCCCGCACGGGACAAATCTTTGTGTGATCCACAATTATTTGTTTCGGTCTGGGTATTTGTGTGTGTGAACTTTCATGTTTGTAAACGCACCCACGACACAGGAATAAATCCTAATGCGGGGCTACGTTTTTAAAAAAAAATAAATAAAATAAAATAAATAATACAATTTGCGAACAAGTTATGCCGTGATACCTTAAATTTAATTTTCTTTTGTATTTTTAACAATATGAATTCGAAAGTAATTATCTCGTAATACATTCAAATACAGATATTGTACATCTATATTTTATCTGTGCGAACTATTGTATCACGTTCCATGGATCCAGGAATCCTCCGTCATAGGCGTCTGCATGTCCATTGGCAGACAGCTTAGGTACCTGGGTTTACTTTTGGACAGCCGCTGGCGTTTCGGGCCTCATATTGAGAACTTGGCTCCTAAGTTAGTCAGAACTGCAGGGGCACTGGCTGTGCTTCTGCCTAATCTTGGTGGTCCGGAGACCTCCTGCCGGAAACTATATGCAGGTATTGTGCGATCCTAAGTCCTATATAGGACCCCTATCTGGGCTAAATACCTGACAACTGGCAGCATGGCACTCTTGCGCCGACTACTGCCCGTGCTGGAAATCAGGGTAGCCCGCGGGTACCGCACGATCGCTTATGAAGCGGCCATCCTGGGCCAGCTAGGATGCGACCATGGCACCTCGAGGCGAGTGCTCTAGCTGTTGAGTACAGTGGTACTCAACAGCTAAAGCACTTAGGGCGCGGCTTAGCGGCGTCAATCCGGAGCCTGGAATTTTAGGAGCTCGGGTAACGGAGCTCCAGAAAGCGATCTTGCAAGAGTTGTTGAGCCATCCCATTGCCGGACATTCCCCCATCGCAGTTATTTTGCCGGTTTTCTGAAAATTGGTTTAGAGGCGGCACGGGGTTCTTACCTATAGGCTGACACAGGTGTTTTCTGGGCGCGGCTGCTTCAGCCGGTATGTATGCCGGATCGAGCGGGAGGAGACGGCGGGGAGCCACCATTGTGGTGATCCGGGGGATTCAGCCTCGTACACTCTGCTGGTGTGTCCGGCTTTGGGTGCGGAGCGGCAGCAGATAGCCGGTGAGATCGGAAGGAGGGCGCTCTCACTACCGGCTGTGGTATCGGCCATGGTCGGGAGAACAGAGTGGCAGAACGGTAGCGGGAAGAGACCAGTGTGAATTCCGCTCTTAGGCGGCGTGCTTATCGAAGGCGTAGACCTACCGCACTACCGCTAATGACGTTCGCCCACCGTGAGAAGTGGCCTGCGGCCGCCGAGCGTGGGCTGCTCGTCACCCGACCAGTAACAGGCCTGTGAAGGAAGTCCTGCATCCTGCGCACCCCTCACGTCGGAGGGCTCGGATTTTCCAACGATATAGTATAATGCATTTAGCAATCGAAAAAAGCTTCCAAAATATCTACTTTGTCTGATGTACCAAAAAATATAACTTACTTTCTATTCTAAAACAAGATCTAGTCACAGTAGTTACATAAAGTCCCCGTCAAATTACAGTACCAGAGCGAATACGAGGCCAAGTAATTTAAATACATAAACAAGACATCTTGCACGCGGGCCAAGTAAACAGAAGAAAATTAAACAAGTCCGAACTGCAGTGAGATTGCACCGGTTGAATTTAGGTAATACTTATTTGTACTCCTAATTTTAATGAAGTACGAGTTACTCGATTAACCCCTTTTATAAGGCTGGATTGGGGTAATTCGGAATATTTATTTGATATGCCTAATCACCTCAATGTTCAAACGAAGTATTTGAATAATTTTCTCAACATATTCCTCGGATTCAATTTATTGAAGATATAAAGAATCAGTGTCAAGAGAAAAGTCCTCAATGCCTTGTCCACCGACTCACAACTATTTGTAAAATACGAAGAAAAGAATCGCTAATACCCAGTCACATCATACTTGGATCTTCTTCAACCTACCTCAGTTGGGTTTCGGATTTGTATCGTTATAACACTGGCATCAAGCTTCAGCAGACATCTTATATAAAAGGTGAGTCCACGAAGTTTTACCAAAGAAGTTGCCTCGTCAGAAAATGAAAACAGAACAGTAACTATTACTGGTGGGTAATAATACGAATAGACGCAGTGCAAATGGGTTCTAATGTAAAGTAAAGTAAAAAAGTAAGTAAAAAATTATTTATTTTTCCACAACAATGCTAGTTACATTAATATTTCATAATTATTTAATGTAAAATTGTTTATAAAGTTTCTACTTGGAGTGGACTGGAGCCTAAACTAGGGTAACCCTGTATTTCAGGACTCCAGGTCTCTCTCCACGGTAGGTTATAGGTGAAGGTAACTATTTAATATAGTGTTTATGGTTATATAAGTATAAGTATTGACATAATATACTTGATCTTTCGTGAAATGAGTGTGTGTGTATGTTTGTGTACCACTGCTGATCGATCAACAGCCTTGGAAAGCCTATAAAGTGCATACGTTTGTTCACTTAGTTTTAGACACAAACTCTCAACATGCAATTTCCAATTTAGTACGTCGTCAATATGTAGGCCCAGGAATTTTGTCGATTGAACTTCTTGAATTGATGTTCCCATATAGGTAATATTGAGGTTATATTGATGTAAAATTCTATTTATTCTACCTCGCAACTTTTCTCTGACTCGCAACAGTATAATTACTTCCAAAATAAAGACGATCCTTTGAAATATTTTACACAAATATCATAGCAACACCAATGATTTTTAAATAAATTTAGAGTTTCTCAAAGTTTGGGTTTCAGGAACGTAGCAACAGACGTACATGTTCATTAACTTTGATTATGTATGTATATTTCTACCTCCCACTGAAGAAACGTTACGTTCTGTAAAGGAACTTGGATTAATTAATAGCAATAAGAAATTTAAATTATCATATTACAGATAAATCTGTTTGAATTATTTATGTAGACGCTCGAAGCCTTAAGAGACACATCTCATAAAAATATTTGAATTATCTGTTCACGGACTGTTCAAGCAAAGGAAAGCTGATTTTAGTATTTGCCTTTTAAAATGCCTGTGAAGCAGCACCAATGTGCCTGGCATCAGGTCTGCTTGATTTTGCTTATACGTAAATATATCGATAGTATGCTTGTGTGGTCATAGAATAGATTTTAACGCCTCACTAGGATTCTAGTGTGGACTTGTGTGAGCGCTATTGTTGGCGATGGATTATATTAAATGATCTGTTATCTTATTTTTGCTCACTAATAAGCTAATATTATACAGTAAATCAGGCTAATCTAAAACTAAAGATTTCACACTGAGCACAGAACTGAAGGATCAGACAATGGAAGTAGGTGGTGAATGAACTGCAAAATATGTTTATACGCGGATAATATTGTTGAATTAAAACTACCGTTAAAACCATTCCTCCGATGTCAACACCTTTCCATGTTGTCTTATGTGGCAACACGTATAGCTAAATTGGGACTGAAGACCGCTGAGGTGAAAGCAAAATAAAAATAGTACTTATGGACGTAAGACTTGCCGCGGAACTAGCTGAACTAGAAGAGTCTAGTATAAAACCATCTAAAAGTGTAAAATTGCCGAAACCTGAAAAACACAACCTAATCAGAATCAGAATTTTGTTTACAGGGGACCCTGTGGAATAGTTCCAATTTAAACAGGTATACAATGAGTCGTCACAAATGTGTAACTTAAGTTCAATAATTTTTATTGAGAAAAAGTTTAATTTTTTCTGAGAGTTTAAACATTTGTAATTCTAAGGCACACAAGATTCTATCGCCTATTCAGAGTAAATGCAGAGGAGAGTCCAGTGTAAAAAAATATTTACTCATACGGCTAATTGCCAGAAGGTTTTCCGAACTTGAAAGAATATCTCCATTACGGTCTCGGATTGATAAGAAAGAATATGATTGGTTGCTTCATAAGTAGGTACCATAGGTGTACAAAGTATATCCGTTACCATTCATACTCACTTGTTGTACTTACATGGATGACCTTAATTGTACGCTTTAAAGAAACCAGATTTGATGGATTTGCTTAAAATACCCAAGAAAACGCATCTTATGTTTCAACCACTTCCTTTTGTGATGAGGTTGTCCATCTATCTTGAAAGATTGTAGTGGCCATGGGATTTAAAAGCGCTAACAGGATAAAGAATCGTGAGGTGAAAAATCTAAGATAGTATTTTTTAGCGCATATGTGAACATCAGTACATCGTGGCAATCGATTGAAGTTCAACTCATATTTACTTAGCAGACGAGAACTAACGGATACTGAAGTTGCATTTCGGACTTCGCTGCGCCGCACGGAAATACAAAGAAGAAGCTTTTATTACGCTCTGAAAAGGTCACAATGTGAACCAGATCACTTTTGGGGAAACTGAAGGGTTTATCTTTGCAATTATGGACGTAGTGGTAGGAAGAAGTATATAATATTAGCCCTGTTAAGAAACTGCTACACCGTTGGGCATGGGCCTCCTCTCATAAGAAGGTGAAGTTCACCAACCCGCACTAGGCCAGCGTGGTGGGCTATGGGTTAAATTCTCTCAGTCTGAGAAAGAAGTGTATGAGACGAATTATGAGCGTGGAGGAAGCCAGAGAGGTCTGTAAGGAAAGAACCTGTCGGAACTCTGAACTCTCTGCCTATCCCCCAAGGGATCTGGCGTGGTGTTATAGATAGATAGCAGAAAGGAAGACGTAAGTGCTATAAAAAGTAACAGAAAGAATGAATGAATTAAGCGGAATTACGCTTCAATTGAAAATCCCCATCCCCTTAATAATCCATTAATAATGAGAAATAATGCGGGAAAAGAGAACGGCTCTTGTTAAATGAATTTATAGGCCCAGGTTCAACTGTAATAGGCTATTAAAAATGTTATTAATGCGCACAAATTAATTTACACTGATTTAAACGCAATTTTTACTATAACTACACCGGCGAGCGTGTATGAGACGAACTATAAGAGCGGAGGAAGCTAGAGAGATCTGTAGGGGAAAGAACCTGTTGGATCTCTGTATCCTCTGCCTACTCCGCAAGGAACCTAGCGTGATGATATAGATAGATAGATTGTACTATAGTTACATTTTTTGGCAATAATGCTAATCATATTAATGTCTGCATAGTACTGTTGGAAATTCAAATTAACCATCAAAAATCAACAAAAAGAACCCTTATGAACTGATAAAGATAACTGTTGTCACGCATAGTATACTATTATCCTAAGCTAATAAATTTCGATAGAAACAAACCTAACTAAGGAAAAACGCTCAACTCTAAATCAACTTGGAAACAAACTTAACTGTACATGTGATGTGAAACGACCGAGACACTTATCGATACAATATATTTTTATAGAAAAATATTACCAAAGAAATGATAAATTATGTGTCAAAACTAAGCAACACTTGTTCAATGTGTTGGGACAGTCTTGTAACGATTATAATTATTATTCACGCGGATCATAACTTTTTGCTGTTTTTAATTATATTCAAATTTATGTAGAGAATCGCTCAATGTCAATGTCAATAAGATATTTCCAGTGTATTTTCTTTTTTTTTTTGTTTGAAAACGTGGCCCCCACACTAGTATTTATTTCTGTATCGTGTGCGCCTTTACAAAAATGAAAATTCACATACACAAATACCCAGACCGAAACAAATAATTGTGGGTCACACAAAGATATGTCCCGTGCGGGAACCGAACCCGTGACGTGTCAACATGAGATGTGGTTTATTATTAACTATAATTAAAAAAAAAAGAAAAATAGAAAATATTCCTAGACTGTAAAGAAATATAGGAACTAGATCAGAACATTCCAAGCTACAACATAAATATAAAAATATATATATTATAGGGGAATAAATAAGATTTTTTAATAAAAACCTTGGTCTTATATTTATCGATACGCTTAAGGTTTTCGCTATACACATCTCTTAAGTTGTATCCGTTTGAATGAATAAGACATAAGGAAGACGAATGAATTAATATTAACGAGGCAGTTACTCCATGTTTACAATTGTTCTAGTTATGTCAATGTACGACCTACATGCTTTGAAATACGCTTACAATATTACTGAGAAATTAATAAATGGATTTAAAACCAAAACACATACGATACTTCTAGCATGATGACCTATTTGCTTAATATAAAAATTCTTCGGGCAAGTTATCTAACTGGTACTTGTGAATGCTAAGAAACATTCCTTTAAAAAATCAAAATAATTAGCACTGATCTATTTAAAAATACAGATTTGGTAAAAAAACCTTCAGATTTTCGTATTTGAATTAGGATTTACTTCATCATCATCATCATCATCTCAGCCCATACTTGTCCACTGTTGAACATAGGCCTCCCCAATCGCTTTCCAGCGTAACCGGTCCGATGCCACCTGCATCCAACGACTTCCTGCGATTTTCACAAGATCGTCGGTCCATCTGGCAGGCGGTCGTCCCACGCTGCGCTTGCCAATACGTGGTCGCCACTCTAGAATCTTTCTGCCCCAACGCCCGTCCGATCTACGCGCTATGTGGCCCGCCCATTGCCACTTCAGCTTGCTAATCTTAAGGGCTATGTCGGTAACCTTAATTCTTCTACGAATCTCCTCATTCCTGATTCGATCGCGTAGAGAAACGCCGAGCATAGCTCTCTCCATAGCTCGCTGAGCAACTCTGAGCTTTTTTATGAGACCTATTGTAAGAGACCACGTCTCTGATCCATATATCATCACTGGTAACACACATTGACTGAAAACTTTAGTCTTAAGGCACTGAGGTATTTTGGATGAGAAGATATTGCGCAGTTTCCCGAACGCTGCCCAGCCGAGTTGGATTCGTCGATTGACCTCTCTCTCAAAGTTGGACCTACCTAACCGGACTACCTGTCCCAGGTAAATGTATTCGTCGACAACTTCAAGAGTAGAGTTCCCAACGGTGAGTGCGGTGGGTACGACATGGACGTTAGACATTATTTTGGTTTTGTCCATGTTCATTTTAAGACCCACTTGTTGAGATACTCTGTTGAGGTCACCGAGCATTCGTCCTAGATCTTCCAGCGACTCCGCCACGACCACAATGTCGTCGGCAAATCGAAGGTGAGTGATGTATTCGCCATTGATGTTGATGCCAAGTCCTTGCCATTCCAAGAGCTTATAGGCGTCCTCTAAGGTGGCCGTAAACAGTTTCGGAGAAATGACGTCGCCCTGTCTTCCTCCTCTTTTTATTGGGGATTGCCTTCGTGCACTGCCCCTGTACTCGGACTGACATGGTGACGTTATTATACAAGCACTTCAACACTTCGATGTACCGATAGTCAATGCGGCATCGCTGGAGAGATCTGAGAACCGCCCAAGTCTCGATCGAATCGAAGGCTTTCTCATAGTCCACAAACGCCAAGCATAGTGGCCGATTATACTCCTCGGTCTTCTGTATAATCTGCCGCAGCGTATGTATGTGGTCTATGGTACTAAAGCCTTTCCGGAAACCGGCTTGTTCGGGAGGCTGGAAGTCATCAAACCTGCGTTCGAGACGATTCGTAATGACTCTCGAAAACAACTTATAAACATGGCTCAGCAGTGTGATGGGCCTATAATTCTTCAGTAAAGTGTTATCACCTTTCTTGAAAAACAGTATCACCACACCCCTGTTCCATGCTTCCGGCGTTTTCTCTTCGAGCAAGACGGAATTAAACAGCCTCTGAAGGACTTTAAGTACTGGCGTTCCGCCCGCTTTCAGAAGCTCTACGGTAATTCCGTCTTCGCCCGGCGCTTTGTTATTTTTGAGTTGTTTGAGAGCCATCCTAATCTCGTACAGGCTGATGTCCGGGATATCTTCAGTGTAGTGTCGGGTTAGCTTGGCTCTTGGGTCTTTTACCAAGTCAACAACAGGTTCAGCTACTGAGGTATACAACTGCCCATAGAACCTCTCTATCTCCCTGAGCACCTCCGACCTATTCGACGTTACGTTTCCGTCCTCCATCTTCAGCTTCGTCAACTGGCTTTGCCCAATAGACGCGTCTCTTGCGAACACTTTAAAGCCCTTGTTCTGCTCTATGGTCTCCTTAATACGCCTTGTATTGAAGGACCGTAAGTCTTGTCGCAAGGACTTCAATATCTGTCCATTGAGCTGCCTATAGGACTTAGCATCATCGGAGGTTTGGAGCGTCATGGAACGTCGCTCAGCCATGACGTTTCGGGTGTAGTTGGATAGTTTTTGAGGTCTATTTTTACGGTGGGGCTTAAAATACTTGGACCCGACCGTATGGACAGTCTCTACCAGCCTGTTGTTGATTTCGTCCACTGATGCGCTGCTGTCTAGCAATTCGAAGCGGTTTGCCAATTCGAGTTGAAAGTTCTCGGGGTTTTGGATATGTGCATTACAAGGACTTCATCAGACGCGATCTTTCCATTTTGACATTAATATTTAATGTGCCTCTGACCATTCGGTGATCACTGCCGGTTTTTACCCTGTGGATCACGGAGACATCATTAAATATTTGTCGCTTGGTGCTCATTATGAAGTCTATTTCGTTTTTGGTGGAACCATCTGGGCTCATTCAGGTCCATTTCCTATGAGGCAGCTTCTGGAAGAAAGAGTTCATCATAAAGAGTCCCTCCTTCTCCAGGAATTCGGCCAGCCTCTGACCCCTGGGGTTGCGCTGCCCATATCCAAATTGCCCCACTCTCAACTCATCATCGCCCCGTTTGCCCAGCCGCGCATTGAAGTCACCCATAACCACTGTAAAGTGTGTTTTGGAAGTATGTATGGCTCTACTAATGTCCTCATACATAACTTCGACATCATCATCTGAGTATGTCGAGGTCGGTGCGTGGACCTGTATGACCTTCAGCGAATATCTTTTGGATATTCTGAGTATCAGGTACGCTACCCTGCTCGACACACTAGTGATGGACACAACGTTGTCTATGAGTGACTTGTGGACGATAAATCCGACACCACCTTGGGACTGCTGTTCGCCCTCCCGGTAGTAAAACAAGTTGCCGGATTTTAAGGTTATCGTGTCCTCGCCCTCTCTTCGGACCTCCGATAAACCAACAATATTCCACCGCAACTTGTTTATCTCTTCTTCCAGCTCAACAAGCTTCTCATCTGTCCTCAAAGTGCGTGCGTTGTATGTCACCAGGGCCAATTTTCGTTTTTGGGGGTAGCCGAATCTCTGCCGGAGATTCTTAGCACCCCTTGTCCTGTCGTTACCATGGCTGCTACCGTGGCCAGGACGATCAGGACCGCCGGGGACTAGGGGCCTGGTTTTCTTCTTCTCTTCCATAATAGTGATTGGGGGGATTTGCCATACTCGCCACGCTTGGCAGGCGGGTTGGCGAGCGCAGTTTTTGATCGCAGAAGTGTTAAGAGAACGCTGCTGCCCATTCCCTAGTTTTCCCTTAGTCGCCTTGTACGACACCCGATGGGATGCGATGGGTTGGTCCTATTCTAAGCCGGGAACCACGCGGCACTCTAAGCCGGGAACCACGCGGCGAAGATACACCAGGCAACTCCTTAACGACAAACAATAGAAATGTGTAAATTGAGACAATATGGGTGTTATGTCAATCCTATAGGTGCCCTACTATAGAATTAAGCAGAATGTTAACCGACTTCAAAAAAGGAGGAGTTTAATAATTCGTCTGTGTTTTTTATAACTTATTTGCTTATGAACCGATTTGGATGATTATTTTTCCGCTAGATTCAATATAGTTTCAAGGTAGTCCCATTTTAACTACATCAGTATTGGACCTTGAACTTTGAAGATACACCAGGGAACTCCTTAACGACAAACAATACGAATGCGTAGATTGAGATATTATGGGTATTATGTCAATCCTATAGGTTTTTTGCATTTTGAAGTCGGTTTCCCTTTTTTTAAAAAGCTTTTTAGTTTTGTTTTCTTTTAATTTCTTTTTTCCTCGTTGAGTTTTTTCTCGTCGTCGTTTTTGTTCTGTCGATACCGCTTCTTATTTCTCGATATAGTTTTTTCGTAACATTCATTGTCATCTATCCAATATTATATCCGTTTATTTCTATTCCATTTTGCCTAGTGTTTGTGTTTTGATTGCTGATCGGCGCGGTCACGGAAAGTACCCTAGCCCTAGGACACACTTGATGAGGGATGGGGGGATTCTTTGCCCTCATCGACTTGAGGAACATCTTTTTTCGTGAGAGTCGCGTTGCCCGAATGCGGCTCTCCCGAGGTAGTGTGGATCGCATCGAGCCCACGTACGCCCTTTAAAATATCGGGGCGTCAAAACAGGATATTTTTCAGTCACAAAACTAGAAATTAAACGAGATAAGAAATTAAGAGACACTTTACTCATAGGGTATAATATCGCAAAAATTGAAATCAATTTTCCAAGTACAATAGCACAAATTCAGAGCTTTATTCCTTTTGCAGTAAAGTAAAATGTGCAACGGAACTATTGGATCCGGATAATATCCGGCAATTATCCGGCGGTTCCGTGAATTATAGACACAGTTTGAGAGCAAGGGGGATTACGGAAGTAGATATTCGGCATAAAATTTATACCTGACATTTTCTAAAACCTTATAATTTTAGCCTTTAAAGAAGAGATATTTGTGATAACTAGTGGTCGCCCATTGGTCAATCGACCGTAATTAATTTAAATTATAAGTTTGAACATTATTAAGGTTCTATTGTCAAAGACTATACTTCTATAATCACAGATTTCGCCAAGGCTACACTGTTAATTTTCCAATTTTTTTCAAACAAATAATATTTAATAAAAAAAAAACAAAAAATGATTAAAATAAAGAACACCTATTCTTTAATTTGTTTTTATTGAAACAAAAAACCAAAAAGAAATTGCTGTCCATTGAACTTGACATACATATTTCGATAATTTAATTAATGTTACAAAACTTCTCTGTCAACGATGTTTTTTGTAAAAACTCTTTCATCGTTTGACATTAGGTAAGACTATAGACAAATAATATTAAAGACAAACAATATAAATCTATTATCAATTTGAAGTGTATTGTGTCAAATACATGGTAGTGTGTGTAATGGTTTTTTTATTGATTTAATGTATTTTATATGCATAATTTAAAAAAATATTAGCATTCTTCACTCCTTCTCTATATAAACTATAAGTGTGAGAAATTTCATACTCCTCCGTCCGCGCAATTTTCGTAAAAAGGGGTACAAAGTTTTTGCTTCACGTATTAATATAATGATACTTGTTTACTAATACTTTGTTTAATAATAGCGCAGGCCTTTCCGCTCACTGCAACTAGTAATAACGGGTTCGATTATCCCATGGAATAAATTTTAGTGTCACCCACAAATTATATGACAACGTTTCATAAAATCTTACTCATTTTGAAAATGATCATTCCATGTGTGAGACAACGTTTAAAAATTCCTACTGATTTCGAAAATGATCAATCAGTGAATATGCATTGTAACATCATCTTGCAGGACAATACAAGTCGGAAAGGGGCAGTTATGCAGCCGAAGACCAAGTTAAGTAGCTTGTCTTGGGAATGTTCTATTTCCACTAGTGAACTAATACGGGCTTATGGTGTAGTAAACAGCTACGTTATGACATCGTAGGGCTCTTGGCACCATCAATGTTACAGCCGATGGTAATTGTCTCTGATGATACCAAAATACGTTTTTTTTTAAAAAAAAAAGCTTATAATATGACACTTACCTCTTGAAAACAAGAATAAGTCCATATGTCAGATGGCACGGTCGTAAAAACATAATATCTTGACCTCGAGTTTTGACCCGGAATTAATAGACTCTTTAATATGTTGTCAATAATATTCATAAATCACAAAATAAATTACAATAAATCATCAAAAAAAAGCTAAATCATTTTAAAATAAAATTTGTAATTCTCACGAATGTTATGTGTTCACTTGTCACCAATAAACATGAAGAGGTAAAAATAAGTTTGTGAAAAAATATTAGTACATTCAAAACTTATCACCAATAATTAGTGACTTACTTAACTGGAGAAGCCAAATACGGTTGTGCTAGCACTGCATACTTTAAAAGCTTAAAACTGTTGAGATGGGATCGCTTAAACGCGAGGCGTTCGCACCTGACCGCTTTCCCTTTAAACATCGCCGGCGCCTCGCAGACGTCCTAAACGCGACGAAAAATTTTCAGTAAAAAGCTTAATTTGAATGAGACTGAATGTGAGACTCGTTAGCGGTGGGCACGAGTGCTCCGATGGTTTGAGCTGCATTGCTAGTGCTAGCGGGCAAAAGCTGTGCTGTGGGGTATTTACCTACAAACTGTATGACATACTTAAAATGTGAAAAGAAAAGAATCAGAATACATTTCGTTCATTTATACTATTTCTCAGAAAAGTAACAAATACTGTACCACCAATTCGGAATATCATTCCTGTGGAAAAGGGCATAACACAATTTTTTTCATATACCTTTTGATATGGGGTATAGGAGAAGAATATAGGCTGGTCTACCAGGTGGTTACAATAACTTCGTGAAATGATTGCTTAATTGTACTCTTGTCGCATACAATACCATTAAATGATAATTTCACAAAGATAACTTAAAGCGCCGCGTTTGATCGTAGCAAATAAAGGTCTAGGCTAGGATCGAATATTTTACTTCAAAAGAACATAAAAATTACAGTATTATACAATTATCTTTGAATAGTTCAATCAATCTATCAGTGTAACGGTTTGGAATATTTAGATACAATCTGTTCAGACAATCTAGCCACTTTAACGAATTGGAATATTTATTTCTAATTATTTGATCATCGAATTACTTACTGGTAACACGAGATGAAATAAGCAGGCAGGACCAACGCCAAACTTTTTTCTGCTGTGTTGAAGTGTACCCGACGAGAAACTTAAGCAATATTTAAAAACATTTTTAAGATAACTTTGAAAATCTAACAAGTCTTTGTGGCCAGAAATATAGGCGTCTCAAAGGAGTCAGCAATAAACTTCGCATGGAAAGAAGGTAGGCTTCGTTGGCCTAAGATTTGCTTCGATTTTGCCCTCAACGCACCAACTAGTAAGTAGAGGAGACACAATAAAATGAGTAAGTAATAAGTAAATAATAAGTATTTATTTAAAAGAAATCCAAGATTCGACATATGTTAAAAAATGTGATGTAATACTTTGAAGTAATCAAATCTATAGAAAATGCCATACAAATTGATATGAATAATTGAAGACATTACGCTCGCACCAGAGCACCAATTTTATACCGAAACCTGGTTCTGATTCACGCCAGCTCCTATTTCCTTAATGAAATCAAGGAAATTAAGTGCCAGTGCAACCTGGAAAATTTGTTTAACTTAACAAGACTAACGCCAAATTATTATCAACTATATTGAAATGCTACTGATAAACTTGAGCAATAGTTAGAAGAACATCAAAAATATTAGCGAGAGCTGCTTGTAGATTGTACTAGTTCATTTAATATTGTGTTATTTATTAATTCTACTAACAATATTAAAATCATTAATATAAGAACAATTAATAGTGTATGAATACCAGTCTATTAACAGAGCTGGTACCTTCAACAACATTAAATATCTTAGCGAGAGCTTATTTGTAGACAGTACTGGCTACTTTAGTACCGCAAGTATATATTTATTTATTATACCTACGGATTTGTACTATCCACATTATAATCATTAACATAAGCACGATTATTCCAGCCGGAACAACTCATATTTTCTTAATGAAATCAAGGAAATTAAATGCCTGTACAACCTTGAAAGTTTGTTTAACTAAGCAAAACTAACGCCAAACTATTATGTACCTCATTGAAATGCAACCGATGACAAACTTTAGCTATACTTAGAACAACATCAGAGATCTGTGAGAAAGCAAACTAGTAGACAGTACTAGTTCCATTAGTATCGCAAGTATTTTAAAGGTTTATAAGCAGAGTTTTTTTGCGATTTCTGACTGCAAAATGTATAAGAAACAACTTTTGCGATTTCTGACTTTTCTAGTACTACATTCACAATATAGGTTGTTGATCCTTAAAAGACAAGATCGATGGGCATCAAAAAAAAAATTGTGTAAATTGGCCATTTTCTTGCTGATTGCAATTTTTTTCAAAATCTTTAATTGCCATTAGGGCTTCTAAGACCGTTTTCCTGTAGCTACAACGGTTTAGGTAGCTGTCCTTACTGCCCCATCTCAAAAATGCACCCCGTATATTTATTTGTTTATTCTACTAAAGGACTTGCACTAACAACATTAAAATCATTAACAAAAGCAAAATGAATAATGTACATTTTTTTTTTTTTTCTTTTTTTTATAATTCACAAAACTGATGTACAATCTCTCATGCAATATTACAGAGTATAATACATTAGGTCTGATTGACATCTACTAGATGTGAATCCAGCATGCATATTTTAAGCAAGACAAAAATTAAGTGGGTCTAGTGTAAACTACTATAATCTGCTATGAATAAATCAAGACACTGATTTTAGACTTTACTGAGGCTACGGAACCAGCAAAGACATCCATTTCGCCGCGAATGGAGTTGGCAAGCGAAAGCATACGAGATATGGGCGAAAAAAGACCAATATTTGTGCGACTGTGAGGCATAATAAAAGTTTTCCGATTAATTAAGCGGCTGCCAGTACGCGGAATACAAATATGCACTTTCTCTAAAAGCCCAGGTGAATCTATTAAGCCATTAATTATCTTGAACAGAAACATAACGTCTAGAGATTTTCTACGTGCGCTCAACGATTTCATTTTATAGTGACTCAGTCTGGAGTTACATTGGTATTATTAAGAGAATCAGTGCCTTTAACAACTTTAGATATGTTAGTGAGAGCTAACTTGCAGACAGTACTGGTTCGTTTAGTACTGCAAGTACCTCTACCTATAGAATTGTACTAACAATATCAAAATCATTAACATAAGCACAATTAATTATGTATGTATACCAGTATATATTAAGAAAGCCAGTACTTTTAACAACATCAGACATCTTTAGAGAAAGGTAGCTTGTAGGCAATACTGGTTCCTTTATTATTGCAACTATATATTTATTTATAAATGTTACCTACGGAATTGTACTAACAATATTGAACCCATTAACATAGGCACAATTAATAGTGTTTGATTACCAGTGTCTATTAAGAGAGCTGATACCTACAACAACATTAGATATGTTAGTGGGAGCGAACTTGTAAACAGTACTGGGTCCTTTAGTATCGCAAGTATATATGTATTTATTAATTCTAGCTACAGACTAGGACTAACAATATTATAATCATTAACATAAGCACAATTAATAGTATATGAATTCCATTATCTATTAAGAGAGCGGGTACCTTTAACATGCGCAAACTAACGAGACTCACCAAAGATACCGTTGACCTAGTGGGGTATGGTGCGTCTAGCGATCACGATGTTTCTAGTTCCAAGTCTTAGATCTAACAACATGTGTGTTTATTTTTTTATTTATTTATTTATTGATAAAAAACACAAAACAGAATACAATCAAATATAACAACAATACAGAACTTAAATTAAAACTAGACTGCATTCCTAACTATGTGTTCTAATTTAGGACTAATACATAATAAAGTGACAGTGACAGTTATAAGATCAAATTATAAAAGTAAAAGTAAACAAAAACGAATAAATAATATAGACAAAGAAAAACCTCCAATTACCCAGTATGGAAAAGTATTTTTCTTAATGTACCAAAAAAAGTTCCAGATCTGCAATTCATTATATCGACTGATTTATGTCTACATACCAGATCGTTGTATAGACGGCACATTCTAACTATAGGATTATAGAATGAGGTATTATTCTTATAGATTTGAAGCGAGAAGATGTTGGGATTACGAGTTCTAAAATTTGTATTAAACTGTATTAAAGACAGTATTTCCGAGGAATCTATGTGTGAATGTATAATTTTGTAGAGGTAGACAAGATCAGTGAATTTCCGCCTCTCCTCAAGCCTGTGAACCTTGAATTTTGACAATCTCTCGCTATAAGACCCGACGTTACGACCTAAGCCACAACGATAGCATAGAACCCTTAAACACTTATTCTGGATACGTTCGATTCGTTCCGTGTGAACAGAATAAAAAGGGGACCAAATAACAGCACCATATTCAAGCACAGTTCTGACAAGGCTGTAGTAAAGCAGTAAGAGGCTGTTCGGTTTCTTAAATGGTTTAGTGGTCCGTAAAATAAAGCCTAATAGTTTACTAGCCCTGTTACAAATATAATTATAGTGGTCACGAAATGTCAGTTGTGCGTCGAATATAATCCCAAGATCCTTAACACTGCTCTTACGTTCCAATACGTGATCACCAATGCTATACGAAAACAGGATTTTATTAGTTTTCCTAGTGAAGGTAACAGTAAAGCATTTGTGAAAATTTAAGGACATCCTATTACCTAAACTCCATTGGTGTACTTTATTTAAGTCATCTTGAAGGCGCCAGGCATCTTGTGCACACTCAACTGTGGTGTAAATTTTTAAATCGTCTGCATACAGCAAACATGGGCATGATAGTTTATCAATGAGATCATTAATAAATAATATAAAAAATAAAGGCCCCAAATGGGAGCCTTGGGGTACCCCTGATGAAACAATTACCTCAGTTGATAGAAAGCCCTTTACTGCCACTAGTTGGCTTCTGCGTGAAAGGTACGAATCAATCCACCGAAATAGGTCTCCACTGATACCGTACGCACTAAGTTTATGGCAAAGTAGCGAATGGTTGACTTTGTCAAATGCCTTTTGAAAATCTGTGTATATTGAGTCAACCTGCTGGCGATTAGCAAATGCCGAACATAAATAGTTTTTATAAATGAGTAGATTGGTAATTGTTGATTTACGGTTCATGAAACCGTGTTGTCGTTCAGATAATAAAGGTGATACATGACTGTGCATACAGTCATATACTAAGGACTCAAATAACTTAGCTATAGAAGAAAGGATACTAATGGGACGGTAGTTTTCACACAGAGATTTGTCCCCTAACTTATATATGGGTATTATGAAAGCTTTTTTCCATAATGTTGGAAAAACGCCCTCTTTTAAAGACTTGTTAAATAATAAGTACAGAGGAGTATATAGCTCAACTGCAAAAGTTTTAAGAAAGTGAGGTGGGATTCCGTCTGGGCCAGCTCCCTTATTACTATCAAGACTCTTAAGTTTAAGTAAGATATCGTCCCTACTGAAGTAGACTTTCGACAGAGAGATATTACTGCCTACAAATCCCACTGAATCAGGAACATCGCCCACCGTATTGTCAAATACTGAACTAAAGAACACCGAGAACAATTCACTTATCTGTTTTGCATCAGACGTTACAACATTGCCCAGTTGCATGGTTTGCGGAATTGTACAAACACTACGCCTAGCATTAACATAATTCCAGAATGATTTAACATTGTTACTGATGCTATCCTCGACATTGGAGATAAATGAGTCAAAACATAATTTTAAAAGTACTTTGCCACGTGACCTAAGCAGGTTGAAGGTGTCATAATCTCTGGGATTTTTATACTTCTTAAACCTCTTATGATATTTCCATTTTTCGTATAGACATTTTTTAAGAGACATGCTGAACCAGACGGGATAGTTATGATTTTTTTTCTTACTGTAAGGTGTGTGTTTTTTAATGATGTCCATGATTATGTTATAAAATTCCTGAACTGCTTCGTCGATTGCAGAAATAGATAGTAAACAATTCCAGTCAATATCATTTAATGCTATTTTAATAGAAGTATAATCACATTTATGATAATTCAATCTTTTATTATTATTGGGTTTTATTGATTTGAATAATGGATTAATGTTTAATACAATTGATAAAGGGGGGTGATGCTGATCTGTCTTACTTAATGAATCTGCGATTTCAACACGCATCGTACTTAAAGTAGCTAAAATTAGGTCCAAAAAGCGAGAGTTACTATTGGGTATGCTGTTGAACTGCAATAAATTACACATAGACATAAATTCTAACAGTAAATCTGCATCATGGCTACGGGTTGCTGATGCCTGCATATCTATCGACTTAGGAGATCTCACCCATGTAAGATTAGGGGTATTGAAGTCACCAACCAATATAAATTCATTGTTAGCATTTGCATTAAGTACGACTTTTTGCGTGTGATTATAAAATCTAGCTCTATTACTAGTCATTGTATCAGGTGGTATACAACAGACGCAAATATTTATTATAGATTCGTGATCACGGCTCGGTAGAACAGCGATCCAAACATCTTCCGCTTCACTTTCCCACGATAATCTACGGACAGCATTGAAAGTTTTTTTGATTGCAACCAGGACCCCCCCACCACCAGACTTTTTGCAACTGGAACTGCAGCGGTCACGGCGGAAAACATTGTATCTATCGTCTAATACCTCACTATCAAATACGCTGTCTGTTAGATTCGTTTCTGTTAAGCAGATAATGTCATAGTTATAATTAAGATTATTAATGTAAAAATCATTTAATTTCGAACGAAAACGGTTAACATTTTGATAATAGATGTGTAGATTCATAATAAAACGTTAAAGTACCAGACAACAACACCAAATTGAAAAAGAAAAGTTGACGGCGTCAACAACGTGAATAAAAGTGTTACTGAGGTTTATTTTGATAACTGTTCCACCAATATATATGAAACTTATTTTTAGTAAGTGTCACCATAATTAAATTTGTACGTATTGATAAGTACAATCACCTTGTATTTTGCAGCACCATTTGGTCCTTTAAATTTTTGTAAAGCATAGATAAACAAATACCAACTAATCTGGAGCGTATAATTGGCTACGCTTGGTAGCGGGGAACTCTGTATTAGCCGCAACGTCAAAGCACACGATTTTAAGTGGAACATCCTGCCTCTGACATAGTCTCTTGTACCGTTTGGTTTAAGTTAAAAGACATGTAGCGTTTTTAATCCTCAAATTAATAAAAATTATCGCAGTGATAGTCGCTTTAAGCTAAGCATTTGTAACACGATAGGATTTGCCAACGCGAGCCAACGGAGATCCCAGATATCTGGGGCGTCGACAATTTCGGGTAGGTACTCCTAATGGAATATTTTAAGAACAAAGTTTTCTGGTGCACACTTGATGCAGTCATTTCTAGGGGGCAACTGTTCGTGAGTAACATCACGCTGTCGTAAGCACTACAAAAGTACAAGTGTTAGAAGCGCCACAGAGGGAATTTTTAAGTACCTATAAAGTCTTCCATACGTTAATTTTAATCAGGACTAAGCATACCAAGTATATTGAAATTAATTAAGAAATTACTGCAGGAACACAACACATACACAGTATAACAAGTGATGGATGTTAAGATGGTTAATTTACCGTAAGTAAGAAAAAGTCCGAATCAGAGTTTTTAAATTGGATTTTTCGGAACCGGAGTCAGTGCTAGAACCGGAGTCGGAGTGAGCGTAAAACACAGCGAGCGCAGACTAATACACACAGGAAAAAAAATATGAATAAATGAACAAAACACACGAGCCGAGTGCGTGCGTGTGTGAGCAGCGAGAAACGGCAAATCTTGTATGCCTATATAATTCGATGTTCGTCATAACTCCAATTTAAATTATAGGAGCCGAAGTCGGAGTCGGAGGTATAAAATCAATCGTTAGCTCCGACCTTTCAGAACCAAAGTCAAATATCCTTAACAATCCCTAATCTGAACCGTCTCTGACTTAAGTCACATTCCAAACGTCAGCTGAACTGAAATAATGAAACTGATTGCAGAAACTTACCTTGATTAAAGGATAAATTATTAGCACCTGACTGGGCTTGTTTATAGTGGATACACTGGATTCCGAGGCGTTCATAGTTAGCAACTGGCTTTATGGTTGAGTTCTCACAGTATTGTCTTATGAGACGTTAATAACAATCAATGTTTTATGATCCGATAAAGTCGATTTTAAAGCAAAAGGGTAAAACAGCATACCACCTAATAACTTATAAATTTACTATCGTATAACCATAAGGTCGAGTAGTAGCAGTATTTCGTCAAACCAAATAAAAATCATCTGTCCTATAAACATCGTGATGCCTATACTCCGTAAATAAAGGTGGCATAGTACTACGTACATTTGTTGTCATACTTATAGGCCCAAAAGTAATAAAGGGAGAGTCTATGGCCATTCCCGTTGAGCACAACGCCAAACTCGGGTATGCTACTATTTTTTTTTTTTGGATACGAGAAAAGCTTCTCATGGACTAAGGGTCCATTACTATTACCATTCAAAGGATCCCAAAACAAAAAGCAAATCTAGTAAATATGGTCATTAATTAAACTCCTGTTCGAATGTGCTAATTAATCAAACAATTCACGTTGAACCAACGAAACTACGAGCTGCTATTTATCAGCTAGAATGCTACCTAAAAAAACTGTGTATTAGAACAAAAGATAGGAATATCCACCTCACGTAGTCCGCTTGCAGCAATTTTCGAGACTAGCCAAATGAGAGTTATTTGGCATAAGGTTATTTTTGGCAATGCTAATTTTGGGAATAAAGGAACGGGGTATTTTGGCAAAAAAAAATGTTTTGAGTAGCTTAATATTGCTTAGGCTCTTGATTGTTTAATGATTTAACGTTTCTGTCACATGTTGAAAATATTTTAGGCTAAAATAATTAGAAACTACTGGGTCCTTTTCAATTTTAAACGACATCAAAGAAGGGACCCTCCCTCTCCCCTGTTGAGTTGAACAGCAAGGTACCTACAGGATTGATATAATAACCATGATAACGGAACCTATACATTCGTGATGTTCGCCGGTAAGGAGTCCCCTGATGTATCTTCAAAGTCCAAAGTTCAATACCAATGAAATTTGAATGGGACCACCTTGGAGTTATACTGAACCCAATGCAAAAAGAATCATCTAAAGCGATTCATAATTGGCGGAAACATCGCATAACATACATACATAAAAAAAAACATACAGTCGAATTGAAAACCTCCTCTTTATAAGAAGTTGGTTAAAATTAGAAACAAAACGCTTAAAAAAATAATAATATTAGCCTTGTTAAGAAGCTGTACCACTGTTGGGCACGGACATCCTCTCTAACTGAGAGGGCTTAGGCCACAAAACGATTACCATATATTTAGCCCCCTCCGATTTATTAAACATGGTTGATGATTGTTTAGAAGCCAACAATCTGCCTTCAGTAAACAAGTATATATACAAACGAGATACGTTTTTGGCCATCCCAAATAAACATTTTCGATTAATATTCCGCATACAAATAGACAAATTGTTTGAAACGCACGACACTGGGATTACGAAGTTATTACGCTCGGCGGGTTCAAACCTGCGGATTTTGCGGTGATCCACTGAAATCCGATATTGTGAGGCGTCCGAATGTTGGCCATTTATATAATATTATTATTGCTTAACGATGTTTGGTTTGATGAACAATTTAAGATTGGGATTGTAGTTTGGTTAAACTGATTTCTATTTGACATGCATGGATTTGGTTGATTGAGGCTGGACTTGAGAAAATTATATTTTAAGATTTGCATTTTAGAATTTCATTATAAGACTCCATGTGAATATCCTACATGTTGCCAAGCTTTAAAAGACACATTAAGCCTTTGATCACAGTTACTATATAATATGGAAGGTACTCGTCAATTTGAGTCTTATGTGCAGGTCGATAAGTTCTTACAGCAGATGGCTACAAATCTGCAAGAGTATGATCCTTTTTTATCTCTCACATCGATTTGTGAAAGTAGGCATTAGCCCTAAATATTTTTTTACCGAAATGTACAATGAATATTTTTGTAGAAGCAACATTGAACTGGTGTCCAAAATCTTCCACACTATCTGACATTGACTGAAATTTAATAAACGACACTCATTCAAAATAAACACAACAACATCAACATCAGAATGAACTAAAAACAAAAGCTACGCACAGCACACTATACACAAACAAAGGAGACGGCGTGCGAAAACACATGTGCGAGTGAATCAATTACTGTGACATAAACATGTCTGTTGTGCGACGGAAACTTTAATGGCGTTCTTATATATAAATTATAAAAAAGCTGCGTTAGTAAAACATTTTAGAAAGAGGTTAGTTCTCTGCAAAGACGTCTTTGTGTTGTGCAAATCTAGCTGATTCAGTTTATTAACATACTCTACAATCATAAGAGACTATGACAAGAACGATATACTTGAAAAAGATTGATAAATTGGAAAAACCTCCCTAAACGTATCATTACAGTACCAGTTGCTCACGTGGCAGCAAGTAGGATATTCCGGGTATTTATTACGACGTCTGGCAGTGGGTCTTTAAAGTCATAGACCCTGTAGCGTTGAACTTTCGATTACTTTGCTATTTTGAAGACCTCCCTAAAAGCTGCAATCTCTGCGCTTCTTATACGCGATCCAAAGATAAGCAGTAGGTTAGTATAGATGTTGCCACGATAAGTTCAAAAAACTCCCGGTAAAAGCAGATTTAGCTTTTCTAGGTATTCAAGGGACGCATTCACAGAAATCGTCATAATTACGACTTATGATTTCATATATACAGGAAAAACCTTTGATAACACATACAAGAAGAATTCAAGATGACAACCACTGACGTATGTATCTTCTGTCAATATTTTTTGTATCTAAAATAATAGATCGCTATCAATGAAATTATTAAGAGACAGACGAAAGCCAAAACCGAACTTCTTTGGAGTTTTTCTCGATTGCCTCTCCTGAGGCTTATGGAAATCCTGCATACATTAAATTGGGTTTTTCATTTCAATATATTCGAAACTTTGTAACATAAAATACATGTTGCCGACAAAATACTGAGCAAGATCCTAAATCTAAATTTAGAAGCTTACTCTGTATTTCCCAGGAGACTGAGTTGTAAAAACAAGACTAAAAGATCAAGATCTAATTGCAAACATACCATTCAAAATACAAACAAAGAAACATTTGGTGTTGATGAAGCAAGTTTAACCAGAAATATGTTGAAGGAAGTCGTTACCCCCTAAAGATTACAAGTTAACACATTGGAAGTACCCAACTCACAATACAATTTGCAAACAAGTTATGCCGTGGCACCTTAAATTTAATTTTCTTTTGTATTCTTAACTATATGAATTCGAGAGTAATTATCTTGTCACATTATTCTTGACATCGGTAGAGTACAAAAAAACACAGAAATTGTACATCTATATTTTATCTGTACGGACTGCTTTTATGTTCCGTTCCAGAAAATTCTATCCAAGCATAACGATACCTGACCTAAAGTCTAATTTCCTTTGTCAGCAGAGCCACGACTCCGAACCCCTGTAGCAGGAGGTAATGGAAGGTGCAATAAGGTACTACTCAGTAACATTCCTTCCTGTACATTTTAATATTGCTAAAAATATTAGAGATGAAAAAAATGAGTCATTATTTCATTCAGCCACATTTTATCAATATATACTAACATATCATTATCTATCTATTTATATCATCACGCCAGATCTCTTGCGGGGTAGGCAGAGAGCACAGAGTTCCAACAGGTTCTCTCCTTACATACCTCTCTGGCTTCCTCCACTCTCATAGTTCATCTCATACACGCTCGCCAGTTACGGAGACTCACTCTAACATATCAGTATCATAATTTAACTCTTTGTGTAACTAGACTGTAAGCCTTCCTAAACTAAATAAATTAATATTCATAAAATTATAGACTCTTCAGATTTGATTCAGGCAAAACAAACAGGTAACAATTGTTCTTAGCCTTTATAGCTGACTACGGAAATACTTAAAAAGAGAAGAAAATAACACCAAATTTAACAAAATCAACGAACTGAAAGAGCACTTACGTCAACGAAATAATCAAGAGTAAAATGGCGTATATAATCGAACTTAAAATGGATTAGAGAACTTAGCACTTGGCATATTAGGCTTCTTAATTTGGAAGTATTTTATAATTTGTTGACATAAAATCATACGGCAATCTTAATAGCGTAAAAGTTGCGTTAAAGCGAAACAAGGATTGCTAACAGTCCAGAAATTTATTTTATTACAAACCACAAGATTTATTTTCTTATCTTTCTCCCCAAAAAGACTACACGTTTGAAGATGGACAATGGATACCTGGTAACGCTCAAAACAACAAAGGGTTCCATCTTACTATAGTTAAAACCATCAGAGTCAGAAGTGAAAACTAAGTTTCGCACTCGCCATGTCCCTGCAGCCTGCCACATGATAAATGTTCCTTAATTGAGGACATTATTAATGTCACTCTTTAGCACTCTTATTCGCTATGCCCAATTAAATACGTAACGCGGTACGTTACCAATACTTTGATATATACAAAACAAAAATATATATGATCTTCCATACCACTTACATTCCAAGTGCTTATTCGGCACTTAAGACCACCACCACCAGCATTCAAGAAGTGGTATGGAAGATATCTTATCTTATCTTACTGTTGGCTTGTCGGACCGAGAAGACCTTGGGCGAACTTCGACCCGATGAGATCTTTTGTGCTGTCCTTGCCCTGATGCTCTTACGTACCTGAAGGATCAAATACTGCCTGTATCAGACTGTAGATTCCAGCAGGGGGGCAGAGGTTTGGATAGGCCACTCCCAATAGCTTCATTCGCCGCGCAGCCAGAGCGATAAAAGAGCAAGCGATGGAAGATATGATGCATGAGGTCGATAAGTCTGTAAGAAATCAGGATCAGACACCGACTTCGCCGGCGAGGTCGAAGAATCCCTTGACCGCCGGCCGGTGCAGAGCACTACGGCGAGACACCTAGTATATCCCTTACCCATAGCGACTGCTGTTCGCCCTCTTGTCCGGTGAAGCTGTAAAGGCCCCGTGGCCAACAGCGTAGATCATTCACACACATTCAACATTGTACCCTCTGCCTGGCCTTCAAGGGATCTGGAGTGATGGTACAGATCAAAAGATAGAAAAGTATATTATAATAACTGTTCAGACTAAGCGAGACACGTTGCTATAAAAATAAGGTCGTAAATCTAAACGCCTACTAGTGTTCAGATTTACGATCTTTAAAGCGTAGGGCAGAAGTTAGGGCTCACGGTAAGTGTCTAGTATCAAATGCTTATTTTTAACAATATTTTGTGTAACATGTATAAAAACCAGCTTTCATAGTATGACGTAGGTTGGTAACGATATTTGTATGTACTTTTTGTTTCTGTTTCCTTTAAAATGGCCCGGGTTTGAAGCTTGCTACCTATGCACACATGGCTACAAACTTTCCGATTTTGGCCGTGGGCCAAAGCCCACGGCCAAAATCGGAACTAACTGCATGATAGTCGCAGACTTGACGTTTGCTATGAAATCTATCCAAGGTTTCTTTTTAATTAGCTACCGTGCGGGACTTACCTGTTCAAATATCACCTTGAAAGTAGAAAAAAATGTTAAATGGTAACCCTAATTTTACATCAACGCTCCTCAGTCAATGTCATCCACGGGTCAAAAGATCCTTGTCTCACTGTAAGTTAGTGTCTACATATTAGACTATTCCCTCTCGGCGTATAATGTCACGTTCACAAAATGTCACCATGTCGCAAAACAACACTATCGCATTATGTCACGTTCGCAAAATATTACTCACACAATGTCACATTCGAAAAATGACACGATCGCAAAATGTCACTTTCGTAAGATTCTCAAAATATCTATTTTTAACAATGAAAAAGAAAATTTGGGTGGATAGAAAATACAAAAATGTAACTAACATACATAGATTCACATGTAGGATCTATAAATCGACGTAGATCTAGCTAGCCCTGAATCTTTGTCTATACTTAAGTACCATACAGTATATAATTACACGATCATTTCCCGGAGTTATCGTAACTCACCGCGTTTGGTCATAGCGAATAAGAGCCCAGAGTAGTGTAAATTAACTTGGTAATGAATGTGAAACTATAACTCTGCTAATGATTAAGGTCATTAGCTAAATTTAAAATATCATTATAAAATCCCATTTAGTTCCTTTCAAATAGTTCTAGAGGTTTAAATAAGTCTACAGCAATGACTGGAGCAAACGCTTTAAGTGTAACCTTGCCTGCTGAAACTTACAAGCTATATTTAAGTCTAGGATTCATTAACGTGGGTCCACAATCTTGTGAGGATCACAGAAAGTCGATGGATGCAGGTGGCATCGGAATGGCTGCGCTGGAGAGCGTTTGGGAAGGGGTATATTCAGCAGTAAACAAGTATAGGATGAGATGATGATGATTCATTAAGGGACGAATGTGTCGCGATGCGTGTCGCTGATGACATTAGATAAAGTCAAGCAACTTGACCTGACACTTTACCTCGCGACCTATGACTTCTAAATTTATTTAGTCGGTTGCTGGCACCCGAAGTGGTTCCATACATCGTTTGTTAATTTTGTTGCGCAACACACGCCTGAACTCTGTGTGACGTTGTTCCTTAACATAAGCAACGCCGTGACAAGAAAATGGTCGCGCGATATAGCCGGAAGTAGTTGTTCTAAATATTCAAGCATTTCAAAACATGATAGACAGTAAATTTGAACTAATAATTACGGTTTCCAATTAAATATTCTTAATCCTTGAAATGTGTTACGAAACGGTGAACATTACGAGAATGTGGATGTTATGAGAAGGTGGACATTGTGAGAATGTGGACTAGACGTTATAGGCAGGCAAGTGGATTTAGGAAGGAATTTTAGGAAAGTAGTAATTTTGAGAAAATGGTCATTCTGAGGCTAACCATGTTATTGTACCTTAGCGTTATTGTAGGCACGCATACCGACAACATAGTATATCATTAGTCAAAATTTTATTACTTCAGATAATTATCTAACTTAACCCATCACATTATTATCTAAGTACAGCTGTAGACTTTTTCATTGCAAATAATCTCTGGAGAACTCAAGTATTAAGCGGACGTAAGATTAAAAAAGTTTTAGTTCATTCTTGTTATTTCTTAAAAGTAACCAATTGCCTCATAAGACCTCGTATACGTTAGGGTTAAATATATAACAACACTAGTCGCTTGTGATGTTGTACCAAGTCTAGCGAAACAATATGAAATATCGCATTGAAATACGAAAAAGAAAACTCATATCTAACTTCAATCGCATACACGATTCCCTACTAATGTTCCCAACCATTTCCGAACTCGATACACACTGAAAAAATGATGTCAACTGTCCAAAAAGTACAATCAAGAATTGTCGATTTTATTTAGTCCATAAGATTCCACCATTATTGGTGTTAAATCGTGGGCAAATGTAGCGTTTAAGAGTAACAATTACTAAATTTTCGATCCCAATCCAGAATTTTGAACATAATCAAATGTCAAGTGTAAGCCTACTGTTCCTTGTCACCGCGTCGCTTTTAATTAGGAACAGAAGGCACAGAGTTTAGACGGCTGTTGCGCAACAATATAAACAAACGAGGTATGAAACCTGAAGACCAATTTTGTAATTAAAAGTATTCTAAATACAGTCTTGATCTAATCGCAATGTCATAAATCTCACAAATAGTATTCACGTAAAATATCGACATCGACCGAATCTAGATCGGACCAAATGTTGAACAAAATGCAAACGGTATTCCGATAAAATGTTAAACTGATATGAACAAAAAATATACAAAACATCGTCAAATTAAAGATTTCAGTTAGATATACTTTTATATAGAGTGTGGCAGGTGTGAAATCAGATCGATGCTTTAGTGGAGCAAAATACCAAATGGGAGTCAATTCATAATTAAATCTCAATTCAGTCTCAGTGTCGATTAAATACGAGAATTGGCCTTCTATTCGAGCGACACGTTGCAACCGACTAAACAAATGTGGATGTCATAAGTATGCGGCGGTAAATAATGCACATCAGCTAAAAAGGGAAATAATCAGATAATTTTGGTAACGTAGAGCTTCGTAGAGCTTCGTCTCTATCACTCATCACATTGTGACTTTTTGTCGCTTTCGTCGCTGTTAGTGATCCGTGCGACAGAGACGATGTTCTACAAAGCAGAAAGTGGACAATTCTCCACGTCTTTAGCCGATGTGCATTATTTAACAGCTTTTACTGTAGCGGAACTTCGTGTGACGTCACCAGCGACACAAGTCGCGGGACATTTGTCGCTTAATAAATGCGATGCTTAAATAAACTAACGTGGCTGTGACAAAATAATCTAATGTCTGTGTCTCATAAATATAAAAAATTTGAAATCTCTAGCCCATTTAGCTTTAGTATTATTTTGTATACAATATTACTTTTAAAAATTATACTTTCAAATAAAAATTCAAACGTCAAAAACAAAACTCAATGATTTTTAAAAAAAAAAACATTGCTGTTACATTTACAAAAGCTATCACTAAACAGTAAAAAAATTATCCTTCGGATAATCAGCCTCGTTTAAAAATAACCTTTCTTTTTAAAAGATGGCCATGTTGTGATAAATTAGTAATAACTAATAGGCAGATGGCGTTATAAGAATTAAAGCAGAAGTTCGTACTCCACAAGGGATCTGGCGTAGTGATATAGATAGATATAAAGAATACATAAGTTAAAAAATGTTTTTTGACGAACAGTATACTATAGAACCAATCAAATAGTTGCATCTTTATAAATCTGTTCCAGTAGATCAGCTTAATCGGTTGGAGTGGAAGGACCGATAAATCAAGACGATGAGATTGGATTACCTACTTTACTAACGATTTACTTAACTTATGTCAAACACGAATATTGCCAAATGCGCTAAAATAGTTAAATCAGAAAAATGACAATATAAAAATGACGAATCCGAAAAATGACAAGGATTTAAATAGGTAAAATTGTATTGGTTTAGCCTACAAAAATCGTAATAATAATTTCTGTGGCAGTGGGCTGGTCACACTAACCGAAGAACCGATAACCGCTGGGGTGAACGAACAGTGCAGGACGCCCTCAGGCTAGGTGGAGCGATTATCTCCGTGAGGCATCTTTCAAAATTGAATAAGGGTAGCTAAGGATTGTAGCATTTTTTTTCTTAAGAGAATGAATATTATTCAAGTTGGACAGTATTATGATTCAGTATTATTAGTAGGATGTGACTTTATTAGGATTTAGCATTATTCAGGATTCACATTATTTATCTTTGACATAAGTCGAGTAAATCATAGTAACACTAAACAACAAATCTCTTATAAAAATCAAACAAATAATGCTGATTACTTAGGAAATAATACTTTTTTGTGAGTACGACAATTCGCGACCGTGAAATTGAGCGAAATTGAAAATTGCATGTATGACAATATGTGAGGGTGACAATTTGTAAACGTGGCAATTTGCGAACGTAATATTTTGAGAACGTGACAATAAATTTGCGTACCTATTTAATAAATTGTGAGTGGGGATGTTAGCAAGTAAGACATATTATATTAAAACTAAAGCTAAAAAAAAAACATTCCATTTAAAATGACGAACAAGATTTTAAATTAATTTAACAAAGTAACTGGATGCATATGAAATGCACTCAACTGAAGTTCACTGAAATACTAAAAAGGTTCCCTGAAACAGTAAAAAGGATAAGTATTAGAAAATCCTCTCCATTCGCTCAATATGCAAAAACATCACATTTAAAGAGAAAACAATGATTCACATGCTAAAGTACATGCAATATATGTTAAAGTAGCATCGTTGCATACGATAAAATCGAGGACTGAGTCCTTATTTGCTATGACCAATCGAACACGTAACGCGGCATGACTCGATTATTTTTTGAAATGATCGCTTCATAGTACTCCAGTAGCATACAAAATTAGTGTTGTACAAACCGCTCGAGTCGGCGCTTAAAACGCTCGCCTTTTGTACGTGTTTCAACGCTCGTGAGCGTCGACTCAGCGCTAAACGCTCGGCTTCAGCGCTCATTTTTACAACACTATACAAAATACCATTAAACGATCATTTCACCAATTTATCGTAACGCCGTGCATTTGTTCATAGCAAATTATGTCCCTAACGGTAATGATATCTCGTATTAATACAGTCAAAACCCTATTGATATTTGCAACATTGATTTTGATACTACATTTATTCGGATGACATTAAATTGCGTTAGTTTGTTATATATGCATATAGATCAAGAAATGAAATATCGTATAAAGTATGCTTTTAGCAACTAGGTACACACATTTGCGAAATCCTCATTTTGGAAAATTTTCCTTTGCAGAAGTCTCCATTTTTAGAAATGTTACTAAACTGAATTAAACTCAGACAGAAAGCATAGATTTTAAAGAGATAACAACGATTCACATGCAAATATATGTAAAAGTAGCATTGTTGCATACGGTGAAAGCGAGGACTGGGTCCTTATTCACTATGATCAATCAAACTCTTAACACGGCTCGACACGATTACTTCATGAACTGATCGCTGAATGGTCTCTACTCCAGTGGCATACAGAATACCATTCCATGATCATTTCACTAAGTTATCGTAACGTAACACGTTTAGTCATACTAAATAAAATCCCTGACGGTAATGAGATCCCGTATTAATCCGGTCAAAACCAAATTGACATTTGCAAGCACTGATTTCGGCACTACGTTCATTCGGACGACATTAAATTGCATAAGTTTGTTATGAATATTGATCATGAAATAGTCTTTCATATATTCCCCAAGCGGAGGGGGCAGAAGTATGATGTGTACATCCCCGCATAATATACTGACGATGTTCTTTTTTTTCTTTTCGGATTTTTTTTTTTAGATACGTAGTATCCTAGTGAGGGGACTAGGATTTATTCCTGTGTTGTGGGTGCGTTTACAAACATGCAAATTTACATACACAAATACCCGGACTGAAACAAATAATCGTGGGTCACACAAATATTTGTCCCGTGCACGAATCGAACCTGCGACTATCAGACACAGTGGCCGGAGCGGCTTAAGCTCTTAACCAATGCGCTAAATCGTCCGTCTAGGACTCTAGATGCACTAACATCGTCAGAAATATATGGTTAGACTCAGTAGCCTATTGATATTATACTGGACACAGTTCTAGATTCTGGACTGTAATTGAAAATTTTTTAGAAAAATGAAGTTATCTTTCTAACCTTAGATTTGAACCCTGAGCCTAGTCATCTGCAGAAGAACTATGCCCTATTAGACCAGCTGGGCAGTGTATTGATCATAATCTTTTAGCAATTTAGCCACATCAATGCGCTATCAACGCCCCTAAGTTGCGTTTTTATTGCTAAAAACGCTCAGTTATATCGTTGCAGACGGGCGACAATAGCTTGAGAAGATGTTATAGTGTGCATGGTATTTATCATTTTTGACAATCGTAGGACATACATGTAGTACATTAAATTGTTTTACATGTCCAGATTACGCATTCTAAGTCTGTTATAGGAACTTTTTCCAAGCTATTCATCCACTTCCACCAACTTATCCGATCAAATAAAACGGTTCAACTTATTTTCTTTTTCAACGATACACCTATTTCATTGGTACATTTACAGAAAAGAAAAAGGAGATATTTCCAATACTCTATAATGAGAGAGACCCGAAAACCGCAGAAAAAATGTCAATTCCAATTTAAAAACAGGAGAAAACAACAATAGACAACATGTCGGCCACCTGGTAATGAGAACCCAATTAATCCGATCGAAATCAAAATGACAGTTGTAAGCACTGATTTCGGTTTTCAATTTATTTATCCAACATTAATTTGCACCAAATTGTTTGTAATTGGGTACTGATTGTAAAACATTCGATTTTATTATGTGTATCAACGATATCATTGTGTGACAAACAAATAATGTACAGTTAAGTTATTTGACTTAAAAAACGCTAGAGTATATTTTCAATTCAAAAGTCTATTAGAGCAGCTTAGATCGTTCGAAGAAACACTGAATATGCTCAGCATATTGAAAAATGCAAATGACCATGAGGGACAGTTTTCAACTATAATAAAATTAACGACATTTAGTGCCCACACTATGTAAGTTATACTGACGGTATTGGTACAATATTGATGAAATGTTTATTTCATCAATACATGTACCTATAAAGATCAGTTGTCTATTTAACTTTAGTTAATAACAAGACAAAACTCATTTCTTTTTTAAGTTCAGCATTCATTTTTCAAACTATAACCATAACAACACAATACAACTGAAATGTAAATAGATTTTTGTTTATTTTAAAACTAAACTAACTCAATTCATGCACACTTGAAATTATCAAAGCAAGAACTCCCAGTCACTATAAAAAACTACAAATATAATTACAAACAAACCATCACATAATCAAATAAAAAGTCAATGTCGCAATTAACGTAAAATTGATTGACCCAAGAAATAAAAAAAAACAGAAATCACGAACACTTTTGCAATCAATGAGAGAGTTTATTAAACAAACACGCTATGATACCCAATTACAACTTGCTATCAGGGTCCTTATTTGCCACCCAATTAAACCCTTAACACGGCACGTATAATAACATATAACTTCGTGAAATGAGAATTTGATGGTACTCCAGTAGTATAGGGAATACTATTACACAAAGTTTTCGAAACGCACCGGGTTTGGTCAACTCGAATAAGGACCTAGCTGGGTCGGGATAAGGGATTTTTAATACAAAGCAAACATCGAATGCATCAACTCAATTGCCCATTGTGTTTGCTGAACAAACACAAGCTGTGGAGTTGATAGGTCGCGATACTGTATAGATTATAGTTTGATATTATTTTTCATTTGTTGTCCATGTTCTTACTAAGCATACTACCAATAGTTACCGGGAAAAACCGGGCGTATTTCTTCCAACAGGCCTTGTAGCAAAATAAAAAGGTTTTACTAATTAAAATGTAGCCGTGATATAGCTTTTAGTGGGCAGGCCCCATACAAGGTGGAACCATGTACTGGTGAGGAACAAAATCAAATGAAAACAAAATTAAAAAATTATATTATAATACTGGTGGTTCCCAAACTAGGCGATTGCCTGTATGTTAGGAGCCAGAGTTACAATTTAATAATACAACGATTCACTAAACTTAAAACTATGAAACCCGGTTTATACACTGCTGCTGTCGTTACTTCCCGCCAAAAGTAATGAGCAGTACTGCGGCAGCGACGACTGTTCACATACGTCCCGTTCGCACTTCAATCATCGTTCTGTGTTTCTGTTATGTTTGCAAAAACATCCCGACATCAGATTTTCTTTTCCCCCACACGATATTGTTTTCATAAAAATATCCTCCAGGAAACCTATACTAGCTTTCCCATGGTTTTTCTGATGCACCCTATTTTTTTTTTGGATTTTATATATTTCTATAGTTTTTTATCCTTAAGTTATTTTTCCCCATAATTCCAAAAAGATTTCTTAACCGGCCATACTGACTGGGCAATTTAGGAGAGGCTTTTGTCTTGCAATGAATGTCTTTTGGCTCATGGTGATGATAAACAGGTAAAATCTGTGTTCGAGGTAATCGAACAACGAGCTCGCGTGCCACATTGTCGCCAATCCAGCCTTTTACGCGATCATCAGTACAGTTTATAATCGATCGATTGATTTCCTCGACTTATGTCAAACACGAATAATGTCAAATACACTAAAATGGTCTAATCAGGAAAATGACTAAACTGAATAATGACAAAATATAAAAATGACAAATACGAAAAATGGATTTGTTTTCATTTAAATAGGTAAAACTGAATCTAATTGATCTCCCTAGGGCTGTTTAGGAGAAATTGTATGAGAGTAGCCGAGGATCGTAGCATTGAAGCAATTTTAGTTTTCTAGATCTTCAGACCGCGTGGCACTCAAACATTTATCACTAACCATATCATATCATTAACTATCATTTGGATCAATCTATTTGGATGTATCTATGTGGATAGATAAACAAAATAATAATCACGGCAATCTCAACATTTCATTACTTATCAACTATCAAACTTAAGTGTATGTGTAAGTGGAAAACGACGCCGAGCATATGGATACGCACGTCGCAAAGCCAGTTACTGTGGCCATTTTTAGGAGGCCCCCGTCTTGCATTGGATGTTTTTTTAGATAATTATTATTATTATTTAGGACGTTCTAGATCTAGTGGTACATGCGACAAAGCCCCTGGAATCGAACAAAAATCTATCTCTATCTATATCTATATCATCACGCCAGATCCCTTACGGGGTAGGCAGAGAGTACAGAGTTCCAACAGGCTCTTTCCTTACATACCTCTCTGGCTTCCTCTACTCTCATAGTTCGTCTCATACACGCTGGCCGGTTACGAAGACTCCTGACTTGTCCTTCAGATAAGACACGGTCTATTTGGTCATGGTAAGATAGTCTAGGTCTTCCCCGGTACCTACATCCTTCCACTTTCGCATTGTATATCAGTTTTGTCATTCTTTCTTCGGACATTCTTTCTATATGCCCGAACCAACGGAGCATACCCTTTCTCATCTTTACACCGATACTCTTTTTCATACCTATTTGCTTTCTTACTACGCTGTTGCGAATACGGTCGGTCAGCTTCACTCCGCACATCTTCCGCAGAGCTCGCATTTCCACCGCATTTATCCTACTTTTATTCTCCTTCTTACATACCCAGCTCTCGCTGCCATATAACAGCGTTGGGACAAGCACTTCATTGTGTATGGCCAGCTTCGCTTTTCGGCTTAAGTGCCGGCTCCCAAGTAGCCTTCCCATCGCGCCATTCACTCTGTTCCCTGCACTCACTCTTCTCTCTATGTCAGCGGTGTATTTTCCATCCTTACTGAATGCGCATCCAAGATATACAAACTCATTCACTTGCTCCAGCACATCGTTCCCAACCACAATCCTTGCATTCGTTCTGGTTTCTTCCCGTTCAAAAACCATAATTTTTGTTTTCTTCACATTCAAATGTAAGCCATTTTTCATGCAGTCGTCTTTCATAACTGTGCCTAGTGATTGCAGACCAGTGGCTGTTGGCGCTATAAAAAACGCGTCATCTGCATATAGTAGATGATTTACCACTAGATCAGTCATTTGTACACCTTCATTCATCGCTTTTAGTCTTTGAAGACTTTTATCCAAATATATTATGAACAGTCTAGCGGACAACACGCAACCCTGCTTGACGCCAATTTCAACGTTAAACCAGGTTGACATATTACCACCCACCCGTACGCATGCCTTGCAGTCCACATAGGTGGACTGGACGGCCCGCAGCAGAGTGCCATTTATACCATACTCAGGCAAAGTGTCCCAAAGTCTCTTTCGCACAAATCTATCAAACGCCTTCTCCAGATCCACAAAACCGCAGAAAACCTTCCGGCCCACTGCCAGATGCTTCTCTACGATGTTGCGAAGGGAGAAAACTTGATACGAACATCCTCTTCCGGACCTGAACCCCCCTTGTGCCTCGCACAATATTCCATCGGACTTCTCGCGCATTCTCCTTTCAACAATTTTACCATACACCTTGGCTGCCAAGCTGATTAAACTAATGGCTCTGTAATTGGCGCAGTCATATTGTGAACCCTTGCCTTTGTACAAGGGTACAATGACTGCGCGGCGCCAATCTGTAGGGACCCTACCGGTCCTCCAGCAAAGATTTGCAAGGACCTGAAAGGCGTCCCGGACGCAAGTTCCACCATATTTGATCATCTCGGCAGATATCATGTCTATTCCCGCAGCTTTACAATTTTTCATACTTCCTATCGCCCATTCAACTTCTTCCATAGTGGTGCCCTCTGTTGATTCCGGTGCCACAAACTCGTCTCTGGGCTCGTCTGTGGCACCAGTATCCGGGGCATCTCCATACATTTCTCCAAAATATTCACTCCACCGGTTTAATACAGCTTGTGTATCTGCAAGAATGTCACCATCCTTAAACTTTATCCTTTCCATTCTGGAACCTGACGAATCACCTCGAGACTTTCTCACTTTGCTCCAAAAGAGTTTAGTGTTGTTCTCGAAGTTCTTCGCCAGCCTCTCCTCCTCAATCGCACTGGCTTTTTCTCGCTTTTCTTCTACTAAGACTTTGGTGGCATTCTTGCATTGCCGGTATATTTATTTCTTCATCTCTGTCATACTGGCATTCAGGTTCAAAGAAGAAACATAGTCCTGCCATGCTTTCTTCTTACTTTCTACGGAGCTTTGCAACTCCGCATCCCACCATGCATCACCTTTTGCTGTAATATGCTTCTTTGAGCAACCACATACTTCTTTCGCGGAATCTACTAAACTCTCTTTCAGGCTATTCCAGCTTTCATCTACATTTGAGTCCGAAGAACTTACTGCAAAAAGCTTGTCCCAGACTCTGTCTTCATACATTCTTCTCACGCTCTCATCTTGCAACTTTTCAAGCTTTATTCTTTCAAGGTCTCCGAAGGGGATTCCTGAATAGACCACTAAACCGCGCAACTACGAGATAGTGGTCTGATTCAAGAGTGGGGCCTCTATACGGGCTTCGAACAAAAATGAGGTTTTATAATCCAAAAATTGTCTGATATTGTTCCCGATATACTGTTAATAGGTTAGCTTCCTATTACATTGGGATAACATCGTCAGCTAAATGTGCAAGTACATAATATAGGTACCTCTGTAATTCCTGCTTTGGGAGAAATAGGTGTGACGTTGTTTTTATTCAAAAAAATATTTGTTTACTGCTAAATTTAGATATTGAAAAGAAATAAAAATATATCACTTTGTGAGGGTATAAAACCCACGTAATCTGCCGAGATTTCTAACAATGTGAATACAGAAAAATTACTTCTCAGCTGTGGGCGTCAGTAACATTAGAACGATCGCCCGGCGGCATGGCGGATCACGTGGTTTGATTCCCATCCATAGTTAGAAGCTTTCCTTTCTATAGAATATCTCTAATCGGATTATAGTTGCTTCAAAGAACATTTTAAACTGTTGTAAGAATATTATAACGACGGATACGATAAAGAATTTATTGCAACAAAGGACATATGAGCGTAGGTACATAATACCATTCGCAAACTCGAAAAAATAAACAATATTTAGAGACAGCATTATTTAAGTACGTGTTTCAGATTGGTACAGATATGTCATATAGGGCATTTGATTTTCAGTTGCAGCTATGAATCTGCGTGAAAAACTTTTCTCTCTTGGCCAAATATAGGCCTAAAATCCAACGTATGTATAATAAATAGATACATATAATAATAATATTATTCTAACACATATAAATGTGACAGAATCGTAGCATATGGTGAACTGTAATCTCTGCCTACCCCGGTGGGATAAGGTCTAGCCTTGTAGGTATGAAGCTATACAATATTATTTATCCTTGGCTAAAAAGATGAAACAGAATGGATGTGCACCTTTTTTCAAGTGAAGGAAAACCTGCACAGGCCTTCCACAAGCTTCGAAGGAAATACGTGGGGAGTACCAGTCTCTTACTGACCAAAAAGCCCCAAGCAGATATCGACACTGCAGAGAGGCTCTAGGATGTCCGTAAATAATGCACCGGTGCCCCTCAGTGCGACGCTTCAAAGAGTCCCTCTTTAGAGAGGAAATCGGTAACCTCCTACAACGCAGTGCTCTTGGATTGTGGCCCTTGTAAATCCGGTAAAGCTATAAAGGCCTCGCGGCCAAGAGCGTACATCATTCACACACACACACACACACCTTGTCATCATCCACTTTGGGGATGGGTACACATTGCACACCCATTCTAACGCCTATTTCTTATCTTTTTCTTCCTTTTTTTAAACGTAGCCCAATACTTTGAATTATTCCCGTATCGTGGGTGCATTTATAAACATAAATTCACACATACTTGTGTGCCACGCAAAGATTGGGAATCGAACTCGCGACTTCTCAATTCAGGTGGTGGTGCGCGTTAAGCTTTTAACTACTAGACCAATATGTCCGTTAATTTTTAGTAATTAATATTACCTATCTATCTATATCATCATGCCAGATCCCTTGTAGGGTGGGCAGAGAGTACATAGTTCCAACAATGTATTATATTGTCAATATCATTAACGTGTAAATCTCGCAGGGTAGGCAGAGAGTACAGAGTCCCATTATTACAATGTATTTCTATCCATCTGTATCATTATGTATATCTATCCATCTGTATCACCACGCCAGATCCCTTGCGGGGTAGGCAGAGGGTACATAGTTCGAACAATGTATAATGTCAATATCATTGACGTGTGAATCTCGCCCACTGTACAGAAAATCCGTCGGATGCGCTGAGCCGCACGGTCTGTTCTACACGAAATTAAACATTTTTAAAATTAAGCTTTATTTATTTATTAATTCTTTATGCACTAGTGTTATAAAGGTGGACTTAAGGCCTTAAGCATTTTTTACTAGTCAACCTTCGGGTGATGCAGAAACAAGTGAGGCAGATGCGAAAACTACACAAGAATGAAGAGAAAAAAAGTGTGGTTGTGAAAAATAAATATAATATATTATATATACTGTAAGTATATATAATATACATAGGCTTGATGTCTCATCTAGGCCCGGCTACAAGGCCATTTGAAATAATATCTATAGATACAATTGGAGGTTTTGAAGGCTCTAGATCAACGGAAAAATATTTACATTTATTAGTTGATCGCTTCACAAGATATGCATTTATTCTAACATCAAAAACTCAGAGTGCTAATGATTTTCTAAAGCTAGTCATGAACTATGAAATATCAGAAATGGAAAACATTGGAATGCTTCTCACCGATCAATACCCGGGAATCAATTCAAAAGAATTCAAGGGATTCTTAAATGACAGACAAATTTCTCTTCACACAGTAAATGCGCCATTCTCAAATGGTCTAAATGAGAGAGTGAACCAAACATTTGTAAACAAAATCAGATGCAAAATTAATGAAAAAGGAGAAAGAGCGTGGACATCAATAGCTCGAGAATGTGTAACTAAATATAATTACACCATTCACTTAGTCACAGGCTTTACATCAAGTTATCTTCTATATGGTACGGATGTCACAGGTTTACCGAAGAAATTAAAACAAGAAAAATCAAATAGTGACTGGAAGTAAAATCATAGATAGGAAAATAGCACTTGAGAATACAATAAAATCACATAACTACAACAAAAAGTTATTCGATAAAAATCGGAAATACTATGAATTTAATGTGGGAGACCTAGTGTATGTGGAAAATGGAAACAAGTCAAATAGGAAAAAATTAGATGAATTGAAAATTGGGCCTTATAAGATTATTCAAAAAATTCCTAATTCCATATAAAGAATAGAGACAGGTCATAATAAGACAGAATCAAATCTTTTCCATATTACGAAACTTATTCAAGTCTCCAAAATAGAAGAGGAACCAGAAGAGAATTAGTTTATATAGCGAAAATATCATTATCAATTTTCTTCCCAAAGGGGGAGATGTAAAGAAAATGTATTTTCTATCTGCCGAGCTCGGCGAAGGTTTTATATTTTACAGTCATTGAAGAGGAACTTTATGTTATGATTTATGGTATGTCTGTTTGAAAAAGAAATACGAATGTCAAAAGATGACATGTGAAAATAACTGTGCCTAGTGATTGCAGACCAGTGGCTGTTGGCGCTATAAAAAACGCGTCATCTGCATATAGTAGATGATTTACCACTAGATCAGTCATTTGTACACCTTCATTCATCGCTTTTAGTCTTTGAAGACTTTTATCCAAATATATTATGAACAGTCTAGCGGACAACACGCAACCCTGCTTGACGCCAATTTCAACGTTAAACCAGGTTGACATATTACCACCCACCCGTACGCATGCCTTGCAGTCCACATAGGTGGACTGGACGGCCCGCAGCAGAGTGCCATTTATACCATACTCAGGCAAAGTGTCCCAAAGTCTCTTTCGCACAAATCTATCAAACGCCTTCTCCAGATCCACAAAACCGCAGAAAACCTTCCGGCCCACTGCCAGATGCTTCTCTACGATGTTGCGAAGGGAGAAAACTTGATACGAACATCCTCTTCCGGACCTGAACCCCCCTTGTGCCTCGCACAATATTCCATCGGACTTCTCGCGCATTCTCCTTTCAACAATTTTACCATACACCTTGGCTGCCAAGCTGATTAAACTAATGGCTCTGTAATTGGCGCAGTCATATTGTGAACCCTTGCCTTTGTACAAGGGTACAATGACTGCGCGGCGCCAATCTGTAGGGACCCTACCGGTCCTCCAGCAAAGATTTGCAAGGACCTGAAAGGCGTCCCGGACGCAAGTTCCACCATATTTGATCATCTCGGCAGATATCATGTCTATTCCCGCAGCTTTACAATTTTTCATACTTCCTATCGCCCATTCAACTTCTTCCATAGTGGTGCCCTCTGTTGATTCCGGTGCCACAAACTCGTCTCTGGGCTCGTCTGTGGCACCAGTATCCGGGGCATCTCCATACATTTCTCCAAAATATTCACTCCACCGGTTTAATACAGCTTGTGTATCTGCAAGAATGTCACCATCCTTAAACTTTATCCTTTCCATTCTGGAACCTGACGAATCACCTCGAGACTTTCTCACTTTGCTCCAAAAGAGTTTAGTGTTGTTCTCGAAGTTATTCGCCAGCCTCTCCTCCTCAATCGCACTGGCTTTTTCTCGCTTTTCTTCTACTAAGACTTTGGTGGCATTCTTGCATTGCCGGTATATTTATTTCTTCATCTCTGTCATACTGGCATTCAGGTTCAAAGAAGAAACATAGTCCTGCCATGCTTTCTTCTTACTTTCTACGGAGCTTTGCAACTCCGCATCCCACCATGCATCACCTTTTGCTGTAATATGCTTCTTTGAGCAACCACATACTTCTTTCGCGGAATCTACTAAACTCTCTTTCAGGCTATTCCAGCTTTCATCTACATTTGAGTCCGAAGAACTTACTGCAAAAAGCTTGTCCCAGACTCTGTCTTCATACATTCTTCTCACGCTCTCATCTTGCAACTTTTCAAGCTTTATTCTTTCAAGGTCTCCGAAGGGGATTCCTGAATAGACCACTAAACCGCGCAACTACGAGATAGTGGTCTGATTCAAGAGTGGGGCCTCTATACGGGCTTCGAACAAAAATGAGGTTTTATAATCCAAAAATTGTCTGATATTGTTCCCGATATACTGTTAATAGGTTAGCTTCCTATTACATTGGTATAACATCGTCAGCTAAATGTGCAAGTACATAATATAGGTACCTCTGTAATTCCTGCTTTGGGAGAAATAGGTGTGACGTTGTTTTTATTCAAAAAAATATTTGTTTACTGCTAAATTTAGATATTGAAAAGAAATAAAAATATATCACTTTGTGAGGGTATAAAACCCACGTAATCTGCCGAGATTTCTAACAATGTGAATACAGAAAAATTACTTCTCAGCTGTGGGCGTCAGTAACATTAGAACGATCGCCCGGCGGCATGGCGGATCACGTGGTTTGATTCCCATCCATAGTTAGAAGCTTTCCTTTCTATAGAATATCTCTAATCGGATTATAGTTGCTTCAAAGAACATTTTAAACTGTTGTAAGAATATTATAACGACGGATACGATAAAGAATTTATTGCAACAAAGGACATATGAGCGTAGGTACATAATACCATTCGCAAACTCGAAAAAATAAACAATATTTAGAGACAGCATTATTTAAGTACGTGTTTCAGATTGGTACAGATATGTCATATAGGGCATTTGATTTTCAGTTGCAGCTATGAATCTGCGTGAAAAACTTTTCTCTCTTGGCCAAATATAGGCCTAAAATCCAACGTATGTATAATAAATAGATACATATAATAATAATATTATTCTAACACATATAAATGTGACAGAATCGTAGCATATGGTGAACTGTAATCTCTGCCTACCCCGGTGGGATAAGGTCTAGCCTTGTAGGTATGAAGCTATACAATATTATTTATCCTTGGCTAAAAAGATGAAACAGAATGGATGTGCACCTTTTTTCAAGTGAAGGAAAACCTGCACAGGCCTTCCACAAGCTTCGAAGGAAATACGTGGGGAGTACCAGTCTCTTACTGACCAAAAAGCCCCAAGCAGATATCGACACTGCAGAGAGGCTCTAGGATGTCCGTAAATAATGCACCGGTGCCCCTCAGTGCGACGCTTCAAAGAGTCCCTCTTTAGAGAGGAAATCGGTAACCTCCTACAACGCAGTGCTCTTGGATTGTGGCCCTTGTAAATCCGGTAAAGCTATAAAGGCCTCGCGGCCAAGAGCGTACATCATTCACACACACACACACACACCTTGTCATCATCCACTTTGGGGATGGGTACACATTGCACACCCATTCTAACGCCTATTTCTTATCTTTTTCTTCCTTTTTTTAAACGTAGCCCAATACTTTGAATTATTCCCGTATCGTGGGTGCATTTATAAACATAAATTCACACATACTTGTGTGCCACGCAAAGATTGGGAATCGAACTCGCGACTTCTCAATTCAGGTGGTGGTGCGCGTTAAGCTTTTAACTACTAGACCAATATGTCCGTTAATTTTTAGTAATTAATATTACCTATCTATCTATATCATCATGCCAGATCCCTTGTAGGGTGGGCAGAGAGTACATAGTTCCAACAATGTATTATATTGTCAATATCATTAACGTGTAAATCTCGCAGGGTAGGCAGAGAGTACAGAGTCCCATTATTACAATGTATTTCTATCCATCTGTATCATTATGTATATCTATCCATCTGTATCACCACGCCAGATCCCTTGCGGGGTAGGCAGAGGGTACATAGTTCGAACAATGTATAATGTCAATATCATTGACGTGTGAATCTCGCCCACTGTACAGAAAATCCGTCGGATGCGCTGAGCCGCACGGTCTGTTCTACACGAAATTAAACATTTTTAAAATTAAGCTTTATTTATTTATTAATTCTTTATGCACTAGTGTTATAAAGGTGGACTTAAGGCCTTAAGCATTTTTTACTAGTCAACCTTCGGGTGATGCAGAAACAAGTGAGGCAGATGCGAAAACTACACAAGAATGAAGAGAAAAAAAGTGTGGTTGTGAAAAATAAATATAATATATTATATATACTGTAAGTATATATAATATACATAGGCTTGATGTCTCATCTAGGCCCGGCTACAAGGCCATTTGAAATAATATCTATAGATACAATTGGAGGTTTTGAAGGCTCTAGATCAACGGAAAAATATTTACATTTATTAGTTGATCGCTTCACAAGATATGCATTTATTCTAACATCAAAAACTCAGAGTGCTAATGATTTTCTAAAGCTAGTCATGAACTATGAAATATCAGAAATGGAAAACATTGGAATGCTTCTCACCGATCAATACCCGGGAATCAATTCAAAAGAATTCAAGGGATTCTTAAATGACAGACAAATTTCTCTTCACACAGTAAATGCGCCATTCTCAAATGGTCTAAATGAGAGAGTGAACCAAACATTTGTAAACAAAATCAGATGCAAAATTAATGAAAAAGGAGAAAGAGCGTGGACATCAATAGCTCGAGAATGTGTAACTAAATATAATTACACCATTCACTTAGTCACAGGCTTTACATCAAGTTATCTTCTATATGGTACGGATGTCACAGGTTTACCGAAGAAATTAAAACAAGAAAAATCAAATAGTGACTGGAAGTAAAATCATAGATAGGAAAATAGCACTTGAGAATACAATAAAATCACATAACTACAACAAAAAGTTATTCGATAAAAATCGGAAATACTATGAATTTAATGTGGGAGACCTAGTGTATGTGGAAAATGGAAACAAGTCAAATAGGAAAAAATTAGATGAATTGAAAATTGGGCCTTATAAGATTATTCAAAAAATTCCTAATTCCATATAAAGAATAGAGACAGGTCATAATAAGACAGAATCAAATCTTTTCCATATTACGAAACTTATTCAAGTCTCCAAAATAGAAGAGGAACCAGAAGAGAATTAGTTTATATAGCGAAAATATCATTATCAATTTTCTTCCCAAAGGGGGAGATGTAAAGAAAATGTATTTTCTATCTGCCGAGCTCGGCGAAGGTTTTATATTTTACAGTCATTGAAGAGGAACTTTATGTTATGATTTATGGTATGTCTGTTTGAAAAAGAAATACGAATGTCAAAAGATGACATGTGAAAATTTATGCAAGAAAGAACAAAAAGAAAGACCTAAGAAATAGACTTTTAATGTCGTTTCTTTGGTTCACAAAGCAACGTAATGATCTATTTTACATAAAAGGTAATTAATATTATATGTGTATAAATTGAAACTCGCTTTAAGTAGAAGATGGGAATGGACTGACTTCGTCTAAGCACGCCAAACATATACTGAGCAGTCACGAACTGGATCTCTTGTTATTTCTAAATGATACAGTGGACATGGCGGGATGAACTAGCCACTTTTACAGAGGTCTGGTCCCTAACAACCCCTAAACAGAGTGATCGCACAAGGCTTTTGGTAAGGTAAGCAGTGTCATACTCTACGCTAATGCTTCAATATAATAAATAATAAAAATCTGCTATAATGATTTCGATGACGGCTTAATTTAGTAGTCTGCAAATAAGTCACTACTCTGCTAAGTTAATGGAATAGTCACTATTTCGATTGGATTGGATTCAGTGCTCACTTGTATCGAAAGCCTAAAATAAATACTTTATTTCGATGTAGAAGTATTTGCATAAGAAATATTTCTTTCGAAACATATCCACAGCTCGCATCGCACATAAAAGTTATTTCTTTTATGCTTACAAATATTTATTATGCTAAAACACGCTAGGCTCGGTATACTCTAGTTATTACTAGAGTGAGGTATCTAATTTATTTAAATAAACAAAAAACCCGTTTCATGTTTTAGAGCAGCCTGAATTAAACAACAAAGCAAACACACGATTTACAAAACCTTGCAATGAATTTCTTTGTACAATTAACACCAACATCATTCTAATACAATTCATCAAGTCTAATACAATTTTAAGTCAAACAATAACGCATTAGCCTTAATTGCAGGGTGCATCAAGCTGCAGCTTCTCAATTCAACCAACATTACTGGAGCAAGGTTGTTCGGGCATTGTGATTCACCAATTATGTGGGTGGACCGCAAAAACTGCGACTCGGAATATGAGGGTAGTTGGAAAACTACAACATTGAATTCGGGTGCAAGGGTGTTGATCGATTACCGGAAATATTTAAATTACTACATTATTCGTCGGTTTATTTGTGCAAAACAACTTGTGAGATTTCGGACAATAAGGTGGTATGCTAAAGACATCAATATAAAAGGATTGAAACAACCAGGCAGCCGTGCACGGCGGAGCTACCTTCGGGAGACGAGTCAAGGTGAGTGGTTCACCTTGTATTTGGGGATTGCGGTGCCTGGACTCCCAAATCTAACCGATAGAAAACTCAGGACCAGCAACTGAGCTATCGAAGGGGTTTTCACATGAACATAATTTTGGTCCCCGAGCCGGATTGGGTTTTCGTAAATTAGTTGGTTAGATAGGGGTTTCATTTATTTATAACGGTTACAAACGGGGTACCTACTTTTGGCATAGAAATAATTATTTAAATTGTAATAGGCATTGTGTTTAGAGGTTCTATTGTTTTCCAAAGATGGCAAAATCTTTTGAAAGCAAATTTAAAATTAAATACGACTGGTTTGTAGATTCGTCAAAATTAGTAAATAGTAAAACTTGTAGTTCGGGTGTTTTATCAGCTCGGTTCAAAAAACTGCATGACTATTTCAATGTTTTAACGGAGTCATACGAGGGCATACTGACCAATACTTCTTCAGAAGATGAAGAAATAATCGGTAGATATGAGGTAAAATACAAAGAGGCCACGGAGTTATACAACCAGTTGGATGCGGTCTCGGCGGCCTATCCGAACCTTGACGGCACCCACATGCCCACGGAGGGCGCGTCAACGCCGCGGCTACCGCGGATTGTGCCTAGTACGTTTGACGGGGACGTTTTTTCATGGTGTAGCTTCATTAGTCTGTTTACATCATTGGTTTTAACACGGAAAGATATCACTAAAACGGAAAAATTTCATTATCTTATTTCGCACGTGGAAAAGGAGCCTAAAGCACTTATTAAACATCTGCCGATGGTGGACGGGTCGTTAGACACGGCATTGGATATCCTAAAAGGCCGGTATGAAAATAAAAGATTGTTGGCGGATTCACTGATTGCGCGGATTTTACATTTGCCGGTGTTGAATAAGTGTGCTGGGCTTCGAACTAAAATATTGAACCCGTTATTGGAATCTTCGCGGGCATTAGCTAATTTAGGTTTTCCAATTAACGAGTGGAGCTACATTTTATTGCATGTAAGTCTACAAAAATTACCAATTGACGTCAGAACACGGTTTGAGCAAAAACACGGTGGCAATAATATAAGTTTACCCACTTTTGATCAGCTCATAGAATTCCTACAACATGAATGTAGACTTATAGACACGGCCACTGCGGAACCGGTTTCTTATTACGCGGATCGCACTCACAACAGGCCCGAGCGCAGGGTGCATAATATTGTGACGGAACCACCAGCACAGGACCAGCGGGAACGGGCGAACAACTACGGCCGTATTAAAGACTGTGGCTATTGTCAGAGGTCGGGGCACGGTATAGACAGCTGTTATAAATTTGCTGACATGTCCAGGTCTAAACGTAAGGATTGGGTTAAAAGACAATTCTTATGCTTTCGGTGCTTCGGTACTCATTTGGCGGCATCGTGTACCCGCAAGGTACCATGCAGTCGGTGCGGAAATATCGGACATAACAAACTAATTTGTACAACGTCCATTGCGCGCTCTGACTCACCGGCGGACGGCGAGCCGTATACACGGCGCGCATTTGTTACGGCGCAATGCGATAGAGCGACGGGCGGTCGGCGGCGCTCACCTATTACTCAGTCGCGGCGGTCACGGCACGCGTCTCCTAGGTCGTCGGTTCGAGACTCGCGTTATCCACGGCGTGGTGATAGTTCCGCGGGATCTATGGACCGGGTACGCGAGTTAAAGGATGGTTACGGGCGTGATTCGGACCCACGGGAACAGCGGGACTGGGAGACCCGACACCGCCGGGAGCGGACTGATTGGGGTGGGCGGCAGTCGAGTCCTGTGGTGCCGCGTGTGCCACAGGAATAGCAATTACAGTCGTGTAATGTCGCCTCGGTACCTCGGCTAGCGGATAATGTCATCTTACCCACGGTCATTGTAGAAGTAAAATCCAATCGGGGGGATTTTATCAAATCCAGAGGCCTGCTAGACCTGGGTAGTCAAGTCACTATAATTAAGAGTGATTTGGTAGCAAGTTTGGGTTTAAGGCGACATTACAACCAAACACCGTTAACAGGCGTCGGCGGATTTAATAACAATGAATGTTGTCATGTTGTTAAATTTTATTTTAAACCGGTAAATTCGAGTTATTTGTTATCGGTTACGGCGGTGGTTTTGAAGAAACCAACTTCATATTTAGCGCGTAGGTTTAGTAAACAAATTGCTCATATAAAATTTTCGGATGACGGTTCATTTAATATGTCAAATGTTGACATAATTTTCGGATGTGACATATTAGGTCAAATTTTAAATGGTGAAAAGGTGAATTTCGGTACTGATGGACCGTATGCTTTAGGCACCATTTTTGATTTTGCGATTTTCGGTCCGGCGCAACCATTAAAAAATGATAACTCGGAATCAAATGTTAATGTTGGTGTTACATTAATTGAAGCGGTCGAGAGATTTTGGCGATCGGAAGAACCACCCAGGCTGAAAATCAAGGACCCGGCGGACTTAGAATGTGAACATTTGTTTTCTACAACTACCTCACGCGGCTCGGACGGAAAATATGTTGTCAGATTACCACTGTTGCCAGATCGACAGCGGTTGGGAGGATCTAAGGAGACGGCCCTGCGTCGATTTACGGCCTTAGAACGAAAAATGAAACGGCTACCAGAATTTAAAAAAAAATATGTGGAATTTATGTCGGAATATTTAAGACTCGGTCATATGACGGTTTCCAAATTTGATGTTTCGTCAGGACAGGAACATTATTTTCTTGCGCATCACGGTGTTTTTAAAAAATTAGGCGACGTCGGAAAAATTCGGGTAGTTTTCGACGGAAGTGTACCCACCAGCACCGGTGCGTCCATCAACGATTGTTTGTTCACGGGTGAACGACTTCAAAATGACATCACACAAATTATAATTAATTTTCGGTTGCCTCTGTTTGTGTTCACTACGGATGTGAAAATGATGTTCCGGCAAACCTGGATACATCCGGACGATCGGAAATACCAATTAATATATTGGCGCTCGTCACCCGATGAACCGTTGGTAGTTTATGAGCTGACCACAAACACATACGGGTTAAAGTCTAGTCCATTCGTCGCTATACGGTGTTTACATCAGTTGGCGAGTGACGAGGAGCACCGGTTCCCGCGGGCGGCCCGGCTGCTGCGTCACAACAGTTACGTGGACGATCTGAACGGCGGCGCGGACACGCTGCGCGACGCGCGGCATCTGAAGGACGAGCTCGTGGCGCTCATGCACACGGCGGGCTACGAGCTCAGGAAGTGGTCGTCGAACGCACCGGAACTGTTGGACGACTTGCCGGCGGATCATTTGGAGACGGCTCAGTCATTTAACATGGATACAGACGGATCGGAATTTATGAAGGTTTTAGGTATACAGTGGAACCCAAGGTCAGACAGTTTTTCGTATAAGTTGAATCTACCAACGGACACTACTGTCACTCGGCGCAGTATTTTATCATTGACGGCTCGCCTTTACGACCCTCTCGGATGGGTGTGTCCGGTTGTTTTCAAAATTAAATTATTACTACAACGATTGCTTAGCACTGGTGATAATTCACGGAAGGTAGACTGGGACGCTCCCGCGCCGCAGGATATAGTGCGAGCGTGGCGCGATATCGTTTCGGATTTGCCTAATCTACAAAAGATTACAATACCTAGATGTCTGAAACCGGATAAAAATAGCAGTTATTCGGTTCATGGGTTTTGTGACGGATCATCGGTAGGATTTTCTGCGGTCGTATATTTGCGGTCGGTGGATGAGGCCGGTAATGTCTTTATGCGGTTGCTTATGGCTAAGTCTCGGGTGGCACCATTAAACACAAAGCGGACCATCCCTAAGTTAGAGCTGAGTGGTGCGACCCTATTGACTACGCTTATCAACCACATAGTCCCCTCCCTGCAGAGTGACATTGCGATTGATGATGTCGTGTGTTGGTGTGATAGTACCATTGTATTGGCGTGGCTAAAAACATCACCACATAAATTACAAGTGTTTGAAGGAAATCGGGTATCTCAAATTATTTCATCTAAAGTAGATATTTTATGGAGACATGTCCCCGGCGAGATGAACTGCGCGGACGTGGCGTCGCGCGGCGCGACAGCCGACGAGCTGCTGCAGCACCCGCTGTGGTGGGGGCCGCGCTGGTTGCGGGACCCCCCGGCCCGGTGGCCCGGCGAGTGCTCGGACTTTCCGGCGGACATGTTACCGGGCATGAAAGCTAAAGTTGTTAACCTTAATACCGTCGATTCAGAATTCGATTTATTGGATCGGTACAGTTCGTACGATAAATTAATAAATGTAACGGCGTACACACTACGGTTCGCTAATAATTGTAAAAATACATGTAAACTCGGCGGTAATCTCTCAGTTGCGGAACGTAGAAACGCGACCATACATTTAATACGAATTGTACAAAATACATATTTTCACGAAGAAATTTCGGCCCTTCAGTCAAAGAAATCAATTAAGGGCTCACTTCGGCGGTTGAATTTATTCATTGATAACGATCAGTTGCTTCGTGTCGGCGGCAGAATAGGTGCGTCGGAGCTGCCGTACGCTGCGCGGCATCCTGTTTTACTACCGGGCAAAGGTCGCTTCACGGAACTATTGGTAACTCATTATCATAAAATATTTTGTCACGTCGGTGCAAATACACTTTCGGCCATTTTATCTCGGACCTATTGGATTGTTTCGGCTCGACGCGTGACGCGTCATATCACCTTTAAATGCGTACAGTGCTACCGGTCCCGGGCGCGACCTGTCCAACCCTTCATGGCGGATCTGCCCGCAGATCGTGTACAGGGTGTTCGTCCGTTTCTCGGAGTCGGTACGGACTTTGCCGGACCATTTTATATTAAATCTAGCTCGCTACGGAACGCGAAGATAGAAAAATGTTTTTTGTGCATTTTCGTATGTTTAAGTACTAAATGTGTTCATTTGGAAGTAGTCAGTCAACTATCGGTTGAAGCCTTTATAGCGGCGTTTACGCGATTTATTTCTCGTCGAGGACTACCCTCACTAGTGCGGTCGGATTGTGGCACAAATTATACGGGCACGGATAAATATTTAAAAGAATTGTATGTTTTCTTGCGGGACAACCAATCTGAAATTGAACGGAACTTGACAAGGAATCACATTAAATGGCTATTTAATGCGCCCTCGAGTCCAAACCACGGCGGTTTATTTGAGGCGGCGGTTAAATCTGCAAAAACACACGTCAAGCGTGTGCTCGGCGAAGCACGTTTAACGTTCGAAGGGCTCACCACGTTCTTCACCAAGGTGGAGGCCGTCATGAACTCTCGCCCGTTATATCCGCTTAGTACGGATCCGGCGGATCTGGATGTATTAACTCCGGGGCACCTTTTGATTGGACAACCACTGGTGGCTCTCCCTGAATACCCTTACACCGATGTCAGTGTGCACCGGCTGTCTCGGTTTCAACAAATTCAAAAGATGTCTCAACACTTTTGGTCTCGGTGGAAAAATGAATACCTACACACTCTTCAACAGCGGTTCAAATGGACCTCACAGACGGAACCTCCTAAACTCAATGACTTGGTTTTGATTAAAGAAGATAATTTAGCTCCTTTACATTGGAAACGCGGACGGTTAGTCAAACTTTTACCAGGTAAAGGCGGGGTTGTACGGGTTGCAGAAGTGAAAACTCAAAACGGTGTCCTGATGAGGCCCATTTCTAAATTGTGTAGGTTACCCATAGATAATTAGGAACCAAGACGGGTCTTGGTTAGGCGGGGGGATGTTCGGGCATTGTGATTCACCAATTATGTGGGTGGACCGCAAAAACTGCGACTCGGAATATGAGGGTAGTTGGAAAACTACAACATTGAATTCGGGTGCAAGGGTGTTGATCGATTACCGGAAATATTTAAATTACTACATTATTCGTCGGTTTATTTGTGCAAAACAACTTGTGAGATTTCGGACAATAAGGTGGTATGCTAAAGACATCAATATAAAAGGATTGAAACAACCAGGCAGCCGTGCACGGCGGAGCTACCTTCGGGAGACGAGTCAAGGTGAGTGGTTCACCTTGTATTTGGGGATTGCGGTGCCTGGACTCCCAAATCTAACCGATAGAAAACTCAGGACCAGCAACTGAGCTATCGAAGGGGTTTTCACATGAACAAAGGTGATTCAAATAATTTAAATAAGATATCTTGCGCGCGAACTAAGTAAGCGTTGAAGGATAATTTGCCAAACACTAACTGTTAGTCAAGGTTCATATTTGTTTGTCATCATCATCAACGGTTCTGGATTGGAACGTGTAACAAGAATTAAGTAAGCATCAGGATAGTGGGTGTTGTGTTACGAATAAGCTTGCTTTTAGTATAGGAGTAATGTACCTTAAATACACCTGATAACGGTTTTTAGTAATCATCATAAACTCAAACTCAAATCGTTTGTTTTGCATATACTCTGCGGGGGTATTAACAAATTGTCATATTTACATTTTTTTATTACTAATCTACCACCGGATCGGTATGCGGCCTCCACTGAGAAGATCCGGCGAAAAACTTAGCGGGCTTGTCTTTTTTTACTCACTCTCCATCATTTATTTAAAGTATTTATTTTTCCATTATTTTCTGTATAGATTTTTATATTATACAAAATCATGTTTGCGATCCAGCTCCAGTGTGATACCTTACGACTGAGGTATCAGACTAATTATAATAATTTTAAATGTATGTTATATCGAAAAGCTAGAGGATCCTGGGTGGACCAGTCTCCACAAGCAGCATCCGTTCACGATTACGACTAATTAAGCAGCCATCACCTCCCTCGACCATATTAGAGGGCAGGAAGTGACCTGCACCAAATAGCCACTGCAAGCATAGACTTTTTAGTGAGCATGACCGATTCCAGACCCCAATAATGGCAAACCCACTGCCTGTTTCGTTTTAATATTATCACACTAGATTTCTCTTCAATAAGAGTAGGATTGCAACAGGTTCATTTCCTACAGATTTCCTTGATTATAGCTTATACTCAGTATTTAGAATTTAACTAGTACCGACATATTTTTGGACTGGTCTGGTAAAGCGATGGGTCTAGGCCGGTGCACCCTGGGCATCATCAATAACCTCTCTCTCGGAAGTTCTTGTTGGCGATGGCGAATAACCTGGCGTGAGGTGAGGGAGGCGCTGCGGTGTTACTCCTCGCCCTCTTCGGCTCTTAAAGGGGGGCTGGGAGATAGAGACGGCGTGATGGAGACGTGGAGCTGACACGGTTTCGCCGGCATTCCTTGGGTCTAAGGGACGAAGGGGCAAGGTGGCGTGATGAACGGGCGTGGCACCCCTCGTTGCTGTAGGCCAATTTGGGGAGCTGGTTCCCTGGTGTTCCCGTACTCTTCAGGAATCAAGGGACGGTCGAGCGAAGGCATGCTCGGGCGCAGTGCTATTTGGCGTTGTTGGCTCTAAGGAAGGATTCACATCACCGTAGGAGCTCCCGGTGCCCGTTTTGCTTTTGGGATGGTGCGGCAACCTGAGGCACCGGGTGACCCCCTCGGTGTACATCGCATACGATTGGGTCTTGCGTGGTGCTTTGCTACCGGGAGTAGTATTAACGTGACGCGGACGATACGCTGGTCACGGCGAGGGCGAGGACTCACCGGGACGCCGCAGTTTTAGCAACAGCAGGTGTGTTATCGGGAGTTATCGGGAGGATCCGGCAACTCGGGTAAAGTTTGGCGCTCCACAAGACGGAGGCTATCACGTTTCATGGATCCAGGAATCCTCCGTCATAGGCGTCTGCATCTCCATTGGCAGACAGCTAGGTACCTGGGTTTACTTTTGGACAGCCGCTGGCGTGTCGAGCCTCATATTGAGAACTTGGCTCCTAAGTTACTCAGAACTGCAGGGGCACTGACAGAGCTTCTGCCTACACTTGGTGGTCCGGAGACCTCCAGCCGCAAGCAATATGCACGTATTGTGCGATGCAAAGCCATATATGGAACCCCTATATGGGCTGGGTGCCTAAAAGGTGGCAGCATTGCGCTCTTGCGCCGACCACAGCCCGTGCTGGCCGTTAGAGTATCCCGCGGGTATGCACGATCGCTAATGAGGCGGCCACCCTACTAGCTGGGATGCCACCATGGCACCTCGAGGCCGGTGCTCTAGCTGTTGCGTACTGCTGTCTTTGGGACGTCAATCTGGAGCATGGAGTTTTAGGAGCTCAGGGAATGGAGCTCCAGAAAGCGACCCTGGAGGAGTTGTTGAGCCATCCCAGTGCCTCTACCATCGCAGCTATTTTGCCGGTTTTCTGGCAATGGGTTTCTTAACCCACTTTGTTCTTACCACAGGCAGACACAGGTGTTGTTTGGGCACGGCTGCTTCGGGCGATATTTGTGCCAGATCGATCGGGACGAGGATCGATCGGGCGGAGTGCCACCAGTGTGGTTATTCGGGGAAATCGGCCTTGACACTCTGCTGGTGTGTCCGGCTTGGGGTGCAGAGCGGCAGCAGCTAGCCGCTGAGATCGAGAGGAGGGCGCTCTTACTACCGGCTATAGAATCGGCATGGTCGAGAGATAGAGGGCCTGGGCGGCTATGGTCGCCTATTGTGACGCTGTAATGACAGCAAAGAAGGCGGCAGAATGGGACCGGGAAGAGACCAGTACGAATCTACGAAGGCGGCGTGTTTATTGAAAGCGTATAGCTACCGCACCACCGCTAATGACGTTCGCCCACCATGAGAAGTGGCCTGCGGTCGCCGAGCGTGGGCTGCTCGTCTCCCAACCAGTAACAGGCCTGATGGAAGTCTGCTGCATCCTGCGTACCCCACACGTCGGAGAGCTCGGGTGGAAAAGAGATTAGGTTATTTGCCAACGATATTGTATTATTTATGTATTCAGCAATCGAAGAAAGTTTCCAAAATATCTACTTTGTCTGATGTACCAAAAATATAACCTACTTTTAATTCTAAAACAAAATCTAGCACGTCCCCGTCAAATACCAGTACCATAGTGAATACGAGACCAAGTAATTTGAATACTAAAATAAGACGTCTTGCACGCGGGCCAAGTAAATCGAAGGAAATTAACCAAGTCTGAACCGCAGTGGGATTGCACCGGTTGAATTTAGGTGATACTTATTTGCACTCCTAGTTTTAGTGAAGTAAGAGTTATCCGATTCACCCCATTTATATCGGAATATTTATTTGATGTGCCTAATTACATAATGTTTAAAATGAATTATTTGAATAATTTTCTCAACAAGTTCCTCGGATTAAATTTATTGAAGATGTTAAGAATAGGTACCAAATAGTCCTCAATGCCTTGCTAGGTGAATTTGAAAATATTGTAAACAGCAAACTACCGACTCCGACCTATTTGTAAACCTCGAAGAAAAGAATCGCTAACACCCAGTCACTTCATACTTAGATCTTTTTCAAACTTACCTCAATTGGGTTTCGGATTTGTATCTTAATAACAGTGGCGTCAAGCTTTAGCAGACATCTTATGGAAAAGGTGAGTCAGCGAAGTTTTACCAAAGAAGGTGACTCGTCAGAAAATGAAAACAGAACAGTGACTATTAATGGTGGGTAATTTGGTGTTTCTCACAGACTCAGAGATTCCCCGTAGCAATATGACCATAAGACAGGTAAAAGGACCATTTTAGGTAAAAAGGTTTAATACGAATAGATGCAGTGTGAAAGGGTTCTGGTGATAATGCTAAAGATATAGCACGTGGTGTAGCTTGGATACCTGTTAAGGATGAGTGCTGCTAGCTAGGCGGGACGAGGGGGAAGAAATAAACTTTGGCGATGATTAATTTTAAATTTGAAATCTGTTTCTTATAATGTAGCAATAGGAAAACTCTGATTATATTTTTTCGCAACTTTTAATATAAAGTGGTAGACTAGACACCTTTTTAAAGGACTGGTTTGATATAGTAACTAACAAAAGAGAGTGGAAAAAGGGAGGGAGGCATTCGCCTAGCAGTACATTAACGTAAAATTATTTGATCAAAGGAAACCTCACTCGCAACAGTATAATTCACTCCAGAATAAAGACGGTCCTTTGAAACATCTCACAATATTATACTAACACGAATGATTTTCGGATAAATATAGAGTTTCTCAAAGTTTGGTTTTCCGGAACATAGCAACAGACGCACATGTTCATTAACTTTGATTATGTATGTATGTTTCTACCTCCCACTTGAGAAACGTTACGTTCTGTGAAGGAACTTGGATTAATTAATAGCAATTAGAAAATTACATCATTATTATATCACAGATAAATTTGTTTGAATTTTCTCACGTACTTTGGCGCTCGGGTGATAGTGCGTGCGCAAAGTGGCGGAGGCTGCGACGCCAGCGATTTGTGGAACGACGGGCGCAGCAGGGGCGCCCAGGCTGGCGCCGCGTACGTGAGGTGGCTACGAATGTAGCCCTACCCGTGCGATTGGGTCGTGCCCAACATCGACCCCTGTGGGGCTTGTACCGGATTGACCTCCGCCGCCCACTGCTGGTCGCCTTGTCGGCTTGCCAACGGGATTGAATCGCGTGCGCGGCGTCAACACCGGATTGACTCACCTGACTAGATATCGCGGAAGACAGAAGAGGGACTGGACGAAGTCACCGTCGTAGCTGGTCGCCTGCTGGGCTTCTCCAACGAGTCTCACCCGGCAGAGCTTGACCGCACGGTGGTGTGAAGAGCGCCAGAAATCATCACCCTCACTGTCTTTCGCATCACCGGATTTGACTCTCCCAACCCTATTTTTCCCTCCCTAAACCTCCTCACCCACACAGTATATTCCTGACACAGCCCGGTAGTGTTTGATTGCCCGCTAGGTCTTCCTAGGCTGTATCGCGCTACCGGGCGAAGAAAGAAGAGGGGCCCCGAGAAGTCGCCGCCTACCTGCTAATCGCTTTGTCGAGCTTTCTATGGTTCGCCATAGGTTCCACCTGACAGGGTTAATCGCGGAGTGTAGTGTGAACACTCTTAAGGTGGCCCCCCTCGCGGGATCTACGAGTCCCCACCACTTCAAGGAACTACCAGTCTCGACACATGCGCCCGGCCATATTGATGACCGGCGATCACGACACCTCGGCCAGGGGGCTGACGCACAGATGCCGATTCCCCACACCCATGCCGGGTGTGTGTGAATTCCACGATGTCGATGCGTTTTATTCAGATATTTATGATTTACGATACGATAATAATAATAATACTTTCTTCTTTTAAAAAGCATTGTTTACTCATAGCGGTCTCCGCTCACTGCAACCAGGAATCGCGGGTTCGATCATCGCATTGAAGAAAAATGCTTGTGTCACCCACAAATATTTCCAATTATAAGAATACGTTTCAAAACTTCCTACTGATTTTGAAAATGATCAATCAGTGAATATGCATTGTAACATCATCTTGGAGGACAATAAAAGTCGAATGCTGGAAAATTGGCAGTTATACGGCCAAAGACCAAGTTCAGTAGCTTGTCTAGGGAATGGTCTATTGCCACTAGTGAACTGATACGGGCTTATGGTGTAGTAAACACATCCGTTATGGCATCGTAGGGCTCTTGTCACCATCAATGCTAGAGCCGATGGTGATTTTCTCTAATGATACCAAAAAAACCTAATAATATGGCATACCTCTTGAAAACTAGAATAAGTCCATATGTCAGATGGCACGGTCCTAGATATTACATACCAGCACGTCCTACTTAAGGGTATCTAGACCTGGAGTTCCGACCCAGAATTAATAGACTCTCTAATATGATATCAATAATATTCATAAATCATAAAATAAATAACAATAAATCACCAAAAAAGCTAAATTATTCTAAAATAAAATTCATACAAATGTTATGTGTTAACTGATAAGTTACCCTTAAGTTGGTGATAACCAATAAACATGAAGAGGTAAAAATGAGTTTGTGTGAAAATAACAATTTATCCAAAACTTATCACCAATAATTAGTACTTAACTGGAGAAGCGAAATACGGTTGTGTTAGCACTGCTAACTTTAAAAGCTCAAAAGTGCTCAGATAGGATCCCTAAAACACGAGGCGTTCGCACCTGACCGCTTTCCCATTTACCATCGCCGGCGCCTCATAGACGGCCTAAATACGACGAAAAATTTTTAGTCAAAAGCTTAATTTAAATGCGACTGAATGTGAGACTCGTTAGCGTTGGGCACGATTGCTTTGACGGTTTGAGCCGCATTGCTGGTGCTAGCAGGAAAAAGCTGTGCTGTGGGGTATTTACCTACAAACTGGATGACATACTTAAAATGTGAGAAGAGTCAGAATATTTTTCGTTCATTAATACCATTTCTCCGAAAAGTAACAAAGACTGTACCACTAATTCGGAATATTATTCCTGTGAAAAAGGGCAAGAAATAAAAAAAAATACATTTTTTTCATTTCATCTTCATTTTGTTATGGGGTATGGGAGAAGAATATAGGCTGGTCTACCAGGTGGTTACAATAACTTCGTTAAATGGTCGCTTAATCGTACTCTAGTATGAAAGGCATAGAATACTATTAAACGATAATTTTACGAAGATAACGTAACGCGCCGCGTTTGATCATAGGAAATAAAGGTCTAGGCTAGGATACAATATTTCATTTCCAAAGAATATTAAAATTATAATATTATACGTATAAGATTGAAACATTTGTATTCAATTCAATTATCAAGTTCAATTAATCTAGCCAGTGTAACAATTTAGAATATTTATATCCAATCCGTTCAGACAATCTATCCATTTTAACAAATTGGAATATTTATTTCTAATAATTTGATCATCAAACTAGTTACTGGTAGGACTAGATGAAATAAGCAGGCAAGACCAGCACCAAATTATTTTCTGCTATATTGAAGTGTACCCGATGAGAAACTTAAGCAATATCTAGAGACATTTGGAGAAGAAGAATGAGAGTAGGATAAATGCGGTAGAAATGCGAGCTCTGCGGAAGATGTGCGGAGTGAAAGCTGACCGACCGCATTAGCAACAGCATAGTAAGACAGCGAGTAGGTATGAAAGATAGTATCGGTGTAAAGATGAGAAAGGGCATGCTCCGCTGGTTCGGGCATATAGAAAGAATGCCAGAGGAAAGAATGACAAACCAGATATACAATGTGCAGGTACCGGGGAAGACCTAGACTATCTTACCACGACCAAATAAACCGAGTCTTATCTGATGGAAAAGTCAAAAGTCTCCGTAACCGGCGAGCGTGTATGAGACGAACTATGAGAGTCGAGGAAGCCAGAGAGGTATGTAAGGAAAGAACCTGTTGGAACTCTGTACTCTCTGCCTACCCCGCAAGGGATCTGGCGTGAGGTTATAGATAGATAGATAGATAGAGACATTTTAAATAGAACTTTGAAAATCTAACAAGTTTGTGTGCCAAAAATACATAAATATCGTCTCAAAGGAGTCGGCAACAAACTGTGCGTGGAAAGAAGGTAAGTTTGTTGGCCTAAGATTCGCTCTAATTGCTCTTAACGCACCAGATAATAGGTATAGGATACGCAATGAAATGATAAAATATCTATTTAAATGAAATCCAAGATTCGGGACGTTAACAAAAGTGATGATGCTTTAAAATAATCAGATTTATTGAAAATGGGAAAAATTGTAGATATGAATAATTAAAAACACTACGCTCGCACCAGAACACCAACTTTTATACCGAAACCGGTTCTAATTCACACCAGCTCGTATTTCCATAATGAAATCAAGAAAATTAAATGTCTGTGCAACCTGGTAAGTTTGTTTAACTAAGAAGGACTAACGCCAAAGTATTATCTACCTAATTATTATCGATTTAAAATCATTAACATAAGCACAATCAATAGTGTATGTATACCAATATCTGTTATTAATAGAGCCGGTACCTTCAACTCAAACTTAAACTGTTTATTTTGAATAAACTCTACAAATTGTCATATTTAATTTTTTTTACATTACTAATCTACGACCGAATCGGAACGCGGCCACTGAGAACATCCGGCGAGAAACTCAGTGGCTTGTTTTTTTTTTGTCGAATTCTCTATTCATTTTTTTTATCATTTTCTGTATAGATACATACATTTTTATATTATACAAAATCATTTATGCAATCCAGCTCCAGTGTGATGCCCTAAGTCTGAGATATAAGACTAATAATAATATTTTTAAATATATGTTATAATGAAAAGCTAGAGGATTCTGGATGGACCAGTCTCCACAAGCAGCACCCGTTCACGAGTACGACTACTTGAGCAGCCATCACCTCCCTCGAACATATTATAGGGAAGGCAGTGACCCGTACTAAATAGCCACTGCAAACATATACTTTTTAGTGAGCATGACCAATCCTAGACCCCAGAGTGCAGTAAGAAAAAGTCTACAAAAGAGTACTTCGTACTCATTTGGTACGACACGTCAACAATATTATACCTTAGCAAGACCTAACTTGTAGGCAGTACTGGCTACTTCGCAAGTATATATTATTTATTCTACCTACGGACTTGTACTTTCCATATTATTTTCTATTGATTATAATATGAATAGTACAATAATAAACACTATATTAATAACATATTCACGATTATTTCAGCCAGACCAGTTCGTATTTTCTTAATGAAATCAAGGAAATTAAATGTCTGCGCAACCTGGAAAGTTTGTATAACTAAGCAAGACTTACGCCAAACTATTATCCACCACATTGAAATGCAGCCGATGACAAACTTTAGCAATAGTTATAACAACATCAAAGATCTGTGACAGATCAGACTTGTGGTCAGTACTGGTTCAATTAGTATCGCAAATATACAGGGTGAATTTTAGAGATTTATATAAAGAGTTTTTTGTTGTGATTTTAAACTGAAAAATGTATAAGAAACGACTTTTGCGATTTCTGACTTTTCTAGTGTTACAATCTCTATAGGTTGTTGATCCTTAAAAGACACAAGATCGATAGGCATAAAAAAATGTGTAAATTGGCCATTTTCTTGCAGATTTCTTCAAAATCTTTAATTGTAATTAGGGACCCTAAGAACGTTTTCCTGTAGCTACAACGGTTAAGTTAGCTGTCCTTACTGCCCCATCTCAAAAGTCCACCCCGTATATTTATTTGTTTATTCTACTAAAGGGCTTGCACTAAAATATTAATAGTGTATGAATACATTGGTATTATTAATAGAATTAGTACCTTTAACAACAATAGATATGTAAGCGAGAGCTAACATATAGACAGTACTGATTCGTTTATTACTGCAAGTACCTCCACCTGTAGAATTGTACTAAAAATAACATTGGCACAATTAATAGTGTATAAATACCAGTATATATTAAGAAAGCCGGTACTTTTAACAACATCAGAGATCTTTAGAGAGAGCTAGCTTGTAGGCAATACTGGTTCTTTTATTATCGCAACTATTTATTTATTTATAAATGTTATCTACGGAATTTTACTAATATATAGCATCACGCCAACTCCCACGCGGGGTAGGCAGAGAGTACAGAGAGTTCCAACAGGTTCTTTCCTTACATACCTCTCTGGCTTCCTCCACTCTCATAGTTCGACTCATACACACTCGCCGGTTACGGAGACTCTTGACTTACCCTTCAGATAAGACACGGTCTATATGGTCATGGTAAGATAGTCTAGGTCTTCCCCGTTAACTACATTCTTCCACTTTCGCATTATATTTCTGTTTTGTCATTCTTTTTTCTGACATTCTTTTTATATGCCCGAACCAACGGAGCATACCCTTTCTCATCTTGACTCCGATACTATCTTTCATACCTACTCGCTTTCTTTATACGCTGTTGCGAATATGGTCGCTCAGCGTAACTCCGAACATCTTCCGCAGAGATCGCATTTCGACCGCATTTATCCTGCTTTCGTTCTCTTTCTTACATACCCAACTCTCACTGCCATATAAAAGCGTTGGGACAAGCAATCTGTTATGTATGGCCAGCTGCGCCTTTTTAACTCAAGTGCCGGCTCCCAAGTAGCCTTCCCATCGCATCATTCACTTTATTCCCTGCATTCACTCTTCTGTCTATATCAGCGGTTTATTTCCCATCCTTTCTGAAGGCGCATCCAAGATATACAAACTCATTCACTTGCTCCAGCACATAGTTACCAACCACAATACTTGCATTCGTTCTGGTTTCTTCCCGCTCAAAAACCATGATTTTGGTTTCCTCCCATTCAAATGTAAGCCATTGTTCATGCAATCGTCTCTCATAACTGTGACTAGTGTTTGCAGATCAGTGGCTGTTGGCGCTATCAAAACCGCGTCATCTGTATACAATAGGTGGTGTACCACTAAATCACCCATTTTTACCCCTTTATTCATCGCATTCAGTTTTTGAAGACTTTTATCCAGATATATTATAAACAGTCTAGAGTATAACAGGCAATCCTGTTTGACGCCGATTTTAATGTCAAATCAAGGTGACATGTTACCACCCACCCGTACGCATGCCTTGCTGTCCACATAGGTGGGCTGAACGGCTCGCAACCGAGTGCCGTTTATACCATACTCTGGCAAAATGTCCCAAAGTCTCTTTCACATGACTCTATCAAACGCCTTCTCCAGATCCACAAAACCGCAGAATACCTTCCAGCCTACTGCTAGATGTTTCTCTACGATATTGCGGGGGGAGAAAACTTGATCCGAACATCCTCTCCCAGACCTGATGCCTCCCTGTACCTCGCACAATATTCCATCGGACTTCTTGCGCATTCTCCGTTCAATAATTTTACCGTACACCTTAGCTGACAAGCTGATCAAACTGATGGCCCTGTAATTGGCGCAGTCATATTGTGAGCCTTGCCTTTATACAAGGGTACTATGACTGCGCGGCGCCAATCTGTAGGGACTCTACCGGTCTTCCAGCAAAGATTTGCAAGGACCCAAAAAGCGTCCCGGACGCAAGTTCTACCATATTTAATCATCTCGGCAGATATCATGTCTATTCCCGCAGCTTTACCATTTTTCATACTTCGTATCGCCCATTCAACTTCTTCCATAGTGATGTCCTCCGTGGATTCTGAATTGTACTTATAATATTGAAATGATTAACATAAGCATAATTAATAGTGTTTGAAAAGAAAACCAGTGTCTTAAGAGAGCCGATACCTTTAACAACATTCGAGACGTTAGCGAGAGCGAACTTTGAGGACACTACTGGTTCCTTTAGTATCGCAAGTATATATATATATATATGTATTTATACTACCTACTAATTCTACCTACAGACTTGTACTAACAATATTACAATCATTAACATAAGCACAATTAATAGTTTATGAAATTCAGTATCTATTAAGAGAGCGGGTACCTTTAACATGCGCAAACTAACGAGAATCACCGAAGATATCGTTGGTCTAGTGGGGTATGGTGCGTCTAGCGATCACGATGTTCCTAGTTCCAAATCCTAGATCAGACAAAGTGTAACTGAGGTTTTTTTTGATAATTGTTCCACCAAAATATATGAAACTTATTTCCAGTAAGTGTCACTATGATAAAAGGACATTGTCGAAAATTGACCCAGAACCAACAAAAATTCGAGCCATGCCATCATTATTTATCTATTTTATTAAAATAATGGCAAATACGAGTATCCGTATCTAACTGACAATTAACAATCTAAAACAAACATTTTAAAGTATTGTAAGTACGTATATCGAAGTCGCCGACATGTTTACTGATTGTCAACACACAATATAACCTTATTTGTATTAATGGCTACTGAATTATTACCTCAAAATCTAATACTTTTTGTGCAATATTGCGATTACCCCGCTTGTCCGTTTAATAATAAATGCTTTAAGAGAATTTAGGGTGATTTAAAATCATACAAGTATTTTTCACAGCTATTGGTTCTGGGGAAAATCATGTAGGGGCGCATAACAATGTCCTTTGCACGTATTAATAAGTACTAGGTATCACCTTGTATTATGCAGCACCATTTTTTGTTGGGATATGTTGAAGCAATAAACATATCCCAACTAATCTGGAGCGTATAATTGGCTACGCTTGGTATCGGGGAACTCTGTGTTAGCCGCAACGTCAAAGCACACGATATTAAGTGGAACATCCTGCCTCTGATACAGTCTCTTGCACCGTTTGGTTTAAGTTGAAAAGACATGTAGCCTTTCTAACCCTCAAATTAAGAAAAAATATCGTAATGATAGTCGCTTTAAGCATAGCGTCTATAGCACAATAGGATTTGTAGCCACCGGTGATCGCAGATGTCTGAGGTGTCAGTGATTTCTAGGGGGCAACGGTATTAGTGACATCACCCTGTCATTAGTACTACAACAGTGCAATGGAATGATTCTATTGCTCCTAAGATGTGGTCAATGGAGAGAGGCATAAGAAAATGCCTAGTTACGTCTTGTTTGGAGGTCCTGAAACAATGGCGTTTTCTAACATGAATTGGCATTCGGGTTAGAAAACGTCACCGAGGGAATTTTTAGTACCTTAAAAGTCCTGCATACGTTAATTTTAATCAGAACTAAGCATACTAAGTATATTGAGATGAAATGAGAAATGAAGTACACACACACACACACACACACACAAACACACACACACAAACACACACACATTCACACACACACACACACACCCACACACACACACACACACACCCACACAATGAACTTTAGAAAATAGTGACGTTCTAAAAGAATCTGCGACGAGTTGCAAGCCTTTAAGGTAAAGAAGAATAGCCAACCTTTTGATTCAAAACTTGTTAATTCTGCGACTGTTGTTCCATCTGCATATGATTTGGATTATTTGAAAAAAAAACGATTGTAATTTTTTATTCGTGTGATCATAAAACTTGTATCTTCTGTGGTCGTTTACCTTTACATGAAAAAAAAATGGTAGCACAAATGGTGCTATGTGAACCGTTACTGACATCCCAACCGTCAACTGAACTGAAATAATGAAGCTGATTGCAGAAACTTACCTTGATTAAAGGATAAATTATTAGCACCTGACTGGGCTTGTTTATAGTGGATACACTGAATTCCGAGGCGTCCATAATTAGCAACTGGCTTCTTAGTTGAGTGCTCACAATAATGTCTTATGATCCGTTAATGATAAGCAATGCCTTATCATTCGACAAAGACGATTTGAAAGCAAAAGGGTAAAATTAAATACGATCTAATATCCTATAAATTTACCATCGGTGAAATGTGCACAGGACGTGTAGAAGCAGTATTTCGTCGAACCAAATTAAAATTCATCTGTCCTATAAACATCGTAATGCATATATTCTCTTAATATGGGTGGCATAGTACTGCGTATTGAGCACAATGCCAAACTCTGGTTTGATACTATTTTTTTGATAGGAAAAACACAACTCATAGACCCTTATTATTACAATCCAAAGGATCCCAAAGCAATAAGTAAATCGAATAAAAATTGGTCATTAATTAAACTCCTGTTTGAATGCGCTCTCTAATTGAACAATTCACGTGGAACCAAAGAAAATACGACCTGCTATTTATCAGCCAGAATGCTACCTAGAAAAAACTTTGTACTAGAACAAAAGATAAGAATGTCCACCTAACGTAGTGCGCTTGCAGCAATTTTGGAAACCAGCCAAATGAGAGTTATTTGGCATAAGGCTATTTTTCGCTATGCTAATTTTGGGAAAAGAAGGAACTGGGTGTTTTGACAAAAAAATGTTTTCACTGACTTAAGTGTTGCTTGCCTAGCTCTTTTAATTGCTGAATGATTTAAGATTTCTGTCACATGTTGAAGATAGTTAGGGGAAAATAATCAGAAATGACTGGGTCCCTCTCAATTTTAAACGACAACAAGGAAGAGACTCTCAGGAGATCTGATGATATAAGGTATATGACGGCAGCACCGTTCAATAATGGTGAGATAAACCTTACACCTTTGCAAATAGTTAGCCTTCAAATAGTCCCAAATAATTAGTGTTTCAGAAAATAAATAGACTATTTTCTGTATGAACTCGTTTTGTTGGTACAAGAATAGGATGATTATTTGCGATTCCTGACTGTTCGCTGTATAAGACAAATTGGACGTGTCTAGCTGCTATCCTGCTGAGCTTTTTTTTCTTTTGAGTAAAAAGTCGTATAGAAACGATGGAGGGAATCCTTTGACCAGCATTAGGATACGAACAACCAAAGTATGATGACAGTTTAAGATTTAATTTATTCTGTAAAGTAAAAACGATCTCATATTATCTCTCTTATAAATTTGTAGCAAAAAAAGGAATTCCAAATTACAGGCAATCAAGAATCCACGTTAACGAAAGGTAAATTTAATTAAAATTGTACCAAGGCCACTGTAATAATTAACCAACAACTCTTTTGGCCCTCAAGGGACCGAGCTTAAAATATAGCACACTATAATTTAATTAAAAGCTTCGAAACAATTTGAGTCCTTCGCCTGTCGACCTTTAATTTTAGAGTCATCATATTTTGAAGGTTTCAGCGATTATTATAATTATTTCTGGAGTTCTTATATATATCTGAAAATAAGAACATAAATGCAATAAAAACGATAATCCTATTTTTTTAAAAGCAACAGTGACTTTAATGCAACTAGAAGTAATTTATCCCCACCCATTTATAAGTTTGAGGCTATAAAACTTATAAAAAAAAAAACAATATTTTCTACCGGCTAATCATGGAAACTATTTTGTAGCAAATATTTGTAGACGAAGTCCTAGAATTAGTAGTACATGACTTCAAAAATATAGTATAGGATGTTAAATGTGGCTCCATCACTCAAACGTTTAAATTGAGGAGCCAGTTTACTGGAATAAATCAACTGATATTTCTAAATGATCAAAAAATAGTCCTCAATCCATACAGATATCTGACTATTCCGAATCAATCTATATGATTTGCGAGATATCAAAGTTCCTTTTCACTACACCTGTAAGTTTCACTGTAATTGCCACTGCTGCCATATCGGGAGCAACCCCATGCTCTGATTTGACACTGGGTATTTTTCGATAGAAGGTACTACAATTTTTCCCCCTTGGTTTTGAACCCATTGCCTCATGATTGCCACGCGCATTACACGCTACTAGACTAACAAGTTAGTTAAGTCATAACTAAGATTATTTGGAAAATTCATAGGTTAACCTCAGCATATGTAAACCTGTGCCTGTAGCCAAGTGAATTCTTTGACAGTCGTTAACGATAGAAAACGAGGAAATGTATGGGAATGAAATTTTGCAACAAAAAAGTTACGATGTTGGACCAATTGCGTCAAGAAAATAGAAACAAAACGCTTAAAAAATAATAATATGAGCCCAGTTAAGAAACTGTCCCACCGTTGAGCACGGGCCTTTCAAACTGAGAGGGCTTAGGCCACAAAACGCTTACCACGTATCTAATCCCCTCCGATTTATTTAACAGGGTTGATAATTGTTTAGAAGCCAATAATTTGCCTTCAGTAAACAAGTTTACATACGAACGAGATACATTTTTGGCCGTCCCAAATAAACATTTTCGATTAATATTCGGCATACAAATAGACAAATTATTTGAAACGCACAACACTGGGATTACGAAGTTATTACGCTCGGCGGGTTCAAACCTGCGGATTTTGCGGTGATCCACTGAAATCCGATATTGTGAGGCACCCGAATGTTGGCCATTTATATAATTTTATTATTATTGCTTAACAATGTTTGGTTTGATGAATAATTTCAGATTGGAATTGTGGTTTGGTTAAATTGACTTCTATTTGACATGCATGGATTTAGTTGAGTGAGGCTGGTTCTGAGAAAATTATATTTTAAGAATAGCATTTAAGAATTTCATTGTAAGTCTCTGTGTGAATATTCTCGATGATGCCAAGCTTCAAAAGACATATTAAACCTTTGATGACACATTTACCATATAATATGGAAGGTACTCGTCAAGTCAAGTTGAGAGTCTTATGGGCAGGTCGATAAGTTTTTACAGCAGATAGCTACAAATCTGCTTTTAATCTGCAAGAGTATGATCCTTTTTTTATCTCTCACATTGATTTGTGAAAGAAGGCATTAGCCCTAAATATTATTTTTACCGAAATGTACAAAGAATAATTTTGTAGAAGCAACATTCAATTGGTGTCCAAAATCTTGCACACTGACATTGACTGCAATTTAAAAACGGAACCCAGTTAAAATAAACACAACAAGATTAATAGCAAAAGGACCTGACGGCGCAGTGGACTTCTTATCGACAAAAATCGGAGTTGTAATCGATTCCTATAATTTGTAATTCCTGAACATAGCAGAGTTTTCACTGACGTAACGTCAAACGCTGGAGAGGCGGCCTTTTTTGGTTGGTGGAGGGAAGTCATTAAGGGGATCGAATGATAGAGCGCGCACTCATTCACTTAGTCATAGGCGGATGTAATAATTTCAATTAGGAATTATTTAATCAATCTTTTGTGATATTTGTAATAGTTATAGTGTTAAAGTTATTTATTACATTAGAGTAATTATAAAGTGGTAGTATTTTATGGGAATATCTTCTTCTCGCCTGATTATTCACGCCATATTGTACAATCGAGTACTCGTACCGCAAGATGGAAAACCAAGTTGAAGAGAGCGAAGTCCCTTTAGATCTCAAATCAAAAGCTACGCACAGTATACACAAACAAAGAAGACGGCGTGCGAAAACACATAAATTGAATCAATTACTGTGACATAAACATGTCTTTTGTGCGACGGAAACTTTAATGGTGTTCTTATACATAAATTATAAACAAGCTTAGTTGATGAAACATTTTAGAATGAGGTTAGTTTTCTGTAAAGACGTTTTTGTGTAGTGCAAATCTAGCTGCTTTATCGACATACTTTACAGTCATATGAGACTATGAGAAGAACGAAAATATACTCGGAAAAGATTGGTAGATTGGAACAAAATCCCTGAACGTAGTACCAGGATATTACAACAGTACCAGTTGCTCAAGTGGCAGTAAGCAGGATAGTCCGCTTATTTATTATGACATCTGGCAGTGGGTCTTCGAAGTCATAGACCCTGTGGCGTTGGACTTTCGATTAGTTTGCTATTTTTAAAACTTTCTACAAAAACTACAAACACGCATATTAGCTACGATAAGCTCAGAAAACTACCGGAAAAAAGCGACAAATTTGCTTTTTCTAGGTATTTAAGGGATGCATCCACAGAATTCGTGATGATCACAATGTATGTGGTTGCACCTTTGATAAAATATACAAGAATAATTCAAGGCAACCACCGCGGACGTATGTACTTTCCGTATTTTGTTTGTATCTAAAATGATAGATCGCTTTCAATGAAATTATTAAGAGACAGACGAAAGCTAAAACCGAACTTCTTTGGAGTTTTACCAATCACCTCTCCTGAGGCTTGCGGACATCCTGCACACCCTAAATTAGGATTTTAATTTCAATATATTCCAAACCAGACTTAGAAACATAATATATGTTGCCAACAAAATAGCAAGATCCTAAATCTAAATTTAGAAGCTTACTCTGTATTTCCCAGGATACCAGGAAATACTAGATAAGATCAAAATCACTGACTAAAATGTAAAAACAAGACCAAAAGATCAAGATTCAATTGCAAACATTCCATTTCAAATACCAACAAATAAACCACTCCACCCACTATGTCTTGTAGCCGCAGGTTCAATTCCCGCACGGGAAAAATCTTTGTGTGATCCACAATTATTAGTTCCGGTCTCGGTATTTGTGTATGTGCAGTTTCATGTTTGTAAACGCACCCATGATACAGGAATAAATCCTAGTGGGTAGCCCCACTAGTAAATAAAAAAACATTAGCTCTTTATGAAGTAAGATTTACCAGAAATATGTCAAAGGAAGTCGTTACGTCATAAAGATAACAAGTTAACACATTGGAAGTATCCGACTCACAATGGAATTTGCGAACAAGTTAGGCCGTGACACTTTAAATTTAATTTTTGTATTCTTAACTATATGAATACGAAAGTAATTATCTCGTAACATTGTTCTTGACATCGGTAGAGTGCAATTAATGCGATCAATGCGAACAACCACAGGTATTGTACATCTGTATTTTATCTGTGCGAACTACTTTTATCTTCCATACCAGAACACTCTATCCAAGCCTAACGATACCTGACCTAAATTCTTTTTTTTTTTTCATCCAGTTAAACCAGCGCCTGGGCGGCAATGGCGGCCTTTTGTGAGGCCGTCATGTCCGCGAAGGAGGAGGCAGAGCGGGGAGGGAGGAGACGTCCTCCAATCCCGCTCGCAGACGGCGCGTTGGGCGAAGGCGCAGGGACTACGTCCGAAACGACCTTCGCCCACCGTAATCTCGGCCTGCAGGCGTCGGGTAGCACTTAGCAGGCCCGCACCGGCAAAGCGCTGCGTCCGCGCAGCCTCCAAAAGCGGTAAGGGGAGACCGAACTCCCCTACACGTGTCTAGGTCCGCGCCAAACTGCGGACCGAGCCCGCCGGTGCCACAGAGGTCATGCTGGTGACGATTCCTGTGGCTCGGCAAAAGGGCAGTGGGACGCCGAGGGGTTTTAGTGGGTGCAAGCCCCACATAACTACCCAGGCCGTGAGTTAGGCATTTCCCCTCGTAAAAAAAAAGAAAAGGTTACGCCTTCTGACTTGAAAATGCTTTCGCCAAGGCACACTAGCCGTTTACAATTGAATATTCAATACGAAAACGAAAACTTCACTCAAACACAGTCTAACAAAATCTTTTCTACGGTGTGGACGTACCGTTCCCGAAAACACGCTACAAGGGAAACAAACTCGAACCGATCTAGAGGAAATCAGCGCCCTAGTTCAAACTTCAGGAAATTCAAGACCGCGTATTGATCAGCAGAGCTATAACTCCGAGCCCCTATAGCAGGAGGCAATGGAAGGTGAAAAAGGTACTACTCGGTCTCATTTCTTCCTGTACATTTTAATATTGCGAAAAATATTAGAGATGGCTGATTCCAGTGGCTCGTTTTATCATCTCTAATATTTTCAGTCAGGTACTCGTACAAAGGCTAAGTACAATTTTTTTCTGTTTGTTTTGTCTGAATTAAATCTGAAGAGTCTATAACTTTATCAATATTCATTTATTTATTTCAGAAAAGCTTACAGTCTAATTACACAAAGACTTAAATTATGATAATGATATGTTTGTATTTGATGTATTAGTATATATTAATAAAATGTGGCTGAATGAATATTTAAGGAAACAATTGTTCTAAGCCTTTATAACTGAGATACTTAAACAGAGAAGAAAATAACAACAAATTTAACAAAATCAATTAATTGAAAGAGCACTCGCGTCAACGAAATAATCAAGAGTAAAATGGCGTATATAATCGAACTTAAAATGGAATAGGGAACTTGGCACTTGGCATATTCTTCTTGGCTTCTTGATTCGGAAATATTTTATAATGTGTTTACATAAAATCATACGGCAATCTTAATAACGTAAAGTTGCGTTAAAGCGAAGCAACGATTGCTGGACTGTTACCAAATTTTACTATGTTTCTCCCTAAAAAGACCACGTGTTCGAAGATGGACAAATACCTGGTAACGCCCAAAACAACAAAGTATTCCATCGTACTATAGTCAAAACCATCAGAGTCAGAAGTGAAAACTAAGTTTTGCACTCCCCATGTCCCTGCAGCCTGCCACATAATAAATGTTCCTTAATTGAGGACATTATTAATGTCACTCTTTAGAACTCTTATTCGCTATACCCAATTAAACACGTAACGCGGTGCATTACGATTACTTTGATATTCATCGCTTCTTCCATACCACCGCTTACATTCCAAGTATTATAACATATTCGGCACTCAAGACCACCACCACCAGCATTTAAGAGGGGGTGTGGAAGCAGTGATAGCCTAGTGGTTAGACCGTTGGACTGCAAAGTCAAAGGTCTCGGGTTCAAACCCAGGCACGCACCTCTGTCTTTTCGAAAGCAGGTGCGTATTAAAGATTAAATATCACTTGCTTTAACGATGAAGGAAAACATCGTGAGGAAACCTGCATGCCTAAGTGTTTCTTGAAGGTGTGTGAAGTTCGCCAACCCGCACTGGGCCAGCGTGGTGGACTATGGCCTAAACCCTCTCAGTTTGAGAGGAGGCTCGTGCCCAACAGTGGGACAGTTTCTTAACAGGGCTAATATTATTATATTATTATTGGAAGATATGATGCATGAGGTGGAGAAGTCTGTAAGAAAAAAACCCTGTTGAAACTGTGTACTGTCGCAAGGGATCTGGAGTTATGGTACTGATAAATAGATAGAAAAGTATATTATAATAACTGTCCAGATTAAGCGAGACACGTTGCTATAAAAATAGTAGTAGGCGTTCCGATTTACGACCTTAAAAGCGTCTGGCAGAAGTTAGGGCTCATAGTAAGTGTCTAGTATCAAAGGATGGTTTTTAACAATATTTTGTGTAACATGTATTGACTGCCTCGTTCGTCTAGTGGCAAAGCATATCGCTTTGTGATGACGAGGCCCTGGGTTCAAATCCTAGGTCGGACAAATGAAGTTTTTCTAACGAAAAGTATCAGTATCAGTCTGGAGTCTGGAATTGTGCCCGGTATATGGCAATAGGCTCGCCCCCTTTTACATGGGACCTAACATCGTGCGCGAAACGTGGTTGTACTCAGTACACCTCTGCGACCCCCGCTTGGGGAATATAGGCGTGACGGTGTATGTATAACAACCAGCTTTCATAGTATGACGTAGGTTGGTACTGATATTTTTATACACTTTTTGTACCCGTTTCCTCCAAAACGGCCCAGGTTTGAAGCTTGCGAGTATGCACACAGTACGACAAAGAACTTTTGGCCCACGGCCAAAATCGAAACTAACTGCATGGTAGTTGCAGAATTGCCGTGTGCTATTAAATTTACCCAAGTTCTTTTTTAATTAGCTACCGTGCGGACCCACCTGTTCAAATATATCCCACCACCACCATCCACCATTTCAACGCCTTTCAGACAATATCATACACGGGCCAAAAGATCTTTGTAACACTGTAAGTTCGTGTCTACATATTAGACTAATTATTTACATAATGGTAGCTTTTATCAAAAGACGTAGATCTAGCTAGCCCGGAATCTTGGTCTATACTTAAGCACCATCAGTACAAGGTGTAACATAATAAACGCAAGACCTCAGACACCCCAATTAGAGAATTGCTGTATAAATTCAAAACGAAAACCAAATTTCCAAATGTTAAGGTTTTTACCCCTTTTTTAAGCACTTTTATACCCCAATTAACAATAAAACCTGTACGTGTATGTGTCCATTTTGAGAAATACGGGTTAGAAATGCATTTGTTATCTCCTTATTGCTATGAATCAAGAATAAATTTCGTTTTTTATAGCGCATTGAAGGAGTAAAAGCATTTTTAAAAATTTAAAAAAAAATGTTAGGTACTTTAAAAATAGTTTGAATCAATTCAGTTATCGATTTAGAACAAACTACTTTCAGGTCTTGCGTTTATTATGTTACAGCTTGTATACAATTACACGATCATTTCCCGGAGTTATCGTAACTTGTCGCGTTTGGTTATAGCGAATAAGAGCCCAGAGTAGTGTAAATTAACTTGGTAATGAATGTGAAACTATAACTCTGCTAATGATAAAGGTCATTAGCTACATTCAAAATATCATTACGAAACCCCATTTAGTTCCTTTGAAATAGTTCTGGAGGCTTAAAAAAGGCAATGACTGAAGCAAACGCTTTAAGTGTTATCTTTCCTGCTGAAGCTTACAAGCTATATATAAGTCTAGGATTAATTAAGGTCGGCCGACGATCTTATGAGGATCACAGAAAGTCGTTGGATGCAGGTGGCATAGGAATGGCTGCGCTGGAGTGATTGGGGAGGTGTATATTCAGCAGTGGACAAGTATAGGATGAGACGACGGCAATTTAGCGTAGTGGTTAAGAGCTTAATCCGCTCCGCCCACTGTGTCTTATAGTCGCGGGTTCGATTCCCGCATGGGGCAAATCTTTCTGTGATCCACAATTATTTGTTCCGGTCTGGGTATTTGGGGTTTGTGAATTTTCATGTTTGTAAACGGTTCTCGGAACAATATAAACAAGACATACAACTTCTTCAAGACAATAAGAATCATTTGGCATCGCTTATAAAAAATCAGACTTCTATCATAGAAGTGGAATATAATGTGTAAAAGTGGACTGAAGATTCAATTCGTAAACAATACAAAATGTTAAACTATCTATCACTGCAATTGGACAAATTTAAGAATGTTTTGAAAATTGAACATGTAGCGATTCTCATGAACAATGATTTTACTTTGGAAGCTATAGCAGCCGGCAATATGATGAGGCAGTTAGAAACTATACAAACTGCACTATTGGATACAGTGACAGACATATATCATGGCAGATTTAATTTTCACCTAATATCTTCGGAACAACTAAAGGAAACGTTAAGCGCTATATCAAGCCATCTTACGAAATACCTCTCACTACCCATAATTTACAAACCAATTTTAGGAACATATTCAGTTTGTTAAAAGTCAATGCAAGAATGACAGAATAGTGTTTGTTGTTTGAGCTACGGCTACCGTTAGTAACCCGAGACTCATTTGATAGTAAAAATGTACTCAATTCCGCACGCCATCAGTAATTCAATCATGGCTCGAATTACACCCATAGCAGAGTACGTAGCTATAAGTTTGAGAAAGCATTATTTATTGTTGTCTGAAAAGGATATCAAGTCATGCCTCCAAGACGGATGTAATGTACATCTTTGCTACCTACAACGACCTATTTATCATCTCAGGAGTGATGATAACTTATGCCAAATAGATCAAGGTACGGGAAAATTTAAAATTATTTATAATACATGCAATAACGAATGGAAATCATTTAGCAAGATCAATCAATACTTGTATTCTTGTTGCGGAGTGTGTCATATACGTGTCTTGTGTGAATATCACGCATTAGCAGGACAAATAAAAAAGGCAGGTATTATATGGATTGAACAAGGATGTTTAATTAGAACAGATAACATTACAATTTACGCGCACTATGAGGGTACAAGTGAATTAAATATCAAAAATCAGTTCTACTTGCCGGAAGTAGAACCTATCACATGATTAACACTAACTTTGCAACTACTTTGCTGCTCGTTTGTTTGAAAAACAAATAGAGGAGAACAAAATACAGATCGATAATCTCAAAGGAAATGAAAACGTATCAAAGCAAATCTCCTATCATGATGTACACCATGACACTGTGATTTACGCAATCATGGGACTGATATTGGTGTTTGGAATAGTCATCGTGGTGCGGAGAATCCGTACCAAGCGATCAACGCGTCAACAGTCGACGGCGGGGAGGGTAGAGCAAGGAAATCCTCACTGCCCACTGCAACACATCTGTCATCTGCCGGTACCTCCAAACGTAGCATTTCCAGTGTCAGTGAAAGTGTTCAGTGTGAGAGTGGTAGTGAAGTGCAGTGTGAAGGCGTATATAGTGAAATTCCCCAAACGCGTAAATTGGATAAGAGCACCACGCCCATGCCTATAAAATTAAATATACTTAAGGACGCTAGTACATAATATCAAAAGTAAGAACGGCATCACCTTGTCAGTAGTATAAGGAGCCAATGTATTCATCTTGTATCACTATCACGTCCATCTTTCACGCTGCATCCTGTGCCCCTAGGAGCATATACCATGCAACCGTGGATTTTTCTATTTTCAGCAATTACACGCGGCGCGTGCGACACCATTTACTTCAATATCACGAAAGTGTAGATTAGTTCGCGTTCAACCAATAAGGGTAGCGCGTGCTCGCGTATCATAAGCATTCATCAAGTAATTAATTTCAGTTCATTTCATTAAGATATTTAGTTTTCGGACAATACAATTTACTATCAAGTTTTGGTGTATTATTTAACTTTGAAATAAAACTATTTTACGGATTTTATCGCGGTTTATTTTTGATTTTTAAGTTCCCAGTCCCTCCCGTGATGAATGCTGCAAAGCACTAGAAACGTCGGGAACTTAAAAATCAAAAATAAACCGGGATATAAAATCCGTAAAATAGTTTCATTTCATGTGTAATATTCGCGTAAATCTAAGAACTCAACTATCACTTCTATTCAACAAGGAACCGTACAATATTCCCAGGTTCATTAATATTCGATCTTAAAATTTATTATTTGTTTTGTATTTAATTCTATTATAGTTCTTAATTAAATATATAAATTTACAATTTATATATTTAATTCTTATTGCGATGTTGACATTATTATCTTGCACTATGTTTTTTTTGCATTACTCGTGCTGACTATTGTCTTTAAATGTTGTATACGTCTATAAAGGCTTGTCATCTTGTCTCAGACTGTATCTGTATATTACGTTGTTACTTTTGTGTGATAATTCGATGGCGTATCTTTCATAAATAAATAAATAAATGAACCGATCACATTTTTATTTAAGTACAGCTGCAGACTTTTTCATTACAAATAATCTTTGCAGAACTCAAGTGTTAAGCGGACGTAAAAATAAAAAAGTTTTAGTTAATTCTTGTTATTTCTTAAGAGTAACCAACTGCCTTATAAGACGTCGTATACATTAAGGGCAAATGTTTCACGACATTAGTGACTTGTGATGTTGCGCCAAGTCTAGCTAAGCAATATGAAATATCGCAATGGAATGCGAAAAAACTCTTATCTAACTTCCATCGCATACACGATTTCCTACCAATGTTCCCAACCATTTCCGAACTCGGTACGCACTAACAAAATAATGTCGTGTCCCAAAAAGTACAATCAAGAATTGTCGATTTTATTTACTACCATAAGATTCCACCAGTATTGGGTTAAATCGTGGGAAAGTGTAGCGTGTAAGAGTATCAATTACCAAGTTTTCGATCCCAATTCAAAATATCTTATTAAATCTGAAATTAAAAAAATAACATTGCTGTAACATTTACATAAGCAATCACTAAATAGTTAAAAATAGTCCTTCGGATAATCAGCCTGGTTTAAAAATAGCCTTTTTTTAAAGATGACCATGATGTGATAATTAATAAACAGATGGTGTTATAAGTATTAAAGCAGAAGTTCGTACTCCACAAGGGATCTAGCGTGGTGAAATGGATTGGTAGATAGAAAACAGAAGTAAAAATTGTTTTTGACGAACAATATACTATCAAACCAATCCAATAGTTGCATCGTCGTGAAAGAAAATAAGATGATCTGTTTCAGTAGATCGGCTTAATCGGTTGGAGTTGAAGGACCAATAAATCAAGACGATGAGACTGGATCACCTACTAATACTAACGATTTACTCGACTTATGACAAACACGAATACTGCGAAACGCACTAAAATGGTCAAATCAGAAAAATAACTAATAATAAAAATGACGAATCCGAAAAATGACAAGGATTTAAATAGGTAAAATTGAATTAAACCTAAAGAAATCGTAATAATAATTTCTGTGGCAGTGTACTGGCCATATTAACCGAAGAACCGATAACTGCTGGGGTAACGAGTTCTTGTGTGAATACCACGGATCGGCAAACAGTGCAGGACGCCTTCAGGCTAGGTGGAGCAATGATCTCCATTACGCATCTGTTAGAAATTGGACGAGGGTAGCTAAAGATCCTAGCAATTTTATTTCCTTAAGAGAATGAATATTATTCAAATTGGGCATCATCATGATTCGGTATTATTAGTAGAATTTGACGTTATTAGGATTTGGAATTCTTCAGGGTTGACATTATTCATCTTTGACATAAGTCGGCTAAATCATACTAACTACTAACACTAAACAACAAATCCCTCATAAAACCAAACAAACAATGCTGATTATTTAGAAAATAATACTGTTTTGTGAGTATGATAATTTGCGACCGTGAAATTTTGCGAATTTGACAAATTGCACGTATGAAAATATGTCATGGTGACAATTTGAAAACGTTTTGAGAACGTGACAATAAAAGTTGCGTACCCATATGATAATTTGTGACTGATGAGGATGATGAGGATTTAAGACATATTGTATGAAAACAAAAGCTAAAAAACAAATATTCAATTTAAAATCATGAAAAATTTTCTTAAAATAATTTAACATCGTAACTGGATGCATATAAAATGCAACTGAAGTTCACTGAAACAGAAAAAAGGATAGCTATCAGAAATTCCTCTCCATTCGCTCAATCTACAAAAACATCAGATTTAAAGATAAAACAATGATTCACATGCAAATCTATGTTAAAGTAGCATCGTTGCATACGTTGAAAGCGAGGACTGGGCCCTTATTCGCTATGACGAATCTAACACGTAACGCGGCACGTCTCGATAAATTCGTGAAATGATCGCTTAGTGGTACTCCAGTGGAATACAGAATACTGTTACAGGATCATTTCACCAAGTTATCGTAACGCTTCACGTTTAGTCATAGTGAATAAAATCCCTAACGTAGATGAGATCCCGTATTAATCCGGTCAAAACCAAATTGACATTTGCAAGCACTGATTTCGGCACTAGGTTCATTCGGACGTTATATTGAATGTTTGTTATGGATATTGAACATGAAAACAAACACCGTATGAAATAAAATCATTTTTGTAACGGATTGGCTGGCATACATGCATACATACTCTTTTTGAAAGTTAGCATTTTGAGAAATGCCACTAAACTGAAGTTATCTGAAACAGTAAAAAGCATAGCTATCAGAAAATACTCTTCGTTCATTCAATCTACAAAAACATCGGATTTTAAAGAGAAAACAATGCCTTACTAGACCAGCTGGGCAGTGTATTGGTCATAATCTTTTAGCAATTTAGCTACATCAATACGCTATCAACGCCCTTAAATTGTTATATCGATGCGGACGGGCGACAATAGCTTGGGAAGATGTCATAGCGTGCATCGTGTTTAGTGGTGTCCAGAAGACTGTTTTTATTGCACGTCCAGATATTTTACCAATGTGATTTTAAATAGGCCACGTTGTAGAAAACCACCATTCCCGCGGCTGAAAAGGTTTACAATCCTTTACCCATTTCTCAAACTCAAACTCATATAATTTATTTTGTATAAGCCCTGCGCGGGCGCTTACAAATAGTCAATATACATATTTTTTTTCAAATCTAATTTAACTCTTAATCGACCACCGGATCGGAACGCGGCCTCCACTGAGAAGATCCGACAATGAAACCCAGCAGGCTTGATTTTTCATAATTTTTTTTCTCTTTTATCCATAATTTTTTTTTTATAAATCATATTTTGTGAATACAATGTTTAGGTTACAATTAAATATTTTACGATCTATCTCCAGTGTGATGCCGTACGACCGAGATATGAGACTCATGATGATATTTATAAAGAGTGTCTAAAGGATTTCAGATGGACCAGCCCCCACAAACAGCACCCGTACACGAGTATGACTACTGGAACATCCATCACTCCCCTCGACCATATTACAGGGCAGGGAGTGTCCCGCGCCAGACAGCCACCGCAAGCAAAGATATTATAGTGCGCATGACCAAACCAGAACCCCAAAGACTGTGTTCAGATTGGGTCCACAAAGCAGCAATATCCCAAGCTCGTCAGGCACAACACGTTACGCTTTAACATTACTAAATAATATGGCACTTCAATCCTACGCAGTCTTATCTTCTATGTAATCCGAGATTTTGCAATATGCCTTTTTCTTACATTGTCCTAGACAAGCCATGACCCGTCAAATTGAGCAAATATCAAAAAATTCTCAAATATTAAACAATCCATAAATATTAAATGGCATAAATGAAAATCGTAGCACATAAATATAGTACACTAAATTGTTTGACATGTCCACAGTAGGCATTTGAAGTAGCAGCCTGTCAAAGGTAATTTTTCCAACCTATCCTTCCACTTCAACCAACTGATCCGATCAAATAAAACGAGTCTCTTTCAACGATACACCTACTTCATTGGTACATTTACAAAAAAGAAAAAAGAGATATTGATAATACTTTATAATGACAAGAGAACCGAAAACCACAGAAAAAATGTCAATACCAATTTAAAAACAGGAGAAAACAACAAAAGACAACATGTCGGCCACCTGGTAATGAGAACCCAATTAATCCGATCGAAATCAAAATGACAAGTTGTAAGCACTGATTTCGGTTTTCAATTTATTTATCCAACATTAATTTGCATTAAATTGTTTCAGGATCGCGTAATTGGGGATTGTTAAACATTCAATTTTATTTTGTGTATCAACGACATCATTGTTTTGCAAAGAAATAATGTATAGTTGAGTTATTTGACTTAAAAAAGCTAAGTATATTTTAGATTCAGAAGTCTATTGGGGCAGCTTAAATCGTTCGAAGAAACACTGAATATGATGATCATTAAGGGTCAGTTTACAACTATATTTAAGTTAACGACATTTAGTGACCACAGTATGTAAGTTGTACTGACGGTATTGGTACAATATTGATAAAAGGTTTATTCATTAATACCAACACCAATAAAAATGTTTAAAATACCTTAGTTAATAAAAATACAATACTTATTTCGTTTTTGAATTCAACATCCATTTTTCAAACTATAACCATAACAACAATTCGATTGAAATAATATTTTTTTTTATTTTAACTAAACTAGCGATTTAATTCATACACACTTGAAATTATCAAAGCCAAAACTCCCAGACACCATAAAAAAACGACAAATATAATTACAAACAAACCATCACACAATCAAACAAAAAGTCAATGTCGCAATCACGTTAAATTGATTGACCAAAGAAATAAAAAAATAAATTTACTTAAAAAAAACGACTTCAAAAAGCAAAACACAAATATTTGAAGTTGGTACCGGTTAGTGCAGTCGGTAACTTGGCACCGACTTCAAATATTTATTTTTGATTTTAGAAGTCGTTTGTGTTTTTAAAAATCACGATTTTTATTTTACGATTTTAAGTGACAAGTGAATTATTTACTAATATATATATACCTATTTTATATTATTTTGCTGAGTTGTACAACAAGGTACCTACAGGATTGATATAATAACCATAATAAAGGAATCTATACATTCGTGCTGTTCGCCGTTGAGTCCCCATCTTCAAAGTCCAAAGTTCAATACCGATTTCATTAAAATGGGACCACCTCGAAACTATACTAAACCCAATGCAAAAAGAATCATCAATATCAGTTCATAAATTAAAACGTTATAAAAAAAACAGACGAATTGTGAACCTCCTCCTTTTCTGAAGTTGGTTAATATTCTGATTAGTTCTATGGCATATAGGATTGACGTAATACCCATAATATCTCAATCTACGCATTCGTATTGTTTGTCGTTAAGGAGTTCCCTGGTGTATCTTCCAAGTCCAAGGTCCAATACCGATGATATTAAAATGGGACTACCTTGGAGCTATACTGAACCCAATGCAAAAAGAATCATCAAAATTGATTCATAATTGGCGGAATGATCGCGTAACATACATACAAATTAAATAATAAATAAAAAGCATAGTCGAATACAAACCTCCTTTTAAGAAGTCGGTTAAAAAACAATCATGAACACTTTTGCAATTAATGAGAAAAGTTTGTAAAACAAACACGCTATGATAACCAATCACAACTTCCCACCAGGGTCCTTATTTGCCGTCCAATTAAATATTTAACACGGCATGTATCGATAACTTCATGAAATGGACATTTGATGGTAATCTAGTGGTATAAGAATTACGAGGCATGCCTTTTAAGTTTTGTCGTTTGAAGAAAAAAACACAACTAGAACCTTATAGTACTTTTTATTGTTTTTCAAAGTATTCACCACGTAGCTTAATACACTTTTCGATTCGCTCAAACTAGTTATTATAACATTTATTCCACTCTAAAGTGGGGGTGTTCAAAATGGCTGACTTGAAAGCGTCGACTGCTTGTTCACCGGACTGGAACATTTGACCACGAAGACTTTTCTTAATTTTAGGAAATGTAAAGAAATCGTTAGGGCTTAGGTCAGGACTGTATGGAGGATGGTCAAGAATTTCTACTTTTTCCTGCTTTAAATACTCAATCGTTTGACGAGCGCTGTGTGAGCTTGCGTTGTCGTGGTGCAGGATGATGCGTCGCTTTGAGTTAGATTTTCGCAGTTCGGCGATGACTTGTGGTAAACAAACTGTGGTATACCACTCTGCGTTAACCGTTCTACGATCTTCAAGTACAACAGTCGCAACATGGCCGGTTTTGCCAACGAACATGGCCACCATCTTCTTTGAAGAGAACGAACAACTTTAGTCAGCTTTGGCTCGTCTTGAAAGACCCAGATTATAGATTGTTGTTTGGAATCAGGATCGTAGGCATAGATCCAAGATTCGTCACCACTGATGATATCGTAGACGTGATTTGACTCTCCTCGGTTGAACCTTTGTAGAGTTTTCTTACACCATCTGACGCGGGCTGCCTTGTGATCGTCGGAAAGCAGATACGGTATCCAACGGCAAACTAGCTTTCTCACACCAAGCGCTTCATGCAGGATCTTCTGAATGGTTGTCCCTGAGATGCCTAATAGAGCTTCTATCTCTCGATACGTCACATGACGATCTTCGAGAATTAGTTATCTCACAGCAATGATGTTATCTTCAGTGAAGGCGAATTTTGGGCGTCCTTCGCGAGATTTGTTACTAACACTAGTATATCCACGCTGGAATTCTAAATACCAGCGTTCGACAGTCCGCAGACATGGGGCTTTATCACTGAACACAGATGTAAGCTCTTCAAAACACTGAAGCCGTGTCAGGCCTCTTCTAAAGTTGTTGAAAATTATTGCATGAACATTTTCCTTAGAAAGATTCATTTTCGTACGTAACCTGACAGATTCCAATCGACGCTGTGACTAAACAATAGCATTAATCCTAATACTTTCAACTGGTTTGAGATTCAAAATTTAAACACTTTCGAATATAGAACAGTTCCAAATTCAAAATTGCCGGGAAATATGGAAACGACAGAACTTAAAAGGCATGCCTAGTACCATTCCACAATCATTCCTCGAAGTTATCAAAACGCACCGGATACGGTCCACGCGAATAAGGACCTAGCTTGGTCGGGATAAGGGATTTTTAATACAAAGCAAACATTGAACACATCAGCTCAATTACCCATTTTGTTTGCTTAGCGCTAAGCTGTGGAGTTGATAGGTCGAGATACTGTATAGTTTGTTATTATTTTTCAATAGTTGCCCGTGTTACTACCAGACATACTACCAATAGTAACCGGACAAAATCGGGCGTATTTCTTCCAACAGGCCTAGTAGCAAGATAAAAAGTTTTTACTAAAATGTAGCCGTAGCTGTAGCTTTTTGTGGGCAGGCCCCATACAAGGTGGACCGATTACCTGGTGATGAAAAATGAAATCAAATTCATTTGAGCATAAACGAAATTAACACCGTCGCTCAAAGAAGTCTGCAGTCTGTGAACATGTCCTTGACCGCACCCGCCATAACATCAGATTTGATAGACCACAAATCCTCGTGAAAGAACACAGATTCCTACCAAGGATGGTTCGCGAGGCTATTGAAATTAAAAAACATCCTAATTTCAATAGAGAAGATGGCTGGGTGCTTCCATCGTCTTGGGATCCAGTAATTAATATAATCAAATCTAAAACCAAGCATAACACTGCAAGACCTCAAGACACCGTGAGCTCATTCTGCGTAGATCGGACCAACAAAAACAAAAATAATTAAGAAGTTTGAGGGTACCCCGGAACAACTATGCCTTTTGGACGTCTAACACCTCAGTCCTTCCCGTGACCATGGGTGCTGCAAAGCACTCGAAACGTCAGAAACTTAAAAATCAAAATAAACCGCGATAAAATCCGAAAAAATAGTTTTATTTCACGAAATTAACAAATTATAAATACTGGTGGTTCCTAAACTAGACGATTGCCTGTATTTTAGGAGCCCCAGAGTTACACGTAATATAATACAGCGATGCACTAAACTTCTATCTATCTATCTCATCACGCCAGATCCCTTGCGGGGTAGGCAGAGAGCAAAGACTTTCAACAGGTTCAGAATCAGAATATTTTTTATTCATGTAAACCATTACAGTATTTATGAATCGTCAAAATAGTAACAAAGACTACCACCACTTCGGAATGTCATTCCTGGGGAGAAGAAGGGCAAGAAACTCCACGGTGACTCTTTTAAAATAGTATTTTTACAAGTTTTCCATCTACATTTTGGTCTGGGGTATGGGAGAATAATGTAGTATCAGGTGAATCTAAATTAAATTAACCACGTTAAACTATTCATGTGAATGGCTACATGGTTCTCTCATTTACAGATAAAGAAATGAGGAAGAAAAATGATAAATTTTATTTAACTACTACAAGAAAGAGAGGAAATAATAAATAATAGTAGCTGAACATGTTATCCACACTCTGGAACATCAAATATCCAAGCATTTTAATCTTTTACATAATCATCTAGAGTATAGTAAGCTCGCTTGCAGAGCGTACGTTTAATACAGGATTTGAATATATTTTCACTAAGTTGAGTGACGTCAAGGGGATATTTATTATAAAATCTAACATAGTACCCCATGAAAGACTGAATTTTAGACAGATGAAATTGCGGTTGATCCAATTTATTTCTATGTCGCGTGTTATAGCAATGCCTATCACCTAGCTGATTAAATAGATCTAAATTTTTCCGTGTGTACATTATGTTTTCATAAATATACTCACAGGGGACCGTCATAATATTGGCTTCTTTAAACAATGCTCTCAAAGGGTCGCGACTACCTAAGTTGTAGATGACCCTAATAGCCCTTTTTTGCAAGATAAAAATAGAGTCAATGTCAGCTGCCCTACCCCACAATAATATACCGTAAGACATGACACTATGAAAGTAACTGAAGTAGACCAACCGCGCGGTGTCCTCATCAGTAAGCTTTCTGATTTTTCTTACGGCATAGGCAGCGGAACTGAGTCGTTTACCTAAAGTCTTAATATGAGGGCCCTATTGCAACTTCTACCATTAAAAACTGCGCTCGCCAACCCGCCTGCCAAGCGTGGCGGGTATGGCAAACCCCCCCAATTTATTAAAATGGAAGAAAAGCGATTGGGGAGGCCTATGTTCAGCAGTGGACAAGTATAGGCTGAGGTGATGATGATGATTGCAACTTAGAGTCAAGCGTAATCCCTAAGAAAGCTGTATCATTTATAAACTCAAGTTTCTCGTTATTTAGTATAATATCACATGCAGTACTTTTCACATTCGGTAAAGAAAACCGTATACATTTAGTTTTCTTGTTATTAAGCACTAAATTGTTGCATGTGAACCAATTATGTACTTGAAGAATAGCGTCATTTACCTCGTCTAAGTTATTTTCATGTCTACCTTCTTTAAAGGTCAAAGAGGTATCATCAGCAAACAACACTACCTTCGCCCGCCCCTCAACTGCTTGAGGCAGGTCATTTATATATACCAAAAATAGAAACGGACCCAGTATCGATCCCTGAGGAACGTCCATTTTAACTAAAGCTCCTAGAGATTTCATTTCGTTTATTTGATCGATTCTTTTCTTACATAACTCTCTGGCTTCCTCCATTCTCATAGTTCATCTCATACACGCTCGCCGGTTACGGAGACTCTTGACTTCTTCTTCTTTGTCCTTTAGATAAGACTTAGTCTATTTAGTCATGGTAAGATAGTCTAGCTCTTCTCCGGTACCTACATCCTTCCACTTTCGCATTGTGCATTAGTTTTGTCATTCTTTCTTCTGACATTCTTTCTATATGCCTGAACCAACGGAGAATACCCTTTCTCATCTTTATACCGATACTATCTTTCATGCTTACTCGCTTTCTTACTACGCTGTTGCGAATACGGTCGGTCAGCTTCACTCCACACATCTTCCGCAGAGCTCGCATTTCCACTGCATTTATCCTACTTTCGTTCTCCTTCTTACATACCCAGCTCTCGCTGCCATATAACAGCGTTGGGACAAGCACTCCGTTATGTATGGCCAGCTGCGTCTTTTGGCTTAAGTGCCGGCTCCCAAGTAGTTTTCCCATCGCAGCATTCACTCTGGTCCCTGCACTTACTCTTCTTTATATGTCAGCGGTGTATTTTCCATCCTTACTGAATGCGCATTCAAGATATACAAACTCATTCAATTGCTCCAGCACATCGTTACCAACCACAATCCTTGCATTCGTTCTGGTTTCTTCCTGTTCAAAAAAACACTAAACTAAACTGCACTAAACTTAAAACTATAAAACTCGGTTTATACACTGCTTCTGTCGCTACTTTACGCCAAAAGTAATGAGCGGTACCACGGCAGCGTCGACTGTTCACATACTCCCTCCGCACTACAATCATCGTTCTGTGTTTCTCTTATGTTTGCAAAATCATCCCCAAAATTAGATTTTACTTTCCTCGAAACGATATGGTTTTTATAAAAATATCCCCCAGGCAGCTTATACTAGCTTTCCCATGGTTTTTCTGATGCAACACCCTCACATTTTTTTAGTATTTTATATATTTCTTTAGTTTGTATCCTTAAGTTTTTTTCCCTTAATTCCAAAAATAATACTAAGCTTGTCAGTCTTGACTTCCGTTCAAAAAACCGCCAACGATCCCATAGTACGGAAGTAGAACATAAGTGGAGCGTTTATACGACTGACCTTCCTTCACTTCACGCGGAAGTGAGCAGTGTGTAAAGTGGTTATTATATTTAATAAGATTACTAGCTTCATCAAGTTTTATTCTTCATAACTAGTTGGCCAGTTCAGTTGGTTGAAGAACAAAAGTTAAAAACGCACAGTACAAGTTGGTCGTCATGGCAATCTTTAGAAGAGGCTTTTGTCTTGCAATGAATATCTTTTGGCTCATGGTGATGATAAGCAGGTAAAATCTGTGTTCGATCGAACACCGAGCTCGTGTGCCACATTTTCGCCAACCCAGCCTTTTACGCGATCATCGTAGCTTATAATTTAAGTCCGTGTTCAACTGATTTCCTTGAGTTATGTCAAACACGAATAATGTCAAATACACTAAAATGGTCTAATCAGAAAAATTACTAACCTAAATAATGCCAAAATAAAAAAATGCCAAATCGAAAAATGGATTTGTTTCTCATTTAAATAGATAAAATTGTATCTAATTGATCTCCGTTGTATAGGAGAAATTGTATAAGAGTAGCCGAGGATCGTAGCATTGGAGCATTTTAGTTTTCTAGATCTTCAGACTGCGTAGCACTCAAACATTTATCACTAACCGTATCATATCATTAACTATCATTACAACAATCATTATTATTTTAGCATTATTATAACTCTGTGGATAGAGAAGTAAAATAATAATCACGGCAATCTTAGCATTTAATTACTTATCAACTACCAAAATTAAGTGTATGGAAAACGACGCATACTCATCTGAATGCGCACATGGCAAAACCGGTTACTATGGCCATTTTTGGGAGAGGCCTCTGACTTGCAGTAGACGTTTTTCAGATAGTAATTATTGCCCCTGTAATCGACCAAAAATGAGGTTTCAATATCCAAAAATTCTCAATAGCAGTTGGAGTCTGACATTGTTCTCGATATAATGTCAATAGGTTAGCTTCCTATTACATTGGGACAACATCGTCAGCTAAATGTGCGAGTACATAATTTTGGTACCTCTGAAATTCCTGCTTTGGGAGACGTTGTTTTTATTTAAAATTATTAGTATACTGCTAAATTTAGATATTGAAAAGAAATAAAAATATATCGCTTTATGCGGGAATGAAACCCACGTATTCTGCCGAGATTTCTAACAATGTGAATACAGAAAGATTACCTCTCAGCTGTGGGCGTCAGTAACATAAGAATGATCGCCCGCCGGCATGGCGGATCACGTGGTTTAATTCCCATCCAAGGCGATAAGTTTTTCTTTCTATAGAATATCCCTAATCGGATTATAGTTGCTTCAAAGAACATTTTAAACTGTTGAAAGAATATTATAACGATCAAGAATTTATTGCAACAAAGGACATATGAGCGTAGGTACATAATACCATTCGCAAACTCGATAAAAAGAAATAAAATTCAGAGACAGCATTGTTTAAGAATGTTTCAGAGTGGTACTAATATGTCATACAGGGCTATTGATTTTCAGTTGCAGCTATGAATCTGCGTGAAAACTCCTCTCTCATGATCAAATACAGGCCTTAAATCCAATGTATATATAATAAATAGATACATATAACATTATGTGTCAGAATCGTAGCATATGGTGAACAGCAATCTCTGCCTACCCCTGTGGGATAAGGTCTAGCCTTGTAAGTATATAGGTATACAATATTATTGATCCTTGGCTAAAATGATGAGACACAACGGATGTATACCTTTTTTCAAGTGAAGAAAAACCTGCATAGGACTTCCACAAACTGTGAAGAAAATTCGCAGGGAGTATCAGACTCCGACCAACCAAAAAGCCCCAAGCAGATATTGCCACTGCAGAGAAGCTCTAGGACGTCCGTTATTAATACTACGCTCCAAAGAGCCCTTCTTTAGAGAAGAAATCGGTAACCTCCTATAACGCCGTGCTCTTGGGGAGTGGCCCCACTTTGGGGATGGGTGCACGGCGCACACTCGTTCTAACGCTTAATTCTTTTCTTTTTCGTCCTTTTTTTAAACGTAGCCTAAGTCGTGGGTGCATTCACAAACATTAAATTCTCACACAAACCCAAGACCGAAACAAATATTTGTGAGTCACGCAAAGATTAGTCTCGTGCAGGAATCGAACTCGCGTCTTCTCAATCCAGGTGGTGGAGCGAGTTCAGCTCTTAACTACTAGACCAAGCCGTCGGTCAATTTTTAGTAATTAATATTACCTATCCATCTATATCATCATGCCAGATCCCTTGGGAGGTAGGCAGAAAGTTCGAGTTCCAATATTATAATGTATTATGTATCGATCTGGATTATCTATCTATGTGTATCATCGTGCCATATCCCTTAGGAAGTAGGCAGAAGAGTTGGAGTCCCAATATTACAATGTATTATCTGTCCATTTGTATCATTATGCCAGATACCTTGGGAGGCAGAAAGTTGGAGTTCCAATATTATAAGGTGTTATGTATCGATCTGGATTATCTATCTATCTGTAACATCATGCCATATCCCTTGGGAGCTAGGCAGAAAGTTGGAGTTCCAATATTATAATGTATTATGTATCGATCTGGATTATCTATCTATCTGTATCATCATGCCAGATCCCTTGGGAGGTAGGCAGAAACTAGGAGTTCCAATATTATAATGTATTATGTATCGATCTGGATTATCTATCTATCTGTATCATCGTGCCATATCCCTTGGGAGGTAGGCAGAAGGGTTGGAGTCCCAATATTACAATGTATTAACTATCGATCTGTATTATCTGTCCATCTGTATCATCATGCCAGATCCCGTGGGAGGCAGAAAGTTAGAGTTCCAATATTATAATGTATCGATCTGGATTATCTATCTATCTGTATTATCACGCCAGAGCCCTTTCAGGGTAGGCAGAGAGTATATAGTTCGAATAATGTAGATAATCGTAGTGTAAAAAATGTAGTGAATCTCGTACAGTAAATCCGTCGGATACGCTGAGCCGCACGGTCTGTTCCACATGAGATTAAACATTTTTAAAATTAAGCTTTAATTGCTGTGGTATTGATACGCGATGACGGCTGAAGCGCACGAACTGACTCGATCGTTTAATTTGTATAGCTATAATATTTGAGTGAGTCTTTTGAGCCTCAGGGTAAACAGTAAACAGTTCTTTGGGTTAATAGTGTTTTTGAGCTGATACCTACGAGGAATAGAATGGTCGACTTGAATAGTATGTAACCAAATAGGTACTCCGTAAAGGTTTGGTCATGTGCCGACGGGCGGGACGGAATCGCTCGGCTACGCTCGGCCGGCGGTCGGCAGCGCGGCGTCCACGTCACGATGCGGGAGCGATGTCACGCCGGGCGGGCGGCCGTCCAATACTCGTAGCGACCCGCTTGCACGCGTAGTGGCGTCTCGTTTCTCCGTGCTTCTTTTATAAACGCGTCGGGCACGACATTTCAGTAAATAACATCTCCCCAGGTCGCGTCACCATCGAGCTCCCGTCGCGCTGCGTCGGCTATGTGGCGAAACCTTTATTTGTGTCATATATTTCATCATAATCGATTATAAAGAGACGACACAAATAACGTTAGAGTACCCTTGCGTATAGAGTTCCAAGTTCTAGTTTGTTCTTTCCTTACAGACTTTTCTGGCTTCTTCCACTATCACAGATCGAGTCAAACGCTTGCCGGTTACGAAGACCCTGACTTGGAAAAAAGTGGAACTAATTCTTTATTTTGTTTTTATTTCTATTCATTCGGGCTGCAACAAAATACCTATTATCATTCCTATTATAATAAATATTATACCACAGACCTCAACAATTAAAGCACGCTGGGCAAAGGTATATAATAACGTTCTAAGTGGATTGAAGACTAATGCAACTAATTAGTAACTAATGAATTATATAAAAAAGCAGCAATAATTAGTAATAAAAACGGGTGTAAAAAAGGAACATACCTATTTACATAGGGCCAAATGGTTCCACGCCACTGTCAGTTGGCAGTGTACCTAGAACGCTGGCAGCATTGCCGCGCTGAATAGCAATGCTTATATGCTGACCAAAATACATACCAGCGTTCCGGTCGCCAGTACACTCCACCAGACGTTTCGAAATTTCTCAAAACATCCGTTGGGCTCCCGGCCCCCACGGACCCAATGTCTCTACCCCAAACGCCTCAAATATGTATCCCGGGCCAAGGGAATCATATTTGCGGCGTTTGAGGTATTCTGCGCTCAGTGCAGCGTTGCCTGCCCGCACCGAGGATGCTGGAAGATGAGATGGAGCGAGAGTGTCGACGCATGTAGCGTCCCACACTAACGGCCGTCCCATCTTCCAGGGTACCAGCGTCATACCATCGGGCCTCTTGCCATCATCTCGATGGAGACCAGCCGGTTCAATGATGGCTGCCATGTTGACGTTGGCAAGGGCACGGCGTATGACGCCGTTGAGACTGGCATGACGCGCAATCCGTCCGGCACTTCTGCAGCATGAGAGTCCGTGGTGGCCGAGCTGGTTGACTCTACTACCACACTGACAATGGTGTGGAACAAGACAAGGAACCCCTAAACGGAGACACAATGCAACACGAAATGCAGTGGGGTCTAATAGGGTCCCAAGATGGACAGAAGGGTGCGCCTGTAGCCAAAGACCCGACTCCCACTCAGAAGCAGCGAGGATACGAGCGCGTTACGCAGAACTAAGGGACGTTTCAATAAGGTTATTCCGTGTAAGTTCGCAGATCGGGCGTTTATACAGTATATATAGTTATAGTGTTTGGACAGGCCAATAGCCAAGCATCCTTGCCTTCATCCAAATATGGGATTTTGAACTTGGTCAAAGAAGGTAGCAAAATTCTTTTTACTAGACCAAGTGTGCTATGGACTGAAGACAAGAAGGCTGGGAGCGATAAATTTGAAATTTTGCGAAACCCCAAACCTCCTTTCCTGACCGGAAGAGAAGCCTGGGACCACGCCCGATCATCTAGACAATAATTTGAAATAGAGCTGACTGTATCTCTCACGATGTTGTCAAGCCTCTGTAAAATGTCGTTATGTGTCCAGAGGTGACAACATCGAAGAGCATACGTAAATTTAGGAAAAAGACAGTATTTAATAATGTTGAAGGCCATGTGAGAGAATTTATTTTGTGCAAGCAATCCGAAACAGACTCAAAATTTTGAACTGAAAAGAATCATTGAGGATGGGACTTCCTAGAAGACGGAGGCTACTGCTATGAATTAATTAAATTAGGTGCCAAATCATTGTTTTTTTTTCTTAATAACGTCTTCATCGGAAACGGTATAAAATAAATAGAGTTCGCACTTTTTATAGTTTAATTCCAAACCGATGGATTTGAGTTCTTCAATCAAGAATTTCAGATCACACAGAACCGTATCTACGTCCCCTCCAAGTGTCCCATCATCGAGGTACCACACATTGAATTTTGACTATAAACGCATGATGATAGGGTGAATTGCTAAACTGAATATGGCCGGACCAAGCGGGTCACCCTGTTGACAGCCGACAGCCGAATATAACTATAACATTGCCGAAGAAAATTAAAACAGTCAGGAATTTTGTGGCTTATTTGAGTCAACAGGGCAAATCTGTCCACCGCGTTAAACGCATTCCTTATGTCAACCTTGAGAATAACTTTACCACCGTCGTTCAATATAAATGTTCGCAATGGCAGCCTCACAGCCGCCTCCCGCGCCAAAGTTGAAAATAATCCTTCAAGGGATTGACAACCTTCCTGCAGCAGACCTTTGCCGAGAGATGGCGGAGAGTTGTACCGACCGCGATAGGTCTTATAGCTCCATCCTTTTTGGAGAAGGCACACAAATTCCCGCCGAAAAGTATGTCTGTAATACAAGAATCAACTTTTTTATTTATCATAAAGTTGATTAGTGCCGTTAGTTGTTTTAGAAGTTTGCCCAGCGTCGCCACAAGCGAATGAAGTGAGATCTTTTAAGTGTTGCGGGCTTAAACCATCAAGCCCGCTCGCCGATCCGCCAGGAAAAGAATTAATGGCATTGGCTACATCGTCCGTGCTAACTTGTATAGGGTGTGAAAAGGTAGGCGGATCAGGGAGACGGTGGTGAGTCGCTGGTGGATGCTTGGCGAGCAAAGCTGTAAGGATCTCGGGTGTGCCTGGTGCTATACTGTCGTTGGAGAAAATCATCCGAGCTGCCCTCTAACGTCACCGTCACTAAAAAAAAAAAAAAAGTCAGTGAATCTGTATTTCTAGGATCAAGTGGGACATGGAGGATTCTAAAAGGGAAAGTTAACAAATGTTCCCAAGCACGTTGTGAGTTGTCTTTGAGAACGATGCTGATGGTAGATGCAAGTGATTCTGCAATGGATGTACGGGCTCCACGACGTATTCGCTTTACTATTAATTTGGTGGATTTAAGGTGACCGAATATTTGCCAGAAGGGGGTGAGAGAAATCTGGTTACTATTATCTCCATACGCAGTTGGTGGATTGTTATTGAATGCAATAGAAACAGGAACGGAAGATGGAAGGTTAGAAGATGTAAGATGTACCTTTTTGGAGTGGATCTTAAGCCCTTTTGGCCCTTTAAAATACCGAGGCTCTGAGCACTCGGGGCATTGGACAAGATTATCCAACGACAGCTGACATGGATTCGCCCCCACTGCATTCCGTGTCGATGGAACATGAATAGACATATAATATACAAAATAAAGCACTAAAATAATTATAAAACAGAAACATACACTATAAACACACAAACATAAAACTGACGCTTAAATCTAGATGTAATACATACCTAATACCTTCTTGCTTAATTCTTCTCCGCAGCGTAAAGAAAACAGAAAAACTTAAGCCATTTTCAATTAATAAAATTATGTTTGAAATGTAAATCTGTCAGTTTTAAAGGAAATAAATGACAGAATTATAACAAAGGAAACGCGAAGGGTAAAAGTACAAGTTGATGTCCGAGTGAGTGTGTGAGTGGCAATGCTTAAGCTTTGTGCGAGGTATGAGCCAGCTCTCTGGTCACCTGTTACTTCGAACAGTAATTCGGACACATCGCAAAATATGCGATGGTGGCTAGGCCCCCACGGACCCAGAGTCTCTACACTAGCGATGGGCGATTGTTACGAAAAAAACTATCGAATGAATCGACAATTGTAGTTACACACATTCGATTATCAATTCATTCGTCCTCACAAAAATACATTCGAATAACAATCGACCAACGAATGAAAATCGACGGCGCATCGCCAATGCGCAGGTCACATGAGATACGGGAGAATGTTCCGATTGTTAGCAATGACTTTTAGTTAATCAGTAATTACTGTTGGTAAAGGGCTTAGGCAAAGTAAGTTTAAAATATCGATTGAATTATAGATAAATTAAAATAAATCTAAAGTAATTATTATCACTATACCTACCCCGCAGGATATCTGGCATGATGATAAAATACACAAATTCCAAAGTTCTTTTTATAAATTATACCTATTTACTAACAGTCGTATACATATTTACTAATAGTCAATAAGTACAATTCATAAAAAATATTTTTTTATATAATAATTTATGTTTATAAGTAATTATATTTATGTACATCAATTATTTTATAAAATATTAAAAAACAAGTCCCGATTCAAATCTATCGAACGATGCCAATATAATCGATGGTGCGTTCGATTCGTGCGTCGATTGCACACTCGTTACTAAATTTACGCGCGCGCGGTCAAAACGCTAAGCAACAATCTAACAATCGAAGAATTATGATTGTCATTCGATTGCATTCGAATAAAAGGAACAATCGAATGATTCGATTGTTTTTAGTAATAATCGCCCATCGTTACTCTACACCCATACGGCTCAAATATATAACCTCTATCGAGGTTGCTATACTTGCGCCGCCTACGAGATAATATTATTTTAAATTGGGCAAAACCAAAAATAGTATGATTATGGTTTTTTTTAGTAAATACACCATGAAGGTAAAAATAACATAAATTTCATCACCTAGCCCAGATAGCAATTGGCGTTTGTACCTTCCTTCGTTTCAATTTTCTTTTTTAGAACATAGAGTATTCATTTTATAAACGTCACACAAAGAAGTTCTTTACAAAGTTCTGAGGAGTTTTGAAGCGAACGGTTCTCTGAGCGGAACCCGCAACTGAAGTTTAATAGAAAAACAGTTACGACGGATGAACTACTAAGAAATTATTATTTTAATAGCTGTTTTATTAGCTGCCTGGTTGGTCTAGGGGGGTTGGTGATCCCGAGGTTCTAGGTTTGAGTTTTAGGTCGGATAATATTGAGTTCACAACTGCCTCGTTGTTCTAGTGGCAAAGCGCATCGCTTTGTGATCACGAGGCCCTGGGTTCAAATCCTAGATCGGACAAATATAGTTTTTCTAACGGAAACTTTCCAGTATGAGTCCGGAGTCTGGAATTGTGCCCGGTATTTGGCAATAAACTCGCCCCGTATAACATGGGACCTAACATCGGCGGCGAAAAGTGGGTGTACTCAGTACACCTCTGCCTCGTTTGGGGAGTATAGGGGTGACGGTTTTTTTTTAATATTGACTTTTTTGCAGAAAAAAACAAAATCGGTATGCAGAATTTAGAATTCTGTTGATAATACGTTCACCCCGTCGCGTCGTTCGGAATGTGGATGTAAGTAATATATATACTACTATATATATATTCTCAAAATTGTATGTTATGACAGCAGGTGGACGAGCCTTTAACTGATCGCGTTTGGCATCAAGGTCAGCTTTACGCTGAGCCTCGAACTCGCGTACTTGGCTGTTCACCATCCTGCGCCATTCTGGCCGCTGTGCTGCCAAACGTTCCCAATTAGAGGGCATTATGTTGCATCTCTTCATGTGTCGCTTTTAGACATCCTTGTACTGAAGGAGGAGACCGCCATGATTCCGCTTGCCCTTCTCCAGTTCAGAGTAGAAGATGCGCTTCGCCACTCTTTCCGGCGTAATCACGTGCCCTCGGTGTGCACGGAGCTTCGCCGCGAAGATAGGTTACATAAGTCATCTTTGAACGCACCAGCGCCATTACTCCGACTAGGGGTCAAAGTAGTCGCCATGGCCGAAATTGGTCGAATCAATCATCATCATCACCATCATATATATACTACTATATAGAGGTATAACTCTGCCATTCCTGCTATTATAAGCATTATACATACCGTTACACCTATATTTTCCAAGCTAGGATGGCAAAGGTATATTGGTACACCCGATTTTCGTTTAAAATGTGTAATAAGGCGCGAGCCTATTGCCAATCCCGGGCACCATGCTAGCCTCTGGATAGATACTGGAAATTTTTCTATAGAAAAATTACAGTTTGAGGATTTGTGGTGTGGACTAGCGGTGGCAGGTTTGTGGCCACCTGCTGTTGGAACTTATTAAGCCTCCTATAACGCTTCATGGAACTTATCAAGCCACCTGTAAGGCTTCATGGAACTTTTCGAACTGCCGATAAGGCTGTAAACACAGCTGCATGACTGTAACACATGAAGGAGTGATCAATGGCTTAATAAGCCGTCCAAAGCATTGGGATGCTTCAAAATGGTAATGCTACAAACATCACCCTAGGATTCGAACCCAGGACCTCGTGATCGCTAAACATTTTGTTCGTCACTAGACTAAAATAAACACTGTCACGCCTATATTCCCCTAGCGGGGGTGGCAGAGGTGTACTATTACTGTTCGTCTACAATGTTAGGTCCCATGTAATAGGGGGTGAGCCTATTGCCGCGGGCCGCGAGCCTGTGCCTTGCACAATACCAGACTCCGGCTGATACTGGAGTTTTTTTATCGCATAACACATTTTTGTCCGATCTAGGATTTAAAACCCCGGACCTCGTAATCGCTACGCGCATTATTCTCCACTTAACCAACAAGGCAGTTAGGAATAAGAATCACCGTTAACCTAATCTACCTTCTAACACTAGGTCCCAACCGACTATCATTGCAACTACTTGAAGACCTCAATAACGACGTCCCATTTCTAAATTGGGCCACTTTAGACCAAACTACTTAGAGGCGAATAGTTGGGAATCGTAAACGACGCTATTTATGTAAAACAGGGTCCCCTTGGCTCCACATTTGTACCTTCATGCGTAATTTACATACATTACCTGGCTCTGATTTACTGTGGAAACGTAACTGTGGTTTGGGATAGACTTGTTGATTAAATTCTTTAGGTGGGGGGGGGGGGGGGGGGGCAATTTACTATGCCTTAGGAACGAGAGATTACTATGGCATAGTAAATTTCAACTTAGCCAACTTGTTAGAACATATTAAGGCTACCATGGTACAAAAGAACATCTACTCATTATAAACCTATCTGGCAACGTAGTACTCGTATGCAGAAGCTGTTGTACAGAAACTGAAACTAGGAAGCATATCTTCTGGAAATGCGATGCATTGGCGGCGTGGCGAATAAATCTACTGAGGGTTACATATCCATTTCCAGAGGAATACAAGCTCTTTGCCCTGGAAGAATCCACAATCTGTTACAGAGAGTATTTTGATCTCCAGGTACATCAGAGCATTAGGACAAAGGGCAGCTTAAAAGATTCCATTAGGTCGAAGTGCGTTTAAGGTAACTTAGTCTATATATACGGCAACTAAGATAAGATAGGTTTGGAATGGAATTATGCTCTCTGCAGTGTGCACAGTGCGCATTATATCCTGGGTGGTGAATGTTCATGTCTATCTATTTCATCACGTCAGATCCCTTGCGGGGTAGGCAGAGAATACAGAGTTCCAACATGTTCTTTCCATACATTCCTCTCTGGCTTCCTCCACTCTCATAGTTCATCTCATCCCAAAACTTCTCAAAGTCCTGGGGTGTCGATGTCAACGTTCATGTCAATGAATATATTATTCAGATCATAAATAAAATTACGTCTAAGAAACGGGCGCGTTTGCGTAACTGTAAAAATGATTAAAGACGTCGAATCTTTTTATTTTGGTAGTTTTATGTCGCAAACTGAAGCATTTTATCGCGCTCTCGCATTGGTTACGGTTAAAATCACCTAATTCGAAATAAAACTACGCCCATAGTTGTGCTCTTATATTCCGGACCGTCACCTTTAAATTTAGTACAAATAATATGTCAGTATGTTCATGGCATTAGTAATAAAGCGCGGCCATCAAGATATATTGTTTTATTACGAACAATTACGAATTTAATCACAAATGCCACCCTTTTCTATAACCACCCTCAAATAAATAGAAACTAGATATCCATGTGAATGACAAAGACCACTAATATAACATCGACAATATATATGTAAATTATAGTATAAGTCTACAGCAACATTTATCCAGACACATTCTAAGTGGAAAAGTAGCCTTTCTCCTGAGCCAGTTTCGGCTCTCTTGCACGAACATGCAGAGAAGACGCTATGAATCTGGCCAGCGGAAGAATGTAAATAACCGCATAGAAGACCTACTTACTGCTGCCGTATACATTCTCGAGCTGGCATGTTTATTTTTCTGTCCACTGCTATAAGAGGGGCTCAATATGATCTAGAAGATCAGCAGAAGCAGACGTTTCATCGTGATACTATTTTACACTTTAAAATCGCCTTAGAATGCCGTGGAAAAGCGGTCCACAGACAATTCCAGCAATCGATGAGAGTAGTCTCCTATTATTTTCTTGCTAAGGCCTTTTCTACCCAAGTTAAAATAATGCTTTAGTTACAGCTCAATTATCTCTTGTACTAATTTATCCGTCAGTATTTAATCATCCAACATGCTTTTTCTTCTGTTTTTGCTCGTATGAATTAGAGAAACTTAACCTTATCAGAATCATCGGTAAATGATGTGGACGTATAATATATATTTGGAATTCTAATAGTCTTCTTTGGCGCATTTCAAATTTAATCACGTACATATATTCTTTATCTTTTGCATTATTAGTAAAATTTGATCGCAAGATTGTATGCAATATATGTGCCTATCTAAAGAACTGCTGAACAGCACTGTATACAAATAGAAATTTTAGTATTAATTACTTTCTTGATCACTCATTGTGGGTAATAGCAGGGATTGGGTCAAGAAAATAAAAATATTAGCGGTTAACTCGATGATTAATGCAGGCACGATAGAAAATTCACTTCAACTTGTCACACAACTCACTCATGATACCCAACACAGTTCCTAGGCTTGAACTTAATTTCTCCAGCAACGAACAGAAACGGAGTGATCACGAATACACAGTAATACCATTTTGTCAGATACCCTCCACCCGCCTAGTCTCTGTATACGTCACTTTGACGATTGTGTGTCGTTTAAAAACTGTACTCATGACCCAGAAGAAGTCCTGACACACTCACTCACTGACTGACTTTTCATCGCCCAGCCCAAACCCTTGGACCTAGAAAGCTGAAATTTCGCACAGAGGTTTCCTTTATAAAGCAGACGGGGAATAAGGATGGATTTATCGTAGTTCCTACGGGATAGAGAATTGATGGGATCCGTATATTCGCTTTAAAATTGCCTTATTTGCGTAACTATAATTATAATTACTAAAAAACTATTTTCACGATTTATCGAAATTCTTACGGGATAGGGAAAAAATCACCATGTATTTCGATAAAGACACGCCAATTTAGTTAAAATTTCACATCTTATATATATTATTACAAAATAAACGCAAGCGAAGTCGTGGACAACAGCTGATGTAAAATAGTACTAGAATACCAAAATGTTGAGTACTCACTTTTTGTCTAGGTCCGATGAGTCGAGCCATGAACACTTGTATTTTCCCGTAGTCCGATAAATAGGACTATGACGGACGAAGGGAAACAGATAAGACGATATTGGCTAGAAATCAAATTCAAAGGTGATTTTTGCTCCACATAAATAATATCAACCGAAAACAACTTAGGCTTAGTAATAACTTGTCTTAAAAACTCTTCAGGAAAATATATCTTCTAATTTGCAATAATTTTCCTCTATATTCATCACTACCGGAAATGACCACATTTTGTGTGACACAAAACGGTGCTTCATCACAGAATGGTATAAAATACTCCGTCGCTTCCCAAACATTGTCCGATCAACAATATAAAGCCGTCAATGTACACGGCACTTCGCGAAACTACAACCAAGTTGCTATGATTTTCCTTCAGGAGGAGTTGGACTCATCAGTACGGCTTCAGCTCTCGAGCTGAGCGGATGTGCATGAGGAGGAGGCGATTTTGTCTCCCAAACTTTGACATATAGAACACGCGATAATATTTTCTGAGTAAATTTTGTTCTGTGACTGTGTAAAGATTTTTAAATTGTGTTTAGTGTAAAATTGACTTGTGATTTTAGTTACATTGAAATGGTGTTGCTAAATAAATACTTTTTTTGCAATGAGCCCGGGACCGTTTTGGAGTACCCTGGTTTAGGTAAATATAAAACCTACTTTTACTGATAAACTTTTAAAATGCTATTATTATAGCCTATTAGTAGTTATTTATATCGAATAAAATAGATATTATTGGCAGGAGATCGTTGGAAGAAAGAGGGGGAGTTTTTTGCCTAGCAATGGGGCACATTCGGTTAGTAAAAAAGAGGTTTTATTTCCTAAATTTACACTTTTTTTAAACGGGTGCAGTATTTTTATGAAATAATTTAGTGAAAAAAAATTTCTATGTTTTTAAAATAACTAAATTCAAATATGACGAGATTCAAAACTTTTCTAATTATTCACTTTAGGCTCTACGTTCCTACTTATGAATGAGAATTTGAATGAATTAATAAATAGGTTTTTGGTTTAGGCTTATATTCTTACTAATGCTCTGGTATAAGTAATGAGCTGATTAATATGGTTTCCCTTTTTTCCGTTATTAACCATTACCAATCGGTATCCCCAACGCCAGATCCCTTGCGAAGTACGCAGAATTCCCACAGTTTCTTTGCCTACAAACATCTCTCGCTTTTTTTATTTTCATAGTTCGTTTCAAACACACTCACCGGCCCTTGACTGATTTATCAGATATAACCTAATGGATCAAAAGTCATGATTAAATAGTCTGGGTGCGCCCTGATAGTTGCATTTTTCCACTTTCATATATTTGTTTCGGCATTCTTTCCTATTGCATGATTTTTATTTGTCGATTTTATCGAAGTGCCCTGTGTCATTATCAATATGTCGTACCTGTAATTTCATGTTGAAGCATTTATGCAGGATATAATATTTACTATCAGGTATCACTGTAAAATTTACTTCATTCTAACTGATCTATCATCTATTTATCTATTTTCTCTGTACTCATTATTTCTGAAATTCTTCTCACTTCATTATAATAGATAATAATTTCAATTAAATTCATTAAATGAATCAAAAACCTTTTACATCTTGTACACCTTCGAAAAAAACGGGGAGATTCGTGACTCCGTTAAATAGAAATGAATTTCATTATACAAAAAATACAAATTACAAAGAACTTGTCTTACGATGTTACGACACTAGGCGTGTATTATGAATAGGTACAAGAAGCAACTACTATTTACTCATCATTTGTGCAAAAATTATACCGACAAATGCTGAATTTGTAACAAAAATTCTGATCAATATTTACTAGGCCGCGGCAAGTGGCAAGAACCCCCATTCTATAAACGAGAATCTATATCAGATAGCAGGTTGAGGTAGAAAAACTATAAATGACGATTTTTTAATAAATATTTCACTCATACTATCCTCCTACCAGACAATAACCTCCGCCAACCAAACGCAATGCAAATTGTAGAAGGCAGGCTTGTGGCCACCTGCTGTTGTAACTTTGCGAGTCGTCCATAAGTCTTCTAACTTTAACGACTATCCAATGACCGGGTAGCCGGATTCGATGGCTTAATGTGCCATTCGAAGCACGCAGACGCAATAAATAGGAATCCATATCAAATAGGAGATAGAAAAAGGAGAGCAATTAATGACGATATATTAATAAATAAATCAGCCCATACTATCCTCCTGCAGCACAAAAGCTTTCTCTCAGAAATCGAGGTGAGAAAAAATAGGTCACACTCCACCACCCAAACGCAGTGTAGATTGTAGAAAGCTGGTTTGTGGCCACCTGCTGTTGTAACTTTAATAAGTCTTCTAACTTTAACGATTATCAAATGACGTGATTACCGGATCCGATGGCTTAATGTGCCATTCGAACCTCGCAGACGCTAGAACTATTAATGACGTTTTATCCTACTAATATTATGAAGAAGAAAGAATGATAGAATAGATATACAATGCGAAAGTGGAAGGATGTAAATACCAGGGAAGACCTAGACTATCTTACCATGACTAAATAGACCGAGTCTGATCTGAAGGACAAGTCAAGAATCTCCGTAACCGTCAAGCGTGTATGAGACGAATTATGAGAGCGAAGGCCGAGAGTTATGTAAGGAAAGAATCTGTTGGAACTCTGTAGTCTCTGCCTACCCTGCAAGGGATCTGGCGTGATGATATTGATAGAGATATTATAAATGCGAAACGGCTGATTTAGATGAAATTTAGCACACCGATAGTTTCTAGAATTTTCTTATCCCGGTAAAATGTAAGATTTCTGTCTACGGTAAACGCGAACGAAGTCGCGGGCAGAAACTAATTAACAAATAAATCAACCTACGTTATCCTTCTACCAAACGAAAAACTTTCATGACCACCTAAAGCGAGGCGGGTTTGTGATTTGACTACTGAAGGTTTGTAAATCGGCATTAAGGCTTCCAACCTAAGCAATTACCTGATTACAATTACATGTCCGGATAACCGGTTCCAATGGCTCAATGTACCATCCGAAGCACGCAGATGGTTAAATATGTCTGACTCAAAAACGGTTAACTATATCTGACTGACCAAGCTGAAAGTTGCTTTATTTTAGTAATCGCTTACAAGACTGTAGCCAAATATAGCTAAAAGCAGTGACCTACTCAGTGTGTAAAGACGCTAGGTCCAGGGTCCACATAAAAATCAGCACCTAGCACTTATTTATGCGTGGGATTAACCTGATCTGGATACCGTTTTGGCTCAGCCGTCAGACATGTATTCATGTACAATAGAATTATTTATAGAAAGTTATTCGGTTGAATTATTGATCTGTATATATTATATTAACAAAATACTGCCCCACTGTTGGGCACGGGCCTTCTCTCAAACTGAAAGCGTTTAGTCCGTAGTCCACCACGCTGGCCCAGTGCGGGTTGGCGAACTTCACACACCTTCGAGAAACTCTTAGACATGCAGGTTTCCTCACGATGTTTTCCTTCACCGTTAAAGCAAGTAATAATTAATTTTTATTACGCACATGCTTTCGAAAAGACAGAGGTGCGTGCCTGGGTTTGAACCCGAGACCCCTGCAATCCAATGGTTTAACCACTAGGCTATCACTGCTTTGCTGTGTCTCTTGTACTGTGAGAAATACAATTTCTTAGAAGTAAACCAAACTAATTTTATCGCAGTTTATTTTTGATTTTTAAGTTCCCGCCGTTTCGAGTGCTTTTCAGCACCCATGGTCACGGGAAGGACTGAAGTGTTAGGCGTCCAAAAGGTATATTTATTCCGGGGTACCCTTAAACTTCTTAATTATTCTTCTTGATCCGATCCACGCAGAATGTTTTCCAGCTTCTTTTATCCTTGACTAATTATATGCCTTTGAATTGAAAGAAGAAAGCATCATTCACTCATGAAATGCCAGAAAGGATGATAACGGTGTTAAGCAAACCAATTTATTTCGGATGCTTGGAGCGATCCTAACGAGGGTAAAACAACCCTTGGACGTTTGAAGATGAATTTCCGACTGAATAACAAAACAATTAGGTTTACAATACGCTAATATTATTGTAGGCCTTATTGAAAACAAACTAGGAGCAACCACGGAATAATTATACGGAAAATATTGTTAGAACTTTATTTATGCGGAAATATAACTTGAAAGCGTTTTTATAATTACCTGGTTATTTGTTAATTTTCTTGAGACTGCTTCAGAATTCTAGAAGCGTATGATACGGTTCGCGACTACGAGTTTCAGCCTTCAAATCCTAGGTCTGACAAAATATTGGGTGTTTCCTATATAAATATTATCAGTAGCAGTCTTGAGTTAGAATTATATATTATATAGGCTCGTTTATTCCCACTATACTAGATATAAACTTAACATAGTCACGTCTACAGCGCGGCGGCAAAGGTTATTGCATACACGGGGAAATTTCATTAACAATTCGTCCACACTATAAATTCAAAATCAAAAAATAATCTCACCAATGCCAGCTCCATGCACAACGGTCTAATGTAATGTCAAATAAAAAAACAACAAGCCTCTACACATCCAGGAGCTTATATCTTACAATTTTAATCATCCAAATGGCAATTTACGCAACAAAACAATAAACGACTATATCCAACATGCAACCAGCGCGATATATAAAAAAAAATCCAACAAGAACATAAACTTACAGCGCAAGAGCGTAAATTAGAAATAAAAAATGAAGCGCTAGCATGGATGAACAAGGTTTTCAATGTAATAAGGGCTATATATATATATAATCTATTATCAGCATACATCACAATTACAGACTCCGCAATTATACTAAAAATTCTTTAAATGCCATTAACACTTTCCCACTTACGACCGGTTTCAATATTTAGGAAAAGATTTGTCTTTTACCAGTAGAATTTTGACATATATGAAAAATCTGTCAAAATACTATTGATAATGAGCAAATCTATCTTTTACTTAAACATTGAACCTTAAATTATCGAATTCAGGAACTCATTATCACCAACAGCATGTACTAAAAGATGAACAAGGCAATGTAATATCTAATAATATAACACTACAAACCCCAACCAACCAATTAATATTCAGGATCTAATGTCATCACAATTTTAATCATACAAATAGCAATATTCTCCTCGAAACAATAAACGACTATATCCAAAATGCAACCGGCGCGATATACGAAACAAATCCAACAAAAACTTAAAACTTCTAGCGCAAGAGCGTAAAGCAATTCCAATTAGAGATAAAGAATGGAACGCTACAGTGAATGAACAGGGTTTTTTATTCCATTTTCCACCGACTCCGTGCGTGGTGAAGTTTGGTTTAACACCATTCTTCATTCGCATGCCATTGGAGCGTTTTAGTTCTCACTTTAGTAATGAGTTGAGTTTTTTGACGTGGGGTCTTTATTTGCTATAGCCAAACGCGGCGCGTTAAGATAACTTTGTGTAATATGTGTGATGGTATTCTTTAATAATATCCGCTTATACTGTCCCACTACTGGGCAAAGACCTTTTCTCACAAATCGGGGTGAGAGATATTAGGTCATTCTCCACCGCTTGGGCCCAGTGCGGATCGATGGAGGCAGGTTTGTGGCCACCTGCTGCTGGAACTTATCAAGCCGCCTATAATGGTTCCAACTCGGCTTAACGACTACCACATTAAGTGGTAACCGGGACCAATGGCTTTACGTGCCTTCCGAAGCACAGATACGCTCGAATATGAAAATGCCACAAACGGTCACCCATCCCAGGCCAACCGAGTCGAACGTTGCATAACCTCGGTGATCGGTCAGAACTCCGGAGTCACACAGTGCTACAAGCGCCTTTTTCTCTATGCCACTGGAATGCCATTAAACGATCATAAATAACTCTGCCTGTTTGTCAAAACCGGTGAACAGGATTTGATAAAATTTGGCAAGGAAATAGATTTTATCCAAGGGAAGGACAAAGGGATTACTTTTGTGTAAAAAAAACTTTAAGGGTGTGAAATACAAGCCTGAAAAATCTTTTATAAAAAAAGGTAAACCGACTTCAAAAAGCAAAAAAATAAATATTTGAAGTCGGTGCTGGTTGGTGCAGTCGGTTACTTGGCACCGACTTCAAATATTTATTTTTTTGCTTTTTGAAGTCGGTTTACCTTTTTTTATAAAAGATTTTTATTTTACAATTTTAAGTGACCAGTGAATTATTCTACAGTAGGGTACCTATAGGATTGACGTAATACCCATAATATCTCAATTTACACATGCCTATAGTTTGTCGTTAAGGAGTTCCCTGGTGTATCTTCTAAGTCCAAGGTCCAATGTCAATAAAATTAATATGGGACCACCTTGGAGATATACTGAACCCAACAACCGAACATAGAACCTCCTCCTTTTTGAAGTCGGTTAAAAATAGCGCGAACGAAGTTGCAGGTACAGTTAGTAATAAATGAAATGAACACCATCACTACTATATTCCCCAAGCGGGGGTGGCAGAGGTGTACTGAGTACCCCTACTTATCGCTGACTATGTTAGGTCCCATGTAATAGGGGGTAAGCTGGGGTGGATTTGCAATTTGACAGACGATTTAGCGCAGTGGTTAAGAGCTTAAGCAGCTGCGCCCACTGTGTCTAATAGTCGCAGGTTCGATTCAGAACCATTTGTTTCGGTCTGGGTGTTAGTGTACGTGACTTTTCATGTTTGTAAATGACACAGGAATAAATACCAGAGTAGGGCTACGTTTAAAAAAATATATATCAAGCGCCGACTCCGGACTGATACTGTAAATATCTAGATAGAAAAACTTTTTTTGCCCAGCCTCGGATTTGAAGGGGATATAGCACAGTCTCGCTTACCTCGCAAGGGATCGCAAAGCACATTAATTGCCACTATACCAACCTAAATTATCATTTCACGAAGTTATCGTAACTTACCGTGTCAGGTGGTCAACAAGTTATTTTTTTTAAATAAAACGTAGCCCCACACTAGGATTTATTCCTGTGTCGTGGGTGCGTTTACAAACATGAAAATTCACATACACAAATATCCAGACCGGAACAAATAATTGTGGATCACACAAAGATTTGTCCCGTGCGGGACTCGAACTCGCGACTATTAGACGCAGTGGGCAGAGCGGCTTAAGCTCTTAACCACTGCGCTAAATCTTCCGTCAAGTTACCGTTAGGTGGTCATAGCGAATAAGTGCTTTGAAGTGGATTTAGTTGTAGCGTGGGATATGACTGTGTCATGTTCTAGTGAATTAGTTGTGATGTGAGCTAAAGTAACTTGATAATACCACTTATGGATGCAGTGTTGTTATTTATAATAGCTTCCACAATTCCACAAGGATCTTTTGGGCCGCGGCCAGAACCGGAACTAACGCCATCATTAAGTGAAATGCCACATCATGACAGTCGCAGAGTTGCATGAATGCCATGAAAATACGTCGTCGAAAATGGCCCCAGGACTAACACACATATGACCTATACCATACTCATTATTTTGTTTTATTATAGAAGTTGCAAACACAATATCTCACAAGTTGTAATCCAAAACGTATATTTCAAAGTACAGTAAGTAATTAAATCAAAGTTGCCAACGACTTTTCCGAATGTCAACGTTGTTAACGAATTACGGTTGGAGATGTCAATTCTATCAATCGGATGTATTCAATCGATTACATTCAATAATAATCGAATTGATTATTGCTAGTGTATTTTTACATAACGTAAATCAAAATTTAATAATTTTTTGCAATAATGCAATTCTCCCGCATCTCCGTTTTATAATAAATGCATGAGGATAATTTCAAATCATACACGCATTTTTTCATTGCTGTTGGCTCTAGGGCAAATCATGTATGGACGTAAAACTATGTCCTTTACCCAGTTCTTTTTTTAATTAGAAATCACCTGTTGAAATATTTCCCTGGAAGTGGGAAAATTTTACTAAATGGTAATCCTAATTTCACACCAACTCCCTCTGTCTATATAATCCACGGATCATAAGATCCTAGTCGCAATATATGTAGACAATGTTGTTGTAGACTTTTTCACGAGACATGGGACGTTAGGGATTTCACGTTCCTAGAAATGTGGTAATGATAAAATTGAATGCAATATAATCGATTAAAAAATCGTATCAAGATAATTTTTAAAACAAATCGATTTTAATAATTAGGAACAAAAAGAAAAACAAAATACAAAATTTCATTATTTATTTACGATTCAAGTAATTTGTCAGAAAATCATATTTCAAATAGTTGAATTCGTCGTGCACGTGAATTATTATTTAAAAAATCTAATTTTGATGTCTCAAGATGAAACATCCACGTATTTCATTAATTTCTTGACTTTAAGCATATCGTGTATTTTAATTGGATACAAATAATAATATTCATATAGAAATCGGTACGGTTTTTTACAATTTTATAACCGAATGATTGATATAACGATTTCATTGTGTCAATCCCTAAATCGCAAACCGCTCCAATTTACATAATTAAAAAATAGGGTCATATAAAGTTTTAAGTTTTTTAAGTAATTACGCAAATTTATTTATATATTTATTTGGCAAGGAACACCAACAGCTACATTTATGAGAACATAAAAGTAATATAAGCAATACAAAACCAATTACAGGTTTTCACGAATAGCTGTAAATTTGTGACAGAAACTTTAAAAAACAGTAGTAATACACCAATTCACGTGACATAAGTCATTAATTATATTTGAAAAAACTTTCGGTACAGCAGCTTTCTTACCTTATTACTCCTTGCATAATTTATTGATATCATTACTTGCTCGCACCATATAAGCATTTTCTATGTAATTTGAAGAGGCTATCGGAACAGAAAGAGGGAGATTAAAGCTTTTGGACCTTTGAGGAACATTAAAACATAATTTTTGTAGAAGAGTCGGGCAGTCAATTAACTAGTGGTGATGGAATGGAAAGAGATCTGTAGTCAGTATCATAAACACTATATCTTTTAAATGTAAAAATAAATATTTTTTTAGTTTATCTTTATACTCTTGTTTCTTTTCTGGATTCCCTATTTTAAATTCTAGAATAAGAAATGCGTGAAATGGAATTTGATGAAACGTCATCGTACACATGTTTCGTGTAAAAGTGTATGTTTTGAAGTTTGTGAAACACTGGAGTGTAGAGAAGCTATTCATCACAGAGATTTTCTCTTAATCTTTTTCTTTGAAATAACGTAGCTCCATACTCGGCATTATTTTTCTGTCCTGAGTGCGCTAAGAAGCATGAAATTGATATGTAAAAATATCCAGACCGAAATCATTGTGGGTCATTCAAAAGTGATGTCTTAAAGCAGTGAGCGAGGAAACATACCGCTACGTCAAGCCTGTCGTCGTGTCGTCTATCAGTGCTATTATATTAATAATAAATAAGTTATGCTACAGCGTCGTAAGAAAGTGTGTAGGTATGAAATATAGTATCGGTGTTAAGATGATAAAGGGTTTGTTCCGTTGGTTCGGGCATATAGAAAGAATGTCGAAAGAAAGAATGACAAAACAGATACACAATGCAAAAGTGGAGGGATGTGGGTACAGGGGAAAACCTTAGAATATCTTACCATGACCAAATAGACCGTGTATTGTCTGAAGGGCAAGTCCCCGTAACCGGCGAGCATGTATGAGACGAAATATGAGAGTGGAGGACGCGAGAGAGGTATGTAGGGAAAGAACCTGCTGAACTCTGTACTCTCTGCTTATCAGAATCAGAATCAGAATATTTTTTATTCATGTAAACCATTACAGTATTTATGAATCGTCAGAAAAGTAACAAAGACTCTACCGCCACTTCGGAATGTCATTCCTGTGGAGAAGAAGGGCAAGAAACTCCACGGTTACTCTTTTAAAATAAGAAATTACAATCTTTTTCATCTACATTCTGTTGTGGGGTATGGGAGAACAATGTAGGTTGGTCATCAGGTGAGTCTAAGTTAAAAAAGCGAATAATACTATTTATGAGAATGGCTACATGGTTCCCTCATTTACAAAAAAAGTACATATTGTGTTAAATGAATAGAAGGAAGAGAGGTAATGTTAACTAACAACAGTTGAATAGGTTGTTATGACTCAAGTGGAGCTGGAATAGCATCTATCCAAGCATTTTTATCTTTTAAATAATCTTCTATTGAATAATAAGCTTGCTTACAAAGTGTTCGTTTTACACAAGCTTTGAACTTATTTTCACTAAGTTTAGTGACGTCAATGGGAATTTTGTTATAAAATCTAACACAGTGCCCCATGAAAGACGTGTGAATTTTTGACAGACGAAACTGCGGTTGGTCTAATTTATTTCTATGTCGTGTGTTATAGCAATGTCTATCACCTAGCTGATTAAAAAGATCTAATTTTTTTCTAGTATACATAATGTTTTCATAGATATATTGACATGGGACCGTCATGATATTAGCTACTTTGAACAGTTCTCTTAAAGAGTCGCGACTACTCAAGTTATAGATGGCCCTAATAGCCCTTTTTTGCAAGATAAAAATAGACTCAATGTCCGCTGCCCTACCCCACAATAATATACCGTAAGACATGACACTATGAAAGTAGCTAAAATAGACTATCCTCGCGGTGTCCACATCAGTTAGTTGTCTGATCTTCCTTACGGCATAGGCAGCGGAGCTAAGCCGCTTACCTAAATTCTCAATATGAGGACCCCATTGTAACTTGGAATCAAGCGTAATCCCTAAAAAAGATGTATCATTAATGAACTCAAGTTTCTCATTGTTCAGTATAATATCATGTACAGTACTTTTTACATTTGGCAAAGAAAACCTTATACATTTAGTTTTCTTGTTATTCAGCACTAAATTGTTGGATGTAAACCAGTTATGTAGTTGAAGAATAGCGTCATTTACTTCGTCAAAGTTATTAACATGTCTACCTACTTTAAAAATCAAAGAGGTATCGTCAGCAAATAACACTATCTTCGCTCGATTTTAAATTACTTCAGGTAGATCATTTATGTAAACTAAGAATAGGAACGGACCCAGTACCGATCCCTGTGGAACGCCCATTTTAACTTAAGAGCCTAGAGATTTAGTTTGATTTATTTGAACACACTGTTGTCTGTCCTCTAGGTAAGATTTTAAAAGATTAAGTGCTTTACCATGGATACCATAGTGCTCCAATTTAAGCAGCAGTGTTTCATGTTTCACACAATCAAATGCTTTGGAAAGATCACAAAAAATGCCAATGGCGTCCTGTGAGTTCTCCCAGGCATCGAAGATATGCTTTATTAGAATTACACCGGCGTCAGTAGTACAACGCCCTTTGGTAAAACCAAATTGCTGATCGTGCAGGATGTTGTTTGCGTTAAAATGATCTAGCATTTGCATGAGCATTATCTTTTCGGACACTTTACTGAGCACTGGCAAGACAGACACTGGCCTATAGTTGTTGGCATCTTTACTATCGCCGGATTTGAACAGTGGTATTACCTTACTAAATTTCATTAAATTCGGGAAGACTCCTTGATCTACGCACATATTAAAAATAACAGCTAATTGTGGCGCGATTGTATGTATAATGGATTTACACACTTTTACAGACATTCCCCATAAGTCTTCAGTTACTTTTAATTTTAAATCATTAAATACTTTGATAACAGACAGTGTACTCAAACCCGAACTCCACCGGACAAAGAGTAATGTTGCTTTTATCTAAAGAAATTGCAAGGGAAGAAGAGCAATTTAAGGACTTTGTTGTCTCTACCGGAATATTAGTGAAAAAAAATTCGAATTCTTGAGCTACGTCACTATCTGCCTGAATGAGCCCACGCGCAGTCTCTAGAGTAAAGTCCACACTGCGGTGCTTAGACCTCCCAGTTTCACTATTAACAATTTTCCAGGTGGCCTTAATTTTGTCATCTGCAGATTTAATTCTTTTACTTATATGTAGCGCTTTTGCTGCCTTACATACTCTTTTAAACGTTTTAGAATAATTTGCAACATACCTTGCAAAACTTTCACTATTCGTTTGGGATTTTAGGTCATATAATTCATATAGCTTTTCCCTACTTCTACGAATTCCAGCGGTGGCCCAATCACAGAAGGTGAACTTGGGTTTGATATTTTTCATTTTAATGGGAAAGCTACTAGTAAATTGTACCTGTATAATTGAAAAAAGATCAGCATACAGTTTATGAGGTTCGTTTGCGTTACTCGTGTAAATATCTAATTTATTACTCATAACTGTATTAAATGTATGCAATGTTGCAGGTGTTATATTTCTAGATTTAACTTTAACACTTCTCAATGGTGTAATATTAGTGAAAGTGACTGTTTGCCCAGTGTGATCAGATTGTAGATAACTAACTACTGCTTGATCTATATAATCGCAATTACAAAAAATATTGTCAATGCATGTAGCAGAAGTTAATGTTATTCGAGTCGGTTCGAGGAAAACATTAATTAACTTAAAAAAATTGAATAAACGTAAGAGTCTGTCACTATACGATGTTTTTTCTAAAATATTTATGTTGAAGTCACCACAAACTACAACAGACTTGTTACTCATGAAAGTTTTATTCAGCACATCTTCCATTACAGATTCAAATGTAGTAAAATTTTGACTGTTTGGGGGTCTGTATACACACACAATAATATGCTTATCCAGCTCAACACAAGAAATTTCAACACACTGTTCAACTGAAAGCTCAACTATATCCCTACGTTCTCTCGACTTGATATTTTTTTAACCAAAATTAATGTACCTCCATGAAGCTTGGATTTACGAGTATAGTAACTTAAGACGGAATAATTGTTATAATTTATTAATAATTCATACGATTTAAACCAATGTTCACAAATACAAACAACATCATATTTAGTTTTTTCCAAAAATAACTCTATCTCTAATGATTTTGAAGAAAATCCTTGTATATTCTGATGGAAAAGTTTCAAAGTACCAGGCCTTTCTTCCTCCTTATTTAAAATATGTGATTTGCTAGAGATACTAGTATGTACCTCTGTTGTCAGCCTCGGTCGTTTAAACAGTTTATCACAGTATTATTAGAATAACTATATAATACTGGCTCGTCTCTTACCCTAGTTTTCGTTATATTACTTATAACGGAGTTAATATTATATGCTATCAAAGTAGCCATTGTTTTTTTGCATTTCTTGGGAAGAAACATACCTTCCTGTGTCAGTTTAAATCCACTAACAAACTTATTAGTGTCAAAAAACAAAACATTATCATGTTGACATGATATCATATACATATAATTATTCAAGTAGTGAATAAGTTTATTTTGTTTTTCTGACAGGTAGTCAGAGTAAGGAAAGGCACACAACATTAATTTTCCTAGGTTTAATTTTAATAAGGTGTTTATACCATCCACAATGTCCTTTTTTTGGATGCCTAGACTGTTACCACACAACAAAACAACTGTAGTGGTACTATCTATTTTTATCAGTAAAATTCTATCTATCAATAACTTATAGGGCAAATTATTATAACAGAAGTTGGTTGCAATCTGATTAAGTTCATTGTGTAGAAGTGCACCAAAGCCTGCTCCAATTTGGTCTGACAAAACTAATGTTCTATAACTCACTATCGAATTACTAGTTTCTTGCACGGGTATTACATGCCTGGTCTCAGGAATAGATTTCGAAGGGGCACAGGCACACGAGATATTGTTGGTCAGAGACTCATATCTTTCTGCATTATATCTTACCAAATCAATTAGCTCGCTAACCTCCTGCATCCGTTCACATAATTGTGTCTGAGCGGCTTCATATTTACTAAAAATATCCTTTAAAGTCAATTCCTTAAATAGTAATTCGTTTTTTAATTGTTGTGTTTCTATATTGTACCTAGATTCACTATATTCTAATTCTTTTGTACAGGTATCCAAATTATTTAATAATTGGAAACGCTCTTTTCTAAGACAAACATTAGTTTTAAAGTAATTTTGCCTTGATAGTGCCTTTTTTGTTTTTTTAACAATGGATTTAATTTTTAAATACCTTTTAATTTTATTGTGACCTCTAATTGAAGAACGTTTGTTTATGGTATCATCACCAGTCAAATCTATAATGGCTGGCATGTCACATACACAACTGGACCCTTTACCGACTAACTCATCATAAAGGCTCTGGGTAGCAACAGTTTGTTTGTTAACTTGGTGGGATTCTAAATCTGAAATAGCCTTATGGGCCTCACTAAGTTGAATTTCAAGTTCTGATATGCGTCTTAGAGCCAGTTCATGTGTGTCACCGCACTCTTCTAAACTAGATACAATGACACGAATATGTTGATTTTGGTCAAGAATGTCCATATATTTTATGTGCAATTCAGCCAACTCCTTCTTGAGCTCAGAGTTTTTATCAATAATGTTCTTTACTTCCACCTCGCTGTCATCTCTCTCCTGCAGCAGTTGTTGGCACAGTTTTCTCGAGGACTCCAGTTCCTTAAGAGTTGCCCGGAGCTTGTCCTCTGTATCCCGGGTCATTGCTCTGCGGGTCATCATTTTACTGGAAAGTGAGAATAGGTGTTAGTAACAATGAAAAGATTATTTAAAGAGCTTTGCTAAAAGGTAATAAAGTATATTAAATATAAGGTAACAGAATAGGAATGTGACTGTTAGATAAACAATAAAAATAGAATAGTTAAGACAGGGAACTAAGTTCAGGGAAGTAAATAAATATTACAATTGGTATAAAATGATTAAAAGGAATACAATTGAGCAAGCTTAATGATTATTGCTTGCAAGAGGGTAGGTAATTTTGTGGTATTCAAACTTATTTTACATACAAATCATATGCCAATGAGCTTATGTACTTAACTATTATATATAATTAATTATAATCAGGCTTGGGCAGTGTATTTGTAGTGCTTACAATGTCTGTAGCGAGTGCTAGTCGTCGATTTTGTTTCCACTACTTGTCAAACAAAAGGAGACATGACAATGCCTGTATTTACTGGACGTGGCTCACCAGGATGAGCTATTTATAAATGTTGTGGAGTGTGTAATGTGATAAAAGTTAAGATATTGAAACAATACTCCCCGGTTTAGGTCAAAATTTCAAATCCTGCCCGTTGAGTTGGTGAGTTGACAGCCGGTCAAAGTTTCTTCACTTTTATTGCGATTCAGAAGTCACTGATACTTAATAACAATATATACACGTAATAACCATGTAATTTTAATCAATAAACACACAATATACGGAATTATTTCAATTATTTTCAATAAATACGACGAGAGCTATTTCAACTACCTACTAAAGGTTTGTCTCGTGCGGGGCAAGGGCTTACCCCGCAAGGGATCTGGCATGATAATATAGATAGAAATAAGTTATGTACTGTGTACTTTCTAACTACGCCGCAAAGGATCTAGCTTGATGATAAAGATAATTACAAATAAGTTATGCTATCGTCATTATATTGACGGGTTGCCACGTATTGAATTATTTTGCGGACACTAAGAATTCCTATCAAATTTAAAACTCAGCAACAACCCTGGATGTAATTTTTTATTTAATTGTTTGATCAAAATACTTAGCTTTTTCGATCAAATCAAAACACAGGTACAGTACGTCCCTACTTTTATATCAACCAAATATATACTTTAATACATGCAAATTTTACTCTAATGTCCAAAAAATTGCTTATTTGTTAACGAATTAGGTTCGCTAAGTTCATTTGTTCATTAAAATTAATTGAGTCTCAATTGAGTTTAATGAATCTACATAAATATGTGGAGCCACTAGCGAAACACTCAGTGTTTAGCTATCGTTATCTTCGCCCCCCTAAAACATGTTACGTATCTTTTTATTTTATTTTAAGTCTAGCCTAGTTCTTTAAAGCCTATCCAGAGCATTATAGATAGGGTAGATTGCGGTACGCAATCAAATATTTCATTTTCAGTATCTGTAAGACTATCTAGCAATTTATCAATAAGCGATGGAACAGACTACAAATAATTCATAACCACACCAACACCAGCCTCATTAGTTATCTTTCACTCAGCCGAAAGTCTGATAGATACTAACGATATTTTTTTAGGGAATAGGTTTGTTTTGGTATCAAATTTATTTAGAAGACAGTACTTTTGATGGTTTTATCGAGATATTTTTTGCGAATCAGACTTTATATGTAGATAGTGACTACATCGTTATGTTAGATCTCTTGTGGATAGACAAAAAGTATAGAATTTCCTTTTGTCCTTAAGACCTTCTCGCATCTTACTCATCTTACTCATAATCACTCTCATAATTTGTCCCACACCCATTTGCGGGTCACGGTGCCTCTTTGATTTATTCATCAGATAAAATATGGCTTATTTGCTCATGGTAAGGCAGTCTAAGGTAATGTACCTATATCCTTTCATTTTCGCATTGTTTATTATTATTACTACTTGAATCTTTTTCTTTAGACAGTCTTACTGCATATTTGTACCATAGGATCAAGCCATTTCTCATATTTTCTGTCTCACAACAAAGTATAAACTTTGTATCGGCTATCTCTTGATTGTTGTAGAACTCTTCAGAGGCCAATTGTTATACTGATATTACCCGCCGTCATCAAATCTCGAAATGTAGGCGGTACATTACACAGAACATAGTTCAACAAACATATTTCGTCTCCTCCTTCGTAAGTTAGTAAATATCTTTCCATAACTTTCGGTATGTGCGTTCCAAAATATATTCGATCCCAAACTTCTCCAGAAATATTCAACCGAATAATCTCTAATATGTCAGTAGTCCCGAAGGATAAGACGAATTCGTGTATTTCTTCCTTCCCAATAAACTATATATTATAGAAACACAAGATAAACTGTCAAAGAGAATTTGTTCCACATCTTCGACCGCTCGCCGTAACAGAAGTGGAAAATAGTGGTATTGCTGTAAATACACGGATTTGAGTTAGTTCGGTTTTTCTTTAATATTTAACCGTATTTAAACACAAACTGGAAAGTGTAAAGAAGACGGGTCCTCATAAGATGGACCAATGATCTGAAAATGCCTTATCTAATTTTTGTTTTTATGTATTTATTAGGTTCTTCAACAGTTGTTACAATGTTTTTAAAATACGATTCGGCCAGCAAAAGACGCAAACTAACTGTACAACCATTTATGGACAAACATAATATGTGCTATGAATATATTTTTATGAAATAAATAAAATTACTGTTTTAAAATATGCCACATCTTAACAAACTAAACATTAGTGAACTAGTGTTTTGCGTATTTGGACGATAGAATCAGTAACATCGATATCACAACAGAATCTGTTATAAAGTTTGCATATATATTGATATAAGTTTTTATAATTCAAAGTCCACCATACCTTCCCAACACTAAAACTCCTGTAATTTAGGATCCAAAATGACCTCAATTGATGCCACTAAGGTTGGTGACACAAAACCCTCTTGATAAAAAGCAGTGCAGTTTCGCTAAGTCGACAACTTTGTGTTCTTTGCTCCAAAAACCCGGAAAATTCAAACTAGAAATTCTCCCGAACAAAACCAAAGAGTAATTACCACTGCAATACAAATGGATGTGTCAAAGCGTGGCTGTCAGTTCCTTGTCGCTGGATTAGATTTGTTGCTGTATCGTACATTTGTTTGTGCAGTTCACGGAGTGACTTTGCCATATCCAAACGGGAAATGAAAGTTTGTGACGTGACTTCTGAAAGTGCACCGTTTTTTCGTGTTTGGGGATAGAAGTAGTGATGTTGTTTGGTACGTGTTCGACATTTTTATGTGGCAATAATACTGTTGTGTATTGACCGCCTTGTTGGTTTAGAGGCATACGGTCCCGTTGATATTGATGAGGTTCTGCGTATGCTTCTTAGGTATTATTTGAGCAATCGAAAAATTCTCTACAGCAGTCTTCTGAATCTGGAATAGTACCCGTAATACGAGTAGCAGGGGTGACATGGATGTTTTTCAGCTGAGGTTAGTTTCTAATTTAATAGAAAGCGAGCCTATCAACATTATATACTGTACAATTACAGATTTCGGAGTGCAATTGAGTTTTTGCTTAAAGAAACCCAGATAACAATTTGTCCGACCAAGAATTTTAACGTGGACTGCATGATTGCCAGCTACACCATACATAACTGTGTTAATACTGGTAGTACAGCTTGTAGTAATACAAGCAATAAACGCAACAAAATGATAAGCCACATATATTGAAATCAGAACAGTTTTTATAGACTGCGTATTCTTTATTATCACTAAAAACTGCAGCTTTAAACAAAATCTTTATCAAGAATAAATTTTGCTGCGCAATCTTCTGTATGCCTCAATTTGTTTTCACACCCTTGTTATCTTTAAGGAAAAGCATTGGCACATACTCGTTGCTATAAAGTTGTTTCGTGTTAAAGAATATGCCTTGATTTTGTGGTGGAGTACGTCCCCGGGGAACGGAAATGTTGGCTCAATGTTGAGAAAGAATTTTGGCGAACAAATGTAATCTAAATCTAGCTTTGTATATGGCTATATTATATTATGAGGCTATTAAAACCTTAACTCTAAACGTTTTGCTAGAAGGATATCTTTTAAAAGCAGAAATGTCTATTTTAATCCTATTAGTGTCTTTTAGCCTCATATTTGATTGATTATGATGATTGATAGATACATAGATGGAATACTGTTTGTTGTACACCTAGACATGTACATTGAAAAAATTAAAACAAAAGAAAAATATACAATTGGCGTTCTTATCGCTAATAGCGATCTCTTCCAGACAACTAAAACTAGGGAGGAGGACAAGAGAGAAGGACAAGAATCTAGAGTAATAATAAGAATATCTATAGTAAATCTTATCTTAAAGTAAGATTGATGCAAATGAATAATAATAATAATATTTATTTAAGCGGGCAACAAAAGCCAATAAAGGTCGAAACGAACCACGCTTCTATTGTATTGAATTAGGGTTCTATATCCCAAAGTCCTGCAGTGGACGGTTTTTGGCCTACTATGATGCTGATAAAACAAAAAAGGTTCGGTGGTCGTCGTTATGAGCTGACTGTGAACGACTTGCTATGACCATGTTCGTGGCACTCTAAGGTGCCTGTCCATAATTAGATGAATAATAATAATAATAGCCTATACTGTCTCAATGTTGGGCAAAGTCTTTTCTCACAAATCGAGGTGAGAAAGATTAGGTCATACTCTACCATGCGGACCCAGTGCGGATTTGTGAAAGCAGGTTCATGACCACCTGCTGTTGGAACTTATCAAGTCACCTGTACGGCTTCCAACATGGCTTAATGACAACAATAACTAGTAACCAGGACCAACGGCTTGACGTGCACGGAGCACGGAGACGCTCGAATATGAAAATGCTACAAACGGTCACCCATCTAAGACCGACCGTGTCGAACACTGCTTAACCTTAGTGATCGGCAGGAATACCGTGGTCGCACAGCTACGAACGCCTCTTCAATAAACATTTTCATTTTCTTTCATAACTAATGGGTTAAAAATTCCGTCGTCTCTACTTAGTACATTATATAAAATGACAAAATGCAAAAAAACTAGTTTAGGTGGCTATGTATCAGCTAAAATTAGTTTTGACTGATGAAATGTTATTACGGGCCAAGTGATTAATCAAACGGTTTGATTAATAGAGGCTAGATTAATATGTTTTCTTGATTAGGGTGAACCCGGTTACATTATTATCTAAATCTACTATCGAATCGGAGTTCTGAAAATTAATTTAGAGATTTAGACATTAATTTTATATTTAATATCGAACTGAAAAATAGTGATTTATGCGCTCCACCTACTTTAATCCTATTAGCACTCACTCTTCACCTACGATGTTAGGCCCCAATTAGGAGAAGGTGAGCTGTTTGCCATTATTTGGAAATCGAACTTCTGCTACGAATCTTGCTGTAGAAAAACATACTTTACAAACCCAGGGCGTCATGATCACCAGCCGCTCTTCGCATCAATAAACCAACAAAATAATCTTGACCATTCAAGAAAAATAAGTTAAAACACTTGCAATGCGACACGGGTAAAAATATAAAAATAAACCATTTTGAAACCGAATCTTATTTTCAAGCAAGTGTAGCTAGATGGAATTGTTACCGCGCTATATTTCTCGGAGACACTCGACATGGGATCGTGACAGCGTCGACACCACATAAGGAAATAGGTGGAGTTTTACAATTAACTCATGATTTTCTTTAATACTGTATTAATTGCGCGTAGATATTTTTCTGTGTAGAAAGATGAAATTATATTCTATTTTACCACGTTTACTAGACTGCTATGAATCTTTCAATTGAAAAGCACCACTGTGTCTTATCTGGGACTTAAACCTAGCACCTCCTACGCTACTACACCAACACGGTTGTCCTGACCATCCAAAATAAATAAGTTGCCGTGGGAACCAAAAAAAACATTTTCAAACCGAATCGATTTCCAAGCGAGTGTCGCTAGATTGAATTGTTACCGAGCTATAAGCCGAGACTGCGTAACGAAATAGTAAGAGATTTACAATAGTCTTGCTTTTTTAGAGTTTTTAGAAGAGGAAATACGAAAAGTATTTCCTCTTCTAAAAACTTTTATTTTTAAAAAACCGCACTTTGTGACTCGCACGCACTCGTGACTGCTTGCCACGCTATACGTCACTAAACCTACAAGGCAGTCCTGACCATTCAAAATACATAAATAAACAGTTAAACCCACAAACACATTCTATGCGAAACGTGTATAAATATACCGTGGGAACCATAAAAACCATTTCAAACCAGATCGAATTTCCAAGCGAGTGTCGCTAGATTGAATTGTTACCGCGGTATATCTCTCCAAGACAGTCGACACGGGGTAGCAGGAGCACCGACACCGCTCAGACATCACGTAACGAAATAGCGAGAGTTGTACGTTAAAGTCATGCTTTTCGTTTATATGTGTATCCCCTTTTTTAATTGTATGTATTTTTGTGTCTCGTTTGCCATCCTTTATTTGTTGCCGATTGTTCGCCCTCTAACCTTCTTCTCTAACTCATTGGGGAGAGTGGAATGTCAGTCACCCTCTTACATCACTACCTATACCACTAAAGTTCTTATTGTTTTTTAATATGTTACTTTTCTAATGTTAATTTATATTATTATTACTTTGTTTGTGATTGCCAGTGTAAGCAGAGCATCTTCAATTCAATCATCCTTGTGTGTTGTAATTAACTTCACTTTTAGCATGCTATTATATGTATTATTTCTATTTATTTATTTTTTGGCTTTTCTTTCAAATTCAGTTTGTGTCATATTTTTGTCTGTTTTACTGGTTTTTTTTTTTATTTTTTTTTTTGTATATTATAATGATTCTAGGAGTGTATTTAGCGTGACAGTCCGTGGTCACTTCAAGGGCCTAACCAGAATACCAGCGCTGGTTGCTTCAACCTGCATAACGCTGAGGCGGGGCCATATGTGGTACCCATACCTTAAATATACGTGCTTGATGGCAGTATGATTTATATATAATTATGTAACTCATTATATTAAGTTAATTGCCATTGTCATTTTTTTGTTTTGCTTGTATGTACCACATTAAACGTTTTTCTTTCTTTCTTTCTGAAAGAAAGAAATTCTTTTTTTTTTTTAATCTGAGTACCAAGCTATGGTTTATTCCTGTGTCGTGTATGCTTTTACAAACATGAAAATTCACATACACAAGTACCCCGACCGACACAAATAATTGTGAGTCACACAAAGATTGGTTCCGTGCGGGAATCGGACTCGCGACTATTCGACCCAGTGGGCGGAGTGACTTAAGCTCTTAACCACTGCGCCAAATCGTCCGTCACCATTATGTATTTTTCTTTTATTATACCATGTTTTTATAAAGTCCTTTTCTTGCCTGTTTGTTGCAAATTATGCAATCGGGTTTTAACGGGGCTAAAGTATTTTATTTCATGCCAGATTTTATCAATTCGTTTTATTGTCTGTTTATTTTCTTTTCTAAAATCTAGAGACTTGAATATTTATACTCCGTCAAAACTGGATGACAATGCAATATTTTTTGATTGATGCTGAAAAAGTTGATAATTTTATTGCACTGCAAATAAATTGAACTGGGAGTGCGAGTTTTCTCAACAGACAACTAATCTCTACATTTATCTATTTCATGTGTTCCATACGATTGTGTCCTGTTTAATGAAAAATAGGTTTCTCTATTACATTCATTTTCATTTCATTTTTTAAAAAAACATAGCCCCACTCTCGGGTTTATTCCTGTATCGTGAGTGCGTTTACAAACATGAAATCTAGATAGATTTTCATAGTTCTCATAAAGATTTGAACCGTGAATCGAAGCCGCAACTGTTTGATCTAGCGGGTGGAGCAGGTTAAATTCTTAACCACTGCACCAAATCGTCGTTTTTTTTCACGACTTACCACATTGGGACCTGGCATCGTTTGCGAAAAGTGAGTGTACAAGGTACATTTCTACCGCCCCTGCTTGGCTAATATAGAGAGTGACAATGCTTATTTTGTCTTTTCTTTGAAATCAATGTATTCTAATTATTCATAACTAGGTTTATCCGCGGCTACCCACGCGATTATTTTGTAATTTGTCATAGGTAGATGGGCCTTTCCGGGATATGAGATAGTATGGAGAAATAAAAACTATCCCGTAAGAATCGGACAAAAAAGGAATCGCGTTCGGGGCATTCATCGTTAAAGAGTTCTCTCCAGAAGAGACAATCCTGAATGCATCATCGGTTCATATACGTACGAAGAGTTTCTCGTGAGAAGCCGAACCGGAGTCCGATAGCAGTTCATGAAAGAATTCATACCCATGAATTCTTTCATGAACTGCTAATAATATATTCAACATCACATTGCAACTCGTGACTTATAAAACTAAACATAATAAAGTTGTATAGTTTAACCTGCGATCATCCCGGATTGCTTCATTTTTCCGGGATAAAAATTCCTTATTATTTTAAATTAGGGTAAAAGTAATTACCATACCAAATTTCATTGAAATCTGTTCGGTAGTTTATGCGTGATTGAAAAACAAAGAGATAGATATACAGGCAGACAGACAATCAAATGTTGCCTAAAATGTTGCCTACCTCTATATCGATAAGGCAGTGTACTCGAATTAAAATTTTCGAAAAATATTCAAAGTACAGACTGTGCTCAGTTACAGTTTTATTAGATGTATAGAACTTGTAACACATTTATAGAAAAAAAATAAGCTAACTGAAAGCTTTTATTCTTTAATATCTCTGCTGTTATGTACTTTACAATTGATAAATTTTATCTGAAATTGAGTAACAGACTAAAGTATCGAGTTAGTAATAAATCTTACTTTAGATTTTAAGGGCTTAATTTTATTGTAACTCTTTACAGTTGATTAATAATTTATAACCTGCTGGATGAACAATATCTAAGGATATAAAATGTAGAGTGGAAGGGAAGAGATTAAAAATAAACGATAGGTAAATAATAAAAGATTCTTGAATAAGATTAAGATATTGAGTTCTTAGATTTACGCGAATAAAATATCAGCCTATACTGCCCACTGCTGGGCAAAGGCCTTCTCTCACAAATCGAGGTGAGAGAGATTAGGTCATACTCCACCACGCGGACCCAGTGCGGATTGGTGGAGGCAGGTTTGTGGCCACCCGCTATTGGAACTTATCAAGCCGCCTTTAAGGCTTCCAACTCGACTTAACGATTACCACATTAAGTGGTAACCGGGACCAACGGCTTAACGTGCCTTCCGAAGCACGGAGACGCTCGAATATGAAAATGCCACAAACGGTCACCCATCTCAGGCCGACCGAGTCGAACGCTGCTTAACCTTGGTAATCGGTAAGAATACCGCGGTTGCACAGCGCTACGAGCGCCTCGTTACGCGAATATTACACATGAAATAAAACTATTTTACGGATTTCATCGCGGTTTTTATTTTTTTATTTTTTTTTTATTTTTAGTTCCCGACGTTTCGAGTGCTTTGCAGCACCCATGGTCACGGGAGGGACTGAGGTGTTAGACGTCCAATAGGCATAGTTGTTCACGGGGTACCCTCAAACTTCTTAATTATTTTTGTTGTTGTTGGTCCGATCTACGCAGAATGAGCTCACGGTGTCTTGAGGTCTTGCAGTGTTATGCTTGGTTTTGGATTTGATTATATTAATTACCGGATCCCAAGACGATGGAAGCACCCAGCCATCTTCTCTATTGAAATTAGGATGTTTTTTAATTTCAATAGCCTCGCGAACCATCCTTGGTAGGAATCGGTGTTCTTTCACGAGGATTTGTGGTCTATCAAATCTGATGTTATGGCGGGTGCGGTCAAGGACATGTTCACAGACTGCAGACTTCTTTGAGCGACGGTGTTTTAGGTCAGCTATGTGTTCTTTAACCCGAGTTTTTACCGGTCTTTTTGTTTGTCCTATATAAGAGAGACCACATTCACAATCAAGCTTGTAAACTCCTGCATCTTGTAGAGGGATCTGACACTTGACAGATGGTAAAAATTGACTGATCTTCTTTGGCGGCTTATAAAATGTTTTAATCGAAGCACGCTTCAAGATGTAGCCAATCTTGTCCGTGACTCCTATCATGTAAGGTAGTACAGCAGGGAGACGCTCAACTGTGGCTGGTTACACTCGGTCACTGTGACGTTGGCGTGGGACTCGAACCTTATTGTCGTGCAGGACTTGCTTGACATGTTGAAGCTCGGCAGCCAGATGTTTCTTGTCACAGATCCCTTGTGCTCTCTGAAACAAAGATTTACCCACGGTAGCTAACTGTGTTGGATGGTGGTGAGATTCACCGTTTAAGTCCCGATCTCCCATTGTTGCCGATATATTCATGGAAGACTTTGAGGAGACAGCCCTTCGTACCTCACCTGTAAAGCCAAGTTAGAAAAATCTCCGTGCTTCTGAACTCATGCCTATCCAGTTTGTAACTGTTGGAACTTATATAACATTTCATAGAATCTTCCGACTTGGCATAAACCCATCCATACGCCTTAGGCTAGGCCGATTAGGTATCCAGATTACCCCATGAAGTGAGATCCGAAACCAACGGCTTAACGTGCCTTCTTATACACAGAAAATATTTAACGCTATTGGAACTTATAAAGACGCCCCTAAGGCTTACTATTTGGATGAATCAATGTCGCATGAAGTGGCAACCAGGACCAATGGCTTAACATGCCATTCAAATTAAGGAATAATTTAAATAGCTATTTCAAAAAATATCAGCGGTTTAAAAGCAGGCATGCACCTCTGTCCTTTCGAAAACATTTAAAAAAAAAAATTATAATTTGGTTTAACGGTGAAGGAAAACATCGTGAGAAAACCTGCACGTCTATGAGTTTCTTGAAGGTGTGTGAAGTTCGCCAACCCGCACTGGGCCAGCGTGGTGGACTATGGCCTAAACCCTCTCAGTTTGAGAGGAGGCCCGTGCCCAATGGTGAGACAGTTTCTTAACAGGGCTAATATTATTATTATTAAAAACTTTCACGTTTTTACTTTTAAGATATAACCTTGAATAACATAAGTATATATACGAGTCCTTTCTTTTCTATTAAAGTCATCTTCGCAGCCTTACGACACGGTATTCAAGAGTTTACGCTTTTTTTATTCTCGTAATACGTATACAGAATAAGGGCAGATAATAAAATGAGTTATTGTCGCCTTAAAAAGACGCGCTTCCTTGAACTGAGAGGGGAGGGATGTAAAGATAAGTGTGTACTTTGTATAAACGAATGATTCTGTTGACATGTTGGGCGAGATTGCTTTGAGATTTTTATTTTTTTGTTTCTTAAAGTAATACCTCTTTTTGAATCCAAAAATTCTCAGGCAACCCGGTTCGTTTAATTCCCATTTTTGACCGTCTCTCCATGCTTCAGAAAGTACGTTAAAATATTAAGCCCCGTTGGTGGGTAAGGCATGTTAGAAGCCATACGCGCGGCTTGATAAATTTCATCATAATAATGGCCACAATCTTACCACCATCAATCCATACTGCGTGCACGTGGTAAGGTATGACCTGATCTCTTTCCTTGATTTGTGAAAGCAGGTCCTAGCCCAGTAAGAATACAGAATAAGCTGATTTTACCTGTTATATTATGGTTTTATAATGCCATTTTAAGTCGTGTATTGAAGGGCAAACACATTTAAATAAAATTAATTGAATAAAACTCCTTCAGTGTTTTCAACCTGCAACTCCACATTAACTACCTAAATTTCACATTATCTCAAAATCACCCCAAAGATTCTATGTATCCAAAATATTAACAAATTTAATTAAGATTTTTCGTTCTCCATAAATCAGTACCGAACAAAAAAGGTAACAACGCAGACTAACCTCTCCGCCACTTTGTAAGGTAGGAGCTAAATCGAGTATATAAATATACCTTTCAAAAAAGCTAAGGTTTCAATAGGGTTCAATAAATTCAAAGACATTTTCTAGCGTTCCCGTAAACTCCCTGAAAACTGAAGCAGAAAACTGGTATTTGTTCTGGCTATCACATACTCGCAACAATATCTGGAAAATACTTTGCGCGCTTGTGAACACTTTTTTACGTATCAAACCATAAGATACGGAGACAAAATCAAAGCAGTATTTTCAGATACAATACATTTCAGGATTGTATTCTTTTATGGACGTGCTCCAGAAAATATCAATTTTTAAAATTGAATTCTTTGTGTCTCTACCTAACTAATGAAACTATACAACGTTACTTTTTACAGTTTAAAATAATTTTTTTTTTTTTTTTTAAAACGTGGCCCCACACTAGGTTTTATTCCTGTGTCGTGGGTGCGTTTACAAACATGAAAATTCACATACACAAATACCCAGACCGAAACAAATAATTGTGGATCACACAAAGTTTTGTCCCGTGCGGGAATCGAACCCGCGACTATTAGACACAGTGGGCGGAGCGGCTTAAGCTCTTAACCACTGCGCTAAATCGTCCGTCAAAATATTTAGGGAATTTACATAAATACATCCATTTAATTAGATGGGTAACCCCTCATTGTTGCGTCAAACATTTACAAAATGGTAGAACGTTCAGAGTCCCAATAGATCCTTTTCTTACGAATCTTTCTGGCTTCCTTTAATCTCGTTGTTCGTATCATACACGCTCGCCGTTTACGAATATTACTGACTTAAGAATTTTCTTTCTCCATAAATCAACGTTAAACAGAAAAGGAATCAAGGTAGGCGTTGAATCAAATATATAAATATACTTTTCTCAAAAGCTAAGGATTCAATAGGGTTCAAATAAATTTAAAGTCATTTGCTAGCGTCCCCGTAAACTCCCTGAAAACTGTAGCAGAAAACTGGTATTTGTTCGAGCAATCGCATACTCACAACAATATCTGGAAAATACTTTGCGCGCTTGTAAACAATCTTTTACGTATCAAACCATAAGATACGGCGACAAAATCAAAGCAGTATTTTTATTGGTCAATTCTATAAAATACATTTCAGGATTGTATTCTTTTATTGCCGTGCTCCGTTGCAATTTAATTTTCTTCAAATTTCATCTTTGTTTTTCTACTATTGGTACGATGTTACTTTTTACAGCTTACAGTAGTAAATATTTACGAAACTTAAACTCAAACTCTAATAATTTATTTGAATCAGGATCAGAATATTTTTTAAATATGTTTACCATTATAGTATTCATGAATTGTCAGAAAAGTAATAAAGACTCTACCACCACTTCGGAATGTCATTCCTGTGGACAAGAAGGGCAAGAAACTTCACGGTTACTCTTTTAAAATAGTACTTTTCAAATGTTTACCATCTACATTTGTTGTGGGGTTTGGGCATATTGTTTAAACACTGCGGGTGCGCTTACAGATAGTCGTTTAACATTTTTTTAAATCTAATTCAATTACAAATGTACCATCGGATCGGCACACGGCGTCTACTGAGAAGATCCGGCGATTCAACTAAGTGGACTTGTCTTTTTTTACTTAATTCTCTTTCTCTTTTTTCCTTTCTATTTTTTTTAACATATTGTGTAGATTCAATGTTTAGTTTACAATTACATAGTTTACAATCTAGCTTCAGTGTGATGCCTTATGACCGAGATATGAGACTAAAGATGTTATTTATAATGAGTGTCTAAAGGATTCCCGATGGACCAGGTCTCACCAGCAGCACCCGTTCACGAGTATGACTACTGGAACAGTAATTACTCTCCTCGACGATATTGGACGGACGGGAGTGACCCGCACCAGACAGCCACCGCAAGCAAAGACATTATAGTGAAGATTACCAAACCATGCATATATGTACTTATATAATATTAATATTATCGTCCAAAGAAAAAAATTAGTTCGATATACTTATATTTTATTGTATCCAAACTCTATTCATTCGAAGAAAAGTTAAGGCCTAAATAATTATCTTTAATACGATACCGACACTTTGTTTTCGCCTATTACCGTAATAATAGGCTGATGGACAATACCGGCCGAGGAGGTATTCTTGTGCTTAATCAATCAATACCTCAATTCCAAAGGCAGAATGAAGCGTTATTTACATAACAATGTATAAACATTTTCAAAGCTTTGTACATATTATTCTTGATTTTGAAAAGAAATACTGTAATATCCACTTTTCTAAACGGGAGTGGTAGAGGTATACTGTGTAAACAAATGGATGGAATCCGTTCCATTCCTATATTATCCAAGTCACCATACCATCCCCGTAAGAATAAGCCACAAAGTATTTTGGACTGTGCTATTTGGATTCTGTTATATCCTCACTTTGCCAATGATTTTAGGTCTTAGAGTAGGAGGAGACGAACCTATTGGTATTTCAATCTCTGATCTGTCATTGATAACTTTTTCATAGAAAAACGCCAATAATACTTAATTCGAACTAGTATTCGAGTCGCAAATAAACCAATGAGACAAAAGAAATGGTGGGAGATTAAAAAAAGTTGTCAAAAGACGTGGCGAACTAATATGCCCAAAGACTAGTCACTGAACTTTACATCGGAGCTAGAATAAATATAATCCAGAAGGCGCGCCCAGTCGTAATTGTACGCTGCGCGGTGAAGCTAAAAATTCAACAAACATCCCGCACTCACCGCACTTCCCACCCGCGTAATGTTTACAGCCCGGAAAACTTCCTACTTTTTGGGGTACATATTGATGACATTAGAAAAGATGATGATAAAATAGTAGTTGCAAAAATATGTGTAAAACACATATTAAAGCCATATTTAGGCTTTCAGTAATTTAATGAAGGGAAAATATACTTTCGTCATTCAAATTAGAATTAAAACTGTGGTGTAGTAATTAACTAAATTAAAACCATTTAATACTAGAACTTATAAGGTCCTTAGTAAATAAAAGTAGGAAAAAATCAAACTAATTCATACTAGCAACACCAACAAAATTGAAGCGTTTTTTTAAGACAATTACAGACGGAGGAATTAATTCAATATTTTAATAATACGGCACCTGAATGCGCTAGTTGGGTATGAAATATAATCCCATCATGTTTCTCATTGACCTCAATAACATTATTACAGATAGGCAAGAAGGTATAATTTAATTTAATTTGTCACACGGAGAGCACCTTATTTCTCACAACCATCGCAAAGTGACTACTCGCGTAAATGTGTCGATCCTCCCATTGGAATTAGTATTTTTTGCTTCAATTTTATGCGTGCCCGCGGCTTCTGATTTAAGTTGCTAAAATATTTTAGTTTACGAAAATAAAAAAAGCTGAAATATATTTTTCTTTCTATCAATACAATCTTCGACAAGTTGTAATAAAATAACGCACTAAAAAGAAGAAAGAAAATGTCAACGGCTTTTTATTCACGTTCAAAGAAAATAATACAACACTATTATTTTACTTCATATCAAATAACATGTTATTATGCAAATTGTTTGTGAATAGAGCTATATTTTTAAAATATTTTCTCGGAATGCAGTAACGAGGTAGAACACCATGGGAGCCACGTTGGAGCCGGGGTGAAAAAATAAAAATGTCGAACGAAAAAACGACCTTGAATATGCTTCGGTCATTGCAGAATTTCATCAAAAGAATGAATAGAGGACATTTTTTCTGTATTTTTTTACATGTGATATTGAAGGACGTACCATTTTTTAATAAAAATATTGCTAGCGTCAAATGTACTTATCGTGTTATTTTGCGTAGAATGTATCAAAAGTATTCTCGCTTTGAAGCGAAAATGTTTCATTTTTGCTTGCCTTTGTATTTTTTTTGTTCTTATTCGATTGACAGCAGCACGTTTATAAATATATCTCTTTAATCAGCTCAAGGTCCGTATGGTGATCTTTTCTCCTATATGGCATCCAGTGTTGGGTATTTTTCAATTGTAGAATCATCAATTGAAATTACAATCGCAATATTATTATTATTCCCCCTAAGGTACTCCGGAATACCTATTACTTTTGGACGACAAATACCTCTTGACCATGGGATGTAAAACACTCGAAACGTAGAAAACTTAAAAACAAAAAATAAGCCGCGACGAAATTCGAAATAATTTAATTTCAACTCTATTTTTTCATAATTAATTTTAGCCCAACTCTGATGGCATCTATAGTCTATTTTTTCTACCTAGATTTAAGAGACTTAACCTTTGCACTGCAGAATAAGTGCAGTAATACTTTTAGGACTTTTAGGTAAAAACTGCTATAAACTTGACTTTAAAAATAAACTCCTCGTTGGTCTAGTGGCGAATAATACGTGTAGCAATCAGGAGATTCTGACTTCAAATCCTTGATTGAATAAAATGTACTTTTCCAATGAAAAAAAAACAGTGCCAGTCCAGAGTCTGGCATTGTGCCCGGTACAATGGCAATAGACTCGCCCACATTACATGGGATTTAACGTCGTCGGCGAAAAGTGAGTGGACCACTCCCACTTGGGGAATATAGGCGTGACGATGTTCATTTATTTTTGTTTCCATACTTTAAAATTAATATAAACGCTTACTCGCGTACTGCATATAACATAACAAATACAAGTTGATATGTATCGTACATATCCTTTGTGTTTGTATTATGAAAAATACTGAGAAAATATAGCTATTTCGTGAAAGTTGTAAAGTTTTGCTAAAACAAAATTACTTGAATCTGTTCCAAGAATGTCGTAATATGGAAAAATTACACTGTATAGAGTGAAAGTTATAATTACGAAAATAAGTGTGTTGCTATTAATACGTTTAAACATTAGCTCGTAATAATCTATCTATCTATATCATCACGCCAGATCCCTTGCGGGGTAGGCAGAGAGTACAGAGTTCCAACAGGTTCTTTCTTTACATACCTCTCTGGCTTCCTCCACTCTCATAGTTCGTCTCATACACGCTCGCCGGTTTGAGAGAATCTTGACTTTTCCTTTAGATAAGACTCGGTGTATTTGGTCGTGGTAAGATAGTCTAGGTCTTGCCCGGTGCCTGCATCCTTCCACTTTCACATTGTATATCTGATTTGTCATTATTTCATCTGACATTCTTTCTATATGCCCTAACCAACGGAGCATGCCCTTTCTCATCTTTACACCGATACTATCTTTCATACCTACTCGCTTTCTTCGTTCGGTAATAATGTTCGTAAATAAGCTCGTAATAATGTTCTTAATAATATTTTTACTTTAGATTGTTACCCACTAAGGTATATTAAAATAATATAGGTAAGTTTGATTTGTAAGATACAGGTAAGGCGCTTGTAGCGCTGTGCGACCGCGATATTCCTAGTGATCATCAAGGTTAAGCAGCGTTTGGCTTGGTTGTCTGAGATGGGTGACCGTGACCTTTTCAAATTGAGTCGGTAGGTCCCGGCTACTGCTTTGTGATAGTCGCTAAGCGAAGTTGAAAGCCTTATAGGCGGTTTCATAAGTTCCAGCAGCAGGTGACCCCAAACCTGCCTCCGTCAATCCGCACCGGGTCCGCGTGGTGGAGTATGATCAAATCTTTGGAACAGTACAGGCAGGCAGGTAATTTATTATGAACTTTAACACCATAATGGGGTGAATGAGTAAATCATATTGTTACTCAGATTTCAAAATAGCATCACATTTGGCATAAAACTATTTTACGGATTTTATCGCGGTTTATTTTTTATTTTTAGTTCCCGACGTTTCGAGTGCTTTGCAGCACCCATGGTCACGGGAGGGACTGAGGTGTTAGACGTCCAATAGGCATAGTTGTTCCGGGGTACCCTCAAACTTCTTAATTATTTTTGTTGTTGTTGGTCCGATCTACGCAGAATGAGCTCACGGTGTCTTGAGGTCTTGCAGTGTTATGCTTGGTTTTGGATTTGATTATATTAATTACCGGATCCCAAGACGATGGAAGCACCCAGCCATCTTCTCTATTGAAATTAGGATGTTTTTTAATTTCAATAGCCTCGCGAACCATCCTTGGTAGGAATCGGTGTTCTTTCACGAGGATTTGTGGTCTATCAAATCTGATGTAATGGCGGGTGCGGTCAAGGACATGTTCACAGGTTGTTGACGGTGTTTTAGGTCAGCTATGTGTTCTTTAACCCGAGTTTTTACCGGTCTTTTTGTTTGTCCTATATAAGAGAGACCACATTCACAATCAAGCTTGTAAACTCCTGCATCTTGTAGAGGGATATGACACTTGACAGATGGTAAAAATTGACTGATCTTCTTCGGCGGCTTATAAAATGTTTTAATCATTCATTATATTTTATTATTAATCAGTCATTCTTCATTTAAAATTATTACTACAAAATATGTAATCACACTGAGTACTATAAGCTTTTAAATAAAACTATTAGGAAGGAGCAATGTGATTACATGTCAATAATATAATATATAATTTAAAAAAAACGCGCCAGTTGCTCGTGCCTGTGATTGGTGCAATGCGTAAAGTCCGTGATTTTCTTGCAGGTTTATTGGTGCGATTTAGGTTCAAACGAACACCCCGTAGTCAATGAAATAACATCTCATTATTGTTATAGGACGCAATCCACATTCTATGTAACTCAGCGCTATATAATTATAATATTAGCCCTGTTAAGAGACTGTCCCTCCGTTGGGCCTCCTCTCAAACTGGTTTAGGCCATAGTCCACCACGCTGGCCCAGTGCGGGTTGGCGAACTTCACACACCTTCGAGAAACTCTAGTCATACTGGTTTCCTCACGATATTTTCCTTCTCCGTTAAAGCAGTATAGTTAATTTTTAAAACGCACATGCTTTCGAAAAGTCATAGGTGCGTGCCTGGGAAACCTGAGACCTCTGACTTCGCAGTCCAACGGTCTAATCACTAAGCTATCACTGCTTCACTCAATACAAGCAGCTTTTAAAATATTGAGATGCTTAGCGTTAACGAAGGAAAAAAAATTGAGACATTTATTGGGAGGGGCGAGAAAAATCACGGACATAAAATTACAATATCAGAAATTCACTCTAGTTACTGGTTATTTTCTTTGCATGTTTTTGGGGCTGTGTATCTATAAACACCCCATATTCAACCCTCCTCTCTGAATAGTAACAAAATTTTATTTTATGGTTTCATTTTGTACTAACAGTCAAGAGTCTCCGTAACCGGCGCGCGTGTATGAGACGAATTTTGAGAGTGAAGGAAGCCAGAAAGGTATGTAAGGAAAGAACCTGATGGAACTCTGTACTCTCTGCCTACCCCGCAAGGGATCTGGCGCGTTGATATAGATAGATTTTGTACTATACCTAAAGCTTTTAAACAAATTGCGCTGTAACAACTGTGCAATAAACACTTATGTGCGCAATGTTAATTTTATTTACGATAAAAGCTGAAATTGGTTGCTTTCCGAAAGATTACCTCTGTAACTATAAACGTGTGTATGATCAGCAGTATAAGTCACTAAATATGAATAAACATAATTTAAATTACATCAATATTAGTATTTCAGCTCGTTAACCTTTTGATATTCACAAGCCAGCCTCCCCTTAATAATATTAGTCCTATTAAGACACTGTTCTACCGTTGGGCACGGGCCTCCTCTTACTTCACCTTCACACTTTTTCTTTTACTTCAACTTTACACACCTTTGAGAAACTCTTAGGCATGCAGGTTTCCTTACGATATTTTCCTTCACCGTTATAGCAAGTGATAGTTAATTTTTAAACTGCACATGCTTTCGTTAAGACAGAGGTGGGTGCTTCCTGGGTTTGATTCCGAGACCTCTGACTGTGCTGTCAAACGCTTTAACCACTAGGCTATCACTGTTGAGCCTCCCCTTAGTGTAAGGTAAATTTAGGTTTTATCAATATTTATTATAGGGGCTGGTGAAATACACTTATCTTAATAAAAGTAAACACATTTTCTTGTACAGGTGTCGAATTCCCTGCATTTTATACATTACTTCGCAGTATTCAGTATCAGTGGCAAATAGTAGTAAATTTGAAAATTATTCAGCATATTTTATTTATTGTTACGATGTCATACAAAGAAAAGTTGTGTGTTCAGTGACTTTTTGGTATTTACATGTAACGACAGCTTAGTTTAGAGTTGGTATTAGCGTCGTCGCGTTGGTATTAGCGTTCGCCGCTTACCATACTGAACTGAGTAGTTAAAGGTTTGATCCCCGTATGAGACAAATCTTTATGTATCTGTGAAATGAACTATTGACACTAGAATAGTTTTAGTTAACGGCAACATTTTCAAAAAGCATTATACCAGAGTCATTAATATTATAGTAATTTTGATGAATAACTTTTGTTGTTGGCCTTAAAAATAATTTTGTAAAAATATTCTCATTGAATATGCACAGATATTTAATGTATTCATAGTTTCCAATGCATTATCGGAAAAATATAGAAGGCAGTTAATATTTTACAGTTCTTTATGGATGCAACGTGTGCTGTTTTTATTGAACGTTGGTATTTTACAGCGGCGCCAGGTGTTTGAACATTGTTGCTTTTTATAAAAAAAAAAAACATTTGTTGTTGCTGAAGGTAGATATTAATTAATACATTTTCATTGCCTGCTTCCCGAATGTTGAACACTTCGTAATTGAGGCCATATATGTATGTTACATCAGGAATAAAGAAGTTCCCCAAGCGGGGATGGCAGATATGTACTGACTACACCCACTTTTCGCCGACGATAACAGGTCCAATATAATAGGGTGCGAGCCTATTGCCATATCCCGGGCTCGGTTCCGGACTCAGGACTCATACGGAAAAGTTTAAAAAAAATACAGATTATGTTTTATTATCTTCTTCGACTTATGGCAAATGGTGCAATTGGCAATTATAAAGTCTTAGGTACATATTCTAGGACAGAGTTATCGAGGTATTTGCATTGAAACATTTCAGTAGCAGCCTGGAGTCTTGAATTGTGTCTAGTAAAATGGCAATATACTCGGCCCTTATTACATGGGACTCAAATTTGTCGACAAAATCTATGTATATGTGTGTGTAAATGATCTACGCTGTTGGCTGCTGTTGCAACCACTATGCTCGAGCTAGAAGAGCAAGGGGGCAACTAGCTCAAGAGCGCCTCAAGGAAGAACGGCCTCGGCTTGGGAATTTGCTATGGGAGAGGGCATATACTAGGGGTCTCGCCGTGGTGCTTTGCACCGGCCGGCGAACAAGTTATTCTTCGACCTGGCCGACGAGGTCGGTGTCTGATGCTGTGTGGGGTATCTGTATCCAAAAGAAAGGAGGCTTTCGGGAGGGTCGGTGCAAACATCGTCGGCAAAATGAGCGTATACACAGAACATTTGCGCCACCTTCGTTTGGGGAATATAGACATGAAGGTGTTTTGGTTTGTACTTTGCTTTGTTAAGATTCATGTGTTTGCCTGGTCTTTAAGAAGGCTTTCAAGGAAATATGATTTCAATGCGTAGGGGCATTTTGCAAAAATTGTTATGCAAATAATCACTTGCTTTAACGGTGAAGGAAAACATCGTGAGGAAATCTGCATATCTAAGAGTTTCTTAAAAGTGTGGGAAGTTCGTCAACCCGCACTGGGCCAGCGTGGTGAACTATGGCCTAAACCCTCTCAGTTTGAGAGAAGGCCCGTGCCCAACGGTGGGACAGTTTCTTAACAGGGCTAACATTATTATTATATTTTCAGCATTTTTAAAGCGCATGCTAAAAATAAAGAAACATAAACATATTTTCCCACAAATTATAAGCATTCATACATTTCACTTTCAAAAACTTGCAGACAGCACCAAACATCTAATGGCTAATTTATCTTTTAAGAAGTCTGTACCCAAATATTCTCTATTCTATCACATTAGCGTTAACAAAGCTATTATCAAAATAAACTTGAAACTAAGAGTCATTATGTTACTTAGCAAATTCACATGCCTTATAAACTTTGGCCATTAAACTTGTGAGCTCGAGTCATGCAGTTTTCATTACACCTTGTACCATTATTCAAGCCAGCAGCATTATTTTCAGCATGATTTGTAAAATGTGATCCTTGAAATTTTACTTTGCTAGATAATATAATAAGCATTGATAACCTAGTAGTCGAATACTCAGAATTTCGAACTCCGGATTATAAACTGCCTCTGGGCTTTCCGTAATCTATTATCTATCTATATCATCACGCAAGATCCTTGCGGGGTAGGCAGAGAGTACAGAGTTCCAACAGGTTCTTTTCTTACAAACCTTTCTGGCTTCCTCCACTCTCATAGTTCGTCTCATAAACGCTCGCCGGTTACGGAGACTCTTGACTTGCCTTTCAGATAAGACACGGTCTATTTGGTCATGGTAAGATTGTCTAGGTCTGCCCCGGTTGCCTAGACTACTATATCTTAATCTATTATTTAATATTATGCACTGTTGATACAATTAATTAGCCTACACTGTCTCACTGTTAGGTAAAGGCCTTTAATAAATAAAAAAATAAAATTACAAGGTAAATAAATGAACAAAGGCGACCTTAACTCAAAGTCAAGTTTTACACAAGTTTAACAGCAAACCTTTGAGCGATAGTGAAACAAATCATCAACATGAGGATAGAAATAAAGGTACGGCCAAACTAACACGTGCAGCCGCGGCCGCGGTGGCGCGCACAGTGGCGCTCAGCTCCTGCCAGAGATAGGCAAAATGTAATCTGATTAATGATTACAATTGCATTATCTAATATAAAATCATGATTCAAAATTAAAAGTGTAGTCGTAATCTTTGAAGATTGCAACATGTAATTGTAATCGTTAATCATTAATACACCGTCATGCCTATTGTCCCCAAACGGGGGTGGTTAATCATTAAGCTGATTACATTTGGTCCATCTCTGGCTCCTGCAGTAATATTAATATGGAAATGTTCATACCAACGAGTTCTGCGTTCTGCACGCGCTATCTAGGCGGCCTCTGCACGCGCAATCAAAGGGAGATATTGATCGCCACCGTGATCGCCGCCGGGGACGCCACTGCGGCTGCGCCTAAACGCGTTGGTTTAGACGTACCCTAAGTGTATAACACAAAAGATAGTAGAGGAATAAACTACTGATATCTATCCATAAATATACTACATATTATACATTACCATACATTAATGTACAACATAAATATAAACATCTTACAGAGGTAGAAAATGTTCTCTACTTCTTTTCTTGTAAGTGAAAGTTCATAATCCACCATGTGAAACTAGTGCCCGTTACTGGAGGCAGGGTTGTGGCCACCTTCTGTTTCAACTTATCAATCTTATCTTAACGACTACCACATAAAGTTGTAACCCAATCTTCAGTTTTACAACTATCCTATTGCTATAAGTAATGTCATCATTATCGTCATCATCTCAGCCTATACTTGTCCTGAACGCTTTTTAGCGTAAACGGTCTAATACCACTGCATCCAACGACTTCCTGCGATTTTCACAAATTCGTCGGTCCATCTGGCAGGCGGTCGTCCTACGCTGCACTTGCCAATATGTGGTCCTCACTCTAGAACCTTTCTGCCCCAACGCCCTTCCGATCTTCGCGCAATGTGGCCCGCCCATTACCATTTCAACTTGCTAATACTGAAGGCTATGTCGGTGACCTTGTTCTTCTAGGAATCTCCTCATTCCTGATTCGATCATGTAGAGAAGAAGGTGGAAATAGGAGAAATAGGTACTGTAAATTACTTCAAATATCAGAACTTAAAATTAGCCGCGATAAACTTTGAAAAAATGTTATACTTTATTAATAATCTATCCAAGTCATTCATGCCTCTTTAGAAGAGTTTAATAGGAATAGCAAATATATGAATTTTTCTGTAGCTTCTTATGACTTAGAATCTTCTAAAGATGTTCCTCTTTAACACCAAGAACATATAAAATTATAATATTAGCGCTGTTAAGAAACTATCCCACTGTTGGACACGGGCCTTCTCTCAAATTCAGAGGGTTTAGCCCATAGTCCACCACTCAGTGTGGGTTGGCGAACTACACACACCTTTGAGCAACTCTTAGGGCATGCAGGTTTCCTCGCGATGTTTTCCTTCACCGTTAAAGTAAGTGATAGGTATTTTTAATACGCGAATGTTTTAAAAAATACAGAGGTGCCTGGGTTGGAACCCGAGACCCCTGACTTTGCAGTCCAACGGTATTACCACTGATGATGATGATGATGATGATGATGATTGATCCGACCGATTTCGGCCATGACGACCACTTTGACCCCTAGTCAGAGTAATGCCGCTGATGCGCTCGAAGATGGCTTATGTAGCCTATCTTCGCGGCGAAACTCCGTGCACATTGAGGGCACGTGAGTACGCCGTTCTCATAGTTGTATGATATGGCAGCAGGTGGGCGGGCCTTTAAATGATTGCGTTTGGCGTCAAGGTCAGCTTTACGCTGAGCCTCGAACTCGTGTACTTGGCTGTTCACCATCCTGCGCCATTCTGGCCGCTGTGCTGCCAAACGTTCCCAACGAGAGGGCTCTATGTTGCATCTCATGTCGCTTTTGGACATCCTTCTCCAGTTCAGAGTAGAAGATGCGCTTCGCCACTCTTTCCTCCGCCATACGAGATACGTGACCGCACCACCGAAGCTGTCGACGCATTAAATAGGCCTCAATGCCACCAACATTGGCTCGTCGCAGAACTTCGGTATTTCGCACTCTATCGGACCATCTGATCCTCATGATGGTACGGAGGCATTTAAGGCATATTACCACTAGGCTATCACTAAAGGCATAGACATAAGTTATAATACCTATAATTTACCATATCTCTATCGATCGAGTATCAAATACGACCTCAAACTTATCAAAAGTTTTAATGGCGCATTCCCCACACATGATGTTACATTTTAGGGCGAGGTTAAATAAAGGGTGTGTTCAAATTAACGCGACATAACGCTTACAACACAAAAGAATAATACAGTGACAAATAAACTATGTCGTGCCAATTTGGTGATGGTTAATTTGATTAACAGAATAAAAGCTTTTACCTTGAATATACTGTAGGTGTACAACGTTTAATGTTATTAAAATACTTATAACTATTTTATTCCAAATTGGCAACTGAATCGGTTCCAACTTTTTCAACAAAGGGTAGTTTTGTATCCAAATTATACGAAATTAACTTAAATTATTGCGAATTATGCAAATTGTTTCTAGGTCCGTTGTACTGGGAAACGATCTAGGAAATCATTAGCGCATCGTAAAATAGTCTAGGACTTTCCATATCTACTCCTATTTTCGCATTGTTTATCTATCTCAATATTCTTCTCCAATATTATTTTTATGTGTTCAAGCAACCAGAGCATTAACCTTTCTCATCTTTTCTCCGATACTTTCTTCCATACCTACACACTCTTTTACTACGGTTTAAGGTTTCTGATCGTGAAGTTGTGATAGTCTAGTGGTTAGACCGTTGGACTGCAGTCATAGGTCTCGGGTTTGAACATTAACCTTCACTTGATTTAACGGTGAAGGAAAACAGTGTGAGAAAACCTACATCCCTGAGAGTTTCTTGGAAGTGTTTGAAGCTCGCCAACACGCATTGGGCCAGCGTGGTGGAGACTATGGCCTAAACCCTCTCATTCTTAGTCGAGGCCCGTGCCCAACGGTGGGACAGACTCTTAACAGGGCTAATATTATTTTATAATATTATTAAAGTTTCCAATTAGCTTGGCTATCGTAGCGCTACTTCTGTTCACTCTTCCCTCCTAATAACTAAAAGCACATCCAAAGTACATAAATTTGTTTATTTGCTCCAGCACCTCGTTACCAACCAAAACCCTTGCACACATAAACGGAAAATACTGTATCGTTTATAACTTTTAATATACAAAACGGGTAAGGCTAGTAAAAGCAATGAACCAGTAAATTACGGTTCCCGTAATACGTCACCCAACACGTTAGTGATCGGAAAAATTGAGTGCGAACACTGAAAAGTGAAATCTACGGAAGTGCTACTTAAAAGTTTCATTAAATGTGGAAGTTAAGCAAAGTTAATGTTCGAATTTTTAGTTAATATTATCCACCTTAATGACCATAAACGCAAAAAGCTCATATTGTATTGAAGTAGAAGCGAAGCGAAATCTAAAATTTTATTTAGCACTAGGAGGTTCCCGTAGCTCCGCGTTGACGAACACATCGCCTCCCGGTGAGTCCAGCTATAGCTAAGACTAATCCAGGTAACCCTATAAGTACAAAAAGTCATTATCATCTATCAAGCCGTTTAGGAGGAATTACAAACACACGCATTCAGTAAAGACTGGTTAACAGACGTTGACCCGTCCAAATATTTTAATTTCGCACAAAAATCCCATATAATAAACACCGGTGCTACCGATTGTTTTTTTCATTTCATTTCATTTTTCTTTCCTAAAATACCTTCGGACAATAGTCCGAGTACTGTTTCGGGAACCTATTTGACTATATATTTTAAAGAACCTTTAAAAAAATAGCCAAATGTGTCTAGCCGTACTTAAGTCATGCGCGTACCAACGCGTCAAATCATTTAATTTTTATTTATATAGCATAGCCATTGACCTTTATCTCCGCCACATAATGCACAAGGTTTCCGTCTCCTCCGCCTATTTCAGAGTAAATATGCTATTAATGAGTCAGCGAGCTACATCTTTGGCTCCATTGTCACTTTCCATAAGGCGGGATAGGGACAGTAAAAAAATAAAAAATACCGTACACCTACCGTACCTACATTCCCCAAATGGGGGTGGCAGAGGTGTACTGTGTACACCCACTTTTCGCTGACGATCTTAGGTCCCATGTAATAGGGGGCGAGCTTATTGCATATACCGGCCATAATTCCGGACTCCAGACTGACACAGGGAGTTTTTCGATAGAAAAACTACATCTGTCGGACCTACGACCTCGTACACAAAGCACATCATTCGCCACTAAACCAACAAAGAGGGTTCAATCTTTAAAAAAGTTTACATTTGCATTAGATAAAGGCATCGGGCAGTTTTAAAATTGTCAAATTGTCAAAATCGTAAGCGCTATAATTTTTTATTAAAACTTAGCCCCGCATTGTATCCGTTATCGACTATTTCTGTGACGTGGGTGCATTTACAAACATGAAATTCATATGTACACACACCTACACCGCAACAAACATTCCTGGATCACAGAAACATTTGTCACGTGCGGGAATCGAACCCGCGACTACCCGATCCAGTGGGCAAAGTGACTGAAGGTATTAACCACTGGATCAAACCGTCCATCGCTTTTAAATTGTAATAGTTATAAAACCATCACGAAGTCCAATTTAATAGACATTAACAATCTCCCTTGACTTGGCACAGAACAGCCGTCGTCGTTATAATTAAGCAATGTAAGTGGAATTGTTTCTTCAGATGGATCTCGTAAGATCGTTTCTGGGTCCTTATTCGTTATTACCAAACGCAGCGTGTCACGATAACTTCGTGAAATTATAGTGCAATAGAAAAACTATATACGTAGCAGACATTATAGAGATAATAACCGACAAGGGCCCTTATTTCCTTTGTCAAATGATGGACGGCTAGGGCTAATAGTTAAAAACTTAAGTCGCTCCGTCCACTGGATCGAATAATTATTAAAAAAAACAATTAGTGGATAAAGTAATGACACCAAAAGACACTTCACAGTTATATTTATTTAATAAATTTTGTGTATATATAATTTTGTGTATCTATCTATATCATCACGCCGAGTCTCGATTGTGATATCCTGTAATTGGCGAAGCAACCATATCACTTATTTTCTGTATCTTGTCAAAGTTATTAAGCTGTTGGATGTCCTTATACAATAAATAAATAAATAAATAATGGCGGGTTTGATCCCCGCACGGGACAAATCTTTGTATGACCCCCAAATGTTTATTTTAGTTTGAGCTATTGCGTAAGTGGATATCATGTATGTTTACGCATACAACACAGGAATAATACCAAATGTGGGAAAAGAAAACTATTAATACCATTACACAATCATTTCACAAAGTGGTCGTAACGAGCCGCGTTTAGTCATAACAAATAAGGACCCTGATCAGAACGCCTTATTTAACTGATTTGCGGCCTGCCTTCAAATGGAAGGGAGTTGTCCTGAAAATGGGAAAATGGAAATGCTGTTTCATTCCACTGATGTATAAATACGGGAAAGGCTTCCAAATAAAATAAGGAGTGTGTCCTTTTTGTAGAACAATTGCAGTATTTTAAGGGATTATTTTTTATCATTGTTAGCCAGTTGGTCAGCAGCTGCTCATTGTTAGACTAAGGACCTATTTCACTACCCACTAGTAAAGTGTGAAGTAGATTAATCGGCCAAATAAAGTTGTAAGTTAGTCTATGTACGAATTTCACCATCGCTGAGTAGGCCTTTCCGATTTTTAAACTAGTCAGTTTTTAATTGCTAGTAACGCTGAACAAGAAGTAAATAACTTAGTCAGAAACTAAGCAGCACTGAAAGAGGACCTAAGACTGTTCTAATTACATGCAATAAAGTCTGTTAAGTTAAATAGTAATAACGTCCTTTTTGTTGAATACCTTTTTCCTCTTTTCAAAAAGATTTTCCTTTTTGAGTGACCTTTTTGAATAATAAAAGGTTTTCTTCACTAAAAGATAGTACTTTTTTCAGCATTGGCTTATAGCAGCTCATTGCTAAAACTATTGAAAAAGCACGCCACTGAGTACAATTTTTGACTATTCTCACCCGATTCTTGCCAGCTGCATATTTTTACGTTGTATTTGCGGTGAAATTATATTTAATGTATCAAAATAGTCGAAGCAGAAGAAATCGATTTGAAAATTCGCAATAATCATTGTATGTCAACCTTTAGAGGATACATGTACCCAATTCATGTCGTTCTAACTTATAACTGCGTCTCTTTTTACTAAAAGTTTTTACTGATCGTCCTCGCAATTAGGATATTGATACATTTTCGATAAAAACTTTTTGCAATGTTTAACGTAGTTACTATAAATCTTTGCGAACAGATGTTAACGTACAATTTGTAAAACCGAACCATGTATACACAATTTCTTAATCCAAATGCCTTAAATCTAAACCATGTATAGAAACAAAAACCACCAAATATAACCCACTAACATCTACATCGACTAATAAATAACGGAGGCGGCAATTAAACTGCCAAAGTAATTGAACCTACGCAATTTCAAGGTCGCCTAGTCCATTCCAGTGGCGTATAATGAAGGCATACGTCCATGTTGCACCGTCACCCTTTTGATTAGTAAATTGCTCGACTCCATAACATTCTTCGTTGTAATAGTGAGATATTATTTCAAGTTAATTTCACGTAACTGTAAAACCATTCATTAGTCTTGATAGACGTTATCGCAACAATTACTTTTGTATTTTCTACGGTTCACCGGGTTGAGTTTTCTTTGAGTAATTTAAAGGGAAAGTTGGTTTGTTGTTCGTGAGATAATAGAATCATTTGAATATGAATTTAATTAATTAAGTGTTTTGTTTTCCTGGTACCGTTAATTTTTGTACCAGAATAGTGGTACCTTTAAACAGACCTAAAAAGATTCCTCTTCTTTAAATCTAAAAAAAAAACAATAAACCACCTTTACGCCTATATTCCCCAAGTGGGGCACCAGAGGTATACTGTATACACCTACTTTTCGCTGTCAATGTTAGGTCCCATGTAATAGGGGGCGATCCTACGGCCATATACCAGGCACTATTCCATACTCCGAACTGTAACTAGGATTTTTTCGATAGAGTAACTACATTTGTCTGATATAGGATTTGAATCCAGGAAAGCATCGCAAAGCGCATTATTCGCAACTATACCAACGAGGCAGGTATTTCTTCCTACTTTATATTATATTAGTAATTTTGTATACAGGCTGTTAATCATAAAAATATTTATTATCTAATAGAAGAAAGAAAGAAAGAAGAAAGGAAATAAATTTACTCGCAACAAATAAAACATGCAGTAGCATTACAATATCACTATAATAACAAAGAAAACTGATAATGTTGCGAATCGGTCCCAACTCAGCATTGTGCTGACTGCAAGCAATCAGCGCTGGTCTTCTGTTGGAGCTGTTCGTTGAGGATGCGGTATCTCCACGCATATGGTAACTTATCTAAATACATGATGCTTATTGACAAGTAATATCTATATTATCACGCCGGATCCCTTGCGGCGTAGGCAGAGAGTAGAGTAGTTCTAACAGGCTCTTTCCTTACATACCTTTTTGGCTTCATCCACTCTCATAGTTCGTCTCATACACGCTTGCCGGTTACGGAGACTCTTGACTTGTCCTTCAGATAAGACACTCTCTATTTGGTCGTGGTAAGATAGTCTAGGTCTTCCCCGGTACCTACATCCTTTCACTTTCGCATTGTATTTCTGTTTTGTCATTCTTTCTTCTGACATTTTTTCTGTATGCCCGAACCAACGGAGTATACCCGTTAAGTAATATCTACATACATAAGTAAACAATGAATCAGAAAAAGAAGTATATAACTCTCATAAAGGCTAATTTTAGTTTACAGCTAATTTGGAATTAAAAATATTATTATATAGCACAAGTGTCATGTCTTAACATTTCCTGATCCTGCTGATGTTGGTAAATAAATACTTTTAACTTATTTTTAAAACCGTAAACATACTGTAGGTTCCGGATCGGTGGTGGAATGTTATTCCAGCATTTGGTAGAAGCGTAGCGGAAACTACCTCTAAATGCGGCTGACCTATGATTTTGTGCAGCGAGCGGCCTCGTGCCCTGCCGGTGTGTGTGATATAGTAGACGAGGTACTTAATTCTTCTCCATTAGCTAAAGCACGCTATGTTGGTTTTTAACTTATAATTTTAGTAATGCTCCTTAGGCAGTAAATCAAAATAACTCATCGTCGAAGTAAAGTAGATAATATTGTATGCTTTGCTCAAAGACTGCCGCGCGGGCGGGCTATGAGCACAATTTTTTTAAATTATAAATAATAAAATTAAATAGCGAATACGTTACGTTTCTTGATTTCTTTTATGAATTTATATTTAGCATATACTGCATAAAATCTGCAAGGATACAAGACAAGTATGTCTTGTAGTACATCCAATATGCGGATTTTCTTGAAGGATCGGTAAAACGGAACCCTTATAGGATCACTTCGTTGTCGGTCTATCTATCCGACGGTTATAAGACGTTCCCTTTTGCTCAGGAACACCTAAAGGTATTAAGTTTATTTCAAATAGTGACGCTTATGACCCTAGGTGCGGGTGGTTTTCTGCCAAAATCTAAACTACAATTTTGCGCTAAAACTGGCCGAAACCGAAACCGGTACGGGACCCTCAGAGCGCGAGTCCTACTCGCACTTGTCCGGTTATTTTTTAAATCTTTCCGTTAATGAGAGACCCTATAAATGTTATCTTTGTCAAAGATTTTCTTTTATATAAGTTTGGGAATACGAAAATAAAAATCCTATATCGGGGCTGCGTTTCAAAACATGAATTTTGCATACACAAAAGGACTAAACCAAATTTTTGTGTGTCACACAATTCTAGAGGGGTATAATAAAAAAAAACTTTACTTGATCTAGTCGACAAAGCGACTTAGGCTCTGGCAACCAACCCAAACCGAAGTCGAAATAAAAAAAAATCGCTCCTCCTTTTTCGGATGTCCATTCACAGGAATGCCACTATTATACAAAAACTAGATGACCCGATGAACTTCGTACTACCTAAAACTGATTCGATTTTAACCCCTTCTTTCTTGTAAATTACCGATTTCCATTTTTGGCTGCTCTTTTGGGTTTTCCTAATTTTCTAATAATCTAATAAGAACAGAAAAAAGCAATTGTTCAAGCCATTTTTGAGTTTTTACGAGACTAACGCACGGCAATTAGTTTTTATATACAAGCTGTAACATAATTAACTGAAGACCCGAAAGTAGTTTGTTCTAAATGTGTAACTAAATTGATTCCAACAATTTATAATATATTTTATATATTTTTTTTTAATTTAAAATATATATGCCCTTTCTCCTTTAGTGCGCTATAACAAACTAAATGTATTCTTGATTCAAAGCAATACGAAGATTTCAAATGTATTTCTAAAACAAATTTCTCAATACGCACACATACACGTACAAGTTTCATTGTTAATTGGGGTATAAAAGTGCTTAAAAAAGGGGTAAAAAACTTTAAACTTGGAAGCTTGGTTTGTGTATTGAATTTGTAAAGCAATTATCTAATCGGGGTGCCTGGGGCGCCTCTTGCGTTATTTATGATACACGTTGTATATGGATAAGACAAACCAAAAGATTTTTTAAATTATTCCATTCGAAAAGTGATTCAGGCCTTAACATTCGTTCGAATGTTTCATTTGCTCCTATAATTGTCGGTTTGTTCGACGTAGCGCCCTCACGCTCGGGGCGTGGCGTCCCTAATGTTATTAACCTAATGACTTTCCTGTAACGTTAAAAAACGTTATTTTCCTTATTTGTTTTCGTTGACGACCCCGTTTTGTTTGTCACGGTGTCCTATTAAAAGTCCGTTATTGTATTTTTATTATAATGGCATAGAATTTAACGTATTTATTCGTATTTTTGCGTAAATTTCTTTTTGCTTTATTTATGTATTAATCAGAATAATGATTTTTGGGGTGGAACATACCATATTATTCCGTGCTACTTAAGGCACGTTAAGCCGTCGGTCCTAGTTACAGCGTAACGTGGTAGTCTCTAAGTCAAGATTAAAACCTTATAGGCGGCTTGATAAGTTCCAACAGGAGGTGGTCACAAACCTGCCTGCCTCCGCCAATTCGCACTGGGTCCGCTTGGCGGAGTATGGCCTAATCTCTTTCACCTAGATGAACCCACTAGGGAGAAGGCCTTTGCCCAGCAGTGGGAACTGCCCCACTAAATAAAAAAAAAAATAATTATCAGCCTATACTCATAGGCTGATAATATTATTATATCACGGCTATATTTTCCATGCAGGGGGAGGACGGGTGCTGTAATCATCCATGTTTTGCCAGTAATGTTGTCTTAACGTAAGAGGACGATCCTTTCACCATTATACCTGGCACAATTCCTATTTTCAGATTGCTGATTAGAATTGTTTTGGTAGTAATACTTCAAGCTTTCCGACGTAGAATCTCTAATCTAGGTCTCGTGATCGCTAGCCGCATCATGTTCCACTTGACCAAAGATGCAGTCATGTATCTATATCATCACGCCATTTCCCTTGCGGAGTAGGCAGTAAATACAGAGTTCTAACAGGTTCTTCCCTTACAGACCTATCTGTCTTCCTCCACTCTTATAATTCGTTTTATACACGCTCGCCGGTTACGAAGACATTTGACTTGCCCTTCAGATAAGATACGGTCTATTTCGTTATGAGATAGATGCAGTCATAGGACTTAAAATATAAAAACACAGTTTGTCGACCAAAAAGTTAATCATAGGAATCTTAATAGTATGACTAGCTAGACTTTTTAATAATATTTCTATAAAGGCAGTTAGGTTACTTATACATAAAAACTATTTACGCGTAAATACCCACAATACAATCTTAGTTACAACTAGGACAACATTATTTCATTAAAACAAAACAGCCTTCTACTAAATCTTAAAGTATATTTACGACAGATTCCATCTTAAAACTTCTGGCCTTTATGCAAATAATATCATAAAACTTAAGCTACAGGTAACTTTCTTCTTAAGCCTTTTAAAACCAAGATGTAGCAAAACTTTAAAAGACATTTCTTAAGTCCGAAATCCGAATATCTCCATGCAAATATATTTTATAACTCCGAGGACTTTTACAAAGCCTGAAGGTATCTTTGACATGCTTATAATGTTATTTACGACAAAACTTTTCTTGAAACTTGAATGTGTAATAAACTAGGATTTTGATCCGTGTTTTAGTGTAACGTTAGTAACGCAAGACCTAAGTATTCCAACTGGGGCGACCCCTATGCATCACTACAAAGCTGTGACTACCTATCCACATACAGATGGTGCCAAATATAAAATTAACAACCATATGTATCTAGGTCGCGATATGCGAGTGTGTACGACGCGTAGATTATATACAAGCCTCTGACAACAGCTTTTCGGGAGTGGCAGACCCCACCAGACACAACACCCGTCTAGCTGGAAGATCTTCCGTTTGACAAACCCTGCCACAACGGTCCTACTAACAACTATTTAGATTTGAATTGAGTTCGATTATTGCATGGTGCTTTTTTCTGCAGCTGGAAGACATCCTATGCAGGACTAAGGTATACCCGAAGATTGCTACGACTTTGTACTCACGACCTTCTCCAGGTCATCGGTTCATCTTCTAGCGGGCCTGCCTACACGTCATCTGGTGCGTGGTTGCCACTCGAGAATCTTTCTCCCCCAACAGCCATCAGTTCTACAAGCGTTGTGCTACTGCCACTTAAGTTTAGCAATTCTGAATGCGTGAAAAAGTGCACTATGATCCATATATGAAGCCATCCAAAGAATTAAATGGATGTCGCAGCTTGCAAAACAAAGGCCTTAAAGGTTGTCAAGACGATCGTTTTTGTGCATAACGCATCCGCTTTTTATTCCATCTTGTAAAGGGCCTGCTCTCGCCACGTCTTCCGGTACGTGATCACCACTTGAGAATATTTCTGCCCCAACGTCAGTTCTACGAGCGATGCTGCCCACTGCCACTTAAGTTAAGCAGTACTGAGAGCGGGGGAAAAAGGACTATTATGCAGTAGGATTCATCAAAGGAGCCATCCTACAGATCCAAGCACTACGTCTTATTACTTAAAAGCACGATCCAAATATTCCAATCCTACGTCCTAAATCGGACGATTGTTCTAATAGTCCTAACTTTATTATTATTATTAGAAATCTTAATTAAGACGATTTAGCGCAGTCGTAAAGAGCTAGAGCCGCTCCGCCCACTGTGTCTAATAGTCGCGGGTTCGATTCCCGCACGGGAAAAATCTTTGTGTTACCTGCAATTATTTGTTTCGGTCTGGGTATTTGTGTATGTGAATTTTCATGTTTGAGAACGCACTCGCGACACAAGAATAAATCATAGTGTGGGGCGGGTTAAAAAAATACAATAAAAAAGAAGGAAAAGGAAAGTGTTACAGAGAGAACGCTCCTTATACGAAAAATTAAAGAAACAAAGAAGGTATGGATCGTGTTATACCTTCCCTTTCTTATAGAGATGACAGGTCAATACCAAAGCGAAGTCCCAATAAAAATTTACTCGTCACTTCCGGACTGAATAGTATAAATTCCAAAGTAAAATTTGGCATGGAGATACATTTTATCCGTTAAAAAGAGATAGGTTACTTTTTATCTTAAAAAGAATCACTTAGGGGTTTAAATAGGGGATAAAAGTTTACATAAACCTTTGGTAAGAAATAAAGGAGCACCTCTTATGAAAAATCATTCCTCAGGAAGATAAAACTGCTATACCTATGTCTATCTATACCATCACGCTAGATCCCTTGCAGGGTAGGCACAGAGTACAGAGTTCCAAAAGGTTATTTTCTTACATATCTCTCTGGCCAATCCACTCTTATAGTTCGTCTCATACACGCTTGCCGGTTACGGAGACTTTTGACTTGTCCTTCAGATAAGACATGATCTATTTGGTCATGATAAGACGATCTAGGTCTTTTCCGGTTCCGGGTCGCGGACGCAAGGGACTGGGCCCTGAGGGTCTTCATGAGCGATTCCGAAGAGGACGGGGCGTGGTGTGTCCTACGTCGCCGTAAGAACCGCGTCGGTGTGGGGGGAGGAGCGTGTCATCAAGTTTTGTCCCGATGGCGGGCTCTTCAGAATGCGGCACAAGAGGGGCACCGGTGCGTTCCATACGTAAATCTCGGAGCATCTCCAAAGTGCTGATGTCGGCTACCCTAGGGTTTTTATTCGGTAAGAATACGACACGCCCCGCGAGCTTCTCACGAGGCTCACGGAAGTCATATGCAGGATTTTCCCTAGGAAAAAAAAGTTTTTTCCCGGTACCTACCTCCTTCCATCATACCTATGTCTGATTGCAGATAACCACGTCCGCAACCGTGGGTAACACCTAGTATTTAATAAACAAAAGATTTATCACTTTCATAAACTTCCATGTTGCAAATAGAAATAAATTATAAACTGTATTCGTTGCTAAGTAGGTATACATAAATTTTAATTTAGTGTAAATGTTTTTGATGGCCATTTACCTCGGGGCAGCAATTAACTCTGTAACTCGAATGTAGGTGGAATTTTCAAGTTCCAAGTAACTGAATGTAGGTGAAATTATTTTAATTGTACACCTGTTATAATTTTGTCTATTTAGTGTGAAGGTTGGTGTTGTGAGTTAGAGCGTGTTATGCATTATGAAGTACGAAAAATTGATAAAAAGGGCCTTATTTAATAAAAATACCTTAAGTCATATTTCGCATGAAATGGCAATTGTGTAACTGTCGTACGTCCAACGCCACGTCGTATCCAATTATTTGAAAATCAGTTAATGGAATGGCGAGCAGTTATTTTCATTTTAGTAACCTTGTAATCTTGTTATAGACATACTCTGTGATTGCTCGAGTGTGTTTTGTTATGAAGCGATGACAGATGACATCTGTCAGATGACGAAACACCGATGACAAATAGTCGATTTAAGATGGCGGATGGTGCTGCGTTGTTAGTCTATTAGCAACGGGGCAAGCGCTCGGACGTATCGTGGAACAGCTAACATCACTGTATTTCATGTGACTTAAACGCCGGACGAGACCCCAGTGTTATTTCAAGATTTCCTTCATGTCCGGCCACCATGCGGACGACTATGAAAACGAAGATAAATTCACCTTTCACCGCTACCGGCATAGAAACGGCCATCCAGAAAACATAAGCGCCGTTATATAGAATAAAATGTTTATCAATCCATTAAACAAAACAGACATATTCAAACTCAATCTCAAACTCAAATCGTTTATCTTGCATAAACCCTGCGGGGGTGGTTACAAAGTGTCATATTTACATTTTTTTTATAACTTACAAATCTACCACCGGGTCGGAACGCGGTCTCCACTGAGAAGATCGGGCGAGAAACTCAGCGGGCTTGTCTTTTTTGTTTTATTCTCCATTAATTTTTATTCATAATTTTTTGTACAGATACATACATTTTTATATTATACAAAATGATTAATGCGATCCAGCTCCAGTGTGGTGCCTTACGACTAAGATATAAGACTATTTTTAAATATATGCTATGATGAAAAGCTAGAGAATTCTGGGTGGACCAGTCTCCACAAGCAGCACCCATTCACGAGTACGAGTACTTGAGTAGCCATCACCTCCCTCAACCATATTAGAGGGAAGGAAGTGACCCGCACCAAATTCAGTTCCATTTCAAAGAATACAGTAAAATGCATTATTTAGGTGGTGATCACGCGGTCTTGGGTTTGAATCTTCGGTTGAACTAAGTGTAAATTTTTATTGAAAGATTTGGGACTAACATGATTGGTAATATGTGGGTCTACACAGTACATCTCTGCCCTCCCCGCTTGAGAAATATAGTTGCAAAATACGGAACACAATTCCAGACTTCGGACTATTACAAAAGAACTTTTTGTCCGACCTAGAATACCAACCCAGGACTTTATAATCACCAGCCACACAACGCACCACCAGACCATCGAGGCTTTGTTTTAAACCCAATACACGATGTTTTACTATACAGTTTCGAACGCATCGGTCAGCTTGACTCCGCACATCTTCAGCAGAGCTCGCAAATCATGCGGATTTAATCTGCTTCATACTCTTTCTTGCACGAAAACTGTCATAGTCTACAAAATGCCTAAATATTCCTGAAAATCACGCAAAGAAGAGGAAGTCATTTCAGACGGCCCCTCATGAGATGCCAATCCGAAAGACCCTCAACAACATCCTCCCTCAGAGACTCCCTTCTCGGAAACCGATCTGGAGTGACAAGAACTACCCCCAACATCCAGTCAGAGTGGAAAAGCAATGGGAGTGTTCGGTCGCCTCACAGGGTAACATCACCATAGCTGACCCCTCGACTGTAGTACAAGGTTTTAAACAGCAACGGCTGGTGTGGTTTTCCATCAACAGAATCAGAACCGGAGTCGCAAGGTGCAATTATCATCTTCACAGGTGGGGCATCACTAAGTCTCCTTGTTGTGGAGGACTGTCCCACTTAAAAAATCAGGGACTACACCAGCTAACACCTGAAGCTAAGCAATGGTTCCTCCACTCTGACGTAAAGTTTTGATCGTGGTTCGCATTATTAAAAATACACCGCCATACGATGATGATGATGATGAGCTAGTACATAATATGAACATAAATCCATATATTATCTACATTAACCCAATAGTCAGAATCACCTCAGCACTCCGAAATCCATTTCTATCCACCTTACCCAAACACCCAAAGTAAATAGCAAATACTTTAACAAAAACGCTCAAAAAGTACAGTCGGGAAGGAAAGTGTCATGCAAAAAGAGATCCCAAGAGGCCCTCTTTCCATTTCTGATAAATGAAGTTAAAAGGGTTTGTACCCGAGAGAGCTACAGTCGCGGGATCTGGGGTTGAAGGGCTTTCACGAAATGTTATCTAAATTAAAATTCTTCAAACACTTTTGTAACAGTTCGACGGTTTTCGATAGAGCGAATGTTCGGCGGAGATTTGAGATGGTTCTTGACAGGTGCGGAGTTTCGTAAATATTTTGTTTGAGGGAATAAAGCGGAGAAATTTAAGGCAGAGAAATATGATGGAGCATCTTCTATACCCAACTGTCTATCTAAGATACGTTTATTTGTACCTGTCTGATGAGTATTTTCATTCGAATGGTAAATGTGTCAAACCCAAATTTTGTGATTGCATTTGTATTGTAAGAATACGACTGTTAAAAGCCACACAGATCACTGCCTTTACGTATATCAAAAACTTGCCTGGAAAACGGCGAGCGATGAAAATAGAATACTAATCATTCGCTAGTATTCCGCATAAATACGTCCTTTTCCTGTAGAGATGCGAAAAATAAATTAAGATCTTTGTAGGTTTCTACGATATCGAAATCATAGTCACCTTCCTGACACACCGCCATTTTTATGATAAGTGCATTCCTATAGGATACTCATTTAAACGATATTTTTTCGATATTGTATCATCATGGTCAAAGGGTTGGTCAGGTTTTAATTGTCCAGGGTGCACTTAGTGAATTTAAAATAAATTAAATATAAGTTTTACTTTGGAAGAGGTTTCTTTCGTACACTATCGGTGTGGCCAAATTTTGGCCTAAAAATATGATTTTGTAATAATATGTTGACATTTCAATACTTTTACATGATAATGTCTGTATTAAAAACGCAGGTTAATAAACGTCACATTACTGTGACAAAATACTAAAACGTTTACACATTATTGCTCGTGACTGTACCCTCGAGTAGTAAGTTGAAGAAGAAGTAGGTATTGAACAACACAATGTTGACTTAATAAGAAGACTAGTTTCTGCCCGCAACTTCGTCCGCATTGACTTTAGGCAGGAACCTTATATTTTTCCGGGATAAAAAGTACTCTATGCCTTAATCCAGGTAATAAACTGAGTGCCAAATTTCATCCGATTAGCCGTTTTTAGGGAAGAAGAAATAAACACAGATATGCCTATAATTATTAGGTTCAGTGGTCTCTGAGTAGCCAGTACAAAATAAACAACAGCAGCAATGTCACTGCGGTTAACGGTCTCTGTACAAATTTATCCTGCGGACAAACAACTCGGACGCAGACACTGCATTATTTATTTTTAATTAGTACTAGATAGTTCGTCTATGAAACATTGTTTGCTTAATAATTATGAGTAGTATACGTCATTTTGTGTTTGGTTATATCAGTTTTTCGTGCAGCAAAAATGTCCCATGGGTGCATTCATTTTGGCATTAACGTCGTGAAATTTTTTAGGGTTTGAAAGGTGGAGTTGGCAAAATAAAATTGTCAATCATACTATGTGGTATGTCATATATCTTCTTTTTCTTAGCGTTCCGACGGTAAACATGATACAATTATATGGACGTACTGCATTTTCGGAAGCAGTCATCAAGTCTTGCTGCGTGCAGGTATTAAGGCACGCAGGACACGAGACATCGTTTGGGTTGCACCACACAAACACTACAGATTCGTGCTGTCAGTGAGTTTCCATCAGATTTTTTCCTTGCTCCGACCGACCTGAGTCTGAAGTCTATTTAAAGACTTCCAGACCAGCCGTGGTAATTTATATCCAGGTGGAAGGCTTTCAGCAAGTGAGACAAAAGGATTTGATAGCGATGCTTCGTTCCTCCAAAGATTGCACTTCGTTTTTGTTGGCTCCAGGGTTAATGGGTCGACACACTATATGAAGATATAGTCATATATCTTTATATTATGTATATTATTTGCTATGTATGAAATGGTAAATACATATTATTTCGGTTGTTTTTGTAATAAATCGTCTTTATCAAGTCCATTAACTTTTCTGTGTATACAAGCTGTTGGTTTCAGCTCTTGCAGAATTTATGGAATAAGTAATAAACATAGTACTTAAATAAATTACTTAAAGCACGCTATGTGTGTTTTAACCTATATTTTCCTTTAGTTTACGGTGTTTCATAACCAGTTGCAAAAGAAGAATTACTAAAATCACACGCGTTAAGTATGAAAATAATATTGTATTCTTTGCTCGGCTTGATTCGGGCAAGTCACCACACACGCATGGCAATGGTATACGGTTTTTCAAATTATCCAAATACGAAATAAAATATCTATTTTCGGTTGTAGTTTTTCTTACAAATCCGTCTTTAGGCAACAGTTAGTCAAATCACCATTCTGGGGAACATATCATCCACCAGAGAGTACAGAGATCCAACAGCTTTTTACTTAAGACTTCTCATCCTTCCTCCACTTAAATAGTCTGGTCATGCACACTCGCCGGTTACGGAGACTCTTGACTTGCCTCTGACATTCTAAGGAAAGTATAATTAGTGCGTGTATACGAGTCTAATGTTTTTAATTGAGACCGTTATACATCTTATTGATGTATTTCCTTTCAGATAAAACACGGTCTATTAAACAAGGTGTAACATATATAACGCAAGACCTCAGACACCTCAATTAGATTATTGCTCTACGAATTCAATACGAAAATCAAACATCCAATTTTAAGGAGCTTTCTACCATTTTTTAAGCTCTTTGGCATCCAAATTAACCATAAAATTTAATAAATAATTAACTTTTGTGTGCGTATTGAGGTATGTGCAATAGAAATACATTTAAAATAGCCGTAATTCTTTAAATAATTTTGTTTAATACAGCGAAGACAACGAGTAAGATCATTATTTGAAAATAATAAAAAAAAACTACCTTTAAAAATAGTTGGAATCGATTCAGTTGCCGATTTAGAAAAATCTACTTTTAGGTTTTGCGTTAATTATGTTACACCTTGTATATAACTATTTTCTTTCAATAAATCGCTTTTATCAAATCCGTCGTCTATTCTGTTTGTAGTGCATCAAAACATTATACGGTCTGACCTCGCCGCGCGGTCACGGCACAAACAATCCCCCGGGCAAACACGATACAGACACTCTATTTATTTTTAATTAGTTCTCGTCGTACATTGTCCATGGCTACCCATTTCCTTTGAGATAATTATAAACTAATGGTTATTTGTGAAAATACATTTGAAAATGTTTGCTGTTAAAACCAAAAAACACATTGCCATCAGTTCAAAAATCGTATCAAAAGGTAGTTATTTCAGGAGACACAAGACGAGACTATTGCGTTTTTATGTGGACAAGGATTTTATGAGGAATATCTTTAATACTCCTAGTTATGCTATAGTTTGCAGACGTGTATTGTGCATTTGGTAGTCTCTCCTTCTGTACTCTCTAATTCAAATATTAATTTAAATTTAAGGTATCGCAAACATTATGTTTTTCCCTAAATACTTTCCGCAACAATACCTCCTTTTGTAATCCCATTGTTCGCTTGTGAAAACAATACAATAAACAAAGAAAATTATGCTTTGGATTTGCTTAACAAAGTCAAGTCAAAATATTTTATTGGTATAGGCCAACAAGAGCGCTTACAAACGTCATAAATTATTACATAATTTTATAACTACCACCGGATCGAAACGCGGACTCACTGAGAAGACTTTCTTAAAAGACTTTTTAACTTAACTGGACACGTCTTTTTGTTCATCATTCTTTTTTTACAATATTGTATTATAATAACAATATGTTTTACAAAAATTTTGAAGTTGTGGAATGAGGAGCTGCTCAAATCCAATCAGTTTTATCGTCGATATATTCCGAAATATTATAATATCTATCTATAACATCACGCCAGATCCCTTGCTTGCCAGACTTTTCCTTCAGATAAGATTTATTTGGTCGTGGTAAGATAGTCTAGGTCTTCTCCGGTACCTGCATCCTTCCACTTTCACATTGTATTTCTGTTTTGTCATTCTTTCCTCTGGCATTCTTTCTATATGCCCGAACCAACGGAGCGTACCCTTTCTCATCTTCACACCGATATTCTCTTTCATACCTATTTGCTTTCTAACTACGCTGTTGCGAATACGGTCGGTCAGCTTCACACCGCACATCTTCCGCAGAGCTCGCATTTCCACCGCATTTATCCCACTTTCATTCTCCTTCTTACATACCCAGCTCTCGCTGCCATATAACAGCGTTGGGACAAGCAATCCATTATGCATGGCCAGCTGCGCCTTTCGGCTTAAGTGCCGGCTTCCAAGTAGCTTTCTCATCGCGCCATTCACTCTGTTCCCTGCACTCACTCTTCTCTCTATATCAGCGGTGTATTTTCCATCCTTACTGAATGCGCATCCAAGATATACAAACTCATTCACTTGCTCCAGCACATCGTTCCCAACCACAATCCTTGCATTCGTTCTGGTTTCTTCCCGTTCAAAAACCATAATTTTGGTTTTCTTCACATTCAAATGTAAGCCATTTTTCATGCAGTCGTCTTTCATAACTGTGACTTGTGATTGCAGATCAGTGGCTGTTGGCGCTATCAAAACCGCGTCATCTGCATATAGTAGATGATTTACCACTAGATCACTCATTTGTACACCTTCATTCATTGCATTCAGTCTTTGAAGACTTTTATCCAAATATATTATAAATAGTCTAGCGGACAACACGCAACCCTGCTTGACGCCGATTTCAACGTCAAACCAGGGCGACATGTTACCACCCACCCGTACGCATGCCTTGAAGTCCACATAGGTGGACTGGACGGCCCGCAGCAGAGTGCCATTTATACAATACTCAGGCAAAATGTCCCAAAGTCTCTTTTGCACAACTCTATCAAACGACTTCTCCAGATCCACAAAACCGCAGAAAACCTTCCGGCCCACTGCCAGATGCTTCTTTACGATGTTACGAAGGAAGAAAACTTTCAGACCTGAACAATTCTAGCCGTTTAACATCAACAATGATTTTGGTACACATAAACGGCAAATCCACAATATCCTCAAAGACTCAACTCACGTTTGGTTAGTTAAGCGCATTTCAGTTTTATTTTTAAGTATATGAACATTAATTTCGTTTCTTTTTACTGTGTATCATGTTTTGGGTTATAATCATTGTCTATAACCTTATTTTACTGTTACCTAGTAAAATATGGATGTAACCTGTTTTGTGTTTCATACAATAAAATTATTCTAATAATAGGTACTCCTATTGCTAATTATAACGGACACAATTCCAGACGTAGTCGCGACTCTTTAAGAGAACTGTTCAAAGTAGTTTTATCATGACGGTCCCATGTCAATATATTTATGAAAACATTATGTATACTAGAAAAAATTTCGATCTTTTTCATCAGCTAGGTGATAGGCATCGCTATAACACACGACATAGAAATAAATTAGATTAACCGCAGTTGCATCTGTCAAAAATTCACACGTCTTTCATGGTGCACCGTGTTAGATTTTATAACAAAATTCCAATTGACGTCACTAAACTTAGTGAAAATAAGTTCAAAGCTTGTGTAAAACGAACACTTTGTAAGCAAGCTTAGTATTCAATATAAGATTATTTAAAAGATAAAAATGCTTGGATAGATGCTATTCCAGCTCCACTTGAGTAATGACAGCCTATTCAACTGTTAGTTAACATTCCCTCTCTTCCATCTATTAATTTAACATAATGTCATTATTTTTGTGTAAGTTTTTTTTTGTAAGTGAGGGAACCATGTAGCCATTCTCATAAATAGTATTATTCGCTTTTTTTAACTTAGACTCACCTGATGACCAACCTACATTGGTCTCCCATACCCCACGACAAAATGTAGATGAAAAAGTTATTAATTTTTATTTTAAAAGAGTAACCGTGGAGTTTCTGGCCCTTCTTCTCCACAGGAATGACATTCCGAAGTGGCGGTAGAGTCTTTGTTACTTTTCTGACGATTCATAAATACTGCAATGGTTTACATGAATAAAAAATATTCTGATTCTGATTCGGACGCCAGATTGCCATCGAGAATACTTCAATAGTAATACCCAGAAACTTGGGTTACGCTAGCGCCTAGACCAATAAGGCAGTCAACAAGAAATGTTCTGTGTCTTCTATCTATCTTTATCATCACGCCAGCTCCCTCGCAGGGTAGGCAGAGAGTACACAGTTCCAACAGGTTCTTTCCTCACAGACCTCTCTGGTTACACATTCGAAATGACACAAGGTTTGGAAATTAAAAGAAATTGAGGACATCACTCTTCGACTTCCCGCCAAAAACCCAAAATTTCTATCAGACCTCGTTACAAAGTAAATTACTTCGCCATTTTCGTGACATAAAATATTCGTAAAACATTTCCTGTTACAGTATAGTTGCAAATGAAACTTACTGTGCTAGTATTAACTATCTGTATGTAGTTGCCAACATTTAAGAGCTTTTAAACTACCCACGACTCACATAATACCAAAACGCTGGTTGAAATTTATGAAATTTTGCCATGCGTTACTTTAGTCTTTATGATGATCGCTTTGAAAATTATTAACTGCAATATTATTCTGATTTCCTATTTGGAATTAATGAAATTTGTGTGGTTATTGGATAGTGAAATAACGCCATTTATTCCATTTATTGTCTTGTGGATATCATGTAAATATTATGTCATAAATGATTACGTCCCGCCTATATTCCCCAAGCGGGGGTGGTAGAGGTGTACTGAGTATACCCACGTTTCGCTGACGATGTTAGGTCCCATGTAATAGGGGGGGGGGGGGGGGGCTATACCGGGCTCCAAACTTGTACTGGGAAGTTTTCGCTAGAATAAACTACATTTGTCCGACCTGGGATTTGAACCCAGGATCTTGTGATCACAAAGCGATGCGCTTTGCCAGACCAACGAGGCAGTCGGCAGCATAAATGATTCCCCTCTTGTAATATTCAATGTCAAAGATCATCTTGATGACAGACATAAGTGTTTCACTTTTGCGAAGGTCGGCTTTGTGCTGTTTGTTAATATAAAATAGGCACCATGTTTTACTGCATGCAGATGTGCAGGGCTTGATGGCTACCACCGACAATGCAGTCAATGGTGTGGACCCTTCCGTTAATTCGTCGATTTGCTACGAAGAATCTATAGCGTAACATACATTTAAAAATTTTGTCTTCGTGGTAGAGAAAGGGTGTATATAGTACACCTGTATTTTGCCGAAGTATTGTTAGTCCGAATCTGGCAGGAGGCGAGTCAGTCGATATTTTTTCAGGCTAATTACTTCACGAGGCTGGTAATTTAAAACATACTGAAAAACTTACACATAAATGTCAAACAGTATTTCATGAACACTTTGTCCAATTAAGTAGGCATAGTTGTACGTAGTAACACGTCATTAAATAAGCAAAAGTATAGAAATATTTTTTATATGAATACATTCTTGACTTACGTTTATTCATCTTACATGTATCTTCGTATGTTCATTCCTAGTTTCTAAAATTTATGGCAATTATTTTTATCCAGCATGAACCGATGACCTCGTGAAGGTTGCCAGTAAACGCTAATGATACGCAAAGAACAAGCCGCGGGGATTTTTGGAGAAGGCATTTGTTCCGCAGTGGCTACCTTACGGCTGATGTATTCTATTAATTAAAGAAAGAATAGAATTACGACCTCTTATAACCCAAGAACACTAAAATAACTAAGTTACTTACTCAAAGTAACTTCTTGAACACTTTCCAGCGTCTAATAACGGAACAACTTTTAAGCAGACGCCGACACGATTGGGAACATAAATCGCTAGAGTGGAACAAAATGGAAAAAGTATTTGGAACACGCGTGAGCTTAAGACCTCGCGGGGCTGAGCCTGATCGCGCCCTAGGAAAACGTTGTTTAATTAATTAAAGTTGTATACCTAAATAGTTGTTCGGTAGAACTTTTTGGTTAAATGAAAAGACTTTTGTATAGAACTGGCTAAGATCAAAATACTTTGTTGTTTCTTTATAACTAGTACTTTTAGTTTGAATAGTGTTTTAAGACCATAATACTTGTTTATTTCTTCATGTAATAGTATTTCTTACCTATAACTACGTAATAAATAAGGAATTTGCTGGACTATTTTCTCCATAATATATGTTTCATTTCCCGGTGAGTTAATAATAAAAATGAGACATGATATAATCCGTACATTCTTTTTTTTATATGTGTAATAATATTCGCGTAATCTCGCGGGGAAGGCAGAGAGTACAAAATTCCAAGAGGTTCTTTTGATTCAGATTTCTCTGGCTTCCTCCACTTCCATGGTAAGTTACATACACGCTCGCCGGCTAGATAAGGCACGTGTATGTGGTTATAGAAAGGTACCTTGTATGTAAGAAACCGACGTAAGTTAAAAGATAATGTTGTCACTAGGATTGAAAGAGGTATATCGAATTGGCACGGGCATTTGGAGTGGTTGCGTGACAGATGACTAACGAAAGGAATATATCGAGCAAATATAAGTGGAGGCGTCGAAAAGGGGTCGTCTAAGGAGAATCTATCATGACCAAATTAATGGTATCGTTGAAAAGGGTTAAGTACGTAGCACTCTTAATCGACACAAATGCTCAATGCATTTGTGTCGATTAAGAGTGTCGAAAAGGGGTATGTCAGAATAGAAGTATGTGGCGAAGTGTGTTTGTCTACTCCAGTGAGAAAGGTTTAAGTGTATGTATATAAGAAGTCAATCTATCTATAATAATGTATATTTTGCTAAATGTTTGATCCTTTCTAGAATAGGCCTGGCAGTTTTTTGGACGTTTTGTTTTTTTATATCTATCTATATTATCACGCCAGATCCCTTACGGAGTAGGCAGAAAGTACAGAGTTCCAACAGGTTCTTTCCTTGCATACCTCTCTGGCTTCCTCCACTCATAAGTCTCATACACACTCGCCGATTGGAGCATACCCTTTCTTATCTTTACACCGATACTATCTTTTATACCTACTCGCTTTCTTACCACGCTGTTGCAAATACGGTCGGTCAGCTTAACTCCGCACATCCTCCGCAGTTTTCGCATGTTTTTTTTTTTTCAAAAATAATATGTTGTCTGTTTGATAGGCCTGCGGTGGAAATTACTGCTAAGGTGAGCGGTTTAGGACTAATAAATTTCAAATAACCTCGGCATCATAATATCTTTCTAGTCATAAAAGTTTATGAAACTTTACGTTAATCATAACCTAGTATACTAGTCAAACTATTGTAGTGGTATTACTATCGAGAAACTGCTTGCACACTATTCGACACTACTATCGGTTATAAGTTGATATACATAGTACACCCCTATAAAGGGAATTATGGGCGTGATGATAAGATCGCAGGATGCTCCAGTCACTACATAGATTAGGAGAGAGTTCGATTCACGCACAGAACAAATCTTTCTCTCATACTCACACATATTTGTTTCGGTCGGGGTGTTTATGTATTGCTTGTGCAACACGGACAAAGTCGCGGCTTTGTCCGTGTTAACTTTATACAAGAACCTAATATTTTTCCGGGATATAAAGTATCCTATGTGTTAATCCAGGTAAAAAACTATTTGTGTGCCAAATTTCATTCAAATCTGTTCAGCCGTTTTTGGGTGATTGAGTAACAAACAAACAAACATATAACTTTCACATTTATAATGTTAGCAGGAATGACAAAATAGATATACAATGCGAAAGTGAAAGGATGCAGGTACCGGAGAAGACCAAGACTATCTTACCATGCCCAAATAGGCCATGTCTTATTCAAAGGGCCAGTCAAGAGTCTCCGTAACCGGCGAGGGTGTATGAGACAAGCTAGACAGGTTTGTAAGGACAGAACCTGTTAAAACTCTGTACTCTCTGCCTACCCCGCAAGAGAACTGGCATGAAAATATAGATAGATAGTAGGATTAATAAGCTCTATTCTGCCTCACTGGTAGGGAAAGATCTGTTTCCCAAATCGAGGTGAAAGAGAGAAGGTCATACTCGATCATATCATACGGTCATACGGTCATATGCAGACCTAGTGCGGATTGGTGCAGGCAGTTTGTGGCCACCTACTGTTGGAACTTATCAAGCCGTCTATAAAACAGGACAGGACGGTCAGTACTAAAACCCTACCGGTACTTGCGGGTGTGCTTCCAGTCGATCTTAAGGTTCAGAGACGAGCGTTAATGTACTATTCCACTCGAGAAAACTTCAACACCGAGTTCCTATTGCCTCGAGACCGTTGTAAAATCACTAGATTATTCAAACCACCTATGAAGATCTACTGACCGAATGGCAGGAAAGATGGGATACAACAACAAAGGGCCGTCACCTCTGCCTGTTCTTTCCATCCGTACGTGAGCGTTTGGCGAGAACATGGCTGGAGGTGGACCACTGTGTGGCTCAATTTCTCACCGGACATGGCAACTTTAAGAGTAAATTATTCTCTTTTAAACTGGTACCTTCACAGCTATGTCAGTGTTCCACGTCTAACTACGAGTATGAACAATCAGCACACCACGTTCTTTGGGAGTGCGGTCTCTGGCACAACGAACGTACCATTATGTTAAACAGTCTGCGAAATACATCTGGGGTAATCTACTACACGGATCTTGTAGAAACTCGGGATAATTTCCGTGCGTTCAAGCGTTTTTGCCATACCTATTACTGGAATCAAACACAAATAGGCCCTGTTAATAATTTTTCGTGACCGTGGTGCTTTACAACTGGGATTATCCTAGTCGTAGTCTCCTTTTCTATGGCTGATCTGCCAATTATTTTATTTTTCGTGTCTCCCGCTTTGCAATGAAGGGAAGTGGAATTTTTATTTTTCCTACTCGTCCTGTTTTTCTTTCTAATTAAATTTGTTGCGGGTCCCAAGACAATTAAAGTGCTTCCCGGGACACCCCAAGGTTCAAACCTTGGTGTCATGTAAGGAGACTATTGTGGATCCTGGCTTACAGGAGTTACAATGTTGGGAATGAGTGGCGGGCTTAGTCCCAAAAAAAAGCCGCCTATAAGGCTTCCAACTTAGCATAATGACTACCATGCCTTCCGAAGCATGCAGACGCGCCAATATGGAAATGCCACAAACGGTCACCCATCTCAGACCAACTGAGCCGAACGCTTAACTTTGAAGAAATCTAAGAACGCCATCCAACAACGCTACGAGCGCCTCATGTTTATGTTTGTAAATATTATATCTGTAAACGCACACATGATAAAAGAATTTAATTTGTAGAGTGAAACTACGTTCCTTTTTTATACAAAGAAAAGATATTGTACATTATAGTTAAAAGTAATTATACTTCAAAGCCGCGGCCATTTTAATTAACGCGGTATCAAGAACACGCTGTTATATTTCCATGTTTCCTGTTAGCTTATCCACTCTTATCTTTTTTGTACTCATTATTTTTGTTTTTTTGTTAGGCAGTTTTACATTACCGCAAAATTCAGTTCAGAGTACTTTATTATCCACAGGAGAACCTCGTTAACTATAGTAATGACATTTTTTAAAATGGAATACGGATCTCTTTTTAAGTGGGATAACTCGTCCCAAGAATGCATTCGTTGTGGGACTAGTACCTGCATTAGCATAATTAAATAATAATAAGGCTGCCTCCGATCGTCTAGTGGCAAAGCGCATTGCTTGGTGATCATGAGGTCCTGGTTTCAAATCCTAAGTTAGACAAATGGAGTTTTTCTAACGAAAACTTCCCAGTATGAGTACGGAGTCTGGAATTGTGCCCGATATATGGCAATAGGCTCGCCCCCTATTACATGGGACCTAACATCGTCGGCGAAAAGTGGGTGTACTCAGTACACCTTTGCCACCCCCGCTTGGGGAATATAGGCGTGACGGTTTGTAAATAAATACCAATAGCGAATGTTTTTTGTCTTTAAAATCGCAGACTTTGCATATTCATTTAACGTGACATAAACATATATGTACGTGAAAAACTAGGCTTACACTAAAGTAAAAATACATAAATAAATTCATAGATAAGCATCACATAGGTAGCAATCAAAACAACGTAGATAGTTTGGACTTAAGCATAACTTAAAAATCTTAGGAACAAACCAAGCCATTAAACAGCAAAGCCAACCGGAAGATTGATAAGTAGATATTGCAAAAACCAACGGCCACACACCTTGCAATCCTGGGTTTCGGGGTAGGCAGAGAGTACCAACAGGTTCTTTCCTTACAGACCTCTTTGGCTTCCTCCACTCTCATAGTTCGTTTCATACACGCGGGCTGGTTACGGAGACTCTTGACTTACCCTTCAGTCATGGTAAGATAGTCTAGGTCTTCCCCGGCACCTACATCCTTCCACTTTTGCATTGTATATCTGTTCTGTCATACTTTCTTCCGACATTCTTTCTATATCCCCACGAAGCATACATTTTTTACAATCTTTGATTTAATTTGCACTGTTTGTATGTCTGTATTTCCGGTTCAAATGTTGTGATCCATTTTTCAAGCACTTCCACGTAACCTTATTTAGTAAATTTACGTACGCAAGTTCAGTTACAATGCAGTAATATTGTATCATAGAGCTACTATGATAATGTAGTCGGAAGGTGGCCATCGATACTACCTAAGTACTAAATATAACCCCGTGTTTGGGCTCATTGCATTTATATAGACATGGATGAAATAAAACTATTTTCGGATTTGATCGCGGTTTAGTTTTTAAGCTTCCGACGTTTTATTTCATTTGTAATATTCGCGTAAATCTAAGAAATCAGTAAGTATTATGAAGGTATCCAGGCTCTGATGATGGAGCCATGAAGTGACCATGGTCGGTCCTCAAAAAAAATGACATATCTTGCTAAATTTTGTCTGAAGTTTTAATTACTCGCTCTTTGTTATTTCAATTCAATTTGAGATACATTCTTCCAAATAATATTAAATTTCAACAAAATTCTGAAATTATATTGGCAAATTCAGTATTATCTTCATGGAATCCTTTACAATTAAATGTCTCTGAAAATGGAATTGCTTGTAAATAAATTAAATATTTAGTTGCTTGCAATCTGACGGGTTAAGACCCAATTTCACGAGGATTCCAGATGTGATCCCGAAGAATTACTAAATGTTTTGTTCCGTTGTATTTTGTTCAAACATTGACGTAAGAAGGTCAAATTTAAGGGCTACTAAGAGGGTTTCCGGATGGTTGTTTGGAAGGGTTATTTGATGTTCATTCCGCCTCTCTTTCTTTTGGAAAAGCTTTTGTGTTTTGTGAAATTTTGTTGTACTGATAATTTTATTGAGTTTTATTTTTAATGAAAATAATTAATTGTTTTCAAAGAACTGCCTCGTTAGTATAGTATTGGTCTAATTTGTGCGGCTGGCTACCACGAGGTCCTGGATTCGAATACTAGGTCGAACAAAGGGGAAATCTTAGATCTACGTGGAAATTTATGGGTGTGAACTTTGACAAGCAGTACGACAAAAAATATTCATCATTCATCATCTTCCTAAATTCATGTTAAGTAAGAAACTTTTTTGAAGCGCTCGTGGTGCTGTGTATTCGACTCGGTTGGTCTAAGATGGGTGACCGTTTATGGCATTTTCATATTCGAGCGATTACCTCGGAAGGTACGTTAAGCCGTTAGTCCCGAGTTTTACATAATGTGGTAGTTGTTTAACCAATTTGGAAGCCATATAGATGGCTTAATAAGTTCCAACTGCAGGTGCCACAAACCTTTTTTTTTACGTGGGGAAATCCTCATGGACTTCCGCCAGCTTCGGAGGAAGCTGGCGGGGCATGTCGGACTCGTACGGACTAAAATCCTACGGTGACCGGCACTGGCACATATCAAAGGGGCTTCTGAATCTCCAAGTGGAACGCACCGGTGCCCCTTTGTGCCGCGCTCCGAAGAGCCCGCGTCGGGAGGGGAAATTTGTAGCTTGATTCCCCCCTGCATCGTCACGGTGCTTACGGCGGCATGGGCCACAGCACGCCGCCATCCTCCTCAGAATCGCGCGTGAAGGACCCGTAGGGCCCCCGCCTCAGCGTCCCACGATCCCAAAGGCCCCCCTATGGATGTTGGTGCAGGGGGGGGGGGGGGGCAGGTATTCACAATCTTGCCTCGACCAATCCGCACTGGGCCGTATGAATGGGGGTAAAGAATGACTTACTCTTACCTCGATTTGTAAGAAGACTTTGCCAAGTAGTGAGACGATATAGGCTGATATTATAAGAAACTTCAGTATTGTTCTGTTTGTCTCCAGAGAACCTGCTGAGCGGGTAAGATGCGGCGGCATGCACCGCATCGTGCTCTTCATGGCGATGCTCACGCGGGCCATGGCCCCTCACACCATCGACACAGGTAAGAACCAAAAGTACATATCTTAACACAAAATTGGCGGATGATTTGGCGCAGTGGATAAGAGCTTAAGCCGCTTCGCCCACTGGGTCGAATTGTCGCGGTTTCGAGTCCCGCCCAGGACAAATCTTTGTGTGACCCACAATTATTCGTATCGGTCTGGGTATTTGTGTATGTGAATTTTGATGTTTGTAAATGCACGCACGTCACACAATTAAATACTAGTGTGGTGCTACGTTACTTAAAATAAAATGCGAGCTGATATACCATCTTTTTCACACTCCCCATTTAACTTAACAAAAATAAGGTAACAGCATGCTGTCTTGACAATGTCACGATAACGTCTAAAGCTTTGTGCTTAGCCCTCATACGCGAACGCAAGCTATAAAAAGCATGTAGGAAAGGCGATCTAATTGACATAGAAATAGGTCATCAGCCCATCGCTAGGTATAGGTGCCTACGCACGTGTTTACGGATTTTTAGACGGTAGGAATCCATCCAAACTTCAGCGCGAGTGTCAGCGTCAGCGATAAAAAGTGGGAAGCTTACTCCCTACGTCACTGGGAAATAGAATTGGCAGCGACATATGAGTATAAAGAAAAGACAGTGCATTTATAAATACAAGCTTTTATTTAACTTGCAATATCCATATGTCTGTCTATCTGTATATCTTTCCGATTCAAATCTTGTGATCCATTTTTCAAGCACTTCCAAGGATGCATGGGTATCCGATTGAAATTTGGCATATGTATGTAAAATCGATGACAATGCATAATATGCTACTATGGAGGTGGTCTGATAATGGAGTCAGAAGGACGCCATAGTATCATGTGAACTATAACAACGTAACACCCTTGTGTTTAGGCTTGTAAAATTGGTATTGACAAGCACTATACAACCAGATAATGTTCAGGGTCTGATGAGGAAGCCGAAAGGTGGCCGAATGTAATCAACCAACTACTCAATATAACCTTGCCGTGTGTAGGCTCGTTGGATTTGTCTTGAAGAGTAAATTAGACCCGAATGGTGTCAATGGTCTGACGATATAGCTGGATGGAAGCCATAAGAACTCCACAACTAAGCAAGATATCTTCGTTGTAAAAGTTCTTGCTATAAAAGCTTGTTTTTAAAAAGGTCATTTTCAATTACAATTATTTTCTAAGTAAAATCACTCTGTTTCTAGGTTTTACAAAACGTCACCAAAGAATCTTTAAACAATTAATTTACTGTGTTTCTGTCGCAAATATCATCCGTTTCAGAATTCGTTATATCCAATCCGAGTTAGGTCTCCGTTAATTGTGATCAAGATTAACGATGTGTTATTGTTGACGATAACAATCGTATAATTAATCAATCGTTATTGTTATTGGTGACATTGTATAATGGTGTATCGTATAATTACTTGATTATTGTGTCTTGTCTTGATATATAATTGTAATGATATTACTTTTAAAATATTGTTATGCCTATATTTTGGAAACGGGTGACAGAGGTGTATGAATTTCGACTTCGGCACTTTTTTTAAATAAAAGTAGTCGTGGGGCTACTTTTATTTAACTACTACTACTACTTGTTAATTTTAATTATTTTTTAGTTTACTTTTAATCACTCGACTGCCTCGTTGGTCTGGTGGCAAAGCGCATCGCCTTGTGGTCACGAGGTCAGGATCAATCCTAGGTCGGACAAATGTAGTTTTTCTAATGAAAAATTCCCAGTATGAGTCCGGAGTCTGGAATTGTGCCCGGTATATGGCAATAGGCTCGCCCCCTATTACATGGGACCTAACATCGTCGGCGAAACGTGGGTGTACTCAGTACACCTTTGCCACCCCCTCTGGGGAATATAGGCGTGACGGTGTTATATATTTCATGTGTTACTAACATAGCCCTAAGTTTTTGTAATACTAACAAAATGTAGATAAACGTATGAATATTTTTTTAAAGTCCTCCCCAAAAACCGCCACAAGGACCCGCTGAGTGTTGTACGCATCCACTTGCGACCTCCACCTTGTCATCAGTCCTCAACATCTTGTGTCAATCCTAAAACATCGTATATATTTAATAATATTAGCCTATACTGCCCATTAAAGAAATAAAGAAATACGTTTATTCAGTGACACAAAATACACGGCAAATGACATAAAATAAAATAAAAATTAAATGTGGCACTAAAATGGTATACACTCAGCACAACGCTGGTCTTCCGTGTAAACCAGTTCCAATTAAGAGCGTCACTGCGCCCAATTACAAAATTAGAAAACAAAGAATAAACAATACTTACAGTTTATCAGAGTAAATGTAGTTATTGAATACTAATGGGGAAAATAAAGGGAATTGCTGGGCTAAGGCCTTCTCTCACAAATCGAGGTGAGAGAGATTAGGACATACTCTACCACGCGGACCCAGTGCGGATTGGTGGAGGCAGATTTGTGGCCACCTGCTGTTGGAACTTATCAAGCCGCCTTTAAGGCTCTTAACTCGGCTTAACGACTACCACATTAAGTGGTAGCCGGCAACAAAGGCTTAACGTGCCTTCCGAAGCACAAACTTACCATAATCCTTAACAATCCGGAATTCCATAGCGACTACCCGAGTTGAGATCGCTCCTCCTTGAGGCACTCTTGAGCTAGTTGCTCCCTTGCCCTTCTGGCTCGAGCGTAGTGTTTGCACGCTCGTCCTCTTGTCCAGTGAAACTGTAAAGGCCCCGCGGCCAACAGCGTAGATCACTCACACCCAAAATGTGGTGTTGCCATACCGAACATAAAGTCTTAGACTGTATGTTAGGTATAGAAACACCTCCACCACCACCACCCATTTTGACCCTTCTTGCTTCATCACTCACAGTTCTCACTTGTCGGTTAAAATCACAGTACTTACCCGAATTAATGAGAGGCGCCAAATCAAGTAGGAACACCGTGTTGTCTTTCATGACCTGGTGGTCCACGTCGGAAGCGGGAAGCACGGCGCGCTTGCATGCGACGCCAGACACAGCTTTTGTTCGAGTCAACTTTATTGACGACGCCGCCCTCAGCGTTTTCATATCCCGGCACTTCTCGCAGTACATGTACCACAGTCAATACGCTACTATCATAGTTATTATACCTAACACTAACCCTAAATTTCACTACACTTTCCTCTCATAAGTTATCAAGTAGATATATACCCAATAGTAAGATGATACAGATAAAGCAATAAAACTATACGAGCTGGCGTCAAAGTCGTAAATTTCCTAACATCAGAACCCTTTCGTTGTAACCAAACGCGAAGCGTTACGATAACATTGTGAAATGATAGTGCAATGGTATATTGTATGCCTCTGTAGTACCATTAAAATACCATTTCATAGAGATATCGTAAATTTTCATTTTTTTTTAAAACGTAGCTCCGCGCTAGGTATTATCCCTGTGTCGTGGGTGCGTTAACAAACATGAAATTTACATGCAGAAACACCCAGACCGAAACAAATATTTGTGAGTCACACAAAGATTTGTCCGTACGGGAATCGAACCCGCGACTATTAAACACAGTGGGCGGAACGGCTTAAGCTCTTAACCACTTCCCTAAATCGTCCGTCAATATGAATGTATCCAGGTGAAACAGTATTTGCGCTCAATTCAATGAAGGTTTGGTCAATTAGCCGATGGAGCGCGACGAAAGAGCTCGGCTACGTTCGGTCGGGTCGTTTGCCGTCGCGCCGAGTGGGGCTGCGCTGTGTGGCGTCTCCCGTAGATTACAACTCCCCAAGCCGCTCCACCGTCGCGCTCCCGTCGCGCTGCATCGGCTATGTGGCGAAACCTTTAATTTTATCCGACACGTTTCACAGGTACATACTCTCTTGCTATCAACTCTCTATAAAGCTTGATTTCAATGTTTATGATATGCAATGTTTTAACCAACATCCGTTTAAAAAGTAAAAAAGATAAACACCGTCAAGCCTATCTTTCACAAGCGGGGGTTGCAAAAGTGTACCGTGTACACCCACTTTTCGCCGACGATATTAGTCCCATGTTTTAGTGGGCGAGCATTTTGCCCTACCGCGCACAATTTAACTCCGGACTAATACTGGGAATTTTTCGATAGAAAAACTACATTCGTCCGACCTAGGATTTTGATGGACTCAGGACCTCGTGGTCACAACACGCACTATCCGCCACGATGTAATCTGTTTAATATATTAGTAAATTAAATTTACTGAAATATTTCTAAGTATTCCTAGTATCTACAAAAAGATAAATTGTGTTACATGACCAAAAAGTGTTAAATTATGACAACACTGAAAACGTCAATTTGTCCGTGGAAATGTGAATACGACTATAAGTTACATCTGGTCCTTCAGCCTCAGCCTAAATAACGAATGTTATCTAACCGATTTGTGTCGGTAAGTCCTTACGAATTCCATTTATCGAAATTTGGTGCATTTGGTAGTTTTTACTATCAAAAATAAAGTCCAACAAGGACTTTTTGGCCCTTAGATGACATTGTCAGGGGGAAGTTGGTGTGAAATTAAGGTTAACATTTTCCTACTTCCAAGGAGATATTTCAATAGGTTACTAATTTAAAAAAGTACTTGTGTTAATTTCATTGCAAACGGCAACTCTGCACCTGTCATGGAGTGGCAATCCGATTACGACCGCGGGCCAAAAGATCCATGAAGGATGGTTTCATTTTTTGTCAGAAATGTAAATCGTGGCAGCGAATAAGATTATGGAGGAAATGAGCAGAGTGGTCCTACAAGGTTTTCCTTCACTGATTCTATTCAGTTCTGATTTCGGCTTTTAAGTGCAATTTTTTGAGGAAGGAGTTCAGTGAAAGACTTTGAAGTTATTTAAGGTAATAAAATAATTAAAAGTATTTAAAAAAATCAGAGAAAAATGTAGCTTATAGAATTTATATAATACACCGATATTGTGCTATACGGCTTGAACTTCGAGCCTTTGAGCCTCGAAGGACCATAAGTATGTACGATCCAAATCAAAATACATATAATTATGTGTGATCCCTACTTAACATCATCATCAGCTGACAGATGTCCACAGCAGAACAAACGCTTCCTCCAATGATGATCACGACGACCGGCTTTTTATTGTACGCATCCAGTTTTTACGACCTTCACCAGGTTGTCGGTCCGCCTTGCAAAGTACTACAAGTCTTCCAATACTTGGTCATCACTAGAAATCTTTTTTATCCCAACGGCCCGTTCTGAGATCCCACACAGGACCTTATACGCTATCTATCTATCTATATCATCCAACAGAGTACAGAGTTCGTCTCATACACGCCAGTTACGGAGACTCTTGACTTATCCTTTAGATAAGACACGGTCTATTTGGTCATGTAAGGTAGTCCTTATACACAATGACCAATTAAACTGTGTCTAATAGTCGCACGTTCGATTCCCGCACGGGACAAATCTTTGTGTGATCCAAGTAATTGTTCCGGTTGGTCTGGGTATTTGTGTATGTGAATTTTCATGTTTGTAAACGCACTCAGGGATAGAACATGGCTGGCTAAGTTTTTTAGATAAAAAAAACGAAAGGATCTCTAAATTGTATTCTAGTAGACAGGGGGCGATTACGAAAAGAATATATCGAGCAAATGTGAGTGGAAGCGTCGGAAGAGGTCACTTAAGGAGAACCTATCAAGACCAAATTTATGGCCTCTTTGAAAAGGGTTCAGTGCGTAGCACTATTAATTGACGGAAACGCATGAAGAGATGTATGGACGTAGATGAAGCGAAAGAGGTGTGTCAGAATCGTAGTATGTGGCAAACTGTAGTCTCTGCCTCCCTAAGTGGGATAGAAGCGTGAATATACAGTATACCATTACACGATCATTTCACAAAGTTATCCTAACGCGTCACGTTTGGTTATAGCGAATAAGGACCCAGTAAGGGTTGTTTTATATTCTGATGGAATTTATTAAATACTTAGCGCTTTGCAAAAGGCGCTCTTAGCGATGTGCGACCGTGGTGTTCGTACCGATTGCCAACATTAAGCAGCGTTCAACTCGGTCGGCCTGAGACCGGTGACCGTTTGTGGCATTTTCATATTTGAGCGTCTCCATTCTACGGAAGGCACGTTCTGCCGTTATTCCCGGCTACCACTTAATGTGGTAGTCGTTAAGCCAAGTTGGAAGCCTTAAATGCGACTTGATAAGTTCCAACAGCAGGTGGCCACAAACCTGCCTCCACCAATCCGCACTGGGTCCACGTGGTGGAGTATGACCTAATATCTCTCACCTCGATTTGTGAGAGAAGGCCTTTGCCCAGCAGTGGGCAGTATATGTTTCTTTTTTGTCCATAATTTTACTAATACTGATTTGATATCATATAATCAGAATTACCTTAGGTGAAGCGAAGAATATCTTACCTCATGGTTGATATGTAGAAAGTATCTTATGCTTTCCTACGCCCGACTGCATGGGCTAGTCACTACACACGTAAGGAAATCTTTCTTTCTTTAAAAAAACGTAGCCCCACAATAGGATTTATTCCTGTGTCGTGGGTACGTTTACAAACATGAAAATTCACATACACAAATACCCAGACCGGAACAAATAATTGTGGATCACACAAAGATTTGTCCCATGCGGGAATCGAACCCGCGACTATTAGACACAGTGGGCGGAGCGGCTTAAGCTCTTAACCACTGCGCTAAATCGTCCGTCGAACGTCAAACGTCGACAATGTTAGAGCCTATGTAATAGGGGGCGAGCATATTGCCACATAACGGGCACAATTCCAGACTCCGAACTGGTACTGGAATTTTTTTCAGTAGAAAATCTAGATTTGTCCGACCCAGGATTGGAACCCAGGACCTCGTGATCACAAAGCGATGGCCTTTGCCACTAGAGCAATGAGACTGTCATTCATACTCATTTGATATTAAATTAGAATAACCTTAATTAAAGCAAAGAATATTCTACCTCGTGATAGATATGTATAGTCTATTCCTATCAAACTTTAAAACTTTGTAAACAAAACATCTCAAAATGGTGATGGTTTCTTTACAAAGTTTAAAGTTTTAAACAAACCATCACCACATTGAGATGTTTTATTTGTGATTACAATCTATAACAAGTGTAATATAAAGGCATCAATATTTCCGAAGAAATCGGAATGAAAATGCAGTTTGCAAGGAATCTTTATGTTGAGTAAAAAAGGTTTACATAGTATTGTATGCTGTCCACGGCCCGACCGCATGGGCTGGGCACTGAAATGAAATGTTTAAATTGTGAAATAAAAAGTATTTTTTATAGTATTTTTTTATGAATTTGTGTTCAGTATCAGACTGCCTCGTTAGTCTAGTAGCAAAGCGCATCGCTCGGTGATCACGAGATCCTGGGTTCAAATGCTAGGTCGGACAAATGAAGTTTTTCTAACGAAAACATCCCAGTATTTGTCCGGAGTCTCGCTCCCTATTACAGGGGACCTAATATCGTCGGCAAAACGTGGGTGTACTCAGTACATCTTTACCACCCCCGCTTGGGGAATGTAGGCGTGACGGTTTGATCATCAATACAGCTACTCCTGCAAATTCCACGAGAATACATAATAACTATATACGACATTGAGGATGCTTTCAAAGTGTTTTATTCTCTTGCAGCACCACCAGGCACTGAGACCACAAACCCATCAACGATGCTAACAGCTCCCCCAACGGTCTTTCGAAGTGCTAGAGTCACGAGCAAACCCAGGAAGCAGATGAAGCAAGGGAAAGCTGACTCACCAATGCTAAACTATATTTTCGACGCATACGCAACGAGCAACAAGCATTTTCATGACAAGTAAGTTTCTGTCTATAGACTGATCCATCAAACTTTATTTTTACAGATTTTATTTAACTTGCAATATTCATATGTCTGTTTGTCAGTCTGTTTGTCTCTATGTCTGTCTGTCTACCTAGTTTCAATCTTGTCATCCTTTTTCAAGCAATTACGGGTATCGGATTGAGCTGAAATTTAGCATACGTATGTAAGTTCGGTGACAATGCAATATTGGGCATTATAGCAAATGATCACGCAAATAAAAATATTAGTAATTTCTGAAAAATTATAAACATACTAAAACCAAGGTTGAGTCTGCCTGTCTGCGTAGCCGGAATCCAACAGCCGCGAGATATAGCCTGTGCTTTTCAGCGGCATTTTAAAATAGATCCATTTCTTAATCCACCACTAAAGGTGCTCGCTGATGAGGGTCGTCCCGGTAATATAAGTGTTAGATTCTCCGGCAAGGATGTGACTTCGGTCATAAATAAGATGGTGAGAGGTAAATCGCCGAGTCACGATAATCTCAGCATCGAGCACCTGAAGAATGCCGGGGTGTAGCTATGTTTTTTAACCTATGTATTAGTCATAATTACCTTCCCGAAGAGTTAATGTATAGTGGTGATTTCCACTATCAAGGATAGAACAGGTGATTCGTCAGATCTTTGTAACTATAGAACAATCTCATTAGCGTATGTCACGGCTAAGGTGCTTGATGTTCTGCTTGACCGACAGATGGAGGAGCACCTTTCACTACATGATGCTCAGTTTGGTTTTAGGCCTGGTATGTCGACTGAGGGTGCTATCGTTTGTCTCAAGCACATTTTTAAGCACTATACTGCTAAAAACACACCGTTACGACAAGCTACGGCAAACAGATGCACGGAGTGAAACAGATGTTCCATTTGAAATTGTGTCAATGTTTAAGTACTCGTACAGTCATCAACAAAACAGTGTAAGATGGGCGGGAGCGCAATCGGACGTGTGCCGGTTGGAGTGCGGGGTGAGGCAGGGTGGTATTACCTCCCCGCACCTCTTTTATCTGTACATAAACGGGCTGATCGGTGAGCTCAGTGACGCCAAGGTTGACTGTTTCATAGATGGGGTATATATAAATAACATTAGTTACGCTGATGATATGGTGCTGCTGAGCCCATTGATTGGCGCGTTGAAAAAACTATTGCGCATCTGTGAATCATATGCGGAGGCCCATGGGCTACGATATAATGCCAAAAAGAGTGAATGCATGATATTTAGAGCCAAAAGCAAATGTTACTCAACATAACCTGCTATTACTCTTTGCGGCACACACTTGAAATTTGTAACTAAGTTTAAGTATCTGGGCCACTGGGTCACTGATGACTTATGTGAACGAAGACGTTGATAGAGAGCGCAGGGCGCTGTCGGTCCGGTGCAATATTTTGGCCCGCAGGTTTGCACGATGTACCGCGCAGGTAAAAGTGACTCTCTTCAGAGCATACTGCCAGTCCTTTTACACGTGTAGCCTGTAGAGTAACTACACGCGGCGAGCATGTCCAGTACAACTATGGGTTTAGAATCCTACTAGGGCTGCCGCGGTTCTGTAGCACGTCTGCCTTGTTTGCCGAGGCGCGAACTGATGATTTCTTTACCATCATCAGAAAGCGGGCCGCCTCACTCTGGAGTAGCATACGCGGGAGTACTATTGAGAATCTAAAAGTGTTGAGCGAGCGTTGGGACTCTCCCTTTTTGCAGAGGTGGGTGGGATTGCATCTGAGTCAAATTCCCTATTTATTTTAACTAGTGGTCGCCCATAGGTCAATATTCGACCTATTCTTTCATAGTTTGCTGGTTATGTTTGACATTCAGTAAGACTATAGACAAATAATAAGCCAAACATCAATTTGGCGTGTATTGTGTCAAATACATGGTTGTGTGTGTAATGTTTTATTCATTGCTTTAATGTATGTTTTATGCATAATTTAAAAAAGTATTAGCATTCTGCACTCCTTCTCTATATAAACTATAAGTGTGGGAAATTTCATACTCCTCCGTCCGCGCAAGTTTCGTATAAATGTGTACAAAGTTTTTGCTTCATGTGTAAATTATATCAAAATTTTGTGACTTGCCTGTTAAATTACCTATTAAAAATTCATGTATTATAAAAATTCACTTCCAATTTTATTTTTATTTATTTTCATATTGTAATTTAATTTTGTAATGAGGGAAATGACTTAAACGGAATAATTTATTATAAGTTGAATTGTACATGATATAATAATATAATATAATATCAGCCTATACTGCCCACTGCTGGGCAAAGGCCTTCTCTCACATATCGAGGAGAGAGAGATTGGGTCATACTCCACCACGCGGACCCAGTGGTACCGTGGAGCTGGTCTAATGATCGAGTTGAAACGTGGCCATAGAAACATGTGAACTATACAACGTAACCCTCCAGTGTTTAAGCTTGTTGGATAGGTAATGGCAAGTACTATTCAACCAGATGGTAATTAGGAATGCAGTAATCAGGATGAAGCAAAAAGGTAGCCAATGGAACTACCAAACAACTCAATATAACCCCGCCATGTAAAAATACAATTATTATTATTAAAAATGTAAAAGAATGCGAGGTTATTGATATTACATCGGACATGCTTCAAAGTACCTTGCAGGTATTTACTTTCGCCCATTCAAACGTTATATCCCTAAAATTATTAAGTGTATTAGGAGTTAGAACTTACATACATTTATTTATTTAGTAGGATAAATGCGGTAGAAATGCGAGCTCTGCGGAAGATGTGCGGAGTGAAGCTGACCGACCGGATTAGCAACAGCATAGTAAGACAGCGAGTAGGTATGAAAGATAGTATCGGTGTAAAGATGAGAAAGGGCATGCTCCGTTGGTTCGGGCATATAGAAAGAATGCCAGAGGAAAGAATGACAAAACAGATATACAATGTGAAAGTGGAAGGATGCAGGTACCGGGGAAGACCTAGACTATCTTACCACGACCAAATAAACCGAATCTTATCTGATGGAAAAGTCAAGAGTCTCCGTAACCGGCGAGCGTGTATGAAACGAACTATGAGAGTCGAGGAAGCCAGAGAAGTATGTAAGGAAAGAACCTGTTGGAACTCTGTACACTCTGCCTACCCCGCAAGGGATCTGGCGTGAGGTTATAGATAGATAGATAGATAGATTTATTTATTTAATACTTTTTGCACAATTGGTACAAAGGCGGACTTAATGCCTGAGGCATTTTCTACCAGTCAACCTTAGGGTGATGCAGAAACGATTGACGCAGGTGCAAATTCACAGAAAGCAAAATGGAACAAATATATAGTCCCCCCCGACCCCTGCCGCCACCGCCGGCCGCGACATGTTCTCACCGACCCCCCCGATGCTTTGTCATCCCTTCTTTCCGCTCAGAATACGGGCGACGACGACGACGTAGTAGTAGATCCCCTCCCATAGCTGGCGGTTGACCGGTGCACTTAGTAGTGCACCCGTCCCCCTACAGCGACTGTCCCAACCGAGGGCGCCCTCGAGTATGTCGCCTCTTGCCCTTCTGGCTGGCTAGAGCGTACGCTCGCCTTTAAGTCCGGTGAAGCTGTAAAGGCCTTGCGGCCAACAGCGTACATCATTCACACACACACACACACAAATATATATTAGATCAAAACACATAGACCCTTACTACATACATACATATATGTATATATATATATATATATATATATATATATACACACATATATACATACATATTTATAATAAAATGAAATTTAATTGAGATTACTCTGCCAAAGTTTCGTGAAGATACATTTAGTAGTCTACAAAACAAAAGCAGGTTAACTACTAATAAGATTAGAACAAATTCAATCGCAACACCTTCTCAATTACACAGTTACGTAAATAACTACGCCAATCAAATAAAGCATTCAATTCGAACACGTTCGGACAGGGAACTAATTCCGGGGTAATACCAGGCCACGGTATCTCGTTTGTCCGTACTAATGAAGATCCCTTTCAAGCCCAAGTCAAAGGCTTCAGTCATACCGAAGCGTGTTAATTTGTTTTGTAATTTGGGAGAAATGTTTGAAGCGTTTCGTTTTTGTTTTTTGTTGGTAAGGATTAGGAGAGGCTTTGGACTTATGTATATTATTACCATTATAATATTGTAATGGAGAGTGTTTGTATATTAATTATGTAAAGAAAATTTATTTATTAAGCAACTTTAATGTGTCGTTTTTATTAGACAGTGTTTCACACTGTCTAATAAAAATGAGCACCATCACGCTTACATCCACTGACGGAGCTAGTAGAAGTGTAATATAAACACTCATAGTTCGCCAATAATGTTGAATCCCAATAAAATACGGAGTAAATCTATTGCTAACAAAGCGGGCACAATTGATAGCCCTACCCGACTAGAAGCTTGTCCGATCTTTATTCCGACACAAAGACCTTATAATCACCAACCACATAATATTTCCTCCGTGATACCGTAAAAACCGACCTTGTAGGAAGGTCCTCCGAGGCTTAACCGTCACCTTACAATATTGATCACACTTTTAAAGGAACGTGGGTTTTTCGTCATTAATCAAACGTTAATCCAGCAACCTGTCTGATCAATCATACCGTAACCCTAACTCTTAAACTATAGCGCCTTTATTCGCTATAACCAATTAAACACGTAAGGTGACGCGTTACGACCACTTCGTGAAATGATTGATTAATGGTACGCCAGTGGGATACAAAATACCATTACATAATCATTTCATGAAGTTTTCGTTACCCGCCGCGCTTGGTCATAGCGAATATGGGCCCTGGCTGTTTTGTCGTAGGTCTGGTAGAAGAGGTATTTTTTTTGTTTTATGAAATAAAGCACGTAGAATATAAAAATATTTGGTACACAAAACGTTTATGAAACAGCTTCTTAAAACTCGATGTCGTTTTTTGTTTTTGGCCTGAACATAAGCATGTTATTTCATCTAACTAATACCTTCCAGTATAATTAATTGTAAAATATAATATTTTTTTGTCGAAATACTGTTGTCGATAGATTGGAATCTAATGTCGGACAAAGTAATTTATTGTTACAATCCGCAATTATGCTCCATAGCTGCCTATACGTACGTTGTCCCCTAAGTAGATTGGGACCTAACATCATCGGCGGAATATGGGCTTACATAGTACAACCTCTATCATCCGACTTAGAGAAGGTAAGCGCGATGGTATATGTTAATCCTACTAATATTATAAATGTCAAAGTGTGTATGTCTGTTACTCAATCACGCAAGAATGGCTGAACGGATTTGTATGAAATTTGGCACACAAATATTTTATTACCTGGTTTAACACATAGAATACTTTTTATCCCGAAAAAATGTAAGGTTTCTGTCTAAATTCTACGCGGGCGAAGTCGCGGGAATAAGATCAAACAGCTGTCATTAAAATTATGTTACACTTTACAAAGCATAACATGTCGGTGTAAAAGTCGTCCATTTGGCATCCACATCACGTTTAAACAAGAGTTACCAGTTTGAATAAAACGATCCTCGTTGGGTCACACTTTTTTTCTTTTGCTGAATAAAAATATAAAACCACCCTCAAACATGTGTTCGAGATGTTTCTTTTTGTAAATTAGACTTGGAATAATATCATAATTCTCTTTTTATCTGCAAACTCGTATCGTTTTTTCCCCTAACTTATTTGGTTAAGGAATAGAAAAGGATTTTGGGCCGTATTTTTTGAAGAATATCGTGTATTTTCGTTTGTATCTTTTTGTTATTACATGTATGTTATATTTTATATTGTAATATAGTCACATTCCGCTATTTTATTGTTATAAAAGGAGTGAGGTAAGATACACTAAAAGTTGGTACTTTTACTGGGAAAAGTAAATAGATTCATATTAACAAAATTTAAATTTAATTCAACCGTAACCGGCGAGCGTGCATGAGACGAACTATGAGAGTGGAGGAAGACAAAGAGGTATGTAAGGAAAGAACCTGCTAGAACTCTGTACTCTCTGCCTACCCCGCAAGGGATCTGGCGTGATGATATGGATAGATAGATAGATAAATTCAGTCTTATCAAGAATGTATTTTTTTAATGGTTTACTTTGGTTAGTTTTGGAGCAGATTTTTTTTTTCGTGAATACAACTTTTAGTGGCAGCTTTTTAGTGGTTAGAGTGTAGTAGGTGCGGGTTTGATCCCCGCACAGAAAAGTTTTTGTTTAATCCACAAACATTTATTTTAGTCAGAGTGTTTCATTTAGGCTTTCACAACACAAAATAGACACTACTTGATAGTTGGGTGGAGCAAAGTTAAAAATAAACAGGCTTATTTTGAAAATTTTATGTCGTTGTGGAATCAAAACAGAAATTAGTGTAAGGCGTAATACAGTGTTGGGCATTTTTCAATTCTAGGATCAATCTATTAAAATTGCATTTGCAATTAAATGAATCCCCTGAGGTACTCCGGAATAATAATGACTTACGGATGTCAAACGCCTCAGACCCTCACAGGATCAGACACCGTCCTCGCCGGCGAGGTCGAAGAATCCCTTGCCCGCCGGCCGGTGCAGAGCACCACGGCGAGACACCTAGTATAGGCCTTCCCCCATAGCGACTACCAAAACTGAGCCTGTTCCTCCTTGAGGCGCCCTTGAGCTAGTTGCTCCCTTGCCCTTCTGGCTCGAGCGTAGTGGTTGTATGCGTCGCCGTCTTGTCTGGTGTAGCTGTGAATGCCCCGCGGCCTACAGCATAGAGCATTCACATACACAAACACAAAAGCCTCAGTCCCTTCCACGATCATGGGTACTGTAAAGCACTCGAAACGTAGGGTACTTTAAAACCACAAATAAGCCGCAACGAAATCCGAAATATTTTAATTGTAATTTAATTTTATCGCAATTATGTTTTGATAAAAATTCTGGGTGAATGTAGTGTGAATGTGAGTGTTGCAATCGCAATGGTTAAGCAGCATTGGGTTCTTTCACCAGACTGGGTGTCCATTTATAGCATACACACACACGCACACACACACACCTTAGCTCGTTAATTTTATTATATTCATATACGTATTATTTTTTTTAATTCCTTTTGTTTTGTTCTTAACTCATTTATATGTTAAAGCTTGTTTACTAGTAGAGTTACGCTCAATCTATTCAAGTATCGATTCAAGAATAATCATTGCTGTAATATATTAACGAGTAACTCTAGCTCCAATTATGTTTCTTTAAATTATTTTTTGTTCTTTCTTAATTGATTTATAATATGTTTAAAGATTGTTTATTAGTCAAGCTACGCTCATTGTATTAGAATCTTTGTTTTAAGTTTAGTGCATAGTTGTATTATACTATATTTGTAACTATGGCTTCCAAGATACAGGCAAGCGCCTCGTTTGGGAACCACCCGTATTTATAATTTGTTTATTTTGTTTATGCACAAATAAATTTGATTTATTTATTTATTGCACAATGTACATAAAGTTACAGATTTAACTATAATTTCTGCGTAGATGACCTTGCTAGGGTGTCTTAAAACTTGTGATAATTTTTCTGACTTTATATAAATATAAATAATTCTGTACATATTTCTAATTTATTACTTTTTATTAAATTACCACTTATCTTCCATAAATTCTTTTATATTATAGTAACATTTTTGTAGTAATAATGACTTAAGTTTATTTTTCAAAGTAATCAGGTAACTTATTATACACTTGTATGCTACGATATTGTGGGCTATTTCTGTACATTTCTATTCTTGGTGTTGAAAGGACTAATTTGTTTTTACGGCGCGCATTTTTATCAAATTCTAATAAATATATGTTTTTCCTGATGAATGTGGCTATTTCTAATATAAAGTCGGAAGGCTTTACTTAACGACTGCCACGTGAAATGGTGGACAGATGGATAAGATCCAAAAGCAGACCACGTTTCTTTAATGGGGAAAATGCTGCATAGAATGCCCGCTTGCTATGCAGATACTAGTAGTCTCCATCCCGCCAGAAACCGTCCACTATTTTAGTAAACCACTCTGGCTCGAACAGTCCGCCCTGGATCCCCGCAAAAGGCTTAGCAATTGGACGGTATAATCTGATTAAATAAACAATATTTTTTTGTTTGTGTGATTTTGTCTTATAATGTCATAATATGGAGAGTTCGTAGCGTTATGTTGCGGTGTATAACGACCACCGATTGGTTTGAGATGGGTGGCAGTTTGTTGCATTTTCATATTCGAGCGTCTTCATACTTTGGAAGGCACGTTAAGCCGTTAGTCTTGGTTACCACTTCAGGTGGCAGTCGTTGAACAAAGTTGGAAACCATATGGGCTGCATAAGCAGACCACAAACTAGTATGACTAAATTCTGTCTCACCTCGATTTGTAACAAAATGCCTCTTTCTATTTGATGCTTTGAACCAACGGATACTCACTATTACATTTGGACTCCCCAACCAGGTCGTTTAGGAATAATTACAAATTCTTTATTCCACTTGAAGCTACGAGTCAATAACTGGGGTAACCGGCAATGGGAAAATACATTCTGATTAAAATATCAGCCTATACTGCCCACTGCTGGGCAAAAGCCTTCTCGCACAAATCGAGGTGAGAGAAATTAGGTCATACTCCACTACGCGGAACCAGTGCGGATTGGTGGAGGCAGGTTTGTGGCCACCTGCTGTTGGAATTTATGAAGCCGCCTATAAGGCTTCCAACTCGGCTTAACGACTACCACATTAAGTGGTAACCGGGACCAACTGCTTAACGTGCCTTCCGAAGCACGGAGACGCTCGAATATGAAAATGCCATAAACGGTCACCCATCTCAGGCCGACCGAGTCGAACGCTGCTTAACCTTGGTGATCAGTACGAACACCGCGGTCGCGCAGCGCTACGAGCGCCTCCTTCTGATTACTTGTAGATATATTATGTTAATCGCGATCGTCTCTTTTGGATATAACCGACATTTAAAATTACTGTGGCATTCCAATAGGGCTAACATAGGCGATGCGACAAGACTGTCATGGATTATTATGCTCTATGCGTAGAATAACCATTTTGTGTTACGTGCTCGCTTCTTTTTTTTTGTTGTTTGAGTGATCTACGGCGTAGGCTGTGGGGCCTTTTCGGTTTCACGGGATAAGAGGGCGAGCGTGCAACCACTACGCTCGAGTCAGAAGGGGGCAACTAGCTCAAGGGCGCCTCAAGGAGGTTCGCCCTCGGCTTGGGCACTTGCTATAGGGGATGGCATATACTATGTGTCTCGCCGTAGTGCTCAGAACTGGCCGGCTTGCAAGGGATTCTTTGACCTCGCTGGTGAGGTCGGTGTCAAATTCTGTGTGCAGTATCTGTATTCGAAAGAAGGGAAGTAAGGGCATCGGGAGGGGCGGTGAGAATATGGCGCAGGAGGCGGTAGCGGCTGATGTGAGGGGAATCCGGTACGTAGTCAGCGGCGGCTACGATAAGGGGGTTCGGATGGTTGGACGCGTTCGCGAATTAGCAGGTTGTCGCCGTTTAAATATAGGCGCGCTTGCGTGCTAGTGTAACGTGCCGTGACAAATGTTTGACATGAGAAAACTCGTTTAAAGAATCGTATTGACATAAAGATAAGGCAGTGTATATTTATTTTATCTTTATATCATCACGGCTGATCCCTTGCAGGGTAGGCAGACAGAGTATATACTCGTATTTTATTGCATTTATGTATATTTAGATGTATATATATATATATATATATATATATATATATATATATATATATATATATATATAGCCTTATCTGAAAGGCAACTCAAGAGTCTCCGTAAACAGACGCGTAAGAAACGAACTATGATAATGGAGGAAGCCAAAAAGATTAGTAAGGAAAGAACCTGTTACAAATCTGTACTCTCTGCCTGCCCGATAAGGGGGTTGGCGTGATAATATAGATAGATAGATAAGACTGTTTAAGTTTGTGTACAAAATACGAATTAAAATTTTATCCCGCGCAACATTAGTCTTGCCCGGCCGTCAAAATTTTTATACTACGTGAGAAAACTCTTGCCACCCGTTTTAACCCTGCAAAAGGTAATTTTAATTAAGCAAATTCTTACACGTTCTTGGGAAGTTGAACCAACAGATTAACTGAGGAAACTTAGACAACCATAATTTACCCTATCTTTAAGATTATGTTTGTAACAAATACCGTCACGCCCGCATTTCCCAAGCGAGGGTTTCAGTGTACTGTATAAGTACAGCCACATTTTGATGTCGATGTTACGTTCAATAGTTTTTAAAATTTGTGCGTTTTATAAACGGCTTGATCTAATTTCCCTATCCATCTATATTATCACGCCATATCCTTGCAGGGTAGATAAATAGTGCAGAATTTCAAAGGTTTTTTCCTTACAGACCTCTCTGGTTTACTCCACGCTTGTGTATTTTCCCTAATTGTGTTAAAATAAACTTTATACCGACTAAAAAGAGTCTCTTATATTTCAACACACAAAACTAGTTTACATTACGACTAAACAGAGTGGGCAACTTATCCCTAATATTAGGCTGGCAACCTAGTTAGTTGCTTAATTAGGGCAGTGCGTGTACACCTAGAAATTCAGGGCTGTCACTTGTAACTACCCAAGGTACAGACGCAAATAAATGTTTTGTTTTTGTACGCATTTACATTTTAATTTGTAATTTTAAATACAAGGTTCTCGAAGTTTTTAGGGGTTCCAAATTCACTTGCTTTTGTGGTTTTGGGTTATAGAAGAGCTCGTAACACTGTGCAACCGCTGTGTTCTTAACTAACACCAGGGTCAAGCATCATTCGACTCGATTGGTCTATGATAGGTGACCGTTCGTAGTATTATCATGGAATCTTCTCGCTTTAGAAGGCAGGCAAAAAACTGTGGAAAATATAATCGTAATCGTTGAACATTACAAAATGTAAAGTCAAAGTCCAAAATCATTTATTTGCATAGGCCAATACATGAGCACTTACAAACGTTACAATTATTACATTTTTTTCATCTACCACTGGATCGGAACGCGGCCTCCACTGAGAAGATCTGGCGAGAAACTCAGCGGGCTAGTCTTTTAATTTAATTTGTTTGGCCTTTTCGATAACCATCTTTTTTTTGGTTTTTAAAAATTGTATTATACATCATTTATAAATGTTGCTGATTGAGGAGCTGCTCAAACCCAATCTGTTTTATCGTCAAGATAATCCGAAATTTTGTAATACCCGTTCTTACAGAGTCTAGTTTTAATTGCCTTTTTAAACTTATTGATAGGCATGTTTCGGATATCTATGGGTAATTTTTTGTAGAAGCGTATACATTGCCCCATGAAAGAATTACTAATTCTGTAGAGACGAGTGGAATGTACAATAAGATAAACTTTGTTTCGTGTATTTACATGATGTATGTCGCTATATTTTTCAAAATTACTGATATTCTTTTTAACATATAGAAGATTTTCATATATAAATTGTGATGCAACAGTTAGAATATTTATCTCTCTAAACTTTTCTTTAAGAGAAGCTTTCCGGGCCAAATTGTAAATTGCTCGAACAGCCCTTTTCTGGAGAACAAAGATGGTATTAAGTTCTGCAGAGCATCCCCAAAGTAGTATGCCATATGACATAATACTATGAAAATAAGCGAAATAAACAAGTCTAGCTGTTTCAATATCAGTTAGTAATCTAATTTTCTTTACCACATATGCCGCTGAGCTTAATTTACCAGATAATTGATCAATATGGGGGTCCCATTGTAATCTGGCATCAATAGTAATACCTAGAAATACAGTCGACTCTACAAGGTCTAAATCCACGCCATTTATTTGTATATTAGTTGCAACCTGTCTTACATTTGGCTTTGTGAATTTAATACATTTTGTTTTCTTCTCATTAAGGAGAAGATTATTCGTGTTGAACCAATGAATAACCATTGAGAGTGCACTGTTCACATCGTCATAATTAAGTAGCTGTTTTTTTGTTTTTGAATAATAGAGATGTATCATCCGCGAACAGCACAATGTCCTGATTATTCCCTACATAGTAGGGTAATTGTAATCGTTATCCTGATTACATTTTGACTATCTCTGGCCTTCACCAATCCAAATTGAGCCCTCGTAGGCTTATTTGCTGACTCTTCTTAATTTGTGGGAGAAGGCTTCTGTTAAATGTTATTGATATACTTGTATGTCAATTTCTACCAATTTAACGTTGTCAGGATCAAGCTGTATAAGTTAATAGTATGCTGGGTTTACACGTCCATGTTTCGACGTAGAGAAGGGCACTGCACACAAATTACGTTGATACTCAAGTAAAGTTCTGCATTAAAAGGAAAACAAAGTATTTTACCCTTTTTAAGCTTTATTAAAGCAAGTTCTTTTTAGGTGCTTTATTTTAATTATATTTTTTATTCTGATTCATTTCTACAATAAACAAAGAGTTTGTGGGTGAGATTTCAATCTTGGTGTTTAAAGCTAGATACACTTCTAAGTGCATTTAGACATAAAAATAAATAGTACCTACTTACATTGGTGAAAATACTGAAATAAAAATAAGTGATTTCATATTAGTAAAAATGTGAAAAATTAAAAATAAAAACTGAGAATGTTTGGATGCTTTTGTCACTAAACACTTAATAAGTAACACTTAAGTTAGCACGTAAGTAGGTATTTGAAAACTTATCCTAGGTCGGACAAATGTAGTTTTTCTAACGAAAACTTTCCAGTATGAGTCCGGAGTCTGGAATTGTGCCCGGTATATGGCAATAAGCTCGCCCTCTGTCACATGGGACCTAACATCGTCGGCGAAAAGTGGGTGTACTCAGTACACCTCTGCCACCCCCCGCTCGGGGAACATAGGCGTGACGGTGTCATGCCTTTACAAACATATGTTTATTTATGGTGATTGTGAATGTTCATTGTTTGTGAACGTACTCAGTATATTCTCATGAAAATAAAGCGAAGGTGGGTGAATTAAACAACTTCGTCATTATGTCAGTCCCAGCCTACAAAAAGAAGAAAAGATAAATGGCCCCAGAAAATAAACTGAAATTGCAAGCTTATTATAGTCATGAGCAAGAATTCTTTTAGAACTAACACTGACTGACAGATAACGCACAGCGTAAGATAGTAAGGCCTAAAAGCATTTTGCACAGAAATTCCTTATATTAATATAAGTTAGCACTAAGCAAGGTTTTTTTAACATATGCCCTTCGTAGGTTAAATAGGGGTTAAATCTTTAATATAAGAATATCTAGAGCGTCTCCGTTATTTGTAAGGCATATTTAGCTGTTAAGCTCGATTACTGCCTAATATTATAGTCGTGAAGCCGAGTTGAAGTGTTATAAGCAGCTTAACCTTTAGTCTCGGAATGCGTTTTAATTCATACGCTTTAATGGTATAACGATGGACCGACGATCTTGTGAGGATCGCTGGAAGTCGTTGAATGCAGGTAGCATTGGACCGATTGCGTTAGAGAGCGATGGCCTATGTTCAGCAGTGGACAAGTATAGGCTGAGATGATGATGATGAATGGTGTAACGTTTAAGAGGTGCCAATCGAGCTTAAGAGTTAATAAGTTTCAACAGCGGTGGCCACAAATCTGCCTCCACCAATCCGCACTGGGTCCGCATGTTGGAGTATGACTACTAATCTCTCTGACCTCGATTTGTGAAATAAGGACTTTGCCCAGCTGATTTATTATAAGAGGGTAAAATGTTACCTTAGATAGTAAACCCCCATAAGGATCACAATTAGAATAACAATATATCTTCAAGAAAAAGATTTCCCTTAATATGCGTAATAAGGGAAATCTCTTTCTTGAGATATTTCAGACTGTTTTGTGTGGCCCCATATACGGAGAAAATCCTAGAATCTGATACAAATCCTTCTTTATGCATGCAAATGTTGATCCTACCAAGAATGAGACCTTTTGTACATTAACTTAAGGCTCAAACAAACTTGTTACCGTAAGCCTAATCTTTAAGAATTATACATTGCATAAGAGGGGCTGTGCGGCCGTGGTGTTCTTACCGATTACCAAGATTAAGCAGCGTTCGACTCGGTCGGCCTGAGATGGGTAACCGTTTGTGGCATTTTCATATTCGAGCGTATCCGTGCTTTGGAAGGCGCGCTAAGCCATTTGTACCGGTTACGTCGTTAAGCCAAGTTGGAAGCATTACAGGCGGCTTTTTAAGTTCCAACAGCAGGTAGGCACAAACCTGCCTCCACCAATCCGCACTGGTTTTGCGTGGTGGAGTATGACCTCATTACTCTTACCTGGATTAGTGAGAGAAGCCCTCTGTACAGTGGGTAACATAGGCTGACACGTATCGTGGGTTTATCTTTGTTTTCATAGTCATAGGACAAAGAAATCTTGAAATAACACTAGGTTCTTATCCAGTACACTGATCTTCCTTGATATCCAGACTTTGGTAGCAAAATATTAGAAGATGCTCGCAATAATTAAGGATTATGGAATGCTGTGAGGTTAGCTGCTCCGCTATACGTCCGATAGCCCGCCCCGTTGCCAATAGAATCACACATAGAATCACAGAATTACATCGACTAGCTGTTATAGGTCGGTTGCCATCTGACATCTGTCATCACATCACAATTAAACACACTCGGGCAATAATTAAAGGCATAGAGTTTGTCTATAGACAAGATTAAAAGTTACTAATATAACAATACCTGCCTGACATTCGATTAACTGTAATCGTCAAATACAGATAGATAAGAATACAAGAAAGCGTTATATTTGAATATAAAATGGTAATAGGAACTTCAACTAAAACTTGTATAGACGAAGCATTGCTCGTATGAGTGTATTACGACTAGTCAGCCCTATAGGTAGACATATTTTGTACCATTTCCGCGTGTACGGTGATTCATATAGACAAATATATCATCTATAAAAATAGAAATTCAGCTTATACTGTCCCATTGCTGGAGAAATACCTTCTTTGTAAACAATGTGAGAGAGATTTAGTTATATTCCTCTCCATGGTGCCATTGCGGATTAGTCAAGATAAGTTTGCGGCCGCATTGCATTTTGGAACTTATAAGGTTTGTAACTTGGCTTAATGATTAAGCAACCTTAAGTGGCTACATGGACTAATAGCTTAGTGCCCTTTTCTAAGTACAGAGACGTACAAATGTGAAAACATTAGAAACGGGCACCCATCTCACACTGGCTTAGACAAGCGCTACTTAACTTTTGTGATCGCAAACCCACGCAACATTACGAGTGCTTCAATAACTTCCAAACAAAACAAAAAAAAACGCTTTTTACAGAACTCTTTTATAAAATCTCAGAACCTGCAAGAACCGCTCTTTGTTAAGAGGATTCTTAAATAATGTTCGTAATTACTATTTCTTTGTGTAAATTTTATTTAAAACGTAAAATTCAACTCATAATGGACCAGCGTAGCACGTTATAATTAGCTCCATTCTCTAAGCTCTTGTTAGAGTTAGCTTTTTTAACTTTGGGACTGCATCGTTAGCGCATGCTAGTCTCACCACTGGCTTGCAATCACAAGGGGCTGGGTTCGCGTTCTAGGCTGGACAAACGTTTTTATTTATTAAATATATTCTCCATAGCAATCCAGAGTCTTGAATTAATGCTCGGTATAGTATCAGGTTCCAGTGTATCAAGGAGCGACTATTGCATTAGCTACTTAATACATTGAAACCTGACATCGCCGGTAGTTTCCCTCTGTCACCTTTTTAGTTACAATGTAGACGGGAGGATTTCTAAAAACCTTTTTTTTAATCAGTTTATCTTTTCCAAGTAAGGTGACATTTATTTATGAAATCAAAAATAGAAATGTTTTTCTAACGAAAAATTCCCAGTATAAGTCCGGAGTCTGGATTGTGCCTGGTATATGGCAATAGGCTTGCCCCCTATGACATGGGACTTAACGTCGTCGGCGAAACGTGGGTGTACTCAGTACACCTCTGCCACCCCCGCTTGGGGAATATAGGCGTGACGGGTTTAAAAATGGCCACCTAGTCTAATGTTGCTTAACCAAAGTGTAATATAGATTTTTGTTTACTGTAGCTAAACCTTGGTGATAGCTGCAGGGACCGCCACTAAGCGTCTAAGAAATAATCTTCAGTTTTTTTTCATAGTATAGATCAAATAAAATGAGTACTTTATTAAATTCCAAATAGTGATAACTTAACAGAAATACAGAAGGGTATTAACGAAAATGGCAATGAGCAGATCACATATGCCGCAGAACCGATGGCCGTTGGGGCAGACTTGTTCTTGAGTAGACACCGCCGTCGACAAACGTTGTGTAGGGCGTCCTATAGCTAGGTGGGGCGAATATTATTCGTAAGGCAGCGGGCAGGGATTGCAGTGGGAGAGTTGAAGATCGAGCTCAGTGGCGTGCCATGGGAGAGGCCTACGTCCAGCAGTGGACTGACGCGGGCTGATGATGATGATGATTAATGAAATGCATAATTTTGTTTCAGATTTCGACCGCCCTCTTTCGAAGGCGATACAGCATCAGAAGACACGATCATCGACGCAGACACCGGATCTACTGTACTATTTCAATGCCAAGTGACAGCTTTAAGGGATAAAGTGGTAAGCCAACATTAATATTATTATGAACGACAGCTTGGTCTAGGGCATAAGAGCACAGGCCGATTCGGTTACTGGATAGAGTAATCACCGGTTTGTTTTCCACACTAGACAAATCTTTGTGTAACCCACGCCTCGGTCTGGATATTTATATATGTGAATTTCAAATTACGAGACATTAACAATAAGTTCAAATTACGAGAACCAGTCTAGCCCGATCATACCGATCAGTCTAACTTCCGCTTCCAAACACATTCAGAGTGAATAGGCTATTAGGTACAAATTCGGCAAGTTACATCTTCGGCCACATCGTCACTTTTTTTATGTGAAATAGGGGTCAATCGTAGACCAGACCTAATAAAAAAAATCCACGTAGAATGGTGACAAGAATGTTGGCTCTATTTTTGTCGTTGAATGGACAAAATAATATTTTCAGAGAGGAATAAACAAGCCTTTATTTCACTTGCAATGTTCGTATCTCTGTCTTTCCGGTTCAAAACTTGCGATCTATTTTTCAAGCACTTACGGGTATCCGATTGAGCTAGAATTTGGCATACGTATGTAAGTTCGATGACAATACAGTAATATAGTACCATGGAACTAGTCATAAGTTCAAAATATCATAAACGCCAGCAAAATCGGATCACAAAAGTCTACGTAACTTAAATCCGTGACGTTCTTTAAGTCATATTTTACAATATCCACAGAAAGAGAAATGAATGCCACGACAGCCACAGGAATAACGATAGATGTAACGACATCCACAGGACGGATTGGTGGTCTCGTTGACTATACGAGAAAATATCGGGACATAAATGTGACTTATTTGTTGCAGGTTTCATGGATAAAAGTTTCTGATAATGGCAATTTGGAGTTGCTCACTGTTAATCTAGATACACACACTGCAGATTCTAGGTACATATTATGTATTTATTTAGTATTCTAACATAAAAATGTACAAGCATTAGTGGTAGCTATGCAATTGATTGGAAATTCTATAGTATATAAATTAGGCTATACAGTGCCACTGCTAAGCTAAGGTCTTTTGTGACAAATCAAGGTAAGAAAAAATAGTTCATACTCCTCCCCGCGAATCTAGTGCGCACTGGTGGCGGCAGGTCGGTGGCCATCCGCTGTACTAATTTTTTATTCGTATGTAGTATTGTGTTTGTATATGTAATGTGTTAATATTTATTTCGTCACTTCAACTTCTTTATGTTTGCCTTAAGAAGCCTAAATATCTAAGGTTAATTTGCACGAACTAGAGTTAGCGTAACCCGTTTAGGTCGAGGTTATAAAGTTAAATTGCCGTCAAATTAACGTTATAACTGTGAGTTATTCAAGGAATATAGATAGAAAGTATAGAATATAGTATTTGTAAGGCATTAAATCCACCGTTGTATAAACAGTGCATAGAGAATTAATAAAATAAATAAGCGGTCGATTAGGCTTCCTAAATGACTTAAAAACCACCACATGAAATTGTAACTAGCGCAAACTGCGAAACGTGTCTTCCGAAGCACATGAACGCTTGAATATACCACCACAAATAACCGCCTATCTCAGACTAACTAAGCCGAACGCTGTGTAATTTTGGTGATAGCTACAAACGCCACGGTACTACGGCGCTATAAGTACATCAACATTTTTTTATGCTATGCTCTTGTAAGCCAGCATCAGAATTAGCATTTTTATAGAAAAATGTTTGCAAATTGTGTAATAAAAGTAGACTACACAATATTTCACAATGATATACTGCTACAGTTTCCCAAGTCACCCGAATATATGAACGTCTTCTGCCGTATGTGAGAACATATTTCATTTTTAGGAATGACTGTGGCTAGAACTCAAGCGTAGTTGACAAATTCTTCAGTTTCTTGTTAGATGATATTAAAGAAAACAAATTGCGAATATGCTGTGACATACTTTCGTAATGTGTGTGTCTTAGGGAACAATAATTTGTTGAGGTATCTCTATAGATAAATATCCAGTAGAAATCTGGAGTCTTAAGTTGTTCCCGATATAACAGTAATTGTCTCGTCCCAAATTACATTGGGACCAAATATTGTCTATAAGCTGAAATGTGGGTGTATTACGTAGTATTCGTTTGTCATTCCCGCCTATATTTCTATAGGTGTAGCAGTATTTATTTTCGTATCATAATAGCTTTTCTGTACATATTCTCGCTTGAAGAATATCGGTGTGACGGTGCTTATTTTTTACCATTATTACGTTTCTGACAGTGATTTTAGTTGGTTAGAGACAGAATGATATTTTAAATTTGTTATTCTAATTTATCATATCATAAGCCCGCATCAGATCACTACTGGACATAGGCTTTTCCTAAAGCACGCAAATGATCCTGATCTTCGGTTCTTTTCTTCCAACCACTGCCAAAGGCCTGCAAACAGAATTTTAGGTATATCTAAGGATTACTATAAGGATATTTTTATTGATACAGGTATAGAGTAGACTTGGCAGGTGAAAATTGGAAGCTGGCACTGGCTGATGCCAAAGTTCAAGACTCCGGAATATATTGCTGTGTCTTGTCTACTCATCCACCTATGCTCAAACGATTCAAATTGACTGTACATCGTAAGTAATTTTTCTTATAATTTAAGCTTTTGCTTGTTGTGATTGATAGGAAAAACGATATCCATCATTGCCGTGGACATTTGTAAAACAGAATATAGAAACTGGAAAATATTTCAACCACATTTCAATTTGTACTCTAATTAATATATACGGACGGACAATTTAGCGCAGTGGTTAAGAGCTTAAGCCGCTCCGCCCACTGTGTCTTATAGTCGCGGGGTCGATTCCCGCACGGGACAAATCTTTGTGTGATCCACAATTATTTGTTCCGGTCTGGGTATTTGTATATGTGAAATTTCATGTTTGTAAACGCACCCACGACACAGGAATAAATCCTAGTGTGGGGCTACGTTAAAAAAAAAAAATCTATATATCATCACGCCAGATCCCTTGCGGGGTAGGCAGAGAGTACAGAGTTCGAACAGGTTCTTTCCTAATTAAGTGGCAAAATAATAAAGTTGAAATGCATTGAACATGTTGAAACATTATTTTAATGGTACATTATTGATTATATTTAGTCATATACTATAATACATGAAATTGTTATTTTGAAAATATAGAGTTTTCTTTTTAGGAAATGAGTCATTTTGCAAAAATAGGTAGTTTTAAACAGAATTCGATATTACGATGTTGACTAATTATTATACTTCATTCACATTTTTTGTTCCCTATATGTTTTATCTGCTATCAAGACACCTGATATAGAAGATATACCATTAATAGTTCAAAATCCCGTAGTGTATTATTAAAACCTTTTCCAGGTGGTATATGAATTCCAAAGCACTAAACGATTAGTCAAAACAATGACCAAACTATATTTGTTCGCAGCCCCATCAATAAAGATGAGCAGAGAAGCGTTCTTGGAAACAGGAGAAACTTTATCCCTCAAATGTGCTATACTAAATTTGTATCCAGGCGAGACTGTTCCAGAGATGCATTGGTACAGAGGCAACAGCACAGTTTCTTTGGATGAATTGAGAGGCGGAGTGCTTATTGAGACTGACCATTTGACACTTACCAGTCATTTACAGGTAAGTGATATCCTAAAAGCAAAACAATGAGAGTGTTTCAAGAAGTCCGAATAAGTTCTGCGTCTAGAAATTCTTACAATAAAATGCAGCTTCTTACAATAAAATGATACTAGAGTTTCCAATTTCGATAAACTTGAGTAAAATTATAACAGTAGGCAGGTCACGTCGTGAGCTTGACTAGTAATCGTATCTTCGTACAATTAAATTATAAATTATGCTAAAAATTTCGATATATTAGAGTGGGATTGGGCCAGTTACCAAAACATATGGCATTAAGTTGGCTAGATTGATAATCAGATGAGTCTCCAAACGTGAACATTATTATTGTGTTAGGCTTAGAAACTGATGGTAAAAAAAAATTACGCATTCCTGACTAAATTGGTTCAAAATCTTTTATACAGCTGATAAATAGTGATACATCCTACTTTTTTCTATCCAATTGAGTCTTTTCCTTTAGCTTGTAGCCCTGTTGTGTACCCGTTTATCTCGTTCATTACTCATCTTTTTAGTATCTCCATAAAGGGAATTTTTCGACTTCATTTTTACATTTCGAGGTCCTCCATCAAATAGAAAAAAAAACAAACTATTAAGAAATAGGGCCGTAAAAGCTGAATAACTTCTAAACAGACGTTATGCAATCAAAGGCTTAATATCAAACTAGCTAAGTTTATTATCCTTTACCAAAATATATAATCCAACCCGACTTAATAAATCATATCATTCGTGTAAAAGACGACTTTTTCTGTCCGCTTCAATTTATCTTTTTCCATTTCGAGTAACAACTTAAATATTTTATTGTAATTGTATTAGCCTAATATAAAGTTACCAGATATTGATCTTAAAAACAGACTACGATTAACCTTCACCTGTTTGTGGTTATTCACGGTGATAAGCGGGTGCGATGGAGAGCGCGATTTTGTAATATTGAATACTTGTCTGATTAGTCATTACATAGAAGAGAAATTGTCAAAAACCGGCAGGGTATTGGAAACAATAATTCTATTTTATTAGGTATTAACTATATATTTTGTATTAGGCTATATTTTGTATGAAATTTTATAGTTACCAGTTCAGTAAACCAAAGCTATATTAAATATTTTTAAAGAAGACACAAAAAACTCTCTCTTTTCAGAGTGTGTTGGAATGTTAAAACATTTTTATTTTGCTGAACACAGAAAAATAAAAAAAAAATTGTGTATCCTTAAGAATCAGACATTTTTATCGTACGACTTTTTCTTTGCTTCCGCTACCGCTTTCGCGTTCGCGTAGTGTGTAATCACGGACTTTCAAGTACCACCTGTAAGGCTCATTATGGCGCAGCATCTAACATTTTCCCTAAATCGAGTCTTTATAGCTATCACCGTAAGTTCGCGAAGTAAATAAAATGCCGAAAAGGCACTTAGTTTTACGAGCACTTAGGGAAAATATTGCTTTTGCTTACAAGTTTGTTTAATTCAGTGATTAATACTTGGTGTAAAGGTTAAGTAAAAACATGGTAGAAATCCATTAATTCGCAACAGTGGAAGTAAAATAAATAATAGATTAACTGCTAAAGGCCCCTAGTTAGCTGGGAGATCATGAGATTCTTGGTTTACTACCTAACGTAATGCAATCAACGTAATGCGTCAGGACCCGCAACCTCTACCAGGTCATCGGTTCATCTTGTAGGGCCGGCTCACTCCACGTCTTCGAGTACGCTAATTGGGGTTTTCCTATTAAAAATTATTAGTAGCAGTCCATAGTTCACAATTGTGCCCGTTATAATAGTAATTCATTACAATTTTGAAATTAGGACCTTATTAGTGAATCTCCAAATTCCTATCGGAATAGAGAATCTGTACTTTATCCAATGTTTTGGAAATATATTCATATTTTTCTTACGATTCTTGTTTTCAATCATTAGTAAAAACATGAAACAGTACCTAACCCTATTTAGTACTCCAAAACATTGAATTATCCCACATTTTTTCTAAGGTCACGGCCCCAGAAAACAGCGTGAATTTTTCTACTGAAAAAAATCTCATCGTTTATTTACATTTCATTAAATGTTCCCAACTTTATAATGAGGACAAAAATGTGTTTTGCCGCTCAAACAGGGGATATTCACTAAGCGAACCATCCCCTTAGGGAGTGTGAGGTATGTAATTATCCCTGTAAGCGTTTATAGTCTGTGGAGATAACAGAGCGTATGATATTTACCGGGCGATAGCCATGACTTAAGTGGTATAGTGGGGTACTGTCCGTGTGATAGCGAGACCACAAAGTTTAATGAAAGATAAGAGCATTTGTAATTGTGGATACTTTAATGTTATGTTGTTATGTTTATAATAAGCTTGAGGAAATTTAATTTTGAAAGTGGATGCAGGTACTGGACGAGATCTTCGCTATCTTAACAATATGATATTGCTTTTAAAAGCTGTGCAAACAAAATAAAATTATCAAGTAGTTCGTGTTTTATCAGATGGACCAGTCAAGAGTTTCCGTAATCAGCTAGCGTTCAAAACGACTAGATGACATACATTAGTATTTTTAAGCTATTAACCTCGAAAGTATAATTGTATCTTAATTGCTACTTAATTAAAATTATGCACATGTAGATTATTTTAAATATCCTGTTTTGTAACGGTTTTAAATACATCACGACAAACGTGGTTTAATTTGAATTTTTGACAAAAATGAGTGCTCATCCTTTCCATAATTAGTAAAAACTATCAATACGACGATGATGATTCATCAATAGGAGACGAACTATGAATGTGAAAGAAACGGTGGGGATATTATATAAAAGAAAAATCCTTTGTGCCTCTGGACTCTCTGCTAAAGCCACGAAGGATCGAACATTATGATAATATAGATAGGAAAAGAGACGTTTGCCTGGATTTTTCTTTTATATAATATTTATTTATTTATTTATTTAATATGGTTTACCAACAATTGTTTACACTAATATTGACAATTTTTATATGCTTTAAGGTAATGAGTTATGTGCAACAAATTACTTACAGGTAAACACAACATGCACATACGGAACTGTGATATAATCAGCAAAATAAAAATTAATATACATAACACAATACTAAATTAATTTAAAAATACAAAACACAGCATAATACAAACATAAAATAATTAATGAAAACATAAAATTATTAATGAAAAGAGTTAGCAAAACATTTGTTGATCCTCTTACGGAATGAGCCCAAGCTATCAAAGTTGACATCAATTTGGTCACAACAGTGATTCAAAACCCTGCTAAACCTGGCAATAGGAGAATGACTGCCCAAAACCGTTCTTCTAAGAGGTGGACTAAGAAGAGTAATAGGTTTACGAGGTAATTTGGAAGGTACCCGAAACTTTATAAGGTTTAAAAGCTGTGGGCAGGATACATTATTATTAAGAATTTTATATAAAAACAAAGCGTCAGGAACATTTCTTCGGGTCTCTAAGGTATGCATCTTGAAGTATTGCAGCCTGCCGAGGTACGATCTTGTGGTTTTTGCAATGCCTGCAGAATATGCCAAGTGCCCAAGAAAACGCTTTTGGATACGTTCGAGTCGAAGTATGTGTGTGGCATAGTGTGGCCGCCAGACGATACTGCAATATTCCAAGATGCTTAGCACCAAACTATTATAAAACAAGATTTTTGTTTTGCAATTACGAAACACTTGACAAAATCTTATCACAAAGCCAAGCATCCTCGACGCTCTACCGACGATATTATTCAAATGGGGACCAAAGGTCAATTTGCGATCGTAAAGCACGCCTAAGTCTCGCACAGTTTCGGTTTCATTAACAGTTACGTTATTGATGTTGTAATTAAAGTTGATTAATTGATGTTTTCTAGTATACCTAACAACGTAACATTTACTTACATTTAGGCACATTTTGTTGTCTTTACACCATCGCACCAGTCCATCCAAGTCATTTTGCAACAATTCTGAGTCTTCCATGGATTTGATGCATCTAGCAAACTTTAAATCATCCGCGTACATAAATACACGCGAAAATTGAAAACACTCAGGTATGTCGTTGATAAAAAAATTAAACAGAACTGGTCCGAGGTGCGATCCTTGGGGTACACCAGATGTGATAGACTGAGAAGTAGACTGAAATCCATTGATTACAACAAAGAATGTCCTATCCGCTAAGTAAGAGCTTACCCAATCTAGTAAAGAACCTGAGATACCATATGCGCGCAGTTTATTACAGAGGATGTAATGAGAGACCCTGTCAAAAGCTTTGCACAAATCTGTATAAATTGCATCAATTTGTTGTCCTGAGTCCACTGTGCTAAATAATAGTTCCGCGAAAGGAACCAAATTAGAGCCTGTCGATCGGGAACTGACGAATCCATGTTGACTATTACTTAAGAAAATATTTAGATGCTTCTGGAAGTGAGGATATAGTACTGACTCAAAAATTTTTGCAAATAATGACAATATGGATATAGGCCTATAGTTGCATACCATCCCGTCATCACCTGACTTGTATATAGGCACCACTTTTGCTGTTTTCCATTTTGCAGGGAAAGCCCCTGATGTAAGTGACATACTATAAATTAGCACCAGTGGATAGGCCAGTTCAGATGCACATTCTTTTATAAATACGGGTGGTATGCCATCTGGTCCCGCGCCTTTATTACAGTCAACATTTTTCAAAATCTTAGTGACAGTGTCATGATCCATACCTGGAGTGGTTAAGTTCAGACCATTTGTCTCCAGAGAGCGTAAGTAAGTCGAGGTTTGACCATATCCATTGTTATCCTTCGGCCCATACACTGATGCAAAGTACGAAGCAAATAACTCGCACATTTCTGTGGCATCTGTAGTCGTTGAAGATCCATCCATCATTGTATTGGGATATGTACTTGATCCACCGCGCTTTGCTTTGACGTGTGTCCAGAACAGTTTAGGGTTATTTGCAATATCTTTCTCAAGGTTCTCCATGTAAGTAAAGTAGCTTACTTTTGCTATTTTTTCAGTTCGCTTAGATAAAATTTTTAGTTCTATAGCATCTCGAGGGCTTTTGTATTTCCTGTAAAGTTGCCGCACTTTGTTTTTTTCAATGAGCAACTTTATTAATTTTTGATTAAACCAAGGCGGGTATTTGTATTTATTTGAATTGCACAATGGTACAAGTTTAATAATAATACTATTCAAAATCTCGTAGAACTTATCCAGTAATAAATCCACATGACCTAGATCCTTAAATACATCCTTCCAATCAATAGACTGTAAATGTTCTCTTATTAATTGATAATTAGCTTTATGAAAATTAAGTCTTGAAGGTCTATTATATTTTAATCTAAGATTACCATTAAAAGAGATAATAATATCAAGAGGAGGGTGTAACCGATCAACCGGCGTCAGTATATACGAACTTTCAGCCACCGTACATGCTTCAATGGAAGACAAAACAAGATCGAGAGTGCGGCCAGAAGTATTAGCGATGTGATTAAATTGCTTAAGTCCATTAACATTAACAAAATCTATCAACATTTCACTAGCTCCAGAATATACAACTGTGTCAGATGCGTTAACCGACTTCCAGTCAATATTACCCAAGTTAAGATCCCCTATAATACATATATGAGAATCAGGGAGTTGTTCTAGTATATCATTGCAACTGTTAACAAAATATTCCATGAGAGATTAGCTGACCGGTGGCGGGAGGTATACCGCACAGAGAGCTATTCGACGAACAGTACATGTGCTTGGAATATCTATCAAAATCCATAGATCTTCAAGATTACTTTCCCATAGTAATACACGTTTCGATCTGATACTTTTTTTAATTGCAACTAACACACCACCACCCTCTTTTCCTGTGTACTGCTTCGAACTAACTCTATCGCGTCCATAGACTACGTATCTGTCGTCGAACAGCTCGCTGCTGAATACAGAGTCATTAAGCCAGGTTTCCGACAGGACAACAACGTCATAATCACAACAACAAGTTTAAGCACAAAAATCATGCGTTTTTGTCCGTAAACCTCTCACATTTTGGTAGTAAATTGTTAAATTGAATTTTAAAGATTTAATTATATAAAAACATTCACAAACCCTCAACGGGGTAAACTTTATTTCATATTGTCTAAGGAATTTGTATCTCTGATCCAAATGTATGCTGATTCCTCATTTTTACGTACAAATATACGGCCGTTTCTAACCCAAACAAAGTTGTAGTTCAGTTGCTTCGCCTTCGCTCTTGCTGCCGCATGTAAGGCCTTATTCGCAGGAGAGAGATGTTCCACGACATAGACCGGCGTAGGCACACCAGAAATCCCTAAAAGGTTGCTATGTAACTTATTTTTAGGATGTTTTTTATTGTAATTTATAACTTTAGCAAGCAATTCATCGCGGAGCCTAGGGGTGGCAAGTTCTACCACTATAAAACGCGGACGATTTGTGTCACGCTGTAATTTAGCAACTCTAGTGATATTAGTAATACGATTGGGTTCAATATTGCACTCGACGACCTTTCCGAGTTCTGATACAATATCAAGGAGGTTCTCGTTCTTCTTCTCCGGCACACACTGTATTTCAATATTCTTTGTACGGGCATGTTGTTCCAGTTGACCAAGTCTCGTATTAAGGTCAGCAACGGTTAGTTTAAGTTTCTCATTTTCTGTTTTCAGCTTCTTTATGGCTTCTTGTGTAGCTTTATGCTCATTAAGCATATCTTCGAATTGAATGTTCATGTGATCCATTGAGCTTTTCATCATCGTCATTTCATCCTGTATAGATTTTAGTTTGAGGTTCAACGTGCATATCAGGGCATTATTCATCTTAGTGAGCATTACATCGAACTGTTTTTTCATTATGTCATTGATATCGTCTTTCGTGAGTGCAGCTTCCTGTTGTATATTTGGGGGGGAATTAGCTTGTCTCTTGTTACCTCTAGTTGTAGATACGTTACGAATAGGGGTACTACCAGTTTTAGGTCCCTTAGGCGCCAGGCAAAGGCAGGATGGGCATTTCCATATATTCTTTATTGAGTCGTCGGAAAAATTCGCTTCAATACCAACACAATCATAATGGTAAGCTTTATGACATCTTGCACAAAAGAGATGATTTTCATTGTCATTTTCTTCGGTACAACACCCCCATATATGCGATGAAGAAGACATGGCTTAAAGGGACTCGGTTATTATGACAAAAAATAATAGATAAAAAAAAAAATAATATAAAAAAAAAAGAAAAAGAAAGAAAAAAAAAAACAAAAATAGTCAGTGGATATGAACGGCTGCTCTCAAACTCGCAATCTTTGCCGGCCACTGTTATAATGCGCTGCCAAGTCAGCTACTTTTACACGTGAAAGTTTGCACCTAATGATTGTATTTTTAGTTTAATGTCACAGTGATAGGGAGGATCGCTAAATGCCCATATATGGTCACAAAAACACTCGATCGCACGCTCGATGAGTCACACACTTTGTACTTATAACAAAGTTCGTTTTTTCTTTCAGTTTGATAGATATAAGTCTTATTTACGCACTGTTTTGTGATTACGAGTATAATTATTCACCCTATTGTTTATATCGGCTACGTTCTATAAAATATAATAATTAGACACTGTTATTTCCACTAAAAAGTTCGCATTTGGTTAAAAGTCTAGATCAATTCAGTATTGAGAGGAGATAACACTTGCACATCTAATTTGTTTATATTAAAATTATTTTAAACACGAAATTACATAGGAAAACGTCCACAAACCATTTTTTATTAATTTCCAAACACAGACACTGTCTTTTCGTGCCGCTCGCGGCGTACCGTCGTTAAAATATAATATCACCTCCGTTCCTTCAAAATTCATAGTTCGTCTCGTATTGATGGATCAGCATTCGATTAATGCTAATAAACAACGGTCTTTGAAAAAGAAGGTAATATATTTTGTTTAAAACAAATCAGTCTTGCCTAGTGTGAGAATGATTGCAAATCTTAAATGGTTATATTTCAAATTATCAAAATACATATTTATTGTTTTGTATTCTTTGTAATAACCGCTCCAACTGCCACCACACCTGACTTTACACCCTCAAGGCCCAGTAATTCTACCTCTCCGTTCGGTCCAAATTGCCGCAATATATTTGCGGGCTAAAGTGTAAGTAGAAACTTAAATATTCTCCCTTACTTACCTCGAGAGAGAGCTGATACAAAAATGCAATCTTATAAATAAGAAATAATTACGCAAATTTTTTAGTTTACATATTATTATTCACCCGACTCCTTAGTTAAGGGCTAATGCAAATACCTCTCAAGTTAGATCCTTATAGAATAAAATAATTGTCTGATTGTAACCTTTAATTGCATATAGTACGCGGACATAGATAATAATGAATTAGCCTACTCCCTACTTACTGCTTCATCGTAGGATAGAGGCCTTCTCTTGCAAATTGAGGTGAGAAAATTAAGTTACACATCCATCAAGTAGACACAGTGTGGATTGCTACTTGTGGCTACCTGGAACTTATTAAGGCGCCTAAGGCAGCGTTTCCCATATGATGGGTCGCGACCCGATACCGGGCCACGAAAATAAAATACCGCAGCATTGTCCCATTGTTTATAATCAATCATACTCGTTCATGATTAAGATATGCTTAGTATCAACGCGAATGCTCGCTCCGTTAATGTACTAAGGAGTGAGTGGTAGTCGTCACGCATCCTGTGTAGCTTTTGTTTTACATGCTCTGCGCCCTGTGCCCCCGTATTATTCCCGCCCGCTACCACATGAATGTGAACATTGAAATGTGTTTTTTATTTTTCCTATATGCACTAGAAGGGTTAAAAAACTTGTGGTGAGCAACGATGGAGAAAAATTAAAATAACTGGTCCAAGGCATAGTAAAGTTTGGGAAACATTGGCTTTAGTCATCCAACTCAGTCTAACGACTTAGCTTAGCGTGCCATCCGAAGAATTAGGAAGCTCAAAACTTAATTGCCTATCACAGCTAACCGAGTCGAATCCTGCTCAACGGTGGTGATGATGGCGATGCTCGAAACGCTAGCAGAGGAATGGACAAAAAACTAGCCGGAGCGATAATCTAAATAAAGGCCCACAGTAGAAAAACAAATCCGTATTTTCACGTCCCCTTCTCTAATCACATCCGCACGAGTAAATTAAATGTAAATCAGGGTTTAAATCCTCCAACATGATAAACATTTATTTTGTATGATCCACAGTGTATATTTGTTTAGGTCTGAGTGTTTTTAGAAATATAAAGTTTTATACGCAACCTGGATAAACCCGAATTAGTCCTAATGTAGGTAGATCCACATTTTAAAAAGTACATCCTACTATTAATTAAGGATGACCTTGAAGCCCTACGGGACTGCGGTGTTCTTAGTTATCATTAAGGTCAAACAGCTTTCTACTTGTTCTTTCTAATATAGGTGACCTTTTTGTGACAATTCCATTTTGGAAGATCTCCGTAATTTGGAAAGAACTACAGATAAGATAAGCAATTGTAATGACTGCCATTTAACGGTTATAGTTACGTAAAGTCGGATACCTTATTAGCGGCTGGATATGTTCCAACTGCAAGTTTTTCCTCTACTTATCTGCACTGGCTCCGCGTGGTGAAGCATATTCTTCTATATACCTACAAGGTAAAAACATAATCTCTCTCATTCTTAGATTTACGTGAATATTATACATGAAATAAAACGATTTTTCACGGGAGGGACAGACAGACCCTTCCGTGACATAGGTGCAACAAAGCACTCAAAACGTGGGTAACTTGAAAATGAAATTTTAGCATAAAAATACCTTTTTAAAAACAAGCTTTTTAGGCAAAAACACAAAAAGGCGAAATGGCTTCTTTCCGCCTCCATAATCAACCCCTGGACACGATCCGGGTCTAAAGTACTCATCAAGACAAATCCAACGAGTCCAAACACGGCGGGGTTATATTGAGTAGTTGCGTGGTTCCATTGACCACCTTTCCGCTTCATCCGCAGACCTTGAACACAATCTGGTTGTATAATACTTATCAGTACCAATCTAACAATATCCACCTTCCGACTCCATCATCAGATCAGCTTAATGGTACCACATTATTGCATTGCCATCGAACTTACATACGTATTCCAAATGTTAGCTCAATCAAATAGCCGCAAGTGATTAAAACCGGAAAGGCGGACAGACAGACAGATATACGAACATTGTAAGTTAAATAAAAGCTTGTACAAATTAACCGCGATGAAATCCCAAAAAAAGTTTTATTCAATATTGATTTGTAAGAGAAAGAAGGAAAGGAGCACGTATTTGGACCAGGACGGTATTTGCGTAAAAATCTCTAATCATACCAGTCTTACCAGAGCGGCACTATTATAGCATTTCTTTGATCATCTAATTTAAAGGTATCCTTGGTTACAATATCGTGGAATTATAACAGGTACCAGTTTTTATTTATCTATGTTACCACACCAGATTCCTTGCGGGGTAGACCTTTGCCTATCACTGGACAGAGTTCCAGCAGGTTCTTTCCTTACAGAACTCTCTGGCATCCTCAACTCTCATAATTCACCTCATATATGTTGGCCAGTTGCTCGGATGCTCTTGACTTGCCCTTCCAAAACTACATTGATATTGTCATCACATAATTAAGATTTTTGTGTTTTCATGAAGTAACTATGGCCATTTATAAGTCTTTATCATTTGATGGCCTTTTCCTATTAGTAAGGCAAGTATAATGAGCTACTTTATGAAGTAGTACAATATGCTATTAAGTAAAATGGTATGCTGCTGTAATTAAGAGGGTTGTTTGCTTAATTATGTAAGTTAGTTCCTTCACGAAACTAGGTATAAGTACATACAATAATATAGCATAATAAGAAAGCAATGTCATGGGTGTATGTGGATCATTAAAGGTTTCGTCACATAACTGACGGAGCGTGACGGGAGCGCGACGCAAGTTCTCGCCTACGTTCGGTCGTGACCAAGCGTGGCTGGGTTGTGTGGCATCTCCAGTACATTACAAATCCCCAAGCCGCGCCACCGTCGCGCTCCCATCGCGCTGCGTCGGCTATGTGGCGAAACCTTGAATGATCCACATACTACTGTCTAATGGGTGTGTGTGAACAGTTCCATACCTCTTGTGGACATCGTAAAATCGACTACCTATATCGTTACGCCAGATCTCTTTTGGGGGCTGGCAGCGAGTAAAGAATTCTAACAGGTTCTATAGATTTCACCACCACCTCTGTTCCCATAGTTCATCTCATACATGCTCGCGATTATGGTCCTCTTAACTTATCCATCAGAAAAGATACAGTCGATTTAGCCATGGTGAGATAGTCTATGTCCCTGGCACCTACTTTCTTGTTCTTTTGTATTGTATATCTGTTTGATCATTATTTTCAAAGGCATCTATAAAATTAAAAACCATTTGATATCTTAACTTACTCCTTACTACGTTGATTGTGTGAGATTATGGTGTAATGTGGGAACTAATAAAGCTTAAAATGCATTGGAGACGCCTTTGTAAGAGCCATAAGGAAGACTTTCCTTACCAACCAGCTAACGGGAATTTTTATAGCGGAAAATATAAGTATTTTAATTAAAAAATACATATACCTTTAAAACTTGAAATTTGAAAAAAGTAAAGATTTCTATTTGAACAATTTACTAAGTATAACTTTTCGATATCCAAAATTTACTATATATTAAAATCATGTTGTTTTTAAGAATTTTGAAAAAATATAGAAATATTGAGCCAGATACTGATTTAGTTAGAAAATTATGATATTATATTATAGTATAAGCAGAGCGGGCTGAAGAGCAACTGGGAAAGTCTATGTTCGGCAGTTGACGAGTATAGGCTGAGATGATGATAATGATTGTCCCTAAGTAGAAAACTTGATTGTAATTTAAAGAAGTTTTGTGTGAGTGACCTAGAATTAATTTTACTTCCCATGCATTGCCGAAATAGTATTGTTTTGATAATCAAAAAAATCTTAATTTGATAAAAATATTCTTACCTTTATTTCAGTACATTACTGGTAAAAAGATCTCTTAAAAAATCGAAAAGGGTTTTCTGTCTGAATGAAAAGCTATTCTTTTACTCACTAAATTTCAATCAGAAAAAAGAAATCAAGTCACCCGAGTATAATAAGATCACTTGTACGTTTCATAATTCATGTACTATAGGCCGTTCTAGCGACGAAATTTTGATATCATACCAAAATGTTATTTTGAATGTTTGTGTAATATTTTTATTAAGAGAATATACTTTTATAAAGATTCGTCACTGTAACTGTCGCTTAGAGACTCAATAAACAGTTCGCAATAGAGCGTGGTTAATTGAATACACTATAATTTGTGAGTTAATATTATCTACATTAATAATTTATCACATGTACATATATACCGATTCCACAAAATACAAAATCAGACAAGATCTCTGTCATTTTCACAAATTAAAACTTATTTATTGTACATAAAAATTATAACAATCAACACTAATTAAATTGGAAACACTAAGCCAGATATATCTTAATAACACCCAATATCAAAATCGCCTAGATTATAAAATTCACCTTCCCATAAAATATATTCTCGATTCAGAAAGGTCAATTTTCATAGATGAATAACCTTTTTCTGTACAGGTCGCTCGACTGAAAGTGGAAGACGCTGGAAATTACACCTGCGCGCTAGAAGCACCTTTGCAGATGAAGGCCGCAACTCGAGTGCACGTTTTACAAGGTATGGGGTAATAATTTTGCTGCAAAACGGCTTAGATCTGGGCAGGTGTTCCTTGGAGTTGCGAAATGGGGTGCTTTGCTATGTCTAGGAGGAGGCGTGTATACTTATTTCTGCGACAGAATTACATTCTCATGTAGGTAGTTATGTTTATTCAGAAAAGAAATTATTTGTAGATGTGAATTAGGACGGGTCAATGTTATAATTTGAATTAAAATCATCAGTAATTTCATTATTTATTTACAAGAAGATAAGATATTAAAACATCTAAAAAGAAAAATTTAAAACGATTCTTTCAACTTAAAAGCTAGGTATAAAATAAAACAAAAAATAAATATATAAAATAAGCCAAAAATTTTCTTGTAAATGAAGAAATTCGAGTTTATTATCAAATCATTCTTGGCATCTCAGAAACACAGCTAATTTTGTTTTCTCGAAAATTATTAATATAATTTCGTAACCTAAATTTATCTATAAGTTTATAGAGTATACATTGATCAGAAATAATGGCAGTCTGGCTAGAGACAAGATTAATGGACAACGGATGAGTATACTTCAGAAGGGGTAACGAAAAAATAAAACAGAGATATAAGCTAACAGCTAGATAGAGTTTATTAACCCTGTAATATGTGGAAAGGAAAACCATTCAACTTTAGAAATTGAAGTCTACTGAATTGTAATTAAATTTTAGACTCCAACAAATAGACGAAATTCATTAATAGGATAATAATTGCAACGAATCTACGTCCTTATGAATGCCAAAATCAAATTTAAAATGCCAGAATCTCAATCACGAATTAGATTAGTAAAGAATCACTCAACGAAAACATAATTGATTTTCAACCTAAAACAGAAGATAAAATGACAAGTATTTCAAAAATCTATAGATTTAGAAATAGAGAAAAAGAAGAAATATTTGATACAGTATAAACACCTAAATTGGTACATCTAATCTCAGCATTATTTCTTTACATCTTGACGAAATTACTTTATTTATTACTACAAGTAAAATTGGCCGTCTAAGCCGGGAACGCGTGGTTCCCGGCTTAGACGCGTGGTTCCCGGCTTAGAATAGGACCAACCCATCTCATCCCATTGGGTGTCGTACAAGGCGACTAAGGGAAAACTAGGGAATGGGCAGCAGCGTTCCCTTAGCACTTCGACGACCAATAACTGCGCTCGCCAACCCGCCTGCCAAGCGTGGCGAGTATGGCAAACACCCCCAATTATGGAAGAATGTAAGAAAACCAGGCCCCTAGTCCCCGGCGGTCCTGTTCGTCCTGGCCACGGTAGCAGCCATGGTAACGACAGGACAAGGGGTGCTAAGAATCTCCGGCAGAGATTCGGCTACCACCAACATCGAAAATTGGCCCTGGTGACATACAATGCACGCACGTTAAGGACAGATGAGAAGCTTGTTGAGCTGGAAGAAGAGATAAACAAGTTGCGGTGGAATATTGTTGGTTTATCGGAGGTCCGAAGAAAGGGCGAGGACACGATAACCTTAAAATCCGGCAACTTGTTTTAGTACCGGGAGGGTGAACAGCAGTCCCAAGGTGGTGTCGGATTTATCGTCCATAAGTCACTCATAGACAACATTGTGTCCATCACTAGTGTGTCGAGCAGGGTAGCGTACCTGATACTCAGAATATCCAAAAGATATTCGCTGAAGGTCATACAGATCCACGCACCGACCTCGGCATACTCAGATGATGACGTCGAAGTAATGTATGAGGACATTAGTAGAGCCATACATACTTCCAAAGCACACTTTACAGTGGTTATGGGTGACTTCAATGCGCGGCTGGGCAAACGGGGCGATGATGAGTTGAGAGTGGGGCAATTTGGATATGGGCAGCGCAACCCCAGGGGTCAGAGGCTGGCCGAATATCTGGAGAAGGAGGGACTCTTTATGATGAACTCTTTCTTCCGGAAGCCGCCTCATAGAAAATGGACCTGGATGAGCCCTGATGGTTCCACAAAAAATGAGATAGACTTCATCATGAGCACCAAGCGACAAATATTTAATGATGTCTCCGTGATTCACAGGGTAAAAACAGGCAGTGATCACCGAATGGTCAGAGGCACATTAAATATTAATGTCAAAATGGAAAGATCGCGTCTGATGAAGTCTACGCTCCGACCTTCTAATGCACATATCCAAAACCCCGAGAACTTTCAACTCGAATTGTCAAACCGCTTCGAATTGCTAGACAGCAGCGCATCAGTGGACGAAATCAACAATAGGTTGGTAGAGACTGTCCATACGGTCGGGTCCAAGCATTTTAAGCCCCACCGTAAAAATAGGCCTCAAAAGCTATCTGACTACACCCGAAACCTTATGGCTGAGCGACGTACCATGACACTCCAAACCTCCGATGATGCTAAGTCCTATAGGCAGCTCAATGGACAGATATTGAAGTCCTTGCGACACGATTTACGGTCCTTCAATACAAGACGTATTGAGGAGACCATAGAGCAGAACAAGGGCTCCAAAGTGTTTGCAAGAGACGCGTCTATTGGGCAAAGCCAGTTGACGAAGCTGAAGACGGAGGATGGAAACGTAACGTCGAATAGGTCAGAGGTGCTCAGGGAGATAGAGAGGTTCTATGGGCAGTTGTATACCTCAGTAGCTGAACCTGTTGTTGACTTGGTAAAAGACCCAAGAGCCAAGCTAACCCGACACTACACAGAAGATATCCCGGACATCAGCCTGTACGAGATTGGGATGGCTCTCAAACACCTTAAAAACAACAAAGCGCCGGGTGAAGACGGAATTACCGCAGAGCTTCTGAAAGCGGGCGGATCGCCGGTACTTAAAGTCCTTCAGAGGCTGTTTAATTCCGTCTTGCTCGAAGGAAAAACGCCGGAAGCGTGGAACAGGGGTGTGGTGGTACTCTTTTTCAAGAAAGGTGATAACACTTTACTGAAGAATTATAGGCCCATCACACTGCTGAGCCATGTTTATAGGTTGTTTTCGAGAGTCATTACGAATCGTCTCGAACGCAGGTTTGATGACTTCCAGCCTCCCGAACAAGCCGGTTTCCGGAAAGGCTTTAGTACCATAGACCACATACATACGCTGCGGCAGATTATACAGAAGACCGAGGAGTATAATCGGCCACTATGCTTGGCGTTTGTGGACTATGAGAAAGCCTTCGATTCGATCGAGACTTGGGCGGTTCTTAGATCTCTCCAGCGATGCCGCATTGACTATCGGTACATTGAGGTGTTGAGGTGCTTGTATAATAACGCCACCATGTCAGTCCGAGTACAGGGGCAGTGCACGAAAGCGATCCCCATAAAAAGAGGAGTAAGGCAGGGAGACGTCATTTCTCCGAAACTGTTTACGGCCACCTTAGAGGACGCCTTCAAGCTCTTGGAATGGCAAGGACTTGGCATCAACATCAATGGCGAATACATCACTCACCTTCGATTTGCCGACGACATTGTGGTCGTGGCGGAGTCGCTGGAAGATCTAGGACGAATGCTCGGTGACCTCAACAGAGTATCTCAACAAGTGGGTCTTAAAATGAACATGGACAAAACGAAAATAATGTCTAAAGTCCATGTCGTACCCACCGCACTCACCGTTGGGAACTCTACTCTTGAAGTTGTCGACGAATACATTTACCTGGGACAGGTAGTCCGGTTAGGTAGGTCCAACTTTGAGAGAGAGGTCAATCGACGAATCCAACTCGGCTGGGCAGCGTTCGGGAAACTGCGCAACATCTTCTCATCCAAAATACCTCAGTGCCTTAAGACTAAAGTTTTTAGTCAATGTGTGTTACCAGTGATGATATATGGATCAGAGACGTGGTCTCTTACAATAGGTCTCATAAAAAAGCTCAGAGTTGCTCAGCGAGCTATGGAGAGAGCTATGCTCGGCGTTTCTCTACGCGATCGAATCAGGAATGAGGAGATTCGTAGAAGAACCAAGGTCACCGACATAGCCGTTAAGATTAGCAAGCTGAAGTGGCAATGGGCGGGCCACATAGCGCGTAGATCGGACGGGCGTTGGGGCAGAAAGATTCTAGAGTGGAGACCACGTATTGGCAAGCGCAGCGTGGGACGACCGCCTGCCAGATGGACCGACGATCTTGTGAAAATCGCAGGAAGTCGTTGGATGCAGGTGGCATCGGACCGGTTACGCTGGAAAGCGATTGGGGAGGCCTATGTTCAGCAGTGGACAAGTATAGGCTGAGATGATGATGATGATGACAAGTAAAATTCACATTTCACATTACTTAATACGGCTTTGACTAAGTAACTATTATAGATATGTCCAGTAGCACGCACATGTTATATAATTTAGAAATATTATAATTTGTATCGAATCCTAACAGTTGGCATTACAAAAACTACTTGATACGAAAAAAACATGCTTAAAACACGCTTGTACAAAGAAATAAGTCTTAACCGCTTTCTTTAGATGGATGATCTAATTGTTCTTCGCCAACGCTAACACCACTTCCAAACTTCCTAAGCATCTCGATTAACATGTTTCTCGTTTGTTCGTCCTTCAATAGATTTATCTCGTCTTTCCCTATGTTCTCTCATTGGCAGTCACCTTGAGCGCAACAATTTTTAAACTTTCAAGGGCTCGAAAGTTTTTAATGTTTTTCCTTCAAGTTAAGCGATCAATTTGACTATGAAGTTCCACTTGAAAACACTTTTTCTGTAAGAATTTTTATAATGTTTAGATGTTATGGGATGGAATTTAGTTTTTTTATGAAAGTTAGTGAAATCTGTACAAAATTAAAATTAGGTTTTGTTCCATTTTGATCGATCGTTCCAATTTTATGCAGAATTTAAGATGCTTCTGCTTTCTCGACGTTAATATTCTTATTCGGACTTCAATAAAATGGAATGCGTCATAATGTCATCATGCATAAAATTAATATAGTTCCCCTGTAAACTTGTCTGACAAACACTTGTAAGATTTCTAAAGCTTTATTCAAACATTTATAAAGCTAAATAGATAATACCAAAGATGTTCATTCCCTCCTAGTTTCCGAAGACCCTTGAATTAAAATAAAGAAGGCGGGAGGAAATTCCATTCCCTTATCCGTAATAAATGATGAAGCAAATTGCTTCCCACGAGGTGTTGGAATGTCGACGAAGTATGAATGGAATTCGGTCATTGACCTGGTTAAGGATGGAGATAATGCTTAAACCATTGTAGTTACGATAAATATTGACAATATAGGTAATGTTAATTACATGGAATATGCGCTTAATGAAATTGTTAGACATTCTTCGAGAATTATAGAGGAGTAAGCGTAATACGTGTTTAATTTTATGAGGAGATTCACTTAAACGGGGAGAATTTCTCGCCCTTTGCGAATATTGTACTGAAAACCTCAAATTCAATTTGTGGTTTCCAGTACAACTTTCGCAACAATTGCGATAGGTTATCGGTAAACGTTCAAATTCAGATTTGTTTCTGTAGCTGTAAGCAATTATATAAATTACTAATGATAAAAGTAATCATTATGATGAGAAAACATTGAGAAGAAATGATGTGCTTAAAGTATGTCGACAGGGTCGTCCCTGACCATAAATACTTTGACGACTTTTGAGTGTACTATACACATCTCCACATCTGTACAAAAAAATTGTATCAGGGGTAGTATCTCTAAATGATTATTACAAAATTTTTTTTTATAGTAAAAACTTTTAAATCAACCATGTTGACTATTTGAGAATTTGTATTTACGGCCATCTCCACAACTGTTCTCGTTTGATCAATGGAATTTTAACATGATATATTTTACCTGAATCTTTTTCCGCAGGATCCAGTCTGGCTGAACTTCAAAGCGGTGTCAAAACAACAACAAGTTACTTGAGTCTATTATTGACATCTCTGCTGGTCACTCTTGGTACACGGTATGGTGATATAAGGTGACCTACTTAGAGAGGAGATAATGCTTAAAGGAATGGATATCGCAAAAATTAATTTAGTGTTGAACCAATTAAAGAATGGCCTGTTGCTCTATAATTTCTTTTTGTATATTTACAATGGTTTAGAATTTTGCTTAAGGTGTATTGCAGTAGCACAATTTGTAGTAGTCCATTAACTAGCATCAATACTTCGACCAAGTTCTCGATCTTCTAATTTATTCAATGCGTGTTAAATTCTAAGTTTATCAATCGCATTCTAAATAACCCTGGCATCCAAACCTTAAAGTGGAAAAGCAATATAATCTGATTTAGTAAATTTCAGATGTGTATCTAAAACCTTGTGATTTTTTGGAGATTTTAGTCAAATAATTACTTCAGCATGATTGATAAATTTGTGTTCAAGATATTGAACACAAATCACAAACTAATTTTAACTGCCTTAAAATTATGGAGAGCGCTTTTTTTTAAATGAACTAAAAATGTTGGTAGGAAAACGTGAAAGTAAATAACACAAGAGACACCCGTATTAGGCTATCTCCAGACAAATTAGATAATACAAAAGCCATACATTCAGTTTTAACGAGTTCATTAATTACCATAAGACAGATTAATTACCATTTACTTAAAAAAACTTTTACCTTAAGGCCATTGACTATGAAAACCTTGTATAACAAACTTCACATGTATATTGAAGAAAGAAAGAACCTGTTGGAACTCTGTACTCTCTGCCTACCCCGCAAGGGATCTGGCGTGATGATATAGCATAGACATGTGCACATGTGTATTAAACATAGCTGAGATCAATTGAGTTGCCTATATGGAAAATAATACTTTCAATGTTGATTAGCCCATATTTGTTCAATTTTGAAAATGGAAAAAAATACCTGTTAATCCATACCATATTTATCTTGATTATTGAAACTGCCTCTTGGCTTACTAAGTCGATACCATAAATTCTGAAAGATTATTTCTAAAAAGGGATTACCTAGATTATCTCATGATAATCTAGAATAATCCTAATTGCGTTCGAAATACTCGTTTAGAAATTTAGTTATAATTAAATTATACCTATTTATACCTAGCTCAATTAAACTCTGGGTATCATTTTCCTGGATGTGCTACGAATTTGTTTTAACGTTACTGCTCCGAAGTTTAATTAACGTAACGGCAAAATTGTACTCTATATAGCACAACGGTTCTCAAAAATTAATTCTTGCGTATCTATATTGGTGTGCTGAGATCCTTAAATGAAGTTTGAACCGTCCAAGGATCTTACGGTTATGGACCATTAGTGAGAGTGTACATAACTTGTACAAAAATAAATTAATACGGTATAAAATACGGTTAATGTTTACATTTAAGATGATCGGTGTTCGATTATGATAGCCATGCGAGTTTTGAGATGGTTGGGTGAGAAATTTACTTTTTTGTTAATTTCAGACTTGGAAGTTAGAGTAGACTATAAATAAAATTAACCTACGTCAATAAGGGTTTATAAAACACCCTACTACTAAAGCATTTAGGACAAAACTACATTTTTCAAGTATTGATTGCGCCTTGTGTGGTTCTCAAGGATTAGATTTGTTATTATAAAAAATAGATTTCGTAAAATAGACTGCCTCATTGGTCTGGTGGCAAAGCGCATCGCTTTGTGATCACGAGGTCCTGGGTTCAAATCCTAGGTCGGACAAATGTAGTTTTTCTAACGAAAAATTCCCTGTACGAGTCCGGAGTCTGCAATTGTGCCCGGTATATGGCAATAGGCTCGCCCCCTATTACATGGGACCGAAAATCATCGGCGAAACGTGGGGGTACTAAGTACACCTCTGCCACCCCCTCTGGGGAATATAGGCGTGACGGTGTAGATTTCGAATTTTTAAATAAAAATATTACCACTAAGAATTGAGTGAACGCAAGAAGTTTCGTATTTTTCAACATATTTATATTTTTACACATTTAATGTATGTATGTTTGAAAAGGGGCCTCCTTGTGTCTAATACGATATTCCAACATAAGGATATACACATATGTACATGTGGAGCAGGAATGAACAAAAAAGCATGATAGATTTGATCCTGGTAGATAACCGTCTCCGAAGCAAACTCCAAGATACACGTATGTATAGGGGCCCCACTCTTGAATCAGACCACTATCTCGTAGTTGCGCGGTTTAGTGGTCTATTCAGGAAATGGAGACCTTTAAAGAATAAAGGTTGAAAAGTTGCAAGATGAGAGCGTGAGAAGAATGTATGAAGACAGAGTCCGGGACAAGCTTTTGGCAGTAGATTCTTCGGACTCAAATGTAGGTAAATGCTGGAATAGCCTGAAAGAGAGTTTAGTAGATTCCGAAAGAAGTATGTGGTTGCTCAAAGAAGCATATTACAGCAAAAGGTGATGCATGGTGGGATGCGGAGTTGCAAAGCTCCGTAAAAGTAAGAAGAAAGCATGGCAGGACTATGTTTCTTCTTTGAACCTGAATGCCAGTATGACAGAGATGAAGAAAGAAATATACCGGCAATGCAAGAATGCCACCAAAACCTTAGTGGAAGAAAAGCGTGAAAGAGCCAGTGCGATTGAGAAGGAGAGGCTGGCGAAGAATTTCGAGAACAACACTAAACTCTTTTGGAGCAAAGTGAGAAAGTCTCGAGGTGATTCGTCAGGTTCCAGAATGGAAAGGATAAAGTCTAAGGATGGTGATATTCTTGTAGATACACAAGCTGTATTAAACCGGTGGAGTGAATATTTTGAAGAAATGTATGGAGATGCCCCGGATACTGGTGCCATAGTCGAGCTCAGAGACGAGTTTGTGGCAACGGAATCAACAGAGGACATCGCTATGGAAGAAGTTTAATGGGCGATAGGAAGTATGAAAAATGGTAAAGCTGCGGGAATAGACATGATATCTGCAGAGATGATCAAATATGGTGGAACTTGCGTCCGGGACGCCTTTCGGGTCCTTGCAAATCTTTGCTGGAGGACCGGTAGGGTCCCTACAGATTAGCGCCGCGCAGTCATTGTACCCTTGTACAAAGGCAAGGGTTCACAATATTACTGCGTCAATTACAGAGCCATTAGTTTGATCAGCTTGGCAGCCAAGGTGTATGGTAAAATTGTTGAAAGGTGAATGCGCGAGAAGTCCGATGGAATGTTGTGCGAGGCACAAGGTGGTTTCAGGTCCGGAAGAGGATATTCGGATCAAGTTTTCTCCCTTCGCAACATCGTAGAGAAACATCTGGCAGGGGGCCGGTAGGTTTTCTGCGGTTTTGTGGATTTGGAGTTGTGCGAAAGAGACTTTGGGACATTTTGCCTGAGTATGGTATAAATGGCACTCTGCTGCGGGCCGTCCAGTCCACCTATGTGGACTGCAAGGCATGTGTACGGGTGGGTGGTAACATGTCACCCTGGTTTGATGTTGAAATCGGCGTCAAGCAGGGTTGCGTGTTGTCCGCTAGACTGTTTATAATATATTTGGATAAAAGTCTTCAAAGACTGAAAGCGATGAATGAAGGTGTACAAGTGAGTGATCTAGTGGTAAATCATCTACTATATGCAGATGACGCGGTTTTAATAGCGCCAACAGCCACTGATCTGCAATCACTAGTCACAGTTATGAAAGACGACTGCATGAAAAATGGCTTACATTTGAATGTGAAGAAAACCAAAATTATGGTTTTTGAACGGGAAGAAACTAGAACGAATGCAAGCATTGTGGTTGGGAACGATGTGCTGGAGCAAGTGAATGAGTTTGTTTATCTTGGATGCGCATTCGGTAAGGATGGAAAATACACCGCTGACATAGAGAGAAGAGTGAGTGCAGGGAACAGAGTGAATGGCGCGATGGGAAAGCTACTTGGGAGCCGGCACTTAAGCGGAAAGGCGCAGCTGGCCATACATAATGGAGTGCTTGTCCCAACGCTGTTATATGGCAGCGAGAGCTGGGTATGTAAGAAGGAGAATGAAAGTAGGATAAATGCGAGCTCTGCGGAAAATGTGCGGAGTGAAGCTGACCGACCGTATTCGCAACAGCGTAGTAAGAAAGCAAATAGGTATGAAAAAGAGTATCGGTGTAAAGATGAGAAAGGGTATGCTCCGTTGGTTCGGGCATATAGAAAGAATGTCCGAATGACAAAACTGATATACAATGTGAAAGTGGAAGGATGCAGGCACCGGGCAAGACCTAGACTATCTTACCACAACCGACACCGAGTCTTATCTGAAGAAAAAGTCAAGATTCTCTCAAACCGGCGAGCGTGTATGAGACGAACTATGAGAGTGGAGGAAGCTAGAGAGGTATGTAAGGAAAGAGCCTGTTGGAACTTTGTACTCTCTGCCTACCCCTTAAGGGATCTGGCGTGATTATATATAGATACACATATTTCTTCTTTGATCTTTTATTCTTTGATTGCAGGGCAGACTCTTTTCTTGTATTTTTACGGGAGAAATTAACAATATTTGATTCAGATTAAAGATAATATATATTTGATATTATAATAATAATTAAGAATCGGAAGACAAAAAAAAGCTATCATAATAGATACCGATCGACCTCACAAAGACACATTTCTAGACGACACTCGTACATATCACAAATAAATATCTTTTCCTTCATATCACTTGAATTCACTATCACTTTTCCATTTATTTTAGCCCGTAGGGCGTATACACATATCTTTAACAAATTAAATAAAATAAAAACTTTATAAAATGTATAAAAACAGAATATTCAAAAATGTTTATGTAAAAGAGTGAAAAATGTTTTTATTACAGCATTTAAAGATTTAAAAATGTATTTTTTTTTTCAAAATGTATGACAATTTAAACAATATTTTCAATATGTATTTCAATAATATAAAATATTACATAGTTACAAAAGACAGCATATAAATTTTTTAAGTAAGTAAAATAAATCGTCATTACAAAAAAATAAACTAAAATTGCATAATACTTTCCCTGAACGAATCTAGAAAGCATACTTTTTATTTGGTTCTAACTTAACATATCAATACAATGTATACATATTTGATGTACATAATCGATTCTTAGAACATTTAAATAACATTTAAAAGTGTAATCGGATATACATTCTTTATATTTGTGAATTTCGTAAATGGTGACTAATGGAGAATATTATTCTCAGACACTTATATGGGTGTTTTCTGTGCTTGTATGGACACAATATAGGAAATCGAAACTATAAATTATTTGGAACAGTAATAACCATTGTTCTGAATGTTTCCCTTTAGTGGCTAAACATTAACATGGATAACAATTATGTATATGGTAAGTAATATAAAAGTAAAAAATATATTGATTAAGAAATTATTATTTATGTATACTCGTATTTGGATGTAAATATATAATAGAAAATTGTAATGTATACAAACTTTATGAGTATTCACAAAATAAAATGTGTCACTGTTAGTTAAATATTTTTAAAATTACACTAATTTTAATTAGAGTTACACGAGTTATTACGTTTTACAATCTATACATTTTCTTATATTCTAACAAAAGAGTTAATTGTTACTCTTTTAAAACTACAAATAATTTATTTTAGTCGAAACTATCGAAACATCCTTACCCGTTACTATAATCTGTATCTGTATGCCTATCAAGCCTTTTTTATTAATAATTTATTTGTTATAACTCTATACATTACACTATATTTGCATTATACATTAAAAAACAAATAACACTAAAATAAACTACAAATCTTAGTCTTGTCCGCGAGGCAATTTGGAAAGAGCGCTGGCTGCATTGCCTCGCTGAATACCGATACTAATTTTCTCAGCGAGTAATAAGCCAGCCCTCTTGTCACCTGTGGAGGCAATCAATCTGGGTGTTATATTTTTTTGCGCGAGTACGCCATGGTCCTAGCGTTTCTACCGCAAACTACACAAAAACGTAATCTCTACTAATAGAAATATAAGTATATATTATAAGCGATTGCCCCTTTGTCTCCTGATGGTAAGTGACGATGTAGCCGAAGATGTGGCTTGTTTATGAAACAAGTTCTTATCTCCGGTCCGGTTCAAGACATAGGAATAATTCCTAGTGTAGGGCTAGGTTTTTTTTAATAAAATGGAAAAGTCGTCCCAAAGCATTTTTTTTTGTTGTGCAAAATCCAAAAATACCATCCAATTTTATTCAAGCAATGCAATAAGTATGTTCAAGCGCGACTCCATGATAAACTGACCTATGTAGTCCAGAAAATTTACGACCCTCCATCGCCGTTGAAACTCTGCCAAAATTGCCTCTTTCATACACTGTGTAGCTTTCATAATAGCTTATCGCTTTTACGCGAGAAATAGGTTTCATAGGTAAGCATGTAGCAGTATATTGAAGGTGAAATTGGGGTATTAATATTATATATTAGGTATAAATAACCCAGTACGATACTCAATAAATTGTGTCACTTTATGTTAAAGCTTGGCTTAAGGGCCTCTTTCACCACTCCAAATAAAATCGGAAGAAGACTAATCAGTAATTAAAGTTGCAAGTAAATCTATGTGCGAAATTTATCATCTCTGAATAGCCCTATCCGATGGTTAAGCTAGCCAGTTTTAATCGCCGAGTAACGCTACTCTAGAACTACCTAACTAACCAGCCCTTGGCTCGAGGGTGGTGAAAAAGGCTCTAAATATAAAAAAATTTTTTTACATTTTTACAGTATCTTGTACATTATATTATACATTTTTTTGCAATTGCAAATATTATCACTTATTATTTATTTTAATAACTCGAGGATGGATACCTAGTATATTTCTGTGAAGCTTTCATAAACAAAAATGAAATTTGTGACATAATAAAAATGTATAAATAGTTTTAAAATTGTTTGACGTACTTCTTTTGACATAAATTATATTATATGTGATTTTTTTCAAAATAATAGATTCCATATAAATTGTATAGATTGTAAATCGAAATTTTCATAAATTAATGTTTAAAAATATCGGTGCTTTTGTTGACTGTTGATTTAAGCGTAAAGTAATTATACTAAGTTTTTATTATAAAATGAAAATATTACTAATACACGTGTGCAATATTGTGATAAAAGTAAGATTTTTAAATAAAATAATGTTTGAAATTATTTATTGTTTCATTTATAAGCCTTTTCTAAAAGTAAAATGACAAAACCCCACAATACATGAGAATTAACATCGTCAGCGAAAAGTAAGTGTATAGTGTACACCTCTGCCACCCCCGTTTGGGAAATACAGGCGTGACTTATTTTTTTATTTATAACCCTTACACTAACTATATTTACAAGTCCCTGATGTAATGAAACACACACGATATAGGTCTTTTTTTATTATCTCTAAGACACAACACTTATTCGCATTTGTAAGGTAATATACACATACTATTTTTGACAGTACAGTAAATCTTAGGCAAATTTTTATTTTGCGAATTATATAGTCGTATATATACACACTTATGCGAAGTTAATGTAATTATTATGCTTTGTAGACATTATACAACGTCTTGATATTAGGCGGAGCTTGCGTATCTGTACGAAGTAGATTTTGAATTATCATAACGTTATAAAAATGTTATTCCAAACTTATCCATTTGCATAAAATAATGATCTCAATCTAAATCACAGAAGAATGGATTTATTAACACTTGAAGCTGTTAATTTAACCTAAAAAGTCTTTAGCATAGAATTTAATGAAAGAATATTTCAAATTATCAACTTTTTACTCTCTCTTATAATTTATTATAAAAATAGTGCCTGAGCTAATAATTCACCTCATTTCGCTGTGAAATATGAACAATTTTCATGAATAGTTAGGATGGAGTGCTGAAAGGGACGATTTAATGTTTTCGTTAATAACGTCGTTAATCCGACTGGAATATAAAAACTGGTTATTTTTCTCGAGAACAGGCAGATTTATTGTAAAGTGTATAAATCTACGGCTATTAGATGCTCAGAAGTGTAAGAAGTAATAAAAAAATACTAGGTACGGTAATTTTATATACATTAAATTTATACTATGCCCATTTACAGTAACTGTTTTATACTTAAATGTTCACGAATTTTGTTGCGATTTATTTTTACTTTTTATATCCTCGCATGAAACTTCGACTTAAATCATTGATTCTGTATAAATGTGATCGAAGTACTTACAAATTGTCATTAATACATATTTTTTTAAGCTACCTTCCTACCTTTCCTATCTACTAATCTATCACTTCATCGGAACACGGTGTCTACTAAGATGATCCGGAGAAAAACTTGGGGCCCTTGCGTTTTATTATTTATTGCTCTCTTTTCATCTCTGTGATAAATAAGGCAATCTTAAAATATTAAAAAGTGCTAAAGTGCCTACATGTTAATGAAATCGACTTAGATCAAAAAAAAATCAAAAGTAAAAATAATCCCAATGAAATTTGTAGCATTTCCATTTCTGTAATCATTAACATTACTAGAAGTATTTTATAGGTACTCAAAGTACCGAATCTAAGTACCCACTTTGCAACTAGTACACACTTACTGACTAATGTTTCGTTATGACGTTATATGCTCTAATCGACTCCAGCGAGCAGATTAGCGGAGAGTAGATAACGTTAAGCGTCAGAAACGTTATTACCAAGAAAATACATAAGGGTCAGTGTATACAAGTCTTATCTGATAAAGACAGAATTATTTTTGGCAAAAATAAGTTTTTTTTTAAATCGGGACTCTTATCTTATAGGCTCTAGTAGTAATATGATGTGGATTATTATATATTTGAAATATACTCATAAATATGTTGAAGTACTATAACTTTTTTCTCTTTCAAAATGGGTCGTTATCTAAACTGAATTGCAGGGATGCCTTCAGGACCATGTATACATATACAGTCAGGATAAAGGTAAAATACATTCATAAGAATATATGAGACTCGATTCCTGAAAAAAAAGTCTTGCCTAGCTATGGCTGTATAGGCGGATTAACTTTTTTGAGTACATACATATTTTAAAACAGTTTCCAAATATATGGTATGGTCACCCGCATTTTTTCGTTGGTTTTCTCGCCGTAACATTCATTTTCGCATGTGTATGCTGAATAATCCAAGGGAAAGACGGAGCTTACACGATCAGTCTGCTGTTAAAAAAAAAGTACTCATGACTTTCCATGTCAAGAAATAACGTGGTCTTTCTTAGACTGTAGGGTTTTACTATCTTCGAAAAATGTGCTCGTTAGATACTTCTTATTTAGCGTTATTTGGCAATCAAACCTGGTTAGTTTAACCGTTGGTAAGAACTATTCAGAAATAGTAAAATTCAGATATACATTTACATGTAACTTCAATTGTTGTTTTTTTTTTTTTTTTTTTTTTTTATTTTATCTTTTTATTTATTTGTTAATTCAGTTTACAATTAAAATATAAAATACAATAAAAACAACACGAAATACTAACACTAATTATAAGTCTAGATCTTGTCCGCGTGGTATGGTGGCAAGAGAGCTGGCTGCATTGCCTCGCTGAACCGCTAAGCTAATTTTCTGCGCGAGGAATAAGCCAGCCCTCTTGTCACCTGTAGAGGCAATCAATCTAGGTGTTAGAGATTTTAAAAAACTTTTAGCGCAGTTACTCCACGGGCCTAGCGTTTCCACCGCAAACGGCACAAAAATGTAATCTCTACTAATAGATACATACTTGTGCCGCTTGCCCAGATCCGCCTTCTCAGCCGCAGCTCCCGCCTTAGACACTGATTCCCTGAGGTGGGACGGAGCCAAAGTATCGACGCATGTGGCGTCCCACACAAGGGCCCGACCTCGATTCCAGGGGATCAGTGTCATGCCATCGGGTCTCTTGCCATCATCACGGAACATTCCTATCGGTTCCAAGACAGCAGGAATGTTGATGGTGGCAAGAGCCCTTTTAATAATATCGTTTATCGAGCTGTGGCGGAAAAACCTGCCGGCACTTTTTCGGCATGAAAGACCGTGGAGACCTGACCGGTCTACCTCCACTCCACACGGACAAATGTGTTCGCAGCAGATTGGTGCGCCCAGCCGTATACCCACCGCAACCCGGAAGCTTTCGTCGTCCAGCAGGGTACCGAGGTTGACTGAAGGGATAGCGTGCAGCCAGTGGCCCGATTCTGTTTGACATAACGCTAGGAGTCGGGCGCGGTCACGGTCACTGATGTTAATTTCGTCTAAATATTTTTTTGTTACCTGCACCAATGGCATGTCCCAAAGTTTTTGTACGTTTGCTTCCTTTGGGACATCGACATTGGGGCAAATAAATTTCCAGGCCTCCAAAGCTTCCGAGGCACCAGCCACTAAATTGTTGTTGGAAAGAATTTTTGAGCAGAGCTCTTGTACGCTGTGCACGGAAGCTAAGAAGGCCGGTAAAGCGACACAAGACATTTTTCGAATGCCGATACCACCATGTTTGATAGGCAAAGTTGCTTGGGTCCAAGAAGCCTCATTTAATGGTAAATTTAAGGTTTTTTCTAGGCTATGCCTAAGGGTGGTATCCATCTGCTCGAGTATGGTCCGAAATTTCCAGATTGGGCTAGCGCGAGTTGTATACATAAATTTTGGTACGAAAAGACAGTGTTTTAAAATTGTATATGAAATGTGACGATTTAGACCGCCCAACCTAAACGAATTATCCTGAAAGTTCTTAATTTTGTCCTCCAGGAAAGGTTTGGCTCCTTCGTCAAGTAAAGGGGCACCGAGGAGGCAAAGGGAGTCCTTGCAGAGAATTTTGATGCCAGGTGTAATACTATTGAAGTTATCAGATATTGAATGTACTTGGTTTTGTGTAAGAGTGTCCGAGAAAAAAACTTCACATTTTGAATAATTTAATTCCAGACCTAAATTCTTAAATTCATGTTTAATTTTGATTAGATCATTTAAAACTGTGACAGCTTTGCCTCCTAAGGTGCCGTCGTCTAGGTACCAGACATTCAATTTCGAATTTAGAGATGAGATATGCCGGTGTATACCTAGACTGAATAGGGCTGGTCCAAGGGGATCACCTTGCTGAACGCCAACTGCTGAATCTATAGAATTTTCACCAAAGAGTAATTTAGAAGAGTCACTATAGCATTGCCAAACGTAAGGATAAATTTCAGGAAGGTTAGAAGCTACTTCGTTTAGCAAGGCTGCCCTATCCAATGAATTAAAAGCATTCCTCACGTCAACCTTGAGAAGAACCTCCATCTCACTTGATAAAACGAAGGTTCTTGTTGCATGAACTGCTGCCTCGCAACCCCCTTTGCTGCCGAACCCTAATTGGATTGGCTGAAATTTGGACCTAAGCGTTGAGGCTATGTGCCTGCAAACTATTTTGGAGGTTAACCGACGGATCGTAGAGCCTATGGCAATAGGACGAATGCCACCATCCTTTTTATTGAAGGCACAAAGCCTCGCACCGTATAGATATGGAAGAAATGAGTGTTGAACTTGACCGGAGAGCATGAAATTGCACAGTTTTGTTAGTGAACTTAGGAGAGCACATGCATTGTTGATTAGTCTACTTTAGATTTTACTCGAGGGTGGCGAAAGAGGCCCTCATTGAGCGAACCTGCGTCTAATGCATAACTTAAAAAAACACGTTTCAAATTTCTCACCTCAAAAAATAAACAAAAAATTGCTACGCGAAAACGATCATCAATCAAAGTTTGATCGATACACCAGCTGTATGAAACTGAGGCTCTGCAAAAACTGTGGATTAGTATTCGCTTGCCGTATTTATAGGCCGAGATATGGGGCCCTTACGCCCCTGTAATGGCGCGATCCGACGTGACAACATAGAATAAGGCGGTGCTGGTTAAGGTTGAACATCCAGTTGCTGTTACAGGAGATAAGATACATAGTATTATATAGCATGTTCTGTAAACAACGTAAAAGACAAGAAAATCTATTTAAGTCTAGTCCCTTTCTTGTCTGTTTACAGAACGTCATATTTATTCTCTTTCACAACAGATAATGGGAATTCGCGGAATTCTGTTTCTGGATAGGTCTATCTGTCTCTATTTATATCATCACATCAGATCCCTTGCGGGCTAGGCAAAGAGTACAGTGTTCAAACAGGTTCTTTCCTGACATACCTCTCTGACTTTCTCTACTCTCATAGTTCATCTCATACGCGCTCCCCGGTTACGGAGACTCTTGACTTGTCTTTCAGATAAGACTCGGTCTATTTGGTTCGGATAGGTATAACTTGAATATCTTTTTATAATTAGCCATATAAAATATATGATATCCGCTCATAGGGCAACCTGTACGAGTATCAAAGTTGCAACTAGTTGATCAAGCCACCAGCCAATATACCAAACTGACGATGGTATAAATGAATAATATATATTAAGTAAAATAAACATCGTTTCGCTTATATCCTTCAAGCAAGAGTGGGAGAATATTTACTGCTAACAATGTGAGTTCCAAAATGTAATCAAAGGCTAGGTTATTGTCCTTATACTGGAAGGAGTATAAGGTACCTTATCCTTAAACTCCATAGGGAGATATAGATCGGAAGTCCAAATATAAGACAAAGACAGGAATTATTCAACTAAAAAATAACACTATATCTGACCCAGGATTCAAACCTAAGACCTTAATATCACCAGTCGCATCTTGCACTACGAGACCTTATAATGTTTAATATAAAAATTAACATTATGTACCCGTCATCGTTTGACAAAATGATCTCTATAGTTTCGCAAATATAGTGAAAACATAGCTTTAAAATGCAGAGAGGAAAAAATGTTACGCATTTGCAATAGTTAACGACGCCCGTCATATTTCTACTGTTGCCTCACAAAATAAACAGCGTGCGATGAATTTTCTCGATTTTGTATTTTAAATATTTTCACGTCACCGTTTGCGCTTGGCAAGGACTGCGATGTTTAACTTGTAATTTCTAAAACAATATGTATAAGTGTATAGTATAGTATATATTATCTTAATCGTCAGGCGACATCTTTTGCGGGGTAAGCAGAGAGTACAGAGTTCCAATTGGTGGAGTTCCAACCCCTTTGGCTTTCTCCACTCTCATAGTTCGTCCCATAGGCGCTCGCCGGTTACAAAGCCTTGCCCATCAGAAAAGACATGGTCGAGAAGTAACTAATGCGCGTAGTGGTCACGGCGTCCTGAATTCGAGTCGAGGTCGGACAATATGTAATTTTTCTATAGAAACAATGCGAAAGTGGAAGAATGTAAGTACCGGGAAAGACCTAGACCATCTTACCATGACCAATAAGACTGAGTCTTATCTGAAGGTCAAGTCAAGAGTCTCCGTAACCGGTGAGCGTGTATGAAACGAACTATCAGAGTGGAGGAAACCAAAGAGGTATGTAAGGAAAGAGCCTGTTGGAACTCTGTACTCTCTGCCTACCCCGCAAGGGATCTGGCGTGAGGTTATAGATAGATAGATAGATAGATAGATTATTTGATTTTATTACTGTTTAATTAATTTATTGTGTTCGCAATTTTCTGATCAGATTCCTTGTTTTAGTAACTCCCTGATCGGAATCTTAATTCGTAGCAAGCTTTAGTTGAGTTTTTTGTCCAGGAGTATAGAGCGTAGGCAATTACGCTCACTGGATTGAGTAGTCATAGATTCGATTCCCGCTAGAGACAAATCTTAATGTGAACTACAGTTGTTTGTTTTTGTTCAGGTAAACAAACTCTGTAATTTATGCCTACCCTGCAGGGTAGTAGTGATATAGTTTCATACGATTCCCGCTGGAGATAAATCTTTGTGTGACCACCAATTGTTTGTTTTGGTCCAGGTAAAAATCTCAGTAATCTCTGCCTCCCCGCAAAGGATCTGGCACAGTGATATAGATAGACATTAAAATGTTTAAATCAGAAACTGACTTAAACGCAAGAATGCTCTGTTCGTTTCTAATGATCAAATTTCGTCAAATGTGCACCAAAGATCTATTGATACGAGTACATTGCGGCTGGAGATTACGGGGTCCCAGTGAGGTTTTTCTATGAAAATATTTTAGGAGCAGTCTTGAGTCTGGAATTGGGACCGATGTAATAGGCAATTGGCTCCCCCTATTTCTTTGGCATTCATCAATAGAAATGTGCCATCCCACAGCTGGGCAAAGAGATTATTTCAAAACCGAGGTGAGAGTATAGGTCATATTCCACCACGCAGACCCACTCCTAATTGTTGGAATTGTAATCAAAACACCTCTTTCAACCCCGTTTGGTAAAAGTGACGTGCCTATAAATTTACGTTACGACGGACGAATTAGCGCAGTGGTTAAGCTGCTCCACCTACTGTGACTTGAGTCGCAGGTTCGATTCCCGCACGGGACAAATCTTTGTGTGGTCTACAATTATTTGTTCCGGTCTGGGTATTTGTGTATGTGAAGCTTTACGTTTGCAAACGCACTCACGACACAGTAATAAATCCTAGTGTGGGGCTACGTATAAAAAAAAGATTGTTTGATTTTATCACAATTCTCTCCAATCAATATTACCGCTCAGTCAACAAGAGAAACAGTGAAAAATATAACAAAGCCAAAAAAGAAGGGGTTAGATAAAACATCAAATCCGATATAATAAACTGTACTAACATAAGAACGTCGAACAAAGACTTTTCTTATCAGATAAACGCATTTACTGACGTCTTTTGAGATGTTTCGTCCCTTCGCATAACCCTTTTTGGTCGTTGAAACAGTTATAGAATCCCTTTATTCTTCTATATAAAAATATATCCACACAGTAGGAATGGTATACTGTTTTGTAAGTGCGTTTACAAACGTATAATCTACAAACACGCACCCAGACTGAAACAAAAAAATGTGGGTCTATCAAAATTTGTTGTTGTCAGGCGGAGATTGCTCTACTAGATTATCACTTGATTTAGTCAGCGGAATGACCTACGCTATAAACCACTCGACCACGCTATCGTCAAAGCCTTGCTTATGTAGTTTGTTATGAATTAAGACATGAGACAATTACAACAAAAGTAAAAAGTCTGATCCGACAATTGCGAACTGTTACGTCTCCAACTGTCACGGCTATTTTGCTGAATTGCAGTTGCCACAATCATCAGCGATATATGCCTTTACAAACGCCGGCTTTGCAACAAAAGTCAGTTATTTGTTAGTTGGTTTAATTGCTGCCCAACTACGCACCTGGCTTCTGCCTGCCGGTTGGCCCAGCAGTGGACTTCAGAAAGTCTCGCGTGTAAGCGACAAGGTACCGTGTTACCAGTGTAGTTTAATTGTGATAATTGAAGTAAAATAATTAAATAGTAGTGCCTGGACCTAACAGAACACACGTTATAAGTCCACACCAAACCCAACGTCCCGTCGCAATAAACCTAATGAGACAGGTCTTCTCTATCCAGTCAGCAGAGCACTCTATGATACTATTAAACCCATCGTCCTCATCATGTTTCATAACTCCTAGAATTCTAAATGGAAACAAGATCATCGTCAGACGAAAGGTCTGTAAGGAAAGAACCTGTTGGAGCTCTGCACTGTATGCCTACACCGCAAAGGATTTGGCGTGATGATATAGATAGATAGATAAGACGAAAGACAGAATAGACAAAAAATACGTTCACTATCGAAAGGCCTTCTCCAAAGATCACGACGACCGTCTTGGGGTCGGTTTCCAATATTTAAGTCAAGGATAGATTTGCCTACTACGAATAGAATTTTGACATATTTTGTATGGAATATTTGTCAAAATTCTACAGCTAGTACGCAAATCTATCCTTGAGTTGAATATTGAAACCGGCCATTAGTGCTGTACACATTCAGCTTTTATCCGCAACCTACACCAGGTCATCAGAACAGTGTGTGAGAGGCCTGTCCACTCCACCTCTGGTCGCCCTCTTGTCCGGTGAAGCTGTAAAGCCTCCGCGGCTAACAACGTAGATCACTCACACACACAAACCACCTGTGGTACGGTTGCTACATGTAAAAATTTCTGCCCCAACGACATTCATTAATAAAATTAAAGTTCTAATAAGCTTCACTACACTTCTCTATAAAACAACAATCTGACTTCACTAAGCCTAATAGTATTTATTCAGTGGTTAAAAACGGAAATTACTCCTTTCAAATTGACGCAATCTTGGTCCTTATCTTTTGCGCCATTTTAAACATTTCACGGTGTGGTTAACTAATAATGAGAATTTAGAATGGAACATGGCTTACAATTTGAATTTAAATTGAACTCTCAATTTAAGGACCTAAATTAAATCTATTCGTGGAAGCTACACAAAATTAGACTTAAATGGAAACTGGGCTCTAAGGATTAGATTTTAGATAATTAGGGCTAAATAAGTAAAGAGGAAAACAGACTATATTTGATACATAAAGAGCAACAGTTTGGCCTAGTGGATTTTATTTATATATTTAGGACAACTTGTAATTGTTACATTTGAAACTTATAACTATAACTTGCATAAAAATAAAAATAAATGTACAATATTTTAAGGTGTCACAGCATGCATAAAACAGTAATGTATTGTTTAGGAAAGAATGAAATAAAATGGTAATGTTCTTTTTATACAAAACTATGTCAAACAGGGTGTAAATATTAAGAAAACACAAGGTAAAAATTAACAAAATAACAACAATAAAAGAACAACAAAAACAATAATCAAAAATATTAACCAACACTATTTTTTTTAATTACGTTAAGACTGATGTTGTAGTAGAAAAAAAAAAGTTTAGTATCGAATAAAACACCTAGATCTCTGAGTACCGGTTCTTCGGATAATTTTGTATCATTTACATAAAACTGTGTTCGAATTATATTATGATTGCATGTTGTTCGTTAATCAAAAATTGACAAGAATGATGTTTAAGGTGTGGATGTATTAAGACTTCAAATATCTTTGAAAATGTAGACAATATGGAAATGGGTCTATAGTTTGTTATTTCACAAGCGTCGCCACTTTTGTATAATGGAACAACTTTAGCAGTTTTCGGGAAAACACCAGATGTTAACGAGAAATTAAAAATGAGGTATAATGGTAGACTTTAGGTGGAATAGCACATTGAGATAAAATATGGTGGTATACCATCTGGACCTGCACCTTTGTTTATGTCTAGTTATTTGAGCAGCTCAGTTATGATAGATTCCGGGATATGAATCTTATTCAACGTGTTTGGGATGAGGTTATTATTTATGCCCCCAATGGTTGTTGAGGCGTTATTACTTGGTGGAATAGAAAACGTCGATGAGAAGTAGGATGCGAAAGAATTACAAATATCCAAGCCATCGGATGCTTTTTTGCCATTCAATAACATAGTTTGAGGGAATTGGGCTGAGTTTTTGCGTTTATTTTTTAGGTAGGTCCAAAAATATTTAGGGTTATTCCTTATACTATTTTCTGTTCTTACAATATAGTTATTGTAGCAGGTTGTAGATATTGTTTTGCATCTTTTGTTTAGGATTTTGAGTGTAATCTCGTCTCGTTAAGCAGTTTGTACTTTTCTTTGATTAAACCAATTAATTCCCTACTAAACCAAACCGGGTATTTTCTATCTATCTATCTATCTATAACCTCACGCCAGATCCCTTGCGGGGTAGGCAGAGAGTACAGAGTTCCAACAGGTTCTTTCCTTACATACCTCTGGCTTCCTCGACTCTCATAGTTCGTCTCATACACGCTCGCCTGTTACGGAGACTCTTGACTTTTCCATCAAACAAGACTCGGTTTATTTGGTCGTGGTAAGATAGTCTAGGTCTTCCCCGGTACCTGCATCCTTCCACTTTCACATTGTATATCTGTTTTGTCATTCTTTCCTCTGGCATTCTTTCTATATGCCCCAAACCAACCGGGTATTTTCCTTTACTAATTTTCGCTTTAGGTACATGTAAGATTAATATTTTATTGATAATATTGTAAAATATATTGACCATGTCGTTCACAGTTTTACACTGTGAAAATTCGTTAAACCAATTTATTTGTTGTAATTCGGAGTTAATTTGATCATAATTTGCTTTATAGCAATTATACCTCGTAGCATTGTTATTTATTTGTAATATTAAGTTATTTGTGTTCTTTAACGCTATCTCAATTGGTGTATGTAGTGGATCAATTTTTGGATGGATTAAGTGTAAGCAGCCCAATTAACCAAATCTGTTTTCTTCTTTAAATAAGTTAAGTACATATTGTAAAATGAAAATATAACTGATACACGCGTGCAATATTGTAATAAAAATAAGATTTTTTAATAAAATAATGTTTAAAATTTTTATTGTTTTATTTATAAGCCTTTTCTATAAGTAAAATGTCAATAGGATCACCCCACAATACATGGGACTTAACATCGTCGGCGAAAAGTGGGTGTATACATTACACCTCTGCCACTCCCGTTTGGGAAATAAAGGCGTAATGTTTTTTTGTCACCGTCACGCCTATATTCCCCAGAGGGGGTGGCATAGGTGTACTGAGTACACCCACGTTTCGCCGACGATGTTAGGTCCCATGTAATAGGGGGCGAGCCTATTGCCATATACCGGGCACAATTCCAGACTCCGGACTCATACTGGGAATTTTTCGTTAGAAAAACTACATTTGTCCGACCTAGGATTTGAACTAGTGTTGCCAGAAGGCTCGAGCTTCCGAGCCTTAAAGTCGTTGAGAGCTCGCGCATCCATAGAAAGCTTGAGCTTCGACTCGAGCTCTCTATAAAGAGCTCGATTCGAAGCTCGAGCGCCGGCTACAAGGCTCGAGCCGCGGCTCGAACCTCGAAGCTACAAGGCTCGGAGGTTCGAACTTTAAACGAGCTCTGTTAACAAGGTTCACGGTAGTTACTTTGAAAAAGACTCTGCTCAGAGTTTAAAGTCGAGGGCCGTAAAGCAATAGTAATAGGTATGTAGAAAGGGTCAATCAATGTTCTCGTAATTTCTACCGATTTTAATAAGTTCGGGAATTAATAATTTCGAAACATGTTCGAAACAAGTAAAACTAAAACTATAGGTATTGATAAAATACCACTAACACGGTGTTGTGGTGCTGGTCTAATGGACACGTCTTTTGTACAACATAGCCATGTTTGGGTTCGTTGGATTTGTCTTTACGAGTACTATAGACCGAGATGGTGTTTAAGATCACATGATGGAGCCGGAAGATGGCCTTCAGAACTACCCAACGAGTCAACACAGCCCCATGGCGTGTGGGTTCGTTTGTGTTTTGGCAAGTGCTTAAGACCCAGATGATGTTCAGGGTCTGATGATGGAGCCGAAAAGTGATTAACGGAACTCCGCAAGTACTCAACATAGCACCGTCGTGTTTGGAGTCGATTAACTGGTCTTGATAAGAAGTTTCGACTGAGATGATGTCCAGGGTCTGATGATGCAGCCAAAACATAGCCAACGGAACTGCGCAACTACTCAACATAGCCCCGTCGTGTTTGGGGTCATTATATTGACAAGTATTTTGGACCCAAAATATGTCCAAGGTCTGATGACAAACGTCACACGAAACACCATCGTATTAGGGTATACCTTATTTGTTTAAAATAAGAATATGAATAAATAAAATAATTATAAAATTTAATACTGAACAAATAAATACGCCTAAATAAAGATATTATTAGAGAATAATAATCAAAGTCTAAAACTAAATAGTACGACATTAAGTAAAGGTTAATAATCTTTTAAAAACCTTTTTTTATATACTATTGAACTGAAAATATTATTTCGTCTGTCTATTTACCTATATTATCACGCATCTCATGCGGGGTAGGCAGAGAGTACAGAATTTCAACAGGTTTTTTTCCAAATAGTCTCCTCCCATTTAGTGTTTACAATATTTAGTTAAATATTATAGTTATAGAAGAACCCCAGCCTTGGTTGCTTATTAAAGTTCTTATAGCCAACTGGACTTTCTACAGTCATTAACACTAAAAGAAAACGATCATTCATCAAAATCCCTTAGTTATTACGTAAATACAAAAATCCTAGTTTTTACGTAAAAACAAAAATTAATACATCCATCCTCACTGTTGTATTTTTGTGTTTCAAAAACCTAGATATTTTTCGTATCCTTGCATTTGCAGTACCTAATAAGATTTTAATTATCTAATACCTCCTTATTTTACTGCAATTACATAGGTAACGCATGTGAGTGTAGGTAAGTAAGTCGCTACAAAACTGAGCCGCGCGGCGGCGGCGATGGCGTGCCCTTCCCTGCGCCCGCACACACTTCACCCCGCGGAATACGTCACTGAGACCACCAATATATATTACAGAGAAACAGATTCGTAAATCGGGCGCGCGATGTATGTGCTTTACAACATGCGCAGCAATGTCTGTGACAAAGCAATACGGAGATTTCAAATGCATTTCTAAAATGTATTTCTCATTACGCACACATTTATATGTAAGTTTCATTGTTAATTAAGGTATAAATGTATTTAAAAAAGGATAAAAAAAAATTAATTTTGAAATTGGTTTTTGTATGGAATTTGTGAAGCAATTATCAAATATTGCGTTATTCACTTACAATATATACTTATAACTTGTAACTAGTTAAACATTTACCTATGTTTTCAGTAATATTTATTTCCTCGTCAAATAGCCCTTTAGAAACAGGTAAATATAATAGACGGCCTTAGGGAGTTGTTTCTCTGTACACTATGCTGAGGCGCCGACCGGGTTGCCGGGTGCTCGCGCAAGGGTACCTACATTCGGCAACCAGTCGTATTTTAGTTGCGGGCCAATAACAACGCACACGCTCCTCATAGCACAGAGAGTAATATTTACTGATATTGCTAGGGAACAAAAACGACCAAGATATTGACATGTCTATTGAGACAATTGTAAGTCCCGGGTTTACTTCCAGTGAAGAATCTTTAGTAATATCAAAAAGACAGCGTTTAAGTTGGAAATGGAATAATTTTAAAAAATCTTTTGACCGACAAGTACTTGTCAACACAAGTGTCGCAACACGTCGGAGTTATGTTAAGTACTTGGGTTGTGCTGTTGGCCACCTGCCGGCTGCATCATCAGACCTTGGACATCCGTGTATACAAAACTCGTCAAGACAAATCTAATGAGCCCAATCACGGCGGGGCTATGTTGAGTACTTGGGTAGTTCTGTTGGCCACCCTCGGGCTCCATCATCAGACCCTGGACACCATCCGGGTGCAAAGTGCTCGTTAAAACAAATCCAACGAGCCCAAACACAGCGGGGTTATATTGAGTAGTTTTGTGGTTCCATTGGCCGCGTTTCGGTTTCATCATCAGACACTGTACACTATCTGGTTGTATAGTAGTTCTCAATAACAATCTAACGAGCCTTAACGCGAGGGGGTTATGTCGTATAGTTCACATGCCCCTATCACCTTCCGACTCCATCATCAGATCAGCTCCATGGTACCATATTATTGCATTGTTATTGGATTTACATATGTATGCCAAATTTCAGCTTAATCGGATACCCGCATGTCCTTGAGAAATGGGTCTCAAGATTTGAACCCGAAAGACAGTCAGATAGACATACGAACATTGCAAGTTAAATAAAAGCTTGTAAAAAATTAACATCCCCGATAAAGGGTTTACAAGATATCGGGGTGTATTTTAGTCGTAACATTAACATTCTCTGCCTACCCCGCAACGTATTTGGCGTGGTGATAGATATAGATAAAAATATTCATTTAGTACAATATTTGGCTAATCGTATCAAAAATCAAAATATCAGGTTGTATAATTAGTTCTTATTAGTATAGGCAAAATTGAAGGCTCAAGCTTCGACTCGAACCTTTAAGAGCCGAGTCCTAACGGCTCGCGAGCCTTTAAAGCTCGAGGTTTGAAAGCTCGAGCCTTAAGGGCTCCGGAGCCTTAAAGGCTCGAGCGTTGAACGCTCGCGAGTTTCGACTCGGGGTTCGAGCGCTCGACTCAGAGCTCATTTCTTACAACACTAATTTGAACCCAGGACCTCGTGGTCATCAGGATCACAAAGCGATACGCTTTGCCACTAGACCAACGAGACAGTTCTTTTTTTTTTCTATCGCGGGGAAAACCCTTTATGGGTACCCGTCCGCGTTCGGGGGACGCGGAGAGGTTATGTCGGAGTCCTTGATCCATCAACACTCGGGGCCGTAGCCCCGGCTGTTGATGGACCAAGTGTACCGACTAAAAACCCTGCGGTGACACCGTCTTTGCCGCATGGTGTCGGGGTCACGGGATCGCCGTTAGGTACGCACTGCAACCCCGACGCGACTCGCCCTGTTAGGGCCCAACCTCGGAGCGTGTAAAGGGCGCTCCCTTTTCCCCCCTACTAGACGCCATGCTGGTGTCACTCAGCACGGCGTCTCCCCCGCGAGCTGGGCAGCAGACTCCCCCGAGTCTGCCACCCAGGTGGTATCGTTGGCGGCGCCCAGGGCTTACTCCATGGGCACCGCCACATTCTGCGCCTCAGCGGCGCCAGAGACGGCCGGTTGCGCCTGAACCAATGTATCAACCGCACCCGAAGCCCTCCCCACGACACCCGCTGGGCTTTCGGGCCGGAACGAGACAGTCCTAACCTAACTTAACACTAACTATATTTACAAGTCCCTGATGTAATGAAACAAACGACATAGGTCTTTTTTAATTATCTCTAAGACACAACACTTATTCTCATTTATAAGGTAATATACTAGGCAAATTTTTATTTTGCTAAATAGTATAGTCGTATTTATATAAACTTATGCGAAGTTAATGTAATTATTATGCTTTGTAGACATTATACAACGTCTTGATATTAGGTGGAACTTGCGTATCTGTACGAAGTAGATTTTGAATTAGAATAACGTTATAAAAATACTATTCCAAACTTATCCATTTGCAAAAAATAATGAGATCAATCTAAATCACAAAAGAATGGATTTATTAACACTTGAAGCTGTTAATTTAACCTAAAAAGTCTTTAGCATAGAATTTAATGAAAGAATATTTCAAATTTCTCCACTTTTTACTCTCTGTTATAATTTATTATAAAAATAGTGCCTGAGCTAATAAATCACCTCATTTCGCTGTGAAATATGAACAATTTTCATGAATAGTTGAGATGAAGTGCTGAAAGGGACGATTTAGTGTTTTCGTTAATAACGTCGTTAATCCGACTGGAATATAAAAATTGGTTATTTTTCTCGAGAAAAGGCAGATTTATTGTAAAGTGTAAAAATCTATGGACATATTAGACGCTCAGAAGTGTAAGAATTAATAAAAAGTATACTAAGTACGGTAATTTTATATACATTAAATTTATACTATGCCTATTTACAGTAACTTTTTTATACTTAAATGATTACGAATTTTGTGGCGATTTATTTTTACTTTTTATATCCTCGCATGAAACTTCGACTCAAATCATTGATTCTGTATAAATCTGGCCGAGGTACTTACAAATTGTCATTAATACATATTTATTTAAGCTACCTTCCTACTTACTAATCTATAACTTGATCGGAATACGGTGTCTCCTAAGATGATCCGGAGAGAAACTCGGGGGCTTGTGTTTTTATTCCTCTATTATTTATTCCTCTCTTTTAATCTCTGTATTAAATAAGGCAATCTTAAAATATTAAAAAGTGCTAAATTGCCTACATATTAAGGAAATCCACTTAGATCTAATCAAAAGTAAAAATAATTACAATGATATTTGTTGCGTTTTCTTTAATTTCCATTTCTGTTATCATTAATATTACTAGAAGTATTTTATAGGTACTCGAAGTACCGTATCTAAGTGCCCACTTTGCAACTAGTACACACTTACTGACTAATGTTTTGTTATGACGTTATATGTTCTAATCGACTTCAGCGAGCAGATTAGCGGAGAGTAGATAACGTTAGTGAGATAACGTTAAGCGTCAGAAAGTTATTACCAAGAAAATACATAAGCGTCAGTGTATACAAGTGTAGTACAATACAGAATCATTTTTGCAGAATATAAGTTTTATTTTTTTTTAAATCGGGACTCTTATCTTATAGGCTCTACTGGTAATATGATGTGGATTAGGGTATAGTTAAAATAAACTCATAAATGTGTTGAAGTATACTATACCTTATTTCTCTTCCAAATGGGTCGTTATCTAAACTGAATTGCAGGGATGCCTTCAGGACCATGTATACATATATACGAGGAGGGATCAAAAAGTAGTGAGAATGAGATAGAATATAATGACTATTGATAACTTAATAATTTATTTTTCTACATAGTTTCCGAGTCTCTCTACACACCGAGTAGAATTTCCGCCGAGTAGAACCGCTTTTCCAAGGCTTTTCAATCCCTTTCACAAAAAGAGTTTTGTCTTGGTCCTGCAAAAAGCTCTCCACGGCATCCATCACCCCGTTATCGTCTTGGTACCTGTTTACCCTTAAGTATTTTATTAACTGGTGAATAAGGGGGGTGGTCAACCAATTCGAAGCCAGCTTGCTGAATGGCAGCCATCGCAACTGCCGACCTGTGCGCGGATGCGTTGTCGTGATGAAACAGCACGCCGCTTCGAAGTTTCCCTCTCCTTTTCTCTTTGATGGCATTCCTCAACTTGGGAATTAAAGCTGCATAATATTGGCCTGTAATAGTGGTTCCACGCTCCAGGTAATCAATCAACAATATTCCTTCTGAGTCCCAAAATATTGAGGCCATAACCTTGCCAGCCGATGCCACGATATGAAACTTCTTCGGGGTCGGTGATGATAGCCGTTTTGCCGTGCGAAGATTGCTGTTTTGTCTCGGGATCAAAATGATGGACCCATGTTTCGTCCATTGTTACGAAACGAGACAAAAAGTTTTCAGAATCTTCTTGAAACTTGTCCAACAATATCTTCGAAATGTCAAGTCGATTTTGTTTCTGACTGTCGGTTAATATTCTCGGCACCCATCTTGCGGAGACTTTTCCCATATTCAAAGATTGTTTCAATATGGATTGAATACTTCCATATGAAATGCCCGTTTCTTGAATTAAGTGTCGGATGGTAACTCTTCAATCGCTCAATACAATTTTCTCGACTTTCGCAACATTTTCTTGGGTGACTGACGTCGATGGACGGCCGCAACGATATTCGTCTTCCGTGCTCGTTCTCCCTACTCGAAATTGAGAAGCCCACCTTGCGACAGTGGAATACGGCGGAGTAGACTCTCCTAATGTTTCCTCCAAATCGCAATGAATCTCTTGCGTCGTTAACTTTTGAAACAGAGGTATTTAATAGCGGCTCGCACTTCGTTTTTCTCCATTTTTGAGAACACGTTCCAACACGAAGCAAACAAATGACTACATTCAGAAAAAACAACAGAGAAACGAAGATTTTGTTTTTTTATTAATATTACAAAGATGTATCTGTATTTTTACCAAGGAGTATGTCGTTCTCACTACTTTTTGATCCCTCCTAGTATATACAGTCCGGATAAAGGTATAATACATTTATAAGAATATATGAGACTCAATTCCTGAAGTAAAGTCTTGCCTAGCTGTGGGACTGTATAGGCGGATTAAGTTTTTTGAGTACATACATATTTTAAAACAGTTTTCAAATATATGGTATGGTCACCCGCATTTTTTTGTTGGTGTTCTTGCCGTAACATTCATTTTCGTGTGTGTATGCTGAATAATCCAAGAAAAAAGACGGAGCTTACAAGATCAGTCTACTTTTACAAAAAAAGAATTCATGACTTTCCATGTCAAGAAATAACGTGGTCTTTTTAGACTGTCAACCCAGTTTTACTATCCTCGAAAAATGTGCTCGTTACTTACTTTTCAATTAGCGTTATTTTGCAATCAAGAAGTAGTTTAACCGTCAAAATTCAGATATACATTTACTTGTAACTTTAATTGTAGATTAGTCTACTTTAGATTTTTCTCGAGGTTGGCAAAAGAGGCCCTTATTGAGCGAATCTGCGTCTAATGCACAACAAAAAAGAAAACACGTTTCAAATTTCTCACCTCGAAAATATAAACAAAAAATTGCTAAGCGAGAACGATCATCAATCAAACTTTGATCGATACACCAGCTGTATGAAACTGAGGCTCTACAAAAACTGTGGATTAGTATTCGCTTGCCGTATTTATGGGCCGAGATATGGGCCCTTACGCCCCTGTAATGGCGCGATCCGACGTGACGACATAGAATAAGGCGATGCTGGTTAAGGTTGAGCATCCAGTTGCTGTTGCATACATAGTATTATATAGCACATTGTGTAAGAAGACAAGAAAGGGACAGCGTCTTATTTATTTTCTTTTACATCTATTTCTATCTATATCATCACGTCAGATCCCTTGCGGGGTAGGTAGAGAGTACAGAGTTCCAACAGGTTCTTTTCTGATATACCTCACACAATACTCTCCTCACACTCTCCGGTTACGGAGACTCTTGTCTTTCAGATAAGACTCGGTCTATTTGGTTCGGATAGGTATTACTTGAATATCTTTAAATAATCAGCCATATAAAATATATGATATCCGCTCATAGGGCAACCTGTGCGAGTACCAAAGTTGCAACTAGTTGATCAAGCCACCAGCCAATATATTGGTATATTGGCTGGTGGTACGATGGTATAAATAAATAATATTATATTAAGTAAAATAAACATCGTTTCGCTTATATTCTTCAAGCAAGAGTGGGAGAATATATACAGCCCTATACTGCTAACAATGTGAGTTCCAAAATGTAATCAAAGGCTAGGTTATTGTCCTTATACTGGAAGGAGTATAAGGAATATAAGGCTACGTGGTACCTTATCCTTATACTCCCTATATCGGAAGTCCAAATATTAGACAGAGACAGGAATTAATAAAAAATAACACTATATCCGACCTAGGATTCAAACCTAAGACCTTAATATCACCAGTCGCATGAGAGACCTTATAAAGTTTAATATAAAAATTAACATCATGTACCCGTCATCGTTTGACAAAATGATCGCTACAGTTTCGCGAATATAGTGGTAACATAGCTTTAAAATGCAGAGAGGAAAAAATGTTACGCATTTGCTATAGTTAACGACGCCCGTCATATTTTTGCTGTTGCCTCACAAAATAAACAGCGTGAGATGAATTTTCTCGATTTTGTATTTTAAATTTATTCACGTCACTGTTTACGCTTGGTAAGGACTGCGATGTTTATCTTGTAATTTCTAAAACAATATGTATAAGTGTATAGTATAGTATATATTATCTTAACCGTCAGGCGAGATCCTTTGCGGCGTAAGCAGAGAGTACAGAGTTCCAATAGGTGGAGTTCCAACCCCTCTGGCTTTCTCAAATCTCATAGTTCGTTTCATAGGCGCTCGCCGGTTACAAAGGCTTTCCCCTCAGATAAGACATGGTCGTGAAGTAAATAATGCGCGTAGTGGTCACGGCGTCCTGAATTCGAATCCGAGGTCGGACAATATGTAATTTTTCTATAGAAACAATGCGAAAGTGGAAGGATGTAGGTACCGGGGAAGACCTAGACTATCTTACCATGACCAATTACACAGAGTCTTATCTGAAGATCAAGTCAAGAGTCTCCGTAACCGGTGAGCATGTCTGAGACGAACTATGAGAGTGAAGGAAGTGAAAGAGGTATGTAAGGAAAGAACCTGTTGGAACTCTGTACTCTCTGCCTACCCCGCAAGGGATCTGGCGTTATGATATAGATAGATGGTCAGAAAAAATCCCAGTATCGATCCAAAGATAGGACCAGTTGCAGCCCAGTTCTGGTAATAGGCTCGCCCACCATTACATAGGACCTAAGATCGTCAGCGAAAAGTGGGTTAAACAGTACTTTTCCATCCCTGCTTGGGGAATATAGGCGTGATACTTTTTATTTCTAAGAAACTAAGTATAGTTAGATAGTTGTCAATTTTCAACATTTATTTTAATGGACTGATTTCGATAAACTTTTTAAACAGACAGTTTAATGAAACCTTAATTATTCTATTATAAACGTTTATATCCCGGTCCCGGTGTATATTCCGGTCGTACGTTGATTGAATGGCATACTATAAATTTGTAATTAATCTCATGTTGTCCGTTTGTGTCCCCTGTTAGGCATATCGATTCATTCTATAAATATATATCTGTGTAGCCAATATTTAATGCAATATTTAATGCGTTATTTTTAACGTATTACTATTTACGGTAATCCAAGTGTAGCAGAAGTAATTATGCGTGTTTCGTGATTATGTAAATACTTGTTGTACGTCACTGTACAAATGCTGGAACGGAAGTATTTAAAGGGTTTAACGTGTTGACTTTTGAAAATTTAACTAGATATAATGTGATTATTTTATTTTATTACTGTTTAATTAATTTAACAAAGAATATGTGTAATAATGAAATAAAACTATTTTTTCGGATTTTATCGCGGTCACGGGAAGGACCATGGGTGCAGCACCCATGGTCCTTCCCGTGACCATGGGTGCTGAAAAGCACTCGAAACGTCGGGAACTTAAAAAACAAAAAATAAACCGCGATAAAATCCGAAAAAATAGTTTTATTTCATGTGTAATATTCGCGTAAATCTAAGAACTCAGTATGTGTAATAATTCTAATGCTGATTATATGGGTGTTTTTTGCTTGAAATAAATGTATTTGAATTTAACTTTGACACTTTTTAACTTTGAGTCGTTTTTAAATCAATTAGTAAATCTATAGAAGTCCATTCAGTGTTTCAAATCAATCTAAAAATCGATTATATAACTTAAAGATCGATATATGGACTAATCGAATTTGAATCAATATGCTCATCTCCTATCCGTGTCCCATCATCATCATCATCATCATCATCTCAGCCCATACTTGTCCACTGTTGAACATAGGCCTCCCCAATCGCTTTTCAGCGTAACCGGTCCGATGCCACCTGCATCCAACGATTTCCTGCGATTTTCACAAGATCGTCGGTCCATCTGGCAGGCGGTTGTCCCACGCTGCGCTTGCCAATACGTGGTCGCCACTCTAGAATCGTGTCCCATCGGATTGTTTTAATTGATTTATTTGTTAACTTTAGGGTCTCATTGGTTTTATTAAGTTAGGATGTTTGGGTTTTATGTGGACTTACAGATTACCGATCAGAAACCGACTGTTAAACGCACGAACGCTCTGAAAGTCTAGTGATCCTATTTCGGAATACAATCGAAAGGTCAAATGTGCCCCAAAGATCTATTGATACATATTGCGGCTGGAGATTACGAGGTCCTAGGTTCAAATCTTACGTCGGACAAAAGTGAGGTTTTTCTGTGAAGATATTTTTAGCAGCAGTCTTAAGTCTGGAATTGGGACCGATGTAAAGGGCAACAGGCTCGCTCCTGTTAGACTGTTATTTTTTAATTAATTAATTTATTGTATTTTTATGTACATAGGCGGACTTAAGCCTAAGATATGCCGTTTTCTGCCAGGTGGTGTAAAAACAACTGTGGTAGGTGCCATTATATGAGGATTTAAAAAAAGGAGGGAAACAAAAGCAATAATAACTAAATATATACCTATATATGATACAGCAATATTATACATAAATATATCGCATATATAAATACATTATATACATGTTCATACATATATAATTATACTATATACCAGATAACGTGACATAACGATATGAACTATTAACGTTTGGAAGAATCCGCCAACATTTTGTGTAATAGATAGTATAGATAGTATCAATAGCAATGTACCATCCCACAGCAAGGCAAAGGCAGTATTTCAAAACCGAGGTGAGAGAAACAATTGGTCATATTCCATCACGCAGACCCACTCCCAATGGTAGGAATTGTAACCAAAACACCTCTTTTAACCCCTTTGGGAAAAGTGACGTGCCCTTTAATGTACGTTAGTGTGTTTTTTGCACAATTCTCCCCAATCAATATTACTGCTCAGTCAACAAGAGAAACAGTGAAAAAATATTACAAAGCCCAAATAGAAGGGTTGCAATAAAACATCAAAGCCGATTTAATAAACTGTACTAACATAACAACGCCGAACAAAGACTTTCCTTATTAGATGAACACATTTACTGACGTCTTTTGAGATGTTTCGTCCCTTCGCGCAACCCTTTTTGATTGTTGAAACAGTTATATAATCCCTTTATTCTTTTATATAAACGAAGGTCCACTCTAGGAATGTCTCCTGTTTCGTAAGTGTGATAATGAATGTAAAATGTATAAAGACAAAAACTAGTGGGTCACACAAAAAATTGTCACGGGTGGAGATTATACCTCTGATCACTCGATCTAGTCACCAGAACGAGCTACGCTAGAAACCACTCGACCAAGCTATCGTCAAAGCCTTGTTTAAGTAGTTTGTTATGAATTAAGACATACTACAAAAGTAAAAAGTCTGATAATAAAAATGCGAACTGTTACATCCCCAACTTCCATGGCTATATTGCTGACTTGCAGTCGCCACATTCATTCCAATTCTGTTAATGCCAATCCGCAATATATGCCTTTATAAGTCCCGGGTTTTCAACAAAATTCTACTGCCAGTAAGCAGATCTATCCTTTTTTTCGTGGGGAAATCCTCATGGACTTCCGCCAGCCTCGGGGCGGGGCATGTCGGACTCTTATCGACGAAATCCCCACGGTGGCTGGCATCAACACTTCGGGGAGGGGCTCCGGGATCTCCGTTAGGAACACACCGGCACGCCTCTGTATCGCGCTCCAAGGACCATGCCTTTTAGCCTAGCTTATAGATCCGCTCCCTCCTATACCGTAGTGGTGCTCGCGGTGGCATGGGCCACACCACCCACCGTCCGCCTCGGAGTCGCACGTGAAAGATACTTAGGGCCCCCGCCCCAGCGCCTCCTGCGGATGTTGGTGCAGGTCCCCCGCCAGACTTTACGGCGAAGGATATCGTATTATAAAGTCCCGGGCTATTAGGCTGGGGGGCCTGGCAGGCTGTGTCTTCGCCCCGGTGCCGTCGCCTGCGTCGAGCGGGATCGGCCCTCTCCCGATCCACGCTGATTCCCCTGTCAGCATAGCCGCTACGACTACCGACAGGGAGAGATCCGGGCCAATCCGGTGGACCAAGATCCGCCGCTCGGAGGCCCACGCTGGGCACTCAACGAGCGTGTGTTCTGCGGAATCGGTCCCCACCACAATGGTGACAGCTCGCCGACGTCTCGCCTCCGATCTTGCTCAAATAATCACCGAAACAGCCGTGACCGGTAATTATCTGAGCAAGTCTGTAGGAGATTCGCCCATTCCTGTGCTGTTGCCAGGCTTCAAAGGACGGCAGGATAGCTCGGACGATGCGCTTGAGCGCGATCTGTTCCTGGCTAAGCCTCGAGCGCCACTCCTCTAGAGCGTGTTGTTAATCCTGCCATCTGATTTCGAGCGCGGACACGCACTCGCCGCTTTGGCGGACGACGCAAGTCTGGTCATAGACCCTCGCGTCCATGTCCGCCAGGATATTAGTGTCGAAGGATACGGTCCGGTATCCTCGTGCGATACGGATGGCCATCTTGCGCTGCAGGCTATAGATCTAGGTCCTGCAGCGCCGGACGCCCGACAGTCGGTATGACTTACGGGTGCCCCATATAGGGCCACCGATCGCATGACCCCTCATAGAGGCGGCGTACCTCCTCCGACGGTCCTCCGAAGTTGGGTGGCAATCATGGCACCCAATACTCTCTCAACTCGGGAGACAAGGCGCTCGATATGCTTTTCGAAGCTCCAGCGACTGACCAAGGTAAGGCCCAAGTACTTTAGGTACCGCTCCACCCGGACTGGCGAATCTCCGACGCGAACCCACGAATTGGGCGGTTCACTGTTCCTAGGCAGTTCATGGAACCATAGCGCCTCGGTTTTATGAGGCGCTATCTGCAGGCCCAATTCGCGGATTTTGGCGACGACGACCTTTACGACGGCGAGCCCAATAGTTCTCTCGAAAGTGTCCCCCTCGGCTACTATTAGAGTGTCGTTTGCGTAAATGATGACACCGATGCCAGGAGGAAGATCGACACGCAAGAGTGCATCGTAGGTGAGGTTCCATAAGAGGGGGCCCAACACAGACCCTTTTGAAACTCTGCAAGACACCTCCCTCCGGTGCAGTGTACCATCCTTTCCGATGTACTGAATGTAACTGTCGCGCAAGTAGTCCCCGACCACGGCTTGCGGGTACGGAGGGACGCGATGATGTTCTAGCGCCCCCCGGATCGCGTCCCAGGGCAGGGAGTTGAAGGCGTTGACGATGTCTAGACTTATCGCCAACGCCACTCTACCCCGGGAAACGGCCTGCGCCGACCTTGAGCGGACGCGAAGAATCACGTCCACTGTCGAGCACCCCTGTTGGAAGACGTACGTGGTTGTCAGCCAGATCAGGACCGACGCGCGACAGATACCCGCTAAGACGTGCGGCAAGAATTCTCTTGAACAACTAGCCGCACTCGTCCAGCAGGCATATTGGACGGTACGCAGAGGGAGAGTCCTGCAGTCCTGTCTTCCTTCTTCAAGAGGACCAGGTGAGCCTCCTTCCAGGCCGTGGGGAACTTGGCATGTCGGAGGCAGTTGTTGAACAGCCGCCTCAGCCTGTTCCCCAGGGCGGCTAGAGCGATCACCCATGCCCGCCCCGGTATACTGTCGGGGCCGGGCGCGGGGTTACGAGCGCTCAAGCGCCTGACGACTCGGTCCAGCTCCTGTTCGGTCACCCCCAACTTGTCGGTGTAAAGGGCCGACGACACCGTTGGGGCGACTGAGGGACTGCCCCGGATAGTCGAGAATACTGCGTCGATAACTCAACGCAGTATTCCGGGCTCTCCGTCAGGGGAGGGGGGGGGCGGACCCAGGGGCGAAGCTTGCCCAACACTACCCTGTAGGGGTGCTCCATGGATCCCTATCGAATGCCCCTAGGAGCTCGCTCCGGGACCGAGACGTGGCATTTGCAAAGGCGATTTGGAGCGCTCGATAGCAAATCTATCCTTGAATTATATCCACCTCCAGCGTAGATCACTCACACACACAAACCACATCTGGTGTACGTGGTTGCTACACGCGAAATTTTCTGCCCCAACGACATTTATTAACAAAATAAAGTACTTTTGCACTTCACCATAAACCTACAATCTGACTTCACTCAACGTAATAGTATTTAATCAGTGATTAAAAACGGGAATTACTCATTTTAAAATGTCGCAATCTTCGTCTTTATCTCTTGCGCCATTTTAAACATTTCACGGTGTGGTGAACTAATAATGAGAATTTAAAATGGAACATGGCTTACAATTTGAATTTCAATTGAATTCTCAATTTAAGGACCTAAATTAAATCTATTCGTGGAAGCTACACAATATTAAACTTAAATGGATACTGGGCTCTTAGGATTAAATTTCAGATAAATAGGGCTAAATAAGTAAATAGGAAAACGGACTAGATTTTATAAATAAAGAGCAGCAAGCCTAGTGGATTAAGCCCAATTAACCAAAATCAATTTTTTTATGTTGCCAATGTTATAATCTAAAAATGGCGTGGTGACTAAATATAATACAATGGATAAGGTTGACATATCAATAAATAAACAGAATTCATTAATTTTGTTAATGCATTGATATCGCAACTGTAACAATTTTATTATCTTACTTGCCACACCATATCTATTCACGAAATTGGCCACGTTAGGAACAGACTATAAGACATTGAAAAGCCGCAAGTATCAACTTGCGGCCTCTTGCAGTGATCACACTGCAAGAGGCAAATCTTTACTTTAACGTCAGTAAGATCGTATAAGTAAGACACACATCTTTCTTGTTAAAGTATTTAACTTACAAAATTGGCGTAAGAGACAAACTATATATATTTAAGCACTCAGTCAACCATTTACTTTAAAAGAAACCATAAGGAAACAAATATAAAATAATTTATACCAGTATAAAAGTGAACGGCAAAAACAGATGCCACACCACATAATGAGAATACCAAAGAAATGTAAAAAAAAACTTTGTGACAAGAAACTCTTAGATAGCATTGAAGTCTTGAATACGATTTCCTCGCAAATACATTTCGTCTTTAGAGCAAAATGGGGCAGCCTGTTGAATTATGTAAAAGGTTAGCTTCGCAGCCTCAAATCTAGATTTTATTTTAATATTAAGAATAACTTTCTTAATCAATTCTGAAAAGGACTACGGTACCTTCCTACGAAGAAACGAATGGATGATTTATTTATAAATGACGAAGATAAAACGTTATCACTGGGTTTGTCTGTTTATCATAACTGCCTTTCCATAAAAGCGTTACGACATAGTGTCCTAAAATTTTGACAAACAATGAGTTCAGTTGGATAGAAAGTTTGCAATTTGATTACCTAAAGAATATATTTGGTTAAGTTCTTAGAATAATAAAATCGCAGTATGACGAGATAGCAAAATGACAAGTTCGCAGTACAAAGAAATGCCAGCATTATGAAATTCATGGCATTCTGCAACGCCGATATTGCAGGACTATGAAATCTCAGAATGACAAAATGGCAGAAAATTACGAGTTTTGTTACGAAATCTCAAAATTACTTGACCTCAAAATGATGAGATCATAGAATCACAAAATCTTACATATCTTAAAATTAGCCATATTAAGATATCCGCACATAGGGCAACCTGTGTAAGTATTAAAAGCTGCAACTACTTGATCAAGCCACTGTGCCAAATTGAGGATGGTATAAATAAATAACATTATATTGAGTAAAATAAATATCGTTTCGCTTATATTCTTCAAGCAATAATGGAAGACTATAAACCTATATTGCGTACAATGTTAGGTCCAAAATGTAATCAAAGGCGAGGTTATTGTCCTTATACCTGTCAGAAGACCAAATCTCAGACAGAAACAGGAATTATTTAAAAGAGAAATAAGACCTTTATATCACCCCTATCGAACTACGATACCTAAGAAAGTATAATACAATAATTAACATCATGTGCGTGTTACGCATTTACTATAGTTAACGACGCCCGTCATATTTCTACTGTTGCCTCACAAAATAAATAATGGAGATGAATTTTAAATTTTTTCACGTCACCGTTTGCGCTTTGCAAGTAATGTTTATCTAGTAAACACTGTAATGTTTATCTAGTAATTTTTGAAGAATATATTTAAGTGTATCTATTTTTATCATCAGGCGAGATCCTTTGCAGAGAGTACAGAGTTCCAATAGGTGGAGTTCCAACCCCTCTGCCTCTCTTTTTTCTCATAGTTCGTACCATAGGCGCTCGCCGGTTACGAAGACTTTCCCATCAGATAAGACATGGTCCAGTGGCGAATAATGAGCTTAGCAGTCACGACGTCCTGGAATCCTAGGTCGGACAATATGTAATTTTTCTATAAAAAAATCTTAGTATCAATGCGGAGTTAGAGGTTGAGCCCGGTTATCGCAATTGGCTGCCCAATATTACATTGAACCAAACATCGTCGGCGAAAAGTGGGTTAAACAATACTTTGGCACCCCTGCTTGGGCAATATAGGCGGGACTATTTTTATTTCTAAGAAATTCAACATGATAGTTGGCGACTTTCAACAATCGTTTAATGGCCTGATTTCGATACACTGTTTAAATTTAAAATGGACTGTTTAATGAAACTTTTTAAGTTAGGTCAAATTGCCCATGGAGCGTGACGGAAGCGTTCGGCTGGCGCTTGGCCGGCGATAGGCAGCGCAGCCATCTCGTCACACTGGCGTGATGACACGCTAGCCAAGCGGCCGCTCAACATTAGCTTCCCACTCGCTAGCGTATTGGCGTCTTGCTCCCACTGTGCTGCGTTTGTAAGCGCATCGTGCGCGATGGCGGCGGTCATGACTTTTGCTGTCGCGCCGAGCGGGGCTGCGCTGTGATTCGTCTCCCATACATTTCAGGACATTACAATTCCCCAGGTCGCACCCTCGACGCGCTGCGTCGCTATGTGGCGAAACCTTTACGCTATTTTAATATTGTATCCGGTTTATACGCTGATTAAATGGCGTACTATAGATTCTTAATCTCGTGTTGTCCGTTTGTGTCTCCTGTTAGGCATATCGATTCATTCTATAAATTTATATCTATGTAGCCAATATTCAATGCGTTATTCTTAACGTATTATTGAAAAAGAGCAGAAGTAAATATGCATTTCGTGATTATGTAAATATTTGATGTAAGTCATAATATCAACGATAACATATGCACGACAACCAGTTCGGGTTATAATCTAGGCTGTCTACTCAAAGCGCTATACTGTGTCTTAAGCATACCGTTAAATACTGCTTTTGACCTTGTAAGTTATACCCTAGAGACAAGTTGAGGAGTTCCAGTACTGATATACGTACCAGTCTAAAACCGTCAGGTGGGCAGGAACAATGTTTCATCCGTATCAGCTAGAATGCGGAATGAGACAGAGTGGTATAACATCTCCAACTCTGTTATTTTGAACATGAATGATCAGGTCGTAGCGCTCAGCAATCAACATGTCGGCTGTAGCGATGGGCGATTGTTACGAAAATAACTATCGAATGAATCGACAATTGTAGTTAGACACATTCGATTGTCGATTCATACGTCCTCACAAAAATACAATCGAATAACAATCGACGGACGAATGAAAATCGACGGTGCGTTGCTTACACGAGGGTACAATTGACACAGGGGAACGTTTCGCAATAATTTTTAGTTGATCAGTAATTGATGTCGGTGAAGTTCATGTCGATAAAGGGCTTAGGTTAAGTGGAAATATCGACTGGATTAAAGACAAACCTAAATAAATCTAACGTAGTTAAACTCACTCAATCCACCCTGCGTTACTCTGGCGTTATGATAGATTACCACAAATGTCAAAGTATTTTTTTATGAATCATACTTATTTACTTATAGTAGTATAATTATTTACTAATAGTTATTTATAAAAATACTTTGGAATTTATTATTATTATTATACTAGTACATATATATTATTATATGAAAAATTAAAAAAAACAAGTCCCGATTAAAATCTATTGAACGATGCCAAAACGACGAAACAATCGACGGTGCGTTCGATTCGTGTGTCGATTGCGTACTCGTTACTAAAATTACGTGCGCGCGGTCGAAACGCTAAGCAAAAATCTATCAATCGACCAACAATCGAAGAATTATGATTGTCATTCGAATAAACGGAACCATCGAATGATTCGATTGTTTTAAGTAATAATCGCCCATCGTTAGTCGGCTGCCACATCGATGGCATATGCGTCAATAATATAAGTTATGCAAATGACATAGTGTCGATGAGCGCATCGGTTCATTGTATTATGTCAAAAAGAGTCTTTGAGGCCGATAGTATAAAATCTCCGGTTCGACAATACCGCCTGTGAAGTGCAACGGTATTACTTTAGAAAACGTTAACCAGTTTAAATATTTAGGGCATATACTTACTGCCGCCTGCAACGACCAAGCTGACATGAAACGGGAGCGGAGGGCGTTATCGGGAAGGGCAAATATGATCGCCCCCAGATTTAAGCGTTGCTAAAAAGAAGTAAAAGTACGTTTTTAGAGCTTACCGTACGTCGCTTTACACGTATAGTCTTGGGGTGATTCCAATAAACGTAGTTATAACGCCATGCGCGTCCAGTCCAGTAACGCTTTTAGGGAGGGGGTGGAGCTTCCCCGCAGCACATCGGGCATGCTTGCGGAGGCGCACACCGACTGTTTTCATGCAAGCATGCGCAAGCGCGCCGCGTCTTTGGTGCGCCGAGTACGGGCCAGCTCTGACACAGTCCTAGCAATGATCGCGGGTAGGCTAGATTGAATTTTTATTCGGCATTGTTCCAGCAGACATACCAAAGCCAGAAACGAAGTATTGAAAGGGTTTAACGTGTAGTCTTTTAAAAATGTAAATAGATATCATTATTTGATGATTATATGTTGTTATTTTATAATTATTTAATTTATTATGACTATTAAACTATGTATATGTGTGATAATTTAAATGCTATTTATATGGGTGTTTCTTGCCTGAAATAAATGGATTTGAATTTAAATTTGATAACCACTTTTTAACTTTTAGTGGTTTTAAAATCAATCACTGAATCTATTCGGTTTTTCAAATCGTTCTAAAAATCAATTCTATAACTTAAAAATCGATAAATAGATTAATCGAATTTGAATCAACATCCTTATTTCCTATCCGGGTCCCATCGGATTGTTTTAATTGATTTATTTCTTAACTTTAGGGTCTCATTGGGTTTATTAAGTTGGGATATTTGGGTTTTATGTGGACCTACAGATTGTGTTCGCAATTTTCTGATCAAATTCCTTGCTTTTGAAGTAACTGTCTGATTGGAATCTTAATTCGTAGCAAGTTTTAGTTAACTTGTTTTGTCCAGGAGTGGAGTTGTCGTAGATTCGTCGAGAAAATATTATAAAGCCCAAATAGAAGGGTTGAGATAAAACATCAAAGCTGATATAATAAACTGTACTAACATAAGAACGCCGAACAAAGACTTACCTTATTATATGAACGGATTTACTGACGTCTGTTTCGTCGATGTTTCGTCCCTTCGCGCAACCCTTTTTGATTGTTGAAACAGTTACATAATCCCTTTATTCTTTTATATAAACGTAGCTTTACACTAGGAATGTTTCCTGTTACGTAAGTGCGTTAATGTATAATGTGTAACGACGCACCCAGTCAAAAACTTGTGGGTCACACAAAAAATTGTTACGGTCGGAGATTATACATGTGGTCACTCAATCTATTCACCAGAACGGCCTACGCTATAAACCACTCGACCAAGCTATCGTCAAAGCCTTGCTTAAGTTACTTGTTATGGATTAAGACATGTTACAAAAGAAGAAGTCTGAAGTCATTTGTCTTAAATGCGAACTGTTACATTCCCAACTCCCAGGGCTACATTGCTGAATTGCAGTCGCCTCATTCTTTCCAATTTTGTTAATACCAATCAGCAATATATGTCTTTATAAAACCCGGTTTTGCAACAAAAGTCAGTTATCTGGTAATTAGTTTAATTGCTGCCAATTACGCACCTGGTTTATGCCGACCAGTTGGCCCAGACCAGTAGACACTTAGCTACCAAAGGGGCCTAATATCAGCAAAGAACTTTAGAAGATCTCGGATGTGAGCGACAAGGTAACGTGTTACAAGAATAGTTTATTGCGATAATCGTAGTACAATAGTTTCTAGCAAACTTGTTGTTACTTTTTATAACAACAAAGTGCCCGGACACACAAACAGAACACACGTTATAAGTCTACATAAAACCCAACGTCTTGCCCCAATAAACCCAATAGGACACATCTCCTCTATTCAGTCAGCAGAAAACTCTGTGATACTATTTAACCTGCTGTCCTCGTCATCTTTCACAACTCCAAGAATTCTAATTGGAAACAAGACGAAATAATCATCAGACGAAAGGTCTGTAAGGAAAGAACCTGTTGGAGCTTTGCACTGTCTGCTTACACCGCAAAGGATCTGGCGTGGCTTGCTGAATTATGTAAAAGGTCAGCTTCGTAGCCTCAAATCTAGATTTTATTTTAATAAGAATTAAGAATAACTTTCTTAATCAATTCTAAAAAGGACTATTGTACCTTCCTTTAAAGAAAAGAAACGGACGATTTATTTATAAATGACGCAGATACAACGTTATTCCTGGAATTGTCTGTTTAACATAACGGATTTTCCATAAATGAGGTACGACGTAGAATCCTAAAATTTTGATAAACGATAAGTCCAGTTGAATAGAAAGTTTGCAATTTAAGTACCTAATGGATATATTTGGTTTGTATCATAGTATCAAGATCTAAGAATAATGGAATAACAAACTCGCAGAATGACGAGATAGCAAAATGACAAGTTTGCAGTATAGAGAAATGTTAGCATGAAGAAATTCATGGCATTCTGCAACGCCGATATTGCAGGACGATGAGATCAAATGACGATGAAATTCATAATGGCTAGACATACAAATGATGAGATCATAATATAACAAAATCTTAAACAAACAAGATCATAAAGATATATTGCAGAATGACGATATTACAGTACATGTAATCTTGATAACGAAATCACAAGGTAATGACAATCTCTCTAGATGCTGCGAAAACGTGATATGGCTAAAATATTCCTCCTACTCCGTCAAAATCTCTTCATAATTATTCACAAGCCGACATTCAAAGGACCTCAATCGATAAGACATTGTTCAACAGAATTAACGCCCAAAATAATCCACTAGACCCGTGTAACTGAAAACGGCGTGTTATTTGTTCAAACTGAATAGGTAATGAGCAGGACCGCAATGAAGGCAGTCATTCTGTTACTGATGTTACAAGTTGAAACATTGATTTGGAACCGTTAATTTTAGTTACATTTTCGATATTCGACCTAGTTGAGAATGGTTTGTGAATATCAATTACCTACTCAATTTCTAACCAGTATTGTGAAATGATGCCCTTGCGATGATTCTAAATAGAGCACAATTTCCATGTTACCAAAATTGTAGACATTATTAAATATACATTTATACTTACGAGAGATACTAGTTCTGTAATAAAAGTTATAGGAATACTGCTATTCTATAGAAAATTTCTCAGAAAGGCAGTGCGACGTTTAGAATTCTGTTCGGTATAATCATCGACATATCATAACAGGATACACAGTTCCGTTCAAATTTTACACTAAAATATCCCCAAATCCACGTAAGTAGTTAAAGTCATGATATAAACATAAATTAGGGCATATTGCACCTTACATTTATAACTAAAAGTTGTATTTGCAAAAACGCGGAAACCTGTTAATGTTTTAATACCTTCTACTTTGCCTCCCTTTAAGTGGTGCCAGTTTTTGTACGGCGAGCGTGTATATGTAGGTAGAACGGGCAAACGCCTGTTTAATGTGAATAAAATCTAATATTAATCATGCGACCACGGTGGGACATAAAAAAAAACGAATGCCTATATCCTCGTCACGGTATCTGTAGCGTGTTCGTATTTTATGGAATGACCTCCTCCTTTTCTAAAATACCTTTTTTTATCTTTTCAAATCGTTTTATCTCTTTAAAATATGTTGTGTATCCAGCAACAAATTTAATACGTGTATCCATACGATTCTAAGCTCGTTTCCTGCCGCTGACAATTGGAGCGGTATCTAGAAAGATTTTTACAATTTTATAACGATGTTTCTGACCCTATGTGCCGTGTTGTGGGAATTTCATTGCATTTTCAATAGAATATCGTCTGTATTTTATATATACTTACGTATTTACTTGTATTATTTTCCCCGCTTGGGAAAATATATTAGCATGACGGTGTTTTGTTTTTTGTTGTTTATTTTCAGATTTATTATATTAATGTTCATATAAATGTACATTTAAAAACTAAAACTAAAAATATGCAAAAATAATTCTCTAATCATAATTGAAACAATAGTTGAGATAAACAGATTTCATATAACATTAGCAGCCTCAAGTTGACTTAATCGCAGCGACTCCGTATACACAAGGTAGCTTCTTCTAGTAAATGAATTTAATATTCTACAAGACGCCAGTTTCAGGCGTAATAATATCGGCTATCCGTTTTACTTGTTTTCATCACACAATATTACTAAGTCAACCTATCTACCCTCTACCACTACTAGGTAAAGGTTTTTTAAAATCGAGGAAAGACATAATAGGTCATACCACCATGCAGTACCATCCCAACTAGTGAAGGCAGATGCTGTTTGTGTGTGGCAGATTGTGGCATTTCTTACATACCTCTCTGGCTTCCTGCACTCTCTTAGTTGGTCTCATACACGCTAGCAGGTTACGGAGACTCTTGCCTTGCTCTTCGGATAAGAAACGGTCTTTTTGATCATGATAAGATAGTCTACTTTGCCTCTACTTTGCCTAGAGACTTTGGGACATTTTGCCAGACTATGGTATAGATGGCACTCTGTTGCGAGCCGTCCAGTCCACTTATGTGGACTGCAAGGCATGCGTACGGGTGGGTGGTAACAGGTCACCCTGGTTTGACGTTAAAATCGGCGTCAAGCAGGGTTGCGTGTTGTCCGCTAGACTATTTATAATATATCTGGACAAAAGTCTTCAAAGACTGAAAGCGATGAATGAAGGTGTACAAATGGGTGACTTAGTGGTAAACCATCTACTTTATGCAGATGACGCGGTTTTAATAGCGCCAACAGCCACTGATCTGCAAACACTAGTCACAGTTATGAAAGACGACTGCATGATCAATGGCTTACACTCGAATGTGAAGAAAACCAAGATTATGGTTTTTGAAAGGGAAGAAACCAGAACGAATGTAAGGATTGTGGTTGGTAACGATGTGCTGGAGCAAGTGAATGAGTTTGTATATCTTGGATGCGCCTTCAGTAAGGATGGGAAATACACCGCTGACATAGAGAGAAGAGTGAGTGCAGGGAACAGAGTGAATGGTGCGATGGGAAAGCTACTCGGGAGCCGGCACTTAAGCCATAAGGCGCAGCTGGCCATACATAACGGAGTTCTTGTCCCAACGCTGTTATATGGTAGCGAGAGCTGGGTATGTAAGGAGAATGAAAGTAGGATAAATGCGGTAGAAATGCGAGCTCTGCGGAAGATGTGCGGAGTGAAGCTGACCGACCGCATTAGCAACAGCATAGTAAGACAGCGAGTAGGTATGAAAGATAGTATCGGTGTAAAGATGAGAAAGAGCATGCTCCGTTGGTTCGGGCATATAGAAAGAATGCCAGAGGAAAGAATGACAAAACAGATATACAATGTGAAAGTGGAAGGATGCAGGTACCGGGGAAGACCTAGACTATCTTACCACGACCAAATAAACCGAGTCTTATCTGATGGAAAAGTCAAGAGTCTCCGTAACCGGCGAGCGTGTATATGACGAACTATGAGAGTCGAGGAAGCCAGAGAGTTATGTAAGGAAAGAACCTGTTGGAACTCTGTACTCTCTGCCTAACCCGCAAGGGATTTGGCGTGAGGTTATAGATAGATAGATAAGATAGTCTAGGTCTTCCTCGGTACCTACATCCTTACACTTTCTTTCCCAAGCTTATCGTCGTATATCAGTATAAAATAAGAAAGTGAAGCAAAATAGACATCTAGCTCTAGGATCTGAGAAGCAGAAAGGTCACCACATAGGATTATTGGTACCAACATTGGTCTCAATAATACGCCGTGATTCAGTATTTTTTGCGTTGAAATTGGGCTGTCATGACTCGATGTTTTTAAATGGAGTACACATACATATTAATATAATATTAAGTTAATAAGAACCAATTAAAGCCGTCGTACATTTTAACGCCCACTCACCTTTAAGTAAACCTTAGAAATATGAGATTGTGTTACGTATTATAGAATCAGTTATCGTGGAAAATGCGAAGTCCATTCCTTCTATACAGCTTTTTAATTAAAATTGGGCTGAAAATACGAAAAACTAGGTAACGTAAAAATCTAGATTTTACAAAGATTAAGTTGCAAAACAATCAGGTAGCGATAAAACTATATTGCAAAATGACTAGATAGCCTGTATAAAACAAACTATAAGTATAAGCCCTCGTTCGCACGGGCGTTTTTACAAACCTTTATGCTGAGGCGCTGTAAGCGCTTTTCAAAAAAATGTACCATTAGCTGTTTGTTTTATACGAGCGTTTGATTAACACAGTTACAGAAACGGAATTGCAAAATGACCATATGGTCATTTTGCAATTCCAATTTCAAGTAGAAAACCCAGATTGCAAAATTTACATTACATTTGATGATTACATTGCAGAAAGACTGGATTGCGAAATGAGCAGATAGCAAAAATAGCACAACTCAAAAATAACAGCATTCTGCAACTTTATCATTTGCTTTGGATCTTTTGCAATCTACTCTTATATTTTTTTTTATTGTACTGAATGGTCCCACACTTTAACAGTCTATTTCGCCAATATCAAGTAATAATAAAATATAACAGTAAATTATAAAAGTAGGCTTGTTTTCGCCGTTACGGCAGAAAACAAAAGCCTTGCAATCTACTCTATCACTTGGCATTTTGTAATCCTGTCCTATCTTCTTATGATATAACTTACAATAAGTTATTAAGTTATCTATCTTATCTAATAAAATTTCAAAATAACTAAGTAGCAAAAACACTAGATTGTTATATGACCAGGTTGCGGATTTGACATTTTTGGAGTTTAGTTGTGGCACACCCACTTTTCGCTGACAAAGTGAGGGTGAGCCTATTGCCATAAACCGGGCACAATTTCAGACTCCGGACTGCTATTGGGAATTTTTCGTTAGAAAAACTACATCTGACCGATCTAGGATTTGATCGTAGAACGTCGTGATAGCAAAGCGCGTCATTCGCCACAAGACCAACGACGAAAAGGATTACCTTTCTAATGATACTGCTAATTAAACGGCTTTTGATAATCCCAAAGATTTTAATAATATTACTAGGTAATCCTCAGATACTGATATAGGTACAAAGGAATATTATGTTATATAATTAACAATCCAAATACAATACTTGACTTTATTATCATACCGAAATAAATAAAAACAATGTTCAGGATTGTGGTTGGTAACGATGTGCTGGAGCAAGTGAATGAGTTTGTTTATCTTGGATGCGCATTCAGTAAGGATGGGAAATACACCGCTGACATAGAGAGAAGAGCGAGTGCAGGGAACAGAGTGAATGGCGCGATGGGAAAGCTACTTGGGAGCCGGCACTTAAGCCAAAAGGCGGAGCTGGCCATACATAATGGAGTGCTTGTCCCAACGCTGTTATATGGCAGCGAGAGTTGGGTATGTAAGAAGCAGAATGAAAGTAGGATAAATGCGGTGGAAATGCGAGCTCTGCGGAAGATATGCGGAGTGAAGCTGACCGACCGTATTCGCAACAGTGTAGTAAGAAAGCGAATAGGTATATAACTATAGATATATAATAGGCGAATAGGTATATAATAGGTATAGAAACTGATATACAATGTGAAAGTGGAAGGTTGTAGGTACCGGGGAAGACCTAGACTATCTTACCATGACCAAATAGATCGGGTTTTATCTGAAGGACAAGTCAGGAATCTCCGTAACCGGCGAGCGTGTATGAGACGAACTATGAGAGTAGAGGAAGCCAGAGAGGTATGTAAGGAAAGAACCTGTTGGAACTCTGTACTCTCTGCCTACCCCGTAAGGAATCTGGCGTGATGATATAGATAGATAGAATGTTCCGAACAAGCAGTGATAGCCTAGTGGTATGACCGTTGGGCTGCAAAGTCAGAGGTCTCGGGTTCAAACCCAGGCACAAACCTTTGTCTTTTCGAAAGCATGAGCGTATTAATAATTAACTATCACTTTCTTTTACGGTGAAGGAAAACATCGTGAGGAAACCTGCATGCCTAAGAGTATTTCGAAGGTGTGTGAAGTTTGCCAACCCGTACTGGGCCAGCGTGGTGAACTATGGCCTAAACCGAAATCAGTTTGAGAGGAGGCCCGTGCCCAACGGTGAGACAGTTTCTTAACAGAGCTAATATTATTAATGTTCCGAACAATATTGGTGTATCGAGACCTTGATGCTGATTCACGATTACGTTGTCTTTGAAAAAGCGATGGAACGGTCAGCAACATAAGTCGTTTAACACCCTAACTTATCAAATTGCTAGCACACTTTTGTGTCGCATCATCTCCATTATTTCTGTTGATCCACCTATATTTAAATATGTTGCTAATAATTTGGTTTTGATGATGTTCAGCAACGTTTATAAGATGAAGGTTTTCAGTGATTTGAATTACTTACAATATTATGCATCTTACGTTGCTGACTGTACAAAATATTTTGGTAGCTTAGCATAAACGGATTGACGGTAGTGCAATGTCGTCGACAAAGCGTGCTATCACGTTCATCTTTATTTAATAAATGTGTAGTGTGAAAAGGTTTCCGCGTGGTTCCCGGCTTAGAATAGGACCAACCCATCTCATCCCATCGGGTGTCGTACAAGGCGACTAAGGGAAAACTAGGGAATGGGCAGCAGCGTTCCTTTAACACTTCGACGACCAATAACTGCGCTCGCCAACCCGCCTGCCAAGCGTGGCGAGTATGGCAAACACCCCCAATTATGGAAGAAAGTAGAAAAACCAGGCCCCTAGTCCCCGGCGGTCCTGTTCGTCCTGGCCACGGTAGCAGCCATGGTAATGACAGGACAAGGGGTGCTAAGAATCTCCGGCAGAGATTCGGCTACCACCAAAACCGAAAATTGGCCCTGGTGACATACAACGCACGCACATTGAGGACAGATGAGAAGCTAGTCGAGCTGGAAGAAGAGTTAAACAAGTTGCGGTGGAGTATTGTTGGTTTATCGGAGGTCCGAAGAGAGGGCGAGGACACGATAACCTTAAAATCCGGCAACTTGTTTTACTACCGGGAGGGCGAACAGCAGTCCCAAGGTGGTGTCGGATTTATCGTCCACAAGTCACTCATAAACAACGTTGTGTCCATCACTAGTGTGTCGAGCAGGGTAGCGTACCTGATACTCAGAATATCCAAAAGATATTCGCTGAAGGTCATACAGGTCTACGCACCGACCTCGGCATACTCAGATGATGACGTCGAAGTTATGTATGAGGACATTAGTAGAGCCATACATACTTCCAAAACACACTTTACAGTGGTTATGGGTGACTTCAATGCGCGGCTGGGCAAACGGGGCGATGATGAGTTGAGAGTGGGGCAATTTGGATATGGGCAGCGCAACCCCAGGGGTCAGAGGCTGGCCGAATTTCTGGAGAAAGAGGGACTCTTTATGATGAACTCTTTCTTCCAGAAGCCGCCTCATAGGAAATGGACCTGGATGAGCCCTGATGGTTCCACAAAAAATGAGATAGACTTCATCATGAGCACCAAGCGACAAGTATTTAATGATGTCTCCGTGATTCATAGGGTAAAAACCGGCAGTGATCACCGAATGGTCAGAGGCACATTAAATATTAATGTCAAAATGGAAAGATCGCGTCTGATGAAGTCTACGCTCCGACCCACTCATGCATATATCCAAAACCCCGAGAACTTTCAACTCGAATTGTCAAACCGCTTCGAATTGCTAGACAGCAGTGCATCAGTGGACGAAATCAACAACAGGCTGGTAGAGACTGTTCATACGGTCGGGTCCAAGTATTTTAAGACCCACCGTAAAAATAGGCCTCAAAAACTATCTGACTACACCCGAAACCTCATGGCTGAGCGACGTTCCATGACGCTCCAAACCTCCGATGATGCTAAGTCCTATAGGCAGCTTAATGGACAGATATTGAAGTCCTTGCGACACGACTTACGGTCCTTCAATGCAAGGCGTATTGAGGAGACCATAGAGCAGAACAAGGGCTCTAAAGTGTTCGCAAGAGACGCGTCTATTGGGCAGAGCCAGTTGACGAAGCTGAAGACGGAGGACGGAAACGTAACGTCAAATAGGTCAGAGGTGCTCAGGGAGATAGAGAGGTTCTATGGGCAGTTGTATACCTCAGTAGCTAAACCTGTTGTTGACTTGGTAAAAGACCCAAGAGCCAAGCTAACCCGACACTGCACTGAAGATATCCCGGACATCAGCCTGTGCGAGATTAGGATGGCTCTCAAACAACTAAAAAACAACAAAGCGCCGGGTGAAGACGGAATTACTGCAGAACTTCTGAAGGCAGGCGGATCGCCGGTACTTAAAGTCCTTCAGAGGCTATTTAATTCCGTCTTGCTTGAAGGGAAAACGCCGGAAGCATGGAACAGGGGTGTGGTGGTGCTGTTTTTCAAGAAAGGTGATAACACCTTATTGAAGAACTATAGGCCCATCACACTGCTGAGCCATGTTTATAAGTTGTTTTCGAGAGTCATTACAAATCGTCTCAAACGAAGGCTTGATGACTTCCAGCCTCCCGAACAAGCCGGTTTCCGGAAAGGTTTTAGTACCATAGACCACATACATACGCTGCGGCAGGTTATACAGAAGACTGAGGAGTATAATCGGCCACTATGCTTGGCGTTTGTGGACTATGAGAAAGCCTTTGATTCGATCGAGACTTGGGCGGTTCTTAGATCTCTCCAGCGATGCCGCATTGACTATAGGTACATCGAAGTGTTGAAGTGCTTGTATAATAACGCCACCATGTCAGTCCGAGTACAGGGGCAGTGCACGAAGGTGATCCCCATAAAAAGAGGAGTAAGACAGGGAGACGTCATTTCTCCGAAACTGTTTACGGCCACCTTAGAGGACGCCTTCAAGCTCTTGGAATGGCAAGGACTTGGCATCAACATCAATGGCGAATACATCACTCAGCTTCGATTTGCCGACGACATTGTGGTCATGGCGGAGTCGCTGGAAGATCTAGGACGAATGCTCGGTGACCTCAATAGAGTATCCCAACAAGTGGGTCTTAAAATGAATATGGACAAAACAAAAATAATGTCTAACGTCCATGTCGTACCCACCGCACTCACCGTTGGGAACTCTACTCTTGAAGTTGTCGACGAATACATTTACCTGGGACAGGCAGTCCGGTTAGGTAGGTCCAACTTTGAGAGAGAGGTCAATCGACGAATCCAACTCGGCTGGGCAGCGTTCGGGAAACTGCGCAACATCTTCTCATCCAAAATACCTCAGTGCCTAAAGACTAAAGTGTTTAGTCAATGTGTGTTACCAGTGATGACATATGGATCAGAGACGTGGTCTCTTACAATAGGTCTCATAAAAAGCTCAAGGTTGCTCAGCGAGCTATGGAAAGAGCTATGCTCGGCGTTTCTCTACGTGATCGAATCAGGAATGAGGAGATTCGTAGAAGAACCAAGGTCACCGACATAGCCCTCAGGATTAGCATGCTGAAGTGGCAATGGGCTGGCCACATAGCGCGAAGATCGGACGGGCGTTGGGGCAGAAAGATTCTAGAGTGGAGACCACGTATTGGCAAGCGCAGCGTAGGACGACCGCCTGCCAGATGGACCGACGATCTTGTGAAAATCGCAGGAAATCGTTGGATGCAGGTGGCATCGGACCGGTTACGCTGGAAAGCGATTGGGGAGGCCTATGTTCAGCAGTGGACAAGTATAGGCTGAAATGATGATGAAAAGGTTGGCATATCAACTCGATAGCGTTGCGCTAACGTCAATCTGTAAGTGTTGAACTTTCCAATTTGTGTTATATTTAATCTAGTGGCTATATTTGTGTGAATGATTTACAAAGAAGATTCGAGCAAAACTAACATCAAGGTGCATAATTAATCGCATACAGGCTGTTGGTTTGTATTCACTCGAAATACACGAAATATTTTTGAAATTCATAAACAAGAAAATATGAAAATAAATTAAGTATTATTTTTTATATAGGCTGTTATGTATTATCACGACATTTATGACATACATTATAGACGAAGTACTTAAAAATTCTACACTAGGTTATTAAAACTGGCTATGTTTATGTTTTGTCTATATTTTTACTAATACTCATTTGACGTTCAATCAATAACATTAGTTGAAACGAAGAATACGCTACCACTTACGGTACAGCAGTGGCAGACAGAATACCATAATACAAATATTTCACAAAGTTGTCATAACGTGTCACGTTTAGACTTAGCGAAATACGGCCCTGCAGTAAGTCATAAATGACTTTTAGGGCTAAATGTAATTTTGGAGCCCAAATGAGATTCAGGTCACATCGGTTTGGCAGGCGACCAACAGCTAACGGTTTCTGAAGTACTTGAATTATCAAACAAAGCAATTACTGGAAAATTGCATTAATTTGAATATTTCATGCATTATAATGATGTATGATTCACGTTTGCTTATTTAATGCACTTGTTTAGCAAAGTTTCAAGTTTAGTGATTAATATATCGGTGAAAAAGCTACGCAATTGTCCCATGGGTACGTTACTTGATTTTAAGTCTTTCTTTTAGGAATTTAACATAAGTATCACTTTTCAGTGATTTACTTTTAGTTCAGTTGGAGTTGAGTCGTTTACGTGATGGTGATAAACTGCTATCCATGACAGTGTATGCACTAAACTTCAAAAAATACTTATTTTCATATGCCTAAAGTGACATCACATTGTGACGATGGATACTAACTTATCATCACAGTGTGATGTACAAGTACTAACTTTTACTAAATTGAATATGAATGATTGATTTTACTTATCCACTGAAATTCTGTAATTAATGTAGGTAATTACTAAAATAAGCTATAAATATTGGCATCGTACTATGCTGCTGGTAACTAAACAATTTTTTTAAAAAGGTTAGTAATAAAAAGGTTGCAGACACACAAATAAACATACACACCACGGTTCCAAGATAAATACGTCTTGGAAACCTATCAACTTTCCTAGCATCTTTAGCACGTGGGAACATACAGCAGTGTGTACCAATTGCTTATTCATGAGGACGCCATCTTGTTTCCACGTTTGCCTACGAATCTATGGAGACGACTGTTTGAATGAAAATATTTTATCACCATGTAACACAATCATATGCACTTTGTAGGCTTTCCAAGGTTGTTGATCGGTCGGCAGTGGTAGCTGCATATCATGGCAATGTGGGTTCTCTGTCGAGATAGTTGTTATATTCTAGGGACATTCTAATTATCAATCAATCAATCAATCAGCCTATCGCAGTCCACTGCTGGACTTAGGCCTCTCCTAACACGCGCCATTGCACACGGTCCTCCGCCTTCCGCATCCACTCTGTCCCAGCGACCTTTTTGAGGTCGTCGGTCCATCTAGCTGGGGGCCGTCCTACCTTACGCTTACCAAGTCGTGGTGTCCACTCTAGGACACGTTTGCTCCATCGGTCATCGGTCCTTCTGCAGATGTGACCAGCCCATTGCCACTTTAGCTTACTGAGTTTGCGAGCTATGTCGGTAACTTTGGTTCTTTGTCGGATTACCTCGTTACGAATTTTATCCTTCAAAGAGACGCCGAGCATAGCTCGCTCCATAGCCCGCTGTGCGACTTTAAATTTGTGGACCAGTCCCACTGTGAGTGGCCACGTCTCGGCCTCGTAGGTCATAACAGGTAGGACGCATTGGTTGTACACTTTTGTCTTCAGGCATTGCGGTATAGGCGAAGCGAAAACGTGACGTAGTTTGCCAAATGCTGCCCAACCCAATTGGATCCTGCGGTTGATTTCTTTCTCGAAGTTGTTTCCACCAAATTGGACAACTTGTCCAAGGTAGACATACTCCCGAACAACTTCGTGCATCGAACCATCGACGTAGATCGGTCCCGGCGTGACATGTTCAGTAAACATGATCTTGGTTTTATCCAAGTTCATGCCGAGACCGACACCTCGAGAGGCTCCATTTAGGCTATGCAGTATTTCGCGTAACTGTTCCAGTGACTCTGCCACGATGACGATATCATCGGCAAACCGAAGGTGTGAGATGTATTCGCCGTTGATGTTAACGCCCCGCCCAGTCCAGTCCAGCGTCTTGAAGACGTCTTCAAGTGCATTGGTGAAGAGCTTGGGGGATATTACCTCCCCCTGTCTTACACCTCGACGCAGCTCGATCGGGTTGGTCTTTTGGTCCTGGAGCTGGACGGTCATTGTGGCGGTATCATACAGACATCTCAGCACCTCGATATAGCGCCAATCGACGCCACATCGCTGCAGAGCATCCAGAACCGCCCAGGTTTCGATGGAGTCGAAGGCTTTCTCGTAGTCCACGAAAGCCATATACAGCGGCTGATTGTACTCTTCGGTCTTCTGTACAATCTGCCGAACAGTATGGATGTGGTCCACGGTGCTGTAGCCTTTTCGAAACCCCGCTTGTTCCGGTGGCTGGAACTCGTCAAGTCTTCTGGCGAGGTGGTTTGTGAGTACTCTCGAGAACAACTTGTAGACGTGGCTCAGGAGTGAGATGGGTCCGTAGTTCTTCAGCAAGGTTATGTCACCTTTTTTTCAGAACAGAACCACCGCACTCCGGCTCCACGCTTGAGGTGTTAAGCCTTGGTGGATGATGGAATTAAAAAGGCTCGCTAACTTTTTCAGGATTGGAGTCCCGCCTGCTTTTAGAAGCTCAGTGGTGATTCCGTCATCGCCTGGTGACTTGTTGTTTTTGAGCTGCTCGAGAGCCACTCTGACCTCGTCCTGGTTGATATCAGGGATGTCTTCCGTGTAGTGGCGTGCGAGTGGGGCTCTGTGGTCTTCAGCGCTGGGTCTCGTGGGTTTAGTCATCCGTGATGCGTCTTTGTAGAAACTCTCAATCTCCTCGAGTATCTCGAACTTGGAGGTCACGGTTTTGCCATCTGCAGTATTAAGTTTCGTCAGATGGGATTTACCTAGCTGGCGAGCGAAGACTTTGGTGCCTCTGTTGTGTTCAATCGCAGCTGCGAGTGCGCGGGTGTTGGAACATCGGAGGTCACGTCGCACCAGCTTCCGGATCTTCCGGTTGAGGTTCCTCCCATCCGGCGAAGACACCTGCGTGGATGACATTTCTCGTCTCTGTCTCATAAGTTCGAGAGTCTCGAGCGAGAGTTTAGACTCTCTGTTACCGCTTTTGCCGGGAAACAGACACCTCCTGTAGCGTTTTGACCACTGTGTCGGTTTTTTCGTCAACATTGCCTTCGGTTTCCAGCAGGTCGAAACGATTTTGAAGCTTCAGTTGGAACTTTTCGAACCCTAAAGCTATTTGATGCGCAGTAGGTCTCAGAGTAGACCTCATCACGCGACGCCTTTCGACCTTCAGCGAATATCTTTCGGATATTCTGAGTATCAAGTACGCTACCCTGCTCGACACACTAGTGATGGACACAACGTTGTTTATGAGTGACACGTGGACGATAAATCCGACACCACCTTGGGACTGCTGTTCGCCCTCCCGGTAGTAAAACAAGTTGCTAAATTTTAAGGTTATCTTGCCCTCGCCCTCTCTTCGGACCTCCGATAAACCAACAGTACCCCATGGCAACTTGTTTATCGCTTTTTCTTGCTCAACTAGCTTGTCATCTGTCCTCAACGTGCGTGTGATGTATGTCACCAGGGCCAATTTTCGTTGTTGGTGGTAGCCCAATCTCTGCCGGAGATTCTTCGCACCCCTTGTCCTGGCTACCACCATGGCTGCTACCGTGGCCAGGACGAACAGGACCGCCGCGGACTAGTGGCCTGGTTTTATGCTTTTCTTCCATGATGATTGGTGGAAAAAATTACCAGTTCAATATTGTCGATACCATGAGTTTGGTATTGTGTCCGGTGAAATAGCTCTTACATCATCGGTGAAAAGGTGGTGTTCAAAATACACCTCAGCCACCTCCGCTTGACAAATTTAGGCGTGCCAGTGTTTTTTTACTTTGATTTATTTCTTGTTTTGTTAATCTGTCCGTATGTCATCATACCAGATGATATATAGACAGGATATATAGACTTGCGGGGTTGGCAAAGAGTACACAGATCCTTCTTGTTAATTTTGTGTTAAGTATAAAGAGTGCAGCTACTTCTGTGAGCTACGTGAAAAATACACAACTAGACAGATTCGTAGAGGGGCTTTTATTTTTTATTTTTCTTTATTCTTTATTGTATACAGAACACAGGTAATTTTCATATTAAAAAGTCATATACAAAGGCGAGCTTAACTCAGAATATGAGTTCTCTTCCAGCGAACCTTTGAGTGTTGAGAGATAAGACAGAAAAATAAGAGGGCTGTTATACAATCACACATTCCAGAGAAAAGGGAAAATATATAAAATTCCTAAACATAATTATAAATAAATTACATACACTACACAAATACTGCATACATATAATAAATATAATATACCTACATACACATACATAAATAGTACAAAACGTTGTATGTATGCATCAATCAGCAAACAGATAGGAAATGTTCCCTGAATCTTCTCTTAAAAACGTCCAGAGATGAGCTCGCACGTAGGGCGTGTGGAAGTGAGTTCCAAAGACGAATACCACGAACAGTAAAAGACTTATCGTATCGGCTGGAAGAATGAAGAGGAGTACGAAGAAGGAGAGAAGTAGCACTGCGACAGGGTCTATCTGTAGGAACAAGAAGGTCAAAACGCTCACGTAGGTAGATAGGAGCTTTAGGACTATGGAGGATGGAGTAGAGAAGAGAAAGAACATGTGAGTCTCGACGCCGCCGAATAGGCAGCCACTTCAATTTTCCCCCGAACTCTGATACGTGATCATATTTACGCAAACCTAAAATGAAGCGGATGCACAGATTCTGCAAACGTTCGAGCTTGTTCACTAGCTCTTCAGTTGCATCAAGGAAACATACATCTCCATAGTCAAGAAGAGGAAGGAGAAGAGACTGAGCAAGGTTAATTTTAGTTTGAAAAGGCAAGAACTTTTGAAGACGTTTAAGAGACTGGAAGGAGCTGTAGACTCTTCTGCTTACCTCAGTAATATGAGTGCTCCATGCAAGATTGGAGTCCATAATAATACCTAGATTCTTAATAGTCTCAGAGAAGGGTATGGTTACAGAATCAAGCACAATTGGATATTAAACATGTTCTTTTTGGACAATTGGATATTAAACACTTTTATATTAAACATGTCGAAGTCACCAGTTATTCGAATACCACAAATAAATAATTATAATTTGAAACTAAATCTGCTATAATATCCCATTAAAATACGATAGCCAAATGCAAAACTTATTAATAAAATCTATTATGACGTTAGCAAATAATTTTGCCAGCCACATATTAATTAGAACAGTGTTTCGAAATTATATGCAGTCGCTTACCAGAGTTGAAATTTATAAACTAATTTGTTTGGAAGCTAAGCTATTCATGGGCACTTAAATTACACACATTTAGTGACCTAATTAAAAATTTATATTTGTATTTGTATGGGCATATCGCTTGCAGAAGGCTTCGAGGCAGAGAGGTTCTCGATTGACAATCACGTATAAGACAGACCGTTAATCTGGTGAAGGTCGCGAGTACTTTTTAACCCTTAATCTCTGTAATACCACAGAACCCAATATCTTTTTAATCCTGATACTTGACTTACTCTTTGTCTACTCTCGCATGAGGCAGCTATCGGGTCATAAAGTCCTGGGTTTCAATTTTAGGGGAGACATTGTGTCGTTTTTTTATCGAAAAATCCTCAATAATAGTCCGAAGTCCGAATTGTATTCGGTACAAAGGCTAGCTCCTTATTACACTGAGATCCCTCGTTTGGGAAATAAAGACTTGACCACGAAGCGGATATAAAGAGGAGTCGGCCTAAGTAACTGCGCAATGTGTCTTCAACTAAGTCGTTACCTCATCGCAAACTGTGTGGTTTACATCTGTTTGTCATTTTCAGCTAGATAGCTAACGAGGAAGTGGTTGGGGTATAACGTCCTCTTCATCCTGCGCCACCCCACGCTGTTACACGCTTGATTGTATAGGGAAATCTAATAATGCCATCTCCTTTTTATATTTACTTCGTGGGCGTGACGGTGTTGGTTATATTTTTTCGCCACTGAAATAGTCTTTAAAATGCCACATCCATGCTCACGTACATTCGCATAATTTCTTGAAGAAGTTATGAGAACAACGAAACGTTTCTCGCGTCTCACTCAATTGCTTTGTAATTATTTAATTGTTTCAGGTCCATTCAAGACGAAGGCAGCAGGATTGTTACATAGTTTGCGTTTTAAAGGGACTCCGTTTCGTTAATTGAATCGGAAAACTTTTTGAAGTCCCTCTGCACCAAAAATTTGTTGAATTGGGACCGCCATTTTTATTGTTTAGAGAAAAATATGGAAATAAAACTTACTTTTGTTCATGACATTTGTGCAAAGTACTTTTAATAAAAAATTGTGCGGTCGAGGGTCCCGCATGCAGAACGAAGTTCGTTATGTAATTGTTTCAACTGTTAACGGATTGAATATGTAGATTTCTATTGATTATATTAGTATCTCATTCTCAGTCTGTCTTGCTCTCACTCTCTCAAACAAATCAAACTTTGCATTTTTATTTATATGTAACAATAACACATACAAAAATTAAATCAATCAATCAATCATATATACATAATTGATTGATTAATCTACATACATCTATAAACATAACGGAGTTCTTGTCCCAACGCTGTTATATGGTAGCGAGAGCTGGGTATGTAAGAAGGAGAATGAAAGTAGGATAAATGCGGTAGAAATGCGAGCTCTGCGGAAGATGTGCGGAGTGAAGCTGACCGACCGCATTAGCAACAGCATAGTAAGACAGCGAGTAGGTATGAAAGATAGTATCGGTGTAAAGATGAGAAAGGGCATGCTCCGTTGGTTCGGGCATATAGAAAGAATGCCAGAGGAAAGAATGACAAAACAGATATACAATGTGAAAGTGGAAGGATGCAGGTACCGGGGAAGACCTAGACTATCTTACCACGACCAAATAAACCGAGTCTTATCTGATGGGAAAGTCAAGAGTCTCCGTAACCGGCGAGCGTGTATGAGACAAATTATGAGAGTCGAGGAAGCCAGAGAGGTATGTAAGGAAAGAACCTGTTGAAACTCTGTACTCTCTGCCTACCCCGCAAGGGATCTGGCGTGAGGTTATAGATAGATAGATTGATTAATTGAAAAATTAAGATTACAAAACATTTCTTTATATCATATTTGCACGGCTTTACACCTGACCGCGCACAATGCTTGCCGCTCGAATCTTAATACTCGCACGGACACATACAGCCGCATAACGCTTTTTCCTTACGTGACGATTTCTGCCAGTTCACTCTACTGTAAGAAAGTGCGATTTCATTAAATGGTCAGTCAGTTAGACTGATTAGATGAATTGTCGTGTGATTTTCTTACAAAAACCGATCTAAAGAGTTTTGAAGAAAAAAATAATCGTTCAAAACCAGCTTGCAAGATTTTGACTTAGAAGTCTGTTCTATGTACACCCACCTACGCAAAGCCCCCACGCGTATATCGGAAAGCTATTCATCATGGTGATCTAAAATGTCTTTTTACAAGCGTTTATTTAACTTGCAATGTTCGTGTGTCAGTCTGTCTGCCTTTCGGATTTAAATATTTAAAACCATTTTTCAAGGACTTGCAGGTATCTGATTATGCTAAAATTTGGCATACGTATGTAAGTTTAATGACAATGCAATAACATGGAATCATGGAGTTGATCTGATGATGGAGTCGGAAGGTGGCTATAAGAATATGTGAACTATAAATCGTAACCCTCTTGTGTTAAGGTTTGTTAGATTGGTATTGGCAAGTTAGTACTTGTACTAAATAGTTAGTTCAGGTTCTGATGATGGAGCCGAAAGGTGGCCAGTGAAGCCGACCAACTACTCAATAAAACCCTGCCGTGTTTGGCTAGTTGGATTCGTCTTGACGAGCACTTTAGACCGGAATTGTATCCAGGGTCTGATGATGGAGCCGGAATGAAGCCATAGGAACTCCTCAACTAAGCATGATATGTCGTGTTGTGTTTTACTATTTTTAAAAAGGTCTTTTAAAATAAAATATTGCTGACAATAATGAAGATTTGTGTATGTGAAACTCATGTAAACGCAGCCATGACAACATCGCTAGTTGTGAAAGCTAAAAGTATCGCGCACGTATTAGCCTGTAATAAGACTACTCCTGTAATGAATTATGTTTTTTCCTATTTAATTTTGATTTAAGCCCTCATACCGTTTTAAATATTCATTTCAATTTTAATGGCTACATTACAAAGGGCCATTACGTCCAAGTTTTTTAAATAAGCTATTGAAGGCTCCATGAGGCCAATAAAAATGTCAGCGACGTCCCTACCGGGTTTGTTATTAAATGCTTATGAATAATGCAAATTGAAGGAAAAATAATTTAAGAATAACGCCCCATGTTACAGTTCTGAAACAAGTTTTTTCCCGAAAACGTTTGGATCTTGGAAGTTTGAGGAATGATTTCAGGGAAATTTAGCTTGTTTTAATTCAGTCATCATCATTATCAACATCATCAGCCTATAGCAATCCACTGCTGGCCAAAGGCCTCTCCAAGTGCACGCCACTAGGTACGATCCTTGGCTACTCGCATCCACTTTCTCCCAGCAGCCCTACGAAGGTCGCTCCACCTAGCCTGAGGGCGTCATGCATTTCGTTTGCCATTCCGTGGTCTCCACTCAAGAACTCGTTTGTCCCAGCGGTCATCGGTTGTTCGACTAATGTGACCGGCCCATTGCTACTTCATAAATTATAAATCATTTATTCAGTGTGATTTTTGGTGATACAATATGATCTTGGTTTGACATTTAAGTTTCTCAAAAATCTACCCATTGGGCGTACACTGTTTAGGTACTAGTAGTTAAAAATACATGCAATTACGTTATTACTGTTATCAACATTACATAATATTATTAATTCATGATTGAGTTGTTAAAAAGGAATTCGTAAACTGTATAATAGCAATTGTCCAATAAAAATATATTTCATCATCTCAGCCTATACTTGTCCACTGCTGAACATAGGCCTCCCCAATCGCTTTCCAGCGTAACCGGTCCGATGCCACCTGCATCCAACGACTTCCTGCGATTTTCACAAGATCGTCGGTCCATCTGGCAGGTGGTCGTCCCACGCTGCGCTTGCCAATACGTGGTCTCCACTCTAGAATCTTTCTGCCCCAACGCCCGTCCGATCTTCGCGCTATGTGGCCCGCCCATTGCCACTTCAGCTTGCTTACCTTGAGGGCTATGTCGGTGACCTTGGTTCTTCTACGAATCTCCTCATTCCTGATTCGATCACGTAGAGAAACGCCGAGCATAGCTCTCTCCATAGCTCGCTGAGCAACTCTGAGCTTTTTTATGAGACCTATAGTAAGAGACCACGTCTCTGATCCATATATCATCACTGGTAAGACACATTGACTAAAAACTTTAGTCTTTAGGCACTGAGGTATTTTGGATGAGAAGGTGTTGCGCAGTTTCCCGAACGCTGCCCAGCCGAGATGGATTCGTCGATTGACCTCTCTCTCAAAGTTGGACCTACCTAACCGGACTACCTGTCCCAGGTAAATGTATTCGTCGACAACTTCAAGAGTAGAGTTCCCAACGGTGAGTGCGGTGGGTACGACATGGACGTTACACATTATTTTCGTTTTGTCCATGTTCATTTTAAGACCCACTTGTTGAGATACTCTGTTGAGGTCGCCGAGCATTCGTCCTAGATCTTCCAGCGACTCCGCCACGACCACAATGTCGTCGGCAAATCGAAGGTGAGTGATGTATTCGCCATTGATGTTGATGCCAAGTCCTCGCCATTCCAAGAGCTTGAAGGCGTCCTCTATGGTGGTCGTAAACAGTTTCGGAGAAATGACGTCTCCCTGTCTTACTCCTCTTTTTATGGAGATCGCCTTCGTGCACTGCCCTTTTACTCGAACTGACTGACTGACACGTTATTATACAAGCACTTCAACACTTCGATGTACCGATAGTCAATGCGGCATCGCTGGAGAGATCTAAGAACCGCCCAAGTCTCGATCGAATCAAAGGCTTTCTCATAGTCCAGAAACACCAAGCATAGTGGCCGATTATACTCCTCGGTCTTCTGTATAATCTGCCGCAGCGTATGTATGTGGTCTATGGTACTAAAGCCTTTCCGGAAACCGGCTTGTTCGGGAGGCTGGAAATCATCAAGCCTGCGTTCGAGACGATTCGTGATGACTCTCGAAAACAATTTGTAAACATGGCTCAGCAGTGTGATGGGCCTATAGTTCTTTAATAAAGTGTTATCACCTTTCTTGAAAAAGAGTACCACCACACCCCTGTTCCATGCTTCCGGCGTTTTTCCTTCGAGCAAGACGGAATTAAACAGCCTCTGAAGGACTTTAAGTACCGGCGATCCGCGCCCGCTTTCAGAAGCTCTGCGGTAATTCCGTCTTCACCCGGCGCTTTGTTGTTTTTAAGTTGTTTGAGAGCCATCCTAATCTCATACAGGCTGATGTCCGGGACATCTTCAGTGTAGTGTCGGGTTAGCTTGGTTCTTGGGTCTTTTACCAAGTCAACAACAGGTTCAGCTACTGAGGTATACAACTGCCCGTAGAACCTCTCTATCTCCCTGAGCACCTCTGACCTATTCGACGTTACGTTTCCGTCCTCCGTCTTCAGCTTCGTCAACTGGCTTTGCCCAATAGACGCGTCTCTTGCGAACACTTTGGAGCCCTTGTTCTGCTCTATGGTCTCCTCAATACATCTTGTATTGAAGGACCGTACATCGTGTCGCAAGGACTTCAATATCTGTCCATTGAGCTGCCTATAGGACTTAGCATCATCGGAGGTTTGGAGTCTCATGGTACGTCGCTCAGCCATAAGGTTTCGGGTGTAGTCAGATAGCTTTTGAGGCCTATTTTTACGGTGGGGCTTAAAATGCTTGGACCGTATGGACAGTCTCTACCAACCTATTGTTGATTTCGTCCACTGATGCGCTGCTGTCTAGCAATTCGAAACGGTTTGACAATTCGAGTTGAAAGTTCTCGGGGTTTTGGATATGTGCATTAGAAGGTCGGAGCGTAGACTTCATCAGACGCGATCTTTCCATTTTGACATTAATATTTAATGTGCCTCTGACCATTCGGTGATCACTGCCGGTTTTTACCCTGTGAATCACGGAGACATCATTAAATATTTGTCGCTTGGTGCTCATGATGAAGTCTATCTCATTTTTTGTGAAACCATCAGGGCTCATCCAGGTCCATTTCCTATGAGACGGCTTCTGGAAGAAAGAGTTCATCATAAAGAGTCCCTCCTTCTCCAGAAATTCGGCCAGCCTCTGACCCCTGGGGTTGCGCTGCCCATATCCAAATTGCCCCACTCTCAACTCATCATCGCCCCGTTTGCTCAGTCGCGCATTGAAGTCACCCATAACTACTGTAAAGTGTGCTTTGGAAGTATGTATGGCTCTACTAATGTCCTCATACATAACTTCGACCTCATCATCTGGGTATGCCGAGGTCGGTGCGTAGACCTGTATGACCTTCAGCGAATATCTTTTGGATATTCTGAGTATCAGGTACGCTACCCTGCTCGACACACTAGTGATGGACACAACGTTGTTTATGAGTGACTTGCGGACGATAAATCCGACACCACCTTGGGACTGCTGTTCGCCCTCCGGGTAGTAAAACAAGTTGCCGGATTTTAAGGTTATCATGTCCTCGCCCTTTCTTCGGACCTCCGTAAAACCAACAATACTCCACCGCAACTTGTTTAACTCTTCTTCCAGCTCAACTAGCTTCTCATCTGTCCTCAATGTGCGTGTGTTGTATGTCACCAGGGCCAATTTTCGGTTTTATTTAATTTTATTAAAATATATAATTAATTTTTGTTTAAATTGTGTCAAGTTTAAGTCTTTGATGTCATTCGGGATTTTATTGAAAATTTTTGGAGCCATGCATAGTATGCTCTTGTGCAGAAGTGCAGTTTTGGAAGGTCTCAAACATGATTCATGCCGATATTTCTGTCTCACTCTTCTAGATCGCTTTTCGGCTATATTTATAAAAAGATCACTATTTTTTTCACAAACAGTGCGGTCACATATAGGTAAAGACATAACAATGGTAATATTTTAAGTAAAGTAAAATGAGATTTGCAACTATCATTTGGTTTCAAGTTACATATTGATCTAATGCATCTTTTCTGCGCTTTAAAAAAGGAGGATTTTTAGCAGGAATATCCCCAAAATTCAACTCTGTATCGCAAAATGGACTCTACATAACCATAATAGCTGCCTGGTTAAAAACTTTTTTAAGTTTGTACAGAGCAAACGAGAACTTTTTTTGTTAGTTTTTTAATTAGGATAGATGCATGTTCTTTCCACGTCAGTTTATAGTCAATTTTTAAACCTAAATATTAGGTATAATGTACTTCTTCAATTTGTTCATTATTGATAATTAGATTAATGTCTGGTGCAATAGTTCTTTGTCGAAAAGTAATAATTTTAGTTTTATTTATATTTAAGATTAAATTATTTTGTTCCAGCCATTCAATAGACTGGCGTAAAGCATTATTTATATCACATTTGAAGTCACTTTCTTTATCGCGCCTGACTATTATTGTGCTATCATCGGCAAATAGCACCATAGGGAAACTTACATGTTTTGGTAAGTATTAATATAAGCTAAAAATAAGAGTGGTCCCAATACGCTGTTCTGTGGGCCTCCACAAGCTATTTCATGTTCTTCTGAAACGTATTTCAGTTCTCTTTTAGCTTTTTTACATATTGGACTAATTTCCGTATACTGCGTTCTGTTAGTAAGGTAGGATTTTATAAGAGAAAGTACGTTCCCTCTTATTCCATAATTATAAAGTTTATTTAGTAATACATAACAATCTATAAGGTCAAATGCTTTGGTCATATCCATAAATATAGCACTAATTGGGACTCCTTGGTTCATATCTGTCATTACAATATCAAGAAAGTCATATATGGCCATATTTATGGATTTATTTTTTTGAAAACATTTTTTCCTTCGCTATAATACTATTTTTGGTAAATTAGGAGCACATTTCATGATAGATAACTTTTTCAAATATTTTAGACATTACTGATCTACTGACTAATAGGTCTATAATTTTGTATGTTGGTCTTATTGTCTTACTTGTGCAATGGTTTTATTATCGTTGGTTTTAGTTTGGTAGGATAAATTCCAGAGCATATACAGAGGTTTATGATGTGGCTAATTGGACTTGATATTACATCCGAAACAAATTTTAGTGCTATTGTCGAGATGCCGTCATATCCTACGCTTGATTTATTATTTAAATCTTGTATAGTTCGATTTACTTCATTAGGAGTCGTTGGCCCTAGAAACATTGATTGTCTATTGTTATTTAGAGTTCCATAATTTTTTAAACCTGCAGATTTTGAAGTTTCCGATAGTAATTTAGCTTGATTTATAAAGTGTTCACTGAATGCATTTGCTATACCCTTAGGGTTATTTATTGTCATTCCATTGTAATATATTTCTGATATGTAATCGCGTGTAATACATTTTTTTGTTATTTATTATCTTTAATGTGTCTTTGAACTTATTTATTGATGTGATAATTTTACGTTTATTTTTTTTTTTGTGTCAATTTTATAATTTTTTTAGTCTTAAAAAATAGTTTTTAAGTTTTATTGTGATAGCTTAGTGGTTAGACCGCTGGACTGCAAAGTCAAAGGTCTCGGGTTCAAACCCAGGCACGCACCTCTACTTTTTGAAAGCTAGTGCGTATTAAAAATTACTTATCACTTACTTTAACGGTGAAGGAAAAACATCGTGAGGAAACCTGCATGCCTAAGAGTTTCTCGAAGGTGTGTGAAGTTCGCCAACCCGCACTGGGCCAGCGTGGTGGACTATGACCTAAGCCCTCTCAGTTTGAGAGGAGGCCCGTGCCCAACAGTGGGACAGTTTCTTAACAGGGCTAATATTATAAGTTTTATTAGGTTGTGTGCGGTTGGTTTCTTTTTGAGTTGCCAAAGAAACTGTCTTTTATTTTTGCTACAGGGCCTTATACCGGGCGTTAACCAATTTGAATTTCTTCTTAGCTTTATCTTTTTATTAATTCAAGGAGAAGACAAATTATAGAATAGCTCAAATATTTCTATAAAGTTATCGTATGCCATGTTAGGGTCTTCAGCTTTATGGACATCCCAAAATGATAAAGATATGCATGATCTAAAGTTAGTAAGATTTTCATAGCTATAATCACGCACTGAGATATTCCAGCTGTTTGGCACACAGGTCTTTTTAACCGGAATCTCTAATGTTAGAGCCGTATGGTCTGACGTTGAGGTCAATCACTTTGTGGACACATTTTTGCGATAATTTTGCGCACAATTATCTATAAATGTGTTACTCTGTAGTCTAGTTGGCTGATAAATTTGTAGCTTTAGATTCTAATTTAGTAAATAACTTATAAAATCAAGGGAGGTTTTATCGTTCTTTAATAAATTTTTGCCTTGACTGCCTCGTTGGTCTGGTGGCAAAGCGCATCGCTTTGTGATCACGAGGTCCTGGGTTCAAATCCTAGGTCGGACAAATGTAGTTTTTCTAACGAAAAATTCCCAGTCCGAGTCCGGAGTCTGGAATTGTGCCCGGTATATGGCAATAGGCTCACCCGCTATTACATGGGACCTAACATCGTCGGCGAAACGTGGGTGTACTCAGTACACCTCTGCCACCCCCTCTGAGGAATATAGGCGTGACGGTGTGTAATAAATTATTAGTGAAGTCGCCACATATAATGACATTTTTGCGCCGTTTATAACAAATTTTTGGTAAAATTAGATTTAGTTTGGAATAAAATGTGTCTAGATTACGTGGATTCGGTGTTTTATAGACACATATTATTATTATGTTATGTTGTATTAATATCACGAATCGTTTCGCGCGCAGACTAGATGACTTCCAGCCTCCCGAACAAGCCGGTTTCCGAAAAGGCTTCAGCCCCATAGACCACATTCATACGCTGCCACAGGTCATACAGAAGACTGAAGAGTATAACCTGCCACTATGCTTAGCGTTTGTGGATTATGAGAAGGCCTTCGATTCGATCGAGACTTGGGCTGTACTACAGTCTCTCCAGCGGTGCCAAGTTGACTACCGGTATATCGAGGTGCTGAAGAGTTTGTACGAAAACGCTACTATGTCAGTCCGCCTTCAGGACCAGAGCTCGAAACCTATTCAACTGCAGCGTGGTGTGAGACAGGGAGACGTTATATCTCCGAAACTGTTCTCCGCCGGGCTGGAAGATGTCTTCGAGCTTCTGTCGAATGACTTCTTTTTGGATCTATTCTTCAGAGAAACTCCAAGCATAGCCCTTTCCATAGCTCGCTGAGTGACTTTAAATTTATGGACCAGTCCAATCGTGGGTGTCCACGTTTCGGCTCCATAAGTCATAACAGGCAAAAGGCACTGATTGAAGACTTTCGTCTTTAGGCTTTGTGGAATAGGCGATGTAAATACTCGACGTAATTTCCCAAATGCCACCCAGCCCAGTCGTATTCTTCTGTTGACCTCTTTGTCGAAGTTGTTTTTCCCCAACTGCAGAATTTGCCCTAGGTAAACATATTCTTGAACAATCTCGAGAATAGCGCCATTTATTGCAACTACAGGTTCCGGTACTACATGTCGGTTAAACATTACCTTAGTCTTGTCCAAGTTCATGCGGAGACCTATGTGTTCGGAAGAATCGGCTAGGCTGGTCAGCATCTGTTGTAAATCCTGCAACGTTTCGGCCATAATGACGATATCGTCTGCAAATTTCAAGTGTGAAATATGACTGCCATTTATGTTTATGTCATGATCTTCCCAGTCCAGCGTCTTAAACATATCTTCCAATGCATTTGTGAGCAATTTAGGGGAAATAACATCCCCTTGCCACACACTTCGATACATTGGGATAGAGCTGGTATGCTGGTTTTGTATCTGGATGGTCATGGTCGCGGCGTTATAAAGACTTCTTAACACTTGGATGTATCGCCAGTCGACTTGGCATCATTGCAAGGATTCCAGAACTGACCAGGTCTCGATTGAGTAAAAGGCATTCTTATACTCCACGAATACTAAGCACAGGGGCTGATTATACTCTTCGGTCTTTTGTATAATCTGCCGTATAGTGTGGATGTGGTCTATGGTTCCATACCCTCTTCGAAACCCGGCCTGTCCCGGGGGTTGAAATTCGTCGAGGCATCGCGCAAGACGATTCGAGATAACTCTTGAAAACAGATTATAAATGTGGCTCAGGAGCGAAATAGGTTATAGTTCTTCAGTTGGGTCATATTACCCTCTTTGAAGAATAATACGACCGCGCTCCTACCCTAAGCCTCTGGAGTTCTCCAGTTAAAGAGGACAGAGTTAAAGATATTTTGGAACTCCTTCAGCACCGGTTTACCTCCTGATTTTAAGAGTTCCGTTGTAACACCGTCCTCTCCAAGGGCTTTTCCATTCCTTAGCTGCTGAAGAGCGATTTCTTCTAAGCTGATTTTGGGCAGGTCTACCGTGAAGTGGCGGCTTAATCTAGCTCTAGAATCCTAATTTCCGGGATCAGGAAGAGATGTATGCGAGGCGTATAATCGGATGTAGAAGTCTTCTACTTCCAAAAGAATCTCCGGCTTAGAAGTGATGACGTCCTCATTGGTTTTGGACAATTTCATCAGATGACTCTTCCCCAAAGACTGGACGACTACTTTCGATCCCCGATTTCGCTCTATTGCCTTTTTCAATAGAGCTTGTATTAGCGCATCGGAGGTCATGTCGTACCAGTTTGTTTATTCGTTTGTTGAGTGCTAGTTGCTCTGATGAAGTATTGGGTGGGTTTTCACGTCATTCCTTCATAATCCGCAGTGTCTCCTTCGAGAACTTCGTTTTCTTACTTATACGTCGCATGTCACAGAATCTCTCACCTTCCTACCTGAGGATTTCAATCACATTTGTAAGGGCCTGGTCTCGTCATTTGTGGTTTCCATGGTAACGAATCGGTTCTCCAGATTTGACTGGAACGCTTCAGATCATACTACGGCTTGGAAGAGGTTGCGACGGAGCCTGGCCTTCATCAAACGGACTCGCTCGAGCTGAAAGTTGAGACTTAGTGAGCCTCTAACAAGTCGGTGATCGCTTCCGGTATTAAACCTCGATATTAAATCTTGTCCGTTACGATGAAGTCAAGCTCATTTTTAGTCCTAGTGTCGGGGCTTTGCCATGTCCACTTTCTTTGGGATTGTTTTTCAAAGAAAGAGTTCATCAAGAAAAGCCCCTCTTTCTCAAGAAAGTTGACAAGCATTTGCCCCCTATGATTCCTTATACCGAAACCGTGAGATTCTACTACCGATTCGTTGCAATTTTGAACTCCCACTTAAGTGTTGAAGTCCCCCATGACAACATTGTGGACCTTAGTTGTGGAGTGTAAGGCCTTCGATATGTCCTCGTACATATCTTCAACTTCGTGGTCAGAGTGTACCGAAGTCGGTGCGTAAACCTGCACAACCTTTAGGCTATACATAGGTATATCGGTTAATTTAATAACAAGATACGCTACCCTGTTCGATACACTAGACTTTTCTACAACGTTGTCAGAGAGGGTTTTATGGACCAGGAACCCTACGCCGCCCTGGCATAGATTGTCGCCCTCTCGGAAGTACAAAAGGTGGCCTGATTCTAGAGTAACGGTATCTTCTCCCTTTCTTCGGACTTCACACAGCCCCAGAACGTGCCACCTTATCCCTTCGAGTTCGGATTCCAGTTGCGCCATGTGCTCGTCAAGCCGTAGCGTATGCCCATTAAACGTTGCCAAGGTCAGTTGATTTTGGCGGCCTTTCGTAGCCCGGGGATTCTTCGCACCCCCTACCCTGCCGTTACCGTGACCGCCGCCGTAATCCAAATTAGCCCGGCGACCGGGTACTGGGGGCCGTGGTTCATTTTGCCATTTGGAGGGTTTGCCCATAATCGCCACGCTGGGTATGCGGGTTGGCGATCGCAGTGCGTAACTCTTCGCATCGGTGCTGCTGCTGCCCATCACCGATCTGCGGTAGTTAGTCACGCAGTTTTTTTTTGTTATGGTTATACCGCCATTTTCCGGTCGTCAGAGCCTCGTTCGTCGATCAGCAGGCTGTACCATGAGCAGGTGAGGCTGACTTGGAGCCATATGGTAGTATTTGACCCCCTTACACCCCTTGATTAATTAGCTTACTTGATAAACGTTCCTACCGAAACCACAAATTCCAAGGTTCAATAACGGTTAGTACGAATGAGTGTTTCAAAACTGTTGTGTCATTTTCACTTGTTAGCGATGGACGAAAAGATACTCAGGAAAGAACTTAACCCCTGGACTTGATATACTCTCACGCAGCAGTGTTGAGAGAAATAGACGATGTGTAATGCGAGAATATAAACATCATAAGCAGGAACATGAGCAAGAACTTGTTTAATTTCAGAAGCAGTATGGTTAGTATTAGCATTCGCAGTGATGAAGGGCGAAGCTAAAATATGGCGCCAATGGCTTGAGATGGTGACCTTATAAAAGAGGGATGAATACAGTATACAGTCAATCATTGCAGTGATCTTTAGTCTCTAGCCCTGCAGTGAATGTGAGCTAAAGTTGATAGTATTTGGCATAGTCATGAAAAACACACGTGCTGTTTTTGTATCCAAATAACTTCTAAAATATTCCATTTTTATTTTGAGTTTATTATTTAAATTATAATAAATACAGTCTCGCCTATATTCTTCAAGCAAGGGCGGAAGAAGTATACACGCATATTTTGTTGAAAAATTTAAGTCTCAGTGTGCTTAATAGGTGGCAAGATGATAACCATCGCAATAAGAAAAAATCCAGAACAGATACTGAAAATTTTTAGATTCCTAGAAATTTGAAAAACTATTTTTAGATACCTGTTGAAACTTTGTACTCAACGCTTACCCCGTAGGGATCTGGCGTGATGATTATAGATAGATAGATAAACTCCAATAACACTATTTGGTCTAGGATTCACACTAGGGACCTCGTGGTCACCACTAACCATCGTTTTAGTATTTGAAGAAAAAAAGCGTCGATAGGTACGAACGGAATGATATTATGTTATTAGCATATAACGTATAACTTGTTATTCTATCCACGGTTTCAGAAGTTGCCTAAGAGAACTTTTCTTTCTCCGAAACAACTAACGATATTATAATATGGCAGCAACCATAAAGTGGTCTTGAATAAAACATTTTAAAGCGAAATGAAAAGTTCAAAACTACTTTTTTTGCGACAAAAATGAAACGTTTCTCGAATATTACGGAGTTTTTTACAACTCATTGTTGATCCATATAGACTTGCCAAGTACTTATACTCTGTCTAACATTGAGAAGTTTTAAAAAAGGACATCTAGAATTTCCATTTATATATCAACTTAATAAAACTGGCTGACAATCCAAAGGTTTTACGTTTAATTTATGTCACAGTGTGTGTGTGTGTGTAGGAACATGCATTTGGATGTATCTAACTTCAATTGCCAGAGAAGTTCGTGGCTTTTTGCGACCACGGTGTTCTTCACGATCACCAAAGTTAAGCAACGTCCAGGCATGTGACTGTTAGTAGCATTTTCATATTCGAGCATATTCGTGCTTCCGATGGCAGGTTCAGCCGTTGGTCCCGGTTACCACTTACTGTGGTAGTCGTGGGAAGAATTTATACGCGGTTTAAAAAGTTCCAGAAGCAGGTAGACTACAAACCTGCTTCCATGAATCCGCATTGGGTCCGCGTGATTGAGTATGACCTAATTTCTCTCAACTTGATTTGTCGGAAAAGATCTTTGCCAAGCTGTTAGATAGTATAGGCTGATTATGTTATAATATTAACATCATTGTAGTATCCACCATCGATATTATTTCTACATCGAATAAAAGACTGATCAAAGAACTTCTAACTTAAAAAATTAAATTAAATTAAATATTTGGACGATTAAACATAAAATCCATTTTCAATCTGCTACACTCTAAGTTTGATTTGTCAATAAATCCCATTAAGTGAGAGGGGTAAACAGGAAGTAGGGTGCTCGCAATAACTCTCAGTTAACCACGGATTGCGGAGCGCTGTCTGTCTATCCAATTAATCTGTCATGGGACATGTTGAGTCTGTGGTACGGGATTGTGGACTTTATCTCAGGTACATTAGGTAACTTTTTGTATTGCCTAGATAAATTTGAGATCCTGTGCACTTATTAGAATTTTAGAATGACCAGTCAGCCTTTATCTGGGTTCTATAAAAGGCAATCGTAAAAGCGATCAAATTTTATGCCTCGTTGTTCTAGCGGGTTGGCCCTACTACGGGTGGGGATTGTCCCCATCATGTGCCGTAAGCACAAGCTCACGTGGTCCTGGATTTGAATCTTGTGTTTGAAGACGCGATATAAAAATTTCTCAGTAGTAATCCGGAGTGGTGTGCTCGTTGCAATGACAATATGCTCACCCTCTATTGCCAGCAGCCATTCACATCTATTTCTTTTCCCATAATATCCTCTGATCACGCCACTCCCTTGCACATACAGACTACATCTTAGCAACTGAAAACTAATTTTTAACCTAAATCCAGCAATAAATACTTGGCCAGTTAGCTAAAAAGGAAGTAGGCTGTGCTGGCGGGCCAAGGCGGCCGTTAACTTAGCCGCAAATTGGCTGCCAAACGATCCAACATCCGCTTGCTAAGTGAGATAGTGTCAGGGTATTCCCGAGTGGTTAAAAGGGTTTCTTTGCTCCTTTTCAACGAGTTTTTTCTTGACGTGCACTGCAGTAGTCTAAGTGTTCCTTTGGAGCAAAGATATTGTATAGTTTGGTCATGAACATTGAAGAACTTAAAAGAAATTGAAGTTATGTTATAGGTTTGAGAATAAACAAACAACCCAAATCACTCATCAAACAGAATAAACAACTCTTGAGACATACGCGTGTTCCATATTATGATGTAGCGAGGAAACGAATTATTAAAATCATTGCTAGAAGAAGTAGTAAACTCCATTAAAGTTGTCCTAGTACGGTCAGCAACGTAAGTAGCTTAATATTCTCAATTTTTCAACAAGTGAAAAGGCAAATCATTGGCAATTTATTCAAATATATTTAGATCAAGAAAATAATGAATTTTATGCCCAAAAAAGTGCGCAAGCGTTTTGAACAACTGAGAATGTTAAGCTACTTATGTTGCTGGCTACAAGGGAAAGACCTAGACGATCTTACCGTGACCAAATAGATCAAGTAGTCTCTTATCTGAAGGGCGAATCAAGAGTCTTTTAGAGATTGTATGAGACAAACTGTTAGAGAAGAGGAAGCTATCTGATTTCGTCTTCTCTAACAGTTTGTCTCAGAGTAGAGTACAGAGTTCAATATGTTTACTCCTTACAAACCTATCTAGGTTTGTAAGGAGAGAACATGTTGAACTCTGTACTCTCTGCCTACCCTGCAAAGGATCTAGCGTGATGATATGTTTATGTTTGTTTGTTTTTCCTAGTACAATATACTCTATATTAGCATCAGTTAAACGATGTCCACTGATAGACTTAGCCCCATAGAGACATTACTCATACTGTGCCAGAGACCACTAATAGGAAACAGTTCTATTTAATTAATAATGTATCTTCTTCTTAAGGGACTTTTCACCGGGAGCATACATTTGTATGCTCTTTGGCATGCTCTCACCAAAAGAACTTCATGCTTGTACGATAGTTTTAGAACACTCTAATTAACGTCCCAATTAAATTCATGAAGCTGGATATTCAATAAGCGTGTATGCTGACAATGGTAACGCACATTTAAAAGATGCAAAATACTACTAGGAATTTCCAAAACAAAGCTCACAACATTATTCCACTTTCCCAAGTTAATCCGCACCGCGGCGTACCGCAACAAATTCGGCAAAATGATATGCAGATGTAAATGAAAATATTTGCAAGCAAAACAGACGGCGCTCCGAAATGTATGAATTTCCGCGATCAAAATAATTCAATCTACCAGACCGCGCACACTCTGTATATGTTACAGACAAAGTTGAAGAAGGATCCGTAATTTCAAGAAAGTATACGGAAATAATTAAAATTGACAGATTAATTAACTCAGTATGGCTAGGGTAAAACTTAAAAGAGAGCATGAGTATTTTGAAGTTTACGTAAAGCTATCGAGTTGATCCTTAGAGTCCTTCGTAACTCAATTTAAAAAGATTTCTTGTGTTTTTGAACATCAATTTTAGATAGATGTTAATGGCCGTATAAATCTTATGTCGGTTTTGGAGAAAGATATGAACGCATAACATTGGAAGTACTCTTGCACTGCGATATCGTAGTGTTCGTAGCGAGAGTATAATTTCAATATTAGGTAGCTACAAGCCTGCCTTCACCAATCCGTAATGGATCCACCTTTTAAAGTATGACATAATCTCTCTCACCTCAATTTGTGAAAGAAGGCCTAAAAATATAACCCTTTACGAACTGCCATTCTTTTCTCACCCACATCACTGGTCAAAATAAATAAATACAACATTACTAATAGAGTTCTACTTTTCCCGCAACACACAAAACATATCCGACATTTAGTTTCAAAATAAAAAGCAGGGATACGTCGGGACGGATTGCATATAGCCCGAGAGTCTTTTGGGGATTCGCTTCAGCTAGGTTTCACGGAGACTACCTGTTCCAAGGTCGCGTAACATGTGGTAAAAATTGGCCGTGACTACACGTAAATGATTTGGGAGCACGCGTAATAGAAGCAACGCTCAAGGCCAAGGATACGACCGAGAGAATTTGGATTGGCAAAAAAAACTCAAATTGGGTTGTGATTTTTTGCTTGCTCATTAGTTTTCGACGTGCGTGTACGGTAAGGCAAAAATGGAATAGAACGAAGCTCCAGCAAGGAATCAATGAAGAATAGGAACAGTATTTCGTCATTGTCCAAGCGGAGATGGAACAAGTGTACTTAAAGATTAATGGAAGTTTATAATAATAATTTAACAAACCAGTAATAAGACAAACTCTTTCGACTAATAAGAATCAAATATTAGGCTCATCTCAGATGATTATAAAGTCTGTAGACAGTAAAAAAGAGTTAGTGCATTTTTATCACGCTATTTTGTTTTGTAAAGTTACGGTACGGTGTAAGTAGAAACCGCTGTTATTCGCATGTAAATGGAGGAGTCATATTGAAATTCTAAGGATTCCAAGGGTGAAGGTACCCGCTTCCTTTTTGCGAGCAACTTCTCTGTGGCCTCAGCGCGTCTGGAAATTGTAAATAGGTACCGCAGTATATCATATAGAGTGAAAATTGTTGTATAGCTATAGTATTTTTTTTTCCTTAAAACGTAACTCAATACTAGGAATTATTCATATGTCACAGATGCGTCACACAAAGATTTGTCCCGTGCGGGGATCGAACCCGCGACTACTGGATCCAGTGGGAGAAATGACTCGAACCCTGACATTTGACACCCTGTCAATGTATCACTTACATTTATAATAGGTACGCGTTGCATTCTATATAAATCAGTTACCAACTCCCGTGATGTCATCCCGGCCCCCATGATGTCATTAAGTAATAGACATGTGTCGATCTTTACTTAAATGGTACAGTGATATAAAATATGAACGAGAACTACAAGATTCGAAACATTAGAAAAAATCAATTCCTCATTTGTATCTAAATCTCTCTCTTACATTCACCAGTCAGTATATAAAGGCGGTAAACTTACAGAACAAAACAAAATGCTTCATAATTCATTCCAACCTAGAACTGAATCTCGATCTTACATTCACTAAACCTGCCGTCTCACAGAACTAACGAATACGCGACGCGATGTCAGTCGGTGGGCCGACTGTGCGTGCAAATTTTCCATATGAGACATATTGGGATTCGAATCTGTGCACTGTTTCAGATACAAATGATCGAATCTGAACAGTGACGCACTTTTGCCATGTCTATTAAATAACCCTGTAACACGTCGTATAATGTCGTATAATGTCCTCTAAATGGGACAGAGGGTGTCAATAGAGCGCCACTATCCCGGACGATCTTAAGCTTTGCGCTTAAGCTCACTCCAGGCTTTGCTTCTGCAATGAATGTCCGCCGCCAGGTTGCTCAAGACGGCTACACTTACGCTTTTTTTAGGAGTTTCAGTCTAGGGCTTGCCTCGGCATATGTTCAGGTTCCCTTCGGTATTAACTTTACCGTAGGGGACACAAACTGTGTCCTGTAAGATTCGAATTCAGCACCTACGCGCATCATTAGCCACTAGACAAACGAAGCGGTCAATGGTAATTTCAATAACAATGTTGGTAACATAGAATTTCGAAGGAGGGCTTTGTCCAGTGATTAAGAGCTTAAGTTGCGCCACCCATTGCATTGTGTAGTCGCAGGTTCGATCTCCGCACGGAACAAATATTTGTTGGTGTTTGTTTATGTGAATTTCAAGTTTGTAAATGCACCCACGGCTACGTTTTTCAAAGCATAATTTTAATTTAAAAAGGTATTTTTAGAAACAAGCTTTTATAGCAAAAACAAACAAATATATCTTAAGTTTAAGTGCTTGTTAAGTTGATGAGTTCCGACGTCTAAAGTACGCGTAAACAAAAATCCAACGAGCCTAAACACTGCGGGCTTATAGTAGATGGGTGGTTTCATTGGCCACTTTTCAACTTCAGCATCAGAACCTGAACACTATCTAATTGTATATTACATATCAATACCAAACCCACAAGCCTAAACACGAAAGGGTTACGTTTTAAAGATTACATGTCCCTATGGCCACCGTCCGACTTCATCACCAGACCAGCTCCATGGTACATTGCAATATCACCGAACTACATACGTATGCCAAATTTCAGCGCAATAGGATACCCGAAAGTGCTTGAATAATGGATCACAAGATTTGACTCGGAAAGACAGACAGACGTACGAACAACGCAAGTTAAATAAAAGCTTGTAATAAGGTGATAAAATGTCAATGTAAATTCTATTCAATGTATAACCTCAAGTCACACAAAGTAAATTCAATCTGTTGCAAACAGTCGTTGAAGGAACTTCAGCTGGATTCCTCGAGCTATAGAAGTTTGAATAATGTTTCTTAGTTCAATCATTCTTGTTCTCACTAGAAACATGAATTCTTTATGTGGCAGTTATTCGATCTTTCGTAGTGGTTGTTGTAGTTTTAAAAGTTGTTGGGAAACACCTTTTGAATGGATTGTGGTCTTTCTGGGCCTTTATTTGCTATGACGAAATGCGGTGCGTCACTATAACTTCGTTATATCGTACTAGTGTAATATGTGATCAAACGAACTTCAGAGTGAAGTTCGATCAATATTATATGAGTCGCTATTATTATTCTTCAGATATAATTAACCACGTAGATGTTTAGAGGATAAAGTTTTGATGTGTTAGAAATACAGCTCGGCTTACTTTAATAAAACGATTTATTTGTGAAATTGAATACCTGCTTCTTATTCTTATTATTTATACGATCAATATTTTCTAATCAAAATGGTAATATTTTCTAATTAAAATGATTTAAAGAGCACTGTCCTTGCGAATTCTGTGTCGTCAGAAATTGGACGTTGATAAAATTTCGCGAACGTTTAAGAAGTTTTCGTCCAGCTGGCGGCTTTTCTGATTACATCCAAGCTGGCGCCGGAGGCGCGCGCCCTGGATGTGGCGGCGTGACGGGCACTGTGTGCACCGAACGTCACCACGTCCACGCCGCATTCATTAAGTGAGCTTTTTATCCACCTGCTTATTGACTGAGGTAGCCCCTCTATGGGGGCTCCTCATAGTCAGTATAAGATTTCCTATATTTTAGGACCTTAAATCTCTTGTCATAGAGATGTAGTCCTGTACGACTGTGGCAAAAAATTGTAAAATTAATATGGACTGTTCGCGACCCGGAGCAGATGTCTTGATTAGGTCTGGGATCGGGATCCTAATGGCTGAAGGTGTTACAGACACATTGCATACCTTGATTAAAGAAAACGGTTGAACTCTGTGTGCTGTACATAGGGCAAGCAATATAACTAGCTTTTTAGTTATTTGTAAGAGACTTAGTTTGGAATTCGGGTACCACTCTGATACGCGATTGAGCACGAGTTGCGGGTACCAAGTTGTTACATATTTGGGAAAGTTTGGTCTTAATCTATACGCCCCCTTGAGAAGGCGCTTAATGCTCTCGTCAGATCCTAAACTATTGCCTAATAGGAGGGACAGAGCCGAACGATGACTGTTGAGTGAACCATAAGACGCGCCCTTCGTAAACTGTTGGGTTAGAAAGTTTAACACAAATGGAATGGAACTGTAAAAACAATCAATACTGTTTTCCCACCAAAGCTTGAATGTCACATTATATTGCTGCAGAGTGTTCGTTGATATAGAGGCCATCATTAGTTCTATGGACTCGTTGGGTGCTCCTTGATGAGCGAAGGCATGCCGGAGAGCACTGCTGCTGCCAGGGTAAGTGTTTGGTGAAGGAGATGACGGGGTATGTAATAAGAACATAGGGGATTCTTGTTAAGGCCAAGGTAGACTATCTTAGACGTCAGCAGGCTCTTTAATAAAGGAAACCAGGGTTGTGAAGGCCAAAAGGGAAACACAAAGATACCCGTAGCCTGGTCGCAAATTATTTATCGCAAGCATTTCAAGATTAATGGAAATGGAGGGAATGCGTAAAAAAATAATCCTGCCAGTTAATTGTAAAGGCGTCCACGCATATGGAGTCGGGATCTTGTCTCCATGATACGTAAGTAATATATTTAGCATTGGCCCGAGAAGCGATAAGATCTATAGAAGGTTGACCCAGCTGGCATATAATTAAATTAAAAGCCTTGGTTGTCAACTCCCATTCCGTATCCAGATTAATCTTTCTAGATTCTTTGTCAGCTTCATTATTATCTTTGGTATTAATTTAGGATGCAAAGAGCCAGATCTTTCTTTTCTCGCACCATTGCCAAATGTTTCTGGTTAGTTTATTTAGGTAAGGGTACTGTATACCTCCCATTCTATTAATGTAGCTAATCGCGGTAGTGTTATCTACTCGCAACAATATGCTACATTCGGTATGATCACGCACAAAGCATTTTAAAGCCAGAAAAACAGCTAATAATTCCAAATAATTAATATGGTATATCAATTCGTTTTCTTTTCAATTGCCGTTTATCTTAGAACCGTTACAGACAGCGCCCCACCCAGTACGTGAAGCGTCTGTGTAAATTTCAAAATCGTATTTTGAAGTGTCAATTTTGCCACCAAAATAAATCTTTTAGAACTACGTTACTCAGGAGGATTTTTGAGTCGTAATTGTCAGAGTTTCGGAGAGCTAAAAATTTTTGTCGCTCTAAAATTTTTGTGTATAGCCATCCATATCGTGCAGCCGGACATGCAGCAGTAAGAGTGCCAATTAATTGTGCAAATTCTCTTAAAAGGCACGAACGCAGTTTGGAAAAACGTTTTACCAGGTTTGCGATATTGTCGCGTTTTTCTTGTGGCAAAGATAGTGTCATATCCTGGGAGTTGTAAATAAAACCTAAGAATTTACAACATTGATGAGGCGTTAGCGAACTCTTTTCGTAGTTCACTATAAACCCTAAACATTCCAACAATTTTAAAGTTTCATGAACGTTATTAAGGCACTCTGAATAACTACTGCCGATACATAATATATTGTCCAAATATATAACATACTTGTGACCTTTTAAACGCAAATACGAGATTACTTCTTTCATTATTTTGCTGAAGGTTCTAGGGGCAACCGAAAGATCGTAAGGCATAGCGCAAAATTCATATGTGAGGGTATTCGACGTGAAATTGTCTTGGAATTGAAAACGTAAATATCTTTTTTTTTTTTTGGTCTATGGTAAGTCTATGGTAGCCATAAAACATTTAGGTGATATGAGTTCTATGGCAGTTCTGTGGTCTTCCATTTTAAAATGTATTTTAGGAATAAAATTATTCAATGATTTTAAGTTTAAGATAAATCTTTTGCTACCATTACTTTTAGAAGCCAAAATATACTGGAAATAAATTGGTCATGTAATTCGTTACATTGAGAAATTGCACCTAAGTCTATAAGTTTGCTTATAGCTAAAGTCATTTCGTCTCTTTCTAAACCTGACTAAGTGTTTTTCGGCTTTAGGGACTGAAATACCTTTCGACAAAAGGGTATAGGGAACCCATATTGTATCCATTCTAGTATGGTCTTATTACGAGTTATACGTTGCCAACAATTAAGGCGAGACTGTAAACGTGCAGCATGTACCTGTGCAGTCGAAGTGAAGGGCAGGTTATCCGAGGCAGAGCTTCACCGGTTCGCGATGTTCACTGCTGAGGATGTGAACTCCGTGTGGTTTCGAGTTCGAAGTCACAGGTTTCACTTGTGAGAGGGGCGCTGCTTTGCGAGGCGTATAGTTGTATGTTCTTTTGTGCCCTCCACGCCCCCCCCCCCCCCCCCTGTTCGACGGGTAGCGAAGAGGGCCTGTCCAGTTTCCCTGGGGTCGGCTTCGATTGAGTGTTGATGTCGAACTTGTTGTAGGTTTGGTCGTAGGTCCTCCTTTCTTTATTTGGGAACTTTGTTTTTCAATGGCCTTCGAGGCCTTAAATTTTTCCGGTAATGTATTCCCAAATAGAGTGTTGTCCCTTTCTTGGTCCTGAATAAGGTTTAAAAAGGATTTTTCGAGACTTGGGGTAATGGCTTTTGTTCGCACCTGAGTTTCCATGAAATGGAGATCAGCGAAGATACGACAACTATCACTTAATAATTTTATAGTCTGCGCTTTATCCGTGTTACTAGTGTCTGTGAGTAATAACGATATACCTCTATTTAGCGCCGTCATACCTACTCCAATCTGTTGTTGAAAGGTCTCGAGCTTCTTGTCACGGTTTCTTGATATGTCGTTGATTGCCGCCGTAATTTCGGGGTTCAATTTTCGTGCAAGGAGAATAAAGAAGAGGTCGTGAACACTTAAGCTGCAAAAAAAACATTGTGATTGTATGAATGAAAGTATTATAATATAATAATAATAACCCATGGCAACCGCTATCAATGACAAATGTCGTTTTGTATAAATAAAAATGTTTAACGACGAAAAATAGAAAAGTTACCATTTAGACATTAACAAACAACAAAAAACAACACAGTTTCAGAGCAAAATTTACAATGCGAACGTGGGTTCGCAAAATGTGGATTTGGAGGAAAATACATAACACATCTGTAAATGGCCGAGCCCAGCCGAAGAAACCTTGTGCGGCTGTGTCGGCAGCGGGATGCCCGGTCACCTAGCGCACGCCCACCACCCTTGCCCGACTCGCCCACCTCGCCCCAGCCTTCGGAGGATGAAGATTTTTTTGCACCACCGACATCTGGGCCCTCTAGCGACGATGCCGGGATATCGGCGTCTCTACCTATATTAAGATCTGCGAGGAGAGGACGCCCACCGCTGCCGGCACGCCTAGGACCAGCGGGACATTGTGCTTCGCCCACGGCCCCTGCTACTAGTGGTGTAGTGCGCTCAGATTTAATAGCAGCGATCGATTGAGTAGGTAAGTGTTAGTGACCAGCTACAGGAGCAGGTGAGGAGAGCTCTAGAGGATGCCTTTGCGGAGTATCGGTCTGCACCGATTTCCCTAAGACCATGCCTAACCCATTTGCCCATGCATAGACGTAACATTTCGCTTGTAAGTGCCCTAGACAATGTTTTAAAGCCACACTGGGAGACCAGTGTGGACTTATGTGATACCCATTCTATTTTGTACTGTGGAGCGGTGGCGGTGTGTCGGGTGGCAGGTGAAAGATTTCCTAATCTACATCGAGCCACCCAATCCACAAACGCTAAACCATTCTGGCAGTGCCGAATAGAGCGGCGTATAAATATGGCTAGGACACTCATAGCGAAATTGTTGTGCTTCCAGGCTGGAAACAACCGCCCGAGAGTTATGCGTTTCGTGGCCCAAGCCTTTGCAGGCATAGGAGTGGCTCCTGTAGACTAATGTGGCAGGGGTCGCGGAACGCATAGACTCCTGGAAGCAAAAAGTTTATGCAAGGGCAAGAGGATTCGCAGGTATAAGGCGAGAGCAGACAGATACCACGTATCGCACCTTCCAGACGAATCAAATGAGTGCATACCAGGCTTGGGAGCGCCTCCAAGAGAGAGTAGCTGACGTGCACTTGCCAAATGCGGCCGTGATGGCCGAGTTCTGGCGTAAAATTTTGTCAGCGCCCGTGAATCACTCCGAGTGCGAATGGTTCCGGGGTACAAAAGATTTGCTCCTCATTGATATGGCCATTTGCCAACAGGTGCGACGATCCAGAAAGAATGTCTCTATGGCCTGGATTGACTATAACAAGGCCTATGATTCGGTGCCTCATACATGGCTGGGGAGGGTGCTAAAGATGTACAGAGTACACCCGGCGCTATGTTCTTTCCTCGGTTCGTGTATGGGACAGTGGATCACAGTTCTTCGTCACCCAGGATGTGGAGGCCTTTCTGGTTCGTCGGACTTGATAAAGGGGTTGGTACGGGTTCGCGAGCGCAGTTTTTGGTCGTAGAAGTGTTAAGGGAACGCTGCTGCCCATTCCCTAGTTTTTCCTTAGTCGCCTTGTACGACACCCGATGGGATGAGATGGGTTGGTCCTATTCTAAGCCGGGAACCACGCGGCAAAAAATTAAAATACATAAAAAATTGTTGGAATCAATTCAGTAGCCGATTTAGAAAAAACTGCTTTTAGGTCTTGCGTTTATTATGTTACACCTTGTATATACCACTATGTAACAAGCTATATCAAAAAGTATTAATATAAAAATGTTGATTTTATTGATGATGATATAATTACTGCAAATGTTTTCATTTATGCGTGGGACGGTCGCATACCAGATGGACTGACGATCTTGTGAGGATCGCAGCAAGTCATTGGATGCAGGTAGTATCGGACCGGCTGCGCTGGAGAGCGATTGGGGAGGTCTATGTGCAGCAGTGAATACGTATAGGCTGAGATGATGATGATGATGATTATTATTACGCAAGGAATAAAATAACTGAGATGAGTCTATTGAACATTTTGGAGATGTAGACTACCTGGTATGCGCGTAGCGATCATGAGGTCCTGCGTACGAACCCTTAGTCGAAAAAGTTTTTTTTTTATTAGTTGTATTATCATAGTATTTGTAAGTATTATCAAGGATAAATTTACAGCTTTGCGAGTCTGGGATATGAGAAAGCCATTAGTTATAGTTCTACAGTATTCCAAGACAACCCGTAAGCTACAAACCTGCCTCCACTAATGCGTACTAGGGCTGCGTGGACAAGTATGACAAATTATTTCTTATTAACTGCACCCTTACGTACGTCTCATTTTACACCCTTACGTTTTTTTGAGGCAAAAGGTATCCTAAGTACTTCCCCTGGATAAAAATGTCCGTGTCGAATTTGACCACAATCTGTTCAATGGTTTGGGCGTGAAAAAGTAACAGACATACAGATAGACAGACAGAGTTACTTTCGAATTGATAATATTAGTATGAAGCTCAATTTATGAAATAAGGCTATTGCTCTGTAATGGGGCAAGAGAGGTAGATTTATTGAGTAAACAAAAACTTTTTGTTTACTCAAACTCCTGTGTTTTAAGTTAACCAATATCTAGCGTTCCCATAATAACAATAATCATAATAAATACTAAATAAAAGAATGTTCGGAAATCTAGACCACACATACAAGTAAAAAATAAAACAATTGTACACATACAACGCCTAACTTAAATAACGCAAGATCTCAGACACTTAATAAGATTTTTGCATTACAAATTGAGTATCAAAACCGACGGTCCAGTTTTTAAAGTTAATTATCATTTTCTTGAGAACTTAGATTTCCAAATTAACTACAAAATCAAGAATGTAATACCGTTTATTCAATTACAAACGATTTAACATAATCCTCCATGTTAAAATTTGTAATTGAATTAACGGTATCGATTTTAACCATGGTTAAACGTATTTAAATACAGCGGATCGAACAATTAGAATGAGTTACAGCAATTCAAATAAATTTGAGTCTTTAACACAAATCTGTTAATATTAAAAATAGTTGGAATCAACCCAGTGCCCGATTTAAAACAAAGTATTTAATCCTGTTACACCTTGTGTAACAAGAACATTGAGAAATATATTGAAGAATATTGACGGACAAAGAACTTTGTTAAAAAAAAGTATGTAGAAAAAATGATAAAGAAAAGTTAACTACATAACACGTATCAAGATGTGGGAGATCCACACTGCGGCTGGGAAAGTCTACTTCTGAAATAATTTTAGTTTAAAAATACCTTTTTGAAAACAAACATTTACAGCAAAACACAACAAAGATGTCTTACTTAGTTAAGGAGTTCCTATGGCTTCCTTCCGGCTGCATCATCAAACCCTAGACAACATCCGGGTCTAAAGTACTCGTCGAGATAAATTCCAACGAGCCCAAACACGGCGGAGTTATATTGAGTTGTTTGGCGATTCCGTTGGTCACCTTTTGGCGTCGTCATTAGACCTTGAATACAATATGGTTAAATATTACTAGTCATTACTAATGCAACAAGCTTAAACATAAGGAGATTGAAATAAAACTATTTTACGGATTTTATCGCGGTTTATTTTTGATTTCTAGTTCCAGACGTTTCGAGTGCTTTGCAGCACCCATGGTCACGGGAGGGTCGCGTGACCGGGTTTTATTTAATGTGTAATATTCGCGTAAATCTAAGAACTCAACATAAGGAGGTTACTTTGTACAGTTTACATGTTCCTATGGCCATCTTCTGACTCCATCATCAGACCAGCTCCATGGTACTATATTATTACATTATTACCGACTTTGCACACCTATGCCAAATTTCATGAAAAATGAATCACTAGATTTGAACTGCAAAGTCAGACAGACATACGAACATTGCTAGTTAAATAAAAGCTTGTAATTATGTTTTCTGTATGGGACAAATCTTTATGTGATCCACAATTATTTGTTTCGGTCTGGGTATTTGTGTATGTGAGATTTCATGTTTTTAAATGCACCCACGATACAGGAATAAACCCGCGTGTAGTTCGGGTCTTAGTACGAGTTTATTAAAATAAATTGTGTGCCTTTTTAATCTAGCTACGCATGATGTGGTTAATGATCACGAGGACCTGAACTCAAATTCTAAAACAGTGTTATTAGAGGTTGTATAAAATAAATAAAAAAGTAAACACCGTCACACCTATATTCCCCAAGTGGCAGAGGTGTAATAAGTACACCCACTTTTTGCCGAAAATGTTAGGTCCCATATAATAGGGGTGAACCTATTGCCATATATCGGGCACAATTCAAGACTAGGGACTGACACGGAGTTTTTCGAGAGAAAAACTTAATATACATGTATGTATATACAGAAAAAAATCACCCCCAGACCAACGAGTTAGTGGAGCTTTCATCTTGAAAAAATATTATTAGCAGTCCTGAAACTGGAATTATGGCCGCTATGATGGTGTTTTATTACATAGAGAGCTTACATCATTGGCAAAATGTGGGTTTACACAATAAAACTCTGCCTGCTTGAGGAATGTAGCAAACTAGTTTCTAATACAACAATAAAAAAAACATTTTCATATTTTTTCTGGTTGCCTCGTTGGTCTAATGGCAAAGCACATCGCTTGGTGATCACTAGGTCCTGGGTTCAAATCCTAGGCCGGACAAAAGAAGCTTTTCTAACGAAAACTTCCCAGTATGAGTCCGGGGTCTGGAATTGTGCCTGGTAAGTGGCAATAGGTTCGCCCTCTATTACATGGGACCCAAGATTGTCGGCGAAAAGTGGGTGTACTCAGTACACCTTTGCTACCCCCGCTTGGGGAATATAGGCTTGACGGTGTCATATTTTTTTGGTTAGTGCACGGTAGTGAAAACTTTTCTGCTAATAGCTGATAAGCCATGAGCAGAAACGTTTTCTTATATAATTCATAATTAAGTACTGAAGCGCTCACAAAGATTCAAAACGAAACAAGATTCCATTTCACTTATTTTACAGAATTTCGAACAATTATTTCGCGGGTTTCTGTTAATCCCTTTAAAGTGAGCGAAAACACAGACTGAGGTAGTAGAATTACTAGATGAATATCTTATTCCATTTCTACACCACATAGTACATTTAAGAATAACATTGGGCTCATAAAGTAGAATCTCTATAATGATCGCACGCAGGTAGTTATACAGGTATAGATTTAAACCCTGTCACCACTTGAACTGTCGTATTGGTCATATTCATTGAATAAAGAGACATAAAAGTTTTTTTTCCATTTTTTGATTGATCAAATTATGAGGAAATACTGGTATTCATTGTTTGACTCTTCGGACCACAAGTAAATGGTTTTCAACATCCGACTGAAAAGTCCTAAGTTCTGAAAATAAAATCATTTCCAATAAGCATGCTTTTTCAGGTTTATTGTGCCAACAAGATATAATCATCCTATTGACGATGATGAATGACAAGTTGTAAACTGCTGTAATATGACGTCGGTTGTCGTAGTTACTTTTCAAGAGGACCCAGAGAAAAAAGCTTTCGTATCAAAACGGCACCTTAGCAAAAAAACGTTTACGTCCTCTGATAGATCGCATCACAAATGTCCTAAAATAACTATAGCTTCTCACAGACCGATACCTTAATCTGTATATTTTCTTTGTGGGTTGTTCAACATGTGTCAGAAATAAAAAAATAATAGTAAAAAATAACATTTTTAAAAACATGATTTATGTAGCTAGCGTTGGTGCAATATCGGCTAATCAAAATTAAATCTGTATACAAAATTTCGTGTCTATGTTGCTGGAAGCAGATGATTTTCTTCGATTTCCAAATCTAGGTGTAGAATCTGGTCATGCATACCATAAAAATGCATTGTCCTCGGAACTTAACCCACTTTTCAATTTAGACTAACAGACTACAATTGCGACGAATGAGGGAACATTTACGCTATGTTACTCTTTACTGTTGACGTCTACGTCAAACAATGTTCGCTTTGAATTGACCTATCGATCGGATCATAAATGTTCTATTAACGTCCTTTAGTCCTTACACTCCGGTTTCTTGTGTTCTACTACATGTCACGGAAAAAAATATATACTTGGTCGAGTTTACGAATACGAATGACGGAGAATCTACGCTAAGTCACTCGTTACAGAGGGATTAGCACGAAAAGATTGACGTTAGCGTGACGCAAGCAAGTAAGCGTGCTTTATTTCATAAATTGTATGAAAAGGTTTGCATGACAAGTCGCTAATGTTACGCTGACATCAAAATTTTCGTCCTCAGCTCTCTGTTGACGTGTGACTCAAACAATTTTCGGTTTATAGTAGCCGATGGTTCGGACCATTAATATCCTAATAACCATAATCCTCACAGCCAGATTGCTTAATCGGTATATTTTGCTAGAGTACAATAACAAATGTTGTAGCATCCACGCTACGTCACTCGTTACTGTTGACGTCTACGTAAAACAATGTTCACTTTATAATGACCGACCGATCAAACCATGAATGTTCTAATAAACATGGTCCTCACAGTTCGTCCTTAATCGGTATATGTTTTGTTTTGTTTGTATTGTACAACATGTCACAGAAAAAAATATATACTGATTACAATAATGAAACATCTACGATACGTCACTCGTTAGTATTGACGTCTAGGTCAAACAATAGTCGCTTCATAATGACGTTCCAGTTTGCACTGGCAAGCTCATTTTCGCTCATTATTCTGTGTAAATGCTGGCTTGCTTTCACTCCACTGTGATAGACAGTATTGTTTACAGTTGCTAGGAAAGAATAACTAGATCCAGTGCTTACTACTATGGCAAAGCTTTAAAATTCATATGCATATCACGAAGAAACGTGTTGGTTGTCGAAATCAATATGTTTTTTTTGTAATCCATGTATCGGTGTGATCTACTTACTATACTGATTCACACATTAGAAATGTAAAAAAAATATGATAAATAAAAATATTAGACGTTTAAACTAAAACAAAGACATAGATGTAGTACATCTTTACTTTGCATCGACCAAGATTACCCAAATAAAAAAAAAACACCGTCTTGCGAAAACTGGATAAATGCGGTTCTCAGTTCTTCAAACCGTTTGTATGTAACACTCCATCAAAGCATCATCGTCAAACTTAATATTTTAATTTAGCTAAATGATATTTAAATATAATAATAATTAATTATTTATTGAGTTGTATCAGTGTTGCAATATTTCCTGACTCAACATCAATTAACACTAAGAACTCTTAGTGTAGGGACCTCCAAAAATAAAACAGATAAAGAAATATATATTGCAAGGAACGATGTCGTAAATTTGAGCCGAGGCCAGTGTATTAATTTAAGCTGCTCTGTAATTTTAGATGCAAAAATAACTGGATTCATACATATATATTAAAAAAAAACTCTTATATAATTTGGTCATTCAAATTGTTATAAAACGATCATTGTATAACAGCGCTTAAATAATTTTAGCGTGGAATTTTTTGCTATTATCAAAGTCACAGAAACACGCCGTTTCGAGGTTACAAAACAGCAGAGAAGTTAAGCGATTGCAAGTATCTGCGTGTTTCAAAAAGTACATTATTCTGTTGGTCCCAGTGGTCAATTAATAGGGTAGTCGTTAAGCCAAGTTGAAAGTTTTATGGGAGTCTTGATAAGTTTCAACAGCAGTTGGCCAGAAACCTGCTCCACCAATTTTGATAAGCTTTCCAGCTTTTTCCTTTCTTTAACCAATTCGCTAGATTGTGACCAATTCTGAGTCCGCGAGGTGGAGTATAAACTAATTTCTCTTACTTCGATTTGTGAGAGAGTACAGGCTGATTATATTGTTACGACTCGAACATAGCCCTATATATCGAAATTCCTTTATCAGGGGTAGTCGATTCTAAAACTATCGATCCGTCAATAATGATCACGAACCCGCTTTTGAGTGCTAAAACGTCTAGAAGTTTCCACCGTCGTGGTCTTGTCGTGGTAAACAAGTACCTAGTTCACATACTGAGTTCTAATTGAGTTTGAAATAAAACTATTTTTCCGGATTTTATCGCGGTTTATTTTGATTTTTAAGTTCCCGACGTTTCGAGTGCTTTGCAGCACCCATAGTCACGGGAAAGACTGAGGTGTTAGACGTCCAAAAGGCATAGTTGTTCCGGGGTACCCTCAAACTTCTTAATTATTTTTGTTTTTTAACTTAAAAATCAAAATAAACCGCGATAAAATCCGAAAAAATAGTTTTATTTCAAGTACCTACTTGTTCACGTACAATGAGGTATGTAATAATAATACCGCTTTGTGGAACGGGTAAGGGTTCACGTCCACTCAAGAACTTTCATACGTGTATAAAAAGAACATTCAGCGCGGCGACAATCTCTTTTAGGAAACGAAAGCGATCAAATCGAGAATAAGCAAACTAAGTAGATTACACCTGCGACTCAGCGACTTGGAAGCAGTAATTAAGAACTAGCAAGAGTAGTAGGTACTAGTAACCCCAGTGAGCAATGTGTAAAGTACGCGCTTGGTGACCGACGGCAGATGAAACGTTCCAAGGGTGATCAACTACTTCGGTGACAGGGCGCTAAAAAAATGCATTCCATACATTTTGAATAGTCTGCCGGCGGCCATAAGGGTGAGACAAATATAAAAAAAAATTAAAAGGAATTCGAAAAAGCATTACCTAAGTTTGTGGTAAGTTAGTACTACAATAATATTAAATTTATAGATTCAACTGACCCCGCAGTCAAACTGGTTGCACAGTTTTGTGGGGCATTATGTTGTGTTCGTAAATAAATAGTGTGTGTATATTTAGTGCTTGTGTGTACTTGCTTTCGACGTACTGTTTTGTGCGTACAGCGCCTAATAAAGTACTTCGCCCGTTATTGGGCATTTATTTACCCCGCTACGTAACTATATTATCTTTATTAAACTATTAGCCTAAGAGACATTTACTACACAAAATAAGTGCATTACCTTAATATACTAGGAGGGTTCAAAAAGTAGTGAGAACGACATACCCCTTAGTAAAAAAAAAAATACTGGCAGGCATAGCTCAGATAGATATTTTTAATATTAATAAAAAATAAAAATCTTCGATTCTCTTTTGTTTTTTTCTGAATGTAGTCATTTGTTTGCTTCATGTCGGAACGTGTTCTCGAAAATGGAGAAAAACGAAGTGCGAGCCGTTAATAAATACCTCTGTTTAAAAAAGTTAACGACGCAAGAGATTCATTGCGATTTGGAGGCAACATTAAGAGAGTCTACTCCGCCGTATTCCACTGTCGCAAGGTGGGCTTCTCACTTTCGAGTAGGGAGAACGAGCACGGAAGACCATCGACGTCAGTCACCCAAGAAAATGTTGTGAAAGTCGAGAAAATTGTATTGAGCGATCGAAGAGTTACCATCCGATACTTAATTCAAGAATCGGGCATTTCATATGGAAGTATTCAATCCATATTGAAACAATCTTTGAATATGAGAAAAGTCTCCGCAAAATGGGTGCCGAGAATGTTAACCGACAGTCAGAAACAAAATCGACTTGACATTTCGAAGATATTGTTGGGCAAGTTTCAAGAAGATTCTGAAAACTTTTTGTCTCGTTTCGTAACAATGGACGAAACATGGGTCCATCATTTTGATCCCGAGACAAAACAGCAATCTTCGCAATGGAAACGGCCATCATCACCGACCCCGAAGAAGTTTCGTGTCGTGGCATCGGCTGGCAAGGTTATGGCCTCAATATTTTGGGACTCAGAAGGAATATTGTTGATTGATTACCTGGAGCGTGAAACCACTATTACAGGCTAATATTATGCAGCTTTAATTCCCAAGTTGAGGAATGCCATCAAAGAGAAAAGGAGGGGGAAACTTCGAAGGGGCGTGCTGTTTCATCACGACAACGCACCCACGCACAAGTCGACAGTTGCGATGGCTACCATTCAGCAAGCTGGCTTCGAATTGGTTGACCACCCCCTTTATTCACCAGATCTGGCGGCTAGCGATTTTTATCTGTTCCCCAAATTGAAAAAATACTTAAGGGGAAACAGGTACGAAGACGATAACGAGGTGATGGATGCCGTGGAGAGCTTTTTGCAGGACCAAGACAAAACTTTTTTTGTGAAAGGGATTGAAGCCTTGGAATAGCGCTGGACTCGGTGTATAGAGAGACTCGGAAACTATGTAGAAAAATAAATTATTAAGTTATCAATAGTCATTATATTCTATCTCATTCTCACTACTTTTTGATCCCTCCTCGTAAGTATAGCATTTCTGCTCAAATATTACGAAAATACAATAAAATTTTAATTATTCTTATCCATAGTTTTCCAGTATCTGAGTCCCAACATAAAACTGATGAGATTAAATTAGTATGTATGATATATAGATAGGAAGTAACGGTTTTTATACTTCCACACAAATGGCGACGACATCAGGTCCCAAAGTAATAGGTGGCTACATTTTTTTATATTGTATCAGTAGAAAAAATGGTCTAGATGCGAAGCGTATGGTTATTACGAGGTTTGAATTCTATCGAAAAAGTGTCCATAAAATAATAGGCAGTTATCCTATTGCCTTAAAACCAACCGTTATTTGCAGACTCTGAACTCTTCAATTTATTACTTTAGTAGACTTACAGCTAATGCAATAAGTACAGAACGGCAAATAAACGAAGGCCATTTTCATGTTTGCACTAACAGAACACACAATCACACAAACATACTATGAGTCACAAGACCAACCAGGCAGTTTTTCTTCTGATATATAACGAAAAAAACTTTAAAAAAAACGGTAAACTGACTTCAAAAAGCAAAAAATAAATATTTGAAGTCGGTGCTGGTTGGTGCAGTCGGTTACTTGGCTTTTCTTTTAAAAGTTTTTATTTTACAATTTTAGGTGACGAGTGAATTATTTTGATATATTTATATACCGATATTATATTATTTTGCTGAACTCAGCAAAATAATATAATATCGGTATGTACAACTGTACAGTCAGGTACCTACAGGATTAATATAATGACTATAATAACGGAAGCTATACATTCGTGCTGTTCGCCGTTAAGGAGTTCCCTCTTGTATCTTCAAAGTCCAAGGTCCAATACCAATAACATTAAAATATGACCACCTCAAAACTATACTGAACCCAATGCAAAAAGAATCATCACTCGAAAGCCATTGCTTTGTATATACTAACACACACGGTGGTTTTTGATGCTCGAAGCTGACGATGTGATTTAGAATAATAATATATTTTAAACGTCACATTTCACCTATACTGGGATCACTGTCATTATAGTATGCCTGTAAAATTCAATATTACAAGTTATTTTAATCACGCACCAAACTCTTTCTTCTTTCCAAGCATATTTCCAATGCCACGTGATCAAATATTAATTTTAATGCTCATGCTTTGCATACACTGTGGCGTCATAAATATATTTTCTCTGTGGTTATATAAACTAACTATGCATAATGTACGCATATTTTAAACTTATTTCAACACTCAAAACCAATATGAAGACAAATGGATGCGATATTTCTAGTCATATTTTTTTTAAATTTAATAAGTCGTCTGGCTGAAAAATTGCTTTGGTTTTTATATCGTTCATCTAATATACTATAAGCCATCGTTTTTTAAGCTAGTGAAAGAACTGATGCTCTCATACATAACTTCGACCTCATCATCTGAGTGTGCCGAGGTCGGTGCGTATGCCTGTATGATTTTCAGAGAATATCTTTTAGATATTCTGAGTATCAGGTACGACATACTAGTGATGCTACAACGTTGTTTATGAATGACTTGTGGACAATAGACCCGACACCACCTTGGGACAATAGACCCGACACCACCTTGGGACTGCTGTTCGCCCTTCCGGGTAGTAGAACAAGTTGCCGGATTTTAAGGTTATCGCGTCCTCGCCCTCTCTTTGGACCTCTGATAAACCAACTATACTCCAGTGCAACTTGTCTATCTCTTCTTCCAACTCAACTAGCTTTTCATCTGTCCTCAATGTGCGCGCGCTGTATATCACCAGGCCCACTTTCCTTTGTTGGTGGTAGCCTAATCTCTGCTGGAGATTCTTCGCACTCCTTTTCCTGTCGTTACCATGGCTGTTACCGTGGCCAGGACGAATAGGACCGCCAGGGACTAGGGGCCTGGTTTAACTTTTTTTCTATAATAATGATTGGGGTGTTGGCCATACTCGCCACGCGGGCGGGTTGGCGAACGCAGTTTTGGTCGTAGAAATGTTAAGGGAACGCTGCTGCCCATTCCCTAGTTTTCCCTTAGTCGCCTTGTACTACACCCGATGGGATGAGATAGATTGATCCTATTATAAGCAGCGAACCACGCGGCATCACATTTATACCTACTTAAATATAACTCCCACATCATACGTAATCATCATACTAGGCACTACATTTCCACTATTTACTCTACACTGCACTTAGCCCTCATCACAGCCCATGCTGGTAAATATCATCAGTTCTAGTCTAAGCTTTTGCTCCTAGTACCGGGACATACTGCCTTATGCTGGCACCATATCGCTTGCTTCTCCTGATTCATCATAAAATCGCCTATTTTTCTAGAAAAGAATAAATCCTCTGCTAGCAACAGGGTCATAAGAGTTGCATGTCGCATAAACTCATATAAAACTTCTATCCTCCTGTCTTCTGCCTCTTGGTCTTGAACTTTCTTGATTACGTAAGTTCCATATTTTATTTTGTTCTATCTATCTATCTATAACCTCACGCCAGATCCCTTGCGGGGTAGGCAGAGAGTACAGAGTTCCAACAGGTTCTTTCCTTACATACCTCTCTGGCTTCCTCGACTCTCATAGTTCGTCTCATACACGCTCGCCGGTTACGGAGACTCTTGACTTTTCCATCAGATAAGACTCGGTTTATTTGGTCGTGGTAAGATAGTCTAGGTCTTCCCCGGTACCTGCATCCTTCCACTTTCACATTGTATATCTGTTTTGTCATTCTTTCCTCTGGCATTCTTTCTATATGCCCGAACCAACGGAGCATGCCCTTTCTCATCTTTACACCGATACTATCTTTCATACCTACTCGCTGTCTTACTATGCTGTTGCTAATGCGGTCGGTCAGCTTCACTCCGCACATCTTCCGCAGAGCTCGCATTTCTACCGCATTTATCCTACTTTCATTCTCCTTCTTACATACCCAGCTCTCGCTACCATATAACAGCGTTGGGACAAGAACTCCGTTATGTATGGCCAGCTGCGCCTTATGGCTTAAGTGCCGGCTCCCGAGTAGCTTTCCCATCGCACCATTCACTCTGTTCCCTGCACTCACTCTTCTCTCTATGTCAGCGGTGTATTTCCCATCCTTACTGAAGGCGCATCCAAGATATACAAACTCATTCACTTGCTCCAGCACATCGTTACCAACCACAATCCTTACATTCGTTCTGGTTTCTTCCCTTTCAAAAACCATAATCTTGGTTTTCTTCACATTCAAGTGTAAGCCATTGATCATGCAGTCGTCTTTCATAACTGTGACTAGTGTTTGCAGATCAGTGGCAGTTTTATTTTGTTCCTATTATAATGCTCCACAAGAGGTCGCAATGATAGGAAATGTAACCAATAGTCCTTCTAGGACAATGGACTTTGCAATCCGCGGTCGCTACACACGACACCTTAAGATGCCCGCGTCGGCGGCGCCTGCCTGGCATGGTCGTCATGTAAGGTTCGGTGTTTGTATGCAATAAAAAATGTTGCCTATTCAAAGTATAGGTTTATTCTAATCCAATAACATGGGTTACAAGGGTATACATATATATTGGTCTGTAAACTATTACACTACAGATAGAGTCGGAAGGTAGCTAAAGCAACATGTGAACTATATCTAACATGTGCCTAGTTGTTGTTCAAATTGTCAATACCTAAATAGAATTACTAAACCATAGTAACGTATTTATTATAGGTACTATGAGATACCGCGATATTTTTTATTGTAAAAATATTAATTTTTTGGCTTATATATAATATGTTTTTATCGATAAAGCTTTCGAATTTGTATGGGAAAACACAATGGTGGTATATGAATACTAGACGAGAATTTTTAAAACCCACCTATGTCATCAATGCCAAAACGAAATCTAAAGATTTAACGATGGCTTTGTCCCCTTTCCTATCACTAATATGTGTACTTATGATATAAGTGTAAGCAGTGCAAATATATAATTTTGTAAGCGCTCCGTCTATTGGGTATATTTGGTACCAGAAAGTACCTCTATGGTTCGAACCATGTAGAAACATTTTTAAATTGGTTACCTAAATGGTACCAGTAATGGTCCAGAAAAAGTGTACAGCTGAACTAGTTTATAATCCCTCTATTCATTTAAATCTTACCTCTATGCCTGAAATGATTGGATACGACATATATCAGCGTTAATAATTGGTGACAAAGTCTACTTGGCTTGTCTACAGAATAAGCAGTGAAAGTAATGATTTTGAAACACAGATATGTGAGCCGGTATTTAATATCTAAATGTTATGTTCACAAAGCGAGAATAAGATTTAAACAGAAACCTCTTACTGTTTCCACAAAGAAAATAATGTGTGATTCTTGAACATAGTTTGAGAAAATTAAACCCATAAATTACACTGTTGATAGATGTTGTTCTGAAAAGAATTTATAAAGTGCTCCAACTTGAATTATGTTACTTCTTAATTCGGTATTACTTAATTTTTATTGTTATAAGTTATTACTTCTTTTGTGAACTTAATTGAACCAGTTGCAGAACTTTAGCCTATAATTTATAAAGTATAATATATTAAAGAAAGTATGAGACGAGTTCGGTAAAGTTTATTTGGGCGTTTGTCTCGAAAGGTGGAATAGGATAGTTTTGACTTTGCTCTATGACCCGCCCGCGAAAACTGAAAACTCATAGCGCTCTGCGACCGCGGTGTTCTTGCGTTCACCAAGATTAAGCAGCCATCCACTTGGTTGGTCCGAAATGGGTGATCGTTTTTAGAATGTTCATATTTGAGCATCTCCGTGCTTCAGAAGGCATGCTATGTCATTGGTTACCTCTTAATGTGGTAGTCGATAAGCCAAGTTAGAAGCCTAAAAGGCGGCTTAATATGTTCCAACAGCAGGTGGCCACAAATCTGCCTCCACCGATCCGCACTGGATCCGCCTGGTGGAGTATGAGCTTATGTCTCTTGCCTCGATTTGTGGGTAAAGGCCTTTGTCCAGCACTGGGACCGTACAGGCTAATATTATGTACTCTAAAAAGTCTAGCTGTACTAACTTTACCTATTTTGCGTATATCATCTGCTATCGTCAATGATATCATCTCGACTACTTCTTTCATCTAGTGGCATATAATAGCAATCACGAGGTCTGACGGAATCCTAAGTTGGATAAAATGTAGTTTTCACAGGCCAAAAATTAGTCGCATTCCGGTGTCTGGAATCGTAATCGGTATAATGGGAATGCTATCTTTTAGGGATTTACCATCATCGGCGATATGTGGGTTTACTCAGCACCTGTGCAATTTTCACCATCTCATTTTTTCATAGCTCACTGAGCGACTCCGCCGTCCTGCTTGGAGAATATATGTAGGCGTGATGGCGTTAATTTTAATGTTACTTTTAACCTCTCATTCGCCTTGTTACATTGTTTTGAGACGACGCGTATTTCTATAACCTACCAGTTAATTTTCAACTAACTTATGATTCGCCAACATATTCTTCAATATTTCAAACGTAAAAAAATAATATTGATACATTTCCCTACGTTTCGTGTTTGAATCAACATTCGCAAAATCCCGTTCCATGAGAAACGTTCATAATATTTTAGCAGCCCCTATTCTGGAGTTTGAAATAATATTAGTTCAAGCTTAGTATTCATGGATGTTGTTGTCGTCGTTACATATTATAATGTATGTAATCGAAGATAGAAAGGAAAATAAATGGTTTAAAAGGTTACAAGGTTTGTGGTTGGAATGAATACTTCATGATTACTCTAGACAGTGGCTAATAAATTTCTGCCACCCCTACTAACCTTAGAAATTCAATACCCTAGTTTACAATCTTTTTAATTACATTTTCTTTGTCAATGAAATTGCAATTTTATGATTTGTCGTCATTCATGATTTAATGAAGTTTACACAAGAAATAGTCCTTGGGTGTATTTAAAAGCTAAACAAAGCTTAATCATGTACTACTTATAAGGTGGAGTAAGGTATGCCCTTAAAACAACTTACACTTGTATATAATAATTTCAGTTAGGCCGATGCCTTAATGGTAAGCGGTCGTGTTCACTAGAATCATAGTCGTTATTTGTGTGAAAATCAGTGGTGCTCAAAGTTTTATCTACTGTTGATTTTTATCTTGTATACAATTTATCTTTTCTCACAACTGCTTCGAAATGGATACAAGCCAGTGCAGCGTCTGTAATGATCTGCTATCTAATGGTGTGCATTGTACAGCATGCAATCAAGTGTTGCATTTTCACTGCGCGGGTATTACTGAGGCTGGCTTCCGGAAGCTGGGAGAAGCTAGGAAGCTCAATTGGCGCTGCCCTAAATGTAAGCAGATTGGCCCCTCTCATACGCCAACCTCGCCAAGATTGGAATCCACCGATCCATCCGTTTTACTTGAAATACGTACTCTGTTAACAAAATTATCTCCTCTGGAGGGATTAAAGGATGAAATCTTAGCGTTGAAGAGTGAATTTGCTGACCTGAAATCCTCCATCACCAAACAGTTTGCCGAAGTCGTTAAAGAATTTAGTAACAAAATTAGTGATATAGAATAACGTATCGTACAGGTCGAGAAAGTCCAAGGTCAGGTGGACCAAATTCAGGTGCGATTGGATAAATTGGAAGAAGACTCTCACAGTAGGGACCAATGGTCACGTATGAATAATATCGAAGTCAAAGGCTTACCACAAAATAGTAACGAAAATTTGTTTGAAGTCATCAGCAAAATAGGGACAAAGATAAACTATCCCATCACCAAAAACCAGATCAATTTCGTGACCAGAGTGCCAACGCGCGAAAAAGATCATATAAAACCAGTTATAGTCTGCTTTAGTAACCGGTATGTGAAGGAGGATTTTGTTGCGGCGGCCAGGTACGAATCCAAAACCTCTCCCCTCACAACTAGTCAAATGGGACTGTCAGGAAACCAACGAATTTACATTAATGACCATCTTACACCGATAAACAAACTTCTATTATCGAAGACTAAAATGGAGGCTGCCGAGATGCATTTTCGTTATGTTTGGGTCAAGCATGCAAAGATACATGCAAGAAAAACAGACACGTCACCAATAATAATAATAAAATCAGAAAGAGACTTAGCAAAATTAAAGTGAATTCTATTAAAACTACTCTTTTATACCCGTTCAAATATTTATTTACATTTAACTTAATTATAAAAAAATACAAATGGTCACTACAGTTTGAGAATCACTTGCCGCAGCGTGCTAGTTGCGTTTATCAATTAATACTGTGTCGCATCGTGGTGCATCTATGTAAGTACTTTAAACATTATCCTTATGCAGACAAACTATCTTATTGTAATTACAGCCTTATTTCGTGTATGTTATGGTTTGTTTTTCGCTACAGGTGGTTGTCGTTTAGGCCAATTTGTCGCTGGATGTCCTTATCTTTGCATTTTTTTATGCCTTTTGTTTTTATTCATAAGTCATTAGACGTGTGTTATTCAAAGTTATTTTTTGGTGGACACTGTGCACTGCTGTGCTCGCTGCATTCTATTCTTACCTGCAAATTATATTGTCAATTTGTCCAGAATTTTTCCTTCTTTTACGTATTTTTACTTATTTTTATTATAGATTCCTGTAGAAATGGCCACCCTTAGTATTTATTACCAGAATGTGCGTGGTCTGCGTACGAAAACGAACAATTTCTTTCGTAGCATGTGTATTAATAGCTACGATGTCATTGATTTGACAGAAACCTGGTTGGATGATAGTATTTACAACGGTGAGTTATTTGATGACCGGTACCTGGTATGTAGGAGAGATCGTGATTACTCTCGTACTGCACAAAAACGTGGTGGTGGTGTCTTAATTGCGGTTAGAAGCGACCTGGTGTCAGTGAAAAAACATGACTGGCGTAGCTCTGCTGAGGATATTTGGGTAACTTTGATTTTAAAAAGGTATAAGCCCTCTGTGACCTATAACCTACATATTTGCGCCCTTTATTTATGTAAAGAAAACCTCGGGAATACATACAACACACAGTTACATAATTTTACAAATAAACTTAATTACACAATTTCTACTCATCCGCTTGATAAATTTGTGGTATTGGGGGATTTCAACTTTGGCAGTGATGTTGACTTGTGTCATTTGGATACTGACAGCACTGAATTATTTCCCCAAAACATTACATGTCAGCATATAGTTGAATTCTTTGACACGGCCCTCACTTGTAACTTGTTGCAGTACAACAGTGAACGTAATATTAATAGAAGGTTACTAGATTTGGTGTTCTCTAACGACTTAGTGTCTGTTAATAAATGTGACTGCCCGCTGGCAGTGTCTGTTGACCTTCACCATACACCTTTAATTGTTCGTGCCGATTTTGTCGAGATTCATAAACTTTGTGCCACATCAACTAAAAGGTTTCTTTTCCACCGGGGTGACTATTTATCAATTAGTGCCGAACTAGACAAGGTGGATTGGGCAGAGTTGTTGAGTTCAAAATTGCTGGATGATGCTGTCAGTACCTTTTACGATAAACTATATGACTTCAGGGATAAATATATCCCGACAAAATCAGTACGTCAGTCTTCACATCCACCTTGGTATAATTCTGCTTTAATCAAAATTTTAAAAGAAAAATATAAATATCACAGGAAGTGATTATATGGTAATTTATCAGACTATCACTCATTTTCAATACTACGCAGTAGAGCTATAGAAGTAGAAAGATCCTGTTTTGATTCTTATATGGAGAGTATTAAAACCTTAATTACAAAAAATCCCAAGTCGTTCTGGTCTTATATCAAAAATAAAAGGAATAGCAGTACCTTCCCCAACGTAATGTTCTATGGTGACCTATGTGCCACTACAGGTGAGGAGATCACTAATTTATTTGCCACCTATTTTCATTCAAATTTTCAAGAACGCCCCTCATCTCTTGATGCTGGCACATCCAGTGAGCCTTGTCTTGGTGTTGGTTTATCGGGCATTAGTTCAATAGAGGTATCACATTCTCGAGTTTTAGAGTTATTGAAGTCCTTGAACCTCAGTAAGTCTGGAGGCCCCGATCAGATACCGCCAATATTCATTGTTAAATGTAGTGACAGCATTGTCATACCTCTATGTATATTATTTAAGAGATCGCTATCCGAGGGTGTAGTACCTAAACTTTGGAAAACTGCTTTTGTTACACCGATTTTCAAAAAGGGAAACAGATCGAACATTGAAAATTATCGGCCAATCTCTAAGATATGTCTGTTCTCGAAAATCCTAGAGCGAATTGTGTACACTGATGTGTACGCAGCAGTAAAAAGTTATCTGGGTGATGAACAGCATGGTTTCCTCAGGAAGCGCTCTACTACATCTTATTTAATCTTATCGCATGAATTTATTTCTGAAGGAATGGCGCAACATGCACAAGTAGACGTAATTTACACTGATTATAGTAAATGTTTTGATCGTGTTGACCACAGAATGCTCCTGAAAAAATTGACTTTAGCTGGAATACACGGAGACTTATATCGTTGGTTCTCTTCATATGTAGAGAAAAGGACTCAGGCCGTGGTACTTCTTGGATATATTTCTGGCTGGTGCCCTATTTATTCCATCAGGTGTGCCTCAGGGCTCTATCCTGGGACCTCTTTTATTCACATTATTTATCGCTGATATCAGATATTGTTTTGAACACTCCTATATCTTACCTTATGCTGATGACATGAAGATTCATAAAGTAGTGAGAAATATTTCTGACACGCATCTGTTACAAGCTGATCTTGATAGATTCCAAGACTACTGTTTTCTTAATAAACTCCAACTAAACGTCTCTAAATGCTTCCATGTTACTTTCACGCGGCAAAAGTCTATAATTGAGTCAGTCTATACTCTTTCCAACCAAAACGTCAGTAAAGTCAACAATATTAAGGATCTAGGAATTATACAAGCTCCTCTTTGACCAACATATCGCGGGCATTGTCAATAAAGCATCAAAAGCTCTAGGATTCATTATGAGAGTTACGGCATGTTTCCGCTCGCTTAAGCCTATTAAGATCCTATATTGTTCATTCGTACGCAGCCACTTAGAGTATGCATCTCAAATCTGGAACCCTCAATATGAAATTTATAGGTCTCGTATTGAAGGTATTCAGAAGAAATTTCTAAAGTTCCTTGATTTTAGGGCTCAGCAGTGCTCGGATGACTACACACATCGTTGCAGAAGGTATCACTTCCCTTTACTGTAGACGTCAAATTAGCGATATATGCTTTTTAATGAAAATTGCTAATGGCTCAGTAGATTCTGTAGAACTTGTATCCAAATTAGAATTCAATACTAATCAAATTGGTTTTCGACAAAGGCCATTACTGCATGTACCTTTTGCTGTGGCTAATTACAGACGTAACGCGTTTTTCATACAAAGTGCAAGTGACTTCAATAAGATACACCGGGACTTAAACATAGATTTATTCTGCTCCAATATTAGTATGGTAAGAAGGATATTAGCGAAACATATGTTTTAATATAAGGTAAGTATATATACTTTTTTTTATTCTCGCTATTATCTTTAACCTAAGTTACTTATAGTTGCACCTATCTATCTATTTATTTATTTTTGTCTGCGGCACGCGGCTGTCAAACTGTAGTATGCCTTAATAACTAAACCTTGCCTTAAAAATATCTACACTTAACTATAATTTAGATATTTATGTGTTTTGCCACTAGTTTGTCCTACTAGGTTTTTTTTTGTAAATAAGTAGTTTTGTGTTTGACTGTAGATTGTTGACCACTAACCTCTCGAACTATGTTTTGCGAATTCCTAGAATAGAACACAGCTTGTTTTTATCTTATTATCTGTTTGTAGAAGCTTGTAATTAGCAACTTGTATAACATGTTACATTACTATAGATTGTTATTAGTCTGTAAGCTTCTCTAAAATAATAAAATAAAATAAATAATTTAAGCCAAATTGTCCCCCCCCCCCCCCCCCAAATTTTCCCGCACTAGGCTCCAGCCTACTCAGCTTGCTGGTAAATGTGTCACTGCCGATTATAAAGTAGCCAGTAACACTTTCACTGCCGGACAGAATTTTGGCTTCTCTCACAAATCGAGGTGAGTGAGATAAAGTCATATCCCACCATGCAAACTCAGCATTGATTGGCGGAGGTAGGTAGATTTTTACCTAGATGGCCAAAACCTACCTGCACCAATCCGCCAACTGACTTGATAAGTTCCAAAAGCAGGTGGTGATTTAACTTATCAAGTTGCCTGTAAGGCATCCGACTACCATATGAAGTGGTAATCGGGACCAACGGCTTAACGTGAAACAATTTATTTAGCAGCAAGATATATAGAATAGAATCGAACAGACCATTTATTTTACTTCCTCGAACGATCGGTTTAATGCTAGCCAGTTAACGGTAGACCGTGCTAATTGCCCCATTAACACTTTGAGCCAAATTCCCCAAAGCGGTTACTAAGTTGTTAGTTGGACGACGCGTCTGTTGGCTTAAGCTTAACCTATCACCATGTTATTCATAAACGAGTATTAGTCTCGCTGTGTATTAAACTTGGTTTTGTCATATAAAATGTATGACAAATCCGAGTATTTTAATACTGAATGCAATTTTTATAAAAAAACGTAGCTCCATACTAGGAAATAAATTTATGTATGACGTTCTGAAAAATATGAAATTCACCCAAAGATTTGTCCAGTGTGGGTATAAAATTCGTGACTACCCGATCTAGTTAGTGGAGCGGTCTATATTGTAACCACTAAAGAAGCTGGCTGGAGTTTCCAGATAAATATTTGGTTTAAGGTCAAGAAATATTGAACGGAATCGAATACACAGTTATTCTTATTCCTGGGCCGATCGGTTAATACTGGCCGATTAACAGCAGGCCGCACTAATTGCCATATTCATGGTGAAACATGACTTGATTAGGTTCGTAGGATATTCCACCACGCGGATCCAGTGCGCTTTGGCGGAGGCAGGTTTGTGGCCACCTACTGGAGCTTATCGAAGCGCCTATAAGGCTTCCAACTCGGCTTAATGACTTTCGCAGTACGAGGTACCAACAGCTAAACGTGTCTTCGAAAGCACGAGTATGCTGGAATATGAAAATGCCGCAAATGGTTACCCATCTCAGGTCGACCGAGTCGAACGCAGCTTAACCTTGGTGATCGCTAAGAACACTACGGTCGCACTGCACTTCGACCACAATAATGTAGTTAAGGCTTATTTTGTTGCAAAGCAGTAATATACTGTTTGCTATTTCGTCATCAAAATGGCTGAAAGAAAAACCAATGGTGTGTACCTAATATCTATATCTGACTGATGCTGCTCATTTTGTTAATGCCATCTTTAATCATCTGTGTGTCATAACATACAAAATCAAAATGTGATCACTCACTCAAAAATACAAGGTTCCTCTGCGAACTATGCTAAGAACCAAGACTGAAGTCTCTCTAAAGAATATAATTTAGAACAACGTAATAAACATTAGAAAACTGAAGTGACAGTAGGTAGACCACATTAGCCGAAGAACTGACTACGGCTGGGGTAAACGAATTCTTAAGTGTAAACCAAGGATGAGCAAATGTAGTGTAAGACGCCCTCCGCAAGGGCTCTATAAATTATACTGTACAAATAATATAAACTGTTATTTACGCGATTGAAAGTTTTTATGTACATATGTTTTGGTCTTAGAAATAATCTAGAAGCCGGGTGCGCGTCAAATTGACGCACCGATTACTACCTGCGAAGCTAGTAGTTACATGTTTACACCAATAGTCAGTCTGTGACCGTCGTGCGGAATAACGTGTTTTGCGTGTTCTATGACGAACCAAACGGCGATAGTCAGTTATTTATTACGGCTCTTTGCGTGCAGTTGTTATGTCCGTTGTTATATCGGTGTGATCTGTAAGTGCTTAATATCGTTTGTTTAGTTGATTTAAATTGTTCCTTCGTGCTTTAATAGTGTTGTTAAATTTGTACATTTGTGGTTATTTGTTAAGTTTAGGAAGTTGTTAATTTTTTTTTTTTAATTGATATTTCGCTTCTGATCTAAAATCAGAAGTTGGATCTCAATCCGGGTCTTTTGCCTTATCCGTTTAGCTATCGTTTTCCCTTTTTGGATAGAGGAACAAATCAAAACCACCCATATTTTCTTATATATCCAGTTTGACTTTTTTGTATTGTGATATTAATTTATTTTCCTTGTAATCACTGTGTATAATCATGCCGAGAAAACGCGACCCATGTAGCAGAACACGACGATATCGGCAATCGCTCTCTCAACTCGCGTAATAGGCCGCGATCTCATTCACCCTCGCGGGTACATTCGTCGCTTTCACGATCTACGTTTAGGTGAAGACGAACGGATACGCACCCGCACCACGGTCGCGGTCCCGAGTACATGCACCCGCGCAATCGTGTTCCCGGTGACGATCACGTTCGCGGTCACGGCGACGTACCGATCGTGATCGTTCACGATCACGTTCAAGAAGTAGATCACCTACGCCTAGCGCAAATCTGGACCATACTTAAGATACGATTATATCTCGTTTAAAAACCATACCAACCGAAAATAATTTCGCGTCTACCCCCATACAATTACGGATAATATGTTTTTCCTCATTTGTATTCTTTTGTGACAATGTTAAGCATTTGTACTTTTTGTAATTATATGGTAATATGGCCTATAAGGATGTGTCATATCAGCTAATTATCATGCCGTGACAAATAAAATTTCTTTCTTCTAAGCCGTAAGGCATTTTTAGATATTCGAAATGACCTTCGGGAGTAAAAACGCGGTTTAGTCTATGGTCTATATCTTCTATTTTTAGTTGATGGAAGCCTGTTGCTATATCCATACAGTTAAAATATTTAGATTTACCAAGCGGTCTATGTGGTCATCGATAAGAGGCAGCAGAAAGCGTTCCTTAATTGTGATTGCGTTAAGCGCACGGCAAGTTACACACATGCGGTCCGAGCCGTCTTTCAATTTACTAAAATGATAGGGCTAGCGTAAGACGACTCAGATTCGCTGTTATTCCTTTATCCAAAAGTTCCTGAACAATCCGCCGTACACGTAACTTTTCGTCATGTGATAGCTTATACGGCCTAAAATAAACTGGGGTTTTACTGTTCAACCGAATGCTCAGCCTCCCAGTAGTCACCGTGGACACAGCCGTAACTACTATTGACACCATCCCTATAAAAGAACATATATACCAAAAAGGACGGGAACATTAATACAATCGTCCGGTACAACGATTAAGTCTACTTCTAAGAATATTTTATTAAACTTAATTAATAACGTAACATAATAAGTCGATTCAACATTCTGGTAGCACTTGATACGATGGAATTCGATTGCAGTCAAAATATTTAAGAACTGACTCACATAATAAAGAAACTTAATTGGCTATACGCGACAGGCATTCGTTGTTGTCCCAACGATTCGTGTCGCGCGCCCTATACGCATTGAACGCGAGAATTTTTAGAAAAAAAATCTCTTTTTGACTTTTTTCCGATCTACGATTTGAATCTAGTTCCGTTAGATCGTCAGCTTAATACGAGTATACTCTATTAGGCCAATGAATCCTCATTTGGTATTCAAATTTATTTGTTGAACTTGTTTCTTAAAGAGGGGCAGTGTCAACTCATAGCCTTTCTAATGGCATGCCATGTTCACCTCACGGGTAGATGTGTTTAGAAGTATTGCGAGGCAGCGTTTGTTTTAGTAAAATGAACAGACATTCATACACGTTAGATAATATTTTGGGTTTCAAGTAACATCAACTATAACAAAAACATATTGACTCATAACCTCTTATGCAAGGAAAGATAAAAAGCAATGCTAATACTCTTATCGAATAAATTTGGCATAATTTGTAGACGACATTACCGAAGTCAAGTGCTTAAAATATTTTTTTCAATATGAAACACGCATTTGAAAACGTTGTTATTGTTCTTACTTGTACGAATAGGCAAATACTCATGTAAGTAACTAAGCGTATTACAGTAATTGTCAAGAAGTAGGTCGACTGCCTCGTTGGTCTGACTGCCTCGTTGGTCTGGTGGCAAAGCGCATCGCCTTGTGATCACGAGGTCCTGGGTTCAAATCCTAGGTCGGACAAATGTAGTTTTTCTAACGAAAAATTCCCAGTATGAGTCCGGAGTCTGGAATTGTGCCCGGTATATGGCAATAGGCTCGCCCCCTATTATATGGGACCTAACATCGTCGGCGAAACGTGGGTGTACTTAGTACACCTCTGCCACCCCCTCTGGGGAATATAGGCGTGACGGTGTAAGTAGGTCACGATTCGAATAACTTTTATGTAAAAGAGTGGAGAGTACAATATTGAAAAACATTTTAGAATTTTACCCTAGAGTAAAGAATTGATTCATCAGCAATTAGGGCATAATTAACAACAAAATATTTTTTTTTTATTTTATCATTGTGGCCATACCTACCCTCGTCCTGATGACAAAAATTATTCTACGTCTGTTAACGGGGAGGCTACATTTATCCAAGTGATACGGCGATCTTTGAAAAATATTTGCGAAAGAAATCATGCTGCTGACAAGTTTCTGATAGTCCAGGTGAGTTTCAGATATTAATCAATTATACATTTATGGTTATTTTTTCTTACAGCCGTCGTCTTTCTGCTGATAGTAAATGAAATGAAATATAATTTCCTAACAGACGTCGGCAGCTTAGCAGCAATCTTGTGTATTTAAACTATTTTTTCTCTAGGTAAAGTTCTTTCACATTATTTTCACTGAACAAAATTCTTGCCATTTTGTATACGGTCCTTAGCTATTTCAAACCTGCTATATTTATAAGCATCAAAGTCAACAGGGTCATCAGGACAACTTTTCTCGAGCCTACCCTGGTATCAATCATGAACACCAGTATCTGTTTGGTCGCCATTTGGTGGTAATTTTTGCTATCAAAGTCCAGTCTGCAAATATATAGTTATCAAATATTCTTTTATCAGAATAAAATTTTAACAAAAAGCGATTTAGCTGGGCTACATGTCATACCGCATAAAGTATCTAAGTCAGTTATTAAATAAATCTAAAAAGGTAATATCTAATATGATGGTTTTATGAAGACAGTAAGCTATTACTAGAAAGCGTATGTTCTTCTATTTAATCTTGCGCAATAAGGAAGCATCTATATAACAAATTTATAAAATGTACTTTTTTTACTCAGAATGCCTTTGACGAGCTTGGAAACTGCTCTTTAGTTTTCTAAAATATGGAGCAGTCTCACAAACAATTGGATATAGACACGAAATGTCCTAATCCAAGAAATGATGTTCTGAAGATGTTTTAAAGGTTAGTATTATATAGACTGTTATTACTTATACGCAAGGGCCAATAATCATATCTAATCAAAAACAAAGTACATAAAACTAGAATTGAAGTCATCATTTTAATGGTGAGAGCTACCGTTTGTTAAACGACCTCACTTATGCCCGTTATGGTCATGTATCCGGAATATAAACTTTGTAGCTGAACTCGATGTCTCCTCCAGCTTATGGCAATAAATAGTGGTCTGGATTCCAATAACATGGCAACCCGCCCTCACTCTAGCTTCAACTCAGGTACGCCTACCTGGTTGCCTAAGACCTTGGTTTGAGATTACAGGAAAGGTGTTAGATGCGGGAGTGAGAGTAGAAAACGCTCGCTACTTAGGTCTTGCAGTTTAACCAAGACCAGCGCCTAGGATAGATTCGTTGCAGCTACAAACAACGGTTTCATTTCATTTGTTTAATATTTCGCACCAGCTACGTTTGTTTTTTTTATGGGGATAATTTGTTAAATATACGAATTGCGTGCGCGTGTGCAGATACCAATATTGTACTTTGTAACTGGTATATACATATATAACTACGTAGATAAGATGCGCCCGCGCAGCCATCCTTTAATTTGTATCCGTTCAATAAGAATTGTTTTGATTTCCTTGTCTCTGGTACCCTGCTAACAAAATCGTATATAGGATAACTACTCGCCATTGAGGGCTGTGACAGGTGATGACGATACTTCTACCAACTAAAATCCTCACCGTTCTCGAGCTAGACACTAGCTAGGGTGGGTTACGGAAACAAGTGTGCCCCCATCTGCGACATCCGCTAATTCCCCTTTTTTTTTATCGCAGTGATAACCCGCAGGGTAACCGTCCGTATTCGGGGAAACACGGAGGGGTATGTCAGAGTCGTTGATGCATCGACGGTTGGAGTGACCCGGCCGTCGATGCACCAAGTGCACCGACTAAAAACCCTGCGGTGACACACCACGGCCGCATAATGTCGGGGCTACGGGGACGAACAATCTTTACGCGGCCCCGACGCGGGCTGCCTTTTCAGGCCTCTCTTGGGAGCGTAAAGCGCTCTCTCTCCCTCTACTAGATGCCGCCTTGGTGTCACCCAACCCTCTTGAGCTGAGACGCAGACTCCCCCGAGTCTGCCACCCAAGTAATTCGGTAGAGACACTCATGAACCCGGACTTTGACATCCGAGGCCATGGGTAGCTCCACACCCCCACGCACCATCGGTGCACGAGCCGCCCTGCCACCGCCGCGCCACCACTCTGGTGGCATGCTGCAGCAGCCGGTCGGCCCGGTTCGGCCGGGCTAGGGACCCGAATGGGCCCCACCGCCCAGTAGGTGGTCGGGAGATTACGCAAACCTCAACCAACCACCGTACCACCGAGCTGATCTGTGCCACACCCCTAGGGGCGAGAGCCCGAACGGCTCCCTACCAGGGTCGGTGCCACCGGCTGCATCCAACTCTCTCTCCGAAGGGAGAGTGAGGGAGTAACCAGGCGCCACACCCACACCTTTCGCGCCCCATAAGCGCGTGAGCCTTCCAGCCGCCGCCACGATGCCCCTCTGGCAACTAGCAGCAGCAGCCGATCGGCCCAAAGGGGGCCCCACCGCCCAGCGGGCAGTCGGGAGGTCCTTCCCTCTACTAAAATGCGCGGCGGTCTAGCGCCGGGCTTTTGACCTCGACCGGCCACCTGAACGAGGCGCCACCTGCTGTACCCAACAGAGGGGCGCAGCCAGGCGCCATAACCTTCCGGCTAAAGCCAGGGGAAAAGGGAACTGGGCAGCAATAAGGAAAGGGAGGGATGGGACCGAGAGGGGACGGGTAAATGCGCTTACCCGTTTCTGGACTCGACTGTTTCTGTTATGTCTGTTCAAAAGGACCAGACCAATAGCAGGCAGCAACCACGAGCAGGATACAGTCACACTTGCCTTGGGAATCGTCGCGACCGTGCGCTACTCCCAAGACCACGCCAAATTGCTAACCGGGACAGACGAGCAAAATAGGCGAGAAGCTATGCCACTGCGCCTCGAAGGACGCGTGTGGTGGGATAGCCTTTCGCTCGCCCACCCGCTAATTTGCCTACTTTAACCCCTTTTTTTAATCAAGGTCCTTTTCTTAATAAAAGACGTGGCTATTAAGCCATGTTTGACTTTAACTTGATAGTTATTTGTTGCTTTTGCAAAGATTTTAATTTATGCACACTCGTGCATAAATTGAAGTTTTTGCAAAATAAATTAATAATTACTCCATTCATTGACAGGCAATTTACATCGACGTCAGAGCTAAAATCTTGTGGGGTCAGGGTTGTGGATGCCATTTCTCCTTGCGCAAACCCTCATGGGGGCTTGGAATACGGCATCATGACCTTCCAAATTAGCTACTTAGATTTCATGTGTGCCGAAAACGAAAAAAAAATACAGGTAAGTTTTTACCAACTCTATACTTGCACCCAGTCCTCTCGAAGATATTATGAAGCGAACGAGCGTTCAGCTCGATCAGTCTGAGTTGACCGTTTTTAAAATTTATACTCTTGATAAAATAATTGCATACGATCATCCAGGTATAGATAATAAGTCATTAAAAAAATTATAAACAGAATGAGGCAATTTATGAGTAGAGGAAACGAAAGAAGTTTGTAAGGAAAGGAACTTTGTACTTTTCCTGTCTACCCCGCAAGTAATCTAGTGCAGGGATATAGATAAATAATGAGAATATTTATAGTTGTTAATGTCCTTACAAGAATGAGAATCAGAATATTGTTTCATTTAAGAAAATCATTATAGTATTTCTGAGTAGTCAAGAAAGTAACAACAGCTCTACCACAACTTCAATTTGAGAGGAGGAGGTTTAATATATTTTAAGTTTGATTAAGTCTTTTTTACTAGCTATACATTATATAATATCAGCCCATACTGCCCACTGATGGGCAAAGGCCTTCTCTCACAAATCGGGGTAAGAAAGATTAGGTCATACTCCACCACGCCGACCCAGTGCCGATTGGTGGACGCAGGTTGTGGCCACCCGCTGTTGGAACTTATTAAGCCGCCTTTAAGGCTTCCAACTCGGCATAACGACTACCACATTAAATGGTAACCGGGACCAACGGTTTAACGTACCTTCCGAAGCACGAAGACGCTCGAATATGAAAATGCCACAAACGGGTACCCATCTCAGGCCAACCGAGTCGAACGCTGCTTAACCTTGGTGATCTGTAAGAACACCGCGGTTGCACAACGCTACGAGCGCCTCTATACATTACTGCTTTTATATCTGTGAATCGCACGTAGAACTGACGGCCGTTGGGGCAGAAAAGTTCTCGAGTGGCGACCTCGTACCAGAAGACGTGGTGTGGGCAGGCCCCCTACAAGGTGGAGCGATGACCTGGTGAAGGTCGCAGGTAAAAGCTGGATGCGTACCGCACAAAGCCGGTCGTTGTGGTGATCTTTGGGGAGGCCATTGTCCTGCAGTGGACGTCTTTCGGCTGATGATAATGAATAAATATATAGTAAATCTTTGACTGGAATGGGGACTATTTAAAGTATAATTTCTCTCTATTTAGCTAGTGTACTTACACTATACGAAAAACTGGGCGAAATTCTTAAGGGATCTTCTCAATCCAGTATCCACTTTCAGAATTCGTCGAAAACGGTGGGCTGGAATGCATGAAATCTAACAGCACAGCATTTCTTCGAGGTTTTGTAAGTTAAAATCAATCATGTATTTAAAATCATACCAAATTTGAAAAGTCTTTTTCAAAAATGAAATGGCCGACTTTTTAATACTTCACCGAATCTCATGTCTTGTTTAAGCTGTTTTCAAGAAAAAGAATGGCTGTGTTCTTGTGGTGTGGCACATATTAATTATGGCAGCTTCAAGCCACTTCATTCGTATGAATTTAGTTACCTACTAATGTATATTTGTCGAGCAATATTCATTATATTACTCGACAAATATACAAATTATATACATTTAAATTAATAACAGAACGACGTTCTTATTTTACAGGTTGATTAAGAGGTAACTGTCTGTTACACTGATGGTTCGTATTCAAAAGTTTAAAAATTCAAAAGGTTACAAGTCAAACAGGCATTTTTGGTCGTGACGTGATCAATCTTTGTATACGATGTCCTAGTCAATCCAAAAAATCCTCGTTAGACTCTAACATTAGATTTTATCTATCTATCTATCTATAACCTCACGCCAGATCCCTTGCGGGGTAGGCAGAGAGTACAGTTCCAACAGGTTCTTTATTAGATTTTACATCAGCTGAAACCGAAAAATTAATAGAAAGAAAGAAAGAAAGAAAAACGTTTAATGTGGTGGTTATTAATATAATGAGTTACATAATTATATATAAATCATACTGCCATCAAGCACGTATATTTAGGTATGGGTACCACATATGGCCCCGCCTCAGCGTTATGCTGGTTGAAGCAACCAGCGCTGGTATTCTGGTTAGGCCCTTGGAGTGACCACGGACTGTCACGCTAAATACACTCCTAGATTCATCATAATATACAAAAATCAAAACAAATTAAAAAACAAAAGCAAGTAAAACAGACAAAAATATGACACAATACTGAATTTGACAGAAAGCCAAAAAAAATTCATATAATAATAAAGCGAAATTAATTACAACACACAAAGATGATTGAATTGAAGATGCTCTGCTTACACTGGCAATCACAAACAAAGTACCGGTAATAAGGGTGGTTGATGACGGACATCTTTCTTGAATGTTGCTTTTGACTAGAAATATTTTTCAAAATAACGTGTGTATGTAGGCAAAATAATTTCATAAGCACAACAGACTAAAAAATATCCCTATAAATATAAAATAACCTGTGCGGTGATCTCCCACCGAACTGAATCTACAAACTCTAGTCCAATGAACCAAGGGTTCTGTACTCAAAATATCAGACGCAGTGGTCAACATACAAAATAATAAAAATAGGAAGCTGAACTTGAAGATTTTTTATGAGGGCTTAGCACGAAAAGATTGGGGTAGACGTGACGCTAGCGAGTTGATATGCTATCCTTGTCACACTACATATTCACTAAATAAACATGAATAAGACAGCACGCTTACTCGCTAACGTCACAATAACGTCAATCTTTTCGTGTCAAGCCCTCAGATTCTTCCCGTTGAAGCGTAGTTGTTGTACGCTCTTCTTTTTGCCCCTTGATGCTGTATTGGTCCCATAGAAAAAGAAAGAAAAAGAAAAATAATTTATTTTGTGCTCACACAACTAAATACAAAAGAATGAAACGAGTAACAAATGTAATTAACATGACAAAAGAGTAACAATGAAAAGGTAGAAATGCAAAGCAGTGATTGTGTGAGACCCAAAATTGATCCCTGCCTCAGCTAATTCCGCAGCTGTATTATGCTGCAGCGCTGATCTTCCGGCAGCAATATACATATACCATAGACAACAATGACAACAATGTCGTCACCCACACACCCACAAAAATCAGTTTCTCAAATGTTATTAATTATAAATCCAGTTCAAATATTGTGCATCAAAATATATTTGCATGTTTGAATGTCAAATGACTAAGGTGTTTTACTCATAGAGTATTTTGGTTACATGTATCTACAGCTGCGATCACAAATCTTGTTATACAGTAAAAAGCTACTGATTACGGATTTTAAGCAATGTTACTTCTATTATATTTCTTCTAATTGCATGAGACATTATTTTAAATAAAACGATAATGTATAAGATATTTGTTTAGTTTTTAGTACAGGAGAAATCATTTTATGCCTCGCTTATATATTTTTTTGTATGGGAATCAAAGCCGCAGTCTCTTGGTTTACTGTCAATAATATTTTTGTAGTCAATATAATAACATTAATGTAATAATATTATTAATGTATATTTTAATAATTTATTATAGCATGTGGACCCAATTGTTATAATATTTCCAGCTCTAATGTCACACCAACGCACCATATCTATGTCATCTATGGGCCAAAAGATTCTTGTCGCACTGTAAATGGCGTTGTACCTTACAACAAAGAGTGTCATCCTGTTTCCAACAGCAAACCCTCCTTTGATGTGTCCACAAAGTACGAGTACCACCTCGCTTAAACTCCTTTATTAGCGTTATTTGTTACTGCATGTTTATTACGGACTACCTCGTTGGTCTCGTAGCGAATGCGCTTTGGGGTCACGAGGTGCTCTGCTCAAATCCTAGCTCGGGCGAATATAGTATTTATGTCGAAAAAATTCGCAGTAACAGTAAGTAGTCTAGAATTGTGGCAAATAAGTATATGGAAAAAGATTCGGCCCCTATTACATGGAACCGAATATTATCGGCGAAAAGTGGGTGTACACAGTACTCTGCAACCTCCGCTTGGGGAATATCGAAGTGACGGTGTTAAAGTTTTATGAAATAAGTGATATTATTTAATATTAATATAAAGCAATACTTGTTACTGGATTTAGTCGCCTCATACAATCCGCTGTTAGTCCAACTTGTAGTGGAGAAATCGTATTCTTAATCCATTCTCCCAGAACATTATAATATTGGAGTTTTTATTATTACAAATTTGTATATTTTTGCGTTTTTTAATGTAATATTACTTTCTTTTTTGTTTTGTTTTTAAAAATCGTAGCCCCACACTAGGATTTATTCCTGTGTCGTGGGTGCGTTTACAAACATGAAAATTCACAAACACAAATAAATACCCAGACCGGAACAAATAATTGTGGATCACACAAAGATTTGTCCCGTGCGGGAATCGAACCCGCGACTATTAGACACAGTGGGTGGAGCAGCTCAAGCTCTTAACCACTGCGCTAAATCTTTAATCTGTGACATTTTCATTACAGGTGACCGCAATACCAATCGCAAACTTATTGATATATTCAGGAGTTACGACTTAATATTATATTTGTCGGCGCTGCCATCTTACATCGACTATTTGTCATCGGTGATTCGTCATCTGTCATCGCTTCACAACTTAACACACTCGAGCAATAATTAAAGGCATAGAGTATGTCTATGACAAGACTAAAAGATTACTAAAATGAAAATAACTGCTTGTCATTCCATTAACTGTGATTTTCGAATAATAAAATACGACATATTTTGTGACTTTAAGCAGATTTCATTAGATCCTTTTAATTAGATTACCGATAAATCATTAGAATTCGACCAATGTGTTCAATGTTTCCGCTTATTCATATGAAATGTTTGTCATTTGAATCAAAGTAATGTATCTATCTTTATAATACTAATTTAGTTTTTACTTTATTTTTTTGGTTAATATTATTTAAAAAAATAGAGGAGAAATTGTGAAAAATAATATTATCTTTTCAAATTCAATAACTAGTCCTATTGGAACGATCTGTTAGCGGATGAGCCACGGAACTAGCCGTTTCAAAAATAGAACAAAGACTTATCCATTTATCGATCTATATCATAACGCCAGATCCCTTACGGGGTAGGCAGAGAGTACAGAGTTCCAACAGGTTCTTTCATGGCATACCACTCTGGCTTCCTCCACTTTTACAGTTCTTCTCATACACGCTCGCTGGTCACGGAGACTCTTGATTTGTCCTTCAAATTGGACTCGGTCTATTTAGTCATGGTAAGATAGTATAGATCTTCCCCGGTACCTACATCCTTTCAATTTCGTATTATATATCTGTTTTGTCATTCATTCTTTTGACATTCTTTATATATGACCGAACCAACGGAACCTGCTCTTTCTTATCTTAACACCGACACTATCTTTCATACCTACTCGCTTTCTACGAAGGCTAATGACGGTGGTACTCTTTCCCATGTGTAAATCGGCGTCCTATGTGGTCACGGCTACCAAATAACATTATCTAACATTATAATAATATACTATCAGCCTATATTCTCCCACTGCTGGGCAAAGGCCTTCTCTTACAAATCGAGGTGAGAGAGATTAGGTCACACTCCACCACGCGGTCCCAGTGCGGATTGGTGGAGGCAGGTTTGTATCCACTTTCTGTTGGAACTTATCAAACCTTATAAGGCTTCCAAAATGGCTTAACGATTACTAAATTAATTGGTTGTCGGGACCAACGGCTTAACGTGCCTTATAAAGCACGGAGACAGTCGAATATGAAAATGCCACATACATAACCCACCTCAAGCCAAAGGTTTTGAACACTGCTCAACCTTGGTGGTCGGACACCGCAAGGGACGTCGCAACAAGATAACAACATTATTTTAATTACATATTTAGATGGTTTAAAAAAACAACATAGGTATTCAGAGTAAACTTATCAAATAAAATGTACAACAATACTGATCACAGTTTAGCACAGTCAGTATTAGATTGCAAAATATCGAACCATTCGCAACGAAATCACAGCTTCAACTCGTAGAACAGCTGGCTTACTTCACACTAACAACACTAGAACTAAGTGGATACATTAAGGGATACACATGTACGTAAACACACACCTGATTACTAAGTTTACTGTCCCATGTTCTTGAGGGAAGTTGTGCTGATTAGCAATAGAAGCATGGTCAAGGAGGTGATGACAGACGAAAGAAAGTTTAGATTTGGCCTAACATGCTATGGCTGTGGAGAAAAAGGGCATTTTAAGTTGGAATACACCGGCGATGTTAGCGACAATATTCAGACTTCAATGAGTATCTAAGCGACTTTGAAATAGTAACTCGATAACGATTTTAGTAATAGTGCACTAGTTACGTTGACAAGCACACATCAAAACTAAGACTATCCATTGTTCTATGCTCTTGAGGTGGAAGCGATCTGGAATAGCAATAGAGTGCATAAGGTCAGGAAGATGTAGACAGGCGAGAGGAAGCTTAGGTTTGGACTAACGTACTATAGCTGTATTAAGACTATCTAACACCTAGGTTGCCAAAGGCCACGTGTAGCTTTACCTAGGACAACGGGCTTGTATAGCTGGTGGCGATGCTTCTGGTCAATTATTTGTTATTCGGCTTGTTTCCGAATATAATATTCGTTCCAACCATGAAGTACTGTTGCAACTCTAGTGGAATATGAAAGAAAGAAAAGATATTTTATTAGCCAGCTAACAAGTACACCACAAAAATGAAATAAAAGTGATATGACAAAAATAAAAATAAAATGTACTTTTACTATTAGCCGCACTAATGGGGTAACACGCTGCGTAACCACAAGACAGCACTGATTTAAACTATTTGTTATTATAAGCAGTGACGTAATGGTCGGTCAGATAATCCGGTGCGGAAAAATGTTGGTTGTTTATTGATCCCCAATTATGGCGCCCATTTATTGATATCGAAAATGGAAAAAGGTCGACAATTATTTACTTAAATTTCCAATTTCGTAATGATAATGGTTTTTGGATATTTCTGTTAATATATAATCCATTTGTGTTTTCTGATTATTTTCTGTTAGATTTCTTGCTTAAGGGTTTTCTTTATTTTTAAAGCTTTCGATATTTTAAAGAGAATCACGAAAAACATTAATTTACCACGTTGGTCTTTTGGTGACTAGAGCAGTCGGTCTTGGGTTCGAATTTTTAGACGGACGAAGTTTTTGTATTGAAATCTAATCATTTTTTTTTTCAGAATTCATCGCAATTTATTTTTGAAATGTTGAGTTTTCAACATTTTGATCACGGGAATGACAAAGATTTTTGAAGTCCAAAATAATCTAAAAAAATACATTTTGATAGCAATCCGGAAAAGAAAATTATTAAGCTTTTTCAGAGGCGCTCGTAGCGCTGTGCGACCGCGGTGTTCTTACCGATCACCAAGGTTAAGCAGCGTTCGACTCGGTCGGCCTGAGATGGGTGACCGTTTGTGGCATTTTCATATTCGAGCGTCTCCGTGCTTCGGAAGGCACGTTAAGCCGTTGGTCCCGGTTACCACTTAATGTGGTAGTCGTTAAGTCGAGTTGGAAGCCTTAAAGGCGGCTTGATAAGTTCCAACAGCGGGTAGCCACAAAGCTGCCTCCACCAATCCGTACTGGGTCCGCGTGGTGGAGTATGACCTAATCTCTCTCACCTCGATTTGTGAGAGAAGGCCTTTGCCCAGCAGTGGGCAGTATAGGCTGATATTATTATTATATTATTATTATATATAAGCTTTTTCAATGTCCTGTGAAGAATCTATTAAGCTTGTATCGTCATGTAATGTTCGCCAAAAGATATTTAACAGGTAAAAAAATTTAGGCCGGCGATTTTTTATAGTGTTGTAAAAAGTTTAAATAAAAATATCACGCTGCTATAAATATTGACAACGGTTGTCGAGGTTCAGTTCACCACCGGACGATATCTGGAGCTCTACTACGAGTACATTTTGTACCGACGCGTATTTTTTCGTCTCTAAATCTACAATACCTGTTCTATAATCAATCTCATCAATCAGCCTATCGCTATCCACTGCTGGACATAGGCCTCTCCTAACACGCGCCATTGCACACGGTCCTCCGCCTTCCGCATCCAGTCTGTCTCAGCGACCTTTTTGAGGTCGTCGGTCCATCTAGCTGGGGGCCGTCTTACCTTACGCTTACCAAGTCGCGGTCTACTACAATACAAAAACAGTTAAACATCTTTTTGTTTTCAAGAATACGAAAAAAACTAACTAAAATTTTATAACAAATTGAACCAGAACACAAAATGAGGTGAATGTATTTTTTATATCTATATCATCACGCCAGATCCCTTACGGGGTAGGCAGAGAGTACAGAGTTCCAACAGGCTCTTTCCTTACATACCTCTCTGGCTTCCTCTACTCTCATAATTCGTCTCATACACGCTCGCCGGTTACGGAGACTCCTGACTTGTCCTTCAGATAAGACCCGGTCTATTTGGTCATGGTAAGATAGTCTAGGTCTTCCCCGGTACCTACATCCTTCCACTTTCGCGTTGTATATCAGTTTTGTCATTCTTTCTTCGGACATTCTTTCTATATGCCCGAACCAACGGAGCATACCCTTTCTCATCTTTACACCGATATTCTCTTTCATACCTATTTGCTTTCTTACTACGCTGTTGCGAATACGGTCGGTCAGCTTCACTCCGCACATCTTCCGCAGAGCTCGCATTTCCACCGCATTTATCCTACTTTCATTCTCCTTCTTACATACCCAGCTCTCGCTGCCATATAACAGCGTTGGGACAAGCACTCCATTATGTATGGCCAGCTGCGCTTTTCGGCTTAAGTGCCGGCTCCCAAGTAGCTTTCCCATCGCGCCATTCACTCTGTTCCCTGCACTCACTCTTCTCTCTATGTCAGCGGTGTATTTTCCATCCTTACTGAATGCGCATCCAAGATATACAAACTCATTCACTTGCTCCAGCACATCGTTCCCAACCACAATCCTTACATTCGTTCTGGTTTCTTCCCGTTCAAAAACCATAATTTTGGTTTTCTTCACATTCAAATGTAAGCCATTTTTCATGCAGTCGTCTTTCATAACTGTGACTAGTGATTGCAGATCAGTGGCTGTTGGCGCTATCAAAACCGCGTCATCTGCATATAGTAGATGATTTACCACTAGATCACTCATTTGTACACCTTCATTCATCGCTTTCAGTCTTTGAAGACTTTTATCCAAATATATTATAAACAGTCTAGCGGACAACACGCAACCCTGCTTGACGCCGATTTCAACGTCAAACCAGGGTGACATGTTACCACCCACCCGTACGCATGCCTTGCAGTCCACATAGGTGGACTGGACGGCCCGCAGCAGAGTGCCATTTATACCATACTCAGGCAAAATGTCCCAAAGTCTCTTTCGCACAACTCTATCAAACGCCTTCTCCAGATCCACAAAACCGCAGAAAACCTTCCGGCCCACTGCCAGATGCTTCTCTACGATGTTGCGAAGGGAGAAAACTTGATCCGAACATCCTCTTCCGGACCTGAAAGTATTTTTTATAGTTTAATAAAATATAGCCGGTCGTTGTAACTATATTGTACCGGTCTCTAGAGGAGGTCTTGTCCTGCAGTGGACATCTTACGGTTGAAGATACATAGGTAGATAAAACGTAGCCTCAAACTAGTAACACGATAACGCTTTTGTTCGACAGCGATTAAGATTCTATCTTGCGGAATTTTGTACCTGCGCACGCAGTATAATAGCATTTTCAGGAAGTTGTTAGGGCTGCTCCGCTTTTGCAGTGCCTCAGAGATATTTGCGAGAGCAGGCACTGATGGCTTTGCCGCCATCATGCGTAAGAAAACTGCATCACTACTGCGCAGGGTGCGGGACAGCCGTAACAGCATTCTGGGGATGGTGGCGAAGAGTGTGTCTTGTCGTATTCTTAAGCAGATGGTGTGGAGGATGATTAATTATGACCGTTATCTTTAATTGTTCGTCCTGCATACCTATGCTATATACAACTTGCACTGTTTTCGTTTTCTTCATTTCTTTGGATTCGATGTCCGTAAATAAAGAAATAATTATTATTATATTTATTATTTGAATGTAGAGCTACGGATCGATTACAGTTATACAAGGATCGTACGACGTAAGGAGTGTGGATGAGAATTTCACAAGCGCACACCAAGTACAGTGAATGAGCCATGATACCGATGTGTGTCGAGGAGTACTAAGAAGAAGAGAAGAGCCCCTCTGTCAATGTCATCCATGGGTATGGGTCAAAAAATCCTTGCCGCCTTGATCATGATATACAAAATAAACCAATATTTATTTACAATAACTTTGAATATAAAGAATGATTTGCCACATCAATTTAATACAGTTAAATTAATTTTGAGTAAGCGCGATAGTAAAAGTGAGTTTCCTTACACATGGTAGAGCTAAACCAATGGACGATATCTGATCGCATATCGCTACATGCATCCGCAGCGAAACGGGCGAGGCCGGATAATCCGATGCGGAATAATGTCAACTGAGTACTGAGCACAAATTCAGTAGTCAATTTATTGATATTGGAAAAATAAAAGGGTACTGTAGACTCCCTGTTGGTCTAGTGGCGTATAATGCGCGTGGCAATCACTAGGTCCTGCTAGGGTTGTAGGTAGGTCAACAGTTTTCAGCGTTGCGACGGCAACCATGATTATAATTATATGAGTGCGGCCCAGAAGGCGGCCACACCGATCGCATTGTCGGAAGCACATATCAAATCTTACTGCGTGCATGTATTAGGGCATACAAAGCATGATATAAAGAAGTGACGGTGCAGTGGCTACCGTTTATTGTTAAAACTTCGATCCCATTCTGGGTTTAACAATCAATCGATTTTGTGCTTACGCCGGGAGCAACAAACACTGCGTTACCGTGTTTTGGGTAGCAGGTCTCGGCTATAAGCGTGACGATACAGGACAACGGTTTTTGCACCATGCACCACAACAACTGCTGTGGCAGGTGTGGAAGTCTTTAAATCGGTTCCGCATTTAGGTACGTAGATGCAGGGCAAATTTGCGCACATGGGGATTCAAATAGCCAATAGTATATTTAATAGCCGGCGATTGCGGTGCGACGGACAGACCTTTGCTGGTCTGCTCCTTGTGACATATGACCTGAACTAAGGAAGACCTAAGTGTGGCTACGAATATCCCAAATGAGATGGCCTCTAACTCAGCTGTACAAATATGAATTATTGATTCGAAAACACTGACTTTTTTTCAGACCTAAACAAACATTTGTGGCGCACAAAAATTCGTTCTATGCGAGGATTAAACCTACGATTACTTGATCCAGTGAGTGAAACGCCAAAAGTTCTTACTACTAGATCGAGCCGTCGTCAAATTCTGCGGCAATAGAAATCAACAGTCTGTAAATTAAAGAAACTAGTTTTTATTGCATAGTCTATTGCCTTAATTTTGTGAATTGGGAAATTATATCACAGGCCGTCTAAATTTGTATATCACCAACTCCATTGTACCATATTATTACAATGCCATCTAGTTCTGACGTATGTTCAAAGTTTCAAGTATCGGAAAGACAGTTTAAAATCGTTTGCAAATTTTTTTACGAACAGATATCTTTCCAAAGCAAGTTGATAAAAACGAGTATTTTGACAAACAATGATGGAATAGGGAATAAGTCATAGCATTGCTCTATGCTATGAGTTTCAGGTGTTGATTGGTGTTGAAGCGACAAATAAATATTTATGATGGCCTGTTTCGAATGACATGAATCTCGGGTCAATTGATATAAATCTGTTAAAGATACGTCATTGTTTTGTTATATTTTGGAGTACCGAAAAAATATATGCAGACTGCCTCGTTAGTTTAATATTAATTATGTTTTTAGTAAATTAGTTTTCACGTTGCCTACCTACGTACGACTGCCTCGTTGGTCCAGTGGCAAAGCGCATCGCTTTGTAATCACGAGGGCCTAGGTTTAAATATTAGGTAGGACAAATGTAGTTTTTCTGACTAAAAAATACTAGTATGAGCCCGGGATCTGGAATTTTGCCCGGTATATGGCCAAAAACTCGCCCCCTATTACGTGGGACCTAACATTGTCGGCGAAAAGTGGGTGTACTCAGTACACCTCGTCCACCGCCACTTGGGGAATATTGGCGTGACAGTGTTTATTTTATTTTTTTAAGTTACACTTCATTTTTAGTTATTAGGTCATTCTTTCACTCAAGGAATCAATATCATTTGAATACGTCATGCCTATATTTCTCAGGTGGGGTAATTTCACTTGTATTGTAAACAATGCAGGAAAATGTGAAAAATCATGGCCTTACTACAGGCTGTGATTTACAACGTTTTAATTGGCGTTAATACCACGAATACATAATACGAAGGAAGTCGTACACAGGGCCATGAGAGCCTTTCAAGGACACGACCTTCAGCAATGAAGAATATGACTGAAGATGAAGACTGCCTCGTTGACAATTTATGTAATTGTGTAGATTAGGTCATTCTTTCACTATACGAATCAATATCGTCTCTAGTAAAAAAAAATTGTGTAACATAACAATGACGGTGTTGAAGTATTGCTTGGCAAAATGACCTAAAATTCTTCCACTTAAAGCCTCAATACCTCTTGTGCAAAAAAATATGATAAGAGAAAAATCATAGCATTGCTAGGCTGCGATGGACAGCGCTTTGATTGGTTAAGAAACGTGGAATAAATATTTATGATAGCCTGTTTCGGACGGTATTCGTCAAGACAAATCAAACAAGCCCAAACCCTACGGATATATTGACTACTTGAGTGGTTCCATTGGTCACCTTTTGACTTCATTATCAAACCCTGAACACTATTTGGTTGTAAAGTATCTTAAGCCGTAAAAGAATACAACAAAATAGGTAACTTTGTTTACATACTATATCATGCTGATATTATCCGTCTAAGTGGTATATAAAATCACACCAATATGCATTTGGTGAGTCTTTACCAGCCGGCATAAAGATATTAATCTTATTTTGGCTAAAGAAAAGCCTGGTAATCCTTTGATTTTCCTCTTAAGCGCTTACGGGCACTGCACAATAAAAAAATGTTTGGTTGCCCGTGTTAATATCCAGGTTGACGAAACCGACTTTAAATAGACTATCACTGGATAATGAAGGATTTTTAAGAGATTGTTTAAGACTACAAAACTTAATACTTAATGAAAGTTCTAGAACGAATGTGAACCCTCCAAGTACATCGATAGAAAAGTCCAGGTACATGGAACAATATTCGGCGACTCCCACAAAGCGGTATTATTATTCCATACCTATTTGTACGCTAACAAATAGGTGTTTACCGTGACCACCAGCGATAACAAAAGGGAGAAGTAAATTTTCTAGATGTTTTAACACTCAAACGCGGATTCTAGATGTTTCTTGTCGGATCGTTAGGTGACCTGAGGGTTGTAATGCGTTTTAAAATTAACATCCCCTGATTAGGGGTTTACGAGATATCGGGGTGTATTGAAGTCGTAACATTATAATTGGCCATGACCCTGTAAAACCCACAAAATATGATTGAAAATAAAAACAGAAAAGAAAAAAAGAGAATTAAATAAGAAAGACAAGTCCGCTAAGTTTAATTGCCGGATATTCTCAGTGGAAGCCACTTCTGATCCGGCGGTGGTTAAGTAGTAAAATTAGATAAAAACAAATGTAAATGCCCTCGCAGGGTTTATGCAAAATAAACTATTTGAATTTGACAGTGTTTTACAAGTTATGCAGCGCTGGCAAGCTCTTGGTTTAGGTTGTTGAAGATTTTATGGAGTGCAGACGCGGGCTTGGGGCACGACGCCATCTTTGCTACAATGCAGTTGGAAATCTTCTTAAAGGCGGCCGCTTTCTGTAAAATACAATTGGTCTATTAGTCAAAATCAAAAGTAGTTAGTACAAAACAACAGCCTGTAAAATTAATATGTTTTTATCCCGGTGATCCTTGTCAGAATATATTAGGACTACATTACTACATAACTCGAAATTAACGAAGACAAGACAAAGTTATTATGATCTACCTGCATAGCCGGAAATATTTATAAATATACCATCTACAGTACACGCATCTGTGAACTTATATTTGATATTTAAGTGTTATAATTTATTTCGCTTTCGTAATGAATTTGTAATCTTTGAAAAATAAATAAATTTTAAGCCGTACATCAGACTTACAGAAAAATAATTTAAAAGATCTTTTTATAAACAAGCCTTTATGCAAGCAATGGAAATATCTTGCTTTGTTGGGTGGTTCCATTGGTCATCTTCCGGCTTCATCATCAGACCTTGGATACCATCGGAGTCCATAGTACTTATCAAGAAAAATCTAACAAGCCCACTTACGATGTGGTTATGTTGAGTAATTAAATAGTTGGCCACCTTTTGGCTCAAGCAACAGACTGTGGATACCATCTGGGTGTAAAGTACTCATCAAGACCAATCCAACGAGCTTATGTTGAGTACTTGGGTGGTTCCATTGACCACCTTCCGACTTTATTATCAGACTCTGAGCATCCGCTTGTATATACTAGTCAATACTAATCTAACAAGCTTAAACACGAAAGGGTTATGTTGTGTAATTAACATGTTCCTATGGCCACTTTCTGATTCAATCATCAGACCAGCTTTATGGTAGCAAATTATTCTATTGTCAAAATACTTACATAGGTAAGCCAAATTTCAGCTTAATTGGATGAATGTTAAATAAAAGCTTGTAAAAATTATTGTATTTTCATCGGTCCTTGATCATCATCTCAGCGTATAGTCGTCCACTGCTGTATATAGGCCTCTCCAATCGCTATTTAGCTCAACCAATCCGATGCCACCTGCATCCCGACTTGCTGCAATCTTTCCAAGATCATCGATCCATCTGATAGGCGGCCATCCCACGCTGCGCTTGCCAATACGTGGTCTCCACTCTAGAATCTTTCTGCCCTAATGCTCACCCTATATGCGCGCTATGTGGCCCGTCCATTGCCACTTCAGCTTTCTGATTCTATGGGCTATGTGGGTGACATTGGTTCTTCTACGAATCTTCTCATTCCTGAGTTCGATCACGTAGAGAATAGCCGAGTATAATAGCTCTTTCCATAGCTAGACTCTAATACCTATTGTAAAAGACCACGAGCTTCTATATGAGACCTATTGTAAGAGACCACGTATCTGATCCGCATGTCATCACTGACAAACACATTGACTTTGGTTCTTGACACGTGTACCAATTTTCTAGTTAATCGGACGCCTAGAAGTTGGTGAAGATTGGGTTACATAGAAATTTAGACAGTTACAAGTCAAGCTGAAACATAAAAATTTATAGAGATTTTAACTCACCGGACCATGGGCATTGGTGGTGAGACAGCTGGATATATCCTCTTGTACATCACTTTTTTTAAAACATTCCAGCCCTCCGTTTTCAAAGAATTCTGAAAGCGGTATTAATATGTTACATCAAAGTTACATTTATTGTTTCATTTAAATACCAAATACCACTTATTGTTTATTCAATGCGATGGTTCATAATCATAGCTGTAACCGCCTGAGTCGGATTTATCCTACAAGTATATCCGTCTTTGTAGCGCCCTTGTCGTATTTATCGGATTTCTTGTTATATTCATTCGGATCTTTAGTGTTTGAATCCATTGAAAGCACTACATAGTAAGAAAAAAAAAGAGAAAAATTTGGTTTTTGACCAACACTATACAGCTTATTAGCTTACCCGGTTAAGCTGATGCTGGCACCATATAATTGAGTATTTGATTATTTCTTGTAATTGCGAAATATATTGTTTTTTTTATAAAAATATCTTACATTTTTTTTTTTAATTTGCAATTTATGCTCCAAACTTGCAAACTCCTTTAGTGCGCTGGAATAAACTAGATTGATTGTCGATTCAAAGCAATATGGAGATTTCAAATGCATTTCTGAAAAGTATTTCTCAATACGCACACATGCATGTACAAGTTTCATTGTTAGTTGAGGTATAAAAGTGCTTAAAAATGGAGTAAAAAAAATTAATTTGGAAATTTGGTTTTTGTATTGAACTTGTGAAGCAATTATTTAATCTAATTTAATGTCCGAGGACTTGCGTTATTTACGATACATGTTGTATAAGTTTTATAACAAAACTGTTCCTAGTTTTTTTTGTGTTATAGTAAAAATGTTACATTAAATTCAAAATCGAGGAGTGAGGGTGGAGGAAGCCAGAGAGATATGTAAGGATAGAACCTGTTGGAACTCTGTACTCTCTCCATACCCCGCTAAGGATCTGGCGTGATGATAAAATAAATAATTTTTGGAATAAGTTTTAAATAATTTTTGAAATTTAGTACCGAAAACACGCCGACGGTTCCCGAACAAACTCGAGCGCAGGTGACGTCACCATGTTAATTTCTACTCATCGTAGCACACAGCTGATACAGCGTTTTGACTTTTAATCGATTAAATTTTGTTACTATCGTCAACATTTGTCTGACGTCAGCATTCACTGCCTCGTTTATCTAATGGCAAAGTGCATCGCTTTGTGATCACGAGGTCTTGGGTTCAAATCCTAGGTAGGACAAATGTAGGTCTTCTAACGAAAAATTCCCAGTATGGGCCCGGAGTCTGGAATTGTGCGGTATATGGCTCGCCCCCTTTTACATGGGATCTAATATCGTCGACGAAAAGTGAGTAAGCTTAGTATACCTCTGCCACCCCCGCTTGGGGAATATGGGCGTGACGGTGTATATTATCGTCAATATATTGATAAATATATCAAAATAGTCGAAGCGAAAAACAAATCCCCGAACAATGTTTTAAATACCAGTTTATTTACTTATTGACCTGAAACCGAATAACATATTTTAGAAAATCTCTGTTTATAAATATATCCAAATCAGGTATATTATCAGAATAAGCTTTTATAAATCCTTTATCACACATGACTAAATAAAATTAGGGTACTATAAATAATTTTTTTTGCACTAAATTTCGGAAATTTTTAGTCAACTTACGTGCAAAAGCTATTGACACTACACAATCGTGAAATTTCTTTAACATTATGACGTCACACACATAGTGAGCAATCGTAACGCGTTAGCACTCACGCGATTCATTTTAAAATTTTGTCACTTATTAATTGTTTTTAATTAATAAAAAAATACACTTAAGAATTTTCACATCTACTGTTAATATAATTTATGATAAAGTTTTAAAATACATATAAAAATCGATATTTTTTTTCTAATACCCAATTACTAACTACAATATCGTAACCAACTTACCTGTAATCAACTTTCCGTTTTCTAAGCACCCAGAGTAAAAGGTGTGAGTCATAAACGAGACGATGATGGTGTACTGCTGATTGTGGTCACTGGTCATGCACGGATACACCGTATCGGTAAGTCTTTTCTGACAAGACTTGAGGGTTGTGGCGTTTGAGCATAGCCAGTCAATGAATTGTGCTTAGTTTACATAGGGAATACTGTGAAATCTCCAAGGGCCAATAGGACCACACTCGAGAAAAGTCTGAAGTAGATCGACAATTAAAATGGCAACTTAGTCTATATATGAATTTTACTATCTATCTATCTATCTATAACCTCACGCCAGATCCCTTGCGGGGTAGGCAGAGAGTACAGAGTTCCAACAGGTTCTTTCCTTGCATACCTCTCTGGCTTCCTCGACTCTCATAGTTCGTCTCATACACGCTCGCCGGTTACGGAGACTCTTGACTTTTCCATCAGATAAGACTTGGTATGTAAGGAAAGAACCTATTGGAACTCTGTACTCTTTGCCTACCCCGCGAGGGAGCTGGCGTGATGATATAGATAGATAGATAAGACTTGGTTTATTTTACCATCTATGGTTATTAATTGCCAAGAACTAATAAAGAAGAAACTAATGAGCACTTCACTCGTGGTTGAATTAGACCGTAAGTGTATTATAAGGAGTAGGGAAGCCGGTCGTTGAGATGATTTTTTGGGTAGGCCTTGTCCACTAGCGCCCGTCTTTTTGCTCATCATGAGGTAAATTTTCCCATTATAAGCAGTACCGACAGCGGGTCCGAAAATGCAAATCATTCCAACAACAAATACCGCTAATAGCGCTGATTCAATCGAGGTAGTAAGTACTCTAGTGCCAAATTAAAAGAGTGCTTGTTTGAGTAGGGTCTATACCCTACCCAAACGGATGCTACGGAACTACGAAACTGGATATCACTTTTTGGAATGTTAGTATCTGCAGTACCTATCAGTTCGACTACTGATAAATTTACATAATATGACTGTTTTGCATTAAAACAAAACAGGTATTATATGTTGGAGAAAACGCACAGCATAGAGTGAAGAAAGCACAATTAAATCGTTCGAAATATCGAGAATATGCGCTACATGTGTCATATTTCCAGCAATATATGTCAAAATTCTGTCATCACAGGGCGCGTTAATACAATTCCCGCCACTTTAACTGACAAGTGACATTAGATCTTCATCACCAGCAAGCTCCTTGAGCCTATGCTGTGCGTTTTCTCCAACATATAATACCTGTTTTGTTTTAATGCAAAATAGTCATATTATATGTCTTCAAAAACGCACAGCATAGAGTGAAGATTTGTTTGGTATCTGATGGTGAGCAGAACTGACATAGATTTCGTCAGACAATGAATGTCCATGAGATGCTAATGTGAACTATTAATGTTAAGGATATTATGGATCTATTTCTAATAAAAGTCCATATAATCAAGTGACTTGTTTTTTTTTTTTTTTAATTCAATTTGTGGTGATTAAGTCGTTTTCCATAAATACATCAACTAGCTGAAAAATTTAAATTACTATCTTATATACTATAATAAGTTGTAATAATATAGTTAGATATGAACTTCTCACAAAGGGTGAATGGTAATTATTATATAAAATTTACAAAAGGCTCTTTCTTTCTTCAATTAGATTGTAAAACAAGAAGTCAGAACCCTGTTATAATCATGTTAAAGTTATTTTCAACATGTAGGATATAGATAGTAAAGAAGAGTCAGATTATAAAACAAAATTAGTGCTTCTTATAAGGTTGGGATTAGTTTTTAATATCTAGAGGGTAGACAGAACCTCTTTAGTCAAGTTGAGGGTATTATGACCAATATGCATAATTATGTATGTAGTCATACATAATTATTAATACATAATAATTATTTTTAAAATGTGTAACACTGAGATCAATGACAATAAATATAATGTCTATTAATCTTTATAATATTAGGGATAAAGCAGTATTTAAAATTTTTATATAGACTCATGGAATAACTGCTAGGTCTATCAACTTTGCGCTTAAAGTATTTTGAGGTATCTGAACATTTTCAATGCCCTCTGCCCAGGATATCTTCAATAAGTCTATTGTCTCGTCACACCTAGTGTCACAGTTGAACGGACGCTTTCGATGCGTCGATGTTAGCTTTCTGAAGCTTGAATGTACCCAACCCGCTTTCATGGTTTGGAAGGCTCCTATGATAGAGATGAAGTCTGATAAGCCCTACTTATTCTCTTTGTTTTTGTTACATTTAATTTCTGTAGCTTTAGTGAGTTTTCTTATGTGATTTACTGGGTAGATATGACGGTCCCTATGTTGTAAAAGGTGCCAGCCTGCTTGTCTTTGGCCTTGTCTTGATTTCGGCCAGAAGTTATTGTGTTGTCAGTCTCTGTGGAGTTGTTCTCTGAAAGATTCAGAAGGGTTGTAGTTGAGCGGTTTGCAGCAATAATAATAAAATTAACACTGTTCTTCTGCTCTTGTGTTATATAGATTCTGAGCAGGGTGAGGGTCTTAGCCAGTTAAATAGTATTTTGTAACTCTGTCTGTCTGTGTAAACTGTTGGAACTCTGCACTCTCCGCCCACCCAGCGAGGGAGCCGGCGTGATGATATAGATAAATAGAAATAGTATATTAATATCCCATATAGGTGGCTTGGGTGGTTGAGGCCTGGAGTATGAGATTGCTCTCAAGACTTGCCAAATGAAGAAGGTCTTAAGGGAGGTCTTTGATGGTTGTCGCATAGTATGTGTGATAGTTTGTTTTCTAGATAGAGGTGGACCAGGAATAAGGCTGCATCTTTCCCTTCCCTCCTTAAGGGGGGGCCCAGTTGGGTATTTGATCTGCCCCCCCCCCTCAGCTTTCCAGGCTTGAATGAGTATCTTATCTACTTGTGTTATTGAGGTATTTTAGGACTCTGGGTATCATGAGGGGGAACACCCACATTGTTTAGAATTCCCGTTTTCTGACTGCAAGCATCGCAGAGGGGAGCACATCTTTTTAAGCTGTCTTTCGAATGTAACAATATGAAGTCAGTATGACAGCAGTCTCCTTTGTTGTGAGTAGGTCTGCATCTGAGAACTGAGAATTTTGAAGATGTTTACTGCTGTTGTTGGTAGCAGATGCCATTCTGGAATGGGTTCGCCCCGTGGGAGGTGGTCTGCTATAATAACCGCCCATACTGCCCACTAGGCAAAGGCCTTCTTTCACAAATCGAGGTGAGAGGTTAGGTCATACTCCACCACGCGGACCCAGTGCGGATTGGTGGAGGCAGGTTTGTGGCCACCTGCTGTTGGATCTTATCAAGCCACCTATAAGGCTTCCAACTAGGCTTAACGACTACCACACCATGTGGTAGCTGGAACCAACGGTTTAACGTGCCTTCCGAAGCACGGAGACACTTGAATATAAAATGCCACAAACGGTCACCCATCTCAGGTCGACCGGGTCGAACGCTGCTTAACCTTGGTTATCGGTACGAACACCGCGGTCGCCCAGCGCTCCGAGCGCTTGAGGCGGCGGTCTGTTATACCATTTAATTTTCCCGGCAGGTGATTTGCCATCATACATATGTTTCGTGAGCTGTATAGGTCCCACAGTCTGGTTGTTAGTTCCAGCAGTCTGATAGACCGGGTGCTGCCTTGATTACAGATGTGAGCAAGCAGTGTTCTGTTGTCTGATTGGACCAGAATATGGTGTTTTTCAGTAAAGCACCATGTGGCATGGCTATGGTGAAAACAGCATAAATTTCTTTTAGGTTTGTTATTGGTTGCTCAGGTATGCTTTCCAGCCCGCATCCGCTGCGTCTGTTGTCAAGAAATGTGTTATTTCTCTCGAAATGGGGTTGGCTTGCAGTTTGCTGCCTCCAACCACCACTTTACATCCTGGCGTATGTTGAAGCACAGTTCTATTTTCTGGCCTCTTTGGGCAAACTTTTCAGAGAGAGTTGTGCTCTGCGACAGTATAACCTGCCCTGGGTGACCACATGTTTGGCAAAGTATAACATGCCCATCACATTATGAAGCTCCTCCGGTGAGCATTGGTTTAGTTTAAAGTCCTTATCAGAAAGCTTTTATTTTGAGAACCTTGTTTTGGTTAGGCTATTGTTTGGTTTGGAGTGTTCTATATCAAGCCTCGGTATTCCACCGGTGGGTCTAAGTGCTTGAGTTTTGATGGTGTACATGTCAGCCCAGGGCCTCCAAGAAGGCGAGTGTCTCCGCGACCTGCGCCATTAGTTTGTCCATGCTCTGGTAGCCCAGTAGGTAGTTGTCTAAGAATACTAGGAGACGAAGCCACGGTTTCGAAGGGTCCCATGCCACGGTTTCGAAGGGTTTCCGCAACCCAGTTCAAAGCCGTTGCGAATGTATGGGGCGCTGATGACAGGCCCAATTGTAGGTTATGCATATAAATCATCTGTTGTTTCCGCAACACACAGGTGTAGGTATGCCTGATGGAGATTCATTTTCACCAACCAGTCCTTGGGTTCAAGAAGGTTGATTATGTCTTGATGTGATATTAGTTGGAAGTGTTTTTTGTAATAATGAAAGCATTTATTGTGCTGATGTCAAAGATTGGTCTGTCTGTAGTTAGGTCTTTCTAAACTTTTTAGAATGTAATTGGAGGGGTATGGCAAGCATGTGCTACTTTTTTTTTTTTTTTTTTTTTTATTATCAAAAATTAGCTAGTAGCTGGCTTGGCTGAATTTAATAATGAATTGATTGGCCTTCAAGTTGAACTCAACTTTTCCAGGCTTGTCATGCTTGTTTTGTGTTCACGTATGAGGTATCTCAATTGTGATGTTGGTAAAAGGGCTCGGCCCTTGTGCTGTTATAGTTACTTTGCATTTTGGGCGAGCTGGTGGATATAGCTAGATCTGAGAACCTCCTAGAGATTGAATAATAGGCTGTAGTGCATTTCTATCAAGCAGATATTCAGAACTAAGTGGAATGATGTAGTCCTTTTAAGTTTCTGGTTACCTATTTGTTTTAGGGTGCGGTTCAGCTGATCTCATTGCATTTGAAATGTTTTCCACAGACAATTTGCATTGTGGTTGTTCAGTTTTTTATTGAAACTTGGTGAGCTAGGTACAAAACCTTATGAGGCTTTTCCAAAAAAAAAAATTGTGTGCAACTGTTTTGAATTGGTACAGGTCCAGTCGATAACTGTCTGCGATCTAAGACCTTGTTAGACAGACCTGCAAGTAGGGTCTCTGTTGGGGTCAAATAAACCATGATTTTATTGAAGTAGCATAGCACTCCTGATGACATTGCCACTCTATGCCATTTCCTCCGGGGAATTTCGAATTGTTGCAATATTTAATTCAGCAAAACATTGTTTATTGCTGTTTTTGTCTGTTTAGGCCTACCCTATGTTCACACGAGTGCTCCCTTAATGCGCGTTAGTAGTGTTTGAATTACATAATTAGTGAACCATATATATAAATATAGATTTTGAAAGCGCTGTACATTGCTTCAGCATCTCGCTTGAAGAAAAAAGCGTATGTCCGTAAGGTATCGCTCTCAGTTATTAATTTCGGTGTAGGTGGTATGGGTACTTGGGTTTGCATCTTTATTTTGAGTTGCATTCATATAAACAGGTAATTGCGATGAATAATTGGAAATATAAGACATTAAAATGTCGACATGCCGATCAGTTTCGACTATTTGTACTTGCGTTTACGGAATAAAGTACGAAAACGCTTACTTGGTAAGGGTGATGCTGGGCCTACCTCAAACTCCGAGGATGAGGAGATACCTTCCGATGTCCCCGAACTCGGAATCAAGATATGTTCTCCCTCCGGAGCAGCATCTCGCCCCGGCGTTCTGATTCGTTACCTGTTGGCTCCATTTTCAACAAAAGAAGAAACAATGCTGTGCTTGAGGAGAAAAAATATCACCAACACTCACTTAACACTTTAGAGTTGACTTTGACACGGTGTTTTAGTGAGTAGAATAAAATTTTTCGGCTTTTTTATATTGGAAGAGAAATGTTTTCGTGCACTATAAACGATTTAAAAGATGCTAATGTCACTTGTCAGTTAAAGTGGCGGGAATTGTATTAACGCGCCCTGTGATGACAGAATTTTGACATATATTGCTGGAAATATGACACATGTAGCGCATATTCTCGATATTTCGAACGATTTAATTGTGCTTTCTTCACTCTATGCTGTGCGTTTTTGAAGACATATAATACTGGACTACCTCACGATAATTATTTTATTTTATTAAATATTAAGGCATATGGCCATTATCTATCACTGATAATAGAAATAAAATTAAACGCATAAAAAAGCGAATTAATATTGATTTGTGTTCTGAGCTATGTTTATAGTTTTAAGCCTCCAACTCATCGGAACGATCATCAAACAAATAGACAGGAAATCGAGTTAAAATTATGCTAAGCCCCTATGTTTGTGCTAAGTCTTGAGTAGTATGCGAACGGTAAAATAAAAGATTAATAGAACGATAATTAATCTTATATCATGAAAAAGTCAAGAGTCTCCGTAACCGGCGAGCGTGTATGAGTCGAACTATGAGAGTCGAGGAAGCCAGAGAGGTATGTAAGGAAAAAACCTATTGGAACTCTGTACTCTCTGCCTACCCCGCAAGGGATCTGGCGTGAGGTTATAGATAGATAGATAGAACGATAATTTCTTACCCACTCACCAAGTTCAGTCCATCACCTTTTGGGTTGGCACTTTTCATAGCCGCCGTCAAGTCTTTGTATAGCTGGCCCGCAAATAAGTAGCTGGGGTAGCAGTCTTGGAGTTCGTCAAAACCTTTTTAAAAACAGAAATAATATAGTATTACCCCTATGCCGGTGTGTACAGTATACTCACATATCATCGAAAATATACTCGTAAGGTATCAATGTTATAAGGAACAAATTCATTTGCCATTATATCGGACACAATTCTGAACTCCAAGCTGCTATTGAGAATTTTTCTATAGAAAAACTACGATATGTTAGGCCTTAAATTTGAACCCAGGTCGTTGTGGTTATCAGTCGCACTGTTGGCTACTGTAACTGGCAAACGTGTATGAGACGAACTAAGAGAGTGTAGAAAGCCAGAGCAGTCTGTAAGGAAATACCCTGTTGGAAAACTATACTCTCTGCCTAACCCGCAATGAATCTAGGGTGATGATATAGATAGGTTTACTACTAGATCAACGACCGAGCAACTGTCGCGCTTCTGTCGCGCTGCGTCAGCTATGTGGCTTAAGTGATTAATTATCTCGGGATGGATTACATGGCCTCTAACCCACAGCAACATTTCTTTTCTATCATCATCGTCATCATCAACAGTTGTAACACGATTGACGATTTTGCGCAGTGGGTAAGAGCTTAATACGCTACGCCCACTGGGTCGATTAGTTGCGGGTTCAATTCCCGCACGGGACAAATCTTTGTGTCACCCACTTTTATTTGTTTCGGTCTGGTTATTTGTGTTTGTGAAATTTCATGTTTGTAAACGCACCCACGATACAGGAATAAATCCTAGTGTCACCCACGTATTAAAAAAACGTTGCAATGGACGTCCTTCAGCAAACGACAAAGGCCTCCCCAAAAGATCGCCAAGATTCTGTCCATCAAGAATCATTGCTTTATATATTTCTTAAATTTTAAGATTTTTACTAGGATACCTAATCTGTGGAAATTTGTATCACTGCGCGCACAGACAGTTCGTTACGTGATCCAGAAATATTATTTTTTTCCGGCTTTTACGGTGCTATAACCGCAACCTCAATACATAAATTATCCCTAGCGTAGGGTAAAAAATTTAGACTATGACTATTTCCTTTTAATCTCTAAACTCACTCTATTAGCTCTGAATAAGTAATATATAGAAAACACCTGGACTTGTGGAAACTTGTCAGTGTCGTTATTCGATATGCAAAGACTTGTAAAAGATTCTCTCAACGTTGGGATTAAGTCAGCACCGAAGAGTATAGCAGATTTTCCTTTGTCTTCTCCATTGGGAAAGGCGAGGACAGCTGGAATGAAATAAACTATGTCAGCATATCGTAATTATTTCCCAACTAGTTTCTGCCCGTGACTTCGTCCACGTTGATTTTAGACCGGAACTTTACATTTTTCCGGGATAAAAAGTATTCTGTATTAATGCAGGTAATAATTATGTGTGCCAAATTTCACCTAAATCCGTTATTGCGTCATTGAGTAACAAACATCCAAACATATCAAATTTTACATTTATAATATTAGTAGGATAGTAGAATAAGCAGGATAGCAGATAACTCAATAGATTATAAAGAATCTGTTCTCTTTTTGTAAAAAGTACGTCATCCTGTTACTTTACGAATTTCGGAGACATTATGTTGATGTAGGATAGATGGCGCTCGACGTCATAGTAAGATCGACTCTGTGTTATTTAAATTATAAAAAATATAATTCGACATACAATCAATAAAAAAAAACATCTTATACGATCTAAATAGTGCTAAAGTTACTGTCTATATATAGACAGTAACTTTAGCACTATTTATATACTTACTGGGGGTCTGTCCAAGAGCGTGCTCGTCGCGACCCCTGCCAGTCATTATGGCTGCAATCTTGGACCGAAGACGTACCGCAGTGCGGGCTAGGGCGTCCCCCCGAGGCGACGCGTACCGGCCCGCCCCCGTCGGTACGAATATAGGTGGAAGCGGCGATGGGGGCCGCCACCCATCACGCCGGGCCCGAACTGGCGAGTCGTGGGGTGCAGAGTGCCGAATAGGCACTTGGAATGTAAGAGGTGGTATGGAAGATAAGATGCATGAGGTGATTGATGTAATGAAAGAGAGACGCCTGGAAGCTCTGTGTGTAACAGAGACTAAGCGGAGGGGCAGTGAAACCTGTGATCTGCCTGATGGAACGATGGCTCTGTGGTCTGGTGTACCGCAGAGCAGTCGTGCCAGCATGGGGGTGGGTATCTTGCTGTCCCGTCGCCTGGCCTCTGGAGTGAGAGATTATGGCCTGTGCGATGCGAGACTTCTCTGGGTCCGTTTAAAACTGGGTGTCACTAGAGTATTTTTGGTCGCAGCGTATGCTCCCGTAAGCTCGTCGACACCCCAGGACCTTGAGAAGTTTTGGGATAATGTCAGGGAAGTTCTGGATTTGGCTGAGGCTAACGAAAAGGTGATTCTGTGTGGCGATCTGAAGGGATGGGTAGGAACCAGGCGGCAAACTTGCGACGCTGCTCTGGGTCCTTATGGTGATAAGAGAGTGAACGATGCAGGTAAGCTCATTGTAGATGTTTGTTTGGAAAGGGGTCTCCTTGTGTCTAATACGATATTCCAGCATAAGGACATACATATGTATACGTGGAGAAGGAATGAACAAAAAAGCATGATAGATCTGATCCTGGTTGATAACCGTCTCCGAAGCAAACTACAAGATACGCGTGCGTATAGAGGCCCCACTCTGGAATCAGACCACTATCTCGTAGTTGCGCGGTTTAGTAGTCTGTTCAGGAAGTGGAGGCACTGGCGAGAGCGTATCCCCTTCGGAGACCTTGAAAGATTAAAGGTTGAAAAGTTGCAAGATGAGAGCGTGAGGAGAATGTATGAAGACAGAGTCCGGGACAAGCTTTTGACAGCAGGCTCTTCGGACTCAAATGTAGATGAATGCTGGAATAGCCTGAAAGAGAGTTTGGTGGAATCCGCGAAAGAAGTATGTGGTTGCTCAAAGAAGCATATTACAGCAAAAGGTGATGCATGGTGGGATGCGGAGTTGCAAAGCTCCGTAGAAAGTAAGAAGAAAGCGTGGCAGGACTATGTATCTTCTTTGAACCTGAATGCCAGTATGACAGAGATGAGGAAAGAAATATACCGGCAATGCAAGAATGCCACTAAAACTTTAGTGAAAGAAAAGCGTGAAAGAGCCAGTATGATTGAGGAGGAGAGGCTGGCGAAGAACTTTGAGAACAACACTAAACTCTTTTGGAGCAAGGTGAGAAAGGCTCGAGGTGATTCGTCAGGCTCCAGAATGGAAAGGATAAAATCTAAAGATGGTGACATTCTTGCAGACACACAAGCTGTGCTAAACCGGTGGAGTGAATATTTTGGAGAAATGTATGGAGATGACCCGGATGCTGATGCCGCAGACGTGCCTAAAGGCGAGATTGCGGCACCAGAATCAACGGAGGACATCACTATGGAAGAAGTTGAATGGGCGATAGGAAGTATGAAAAACAGTAAAGCTGCGGGAGTAGACATGATATCTGCCGAGATGATCAAATATGGTGGAACTTGCGTCCGGGACGCTTTCCGGGCCCTTGCAAACCTTTGCTGGAGGACCGGTAGAGTCCCTACAGATTGGTGCCGCGCAGTCATAGTACCCTTGTATAAAGGCAAGGGTTCACAATATGACTGCGCCAATTACAGAGCCATCAGTTTGATCAGCTTGGCAGCCAAGGTGTACGGTAAAATTATTGAACGGAGAATGCGCGTGAAGTCCGATGGAATGTTGTGCGAGGCACAAGGGGGTTTCAGGTCTGGAAGAGGATGTTCGGATCAAGTCTTCTCACTCCGCAACATCGTAGAGAAGCATCTGGCAGTGGGCCGGAAGGTTTTCTGCGGTATTGTAGATCTGGAGAAGGCATTTGACAGAGTTGTGCGAAAGAGACTTTGGGACATTTTGCCAGAGTATGGTATAGATGGCACTCTGTTGCGAGCCGTTGTCCACTTATGTGGACTGCAAGGCATGCGTACGGGTGGGTGGTAACAGGTCACCCTGGTTTGACGTTAAAATCGGCGTCAAGCAGGGTTGCGTGCTGTCCGCTAGACTGTTTATAATATATCTGGACAAAAGTCTTCAAAGACTGAAAGCGATGAATGAAGGTGTACAAATGGGTGACTTAGTGGTAAACCATCTACTTTATGCAGATGACGCGGTTTTAATAGCGCCAACAGCCACTGATCTGCAAACACTAGTCACAGTTATGAAAGACGACTGCATGATCAATGGCTTACACTTGAATGTGAAGAAAACCAAGATTATGGTTTTTGAAAGGGAAGAAACCAGAACGAATGTAAGGATTGTGGTTGGTAACGATGTGCTGGAGCAAGTGAATGAGTTTGTATATCTTGGATGCGCCTTCAGTAAGGATGGGAAATACACCGCTGACATAGAGAGAAGAGTGAGTGCAGGGAACAGAGTGAATGGTGCGATGGGAAAGCTACTCGGGAGCCGGCACTTAAGCCATAAGGCGCAGCTGGCCATACATAACGGAGTTCTTGTCCCAACGCTGTTATATGGTAGCGAGAGCTGGGTATGTAAGAAGGAGAATGAAAGTAGGATAAATGCGGTAGAAATGCGAGCTCTGCGGAAGATGTGCGGAGTGAAGCTGACCGACCGCATTAGCAACAGCATAGTAAGACAGCGAGTAGGTATGAAAGATAGTATCGGTGTAAAGATGAGAAAGGGCATGCTCCGTTGGTTCGGGCATATAGAAAGAATGCCAGAGGAAAGAATGACAAAACAGATATACAATGTGAAAGTGGAAGGATGCAGGTACCGGGGAAGACCTAGACTATCTTACCACGACCAAATAAACCGAGTCTTATCTGATGGAAAAGTCAAGAGTCTCCGTAACCGGCGAGCGTTTATGAGACGAACTATGAGAGTCGAGGAAGCCGGAGAGGTATGTAAGGAAAGAACCTGTTGGAACTCTGTACTCTCTGCCTACCCCGCAAGGGATCTGGCGTGAGGTTATAGATAGATAGATAGAAAGTTACTGTGATATTTTTATTCAGTGAATTTGAACTATCATTTGTGCAAAAACTAACATACAAAATCCTGTTTGTTTAGTCATGCAAACAGATCCATTTATGATCTTTAAACCATTAAAACATGATAATATAGTGATAAAAATACAATATCTAAGAAGTGAAGTAAGTGCCCCACCTAAAAACAGTGTGTTAAAAGTTAAAAAGTTACAATATTTACAACCACAAACAGCTGTGACAGTGATTGACAGCGGAAAAAATCCAATTGCATGAGTCATACTAACGACTATTGCAAATTTTAGGTACAATAAGACGATATATTTTAACAACTCTGTTATCTGCAAGAGTAGCACATTCATAGTGTGATGCACTGATGCGCGAAACCGCCGGTTCGAGCCTCGGCATATGGGGTCACTTTTTGCGTAACAAATTTTAATAAACACGATATTAGATTAGAAATAACATTGATTAAAGTACATAATATAATACCTGCCATGATGGAAAATACTTACAAAAATGTAACCCTAAGAAGACAACGAATATATAATTTACAAACAGAGTTGTCTAATAGTAGAATGAATGTAACATCATTATTTGACCAAACTATGCGCAGCTTACAGAATACGTCATTATGTGATAATTCGAGGATCATTGAACTTGAGGATAAAGTTGAGCAACTAACAAACAATGTTCAGTCGGCTAACAATGAAATAGATGCACTACTAGAGGAGAATTCAAATTTAAAAAAAGAATTAAAGAAATATGAGAATATGGTAAAAACATTACAAGTAATAAATACACCCAAGAAAACGACAAATAAATGTGATAATCGCACCACACCATCCCAACCTGTGAATATATTAGACAAAATAAAGAAGTTGGTTAATAAGCCCTCCCCCAGTAGAACAAATGGGCAAAAACAGACACCGAAAAATGAGGAAATCGTAGTCAAAAATGATGAATGTAGAAACACTACCGAAAATTTTAATAAAATGCAAAACAAACAACACGGACCAATTTGTAAGGATAATACAATAAATAAAAAAAAAGTCTTAATATTAGCAGATTAACAAGGTAAAGGAATTAGGGAATGCCTACAGAAACTTCTAGGGTCAGCATATCATGTGTACTGCTGTTGGAAACCGGGTGCACCATTAAAAAATGTACTTAATTCATGTAAAAAAGACATTTTGTTGTTTAATGAATCCGATTATGTAGTTTTTTTAGGTGGAATAAATGATTGTAATCCCTGTAGTTTGAAAACAAATTTAATAGTATGGCTTGATTCTGTCACTAATACTAACATTATAGTGTGCGAAACACCATATAACCGCCATCTAAATTTAAGGAAATTAAATTATGAAATTAAATTAATATGCATGCAATACACTAACACAATTTTTGTAAATATGAATCACTATAGATATATACCGAACAGAAAATAATTTGTACATTATTTAAGTCGTTATGTTTTAAAGGAAATCCTACATGTAAACTATAAAATTAAGTATAGAAATTATGTGCAGTCATATAAATGTCAAAAAAAATTAATTATGCAAAAAAAGTACACAAACTGACTCTTCTGAACATATTAAATTAGTTAACAAAAGCACTCAAGTAAACGATTTTCTCAATGTTAATTATTGTAATAATGACATTATTGAATGCAAAAGTATTAATATGACTGAAAATATATCACAACCTACCGATAAAACGATGACATTTTTTCGAACATAATTACATGTGCATAGTTCACCAAAATATAAATGGACTGTTGAACAAATCAGATATGTTAACTGTTTGTATAAATGAACTTGAACGTAAAGGCAAGCCAATAGAGGTACTTTGTTTAACGGAGCATAACATGGTATACGAAAATTCACATTATTTATCGATCCCAAATTTTAAGTTAGCGGCATGTAGCTCAAGAAGTAACAGGCATGGAGGAACTTGCATACTAATAAAAAAATATTACAGTGTCCAAGTAACTGACCTGATAAATAAGATGTCGATTCCAAACATATTTGAATGCAGTGGTATTGAAATACCGGAAAATAAATTGATTATTATATGTATCTATAGAAGTCCCAATAACCGCAATTTAAATACATTCTTTATAAGATTTCAAGAAATCCTGTCGAAATACTCACACAAAAATAATAACAAGCTTGTAATATGCGGAGATTTCAATATTGATCTCTTAAGTCAATCGAAGCAATCACATGAGTTACAACAACTTTTACTAGCACACAATGTAAAGCCTCAATTCAAACAAGTAACGCGTATAGTAAGTAATACTTGTATTGACAACATTATACATAACATTCGGGGTTCTAAAGGGGAAGTCATAGAACTTGCATTATCGGATCATATTGCACAGATATTTTCCAGTTAAAAAAAAAACCACTAAACATTAGTACATCATCAAACGAGATTATAGCAAGGAAAATAGAAATAAATTTAAAAATTATATTAAACAACTAAGTTTTAATGAAGTATTGACTAACCAGAGAGCTAATGACGCGTTTAATCAATTTTATGACATATTTCAAATAATATATAATCTATGCTTTCCTAAAATAAAAATAAAAATGTCCTCGGTGGCTCGACCTAAATGGATCTCACGTGGTATTAGGTTATGCAGCAAAAGAATAAGGGAATTGCTGTGGACTTATCAAAAAAACCGGAGTACCCTAAATAAGCTAGCATTTAAAACATACTCCAAACATTATAAATTAATAATGAAACTTACGCAATCTCAAAATAACTTATACATTAGTTCCACTTCGAATAAGACGAAAGCAGTATGGACTATAATTAATAACATAAAAGCACCTAACATAAAGGAATATATATATATATATATACATATATATATATATATATATATATAAATTGAAGGTAGATGCAAAAATTATAACAGACCCTACAGCCACTGCAACTGCCTTTAATAATTATTATACTGACGAAGGTAAACCGGATAATATTAACATAAATAATAAAAACAAACTGACATACAATTGTGTAGATTCTATATTTATGTCACCAACTGATGCCAATGAGATTTATAAACTTATTAATTCATTAAATAATACTACTAGTACCGGTATGATGGGATTATCACAAAAGTTTTAAAGAATGTGTCTGAAATTATTGCATATGTTATTGGTCACATAGTTAACTTGTGCATAGAAGAAGGCATTTTTCCGGACCAATTGAAAGTTGCGATAATTAAACAACTGTTCAAAAAAATAGATAGAGAGGATATTAGTAATGTTAGAGCGTGAAGTAAAAATGCGTTGGCGGGTATAATTTCTCCTTATATTTTAATTTCACAACCGTCTCCGACGAAGTCTCGAGCAAAAGTGTCCATCATTTTAGATTTTATCCATCGACTTAAGTCTCTTGTTTTGCATCGCCATCTTGTTGAAATCGATTATCCAAAACGATTACTAGTCTATATGTAGTAGGTATTAATAGGTAGGTATAAAAGTAGGATATTAATAGCAACACTGTCGCCATCTAGCGACCAGTGTTGACATCGAAATGTCAAGATGGCGGTGCAGTTGTCAAAATCAATATGTCAACCCTTACATGAAACTACCCACACATTTTATTAATACAAATTATCAACTTTATACGAAACTACCCACAATATTCTAACAGTAATTATAGGCCGATAGCATTGATTCCTGTCATTGCAAAAGTTTTTGAAAAAGTAATACACTCTCGCTTATACCATTACTTTGAAACTAGGCATCTATTCTGTTCTGAGCAAAAAGGTTTCAGGAAAAATAAGACCATAAATACTGCGATTTATGGTTTTCTTAATAAAGTTATGATGGGAGTACACAGAAAGTCACCGACCTTATCAATTTTTATGGATATGACTAAAGCCTTCGACCATGTTAATCATATAATTTTAGAATTGAAACTGTTACAGCACGGGAAAGAGGAAACATTTTAAAGCTCATAACATCGTATTTAAATAGACGCCAACAACTTACCCAAATTAATCGAATCTGCCCAGACTCTAAGGTAGAAATAACATACAGCTCAGATTTTAAAAATGTTTGTAAAGGAGTACCACAAGGGAGTGTGCTTTGCACAATTACTTTTTTGGTTTATATTAATGGCATAACTACGTCGTCAGCCTATCCCGTGACACTATTTGCAGATGACAGTACAGTATTATACACTAAAACTGAATTGACACATTTTGAAGATGATATTAATAATGAGTTATTTTCAATAATTACATGGCTAAATAATAATGATTTCAAAATTAATTTGGAAAAAACTAAAATAATGAATTTTAAACAACGTAATAATATAACATCTAATCTGTCTATAAATTATCAAGGCAAAGTAATCGATAAAGCTGAAGTTACGAAATTTCTGGGTCTGCATATTGACAACAAACTTACATGGAAACATCAAATAAAAGAGATCTGCAACAAATTAAGTAAATTTTCGTATGCCTTATCTAAGCTTAGTAAGATTGTAAGCGAAAAGACTTTGTTAACAGCGTATCACGGATACGTCGCGACCACACTAAGATAAGGAGTTATATTCTAGGGCAATTCGACTAACAAAGATCTCGCTTTTAAAGCCCAAAAACGATGTATTAGGTCTATGTGTAATCTGAAACAATATATATATATACCTAGATTTAGCGTATTTTAGCGATATGAGCAACTTTGTATGCCTTTATGGCGGGACATAGAGATCTGCAACCCTATTATTAAATACCACCTATTTGTACCTGTTGTTCACAAATAAAGACATTGAATTGAATTGAATATGTTGTTTTAATGGTCCCCAAGGTTAAGCAGCCATCCGCTCGGTTAGCTTGAGATGGATGATATCTGTGGTATTTCCATATTAAATGTCTAAATGCTGCTAAAGGTACGCTAAAACGTTGGTCCCTGTAACTGCTTGTATTATGTGATACTCGTCAAGACCCATTACTGTCTTCGCCAATCTTAGTCAAGTATGACAACGATTACTGAGAGAGCCTTCGCCGAGTAGTAGACAGAAGCTCAATTATTATTCCAAAGCTCGTTCGCCATACAAATTAAATTTCAGTGAGCAAGTTTGAACGAACATAGCTACTCGAATACAAAAAGCTGTTCACTGCTACTTTACTAGTCATTGCGGTCGAACTTACTCGAATGGATTTAAAAATGTCGAGCATACACGCAAAATGCAATATTTGTCTCAGATTGCACGCTTTTATATTTAACCTTCCTCGGTTCTTCAAATACTAAGTACACTTGAGGCCTTCGGGTCATGTTGACCCGATTTCAAAAATATGAAGTAATTGTCTTAAATTAAATACAAAATCTAATTATTTCTAAAACACATTTATTAAATAAAATTAAGGAAACATTAAACTATTATATATATTACTCATTATCTTGGCAACACGAAAGGCACAAAATTTCAGAATGGACATATACATCTTTTTAAGATGGACATACACTACACCTTTTTCTTTTATTAGAACTCTGAGTAGTGGAAGTATTCGTTGTCTCAGTAACACCTGACTGCACTCGTTGTACTAATTCCCGTGAAGCATTTACTAGTTCATTTAGACATAGATACATTTAGAAGTTCTTATGATTTATTTCTAAATGTATTTATGCGATTAGAAGCGTAAATGCCCGATGTAAGTTTTATTAGGTTTGCACTACTCAAACGACCTCTGACTTCCTTATGGAGTTCTTGACCACACAAATTCACCATGTTTTGATAGCATTTGGTTTTCATTAGCACTGGTATTGGTAATGTATCTTGAAACAGGCTCTTCATCGCTATTTGTTTCGTTACTACTGCTTTCATTGTCTAAACTGGGTTAAATATTGTCGGTAGGATTTTCATCTAAACTATTCTTAGTTTCACTAAATATTTCATCTTCGGAATTTATATCGTAGTTTAGGATTTGCGAAATCATAGCTTCAGACAAATTGTAAGCCAGTTCAAACACCAACGGAACACGTCAAGTCCAAACAACAAATGAATCAAATAAAAGTAACCTTCACGTAAGTGATTGAGATATGACTAACATTTATAAATTGTAAGTATATTCTTAGAATGCAACAAAGCATTATTGTTTGCAGAACACGGGCTTTTCTGACCCGAGGATCTTTTTCATACTCGGGTATTAATGACCCGAGGAACCTAGGACGGATAAAACTTAATTTTCTTAAGGTAAGAGACTTCACCATAATTTTACAACACTAATAAGTCAACTCCAGTAAAGTCTAAGTTAACATTACGTCTGACATTATTTAATTAGAGGTTTGTTATGTAATGTCATAATTATAATAATTTGTATATTTTAATTAAATATAATTCGGGTAGTCGTGCAAATAACACTATTATTTGTGAGCTCCGCATTTAATTATTATATTACCAAGTTATACATACAAACTATACATAAATAATACCTTAAATGAATAACTGAAATCATTTACCTGCCGAAAAGTATAATTGTATTGTGTAACCAGAACGAATGTAAGGATTGTGGTTGGTAACGATGTGCTGGAGCAAGTGAATGAGTTTGTATATCTTGGATGTGCCTTCAGTAAGGATGGGAAATACACCGCTGATATAGAGAGAAGAGTGAGTGCAGGGAACAGAGTGAATGGTGCGATGGGAAAGCTACTCGGGAGCCGGCACTTAAGCCATAAGGCGCAGCTGGCCATACATAACGGAGTTCTTGTCCCAACGCTGTTATATGGTAGCGAGAGCTGGGTATGTAAGAAGGAGAATGAAAGTAGGATAAATGCGGTAGAAATGCGAGCTCTGCGGAAGATGTGCGGAGTGAAGCTGACTGACCGCATTAGCAATAGCATAGTAAGACAGCGAGTAGGTATGAAAGATAGTATCGGTGTAAAGATGAGAAAGGGCATGCTCCGTTAGTTCGGGCATATAGAAAGAATGCCAGAGGAAAGAATGACAAAACAGATATACAATGTGAAAGTGGAAGGATGCAGGTACCGGGGAAGACCTAGACTATCTTACCACGACCAAATAAACCGAGTCTTATCTGATGGAAAAGTCAAGAGTCTCCGTAACCGGCGAGCGTGTATGAGACAAACTATGAGAGTCGAGGAAGCCAGAGAGGTATGTAAGGAAAGAACCTGTTGGAACTCTGTACTCTCTGCCTACCCCGCAAGGGATCTGGCATGAGGTTATAGATAGATAGATAGACAGAAAGTGTAATTTCCTATATACAACCACCTAATTTATAATGGAAGCACTACAAAACACAATGTCACAAATGTCCGAGATGTTCCACAAGAAGATGGCGGAATTTGAGACTGCACTGCACAATTCTCCTGGTACTTCATCGCCAGATGTGGGTCTAGCAGCAGAGTTTCACTCATTTCGAGGATTTGTCGTTGAAGCTCTCAACAGTCTATAGCAGCAGATGACCATGCCGGCTCGAACAATGAACGTCATGGAGATGCAAAGTCGAAGAAAGATTCTCCTGCTGCATGGTGTAACAGAAAACAGCAAGGAGGATGCCATCCAGACTGTGACGGATATTGTTCGGACCCGCCTAGGAGTCAGCGACATTGATGCGGACACCATCCGTCGGTGTCACAGGCTGGGGCGACCCGCGCAGAGATGTAGGACCATCCTTGTTAAGTTCAGCGACCAGGCTGCCCGCAGTAAGGTTTGGTTCGCGAAGATAAAACTAAAGGGCTCGGGGATCACGATCTCCGAGTTTCTTACTAAGCCGCGACATAACTTGTTCCTCGCAGCCAGGGCTAAGTTTGGTGTGCCGAGATGTTGGACTCGGGATGGAGAAGTTTATGTTCTCGACTCGGACGAAGCGCGTGTTCGCGTACAGTCTCTTGCAGACTTTAACGTTTTGGATCGTGACCCTTCCAAGCTGCCTGTTGCGAGGACGGTTACTGGACCGGCGGCGAGATCCAGACGGGCTAATCAATCGAAAAAGTGACGGTCCGTGTATCGCATGTGTTATCATCTTTTATCAATGTTTCTTGTGGGTCTAGTGGTATATAACTAGGCAAGTCGACACTTATACACATAGTACCTGTCTACCTACACACACTACAATTTTATTTTTCCATTACACCTTCATTTTGTGACCGTGTTTTGTGTATGTTAATAATTGTATTGTACCTTTTTAGTGAAAATTGTAAACTCAAAGTCATTTCCATGTCAATCAACTGTCAATGTCATGTAAAGTCCATTTCATTTAGTTATATCAATTTTGATCAAAATTGATTGTAATTGGTTACGTTTCGTTACCGTGCAGCATTGACACAATATTGTATTGTGCCAAGTCAAATTTACAACACAAATTAGTTTTTTTATTGTTTTTATGTGCAATTGTTATTATTATTGTTTTTATTCTATTCGTTCTTGTTATAAAAAACGCTCGGCAGGTGGATACATCTATTGTCGGTATATAGCCACTTAGCAATTTGAGTTTTAGTATTTTATAAACGCGTATATACATTATAATTTTTTATATCATATATTCGTACCTGTTCTATTGTACAGTAGTATATTGTGTATAATATTTTATGCTTATTATCATGTCTGACTATGACAGTTACAGCGATAACGAAACGTTCATTTCTATAGAAAGCAGTGAAGAAAGTTTCGTTAGTATACCATCGATTCCATCGCTTGCTGATACTTTAATATCAACTTTTTCCGACGTCCCTAGGAACATTAATGTCATTCACATTAATGCCCAAAGTATTCCGGCTCATTTTCCCGATATGCTGGCAAACTTTGACTGTAAAAATATCCACGCTATTCTTATATCTGAATCTTGGCTAAAGCCGTGTCTCCCTTCCTCTCAATATTTGCTTCCCGGTTTCAACCTCATTAGGAACGATCGTGCTGTTGGCGCTGGGGGTAGTGTTGCGATATATCTGCGATCTAACATTCCATTTTTTCTTTAGTTGATTTATCGACGCAACCACCTCGGGCACATGCTGGTGAGCATCTTTTCGTTGAAATCGGACTTCATAATTCCAAAGTACTTCTTGGTGTTTACTATTGTCCCTCGTCACGCATAGATTTCTTTTCCTCTTTTGAAAATCTCTTAGAAAACTTAGTCCTTTCTTACAGCCATAGTATCATAATGGGAGATTCCAACACGTCTGCTCAAAATGATTTCCGTTCTTTCAATCTACGCACTATTCTTGGTACCTGTAATCTACACATTCTCCCACTTCAAGCTACTCATAATTTCCCCAATTCAACTCCTTCTCTTCTTGACCTTATTCTCGTGTCGTCGGCTGATCATGTCGCTAAACACAGCCAGTGCTTAGCTGACGCTTTTTCTTATCATGATTTAGTCTTCTTATCCTACAGAGTCCGGCCACCTAAGGCCAGAGCTAAAATTCTCCTGCAGCGCAATTTTAGTGGTATTAATCTTGAGACACTTAGAAAGGATGCCGCTAACATTGACTGGGAGTCATTGTTATCATCTCACTCATTAGATGACAAAGTGCATATTTTTACTTCTACTCTAATTAGTTTATTTGACGTTCACGCTCCTATTCACCCTGTTAGAGTTAAGCATCTTCCAGCTCCTTGGTTGACTGATGAGATCAAGATATTAATGAACAAAAAAGTGGCAACCAAATCCAAATTAAAAGCTAGATCTACTGACAACAATTGGAATAATTACGTTGCCACCCGAAATCTCTGCAACAAGGTGTGTAGGGATGCCCAACGCCAACATATCCATACATCTGCACAAAATGGAAAACCAAAAAAAGTTTGGAAATTTTTAAAATCAATGGGTGTCGGTAGAGCACGCTAAGATAACATTCCTAAAGATTTAGATATCGATCATCTCAATAAACACTTCTCTGCTTCACCTAACGTCGATAAGACTGCAAAATTAAACACACTCAACTCTCTTTCATCTATTCCGACACCCGATTATTCTCCATTTTTCTTTATTCAATTTACCGATTGTGATGTTAAAAAGAGCATAGAGTCGATCACATCCAACGCTGTCGGCAGCGATTGTATCAGCCGTAATATTATCCTTCCTATCCTCGACGAAATCCTTCCCATCATCTCTCATATCTTCAATCATTCCATGTCCACTCGTAACTTTACAGCACCGTGGAAATACGCCCAAATAATACCATTACCCAAAAAACCCAATCCCTCATCTGTTTCCGATTTGCGCCCAATATCCATTTTATCTTTTTTATCCAAGGTGCTTGAGCGCCTTGTCCATGACCAACTGAGTAGTTTTCTCAACAGAAACTCCCTTCTTAATCCTTTCCAGTCTGGCTTTCGTCCTGGTCATAGCACTGTCACTGCTCTGGTAAATATTACGGACGATATAAGATTAGGCATGGAGAATGGCAATTAAACTATTCTTACATTGCTTGACTTTAGCAATGCCTTCAACACCGTAGACTTTGACATTCTCATTGGACTTCTGCGCTCTATTAACATATCTCCAACGGCAATTGATTGGTTTCGAAACTACCTGTCTGGCCGCCGGCAACGTATTTGCATCGATGAAACTTATTCCTCATGGTGCAACACCAGTGCCGGTGTGCCGCAGGGTGGCGTTCTATCCCCTTTACTTTTTGCGGTTTTTATTAACTCTATTCCCAACCAGCTACTTTCTTCTTACCACCTTTATGCAGATGATCTTCAAATCTACACTCAAGCTCTGTTGGCCAGGTTGTCAGAGGCTGTTAGCACTATTAATCACGATTTAACTAAGACATGTGAATGGAGCAAATGCTACGGCCTTAAAGTCAATCCTTGTAAGACTCAGGTAATTGTTGTTGGTAGCTCCAGATTTACTGGACGCGTTGACTGGTCACAACTTCCCCAAATCATGTTTGATGGGATTACCATACCAGTAAGTAATACTGTAAAAAATTTGGGGATTCACATTGACACCAATCTGACATGGGGTCCACAACTGCAAGAACTTAGTCGGAAAATATTTGCATCCGCTGGCTCACTGAGGAGGCTACGCAATTTTCTTCCTACAACCACTAAAATTGCACTCGCATAATCCCTTCTTCTTCCTTTAATCGATTATGCAGACGCTAGCTATCTAGATCTTACCGAAAACCAACTTAACAAACTTGAGCGACTTCAAAATGTCTGTATAAGGTTCATATTTAATTTACGCACATATGACCATGTCTCAGAATTTCGCTCAAAGCTCAAGTGGTTACCAATTCGCGTTCGCCGGAATGCTCATATATTATCTCTTTTATACAGTATCCTGTTTAATCCGTCAACTCCCTCTTACCTAAAAGAAAGATTTGAATTCCTTCACGAGACACATTTGAGGTCCCTAAGGTCGTCGGAGAATCTAAAGGTGAAAACGCCAATGCATTCCACAAATTTCTTTGATAAATCCTTCACAGTTCAAGCTGTCCGCTTGTGGAATGCATTGCCTGTATCAGTTAGACGTGCACAGTCGTCAGCTTCCTTCAAAGAGATGGTCAAAGACCACTATCTCTCTACTTGCTGACAAAATATGATGCATCATAGTCAGTCCCTTTTTGTTATACTTTTCTGTAAGTATGTATGTAGTTAAATATGTTTTGTACTTATTTACGTATATACCAATGATAGCGTACGCCACCAACTGCCCTGATTACTTTTTTTTTCTAGTATTTTGTATTTAACCAGGTTGTCTACTTGGGAGCCGGCACTTAAGCCAAAAGGCGCAGCTGGCCATGCATAACGGAGTGCTTATCCCAACGCTGTTATATGGCAGTGAGAGTTGGGTATGTAAGAAGGAGAACGAAGGCAGGATAAATGCGGTCGAAATGCGATCTCTGCGGAAGATGTGCGGAGTCACGCTGACCGACCGTATTCGCAACAGCGTAGTAAGAAAGCGAGTAGGTATGAAAGATAGTATCGGTGTAAAGATGAGAAAGGGCATGCTCCGTTGGTTCGGGCATATAGAAAGGATGCCAGAAGAAAGAATGACAAAACAGATATACAATGCGAAAGTGGAAGGATGTAGGTGCCGGGGAAGACCTAGACTATCTTACCATGACCAAATAGACCGTGTCTTAGCTGAAGGGCAAGTCAAGAGTCTCCGTAACCGGCGAGTGTGTATGAGACGAACTATGAGAGTGGAGGAAGCCAGAGAGGTATGTAAGGAAAGAACCTGTTGGAACTCTGTACTCTCTGCCTACCCCGCGAGGGAGCTGGCGTGATGATATAGATAGATAGATAGGTCTAGAAGAAATTGCTCTTAGCAATAAGACCACCTATTGTATCAGTGTCTTATTTTACATGTTGTTTTATAATTTTGTTGATGTACAATAAAGAGTATTGTATTGTATTGTAATATATAGTGAATGTATAATTAATAATTATCATAAAGTCGTAATAAATTATATTAATAATTACGACTTTTATTGCCAGTTAAATTTCAGTTTCGGGTCAATATGACCCGAAGAACCGAGGAAGGTTAAATGCTTCATAGGCCGTAAATTGTCCACTGCAGACTAAGGCAACGCGACAACGGTTTGTGCTATACCCATTCAGTTTTTACCCATGACCTTCACTAGATCATCGTTCCACCTTGCAAATAGCGTACTCTAAAAGTTTCGTACGTTGGTACATACTGCGATTTTGTACTTCTCGTTATATACTGCGATGTATATGATAATGACGGTGATGTAATAAGTTACTTACATGAGTATCCGCCTATTAGTAGAATGAAGAACAACATTGTTTCTGAATACATTTTTCGTACAATATTTTCTAATAGTACTCGTGTCTGCAACGATGTAGTTTGCGAATGACGTTTAAATTTACACTGATTATTGGAGATGGTAATGTTCTCTATATATAGGATGCAGCGCTGTTTATCATTCTACGGGTTCTTTGAAACCCTGAGGTTATCAGAAAATATGAGATGTTTCCAGTCGCTAAGTTCTGGTATATGATAAAAAATCAGTTTGATATTAAATAGAATGAAGAGATTTTTAAAAAGCTGGCAGCAGTTTGGACAACGTGGGGAATTATCTTCGGAGATAAGAGGTTCACAAATCTCCAATTTGCCGACGGTATTGTTGTGGTCTTAGCCAATAGCTAAGAAATCTCATCTTTTAGCCAAAATGTTGACCTGAATGTTGTATGTTGCTAGGTCGGGCTTTAAATGAACATGTCAAAGACCAAGATCATGGCAAATACAACTGGAGACAAACTTCAAGGCGAAGGTGTCTAAATTGCATGTAGTTTGCCAGCGCAACATGGACCGCAGTATTAAACTTACCGACTATGTCAAAAATAGTGTACTGTGTTCAATGGCATAAATAACCGATTTGGGCCAAAAAGCTACCAAGCTGAAATAGGAATATGCTAGTCATGTTTATCGCATGTCAGACACATCTTGGCCAAAAGTAATAACCTATTGAGTTTCTCTCACTATTAAATGGCTTCGCGGCTGACCCAGGAGGAGATGGCGGGATGAACTGCCTTTAAAAACGATTGGCACTCAATAGCCCTAAATAGAGTGGAGTGGAGGAGATGAAGGGAGGCCTTTGCTCAACAGTGGGGCACTGAAGGCTAACTAGTCATAATAATAATCAAATAAATGCGACAACTTTTTTATTTAATGACCATTATGTATCTTTACCATATTGCTACATCGTCCAATTGACTTTCGTTGTGCTGTGCATCTTTAGTGAATCATTAAAAAGACTTCCACTACGTCCAATTCAGACGAAAGCCTTTCTTGGGAACCGTGTTTTCCTAGAAACCAGGACGATCGTGTTGTGCACACAAGCTTTATGTGCCTGAACCAGCCTTACGCGCGCCTAGTCTATTATAATCTTTACTCCTATGTAATTAAAATATGTCAAATATTGTAATTATTAAGCTAGCAGGCAGAAGGCACACATTGAGAAGGAGCAAATTTGCAAAGCTTTGACTGTCCGGTGTAATATGTTCGCTCGCAGATTCGCATATTGCACTAAGCCTGTTAAGACCACGCTTTTTGAAGCGTACAGGAATGTGCACATGCAGCCGAGGGTAGACTTGGGTAGACTTTATACAGGGGGCATTCAACTCTCTTCTTCTTCAATATATCGTTTAGGGTGCTGATGGGGCTGCCACGATTTTGTAGCGCCTCGGGCATGTTTGCCGAGGCCCGAGTTGATTGGTGTCCGGCTTTAAACCGTAAGCAAACGGCCTTATTGTTGACTCGTGTAAGATCTAGCACCAACTGTATCCTGTACGTATTATCAGATAGGTGGGATTCTTCTGTGCTGTAGCGCTGGATACATTTACATGTTGCAAGGTAGCCTGTGCAGGGTTCGGACCCAGCTCCTGTTATAAGCTATGAGGTTAAACTAAAATTACATTATAAAAATAATAACCTGCAATAAATGATAATTATTATTATTATGGAGCATTTCGTGGATTCTATGGATATTACTGGTACTAGCAGTTAGTCGCTTTTATCTAGATCTGTTTCATCATTCTGCATGAATATCCTTACTGTTCGGCAAATATTTAGAATGGCAGCTTTTTGGCTATTTATGTAAATGTGAAGTGATAGGTCTATAAGTTTCGAGCTATGGTGTTAATATTTAGGGACAACTCCTGTAGAGGAAATAACGTTAAACGAACATATTTTTAATATTTCTTCTTTGAGTTCTAAGTATTTATTAATTTTTTCCGTGATAGTTCTAAGCATATAATGCGTATTTGGTAAGGCTATATCGACTATGTATGCTACTATTTTATTATGTCATGTAATGTAATATCTGGCTCATTGAAATGCATTGTTTTGTCCGTAAGTATAGGGCGATCGTAACAAACTTTGTACGTAGAGTATTTTAAGATTGGGGAGGGTGGGTATTTGTAATAAGGTGCATGGGTGTCCGGGGTGGGTTTGTACCTAATGGTTAATTTTTGGTGTACGATATTTACTATTTGGTCGTGTTTATGTTTGTAATCGGTTTGAGTTAGGGTTGTGCATGCTAGTATAATGTGTATGGTCTCCGGTTGTCTATGACATTTGCGGCACTTGTCGTCATCTGTTGCTGGGGGATCTTTGATTATATGTTTTCTGTAAATTTTAGTACTGATGACTTGATCTTAAATGGTTATTATAAAGCCTTCAGTTCCGGGGAACAGATTAGCACTGTTAAGCCACCTGTTAAATGCCTGGAGGTCTATATGTGTTTGCTGTAGCTCGTGTGGATAAGGTCGTCCGTGTAAGGTTTTTAGTTTTTTATTACTTTTGTTGCTGTTTGTCATAATCTGTCTGTTAGTCTATTATATGTTCGATTTCAGATTAAAAAATGAGAGATTATTAACGATTACTCTGTGTAATTTACTGGTGACAGCTTTGCCGCGGAATAAGGGCTTAAGGCTGCCAATTTTCTTCTCCCAAAGCGCACGGGATTATTATTATGTCGGTTTTTAGAATGTTCAGCGGGAAGCTGGTAAGTTAATTATCTATAATTGGGTCATGTTGCTCGTCATTCGGAGGAATTACGTCTTCACTCTGTATGAATTTTCTCACTATTCTGCATGTAGTTAAGATAGCAGCTTTTTGAATATTACTGTACAGATATGGCGGCAAGTCTAGTAACTTAAGGCTGTGGTCTAGGTATTTAGGGATAACTAATGTGGTAGATATAACTTTGGGTACTACCTAAACTTTATTTATTATCTTTATTCTAACTATTTCTTCTTTAAGTTCACTATTTTTTTTTCTGTGACAATTTTAGGTAAGTTATGAGTGTCGAGACGGCAACATCTACGATATATGCTATTTTATGTGTTTTATCATATATTGTTATATCAGATCTATTGAGGTTTATCGTTCTGTTAGTTAGGATGGCGCGGTCATAATACATTTTATGCATGGTATTTTCTCATATAGGACTAGGGTTGTAGTTGCAACAAGGTGTATATATATCTGGGATCCGTGTATATGTGATGGCTAGTTTTCGGTGTATGATATTTGCTATTTGGTTATGTCTATGAGTATAGTCGGTTTGTGTGAAGGTTGGCCATACTCCTATGATGTGCTGTATAGTTTCTGATTATCTGTGGCATTTACGGTATTTATCATCTGTAGCTGTTGAGTCTTTTATGATGTACTTTCTATAATTCCTGGGATTTATAAACTGGTCCTGAATTGCTATTTTAATTTTTTTATAAATCGTTTAGTTTCTGGAAGGGGACAAACTAGAGATAATAAGCCATTTATTAAATGCATGGTAGTCTATGTGTTTGTTGAAGGTCATGTGGATGAAGACTTTCGTTTCAATTGATTAATTTTATACTCGTCCATATTTACTTCCGAGTCGAGAGTATGTGGGTTTTCAAGTATTACATATTAATTTTAAGTGGGAAAATTTATTCTCATTTTCGAGGACCGCTCGATGTAAGTTACTGGTGTTGGCTTTACTTTTAATAAAAAGCCTAAAGATTGTCAATTTGTTTTTCCCAAAAGGGCACAGATATCTATAAAACCTCTACCACCATCTTCTTATTGATTGATAACCTTTCAACTGCCGATTTAGGGTGTAAGTATTTTTGTTTGATAAGAATCGTACGCGTGTTTAATTTGATATTATTAATGTTGGTTTTTGACCACTCAATACTTCCGAAGGAGTAAGTCAAAACAGAGATAGCGTAAGAGTTAATTGCTTTGATAAGGTATTACCTGTAAGTTGTGTTTTGCAAATTGCATGACCCTAATTTCATACTCTTATGTTATTGATTGTTTTAAGTTTAAGTAATCTAATTGTTTAGCTCAATTGTAGCCTAAGTATTTACGAGGCATGCCTTTTAAGTTTTGTCGTTTGAAGAAAAAAACACAACTAGAACCTTATAGTACTTTTTATTGTTTTTCAAAGTATTCACCACGTAGCTTAATACACTTTTCCATTCGCTCAAACCAGTTATTATAACATTTATTCCACTCTAAAGTGGTGGTGTTCAAAATGGCTGACTTGAAAGCGTCGACTGCTTCTTCACCGGACTGGAACCTTTGACCACGAAGACTTTTCTTAATTTTAGGAAATGTAAAGAAATCGTTAGGGCTTAGGTCAGGACTGTATAGAGGATGGTCAAGAATTTCTACTTTTTCCTGCTTCAAATACTCAATCGTTTGACGAGCGCGGTGTGAGCTTGCGACGCAGTGGCCACCATCTTCTTTGAAGTGCTTTGAGAACGAACAACTTTAGTCTGCTTGGGCTCGTCTTGAAAGACCCAGATTGTAGATTGTTGTTTGGAATCAGGATCGTAGGCATAGATACAAGATTCATCACCACTGATGATGCCGTAGACGTGATTTGACTCTCCTCGGTTAAACCTTTGCAGAGTTTTCTTACACCATATAACGCGGGCCGCCTTGTAATCGTCAGAAAGCAGATGCGGTATCCAACGGCAAACTAGCTTTCTCACACCAAGCGCTTCATGCAAGATCTTCTGAATGGTTGTCCCCGAGATGCCTAATAGAGCCTCTATCTCTCGATACGTGACATGACGATCTTCGAGAATTAGTTGTCTCACAGCAATGATGTTATCTTCAGTGAAGGCGGATTTTGGGTGTCCTTCGCGAGATTTGTCACTAACACTAGTATGACCACGCTGGAATTCTAAATACCAGCGTTCTACAGTCCGCAGACATGGGGCTTCATCACTGAACACAGATGTTAGCTTTTCAAAACACTGAAGCCGTGTCAGGCCTCTTCTAAAGTTGTAGAAAATTATTGCACGAACATTTTCCTTAGAAAGATTCATTTTCGTACGTAACCTGACAGATTCCAATCGACGCTGTGACTAAACAATAGCATTAACCCTAATACTTTCAACTGTTTTGAGATTCAAAATTTAAACACATTCAAATATAGAACAGTTCCAAATTCAATATTGCCGTGAAATATGGAAACGACGGAACTTAAAAGGCATGCCTAGTATATAGTTCATTTGGCTCCGTGGACGATATAGTTCTCCCTTTATCTATTAAGTAGTTTCCAGGCTGTTCTTTCGTTTCTTGATATTTATAATTTCGCACTAATCCAATCCAAATTGCATAATATGTCTGTATTTATTGTATATAAAGTAAATTATGGCCCAAGTTACTCGTAGTCAGAGCTAATACCGCCGTCTGTATCAGACCCTTCACCCAACTGCCTAGCGAGAGCTTCTCGAAGTGTTATTGAAGATCTTCGCTATTAGGCCGTTGACTGATACGACTACCGGAATAATGATAGTGGAATCAATATTCCATATGGCGGTAACCCCATGGGCCACGTCCAAATATTATGCATGCATTTAATAATAATATTGGGTCAAGATTTTTCTTTCTCTCTCCGTTGAGGAGAGGTGCATTTATAGGCACGGGCTGGAGCCAAGTCCTGAAGGAAAATCCTTCGTAGCTGACCTAAAACACCGTCGCTCAAAAAAGTCTGCAGTCTGTGAACATGTCCTTGACCGCACCCGCCATAATATTGTTGTAGTGTTTTAGTTATCTGTGGTTTTGGTTTATGGTTGATGGTCTTTGGATGTCCTTCTTGGTTCTTGGAATAAATGTAAATTTCAAAGAATAACCGTTATTTTATTACATGGTGGCAGCGGTGGGATTTAATGGTGTTTTAGTGATCATAGTGCAGGAAAACATAGAATTATGGAACACGCGATCAGCGGCACGAGCCGACCGACGGACGGGAAAAATTGCATCGCCCTTTTTCAAGATTTTTAAAGTATTCTGGTGTTATTAGGGAGTCACTAGATGTGCAGGTTCAGAACTCGATTGCTTATTCATATGGAAAAATTGAGGCCTCAGCGGAATAATTCTGAGAAATACGCGAAAATTGTTCGGAATAAAGTGCGAAGCAAATTATATTATGACATGGAATTCGCGTCGCTCAGTCTTACAAATAGATATGGTAAGCTAGTAAAACGCAATAGGAGGCATTTGCGTAGATTGGAACAACGTTATGATAAGCAGGAGGAAGTCACATCCTCTACTTCCAGGGAGAGGAAGGAGGATGATGTTGATGATATGAACTCGGGTCAAGTCACATCCTCTACTTCCTGGGAGAGGAAGGAGGATGATGTTGATATCAACTTGGGACAGTTGGAGGTCGCAGAATCGCCAGATGACGATTCTCAGGGTAAGAGTCGTTTAGGGTGGGTTCAGAGGAAAGCGGCACGAAGAGCTCGCGATCTTATAGGATATATATACAAGTGATTAATGTATTAAGTTTTCTCAGGATTGTTATGATTTGTTAAATTTTATTTATAGTAATGTTATACGCACTTTATTTGTTTTTGTCGAAGGGAAAGATGCTGTAGTGTTTGAGTGATCTGTGGTTTGGTTTATGGTAATTGTCTTGGGTTGTCATTCTTGGTGATTGGAATAAAATGTAATTTACAAGAATAACCGTTAAATTATTGCAAACATCAGATTTGATAGACCACAAATCCTCGTGAAAGAACACCGATTCCTACCAAGGATGGTTGGCGAGGCTATTGAAATTAAAAAACATCCTAATTTCAATGGAAAAGATGGTTGGCTGCTTCCATCGACTTGGGATCCGGTAATTAATATAATCAAATCCAAAACCAAGCATACCACTGCAAGACCTCAAGACACCGTGAGCTCATTCTGCGTAGATCGGACCAACAAAAATAATTAAGTAGTTTGAGGGTACCCCAGAAGAACTATGCCTTTTGGACGTCTAACACCTCAGTCCCTCCCGTGACCATGGGTGCTGCAAAGCACTCGAAACGTCGGGAACTTAAAAATCAAAAATAAACCGAGATAAAATCCGAAAAATAGTTTTATTTCATGTGTAATATTCGCGTAAATCTAAGAACTCAGTATTTTCTTGATTTTATCAAACAGTAAAATTTCTGGTCTATTAAAATGTATTGTTTTATCTGTAATTATTGTTTGGTCCCAATATAACTTGAAATCTGTAGACTCTAGAATTATTTGTGGTGTGTGGTATGGTGTTTTGTTTGGGATGAGTGAATGTTTTACAGCTAATTAATGCTCAATCATGGCAGCAACTTGATCATGTCGATGTTTGTAGTCTGTTTGTGCTATAGCTGTTTGTGTTTTACAGGTTCCAGTTATATGCAGTATGGTTTCTGAGCCAGTATGGCAACGTCTTTATTTTTTGTTATGAGATTAGGGATAATATATTTAACAAAATATATATTTTATCTATTCCTTGGTCTTGTATGGCTATAATAAATGATTCAGTTTCCGGGAATAAGTCCTCCCGGGTATATAATAATTGGCTATATTTGATGCATTATGTGGTTGATGTAAGTCTTGGTAGTGTCTCTCATGTAATGATTTTTGTACCTACGCTAAGATTTAGTTTGCTCTAGTAGTAACTTTCTGAATTAATTGTGTATTTCCATCATGTAGATTAAGCGGTATTAGGCCATTGTCGACATGCTTTATTTAGAGATGTAGGGTAGAATTCTATTCTACTTCGTAGAAATACTGTCCTAAAATTGATATTTGATTGTTGTGTAGGTTAAGTATGTCGATTATTCCTCTCCACCATCATCCGGGAGTAGTTTATTTTTTGTGTACAAGGTTTAGGGTGATGTTTTCGATGAGATGTCACAGTGGTGTTGATTGTGCGTTGTAGAATCTCTAGCTCAGCTAGACCAATTTATAACTCCAAATGAGTATGTCAGAATGGGGATTGCATATGTGTTGATGAGTTCAACTATATTATTATCATGTTGTTGACGTGTTTTTATAATAAATAAATATTCAATGCTAAAGCCGCGGATAACATATCGTTTTTAATTACCTATTTATTATTCGTCTACCTGGGAAAGAGAACTCGAATCTATAACAATTTACACAATGCTTTGCAAGCCGAACGAAGGAGCAGAGTAAGTCTAAACAAGTTTTGTAATTCACAAATATTAGAAAAAGAACGCGGCTGGCTGGGCGTGAACACAAAATCGTTTTCGGTGTCGTCTCTCTGCAGTGTTGAGCTATTAAGCGCTAATCGCGCTCTTGTGTCACACATTTAAACTGTTTAAGAGATTATTGCTGACGGGGCTCACAAACTCTATTGACCCGGTTTTGATTCCAGAGCAGGCGGGTTTCAGACCGGCGAAGTCGTGCTGCAACCAGACGCTGAAATTCACGCAACACATAGAGGATGGTTTCAAGTTGGGGAAGATTACTGGTACTGGATACGACCTAGGACAAGGTGAACATCAGTTAACTGTTGTGAAAGGTGGAGACCGTAACCGGCGATGCCAAATTTGTCATGATACTCCAAGAGCTTCTCCACAAACGTCGTTTCTACGCTCATCTTCTCTGAGACCAGAGTTGTTGGAGATTGTAAAAGAATGGCTTGTCGCAAGGCCGTATTCTGACCCCGCTTTTATTCAATGTTTATGCCAACGACCAACCGTCCAGCTCCAACACGTCACGCTTAATTTACGCCGACGATCTCGCGCTAATTTCCCAAGCTATCAACTTTGAGGAAGTAGAGACTAACCTCACTATAGCTTTTGGCGCCCTGAGTCGATATTATGAGGAAAACTCACTTAAGCCTAATCCTTCCAAGACCGAGACTTGCGCATTTCACCAACGCAACAACCAAGTGGGTTGTAGGCTCTACATCATGTGGCAGGGTATGCCCATAGCCCACAATCACCAATCTAAATACTTGGGTATCATTTTGGTGAAAAACGACCCACGGAACCCCATGCATGGCCACACCCCAGTACAGCAAGGACGAAGAGCCGTAAAAACTTTATCAAGCGTGTCGACCCACTAGTTTTGGAGCTATCAAAAGCGAGCTGCAACCTTTGGAGGGATGGAGTGTCCCTTCCCAATCCTTTTGTACCACTTACTGAGAGTCTCCCTGGACCTGGACATAACATACCGTGGCCGGTGTAAAAGTCTTTAAAAAGCCGCATAATGTTCTTGACGATTTTGTACTGCCTGCCTTGGTTATGCCTTACTTGGTTGTGTGTGACGTGCAGTTGTGGTTTAAGACATTTATTTATTTCCCAAAAGAATTTTACAAATTCTTTTGCCTAAAGCGCAAGATACATATTATTTAATTTAGCTTATGTGCTGAGGCGACATGTTTTAATGGTTATTTACATAATACTGAGTAAATAAACAACTGTGTAGTAGGTAATAGTGAACAAATTATTGTTCTACAAATTTAATATCTTACAATAAAATAATGTTATACTATAGTGGGTAGTATCTTAACAAATTCAATACTGCATACCGTTGGGATCTTATTACATATGGATACACGATTTCTTCCACCTTTATTATTATGGGCCCCGAATTTGGGCTTTTTTTTAAATGTGTGCAAGTCTTTACTGAGGATGTCTCATCAATTGGTATTATGTTTGTACATTTGTGTTATTGTATTTTTTGTTATAATTTTAATGTGTTCGAAAATCTAGGTGAAACAGGATTTTACTAGTTCATTTTGGAATGCTTGCAAATCATTTTTATTGGTCTTGGCAGCTGTATCCCAAATCTCAATAAGGTACGTTAAGTGAGACTTGATTAGAGAGTCGTATATGATGTAACGGACAGATTTAGATATTGTTTTTCATGTAGATCAAAAGTCACTTAGGAAAAGTCAAAAATATAAAGTTATTCTATCTATCTATAACACTATAAAGTACAGAGTTCCAACAGGTTCTTTCAAAGTTATTGATTACTAAAGACTCTACCACCCGTTTGGAAAATCATTCCTGTGGAGAAGAAGGGCAAAGAACTTCACGGTTACTCTTATTAAAAATGAGAAGCATACTTTTTGTATACATTGCATTCGTGGGGAATGGGAGAGCAGTGCAAAATGACCTACTCATAGATGTGCTGAATTATAGATTAAACATAAGCGTACTTAGATCCATGGTATCAGTCAATTTCTACATAGTCCTCTCATTTACGAATATCGAACTGTTCCACATAGCATACCCATCAATGCAGAGAGTTTAGATCGTATCCTATTTATATGGGGTTTCCAAGTAATATGAATATCAAATCAAGACAGAAACTGAGATAATTTTTAGATTCCTCTTTAGTAAGAGGTTGATTTTTTTTAAACGTAGCCCCACACTGGGGTCTATTCCTGAAACATATGCCCAGACCGGAACAAGCAATTGTGGATCACACAAAGATTTGTCCCATGTTTTGGGAATCGAACCCGCGACTATTAGACATAGTGGGTGGAGCGGCTTAAGGTCTTAACCACCAGATTTACAAAGAGCGGATATTCGGCATGAAAAATTGCAGCATTGTGTGAGTTCTGACCTTTCCCACATGTTCCTATTTTTCTGTCTGTTCTGAATTTAATTGGACAAGCATCGCTAATTTCATTCAGACCCCGAGCCTGTAATTCCGGTCAAAAATTACGGGAATTATTTGGATAAACGATGTCACATTATTAGACAAGCATCGCTAATTTGTGATTAAAATTAGGATCTCACGGGATTTAGACAAGCATTGCTAAGCCGTAGATCACCTATTAGGGCCGTAAGAATCGCTGAACTTACGTAAAACTTTGTCGTATTTTTTGTATTGAAAAGATAACTACTTCCAGTGAGTCGATCACAAGGGTCACATGAGAAAGTAAAATTATATTGAAAGAAAAAAAATATTAAACGTTGTTCTGCCTATAAAGGCAAAGTTAATTTAAATAATATAATAATAATTGATAAAATTTATTTTATGGACACAAATCGCCGAATTTATGAACTTTTTCTTTTATTTTGTATAAAAATTTTAATTACGAATTTTTTTAATTGTGTTATTTTCATTGTGTATTTTTTTTATTGTTTGTTTGTGTGTAATAATTATTGTATTTTTTTTTATAATATGTTTGGCAGTTTGTTAAAATCAAATTATTTAAAATGAATCAGATTCAGATCATCCCAAAAGAAATTCTCGATATAATTCCGCGTTACGACGGTAACGAACAGTTACTTAATTTTTTCATCCAATGGTGTGAATATGTAGTTAGAAGCTTTTCAAGGGAAAATAATGCCGCGCAACAATTGTATATTTACCATAACGTTACAAGTAAATTAACCGATAAAGCCGCGATACTAGTAAGCGAATGGATTAATATCAATTCTTGGGATGGCATAAAGGAACTCCTCATAGAACATTTTGGAGATCCTAGAACAGAAGACTTATACGAGGATTATGTAGATGATACTGACCTTGAGACTGACGATTACTTAGTAGTAGTAGTACACTTTATATACATATATATATATATATATATATATATATATATATATATATATATATGATAAACGCAAGACCTGAAAGTAGTTTGTTCTAAACCAGTAACAGAATTGATTGCAACAATTTTTAATGTATGTTACGTTTTTTTTAAATTTGCAAATTCTGTTACTCCTTCAGTGCGCTATAACAAACTAAATTTATTATTGATTCAAAGCAATATGGAGATTTTAAATGCATTCCTAAAACGTATTTCTGAAAACGCGCACATACACGTAGAAGTTTCGTTGTTAATTGGGGTATAATTGTGCTTAAAAAAAGGGTAAAAACCTTTAAATTTGGAAATTTGGTTTTCGTTTTGAATTGCATGCAGCAATTCTCTAATCGGGGTGTCTGAGGTCTGCGTTTATTATGTTACACCTTGTATATATACATACATACATATATATATATATATATATATATATATATATATAATATTATATTTGCGATGGATTTCTCGAAAAAAACCCCAAAATAGTAAATATAAATTAAATTTTAACGATCCTTCAAAATTAGACGAATCAATACCCGTCGAAGAGGATAGTTATATAACTATTAGGATAGTAATACTACTGAGTTCTTAGATTTACGCGAATAGTACACATGAAATAAAACTATTTTTTCGGATTTTATCGCGGTTTATTTTTTGTTTTTTATTTTTTAAGTTCCCGACGTTTCAAGTGCTTTGCAGCACCCATGGTCACGGGAAGGACTGAGGTGGTAGACGTCCAAAAGGTATAGTTGTTCCGGGGTACCCTCAAACTTCTTAATTATTTTTGTTGGTCCGATCTACGCAGAATGAGCTCACAGTGTCTTGAGGTCTTGCAGTGTTATGCTTGGTTTTGGATTTGATTATGTTAATTACTGGATCCCAAGTCGATGGAAGCACCCAGCCATCTTCTCTATTGAAATTAGGATGTTTTTTAATTTCAATAGCCTCGCGAACCATCCTTGGTAGGAATCGGTGTTCTTTCACGAGGATTTGTGGTCTATCAAATCTGATGTTATGGCGGGTGCGGTCAAGGACATGTTCACAGACTGCAGACTTCTTTGAGCGACGGTGTTTTAGATCAGCTATGTGTTCTTTAACCCGAGTTTTTACTGGTCTTTTTGTTTGTCCTATGTAAGAGAGACCACATTCACAATCAAGCTTGTATACTCCTGCATCTTGTAGAGGGATGTGACACTTGACAGACGGTAAAAACTGACTGATCTTCTTCGGCGGCTTATAAAATGTTTTGATTGAAGCACGCTTCAAGATGTAGCCAATCTTGTCTGCGACTCCTCTTAAGTAAGGCAGTACAGCAGGGAGACGCTCGACTGTGGCTGGTTTCACTCGGTCACTGTGACGTTGGCGTGGGACTCGAAGCTTATTGTCGTGCAGGACTTGCTTGACATGTTGAAGCTCGGCAGCCAGATGTTTCTTGTCACAGATCCCTTGTGCTCTCTGAAACAAAGATTTACCCACGGTAGCTAACTGTGATGGATGGTGGTGAGATTCACCGTTTAAGTACCTATCAGTATGGGTCTTTTTTCTATAAACCGTATGGCTTAAGGTGTTGTTGGGGTTACGGATTACTGAGACATCTAAGAAAGCTAGGGAATTGTTTGCCTCCAACTCCATTGTGAACTGAATTTTAGGGTTAATGGAGTTAAGATGATTAAGGAATACGCTAATTTTGTCAGATGGTAATATTGTGAAAGTATCATCTACGTACCGCTTGTAGAAACTTGGCTTTACAGGTGAGGTACGAAGGGCTGTCTCCTCAAAGTCTTCCATGAATATATCGGCAACAATGGGAGATACAGGGGAGCCCATCGCCACACTATCTACTTGCTTGTAGAACTCCTCCTTCCAAAAAAAAAAAAATATTAAGAAGTTTGAGGGTACCCCGGAACAACTATATCCCCCGGAACAACTAGATCGATCGATCGCATCTAACGCAATCGGCAGCGATTGTATCAGCCGTAATATTATCCTCCCTATCCTGGATGAAATCCTTCCTACTATTTCCCATATTTTAAACCATTCCATATCCAGTGGCCACTTTCCATCGTCATGGAAAGAAGCCCAAATAATCCCATTACCTAAGAAATCCAATCCGACTTCCCTCTCCGATTATCGTCCCATATCCATATTACCTTTCCTATCCAAGGTCCTTGAGCGGCTCGTCCATGATCAGATCAGTTGTTTCCTTAACAAAAACTGTCTCTTGAATCCTTTTCAGTCCGGCTTTCGCCCTGGTCATAGTACTGTTACTGCTCTGGTGAATATTGCGGATGATATCAGACTTGGAATGGAAAATAGTAATCTAACTATACTTACGTTGCTCGATTTTAGCAACGCTTTTAATACAGTGGACTTTGATATTCTACTTGGAGTGCTATGCTCTATTAACATATCTCCAACGGCGATTGTTTGGTTGTGTAATTACCTGCTTGGTCGCCGGCAACGCATTCGCATCGAAGATACTTACTCTTCTTGGTGCAATACGAATGCCGGTGTTCCACAGGGTGGCGTTTTATCTCCTTTGCTTTTCGCTATCTTTATTAATTCTATTTCCAACCAATTACGTTCTTCATACCACCTTTATGCAGATGATCTCCAAATTTACTCACAAGCTCCACTGACCAGGTTGTCGGAGGCTGTTTACACTATTAATGAAGATTTAAATAAAATATGCGACTGGAGTAAAAGTCATGGCCTCACGGTCAACCCAGTTAAAACGCAAGCTATTGTTATAGGTAGCTCTAGGCTTACTACGCGTGTCGATTGGTCGAAACTTCCCCAGATAAAATTTGACGGTGTCACAATACCAATAAGTCCCACTGTAAAAAATTTGGGGATTTACAGCGACACCAATCTCACTTGGGGTCCACATCTTCAAAATCTCAGCCGTAAGATCTTTGCTTCCGCAGGTTCATTGAGGAGGCTGCGAAATTTTCTCCCCACTGCCACTAAAATTGCACTCGCACAATCCCTCCTTCTTCCTATCCTTGATTATGCAGACGCCAGTTATGTCGATCTTACTGAGAGCCAACTTAATAAACTTGAGCGGCTTCAAAATTTTTGCATAAGATTCATATTTGGTTTGCGAAAATATGATCATATTTCAGAATTCCGTGCTAAGCTCAAGTGGCTACCAATTCGTCTTCGCCGGAATACTCACTTGTTATCGCTTTTATACAACATCCTGTTCAATCCAGCATCTCCATCCTATCTCAAAGAACGATTTGAGTTTCTTCACGAAACACATTCAAGATTCCTAAGGTCATCGGAAAATCTCAGACTAAAAACACCGATGCATTCCACAAATTTCTATGATAAATCTTTTTCAGTTCAAGCTGTCCGCTTGTGGAATGCATTACCTGAGTCAATTAGACGTGCACAGACATTTGCTACTTTTAAAATGATGGTTAAGAACCACTTCCTCTCTGTTGTCAATAGTGAGACGCCGTTATAACCTCTAACCTTTTGTATTTACCTATCCTTATTTATACGTTACGTTTATTTCTATTGCACTATGTATAAATTTAATATATTTCTTACTATATATGTATGTCATATTTTGTATATGTATAGTTACTTTATTCGAATAAATATACGCCACCAACTGCCCTTTATTTTTGTTGTATTTCTTTCGACTTGGTTGTCTGGAAGAAATTGCTATTAGCAATAAGACCGCCAGTTGTGCTTGTTATTTTACAACAACTACTTTGTTTTGTTATAATGTATTTGGTGTGCACAATAAAGAGTATTCTATCTATCTATCTATCTATCTATACCTTTTGGGCGTCTACCACCTCAGTCCTTCCCGTGACCATGGGTGCTGCAAAACTTAAAACACAAAAAATAAACCGCTATAAAATCCAAAAAAATAGTTTTATTTCATAGTAATACTACTTGAATCACTTTCTAAATAAAAAGACAATTTACTAGCGAATGAGTCACCAGACAGACATACTTCAAATTCTATAAATATTCCATCCTCCAACGAAGATGAAATAATAATTATTTTAGTAAAAGCTACATTACATACGAATACCCCAAAATTAATCAGATCATTTCTTCAATATATGTTTTTTTATTTAATTAAAAGGTTAAGGCATAATAAAATTAGAGTCCGAATGAAATCGATAAAATAAGACAGATTAAAAAAAATATATTTAAAACCACGGTTATACAAACCTGATAACCTGAATACTTAAGACATGGAACCGATAAACTTTATTATAAATTTTCTATATATTATCAGCCTACAACTTAAATTAATAAAATCATTCTTTAAATAATTGAAATATTAAATTCAAAGCTTAATAATTCTTATATCTTGACAATTAATTACATAATTCAAAAACAATTAATTTCGTTAAATGTGCGAACGTTATTAGAAACCCTTTAATCCCAAATTACAATTAACTCAAACAAGATCCTTTCACGAAATTTAAATTTATTTATTTTAAAATTATTGAACGGAGAATGCGCGTGAAGTCCGATGGAATGTTGTGCGAGGCACAAGGGGGTTTCAGGTCTGGAAGAGGATGTTCGGATCAAGTCTTCTCACTCCGCAACATCGTAGAGAAGCATCTGGCAGTGGGCCGGAAGGTTTTCTGCGGTTTTGTAGATCTGGAGAAGGCATTTGACAGAGTTGTGCGAAAGAGACTTTGGGACATTTTGCCAGAGTATGGTATAGATGGCACTCTGTTGCGAGCCGTCCAGTCCACTTATGTGGACTGCAAGGCATGCGTACGGGTGGGTGGTAACAGGTCACCCTGTTTTGACGTTAAAATCGGCGTCAAGCAGGGTTGCGTGTTGTCCGCTAGACTGTTTATAATATATCTGGACAAAAGTCTTCAAAAACTGAAAGCGATCCGCAGGTTCGCGCTCCTGATACTCGTACAGACAGCCCAAAACCCTGGCCCTTCAACTTCAGAAAATTTAAGATAACCCTGGAATCTTCCCAGGTAAAAAAGGGCAAGCATTCATTAGCACCTACAATTGGAATATAATTAAAATACTAGATTTAAAAGTAGTTAGTAACAGTATCGAATATAACGTTAACAAATATTATAAGGCTAACGATTATTTAAAAGAAAAATTAAATGTATATTTCTTAGATGGAAACATTATAGATGCACAAACGCAAACTGAGTATATTATGAGTTTAACATTAGAACGCTATAATAAATTGGTTCCAACAACCAGAATTAAAAGAGGTATTTTAAAGGCTAGGCTCAATAATTAAAGCTATTAAAGGCAATTTAGATAATGAAGATGCAATCAGATACGATTCCTTAATAAGTCATATTCAATCCAAACAAAATGCTATTGATAACAAAATAACGTTAGTTTTTGAAACAATTGGAGTAAAAGTTAATCTGACAAACTCAACAAGAAATAATTTTATTGAAATAGATAAAACAATTAACGAAATAGGATCTATTCTAAACAAAACCCAATTTCAACATAGTAAAGAAATTGTTTTGAATACTTTTGATTTAATTATCCACAATTTTCAAATTTTGTTAACTAGGTTAGATGAGGTTGAAACAGCTATTGCTTTTAGTAGATTAAATATTTTACATCAATCCATATTAGACATAAATGAATTATTATCAACTCTTAAAGACATAGAGAAAATAGATAAATTAATGTATCCAGTAAATACTGATAATTTGATAAAAATTGAACATTATATAGACATAAGAGGATATATCAAAGACAAACGAATAACTTTTATTATGTCAATACCAATTGTCCAATTAGATTTCTATAACTACTATAACCTTCATCCTTTTCCCATGTATAATCCTCATTTAAACCTAACATTCCTATTAACGCCTCAATATTCCCAAATCCTGGTCAGAGGGTCAGATATACTTTCACTGTTCCACCCATGCAAAGAAATAGATGAAGGAGAATTCCTGTGTTATGAAGATAATTTATCTTTCATTAATGAACTTGAAGACTTGTGCATTACAGATTTGATGAAATTTTCTTCACTTTCTACATCATGTTCTCCACTTACAGTGAAATCTTCAAAGGACAAGGTCAAATCTATTCGGCCTGACACATAGTTTTTTATATTCAGGAAAATATGCATTGCTTACAGAACACTGTGAAAATGATTTTAACCAGTACAACATTTTTGGCACATATATATTAACCCTTAATAATGAATGTGAAGTTAAATAGGAAAACATCACATTAAGGAAACGTCTCATATAATTAACTAATCAAGTCTTCAAATGACTGGAAGCCATGAGACCTGCTAAAATTGTTCTACAACGAAAATTTACTTATATTTAAGTTGACTTTATAAATACTTTTGCAAAACAAACTTAATTTAAGCGCTAAAACGTAGACTCACTTATCGTAACAACGTATCTTAACTTACTTTGTAACAGCAAACGGGAATATTGATTTGGGATTAGTGATTTTGAAATAAAGAAGATATTTTATGGGCTTACGAGCATAATAAAAAAAAATGTTTATGTTAATATCCAGATCGGTGGAACCGATTGTAAATACACTATCACTGGAAAATGAAGAATTTTCCAGAGATTGTTTAAGACTACTTTTTAGCTCGGGAAATGAAGGATTCCTGGGGATAGTTGTTTTTATTTCTCTATACTACCACGGCTCAACGGATTTAAAAGAAACTTAATATGGAGGTATCTCTAAAGTCTTAGATTAATGCTATCCGTAAAACCTACCTACTACCTACCTATGTCAAATTATAAAATAAACGCGTGCGAAGCCGTGGGTAACAGCTAGTCATATATAAAAGTATAGAAAGAACGTCCGAAGAAAGAATGACAAAACAGATATACAATGCGAAAGTGGAAGGATGTAGGTACCGGGGAAGACCTAGACTATATACTTATATTTTCGAAAAACTTAACAGTTTTTGGGGATAGAGAAAAAAGTCGTTTTTGATTTATAAAACTACTCTTCAGATGTCAGTGAAACTTAGCATGGAGATGTTTCTTATGACAGACAACATAGTTAATATTTATGTTTTAAGGAAATCTAACAGTTTTTAGGGAAAAGTAAAGCATCTATATCTCTACATACTATCTATCTATATCATCACGCCAGATCCCTTACGGGGTAGGGAGTGAGTACAGAGTTCCAACAGGTGCTTTCCTTACATACCTCTCTGGCTTCCTCTACTCTCATACTCTACATACTACATATAATAAAACTGTAAGGAAGTAATGTCTGTGTATATTTTTGGAATTAACAGCCTACGGATATGATTCTATTCATGTAGAAGCCAATTCTACAATTTTTGACATTCGTGTCTGTTTGTCTGTCTGTCTATCTGTCCAAGGGTATGAACCATCATAACGTAAAAACTACTAGGCGGATTTTGATGAAACTTTGCACGCAGGTATCCTAAAATGTTGGATAACATATTGAATAGTATTTATACCGGAAAATCAAAAGGTTTTATCAGAATATACAAAAATTTGCGAAACATTGAATTTATTTAAAGACTCTTTACTCCGAACCTGTTTGATACATTTTAATGAAATTTTGGATAGTTGTAGCCTGTAATAAGGATTATAACTCTGTATACTCATATTTTAGAAAAAATTAACAGTTTCTGAGGAAAAAAAAGTCCATTTTGATAAATCATTCATTGTTCCAAAACAACTCAAGCTACTAGATTGTCGCGAGATAAACCGCAAGACTTTATTACTGTTTGTCCCGAACTGCAATGCTACGTACGTCGTAACATTGCAACAACTATTTAATTTTGCATACATAAAAATTCTTGCACGAATTGATATTGGATTTAGGTTCGTCTCCTCACGAAAAACTATGCAGTAGTTAAAAGCACTCACTGGAAATTATCATACACGTTTGATTTAAAAAGTCAAACATGATTTCACAAACACAAAATTAACGGTCAAAAGTTTGCTACGCACTTAGCTGGAAATGTACCGTTTTAAGATATTATTACGCTAGATTACACTCTTTGTCAGGGTAGGTAAAGAAGGTTTAAGTCAGAAATAAAAATATTAACAAAAAATATAAACTAATAATTCTACTTAAAAAGGAAGGTATTGTGTGTTTGTTTTTTTGAGACGGCGTTAGTGGTGTTTTTTGAATAAGATCGCGCTATAGTTTAGTTTATATTTTACACAGACCACCTGTGCGGGCTAAGTGGGGCTAAGACGGACCCCGGCGATAGAGATAGTTGATAGAGAAAGAAGACTAGTGGAAGTTGACAAAATATACAATGTATTCACACACGGTTCTTCCGGGATAGCCGTTATTTCTTTATACTAAAATGGCAGATTGGATCTTACTAACACTTTCACGGTGTTCTAGGTCTCGAAATAATATTCGAGATACTTTTTATCCTGGACAGAATCACGGTTCTAGCAACATTAGTTACTTCTTCATACTAAAACGGCGGAATGGATTATAAAGAAACTTAATACGAAAGAAACAACACAGATATAAAATAAGCTAGTGGAAGAACATTCATATTGGAGAAGACCTAGACTATCTTATCATAGCCAAATAGAACGTGTATTATAAGAAGGGCAAGTCAAGAGACTCCGTATAAGACGGACTATGAGAGTGGAGAAAGCCAGAAAGGTCTGAATAAAGGAAATTTTGGAAATCTGTACTCTCTGCCTACCCTGGGGATCTGACGTGATGATATAGATTGATAGATAGTATTGAAGTATAAGAAGTCGTAAAATAGTAATATCAAATAGGTAACTTTGTTCACGTATTATATAATACGTGACTAAGTGACTGGAAGCCTGAAGACAAGAGACCTGTTGAAATTGTTATAAGCCTAAAAATTTACTCATTTTTAAGTTGAAGTTGATAAATACCTTTGCAAAACAAAGATGACTTGGTTTAACCGATAAAACCTAGACTGCTTAACTGACTTTGTCAAATAATCGCAAGTACGATCCCCACACAGCGCACAAGAATATTGATTTGGGATTTGTGATTTTGAAATAAAGAAGATATTTTAAGTGCATATGGGCACAATAAAAAAAATGTTTGTTTATCCGTGTTAATATCCAGAAAGGTGGAATCGATTTTTAATAGACTATTACTGGAAAATGGAGGAATTTTCAGGAATTTTCTCGAGACTACTCTCGAAATGCAATATTTCTGGAGGGTAGTTGATTTTATTTCTCCATATTAACACGGCTGAACGGATTTAAAAGAAACTGAATATGGAGTTGTCTCTTCAGTCTTGGTATAATGCTATCCAAAAAAGTTCTACTTACCTATATCAAATTATAAAAGAAACGCGTGCGAAGCCGCCGGTTACATCTACTGTTAAATAAAACATTTTCAATATTAGACCAACGAAGCAAACTGTATATTTTTTTTTCGGGACTCCAATATATAACCCGTCATTCTTATGTTACACAATATTTTTTTTTACTAGAGTCAGATGATATTGATTCGTACAGTGGAAAAATGACCTAATCCACATAATTGCGTAAATTGGATTATGTTTAATAAAACATGTTTAATATTAGACCAGCGAAGCAGGCTGTATATTTTTTTTTCGGGACTTCAAAATGTAACCCATCTTCAAAAACAATGAAGCGTCGTTAAAAGATTTGCATTCTCTGACCCGATGTTCGTGTCATACGAAACAGGCCATCATAAATATTTATTCGTCGCTTCGTCACCAATCAAAAACCTGAAAATCGCTACGATTTTTCTCGTTTCCGTTTTTACAAAATACTCGTATTTTTTATTTTTATGTAAAAATTTAGACGGCCGGTGAAAGAATGACCCAATTCACAAAATAACGGAAACTATGCAATTCGTCGGACGGATGATTTAGCGCAGTGATTAAGAGTTTAAGACGCTCCGCCCACTGTGTCTATTAGTCGCGGATTCGATTCCCGCACGGGACCAATCTCTGTGTGATCCACAATAATTTGTGTCGGTCTGGGTATTTGTGTATGTGAATTTTCATATTTGTAATAGCACCCACGATACGGGAATAATTTCTGGTCAGAGCTACGTTAAAAATAAGTCAGAAGTATGCCTTCGTTTCGTATCAATGATTCAAATTTGTCCAGCTAAATCAGTAGTAGGCACGTCCATATGAAATCGATTCTTTCAAGTAAAATAAACGATTTTTTAGATCGTTTATTTTAACGTACCAATAATAAAAAAATGGTAATCGACTATATGACTTATTCGAGTAGTGTAAATCAAGCATTCAGAATATCCAAAAGCACTTATATTGATAAAAATACTAGGTACTAAACTAATTTTTTTTAAAGTCTGTTGTCTTTTTGATAATGTCTAAATTCAACGCGTCGAAAAATTGTGCCAACAGAAGGATTCAAAAAAATATTTTCATTTTATCAGCACATTCATTTAAATCGACTTAGAATCAAGAATTTATCATTCGATTCTCGATTTAATCTAGAATCGATTCTAGTGCGTTCGATTCGGATCGATCCAAAGATCAATTTTTTAGAATGAATTGACATGCGTATTGTTTGGCTATCTTAATCGCGCTATCCGTGGCCGCGTTCAGCTCTTCTTTTGCACAGGTAGTATATCACAAGGAGAAGACCAACTAGTGTGAATATTCTACACCACTATCACAGGCTGTTAAATATGGATCTCTGAATCCCGATATGCGCAAATGTATCCTACATCTACCCACCTCAATGCGGAACCAATTTAAAGACTTCTTCACTTGCCACAGCAGTTGTTATCGCCCAGACCTGCCACCCGAAACACAGTAACGAAGTGTTTGCTGTTGCTCCCTGCGTAAGCACAAAATCGATCTATTGTTAAACCCAAAATAAAATCGAAGGTAAAACAATAAACCTTGGCCACTGCACTGTTACTTCTTTATATCATGCTGTATGTGTCCTAATACCTGCACGCAGCAAGATTTGATATGTGCTTCCGACAATGCAATCAGTGTTGCCGCCTTCTAGGCTGCACCTATATAATTATAATCATGTTTGCCGTCGAATCGCTGAAAACCGTTATCCGACCTAAAACCCAAGCAGGACCTAATAATTGCCACGCAAATTATACGCCACTAGACCAAAAGAGGTTCCCCCTTTCATTTTTCCAATAACAATAAATCGGCTACAGAATTTGTGCTCAGTACTCAGTTGACATTTTTCCGCATCGGATTATCCGGCCTCGCCCGTTTCGTTGCGGATGCGTGTAGCGATATGCGATCAGATACCGTCCATTGGTTTACATTACAGCTCTACCATGGGTTACAAAACTCACCATCACTATCGAGCTTAATCAAAGTCTCAAACACCGAAGCTAATTATATTCCTATAATAAGGGAAGGTAAAGCGCAGTTGTAACATAGGTCTTGAACTTAGCACAGCCGCAATATTTATTATACTCGGGCTTCGTTCTCGAGATTAGATTATAACACAATGTAGTATCGCTTAATGCCATTCCACACTATTTCTAGGAAAAACAATAAACATTTTTTTTAAATAGTCCCTCTTTTGACATCGCGGCCTGTCACTTCATTCGCGTTTCTAGTGTTCGGCCGTTCCGTGCGGAACGGCCGAACACTAGCAACGTGTTTATTCCGTTCTTGAGTTTGCTTTTTTTTCAGCAAAATGCATTAGAATAAGATGGAAGCTCAAAAATTACTTCACAGAATGTTGAAAAGGCTTAATAATTTACTTTTTCGCGATACTAGTCAGAATTTATTGAGTTTCAAATTATTTTGGCCTTCAAAAACCGTAGTCCTTCCAAATGTTGGGAACTTAACAATCCAAAAATAGATTGCGATGAAATCTGTAAACTACTTTTATTAAATATCAATACAAAAGCTTCGTCCACCTAAAGATTCGAACCAAAGACCTCGTGATTGCCGACTGATCGTCATCGTCAAAAGACCAACGAGGCAGATTTTTTCTCTTTAAAAAATCGAAAACTCAAAAAAATATAGAAAACCTTTCAGCAAGAAATCGAACAGAAAATAATCGAAAAATACAAATGGATTACATATTGACAGAAATATCCAAAAACCATTATCATTACAAAATTGGAATTTTAAGTAAATAAATCTCGACCTTTTCGTACTTTCTGTATAAATGGCGCCATAATTTGTGATCTATAAGCAGCCCAAATTTTTCGCACTGGATTATCTGACCGACCATTGCGTCATAGCTTATTATAACAAATAGTTCACTTCCCACTAGAGTTATATTCGGAAACAAGCCGAATACCAAATAATTTGTCAGAAGCATCGCCACGCAAGCCCGTTGTCGTAGGTAAAGCTAAACGTGGCCTTTGACAACTTAGGTTTTAGATAGTTTTAATGCAGCTATAATACATTAGTCCAAACTGACCTTATGCACTCTACTGCTATTCCGGATCGCTTCCACCTCTAGAGCAGACATAGTTTTAATGTGTGTGCGTGTAAATGTAACTTGTGCACTATTACTACAATCGCTAGTACCAACTTACTATTTCAAAGTCGCTTAGATACTCATTGAAGTCCATATATTGTCGCTAACATCGCCGGTGTATTCCAATTTAAAATGCCCTTTTTCTCCACAGCCATAGCATGTTAGGCCAAAGCTAAGCTTCCTCTCGTCTTTCACCACCTCCTTGACCATGCTTCTATTGGTAATTCGCATAGCTTCCCTTAATGTATCCACTTAGGTCTATTATTGTAAGGTAAAGTAAGCCAGCTGTTCTACGAATTGAAGCTGTGATTTCGTTGCGAATGTGGGGTTCGATATTTTGCGATGTTAAACTTTGATCAGTATTGTCACAGTTTATTTGATAAATGTACTTTGAATACCTACGTTGTTTTTTTAAAACCACCTTTATATGTAATAAAAATAAAGTTTGTTATTTTGTTGCGACCGCAGTGTCCAATCACCAAGGTTGAACAGTTTTCGACACCTCCGGTTTAAGGTGGGTGACAGTTTATGGCATTTTCATACTCGAGTGTCTTTGTGCTTCGGAAGGCACGCTAAGCCGTTGGTCCCGGTAACCACTTAATTTGGTAGTCGTTATCCTATTTTGGAAGCCTTATAAAGTTTCATAAGTTCCAACAGCAAGTGACCACAAACTTGCCTCGACCAATCCGCACTGGGTCCGCGTGGTGGAGTGAACTAATCTCGCTTACCTCGATTTGTAAGTGAAGGCCTTTGCCCAGCAGTAGGACAGTATAGGCTGATATTATATTATTATAATGTTATTTGGTAGCCATGACTACATAGGACGCCGGCGTAAAGATCGGCGGCTCATCTGCCGGTCCATCCACTTAATATGCATCTTCTTGTACAAATAACAGAATGCGTAAACTGCAGCAACTATCACGACTGCGACAATAAGGGTCAGCAGAATGTTTGTGGTGCTGACGCTCGAGTATCCCGTCTCAGTGGTGGCACCATTTTGACCAGCACCGGCAGCGTTTTGTGCGATTATCGTTTCTTCTTTGGTCTGGCTCGAACCCATTTTTGTGTCATTTTTACGGAATTATTCATTTATCGCGGCAGCATATATTAAAAAAAAATGCGAGGCCATCCTGGCAGGGTCGCCATGAAGTGTCCGGTGTTATATTAAAACGCGTCTGACTGTATCTATATCCAACTTTATTCTGTTTCCTTAAATTCTACTTATTACAGTAAAGTGCTTACTCTAAATAATACTACACCTTAAACATACTTACCTTATGCTACGTTATCTTGGGTAAACCTATGTTACACTACATTACACCACGGGGGGTAAAAATAAAAAAAAAAATCAACAAAAGGTTTTTTTTTTAAATGAGTACAATAACAATATAACATTACCTATGAAAAAGCTTAGTTCTATCCTTATGAATAATTTCATATTTGTTATTTTTTAAATTTTTCACGTTAGGTCCCAAATCATCCATTACAGTATAAGGGCCTTTAAATATATTTTCTAACTTATGTCTATTTTCATTTTTAACTAACACTAATTTATTTTTCTTATAGACGATAGGATTAAATTTCTTATCATATCCTTCTTTTCTCTTTTCCTTCATCATCATCATCATTTCAGCCTATACTTGTCCACTGCTGAACATAGGCCTCCCCAATCGCTTTCCAGCGTAACCGGTCCGATGCCACCTGCATCCAACGATTTCCTGCGATTTTCACAAGATCGTCGGTCCATCTGGCAGGCGGTCGTCCTACGCTGCGCTTGCCAATACGTGGTCTCCACTATAGAATCTTTCTGCCCTAACGCCCGTCCGATCTTCGCGCTATGTGGCCAGCCCATTGCCACTTCAGCATGCTAATCCTGAGGGCTATGTCGGTGACCTTGGTTCTTCTACGAATCTCCTCATTCCTGATTCGATCACGTAGAGAAACGCCGAGCATAGCTCTTTCCATAGCTCGCTGAGCAACCTTGAGCTTTTTTATGAGACCTATTGTAAGAGACCACGTCTCTGATCCATATGTCATCACTGGTAACACACATTGACTAAACACTTTAGTCTTTAGGCACTGAGGTATTTTGGATGAGAAGATGTTGCGCAGTTTCCCGAACGCTGCCCAGCCGAGTTGGATTCGTCGATTGACCTCTCTCTCAAAGTTGGACCTACCTAACCGGACTACCTGTCCCAGGTAAATGTATTCGTCGACAACTTCAAGAGTAGAGTTCCCAACGGTGAGTGCGGTGGGTACGACATGGACATTAAACATTATTTTTGTTTTGTCCATATTCATTTTAAGACCCACTTGTTGGGATACTCTATTGAGGTCACCGAGCATTCGTCCTAGATCTTCCAGCGACTCCGCCGTGACCACAATGTCATCGGCAAATCGAAGGTGAGTGATGTATTCGCCATTGATGTTGATGCCAAGTCCTTGCCATTCCAAGAGCTTGAAGGCGTCCTCTAAGGTGGCCGTAAACAGTTTCGGAGAAATGACGTCTCCCTGTCTTACTCCTCTTTTTATGGGGATCACCTTCGTGCACTGCCCCTGTACTCGGACTGACATGGTGGCGTTATTATACAAGCACTTCAACACTTCGATGTACCTATAGTCAATGCGGCATCGCTGGAGAGATCTAAGAACCGCCCAAGTCTCGATCGAATCAAAGGCTTTCTCATAGTCCACAAACGCCAAGCATAGTGGCCGATTATACTCCTCAGCCTTCTGTATAACCTGCCGCAGCGTATGTATGTGGTCTATGGTACTAAAACCTTTCCGGAAACCGGCTTGTTCGGGAGGCTGGAAGTCATCAAGCCTTCGTTCGAGACGATTCGTAATGACTCTCGAAAACAACTTATAAACATGGCTCAGCAGTGTGATGGGCCTATAGTTCTTCAATAAGGTGTTATTACCTTTCTTGAAAAACAGCACCACCACACCCCTGTTCCATGCTTCCGGCATTTTCCCTTCAAGCAAGACGGAATTAAATAGCCTCTGAAGGACTTTAAGTACCGGCGATCCGCCCGCCTTCAGAAGTTCTGCAGTAATTCCGTCTTCACCCGGCGCTTTGTTGTTTTTTAGTTGTTTGAGAGCCATCCTAATTTCGCACAGGCTGATGTCCGGGATATCTTCAGTGCAGTGTCGGGTTAGCTTGGCTCTTGGGTCTTTTACCAAGTCAACAACAGGTTTAGCTACTGAGGTATATAACTGTCCATAGAACCTCTCTATCTCCCTGAGCACCTCTGACCTATTTGACGTTACGTTTCCGTCCTCCGTTTTCAGCTTCGTCAACTGGCTCTGCCCAATAGACGCGTCTCTTGCGAACACTTTAGAGCCCTTGTTCTGCTCTATGGTCTCCTCAATACGCCTTGCATTGAAGGACCGTAAGTCGTGTCGCAAGGACTTCAATATCTGTCCATTAAGCTGCCTATAGGACTTAGCATCATCGGAGGTTTGGAGCGTCATGGAACGTCGCTCAGCCATGAGATTTCGGGTGTAGTGAGATAGTTTTTGAGGCCTATTTTTACGGTGGGTCTTAAAATACTTGGACCCGACCGTATGAACAGTCTCTACCAGCCTGTTGTTGATTTCGTCCACTGATGCGCTGCTGTCTAGCAATTCGAAGCGGTTTGACAATTCGAGTTGAAAGTTCTCGGGGTTTTGGATATATGCATGAGTAGGTCGGAGCGTAGACTTCATCAGACGCGATCTTGTTGATGTGCCTCTGACCATTCGGTGATCACTGCCGGTTTTTACCCTATGAATCACGAAGACATCATTAAATATTTGTCGCTTGGTGCTCATGATGAAGTCTATCTCATTTTTTGTGGAACCATCAGGGCTCATCCAGGTCCATTTCCTATGAGGCGGCTTCTGGAAGAAAGAGTTCATCTTAAAGAGTCCCTCTTTCTCCAGAAATTCGGCCAGCCTCTGACCCCTGGGGTTGCGCTGCCCATATCCAAATTGCTCCACTCTCAGCTCATCATCGCCCCGTTGGCCCAGCCGCGCATTGAAGTCACCCATAACTACTGTAAAATGTGCTTTGGAAGTATGTATGGCTCTACTAATGTCCTCATACATAACTTCGACCTCATCATCTGAGTATGCCGAGGTCGGTGCGTAGACCTGTATGACCTTCAGCGAATATCTTTTGGATATTCTGAGTATCAGGTACGCTACCCTGCTCGACACACTAGTGATGGACACAACGTTGTTTATGAGTGACTTGTGGACGATAAATCCGACACCACCTTGGGACTGCTGTTCGCCCTCCCGGTAGTAAAACAAGTTGCCGGATTTTAAGGTTATCGTGTCCTCGCCCTCTCTTCGGACCTCCGATAAACCAACAATACTCCACCGCAACTTGTTTAACTTTTCTTCCAGCTCAACTAGCTTCTTATCTGTCCTCAATGTGCGTGCGTTGTATGCTCTTTTCCTTACTTTGAACTAAATTATCCCTAGCATCTTTAAGTGCTACTTTTAATCTATATTTTAAATCTAAAGCATAATCATCTGGATTATATAGTGGATCCACATTGCTACCTAAATTGTTTGGATTTTTACTCGGTTTTCCAAAAACCAGTTCGAAAGGCGCGTATTTCGTCTCAGTATGGACAGTATTATTATAACTATAACACCAAAAAGGTATCCAGTGAGACCAAGTATAACCGTTGTTACCACAGTAAGTTCTTAAAAATGCTCCCAAATGCTTATGAGCATTTTCAAGTGACCCGATTGATTGGTGGTGATATGCTGTCGGTGTTAGTTTTTCTATTCCTAAAAGCTTACAAACTGCTATCATAGTCGCAGAAATAAATTCTGAACCTCTATCTGTCGCAATACAATTCGGTGTACCAAAACGAAGAATAAAATTTTCAACAAACGCTTGAGCAACACTTACAGATTCCTTATTCTGAATAGGATATGCTTCTATGAATTTGGTTAATTCACATTAGATAGTCACAATATAACAGTTCCCATCTTCATCTCTATCTAACGGGCCTACTAAATCTAAAAATATTTTTTGGAACGCAGTCGTTGCTGTCGTAGTAATTGTCATAGGCTGTTTGGTATATCTACTATATTTAGTCTTTTGACATGTAGTACACTTATTTACAAAGTCATATATATCTTTTTCAAGTCCTGGCCAAAAATACTGTCTTTTTATGTTATTAGCCATCCTACGCACACCTGCATGACCACTCGTGGGCAATATATGAAAATCATGTAAAATAAAGTTCTTAGTCTTTTCATCATTAATTCGTTCTACACCTCTGAGAACAGATACTCGTGGTCCGGACCACATTTTTAATGATTGGAGCTCCTTACATAATCCTTTTATAAAATCTTAATTTTCTTTATTTCTAATAATACATAGTTCCTTTATATTTATCTTTTCACAAAATTTCTCTAACTTCGTCACAAATTCGGCTCGCGAAAAATGTGCTCTAAAGCTAAGATTTACATATAATAACATTTTACTAGGAACAAACGCAAACTACTCATCTTATAGACTAATTTAATTATTTCTTCTCCGTATATCTATCTTATCTGTCTTTTCTAAAACCATTTCTACCAAATTACGCGGTTTTCTTAATATCTCCACAACTCTTGGTTGATCAGACCTGTCGTCAGTGGGTTTATTAAGGACCGGTGAATCGTTCTTCACGTTCACTTGCATTCGTTTTCTCTGAGCTCTAGTTAAAACATTCACTTAAGTCATTTTCTCATTTATACGCTTTAATTCATCCGAAGTCATACACACTCTAGGTAATGCATCAGCTACTGTATTCTCTTTGCCTTTGACATAAATTATCTTAAAATCGTATTCCTCGAGTTCCATTCGAAATTTGAATAGTCGACTTGATGGATCTTTCATGTCAAAAAAATATACTAGAGGTCTGTGGTCTGTCATTATTGTAAAGTGTCTACCATACAGGTATGGACGGAAATGCTTAACCGCCCAAACAATGGCAGTAAGTTCTTTTTGGATTGTTGGGTAATTTAATTCGGATTTATTTAATGGTCTACTTGTATAAGCAACAGGACGCGAATCGCTATTACATAAAACTGCACCAACAGCTGTACCTGATGCATCAGTTTGTACTATAAACTCGTTTTTATCAGAAAAGTCGGGATATTGGAGTATAGGAGGGGTTATTAAAGAAGTTTTGAGAAAATCGAAACAATTTTGGCACTCTTCTGTCCAAACAAAAGGTTCATTTTTCATACACAATCGGTTTAGAGGAATAGTTATTTGAGCAAATGAAGGAACACATTTCCTGTAATAATTACAAAAAGCTACAAATCGTCTTACTTCTTCTACATTTTTAGGGGTGGGATAACATTGTAAAATTTTAGTTTTTTCGGGATCTGGTAAAACACCATCAGCAGAAACAAGGTGTCCCAGATATAAAATTTCTTTCTTAAGGAATTGACATTTTTCTGGATTTAATTTTAAATTAACTTTTCTTAACCTTTCAAGGACATCAATAAGATTTTTATTGTGAATTTCCAAATCGCGACCGAATACAATTAAATCACCTAAATATATGAAACTTTTTTGATATGTTAAACCGGACATAGCTATGGACATAACTCTACTAAAATTACTGCAAGAAGTCTTAAGTCCCATAGGGAGACGTTTTAGTTGATATTGGCCTGTACTAGTAGTAAAGGCGGTGTACTTACGACTCTCAGGAGATAAACTGACCTGATAATAGCCTTAATTTAAATCTAAATGTGAATAGTAAATAGAGCCTGATAGCGAGTCTAAAATGTCAGTGATATTCGGCAGTGGAAACTTGTCATCTACAATAACATCATTAAGTTTTCTAAAATCAACTACCAAGCGCCATTTTTTGATCCTTCAGACTTTTTCGGTACCAAAAGCACTGGACTAGACCACTCGCTTGTCGATTCTTCTATTATATCATTTTTCAGCATTTGTTTTATCTGCCTGTCAATTTCTGGTTTCAAGGATTGCGGCAATCTATAAGGTTTAACATTAATAGGGCTTACGTTTGGTTTTAACGTTATAGATTGTTCATATACGTTTGTAGTTGTTAACTTATCACCCGGTAAGAAAAATAAGTCTGAAATTATATGATATAGATGCACCAGTATCTATTAAAAATACATATTTTCTATTATATGCATAAAAGGAAACAAATTTGCATTTACCATCACAAGCAAACGCATAGTCCATAATCACGAAAAAACTGCCTAGATTCATTACCTGAATTTTCAAGGCAATTTGAATTTCAGGTATTATTTTCGGCGGTTTGTGCTGAAAAAATATGACTACCTCGCAAATTTCTACGACGGCTATATCTTGTATTGCTACCTCGATAGTAAAATCTACTAGGTCCACGTTGACCTTGTCCAAAATTATAGTCACGACCCCGTTGACCTTGTCCAAAACCATAGTCACGACCCCGTTGACCTTGTCAAAAATTATAGTCACGACCCCGTTGACCTTGTCCGAAATTATATGCGCGGCCTCGGTGGCCTTGAGCCCTAGGTCTCGAACTCGGTTTGTACATACCTCGATTTCCTGAAACCTGCATTACATTCGGTGCAGAAGACGTGGAGGGTGCGGAAAGCTCCTCATCTTTAGCAGCTTTAATCGCATCCTTAAGGCTGCTATAATCACGCGCTACGATGGTGCTCAGCCTTGCGCTTTTCAACCCATCTGCAAATTTCTTAATTACCATTTTTTCATTTAGTGGCCTACTAAATGAAAAAATACCTAGCTGAATCTCCCTCGGCCTGAGAGATAGTTAAATCGGTAAAAAGTTTTTCTATATCATTGCCATATTCGTCAATAGATCTCCAGCCTTGATTAATATTTTGAAGGCGAGATTGAATGGCTGTAAAAGACTTTGTGGTTAATAAATGTTTTCTTAAATCCTTAATTAAATTGCTAACGGAAGAATAAGTGTCAGCAAGACGTAATTTGGCATTTTCGGAAAGCTGGCCTTTAAGAACGAATTTAATTAGCAATGTTTTTCCCGGATCATCTAACATATCAGCATACATATCCACAGCATCAATCAATCGTTTGGTCGTGTCCTCACTACCATCTAAAACCGGAATCAAATTACACGCAGTTCGAATGTCGAAATCCATAATTATAATTTCAGTTTTACTGGTAGTACACATTAATCGAGATATATCCAAAAAATACCTTCGATTTGATCATAAACAGCGATCAAAGAATTCACTAATTCTGACTTCTCATTTTGGCCTACATTACTTATAAATAACTGAGATGTCTTATACAAATTTTCGGCCTCACTTCTATCTATCTATCTATAACCTCACGCCAGATCCCTTGCGGGGTAGGCAGTTCGGCCTCACTTAGTTTATATAAAGCGGCAGATCCTCGATATCTACTTTGTCCCCTTTTTATCAAATATTTTCGTATCTGCACTAATTCATCATATATTTTAATCAAATCATCGGCCATATTCTATAAATAAAATAATAAGTACGTACATTTTCAACTCTATAAGTTCTCACGGCAAAGCATGTACGCAAATAGGTAGGTAAAGTAATGCACACATAGAAGTATTATATAACAAGCTATCATGTTCGATAAGCCGCGGTCCACACATCATGAGCGCTTTTCAAATACAATGAATGAAATGTGATACTAAGTTGTATTACGCCACATACTGAAAACTTATTTCTATGAAGGAAAGAGCTTTAAAATAGAAATACACATACAGTAACATAAAAATGTTAATACATAATTAAAATATAAGCAGTATATAGGTAACAAAAATATCTTCCACGTAATAATCACAAACATTTCTGATACAAATAATTAGCGCTATAGTCACGTAACGTACACTTATCACACTTTTTACGCAATTATCACGCACTGCACTAAACCTGAGACGCACTAGAATTCTTGAAAACCACGCTGGCCTGGCGACGGCGTGAAGATCGGCGGCTCATCTGCCGGTCCATCCACTTAATATGCATCTTCTTGTACAAATAACAGAATGCGTAAACTGCAGCAACTATCACGACTGCGACAATAAGGGTCAGCAGAATGTTTGTGGTGCTGACGCTCGAGTATCCCGTCTCAGTGGTGGCACCATTTTGACCAGCACCGGCAGCGTTTTATGCGATTGTCGTTTCTTCTTTGGTCTGGCTCAAACCCATTTTTGTATCATTTTTACGGAATTATTCATTTATCGCGGCAGCATATATTAAAAAAAAAATGCGAGGCCATCCTGGCAGGGTCGCCATGAAGTGTCCGGTGTTATATTAAAACGCGTCTGACTGTGTCTATATCCAACTTTATTCTGTTTCCTTAAATTCTACTTATTACAGTAAAGTGCTTACTTTAAATAATACTACACCTTAAACATACTTACCTTATGCTACGTTATCTTGGGTAAACCTATGTTACACTACATTATTATTTATTTTATTCTTTATGCACTTATGTACATAGGCGGACTTAATGCCAGAGGCATTTTCTACCAGTCTACCTTGAGGTGATGTAGAAACAGCTGTAGTAGGTGCCAAACATTATGAGTTATAAAAAAGGAGAGAAAAAAAAAATTAAAAAAATACTAAAACACAATTACAATTAAAAAAAAAAGGAAATTAAAATATTGAAAGACACAAAACTTATTACATACATACAACAAAAGCAGTTGTATATAAATAACATATAATACATACAGGTATAATACATACATATACATACACATATAACTATACTATATATGAAACAGACAGTATTAGGTCAAATATCTAGGGGTCACCCTAAACAGTACCATGTCCTTCGGCCCGCACATCAAGCGGGTCCGTCACCGAGCATCATTTGTGCTCGGTCGTCTCCATTCGTTAATCTGCAAGCGGAGTAAAATGTCCCTTAGAAATAAGGTGACACTTTACAAAACTTGCGTTCGACCCATCATGACTTATGCGTGTGTTGTGTTCGGGCATTCAGCCCCCTCTCACATCGATAAACTCCAAGTGGTTCAAAACCGCTTCCTCCGTAAAGCCGTAGGAGCCCCCTGATTCGTACGGAACGTCGACCTCCACTCCGATCTAGGTCTCGAACCTATTCGCGCCTTTATTAAAAAGGCGTCAACACGTCACTTCGCGAACGCATCTACCCATGCGAATCCGTTAATCGTAGCCACCGCCGACTACGATCTCCCCCCCGACCCCTGCCGCCACCGCCGGCCGCGACATGTTCTCACCGACCCCCCCGATGCTTTGTCATCCCTTCTTTCCGCTCAGAATACGGGCGACGACGACGACGTAGTAGTAGATCCCCTCCCATAGCCGGCGGTTGACCGGTGCACTTAGTAGTGCACCCGTCCCCCTACAGCGACTGTCCCAACCGAGGGCGCCTCTTCGAGGCGCCCTCGAGTATGTCGCCTCTTGCCCTTCTGGCTGGCTAGAGCGTAGTGGTTGCACGCTCGCCTTTTAGTCCGGTGAAGCTGTAAAGGCCTCGCGGCCAACAGCGTACATCATTCACACACACACACACACACAGACAGTATGACATAACGACATGAAACAACTAGCGTTTAGAAGAATCCACCAACATTTTGGTCAACAGATAGTACTGCAGTTTTATTTTTTTAAATGAGAGACGATTGGTAGCCATCCTGAGATCCTGAGGTAATGCATTCCACAGAAGGATCGATTGGACAATGAAAGAAGAGTGGATGAAATCAGTACGGTGAGAGGGACACTGAAGAAGACAATTATTAGAAGAGCGAAGATGTTTATTATGATTGGAGCATAGATATTGAAATTGGGAAGTAAGATAAGCAGGCGCTACAGAAGAATGAAGGATAGAAAACAATGTTGTCAGTGCCCTTAGAGCTCTGCGTTGACGAATAGGCAACCACTTTAACCGTGAACGATGCTCCGACACATGATCATATTTGCGCATATTGAATACCAATCGAATGCAGTTATTAAGTAGGCGGTCTAGTTTATCGAGTTGATCTGCATTCAGGTCGAAGTAGCACACATCACCATAGTCGATAATAGGAAAGATCAAGGACTGCACAAGCATTGCTTTGGTATTAGGAGGGAGCAAGTTTTTTAATTTATACAGGTATCGCAACGTTCCCGTGACTCTTTGACCAACCGACGTAACTTGGGTCTGCCAGCTAAGCGTAGTGTCGATGTGTAAACCGAGATCTTTGACGCTTGGACTTAGAGGAATAACTGTACCATTGAACTCAAGCGGAGGTAGAGAACCAATATTTAGTTTGTTAATCAGTCTGGAGCTCCCCACAAGAATTGCTTGGCACTTTGCTGGATTCACTGCGACACCGAATCTGTCGGACCAATTTTTAATTGCCACCAGATCGCGGTTTAATTTGCCGATAAGGTCAGAAATTCGATCAGCACTATCTTGTGAGTATAATTGCAAGTCGTCGGCATATAGATGATACGCACACTGAAGTTCATAGGTTATCAAGTCGATGAAAATGGAAAATAAAAGAGGAGAGAGTATACCGCCTTGGGGAACGCCAGAGTCGAGGTAACGCCATGCTGACAACGCTTCATCACTCAAAACTGACTGCTGACGTTCCCGAAGATAAGAGGAAAACCAATCCAGCGACTCTTGAGAGCACAGACGATAGGAGAGAATGGACAAAAGGATATCGTGATTAACGGTATTAAAGGCATTGGAAAAATCGACCAATACAAGCACGGTGACTTTGGTATCTTCCATGCCTGCTTGAATATCATCAATCACTTTAAGGAGGGCAGAAACGGTACTATGGCCAGGCCTAAAACCAGATTGAAGAGGATTAATTAAATTATTAGAGTAAATAAAATGAGATAATTGTTTATGAGCGCAGGCCTCAAGCACTTTTGAAAGAAAAGGAAGAATGGAGATTGGACGGAAGTGGCTGGGATGGCAGGGCGGACAAAAGCTTTTCGCCAGAGAGTTGGGAAAATACCGGACTCCAAGGAGAAATTAACGAGGTGGGTGATTACTGGAAGGAGATAGTTCAGAATAGTTATGATCATAAATTGACATATTTCGTCACAGCCAATAGCCCTGGATTTAATAGACATTATGATCTTCTTAACCTCACAAGAGTCGACTGGAGAAAAGTAAAAAGGATTAATGTTCGGCCGTCTAAGACCACCAAGGCAATCAAGAGTTTGCTGTACAGTTAGACGATCGACGGGAGCAACTGTGGAGAAATGGCAATTAAGATCGTCTAAATTTATTGTTCTTGGTAGGTCTTGACGTCGAGACTTGCCGATATCTAAAGTGCCTAAGAATTTCCAAATATCAGCAGGCGAAGAAGATTCAATATTGTTAAGAATATGGCGGCGTTTAGCGTCACGTATCATCTTATTACACCGATTTCTTGCAATCTTAAAACTGGCCCAGTTTTCTTCAGTGCGATCCTTTTTAAATCTACGAAATACGCGATTTCTACGCCTTATGGCCATACGAATTCCCGTAGTCATCCACAGAGCGGGTGGTCGCTTCAACCTCACTTTTTTACAGGGGCATGGGTATCGTAAAGCTGAATTACCGTTTCGTTAAAGATGCATATTTTGTCATCCATGGTCTCGGCTTCTATTAGGGGTGTCCAGTTGAGTTTGGATGCATCTTCGGTTAATTTATCGATATTCATTCGAACAAAGCAACGTTTATGCAGAATTTTGGGACGAGGTTTAGGAGCTTTTAGGATATAGGAAAGGAAGATAAGATCATGGCAAGAAAAACCAGGGGCATCGTGCTTACCATGGGAGGAAACGAGGGAAGGATTAGAGGTGAGTATGAGGTCGAGCTAGGTATCATCACCTTTGATATTGTGGTGTGTAGCGTGGAGAGGCAGAAAGTGCAAGCTGGCTGACTCAATGAGGTGTAGCAGTTTACAGGAACGAGGGGAATCGTGGGCAAGGAGATTAGTATTAAAGTCGCCCATGATAATGTGATGCACATAATCAGACCTCAAGGATTCTACTACCGATTCGAATTCGGTGAAATAATCAACGGTTGGAGGACAATACACGACACCAATTACGATTTTGGCGCCTTTGACCCAAACCTCGAGGATAAGAAATTCGGCAGAAGCGGATTGGGTGGAAGATATGGCTAGGATTTTAAAGGAAAGATCACTACGCAGGTAGATAGCAACTCCACCACCGCCTCTGTCAACCCGGTCATTCCGAATGAGAATAAAACCAGGGAGAGCGTAAGAGGTAGAGAGAAGATGAGGTTTGAGCCAACTCTCAGAAATCAGGATGGCGTGTACGTTTATGTTACTGAATGTGTCATACAACTGATCGTGATGACTGGGTATACTTTAAGCGTTTATGTGGCAAATATTCAGTAGATGGTCCGCTTGTTGGTCGAATTTGTTCTGTAGAAAGTCACTAAGATTATCATTTAAAGAATTAAAACTTACGTTACACGAGGAGACAGTAGATTCATTGGCGGAATGAAAGGAGTCAGTGTCTGATATCATAAACTATATATATATATATATAAATATATAAATATAAGTCTATTAATATATATTTTACAGATTTAATAAATAATATTATATTATTGTAAGCTAGACTGGTAGCAAGCACTACGATACGTTTCTGCATCACCCGCCAGCTAACACCATTAAAATTAAAGCTAAATACACAGGTAGCAGTATACACTTTTGCATGCTCAACTCACTCCATAATAATTATAAAAAAATAAGAATATAATAACAAGATCTCCGTGATGATAACACGATTCAAAACACAAATCAAGCAACAAAAAAATGGGAAAAAAAGAAATAAATAAACCTACAAAGTCTAATAGCTACAGAAAACAATAAGTTTTTGAACGCATCCGTTAACGTCAAAATGACATTTGATTGTCATGGCATTTGACGACAAGAAGCTAATTTTATGGACGGTACATGGAGATTGGAGAGAATTTGAAAGAAAAAAATAAATTAAAAAGATGGTATAACATAATTATACCTACATTAAACAAACTAAAGGAGTGAGTAAATAAACAACAAAAGAAACTGATAAAACACAAGGTAAGTTGTTCCTATCAATTATTGAACCCATTTAAATTACCTTTATATTGTATACCCACTCATTATTTCCGTCTTTTTAGATCCCCCCCAGCTTCACCCGCGCCCCCCTTCGAAGATGATCCGCCTGGCTTCGGGTGTTGCGTCACCAAGGCGCTCAACTCGTCGGCTGAAGTGATGCGGTGCCGACTACCATCAGGGGCTTTCAGAACAATGGTGCCGTCTTGAGTCCAGCAGGATCTTACGCCAAAATGCAAACGCGCCTTACCAAAGATTGCTTGCCTGCACTTGGTCAAAAATTCCCGGACTGAAATGGGAGACCCTTTCAACCTAGTCTTCGCCCTCCAGGTCGAGTGCTTATCGTCAACACAAGCGAACCGGACAAGAATGGGCCTATGATGATCTCGCTCAGAGGCCCCAAGTCTGTGGCAACTGCTTACAGAGGATGCTGAGATGTTTTTGAGGCCCATCCTGTCGTGAAGTATGCCTAGGATGACATCCATACTGTTTTCTTGTTCGACTTCCCTAGAAAGAGCAGAGTTTTCCGCCTGTGTCTGGTCTCAAGTGTGTCCAGCTGCTTAGTGCACTCAGTGATTTGTCTCCGGAGCAGCCCAAGTATGTTAAAAATGAGCTCCCTGAAGGTCCGGAATTCCTCAGCAACTTTTGCAACTGTGTCTTTAGCAGGACCTGCGTTCCGAATTTGAGCTTCAAGCTCTCCCATTCTCTTCATGAAGCTCCCTTTAAGGGTTTTCTGAGCTGACAGAACCTCATCAAGCTGTGACATGTTGAAATTAGTGATGTGTGGTGATGTGCTGGCAGGTGATGCTAATTGGTGCTAGCTTCACATAAATGTGCCACAAACGTGAGTAAATACCAATCCAATGATAACGACTATGTACAGGTGTAAATAACTTGTAAATAATTGCTTATTTATTTTGAATAAAGATAAAAACTTAAAGACAAGACTGTACTTTTTTTAACACCTACCCGAAAAAAGCATTACACTAAGCTCACCATTGTAGCTCCTGTTGGCTACGATCCACAATGGTCTTCTTAGATGATTCCAAGGTTCGAACCTTGGGGTATCCCGGGAAGCGCTTTAATTATCTTGGAACCCGCAACAAATTTAGTTAGAAAGAAAAACAGGAGTAGTTCCACTTCCACTTCCCCTCCTTTGCAAAGTGGGAGAAACGAAAAGATCAGCCAAAGAGAAGGAGACTACAACGAGGTTAAGCCCAGTTGTAGAGCACCACGGATACGAAAAAATAATAACAGGTCCTATTTGTGAGGCTCTTGTTTGATTCCAGTAATAGGTATAGCAAAAACGCTTAAATGCACGGAAATTATCCCGAGTTTCTATAAGATCCGTGTATTAGATTACCTCGGACGTATTTCGCAGACTCTTTAACATAATGGTACGCTCGATGTGCCAGATACTGCACTCCCAAAGAACGTGGTGTGCTGATTGTTCATACTCGCAGTTAGATATGGAACATTGACATAGCGTTGAAGGTACCAGTTTAAAAATAATAATTGTTAAAGCTCCTGACGAAAACGCAATAGCAGCAACAAATGTCCATACAAATTAATATGTTTAATTCATTATTAGGATTTTAAATCAATCACAATAAAACAGTACATCAGTTCACACCACGTTTCTGTGCCATTTTATTTAAATTATCCCCAAGTTGCCATTTACAATAATTTACTCCTAAAGTTGCTATGTCCGGTGAGAAATTGAGCCACACAGTGGTCTACCTCCAGCCATGTTCTTGCCAATCGCTAACGTACGGATGGAAAGATCAGGTAGAGGTGACGGGTCTTTGTTGTTGTATATATTTTGTGCTTATGAAAATTGTGACGCACACCTTCTTTTGAATAACGATTTCTAGTTAAGTATCTCTAGAAAAGTAACATCTCAAAAATATATCCATCATCAACCACGCTTTGTTAATTCAATTAATTTTGAGGTTTCAGCTGATGTGAAATCTAATGTTGGAGCCTCACGAGGGCTTCCTGGGTTAACTTGGAAATCGTATACAAAGATTGATCACGTCACAACTTTGACATATATATGGTAAATATATGGAAATGTCTTGCTGTATGTAGCTAAACATATCGTGGAGTATAGATGCGGACTTAGGGCACAATGATGCCATGCTAGTAGAAAGGCAATTTGAAAGCTGGTGGCGTCGATAACTCCGTGGATATGGTAATAAAACTAGTGGACTGTATAATAATTACACTGGCTATATTGTTTAAGTATACAGTGGCAGTCGCGTCTACGGTACCGGTCGTACGGATATAAAAATATGAGAGAAAGTAGGAACGCGGGTGCACGTCCTCGTATGTATCAGCTGACTGGCTGAGGTGCGGGCGCCGGGCACGACGACCTGCCGCGCGTTGCGCGCGCCACTCTTCTTGATCCCCGCCTCGACACGTCCTGTTGAGTGGTTAATTCAACATACTCCACCGGTTGAAGTGTCTTCAACACCATTGACTGGAAGAGGGAAAATTGTATTAAAAGCTCGCCGAATGACACCCTTGCGTGTGCTGATGTCGGCAACCTTCGCGATGCCATCCCTGCCAGGTAACACCTGTATGATGCGCCCCAGGAGTCACATCAAGGGAAGTGAACCTTTATCCTTGATGACGACGAGTGCTCCTTCCTTGAGTTCACCTAAAGAATTCGTTTCACCATTTCGTCTTTTTCTGAAGCCATAAAATGTATTCGTTAGCAAAACGACTCCAAAAATGTTGCTTCAAATATTCTATGCGACGAAAACTTTGTAAGCTGGTGACGCTGAGGTTCTGGATCTGTGGATGTGGCAGCGAAACAAGAGAACGTCCAATTAAGAAATGGACCGGGGTCAATGGATTAAGGTCTGAAGGATCATAGGATAGAGGCGTTAAAGGCCTTGAATTCAAAACAGCTTCCACTTGAATCAATAATGTAGCCATTTCTTCATAAGTTAAATTTGTTAAGCCCAAAACACGTCTAAGATGATGTTTTGTGGACTTAACTGGAGACTCCCATAATCCACCAAAGTGTGGAGTATAAGCAGGGATGAAAGAAAAGGTAATGTCTGTGTCAATATCACTGAAATTTAAATTTTGTGATAGTAAGTTAGCCAATTCATTGAAAGCGCCGACGAATGTAGTGCCATTATCCGAGAATATGTTACGTGGTTTTCCCCGCGAGCAATAAAGCGATTCATGGCAGCTAAAAAAGCTTCCTTCCGGTCCGACACAAGTTCTAGGTGAACAGCTCTTGTAGCCAAACACACAAACACGCATATAAAGCATTTTATGAGTCTACATCCTTTGCCTTTGCGGACAGCTATCATGATCGGGACAGCATAGTCCAGCCCTGAGTCTAAAAAAGGAAACTCTAAATTTGTGAGTAAGCCCGCCTCGGAAGATTGTTTTTTTACATTTATAAAGAGAACCTACGATGTATGCCACCACACGCTGCAATTAATTGAAATTGGAAAAATATTGCATAATAAAGTGTCAGCATGACAAGCTGTTACCATTTCAGGTAATTCCTGGTGATGAGATTCAGGAAAATGAGGCCATAAAGATGGGTCTTTATCAAGAAACTGTGGGCCCATCCAACACAACGACGAAGACAATAGTTTGTCTGCTCTGAGTCCACGCGAAGCGAGGTCTGCGGGGTTTTCAAGTGACGAAACGTAACGCCAAAAAATTCTCCCCACAGAACCCTGGATCTCAGACACTCAATGACGAACAAAGGCCTAAACAACTCTCAGCTTAGTTGTAGGGCTCAACTTTTTCAACACTCCATGATCGGGCAAGTAATGTGAAGGTGTACAGTCGAGTGGTTAATGACTGCAATCGGTCATATGTCCTATTTTTATATATTTACTCATGAAGTCAACATATGACCGTTTGAAATGAGGGTCTCTAGCTGTTTGTTGCCATAATCTTAAGGAGATATCGAGTTCAGCTACAAAGTTTATATTGCGGGTACATGACTATAACGGGCATGTGTGAAGTCGTCTAACAAACGGTACCTTTCACCACGAAAATAATGTCTTCAATTCTAGTTAAAGTACTTTGTTTTTGATGAGATGTGATTATTGGCCCTAGCGTATAAGTAATAACAAATCGAGAAAACAATCGCACGCAGAAGCTAACAGATTCATCGATTGACATTATACGAACCTTTTAAACGTCTTCAGAACATCGTTTCTTGAATTAGCACCTTTCGTGTCTATATCCATTTGTTTGTGAGTGTCCTCCACATTGTAGAAAACTGAAGAGCAGTTTCCCAGCTCATCAAAGGCATTCTGTGCCAAATAAAATAATAATATAACCAAAATAAATTCAATAAATTTGCTCCATAGGTGCTTCCTGTTTACGCAAATAAATCAAGCAACATACTCGTTTCTAGTACTGGCTTCTTGTCTTTCTTGTCTTCATATAACCATCATCTATACATATAATAAAAACAGTAAGTGGTGGCGTCGATAACTCAGTGGAGATGGTAATAAAACCAGTGGACTGTATAATAATTACACTGGCTATATTGTTTAAAGTATACAGTGGCAGTCGCGTCTATGGTACGGATCGTAAGGATATTAAAATATGAGAGTAAGTAGGAACGCCGGTGCACATCCTCATATGTATCAGCTGACTGCCTGAGCCTCAGGCCCTGAGGTACGGGCGCCGGGCACGACGACCCGCCGCGCGTTGCGCGCGCCCCACTCCTCTTGATCCCCGCCTCGACTCGTCCTGTTGAGTGGTCGACTCAACAGTAAGGAAGTCGTGTCTGACATGGAATATTTTTAGGAAATAACAACACAGGGGTATCATACTATCGATGTTGAAGCCAATTCTACAAGTATAGGCTTTCGTGTCTCTTTGTCTGTTTGTCGGAGGGTATGAACCGGCATCACGCAAAATCTACCAGGCAGACTTTGATGAAACTTTGCATACGGATACCTTGAAATATTGGCTAACGTATTGTATAGTATTTATCCCAGAAAATCAAAAGGTTTTTCCAGATAAGACGAAAATAAGCAAAACATTGAATTTCTACAAAGACTTTTTATTCATAACCCATAGAAACTATTAGGTAGGTTTTGATGCAACTTTGCATGCAGATACCTTAAAATGTTAGTTAACACGTTATGTAGGTTATTATCCCAAAAAATCAAAAGTTTTCTCCAGAAAAGACGAAATTAAGCGAAACATTGGATTTTTCAAAAAACACTTCACTCATAATCTGTTTGATGGATTATAATGAAATTTTGTGTTATTGTAGCTGTACTAAAGATCACAAGTCTGCAAACTTATATTTTCGAAAAATTTAACAGTTTCTGAAGAAAGAAAAATAAAGTCGATTTGGATAAGTCATTAATTGTTTCTAAAACAACTTAGCTACTAGATTGTCACGGGATAAACCATAGAACTTTATTACAAATAGTACTGCAATGCCCCGAACTGCAATGTCCCGATGTAAAATATGTGATTTTGCCTACACACGAATTCATCCATGAATTGATATCGGACTCAGGTTCGTCTCATCACGTAAAACTTTTCAGTGGTTATAATAATAATAATAATATATTTATTTCGGATATTCATCCATTCATATGTTAGTAATTACATCGACTCTTAAAACTATTGTTAGTAGAAATAAACAGAAAACAAAGCAAAACAAAAAAAATAAAAATAAAAAGAAATAATTTTATTTGGCCGCCCGGTTTGACGGCACCACATATGCGGTGGTCCGCCTCTATGTGCAGGACACTGTTGGGGCTGGCGCGCACTCGCCTCCACAGGGACGCGATCCGCTTTCTAATTATCGCGTAGAAGTCATCTATACGTGCTTCCGCGAACATCCCCGAGGCGCTGCAGTACCTCGGCAACCCCATCAATGCCCTAAACGCGTTGTTATATTGTACGCGCAGGACGTCGCCAGCCCTTCTAGTATAGTTGATCCACAGACTGCAGGTGTAAAACGTTTGGCAAAAGGCGCTAAGCAAGGTTAGTTTTACACCATTGGTACAGTTTGCAAATCTGCGGATCAACATATTGCTTCTCACTGACAACGCCCTACGCTCTCTCTCCAGGTCCAGGTCATCATTTTGGTTTGCGGTGACCCAGTGTCCCAGGTATTTAAATTCCGACACTAACTTAAGTGGTGAGCCTCTTATCATTACCGGCGGAACCGAAGAATATTCTTTAGTCCCCGCCCTGAAAACGAGTAGCTCACTTTTGTCGGCATTATACCTAAGGCGATGGACCTCCGCATACCTCTCACAAATCCGTACCAGTTTTCTTAAGGCACTGATTGAGGGGCTCAGCAGCACCATATCATCTGCATAACTTAGATTGTTTACAAATATACCATCTTTAGACAAACCTATTTTGGCGCTGGTGAGCTCCTCAATCAGCCGGTTAACGTAGAGATTAAAGAGTTTGGGTGAGGTCAGCCCCCCCTGCCTCACGCCGCACTCGAGTTGGTACGCTCTGGATAGTGAGCCTCCCCATATAACCAAGTTACTTTGGTGCCCATACCAATACTTTAATAGGTTGATAAGTTCACCTGGCACTGTGGTCTCTGCGTGCAATTTATTCCAGAGCTTGCTATAGGACACCAAATCGAATGCCTTTGACAGATCAAGAAAACACGCATAGATGTCTTCCTATCTGTATAGTATCGTACAGTATGCTTGAGACACAGTATAGCCGTCTCTGTTGATAGTCCGGGCTGAAATCCAAATTGAGCATCGTGAAGCTTTATATGCTCATTTAACTGCTTGTCCAGCATACTGTCCAGCACTTAGGCTACGATGGTTGCTAATGATATGGGCCTATAATTAGTCTTATCAGACGTATAAGCAATCACTCGAAATGCTTCATACACGTATGATTTTAACACTCAAACTTTGTTTTGTGCATGAACCGATGATGCATTCAGGATTGTATCTTCTGGAGAGAACCCTTACGATGAATGGGCCGGATACGAAACTTTAACGACGATTATACCTTACGAGAAGACTAATCTAAGAAAAATCTACAGAAAAAACTTTGCTACATACTTAGCTGGCAAGGTAATTTTTTTAGTTATTATTACGCTGGATTATAAGTTTTGGCAGGGTAGGTAGAGACGTCTTAAATCAAAAATATCTTTACTACTTGAAAACGAAGGTATTGTATATGTCTTTTTTTATTAGACGGCGTAAGTGTTGTGTGTTGAATAAGATCGCACTTTAGTTGGGTTTATATTTTACAAAGCCCACCTGTGCGGGCTAACACTGAACCCGGAGATAGAGATAGTTGATAAAGAAACAAATCTTATTGGAGGTTGACAAAATATACAATATATTCATTACAAGGTTCTCCGAGGATATCTAGCTGTTATTTCTTCATACTAAAATAACAGGATGGATCTTGCTAAAACTTGTTCTAGGTCTCGAAATAATATTTAATATACTTTTTATCCCGGAAAAAATCACGGTTCTTGCGACATAGCTATTTATTCATATTAAAAAGGCTTGACGAATTTACCTAAAACGTGTCACGTAAAGGTGTCTTACATCGTAAAATAAAACAAAACACTTTTTAACTCAAAAAAGCACGACTTCTGCGGAATATAATATGTATTTCTTCATACAAACGGATTTTAAAGAAACTGAATATGAAAGAAACGAAACAGAGATACAGTTCGAAAGTGGAGAGACGTAGAACAAAAACCGTTTATAGTTTCACGAATTATATACAATATGTACCATTATATAAAAAATTATGAATAAAAAACGGCAGTAAAAAAGAAATATACATATTTACGAAGGGTCAAATGGTTTCACGCCGCTGTCTGTTAGTAGTGTACCTAGAACAGAACGTTGATATCGGGGGAGACCTAGAATATCTTAGCATGACTAAAAAGACCATCTCTATTGCGAGGAGCAATTCAAGAGTCTCCTCCGTACCCGGCGAGCGTGTATAAGACGCGAACTACGAGAGTTGAGAAAGCCAGAAAGGTCTGTAAGGAAAGAACCTGTTGAAAATCTGTACTCTCTGCCTACTCTCCAAGGGATCTGACGTGATTATATAGATTGGTAGATAGTATTAAAGTTTCTTAAGTCGTGAAGTAATAATATGAAATAGGTAACTTTGTTTACATACTAGATCATGCCGATATCCTGCATTATATGCATTAGGTGGGTTTTAACCGGCCTGCATGAAGATATTTATCATATTTTGGCTAAAGAAAAACCTGGCAATTAGAAACTGGCTTTAGATTTCTCTCTTCCCCTTCACAGGGTGACTGAAAGCCTGGAGACCTGCTAAAATTGTTCTTCAACGAAAATTTAGTTATATTTAAGATGACTTTAGATATACTTTCGCAAAACATGGACGACTTGGTTTATGCGGTAAAACGTAGACTGCTTAATTTACTTTGTCAAATAGTTGCAGGTACGATCCCCCCACAGCGCACAGGAATATTGATTTGGGATTTTGAAATAAAGAAGATATTTTATGCGCATATGGGCACAGTAAAAAATGTTTGTCCGTGTTAATATCCAGAACGGCAGAAACGATTTTAAATACACTATTACTGGAAAATTGAGGATTTTGCAGAGATTGTTTAAGACAATTTTTTAGCTCGGGAAATGCAAGAATCCAAGATTTATTTCTCCATACTAACACGGCGGAACGGATTGAAAAGAAACTTAATATGGAGGTGTCTCTTAAGTCAAGTAACACTACCCCAAAAGGCCTACCTTCTATGTCAAATTATAAAATAAACGCGTGCAAAGCCGCGGGAAACAGCTAGTATTAGATATTACCATCTTTATATAACCAGCCATAATCACACATAACAATTAAGAGATACGGAGCCATTCGTTTGCTATACTTTGTTAGGTTTATTTTATTACTGACTTAGATACTGTATGCGGCGTGACATATTGCCCAGATAAATCGCTTTTTGTTAAACAAAATAAAAGATTGTATTTTATTCTGATAAAAGAATATCTGATGGGCTCTATATTTGCAGAATAGACTTTGATACTAGGCAAAAATTGCAACCAAATGGCGACCAAACAGATACTGTGTGTCAGATGTTCATGATTGACACCACGAAAAAAGTTATCCTGATGACTTTGATGCCTTTAAATAGAGCAGGCCAGAAAAGGCTAGGGACCGTATACAGAATAGCCAAGAATTTCGTACAGTGAAAATGAATGTAGAAGATTTTTACTTAGTGAAAAGATGAAATAGGTTAAAAACACAACATTTCCGCAATGTTGCAGTGCTATGTCAGGGAACTATATCTCATTTCATTGACTATCAGCTGATAGACAACGACTGCAAGAAAAAAGGTCCATACATGTATAAAGGTAATTGATTAATATCTTAAATCACCTCGACAAACAGTAACTTGTAGCGGCATGATTTCTTTCGCAAATATTTTTTACAGATTGCCGTATCACTTGGATAAAGCTAGCCTCCTTGTTGCCAGACGTAGAATATTTTTTGTTATTAGGACGAGGGAGGCAATAGACGGCTAAAATAAGAAAGTATATTATGGTTGTTAATTAAGGCACGTTGCTGATGACTCAAATTATTTACTGTAGAGTGGAACTCTAAAAATGGTTTTCCATATTTGACCAGTCCACACCACTCTTTCTCATAAAAAATATTCGAATCGTGACCTACTTCTTGACAATTACTGTAATACACTTAGTAACTGGCATGATTGTTCGCTTATTAGTAGAACTAAGAACAATAACAACGTTTTTATTTTCATTTTTTGTTTAATATTTAAAATGATATTTTAAAGACTTGACTTCATTAATGTCGTCTGCTAATTATGCCAAATTCATTCGATATGAGTGTTAGCATTGCTTTTTTTGGTTTCCTTGCATAATAGCCAAGGTTATCAGTCAATATATTTTTGTTATAGTTGCTGTTACTTGGAACGCAAAATATTGTCTAACTTGTATGAATTTCTGTTCCTTTTATTAATACAAATGATGCCTCCTACTACTTCCTAATACATCTACCCTTAAGGTGAACATGACATGCCGTTAGAAACGCTATCAAATTGAAACGTTGTCCTTCTTTAAGTGACAAGTATAACAACTTTTAGCCCTGGGTTCGAATGTATGTTATTTTAGTATGCAAATGGGCCTAACCCTAGGTATACCACAAGATACTATCCACGGACCACTTTTATTTAATTCTTACCAGCCGCTTTATTTATTTATTGAAAGACATACCAACACATAAGTACATAAATATTTCCATCACATAAATATCAGTGTATATTATTTGTACTATAGCACAAGCCCTTGCGGAGAGCGTCTTACACTGCGTTTGCAGATCCGTGATTTCCACTCAAAAATTTGTTTAGCTCAACGATAGTCAATTCTTTGGCTATTGTGGTCTACCTACTGTCACTTCAGTTTACTAATGTCGATAATGTTGGTATTCTTTGAATTACATTGTTCCATATTATATTCTTTGGAGAAACTCCAGGCTTAGTCCTTGGCCTAGCTCCCTGAGTGGCCTTGAATTTGTGAAGTACTCCAAGTGTAAATAATCACATTTTGATTCGGCATGTACATACAGAACATTAAACATGACATTTAGAAAATGAATAGCATCAGTCAGATAGAGATAGAGGGAATATTAGGTACACACCATTGGATTTTCCTTTCAGCCATTTTTATGACGAAATAGCAAACAGTCTACTACCACTATGCAACAAAACACGACCGCAGCTGCGGTGGTTTTAGCGATCACCAAGGTTAAGATGCGTTCGACGCGGTCGGGCTGAGATGGGTGACCGTTTGTGACATTTTCATATTTCAGCATCACCGTGCTTTCAAAGCTACTTTAAACCGTTGGTCTTGGTTACCACGTAATGCGATACTCATAAAGCCGAGTTGAAAGTCTTATAGGCGGCTTGGTAAATTTCAGCAGCAGGTGGCCACAAACCTGCCTCCACCAACCCGCACTGGGCTCGCGTGGTGGAGTATGACCTAATCTCTGTCACCTCGATATGTGAGAGAAGACCTTTGCTTCGCAGTGGGACAGTAGAGACTGATATTATTTATTAATATCATCATTATTAAAGACTATAAGACACATAATGCTAATGTAATTAATATAATGATGGTATGTAAGTATACAGTTGGTGCGCTAAAAAAATAAATAATTTTAACATAAAGCCACGCGAGTGGAAATATTTTGAGAACAGTAATCATAAAACACACCGTAAAGCCTTAACAAAATATGAGTTCATACCTCAAGCGACACGACAAAATGACTAATAAGGTCATAAATTGTTACCTCCGAAACGTAGAACGTGGTATTTCAACCGCACATTTGTATGATGATTGTGACCGCTTTTTATGGAAAACTATTTTTTATTAGTGATGTTTAAGTTTTGGGGATTTTGTATCGGTTTTGAATCCGACGGATTGGATCGAATTGTCCATAACGTTATTTTTAAGCATAATTAAAGTTACTATTGTAATTGGATAACATATAAAAATATACAAATCGAGTCACCAAAGATTCATGGAAGAAAAAATATACCCATTCATTGTACGTTGCTACTAGAATATTAAGTTGCAAGGAAAATGGGAATAATAAAATTCCTCCCTATAATGTAAAAAAAATAACCACAGTATGTTTTTCTAAATTCCGTCATATAATAAAATATATATTTTTTTTCCGAAATTCATCAACATCTTAAAAATGTTTTAATATACACGTAATTATCGTAATTGACAAGATATTTTATATTTTGTACGTACAATTTCATTCGCAGACTAATACTCGGACTCATAGCTATCCAATACCCATCACTAGTGATAAAAACTAAAATTAGTATAAAGTATTTTGCATACAGTATACGATCACGTAAAATGAAAATTATAGGCTAGAGTAAAATAATAATTCTGGATATGTAGGTCAAGGTACACCGCCCGAAACTAATATGTAAAATAAAATATCTGGGTGTTTATGCATGTGAAATTTGTATTTGTAAACCCACTTATGACACATGAATGTTGAGAAATATGTCTAATGGTTAGAGTTAGGTTCTCGGGATAATCTCTAATGGTTAGAGTGTAGGATGCCCAATCAATGGAGATGACTCGCGGATTCGACCGCAAATAACAAATTTTTGTGACCAATAAATAATTGTTTCTGGATGATTTTGAATTGCATGTTTGTATACGATCTAATGGCACAAGAATGATTTCCAGTGAGGAGTCAAGAGTCTCCGTAACCGGCGAGCGTGTATGAGACGAACTATGAGAGTCGAGGAAGCCAGAGAGGTATGTAAGGAAAGAACCTGTTGGAACTCTGTACTCTCTGCCTACCCCGCAAGGGATCTGGCGTGAGGTTATAGATAGATAGAAATATATAAAGCTAGTTATAAAATACTGAAAATGTTTAATACAACACTATAAAATACATTTGTATGACCATGATTGTATTATTGTATTATACAAAACTGATATACAATGCGAAAGTGGAAGGATGTAGGTACCGGGAAAGACCTAGACCATCTTACCATGATCAAATAGACCGGGTTTTATCTGAAGGACAAGTCAGGAGTCTCCGTAACCGGCGAGCGTATATGAGACGAACTATGAGAGTAGAGGAAGACGGAGAGGTATGTGAGGAAAGAACCTGTTGGAACTCTGTACTCTCTGCCTACCCCGTAAGGGATCTGGCGTGATGATATAAATAGATGATTGTATTTGTATTTCACCGGGGCTAATCACAACTTTTAAATACATACAATTAAGAACTGCGTACAATTATATTGTTTACCTGTGATTTATAAATAAAATATTTGAGTTAAGCTCCTTTTTTCTAAATATTACAACAAATATTACAATACTCAAATTTTTCATACATTTTATGTGGCAAATTCAAGTATAATACTCGGCGTGACTAATTGTTGTACATGTATTGGCATTCTTGTGGCCTAATGGTGCTAGAATAGGTCAAAGAATAACACGGTAGTAGTTTAAACTTAAGCTAATAGGCATTTCCTCAAACTAACAACTTAATAAACGCGTTATTAGGTCAAGTCAAATTGCAACGATCTCCGTTGCAATTTTACCAAAGTGTGAATGTGGCAATTAGTGTGATCTGCTGTTAATCGGCCAGTATCAATCGATTGGCCAAGGAATAAGAATAACTTTGTTCGATTCCGTTTAATATTTCTTGACGTTTAACCAAATATTCATCTAGAAACTCTAGCCAGCTTCTCTAATGGTAACAATATAGACCGCTCCACTAACTAGCTCGGGTAGTTGCGAGTTTTATACCTACACTGAACAATATTTGTAGAAATTTTATATTTTTAGAACGCACTCGCCATTTGAGAATGTATTACCTAGTTTGGAAGTACGATTATTTATAAAAATTACATCCGGTATAATAATATTCAGATTTTATATAACAATTCCAAGTTTAATATTCGGCATAACTAATACTCTTTTATACATAACATGCTGATGGTGACAACAGACGCTTCGTCCAACTAATAACATAGTAACCGCTATGGGGATTGCTGCAATTTGGCTCAGTGTTAATGGGGTAATCAGCACGGCCTGCCGTTAACCGGCTAGCATTAAACCGATTGCTCGAGGAAGTAGAATAAATTCGACTGTTCGATTCTGTTCAATATTTCTTGCTGCTAAATATATTGTTTCACGTTGAGCCGTTGGTCCCGGTTATCACTTCATAGGGTAGTTGAAAGCCGACTTGATAAAGTACAACACCTCCTGCTGTTTAAACTTATCAAGACAGGTGACGGATTTCTGGAGGTAGGTTTTTGGCCCCTTAAATAAAAAATCTACCTACCTCATGTCATATCATAGGGCAGATGTCGTCCTAGAGCGACATCTCAGGTGATGTATGCAATGTCTACTGTTTGCTGGTACTAAAAAAAATGAAAAAATAACACTTCAGTGATTAACATCTTCATGGCAATACTAATTTAGTGCATTTAATGAAACATATACCAAGCGCAAAATGATATTGAGAAGTGGCGCGACTCGTCAGCTGGCCAGTAGATACCTTCGGTATTCCGGATTTTCACCCAAGCTATGATCTTCGGATAGGTTAGTAGGTAGATGTTACTTATTCAACTATTCTTTGCATTGTTTTTTTTATTACCAGTAAAGAGTTGGCATTTCTTTTTATTTTCTTTATTAAAAAACCAACAGCGTTATAAAATTGCAAATACATTTTGATATTAAGGCCAATTACACGTTTTTCTTGATTACCCCGATGGTACATACACAGATGAGTGCAGTAGTATTATTAAAACTTACAAATATAATACTATATATGTTTATCATAATTGCAATCAAATGTTATATATATGAAAATATGTATAGTGATATGTATGCGATATAATTAACGCGAGATCCGAAGGTAATTTGTTCCGAACTGACAACTGAATTGATTTCGACTATTTATAATGAGGTTATATTAATATATTTATTAATGTGAAAGTTTGAATGTTTGTTACTCAAACACGCAAAAACGGGTGACTGCTTATGGATAAAATTTAGCACACACAAATTTACCACATAAGACACTCCTTATCCTGTAAAAAAAATTTAGGTTCCTGTCTAGATTAAATTAAATGGCATTGGACAACACCTTGGCTTTTGCTCCAACACGATTAAAATTTCACCGTGTATAAATAAATTACACGTCTAGAAACTTTAGACGCCAGATTGCTCTAGTAGTTAGAGCGGATGTCATTCCGTCCACTGGATCTAGTACTCGCGGGTTCGGTCCCGCACGGGACAAATCTTAGTGTGACCCACAAAGGTTTGTTTTGAACTGGCTTTTTGTGTATGTATTTATGTACAGAAGTGAGTTATGAGTTTGTAAACTACAGAAATAATTCCCAGTATTGGTTTTCGTTTTCTTTTAAGCTATAAAATGAACCTAAGAAAACAAATTTAGGTCTGAATGTGTACAAGCAACTTAATATTGCCGCGTGGTTCCCGGTTTAGAATAGGACCAACCCATCTCATCCCATCGGGTGTCGTACAAGGCGACTAAGGGAAAACTAGGGAATGGGCAGCAGCGTTCCCTTAACACTTCTACCATCAAAAACTGCGCTCGCCAACCCGCCTGCCAAGCGTGGCGAGTATGGCAAACACCCCCAATTTATTAAAATGGAAGATAAGAATAAAACCAGGCCCCTAGTCCCCGGCGGTCCTGTTCGTCCTGGCCACGGTAGCAGCTATGGTAACGACAGGACAAGGGGTGCTAAGAATCTCCGGCAGAGATTCGGCTACCACCAACATCGAAAATTGGCCCTGGTGACATACAATGCACGCACGTTAAGGACAGATGAGAAGCTTGTTGAGCTGGAAGAAGAGATAAACAAGTTGCGGTGGAATATTGTTGGTTTATCGGAGGTCCGAAGAAAGGGCGAGGACACGATAACCTTAAAATCCGGCAACTTGTTTTACTACCGGGAGGGTGAACAGCAGTCCCAAGGTGGTGTCGGATTTATCGTCCACAAGTCACTCATAGACAACATTGTGTCCATCACTAGTGTGTCGAGCAGGGTAGCGTACCTGATACTCAGAATATCCAAAAGATATTCGCTGAAGGTCATACAGGTCTACGCACCGACCTCGGCATACTCAGATGATGACGTCGAAGTAATGTATGAGGACATTAGTAGAGCCATACATACTTCCAAAGCACACTTTACAGTGGTTATGGGTGACTTCAATGCGCGGCTGGGCAAACGGGGCGATGATGAGTTGAGAGTGGGGCAATTTGGATATGGGCAGCGCAACCCCAGGGGTCAGAGGCTGGCCGAATATCTGGAGAAGGAGGGACTCTTTATGATGAACTCTTTCTTCCGGAAGCCGCCTCATAGAAAATGGACCTGGATGAGCCCTGATGGTTCCACAAAAAATGAGATAGTCTTCATCATGAGCACCAAGCGACAAATATTTAATGATGTCTCCGTAATTCACAGGGTAAAAACCGGCAGTGATCACCGAATGGTCAGAGGCACATTAAATATTAATGTCAAAATGGAAAGATCGCGTCTGCTGAAGTCTACGCTCCGACCTTCTTATGCACACATCCAAAACCCCGAGAACTTTCAACTCGAATTGGCAAACCGCTTCGAATTGCTAGACAGCAGCGCATCAGTGGACGAAATCAACAACAGGCTGGTAGAGACTGTCCATACGGTCGGGTCCAAGTATTATAAGCCCCACCGTAAAAATAGACCTCAAAAACTATCTAACTCCACCCGAAATCTCATGGCTGAGCGACGTTCCATGACGCTCCAAACCTCCGATGATGCTAAGTCCTATAGGCAGCTCAATGGACAGATACTGAAGTCCTTGCGTCACGATTTACGGTCCGTCAATACAAGGCGTATTGAGGAGACCATAGCACAGAACAAGGGCTCCAAAGTGTTCGCAAGAGACGCGTCTATTGGGCAAAGCCAGTTGACGAAGCTGAAGACGGAGGACGGAAACGTAACGTCGAATAGGTCAGAGGTGCTCAGGGAGATAGAGAGGTTCTATGGGCAGTTGTACACCTCAGTAGCTGAACCTGTTGTTGACTTGGTAAAAGACCCAAGAGCCAAGCTAACCCGACACTACACTGAAGATATCCCGGACATCAGCCTGTACGAGATTACGATGGCTCTCAATCAACTCAAAAATAACAAAGCACCAGGCGAAGACGGAATTACCGCAGAGCTTCTGAAAGCGGGCGGAACGCCGGTACTTAAAGTCCTTCAGAGGCTGTTTAATTCCGTCTTGCTCGAAGAGAAAACGCCGGAAGCATGGAACAGGGGAGTGGTGGTACTGTTTTTCAAGAAAGGTGATAACACTTTACTGAAGAATTATAGGCCCATCACACTGCTGAGCCATGTTTATAAGTTGTTTTCGAGAGTCATCACGAATCGTCTCGAACGCAGGCTTGATGACTTCCAGCCTCCCGAACAAGCCGGTTTCCGGAAAGGCTTTAGTACCATAGACCACATACATACGCTGCGGCAGATTATACAGAAGACCGAGGAGTATAATCGGCCACTATGCTTGGCGTTTGTGGACTATGAGAAAGCCTTCGATTCGATCGAGACTTGGGCGGTTCTTAGATCTCTCCAGCGATGCCGCATTGACTATCGGTACATTGAAGTGTTGAAGTGCTTGTATAATAACGCCACCATGTCAGTCCGAGTACAGGGGCATTGCACGAAGGCGATCCCCATAAAAAGAGGAGTAAGGCAGGGAGACGTCATTTCTCCGAAACTGTTTACGGCCACCTTAGAGGACGCCTTCAAGCTCTTGGAATGGCAAGGACTTGGCATCAACATCAATGGCGAATACATCACTCACCTTCCATTTGCCGACGACATTGTGGTCGTGGCGGAGTCGCTGGAAGATCTAGGACGAATGCTCGGTGACCTCAACAGAGTATCTCAACAAGTGGGTCTTAAAATGAACATGGACAAAACGAAAATAATGTGTAACGTCCATGTCGTACCCACCGCACTCACCGTTGGGAACTCTACTCTTGAAGTTGTCGACGAATACATTTACCTGGGACAGGCAGTCCGGTTAGGTAGGTCCAACTTTGAGAGAGAGGTCAATCGACGAATCCAACTCGGCTGGGCAGCGTTCGGGAAACTGCGCAACATCTTCTCATCCAAAATACCTCAGTGCCTAAAGACTAAAGTTTTTAGTCAGTGTGTGTTACCAGTGATGATATATGGATCAGAGACGTGGTCTCTTACTATAGGTCTCATAAAAAAGCTCAGAGTTGCTCAGCGAGCTATCGAGAGAGCTATGCTCGGCGTTTCTCTACGCGATCGAATCAGGAATGAGGAGATTCGTAGAAGAACCAAGGTCACCGACATAGCCGTTAAGATTAGCAAGCTGAAGTGGCAATGGGCGGGCCACATAGCGCGTAGATCGGACGGGCGACCACGTATTGGCAAGCGCAGTGTGGGACGACCGCCTGCCAGATGGACCGACGATCTTGTGAAAATCGCAGGAAGTCGTTGGATGCAGGTGGCATCGGACCGGATACGCTGGAAAGCGATTGGGGAGGCCTATGTTCAGCAGTGGACAAGTATAGGCTGAGATGATGATGATGATGAACTTAATATTTGATTAATGCAAATTTAACGTTAATAGTGCTGCAAATTACCATTACCAAATAAACCACGTTTTGTTATTTTGGTTTCATCAATTGATAGACAAGTCAAGAGTTTCCAAAACCATCGAGTGTGTATGAGACGAACTTTGAGAGTGGTGAGAGAGGCGAGGTCTGTAAGGTAAGTAGCTGTTAGGATTGTATACTCTCTGCCTACCCCGCAAGGGATCTGGCGTGATGATATAGATAGATATAAAATGAAGTAACCAACATAAAACGCTCTTAGCTGTAGTATTATAGTATTTGTAAGTATTACCAAGGATAAGTAGTTTTCAACTTGGCCAGTCTGGGATATGGAACCATTCGTGAAATTTCCATTTTCAAGCATCTCCGTGCTTCCAAAGACACGGCAAGTGTTTTAGAAACCCGGTAGTCACGGTTAACAGCACTTTAGTATTTGTCAAGACATGTCAAGACAGTGATGGTATTTATACAAAGTAGGAGGCCGCTATTATCGATATGGAATTTGTAAAATGACAAACTGTTTATTAAACGAATAAACAGATCTATGTCCTAACTGTAAATACAATAGTATTTACAGTTACGAAATAAATCATTACTGTAAACATTACTACTATTGTATATGAGGCTGTTTTTATATACCATCTCTCTATTGTAGTGCCTAGAGTAATCATGAAGTATTCTTTCTAACCATAAACCTCGTCCCTTATAAACAATTTATTTTTCTTTCTATCTTTCATTACATAAAATATATTATGTAACGATGAAAACAACATCCATGTATACTAAACTAATATTCATATATACTCCAGACTGGGGGCTGTCAAAATATTATGAACGTTTCTTATGGAACGGGATTTTGCGAATGTTGACTCAAACACTAAACGAAGGGAAAATGTATCAATATTATTTTTAACGTTTGAAATATTATCGAATCATAAGTTAGTTAAAAGTTAACTGGTAGGTTATGGAAAGACGCGTCGCCTCAAATTACTGTAACAAGGCGAATGTTAAAAGTAACATTAAAATTAACACCATCACGCCTACATATATTCTCCAAGTAGGATTGCAGAGGTGCTCAGCGAGCTATGAAAAGAGCTATGCTCGGCGTTTTTTTACGTGATCGAATCAGGAATGAAGAGATTCATAGCAGAACCAAGGTCACCGACATAGGCCATAGGATTAGTATTTTGAAACAGCAATGGGCGGGCCACATAGAAAGAAAATCGGCCGGCCGTTAGAGCAGAAAGATTCTAGAGTGGACGCGACGTATTGGCAAGCGCAGCGTGGGAGCCTGTCAGATGGACCGACAATCTTGTTAAGATCGCAAGTCGTTGGATGCAGGTCGCATCAGACAGGTTGCGCTGGAGGGAGATCGGGAAGCCTATGTTTAGCAGTAGACGGGTATAGGCTGAGATGATGATGAGAAATGCAGAGGTACTAAGTACACCTACATATGCTGATGATGATAGGTCCCTAAAAGAAAGTCTGCTCCTAATACACCGGTTACGATTTCAGACTCCAAACTGTTACTAATTTTACGATCGAAAAACTACACTTTATCCGACCTAGGATTCCGTCAGACCTCGTGATTACTACCCACCACTAAATCAAATAAGCAGTCGAGATGATATTAATATTATTGATGCTAGCAGATGATATAAGTAAGATCAAAATGGGTATAGAAAATACAGCTAGACATTATGCCTGCATAATATCAGCCAGTACTGGAGAGATAAATTAGGTCCTACTCGACCACGCGGATCCAGTGCGAATTGATGGAGGCAGATTTATGCCACCTGCTGTTGGAACTTATAGCCACCTTTAAGACTTCCAACTTGGCTTAACGACTACCACATTAAGAGGTAACCGGGACCAATGGCTTAGCATGCCTTCTGAAGCACGGATACTCGAATATGAAAATGCTACAAGCAATCGTAAATATTCTACCCTTCAAGACAAACGCCCAAATAAACCTCACCAAACTTACGTAACCCTCGAGACACATCTAATACTTCTCAAAGATTACACATTCTACTTTATGAATTATAGGCTTAAGTTCTACAACTGGTTTAATTAAGTTCACAAAAGAAGCAATAACTTATGACAATAAAAAATAAGTAATACCGAATTAAGAAGTAACATAATTCAAGTTTGAGCACTTTATAAATTCTTTTCAGAACAACATCTATCTATATATAACAGTGTAATTTATGGGTTTAATTTTGTCAATCTGTGTTCAAGAATCACACATTATTTTCTCTGTGGAAACAGTAAGAGGTTTTTATTTAAATCATATTCTCTCTTTGGGAATATAAGATTTAGTCTTCAAATTTCGGCTTACATATTTGTGTTTCAAAATCAATACTTTCACTCCTGAGTCCATAGGCAAGTCGACTTTCAATAATTGTTAACGTTAATATATTTGAGGATCACAGTTAATGAAACGTCAAGCAGTTATTTTCATAGTAACCTATCAATCTTGTCTACAGACATATTCTATGTCTTTAATTATTGCTTGAGTGTGTTTGGTTGTAATGCGATGACAGATGACAGCCGTCAGATGATGATTGACCGATGACAGATAGTCGATATAAGATGGCGGAAGGCGCTGGGTGGTCATTTTTACCGATTTGCAAAAAGGAGGAGGTTCTTAATTCAACTGCATTTTTTACGCGATCATTCCCCCAATTATAAATCGATTTTGATGATTCTTTTAGCATTGAATTCAGTATAGCTCCAAGATGGTCCCATTTTAACTTTTAAGAGACACCAGGGAACTCCTTAACAACCAGTAATACAGATGTGTAGATTGAGATATGATGGGTAACGTCAATCCTATAGGAACCCTACTATAGAACTAAGCAGAATATTAACTGACTTCAAAAAAGTAGGAGGTTTACTATTCGTTTATTCTTTTTATAACTTCTTTGCTAATAAACCGATTGTGATGATTCTTTTTGCATAGATCTGGGTTAGCCCCATTTTAATTGTATCGGTATTGGTTGAAGTTGGTTTCCCTTTTCTTTAAAGAAGTTTTTATTGGCAATGGTGCTATCGATCGGACGTGTCGCGGAGCAGCTAACCTCACTGTATTTCATGTGATAATATTTATCAACAACTATTGTACGCATCCTTGCATATTTTGCTACCAAAGTTTGGGTATCAAAGAAGATCAGTATATCGGCCAAATTTCAATCGGTTATTTCAAGTTTTCCTTCATTTACGGCCACCATGCAGACTACTACAAAAATGAAGATAAATCCACCTTCCACCGTTTCCAGCATTGAAACGGGCATCCCAAAACTTATTTCATGTCTAGTTCCAAGGAATTAGACGACATAAGGTCACACACACCAAGCTAGCGATTGACAAGTCTGGCGCTAGCTTAGTGTGTTTAAGGCTTAGTGCTGTTATGCTCTATAGTCCAGTTTTCTCTAGCCTATAGAGTGCCTTCCTCGCTTCAGTCTCAATGACGATATGTAATGGAATGAGATTGAGTTACTACTCCATAGCTGCCGACGGTGTTGTTTTGAATGCGCCTGTGATGGCCAGTCAGGCTGTCCGCTGTAGTTTCCTAAGAGCGTTCCTGCAGGTTTGCGTTTTGGTTCTGGGCCACTAAACGATTCATCCATACGTTAGTATCGAGTTTACCGTAATTTTAAATATCCAATGCATTATTTTGGGCTGTAGGCTCCATGTTTTTCCATATGTTGACCTATACATATTCAATACCCTCAATGCCTTAGTTATGGTTTGCTCAAAATGTGCATGCCACAGTAGTTGCTTATCTAGTATTACTCCCAGATATTTAACTTCAGTGGTCCATTTGATTTTATTGCCGTACATATGTAGGTCATGTAGGCCTGTTAGTACCTTTTTTCTTGAGAATAGGATAACATTAATCTTCTTCGGGTTAACCGAGAGGCTTTTTGTCGTGCACCAATTCGTTTCTTTATCTAGAGCTTCCTGCATCAGTGTCGATACTGTGTTTAGAAACTTCCCATTGACTGCTATCACTATATCGTCCACTTATCCTACTCCATAGAATGGACCTTTGTTAATTATGTTCAAAAGAGAATCCACTACCAGGCTCCACAGAGTCGGCGATAAGGCACCTCCTTGCGGGCATTTAGTCGTTTTGATGGAAAGACTTTCTCCTAATATAGTAGACTGGATTATCCTGTTCTTTGGCATGTTTTTGATCCATCTGATAAGAGTTAGTTTTATTCCATGCCCTATAGCAGCTGTTTTAATGGATGAGAATATTGTGCGATCAAAAGCATCCTCAATATCCAAAAAATTTGCAGCGCAGGTTCCCTTTGCTGCAAAGGCATTTCTGCACTATTCACTACATAGTGTAATGCTATTTCCGTAGACTTACCGATTAGGTAAGCACATTGCATCTTATGTAGAGGATGATCCTTTAATGGACCATCCCTTATGTGCCTGTCCATCATTTTCTCAAGACATTTTAAGAAAAATGAGGATGATTAGTCTATAGGATTTGGTATCCTCATAATTTGGTTTTCCTGGTTTGGGGATGAACGTCATTGTCACCTGCCGCCATATTCTTGGCGTATGCCCAAAGTCCACACACGCCCTGAATAGCCTGCACAGATGTTGGCTAAGTACTGGTTCCCCCTCTTGTAGAAGACTGGGATAACCACCATCCGGTCCATGGGCCTTAATCGGTTGGAAGTTTTTTAAGGCCCATTTGAGTTTATTCTGTTCTACGACTTTCCTAACCGTTTCCCAGTCAGCTCTGATTGTTTTTAGGCTGAGCTCATATATATCGACATCATACATGATGTCCTCTTTTTATATAACTACCGAACCCGAGAAATGCACGTTGAACATAGTTTCCAATGTTTCTTTCCCGTTGCTTGTGAGTTCTCCTTTCTCATTCCTTACTGTAGTATGTGGATTTATTTTGGCTGTAGATATTGCCTTGGCTAGCCTCATACCCTCAGGGAGGCTGTGTATGCTTTGCCAGTGTCTTTTGCAATGTTTTTTTTTGCTTTTCGCACTTCTGTATTGAACCTCGTAAGTATCGTGGAATATTCACTAAAGTTCTTAGTTGTCTTCATAGTATTGAATGCCCGACAAGTTTCTAGTCTTAACTGCGCCAAATCTGGTGTCCACCATGGTTCACGTTTCGCTATGTGACTGACTTTGTTCGCCGGACAGTTGTTAGTCTAGGCAGTTTTTACTGCCCGAGCTATGCAATCCGCTTCAAACTCTACATCTAAGGTCTAATACGGAGTTGAGCCTGCCTCGGACCTTCCCTAGCTCAACCTTGAGGTCTCTTATGTTAGTGGCCCAATCAGTATTCCTTGGGATTATATTAAACGTTTCTGCCCCATATTGGAAACATATATAATTGTGATCTGAAGATGAGATCTGTAATGCTAATAAATTCCGCCCTGCACCTATTCACAAACGTGGGGCTATTGCCTCTATTAAGAATTTGTAAAGGAGTAACTACTAGATAGTCTAGAAGTTTTTCCCTCTTTAATTAGTGTCTGAGCTGCCCCAGACAACGTGATGCGCTTTGGCGTAACTTTCTATGATGAGCTCAAACTTGTTTGTGCAGGAGTACTCGACCAAGCCACGTAGTTGTGTTGTAACCGCGCCCGCATATTCGTAGGGCAGAGAAGATAACTTCTCGACTGCCCTTGTTACCTTTCTATTTTAACTTCACCGTGGTGAGGTCACTATAACATAAAGTGGACAGAGGCAAAGCGTTTATGCCATTCCTGACAAAAATGCAGGTCCTCATGTCATTACTTATGCAATTGTGAAACAGGTTTTCCCCCGCTTCATCAAGGCTTCGTATCTATCTCCTGTAAATATAGGGTTCTCGTTTAAGTGCTATATCAAATTTAGCCCTACGCAGCTGGCGATCTAGCATCGTCATAGCAGCCTTAGAATGGTGCAAGTTTATTTGTACGCACCTTAAGCAAAGCTCCTTTGTTGCTTGGTTATTTTTCATTTGCAGTCCAAGCGCGGGACTTCCCATCTTGCAGATCACCTCCAAATCGGTGCTGTCTGGGGCATTGTCGTCATCTCCCATTAGGGAGGATGTGATGGTCGAAACCGCTCGCTAGTCCATCCGATCGCATCGACATGGTTGGCGATGGGACCGGACGATCCGCGACCAGTGCCTCCTCTTTTTGGGTTACAGAGGTTCCTCCCCTCTACTGATGGTCCGGTTGCGGTTCAACCGGAGCAGTCTGGGGTGCCACCGCTGGTTTGTCGGACCCGCCCGCAGACTCCTCTCTGCCCCCTGGATTTTCGAGGACTTTGAAGAAGCTGCGTTCTAGTTCCGCGTGCAGCATGTACCCGGCGTCCCTAATGACATCAGCCGAGGATTGATCCATCAGTATGATGCTTCTTGCTTGCAGCCTCTCTGTTATCGTGTTTACGATTCTCCAGTGGTCCGTATTAATTATTTTGTGCAGCCGCTGGAGCATCGGAAGCTCCACAGACAGAAAGACCTTTTCATTAATGCGTGTTCTTTTCCACGCCATTTTGACGGGACGGGGTAGGTCCCTATCCCAGATCACCCTAACTTTGACACCACCAACGGATTGACCGTCGTAGTGCCTCAAAAATAACTTTAAATATCGCTTTTTACCCATATATTATAATGACAGTGATACCAGTGAAGGTGAACTGTGATGTTTAATACATTTACATCGTCAGCTTCGAGCGTCAAAACAAATGTGTGTGCCAGAAGGTGTCAGTATTGGCCAGTATATATGCATCATAGCAATGACTTTCAAATGGCAGAGCCTAACATTAATTCAAAGGCTTAGCACAAAAACTTTCACGTTAGCAAGACGCTAGCGAGTTTATGTGCCATCCTTGTTACACTGCAAATTTACTAAATAAACATGAACGAGACAGCACGCTTACTCGCTAGCGTCACGCTAACCTTAATTTTTAACCGACTTCAAAAAGGAGGAGGTTCTATGTTCGGTTGTATGTATGCTTTTTTTTTTTTTTTTTTTTATGTATGTTCAGCGATATTTCCGTCAATTGTGGACCGATTTTGATAATTTTTTTTGCATTGGGTTCAGTATATCTCCAAGGTGGTCCCATATTAATTTTATTGACATTGGACTTTGGACTTAGAAGATACACCAGGGAACTCCTTAACGACAAACAATAGGCATGTGTAAATTGCGATATTATGGGTATTACGTCAATCCTATAGGTACCCTACTATAGAATTCACTGGTCACTTAAAATTGTAAAATAAAAATCTTTTATAAAAAAGGTAAACCGACTTCAAAAAGCAAAAAAATAAATATTTGAAGTCGGTGCCAAGTAACCGACTGCACCAACCAGCACCGACTTCAAATATTTATTTTTTTGCTTTTTGAAGTCGGTTTACCTTTTTTTATAAAAGATTTTTTTCTATGCTGAGTTCTCTGTACTGGATCGCAGGTCGTATTTAGGCTACTTCGACGAGGAGTACCACCCGCACACAAAAAATATGAAGTAGAAGCATTTTTAGTACGTTTTACTGGTAAGTGAGAGATCCGAAAGTAATTTTTTGGCCTAAAAAGTGGCCACGCTGAAGGCTCGACATCAGTGGCGTGCATTGCAAATAGGCAATTAAACAGTGCTTACCTCATAAGATTTCAACTTTTGAATATTACTAAATAAATAGACTAATATTAATGGTCATACTTATTTAAGTATAATAATTAATAACGTCGTACAGAATGTAGGTATACACTCAGTACATCGTACAGAGGTAGGTACGGTTAATTGCCCATATTCAATGCACGCCACTACTTGTCACCAGATTTTTAAGCCAGGAACAATGGTCTACCTCTTTTTATTTGTAGTTGTAGGCTGAAAATGTTGAGCAGACTTAGTCCCATTTCCATAACACGGTCAAAAAAATTGCTTAAAGCAGAAAAAGTTCAAAATCTTTTTTATGAAGCAAGTTTCACACAACGAGTATATTGACACGGATTTAAAATAATGATGTAAGTAATAAACCCTTTATTATTATGAAATTTAACTTGCACAACCATCACATAACTTGCAGCTTAAGGGCTTGCCCAGAGAAGAGGCGAATTAGCGTTAGCGGAAGCGATTGAGTAGTCGAGTGCTCGTGCTTTGATCAAACAATCATTCCAGCTTAGCAATGCAAAGCCGAAATAGTACGTGAGACGTCAATGGTGTAAATTTCTATTCTGATCTGCCCTTTGGTCTGCTTTCCACTGACGGACTTATCCAATGTTACCGTAAAAGAGCGAACGCAGCATGGACACGTCAGCACACCATTTGAGTAGTGATACGATATTTCTAAAGGCGGTGGGGCTTTTAGTTCGTCATGGTTTTGGTTAAGGTTATGTTTCTTCGAATCATAAAGCTCTTGAACTCTACGTTCGAGTTACTGGGCTTTCCATTCCAGTAGTTTGCTGTGATGCCGTTATATTCGTAGTAATAACCAATATTAAGCAGTATTCGACTCTCCTAATCTGACATGGGTGGGACTTTTTATTGTAAACATCTCTGTACTTCGGATGGCATATGAAGCAGTTGGTCTCAGTTAGCAATTCATGCGGTAGTCATATAGCAATATTGAAAGCCCAATGGGATTATTCATAAGTTCATACAGAAGGTGGTCACAAACCTGCCTCCACAAGACACTGGGTCCACGTATAATATATGTTCTTTTACCTCGATTTGGGAAATAAGGTCTTTGCTCACCAAATAGCAGCGGCTACTGGCGTCGTCTTAATTAGCTACTATCGCAATAATAAGCTATATAGGTCTAATAGTGTGGCTCTGATAAGCGAACAGAAATGATTAAACTACGCATATCCTACATAGAACTTTCGCTTAATGTGCTGGTATAATCGTTATTGTTATCGTAGTACCGTCGCTATAAAAACTATCGCTTTTTGCACCCGCTAAAGTTACTTCAATGTAGATACAACCTGCGGTTGCGAACGTTTCATTTTGAGCATTCACACTCGTTACGGCCTTAGCCCATCGCTTTAACTAAGGCCTAAAAATTAGCGTGGCAAAAGGCATCATTCACTTTTTAATGTCTGTCTAGATTGACTTTATAGCTGAAGACGCGATTACATTTGCATCAAGGAACCTTCAATATTCTTTTAGCAGAGATTTTCTTATGCTAACATATTCAGTTAAAATTTATTGAGAATTACGTAGATCGAGTCAAGATCAGAGGTGCTAAATCATTTTATGCTAAAGGCATTTAATATTTTCTGCTGAAGACAGTAAAGCTGAGAAATGGTGTTGTGTGTGCGAATAATCTACACTCTATGCATAGTTATAATACAGTGCAGCAAAGGCTGAAAAGCTGTAAGAGCTTTATTAAGTGCGTCGAACCGTTACCCTTAGAGCCAACAAAAGCGAGCTGCAATCTCTGAAAGGAAGAAGTATCCCTAGCAAATACTTTTGTTCCACCTGCTGAGAGTTCTCACCAAGACATAAATTACAATGGCTGGTCTGGAAACTAAGGTGGGTTGGAGCAAGGAAAGAGGTGGGGATTCACATTTTCCCAATTCGGGGTATTTGTGCGGCGTAACTCTAACGATGTCCCCCCTTATATCGTGCCACACATGCCCTAACACCTGTACACAGCAGGACTTGATGGCTGCTTCCGTCAATGCAGTCAATGTGGCCACATTCTAGACTGCTTCAAAATATCTATAGCATGTTTCCCGTTGAAACGTTATGAAGAAGATCTACGCTATTGGCCGATGTGTCTTCGCTGCTTTAACGTACAATAGGGCGAGCGTGCAACTACTACGCACCAGCTAGCAGAACAAGGGGGTGGGCTAGCCCAAGGGCACCTCGAAGAGGAATGGCCTCGGTTTGGGGTGTCGCTATGGGAAAAACATATACTAGGTATCTCACCGTGGTGCTCTCTCGCCTCTTTGGGTGATTTGTTGTAAATGACTAAACAAATGTGGATGTCATAGGTCGTAGGACAAGATGTCGAGAGACGTCGCTCAACGTCAGCGGCTTAGTCTGATGTGACCAGCGATACCTGTCGACGGAGATTGTCGCGAAAACGAGGCCTAATTTGACGTTACAATAACGTTTTCAATAAAGCGTGCTGTTATTTTCACTTTTATTTAAAAAATCTGTACTGTAAAAATAATAGCACATCAACTATTTAGCGGTACACTCAAGTCAATCTTTTCATGCTAAGCTCTTAGATTGCAATGCGTAATGAGAGAGCGCAGTTTTTGATTGCTGAATTTAAATAACGAATGCATTTGCCACTGTAGTTTTACAAGCTAATTTAGTTACTTATTATTTATTAAAACGATTAAGGTTAATCCACCTGTATAAATTTACCGTCAAAAATGAAACAAAAATAGAAGGAAACTCTAGCTTCTAGTTTGGGTAGGTTATAAAATCATTGTGTTACTTCGTTAATTCTCATTACATACGTCAAAGATTGCGTCAAAGTAAAAATGAAAATACCACATCAACAAATATCTCACATCTTATCCGCCTTGGTTAAGATGCGTTACTTCTTTAAAAAAGATTTAATCGAATAATTCTCATATATGAGTGACCCATGCTGAAAACGGTAGGAAAGAGGAGATCTGCAGGCGGACCAAAGTCACTGGCATTGAGGATTGTTAAACTTAAGTGGCAGCAGGCGGGGCACATTACTCGTAGAACTGACGGTCGTTTGAGCAGAAAGGTTCTCAAATGGCGATCACGTTTCGGAAGATGTGGATCCAAAACCAGTGGTTTCATGGATAAAGAAGCCGAAAGCGCCATAATGGCTTTCATTTCATTTTACCATGCCGATAGGTTTACATAAAATTACGCAATGGCGTGGAAACCGGTTTGCTTCAGCTCATTAGTAGTAAGATTACTTACTGCTAATGAGAATGTTTTTGGAGAGCGTATAACTTAGGTATATTTAATTTAGAGTACTTAGCACAGGCTATAACATCTTGGGGTGCTGGGTCGGACAACCTCCTCGTGGTGCACCCTGGGCGCCGTCGGCGGTCCCCTTCTTTTCCCGGAGGAACCGCCGGCGGCGGCGAATAGTCCGGCGCGTGTGGCGGGAGTCGCCATGCTGCCCTTCACAATCGCGCAGCGGGCAAATTGGAGAAGCGTTGCCCGGGGGTTCTAGGTACCTCTCTGGGCTTCAGAGAGGACCAGTGTGACCCCGCGGTAACGACAGTCGGGAGAGGGCGCTAAGCCCTAACATAACCCTTCCCTTCCCCTTCTCTATCCCCATCCCTATCTTCCTTCCCAATCCTTTCCCTTCCCCTCCTAGTCGTCGGGTCTGGTATGCGCTCACCCCGCCTCCAGACACGGTCTTGGACCACCGATGGCGAACCCGTAACCGGCAACGATGAGCTTCGGCTCTACGCTGGGACGGGGGCCTTGCCTTCGCCGGCTGGGCCACGTGGAAGAAAACCACTTTAAAAAATTACCAGCTGCAGGTGCGGCAACCCGAGGTACCGGCCGACCCCTCGGTGTATATAGTCTTGCCCGGGTGCAGGGGGCTCCGCCCGGGTCGACGTTTTATTTCCCCCATACTCGTGGGACCAATTATGGAAAAAATTTATAAAAACAAAAATGACGAGAAGAAGGAGAATGAGAAGGTTTTCAAACCAACAACGGACATCGATTTGCAGGTGATGAGGCCCAGCAAGCCGGTTGTGGTCTTGGAGCGGTTGGAGCGGGTCGCTTCTGCGACAGATAAGGAAAAGGTGGAAAAGGAGGAGCTGGAAGCTAGTTATATGTCCACCTCAGACTCCAGCTTCGCCCGAAGCACCACAATGAGGCGCAAAAAGCGCCCCAGAAAGCCGGAAGGCAGTCGTTCGGGCTCAGGCGAGGGCTCGGACGCTGACAACCCGCCGAAACCCCAGTCAAAACGCGGGAGGGGACGACCCCCCACCACTGGGCAGTATGTGGGGTACTGGGAGGCGAAGAAGAGACTCGACCGTAGGGAGAAGACCTACCAGACGAGCGCTGCAGCTGAACTGGCCGCCGGGAGTTCCCGTGCGGCGTCTATAGCCTCGTCAAATCTAGACGCGGACGAGCTACTGCTCGAAGGACTCAAGGGCAGGGTGGCTGCGTCCCTCGAGAGCATACGGGACGTGGCCCGCATATCCAAGGGACTTAAGGGCACGTCCCAGAAGGCCCTAAAGCTGGCGGCCAATGCCATCGCCGAAGTGGTGGAGGAGGCGTTTTCCCGCACCGCCTCGGACGAGGTCCGCCGATTGCAGGTGGAGAATACCCGCCTCCACAGACAAATGGCGGATCTAAAAAAGGAGATGGACGTGCTCAAGGCGATGGTCCTTACCGCTGAGGACAGGCCACAAGAGCCGGCTCCCAAGGCACCAGACACGGACCTGGCGACCGTGATCCGGGAGGAGATGGGCAGAGTCCTTCAGAGGCTCTCTTTTCTGGAGGGCAAAGTCCTGCGCCCCCCCTTAGCCTCCGAAGCCAGCAAGACGTCTGCGACGCCCTCCCCTGCGACGACGTATGCGCAGAAGGCCGCGCAGAAGGCGCTGCAAAGAGCCCCGATTCGTCCCTCAGGGCAGGACGCAGTGCCGTCGACGTCGGCGCAAACGCCCGCGCCGTTACCGTCGTCGATCCCAGTTGCACCCGCCGCTTCCAGGGTTCCCGCGGCCCAAAAAGCCAAGGGAAATAAGGGGATGGCCAAGGGGCAGAAAAAGAAGGCGCAGCAGCAGCAGCCGCCGCCACTTAAAGCCGGAGCCGGGGGCCAATGGGAGGTCGCCGGGGCTAAAAAGGGACGGAAAAACGCGGCTAAAAAGGCCAAGAAGGGAAGAGCGCGCGAACGTCGGAGGCTCCGCGCTCCGGACACGTCGGCGGTCGTGTTGACACTGGCCCCCGGAGCGGAGAAGCGCGGCATTACCTACTCGGCGATACTCCATCTCGCCAGGTCAACAGTAGACATCGGGGAGCTCGGAATCGAGGGGCTTAGAGCCAAGCGCACTATAACAGGTGCGCGCCTCCTCGAAGTCCCGGGCGCGACCAGCTCCCCGAAGGCGGACGCACTGGCGGAGAGGCTCCGCGAAGGGCTGTCTCCGGAAGACGTCTTTATTTCGCGGCCCTACAAGTCGGCGAGCCTCCGCATTAGTGAGCTCGACGACTCGGTTGACCCAGACGAGCTCACCGCCGCGGTGGCCAAGGTGGGAGGCTGCGACCTGCAGCGGGTGAAGTGCGGTGTCATACGGGCGGGTTACAGAGGACTGTTTTCGGCCGTTGTGACCTGCCCCGTGGAGGCCGCGAAAAAGCTGGCCGATGCCGGGTGTTTGCTGGTTGGCTGGGTGTCCGCGGACGTGGCCCTTCTGCGGGCGAGGCCACTGCGATGCTTCCGCTGCCAGGTGGAGGGGCATGTCGGCGCTCTCTGTCCGGCGGACATCACGGACCACAGAGAGCGCTGTTATAACTGCGGGCAGCCGGGGCAACAGGCGCGGCATTGCGCCGAGGCCGCACGCTGCCTTGTTTGCAGCAAGGCTGGCAAACCCGCCGATCATGAGGCAGGCTCTAAACCCTGTGGGTCGCGTCCCACAGGCAGGAGGGCCCCGACGCGTGCCTCCGAGCGACCAGCGCCGCCCAGGCCGCGAGAGACCCAGGCGGTAGAAACAATGGAAACCACCAATGGGTAGTCGTCACCCCGTCATTACTTTCTTGCAGACAAACCTCAACCACTGTGCCAGGGCTCAGGACCTCCTACTCCAGAGCATGGCAGAGTGGTCGATAGACGTGGCGGTGGCCGCCGAACCGTATTTTGTGCTGCCCGCCAGCAACTGGGCCGGCGATGTTGAGGGAACGGTGGCGATCCTGCTGCCGAGGTGTGGGGGCTCCCTGTCTCTCGAAGGCGTTGAGAGGCAGAGGGGCTTTGTCGCCGCTCGTTTGGGGGCCATGGTGGTGGTCGGGGTGTACTTCTCGCCAAACCGACCGCTACCCGAGTTCGAGGCCCTCTTGTCGCGACTCGGCGACTTTGTTATTCGGTGTCGGCCCCGTCCTACTCTCGTCGTGGGGGACTTTAACGCCAAGTCCTCGGCCTGGGGTTCCTCCATCGACGACGTTAGGGGCGAGGCCCTCGAGGAATGGGCGCATGCCCACGGATTGTCAGTCCTCAACAGGGGCACAGCCTTCACCTGTGTCAGGCGGGGTGGCGGCTCGGTGGTCGATGTGTCCTTCGCCACCTCGGCGTTGGCAGGTCGGGTGCGAGGATGGAGAGTCGTCGACTCGGTGGAGACCCTATCTGATCACGTCTACATCAGATTTGTGGTCTCAGCCGAGTCTCGTGCCGCCGTGCCGGCTGACGTGGCGGGTGGCGGGCCGAGATGGGCGTTGGCGCACCTAGACGCAGAGGCCGCAACAGAGGCGGCCGAGGTCCAGGCCTGGACGACGGCACCGGTCTCCCCATTTGACATCCAGAGGGAGGCCGAGTGGTTTCAAGCCGCAACTAGGGCAATCTACGATGCCGCCATGCCGCGCATACGGCATAGAGCACCTCGCAGGCGACAGGTGTACTGGTGGTCACGTGAAATTGCGCAACTGCGACGCGCCTGCGTCGCTGCACGCCGCCAGTACACTCGACAGCGGAGAAGAAGGCGTCAAAACCCACCGCTTTTGCCGGGCCCGACGCCTATGGAGGAGGTGCTGTATGCCGCCTACCGCACAGCAAAGGCTGCCCTGCAGGTGGCCATCGCGGAAGCCAAGACGCGAGCCCGCGAAGAGCTCCTGGCGTCCATTGATGCCAACCCATGGGGACGCCCCTACCGCCTGGTGCGGAATAAGCTCCGCCCCTGGACGCCCCCCCTTACGCAGACCATGCCGCCGACGTTTGCGGATGGCGTGCTGTCGGCTCTCTTCCCGGAAGGAACGGAGCACAGTGCTCCGGCAATGTCCCGAACACCCGGACCTAATATGGCGTCGAGCGAAGCCGTTCCTGAAGTTACGGAACAGGAGCTGGACGCTGTCATCCGCAGACTGCAGGTGAAGAAGGTGGCACCCGGGCCAGATGGAGTCCCCGGCCGAGTGTGGGTTCTGTCCCACGGTCCGCTCAGCCGCCGTCTCAAGGCCCTCTGGACCGAGTGCTTCAGGCAGGGCCGGTTTCCTCAGCTTTGGAAGTTGGGAAAACTGGTCCTGATCAGGAAGGAGGGGCGCCCGGCAGACTCGCCGTCAGCCTACCGCCCCATTGTGTTGCTCGACGAAGTCTGCAAGCTCTTCGAAAGAGTGATTGTGGACAGACTCGTCGAGCACCTTTCGCAGACGGGGCCGGACCTGCAGGACTGCCAGTTCGGCTTCAGGCGGGGCAGATCTACGGTGGACGCGATAAGGCGCGTCCAACTGATGGCGGGGGAAGCTGTCGGGCGGAAGGAGGTCGTGTTGGCGGTGTCTTTGGACATCGCCAATGCTTTCAACTCAGTGCCCTACTCCTCCATAATGGCGGCACTGGGATACCATGGCGTCCCTAATTACCTCCACTTGACCATACGGGACTACCTCAAGAACAGGCGGGTAGTTTACCCCGGGCCGTCGCGGTGGCAGGAGCGTAACGTCGGGCGCGGGGTTCCACAGGGGTCTGTCCTCGGACCGCTCCTGTGGAACATCGCCTACGATTGGGTGCTGCGTGGCGCGTTGCTACCAGGTCTGGCGGTAACGTGCTACGCGGACGATACTCTTGTTACTGCGAGGGCCCGGAGCCACAGGGAGGCGGCGTTGTTGGCCACCGCTGGGGTGGCACAGGTGGTGGGGCGCATACGGCGGCTCGGCCTAGACGTGGCCTCCAATAAGACCGAGGCCATGTTTTTTCACGGCCCCAGAAACCGGCCTCCCCCTGACGCTCACATCATTGTCGGGGGACAGCGCATCAACGTCCAGACCCAAATACGCTACCTGGGCCTCATTCTGGACGGGCGCTTGACTTTTAGGCCCCATCTTGTCGCCCTAGTGCCCAAGTTGATGGCGACGGCTGGAGCGCTGTCGAGACTCCTGCCGAACTTGGGCGGGCCAGAGGCCTCGGCGAGGAGGCTGTATGCGGGGGTGGTGCGGTCCCAGGCCTTGTATGGGTCCCCAATCTGGGCGGGTGCTCTGACGGCCCGAAACGTGGTGCTGCTGCACCGCGCGCAGCAAGTCATGGCCGTCAGGGTCATCCGAGGGTACCGCACCATCGGATTTGAGGCGGCGACGATCCTCGCCGGAACGCCTCCGTGGGAGCTGGAGGCACAGGCGCTCTCCGAGCTATATGCCTGGCGTAGGGATCCTACCAATACCTTGGATCCCTGCGCCCCGAGAGCGAGGCGGACGGAGCTTCACCGAGCTGCGCTGGAGGGCTGGCGGAGCAAGCTCGCCCACCCCTCTGCCGGTCACGCCGTCATCGCTGCGCTGCTGCCAGTCTTCTGGGAGTGGCTGGGGCGGCGACATGGCGTCCTCACGTACCGTCTGACGCAGGTACTGTCCGGGCATGGTTGCTTCGGGCGGTATCTGTGGCGGATTGGTCGTGAGGAGGCGGAGCGCTGCCATCATTGTGCGGCCCCAGAAGACACGGCGGCGCACACGTTGCTGGCGTGCCCGGCATGGGATGATGAGCGGCGCCGGCTCGCCGGAGCGCTCGGTGCAGGGGGACAGGCGCTGTCGCTCCCGACCGTGATATCATCCATGGTTGGGAGCGAGAGCGCCTGGGTGGCAATGACGGCCTTTTGCGAGGCCGTCATGTCGGCTAAGGAGGAGGCAGAGCGGGTGAGGGAGGAGACGTCCTCCAATCCCACTCGTAGACGGCGCGTTGGGCGAAGGCGTAGGGCCTACGCCCGAAACGACCTTCGCCCACCGTGATCGCGGCCTGCAGGCATCGGGGAGGGCACCCCGGCGCCCTAGCACACGCAGACCCGCGTCGTAAAAGCGCTGCGTCCGCGCAGCCTCCGAAAGGCGGCAGGGAGGAGACCGAACTCCCCTAACAGGTGTCGAGGTCCGCACACGGACCGAGCCCGCCGGTGCCACAGAGGTCATGCTGGTGACGATTCCTGTGGCCCGGCAAAAGGGCAGTGGGACGCCGAGGGGTTTTAGTGGGTGCAAGCCCCACATAACCACCCGGGCCCTGCCCTCGGCCCGGGGGTATGCGTTAGGCATTTCCCCTCAATAAAAAAAAAAAAAAAAAAAAAAAAAAAAAGGCTATAACATCTTTGGTCCCATCGTTAATTTTCATCAGGTGAGATAGGGATCAATGGTTGACCAGTCTACAATAAATAAAAAAAATTGGGCTCTGTGCGGATTCTACCCATGTGCTCCGGAATGAAATTATGCTTGGCAAAATAATCGCCTTCTATTATATGGTACATTTTTATCTATTATAGATATGTAAGATACAAAAAAAGTTAAACAGATCACTTTGCATATATATGGTCAATACTAAAATGTGACTGAAAGAAATAATACTTTGTAAATAAAATCTACAGCTGGTAGAACCGCTTCCCGGGACACCCCAAGGTTCAAACCTTGGTGTCATCTAAGGAGATCATTCTGGATTCTGGCTTACAGAAGTTACATTAGTGGGAATGTGTGGCGGGATTAGTCCCAATAAAACAAAAGATGGTAGAACCCATTACAACAAAAAATATAATAAAAACAAAAACGCTTTATCAGACCATTAGAGCGTCTGATACTGCTTTAGAGTATGCACATAATACTGTGTTTTTTACGTCAAAAAGCAAGTACAAAATACATGAAAAAAATGTGTTGGAGCTATTTTAGTAGACCTCTGTCATGTGTGAAGGTGACGTGTATATTAAGATTTGAACAAACCGAATCGTAACATTCTCGGTGACTTTATAAATTATGCGATACTGTACTTCTTAATACATGATTCCCGCATCTCCTCTCCATTCCTGAACTGTATCCACTGACTTCAGTGGATACAGTTCAATAAATGGAGAGGAGATGCAGAATAAACATATCCTATAAAATACTTATGAAACATCATTTATTTTCTGACCATCTCTTATCTGCTCATTTCCACGTCAGTATTGGCAAGCGCAGCGTGGGACGACCACCTGCCAGATGGACCGACGATCTTGTGAAAATCGCAGGAAGTGGATGCAGGTGGCATCGGACCGGTTACGCTGGAAAGCGATTGGGGAGGCTTATGTTCAGCAGTGGACAAGTATAGGCTGAGATGATGATGATGATGATGAAATTGCGTTAGGACCTATAGTCGGTTCATTCTAAGAAACAATTTTTGACGTATAAGAACTTCAAAGATGTTATCTTACTTTTACCCGAAGATATCTGTCAGGACAAAACCTGTCGGAACTCCATACTCTCCGCCGGATCTGGCGTAATAATATAGACTAGTGGTCGCCCATTGGTCGAAATTCGACCTACTCTTTCATCGTTAGCTGGTTATGTTTGACATTCAGTAATACTATAGACAAATAATATTAAAGACAAACAATATTAATCTATTCTCAATTTGACCACAACCTTTACAATAAACAAGAGAGTATATATGCGTGTGTGTGTCAAATACATGTAGAGTGAGTTATGATTTCTTATTGATTTAATGTATTTTTTATGCATAATTTAAAAAAAAAATATTAGTATTCTGCACTCCTATAAGCTATAAGTGTGGGAAAGGTCATACTCCTCCGTCCGCGCAATTTTCTTTAAAAGGAGTTTTTGCTTCACGTATTAGCATAATGATTACTTGCATAAATTTATTTCAATATTTAATATTATAGATAAACCATAATGTGAAATAATGACTATTTTGAAACATATCTTACGAGGGAGGGAGCACAACAGCAATGGTTTAAAATTCACATCTAAATCTCTGAAATCTAATCTATCAATACCTTTACTTTAGCTGATATTTAATACGCTCTGACCCTAAACTGGGATTTAAATTTAGCGGAGACTGACAATTAAATCGAGGTAGGACCTAAAAAACCTAATACTGCGAATAATTGCCTTGAGTGACTAAATAGGACCTGACAGAATGGTTTTAGACTGACCACTGACCCCACAAAGTAGGCCGTAGTTTTGGTTTAACAGGAGATTTGTGCTCACTAAAATCTAAAACTTTGTTAAAATTCTCATAATTAACGCCTTAACGTTATTTACTTGGATTGGATTATTTTGCGATGCGTCTCACACCTTTACGACAAGATTTGAGTTTAGTTTTTCCTACGAAAACGAATCATTAATGGTACTAATATTATAAATGTGAAAGTTTGTATATTTGCTACTCAGTCACGAAAAAACTGCTAGTTTCGTTTAGTCACTACTAATTATATTTAAACAGGCTAATACCGCTAAGATGTGGTAATTTGACTGAAATTAAAGTGAATAAATACATTAGGATGATGAATAATAATCATGATTATGTTAACGTGCATATTAAATGAAATTAACTTTTTTATATTACTTAAGTTCATAAACATAAAGTTGAATTAAAACAGTATATAAATACAGTAATTATAATACACCGAAATAAATAATTACAATGATATTAGACGTGGGGAATCCCACACTTATCTATTCTTTTTTCTTATGACACATATAATTATGGGAAATCCGTAGATATAATTAAGAAGGTACAAAAACAACGGTATATTTTAGCGCAATTCTTTCTTGTTCTGTATCAAGCTGAAGAATCAACTGAAACAATCTTTTTTCTATTACACATGCTGTAGAATGTACGTACATAACTATTATTGACATATAATATATTTAATAAGAGGCGCTTATAGCGCTACTGGAACACGATGTTCTTCCAGTCACCAAGGTTAAGCATCGTACAGCTCTTTCGGCCTGAGATCGGAAACCGTTTATGGCGATTCCATTTTTGAGCGATTCCTGCCTTGGATGGTCCCGATTTCCATTTAATATTGGTAGTTACGACTATTAACTCGAACTGGATGTCTTACAAGTGGCTTAATATGTTCCAAAAATACGTAGCTACAAAGCCGCCTTCACCAATTCCGCATTGTGTTCGCGTGATGGTGAACAAATTTGTCTAACCTCAATTTGAAATGCACAGAATTGTACATCAAAGTTAAACTTATGATCTAGATTTAAGGTTTCATTGTAGTTCAATAAACTGATTGCGAGATATCTGTGTTCGCCGTCTATGTTTCTGGAGAGGTATAACTTGGGTATCTTTAAATTGTAAAGTAATAGGCTATTATTGAGTCAGCGAGCCACATCTTTGGCCACATTGTCACTTGTTCAATTATGCAAGAATTGGACCATTTGTATTTTCATTTCACGATCTCGCTGAACACGCAATAACAAATGACATTGCACCGTTGTTCAGTCGTTCTTCACACTTTCATGTTCCATCACACCTTAATGTTGCATTTGCTACTTGCACTATTCCACATGCAAGATTGACACCAACACTGGGCCTACATAATTGACAGTCTCTCACTCGATCCTTCACAGTAAAACTAACGAGTTAAAAACAGAACCCCCATCTATAAAGCCAAAAATCTGTCATAAAACAAGGACCTGAGTATGTCTACGTTAAATGGGCTGTATTTTTGTGTGGCAACAATTCGATTGCATCTCTAACAATAAATTACCATACCCTAAGAGCAGATGACTTACATTTTCATTTCAAGATCTTATTTATAAGGGATCTGGCGTGAGGTTATAGATAGATAGATAGATAGATAATTGGTTAGCTTATGAAGTTCAATAGTCCTTTTTTGGGCATAAATCGTTGCTGCACAATAAGACTTGTATTGCATTTACAATTACAAAGGTTCAAGTCCGAATTGCTCTTCTTCTTCTTCATATCATTGATCTTCTTCAAATTCACCCCAAACGAGGGTGGCAAAAATCTACTATCTACACTCCTATTTTGCCGTCGATGTTATGTCTCATACAGAGAGCTCATAGACGTTATTCTGTGCACAAAACAACAACCTGCTGCAGAAAATCTTTCGATAGAAAAACCACACTTTATACGAACTCAGGATATCTCAGGAGCACACCTAGGATTTGAGCCCAAGACCTTGTGAACACTAGCGAGGTATTCATTCCAACGCCAATCTTCTCGTGCTAAGCCCTCTGATCATTCTGGTATCAAACTGAGATTATCTACAGGCATGGATTCCAGATACGAATTGGTTCCAAATTAGATTTTTTTCATCAATTGTTTCTTTGTGGGTGCTATTTGTAGAAATTAGGTATTGTGAATTAAGTTTTCTAGAAAAGATGACGAAATTATTTAACACCGTCACGCCTATATTCCCCAGAGGGGGTGGCAGAGATGTACTGAGTACACCCACGTTTCGCCGACGAAGTTAGGTCCCATGTAATAGGGGGCGAGCCTATTGCCATATACCGGGCACAATTCCAGACTCCGGACCCATACTGGGAATTTTTCATTAGAAACACTACATTTGTCCGACCTAGGATTATTTAAATTGAGGGTTTTATAGTAAATCAAAATCTCCTTACAGTTCAAACGATTTTGGTTTTGAATAAAGTGCGTGGGTTAATCTATGTGGTAACCTACTTCCAATAGTGTGGCTACATAGTTAAGCGTAATGGGTATATCATTTTTATCACCTGGGTGATCAAAGGCGACTAATTAGTAGGAAAATATTCCGGTGCTCAAATTCAACTATTTTGGTTTTTGGTATCCCGCGGGGTTTGTAGTGCTTTGGTACTGCAGTGTTCATAGCGCTCAGTAAGGTAAAGCACCGGTCAGCTCGGTGTGTTTCATATAAGCGTCTCCATACTTCGGAAGGCACGTTAATCCTTCAGTCCCTTTATGGTAGTTGTTAAGACGAGTTAGAAGCCTTTATAAGTACCAACAGCAGGTAGCCACAAACCTGTCTCCAATCATGGTAGAGATGTTCTAATTACTCTCAAATTGATTCGATTGATTTCATCTGCTGGACATTATGATTTATTATTTTGGTATCCTATAATCACCAAAGAGAAAAATACCAAGGTTGATTGAACTAACCTAACCTACGCGCTTACTACCGGATCAAGCAGATTTTATATACTTTTTGTTCTACAATCTTACCTGCGAATTTACTAAATCTTGTTTTCGTCTCGAAATTAAATCTCATGAATTATGCAATAATGGATGGCCGCGATAAGATGTTTTCGAGTAAAAGCGATCTACATAAGTGTCACTCAATGGGACTTTTTTTATTATTTATCAACGTTATTTGTCAACGTCGTCAATGGTGTTTGTCTACGCTAATTTTGGATTCGTGCGTAGAGAATAAGCAACAAGGTAAAAATTCTTAGTATCTGATTTACTCTTGACACAGAGGTCATGATCACGATGACGCATTGTTGCTAGAGGCTGATTTACCTCTCTGTACGATACCTCTACATCTAATTCCATTATTTGAGATTATGGTGCATTCAATCAAATAGTGTCCTTCAACGATTTGATTAAATCCGTCCACCGCATTACTGACTTTCCGCGTGGTCTAGTTTCTTCTAATATATTCCGCACCTCAAGAAGCTCTGTGGAGTTGTTGTTCCGCCTTTAAAACTGACCAGAGTCAAGTTTTGCTAAAAATAAAAGTATTTTTAATTACCTGTTCAGTTCGGCTACGTTACAATGGTTGACTTAATTTTGTATTCCATGTTCTTTGTCTTTATTTTGTGTCAAGTCTATAGGCATTTTTTGTTTTACTTTTTTACTTTGAGTGAGCAGAAAATAATCTATTTGTCTTTCTTTCTTCTTCAACCGGGTGGAGTATTTTGCATACTATTTTTGGCACATTGGACTTGTAGAAACACATATTACAAGCTTAGCCACTTGCTTTAGTTATTTGCATATTGTAAACGACCCTTTAAATAAGGGCGCCAGTACAGAGAGTTTAGTAATAGCTATCGGAAAAACGTGCTATCACGTTTATGTTTTTCCAGTAAATTTACAGATTGAAAAGGTTGGCATATTACCTCGATAGCGTCATGCTAACGTCAATTTGATAGCTTGGTCCAGTGGTTAAGAGCTTGAGTCGCTCTGCTTACTGGACTGAGTAGTCGCAAGTTCGATTCCCGCACAGGACAAATCTTTATTTGACCCACAAATATTTGTTTCGGTCTCTGTGTTTGCGTATGTAAATTTCGTTTTGTATACGCCCCCTCGACACAGGAATACATCCGCGTCTAGAGTGGGGCTTAGTACGATTTTATCAAAAAAAACGGTTTTTGCTAAATCCTCTGTACTCGACGGTTACTTGCGCCAGTAGACCACAAATGTAGCTCATATATTTTCAGTCAACGTGTAAATACTCCTTAAGTATAACACTCAGCTTTCAACTAGTTTGATCAACTCTGACACTGACTTGATTAGTTAAGTTACTAAACTAAAGAAAATAAAATTGTACTGTAACAACTTTATTCTTTGAAGAGATTAAATTTTCATTATGTATTGCCCTTGCTAATACTATTTCAAAATGTTATTTGTTTAAAGATATTGTTGGTAAGTTTTCAAGGTCGTTATTTTTTAAGAGCAATTTGTGGTTTGGGGAATACGATTGATGCTAGCCTTGGAGTGTTTTCAGGCATTTCTCACGCTTTATTTTCGAAGGTTTTTTTTTATCTTTATTGTATCATAAGAAAAATAGCCTGGTTAGTCTTGTGGCGTGTAGTATATGTGTGTGATTGTGTGTTCTGTTAGTGGAAACTTTTAATTGGCCTTCTCTTATTTACTGTTCGTTACTTATTGCATTAGCTGTAAGTGTTCTAAAATAATAAAGTGAGAACAGTCCGGGGTCTGAAAACAATGCCGGGTTTTGTGGCAATAGGGTGGCGCCCTATTATTTTACGGACACTTGTTCGACAGGATTCAAACCTCGTAATTACCATACTCTTCGCCACTAGACCAACGAAACATTTTTTCTACTGATAAAATAACAAAAAAAAATGTAGCCCCCTATTACTTTGAGACCTGACGTCGACGTCGCCATTGTGTGAAACTATAAAAACCGTTACTTACTATATAAATACACATCAATTTAATCTCATCAGTTTTAAGTCGGGACTCGGATACTGGAAAACAATGGATCGGAATAAGTACATTTTTTTTCCATAAAGAAGGCAGAAGTGCCATTATTATATTTAGGCAATGAACTTATTTTGTGTAGTAAATGTCTCTTAGGATAACAGTTTAGTAAAGAAAATAAAATCAGCCACTCTCACAAATCGAAGAAAGGGTAATTAGATCATACTCCACCACACGGACTCAGTGCGGATCGGTGAAGGCGGTTACAACTTATCAAGAAAATCATCAAAATTGCTGAAGGCAGGTTTCTAACCAACTGCTGTTGAAATTTATCAAGACTTCCATAAAACTTTCAACTTGGATTAACAACTAACTGGGACCAACAGCTTAACGTCACTTCTGAAGATGCCTAAAATTGGAAATGCCTGAAATGATCACCCATCTCAGACAAACCGAGCTAAACGTTTAACCTCTTTGCCGTTTCGTCAAGTCGAATCAATCGCGTGTTTCCGTAACCTTGATAATCGAAAAATATCATGGTTTAGCGCTACAAGTGCTAACATTATTTAAGCGCAGTTACATTTTTTTTTAAAAAAAAACGTAGCCACTTCGATTTATTCCTGTGTCGTGGGTGCGTTTAAAAACATAAAAATTCACATATTCAAATACCCAGACCAGAGCAAATAATTGTGGATCACACAAAGATTTGTCCCATGCGGGAATCGAACCCGCGACTATTAGACGCAGTTAAGCTCTTAACCACTGCACTAAATCGTCTGTCGATCGAATTTGTATATGATCTATCTATCTATCTATCTATATCATCACGCCAGCTCCCTCGCGGGGTAGGCAGAGAGTACAGAGTTCCAACAGGTTCTTTCCTTACATACCTCTCTGGCTTCCTCCACTCTCATAGTTCGTCTCATACACACTCGCCGGTTACGGAGACTCTTGACTTGCCCTTCAGCTAAGACACGGTCTTGTATATGATAATTACAGAATTATGTATGACTTTTTTTAAATGTATACAAGGTGTAACATAATAAACGCAAGACCTCAGACACCCCGGTTAGAGAATTGCTTCATAAATTTAAAACTAAACCCAAATTTCCAAATGTTTTTACCCCTTTTTTAAGCACTTTTATAACCCAATTAACAATGAAACTTGTATGTGTATGTGTGCATTTTTAAAAATACAGGTTAGGAATGCATTCGCAATCTCCTTATTACTATGAATCGAGAAAAAAAATAGTTTTTTCTAGCGCACTGAATTACTAAAAACATTTTGTGCAAATTTAAAAAAAATGTAAAATACAATAAAAATAGTTGGAATCAATTCAGTTATAGATTTAGAACAAACTACTTTCAGGTCTTGCGTTAATTACGTTACACCTTGTATATTAACGCACTTATTTTTGTATCTAAAGGTACAGACCAACTTAAATTAATATATTGGTCTTTGTTGAAATCGTCCTTGAACCATATCTTTTTTTATTTTTGGAGGTCCCCATCTAACATTTTTCGATGTTAAACCCTTTATTATAACGCCCAGTTTTTCTAAAATACTAACTATAAGAGATTAGGTCATACTACAAATGCTGAAGTATGAACTAATCTCTCTCATCTCAATAAGGGAAGGCGTTTCTTTGCGCTACATAAGGACAGTAGAGATCGATTTTTATTATTATTTTATATTGCATTTTAGCTTAAAAATCATTCTTTTTATTGGACCTAAGACTGTCGGCAAAAAGTGGGTGTACGCAGTACACCTCTGCCACTTGGGAAATATACTTGTGACCGTGTTTATTTTTTTATTTGTTTTAGAAAAGCTATATTTACACTGTTTTAGAATTTGAGTTCAGGTTCTCGTGATCATCAATCATATCATGCGGAACTGGATTAAAGAGGAAGATAGTTTTTTTAATAAAATCGTACTAAGCCCCATATTACACGCGGATGTGTTCCTGTATCGTGGGTGCATTTACAAACACCCAGACCGAAACAAATAATTGTTGGTCACACAAAGATTTGTTCCGTGCGGGAATCGAACCCGCGAATATACGACCCAGTGGGCAGAGTCTCTGAAGCTCTTAACCACTGCGCTAAACTGTCCGTCCTTGTTTCTAGTAGTTACTTGCTACTTAAATGAATAATTATTTAAGTTCATTATATGTACAACACATAGACAACAATAAGACAGAATTTCGTATATCACAATTCAATTTGGAGAACTTGACTACGAAGCGACGCGGCCACAGAATATTAATGAGAGATATTTTTTCAGTGGTCTTTCCCAGCCACAATTCGGATCTCCCACATCTTGATACGTGTTCTGTGATATTTTTTTATCATTAGTTCTACAAAATATTTTTCGTGTCTATACAAGATGTAACATTACAAGCTTTTTATTTAACTTGCAATGATCGTATGTCTGTCTGTCTTTCTAGTTCAAATATTGTGATCCGTTTATCAAGCACTTCCCGGTATCCGATTGAGCTGAAATTTGGCATACGTATGTAATGCCGATGACAATGGAATAATATGATACCATAGAGCTCGTCTGATTATGGAGTCGGCAGGTGGCCATAAGAACCTGTAAACGTTACCTCCTTGTATTCAGGCTTGTTGGATCGATAATAAGTGATCAAACAAACTTACCTGAAGTGAAGTTCGATCATTATTATACGAAGTCCTTCGTTCGAAGATATAAACTATATTAGCAGCTCTCTCGAGTCGCTTGGCAACCGCGCGTCATTCAGACAATTAAAAAGTCAACGCCGCCTCTATGGTATCTGTGGACATAACCTCTGCAAGCATTCCTTTTAGAAGTAGTACATTTCAACTTTACCAACGGGCAAGGCGGGTTGAGTACTTATATCTTCGAACGAAGGACTTCGTATAATAATGATCGAACTTCACTTCAGGTAAGTTCGTTTGATCACTTATTATACTGTGTCCTTCGTTCTCGATATAAACTATATTAGCAGCTGTTTAGAGCTATAAGGGTAAAGTTGAAGTATACCACATAAAGGTTTTTTTTTTTTGAGCGTGACCTCTAAAAATAGCATATCATTAGTATATTTGTACTATAACACATTCCCGTTCTTTGTTTTGCCATACAACACAAACACAACAAATATATACACATATATTGTTTCTTACAACCAGTCTGTCTAACTTATTTAAAATAAATTTATATAAATTCTATAATATATTATGTTATGTAGTGTAGATCCATCCCAACAAAACCTTTAAAGCACCTGTTATATACCTTTATACCACACCTGTTGTCCAAAATTCATTAATACCGGGTAATATTAATCAATCATTACTTATCAGATATCAGTGCAGTCTCTATCTGTTATGTCTTCTATAGAGATCTTTCTTCTATAGATATCTTCTATATAACAAGAGTTGAGGAATTGCCCATCTAGAGTTTTGTTTATATAAAATTAAATCCTTTATAATAATTCTTGTATCATTGACAACCATTATGAGACGAACTATGAGAGTGAAGAAAGCCAGGCAGGCATGCAAGGAAAGAACCCGTCGGAACCTTGCACTCTCTGCCCACCCCACAAGAGATCTGGCGTCATAATATGGATAGAGATAGATAGATAGCTAGAAACCCTTACTGTGTACTAGACCTAAAAACAAAGTCTGTTAGTACCCAATCTATAACAATATGATACAAATATAACAGGGAAACCTATTTCCCCACTAATGTGTCTTCCAACTGCCATGTGGTTCTTTTTTTTTTTTTTGTTTTGTCAAATGATCTCCTTTTGAGTACGGTACCAAACGAAGGCTACGAATTAACTTGGTGATTATAAGAATGTTTTTGCTATCATTACATATTTTTTTTTTTTTTTCTTATTTTTTTTTTTTAATATCTACATTCGGCTATATTTAATGTTAGTTATATTTTTAATCTTTAAAGATGTACATATATCAAAATTTAACATTTTTTGTACTAGAGGCCTTTGTACTAATGAACTTATATGGAATTAAGTCCGGTGAAGCTGTAAAGGCCTCGCGGCCATCAGCGTACATCACTCACACACACACCTTATCTGGAGAGATTCCTCACATAAGGCTATGTGCTTTACCTATATAATCTCGCCCCCCCCTACCCCCAATTTTAGAGTCTGGAACGAAGGGCAGTACTAATGCGTGGTAAACAAACATAACCTACCCCAGTGTTATTACTATACCACTATTATTAATTCAATTTTAATTTCGAAACTATCCCGGAATCATTTCCATGTTCTGAGTGTGCGCCGACAAATAAATCCTTGGCTACCTAAATATTTATGTATTACTTAACGATTCGTTCTTGAGCAATAACGCCCGCGAACGTTCGTTTTTTTTTTTTTTGCAATACGATTGGACCACTCCTGAACCAATTACATTACTGATACTAAAAATACTAAAATATACACTCCTAATTTAGTAATAACTTAAGAAGCGAATAAGTTACAGTCGACTAAACCGAACCGTGGGTTACAACTGTATCATATTGGGAATCCTATTCATAACTGAATTATTTAATACCATGAAATTTTCATTTCATACCACACTTCCTTTGCTTCTTTGTATGTGACTGTATTTATAAGTAAAAACAAAAATTGCAATGGGTAACTTTCTAGTTAGTTCTAGATGTCCAACCGTGAGAATTGAGTGTTACTCAACTTATTATTATGTATCCCCCCGTTAATAATAACTAAATAATATCAAGTTCCTTAGGACTTAGATTATTGCTGATACTACATAATATTTATCATACCTGTGATAAGAATATACTTTTGATTATTCTTGTTTAAGATAATCCATACTTTCAAATACTGTAACTCAATATTTCATCCACCGTAGCTTGTCAACATAATATCATTAAATTTTCAAATGGATATTATTATCAAGTCATTTGCATGACTTTATTTTCTTTTTATATATAGATACCTATTTATAAGATACATGTAACATGTGGATGTAATAATTTAAATATAACAATACCAAAATTGCAAATATTTGTATGATATCTCAATCCAATATTTTTTACTGAAACACCTTTAAATAAATTACAACATATATAGTGCTCTAAAACCAACTTGTTACTTTAATGGTAGCAGTTTGTGCGTGTGTTATCATAACTATACCAGAAAACATCACTGGTGTTCAAAATAACTGTACACATTCCAAACTAATTACAAAACTATTTTTTATAGTTATTAATTTCTTGAATAATCTTATTTAATTACATATTATTTATTGATTATCATATGATCAAACAAAAATACAGTAAAAACATGTAATTCTCCAAATGATGAATTGATGTATAGCTTTCCATTGTGTGTGCCTCAAATTTCTAATATTATTAAGTACACTATAATTGATGCAGGAAATAATCAAGAACCCAAAACCATTGAACTCATTACATGATAGAAAACTGAATAGGTACTAATAAATTTTCTATTAGTATATTTATTATGACTGTAAGGTCTAGCGTAATAGCATTAAGTTTTTTTTTTTTAAATAAAAATGGCTATAAATTATATTTCAAATTATTAAACAATAGTGTTTCTAATAATAATGTTTCTATACATAATGTTAAACATATGTAGGACAAAATTCACTTGTCTGAAGTGCAAGTACTTGCACAAAACCAATAAAATTATGTTTGTCGTTGAAGGCATTATTAGTGTCATAGATACATACCACAGTCAGTGAATACCTTTAGCCTCCAATATTATGGTTTCTTTGTAAAAACCATGTTGTATTCCTGATTGTTTTTCTGAATTTTTCAGCAACTTAAAAACCAAGTCCTTGTGTAAAATGCCTATCATGCTTTTTGTACCTCACTTTCTTTGGTAGGAGATTTCCAATGTCCAACGTGATGTTGTTTTTGGTGAACTGATAGGTACAGTGTGACTTAATATTTTCACACCCAGGATGAGGATTGTTGGTCTATATTGGTTACAACGGTGGTTGTTTTATGAAATTTTAACTACTGGCTATGACTAGCTAGTTAATAATTCCATATTGATAATCCACTATATTAACACTCGTTTTATGCAAAATATATACTGCTGACCTTAAAGGTTCTTATCTCAATAAAGGTTTCATGACTGTATTGTTAGGATTTATCTTTTCTGGCTACCCTGCAAGGAGCCTGGGTTGATAATATTGATAGATAATTATTAGTTCTATGTTAACTGGATAGACCAGGTATTTTATATTATCTTTTAAGTATCTTTGTGCATAACACAAATTATCCCACAACCTGCCTGCCGCAGCATCGGTAGGATAAGATATTATATTTGGAATGTATCCACAGTCCTGTTGCTTGTCAGTTACAACAGGCATTGCCATTAGTATATTACTTTGGCTTATTTGGTTATAAACCCTGTTCAGGAATAAGTATTGCTGGATTTAACTTTTGTAATACAAGTACTCATAATTTTGCACAATTCTTTGTGTAATAAGCTCCAGTTTGGGCTATTTCAGTATTATTATACAAGTATGTCTAATAATGAAATCAATAAAAGCACTATGTTTCTGCAAAGGAGTGACATTTGTTATTAATAATGTATTGTTATACATAAACAATGTCACTTTAATTACCCTTTCAGTAAGTCTCCTTTTGGAGATATAATATGACAAATTGCTTATAGTTTATAGCAATAGTCTTTGTATTTACTGTTTTAGGCATGTTTAAGGTATGTATTTTAGGTAACATTTTTGATTCTTACCATTGTAGAAATGTGAACTGCACAGGAACACCTCATGGATGAAACCTATGAGTAGTATGACCTTCAGCACATATTTCGTATGGGCCCCAAGTCTTGCGGATCACGCCGATGTATCTCGTACACCACTCGTGTCCTTGAATTATCGTCAAGTCTTGCGGACCACGTCGATGTATCTCGTACATCACCCGTGTCCTTAAAATGCCATCGATCCTGAACAATCATCATAATTGATGAACGTCCCCCTAATTGCTCTTATTGGAGGTATAACATTGCCAATTTTTAGACGGTTAATAATCGTTTTCAGGTATATTTCGTGTTAAACTGTTTGTACACGAATAGGAACATAGACTTCATAAGTTTACTTTTCGGACGACGAAGCTTTCCCAAATTTTAATATGACGAAACTCACGTCTCCAAATATTAGATATTATATAAATAAACTAGTTAAGCTGAAAAACACCACAAATAAACAACTATCGGTTGATCTTTTTAGAATGTCCTTCTTTGCCAGGACGTAAACTTTTCTAAATTTGCCTATACGATGTTTTAAATTTATTTCACAAGGTCACTTGAGTATATTACAACCTTTTTGTTATATAATATCAGTGCCATAACAAAATTATTAAATTAATTGTCGACCAAAAACTTTATTACAAAGCGTCGGCTGCCGCGCTTTCAAAAGAATGCTTGCAGAGGTTATGTCCACAGATACCATAGAGGCGGCGTTGACTTTTTAATTGTCTGAATGACGCGCGGTTGCCAAGCGACTCGAGAGAGCTGCTAATATAGTTTATATCGAGAACGAAGGACAAAGTATAATGACAAGTACTATTCAACCAGATAGTATTCAGAGTCTAATGATGGAGCCAACAGGTGGCCAATGAAACCACCAAACAACTCTAACTAACCCCGTCGTTTGGGCTCGTTGGATTTGTCGGGACGAGTACTTTACACCCGAATTTTGTTCAGGGCCTGATGATGGAGCCGGAAGGAAGCCATACGAACTCCTTAACTAAGTAAAACATGTTTGTTGTGTTTTGCTATAAAATAAAAATAAATAAAAATAGCCTTTATTTGCTTAACCTACCTGAAAAACGTTATACATGATTAAAAAAAAAAAATAGTAGTAGTTGGTAGTAGTCGCCTCCGCGACGTAGGCCTCTCCTAAACCTTTCCATGCATCTCTTTCTCGCGCCTTTCGCATCCAATGAGATCCACATCTGTGACTGAATATATCTCTCCATCGTTAATTTGGTCTCCCTTTTCTTCTTTTCATGTCCCTTGGTATAAAAGCTATGAAAGTTAGTTTTTAAAAGGCTCTTTTTAAATTGAAACATATTTCAGAAGTAGTCTTTCCCAGCCACAATTTAGATAGAACTTATATCTTGATACGTGTTCTGTAGTTAATTTTTCTTTATCATTTCTTTGTACACACTTTTTTATTAATGTTATTTGCCAGTCAATATTATTCTATGTTCTCAATGTTCTTGTTATACAAGATGTAACAGAATTACGTACTGGGTTGATTCCAACTATATTTAATATTTATTTCAATTTTATTTTAAATACTCAAATTTGCTTGAATTGCGTTAACTTATTCCAATTGATCGATCCGCTGTTTTTAAATACGTTTAATGATGGGCAAAATCGATACGGTTAATTCAATCGAAAATTTCAACATTATTCTCCGATATCTTTGATTTGTAGTTTATTTGGATATCTAAGTTTTAAAAAAAATGGTAATTAACTTTAAAAACTGTAACTTCGGTTTTGATACTAAATTTGTCAAGCAAAGATTATATTGTGTGTGAGATATTGCGTTATTTAAGTTAGATGTTGTATGTGCAAAATATGTTTTTTTTAATTTTGTATTTGTATGTGTGCTCTAGATTTGCAAACGTTCTTTTATTTAGTACTAGCCGTAGCCTGCGGCTTCGCACGCGGTTCTTTTGTAATTTGACATAGGTAGGTAGAACTTTTTTAGATAGCATTATTCCAAGATTCTTTTAAATCCGTTCAGCCGTGTTAATATGAAGTAATAAAATCAACTATCCCCCAGAAATCTTGCATTTCCCGAGCTAAAAAGTAGTCTTAAACAATCTCTGAAAATTCCACCATTTTCCAGTGATAGTCTATTTAAAATCGGTTCCACCGTTCTGGATATTAAGACGGACAAACAAATATTTTTTTATGGTGCCCGTATGCACTTAAAATATCTTCTTTATTTCAAAATCACAAATCCCAAATCAATATTCTTGTGCGCTGTGCGGGGATCGTACCTGCGAATATTTGACAAAGTAAGTAAGGCAGTCTACGTTTTATCGGTTAAACTAAGTCATCTTTTTGAACAGGCCCCAGGCTTCCAGCACCTGTGAAGAGGAAGAGGCTAATCGTAGGTTTGCCAGGCTTTTTTAGCCTAAATATGATTAATATCTTTGAGCCTTCATACAGGCCGGTAAATATCTACCAAATGCATATTGGAGTGATTTTATATACTACTTACACGGATAGCATCGGCATGATATAGTGCGTGAACAAAGTTGCCTATTTCATATCACTATTTTTCGACTTAAGATACTATCTATCAATCTATATCATCACGTCAGATACCTTGCAGGGGGTACATATTTCCAACAGGTTCTTTTCTTACATACCTTTCTGGCTTTCTCCACTCTCATAGTCTGTCTTATACGCGCTTGTCGGCTACGGAGACTCTTGACTTGCCCTTCAGATAAGACACGTTCTATTTGGTTATAGTAAGATAGTCTAGGTCTTCCCTAATATCAACGTTTTTCCACTTACTCATTTTATATCTGTTTGGTTTCTTTTATATTAAGTTTCTTCATAATCCGTTCAGCCGTTTTAGTATGAAGAAATAATAGATATTCCGGAGAATTCATGCTATTGTATATATTTGGTATGCTATATATTTTTCGAGATAAAAAGTGTTTTGTTTTATTTTACGACGTACGTACGAACGTAAGACACCTTCATATAAAGTTTCAATTAAATTCGTTTAACCAGCTATGTCGCAAGAACCGTGATTCTTTCGGGGATAAAAAGTATCTCAAATATTATTTTGAGACCTAAACACCTTGAAAGTGATAGTAAGATCCATTCTGTTATTTTTTTTGAATATAAAGAAATATCGGCTATCCCGGAAGAACCGTGTGTGAATATTTTGTATATTTTGTCAACTTCCACCTTATTACTCTATCAACTATCTCTATCACCGAGTTCAGTCTTAGCCCCACTTAGCCCGCACGGGTGGTATTTGTAAAATATAAACTAAACTATAGCGCGGTCTTATTCAACACACACCACTAACGCCGTCTCAAAAAAAAACATATTGTATGTTTTTTTTTGAGACGGCGTTAGTACCTTCCTTTTTAAGAAGGATTATAAGTTAATATTTTTATATTAATATTTATATTTCTGATTTAAACCTTCTTTACTTACCCTGACAAAGAGTGTAATCGAGCGTAATAATATCTTAAAACGGTACATTGCCAGCTTAGTATGTAGCATAGTTCTGTCAGTTCATTTTGTGTTAGTCTTCTCGTAAGATAATAATCGACGTTAAAGTTTCGTGTCCGGCCCATTCATCGTAAGAGTTCTCTTCAGAAGAAATAATCCTGAATGCATCATCGATTCATGTACGAAATCATGTTTTAGTGTTTACATCAAACGTATATAAACAATTTCCAGTGAGTGCTTTTAACTACTAAAAGGTTTTCGTAAGGAGACGAACCTGAGTCCAATATCAACTGATGGAGGAATTCATGTGTAGGCAAAATCACATAGTTTTCGTCGTAACATTGCAGTTCGGGACAAACAGTAATAAAGTTTTGTGGTTTATCCCGCGACAATCTTAAGCTTAAGTTGTTTTGGAACAATGAATGATTTATCAAAATCGACTCGTTTTTTCTTTCCTCAGAGACTGTTAGATTTTTCGAAAATATGAGTATACAGAGTTATGATGTTTAGTACAGGCTACAACTGTCCAAAATTTCATCAAACAAGTTTGGAGTCAAGTGTCTTTTTAGAAATTCAATGTTTCGAATATTTTTGTATTTTGTGAAAAAAACTTTTGATTTTCCGGGATAAATACTATTCAATCTGTTATCTAACATTTTAAGATATCCGCCTGCAAAGTTTTATCAAAATCCGCCTAGTAGTTTTTGTGTTATAATGGTTCATACCCTTGGACAGATAGACATATAGACAGACAGACAAACAGACACGTAAGCCAAAAATTGTAGAATTGGTTTCTACATCAATAGAATGATATCCGTCGGTTGTTATTTCCAAAAAATATACACAGACATGACTTCCTTACAGTTTTATTATATGACGTATGTAGAGATATATATGCTTTACTTTTCCCTACAAAGTGTTTGAATTTCTGAAAATATAAATATCAACTATGTTGTCTGTTATATGAAATAACTCCATGCTAAGTTTCACTGACATCTGAAGATTACTATTGGAACAATGAATGTTAAATCAATTTCGACTTTTTTCTCTTTCCTCAAAAACCGTTAGGTTAGGTTAGGTTTTTCCAAAATATAACTATACAGAGTTATGACCTTTTGTACAGGTTACAATTTAACAAAATTTTATTAAAATCCATCAAACAGATTATGAATAAAGAGTCTTTTTAGAAATTAAATGTTTTGCGTATTGTCTATTGATAAATGCTATACAATACGTTAGCCAATATTTTAAGGTATGGGCATGCAAAGTTTCATCAAAATCCGTCTGGTAGTTTTTCCATGATGACGGTTCATACCCTCCAACAGACAGGCAAACAGTCACGAAAGCTGAAATCGATAGAATGATACACCTGGGTTGTTATTTCCTAAAAATATTTCATGTACAGACACGACTTCCTTACAGTATTATTATATGTATAAATTTATTATGAGAACGGTTATTATGGAAACGCTAAGTATTGGTTAAATTAAAAGAATGGAGTTGGTTAAAGTTTTGGATTTAAACTTTGACTTATTCCATAAAATGAAATCCATAGTAATACTATAAATTCCGAAAGTAACTTTGTCTGTGTGTCTGTTATCTTTTCACGCCCAAACCCCTTAACAGATTGTGATCAAATTCAGGACATAAGCTACCTTTTGTGTCAAAAAAAACGTAAAGATGTGAAATACACGCCTGAAAATAACGCGAATGAAGTTGCCGGAACAGCAAGTATGCAATAATTTTTCATACTGCTCCACGCAGCCCCAGTGCATGTGTGGTTGTGGCTTACAGGTTGTCTTGAAATACTGTAGAACTATTAACCGTAACTAACGGTTTTTTGAAGCTCTTAACGTGTCTTTCAAAGCACGGAGACACTGAAAATGAAAATTTCACTAATGATCACATATCCCAGACTAGCCAAGCTGGATACTTATACTTGGTGATACTTACAAATACTATGATACTACAGCTAAGAGCGTTTTTGTCGGTTCTTCTTCTTCTTCTTCTTTAGCCGAAAGACGTCCGCTGCAGGATAAAGGCCTCCCCTAAAGACCGCCACAACGACCGGCTTTGTGCTGTACGCATCCAACTTCTACCCGCGACCTTCACCAGGTCATCGGTCCATCTTGTAGGGGGCCTACCCACTCCACGTCTTCCGGTACGTGGTCGCCATTCGAGAACCTTTCTGCCCCAAAGGCCGTCAGTTCTACGAGCGATGTGCCCCGCCCACTGCCACTTAAGTTTAGCAATTCTAAGTGCTATGTCAGTGACTTTCGTCCTACTGCGGATCTCCTCGTTTCTGATTCGATCCCGCAGGGTAACCCCGAGCATAGCTCTCTCCATCGCCCTTTGGGTGACCTTGAGCCTTCTTATGAGACCCATCGTATTTTGTCGGTTACTACATTTTAATGTGTATCAATCGATGCATATTCTAATAATGCAAATATTGAAGTCCCTTTTTTTATAAAAGTCGTTGCAACGTAACGTCGTAAGAAATTAGTTCTCTGGATGTGTTTATAAGCACGAAATTGGCATACTCAAACTAAGGCATACAAAACAGTCAGTTTTGGGTGTTTATATGAATTTCATGATTATAAACGCATCCACCTCACAAAAGTAATTCCTAGATTAGGGCTGGGTTTCATTAAAAAAGAACACATAAATGATTATTACACTATATTAGTGTAAGTCTGTTGATGGAACGAATAAGCATCATTTAAAACTGTTATAATACTCCAACAGCTCAATAACGCCCTCATCCGTTCTATAAGATCCATATTACAATTTTTGATGGCATACGCCTAAAGGCAATAGCTGTTTGAAATTCAGGCGACTCTGAAAGTTTCCAACACCAGGCCCGAGTTGAATGGTAAATAAGATGACTTAACGAAGTACTTGAGACCTTGAGCAGTGGGCTTCGGGATATTAGAGGAGATTCACCTGAAAGTATGTCAACCACAATTACTTAGGACTTGGATTGTTTTTTAAACTTTGGTTGTTAAAGTTTTATTCGTAACCACTGTTTTAGTTTCTAGAAAATACTATTGAATACCGGCATTCAATTTTGCCGTATTGTCGATAATTGGGGATCAAGTCGGCTTCATATTTGAATCTGCATGACACAATAAAGGTTACTTTGATCGCCTTATCAAACAAAATCGAAAAAAGTGTCTTCATACTGTCAATTTAATATTCTCTTTGTTAGTCCTAGGTCAAAAGTATAACACCTATATAAGCCAAGATTAGAATAGAGGTGGTGGCTGGTTCCGCGTGGTAGAGTGTGAGCATTAGGTCATACTCTACCACGCGGACCTAGTGCGGATTGGTTTAGGCAGATTTGTGGCTACCTGCAGTTGGAACTTCTAAACCGCCTATAAAGCTTCCAACTTGGCTCTATGACTACCACATTAAGTGGTAGCCGGGACCAACGGCTGTGCAAGCCTTCCAAAGCCCGGAGATGAGTAGAGAGATTACTCTTTACTCATCTCCGGGCTTTTAGGCTGCCATTAGGCTGGTTTTAGCAAGAACATGGACAAGCCAATACACTGTATGCCACCGTAACTGACAGAATTTTTATGAACATTTTGGTAATACATTCTTTTTTATGTTTAAGACATCTTTTGTGCTTGTACATTTTATTTCAAAGAATTCAGTTAACCGTACAATTGCTTGTGAAGTTAATCAAAGTGAAAGCGTGTTTTGGACAGCGTTTTTTTCTATTATTTAAAATGTATTAATTCGAGAAAATTTATGTCAAAAAGACAGATGTCAATGTAATTAAGTATTTTAATGTCCTTTGTGGTTTTTGAGAGAATAAACAAAAATTAAAAAAATATGGTCGAATAAATATAAGATTTATATATTTCTGGTACCTTTGACTATTTTTTGGCTTCTAATTTCAATGCTATCTATCTTTACTATCACGCTAGATACCTTGCATGTTAGGCAGAGAGTACAGTTTTACAAATGTTTCTTTCCTTAAAGACCTCTCTGGCTTTCTCCATTCTCATAGTTCGTATCATACGTGGTCGCTGGTTACGGGGACTCCTGATTTACCCTTCGGATAAGACACGGACTATATAATATACAATGCTATTATGCTATAGCAGTAATATTAAAAAATAAAACATATTTTTTAATTTTGCAATGAAGACTTTATAATCATAATAGACTTTGATTACAATTCACAAAGTATTTAAAAACAAAAATATACATACGGTAATATTTAACAACAACAACACAACATCACGCCAGATCCTTTGCGAGGTAGGCAGAGAAATATTACTTTTAGTTCTATCTATCTATCTATAACCTCACGCCAGATCCCTTGCGGGGTAGGCAGAGAGTACAGAGTTCCAACAGGTTCTTTCCTTACATACCTCTCTGGCTTCCTCGACTCTCATAGTTCGTCTCATACACGCTCGCCGGTTACGGAGACTCTTGACTTTTCCATCAGATAAGACTCGGTTTATTTGGTCGTGTTTAGTTTAGTTAATTAAGTAAAACTATTTTTCGAATTTTATCGCGATTTATTTTTGATTTTTAAGTTCCCGACGTTTCGAGTGCTTTGCAGCACCCATGGTCACGGGAGGGACTGAGGTCCCTCTTATATAGACCACAATCTTATTCCTACGTGTGTCAAGATATCCACCAAGAAAGGCATACGAGGAAGCGCTAAGATCCTAAACCAGGCAAGTAAAAAGTTGTTACGGACGGTGATTCATCAAACGCGTTCCGATCTACACCACCTCAGCAGAAATATAGAAATTTCATCCAATGAATTAAGGGCAGTGTTAACTATATTTGATTTTAATAAATGCATTGATACCTTAAATAAGCGTGAAACATCTAAATAAAATGAATGCAAAAATAAACACATAATAAAATATAATAAATTAACAACTAAATCAAACGTCAAGAACAAATCATTACGGTGTAACGAAACGCAACCGTGCACCATAGACAACGAATCACGCGCAGTCATCAATCTGTCAAAACAAACATTGGATGAAAACATCGTAAAGGGCCTATCTAAAGGTTTAAATTAGGCAGTAGCACCTCGAAGGATACCGTATGAGGAAATTATCAGCGCCGTTGAATACGTCTTATCCAAGAAAAGTATAGGGAGGGAAGATTCGGAGGCAATGCGTCAGGATGTCTCGTCCATGTTACGTCGAAGTTCATTGCCCAACCTAAATCTTCCTAAAAGTCAATATTTAGCGTTGAAAACCTTACGCAATAGAAAGGATATCTCTATTCTTCGCGCAGATAAAGAAAATGCTACGGTCATTATGGATATTTCAGATTACAATGTCAAAATACATGCACTTTTATCGGATGTAAACACATACAAAAAGATCAAGACAGCCCCAACCAATAATATATTAAAACAAACGAGTGATTTAATAAAGAAGTACTCATTGAATCTGGACGTCAAATCGCTAATAACTTCGTGCGCAAAACTACCACAGTTGTATGGGCTGCAAAAATACATAAACCGGATGCTCCGCTACGTCCAATCGTTACCCAAATCGACACACTTACCTACAGATTGGCTCAGCACGTAGCGAAAGTGCTCTCGCCACTCAGAGGACACACAAGAGCACATGTTAAGGATTCATACCATTTTGTTAGTGAGATCAAAAATCTACATCTTACTGACAATGAAACTATGGTCAGTTTCGATGTCCAGTCACTATTCACATGCCTACCTGTACAAGACTGTGTCGAAATTGTAGAAAGGAAACTAGCGGAGAATAACATGCCAGCGGAATACTCAGAACTATTGAAACACTGCCTTACATCTGGCTTCTTACTGTGGAAGAAGCAGTTCTACAAACAAGTAGATGGGGTGGCGATGGACTCACCTGTATGTCCCATCGCTGCCGATATGTTCATGGAAGACTTTGAGGAGATAGCCCTTCGTACATCACCTGTAAAGTCAAGTTTCTACAAGCGGTACGTAGATGATAGTTTCACAATATTAATAATATCATCTGACAAAGTAAATGTATTCCTAAATCATCTTAACTCCATTAACCCTAAAATTCAGTTCACAATGGAGTTGGAGGCAAACAATTCCCTAGCTTTCCTGGATGTCTTAGTAATCCGTAACCCCAACAACACCTTAAGCCATACGGTTTATAGAAAGAAGACCCATACTGATAGGTACTTAAACGGTGAATTTCACCACCATCCAACACAGTTAGCTACTGTGAGTAAATCTTTGTTTCAGAGAGCACAAGCGATCTGTGACAAGAAACATCTGGCTGCCGAGCTTCAACATGTCAAGCAAGTCCTGCACGACAATAAGCTTCGAGTCCCACGCCAACGTCACAGTGACCGAGTGAAACCAGCCACAGTCGAGCGTCTCCCTGCTGCGCTACCTTACATGATAGGAGTCACGGACAAGATTGGCTACATCTTGAAGCGTGCTACAATTAAAACATTTTATAAGCCGCCGAAGAAGATCAGTCAATTTTTACCATCTGTCAAGTGTCACATCCCTCTACAAGATGCAGGAGTATACAAGCTTGATTGTGAATGTGGTCTCTCTTATATAGGACAAACAAAAAGACCGATAAAAACTCGGGTTAAAGAACACATAGCTGACCTAAAACACCGTCGCTCAAAGAAGTCTGCAGTCTGTAAATATGTCCTTGACCGCACCCACCATAACATCAGATTTGATAGACAACAAATCCTCGTGAAAGAACACCGACTCCTACCAAGGATGGTTTCCCCACTTTGTAACCCCACTTTATATTTCTTCCAAGTTACCAAGTTGCAATCCTACCCGTTTCAAGCCCGAAGAACTTTAGGAGCGGATAATCAAGCTTTTTCATTCCCGATTCGGTTCCATCTCGGTCAATTCCGAACCAGTCTGTACTTAAGTGGGTTTTAGAAATGGGAAGATTATTGTTGTGAGTAATTTTAAAATAGCAGCGAAGTCTTCTCCTATGACAAAATAAAATAACTCTTATTGTTTGGTCAAATAGGCGACGCAGCGCGACGGGAGCGCGACGGAAGCGCTTGGCTAGGCCGAGCGGTGCTGCGTTGTGTGGCGTCTCCCGTACATTTCAGTACATTACAACTCCCCAAGCCGCGCCATCGTCGCGCTGCGTCGACTATATGGCGAAACCTTTATCCTGGGAAAAAATAATATTGAGCATATTTTCAAAATATATCAAAATGAATAAAATAAGTATATTTGAACTCTTACTCCGAGACAGTTTGGAAAAAAAATACAAATAGCAACTTTTTCTCTTTTTGTGTTAAAATAAAAGAAACTACTTATATCCTGAAAAAAAAACAATTAAACATAAAAAAACAATAAAAATAGTTTTATTTCATGTGTAATATTCGCGTAAATCTAAGAACTCAGTAATTAAACATAGGTTGAAAAAAGTCCCAAAATGAATGAAATAAGTATATTTCAAGATATACGTAAATATTAGACAAAAAAGATATTTTTTTGGATTTTGTTGCTATTTGTATTTGATAAAAAAAATTCTAATAAATAGAAATAGAACAGGAAAGAGATGTGATTTTTATTTATTATTAAGTTTATTCTGTTACCTATATTTTTCAACTCTTTCATTTTAATTTCCAGAGTCTCATTTTACGATATGATAAGGACATATATCTCAATTTCACTTTAATATAAATTTGAATCCCTGCACCACACGAGTATTTATTTATTTTCATTCTCGTCTAGACCAAACTAAGCGTCTTTTGAATGAAGCCACGATCGAGACTCTACTCGACGTTAGAGGAATACTAATGACTGTTTTCTATTTAGATTTCAAACAGAGATAACTGCTTTGGAAGAACATCTTGTATGTAACAAATTGGATATGGGATGGGAAATACTTTTCTTAAAGAAGACTTATAGTAATTACCTTAGTCTTATTGTAAAAAAATATATATATTTTTTGTAGAATACTTATAATTATAATAATTGCTATGGATACGGTGTTTGCGAAGGAAATAAAACCAATAATTATTACCAATTACATTTTTATTATTTTAATTTCTCGTTGGATTAGTGGCGAACAAAGCGTGTAGCCAAAATGTAATTTTTCGATAGAACTATTTTCAGCAGCCGCCCGGAGTCTAGTATTGTATTCAGTATGATGGCAATACGCTCACATGAGACCTAACAAAATCGGTGAAAAGTGGTTATATAGAGTAGACCTGCGCTACTTTGCCAGCCTGATTTACTGCCTCACTACAGAGCAATCATCCTTTATATTTCCAAAATATCAATCTTTTGCTATATCAAGCCATAAAGTACAGACAGTACAGAGTAATGGTGTCCAATCGTTGCGCCATCTATTTAACCACGCCATGTTTAGGCTCGGCGGAATTGTAATTATGAGTACTGTGGATCTAGATGGTAACGACTAATGGAACCGGAAGGTGGCCAAAGGAAGAACTACCCAATAATAATAATCCCAAACCCTGTCGTGTTGGGGATCATATATCCCTATTTAAAACCAATCTAGGCCAGATCTTACCTACGTAACCACATCATCAACACATCCTTGCACTGGTTCTCCATGATTGCAATATTCCTTTTGTGGCCACCATTCGGTCAAGACCTATTCCACCTGCCATCACCACATCTCCATGTGACATGTCCTGCCCATCTCCATGTGAATAGAAATATACGGGATCCGACGTCTTCCACTTTAGTTTTTTAACGGATCTCCGTATTTCAGACTCGGTCATTCAATATAATGGCTAAAATGGTACGCTCTATGGCCAATTACCCTAAAAGGCATCCTTTGCAGATCCATGGTTTCCACTTAAGAAGGAGGTTACCATATTATTGTTACGACCCGGACATAACCCGCTATTTCGAAAACCCTTTATCGAGGAATCCCATTACTCCCCTTAGATCTCCTATCGATCCGTCAAGAAAGATCTAGAATCCGCGTTTGAGTGCCAAAACGTCGAAAGTCGTCGCGCGGTCGCGGTATATAGGTATCTACTTGTTTACGAAAAAGTAGGTACGTAATAATAATACCGCCTTGTGGAATGTGCCGGCTATTGTTTCATATACCTGAGTTTTCTATCGATGCACTTGGGGGGTTCATATTCATTTTAGAAGTTTCATACGAGTATAAAAGGAACACTTAACGCAAAGGCGTACACAGATTCTCCTCGGAAGCGACAGTGATCAAATCAAGAATAAGCGATGTAAGTGGAATACATAGGCGACCTTAGCAACGATATACGGATTCAACGAGTGACTCAGCGAATTGGAAACAGTATTTAGGTACTAGTGTGTACTTGATTTCTACGTGATGTTTTATGTGTACAGCGCCTAATAAAGTACTTTGCACCCCGCGACGTAACATTAGTATGCCTAAACGTTAAACGTCATTTTACAACTTTGTAATTCTAAAGCCTCGTATTCTTTTGGGAACATTTGTCCCTGTGATAGGTGACGCTTGAGCTGTTCGGCAAAGTCAAGCGAAGTCTGGCGACATTGTGCAACTTGTTGCAAAAGTCACACAGTGTAAACATGCGTTGCACAACAATATGAACAAACGATGTATGCAACCTCTTCGGGCGACATTGCAACCGACTAAATAAAAGACAACATAGGTCGCGGTACGTTTGTCCGGTGACTTTGTCAAAATTCGCAATTGTCCTCCTTATGACGTCCACATATGTTTAGTTAGTCGCAAGATATCGCCCGAACGGATTTCATACGTTGTCCATTTTTTTTCACATTACACGTCTACACTTTTTTGTTGTTTAACAAAAGCGTCGCGGTGACAAGAAAGTTGCGGAATCTGGCCAGACAACGCCAAACAACGTCGTTCAACGTCTCACGACAACGTCTGACGTCGCTAGCGACAAGTATCGTGGGACTATTTGTTTTCTAATAAATCCGAGGCTTCGAGGCTCAAAATTCACTTTTATCTCTCTCAAATGCAACACCAGCACACGTTACATATTTTATAGACAAATATTTTTCCAAGCGCGTTGTTTTTATTTGCACTAACTTGTTTAACTCACTCTCGGAAAAGTTCGCGTCAAAATGAGAGTGTTTTTTTTTCGTTTTAAATTGTGTCCATGAAATTCGCGAACGGAATTGGCTGTGAATAAACTTTGGTGCCGGGAAGGATTTATAACAAAATGACTTTTGTTTCTATGACATATGTTTATGGAAACTGTGTTTTGTTTTAGATTTTTCGAAATGTTCAGTCCTGGTTTCAAATCAAGTGCAAACAAAATTTTATTTTTATCAAATCTCAATTGCAGTTAGGACTTTGGGAATGTGCCCGGTCTAATATCAACAGGCTCGCTGAGTAATATATTGTGAATAGTATAGTACACCTCTGCCATCCCTGCTTGTGAAAATGTAAGGGTTCTGCTTTTCTTATTATTCGAGCCTGTCTGTAAGGAAACCGGAACTCAGTACTTTCTGCCTACCTACCAACAAGAGCAGGAATAGTTTGTAATTTATTTCAACTTCCCAATTTTCTTTAATTGCTTGTGTGTAAAATAAATGATCAAGTAGCTATCAGCTTGAGAATAATCTAAAGGTTTAATACAAAATGTGCAGATAAAGTTATATTTCATACTGCCAGTTTTCCATGGCTGCGCAAGCATTTATTTCTTATTTCAATTTTGTAATCCTACTTTTACTTTAAATGTGAAAGTTTGTATGTTGGTGTTTAAATATTTGGATGTTTGCTACTCAATCATGCAAAACGGCTGAACAGATTTTTATAAAATTTGGCACATAGATTATTATCTGAATTAACACATAGGATATATTTTCGTACCGGAAAAAAAAAAGGTTCCCGTCTAAAGTCAACGCGGAAGAAGTCGCGGGCATATTACCTTGGTGTATGAGCTATACTGTAAAGTTCAGTAGTTTTTGCGTAAAAGAGTCACAAATATCCATCCTCGCAAACTTCACGTCTATAATATTAGTTGGTCTATAATATATGTATGTTAGTCTGTAAGGTGTGTATTCTATGGGCTTGTAATAAGTTGTATAAAAACACTTTAGTCATTTTCTGTTGCCTGGATTAAATAAATAAATGATCATTATTATTAAAAAGCCCTTAGCTTTTTTCTATATAGGTTTTACACTAATTATAATATTTTTTTGTTTCAGTGCTTTCAAAGCCTGATTTTAATGTCGTATATGCGAGCATTGACCGAGATATATGTTTGCGTTCTCACCCTGTATTGAAATAAAACATTCTATGTGGGAATAGAGTCGTTAATTTTCATTCCGGGTTGATGAAATTTTGTAATGGAGCTATTTTTATTGCAGAATAGAATAAATGTATATATACAAGGTGTAACATAATCAACGCAAGACCTGAAAGTAGTTTGTTTTAAATCGGCAACTGTTTCGATTCCAACTAATATAAAAGTATGTTATACTATGATTAATTTCAAAAATATCTGTTATTCGTTCAGTCCGCTTTATTAGACAAAATTTAATATTAACACAAAAGTTAATTATTTATTAAATTTTGTGGTAAATTTGGGTACCAAAGACCTTCTCTTAGGGCTCCTAAAAATTGGAAGTTTGATTTTCATATTGAATTCGTAGAGCAATAATCTAATTGGGGTGCCTGAGGTCTTCCGTTACATATGTTACACCTTGTATACACCGTTAGGCTAACATTCCACAAGCGTGGGGAGTTAAACGAATTGAATATAAACACCTGGGTGCTTAGACTAAAACTCGTCTAGACGAAGTATTGCTAACTAAAATGTCGCCTCAAAGCGGCCTCATTTACGCACTGTATGCGTAATGCGAATTTTCGGAATTAACGAACGATTTAGCGCAGTGGTTAAGAGCTTAAGCCGCTCTGCCTACTGTGTCTAATAGTCGCGGGTTCGATTTCCACACTGGACAAATTTGTGCGACCCACAATTCTTTGTTTCTGTTTGGGTTTTGTGTATGTTAATGTTCATGTAATAAATTTTCATAAATTTTAGTGTGTGGCTACGATTAATTTAAAAAAAATGGTCCTTAACTTTCTTCTACATAGGGTTTACACTAATTATGATATTTTTTTGGATTCGTGGTTTCAAAGCCTCGTGTCGTATATGCGAGCATTAAACGAGATTAATGTTTGGATTCTGGCTCTGTATTGGAATAAAAACATTCAGTGTGAGAACAGAGCCGTTAATTTTCATTCCGGTTTGATGAAATTTTGTAATGGAACTATTTTATAATTCGGAATAGAAGAATATATGTAAATATGATGGTATCATCCAGGTGATTGTCTATCTATCTACCTATTTATAACATCATGCCAAATCCCTTGCGGGGTAGGCAGAGAGTACAGAGTTCCTACACGTTCTTTCCTTACATACCTCTCTGGCTTTTTCCACTCTCATAGTTCTTCTCAAACACGCGCGCCGGTTACGGAGACTCTTGACTTGTCCTTAAGATAAGACTCGGTCTGTTTGGTCATGGTAACATATTCTAGGTATCCCCTGGTACCTTTACTACTTTTTTATTTTACTTTTATATCTGTTTTGTCATTCTTTCTTTTCACATTCTTTCTATATGCCCGAACCAATGGAGCATACCCTTTCTCATCTTTACACCGATACTATCTTTCATACCTACCAGTTTTCTTACTTCGCTATTGCGAATACGGTCGGTCAGCTTCACTCCGCACATCTTCCGCAGAGCTCGCATTTCCACCGCATTTATCCTACTTTTACTCTTCTTCTTACATACTATCTTACTTCTCTTGCTGTCATATAACAGCGTTGGTACAAGCACTAAGTTATGTATGGCCAGCTGCGCCTTTTGGCTTAAGTGCCGGCTCCCAAGTAGCTTTCCCGTCGCACCATTTTCTCTGTCACTCTTCTCACTCACTCTTCTTTCTATTTCAGCGGTGTATTTCGTAGGTGATTAAAACGGAATAAACCCTGTGTACACTCACTTATCGCCAACGATGTTAGATCTGAAATCGAATCTCTAGTCTTTGCCTACCCCACTGGTATAAATAAAAATAATAATAAGTCATTTAATTCAGGCAACTGAAATTTTACAGAAAATAATTTTGTGCAGCTTACAGGCCCACAGAATATAACCTTACAGACTAGCATACATACAATATATAAAAACTTATAAAGGCATAAAGAAAGATTGTCAGAGGAAAGAATGACAAAACAGATATACAATGCGAAAGTGAAGGAATGTAGGTATCGGGGAAGACCTAGACTACCTAACATGACCAAATAGACCGAGTCTTATCTGAGGGAGAAGTCCAGAGTCTCCGTGAAAACTTATAAACCAATTAACATGTGTTGCCGCCGACATATTGCGATGCGCACCCCTGGTGTCTCGCAGTCTCCCACGAAATCTTCTGAATACGACATGTTTGTATGTATCGATTGTCGTTATACCGGGCACAATTTCAGACTCTAGAGTTCTGGTAAGAATTTATCGATACATCAACCTCTATTATAAAAGTGTTATCTGGGCTCGTAAGAGCTTTTTTATTCCGTATGAGTCCTATTTTAATAAAACTGTCAATGACAGGCGATACGTGAAAATGTGTCAATTTGACAAATTTGTCAAGAATATACAAAACCACGTCATTATACAACACTAGTCGTACTAATGCGACAAATTTGCCATTTTCTGACGAATTTATGGCATATAAGTCCCTGATGGCCCATAGTGCGCCTCGTGATCCCTAGGTCTTGGGTTCGATTCCTAGGTCGGACTTTTCTCAAATCGAACTCAAGATCTCATGAGCCCTATACTCATATCAGAGAAGACGCAGCATATTTGGGAAGCATATATTATCTTATATTTAGTAATATTTTCTTACGAAAAGGATATCCCTCAAAGGATCTGGCTACATAATTTATAAGTATATAGATAAATTCTAGCTCTATTTCTAGCTCGTAGCGCTGTGCGACCGCAGTGTTCTTACCGATTACCAAGATTAAGCAGCGTTCAACTCTGTTGTCCCGAAATGGGTGACCGTTTGTGGCATTTTCATATGTCTCCGTCAGTCCGGCAGTCTCCGTGCTTCGGAAGGCACGTTAAGCCGATGGTCCCGGCTACCACTTAGTGTGGTAGTCGTTAAGCCGAGTTGGAAGCCTTAAAGGCGGCTTGATAAGTTCCAACAGCAGGTGGCCACAAACCTGTCTCCACCAATCCGCACTGGGTCCGCGTGGTGGAGTATGACCTAATCTCTCTCACCTCGATTTGTGAGAGAAGGCCTTTGTCCAGCAGTGGGCAGTATAGGCTGATATTATTATATAGATAAATAGAGATCTAACAAAATAACATCTACGAAGCCTCCATCACAAACTAGGATACAGCTAACAAGGTATCTAATCTACTTATGGAGATAAAAGAGCAAAAACTAGCCTGTACATGGCATCAAATGTTACTCATCCCATTACTTACGTCCTTCACAATGTACGTCTGCCGGCTGATAACAAGTAATCCTTATAATATATAAAGTGTGAATGCGTATGTTCGTACCGGTGAGTTTTTTGGAGATTTCAACCACCTCAGGAGTTCTACAAAGTAAGAGACTTTTATTTGTATAGGCCAATAAAAAACACTTACAAACGTCTAAATTATTAACATCTATCACCGGATTGGAACTCAGTGGGCTAGTACTGGCCTTTCTGGTAACCTCTATCTCTATATAGATTATCACGCCAGATCCCTTGCCGGGCAGGCAGAGAGTACCTAGTTCCAACATGGTCTTTCCTTACATACGTCTATGGCTTCCTCCACTCTCATAATTCGTCTCATAGACGCTCGCTAGTTACAGAGACTCTTGACTTGTCCTTAAGATAAGACACGGTCTATTTGGTAACTACAATCTGATAACCATTTTTATTTTATTTTTTTCTTAAAATGGTATTGTACAATATTGTTTTTAATACTTGCTGATTAAGATTTAATGCACTTTATACAGTCTTGTTCTGATTGTCTTTTTAAACTTTTTGATAGGCATGTTTCGGGTGTCTATGGCTAATTTGTTATAGAAGCGTATATCTAAGAAGTACTCATTCTGTGGAGACGAGAAGAATCGACGATAAGATCATCTTTGTTCCGTATATTAATATGTGGCAAATGTCTCCCTCACTCATACAGTGGACGAGATCCTTTGTGGGGAAGACTGTTTGCATGTGAAGGTCTTTAAAGGAACTTCCTTCCCCGAACAAAAACTAAGCGTCTTTGTGAGCCAAAACGGCTGTTTGGAGAGAAACGGATGATTTGGTGCAGTTGTTAAGAGCTTAAGTCACTCCGCTTACGGGGCCGCATAGTCGCGTGTTCGATTCCCGCACGATACAAATCTTTATGTGACCCACATTAACTGTTTAGGTTTGGGTATTTGTGTATGTGAATTTTCATGTTTGTAAACGCACCCACGACACAGAAACAAAATCCTAGTGTGGTTTTTTTTTTTTTTTTTTCAAAATTTGATATTTGTCTAAGTCTAGATTTTGTAGTGACAGAAAAAGCAACAATAGATATTTTTCAATTAGGTACTCAGTCAAGATATACTGCAATATAGTTAAAAAAAAAGTAGCAAAGCTGTTTCAAAATAGAATATCATTAAATGATATCTAGAGTATTCCATACTGCCCATTACTAAGCAAAGGCCTTCTCTCACGAATTGAGGTGAGAGAGATTAGGTCATACTCCACCACGCAGACCCAGTGCGGATTAGTGGATGTAGGTTTGTGGCCACCTGCTCTTGGAACTTCTCAAGCCGGGACCAACGGATTAACCTGCCTTCCGAAGCACGGAGACGCTCGAATATGAAACTGCCTTTAACGGTCAGCTATCTCAGGCCAACCGAGTCGAACGCTGCTTAACCTTGATGATTGGTAAGAACACTGTGGGCATATAGTGCTACGAGCCTAAACTCAGACCGACCAGCTTCTATAGCTAAGTTGATTAGACAGTCAACTACACAACTCGGTATAGTAAACTAGTTGTTATCGCTTATAAAGAACAGATAAGTTACAAGTCACAATAGATTGTATAAAAAACAGCTTCTGTAGCTAAATCAACGTTTTTCAATTATTAACGCTAATACAAAATGGAACAATGTACGGGAATGACATTTCAACCAAACATCAAGAAGTCAACTTGGCTAGATCCATACATACAACACGCTTGAAACTTGGCTAGGCCAGCTCCATGATCAATTCGATCTGGTCAGTATGATCTGATGAAGGAGTCAATCTCAAATGTCATGGCGAAAGAAAGCTATGGCAGGAGTTTACTAATAAATGTGATAATAATCCTCACGTCAATGAACTCCACAGATAACTCTTTAGAATATACTTTTAATCATTTTAATTTAAAAAGACCTTTTTAAAAACAAGCTTTTATAGCAAAATTAATAAGGAAGTTATCATACTCAGATGACGAGTTCCTATGGCTTCCTTCCGGTTCTATCATCAGACCTTGGATACTATTTGAGTCTAACGTACTCGTCAAGACAAATCCAATGAGTCCAAACGCGGTGTTGTTATATTAAGTAGTTGGGTAGTTCCATTGGCCACCTCTCGGCATCATCATCAGACTCTCAACACTATCTGGTTGTATAGTACTTGTCGATAGCAATATAACTAGCCTAAACAGAAAGAGATTACTTTGTTTTGTTGATTACTTACAGTTACCATGTCCAGTAACCTTCCGACTCCATCGTGAAACCAGCTTCATGGTACCATTTTATTGCATTCTTGCCGACTTTACATACGTATCCAAGTTTCAGCTCAATCGGATACCTACAGGTGCTTAAAAATGGATCACAAGATTTGAACCGGAAGACAAACATACAAACATTGCTAGTTAAAGAAAAGCTTGTAAAAATAGAGATGTCAGTGATTAGGTTTTTGAAAGAGTCTCAGCTGTCCACCTTTATTTTGTCGTGAAAGCGTGCTGTCACGTTCATCTTTATTCGGTAAATTTGTGGTGTGAACAGGATGGGATATTGATAGAGGTACTCTGACGTCAACCTGTTAATGTTAAGCCCACTGAAAAGTGAGATATTTCGAAAGCGAAACTACGGGCTGAAGCTAGTAAAGAATAAGCATCTGTTAGGAAAGAAAAGAAGTAATAGAGACTTAATTAAGTGTATTTTGTAAATGTATCGGAGGAATACACCCTCGGGACCAGTGGCTGTACGACAAAAAATGCTCTGGAGATGGGACAAAATTATCTTACTTATGTCCAATTCAGGCGACGGTAAATATAATTACGAGTAGATTGGTTTGAATCATATTTGGAGGAAAAGAATTAAACCTTATTGCTAAGAAGTCAAGATTCAACTTCACTGTACATTTTTCAATAAGCATTTTAACTTACCGGGGCAAAACATATTTGATCTATTTATCTATATCATCACGCAAGATCCCTTGAGGGGTAGGCAAGGGATAACATGTTTGATCAGAATTCTTAATGCAGGCAATGTATATGTTTTGACCATAACGTAGTCTAGTGTTAATAGCATATTAACCGGCTCCGCTCACTGGGTCGAGTAGTCGAGTAGTTCCTCGTATGTGACACAACTTCGTATGACTCACAAGATTTCTTCGATCTAGCTTTTTGTGTTAATGAATTTAATGTTTTTAAATGCACCCACGGCACAGGCATAATTCTTGAAATGGGGTTTCGTTGATGAACAAAAAATAGACCTTTAATATTTGTTTAATATTCAAACTCAAAATATTTATTTTGTACAAACCCTACGTGGATACTTACAAAGGTAATATTTACATTTTTTTTTAACTTACTAAACCGGTTCGAAATGCGGCCTCCACTGAGAAGATACGGCGAGAAACTCAGCGGGCTTGTGTTTTTTGTCTTATTCTCTATACATTTTTTTCATCAATTTCTATATAGATTATGCGATCCTGCTCCAGATATGAGACTAATAATAATATTTTTGAAGACTGATAAACTAAAGGATTCCGGGTGGACCAGTCTCCACAAGTAACACCCGTTTACGAGTATGACTACTTAAGCAGCCATCACCTCTCTCGACCATATTAGAGGAAAGAAATCTTCTTTATTATACCAGCTACCTTCATCAAGCAATATCATGACGACGGCATCACTTCTACTTGCATCCAGCGTCTATTTTAGAACTTCACCAGGGTTTATTTTATTTTTGTTTTCTTTATTAGGTCTGAACTCTAAAGTTGACATAACTAAATTAAAAGTAAGACATAAGGAAACAAAAAACATGCTTTAAATATAAATGATAAAAAAATAAGTTGTGACTAAACGCTATGATGCAATGATTTACTCAATTTGCCTAAAGAGTCGAAATGTAAGTCTATTTGATCACAATTCGCGTTTAAGGCTTTACAGTATTTTTTCTTCTCATTTCTTCTCTTCACCAGGTTCTTGGTCTCTCTCAGGAAGCTTGCCTTTTCCTTTAAAACTAATGCGTTTTATATAACATTTAAAATTTACTAAGTTGTTAAATATATATATATATTTTCATCAAAACAATTTTAAAAATTCCGTTCAGCTTTTAAATGCCATCTTCAAGGTAATGTATTAAATATATACTGTGTTACTCTATAAAAGTAACTATACTAGAACTCCGAAAAGGAAGTAAAATACTAACTAAGAATAATAAACACGGAGCTTCACAGAGCAATATGCCATCACAGTCATAAAAATTCTAACATTTTCTACCCCTATCACGTCCCATGCTTTAAAATAGCTCTTAAAACTTTACAGAACTCAAATGTTACTGTAAAAGCATTTGGCGCTTAGAACCTTATGATACATCCATCATAGAAACAAAGTTGCGAATGTTTTGAAAGGGTAGTAAGGACCAAAGCTTTTATGGTCCTTTTTATTTCGGACATTCGTCGCGGTCTTATGTCGCCAGCATTAAAACTTGTTAGTTTGAGGACACGTAGTCTAGTTTAATCAGAGTACTTAGTGGTAACAACCAGTATTACTATGCTTGCGAATTTACATTTTGTGAAAGCATTTCGTCGGGAACGCATAGAGCTGTACAAGAATTTCGGTTTCAAGAGACCTGATGTCTTTGAAATACTAAATATAGTATACAGAATAGACTTTTGAGATGGGGCAGTAAGGGCAGCTATCTGAACTGTTGTACCTACAGTAAAGTAGTCCTTAAATTTATTGCGATATTATACCTCCATTTTGTAAAAAAAATGTATAGTCAGCAAGAAAATGGGCAATTTACACAACACCTTTTATGTTATTGATATCAATCCTGTTTTTTTTACGTATCACAAACTTGGGGTGTGTGTGAAATTGGCTGCTATGCTCTAGCAATCACCGAAGTTAAGTAAACTTCGACTCATTCAGTGTCAAGTGGCTAACCATTCGTTCATTGACTGGTTCTGCATGCGTACACAGTCGTCTCATCAGATATTTTAGCTATACAATGACTGTCTAATCAAAATATTTACAATATTTGCTTCTGACAATGTAACATAATGAACGCATGTAACCATCTGCATAAAATATATGTGCAACTGGTCCCGTCCGACAGTTTTTTTGAACAGACTTTTTCATAAAAAACGTTGCCCTTCGTTGCTATATAGAATAATCCCTGTGTTGTGGGTGCGCCCGAAGACACATACATGCAAAATCTGCCAGATCGAAACATAAATCTATGAGTTACACACAGATTTGTTTCGTAAAGGCAAATTATATTTTCACCACCAATTGAACCAGTTGCGCAGAGTAGAACTCGATACATGTGTTTCAATCAAATCATGGGTCTACTCGATGCAGTAAGTTAAGCGATCATTGGACTACCAGATGCTCAAATTAATAGACTAAGCTGACAGCTGCTCTAAACAAGACATGTGGTCCTACGAATAAAATTCCACTTAAAGTCAAAGTCAAACATTATATACTTGTATAGACCAATACAACAAATCTTACAAACATCAAAATTATAACATTTTTACATCTACCACCGGATCGGAATACGACCTTTACTGAGAAGATCCGGTGAGTAACTCAATATTAACTAAACCGAATAGTAACCGTCGCTAATCAATGGCGTTTAGGTATTTTTGTATGCTACTTAAATACGAAAATATTAATCGGCGATGGTTAGTGAAATTTAAGATTTTTTTATGACTACAATTGGCGCCCAGACAACTGAGAACGATACAGCTTTTAGTACACAAGAAATTATTACACCAGAATTTTTCAACAAAATAAAACACTGTCTTATTAAATTTGTAAACAACAGTAACATTAAGGGAGGGAGACTTTACTCCAAATTTGCATTACACCGGGATTGTGCTGCACTCGAATTGAATTATCCCCAGCCTGGTTTTTCAGTCTTTCCATCGAGCGTCTATGAAGTGACATAATCGTCAAACATTATCACAAAATGGCAAAAAGAATGAAGCTAAGCGACTGTGATTTTGCGATTTTGTTGGAATGCGTCCGAAAGTTTTCATCCATATACAAATCCAGTCACGATGATCATGTCGTTTTATAGACACTTGCAATTGAACGGAACGATGCGTTGACTTTGATCAATACTGGTAAGTATTAATCGCAGTTAAATGTCAAAATGGGACGCAGCGTCAATGCAGTCGCTAAAGGTACGACCAAACCGACGCGTCCAGCTGCAACCGAGATGGCTTCCACGGTGGCGTCCGTGGAGGCAATCAGTATCTCTCTATAGTTGCGCGCGCAAACGCCGCCCAGATAGCGAGTATTTAGTTCGATCTCATGTTGCAATTTTATCAAACAGAAGGGTAGAATAATAAATTAATTTTATTAAATATTAAAACTTAGGCACGTTACACCCGTTTCCACATAAGGTAGTAGTCGGCTTGATAAGTTCCAACAGCAAGTGGCCACAAACCTGCCTTCGCCAATCCACACTGGGACCGCGTGGTGAAGTATGCCCTAATCTCTCTCACCTAGATTTGTGAGAGAAGGCATTTGTCCAGCACTGGGACAGTATTAGCTGATATAATTATTAAAAATTAAAACTAGAATTAAATAATTGGGGCCGAAGTCTTTTAGGTTTTTGTGTCTCTATTGTTAAAAGTACGAGATGTGAGAAAACAATACAAATTGGTGCATGTATTTGTAAGCAAATTATACAATCACCTTCTAGCTTAATTATTTTTTTAATAACATTGTGAAGTAATCATTCCGGTTACTAAGTTCCCACATTTACACAATGCATTTACATATATATCCACATGCGCATATATAGAATGATATATCTTGAATTAGTGCCTTGTTTCGTGTTGTAGAAGGGATTTAAGATTTCTTTTTTACAAAATTGAAGTGGCACAGCGAGCACTGGAGTGAGCCATGTTGGGTATCTCCCTTATCAAGCGAATACCAAACTTAAAAATCCGATGGCGGACTAAAGTTGAAGATGTTGAGATGGGCTGGACAGAGCGGTGGCCCTGAATGGGACGCCGACCCACAGGTAGACTATCAGCTAGATGGAGCAATGACATCGTGACAGTGGCTGGCAAATGGTGGACCGTAACGAATTGCGTAATAGACGAGAGGCCTTCACTCAGCGGTGGGTAGATGCCGGCTGATTGATGATGGTGATGATAGTGGTGCAAGGAGCAGCTGACGATCAAAGGGTCCTGGTTAAGTACCTCGGATTGCGGATTTTCAATAAAAAAAATTTAGCAGGAACAGATTTACGTTAGCTATCGAGTTGATAAGCCATGTTTTTTTATGATATGAATCCCATTTTCCCAGACCCAGATTGGTCATGCTCACTAAAAAGTCTATGCTTGCAGTGTCTATTTGGTGCGGGTTAATTTCTTCCCTCTAATATGGTCGAGGGAGGTGATGGCTACTCAAGTAGTCATACTCGTGAACGGGTGCAACTAGAAGCCTCTGGCTTTTAATTATAGCATATATTTAAAAATAGTCCTCTATCTCAGTCGTAAGGCATCACACTGGAGTTGGATCGCATTAATGAATTTGTATAATATAAAAATGAATGTATCTATTAAAAAAAATGATGAAAAAAAATGAATGGAAAATTAAACAAAAAAGACAAACCCGCTGAGTTTCTCGCCGGATCTTCTCAGAGGAGGCCGCGTTCCGATCCGGTGGTAGATTAGAAGAAATGAAAATATGACACTTTGTAAGCACCCCCGCAGGGTCTATGCAAAATAAACGGTTTGAGTTTGAGATAAACCAGTCTGAGGACTGGCCCATCATGGTCTAAATGACATCCATTCACGAGTATGGCTACTGGAGTAGGTATCACTCCTCTCGACCATATTGGAGGGAAATTAATCCATGTTATATACCCACGGGAAGCAAAGACCTTTTAGTAAGCATGAGCTGTACCATTACCTTCCCTTAACTAGATATTTTAAATCAAATTAACCCTTCGAGGGTAAATCTGGATAATCGTGTTTTACGACGGCTAATCATTTATTCTAATTTATAGAATGGGGTTTTAATGGCCTATTTACCGATCGGGTAAGGCGGATATGAAATGAGTTCAAAACGACGCTAAATTAACTGGGACTCTTAGAAGTTTGGGTTATTAATAGATACATACTGCGTATTATGTACTTAGTTTTTTATAATGCCAGATTCCCAGTATGGTAGGCAGAGAGCAGAGTAATCACATGCCTTTTCCCCTTATAGAATTAGGTAGATAGTAAGTAGCAACAGAAAGATTCAGGTCATCCTCTTTTATTGCAAGTGTTTCTTGCACAAACGTAAAATGTGCGGTCGGGATACCCCCGTCAGGAACGCAGTTTACATCAGATAATATAACTCACTGTTAATACAATTGTTAATTGTTCAAAAGCGATTTTATTTAACGGGAGTATAATTTGACCATCGAGCATCCGGTTCAAGAGTGGGGCCTCTATACGCACGCGTATCTTGAAGTTCACTTCGGAGACGGCTATCTACCAGGATCAAATCTATCATGCTTTTCTGTTCGTTTCTACTCCACGTATACATATGAATAACTAACTTTAGTTCTTAAAAACACTTGAAAAATATGTTTATGGCATTAATTTTGCAGATAGGTACATCAATAATGTTATTTTATACATCACAATCATAAGTTTGCTTACACATTGTATACGCCGACGTCACCCCACATGGAATTGTACACTTGTTTATTTCTCGTTTTATAAAAAAAAACTATATAGCAAAAAGTTAAATGAACAACGTTGTGTGTTTACCATCAGGGCCCTAAGTCCGTTATTGCAATGATAATATAACTGTTGGTCATTGACATCATAATTGTTAGTTTTGACAATTTATACTCTTGTTATATATGCGATCGTTATTATATTGTATCCGCATAAAGCGCTGACAGAACGATGCGAGTGGAAACATATCATCAAAGCTCAGTTGCTCAGTCAAACATGAAGCAAGTCGCTTCATTTAGCTTAAACTTATTAATAATGAGTAATAAATTTTTATAATAATAATAATAATTCATTTTATTGAAGGCATCTAGGCCCAGTTGTTAGTACAATTTTCTTATGCTAGTGTTAGTATTTACAGTTTTATATTCACTACAGCAGGCGAACATGTAATGCACAACAGTGTGTAACATAGGGGCAGTCATATCTGCCCGCTATCATTTCCAGCAACCTGTTGGAACTGCCTCGAACTTTGCGGATTAGCGACGTGGCTCGCTTACGCATAATTGTATGAAAGCAGTCGACACGCACGTTTGCAAACATGCCCGAAGCACTGCAATATCGTGGCAAACCCATCAGCGCCCTGAAAGCGTTATTATATTGGACTCGGAGAGCTCGATATGCTCTCCGAGTCCAATATAATAACGCTTTCAGGGCGCTGAATTTTTATTTCAATAAATTAATTTTAAAATAATCGATTTTTTTAGTCCTCCTACGTCGGAATTTTTATTTGTCTACTAATTCAATACTTTCCAATTCTTATGGTACCTATCGATAATTCTTATGGTTTTTCATAGTCATAGGTACCAGTTTAAATAATTGCCGACTTTTGGCACAATTGTAATTGAACGATTTTTGTAGCATGTTTTAATTACAAAACACGAAACAAATAGCAGACTTGGGGCACAGGTAATCCGCAACCTCGTTAATCTCCTCTTTCATAAAAAAAAATCATAGAAGGTTTCTCTTTTATATTGATTCAGATAACAGTATCGCCTGCAGTGAAAAATTACATAAATGTATATATAAACAAAGTGTAACATAATAAACGCGAGTCCTCAGACATCCCAATTAGAGAATGGCTTCATAAATTCAAAACGAAAACCAAATTTCCAAATTTAAAGGGGTTGACCCTTTTTTAAAGCACTTTTATACCCCTAATAACAATGAAACTTGTACGTGTATGTGTGCGTTTTGAGAAATATATTTTAACAATGCATTTGAAATCTCCTTATTGCTATGAATCAAGAATAAATTTATTTTTTTGTAGCGCACTGTAGGAGTAAAAGAACTTTTTGTAAATTAAAAAAAAAATAGATACATTATAAATAGTTGGAATCGATTCAGTTACCTATTTAGAACAAACTACTTTTAGGTCTTGCGTTATTATGTTACAGCTTGTACATATATATATATATATATATATATATATATATATATATATACATGCATCTCCAAATCTCTCTAAGGGGGAGTGGTAGAGGTGTACGTACTGTGGACATCTACTTTTCACCGACGTTATTAGGTCTCATGCTACGGTACGGTCAAACCAACGCGACCAGCCGCGTCCGCGATGGCGTGCACAACAGCGATCAGTTCCTGCAGTAGTATTTGTATGGTCGTGTTCATACCTATGCGTCCTGTATCCTGCACGCGCGAGTTAGGCGGAGTCTGCAATCATACGGAGATCCTGATCGCCACCGCGAGCGACATCGCGGATGCGGCTGGACGTGTTGGTCTGGCCGTACCTTAATAAGGGGGAGCCTATTGCCATGATAACAGGAACAATATAAGACTCCGGATCGATACTGAAAATTGTTCTATTAAAAAAATCATTTTGTTTTCCACTTCTTACGCAGGACCTCATGATTGCTTTGCGCATACTAGGCAGTCTACATCTCAAAATTGGACAATAGATTCATCTCGTTTATTTTATTCCTTGCGTAATAATCATCTTCATCATCATCATCATCTGCTTATACTTGTCCACTGCTACGCATAGGCCTCTCCAGCGCAGCCTGTCCGATGCCACCTGCATCCAACGACTTCCTGCGATCCTCACAAGATCGTCGGTCCATATGGTAGGCGGCATAAACAAAAACATTAAAAAAAAGTCGCTCGTCCCATACGTAATAATATATTCACGTTTAAATTTAATTTTTAAACTAGTTTTGCAATTTTATTGCGGTTTATTTAATTTTGGTACGTTTTGGTTGCTTTACAGCACCGATGGTCACTGAGGTGTTTATAATTCATGTAAATCTGAGAACTCAAAATATAATAGCACTTTGCAAATTTAAAATATAGTTTTTGGTTCAATATAAATGAAAAAAAAAAAACAGAAAGTAACGATGTAAAATGGATCTCACTTATGCTTTAATGGTTCGAACATATAGAAAGAATGTCGGAAGTATAAATGCGGATGTGGAAGAATGTAGGTACCGGAGAAGAACTATTCGGGATATCTTAACGGGACAAAATAAAATGTGTATTTATTGATACAGACATTATTTTTGTGTCTTTAAGTATTGTTTCTCGGGTTTTAAAGAAAACAGGGGCTTGGTGCTAATTTAAATCTCACTTTTAAATAATTTGAATTGACATTGTACACACAAAACCTGATTGAAAAATAAAATTAAAGGTAAGAAGAATGCAGTAGAATCCGTTTACTATGACTCCAGCTATATTGACCAACCGAATATGACGAATTGCAGTACAAAGTTTAGTGTCTGTGTGTGTGTGTGTGTGTGTGTGTGTGTGTGTGTGTGTGTGTGTGTGTGTGTGTGACTGGACTCTGCTGTTGGCCGCGGGGCCTTTACAGCTTCACCGGATAAAAGGACTAGCGTGCAACCACTACGCTCGAACCAGAAGGGTAAGGGGGCAACTAGCTCAAGGGCACCTCAAGGAGGAACGGCGTCGCCTTAGGCAGTGGCTGGTGGAGGGCATATACTAGGTGTCCGGCCGTAGTGCTCTGCACCGGCCGGCGGGCAAGGGATTCTTCGACCTCATACAAAGCTTAGTTCCATATAAATTACTATGAAACAATGTTTGGGTATAATGACTTCGCTTGTTGATATATCGCTTATTATGACATATTTTTAAGAATGCTGATTTGCAAGAATATTGTTTCTCTTGTAAAAAGTACAAGTATATTACAATAGTTATTTATTTATGTGACTATACTATAACTGACTTATATAAAAGGTTAAGTTCTATAAATAATTATATTTGAATTTGTGTATTCGTCCTTTTCCTTCGGTGCCAGTATAAGCGTATTCTACTGTAGTTTATTAATATCAAAATAGATACAAAATAAAACATTATACAACGGTCCCCGCACAGCTTCTATCGTGGGACACTAACCATACGTTCATCTATCACAGTTTGGTTTTTAAATCTGTTTAGTACAAATAATAGAAAATATAATTTCTAAGAAAATAAGTGTATTCTGTAGTGTAAATGACAGCGTGATTTTTTATTTAAACTTACCCCCACACTGGGATTTATTCCTGTGTCGTGGGTGCGTTTACAAACATGTAAATTCACATACACAAAATACCAAGATCAATACATTAAACATTATTTGTGGGTGTCACTAAGATTTGTCCCGTGCGGGAATCGAACCCACGACTCTTCGATCTAGTGGGTTTAAGTTTTTAACTATTGCACCAAATCCTCCGTCTTATTTTGTAGTATTATTTTAAACATACAAATTACAGACACCAACGTTGCGTATCCGTGAGAACATCTCACATATTGACGTCACAAAAGTTCATATTATAATACTAGCTCCTCATTAATATTATTTGCTAATGCTCACTAAAAATAATAAGTTGCTTTGGAGGAACCATTTTCCACATTACTCATTAATTTATCATAATCATCTCAGCTTATACTCGTCCACTGCTGAACATAGGCTTCCCTAATCGCTCTCCAGCGCAACCCGTCCAATAAAGATCGTCTGTCCACCTGGTAGGTGCCCGTCCTATGCTGTGCTGGCCAATACATGGTCTCTACTTTAGAATCTTTCTGCTCCAACGCCCGTGCGATTTTCGTGCTATGTGACCCACCAATTGCCACTTCAGCTTGCTAATCCTATGGGCTATGTTGGTGACATTGATTCTTCTACAAATCTCCTCATTTCTGATAAGATCACGTAGAGAAATTTATTTATTTTATTTATTATCATAAAAGTTACAATTATTTTAACAACGATTCCTGCACTAAGATCGTGGCTTGTATCGCAGGAACCAGACTATTTCAAATATTCTGGTTTACAATTTTGTTGGACACAGGTTCAAGTATAAGTTATAAGAAAAAATATTAAAAAGAAAAGCAAATAAAATTGACTCACGTTAACATAAAGGTAACGCCATTATAAAATATAAAATTAAACTAAATTAAAAATATTCAATTAAACATTTTAATGCATCAAAAACGACAAATTAAAATCTCCTGTATAATACAAGCTTGCTTGTGCGTATCGCGTGCGATTGTAATTGAGTGTGTGTGTAGGTGTGCGTGCGTGCGTGTGTGCGTGTGTGTTTGTGTGTCTAAATGAATCATATATGATTTGTAAGAACACGTTCAGTGTCATCATAGGATAAAGTGATTATTAACCATTTCTTTACAATATTTTTTACATTTCTAATGGAAGAATGTTTTATGTGTGTAAACAGTTGACAAACTCTATTGTACACAGAAGGACGCAAGTAGATAGCCTGCCGTTTTATGAATGTGGTTTTTATAGGAGGCATAGGTACCTGAAAAATACGCCGTTGGGTAAGAAGGTAGAAGTCAGGATATTTGATAATGTCATTATGCATCGAGATAGTAGCTTTCAAAATAAATATTTGACGCACTCTCAGTACCATACACTCACGATACAGTTCATCTGTAGGGAACCTGAAGGGCTTTTACAACAAAACTTTAAGGACTGCTCGTTGAGCTCTTTCCAGTTGGATCATTTTAGTTTTGATTGCACCTCCCCAAGCCAAAGCACAATAATAAAACAAGGACTGTGTTAGTGCTTTGTAAACCATGATCAGGGTATCTTTGTCTGCATAGTGCAGACAAAGATACCCTGATCATGGTAAGATTACGAAGGGATTTCATAATATAAATAGTTTTCCTAACTCTACCCGATAAGTGAACTAGATAATTTGTAAATGACAATCGTTCGTCCAATATGACTGCTGAGCATAACTCTTTCCGTAGCTCGCTGGAGGAACTAATTTGTAGCCACATAATATATTATATGTGACGCACGTAGAGCTACTTGGCCGCGGTTTTTAGCAATTAAATCAAATCAAATCATCTATATTTCAGGCTCAAAAAAAAAACAAACCCATAAGTTGTTAATAAACATTTGCTTAAACTATGTTAGTAAATTTACATTTATTATTTTTATATACCATTACACCAGGTGTATCCTACATAGGTGCTCCATATAATGGCCCTCAGTTTTGCTGGCAACAACTCTCAGCAGACTGTTGTCACTGCCTCGCACACGTCGCAACGGGGATGCGCATCTTTTGCGTATAATACCGAAAAAGTCGTCAGTATGCGCCGCCGCAAACATACCTGATGCGCTGCAGAACCGAGGCAGTGACAACAGTACCCTAAACGCGTTATTGTACTGCACGCGCAAGGCATTATATGCTTTTTGTGTGTATCTGGTCCATAGGGTACAGGTATAAAAAGACTGGTAGAATGCCTTAAATAAAGTAATCTTGACATTACTGTCACATCTCGCAAACCTGCGGGCCAGCATGTTGCATCTTACATTTAGCGCCCTACGCTCTCTTTCTATATCACAGTCATCTGTGCCACCTTCCGTAACCCAGTGACCAAGGTATTTGAACCGTGTTGTTCTGCTCAATGGCGTTCCACATAACGAGACATGGGGTACAGTATCGTAATTTTTATTCCGGGCTTTGAAAACTAGTAGCTCGCTTTTCTTAGCATTGTACCTCAGTCCATGTGCCTCCGCATAGCACTCGCATATTTTTACTAGCTTCCTAAGCGCACTGATCGACGGACTCAGCAGCACCATGTCATCAGCATAACTTATGTTGTTGAATGAAGCTCCATCTATCGAACATCCAATACCAGTGCTGCTAAGTTCATCGATCAGCTTATTAATAAAAATATTAAACAATTTGGGTGATGTTGAGCCCCCCTGCCTCACTCCACACTCGAGCTTATAAACATCTGAGTAGGTGTTTGCCCATCGTACAGTTTAACTGATTATTGTACCAGTACTGAAAAATTTGTATGATTTCTGGTGGTAGACTTGTCTCCTGTTCTAGCTTACTCCATAGGATGTCATACGGGACAAGATCAAATGCCCGAGACAAGTCCAGAAAACATGCATACACAGGTGTCGCCCTCCCAGTATAATATTGCACTCTGTTTTTCAGTGTCATAATCGCTGTCTCGGTGGATAATCCATTCCTAAAACCAAACTGTCTGTCATTTATAGATAAAATGCCTACCTTAGCAGCTGTCAAGCAAACTGTCCATAATTTTAGTTATAACAGTTGCTCAGGATATAGGCCGGTAGTTATTTTTATCAGACAGGTCGCCAGTTTTGTTTTTAGGTACAGGCACCACCAGTGTCTTTATAAGCGTAGCCGGTATGTATGAATGACTTACACAGAGGTTGAATAATAGCGCAAGACATCTTGGGAGATGTACACCTGCGTTCTGTAGGTGTTCTATACTCAAGTTATCATAGCCGGGAGACTTACCCCTTGTCATATTCTTAATAACTGCTGCCACCTCTCGAGCTGTAAAACGTACACTTACGTCCGTCGCTCCCGTGTAAGACGTGTGGTTACTCGGATTCAGAAGTGACTGTACTGTAAAGTGTTGCTGAAACAGGTTAGCAATATCAGTAGGTCCCGTTATCCCCTCCACAGCAGATGGGAGACCCGACCTCGGACATAATGCATTAGTCTCTCTCCAAAAGCTTCTAAAGTTTCTGTTTGCATGGTGAGAAGCAATTATGTCCATTAATATTTGTTGCTGGTTATTTTGACACCACCTTAGTTTGGCTTTAAAAACTTTCCGAGATTCACACATTTGGTAATAGATGGGTCCGGAGTCGGGCCTACCGTACTGTAACCAGGTTTGAAACCGAAGCCTAGCCTCCACATGCGCCTCCTTGACATGTTTGTTCCACCCCGTTACATATTTCCGCTTCCGGCCAACCTTACGTTCACACGTTAGCACTGCCGACTCACTTAAAATGTTAACAATGTTCTGATATAACTTATCTATATATAACCGGTGCTCTAAACTATGACACATATTATCACCACAATTGTGGAAGATAGTAGGCATGTTCACTTCTCGTAGTTTAACATGACAAAGCTCTTGATACTTTTTGATCTGGTCAACATCCCTGTTACCCCATACAACTTTACTATGTACACTTTTATTATTTACAATTTTGGATCTTATCGTATTTATGTCAAATTTTATTTGAAAAGGTAGGTGATCCGACCAAAACACATCATACCTAACACTGACATCAGTAATAGCCTGAAAAGCGGCTTCAGTGACTACACAGTGGTCCAGCCACCTCCGGCAGTTATCATGAGCATCACTCACAAACGTATATGTTCCGGAAAGAATTCCAAGTTGGTCTATATCGGCACACCACCACCTTTGCTCCTCACAGAAACTAAGTAGTTCAGAACCAAAACGCTCACCTGGATGCGCATTAAAATCCCCTAGCACAAAAACGTTCTGGATATTTTGATTATCAATAACTGCACCAATCTCGCTCAAACATTCCGTAAACTCAATAAGATTATCCACTGAGTCTGTCGGCATGTATACTGAAAATACTAAAAACACACGATCTTCTACTGTAAACTTAACTGCAGCTAGTCTCACACTATTACATTCGATTTCGGACACCGACGCAACTAAACTTTTTCTCCACAGTATCGCGACCCCACCGTACGGTCGCCCTCGTAAAATTCCAGTTGAAGTGTCCACAGCTGATTTGCCTATGTAGGAAAACTCGCTGTCAATTGTTCCTAGGAAAGACATGTCGTGAGGCAAGAGCCATGTCTCCTGCAATGTAATGATGTCCGCTGTCTGGCAGAGAGATTTCACACACTCAAAGGAATATGAATCGACTTGCAGTTGAAGCTAACTATTTCCATTGTGCACTTTTGTTCCATTATGATTGGTAGATATAATATCACTGTGGTTTCCAATAGTCTTCTTATTAAGATTAACAAATTTTCTGAATCTAATTCCTTCAGGCCACATATTATCGTCCAAAAAATCTGGTAACTTATGTTTTGGAACGAAGATTTGAAAGGCATTGTACTCTTTTCATGTTTCATTACAACCTTTTCTGTTTTAATTGATAACTGCGTTTTACTCATAATATAATTAGATATATCACTGACTGACGTCTCCTTATGAACATTATTAATAAACAAGGGGACTGTCACATCTGCCGCTTTAAACTTTATATCCGTACCGGTTTTTGCCTTTCCATTTTTTCCAATGAATCTATTTCTGGAACGTTTTCTTTGTATTTCCACCTATTCATTATTGACCTCATCACCTTTCCATGTACCAGGCTGACGTAAAACATCAGCCAACGTTTTCTGATTTTGTATCACCGCATTCTGTTGCATTATAATATCATTACCAAGCGCAGGCGCAGCTGGAATATGTGACGTCGTGGAATTTGTTTGCGAAACCGACGTATCAATACGGGCCTCCACTGGTAGTTGTGATTCTGGTTCAGCAAACGGTATGTGCTTATTGCTAGCGCCCTCGTATGAAAGAGATAGATGTTGCACTAATGCGTCCGAATGCACTTGTCGCTGCATCTGCGAAACCGCAGTACCGAAGCGCGCCTCCACACGAAGCGGTGAAACCGGTTTCACGAGTGGGACGCCTATACTGTTTGCGCATTCGGGTGAAAGGGACAAGTCCTCTGTCGATGCAGTTACTGTATGCAATTGGTCCGTTAAGTTCACTGACCCCCGATCATTGTAAATACCTCCTTTTCTGTTTACATTTAAATGATCAACGCTCATATTTGATTTTCTTTTTAGGTTTTCCAAGTCACTCTTTAGCATACTGAATTGTTCATTACTTTTATAGTTCTGTTTGATTAAGGTTAAGCAGTGTTCGCTTCGGTCAGTCTGAGATGGGTAACTGGCATAGTATATCGATTTTTGAGCATTTATGTGCTTCAGCAGGTACATCAAGCCATTTGGTAACCGTTAAGCGGAGTCGGAAGCTTTATGGTTTTAACTACAATATTACGTACTATATTTCAATATTGTGATAGTTATGTGTGTTTTAATTATGTTCATAGTTGATTATAAAATAAATTTTTATATAACACAACTTCAAGATTATAATTCTTATCATTATGTGACGGTATATCTAAATCTTTCCTACCAAAAACAACTACTTATTTATTTAAGCATTATAATAACCTAAACAAAGGTTAGTCCTAAGGTTGTACACACAGGTTGTCGTTAAAATAAATTAGCGAAATATTATAATCGCGGTCTTTTTGGTTTCTTTTTTCAGTACGAGCAATAGCAATTAGCAGCAGCTGAAAAACATCCACTGCATTAGGAGGACCGACATTTTGCCGCGTGGCTTCCGGCTTAGAATAGGACCAACCCATCTCATCCCATCGGGTGTCGTACAAGGCGACTAAGGGAAAACTAGGGAATGGGCATCAGCGTTCCCTTAACACTTCTACGACTAAAAACTGCGCTCGCGAACCCACTTGCCAAGCGTAGCGAGTATGGCAAACACCCCAATTATGGAAGAAAGTAAAAAAACCAGGCCCCTAGTCCCCGGCGGTCCTGTTCGTCCTGGCCACGGTAGCAGCCATGGTAACGACAAGACAAGGGGTGCTAAGAATCTCCGGCAGAGATTCGGTTACCACCAAAACCGAAAATTGGCCCTGGTGACATACAACGCACGCAAATTGAGGACAGATGAGAAGCTTGTTGAGCTGAAAGAAGAGTTAAACAAGTTGCGGTGGAGTATTGTTGGTTTACCGGAGGTCCGAAGAGAGGGCAAGGACACGATAACCTTAAAATCCGGCAACTTGCTTTACTACCGGGAGGGCGAACAGCAGTCCCAAGGTGGTGTCGGATTTATCGTCCACAAGTCACTCATAAACAACGTTGTGTCCATCACTAGTGTGATGAGCAGGGTAGCGTACCTGATACTCATAATATCCAAAAGATATTCGCTGAAGGTTATACAGGTCTACGCACCGACCTCGGCATACTCAGATGATAAGGTCGAAGTTATGTATGAGGACATTAGTAGAGCCATACATACTTCCAAAGCACACTTTACAGTAGTTCTGGGTGACTTCAATGCGCGACTGGGCAAACGGGGCGATGATGAGTTGAGAGTGGGGCAATTTGGATATGGGCAGCGTAACCCCAGGGGTCAGAGGCTGGCCGAATTTTTGGAGAAGGAGGGACTCTTTATGATGAACTCTTTCTTCCAGAAGCCGTCTCATAGGAAATGGACCTGGATGAGCCCTGATGGTTTCACAAAAAATGAGATAGAATTCATCATGAGCACCAAGCGACAAATATTTAATGATGTCTCCGTGATTCACATTGTATAAACCGGCAGTGATCACCGAATGGTCAGAGGCACATTAAATATTAATGTGAAAATGGAAGGATCGCGTCTGATGAAGTCTACAGACAGATATTGAAGTCCTTGCGACACGATTTACGGTCCTTCAATACAAGACGTATTGAGGAGACCATAGAGCAGAACAAGGGCTCCAAAGTGTTTGCAAGAGACGCGTCTATTGGGCAAAGCTAGTTGACGAAGCTGAAGACGGAGGACGGAAACGTAACGTCGAATAGGTCAGAGGTGCTCAGGGAGATAGAGTGGTTCTATGGGCAGTTGTATACCTCAGTAGCTAAACCTGTTGTTGACTTAGTAAAAGACCCAAGAGCCAAGCTAACCTGACACTACAGTGAAGATATCCCGGACATCAGCCTGTTCGAGATTAGGATGGCTCTCAAACAACTTAAAAACAACAAAGCGCCGGGTGAAGACGGAATTACCGCAGAGCTTCTGAAAGCGGGCGGATTGCCGGTACTTTAAGTCATTCAGAGGCTGTTTAATTCCGTCTTGCTCGAAGGGAAAACGCCGGAAGCATGGATCAGGGGTGTGGTGGTACTGTTTTTTAAGAAAGATGATAACACCTTATTAAAGAACTATATGCCCATCACACTGCTGAGCCATGTTTACAAGTTGTTTTTGTGAGTCATCACGAATCGTCTCGAACGCAGGCTTGATGACTTCCAGCCTCCCGAACAAGCCGGCTTCCGGAAAGGCTTTAGTACCATAGACCACATAGATACGCTGCGGCAGATTATACAGAAGACCGAGGAGTATAATCGGCCACTATGCTTGGCGTTTGTGAACTATGAGAAAGCCTTCGATTCAGTTGAGATTTGGGCGGTTCTTAGATCTCTCCAGCGATGCCGCATTGACTATCGGTACATCGAAGTGCTTGTATAATAACGCCACCATGTCAGTCCGAGTACAGGGGCAGTGCACGAAGGCGATCTCCATAAAAAGAGGAGTAAGACAGGGAGACGACATTTATCCGAAACTGTTTACGGCCACCATAGAGGACGCCTTCAAGCTCTTGGAATGGCAAGGACTTGGCATGAACATCAATGGCGAATACATCACTCACCTTCCATTTGCCGACGACATTGTGGTCATGGCGGAGTCGCTGGAAGATCTAGGACGAATGCTCGGTGACCTCAACAGAGTATCTCAACAAGTGGGTCTTAAAATGAACATGGACAAAACGAAAATAATGTTTAACGTCCATGTCGTACCCACCGCACTCACCGTTGGGAACTCTACTCTTGAAGTTGTCAACGAATACATTTACCTGGGATAGGTAGTCCGGTTAGGTAGGTCCAACTTTGAGAGAGAGGTCAATCGACGAATCCAACTCGGCTGGGCAGCGTTCGGGAAACTGCGCAACATCTTCTCATCCAAAATACCTCAGTGCCTAAAGACTAAAGTTTTTAGTCAATGTGTATTACCAGTGATGTTACATGGATCAGAGACGTGGTCTCTTACTATAAGTCTCATAAAAAAGCTCAGAGTTGCTCAGCGAGCTATGGAGAGAGCTATGCTCGGGGTTTCTCTACGTGATCGAATCAGGAATGAGGAGATTTATAGAAGAACCAAGGTTACCGACATAGCCCTTAAGATTAGCTAGCTGAAGTGGCAATGGGCGGGCCACATAGCGCGTAGATCGGACGGGCATTGGGGCAGAAAGATACAAAAGTGGAGACCACGTACTGGCAAGCGCAGCGTGGGACGACCACCTGCCAGATGGACCGACGATCTTGTGAAAATCGCAGGAACTCGTTGGATGCAGGTGGCATCGGACCGATTACGCTGGAAAGCGATTGGGGAGGCCTATGTTCAGCAATGGACAAGTATAGGCTGAGATGATGATGATGATGATTAGGAGGACCTCTTCAAATATCGTCATAATGGCCGGCTTTGGACTGAACGCATCCAGCGTTATCGAACCTTTCTGCCATTGGAGCAGAAAGGTCTTCTACTGTAGTCCATTACCCATATACTCCATATACTCTAGGAGTACACCGCAGTAGGGCTCTTTAATTTCCGAAGGGAACGTACTGGTTACATCTTATGTCCTATACACAAAACAACAACAGTTTTACGTGTGATCTATGTTATCCTCTGGCATGATTTCTTTCGGCGATTTAACGCAAGTTCTCGTATTTTCGCAACCTACAGGTTAATAATTTTACACTGGGTCATGTCGCATTGTCGAACTGAATGACTAGGTCTATAGTTTTAGAGCGTTAGCTGCTCCGCTCACCGGATCGAGAAGTCACGGTTTCGATCCATGCACGATACAAATCTTTGTATGACCGGCAAATATTTATTTCTATCTGGGTGTTTGTGCATCAGAATTACATGTTTGTAAACTCACCCACGACACAAGAATAATTCCTAGGGCAGGCTAAGTTTGTTGTAAAAAGAATTTGCCGTTTACCTAGGACTGACCGTACCAATGGGTTTTTCTAGCAATTAATCTGTATGTACGCTCGGCGATCGCTCATACTAGCCAGTGTAACATCAACTTTATTCTTACTCAAATTAATAGCATATATTAATATATACTTTTAATTCAGTCAGTCATATTATCGCTGTACCCCAGAGTACACTAATGTTTATAATGTGATCGCATTTTTGCAATTGGTTTCTTATGTGTTTTAAGAACAGATGTATTTTATTGTGATATATACCTAAATATAGATATTTACACTTTTTCTGGCTCTGCGTTATTTCGCAATTGTGTATTTTGTGTGGTGTTGTTTATGAAACTGAAATATGACTGCCGACACAGAAAAAAATAGAGGTTAGTTATTTTTGGGTTCTATTTAAAAAGTTGAATGCCGCTTATTACAAGCTTTTATTTAACTTGCAATGTTCGTTTGTCTGTCTTTACGATTAAAATTTTGTGATCCATTTTTCAAGCACTTGGATTACGTATGTAAGCTCCGTGATAATCCAAAAATATGGTACCATGGAGCTAATCTAATGATGAAGACGGACGGTGACGATAGAAACATGTGAAATAAAGGATGTAACCCCTTTATGTTCAGGTTTACTAGACTAGCGTTGACAAGCACTATATAACCGGATAGTGTTTAGGGTCTGATGATGAAGCCGAGAGGTGGGCAATGGAACAAACCCAACTACTCACTATAAGCCCGCCGTAATCGGACTCGTTCGATGCATCTTGGCAGGTACTTTATACCCAGATGGTATCCAGGGTCTGATGATGGAGCTGGAAAGAAGTCATTGGAACTCCTCAACCAAGCAAGATATTTTCGTCTAGTTTTTATATAAAAGCTTGTTTGGTGTGTTGGTATTTTTAAATTTCAATTATTTATAAGGTACTAATAATAGTAAAAATGTCGTTTATAAGATGCCTTATATAAATAAGGCATCTTATAAACGACATTTTTATAACACATTATTTTACAAGGCGTTATTATTGAGGCTTTAATAGTCCTTGCGCCTACCGGGGTTAGTTCATTTAGTAAGTTTCTTCATTTTTAGCAAGTGATCTCAGCGGGTGACTAACGTAACATTAACTTCTCGCAAAGGGCCTCTAAATGAAGGACCCATATCCCTATGCAAGCATTTCAAAGGTAAAGCCTGTGAATCTCAGCGAGATACAAAAATAATAATAATGTTTTATTTCAAAAATAAGTCGTACACATTACACAAATATTTATTACAATACAATGCAATACTTATTGCAATCTTGTGTACATAGTATTCATAAGAAGTGGGAATGAGCATTTAATATTTTTTGATATATATGTCTATATTATCACGCCAGATCTCTTGCGGGGTAGGTAGAGACAGATTTCCAACAGGTCAACAGGTTCTTTTCTTACATACCTCTTTGGCTTCCTCCACTCTCATAGTTCGTCACATATACGCTCGCCGGTTACGGCGACCCTTTAAATTTAATATTTTTTTCTTTAGAAATCATTGCAACAATTATTCCAGCATCATGGCTGCGTCCACAAACATGAAATTCATATACACCAACACCAAGACCGAGATAGATGTGTGTGGGTCATACAAAGATTCATCTCGTGCAGGAATCAAGCCCGCGACTACTCCATTTAATGGGCGGAGCGTCTCAAGCTCTCTCACATTTTTTAGCTGGGAAAAATTCGCACTTTGGAAGGGCTCCGGGATCTCCGTATGGAACGCAAGGAGACTTGATAACACGCCCTCCCCTTCACTAACGTGGTGCTAACGGCGACATGGGTAACACCACACCACCGTCCTCGCCGCTCGGGTCGCTCGTGAGGGACTTTCTGGGCCCTCGCCCTCCGCGTCCGAGAGCCCGAAATCCCCCCTGCTGATGTTGGTGCAGGGGGATCCCCGTCAGATATTACGGCGGGGGGGCGTGAGTTACCTTGAATTCTTAAGCACCAAGCTATTAGACTGAAGTTCTTAACTACTGAACTAAGCTATAAAGTAGAAGATTAAACGTATTTCTAACCACAACCTGTAATAACAATGTACCACAAAATATTCTACCCTCACTTCATATATTTAGCATAATATTCACGATATGTAATCTGAATTCTCTTATTACACATTCACATCAGCTTCGCCAGCAAAAAGCCGCACATTCCTTATTAAAATTCAAGTCAAAAGTGCGGAAGATAGAATTCCTTTTCGCTATGTTCAATTTAATTGCGTTATCTGTAGAAAAAAAAGTTGAAAACCAGAAATTCTATCTATCTATCTTTATCATCACACCAGATCCCTTGACGGGCAGGAAGAAAGTACAGAGTTCCAACAGGTTCTTTTCTTGCAGACCTCTCTGGCTTCCTCCTCTCTCATAGTTCGTCTCATATACGCTCGCTGGCTACAGAGACTCTTAACTTGCCCTTAAGGCACGGCCTATTTGGTTACGGTTAGATAATCTAGGTCTTTTCCGGTACATAACATCCCTCCACTTTCGCATTGTATATCTGTTCTGTCATTCTTTCGTCCGACATTATTTCTCTATGCCCGAACCAACGGAGGTATCCTCCGGAGGTATCTTGGTTATATTTACCCCCATTCTATTTTTCGTATCTACACACTTTCTAGTAAAAAAGCGTAGTAGCGGTGTTGTGAATACTCGGTCAGCTAAAAACCTAAAATTTCCGGCTTATAAGAATTAAATAATAATCAGTTCCCTAGTACAATTATCTTGTACTACGGATCTGATATCCCTCGTATCACGTTCGTGTTTATTTGGTAAATTTATACTATCCTTCGATAGCATATTAACTTGCTAGCGTCACACTAACGTCATTATTTTTCTGCTACGCTTTTTAAGAGTAATTTCAATCGAACCCAACTATCTATAGTACCTATGTCTAAATCAAGAATATTGATTCTAAATAGATTGTGTGATGATGTAGATGTGCGTGTTAAAAATTAACTATCACTTGCTTTAACGGTGAAGGAAAACATCGTGAAGAAACCTGCATGCCTAAGTGTTTCTCGAAGGTGTGTGAAGTTCGCCAATCCGCACTGAGCCAGGGTGGTGGACTTTCGCCTAAAGCTTGAGAAGAGGCCCGTTCCCAACAGTGGGACAGTTTCTTAACAGGGTTATTATTATTATACTTCAATTTACTAAATTTGTCGTCACTCATTCCAATCGTTCGTCTGCCTAATGGAGAACAAAATCAATACGGCGATTTCAATTGCTTTTATAAATATTTTTCCTCAATTCGCTAGGTTTCGTAGTTAATTTGGATATCAAACTTCTTAAGAACTGGTAATTGCTTCTTTAATACTGGAAGTTTTGTTTATGTATTGAAGTTATAAAGCGAAAATTCAATACAGATCTAATTGGGGTATGTGAGATCTTGTGTTATTTAGGTTACACGTTGTACAAATATACTTTTATAAAAAGTTAAGGTGCTGTGTCTACGCATCAAAAAAATGTTTGAAACAACGACCGTGTATCAATCACCACCAAAAACCTTTTATTTTATTTTGTCTGGGAATTGGCTAGTCTCGCTCATCTCGCTCACCGCGTATCACCGCTCTAGTATACCTGTCAGCTGTTAACTGTCAGCACTGTCAGCTGTCATGACCACTTACACATAAAAGAAGATGATTTGGGGAGGGCAGTAAAGGCAGCTTAACCGTTGCAGTTACAGGAAAACGGTCTGAAAAAACTACCCTTAGCTTTTAGCGAAATTTTGATCTGCATCCACAGATTTAAAAAAATAATTAGAGTCTACAAGGAAATAGGCAATTTACACAAAATCTTTTCTTGATGCTAATCGGTTATATTTCTTATTTTTTCTAATAATCTGTTTCATTGCCCCCATCCCTAAGCAAAGACCTCTTCTTTATGTCACCACAAGTGTCGGTCTAATGGCATTTCGGGCTACAAAGTACCCGCAAATGTATCCAAATCGTCACGCCACCTTTTCCTAAGTCTACCTCGCCGCTTGCGACCACCGCTGGGTATCCAGTTTGTGACGACGTTTGTCCACCTCTGCGAGTCCGTGCGTGCTACGTGCGTTTATTTCTTATAACGCTCCAAAATCTCTGTTGGACTACCTGAGGTCGGAGTACTAGAAAAGCCAGAAATCACAAAAATATTTTTCCATACATTTCGTAGATGATCATAGTGGCTTCGATAACGCTGAAGAATGTAAGTACAGATATTCTATTTCACGATCAAGGTTTGATCTTGGTTGTGTTTAGCCGTTCACATGCACATCGAGTTTGTGTGCGTAACCTCGGGAGCTCTCAGTCACGATCGCGATGCGGTCCGAGACACTAGTGTTTTATGTCCGCGCAAAATGTCAGCACAAAGTACCCTCAGCAAGGCAACTAAACTATGGATTTTTTGCGATGTCTAACTTTTGTAAAACTCCAACCTCAAGTGGTCCAATAAAGGTTTTCGATACTTATCAGAGACATGATCCATTGGCACCAATAAAAGATTTTACATAAATTGCCTATTTTCTTGCCGACTGTACATTTTTAAAAATCTATGAATGCAGCTCAAAATATCTCAAACAGCCAAATAGTTGTCTCCTCATACAAATTTTCGGTAGCTACAATGGTTAAGGTAGGTTTGACTGCCCCGTCCAAAAATCCATTCTGTATACAAGCTGTAACATAATAAACGCAAGACCTGAAAGTAGTTTGTTAAATAAATCGGTAACTGAATCGATTCCTACAATTTTTAATGTATTTTACTTTTTTTTTTTATTAGCAAAAAATGATTTTACTCCTTCAGTGCGCTATAAAAAATTAAATTTATTCTTGATTCATAGCAAGAAGAAGATTCCAAACGCATTCCTAAAACTTATTTCTTAAAACGCACACATACACGTACAAGTTTCATTGTTAATTGGGGTATAAAAGTGCTTTAAAAAAGGGTAAAAACCATTAAATTTGAAAATTTGATTTTCGTTTTGATTTTATGAAGCAATTCTCTAATCGGGGTGTCTGAGGTCTTCCGTTTATTATGTTACATCTTGTATATATATATATATATATATATATATATATATATATATATATATATATATATATATATATATATACAAGATTGAAAAGGAATACTTGAAATATGTAATAATACCTGGATATGGAATAGTAATAATATAAAATAATACCTGGATTTTGAGTTTGTGTTGATATATATTAGTCAGATAGATATTCGGATTACTCATGAAGATTACTATTAAATATGCTTATTAGCTAATTATAACAACTTTGTATTGTTCTTTTTTCTAAATAAAAATGTATGACCGTCTAAGTGTTTCTAGTAACTTCTTATATTTTATTCCCTTTACATAAAAATCCCTTTACATAATATCATTTTAAGAGCTAAGTAATCATTATTTATTAAAAAGCATAAATAAACATCTTTAAACTTAACTTAAAATGCGTTTAAGATTGTATATATATATGTCGTCAGATGGCCAAACTAACTAGCACAAGAGCTCAATCTTTAGACTCAGACATGCGCGGGGTTAGGTTTCCAAACAGCTAAACACAATAATTGCCCATCAGTTATTTAATCACATCACTTATCCACATGAAACACAATATCAACCATTTAATTATCAAAAGGGCAGGACGACCATTTTGACACGTCGTCATCGCATCGTTCTCCATGTTCTTTTCATCTTCCTAATTAAAAATCCCGTTCACTCTCGCGTTCCATCAGCACGCGGCCGTAGCGCTGACTAGCGGACGACCCGCGCACTATTTGCCACAGATATAAACCACGCCGACACAGCCAACCTGACATGCGCCCGTCCTCGGGCGCCAATCATGCGCACATTTCGTTAATCAATTAATAATTCCTTCGGACCTGAAAGTAAATCTCGTTTACATTTTGCACATAATATTTACCGACATCTTCATCATCATTAACCACCAAATCTAGTAACCTTATATAGGCTCAGAATGACCACTTTCTCAAAATGACTACTTCCCCAAAATGACTACTTAATCGCCTGAATTAAATGAGTTATTATTATCATTATTAATCGTCACCATCACATGTCCAGCTGGTCCCAATATCGAGGTACCACTGTGTTATTATCACCACCGCAATTTACCTCCACATGTAACCATCGTACGTCAAGCTGATCCCAACATCGAGGTACCACGGTGACATTATCACCCCCGCAATTTACCTCTACATGTAACTATCGCACGTCCAGCTGATCCCAACATCGAGGTACCACTGCTACATCATCACCATCATTGCCACCTTTGTCCATTAAACTCAACCACCACATTCCCAGCTGATCCTTGAAGAGATCACTGTAACATGGATGATAATTTTTCTCACAATATTTTCTCCACAATACGCCATTATCATCCCACTTCTGATGTCGTCAGATGGCCAAACTAACTAGCACAAGAGCTCAATCTTTAGACTCAGACATGCGCGGGGCTAGGTTTCCAAACAGCTAAACACAATAATTGCCCATCAGTTATTTAATCACATCACTTATCCATATGAAACACAATATCAACCATTTAATTATCAAAAGGGCAGGACGACCATTTTGACACGTCGTCATCGCATCGTTCTCCATGTTCTGTTCATCGTCCTAATTCAAAATCCCGTTCACTCTCGCGTTCCGTCAGCACGCGGCCGTAGCGCTAACTAGCGGACGACCCGCGCACTATTTGCCACAGATAATAACCACGCCGACATATATATATATATATATATATATATATATATATATATATATATATATATATATATATATATATATATATAATTTAAATTAAAATTGTAATTTACTCACATTTTATCTTCCTTATGTACTAAGTTTTTATATCCTCTATTACACTCACTCTCACTATCACTTTCTTCTTTTAAACTCATTTAAATCTTCACAAGTGACATTAGCTGCGCGCGTTCGGAAATGTTGCGCGCAAGTTTCGAGTTATGTGCTATGTTCGGATAGTTCATGATATCTGGATATCAGTCCTTTATTCAATTTGTGAAAAATCGGCGAGTGTAAAGAGGAGTAGTAGTCGCTTGTTTATTTATAGTTATTAGTAATTTTATATATATTAGTTAATTCATATTATATATATTTATGTTAAATTTGTCAGATTATAGTTTTATATCTTGCTCTTCTTCTTGTGCATCGGATGATAGCTACGCATCAGCTTTTAATGATGATTCCGTTCACCTGCGCGATCAGCTGTCTTCTTATTTCTCTTCTTTCAGAAAATTCTTCAATGTAGTACATATAAATGCTCAGAGCATTCCCGCCCATCATCCTGATTTGTTATCATCTTTTGACTCTGAACTCATACACGCTGTCCTTGTCTCTGAGACGTTCCTCAAACCCGCTGTTCCTTCCACACAATTTCCTCTGCCCGGGTACAAACTTGTGCGCAATGACAGAACGGGCAAGGGAGGTGGAGGGGTTGCAGTTTATCTCCGTGGAGACATTACTTATAAAGTTGTTGATCAGTCTCCGAGTATCTATTCAAATTTTGCAGAACACCTTTTTATTGAAATCATGATTAACCACACTAAAATTCTTTTAGGTGTTTACTATAGTCCTTCTTGTCATATTGATTATTTCCTTTCTTTTGAATCTAAACTTGAATATTTTTCATCACTATATAACAACACTATTATCCTCGGAGACTTCAACACTTGTCTGCTCAAGGGTGATACGCGCAGCCGTAAACTCCAATCTCTTGTCTCTTCTGTGAACATGCATATTCTTCCACTTCATGCTACTCACCATGCCCCCCACTGCTCTCCTTCACTTCTAGACCTAATCCTAGTATCCGACCCTAGTAAGGTGGCTGTACATGGGCAACTTCCAGCCTCTTTTTCTTATCACGATCTTGTTTTCCTCTCATATAAAATTCGCACACCTAAACGCAAGTCTAAGATTCTTCTTCTTCGTAGTTTTAAAACTAATGATATTAAAACTTCAACACTCTGCAACCTTTCTTGCCAACCTCTGCCTGTATGTCCTCAGTTTTCTTTTCGGCAAGTCACAGAGGAAGAGGTCAAAAAATCCATCTTATCGATTTCTACCAAGGCTATCGGTGATGATGGCCTTCAAATTCAAATGCTTCGCCCCCTCGTGGATGAACTTATTTCTGTTATTGCCCACATTATCAATTATTCACTTGAATCTAGCTCCTTTCCCTCAGCCTGGAAGAAGGCCTATGTTTTACCGATTCCTAAAGTTTTAAATCCCTCTTCAGTCTCGCAATTCCGTCCAATTTCTATACTTCCCATCCTGTCTAAAGTTCTTGAAGGTGTTGTCCAGAAACAACTATCTTACTTTCTTACCTCTAACAGCCTGCTTAGTCCTTACCAGTCTGGATTCCGTACTGGCCATAGTACAGTAACTGCACTGGTCAAGATTACTGACGACATTCGATTGGCCATGGAAAACAAACAACTTACAGCTCTGGTTCTACTGGACTTTAGCAGTGCCTTCAATTCTGTCGATTTTGCCATTCTCTTGGGAATCCTATCCTCACTTAACGTATCTTCCTCTGTAACTGCTTGGTTTAATTCATATCTTCGCGGTCGCTCGCAGATGGTCCGCTCTAACGAGGCCTCCTCAGGATGGTGTGAACTTTCTGCGGGCGTACCGCAAGGTGGCGTACTCTCTCCTCTTCTCTTCTCGGTATTTATCGATGCGATCACTAAAGTTATAGCTTCACACTATCATCTCTACGCAGATGACTTGCAGCTGTACCGTCATTTTAAGGTCGAAGAATTGTCGGTAGCAATTAATGCCATCAATAATGATCTTAAAAACATCAATCAATGGGCTAAGGGGTTTGGACTTTTAGTCAACCCAACCAAATCGCAAGCTCTCATTATTGGTGGCAGGCATTTCTACAATCTCCTGGACCATCAGTCTCTCCCTCCAATAATTTATGACTCTGTCCCTATACCTTATACCACCAGTGCGAAGAATTTAGGCGTGTATTTGGATTGCAATCTTTCCTGGAGCACTCACATTGCGGAAGTCAGCAGGAGGGTATACTTCTCGTTTCAATCTCTCAAACGTCTCCAAAAGTTCCTGCCCTTTCAAACGAGAATAATTCTTGCCCATTCCTTCCTTCTATCACTTTTAGACTATGCTGATGTTTGTTTTCTTGACGCTACAGAGGAACTTCTTGATAAACTCGAACGCCTGCAGAATTTATGTATCCGCTTCATTTTTGGTCTACGCAAGTATGATCATATCTCTGTGTATCGAATGAAACTGAAGTGGCTACCTGTTCGGCGACGTCGGGATTTACATATTCTCACTCTTCTGTTCTCTGTTCTCTATAACCCTAACTCACCTGAATATCTTCGCGAACGCTTCGAATTTCTTATTCCTCGGGGCAAAACTTGTCGTACAGCTACCTCTCTCCTTCTCCAAACTCCCCGTCATACTTCCAGCCTTTATGATGGCTCCTTCACTGTACGTGCGGTGAAACTATGGAACTCCCTTCCACATATCATACGCGTTAGCTGTTCTCTGGATGTTTTCAGGGAAAGAGTAAAAGAGCATTTCCTTTGCAATTGATATAAATTTTATTATATTATTTATATTATTAATTATTTTATATTTATATAAGTGTATATCTATGTATATAAACTTATGTATATAGGTGTATTTATTTGTATAGTTTTTAATTTAGTATATGTTAGTATAATTTATGTATGCAGAGACTTCGATATTTGTTTTCATTATTATCTTTGTTTTGTTCGATTTTTTTTAGAGTTTACTGAATAGTTTGTTGTACAATTGCCTTCACGTATGCGTTAAATATTCTCTTTGCACTCCAAGGTTAACTGGTAGACAACTCAAATTGAGTTAAGTTCGCCTTTGTACATCATATCTGTAAATGTACTTACTAATTTTATATAACTTTGTACAATAAAGAATAAATAAAAAAAAAAAAAAAAAAAAAAAAAAAAAAATATATATATATATATATATATATATATATATATATCAAGTGGTATTTCCTTTCCCATGACATCCATGCATCCACATTTTAACTGCTCATGTTCATTGTTTTGTATAATTATAATGCATTGGATGCCGTGGGAATTAATTAGCATATAAATTATTAAAATATAGAAGTATGATCACAAGCCCTGCAGGATTCCGAATGCCTTAAATGAGATAATAATAATAATCTAAAATGAGAATCTAATGATGATGAATGATAATGAATGTACCGTGCATTTGTTATAAGAGAAAGAATATTTTTAATAAACACTATCTTAAATACATATTGTAAATGGTTTATTCAATAGTAGATTGAATATTTGTAAAATTTACACGTCAAAAAAGCTTAATCTGCTCTATAAATTGTATCGATGATTTTTTTTGTTTTAATTAATTATATCTGTATCATTTGTAAAAAAAACGGCATTTTGGGTCCTGCGGGCATACTTTTTACAGTTGTCAAGATCAACAGACAAGTGAAATTTTGAAACAAATTTTGTCATTGACGTTAGCATACTATCACACGAAATTATGACCAGCCCCTCCTTTCAGATACCAGAAATGGAGATAATCCAATGCAGAAACTGGAAGAAGCCCTCGTCATCTGCGGATTTGGGTGGTTCCACGTGGCACTACTCTTCGCTACGTTTTGTGCTGTCCTAGCTTCAGTGTTAGTGACCACAACTTCATCGTATATACTGCCAGTTGCAGAGTGTGATCTTGGCATGACTATCATGCAGAAAGGGATTCTAGCTGCAATGCCGTTCTTTGGTAAATATCTTTATTTTTAGTCTGTTCAGTTCAAATTAAGAATCAAATCTGCATCTTCGTCCAGCAAATATATAGTGTATTAAGGGGAAACCTCACCATAACTCCCAATAATAGGCTCTATTTATAGAACATTATTAATGAATGTACTGCATATTTGTTTTAAGAAATATATATAGAAATGAAGATGAAAATGTCGTGAATTTAATGTATGGAGTCAAATTTAATTTTACGTATGCAACTATCCAAAATAATAGTTTAAAAAACTCTATCTTGAATATATATTGCAAATCTTATATTTATTGGCTTCAAGCTCTTGGAATGGCAAGGACTTGGCATCAACATCAATGGCGAATACATCACTCACCTTCGATTTGCCGACGACATTGTGGTCGTGGCGGAGTCGCTGGAAGATCTAGGACGAATGCTCGGTGACCTCAACAGAGTATCTCAACAAGTGGGTCTTAAAATGAACATGGACAAAACGAAAATAATGTGTAACGTCCATGTCGTACCCACCGCACTCACCGTTGGGAACTCTACTCTTGAAGTTGTCGACGAATACATTTACCTGGGACAGGTAGTCCGGTTAGGTAGGTCCAACTTTGAGAGAGAGGTCAATCGACGAATCCAACTCGGCTGGGCAGCGTTCGGGAAACTGCGCAACATCTTCTCATCCAAAATACCTCAGTGCCTTAAGACTAAAGTTTTTAGTCAGTGTGTGTTACCAGTGATGATATATGGATCAGAGACGTGGTCTCTTACTATAGGTCTCATAAAAAAGCTCAGAGTTGCTCAGCGAGCTATGGAGAGAGCTATGCTCGGCGTTTCTCTACGCGATCGAATCAGGAATGAGGAGATTCGTAGAAGAACCAAGGTCACCGACATAGCCGTTAAGATTAGCAAGCTGAAGTGGCAATGGGCGGGCCACATAGCGCGTAGATCGGACGGGCGTTGGGGCAGAAAGATTCTAGAGTGGAGACCACGTATTGGCAAGCGCAGTGTGGGACGACCGCCTGCCAGATGGACCGACGATCTTGTGAAAATCGCAGGAAGTCGTTGGATGCAGGTGGCATCGGACCGGTTACGCTGGAAAGCGATTGGGGAGGCCTATGTTCAGCAGTGGACAAGTATAGGCTGAGATGATGATGATGATATTTATTGGTAGATTGAATATGTATAAAATATACACGAAAAAAGCTTAAGATATACTGTAAATTTGAAAATCCTGCATTTGGCTCCTCTGGGCACACTTTACACTGTTTTCAAAGTCATCAGACAAGAGAAATTCTCAACGTCATTCACGTTAGTAATTCCCTTAAAGCTAAAATGGTAAAATATGATCATGTGTCGGAGCATCGATCACTATTAAAGTTGGTTGCGTATTCGGAAGCGTGGAACTCTGAGGGCATTGACAACTTTATTTTCTATCCTTTATTCTCCAGTCTCGCCCGCTTATCTTACTTCTCAATTTCAGTATTTATGCTCTAATCACGATATGCATCTTCGCTATTCTGATACTCGTCTTCTTCAGTGCCCCCCTCATACTACTGATTTCATTCACTCTTCCTTCTTCATTCAATTTATCCTTCTTTGGAATGCTTTGCCTCTGGAACTCCGAGTGGCAACCAATCGTCCCTCTTTTAAAAAAAAGCTGCAGGACTATTTGCATAAAATGCTGGATCCTCCTCATTGCAAGTTGTTCCATGTCGTTATGTCGCACAGTTTTAGTTAATGTATATAATGTATTATTATATATGTATATATTTGTGGTATATATAAATATATATTATGTATATATATATCGTTATATATAATATGTATTTACCAAATGTTATGAATAGGTAATAAGTTATTATTGATATTTATTCATTTAACTTTTTTCCACTTGTGTAATTTCGCACCTACCACACTTGTCTGACACCACCCTAAAGCAGATTGGCAGAAAATGCCGTAGGCATTAAGTCCGCCGATGTACATAAGTGCATAAAGTATAAATAAATAAAAGTGGAAACATATACTTTTTCAGATTTTTGTTACTTTTCACGACTTATAAATACTCTAATTGGTTTGCATAAATAAAATTCTAATTCTTAAGATCTCTTCTTACAACAGAACTTATTGACTAACGCAATAAATGAAATGATAATAATGTTTTCAGGACAAGTGGGTGTCTCCCTTGTGACCGGTTTCATTATAGATGCCTTCGGGAGGAAAATGTTTTTGGTCGGCGGCCATATTGGGATATTTGTTTGCACTCTCCTCGAAGGTTCGAGCCAGAAATATTGGATGTTAATAACTGGGAAGTTCGTCGAAGGAATTTTGTGAGTATTGATTTAATTTTAGCTAGTGATATTTTATTTACCTTTATATATAAATGGGAAGTGTAAGGGTACAAGGGAAGACTTTTTTGTGGGAAAAAAAATCGTAGGACTTCCGCAATTCTCAGGAGAAGCTAACGGAGCGTAACGGACTCTTACCAACTAAAAACTTCAAGAACCATTATCGACACTTCGAAAAGGCTCCAGGGTCAAAAGACTGTAAAGGACCTAGTCGAGACTCTCTCAACATGACCAAAGAAGTCGTGTCTCTTTTAAACTCTCTTTGACTGTCTAGGGTGCATCAAATGGTCTTTTGACCCTGCACTATTTGCTTACTCCGCAAGAGATCTGACGTTATGTTATAGATAGATACATTATAATACATAATAAATAGCATAATACATTCTTATCTGAAGGTCAAGTCAAGAGTCTCTATAACCGGCGAGCGTGTAGGAGACGTACTATGAGAGTGGAGGAAGCCAGAGAGGTATGTAAGGAAAGAACCTGTTGTAACTCGGCACTCTCTGCTTACCCCGCAAGGGATCTGGCGGGATGATATAGATAGAGAAATAACTCAAACGCTCATGTACTGTGTATTTAGTATACGCAAATACTGCATAGTATTTTTCTATAACTATGTATCGTATTGACTAATGTTAAATGTGCTACTGACAAGGACAGAAAATGTAAATAAAATGCATGAAAAAAAGAGCTAAGTGATGATGCATTAATTGCACGCGATTTGAGACAGAAAATCACTGTTCAGTCTTTCTTACTCCTTCTTTCGATGATGTCGCGCATAAATGTGTCCTTTTTCTGCGAAAAGAAGAGAGATATTGAGCAATCTAAAGATTCTCCATTCTGTGGTGTTTTGGCCCTAGTGTGACGAGAACATGACGCTAAACTGTGAAAATTTTTTTTTTTCATTTTTTATGACATGGAACCTTCCTCACGATATTTTCCTACAAATAATAATAGTAAATCACAAATTTTAAAGTAATTGAAATCACAGTATTTTAAATTTAAATTCTATGATCAAAACAAATAACTTTAATCAAATATTTTTCTAGCGTTTTAAAGGAAAATTTATTTACAAAGTATTCTTTAAGGAAAATAGAATACAATTTAGGAAATAAAAGCAATACTTAACAATCGAATTCGTTCCGCATTTATAATCTTCAAAGAAATATTTTGATTTATAAGTATTTTGCTTTGGTATTCCCTTTGATTTCTCTTGCGGAACAATTCTTGTTTAAATTTAACAAATGCTACGGGAAATGCGATAGCACTGAAGTATTTTTGCACCCCTTAGATTCTATTTCAATGGAAATATTACGATAAACCTCTAAATATTATAGATTTATTGTTACATATTTTATAATCTAACTTACACGTAGAATCGAAAAACACGTAGTGGAAAAACCTTGTGGGAATTCATATCACTTAAGGCTAGGTTTACACGGCATAGTATTGCACGTTTTCTTTGCAATGTACGTCCTATCGTATTAGTAGTGGCATATGCATTGTGCATAGGATCCTTCACACGTCCTGTGTACTCAATAAATCGAACACCGCTAATCACGTTTTACGGATACTCACCGAACTTGTAAAGCAATCTTCAGCGTAGTCGATTTGCAGTAGCGCATGGTATTGCACCGTCTCTTTCACACGGCATAATGCCACACGCTTTATTACAACAGGACGTACAGAAACGTGTGTTGAACTTTGTACAACAAAGCGTGGATCAATATGGATAGATCACATATCCTTAGTATAAATCCTACTAATATTATTAATGTTTAAGTTTATATGTTTGTTACTTAATCACGCAAAAACGGGTTAACGGATTTTAATGAAATTTAGCACACAGATAGTTTATAACCTAGATTAATACATATAATACTTTTTGTACCGGAAATCTATTAGGTTCCTGTTTAAAGTCAACGCAGAGGAAGTCGCGCAGGCAGAAGCTAGTGCTGTTATAAAACTGCGAATGTTTGCCTTTTCTTCAGAAGAAAATGTATCGTATGAACGTCTCGCTGTTTTTACGTTTATAATCGAATACTAGGGAAAACGTGCAGTACAATGCCGTGAAACTAGCCTAAGTCGGCATTTTGCTCGGTGAAGCTGTAAAAGCCACTCGGCTAACAACGAAGATCACTCACACACACATTAATACAGTCAAGTGATGTAAACAGTGTGAGTGTATTTACTGTTCATATCAAAATAAGAAAGGTAATGTGTTATTTTTTGAATTTGATTTGCATTTTTTATTTATTAAGAAAAATATCGTTTTTTTCCTTCATCGCGGGTACGTTTACAGTCATATAATTCACTCAAACATATACCTAGAAAGACACAAATGGTAGTCTGATTACATTGCGGGCGCGGCATGAGCGTGGCGCAACGCCGGCGTGACCTAGAGAGTTGTAATATACTGAAAAGTATGAAAGACGCCACACAGCTCCACCACGATCGGCGTGACGGCACACATCGTGACCCGCCGCTGCCGCGCTTGGTCAAACGAAGCACGGTGGGAAAGAGACGCCAATACGGATGCGGGCGAGACGCTAGGATTATGTTATTTAGCTACAGTATGACGTGTGCGATGTGCTGCCTTCCGATGCATCTTATACTCGTCCGCCGGCGTCGCGCCACCGTGCCGCTCCGTTGGCTATGTGGCCTGTAAAGCTAGCGTCCGTCTCGGATCCGTATTGGCGTCTCGTTTCGCCGTGTTTTGTTTGTAAAGGCATCAAGCATTGGTGTGTGAAGTCTCTCGTACATTTCAGTACATTACAATTTCCCAGGTTGCGCCACGCTCACGCCGTGCCCGAAATGTTACCACATGCTTACACAAACATAGCTTGATAGGTACGTTGTATTTACATAAAACAAATTTATTTACATTTATTTGCTCGAATTACGATGACTTTGCTTGAATAGTTGATGTTATCATCTTATCTGCTGTTGACTTTGCTTGCTAGCGGTTGATACGTTATCTATATTATATATTTGCTGAATCAATTATCTTTTTTTTTAGTTTTGTTTAAACAATTGACGACGTATGTTTTACGAGTAATTTACCACTAGACCAACGAAGTCATTATTTAATCATGATATGTTGCATACGTTAACATAACAACAACGACAATTTTAGTCCTTTTACTTCACAAAAAACGAGAGTTCTCTTTGTCTGTAGGTATTATAGTACAAGAACTTTTTAGCCCATGGGTGATATTAACAGGGGGCATTGTGTGAAATTAGGGTTAACATTTAGCAAAATTTCACTACTTTCAAGAAGATGGTTTAACAGATGAGTTCGCACAGTTACTAATTAAAAAAAGAACTTGGGTAAATTTCATAGCAAACGGCAACTCTGCGACTGTCATGAAGTAGCATTTCACTCGACGACAGCGTTAGTTCCGAATTTGGCCGCGGGCTAAATTATCCTTGTACGACTTTATTATAAAAATTAGAAACAGAGAGCCTAACACAAACAGTTTTATAATAGCGTATCGCTAAAGAATTAGTATGCTATCCTTTTCTCACTACACATTTGCTAAATAAAGATGAAAGTGATGGCAGCTTTCTCAACAACAAATTGCTAGTGCTTAGGCCGCAGGGTGTCATTCAAAGTTGTTAATGCGCTGATACTTTGAAAAGGTTCGTTAGAAAATACTAATTGATATTTCATTACGTGACTTCAATTCTGTCTATCCTCTAAAACATTACGTCAGATCCCTTGCGGGGTAGGCAGAGAGTACACGGTCCCAACGGGTTCTTTCCTTACAGACCTCTCTGGCTTCTTCCACTCCCATAGTTCGTCTCATACACGATATAGTCTTATACGACAAAGAATAATCAGAGTTCCAAGAGGCTTTCTCCACTTTAATAAATGTTTCGAATCCCTTTGCGAATGACTGTCGCGAGACTTTGAAAATATCCAGATTTTTCAGTCTAGGATCGTGGCGTGACCCAGTGGCGTACACTTGGAGAAGTCTATGTCCAGCAATGGACTGCTATAAGCAGATGATGATGGTGATGAGACTTTTCAAACTCTACTAACGATATGTGCTACTATTATATATTTATCAACGTATTCTTATGCAGTGGTGTACCTGCCTTTTTGTTGTTCTGTGTATTCAGTTTAACAATGTACAATATAGATCTAATGTTACCGTCCTCACATTTTAACCAAAAACAGATAAAATATTGTGCAGGTGTTTTGACGACGTGTAGGCACTAAATATAATGAAGTTCAGGAAGACATTTTTAAGAAACTGAATAATTCTTGGAAAATATTTTTAGATCTTACATCTATAACGTTAGTGTATTTTATAGACGAAGTTTTAATGACGTGTTTTATAACTAAATTAATATGATTGATATCAACAACTTGAATATCTACTAGTATAATTATTTTATTCGTCGATCTTTTAAAAAGCATTTTATGGATGTTTGGAACTTAGGCTCTATGCAAAATCCCAATTTTTTCCTATAAGTATAATTTAAAAAATGTGTTTTGGTAGTGGCTCGAAGTCAGCATTAAAACTATTGTTTTTCTGTGACAAGATGGAACGATGGATCATAAAAAGCGTCTTAATTCAGCAACAATTATTGTTAATAATAGTACTCTAAGAGAGTCAGCACCCTGATGCCATGTTGGAGGAGAGCTTGTTTTGGGTTTTGTTAGAAGTAAGACAATATTATTCAGAATGACAGTACCCATAGTGTTTACAGTCCTCGTTTATTCAGTTTGTTTTATAATAACATAAATGAGTATAATACTTCAAGAAGCTTTGTGATTTGGCAGGTGTCTGGTCATAAAAGAAATGACATAGCTGACGTTCCAATTGGAAATGGTAAATACAATAATGTCATTAAAGTTTAAATTTCAAAAGTACATAACTTTAAGACTTATTTTAAAACGCAACAAGTTATTTTAGTAAGTTACACAAGAAGGGTGTCATATTCAGAAGATTTTGAGGGAGACTGAAAGACGCCCCTGCACAACGCAACATGTCGCCGTCAACATATGTCGCAAGCTACAAACAAAAGAGGATTAACTCAAAAAATGACAAATTTGTTTTTTAGCGTATCGAAAAATAAATTTATTTTTATCTACAATTAGGTCAAACAATGGCTAATTTATCAAAAATAGTTTTCGAGATATGGCCAAAAATTTCTTTTTTGACCGATCACTCGAGTCTTTCACGCATCAATCAAGACGGACGCATTTAAGTTGCCTCAGTTGCTGGTCAGCGATCGTAGACGTCACTTACACGACGTCACACTTGAATAAATATGTTCAAATTACGACAGGTTCGTTGTTAGTTTAGGATGATGATCACTTAAATGTAAGAATTCTATACAGTATTATTTCGACTAAATACCCTATTGTCTGTTAGATTTAATACTAATAACTGTTTTATTTATAAATAAGATTGAACTGCTTATACAGTATTATCTTTACCCGACCGTATAAAAGTACTAATGAAATTAAAACTTTCACTAACATATACACTAAACTTAATAAAAAAGTAAAATATTGTACTATAATACCTGTATATAAATTAGAACATTTAAATCCTTGGTTCGACTTTTCAAACTTTCAAAACGCTATATCTCAAAACTGTTTTTTTCAGATAATATCCTATTGTTTGTGAGGTGCGAGGTATCCTAGTTCATAGGTTTTTATGTATTATATGCATGTTAGTCTATAAGATATATATTGTAGTTGCACGAAATTAGTTTTATAAAATTTTAGTTGTCTGAAATAAATTATTTATTATTATTATTATATAGCAACCTACTCCATGTTCCATTCTGCAACAACAACTATCGATATATCAGTTTCTCACCACAGGTTCTTTGTTTATTTAACAAGCTGAACCACCTTGTACCATTAGATCTATTCTCTAGTAGCAGCCTTAATGTGAAAAACATTTAATATAACGAACCAGAAGTATGATATGATTTGTTTTGCTTGCGTGGAAGCTTGTAATTGCCACATATGTCCCCGAAACGACATTTAAATTGTAAAATTAGCCGTAAGCTCCCCAAATAAAAACAATATATTATAATACTTTCATTCATAGTCACAATGATTTCTTTGCAGCTTAAGTGTTACTTTTACGGCCTCTTCTGTAATGGTGTCAGAATGCACTCACAAGAACGTAAGAGATAGAATTTTACTACTCTGGTCGTCTTTCATGTCAATATCTCTGATCGTAGCAGCTCTCTTATCCTGGGCAGTGCTACCTCAAGACTGGAACTTCAAAATTATGGATAACTATGGTAATTTTTCATGCATTATTATTGTATTATGCTTCGGGAAGCCGTTAATCTTGATTACCATTTAATATGGTCATCATTGGCCAATTTGGAAGCTTTATTGTTAAAGTTCTATCTATCTATAACCTCACGCCAGATCCCTTGCGGGGTAGGCGGTATTGTTAAAGTTTTATACTTATATATATTTTAACAGCAGGTAGCCACATACCTGCTTTCGCCAATTTACACTTGATCCGCGTTGTGGAGTATGACCTATTCTTTCTAACTTCTTCTATTTGGAAGAGAAAGATTTTACCGATCTTTTCCGACTTCAAATCGTCAAAGACGTCAAAAACTAATTCAGATTAATTAGAGTTTATTCAATCCAGTTCAGTTCTTATAATAAGACCATTGCTGTGACTGTTTGATGAATGTACTCTGCGGAAAGAAGCAACTATCTTGCTAAAAAAATTTGCTTCCAATTCCTAAAAGCTATACTATTGTTCTCTATACTTAATTCATTTACTCGTGTCACAAAAAAATAATAGTTAGGTATTTTTCTCTTTATAATAATATCCTTTGGTTTAAGTTACTTTCGACTTGTAAATTAAAGGTTTGCTTTTAACCACAAAGGTTTGACCTTTCTTGAAGTAAATCTAAATAAAAATATGTTCGGAGATTTGCTAATAAGTTATAAGAGTTTGCGAAAATAGTGTTGCTAGTTTGAAATTCTCGTTTTTTTTACTTGGCAGTTATAATGACTTTGAATATATTTAATAAATTGTTGAATTGCTTTGGAGAAAAGTAAAAAATAAATTCTTCTGTAACAACAATGTGTCTATATGTGGATTTATTTAAGTATACAATTTGAAACAGATTTTCCCATATGTACCTATCAAAATGTTTATTCAAAATGTAATTTTATAACAAAATGTTTTAGGTTTAAATTTCAATGTACAAATCCATGCAATTACAAGTTTTTGCTCATTGAAGTCCACCTAATCTTTCATATTTTTCTCATCTTGATTTCAGAACTTCACACATGGAACATATACTTCTACACCTGTTCAATCTGGAGTCTTCTAGCTGCCGTTATTTACTACTATCTTCCGGAAAGCCCTAAATACCTTCTATCTCAAGGCCTAGAAAAAGAATCATTGGAAGTTTTGAAAACGATGTACAACATTAACACAAAGAAAGACAAAAATACTTTTCCTGTAAGTAGGAATATAATATAATATCAAATTTCGTTTAGGCCGTCATTGAGCATGCATTAATCATTATCAATCATATAACAGTTTACTAATCCGTTGATTGAACGCTGCTTCGGAAATGGTCGTTTTGTCAAATTGATTGTACCAGTTTCCTCAGTCTTTTCCTTATGTTTGCCAGGAAGTAAAAAAGTGTTACGTTTTTTTTTTGATAGCTGCTTGAAAAATCGAATAAAAAAGTGAAATGTTTAACATCAAGATGTGTACAAAGTACCTCCTTATTTCATCAAGGAGCTTTAAATCGTAAATCGACAGTGGGTGAACCCGTTCATATTTTCAGATTTATTATGTGAAAACATATGGTGAACTTTTAAAGAAAAAATATAAACATGAAGGCTTATATTTAGGTTTCGGCTTTGGTATGGTCAACAAAACGGTTTTCAAATCAATCTATTAGTAATAAAGCCAGGAATTTACTATTCTACTGCAAAAGCCTTCTCTCGCAAATAGCAGTGAGTAAGAATGGATCAGAACACCTCAATAGGCCCAACACATCTTACGCCTGTTGCAAATTTCGGCATCGATATTAAAGGGTCCGATCACCTCTCAGGTGTTACGCACTTGTTCCTTACACCCGTACTTAATATTATTAACTCAAAAGTAGGCATTTTCTGTTTATCCTGTTACCTTTTTAAGCCTAAATAGCGCAACAGATTTTGTTGTAAATTGGCAAGGGAATGGTAGGGAAAGGCTAACTACTTCTTAAAAAAAAATTGGAAGGGTAAAAAATAGGATGACAGTTTTTTTGGAGAATCCATCATTTCTAAAGTTAGGGACTTAAAAAATTATCCATAGACTTTATTCGTAGTTCTACATATTATATTATTACGGCATGTTTTTACAGATGCAGCTTCAATAATATTTTTTAATATTTTTTTTATTAGGTGACGGGGTTTACCATAAACTTCTTAATGCATTTATCAAAGCCCAACCAATGTTTTATCAAATATTGTTTAGTTTTGTACAAATTAAACTTAGCTATTTCATTTAGAAACAAATTGCTACAATGGTGTTAAAAATTAGAGTAATAGATTATTAACGCTTTAAGTTCACCCAAGCTACCCTGTAATTAGATTAGATCGACAGAGTTTTTTATCAATGTTTTTTTATATTACACTTAATGTATGATGATGCTGTAATAAAATGGAGCTGAGAAAATGGACTCACAGTATTCTTTTCTTTCTTTAATTTGATCAGGTGTGTTTCTTTTCAATATGTTGCTATCCTAAAGTTTTCGAAACAACTATTAAACAGTATTTGGCTACTACATCTATCACTATAAACTTGCGTTACAGAAAGCTGCCATGATCAATACTTGTCTCATTATCTGAAAATTCTTACAGCTGGTGCAGACTTACATTTCACAACTATTCAACTAAAGAGTAGGGAAGGGTAAGAATAAGAATCCACTAGTCATCCTTAAATACATGATGGCCTATAACACTGACTACGAGGTGTTACAGGCCATCAGAAATCAGATTACGGAGTTGACGAAGGGCTTGTTGACGTTTAAAATTAGAATTAAACATCAAGTCTACATCAATATCTACTTGACTAATGTATTATGCTGAAGTACTTTATAATGTAAAGCATATGTTATTAACTTACTCCTATAGACAATGACATAGATTAATCTTATAAGTACGTTCACCTCCTAAACTAATAATATTTTCAGCCTAACTGGTAGGATATGGCTTATGCTATGGCTAAGAAATAATAACATCCCATAATGTAATTCATATTCTAGCAAATAAATGATTTGAATTTGAATTTGTCTGCGGAGTAAATAGCCACCACCACAGTAAAATACAGAAAGCGAGTGAGGGACCAACTGCAGTGCGTCATAGTACTGCAGATGGCTCCCTAATGTGGCAGCGGATGACGACGGTGGGCAGGTTTCACGTGGACTTGTAATAGTTGCAGGTGGAAGACCAATCGCTACTTATACAGTGCACAAAATGCTTCACGTGTGCCAAGGCCGGTAGGACATGCCAGAAAGAGACGAACCCTTGTACCTACTGCAGTGACCAACACTAAAAGGCGGACTGCCCTGACTTGGCGACTGCCCAAAAACCAAAATACAAAAATTGCTTACACGAAAAATTAAAGGACATACAACATGGGGTATTCAGTGACGAATGCCCCATTAGGAAAATGTCGAAAAATGAAGCAAGGGTGAGCGTCGTCTATTGTTGAGGACAACCCTTTAAGAAGCAAGAAGACAGAGGTCACGATGAGCGCGCGAGGGGTGGAGTGGAGGATCAGATTGGAAAAAAATGAAGGGAAAATCAAACTACTTACCATCTTCCAGATGTCAAAGTACACTCCACACTATCACTGCTCTGCTCACCGCGATGATGAAAACAAACACAAAATGTATAGACGCATACAATATGTCCTTAATTTACCCTTCAAAAACTCTTTTAAAAGAAGGAACACAGGAAGAACAAGGACAAGAACCAACATAGTAAAAAGAGGAAAGACTGGGACGCGAATGAAAAATGACACTGAGCTTAAGCTTGGATTATATGCAACATAACAAGCTCGAAATATGCATGAAAAATATCAGTATATGCAATACCAAATAGTAAAAAAGATAGTAATTATTCGATACTTTATCTCTAAATTTAGTATTTTTATTATGTATTTATTATTTAGGTAAAAGTATTGTTCACAAATTAAAATATTCTACATTTTACTACTATTCGATCAGGTACTGTTCCAAATCTTCGGTAGTAAGGTTGTGCTTTCCATCGCTCAAAATATTTTTTTTATAAACAGTAAAGGATCGTTCTACGTCAACTAAAGTAACTAGTGCAGTATTTGAATATGGGTGCTATTTTGACAGTTTTTATGTCTGGCAATAGCTCGCCCGTCCCATTTATAAAACTATTGATTTGGCACAAAGCTTCAAAGCATGTGTTATTGTTTAAAATGTTTGCAACCGTTTCTATAAGTTTGCTCGGGAATGACGACATCGAGCTTGAACCCCGGACCCTTGAGATTAGTTGACGTCCGCGTTAACAAAACTACCAGGCATATTCTAAGAAAGTCTTTTTGTAGACATATCAGTCTATACTGTCCCACTGCTGGACAAAAACCTTCACTGACAGACAAGATTAGATATTAGGTCATACTCCACCACGCAAACCCAGTGCAGATCGGTGGAGGCAATTTTTTGTCCACCAGCTGTTGAAACCTAACAAACTACCTTTAAGACATCTAACGCGGCTTTACGCTTATCACATTAAGTGACAGCTAGGATTAACGGCCCGACGTACCTTTCAAAGCATAAAGATGCTCGAGAATAATTGCTATAAACGGCTACCCATCATAAATCGACCAAGCGAAACGCTGCTTATCTTTAGTGACGGCTAAAACACTGCGATCTCACGGGATCACGGGAATCATTTAGTTTAAGACATTGTCTATAAGTGATGAAATGAAATATTTTTTCCCTAAAACACCAACAAGTACTCCATCTTTCCCCAACTCAATTTGCTTTCCATGAATATTTAATACGCAGTTAGTACGGTATTGATTGAATAAATAACATTTTCCTTTTAATAGACGGGATTATTTGCTAAATCAAGTGTACCCAATTTGCTTTTCACTTTGAAAATATTATCCGAGCTTTAGAATCTTGTTTACTACTTTAATTAGCGTTGGCTTGTAACCTAAGTGTTACTTTATGTATAAATTTATTTAAGAAGTTAATGTCGAAAAATAATTACTTTTACATACATTTTTTTTGAGAGAAGCCAGTTTATATGGGAATAAATGTTCATTGTCTTTTTGTATTAAAATTTTGTTTGAAACTATGGGAGTAAAACGTTATCTTACAATCTTTTACTGTATTCGTTTTATTTTATTGTGGTATTTTAGATTTTATAATTAAATATGAATTTACAAAGGTGCAATTTTAAAACTCATCTACATAATATCTCCGTTCAGTTTATTGTAACATTGTTAATTAGAGGTTAGTAAGATACAGCAAAAGGTGAAACAATTTTATTATATTAACATAAAGATATACTTTTTTTTAGGATTGAAATTAATTCAAGAGGAATAGAGACTGCACATATGCGACTTAATTACTTGTTTTGTACCTTATTAAACTTCAATAATTGTAATTCTAGCAATTTTATTACAGATTACGTCACTGTACCCATCGGAATCCTCAAAATTTTCGGAGAAAACTACTTTAAATAAAAAGATAGTCGAAGCTCTTTTTGAAGTAAAGAGTCTGTTTCGGCGGCCACTGTTTGGGCAATTATTATTATTTTTGTTTATGAACTTCATTTCTTTGTTTTCGTAAGTATCATCTTCAAATATTAAAATATTTCGTCTTCCAATTTTGAGGCCCAAAGACTAAAGGCTAGGTCCTGATATAAAAGTGGGGTTTTCTATCGAAAGATTTTTAGTAGTTGAGAGTCTGGAATTGTGGCCGATATGATGGTAATCGTTCCATCTTCTATTACCAAATGGCCCTCCTTCCGCTGAAAAAATATTGGCGTGATGGTATTTACTCTTAATGTAGTTACTAAGATATTTTGCAAAAAGTAAGTAAAATACAGCAACTTTAGCAGTTACACAATTACCAACATAATCCTATTTCTTGAAAAGTATACAGAATCACAGAAAAAAAGTATCTGAAAGCGCGACATTATCATCAGGTGAAAAGAAAATCAGTATAAACAAAAGCTGGATATGCCAAATATGGGCCATATTTGGCTAATGATGATAAAATTTAACTAATTTTATTTGAATACTAGCCATTTCGTGCGACTTCAAACGCGTTCATTTTATATTTACATGAGGACCCGCTTGACAATAGCGCCAATTATAGCTAATACAATCCCGGTGACTCTATAAGCACAAAAAAAAATCGGTCAAGCCATTTAGGAGGAGAAGAATTACGAACACATTTACAACGAAATTTTATATAAGTGATTACTAATTACAGGTATAGCCCGCTAAGATTATGGTTCCCTCAAATTTCTACCATTATTGAAAATTATCAAAATAAACATCAAGAAACAGTGAGATTTTGTGTCATGATTGATGACTACACACAAGGATTAGTGACAAATTCTTCAATCGAGCTTAATAATACGGAATATCCTATTTGTGTGCCGGTGAGATCTGTAATGTATTTATATTAATATTACATTTATTATTTTATAAGATTTCACTTTACACTATAGAGTTGAAAATTTAATTGTTGGTTGCTCAGTTAAATAAGGAACTAGTTACTATGAAATCCTACCAATATTTATTATAAATGTGAAAGTTTGTACGTTTAAATGTTACGATGTTTGTTACTCAATCAGGGAAAAACGACTGAACGGATTTTTATGAAATTTTACACACAGATAGTTTATAATAATAAACCGAGTCTTATCTGATGGAAAAGTCAAGAGTCTCCGTAACCGGCGAGCGTGTATGAGACGAACTATGAGAGTCGAGGAAGGCAGAGAGGTATGTAAGGAAAGAACCTGTTGGAACACTGTACTCTCTGCCTACCCCGCAAGGGATCTGGCGTAAGGTTATAGATAGATAGATAGTTTATTATCTGCATTAACACATAGAATACTTTTTATCCCAGAAAAATGATAGGTTTCTGTCTAAAATCAACGCGAACGAAGTTGCGGGCACAAATTAGATAAATAAATTAATAATTAGATTTCATAAAGTTATTAAAAGTTTTACTTTAATAGCATTCAACAGAGGCAATACAAATATCGCTTTTATTACACTGTATTTTTTTTATTTTTAGCACATTGGCGGCTTCGACACCTACCTTAGCGGGATAATAATGGGTTCAGTTGCATTATTATGTTTTTTTATAAACGGATATCTCGTCAAATACGTAGGGCAAAAGCCTCTTTTGTTGGTTTCGTTGATTTTGTGTGGGGCTACCTCAGGGACGCTTTATTGGACCAACTCTTTAATACAGGTGGCGATTCTTTTATCTGCTACGTGTGCGTTTATGCAAGCCGCAGTTAGTTTAAAATATAATATACTCATCCGAGTATTTCCCACGTCAGTGAGGTATGGTAATGAGTTCTTTATTAAATTTAATTAAGTGAAAATATTATTTATTTGCTTTTAAAATTATTCATAGCTGGCTCACAGGATTTTGGGCAGGGATGTCATGGATGTGAAATTTCGGATCTGGATATGGATACGGATATGCATGGGTAGGCAGATAATATATGAATATCATTCATATATTATCTGCCTACCCCGCAAGGGATCTGGCGTGATGATATAGATAGATAGATAATACCGGTTTCTTAAAACTTAAAAATTCAAAAAGATAATAATAAAAAAAAGTATGGAAAACACAAAAGTGCATGCCTCATAATGCTCATGTGATTACTAGACTACTATAAGAAATCAATTTCTTATAAGGAGTTACTCATGAAGTAATAAAAAATGTTGCAAAGAGGGGGCAAAACAATGTTTACATTTTGCGTAATCTGTATTAACTTTATTAAAAAAAAATCCAAATCATACTAGACTTAAGACGCACAATAATTTTAATCTAAGTAATTGTAAATGTCTTTCCACGAGAATAAATGATAATAGGCAATATAAATAATAAAGAATGCAAGAGACGCGCGATGCTAACGTGTCGGCTCGGCTGGGCAAAAACAAAAACCTGTCATAATTTATTTACGGATAGATTTTTATTTCGGATAGCCGATAGTTTCGGTCCCAGTTACGAAGCTCCATAACACCCTTGGTTTTTAGGATAACAGGTTATTGGTTTTCATGCCAATTCAATGTATATTTTAATGATGTTTATGGGACGTAATATTAATATTTAAACAATTATGTAAGTGAAGCATAATTATATAAGATTTCATTGTTTTCAGGTCTTTATCATTTTCCATAGTCACGATGGCAGGTCGAATTGGCTCTTTACTAGGAAGCATTTTATTTCCCATTATGTTGCAATCTTCGTGTATGTCACCTTTTCTCACGTTATTAGTTGTTTGTTTATGTAAGTATGGAAATTCTTTACAAATTATTACATACGCATATAGGAAATTATCATGGCTTGAAATAAAGTTAGATTTTATTGCAATTTAAAATAAAGCCTCATACTAGGAATTATTGTGTGTTTCCATGTCACGGGAAAGAAAAATGTTTGTGGGCCACACAAAGATTTGTCTCTTGTGGGAATTGAGCTCGCGGCTGTTTAATCCAGTGGGTGGAGCGCCTTAAGCGCTTAACCACTGCACTAAGTCGTCTGTCAATAGAAGAAAGTTATATTATCATTTTGATATTCACACCCGAAACTTAAGAAAAACAATCTATGAAATACTTATAAAACACAAAAAAAAATACATATTACTTAACAAGTACAACAACTTACTATCAGTCCGTATTAAATAAAATAATGTCAAACATTGATTTGAAATTTATTCCCGTAAAGAACGATTTGTACCATAGTTACGGTAACTATAATAAAGTTGAAAAAACTACGACTTTCATTATTTTCTGCGACATCTTTCTAGAAATAATAATGTACAAGTTGTTTATTTTTTTTACATTGATAGGATCAACAAGTGATATATTGATTGATTTAATTTTCAGGTGTAGCGGGTCTAGTGTACCTAATGCCAAATCCTAACACGGAAAATAATGGAACGGGTGATAAATAAGCCATATAATTGATCGTTTACTATATACACAGTGAGCTAAAAGCTTTTACTACTAAATACTCGTATATTTATCCCTATTAATGTACAACATATAGTCGGGGGAATAAATATTAATCATACATACTACATACTAAATTATGCCGTTGATAACCAGGTATAAGGGACAGTTCCCAATGCTCTTATCAATAACAGTCCAGTAATGGATATCAAATCTAATCTATTCGCTAAATCTAACCAAGATGTAGGGCCGGAATGAAGGACGATTGGTCGGATCAAAGTGAAATCGTATTACGGGTAATGAGGGGACCAGAAAAGTAAACATGAAAATGTTTGCTCAGAAATTGGTTTAAAGGTTGGGGAATGGGTGCGTTATTTTATATTGATTTTCAAAAAACCGTAGGTAGGTATTTTTGTGAGATAGTCTCACCAGATATTTCAGCCATTGTAAACTAGGCTCTATATGCTAGTCGTATAGTTATAGTAGTAGTAGTAGTATAGTTATCATCAATAATAACGTCCTTTGTTCCTTATTTAGTTTTGAAGAGAATTCTCCGACTTGGATCTCACAAAAAATTTTAGAAGAAGTAAAGAGAAGATGAAAACACTCATTGATAAATGGTAATGGCGGTATATGATGATTGTGCTATGAACTTGAAATAGGTTGATGTTAAACTTCCTTTCTGCTGTCACTAGTGAGACGCTGTCATGATTAAATAAATACTGTACATAAATATTATTATATTTTTTATTTCTTACTATATATGTATGTATATATATACATATATATATATATATATATATATATATATATATATATTACTTTTGTTAGTTACTTTTAATCTTAATGAATGTACGCCACCAACTGCCCTTGGTTGCCTGGAAGAAAGGCCGCCAATTGTACCCTATATTGTTTTGTACCTTACATTATTGTTTATTTTAATTTGGTGTACAATAAAGAGTTTTCTATTCTATTCTAGGTTTATGAATAAATAAAAATCTTGCTTACCAAGACCCAAATTTGTGCTGCATCCGATGTTTTTTGATTATATGTTTTTTGATGATTTTGATCTAGCATGACTTCCTACTTAACTTTGATATAGGATCTACGTACTTTCAACACCATAATATTATCGCAATTAACGTCCTTGTTTCATCATCATCAGCAAAGTATCATCATCTTCCACAGCATTTTTCATTTATGTAAGATTGACGCAAATATTTCTTTCATTCCTTTATTTCTGTTAAATCTACATTCACTATTATGCTATTCCTACTTTCGTGCATTGAGTTTAATTTCATAAAAACTTTTTCAGTTTACAATTAAAAACATAATTTTCTGTTCGAAATTTAATAATGTTTATTCGATGCGAAAGCCCAGAGCATACGTTTTCACGAAAATTAAGTCTTTTGTTTGTTCTGGCCATTGATATAATGAAGTATGAAAAATTAATCCCGTACCAAGCCGGTAGTTATTATCGCAGCAAAAAAAATATTCATGAAAAACATTGACGATAGGTAATTTGCTAAAGCGAAAATTGCATTATTTGAGAGAATCGACTTGATTATCCGGAGGCCGTTTAAAGTAGGTCTGCTGATGATAATATTATAATTATTCTTTATAAAGGCTTGAACGGATAATTGGTAACGCTAGTGTCTGTATGATGGTCACGTTCTTTCTTATATCGATAATCTGTAGCGTGAATGAGATAGTATATAATGCAGTCAAGTTATATTCTTTTATTTTCCAAGCTGAAATGGCAGTGGGACAAAGGATTTGTAATCGTTGGGGTAGACGTGTTCTTGAGTGGAGACCTCGGCAAACGTAGTGTAGGACGCCTTGCAGCTAGGTGGAGCTACGATATACGTAAGGCGGCTGGCATCGGTTGGAAGAGAACACCAAAAAATCCGTGGTTAGTGGCGTGACTTGAGAGAGACCTATATCCAGCACTGCATTGATGAGGGCTGATGAAGTGATGCTTGTGTCCATAACCGATCTTAAACACTCTTTAGACTTTTTACTACCGAACGAATTATAAATCAGCCTATACTGTCCCACTGCTGGGCAAAGGCCATCTCGCACTAATCGAGGTAAGTGAAATTAGGTTATACCCCACACGCGGACCCAGTGCGGATTGGTGGAGGTAGGTTTGTGGCCACCTGCTGTTGAAACTTATCAAGCTACCTATGAGACTTCCAACTTGACTTAACAACTACCATATGAAGTTGTAACCGAAACCAACGGCTAAACTTGCCTTCCAAAGCACGGAGATGCTTGAATATGAAATGCCACAAATGGTCAATGATCTCAGACCTACCGACTCGAAAGCTGCTTATGGGGCTACCGCAAAAAAAAAGACGTGTTTTTGTACTATCACTAGCACTTCAAGAAATGCATGGAATCAAGACTCAATATTACGAAATTTGATTTTTAAATGTATATTTAAGAATCTGGTAAAAGGAATACACGATTTAATGAACGTTTCTCGGTAGAAGAAATCTAAAGTCATATCTACATTTACATTATTTTCTGATTACTACGCGAAATGCTTAAGATTTTTTCAATGAAATGCAACTTAAAACTATAGCAAATAATAATAGCAAAGTTTATGTAAAGCAGTTTTTTTTTATTTTATAATGTATTTGTTTAGAAAATTATAAAATTGGTTCTTGTACATACGTCGTTTATTCCGAGCGTGCGCTCAACATATCCGTTCCTTATTATTTTTTTGTAAAGTAATTGATTCATTGTCGCTCTCCCGCCTGATAAATAGTCGATCGCGGTTGGCCCTTAACCTAGGTGATCTCTAATAAAACCGTGGTCGAACAGCGAAGAAATGATTAATCAAAGTGGTAAAATATTAATTTGGCCTCTCCATTTTTGTTTTCGACAGCCTCGTTTATGTTTTTATTTTTTCAAAGATTCTTGAAATCAATAATTAATCTGCTGCCCCGAGGATAAATTATACTGATTTGAGGAAATTACGGATATTCTTATAAATTGTAACGAACCTTTGATACACTAAAAAACCTTGAAATGTATAAGGAATATGATAATATTATACTTAGTACTAGCTATTTTAGTGAAATCCTACTATTACACTGTCTCATTGTTTTAGTGGTGTATAAATGCGCGTTGCAATCACTAGGCCTTAGGGTCAAATCCTAGGTCGGCCAAACGTTGTTTTTCTATCAAAAAATCTAATCCTTCTAATTTTCTTCTTTCTTCTAATCCTAGCTCGGACGAAGTGTAATCCATACTTAATATTATAAATTTGAAAGTAGCTGTATCTGATTATTTCTCTGTTACCTTTACATGCCTGAATCGAAAAACAATTATTAAAATTTGGGGAAGAGATAAATTTACCCAGCAGAAGAACATAGGTGTAAACTGTGTGTAACTTAAGGTGTAAAATAGGGGATGAAAGTTTATATAAGAATATATAATATTTTTTTTAAGTAAGAGATATTTTAATCTATTGTTTAGCTTTTGGTGGTAAATAAAGAATTACATATTTCAGCGTTCTCGTGTAATCATCTCTCAGCGGTTTTAATTGTAGGTATATCGAAAAGAGTCTGCTCGTGACATTGCTGCATCATGGCACTGCCGAAAGACCAGCGCAGCAACGATTTTCTATCTCCCTTCTTCTCAAATGGTACAATATTGCATGACAGTTTGTACGGGGAATCCATCAGTTTTTAAGTTAGGGATATGAAAATTTATAATAAGACTTTTGGTAACAAATAATAACTAAGTAATTCAGTTATTTTTACAGAATTATTCTTCAAGTGAGTAAAATAGTGAATGAAAGTCTGATTAAAATGGATATACAACAATTTTGTAGTTGTATAAAACGATCATTTTATAAATCAGACAACATTTGTAAGTTCTATTAAAACTAATTTGGAGGCTTCTAAGATGAACATACAATGTGTATAAAACAAGAAAAATATAAAAGTATCGTCTAAAAATATTCGCCGGAAAATTAGACGAATGGTGTAGTGGCTACTGATAAGAGAATTATTTCAAATGGAAACTAATTATTTCATATCTAACAGTTCTTATTTCGATTGGTATGCGTCCCTGCGATGTAACTAGAGTTGTCGTTTAATTAGTAGAGTTTTCCTGTTATGTGTATATGTTACAGACGGTTCTTGAAACACAGGAAATACTTCTAAAGCCAAGTATTCGATGGGGCACAAATGTTCCGCAACACTGGTTCACCGGAGACTTCCAATTCCAATTATAACCTACGGCTCCATCGCTAACCTATGATTCTGCCAGTGCCAAGTTTGGCAAATGAATATTTAAAAAAATACAAATAAACGGTAGAAGCAAGAATTTAGCGGTGAATTTATCTAAACACCAAATTAACTTGGGCAATAAAAAAAACGGATTGCGGCAGAGTTAAAATAAGACAAAGTAAAAAAAAGAAGATGTAATAAATACTTATGAACTGTTTCATAAGTATTTATTACATCTTCTTTTTTTTTATAAAAACCAATATTAGCTAATTAACGGCGAATGCGCCAAAGACAGCATCATATATGGGATGTTTACCGAAGGTAGTCTAAAGTCACTTGAAAAATCTGGCAACATCTCATGACTTTTCCCTTGTCGCCGTATCGCTTTTGCTAAAGAACAAAGAGCGTAGCACAAAGAGATTAACTTTAATGTAAAGCTAGCGAGTAATCGTGCTGTCATGTTCACATTATTTAAATTTATAGTGTGACAAGGATGGCATATAAACTCGCTAGCGTCGCGATTATGTTAATATTTTCGTGCGAGGCCCGCGGATATCACAGAGTATAGATGTGTGTTGCGCATTATGCTGAGTATTTTATATTTTTTTGCTGCGTACGGTCAGAAACATAAGTCGCTTAGCATTCTTAGATTTTCAAACTACTTGTATGCTTTTGTTATGCATCAAACACATAGTTGATCTACATTACGTTATTAAGTCATAGCGACTAGTCGCCATGACTCATTAACGTAACAAACTAAACAAAAATATAAAATGTGTATAGGGTTAACACTCCAGCATAATAACTCTTTTATATAAGCTTTTCTAGATTTTCTACTTATACCCACCCTTTATACCCACTTCAGAAACGTCTCAGCGGCTAACAAAGTAATTCACATCAGGACTTCACCCCCAAGGAGTTCGTGTGTTGATCATTTATGAACTTTTTGGTTTTAGGTGTAAACGTCTTGAATAACCTATTTAGATTAGTTCACTTGCAGTGGATTTGATTTTGTTATAAGACTTTTTTTTATCCAATGGCGTATAATGCAAGTAGGATCCAACCGAACGTCGACTTTTTGGCCCACGCCGTAGCGGAAGCCGATTAATAGGCCATCCCCAAAACCTTCGACCGAAACCGAAGCCGAAGGTTTTATAGCCCTAAACAATTGTGGTTCATGATTGGCTAAATTTTTAAACAGTTATATTAACTGTATTAACTAACTTGTTTTGTTTTGATTTGGTCATTTATTGGCAACGGCGGCCGGCCGGTGCAACCCAATGTGACCCCTGTCCCCCGCTCGTCGCCTTTTTCGTGGCGCTTTCGCACATTTGTATGTCGTAAATAGTGATAGATCGTTCAATGCTTGCTAGAAACTTTCGGCTTCGGCCAAAACTTCGGCCCATTTGGCCCTGAAGCCGAAGTTTTGCCAAAGCTGAAGGTTCGGTCAGATTCTACTGATCAGTGACAAAGTGTGTTTTCTGTGGAAAAAGCCTCAATATATGTCTGGACACCACCACCATCCACCATCGTAAAATATAATCAAATAGGAAGCAACCCTATTGCCATTATACCGGTATCAGTTTTAGACTTCAGAAAGCGACTGACATTTTAATAGATAAAGCATTCTTTGATTAGGTCTTTTCTTCCCAAAAGATTTTCAGTTCCTTGTAAGGAAAATTGAGGTACATAGGACTATTTCATTAAAACTAGGACTATTTCATTAAAACTTATTAGTTCATTCAAAAATCTCCAGCGGTGGCCCCTTTAGAATTGACTCGTGCTTTTAAGCCCCGTGCAGCATGGCTGGTAACTTTGTCTGATCTAGGACACCTTGATCGCCACTCGCATTAGACCTACGTCGTAGTTACTGGGAAAATTGGAGATTAAATTGAGCAGAGTGGTTATCCTAACTTTACATACTGGCACTTCCCTGCACACTACCGAGTTGACTGTATGTAAATACTCCGGCCCAGACAGACCGAGCATGGTCTTACTTGATTTAAGCAACAAACAATTTTATGACGACAGTTTTGTGAGCGCCTACTGTTGAAACTTATTAAGTCACCTTCAGCTTCCAACTTGCCTTGAGAATTACCAGAATCAAGGATAAGTGTGCTTTCCGAAGCACAGAGATGCTGGAATCTAAAAATATCACAAACGGCCACCCATCACAGGAGTGGATTGCAGTGCTTGTCCAGAGGCAACCAATGCAGTCTAAACCACGTATACAAAAACTAAACCAAACTGGCTCAGCTGTTATGCTTGAGCCGTGCTCAGCTGAGCAGGGCTATCGAACATGGCTCACAAGCTATGACCCGAGGCGGCTATCGACAGAGGTAAGTAGCTCAAGCCACGTCCACTCCGGCCGAAGCAAATTGGCTCGCTAGTTGTGCTCAAGCCGTGCTCAATTGAGTTCGACGAGCTAGGAGCTCGAGCGTGGCTCGCGGGCCAACTCTAACGGTAACGAATGATTGTAACAACCCAACCATATCCATCCACACCAGCCGAGACTATTAGCTCTACGGTTGTGCTCGAGCCGTGCTCAGTCGTTTTGGACCCGACTAATTAGGCTTACGGAAGGTTTATGTACTTAATTTCGGTAACAAACAATTAATTAACGCATTACGAATATAGTACACTAACAAGCTGGTTTTAATTAGCAAAGCAAGCGGAAGCATATGCTAATTTCTAGCCGTAATAATTTTATAGGAGCTTGTATGCTGTGTTCAGTGGATTTATTACCTAATTATTGGAACAGAATATTATATGACAAGAACAGGATTTTAGGTAAGTAATATTTATGCACCTTTTCATAGCAAAAACTGGTTTCAGTTCGGTACTAATTAAAAAACTTCAAATTTCTTAGTGGCAGAGGATCTATCATCTATCTATATTAACACGCCAAATTGCTTGCAGAGTTAATACAAAATAAAAAATATGTATCGAGAACAAGTCAGGTCTTCTCTCATGAACTAATTATTTGGTGCATGGCAAAAAGGGGCACCGGCCCGGCCTCGTGGAGACCCTGAAGCCGCTTTAGAGTGTGGATGGCCACCATGTTTAACCTACATAGAGTTTAAGAAACAGTTATGTGATAACTTTTACTAACGGTACTTATATACGCGGTGAAATTTTAATTACTTACTTTTATTTTATTATTAATAATGAGCAGTATGCATTGAATACGCTAAGCTGGGCTTACGCTCTAAGACGATAAGCTAAAATTGCACTGTATATAACTAAGAACCAGTATCACTAAACATTGTGATAATAGTTCTTATTTATATACTTTGAAAGTGGAGATTCCACCGTATAGTATGTGAGTACCAAATAAGCAAGTCAGCGGTTACAATGTAGGTGCAGTCAGATTCATTTGCATCTCATTTGAGTGCCAAGTTCTTGTCTGCGTTCAGCAACGGCGAAATTAGCGGACATTACATGGTTTGAGGAACAGTTTATAGCGCTGCTTGGGAGTGCTGCCAATACTTGGCATAAGTTACCTATACTTACTTGTGGCTTTTGAGGTGCTTCTTACTGTAGGGTGTAGGAAGGACGAGGATAAAAAACAGATACTGCTATATTCAATATATTATGAACTGAGGACCTACACTAGTTGCAGTTATGTTTCTGATTCCGCAATCAATAGTCTTGCTTTGACCACGTGACTTAGAAAGAAGAAATTAAAATATTAATGCAACCACAACACAAGATTTAATCGTAGACTCATGGATATGTGCATTCTCCCCATCCTCACCTACGGCGCACAGACTTGGTCTTTGACCAAGACGATTCATGACGCGAATTGGTGACGCAGGTCAAAAAGCCGCGAAGCTTAAGTTGAACTGGGTCGGACATGTCTGCTGCATGGCAAACGACCAATGGACTAAAATAACTGACTGGGCCTCACATAATAAGAAAAGGCAACACGATAGGCCAAGACAGCGATAGCGGGATCCACTGGATGCACTTTTTTAAGAACTGGCCTGAGATGACAAATAACAGGGGAGAGTGGAAAAAGCGGAGTGAGGCCTTAGCCTAGTAGTGGTGCTATAATGGCTTTTAATACTATTAATAATAATAACAACACAAGTACAGTGTCAATAACAAACATATCTGTAAATATCAGAGGTAATATGGCGTTGAACAGGATGCTGCCTCAGCATACCTGCCTGTACCATAATATTTTGATACAGTGCAGCACTGGTACTCTGGCAGCACCTTACTTGACTTGACTTCACTTCGCCTAGGCTAGGTCGCTACGGTCACTGTATCGAATTGATATAATGAAAATATAAGACAGTTTAGAGAACTTTATTACTCATAAAGAACCTTAACATTCACTTAGAATATGAGCAATGAACAATTACAATAAAGATAAGAAAAAAGTAGTTTGGTGTGAGAGTTTAGTTGAGTCTTACAATTAATAAAAAAAATAAAAAAATGATCCCTACAAAAAATGCACACATGTTGCATTAATATTGTGGATGGGAGCTATTTTATTGTATTATTGTAACTCTTTATTATATTATTAAAGGTTATACAACCTTCCGGTATTTAAGTTATTCTTAAATAAATGAAGATGGATGTATTAAAACAATTGGAGCACGATTTCTTTAATCTTGAGATAAAATACGTGTATATACACTGTTTGTTGCTCTTTCTCCCTTACACGGCGAAGTGAGATTACAGTCATACATAGCTAGAAACATTGCGGCAACCCTTTGTTATACGTTAACAGTAAAATCATATATTTTAAAGTGACTACTATCACTAAGCAAACTTTACAAGAAATGAAAAATAGTTATTCAAATATTCAATTCAATATGCTAATATAAAACCTTTTGATTGGATTAGTCACGGACATTTTATATATAATATTGGATTAGTTGCAGAATTCATAAAATAAATATAAATGACCAGGAAGTGTAAATAGCCCTCTTTCAATAGACGCTCCTAACTTGTAGGCACTTTGGTAAACACAGCTGTTTTGCCGACTTGGTCTAGTAGTAGAACTGAACTCTGTATTTTAAAATGTGTATTACTTGCGATGGAGAAAATGATTTTATTTCCAAGAGAACGTAACCATGACCAAATAAACGGTGTCTTATCTGCAGGGCGAGCGTGTATAAGACAAACTGTGAGAGTGGAGGAAGCCAGAGAGGTATGTAAGGAAAGAACCTAATGGAACTCTGTACCCTCTGCCTAGAGATAAATAGAACATAATCAGATTTTGAAACGTAAAAAGGTAAACCATGAGATTTAAGAATGTTGCTCGCAAAATATTTCGGTTAAATAAGAGCGCATAATGTAGTCCTATGCTGACGCGCCTAAGATGATAGGGCTCATGGAAATTTATGGAAATTTAAATAAAGTAATTAGAGTATTACGCGATTAAAATAGCTTATGTGTAATAACTTAAAGAATTAAATTAATGAATTGTTTCCTCAAATAAAATTTACAACTAAAAGAATATGAATTGTATTAAAAAAAAAAACATATTTGATTAAAAAGCTTAGCCATACGGATGCTATATAATTAATTTGGACTTAAATTGGCTTGGTGTATACATTTTGATAATGTTTGTGTTTGATATTACTAAATTCTCAACTTCTGATCTGATTTAAAAATTAATAATTTCAAGAAATAGATATGTTATTTTAATTGAGAAATTTAATGATACTATGAATTTTGCATGCTAGACAATGGTAAAACATGTAGATCATCTTTATATAACTAAAACCACAATAATTATTGTGCACCATGTTTTCAGCAAAATAAAAGTCTACTCTATTCTATTCCAAGTCTTAAGCTTTATAATAAAATTTCTGGAGCTCCGGATTCAAGTGACTTCAAAACACACGTGTATCAAATATGTTTCGATAGGACTCACACACTTGAACTGTAAGTTATTAGCAGTTAGACTGGAGCACGAATTTAATAACTACTGCTTCTATATTATCATGCCAGAACCCTTGCGGGGTAGGCAGAGAGTACAAGTTCCAACAGGTTATTACACACAGTTATTACAGACCTCTCGAGCTTCCTCCACTCTCATAGTACGAATTTAATTGTCTAATAAATAAGCACTGTCACACCTATATTACCTAAGCGGGGATGGCAGAGGTGTAATGTGTGTACCCACTTTTCCGACGATGTCAGCTCCCATGTAATATGTACTGCTGGTTTTTTTTTTCTGACGGATTGTCCAACGTAGAATTCGAACCCAAGACATCGTGATCGCTACGCGCATTATTCATTACTTCACCAACGACATTAATTACCTAATACTAAATATTATTATTACCAACGTCGTCGTTATGCAGTTTGAATCCTTACAGCAAGAGTAGCTCAAATGAAAGTACCCTCAAAATACACGTGTAAAAATAATATAAATATTTGTTTAACAATAGGACTAACATACTAGCAGAACATTCGATATTTAAACTATAAGCTAGCCAGCCATTGTTAGCCAACCGTCGATATTAAAACGGAGCTTCAAAAATTCCCAACCGTTATCCTGATCAAAAATGATGCCGGTTCATAAAACCATCCAAAGTTTTAATACGTGACAGCCGAAAGCCATATTAGTTTTAGAGCTCCATTTTTATGAGTGGATTGGGCTGCATGATTGTTCTAATATGATTGCGAGACCTAGATACGTTTAAATGATAGTATGCAACATACTTTTTCTTTTTCTAAGGGTTGTAATACTGGGAGTAGTAATACCGGCGTCACATGTTATGATAATCAGGGTAGTAATGCCAGCCACACACGTAATGATAAATTTCAAATCTAATACAGTACACTGCAACATATAATTCAAGAAAAAAAAGGGAATTAAACAGAAGAAACAAGCCTTCTTAGTTTCTCACTGGATCTTCTCAGTGTAGGCTTTATTTCCATTCGGTAGTAGATTAATAAGAGTTAAAATTCGACAATTTGTAAGTGTCCCCGCAGAGTTTACACAAAAGAAATCATTATAGTTTGCGTTTAGTAAGTAGCAAAGTTTAAGAAATTGTACCCAACTAGTTACACAGCTAGCCAATTTGCAAGCATTTTGTACGTCTATTCTCTTTAACGCCTTCTTCTGACCTCATGGCTTATCATTCATAGTTTCATCAGTTCATAGTACATTTTAGCGTTTTCTATTAGCGTCAACGACTGTAGAAGATTTATGTTTGCACCCAAGTGGACGTCTTACAGTCGTTGACGTTAATAAAAAACGAAAAAATGTATGGGAATGACTACAACGAAAATTCACGTGGTCAAACCAACGCGAAATCGATAGCAACAAGAGAATTATAACTTAAAAGCATTTTTAAAACAAGCTTTTATACCAAATAATTTCTTGCCTAGTTGAGGAGTTCCTTCCGGCTCCATCATCAGACCTTGGGCACCATATGGGTCCTAAGAACTCGTCAAGACAAATCCAATAAGCGCAAACACGGTGAAGTTATATTGAGTAGTCTGATGGTTCCATTGGCCACATTTTGCCTTCATCATCCGACCCTGAACACTATCGGGTTGTAAAGTACTCGTCAATACCAATCTAACAAGTCTAAACTGGGGGGTTGTTCCTATGGCCAACTTCCGACACCATCATCAGACCAGCTCCATGGTACCGTATTATTATTGCATTGTCATCGACTTTACATAAGTATGTAAATTTCAGCTCAATTGGATACTCGCAAGTGCTTAAAAAATAATCACAATATTTGAACCGGAAAGACAGACAGACTGATATACGAACATTGCAAATTAAGTAAAAGCTTGTAAAAAGAAAGCGTTTTCCACTTGACTAGACTCTTCAAACCGAAAGTTAGCTATGTCGATGCATATAGAGGGCTATACGTTTATGTTTATCCAGTTAATTAGTAGTATAACAAGGATGGCATCTCAACTCGCTATCTCTCTCAACTCGCATCCCGTAACGTCAAACTTCACAAAGCAGTATTCAGTACTGAGCTGTAACTGCACTCTACGTGAGTGTATATGGGTTGTATGATTACGATATTAAGATTTCCAGCTGCTTATGCGTACTGTGTACAGATTTACACAAGTTTATGGTAACGCGTGTGGCCTGCTTTAAAGTAGGGATTCTGAGAAGTAGGTAGTTTATCGTATTCCAGATATTTTTTAAGTCATCGGCAAGTTTTATGTTGGTAGCGAGTAAGATCTAATAGAGATGAATGATTGGGCAGTTTTACAGGAGCTGCGTTCTAGTAGTTTTATTCGCTATTAAGAATTAGTCATCAGGACAGGGAGCAAGAAATCTAGCGTCGTGCTTAAAATATTTCTTAGCTATGTCCTTTTGAGTATAGTTCAGTTAAGTCTTTTATGGAGGTATTATAATCAAGCTTTGTGCTTCATTGCAAGAGTTACTAGTGTACTGGTAAAAATAGAGGATTAAAAGTAGTTAAGTACGACATCGCGATCGAACTAGTCATTTACCCATTGACACAAAAAGAAGTGGAAGAAGTTAAGTGCTCTTCTTTAAGGTTAAATATTGCACGTTTTATATAACTTGATTGAGTAATAAAGTGAACCAAATAGTCCATAAAATAAAATATCGCAATATTGCTTTGTTCAATGACGGCACCATTTTTGAAACTGTATTGGATAGCAAATATTTGTGCCAATCAATTCAACAAACGTATTTCGAAGCCAATGTTGGTCAGCCAACGGGATATCCGCCACATATGCAGTTTTAGATGAGAATTGGCAAATTCAACGAAAGCATCCGGCTTGTTGGGCTATTTATTTAAACAAAGCAGCTATAATTTTTATCATGTGAAGCTTAGGTGTTACAGTTTAAGCGTTGCCGTTATATACTTAAGGTATAAATTTCAGCAATGGCATATTTCTCCGCATAATCATTGCAACAGTAACATACAGAGAATTTTGGATAGGACTCCGAAATTCTGTATGCTACTTTATAGAGGCGCAAAAGCAGAATAAATAGAATATAAAATAAAACTACTTTTTCGGATTTTATCGCGGTTTATTTTGATTTTTAAGTTCCCGACGTTTCGAGTGCTTTGCAGCACCCATGGTCACGGGAAGGACTGAGGTGGTAGACGTCCAAAAGGCCCAGATAAGTTCCAGAAACAGGTGGCCACAAACTGGCCTCCATTAAACCGCACTGTTTCCACATGGAGGAGTGTTATTCTTTCTCACATGTGAGAGAAGACCTTTTCCCAGTAATTGGGCAGTATAGGCTGATTTATAAAACAACTAGCTTCTGCCCGCGACTTCGTCCGCGTTGATTTTAGACAGGAATCTAACATTTTTTCGAGATAATAGTACCTTATGTGGTAATCTAAGTGGCAGACTATCTGTGTCCTGTCGTTTTTGCGTGATTGAGTAACAAACATCCAGACATCACATTTGCAATATTAGTAGGATAAAGTTCATATAATTACTAGCTGTACCCACGCCTGCGCACACGTTTATTTTGGAATGTATTTTGTAATGTCTTTATAAAATAGCCTGTATAATATTTTGATGTATGATGTATTCTGGATAAATGCGGTGGAAATGCGAGCTCTGCGGAAGATGTGCGGAGTGAAGCTGACCGACCGTATTCGCAACAGCGTAGTAAGAAAGCAAATAGGTATGAAAGAGAGTATCGGTGTAAAGATGAGAAAGGGTATGCTCCGTTGGTTCGGGCATATAGAAAGAATGTCCGAAGAAAGAATGACAAAACAGATATACAATGCGAAAGTGGAAGGATGTAGGTACCGGGGAAGACCTAGACTATCTTACCATGACCGAATAGACCGGGTATTATCTGATGGACAAGTCAGGAGTCTCCGTAACCGGCGAGCGTGTATGAGAGTAGAGGAAGCCAGAGAGGTATGTAAGGAAAGAGCCTGTTGGAACTCTGTACTCTCTGCCTACCCCGTAAGGGATCTGGGGATATATATAGATAGATAGATAGATGTATTGTGATGTAAGCTTTATTGCTGTACCGTGTCATCAAAAACCGTTCAATAGTTAAATCTATTTAACCCACTCGAGTAAAGTCTGTAGTAGACTTATCGACACTCAAAGTTTAGTAGTAAGTCTTTGTACGAATTTTGCCATAATTATCCGATGGTTTTACTAGCCAGTTTTAATTGTCGAGTAACGCTAATCGTGAAATAACTAACCAGCACTTTACTCATGGTTAATAGGGGCCATGCATCCTCACAAACTTCGCGTTTATAATCCTACTAAATTATAAAAGTGAAAGTTTAAATGTTTGTTATTCAAACACGCAAAAACGGCTGAATGGATAAATAAAATGTGGCACAAAGATAGTTTATTACTTGGATTAGCACATAAGATACTTTTTATCCCGGAAAAATGTAAGTTTACTGTCTAAAGTCAACACGAACTAGAACAGAAACTAGAACTGATATATTTTGATTAATAACGCTAAATATAGATTAAATCATCGATACGACTCAAACAAAAATATGGATATATCTACTAAACATAGCTGTTTCACTTTTCAAAATAAAACGTTCAGTTAACTCGATACACAGTTTTGATTGGTAGCCCTGGGGCGTATACGATTGGTTTTCGATAATCAAATTTTAAATTTATGGAATGGTACAAATAAATCTACTTTCCAGTGAGCGTGTATGAGACGAACTATGAGAGTAAAGGAAGCCAGAGAGGTCTGTAAGGAAAGAACCTTTGCAACTCTGTGCTCTCTACCTATTCCGCAAAGGTAAACCTTAAGGTTTACGGTAAGGTAAACCTTACCGTCGTGACGATATAGTTAGATAGAAACCTATTTTCAGCGATAAATTAAATACTTTGTTACTGGAAGCATGCATTACTTTTTTTTTCAAGCGGGTAGTAGTCGGAACAATGTGGCACTAGTAATATAACTACAAAGGTGTTACTTTTAATTAGGAGGCGTAAGGTAAATATGTGGTCACAGAATACTACAGAATATCTTAAGTTACAACTCTTTTTTATTCAGGACTGTTCAGCGATTGACCTTTACCAGCCCTGTGTAGGGGCCTATGGGACTATGGGGCCGAAGATATAACTTGCTGACTCGGTAATAGCTTATTTATTCCAAACTTAAAATTCTCCGTTATCTCTTTCCAGAAACACAGACGGCTGGAGTGAATTCCTTTCTTTCATCATTTCAGCCTATACTTGTCCAGTACTGAACATAGACCCCCCTAATCGCTCTCCAGCGGAACCCGTCCGATGCCACCTGCATTCAACGATCTTTTGGGAGTCTCACAAGATCGTCGGTGCATCTGGTTGGCGGCCGTCTCACGCTGCACTTGCCAAAACGTGGTCTCCACTCTAGAATATTTCTGCTCCAACGCCCGTCCGATCTTCGCGCTATTTGGCCCGCCCATTGACACTTCAGCTTACTAATCCTATGGAATATGTCGGTGACCACGGTTTTTCTACAAATCTTCTCATTCCCTTCCTTAAGGCCACAGAAATCGTAATAATTAAACTCTAGAAGTGAACACTGCCTCGTTGGTGTAGTAGCAAAATGCATCGCTTTGTGATCACGAGATCCTGGGATAAAATATCAGGTCGGACAAATGTAGTTCTTTTATCGAAAAATTCCCAGTATCAGTCCGGGCTCTGGAATTGTTTCCGGTATATGGCAATAGGCTCGCCCTATATTACATGGGACCTAACATCGTCGGCTAAAATATGGGTGTGCGCAGTACACCTCTACCACCCTCTTTTATAGAATGTATATAGGAAATCAATTTATCCAGAGGCCCATCTCAGAAAAAAATATTTTAAGCATGTTTGTCGCGTACGCACATGTTGATTTATTTCGTTTGCACACATCCGGGGTTCTTTGTATATTGGTTTAGGATGAGGAAAATAGTTACTGTCACTGCCTGATTTCATTCAACCAATAGATGCCTTTATTTTGAAATCACAACATTAGCAGCTGGGATAAAAATTGCAAATGTATTTGTAGCTAGTAACATTTTTTAATATTTTTAGAGATAGGTTTTTGTTATGTTTGGGAATGCAATTAAACAACCGCCTTGGGTAGTGACTTGTTTATTACTGACTTCGAACAGCTGACGCTGTCGCATGCAAGCGGCCGGGTGCATCTATAGGTATGTATACGTACGTTTGTTTCAGTCTCGTTAGGCAGTGAATTGTTTTCCTGTTGCACCATCGGCTGCCGTTCGTCCTCCTCACTGATTTCGGGGAGAATATTTTCATCACAGTTCGTGTAGGGCACATGCCCTACACGAGCTTCATTCCGAATGCATCCAGTTCATTACATAATGAACTGGATGCATTCGGAATGAAGCTACGATAGTAATTGACTACGCCTAAAAACGTTTCACGTCAGTAACGTTTTGGGAGCGAGGCGCTTGCATGATTGCATCGACCTTTCTATTACAAGCTCTCAATCCATTTTTATCTATAATAAAACCTAAGTACGTTACGCTATTCTGAAAAAAGGCACATTTATCCTTTTGTAACTTAAGTCCTGCGTCCTTTAACCTTTTTAAAACTTCACGAATCCTAAAGAGGTGTGCTTTCCAACAAGAAACTGTGATACAGATATCATCAAGCCAACAGCTAACACCCTCTATGTTTGATAGCAATGTTTCCATTGTACGTTAGAAAATAGCCAGTGCGTTTGCCAAGCCGTACACTAGGTGCGTATATTTATATAATCCCTTATGTGTTGTGATGGTTGTGAGTTTTTGTGAGGTTTCGACGGTAAAAATTGGTTATACGCATTACTGAGGGCTATTTTTGTGAAATAAACACCTCCATCCAATTTAGAAAAGACTTCTTCTATACGCGGCACAGGGTATTTATCAATCTGCAAATCTTTATTGAGAGTTACCGAAAAATCGCCAGCTATCTATGTCGGGTAGGTTGAAAACTAACCACATTGTTCCCTATAATTTTAATTAAATAAAATTAATTATAAGTTGTTTGCAGTGTTATAAATAGTATGAAGTGGTAGATAAAGTTACCTGCTAGTGGAAAGTGCAAATATCCATAATCTAATTATCCTTAACACTAAGTTTCACACTCAAGCACACTTCTTATAACCTCAAAACATCAATATGGAGGCTCTGCAACACACCATCGAGGGATTGGCATCTGTCTTTCATTCCAAGATGGCACAATTCGATTCCAAGTTGGAAAAGGCAGCTTCGGCAGGTATCAAGCCAGACACTGTGGCAGCAGATTTCACAGAGTTTAGGTCCTTCATAGTTGAAGCGCTGGGCAATCTGCAGCGGCAGGTAGCACTGTTAGCGCAGGCCTATGAACGCCTAGAGATGAGGAGCCGTCGCAAAATGCTGCTAGTACATGGAGTGGCAGAGAAGAAGGACGAATCCCCATTAAATATTCTGTTGGATATCGCTTCCAAACATCTTGACACTGGAGATCTCAGACCCGATGTCAGCCGCTGTCACCGTATTGGTAGGCCCAACTCCAATAAGCCGAGGCCGCTTCTAATTAAGTTTCGCGACCTTAATATGCGAAACCGGGTATGGTTTGCCAAGACCGGTTTAAAGGGTACTGGTTTAACCTTGTCCGAGTTCTTAACAAAGGAGCGGCACGCTGTGTTTATGGAAGCTCGGAGACGTCATGGCGTGGCTAATTGCTGGACGAGGGACGGCACCGTGGTTGTGGCTGAGCCGGGGGGTAAACGGCACCAATTCCGCACTTTCGCTGAGCTTGATGCTGTCCCGTGTATGATTCCTCCTGAAGACGGAAGCGGTCCTTCTTCTAGTAAAGACAAACGCAGTGTACGTACAAAGCCCCGTGCTAAAAAAACATAATTTGGTTGGTCTTTGGGTGCCTATTTGTTTTTGATAATCAATGTTTGTATTTACTTTTTGTACCCACTGTATTGTTTCAAAACTATATACCTATATAACATACAGAACAGATAATATAACAGGACTAGAGGTTATTTATGCTCCGCCTAATACAGCGGAACACCTCTTCATTGAAGTTACTTTAAATCATCACAAAGTCCTTCTGGGGGTTTATTATTGCCCCTCTCTTCATATTAATTTCTTTTCTTCTTTTGAAAGCCTCCTAGAAGACCTTACCCCGTCATATGTACACTCTATCATTATGGGCGACTTCAACACTTGTTTACCCAAGAATGATTCCCGGGCTCGTAATCTGAAAGGTTTAGTAGATTCTAGTAATATGCATATTCTCCCACTTACAGCAACTCATCATGCCCCAAACTCTACTCCTTCCCTATTAGACTTAATTATAGTCTCTTCTCTTGAACATGTTGTCAAATGTGGCCAATATAGTGCTGATGCTTTCTCCTATCATGATTTAATATTTCTATCTTACAAGATTCGTCCGCCTAGAACTAAACCAAAGACTTTTCTGCAGTGCAATTTTGGTGCAATGAACCTTGATCATCTCCAAGAAGATACAGGCAAAGTCAACTGGTCTGTGGTTGAGCAGGAGGAAACGGTTAACAATAAGATTGCTATGTTCAATATACTACTCACAGAACTTTTTGATATACATGCTCCTATCCGTGAAGTTAAAATGAGGCATCTTCCTGCTCCTTGGCTTACTGAAGACATCAAGGTTCTCATAGATAAGAAGAATCGAGCTAAGTCGAGATACAAGGTTGATTCCAGGGATAAGTACCGGGACAAATATCATCGGGCTAGGAACCGATGTAACACAGCTTGCAGGGATGCACAGAGGCGTCACATCCATCGCTCTGTTGAAAACGGTGATCCCGCTAAAGTCTGGAGGTTCCTTCGGACCTTAGGAGTAGGTAAATCTCCACAAGATGCTGCATTAAGTGACATCGATATGAACCAACTTAACCAGCATTTCTCTAAGTCGTCAGTTTTGGATGATACTATTAAAGGTAACACGCTTCATCTACTTAATGCACAGATTGCCCCTGATTATCCTTCATTTTTATTCACAACGGTTTCTGAACATGATGTTAAAAATAGTATTCTTTCCATTACTTCAAATGCCGTCGGAAATGACAGTATTAGTCGTAATATGATCATACCTATTCTTGACTCCTTATGCCCCATTATCACTCATATCCTTAATTCTTCCATCACGACTGGTGTCTTTCCTAATTGCTGGAAGGACGCTCAAGTGACTCCCTTACCAAAAAAGGCTAACCCTGGATCCTTCTCAGACTACCGTCCAATCTCTATTCTCCCTTTCCTATCTAAAGTTCTTGAACGACTCATTCAGAATCAGTTTAGTCGGTTCTTGAATGATCATAATATCCTTGACCCATATCAATCTGGTTTTCACCCTGGTCATAGTACGACTACTGCATTAGTAAACATCTCTGACGACATTCGGCTTGGTATGGAAAATCAGCAGCTAACTGTTCTTACTCTTCTTGATTTCAGTAATGCGTTTAACACAGTCGATCATGATATCTTGCTTGCTACGCTGCGTTCCCTTAATGTTTCTCCTTTGGCGATCGACTGGTTCCGTAGCTATCTGTCTGGGCGTCGGCAACGTATTCGCATAGACGATACTTTTTCCTCTTGGTGTGAAGTTTCCGCCGGCGTACCGCAAGGGGGTGTGCTATCTCCGCTGCTTTTTGCAGTCTTTATCAACTCAATTACCAATGAGTTAACGTCATCGTATCATCTTTATGCTGACGACTTACAAATATACTCGCAGGCTGCTTTTGATCATCTGTCGACTGCTATCCAAACTATAAATTGCGACCTAAATTCTATTAATTCTTGGAGTAAGTCACATGGCCTAGCAGTTAATCCGATCAAAACTCAAGTTATTGTGATAGGCAGCCCTTGGTATATGTCTCGAATTAACTTTGATCAACTTCCTGCGATTACGTTCGACGGGGTCCTTATTCCATACTGCGACAAGGTGAAAAATCTTGGGGTTATCTTTGACAACACTTTGTCGTGGAGACCGCAGGTTGCTGAGGTTAGCAGGAAGATTTTCGCTTCAGGAGCCTCACTTAGACGCCTACGTAATTTCTTGCCTGTCAATACTAAAATTGCGCTTGCACAATCCCTTCTGTTGCCTATTCTTGACTACGCTGATTCTTGCTACCTTGACCTGACAGTGGAGCTTCTTAATAAACTCGAAAGACTTCAGAATTATTGCATTCGTTTTATATTCGGCTTACGTAAATATGACCACGTATCCGAATTCCGTTCTCAACTTGAGTGGCTCCCTGTCCATCACCGTAGGAATATGCATGTACTATCACTACTCTATTCTATCTTATTTAACCCGTGCACTCCAATGTATCTTAAGGAACGTTTTTCCTTTCTCGCCACTACTCAGTCGCGTGAACTTCGTTCCTCTTCGACACTTCGCCTAACTATCCCTACCCATTCTTCTAACTTCTTTACTAATTCCTTCACTGTCCAAAGTATTCGTCTTTGGAACTCCTTACCTGATTCTATAAGGCGTGCTAAGTCCCGGGAAATATTTAAGCGGGATCTTAAAGCACATTTCCTGCAGACCTAACACCTTTAGCAAGTTCCCTTTTAATTTTAGTTTTTTACATTTGCTCGTATCTCTTTCGTTTCTCCTTTCCTTAATATTTATTTATTTCGTCATTCAGTTGCGTAATGTATAATAGGTTCTTTTTGTTTTATTTTACTTCTTTTTTATTTTTATGTTATTATATTCATTGTTGCACCTTACCCATTTCCATTTTTTTTTTAACATCTCTGTCCTCTACCTAAAGGTTGCCTGGAAGAAATCGCTTTAAGCGATAAGGCCGCCTTAGTGTACCAACATAACTATGTTCGATCTTGTTCCCTGTCATAATATTTTATGTGCAATAAAGTGTATTATTATTATTATTATTTTAATTTTACCACCCTTCAACTACCTTCAACTACCGGAATAATAGGAGTTGCATAATTGGAAAAGTTAACGGGAACCAATATACCTAAAGACACGTGCCTTTCCAGTTCTTCCTCTGCCCATCTCTTTAAGGCAAATAAAACTGATCGCGGCTTAAAAAATTTTGGCTGCGCCCCTTCCTTTAGTTTTAATTCAACTTGAAACTTATTAAAACATCCTAACTCTCCAGTAAATAAGTCTGAAAAATCCTCAGGTAATTATCGCACGTCAGTTGAGCAGAGGAGTCTTATTACAGGAAATATAGTTATTCATACAACATATATTTAAACCAAATTTAATAAAATCGCGGCCTAGCAACGGTGGGCCACCTTCTCTTACAACAACGATTTCTAAGTCTTTTTTCTGATTCATATATATAACATATATTAGCCATAAAATAACCTAAAAGGGACACTTTTTGCCCATTACACAAACATATTTGAACCACAATTTAGAAGCTTATTATTGGCAAAAAAATTTTGTAATATTTATCAGAAATTACAGTCCATCCAGCGCCGAAGTCTATTTCCATTTTTAAAGGAATTCCATTTACATAAACATCTGCAGTTAAGGGTGGGTACTTAACATACCTTAAGTTGAAAAGCCCGCATTCCTTACAGGCGCGGTCCTCATTTTAGTTTGACGGCAATGTGGCTTCTATATTATACACACGAGATTTCTTGGTTGTACACATCTTTTTGAGATGACCCTTAATACCGCACCTTTAACAACAATAATTTTTATAACAACACTTACTTGCCGCGTGATTTTTAAGGCCGCATACGTCACAAACACTTATTGGCTTCTGCTGCGATGTAAATCCTCGACCGCTGCTTACACGGTCAACAGATTCTTCCTTGACCCCAAGGACGCCGCTGCCTCTCGCTCCTGCTAGTGCAGCTGCACGAGCTTCCCGCGCGCAGGCCACCTATCGTGCTACCTCCAGCGCCTTAGCAAATGTTAACGTAGCTGCATCCTGTTCAAATAAGCGATCTCGTTCAGTTCCTGCGCTTAACCCTAGCACGAACTTATCGCGCATCACGGAGTCCAACGAACTGCCGAAATCACAGTGCACTGCTAGCCCCCTGATACGTGCCGCCCACGCCTCGATACTCTCCATGCTTCCTGATGGCTTCATAAAACTTTGCCCTGTTGGCGAAGGAACATCTTTTCGGTTTAAAATGTTTTGCAAGGACTTCAATTAACGTTTCATAGGTCACTTCTTCCGCTTCGCGCGGGTGAACTAAATTCCGCGCCAGGCGATATGTTTCATCTGATAGATGTGTCACCAGCACAGCTTTCTTTTTCTTCAAACTTATACCGTTTAAATGCAAGAACGTTTACTATAAAATATTTCCCAATCGTGAGAAATATGATTCTACTATCTGAGACATTTTTTTTTTCGCAAATGTGGGTATATACGTATACTCGTCGCTAGTGTTATGTTTGGGAATGCAATTATACAACCGCCTTGTGTAGTGACTTGTTTATTACTGACTTCGAACAGCTGACGCTGTCACATGCAAGCGACCGGGTGCATCTATAGGTATGTATACGTACCAGTTTTAAATGTAACAAAAAATTGTTACAGATTTATTTCCCAAGAGATGTGGTAAACGAGGATATTAGGTCCCCATAATACAGTGCAAGGTGCAAGCTATTGCCATTCTACCGGGTACAATTTTTTCTATAGAAAAATTACTTAACTAAACCGTTAAACGATGCCACGTTTTGAAAGGATAACAATATACTCCTACGACATAGGGACTAAGCACCTGGGTGAATTGTGAATGTGGTTGGCTTTTACCTACTATTACAGAGCAAGGCCTGAGAAATATTTACAATATGATATATGCGAGCTCTGCGGAATATGTGCGGAGTGAAGCTGACCGACCGGATTAGCAACAGCGTAGTAAGAAAGCGAGTATCGGTGTAAAGATGAGAAAGGGCATGCTCCGTTGGTTCGGGCATATAGAAAGAATGCCAGAGAAAAGAATGACAAAACAGATATACAATGTGAAAGTGGAAGGAGGCAGGTACCGGGGAAGACCTAGACTATCTTTCCACGACCAAATAAACCGAGTCTTATCTGAAGGAAAAGTCAAGAGTCTCCGTAATCGGCGAGCGTGTATGAGACGAACTATGAGAGTCGAGGAAGCCAGAGAGGTATGTAAGGAAAGAACCTGTTGGAACTCTGTACTCTCTGAAATAAAACTATTTTACGGATTTTATCGCGGTTTATTTTTATTTTTTAATTTTTTTTTATTTTTAGTACCCGACGTTTCGAGTGCTTTGCAGCACCCATGGTCACGCGAGGGACTGAGGTGTTAGACGTCCAATAGGCATAGTTGTTCACGGGGTACCCTCAAACTTCTTAATTATTTTTGTTGTTGTTGGTCCGATCTACGCAGAATGAGCTCACGGTGTCTTGAGGTCTTGCAGTGTTATGCTTGGTTTTGGATTTGATTATATTAATTACCGGATCCTAAGACGATGGAAGCACCCAGCCATCTTCTCTATTGAAATTAGGATGTTTTTTAATTTCAATAGCCTCGCGAACCATCCTTGGTAGGAATCGGTGTTCTTTCACGAGGATTTGTGGTCTATCAAATCTGATGTTATGGCGGGTGCGGTCAAGGACATGTTCACAGACTGCAGACTTCTTTGAGCGACGGTGTTGTAGGTCAGCTATGTGTTCTTTAACCCGAGTTTTTACCGGTCTTTTTGTTTGTCCTATATAAGAGAGACCACATTCACAATCAAGCTTGTAAACTCCTGCATCTTGTAGAGGGATGTGACACTTGACAGATGGTAAAAATTGACTGATCTTCTTCGGCGGCTTATAAAATGTTTTAATCGAAGCACGCTTCAAGATGTAGCCAATCTTGTCCGTGACTCCTCTCATGTAAGGTAGTACAGCAGGGAGACGCTCAACTGTGGCTGGCTGGATAAAGGAAATGCTACGGTCATTATGGATACGTCAGATTACAATGTGAAATGAAATGAAATGAAATGAAATGAAATGAATGAAATGAAATGAAATGAAATGAAATGAAATGAAAAAATGAAAATGAAAAATGTTTATTCAGCACAACATAGATAAAGGGGTTAAAAAAAAGAACAAAAACAAACAGACAAAGAATAAAATACAATAAGGTACTATTTTATGTATTGTTTACTACGGTGTGAGCTGTGCCGAAAGGTGTTTGGCTCAGCATGTGTTGGAGAGGGATTGGGGTCTCCTCCAACGCTGATTTTCAGCCAAACCCTTCTTCAAGTGGTTTTTACGTAAACATGGCTACCCTGAATGGTGACTTAATCGCACATACTATGTACACCCTTAATAAATATCGCATTTTCAATAAATAGAGGAAGACGGATGAAGAAATAAAGTACAATATAAGTAATAATATAAATAATACCATTAACAAATATTTTTACATTATTATTAGAATAAATAAATAAAAAAAAAACAAATTAAATAACATTTACAATGTATTCATTTATTATTAATAATATATTTCATTCGGTTATTAATAAAAAAGATACTGGTGCGTTAAGTGAGAGGGAGGCGTTTAAATCCCAAGAAACCGGTTCCTGGCGAGCGGCATTCCGGGCAGAGATTATTCCGGCGCATGTTTATCGCTCACAGCACTCGCATCGCTGGGTGCTTAAAATATGACACTTACACATTTCGTTATATTGGCAATTTCAAGTGAATGCCGAAAAACTTGTCTATTGTGTCATATCTTAGTAATACGTTTATTGTAATGTCAATGTCGTAATGTCAAAATACAAGAACTTTTATCGGATGAAAATACATACAAAAAGGTCAAGACAGACCCAACCACCAATATGTTAAAACAAACGAGTGATTTAATAAAGAAGTACTCGGAAACATTGAATCTGGACGTCAAATCGCTAATACCTTCGGGCGCAAAACCGCCACAGTTGTATGGGCTCCCAAAAATACATAAACTGAATGCTCCCCTACGTCCAATCGTTAGCCAAATCGACACACCAACCTACAGATTGGCTCAGCACGTAGCGAAAGTGCTCTCGGCACTCAAAGGACACACCAGAGCACATGTTAAGGATTCATACCATTTTGTTAGTGAGATCAAAAATCTACATCTTACTGACAATGAAACTATGGTCAGTTTCGATGTCCAGTCACTATTCACATGCCTACCTGTACAAGACTGTGTCGAAATTGTAGAAAGGAAACTAGCGGAGAACAACATGCCAGCGGAATACTTAGAACTATTGAGACACTGCCTTACATCTGGCTACTTATTGTGGAAGGAGCAGTTCTACAAGCAAGCATCTCCCATTGTTGCCGATATATTCATGGAAGACTTTGAGGAGACAGCCCCTCGTACCTCACCTGTAAAGCCAAGTTTCGACAAGCGGTACGTAGATGATACTTTCACAATATTACCATCTGACAAAATTCATGTATTCCTAAATCATCTTAACTCCATTAACCCAAAAATTCAGTTTACAATGGAGTTGGAGGCAAACAATTCCCTAGCTTTCCTAGATGTGTTAGTAATCCGTAACCCCAACAACACCTTAAGCCATACGGTTTATCGTAAAAAGACCCATACTGATAGGTACTTAAACGGTGAATCTCACCACCATCCAACACAGTTAGCTACCGGGGGTAAATCTTTGTTTCAGAGAGCACAAGGGATCTGTGACAAGAAACATCTGGCTGCCGAGCTTCAACATGTCAAGCAAGTCCTGCACGACAATAAGCTTCGAGTCCCACGCCAACGTCACAGTGACCGAGTAAAACCAGCCACAGTTGAGCGTCTCCCTGATGTACTACCTTACATGAGAGGAGTCACGGACAAGATTGGCTACATCTTGAAGCGTGCTTCGATTAAAACATTTTATAAGCCGCCGAAGAAGATCAGTCAATTTTTACTATCTGTCAAGTGTCAGATCCCTCTACAAGATGCAGGAGTTTACAAGCTTGATTGTGAATGTGGTCTCTCTTATATAGGACACACAAAAAGACCGGTAAAAACTCGGGTTAAAGAACACATAGCTGACCTAAAACACCGTCGCTCAAAGAAGTCTGCAGTCTGTGAACATGTCCTTGACCACACCCGCCATAACATCAGATTTGATAGACCACAAATCCTCGTGAAAGAACACCGATTCCTACCAAGGATGGTTCGCGAGGCTATTGAAATTAAATAACATGCTAATTTCAATAGAGAAGATGGCTGGGTGCTTCCATCGTCTTGGGATCCGGTAATTAATATAATCAAATCCAAAACCAAGCATAACACTGCAAGACCTCAAGGCACCGTGAGCTCATTCTGCGTAGATCGGACCAACAACAACAAAAATAATTAAGAAGTTTGAGGGTACCCCGTGAACAACTATGCCTATTGGACGTCTAACACCTCAGTCCCTCCCGTGACCATGGGTGCTGCAAAGCACACAAAACGTCGGGTACTAAAAAAAAAAATCCGTAAAATAGTTTTATTTCATGTGTAATATTCGCGTAAATCTAAGAACTCAATATCTGTACTCTCTGCCTACCCCGCAAGGGATCTGGCGTGAGGTTATAGATATATAGATAGAGATGATATATTCCCTACATAATTATAAATATTAAACACATCGCATAGTGCGCAGTCCAGCGATTCCCAATTAATCTATTAATATCTATGCAGTTAGGCGCCACTGACCTCTTACTCCTAGACACTGCATTGCCGGCTACCCCTGCTAGTATATGCAGTATCCTGGTAATATATTTTAACTTCTTAAGCTTCAAAAATTATCACGGGAAATAAAACCGACCCGCAGAGGACATCGGGTGTCTTAAGGGGTTAAGTGTAACCTCCTCTTGGCAGTTTTTCATACGTGGGGTTGACGAAATGTCTCGAAATGCCTGTAATAGCTTGAATTAGTTTAAGAGTTGGTATAAAAACGAAGATTATTTGCTAACAGCATTTTTATTTCGATGTCTTCGGAAATACTATCGCCTTCATATTACACTTGTTATAAGATTGCAATGGCAACGTTTAAAAAATTGTGATGGTTTGCTTAAAAAGTATTAAAGTTTGATTGAAATACAATCCAAATTTGTAGCAATAATTGATTGTAAATAATATTCTTGCGGTTGTACCCTAACAAACGAAAAAAATATTTTATTATTGATAATATTATCGTAGCGTAAGCGAGTGTGTATGAAAGATAGTATCGGTGTAAATATGAGAAAGGGTATGCTCCGTTGGTTCAGGCATATAGAAAGAATGTCAGAACAAAGAAAGACAAAATAGATATATAATGCGAAAGTGGAAGGATGTAGATACCGGAGAAGACCTAGTCTAGGTCTTCTCTTCTCTTACCACGACTAAATAGACCAAGTTTTATCTAAAGGACAAGTCAAGAGTGTCCGTAACCGGCGAGCGTGTACGAGACGAACTATGAGAGTGGAGGAAGCCAGAGAAGTATATCAGGAAAGGACTTGTTGGAACTCTGTACTCTCTGCCTACCTCGCAAGAGATCTGGCATGATGATATAGAAAGATAGGTTAATAATATTATCGGGGGTATGGATGTTAAAAAAGACGTTGCACAAGTTTATTGCTGCAAGTGCGGCCGGCTTAAAAACTAATTCAAAATAGCTATGTGGCGGCAATAGCGAGGTTGCGGTGGGTGTTGTTAATGATAAAAGTCTGTTAGGTTAATTACAGTTTATTCCACTTCATGTATCAATGTTCCATATAAAGTTAAAAATAACTAAAAATGTTGACCCCAATAAAGTATGTTTGTTAAGGGATGCACCCGGCGCCACGAATGTTAATTGTGCACTGATATTAATAATTGATGTTGCTTATGTAAACAAATTGCATAGATTACGATTCATGTATTCGGTTGCTGACCGAACAAGCTATCTTCCCGGAACCCTGCTAGCTTGTGACAAAACCTTCCTGTACAATGATTGCATATGCGGCGTCGTCATATTGAATGGCTGACACGCATTGAAACGACCAATCAACTGCCAGGACACTAACGTATCACAAATGCGTGATATAAGTGCCTGTCGTTGGTCAATTCGAACGTCAACCAGTTAAATAGTCAATGAGGTAATGCACTAGATTTTGGAATACTGTTTTGCGCTAAGATAAATTTGCGTGGTAATAGAATAACACCACTTTTCATTCCTGTGGATATTGGAAAAGGCTACTGAAACTGCCTTATAGATCTACTAGCGTATGGTGTTGCTGGTGCCTATGTTGTCCTTGGCTTGAATCCTAGGTCGGTCAAAAAGTTATTGGGATATTCTTCCATCGAAATAGTAGGATAAAGTCTGGAATTGTGCCCGATAATGGCAATTGCTTTAACCCTTATTATATTGAGAACAACATCATCGGCCAAATGAGAATGTTCGTAGTAGACCCCTATCACACCCTTTTGGAGAATATAGGCGTAATGGTGTATTTATATCGAGCCAGTAGTTCTATCACAGGTTGGTTTTACCACGTGAACTGTTACAGTTAACTTAGGTGAGGTGTGGACGTTTGATATTTATATAATACTAGCGAACCGCCCCGGCTTTGTAGTGGTGAATTATACACATAAACCTTCCTCTTGAATCACTTCGTCTATTGTTGTAAACCGTATGGAAATCCGTTCGGTGGTTATTAAGTTTTTCGCTTTCAGATAGACAGACAGACGCGGTGGATTTTATTTTATAATATGTAGTAAAGTGGAATAGACGAGTATTAGTACGAATTTGTAAAGCAAATAATCTTAGTGGGGTTTCTGAGCTCTAGCGGTAATTGGGATGTTTCAGGTCTTGCGGTACTTACGTAAAACCTTGTTTATTTTATTTAGAAAAGTTCACCTTTTTACTTTCGCTAGGGAATATCTTCATAAGAGTCCTCCGTGAGGAACACTGAGTTATGTGGAACTTTTACTACGCTAAAAATCTTCCACAGTGACCTTTCTTTACAAGGGGCTTCGTGATCACCATAAGTAACGCACCGGCGGGCTAAAAAGTCGGACGAAAAGATAGTGTGAGATATAGAAAAATGGCGACAGACGCACCCCCTTAACTCGGGGATCCATCAACTGAATAAACTCTTACACACCTCTTATACCATCAGAGCAAAACATTCGCTAGGGAACTAACATTCATAAAAGACTTAAAAAGTTGGTTTCCCTTTCAATTTCACCACACATCCGATACGTGTATATTTTAGGGTAGATTATTATTATTTATTAATAAAATATATAGAAAGGTCACTATTTGATTTAAGTATCTAAATGTTTAGAAACTAAAAACATAAATGGAATACTTCGTCGGCCTGTTTATGAGCTCCTTCCTGTGGATTACTATATTAACATTTTTTGTATCTATCTATGAATAATTACTATGGAACAGATGAGGTATCATGGCAATCAAAAGGCTTTTACGACTATTTCCTGCTAAGGTCATATGATATTCCCATAGATCACTAACCGTATTTGAATTGTAACAAAATATCACATGGCTGAGTACAAATCATATAACGTTGTCGAGAAATCGTGTTGTCACGTTCATCTTTATTAAGTAAATACACAGACTGAAAAGGATGCAATTATAACTCGATAGCATTACAATTACATCAGTCAACTCGTACAAAGCCCTTCATTTCTGTATCATTTATAAGTGCCCTATCTATCTATCTATATTATCACGCCAGATCTCTTGCGGGGTAGGCTGAGAGTACAGGGTTATTATAAGTGTCCTATTTGTTTATTTACATAATCTTTGATCATCGGCAAAGTACACAAAATGTTTTAAACTGTTCCCTTAGGCACAATTTCAAATGGAGCACGTGCGATGTGAAAAATTAAAATTAGAATAAAACGGCTGTGCTTATTTTAAAAACTTGTCCTCGATCTGTCCGAACGTGTTCTGATGTTTGAGCAAATAAAAAAATTCACCGGCACGCCTATATACCCCAAGCGGGGGTGGCAGAGTAGTACTGTGTTCATCCACTTTTCGCCGACGATGTTAGGTCCCATGATTTAGGCTGCGAATCTTGAACCCTCGTGATCGCAAATCGCATTATTAGCTACTAGACCAACGAGGCAGGCATTTAATTTTCTATCTTTCTATCTATATCATCACGCCAGATCCCTTGTGGTGTAGGGCAGAGAGAACAGAGTTTCAACAGGTTCTTTCCTTACATACCTCTCTGGCTTGCTCCACTCTCATAATTCATCTCATACACGCTCGCCTGTTACGGAGACTCTTGATTTGCCCTTTAGATACGACAGTCTATTTGGTCATGGTAAGATTTAATTTTAAGTAGGTTGTTTAACCATAAGTGGCTATGACACCATTGACACCCGGCTTGGTCCATTAGTTTAGCTTAAGCCGCTCCGTGCACTGGATCGTGTAGTCGCGGGTTCGATTCCTGCACGAGACAAATCTTTGTATGACTCAAAAAAATATAATTTTTGAAGACTACCACCCGTATCCATTGAAATTTAATTACTTAGTCTTAAGAAGTCTTAGTCCAGTATTGTCATGTGCGTAAAATGCGTGCGTAAAACTTTTGACATTTCTTACTTTTAAGAGTTTCTCAACGATAGAATAAAAATTATGTACTAAGTAAAAAAATAATAATAATAATATTAGCCCTGTTAAGAAACTGCTCCACCGTTGGCACGGGTCTCTTCTCAAACTGAGAGGGTCTAGGTCATGGTCTAGGTCATGGTCCACCACGCTGGCCCTGTGCGGGTTGGCGAACTTCACACACCTTCGAGAAGCCTAAGAGTCACGCAGGTTTCCTCATGATGTTTTCTTTCACCGTTAAAGCAAGTGATAAGTATTTTTTTAATATGCACATGTTTTGGAAAAGGCAGAGGTGCTTCAGTAGATACTTGAGTGAAAGTATCTACTTAGACATGTTTAAGGTTTGGTCAAATAGCCGACGGAGCGCAACGGGAGCGTGATGGAAGCGCTCGGCTGCGTTAGGTTTGCTGTCGTGCCGAGGGGGGCTACGATGTGTGGCATCTCCCATACCTTTCAGTACATAACAACTCCCCAAGCCGCGTCACCGTCGCGCAGCCGTCGCGTTTCGTCGGCTATGTAGCGAAACCTTTATAAATACGGATGTAAGAGTTAATTGAAACAGTTTTCACTTACACTCCGCAAAGTAATAGTTCACTGTGACAATAAGTTCCGCAATGCAGCAACAACGCTATTGGGAATAACGCAGGGCCCTTATCCGTTATAACCAATTTAACGTTACGATATCTTTGTGATATATGTGTTTGATGTTACTCCAGTGACATAGAGAAATATTCCCCAAGCGGGGGTGGCAGAGGTGTACTGAGTGCACCCACTTTTCGCCGACGATGTTAGGTCCCATATAATAGATGACGACCCTATTTTTTAGGAACAACTTAGCCCCTCACTATGATTTATTCCTGTATCGTGAGTGCGTTTACAAATGAACATCCATATATCCATTCACAAATAATTGTCACAAAGATTTGTTCTGTGCGGGGATCAAACCCGCGACTATTCGACCCAGTGGGCTGAGCGGCTTAAGCACTTAACCACTGACGGATGATTTGGCGCCCTGTGATCGGAAAACATTGCCAAAGTTTGAAGTACTTTTTCGGAAGCGGCCAGGGCGGGCAAGCTCATTTTTAGCCGACGTTTGCAAAAAAAAAATTATATTTGAAAAACATATTTTTACTTAAAATAAAAAGTATTTTAGATGATGACGTGTTTTCAACTACCGATAACATAATGTGTATATGAACCTTTTGGACCTTTGTACTCTCTGCCTACCCTGCAAGGGAACTGAAATTGGGGTAACATTTAGTAAAATTTTCCTACTTTCAGGGAAATATTACAACAGGTGGGTCCGCTCGTTACTAATTAAAAACTTGGAACTTGTATAATTTTCATACCAAACGGCAACTCTGTCTGACTGTCATGAAGTGACAGTCAGACAGAGTGACAGCGTTAGTTCCGATTTTGGCCGCGGGCCACACGATCCTTAATAATAATAAAATACCAGGTTTATTAATACTTTTTATGTACGACACTTTAAACACAAAAAGTATTATTATCATAACTACCCTAAAAGCAAACTTTTTATGGAATATGGGTAGTTTTCATACTGAGTTCTTAGATTTACGCGAATATTACACATGAAATAAAACTATTTTTTCGGATTTTATCGCGGTTTATTTTGACTTTGAGGAGACAGCCCTTCGTACCTCACCTGTAAAGCCAAATTTCTACAAGCGGTACGTAGATGATACTTTCACAATATTACCATCTGACAAAAATTAATGTATTCCTTAATCATCTTAACTCCATTAACCCTAAAATTCAGTTTACAATGGAGTTGGAGGCAAACAATTCCCTAGCGTTCCTAGATGTTTCAGTAATCCGTAACCCCAACAACACCTTAAGCCATACGGTTTATAGAAAAAAGACCCATACTGATAGGTACTTAAACGGTGAATCTCACCACCATCCATCACAGTTAGCTACTGTGGGTAAATCTTTGTTTCAGAGAGCACAAGGGATCTGTGACAAGAAACATCTGGCTGCCGAGCTTCAACATGTCAAGCAAGTCCTGCACGACAATAAGCTTCGAGTCCCACGCCAACGTCACAGTGACCGAGTGAAACCAGCCACAGTGGAGCGTCTCCCTGCTGTACTACCTTACATAAGAGGAGTCACAGACAAGATTGGCTACATCTTGAAGCGTTCTTCAATTAAAACATTTTATAAGCAGCCAAAGAAGATCAGTCAGTTTTTACCATCTGTCAAGTGTCACATCCCTCTTCAAGATGCAGGAGTATACAAGCTTGATTGTGAATGTGGTCTCTCTTACATAGGACAAACAAAAAGGCCAGTAAAAACTCGGGTTAAAGAACACATAGCTGACCTAAAACACCGTCGCTCAAAGAAGTCTGCAGTCTGTGAACATGTCCTTGACCGCACCCGCCATAACATCAGATTTGATAGACCACAAATCCTCGTGAAAGAACACCGATTCCTACCAAGGATGGTTCGCGAGGCTATTGAAATTAAAAAACATCCTAATTTCAATAGAGAAGATGGCTGGGTGCTTCCATCGTCTTGGGATCCAGTAATTAATATAATCAAATCTAAAACCAAACATAACACTGCAAGACCTCAAGACACCATGAGCTCGTTCTGCGTAGATCGGACCAACAAAAACAAAAATAATTAAGAAGTTTGAGGGTACCCCGGAACAACTATGCCTTTTGGACGTCTAACACCTCAGTCCTTCCCGTGACCATGGGTGCTGCAAAGCACTCGAAACGTCGGGAACTTAAAAATCAAAATAAACCGCGATAAAATCCGAAAAAATAGTTTTATTTCATGGGTAGTTTTCCTTCATTTTGGACCATAATGAATGGAGCATAAATTTTAGGACAAAGAAAATTTTTTTATTTTGTTGAGTTTTGTTATGTATCTATATCATGAAGCCAAATCCCTTGCGGGTAGGCAGAGGGTACAAAGTTCCAACAGGTTCTTTGCTTACAGACTTCTCTTACTTTCTCTAGTCTCGTAGTTGATCTCAAACACGATTGCTGATTATGGTGACTCTTGATCCCTCAGATTAGTAACGATCCGTGCGGTCAGATAACCCAGATCTTCCCTTATCCATACATTATTCCACCTTTGTACGGTATATCTATTTTGTCAATCTTCTTTCCAACATTCTTTCTCTGGGAGCAAACCCTTTCTTATCTCTATATTTAAACCCAAAACTATTGTTTATACCTACACGCTTTCTTATTACGCTGTTGCGAACGACGTAAGTCTGCTTGACTCCGCACATCTAATGGGTATTAATGAAAATCTATCTATCGTATCATCACGCAAGATACCTCTTGCGGGGATTACTAAAATATCGGCATAAAAATTCTATTCCGTGAAAATAGGAACTTACAGCCTGTCAATATATTTATATCATGCTAGCTCCTTTTACAGCTTACATCAAAATGTTAAAAAAGTTAGCCGACACTAGCGTCAGAATGTAAAAACTGAATTGTAAAATAACATTCAAAAATTCTTATTTTTGCCGCTTAAATGATTTACTTTACTTATTATAACATGGCGGCCTATGCAAACAGATTTGGTTAAATAAAGACCAAACTGAATATTTGCTAGGGACAAACAGAGTGCTGTAAATTGTGGAGAAAAAAAATTAAATAAATAAAAAACAGCTAAAACCGACTTTTCATTGTGGAAAATCGTGGAGTATTTAGTTAATTATAAATAGTTCATTGTTAGCTTTGGGTATAGTAGCGTTATTATAAATATAAACTAAAAGGCACCCCCAACGAAGCGAATGTAAAGAGGAGACACGAACACTTATGTTTTAATAATCTATACTTAAGCACACCTATTTAACTCGTTCTCCCATACCCCATGAATGCAATGTATACAAAAAGAATTGTAAAACTCTAATTTTTAAAAAGAGTAACCGTGGAACTGTGTCTTATCTGAAGGCCAAGTCAAGAGTCTCCGTAACCGGCGAGTGTGTATGAGACGAACTATGAGAGTGGAGGAAGCCAGAGAGGTATGTAACGAAAGAACCTGTTGGAACTCTCTACTCTCTGCCTACCCCGCGAGGGAGCTAGCGTGATGATATAGTAACCTGTCCTTCTTTTCCACAGGATTGACTTTCCGAACGGTTGGTCTTAAGTAGTCAATAATTTCTCTTTTTGACTGTTCAAAATTGCCTTTTGGTCCGCATAACTAAAAAACATTTGATTTTCTTTTGGAGATAGCATTATCACACTTTCCTATTCAATCAAACGTGTCACTGCGTGCGACGGCGCAAGAGGACGTTACATCCCGCCCGCTTCTGTGCTTGCCATCTAGCTGAAAATAGCAGACTGGTGTAAACTACGCCCACCGAGATGACGTCAGGGCCTAGCTGGAAGACACAGTGCAAATCTGGCAGGATGTAGGTACCAGTTGCTTAGGTCGACTTCTCTTTATATTTGCTTTGTCGTAGGTACTATGCTCATTTAGCCGCCGATGTCTTATGTAATAGAGGGCGAGCGTATCATATTGTACGGGGCACTATTTCAAACTAAGGTACTGCAATTTTTTGGTAATAAAAACTTTTGTTATACTTTGATGTAGGGTTCGTGCTAGGACCTCGCGATTGCTAACAAGCCCATGCGCTCCTAGACCAATAAGAAAGACAGTAAAACTAACTAATTATATATTTACATTTTCAAGAGCAACCAAGATTGCTGTAATTATACATATTAGTAAACTCCAAAGGGCGCTTGAAAAGAGGAGATCGTAGTGTTATGCGACCGCGATGTTCTTAGCTATCACCAAGGTTAAGCAGCGTTTAACTCGGTCGGCCTAAGATTAGAACCGTTTGTGGCATTTTCATATTCGAGCGTCTCCGTGCTTTAAAAGGTACCCTAAGCCGTTGGTCCCAGCTACCACGTAATGTGGTAGTCGTTAAGCAAAGTTGAAAGCCTTTCAACTAGCTTGATAAATTCCAACAGCAGGTGGCTACAAACCTGCCTCTACCAATTCGCACTGGGTCCGCGTAGTGAAGTATGACCTAATCTCTCTCACCTCGTTTTGTTAGAAAACGTTTTTGCCCGGCAGTGGGATCGTATAGGCTGATATTACATACTCCAAAAGATTAGCCTTGTCCATTGCCCACCAAGTGGTTGTACATTTGTTCCTATTTTCAGTTTTATACGTAAAATAATAACACGCCAATCAATAAAATAAACTCTCAAACATAAAAAATAAATGCAATTTATTACAAAAAATCTCCCTAACTACTATCAATCTCAAAAGAATCACTTCTTTTTCTTTTTCAAATCAGACTTCGGCTTTACCTTTTTCAACAATTTCTTTACGAGCCATATTAAAGCTAATAACGCGCTTAAGATTAAAGTGAGAAGATCCAAGTAGAGTTTCTGGTACAGTGGTACCAGGAATCCAGGAGATCTCAAATGAGGGGCACCACGAGTTTTAATTACATGTTCTACCCAGTGGATAAGGGCATCGCCAGGTTTAACAGGGCGATGGTGGTAGATAAAAGATAGCTCTCTCATCTTCTCTCTGTACCTGGAAAAGAAAACATTTTAAATATGGCAAGTGTTTGAGCTATAAGAGTGGAGGAAGTGAAAGAGGTCTGTGATTAAATAACCTCTAGGAATTTGTACCCTTTGCTTATCCCACATGTATTCGCCCTGACGATATAGATAGGTACGGTGTTCAAATAGATGATCGAAAGACCACCAAACATGATGAAGAAGGGGTATTATATGTTTGAGAAATTAAAGTATAAGTTGTTAAAACCATAACCAAAGAAAATGGTAGAATTGAAAGTAGATAGGGCATACAAGTAAAGCAAATTAAAGGATAGTTTTATTGCACTGACATTACTTAAATTTGATTTAAATGTAAAATATAAACACGGTCACGACTTAATTCCTGGAGCAGCGAACGTCGAGGTATAATGCGTTTAAACCCTTTTAAAATACCATGTCAGGTCCCAATGTAATAATAAATCAGCCAATAGCCATATTACTCGTATATAGAAAAGATGATGACAACATTATATCAATATTTTGTAATATATCAGAAGATCAAGTGTATATCAAGTGCTCAAAGCAGCATATTGTAAACTTATGTAACCGTTTTACATGTAAGTATGCAGAGTATTTCGAAGTTAAAATGTTATATAATAAGTACTTACTTAGGATTTTCCAGAACTTCTTCAATAGCTCCTTTTAACTCATCAGCCATACCATAAGACAGATCAACTTGCAATGCGTATCCTTTCTGTACTGATCTCAATACATTTATTGACTGGTCAAAATGAAGTGGTATTCCAATTAATGGCACTCCGAAGTGTAGAGCTTCCGTAGTTGATAGCAGACCACCGTGAGTTATAAAGAGAATGCAGTTGGGATGAGCTGAAGAAATTATAATTAGATTAACTTTTTACAAAACTTACTGGGACCCTTATCCTTCGTACAAACTTCGCTACAACTGAATTTTAATCGCCGTTGATTGTCAGCATTGCTCTGTATTACGAAAACACGAAAAAAATCTCTGAATGGGCCTGTTCCTGTCAATCTTGCAATAATTTTTGTGCAAGACAGAAGACTGGGAAAACGCGGGACTTTGATCATATTGAGAAATTCTTGTAATTGTGTGTTGTTATTAGCTCTGCAAAACACACTCGTGTAAAACAAACCTAAGATTCCGTCTCATTTATATCGTTTCCTGGGACTTCTCAATAGTCAAACCTGGGTTTCATCGATGCAGGCTATAATTGTGGATTCTAGAATATAGAAGTAATAGTGATAGGTACGTATATATAGGTACCTATATAACACATACACATTCCACAATGACCGTACTCCCAAGTAAAAATCTGCAGTCAGGTTAACCAGTTATTAAGATTCAGAATTTTGTACATTGAAAATTAATCTAACCTAAAATACTTTGCTGTGGCGCCCATTCAACTATATGCACGTTCTTTGGCAAATTCACTATCTCCTGTTCCATTTTCCATATCACCGTTTGTTTCAGTCCACTAAACATTTTCAGCAGTGATTTTTTCAACACCTCTGGCATGGTCTTTCCCTTCATCAGAGAGCCTAAACTGAAGTAAATCACTCCGTTTGGAGAATTGTCCAAGATTTTTTGAATACTCTGAAATTAATTCTTTAGTAGGTTAAAAGGCAACTTAAAAATCATTTAACATCAATAAAAAAGATGGTCATGATAATAGGTTCATTCCTTTTGGTGATGATTAGACCATGGTATGATGGTCTAGTCGTTAAGCCGAGTTGGAAGCCTTAAAGGCGGCTTGATAAGTTCCAACAGCAGGTGGCCACAAACCTGTCTCCACCAATCCGCACTGGGTCCGCGTGGTGGAGTATGACCTAATCTCTCTCACCTCGATTTGTGAGAGAAGGCCTATGTCCAGCAGTGGGCAGTATAGGCTGATATTATTATGATGGTCTAGTCTTCCCTGATACATAATCCTTCCATATTTTCACTGTGTATATTTTTCATAATTTTTTATTCCAACATTATTTCTACATATTTCTAGAACCAGCGAAGGAGTTCTTTGTCATCTTTAAACAGATACATTCTTTATTATATATTCTATATTATTATGGGAGTGGAGAAGGTGTGCAAGTCATGCTTAAGTTTGTCCCGTGTGAGATTTAAAATGGAACTACTTAACGCATTAAGCCGACCGGGATTATATACCCAAATCACAGCAGTGATCGGTTTTCCAAATCGTTATTAAAAACCCTAAAAAAAGTCTTACCTCAGGCAATGGCTTAACTTCATCTTCAATATGATAACCGGCTACAGGAATATAGTTTTGTGGTAATCGCAACGATAGACCAGAAGACACGTGAGAATTGCCAATAACCATGGCGCTCTTATATTTTAATTCTTCTAATGTGGGTAGAGGAATGCCTCTTTTTGCTGCCGCTGGCCCAAAAGCCTCTACAAAAGCTTTTTCTTCGTCTTGTTTCAACGTCCTGTTAAAAATAATAATAATTATAATGATGACCTTCTTTCGATAGTTTACAATAAATAGTCCTTGCACCTTCTGAGGCCAGGTCGTTGTTTGTTTCTTAATTTTCATCAATTGATCTCAACAAGTGACTTAAATAAGATTAACTTCTCACGAAGGACTATACATGTTAGACACATGTTTCCATGAAAGACTTTCAAAGATCCGTGTTAAACCAGTGAATCCCAGCACGATACGTACATAATCATCATGAAATTAAGTCAAATAATAATCTAACATTTTGTGTAGGTACCTACTGTGGTATTTTCATATAATTAAATATTGTATAGTACACAATGCAACCCTAATAATAGACAATATAAATAAGATAAGTAAATTAAATTAATTAACTGTGCGTTTAAATGTTTATTTGATAAACAAATATTGGAGATCTTGAAATAATAAATTTGACTGCCTCGTTGGTCTGGTGGCAAAGCGCATCGCTTTGTGATCACGAGGTCCTGGGTTCAAATCCTAGGTCGGACAAATTTAGTAGTATGTAAACTCCTTTATAAGAACCGTATCCATAATATGCTTACTAGGCAGTATACTTTACAATGCGCAATGAAAGTGACTATTAAGGAGATTCATGAAATATACTTTGAACGCGATGGTTAGGTTTTTTAGAACCTCGTGACCCCAACATTACATGGCGACCCTGCCTCTGCCTGCCAAGGGGCTACTCGACTGAGTTTGATAGTTTATTAAGGTCTTAATATAAAGAAGTAATGTGTCGGTCTACTGTGGAGAAGGAGGAGGTGTTACTGAGCCAAAATGCAGCCGGAGGAAACAACGACGCCGCCCTCCAGGACATCGGTGACCATATGCAGCGGCTGAGTATCGTAACGTATATTATTCTCGCCGTAATATCTGTCTTGGCAATTTTCTTCGCGCTAAGATTATATAAAAATTGCCATCGCCGATGGATGCAAGAAGAAATTGGTCTGAACACTATGCAGCGCATTGGAGCATCGCTACGAGGACGAGTTGAAGGTACAGCTGATAATTAATATAGCAATCTAGCTTCCAGTGTGCAAAAGTGATAATAGTTGCGATTAAATATAATTTCTGGTTGGTTTCAGCTCTGGAAGAGGATGTTCGGATCAAGTCTTCTCACTCCGCAACATCGTAGAGAAGCATCTGGCAGTGGGCCGGAAGGTTTTCTGCGGTTTTGTAGATCTGGAGAAGGCATTTGACAGAGTTGTGCGAAAGAGACTTTGGGACATTTTGCCAGAGTATGGTATAGATGGTACTCTGTTGCGAGCCGTCCAGTCCACTTATGTGGACTGCAAGGCATGCGTACGGGTGGGTGGTAACAGGTCACCCTGGTTTGACGTTAAAATCGGCGTCTAGCAGGGTTACGTGTTGTCCGCTAGACTGTTTATGATATATCTGGACAAAAGTCTTCAAAGACTGAAAGCGATGAATGAAGGTGTACAAATGGGTGACTTAGTGGTAAACCATCTACTTTATGCAGATGACGCGGTTTTAATAGCGCCAACAGCCACTGATCTGCAAACACTAGTCACAGTTATGAAAGACGACTGCATGATCAATGGCTTACACTTGAATGTGAAGAAAACCAAGATTATGGTTTTTGAAAGGGAAGAAACCAGAACGAATGTAAGGATTGTGGTTGGTAACGATGTGCTGGAGCAAGTGAATGAGTTTGTATATCTTGGATGCGCCTTCAGTAAGGATGGGAAATACACCGCTGACATAGAGAGAAGAGTGAGTGCAGGGAACAGAGTGAATGGTGCGATGGGAAAGCTACTCGGGAGCCGGCACTTAAGCCATAAGGCGCAGCTGGCCATACATAACGGAGTTCTTGTCCCAACGCTGTTATATGGTAGCGAGAGCTGGGTATGTAAGAAGGAGAATGAAAGTAGGATAAATGCGGTAGAAATGCGAGCTCTGCGGAAGATGTGCGGAGTGAAGCTGACCGACCGCATTAGCAACAGCATAGTAAGACAGCGAGTAGGTATGAAGGACAGTATCGGTGTAAAGATGAGAAAGGGCATGCTCCGTTGGTTCGGGCATATAGAAAGAATGCCAGAGGAAAGAATGACAAAACAGATATACAATGTGAAAGTGGAAGGATGCAGGTACCGGGGAAGACCTAGACTATCTTACCACGACCAAATAAACCGAGTCTTATCTGATGGAAAAGTCAAGAGTCTCCGTAACCGGCGAGCGTGTATGAGACGAACTATGAGAGTCGAGGAAGCCAGAGAGGTATGTAAGGAAAGAACCTGTTGGAACTCTGTACTCTCTGCCTACCCCGCAAGGGATCTGGCGTGAGGTTATAGATAGATAGATAGATCTATAAGGACAATTCGTATCATATTTCATAACGTAAAAACTTAAACGTGCTGGAATTGTGCACGGACGCTACGAGAACTTGAGGCCGTACGCCAAAAGTGTAATATTGCACATTTGCCTATGTTGTTTCGCAATGATATTATTTGATTACTGTGTTTTTACTTAGAATAATGCATGACTGGGTATGTTAACTAAGGATTATGATTGATAGTTTAATAGAAAGCTATAATACATTGTTAGGTATACGAAAATATTTGATAAAAAAGGGACAAACAAGGTATCAAGGCAAAACTATTGAAACTAAGTAAGGTGAGGCCAGATGTATTTTTGACAACTGTACACAAATATTTTTATTAATAGAACAAACCAATGATGTTAAGTTATCATCGGCAATAGAAATTTACCAAAATAGTAAAAAGTTATACGAGGAAATAAATAGATTGTGTATTTTCCCAAAGAAAATTGTTTTAGACAAAATGAGGTGAGGATACTACCAAACGGCTGATAGACTCTGTTGAGATGTACGCTTACATGCTCGATGAAAAAGGTGAGGCCTTGTTAATTACATTTATATTAAAAACAGACTCTCTGAAAATGCAAAATTGCGCATTTGATATAAGACTATTAAAGAATTCATTATCGATTTGAGACGCCATCTGCTACCTAAAAAATCTTTTGTAGCAATACAGACACTGTTACAGTATATACAACAAGGTTCAAAGTCTATTGATGTATATGAAACCGAGATAGAGAAGTTATTTACCGAGCTGACTATTTCCCAAGCTGACGGTGATTCGTACGCGTTTAGTGTTTTAAAGCCGTTGAATGAAAAATTTGCCATAAAACGTTTTTCAGATGGCCTATGCAGTTCGAAATTATGCACGATTATCTCTGCCCGAAACTACAGCATCCTATGCCATCCGATGCCATCCAAGCTGCAAAAGATTAAGAAACCACATCTTTTCAGTCTCAACCAAGTAACATAATACATTTGTATAAAATGGTCGATGTTCGTATAACATGAGGTCACGTAGTTATCCACATCAGCGAGGTAATCTTCGGGGTCAATATAATAGCAATTCTATACGTGTTATGGTAATAATTATAATCGTAGACAAGTTTGGCGTGGAAATTATAGGAATAACTATCGTTCAACATCATTCGGTCAACAAGGTAACAGAGGCACTAGATATTTTAGAAATCGTAAGCCAAGTCAAAATATGTTTACAGCTGAACAAAGTGACGATGCACAACATGATGATACCAAAAATAACGCAGATAATGTAGACAGCGCGCGTAATTTTTTTCGATCTTCATTTTGTATTATCATGGCAAGGCAATGCTAAATATGTTAAGTTTTATATAAATCATATTAAGTACTATTGGCTTATTGATATAGGCGCTACACTCTGAATTATAAAAAATGAGGTGATGCCAAAAAATGTTATTGTTCATAGAGATAATACGTTAATAAATGGAATAAGTGGTCAGCGACGTTCTCAAAGTTTTGTAAGGGTAATTCTTAAACACGATATGGAAATATTTCGACATAAGTTTCTTATTTTTGAGTCGCTACCATTAAAGGCTGACGGAATAATAGGTTTAGATATTTAAAATAAGTTTCAAGCCAATATTAATTTAAATTCAAATATTTTAACGTTAATTAATCATGGTAAATCATATGAATTAAATCTTGTTTATGGATATGATAGGGTAAAAAATAAGATAAATGTGCCAGCTCCTTCAGAGTCAATACACTTTATTATAGTTAACCAAACTTTGAACGATGACATGATTGTATGCGGGAAAGAGTTAGCGAAGGATGTATATTTGGTAAATGCGATAGTTAAAGTGAAAAATAATAGGATTTCTATAAAAATACTTAAAGTAAAGAATATAATACTTAAAGTGAAAAAGATGTCACATTACCATCTTTTTGTCCTGATTTCAAATGCTTGAGTGATTATGATGTCTGTCAATTAGATGATAAGAAGGTAAACAATATCGACAGTACTAGAGTTCAGACGTTATTATCCGATTATAATTTGTATTACTTGAATAGAGAAGAGAAAGAATCTATAGAGGCACTAAGTATTCAGACGTTTTTTTATATCAAAGGGGACAAACTGACGTCGACAAATATTGACGAACAATCTATAGTTGTAAAGTCAGATTCAACTCCAGTTTATGTAAAGCCATATAGGTTACCACAAGCACTAAAACCAGAAATAGCTAGGCAGATTGGCAGAATGATAGAAAATGATATTATAGAGGAGTCATTTAGTGAATGGTCAAGTCCAATATTATAAGTACCAAAACATAATAGCGATAGCAGTGTAAAAAAATAGCGGTTGGTTGTAGATTATAGAAAATTTTATAAAAACATTTGTGACGACAAATTCCCATTACCCGACATAACCGAAATTTTAGATTCTCTTTCTGGAGCTATTTATTTTAGTCACCTTGATCTTTATCAAGGCTATTATGAAGTGACTTTGGAACCTAGCAGTAGGAAATTTACAGCTTTTACGACCAATACAGGTCAATCAATCAAAAAATCATATGAAACGTCTACCAAAGGGACTTAAAATTAGTCCAAGTGCCTTTAGCCGTATGATGTCTGTAGCAATGTCTGGTCTAACTTATGATAATTTTTTAGTGTATCAGGATGATTTGATTACATTTGGAAAAAATCTTGCTGCCCATAACCAAAATTTAATAAGCGTCATGGAAAGGCTGAGGAAAGTTAATTTGAAATTGGTTCCTCAAAAGTGCGAATTTTTGAAAAAAGAAATTCTCTATTATAGGCATGTTGTTTCAGAAAAGGAGGTTCTACCTGACCCTGAAAAAACTAAGGTTTTGGAAAATTACCCTACACCAAAAAAATTCAATGAAGTGAAACGTTTCGTAGGTTTTGCAATTATTACCGTAAATTCATAAAATCGTTTGCAGATATTGCAATGCCTCTAAATAAATTAGGTAGAAAAAATTAATAGTTTATCTGGACTAAGGAATGTAACGCGCTTTCGAATTCTTAAAAAATGCTCTTATTTCTTCACCTATTTTACAGTACCCTGATTTTTCAGAAAATAACGTAACGTAATTCGTACTACAGGCAGATGCGTCAGGCACTGCTGTCGGCGCAGTATTATGCAATAAATATCTAAGACCAGTAGCTTACGATAGTAGACCTTTAAATAAATCAGAAAAGAATTATCCTACGATCTAAAAAGAGCTTTTGGCTATAGTGTGGGCTGTAACCCATTATAGGCCGTACTTGTATGGACGTAATTTTACAATTATGACAGATCACAAACCCCTGGTATATCTTTTTGGTATTAGAAACCCTTCAAGTCGGATTCTTAAACTTCGATTAATGTTTCTAACATTATAATTTCAATGTTGTATACATAAAAGGGAAAGTAAACGTTGTTGCGGATGCTTTGTCTAGAGTATGCATGATGTCAGATGAACTGAAGAGTATGCACGAGCAAGTTGCGGCTGTGATAACTAGAGCTCAAAAGAAAAGAATGAACGACGATGAAGCAATGATGGTGTTGTGAGGACGGATGGTAGTAAATCCACTAACTAAAGACCTGATCAACCCCGAGTTGTGGATATATTAAGAAATCCGTGTGATTCAGTAGAAATGTTTTTAATTAAAGGTAGTGAATTAAAAAGGCTTAGAGGAAATAAAATGATATCAGAGGAATTAGAATGTTTTTCATTTAATGCAAATAAAAAGACATTATATATTACTCTTGATTTTAAGGCGCATTTCTCGCGGGCCGTATTTGTGCAGAAATTAAATAAGTTTTGCGAAAAAATACATATCGAGGAAGTTTCTATAATTAAAAACGAAGATAATACACATTTTATAAAGAATATTTGCGAGGAGTAAAAAGAATTAATGATGATAGTGAAAAATCTATTATTATGAACGACTTTCACCTACTGCCATCCAGTGGTCATGCTGGGGTGCGCAGAATGGTAAATACTATTAAAAAACTATTCGCCAATTATTGAAAAGGACGTACAAGAATTTGTCAAAAAATGCACGAAATGTCAAAAGTCGAAATATTTTCGATATATCAAAGAGCCGATGGAAATTACCACTACGGCTTCTTCGGCATTCGAAAAATTATATTTAGATGTAGTGGGTCTTTTAGACAGAGACATAGATGGCTATTGTTATATATTGACCATACAATGTGAATTAACAAAATTTGTTCAAGCTATTCCTCTTAAAAATAAAGAAATGTTGTCCATTGCAGATGTATTCGTCAAACAATTTATTTTAAAGTTTGGTATTCCCAAAAGTATAGCTACAGATCGAGGAACAGAATTCAACTCTGCGACGATGGAACAGGTGTTTAAAATTCGCAATATCGATAAGTTATGCACAACAGCTTACCATCACCAGTCTATTGGAGCTCTGGAAAATGCACACAAACCTTGGGTGCATTTTTAAAAATCCAGTGTGAAAACCACACAGGCACTTGGAGTTATTGGTTACTGTTTTGGTGTTTTAACAACACTGTCCATTCCGAAATAAATTATACGCCATATGAACTTGTTTTTGGTAAACTTTGTAGAATACCAAGTAGGATTTATGGTACAGTGGAACCATTATAGAAATAGTGATGACTATTCATTACAACTAAAACACAGGTTACAGTTAGCCCAGGCTGATGTAAAGAAAATTTTATTATGTTATAAACAGAAACGCAAAGACTTGTATGATAAATCTGTTAAGTATAAAAAGTATGACCTGGTATTATTAAAAAATGAAAACTTGATTCTTTGTTTGAAGGTCCCTATAAAATATTACAAGATTTAGGTCGTAACGTTAAAATATGTAAGAATGGTATGATAGATTTAGTACATAAGAATAGGACTAGAACTTATTATGAATAAATGTGATGTAATACCTTACTTGTAATTCATCGAACTATTCATTTGTTTTAAAATATAAAAATAAATACTTAATATGTAATACATTATTGTATGATATATGTAGTCTCTGCCTACCCCGCAAGGGATCTGGCGTGAGGTTATAGATAGATAGATACATTATTTTTAATAAATTTTAATTAAGCTTGTATTTTGGTATTGTATACTTTTATATGATTTACTTATAGTGAAGAAAAATAAGCCTCCTTTCGTTAGTTTTTTTTTATTTGTCTCAGGAGGTGAAGTGTAGTGTTATAAGTGGGTACGATTCTTTAGTGGCTTTTACTTAGTATGTACACTCCTTTATAAAATCCGTATCCATAACATGCTCACTAGGCAGTATACTTTACAATGCGCAATGTAAGTTACTATTAAGGAAATTCATTAAACATACTTTGAACGAGATGGTTGTGTTTATTAGAACATCATGGCCCCAACATTACAGCTGTATATAAAATTAGTATCTTTACAATGCATAAAACAATATCTTTAGATCGCAAAATATTACATGCAAAAGGATCTAGATAAAAGAAGGATCTGTGGATCATACGAATCATCATCCTATCGTTTGGAAAATGATTTTAGAGCTACTAAATTCAGGGAACTGAATGACTGGAGCTTAGATTACTCACAGCTGTTATCAAAACTTCGATATCAAGGTTCATGCCAGTCACGATATTTACAACGGTATTACGTGATCTGTTTTCAGTTGCAGTATGAAATCACACATTTTAACGACTGTTTCATCGCTGCCTTTTATATTTAAAATTGAGCAGAGGGAAGTTTTAGTCGCAACATCCAGTTTCCGAAAAGCAATTAAAATTTCGATAGTCCTTGGAAGGACTAAAGGACTCCATAAGCTTAGACTCCTTAGTTTTCCACTTACCATCTTGTGTAATACAAGGATAGAACACGCCATAGCTCTCCCACCCGTTGGCTGAACGTCAGAGGTGGATTTAGAGGAGCCAAATGATCCGGTGTATACGCCGGATTGTGGATTTCATCTATCAAGGTCATTATCATGGCATGCGGCTCTAAAGACGTCGACCAGATGTACGGTGCGTTGACGATTGCAGCAAATCTATAATAGGAGCAATAAATACAGCTTAGGGTGACTTCTTTTAGTATGTTAAGTGTTACTATCGTTCGTCATACATACAAATTGGTGGTGATATGTTAAGAAATACATTCTTGTTTCAAGGTAACTGAAAGATAAATCAGTTTGTTTACACACAACAATTTATAAAAACTGAATTATGTAGATGTGGTAATAGTGTAGTCAAAGAGGCGTTTTAAGTTATAGCCTAGTGATTTTCTGATAAAAGTTAAATCTTACACAAACTGCAATAGCATTTTTTTGCTCAGGTTCATATCTTGAGCCAAATAATTACTGACCAGAAATTGTAACTGATTACTCAGCTATCCTATGGAATAGCTAAGTAATTAAAAATACAAATCTAAAGTATGCATTGAAGACGTAATACGAAAGTATTGCCACAGTTCTAAACCTATTTGTTTGCAAACAAGTAACATTGTATGCATCAGTAATATAAGTTTTACACATACCCACAATAAAGTTCAGTATAAAGCCACTCAGCAATAACAACGTCGTATTTCTCAGTGTCCTCCATCAGAAACTTCTGTACATTTTCATGGGTTATAGACGTATTTCCAACTATAAACATTACTTTGTAGAATTCGTTCATATCACTTAAGTCCACATCATTATTTAGCAGTTTCTCTAAATCTAAAAATTTGTCTGAAATTAAACCATATAAGTAATTAATTGATTAAATTGAGAAAAATAAATAAAACTATGAGTTCATGAATACCCGAATTCTTATGTAAAATGTTGTTTATATCAGATCTATTATTCCGAAAAAGATGATTTCTTTATTGTTGTGGTATCTTTGTACCAATTAAATTATGACCCGTGTATATGATTGGCTTTGTTGACGGCTTCCGGATTTATTCATTAGAGCAAATCAAAGGATTATCAGAATAGTTCTTCACATCAGTGAATTCGTCACATATGCTATTATTATTACCGAATTGGTTGACTAAATAAAATTCACATGGTTTCGAAAATTTGAAATCTTTAGTTTACGACATATATTTATATTTTACGACAACTTGGTTTAGTGGTCTGGGGAAGTAGGCCGCGCGATTCATTGTATTGAGTAATGAAGGATTTTAAGTGATGATTTATGGCTTCTCAATGTCAAAAATCTTTCAAATATATACATAACTAGTTGTACCGTTTACCATGAAGCTAATACGGTTGTAACGCATCGCCCGCCCACACTACACACACTTTGTTTTCGTTTAGTGTTCTTTCGAACTTCTTTTGTTTGGATCCTACGGGTGCATAGCGCGATATTAAATGATCCAAAACATCCTTAAAATAGGGCCATCAAATGCAAATATATTTTTTAAATCCGATTAGTAGAGCCGCGTTCAAACAAACAAAAAAAAACTTTAAGCTTAGATTTGTTTTATTATATCCGTAACTCTTTCAATTATAGACAATAATTAAAAATAAACAGTTTTTCTCGTATTGACGAATTTACTTTCAAGGGCCTATTTGAACACCCTCGAGTAAAATGCTAAATAGTTAATTGTCGATTAGTGTTACTTGGCAATTAAAACTGGCTATTTGAACGGTCGGACAGGTCTACTCAGAGAGTTACTTGCAACTTTGATTGTCGATTAGTCTATTTTAGACTTTACTTGAGGGTGGTGTGGCCCACAATTCTTTTTATAGGTTTCTTTTTTAAAATGGTTTAATGGTTTTTTAATTTCTTCTTATTATTTATGTTTCATTTCTAAACTTAAAATTAATTTTAAACGATGATAACATAGATGCTAAGATATAAATAAAAAACATGACACGTTGTGAGTGAATGACCATTATAATAATTATGAATAGGCAAGCCGGTCTTTGACCCTAGCTCTTTATTCTAGCCATTTTGTTGTCGAGTTACTTGGTTCAAGAATATTTAGAAAAAAACGTTGGTTTTTAAGTCTTACCTAATTCGAATTTATCTTTATTAGAAGATACATCGACTTGACGGAGATTCTGATGAGGTTTCAATGGGGCTGCAGTTATGTATGTAACCTGTTGGTAAAGTTATTTTTTTAATATTGGCGATCCGGAACTTTCTGAACATCGCGAAGTAACGGTCGTATTAGAAGCTAAGTATCTCCTCAAGAGACCGAGGTGTATTGTGTATACCTCTGTCTCTTGAGACTTATACCTGACAGCGGACACAATTACAGACTACAGCCACACTTTGTATTATCCAGGATTTGTAACCAGAATCTTGTGATCATCAGCCCAGTGGTGTGCATTGCATATGAATAAGACAATTAAGCAGCTCCTACCTCTTAGAAATGCAATAACACTACTTTTAAATATTATTACATAAATAAAAATACTAATGTACTCTGTGCCTATCCCGCAAAGGATTTGACGTAATGATATCGATAGATAGATAAATAAGTTAATTTCAATCGTCATACTAACATAACGATAGTAGTTAATAACGTATACCTAACACCCAGTATTTTTTACTGACTTCTAAAATGGAGAAGGCTATAAATTCGACTGTATGTTTTTGTTCTTTATTCTTTATTGTATACACTGGGATGGAAATAACTTTACAGTTTAAAAGTATACAGAAGGCGAGCTTAACTCAAATATGAGTTATCTTCCAGCTAACCATAGAGTGTTGAAAGATGAGAAAGTGAAATAAGAGGGCAGTTATACAATATAATGTTAATAGAAAATAGCAATATGTAATATGAAATAAATACTATATTTTCAAATATACATACATATACTCAGTTACTCACTATACAATTATTAAATACATATAATTATAATACATACATAAACATACATACCTAAATAAATCAGGATAGAAAATGTTCTCTGATTCTTCTTCTGAAAACATCCAAAAATGAGCTCGCACGAATGGACTGTGGAAGTAAGTTCCACAGACGCACAGCACGAACAGTGAAGGATCCATTGTAACGACTAGAAGAATGAAGAGGAGCACGAAGAAGGAGAGATTTAGCTGCTCGGCAGGGCTTATCCCTTGGAACAAGAAAGTCAAAACGCTCCCTGAGGTAAACAGGGGATTTAGGATTATGTAAAATGGAGTAGAGTAACGAGAAAATGTGCAAGTCCCGTCGTTGTCGAATAGGTAGCCATTTTAATTTCGCCCGATACTCTGATACATGATCAAATTTACGTAATCCGAAAATGAAACGAATACATAGATTTTGTAAGCGTTCGAGCTTATTGACAAGATCTTCAGTAGCATCAAGAAAGCAAACATCACCATAGTCAAGAATTGGTAGAAGGAGTGATTGAGCAAGACTTATTTTTGTTTGATAAGGCAAAAACTTTTGCAGACGCTTGAGAGATTGAAAGGAGCAGTAGACCCTTCTGCTTACTTCTGCTATGTGAGAGCTCCAATTAAGATTGGAGTTTATAAGAACGCCTAGATTCTTAACTTGGTTACTGTAAGGTATAGGGACAGAATCGAGGACAACTGGAGAGAGTGTCTGCAGATTGCTATTGAGAGCGTTCATGTAGTGTTTGCCACCAATGATGAGAGCTTGAGATTTGGCAGGATTAACCAAAAGACCGAACGATTTTGCCCACTTGCTGATGTTTTCAGGATCATCATTGATGGAATCGATCGCGTGGTTGATTTCCCCAACCTTAAAGTGACGATACAGCTGCAAGTCGTCTGCATAAAGATTATAATGAGAAGTAATCACTTTAGTAACAGAGTTTATAAAAACAGAGAAGAGAAGAGGAGAAAGGACGCCACCTTGAGGCACACCCGCAGTAAGGTCCCACCAGTCAGAGGAATTATCTTCAGAGCGAACCGACTGCGAGCGGCCCCGAAGGTAAGAGTTGAACCACGCTATTACAGGAGCAGAGACACTGAGAGAGGACATGTATGCATGTTACGCGATCATTCCACCAATTATAAATCGATTTTGCATGATTCTTTTTGCATAGGGTTCAGTATAGCTCCAAGGTAGTTCCATTTTAATTTCATCGGTATTGGACCTTGGGCTTGGAGGATACACCAGGGCGCATTCGTATAGTTTGTTGTTAAGGAGTTAACAACAAACTATACGAATGCGTAGATTGAGATATTGTGGGTATTACGTCAATTCTATAGGTACCCTGCATAGAACTAATTAGCATATTAACCGACTTCAAAAAAGGAGGAGGTCGACAATTCGTCTGTGTTTTTTATAACGTCTTTATTTATCAACTGATTTTAATGATTCTTTTTGCGTCGGGTTTAATATAGTTTCGAAGTGGTCCCATTTTTATTAAATCGGTATTGAACTTTGGACTTTGAAGATACACCAGGGGACTCCTTAACGGCAAACAGCACGAATGTATAGATTCCGTTATTATGGTTATTATATTAATCCTGTAGGTACCTTACTGTACAACTCAGTAAAATAATATAATATATGTATATAAATATTAATAAATAATTCACTTGTCACTTAAAATTGTAAAATAAAAATCTTTAAAAATACGTAAAGCAAAAAATAAATATTTGATGTCGGTGCCAAGTGATCGACTGCACTAACCGGTACCGCCTTCAAATATTTATTTTTTGCCCTTTGACGTCGGTTTTATTTTTAAATATTTTTATATACTGATGTAGTCACTGTTTAATTGCATGTATGCAATGCACGCAACTGCATCAGTCGTATATGTCATGCCGTCAATGAGGCAGTCACAGATATAATTAATTATATCGGGTGGATTATTTGGACGGGCAGTAGGGGCACCTTAACTATTATAGCTACAGAAAAACGGTCTCAGGAGATTATCCTTAATTTTCTACAACATTTGGAGCTGTATTTACAGATTTAGAAAGACATGTGCAGTCAGTGAGAAAAGGGGCAATTTTTACAAAAACTTTCTTTGATGCCAATCAATTACGTTTCTTGCAAGGATCAAAAACTTATACTGGACCAACTAAATTTGGAGGACCAGAAAAGTCAGAAATCGCAAAGAAACCTTTCCCATACATTTTGTAGGAAATCATCGCGACTTTGATAACCTTGAACATATGTGTGGTAAAATAAATGAACCAACCTCATGTCCAGCTCTCAAAAGATGTCTCACATATCCTTCTCCAAGGATAGTATGGCTCTTTCCTGGATAAGGGAACACCACAAGAATCTTATAAGCGTACACTTCACTCACAAACATACACGATAACAGAATAAATAAATTCTTCATTTTTGGAGACCTGACCGCGCGATGCGATAGCGGGTCACAAACTGACTCGTGATCATTTTTGAAGCGAATGTTTGCAATTATCATCTTATTGATAATATAAAGATACGCCCAAACTAAAGGAAATAAATTAAGCACGGACAGATTGACGTCAGTGTGAAGCTATCGAGTTGATATGGCATCCCTCTCACACTACAAATTTACTAAATAAAGATAAACGACAAATTTGTAGCGCGAAATAAATGTCAATCGGTTCGTGCTAATTTATCAGAACGTTGAAATCACATACTTCAGTTAATTTTTTGGTATTATTTGCATTTTGATAAATTAGTGTATGTTTCTGATGGGCAAGTCCAGAGCCGGCATGCATATTGATGATATTATACTATCAGAGTGGAAGGAGTGAGAGTGATTCCTGTTGTATTTTGGTGTCTGTATTCTTCTTATATCTCGCAAGAGATGGCATGATTACATACATATATCTATCTATCTATCTATCTATAACCTCACGCCAGATCCCTTGCGGGGTAGGCAGAGAGTACAGAGTTCCAACAGGTTCTTTCCTTACATACCTCTCTGGCTTCCTCGACTCTCATAGTTCGTCTCATACACGCTCGCCGGTTACGGAGACTCTTGACTTTTCCATCAGATAAGACTCGGTTTATTTGGTCGTGGTAAGATAGTCTAGGTCTTCCCCGGTACCTGCATCCTTCCACTTTCACATTGTATATCTGTTTTGTCATTCTTTCCTCTGGCATTCTTTCTATATGCCCGAACCAACGGAGCATGCCCTTTCTCATCTTTACACCGATACTATCTTTCATACCTACTCGCTGTCTTACTATGCTGTTGCTAATGCGGTCGGTCAGCTTTACTCCGCACATCTTCCGCAGAGCTCGCATTTCTACCGCATTTATCCTACTTTCATTCTCCTTCTTACATACCCAGCTCTCGCTACCATATAACAGCGTTGGGACAAGAACTCCGTTATGTATGGCCAGCTGCGCCTTATGGCTTAAGTGCCGGCTCCCGAGTAGCTTTCCCATCGCACCATTCACTCTGTTCCCTGCACTCACTCTTCTCATACATATATATATAGATAAAAATCACCTATTCACTACAGAATGTAGGGCTCCCCCAAAGATTACCATGACGAACGGCTGTAGCATCCAGAGAGCTTATCACACTACAAATTTATTAAATAAACATGAACGTGACCGTACAATTACTCCCTAGGATCACGCTAACGTCAGAGTTTTCATGCCGATTTAGCGCAGTGGTTAAGAGCTTAAGCCGCTCCGCCCACTGTGTCTTATAGTCGCGGGTTCGATTCCCGCATGGGACAAATCTTTGTGTGATCCACAATTATTTGTTCCGGTCTGGGTATTTGTATATGTGAAATTTCATGTTTGTAAACGCACCCACGACACAGGAATAAATCCTAGTGTGGGGCCACGTTTTTAAAAAAAGAGGTAAAAAGAGAAAGAGATGCCCTCCGAAAACCCTCAAATTTCTCCTCCTTCCCAGAGTCTCCACTTTATGGTATAGAAATATACACTATTATACTGAAAAGTGTGGCAGCGTGATCAATACACAATATGTATTTCGGTTTGAACCAAATATTATATACAATATTAATACATATTCTGTTTTGCTAACATGCAATTTTCTGCTCTAAATATAAACTCAAATAGTTTAATTTCGTGTGTAACTTCTGATTTTTAATTATATATTTATATTCCAATGATAAAGTAGTGATAATTTGTTACGAGTTTAATAATAATAACCTTGACGACTATTATCATTCTGGAACGGTTCAATTTCATAACACTCGTAACGTTAATAGCTATACAGATACTGAGATGATTTGATAATGATTACGCAATACTTTATGAAATGAAAGTAGGATAAATGCGGTAGAAATGCGAGCTCTGCGGAAGATGTGCGGAGTGAAGCTGACCGACCGCATTAGCAACAGCACAGTAAGACAGCGAGTAGGTATGAAAGATAGTATCGGTGTAAAGATGAGAAAGGGCATGCTCCGTTGGTTCGGGCATATAGAAAGAATGCCAGAGGAAAGAATGACAAAACAGATATACAATGTGAAAGTGGAAGGATGCAGGTACCGGGGAAGACCTAGACTATCTTACCACGACCAAATAAACCGAGTCTTATCTGATGGAAAAGTCAAGATTCTCCGTAACCGGCGAGCGTGTATGAGACGAACTATGAGAGTCGAGGAAGCCAGAGAGATATGTAAGGAAAGAACCTGTTGGAACTCTGTACTCTCTGCCTACCCCGCAAGGGATCTGGCGTGAGGTTATAGATAGATACATAGATACTTTATTATGCATAAAAAATAATATGACTAGACCGTGTCTTACCTGAAGAGCAAGTCAAGATTTTCCTTACCTGGTGAGCATATACGAGACTAACCATGAAAGTGAATGAAGCCAGAGGTCTGTAAGGAAAACCTGTTGGAACTATACCATTGCTTTATCTAATAAATCGAGGTGAGAGAGATTAGCTCATACTCCACCCACGCGATGGAACTTATCAAACCGCCTATAAGGCTTCCAACTTGATTTAACGACCAGGTAACACATTGACTGATAACTGGTACTAAAGTACTGACGTGACTTCTGTAGACCGAAGACGCTTGAAAATGATAGTGCCACCAAACAACACTCACTTTAGAGTGCCGAGCCGAGCGCTGATCCTTGATGATCCCCAGAAACACCGCGGTACCACAGCCCAACTAGCGCCTCACCTCTCGAACCATTCTATGTTATCGAAGTTTTATATTTTAAGTATTTCCCAAAGTTTAATTTATTGAAATGTATTAAGGTATAATGTTTTTTCAAGATACCTTGTGGTAGATAATTGCATAAAGAAAGATGGGTTAATGAAATGACCTTGCGCATTATTATCTCTCTCTATCTCTCTCTATCCCCCTTTCTCTCTCTCTCTCTCTCTCCCTCTATCTCTCTCGCGTACGGATTACTAATCATTGATAAAAAGAAAGAGACAAAACTATTTTTATATCTTTTACTTATTTTTATATTAACTGTTTTTCAATGACATAATCAAAAGGACTCTTGCTACCATCAACGTTCCTTCGGTGTTAGAACCGGCAGGGATTTTATATATGTTTTTTTTTTATATCAAAACCTTTACCTCAGCCGTTGTTCCTGTATCGTGTGTGCGTTTACAATTACAAAGAACAATGCAGTCTAATGTCTGGCTTTTGTGCTAAGCCGTAAGGCATTGCGTCAAAGTCCTGTATTTTATAAAGAATTTTCTACATTATCTATATCACCGAAAGAATGTCTGAAGAAAGAATGACAAAACTGATATACAATGCGACAGTGGAAGGATGTAGGTACCGGGGAAGATCTAGACTATCTTACCATGACCAGATAGACCGGGTCTTATCTGAAGGACAAGTCAGGAGTCTACGTAACCGGCGAGCGTGTATGAGACGAACTATGAGAGCAGAGGAAGCCAGAGAGGTTTGTAAGGAATGAGTCTGTTGGAACTCTGTACTCTCTGCCTACCCCGTAAGGGATCTGGCGTGATGATATAGATAGATAGATCTATATCACTACAGACCCATCTCACTCCTGAGCCACGTCTACAAGTTGTTCTCGAGAGTACTCACAAACCGCCTCGCCAGAAGACTTGACGAGTTCCAGCCACCGGAACAAGCCGGGTTTCGAAAAAGCTACAGCACCGTGGACCACATCCATACTGTTCCGCAGATTGTACAGAAGACCGAAGAGTACAATCAGCCGCTGTGTATGGCTTTCGTGGACTACGAGAAAGCCTTCGACTCCATCGAAACCTGGGCGGTTCTGGATGCTCTGCAGCGATGTGGCATCGATTGGCGCTATATCGAGGTGCTGAGATGTCTATATGATACCGCCACAATGACCGTCCAGTTCCAGGACCAAAAGACCAACCCGATCAAGTTGCGTCGAGGTGTAAGACAGGGGGATGTAATATCCCCCAAGCTCTTCACCAATGCACTCGAAGACGTCTTCAAGGCACTGGACTGGACTGGGCGGGGCATTAACATCAACGGCGAATACATCTCACACCTTCGGTTTGCCGATGATATCGTCATCGTGGCAGAGTCACTGGAACAGTTACGCAAAATGCTGCATAGCCTAAATGGAGCCTCTCGAGGTGTCGGTCTCGGCATGAACTTGGATAAAACCAAGATCATGTTTAATGAACATGGCACGCCGGGACCGATCTACGTCGATGGTTCGATGCTCGAAGTTGTTAGGGAGTATGTCTACCTTGGACAATTTGTCCAATTTGGTAGAAACAACTTCGAGAAAGAAATCAACCACTGGATCCAATTGGGTTGGGCAGCATTTGGCAAACTACGTCACGTTTTCTCTTCGCCTATACCGTAATGCCTGAAGACTAAAGTGTACAACCAATGCGTCCTACCTGTTGTGACCTACGGGGCCGAGACGTGGCTACTCACAGTGGGACTGGTCCACAAATTTAAAGTCGCACAGCGGGCTATGGAGCGAACTATGCTCGGCGTCTCTTTGATGGATAAAATTCGTAACGAGGTAATCCGACAAAGAACCAAAGTTACCGACATAGCTCGCAAACTCAGTAAGCTAAAGTGGCAATGGGCTGGTCACATCTGCAGAAGGACCGACGACCGATGGAGCAAACGAGTCCTAGAGTGGAGACCGCGACTTGGTAAGCGTAAGGTAGGACGGCCCCAGCTAGATGGACCGACGACCTCAAAAAGGTCGCTGGGACAGACTGGATGCGGAAGGCGGAGGACCGTGTGCAATGGCGCGTGTTAGGAGAGGCCTATGTCCAGCAGTGGACTGCGATAGGCTGATTGATTAATTGATTGATTGATCACCGAGCATTTTTTGCGATATAGTTCAGCAATTCCTAGTTATTTTAGTTCCAATATTTTGAGGTAAGACTTAATAAAAGTACAAGTTTATCTCGAATAAAATCTGAAGTATACCTATTGCCTATTAAATAATTAAAGTTGGAAGTAAGTCTTTGTACCAATTTCACTATCTTTGAGTAGCCTTGATTATACCAATTAATTATACCAAATAAATTAATTATACCAATTTGAACCGAAAGCCAATTTTAATTGCTGAGTTAAACTAATCCAGATGTAACTGGCCAACACTTTACTCGAGTGTGGTAAAAAGGTCCTAAATCTTGTAAAACAACTCGAAAAACACGAAATTACTAGATATCTATAAAACATAAACAAGTTCACCCCGTGGTTCAGGTAGCACGCCGTTTTTGATTGAAATAGCTTCTCTACATCATCCATAGTCATCAATGGCCACGAGTCCTGAACCTGGACTGTTAGTACGAATATGTTGATAAAAAGTGCTTTCTAATGTAAGATTCAAACCCTATAATATGTACGAACTTTATGATCCGTTGATGCACCATGCCCCACTAGATCAACGAGGCATTCAGAAAAATCGAACACCGTGAAAGAAACTCCTTATTTTGTTATTGGAAAATTACCCTGGCATGCTTTTCGTAGTATATAGTACTAGGTCCAATAATAATATGGTCAATAATAAAAACAATAAAATTCAATCATGAAACGATATCAATAGACTTCAGCCAATGACACTAAGTCATTGTAGATACATTACTACAATCACTTTTATTTATAAAAAGTAACAAACACACCAAGTTAAATAATAAAATACTATTCTTAAACGTTAAACTTGAATACATTTTATTATATACTCGTAAATAACATCACCATACAAAATAGTATAGTACAAAGTTATTACTTATTTTTCTTTTTCAAATTCGTCTTCTCCAGCTTTAGCTTTTTCAACAATTTCTTTACAAACCAAATTAGAGCAAAAAGAGAACTTAATATCAAAGCTATAAGATCCAAGTATAGTCTCTGGTACAGTGGTACCAAGAATCCAGGAGACCTCAAATAGGCCGCACCGCGTGTTTAATGACGTGTTCCACCCAGTGAATAATGGCGTTACCAAGCTTAATAGGCCCATGGTGGTAGATAAAAGACACCTCTTTTATCTTTGCTCTATATCTGGAAAGATATGCTATGTATAAATGTTAAAAAAGCCAGAGATGTCTGTAAAGAATTAACTTGTTGGAACTCTGTACTCTGCTTGCCCAGTATGAGATCTCATCTCATGTAAAGACATGGTTAAATCACATATCCATCTATATCATAACGCCAGATCCCTTGCGGGATAGGCAGAGAGTACAGAGTTCCAACAGGTTCTTTCCTTACATACCTCTCTGGCTTACTCATCTCTTATAGTTCATCTCATACACGCTCTCTGGGTACGGTGACTCCTAACTTGTCCTTCTGATAAGACCCGGTGTTTATTTGGTCATGGTAAAATAGTCTGGGTCTTCCCCGGTACCTACATCCTTCCACTTTCGCATTGTATATCAGTTTTGTAATTCTTTCTTCGGACATTCTTTCTATATGCCCGGATCAACGGAGCATACTATTTCTCATCTTTATACCGATACTATCTTTCATACCTACTCGCTTTCTTACTACGCTGTTGCGAATACGGTCGATCAACTTAACTCCGCACATCTTCCGCAGAGCTCGCATTTCCACCGCATTTATCCTCCTTTTATTCTCCTTCTTACATACCCAGCCCTCGCTGCCATATAACTGCGTTGGAACAAGAACTCCGTTATATGTGGCCAGCTGCGCCTTTTGGCTTAAGTGCCGGCTCTCGAGTAGCTTTCCCATCGCACTATTCACTCTGTTCCCTGCACTCACTCTATCTATGTCAGTGGTATATTTCCCATCCTTGCTGAATGCGCATCCAAGATATACAAACTCATTCACTTGCTCCAGCACATTTTTATTAACTACAATCCTTCATTCGTTCTGGTTTCTTCCCTTTCAAAAACCATAATCTTAGTTTTCTTTACATTCAAATGTAAGTCATTTTTCGTGCAGTCGGCTTTCATAACTGTGACTAGTGTTTGCAGATAAGTGGCTGTTGGCGCTATCAAAACCGCGTCATCTGCATATAGTAGATGATTTACCACTAGATCACTCATTTGTACATCTTCATTCATCACTTTCAGTCTTTGAAGACTTTTATCCCAAAATATTATAAACAGTCTAGCGGACAACACGCAACCCTGCTTGATGCCAATTTCAGTGTCAAACTAGGGTGACATGTTACCACCCACCCACACACATGCCTTGCTGTCCACATAGGTGGACTGGACGGCTCGCAACAGAGTGCCATTTGTACCATACTCAGGTAAAATGTCCCAAAGTCTCTTTCGCACAACTGTATCAAACGCCTTCTCCAGATCCACAAAACCGCAGAAAACCTTCCGGCCCATTGCCAGATGCTTCTCTACGATGTTGCGGAGGGAGAAAACTTGATCCGTACATCCTCTTCCGGACCTGAAACCCCCTTGTGCCTCGCACAACATTCCATCGGACTTCTCGCGCATTCCCCGTTCATTAATTTTACCGTACACCTTGGCTGCCAAGCTGATCGAACTGATGGCTCTGTAATTGACTCAGACATATTGAGAGCCTTTGCTTTTATACAAGGGTACTATGACGGCGCGGCGCCAATCTGTAGGAACGCTACCGGTCCTCCAGCAAAGGTTTGCAAAGACCCGAAAGGCGTCCCGGACGCAAGTTCCACCATATTTGATCGTCTCTCCAGATATGATGTCTATTCCCTCAGCTTTACCATTTTTCATACTTCCTATCGCCCATTCAACTTCTTCCACAGTGACGTCCTCTGTTGATTCCGGTGCCACAAACTCGCCTCTGGGCTCGTCTATAGCACCAGTATCCGGGGCATCTCCATACATTTCTTCAAAATATTCACTTCACCGACTTAATTTTTTAACCGACTTTTCTTTCACTAAAGTTTTGGTGGCATTCTTGCATTGCCGGTATATTTCTTTCTTCATCTCTGTCATACTAGCATTTAGGTTCAAAGAAGAAAGATAGTCTTGCCATGTTTTTTTCTTACTTTCTACGGAGTTTTGTAACTCCGCATCGCACCATGCATCACCTTATGCTGTACTATGCTTCTTTGAGCAACCACAAACTTCTTTCGCGGATTCTAGTAAACTCTCTTTCAGGCTATTCCAACATTCATCTCCATTTGAGTCCGAAGAACCTGCTGTCAAAAGCTCGTGCCGTACTCTGTCCACATACATTCTTCTCACGTTCTCTTCTTGAAACTTTTCAACCTTCATTCTTTCAAGGTCTGCGAAGGGGATACGCTCTCGCCAGTGTTTCCACTTCCTGAACAGACCACTAAACTACGAAATTACGAGATAGTGGTCTGATTCAAGAGTGGGGCCTCTATACGCACGCGTATCTTGGAGTTTATTTTATTTTTATTTTATTAATTTTAGGAAAACTAACAGCTAACAAAGAACAAGTATGGCTTAAGTAGTAAATGCTGAAGGCCAATTATAAGTTTCCACGAAAAATTACAACATGAATATAGCACGGCAGAACATAAAGTGACGATAAAACGTAAATAACATACAATCAAAGAAAACACATACAATTAAAGAAAAAAGAGACCATTTAACATATTTTTAAGCTGTGACACTCTAGTGTTAAATAAATCAATATCAATTGTTTGCGTTATCGCATTATATGATTTAGATGCCCTTACGAGAAATGAGTTTTGTCTGTAAATGCACCTGCTGTATGGAATATTTAATTAGTCTGGCTTCCTTAAAAATGCAGAGGGAACGCGTAAACTGATGTTTTCTCGCAATTCGGAACAGTCAAGAGAATCATTCACAATGTTTATAAGAAAAGCTAGATCCGCTGCTCGCCTTCTTTCATACAACGGTAACATATGAAATTTTTTGCAACGATGTACTTAATTTGGCATATAAGTGCTGGAGCGGTATTGCAAATACCTTACAAATCTTTTCTGTATGTTTACGATTCTGTTAATATAGATTTTGTAATTGGGATTCCAAACTTAAGAAGAATATCGAGGTGACTGCAAACGAAAGTGCAATAAAGGATTTTAAAAGTCTTAATGCTTTTGAATTTGTTTGATAACCTAATAATGAAACCCAAAGCTTTCGATGTCTTTCTTGTAATAATGTTTATATGTTCATCGAATAGAAGTTTTTAGTCAAATGTCACCCCCAGATCCTTAAAAGTGTTGACTCTAGATATGAGCGTGTCTTTCAATTTGTAATTAAATAATAAAGGTTTAGGTTTTCTAGTAAAACTACATATGTGGAATTTAGATGCATTTAACGCTAATTTGTTTAAAATGCATTAATTCTGGAAACGATGGAGGTCATGTTGAAGATTGATTGCGTCAGTGACAGTGGTAATGGGGCTTAGAATTTTTAGATCATCGGCGTATCAAAGTGTTTTTGAGTGCCTAAAACAGTGGGAAATATCATTAAGAAAGATGACAAATAGCATAGGGCCAAGCAAAGACTCTTGAGGATGGAATAAATAACACCTTAGAGGAGAACCCATTCAAGACTACAGTTTGGCACCGATTTTCAACATAGGATGTAAACCATCTGAATAGATCTCCTCTTATACCGATTCAAAGAAGTTTCTGAAGTAATATCGAATGATCAATTCTCAAAAGCCTTAATGTAGTCAGTATACACTACATTGACTTGGGACCGCTGTGACATACACTCGGTAAGAAAGTCAGTCAATACAATAAGATTAGATGTTGTAGAACGGCCGCTCAGAAATCCGTGCTGGCTTACATTAAAAGAATGTTTAAGAGAGAATTATATTGTGAATATACAATTTTTTCAAGTATTTTAGCGTAAAGGCATAATTTAGAGATGGGTCTGTAATTTGCAACCTGGTCTGTAGATCTATTTTTATGTATTGGCGTTACATATACAGATTTCCAAATTATGGGCACCTGTTCTTCTGTAAGAAATCGTCTATAAAGTAAGGTAAGGGGTAAGGCAAGGCTCTTAGCACGATCGCAAATGTAGGGGGGATATCATCCGATCCAGCAGACTTTGTCAGATTAGTCGCTTTACGTTATTTTAAAACTTGTTCATCGCACACTTCAATGGAACTAATATCTGCCGTAGGGTCGTCAATTCGAACAAGGCTTGAGTCTACAGTGTGGGTATTAGAATTATGTAAGAGGTTAGAGTGAAAATAATTAGCAAACATGTTATAAATCTTTTCACCGTTACCAGATGATTGTTAACCATAATTTAAGATTTCAGGGTAGATATTAGACTGTTTTTTAGTTTTAACGTAAGTCCAAAAAGATTTTGGAGTTTATTTCTATAAACTCCAAAATAATATTATTCTCAATTGCTGCTATGTAATTATTAAAAAGATCGCATTCCAAGGCTTTAGCCCGTGCTCTTAAAGTAACAAAAGACTAATAATCGGCTAAGTTGCCGTACTTTATACATTGGTGGTGAAATTTTGACTTTACTTTAAGCATTTTGTCAATGTCGGTTTATACGAAACTGGATACTTCGTCGAGGGTAGTACAGTATTTTTAGGTACATGTATCGAACGTAGCTTATATAAAGTATCATAAAAGAAAACTGTAGCATCCTCTAACGTTCTGGCGTTGAAATCGCCCTGCCAGTCCATTTCATCCAGTTCTTTTGTAATTGAAGAAAAGTTGACTATATTATATAAGAATTTAATATATGGTTTTGAAGATAGAGTGAGAATATTTGTACGAAGTCAACAAGTATAAAAAGCGCTTTGTGGTGGGGGTCCTCTGGTAAAAGTGGACTATCAAACGTATCGCAACTTTGTAATTTCGTAAGCACTTTTTGCATATGGCTCATTGACAAGACGATTGGAACGTACAAGGAACATTAAAAAAAGAAGATTTTTTTTAATATGTATAGTAGTTTTGTTATTATCATGTACAATATACTATACTAATACAAATACGTACTGGTAGAAAACCAGAGTCACAGTTAGAGGAGGCCGCAAACTGGCTAAATTACTCTACTCTATTATGCATATCGAATATTATTCGTTTCTTATATAATATTGGCGATGCCGACTTGCATGATTTTGATAGTATTAGGAGTTTAGGGGTAATCCATTTCAACAAACTAACCTTCATATAACATTACCTTCATGTAATGAAAAAAAATTTTTTTTTTTTAATCTTTTAAAAGAACGGAGCAAGATATCTTGTTGAGTTCAGGAGTTCTATCGCCACTTTTTGCCTTGACCTTCAGGCCCTGGACACCATCCGGGTCTGTAGTACTTGTTAATTATATTATCCAATAAGCCCAAACAGGATGCGGCTATGTTATGTGTTTGGGTAGTTCCGCTGGCCACCAATTTCCGGCTCGATAATAAAACCATGGACACCATCCCGGTCTATAGTTCTTGTCTAGATAGATCCAACGAGCCTAAACACGGCAGGGTTATGTTCAGTAGTTGGTTTTCTGTTGGTCACTTTTCAGCTTCATCAGTGGACCCTGAACACCATCTGGTTGTTTAGTACGTGTCAATCCCAAAGTCTTGTATTGGATTAGCGGTGTTTGCCTGTAAGTGATTGCGCAATAACTGTTAAAACCATATTTAACTATCTATTTATCTATCTATATCATCACGACAGCTTCTCGCGGGGTAGGCAGAAAGTACAGAGTTCCAACAGGTCCTTTTCTTACATACCTCTCTGGCTTTCTCCACTCTCATAGTTTAACTACTTTTAATATTGTATTGTTGTAAGACCTAGACTATCTTACCATGACCAAATAAGCCATGGCAATTTTAGGGAGGTTCTTGTCCGGCATTGATAGCCTCTTAGCTGATGAGCTGATGAATTATCTTGACGGCACATATAGTTTTGTGGTAGAAACCATCAAGGTTAAGTAGCGTTTGGCACGGTCAGTCTGAGATGGGTGACCGTTTGCAGCATTTCCATATTTGAACGTCTACATTTTTCAGAAGGCACGTTAAAGCGCTTCACCTAGTCGGACAGCTAAATAAATTTCAATAGTAGGTGTTGACCATTTCCCCTCTACCAATCCGCACTGGGTCCGCTTTGTAGTGTATCTATAACTTATTCTCTCTTACCTCAATTTGTGAGAAAAGGCCTTTGTCTAACAGTAGAGATATACCTATATTGTAGAACCCTAAATGATATGAGATGAGGGTACTAGCGATAAAAATGGACCAGGATTAGTACTTTGTGAAGCTTTTATAATAAGACATCGTCAAGATATTCAGAGGAACGCATAGGAAATTATTCACAAGTGAAATTATACCTCAGAATGGAAAAGTTTCGCGTACAAGGTTTGAATACGTAATACCCGAAGTCACAGCACTCGGTTCGTTTGTATTCGTCCACCATTTTGTGGTGCGGTTTTGCAAATTTTTCCTTTTCTCTATGGTACAAAATTGATAGTTAAATGTACTGGGAATTTTACGCTGTATTTCCAGCTTGGGCCCTTATTTTTCTGGTTATTAAAATTAACTATATCAATTGGCCCGTCGCCTCCTTAAGTGATAAGAGGGTCGGCTCGTTCCTTACCGAAAAGATAAGTTTGGCAATGCAAAGCGGTAACAGCTTGCGTTATTGTACAAATCTTGTCCACAATTCCACGTAAACAAGATTTCTGCGATTAGATTTTTGTTTTGGAAATTAGGTATAATTTTCTTTATATTCTCTCTGTTTAATATTCTCTATTTACTAAATAAATTTGGGTAGAAGTATATAAAAAACTATAGTAAAATATATGTCACGGGGCGAGTGGGGACACCAAAAAAAGATAAAAGATATACAGAAATGAAGTTATCCCGTGGTGGGGCGCGCGGGTACACTAAACAAACTATTTCAGATCCAGTAGGTGAACGGGGTGAAACTCGAGGGTCGAGTGGGTCTGCAACTGGAGAGTTGTATCGACGTTTAGCAAAATTTACAAGCAAAAAAGAAGTTTTTTTGACGCGTAGGCTATATATAGCAACACAACCATTAACAATAACCATTGTTTTTACAGCTTTAGTCGCAAAATAATATTTATTTTGGAGCGCACAATTTAAAATTCACATTGAAGGAAATATTCGATATATTCGCGAAGCCTCAAAGTGCTTTTAGTTTACATTCTTATGTGGCTTTCAAATTTAATTAATTCCCGTTAAAATCTCTAGGAATCTTACAAATTTCTTACGAAATATATTTAATCTAAAAAATATATTTCACTCATTTCATACATAAACCAGCTCACTATTTTATGCAATCTTTGAATTCCTGAATGGTATTATTTTCAGTGTTATTCTATTCTATTGACTGCCTCGTTGGTCTGGTGGCAAAGTGCATCGCTTTGTGATCACAAGGTCTTGGGTTTAAATCCTAGGTCGGACAAATGTAGTTTTTCTAACGAAAAATTCCCAGTACGAGTTCGGAGTCTGAAATTGTGCCCAGTATATGGCAATAGGTTTGCCCCCTATTACATGAGACCTAACGTCGTCGGCGAAACGTGGGTGTACTCAGTACACATCTGCCATCCCCTCTGGGGAATATAGGCGTTATTGTTATTCTATAATTCAAAGATGCCAGAATTCATTTTTCATGGAACAGTAAAAACTTAAAAATTATGTAGATATCGACATATGACATACATTTTCAACTATATTATTTCATAGAAAATGCATTTATAGATGATTAGAAATCAAAGCTTCATTGATATAAACATGATCACAGATTTTACTAACAATCCTACAATATTCAAATCCCGCAACACACCGTACAATATGTCATGTTTTATTACAACGAACAGGTTGACAAACAGCCAGAATGGGCTAAACTGCCTTTTATATCTCAAGTCGGATGTCCGACTGAATATGAATGAACCTTCCGACTTGTAAACGCCACTCCTGACCGCGTTTGAATATCACATGAGGTTGGCGTTTAGACTGCGGAACGAAAACAGGTGAGTCTAAAAGTGATGCAGTTTGCGGAGAATGTTGCATTATTGATACTACTGCTGGGATTATCTGTCAAAACGTCTTCGGAAATAGTAATTATCGATTTAGAAGACGTTTGCTTGGCTTAACATGAACAGATTGAAATCAGCGTACCGCTATCGAATGGATACGCCCTCCTTTTCACACTACACTTTTACTTAATGAAGATGAACGTGATAGCATACTTTCTCTTCAACATTTCAATGACAAAAAAATCACTTCTTTGTCTGACCTACGATTTCAACCCAGAACTTATAGACAGTTCCTTCTTCCTGTGTGTAGTTGTTTCAAAATTCTCTAACATTTATATTATAGAGATGTACCTGTACTACTGTACTACCTGTACTACTATTTAATACACAACGAATTGCTTTTCGCTGATGTACCTGCTAACTTCCAAGACACATAATTAAATTTCCTCCTCCGTACACAGTCAACATCGTTAGTGTGTCGGAAAGACACTCGTTTAGCGTAATGTATGGCATTAACAATTTTACAGCAATGCCGTACTTCGTATGTAGTCTTGGGTAAAGTTTTTACTGAATTACCAAAGGTTTTGTGAGTCAGAATTTAAAGTAAAATGAATAAATCGAGAATAATTTGACATTGAATGAGCAATCTGTCACGGCAATGGCTCCATTTCCTGTCAAAGATCATTTTGTTTTGGAGTTACGAATATTAAAGCGTTCTTAACCTCTCAACATTTTTATAATAAGTCTATAAATATTATTTCCTACTTATATGTATTTATCACCAGTGAGTTTAACGCGGGCGGACTGAGGAACTGATGATGGAAATTATATGGTAGACAGCCCACCATCGCAGCGAGAGAAAGCCGCTTTTTATTTAACTCAAAACGTATTCTATCAAGCAAGTTATTAGCGAGCCTTTGCCATTACCCTCTGGTATCTCCAAATGCCATTTGGAGATACCAGACCCATAATATACCGAGGGATGTCTTCTTTCGTCTCCCCCTCGCAGAATATAAAAAATAAGCATTTTTTACTTGCTTGTTTTGCCGTCCCTCTGCTGCTGTCTGATAGCAGCAGAAAGACATCCGATATCTTTTTCTACAAATATTCCAATCTTTGAGGGAGGCTTTTGTCATGCACGGGATGTTTTTTGGATAAAAATGATTTCCACTATTTGGGACCATGCACTATGCTCGAAAGTGTCCAAATCTTCCTGCTACCTTTTTCTAGATCCACCTCGACTACAGACGTCGCTGGGCACAGTCGTAAAAAGAAAGTAAAATTAATTAAAGCAACGCACAACAGCTCGGGACAACGCAGAAAAGCGTGGAACATAAGTTTTCCACTTGCGGTCAGAACTTTGTTCCTCGGTGTAATGAATGCGATCGCACTTGTTTCGTTTGCCCGCACACGGCAGGCCAACCACAGTTCATATTTTACTGAGACTCATTTGTTGAGGCTTACTCAAGGGAAATTAAACAATAGTAATTACTCAAAAAGTATTAAATTTCGGAAATGCCAGGTTGAAATGAAGGATGTGGATCTCTATGGAACACAATTAACTACTATTTCATTATTAGCTAAAAATGTCAACTGCAGACTTAGGTTGTTACCAAACATCACTACGACGACTTTTCCTGTGCGCATTTAACTTTTTTCCATGAACTTTGGCAGTTCCATCTTGTAGGACCTGCTCAATCCATGTCTTCTGGCAGGTGGTCAGCATCTGAGCGCCTTTCTGCCGTAACTACTGTTGCTTCTACGAGCAGTGTGTTCTTACCGTAACAAAGTATAAAAAAGTAAGTTACTTTAAATTGTTGGAATCAATTCAGTTACCGATTTAGCACAAACTACTGTCGGGTCTTAAGTTAATTATGTTACACCTTGTATGACCTGTTAACGCTTGCCCCTAGTTATGGACTCCGTTTGCTCAGAACAGAAATGGAACATATCGCTAAACGTGAGGTCCTTTAATTGACTCATTGGTGGGCCATTCTAAGTTATTTATAAGATTGCATTAAGCTGCTGGACTTCCATAAGAAATAAATATATACCGTAGAAGAGGGTGGGGCACATCAGTCTTAGTAAGTTTGGCAATCCTGAGTGCTATGCTGGTAAATTGGATGCTCCTGTGGTTTCCCATTTGATCTTGGCTATAATTAGCAACAGCTGTAACATATCCACAGGCCTATATTTGCCGCAGTCTTTAAGCCAAATTATAAGTCTTGTTAGCTTAATAAGTTCCAAAAGTAGGTACAAACCTGCCTTTGCAAATCTGCAATGGGTCCACGTGTTGGAATATGACATGTGACCACAAGGTGGAGTATGACTTTTTACTATTATATCTCACTCTAAAATAGCGAATCTATAATCTCTTTGGTCTGTCCGAGTCTTGCGTTATTTACACCTTTTGCTATATATATGTAACATTTCTTGAATAATACTATATTAACAAAATTTGCAAACGAAAGTGGAGACTGCCGCTAGTATATTAAATAAAAGGTACAACAAAGCGACAAAACAAAGTTAACAAAATAACACCCAAACAAACGTACTCCAAAAATAAAAGGACATTTGACTCAATAACACAGTTGAAATATTATTTCTAACGCGGAGAACATAAAGAAAATACGGCGGCACATAAAACACGGGGTCTTCCAAGCTAACAAAACAGATGAAATGGACTCAAGAAATATCCTTGTCCGAAAGTATTCGAAAATACAAAGTTATTTTGCTGACCTTACTCGACCGTACCCGGCAATACTCACGCATTTCAACAAACTCACGCATTCCATCCGCGCCCGCTTCTATTAAGATCTTACTCGTTATCCGAAAGGGGTTGTAGTTTATTACGCTGACTGTACTGATGAGGGTTTAGCAAAAACAGTTCGACATTATTTTGACGTTGTCTAGAAAATATGCCGTCACTTTCTTCTTAATATAATAAATGTGTTGTATGAGAAGGATGGCATATCAACTCGATAGTCAGATATGCCATTTAATCCATCAGATATCCAAATTTATTTCATAAAGATTTTTTTTCATCATCATCATCAGCCCGTGTCAGTCCACTGCTGGACGTAGGCCTCTCCCATGGCACGCAACTGAGCTCGATCTTCAGCTCTCCTTCTCCAATCCCTGCCTGCTGCCTTACGAATAAAGATTTTTTTTTATATTATTAAATTTTAAAAAACTTAGCCCACACTTAAATCTATTTATGAGTCGTGGTTGCGTTTACAAACATGAAAATTTACGTATACAAACACCCAGACCAGAACAAATAATTCTGGATCATACAAAGATTTGTCTCGTGCGGGTATTGGACCCGCGACTATTTGACACAGTGGGCGGAGCGGCTTAAGTTTTTAACCACTGCGCTAAATCTTCCGTCATAAATGTGACAGGATGCTAACTCGCTAAGGTCATTTTTTCATTCTAAGTCATCAAATTAAGGTAAATCTAAGGCTAGAGAGTTGATATGCCATCCTTTACATACTTTACTTAAACTTTTACTTAAATAAACATGGACGTGTCAGTACGATTACTCGCTAGCGTCACGCTTAAATCAAAAGTTGGATCCCTCAGATTGAATTTATGGTGACGTTGTCTAGAACTCTTGCTATCACTTTAATATTTATGTAATAAATTTGTAGTATAAAAAGGATAGCATCAACTCGATAAGGTTATGTTCTTATCTTATCTTAGTGTTGGCTTACCGGACCGAGGAAACCTCTGGCGCACTTCGACCCGATGGGATCTTTTGTGCTGTCCTTGCCCTATTGCTCTTACGTACCTGCCGTGTCCAATACTCCCTGTATCAGGTTGTAAATCCCAGCAGGTGGGCAGAGCCGAAGTTCTTCTGGTTTTGGATAGGCCAATCCCAGTAGCTTTATTCGCCGCGCGGCCAGAGCGTCGCAATGACAGAGGACATGCTTCATGGTTTCAGTGTCTATACAGCAGCTCCTACATACCACGTCGCCGCATAGGTTCATCTTTTGTAGATATTCTTTCGTGCTATAGTGGCCTGTGAATGCTCCAGTTATTTGCCTTAGTTGTAGTCTACTGTATTACAGTAATTTCTTGCTGTTGCTCTCACACCATGCGGAGAGAAATTCCTTGGAGTATCTAAGCCCTGTGTGTGTTTCCCATTATTTTCTGTGTTGTTCTTGGGTATACTTGCGGAGTGTAGGCACCATCTGGTATACCTATGAACGGTTCTGGGCCAATAAGTTTTTCCCTTGCTCCTTTCCTGGCTAATCGGCGCGCTCATTGCCATCAACTCCCGTGTTCCCAGGGACCCAGACTAATCTGACCGTGTTGCGCGCTCCAAATCTGTTAAGAAGGTATGCGCACTCCGCAGCCAGTGCTGAGTTTAGCTCATAGGAACTGATGGCTTTGAGGGCAGCCTGACTGTCACTACAAATGTAGATTTTCTTGCCTGTAATTCGTTTGTACAATATCTCTTTTATCTCTCGCCGTTATGCTCCATAGTCCAACTTTCTCTAGCCTATAGAGTGCCTTCCTTGCCTCAGTCTCCATGACGATATGTAATGGAGTCAGGTTAAGTAGCCTCTCCATAGCTGCCGTCGGTGTTGTTTTGAATGCGCCTGTGATGGGCAGGCAGGCCGTCCTCTGCAGTTTTATGTTTTAGTTCTACACGACGCATCCATACGTTAATATCAGTTTTACCATAGTAATATATATCCAGTGTATTATTTTGGGCTGTAATCCCCATGCTTTTCCATATGCCAACCTACACATGTTCAACACTCTCAATGCTTTAGCTATGGTCTGGTCAACATGTGTATGCCACTTTAGCTGCCTGTCCAGAGTCACCCCCAGATATTTAACCTCAGTGGCCCATTTAATTTTATTTCCGTACATATGCAGGTCCTGCAGACCCATTAGTACTTTTTTCCGTGTAAACAGGATGACATTAGTCTTCATCGGATTAACCGAGAGGCTATTTGTCGCACCAACTAATTACTTTATTCAGACCTTCCTGCGTCAGTGTCGATACTGTGTTTGGAGACGTTATGCTTACATTAATATGTTCGTGCTAAGCTCTTTTATAGCTGAATTTTTGCCGCCTTTTGTTGATGGGCGGATCCTTTAAATTTTGAAATTTTGATGGGTTTTGTGCGTTCTTACAGCATAATTACATAATTACAAATAGTTGTACGTTCTAGAAAGGCTTATTTATATATCTGTTTGCCGTTACTTTTGTGTGTGTTTTTGTGAATGATATACGCTGTTGGCTGCGGGGCCTTTACAGCTTCACCGGATTTACCGTCCCACTCTCAGATCATATTTTTATATGATCTGAGGTCATGCCTATATTCTCTTAGCAGGGTTATGTGTAATAAGGGTACGGGCCTATTGCCATCATACTGGGAACGATGCCAGCTCGGAAGCTGGCAAGTCCGGAACTAATACTGGAAATTCTTCTATCGATTTTTCTTGTCAGACCTAGTATTTGAACCAGGACCTTTTGCTTGCTGCGCGCATTATTCGCCACTATACCAATCAGACTGTCAGTTTATATTCGTTTATCATTAAAATTCTACTAATGTTGCCCTAGGCATTTATTTCTCCTTTTTAAAAAAACTTACTTCACCACATTTGGAATTATTCATGTGGCGTAGCGTTGAAAAAAAAACTTAAACATTCCCGTTTCTTTGAAACTCCATCGTTTTTTTTCATGTTTTATTCGAAAACAGCAAATGATAGCTGATGCGGAATAAAATATGTTTTTTTTTTCTAATAAAACTGTGAAGAAACAAAAGTTTCAGAAGAAAAAGGTTGTTTTTTTTTCGCTTACATTCAGAGCCGTGAGCCCGAGTGGCTAAAATGTGCTACAGTGTGACCGACGCGGGTTGTTGAGTGGATGTACTTTGTATACTTATATTTCTTCGACGATAGGTGTACTTTATACGTCCACATTTCGCCGACGATGTTTGTTCGGCTTAAAAATATATTTCCTCGCGCGGCGGTGGCAAAAGTGTACTATGCACACGAATGGGAAGTTGCGGGTACAGCTTTATAATTTTCATCTATGAGTACCTATCCGCTTTTAACTTCATGCCTATGTTGTGAAACAACAAACAATAAGTTAAAAGAATAACGTTTCGCACAACTACTTGTTTTATCAAGAAAAAATGCCTTTTAAGGTTTGTGGTTGGTAACAATGTGCTGGAGCAAGTGAATGAGTTTGTATATCTTAGATGTGCCTTCAGAAAGGATGGGAAATACACCGCTGATATAGAGAAAGGAGTGAATGTAGGGAATAGAGTGGATGGTGCGATGGGAAAGCTACTTGGGAACTGGCACTTAAGCTAAAAGGCGCAACTGACCATGCATAACGGAGTGCTTATTCAACGCTGTTATATGGCAGTGCGAGTTCTGTTATATGGCAGTGCGAGTTGGGTACGTAAGAAGCATAATTAAAGCAAGATAAATGCGGTCGAAATGTCAGCTCTTGCGGAGTCAAGCTGACCGAGCATATTCGCAACAGATTAGTAAGAAAAGGTGTAGGTATAAAAGATAGAATCTGTGTAAAGATGAGAAAGGATATTCTCCCTTGGTTATACAATGCGAAAGTGGAAGTAAGTACCGGGGAAGACTAGACTATCTTACCATCACCGATAAATAGACCGTGTCTTATCTGAAAGGCAAGTCAAGAGTTTCCGTAACCGGTGAACAAAATTTCGTGCCTAAGCTCTTGGCTATTGAGAAGTTCCTTCATCTGAAACCAATCCTGGGTATAAAAATCAGGTCATATTTACTATAAAATGCATTGCCATCGGATCTGAACAAACATGTCCAATTTCAACTTCGTAAGATAAGAGGAAGAAGTTCTAATTTAGATTGCAATATTTGACGTACACAAACTTACAAACATTGCATCTTAAATGAAGCTTGTAAAAGGCTTGTAAAAATTGGGCACGGCTTCGAGCATTAAACGATCTATGGTTTACCACTAGTCGCATTTACACACACATTTTCACAACTAAAAATACCTTAGCGAAACGTGTACCTTCCTACTTCTTCTTGAATGCAAGCGAGACTGATATTTATTTTTTCTCTTTTATAAGCAGCACCTCTGTCCCGCATGAATAAGGAACAGAGGTGTTTTATATAAACAACCAATATCCAATCGGAAATTGTAGCAACAAGATAAGAATTCGAGCAAGTTTTCTGTAACGAAGAGATACCTGCATCTTATTTGTGTAAAGTGTTGTAAAATGTGTGACACTTTGTACGATGCATTAAGGTCCGTTCACATAGCGTGGCTCGGGGAGCAACGGAGGGCATTTATTCATAATATAGATCATGGATATATAATATAAAAAATTAACTATCACTTGCTTTAACGGTGAAGGAAAACATCGTGGGGAAATCTGAATGCCTTAGAGTTTTCCGAAGGCGTGTGAAGTTCGCCAGCCTGCACTGGGCCAGCTTGGGGGACTATAGCCTAAACCCTCTCAGTTTGAGAGGAGGCCCGTGCCCAACGGTGAGACAGTTTCTTAACAGGGCTAATATTATTTTAGTATATATAATATATAAAACAGATATACAATGCGAAATTGGAAGGATGTAGGTACCGGGGAAGCCCAAGAATATCTTACCATGACCAAATAGACCGTATCTTATCTGAAGGACAATTCAAGAGTCTCCGTAACCGGTGAGCGTGTATGAGACGAACTATGAGAGTGGAGGAAGCCAGAGAGGTATGTAAGGAAAGAACCTGTTGGAACTCTGTACTCTCTGCCTACCCCGCAAAGGATCTGGCGTGATGATATAGATAGACGCTCTATTTTTCAAACCGATCTATGTGAACGGACGCTAAAAAGAACAGAATGTTCACAGAGTGTTTAGTTTTCCCGGAACACTGGGACAACTCTGTAAGATGTAGGAGATGCTTACTTTGACTTCATTTCATTTATTTTAGCCTTAATATTGTACAGTAAATACCATCCCGACCTTTGTTTCAAAGTTGGTAAGGTTGATTCAGATAACTTAATAATAATATTCCAAACTACATAACACAATATTATAAATTATTGCGATATAGGTACTTAGTAGTTAAAATAAGTTAAATTTATTTTCTAAGGAATAATCAGGTAGTTCAAAATTCCAACAAAACTCGTTGTATTTAGTGTTACCACGTTTTTTTTTAATTATTTTATCTAATTGCTCCAGAAAGACGGTAGGTCATGTTTATCAATTGTCTGTTCGTTTATTTCTTTGGCACATTTTTAACCGCCTATTATATTTCACAGCTTCATTCTTAGCGATTAGTTTACATATTGTAGTCGAGCTCCCATGTATGCCTTACACGGATGTTTTTAGTAGAAAAAGAAAAATATTCTACTGGCAACACTTTTAACCTACCATTTCTACATCGCAATGTCCGATGTCATTCTGTGGTGCCGTGCACGAGCCTTCGCACACGCTACTTAATATTTAGAAGTTATCAATATGCCGAACAAAAGGCAACGTGAAAAAAGTAGTGAGATATTAAGAAACAAAATTAGAAAATCAGAATCGCGATTGTATGATAAAGTTGATGCAAACGGTTGATTGTTTATTCATACAGTGATACTGAGTCTGATTCCAACTTTGAAGATCTGTATGCTTACTCTTGACACTCGATTTCAAAAGTAATTTGGGATTGGGTTCGAAATCTTGTCAATCGGTACTCTTGAACGCTACAGTAGCGCACGATTAACTCGATTACGGTGGAATTTTATGGAACTAATTGAGTTCGACTATTCTCGATTGTGTACTATTTTTGGCACTCTTGACGTGATTTGACATTGACGTATCGAGTTTGGATTCGAGTTTGCGATCGAAGTAACACAGTTAACAAAAGTTTACTTTTGCGCGTTCGAGTGTGTTGTTTTATGTGAAATATTGCGAATTCATCGAAAATAATGGCCCGCCTAGCGCTCATGTTCGATATGTTAGAGAGCTCCAATAATCTGGATGTAAGGCAAAGAAGAAATTTGCGGAGGATGGCGCGTTATGCCAACAAAGCATTTTCCATGACCGATTTTGAATTTAAAAACCATTATCGGTTGAATAAAGAACTTTTTGAAGTCCTTTACAAGGATTTAGTTCCGTGTTTGCCAACGCCTACCCGTCGTAGCGACATATGTACACGTTATAAGGTATGTAAATAGTGTGGTGGAGGTATAAGCTTACCTCATTATATCGTGTTATTTTGCTAACGTATTCGTTAATTTTAGGTTTTAGTAGCACTCTCATTTTACGCCACTGGAAGCTACCAGCGTTTGGTGGGAGCTACGCATGGGACGATGATGTCCCAAAAGTCAGTCTCGAGGGCCTTAAAAGAGGTGACGGGCGCCCTCAATTCAGATAGAATCCTCAATAAGTGGCTTAAATTCCCACAGACACGACAGAAAAGAGACTATTAAAAGAAGGTATCAGTAAAAACTATATTTCTGTTGTTATTTACCACCACTTATGATAAATTGTAGTGGCTACATTCTGTTGGCTTTAGTTTGAACAAAGAATAACAATTACTAATAATTTATTTCAGATTTTATGAAAAATTCAAAATTCCATCGGTCATAGGTGCCATTGATGGCACTCATGTGGCAATTATACGACCAGCCCAAAATGAAGAACGATTTTACAATAGAAAAGGTTACCACTCAAGGAATGTGTTACTTGTGAGTTATTTTTATAGAATTGTTTTACATACATGAATTCAAAAATATTCCTAATGAACCTCATATGTATTCTATTCATTGTAGATTTGCGATGCAGACTTGAATATTTTAAGTGTGGACTCATCTTTTGGGGGTGCCCCACATGACAGTTTTGTTTTCAATCAGCACCCTGTCAAAAATCATCTGATGGAATTATTGAATACAGGAGAACAAATTTTCTTACTTGGTATGTCTATGTTATAATAATCAAGTATTTATTTGGTAAATAGATACCTAATTCTTTAGAAACATATTAAATAATTGTTAAATACTTTTCAGGTGACTCAGGCTATCCTCAAAGGGAGTATTTGATGACTCCTATAATAGATGCGTAACCGGTCCGATGCCACCTGCATCCAACGATTTCCTGCGATTTTCACAAGATCGTCGGTCCATCTGGCAGGCGGACCGTTTACGCTGGAAAGCGATTGGGGAGGCCTATGTTCAGCAGTGGACAAGTATAGGCTGAAATGATGATGATGATGATGATGATAATAGATGCTGCTGCAGGTTCACCTGAAGAACATTACAGCCGGTTGCAGTGTATCGCACGCAATACTGTAGAGCGCACAATTGGTGTGCTTAAGAATAGATGGCGGTGTCTTCTTGGCCACAGAATTCTACATTATCACCCAAATAGAGCAGCCAAAATAATAAACGCTTGTTGTGTGTTGCACAACATTTGCAACCAGGCACAAGGAGGTGATTATGTCGAAAATGTAACCATGCCACCCACAGTGGAGGAGTCAGCCCAACAAGCCAACACACAGGAGCTACCAGCTGAAGAATTAAGGAGAGGCCATGCAGCACGTTCACGTTTAGTATGTGAGCTGTGGGCATCCAGGAATTATTGATTTTTTATAATACATATTTTTGTCAGAATCCAAATTTAAAAAAAAAAAAACTTTTGAATTTTATGTAGTTTTATTTTTTCATTAACTTTATTATACAAATCTCTTTTTCTCATTATATTAAAATTTAATAATTAACTAATAAAAATATACAATATATAATTCTGCTTAGTTCTATAGTAAGGTACCTACAGAATTGACATAATACTCATAGTAATACCCTGTTTTTCATTACCCCTTAACTCACTGGTGAATATCTCAACTCAAAGGCTCAAAGCCAAAAATTAAAATGGGATCACCTTGATATAATACTGAACCAAATTCAACAAGAATCATCATCAAAATACTTGAAATTTAAAATATACAAAGTAATTGAAAAGTAAAATGCATGATAAAAACGAAAACAATAAATAATATAAGTTACACCATCACGCCTATATTCCCCAAGCGGGAGTGGCTAAGGTGTACTGAGTACACCCACCTATTGCCATATACTGGGCACAAATACAGACTGGACTTATACTGGGAAATTTTTGTTAGAAAAACTACATTTGTCTGCCCTAGGATTTGAACCCAGGACCTTGTGATCACAAAGAAATGCACTTTGCCACTAGACCAACAAGGCAGTAAATATTAAATAATAGAATTTATACTTTAGAAAAATAATAGAAATAATTTATTGTTTTTGTTCTCTTATAGCTCCGGCTATAATATGAGAAGATTCTCTTATTGCTTCTGCTAAATTGTTTATAGCCGAAGCTACAGATGAAATATGGTCCACAGCTTCCTGTAGTGCCTTTGCTGTGGCCATTTCTGCTTCCATTCTTTTCTTTTCAATTTCAGCGATTTTTTTTTATCTGTTTGCAAATTTGAACGACCCCGTGATCGAGTAATGATATTGCTGGATCTCTCTGTACTCTGCCCTTGCTGTGAGGCAGGCAGTATTGTGCGCACTGGGGAAAAATCATGGATAATTATTAGAATTAATATACCATTATGCCTATCACAAATAAGTACATAATATAATCTACATAAATCCAATATGGGAATTTATTTAACCCAGGAGCTCATGCTCATGCTTATATATAATCAGTTGCTAAAAAACTGTGTTTAATTTGTATAAGAGAGATTCCTAGAAAATCTAGTTTTTAATAATATGTAATTATTTTACAAACCCCTTTCATTGTGTGACGCATGCACAGTAGTATCGGGCTCCTCAATTGGTATTATATCTTGAGCCTTAGGGCTCTCCATGACAGACTCTGACAGAATGACTATATTTTCATTGGGTGGTTCTGGTTTAAACAAGTTACCACTTTGAACCTGCAATTAGTAATTTAGTATTGGAATTTAGAAACCCTTTACAATTCGTTATTGATGTTATAACAGATTTGAAAATGATAATCACTAAAATGGATTTAAGTAGTCTCAATAATGCAGATAACTATAGGCTTAACAACTTAAATTTATCAGTTAGTAAGAAAAATCAAAAACTTGATTTTGAACATAAATGCACAACTTACAGCTGTGGGAGGAGTAATGGTGGCAGATGTTGGGGAAGGAGTTATAGTGGCAGATATTGGGAAAGGATTTACAGCTACATGGCTGTCTGCAATGGCAAATTGCAGGCCTCCTATCACTGCCACCAACTGCTGGTCAATTGGTGACAACAATGGTATTTCCTCCGCGGGACCACCGCCTGTACGCCTCATGGACCTTGCGTGTAGTGCACAATGTTTTTTCAAGGTACACTTTTTGTCAGCCCAGTACTAAAAAAATGCAAATTTGTACAAAAAATTGAATAGAATATGAAATGAAAATGAGATTTATAATGAACAGGCACAATACCTTCGCCCAGCCTTTTCCATCTTTTTGTGCACCAACTAGCGAATTGAGGTGTACAGACATTTTCGTCCATTTTTTTTGGTGTCTTGTTTCGCATGCGCGGTGCGCAGGATTTTGCACGAGAAAGTCGGCAAGTGTCTCCATTTGATGAAATGATGGTCTACTCATTATAATATCCTGGCAGAAATTAATTATAATTAAGAATATTGCTTGAATAAGTTACAGAAAACGTAAAAAAGATTGTAACTTACCTGTCGTCGTATGCAACTGTATTATGCCCTTTGAGTTTTGTGCTTTATTGCAAATAATTCTACATAAAATAGTTCTCCCTACCAAAGTACTATAATGCAATGAGTTTTAAATAAATTATATTTGCGCGGGATGTACACTTTTCACAATAATTTAGGCAATGACAACGCATTCATTCTGCCACCACATAAAATCCTTTCGATTTAAAAAAGAAATAAAAATTATTAGTATAAAACCACACAATATTTATGTAAATATGTATGATATAAAATAAAAAACTTTATATTTACTGTGTTATATTATTGATTTTAATTTTGGTAGTTGACGTTTTGTGATGTATAGCCACACTGGTTCTCGATTGTGTACTCGATTTCAATTTCAATCCAATAGTACACTCGATTTGTTCAAGAGTGCCAATCTCTTTCGGATTGGAATTGAAACTGTATCGGGATCGTGTCAGCTTGAGATTGGGATTGGTTTCAAGAGTAGGCCTACAGGCCCTCACAAGTGTGGTTAAAATCCTCAGGGAGGAAGGTACGAGATTTTGTGAAATGCGACGTATAAGTAAGAAAACGAAGCTTTCGGAGGAGACACTGCAGCTTATGAAGGAACGACGTGTAAACCCACCCAACACTTCGTTAAAGCAACGGGCACTCAATAAACAAATTAACAAACTGGTACGACATGAGCTCCAAAGCATCTTTAATGGGAGAACTCCAGAGGCTTGGGGTAGGAGCGTGGTCGTATTGTTTTTCAAAAAGGGTGATAGACCCAACTGAAGAACTACCGCCCTATTTCGCTCCTGAGCCACATTTATAAGCTGTTTTCAAGAGTTATCACGAATCGTCTTGCGCGAAGGCTCGACGAATTTCAACCCCCGGAACAGGCCGGGTTTCGAAGAGGGTATGGAACCATAGACCACATCCACACTATACGGCATATTATACAGAAGACCGAAGAGTATAATCGGCCCCTATGCTTAGCATTCGTGGACTATGAGAAGGCCTTTGACTCGATCGAGACCTGGTCAGTTCTGAAATCCTTGCAACGATGCCAAGTCGACTGGCGATACATCCAAGTGTTAAGAAGTCTCTATAACGCCGCGACCATGCCCATCCAGTTACAAAACCAGCAGACCAACCCTATCCCAATGCATCGAGGAGTGAGACAAGGGGATATTATCTCCCCCAAATTGTTCACAAATGCATTGGAGGATATGTTTGACACTGGACTGGGAAGGTCATGGCATAAACATAAATGGCAGTCATATCTCACACTTGAGATTTGCAGACGACATCGTCATTACGGCCGAAACGTTGCAGGATTTACAACAGACGCTGACCAGCCTAGCCGATTCTTCCAAACGCATAGGCCTCCGCATGAACTTGGACAAGACCAAGGTAATGTTTAACCGACATGTAGTACCGGAACCTGTTGCAATACATGGCGCTATTCTCGAGGTTGTTCAAGAATATGTTTACCTAGGGCAAACTCTGCAGTTGGGGAAAAACAACTTCGAGAAAGAGGTCAACAGAAGAATACGGCTGGGCTGGGCGGCATTTGGGAAATTACGTCGAGTATTTACATCGCCCATTCCATAAAAGCCTAAAGACAAAAGTCTTTAATCAGTGCGTCCTGCCCGTTATGACATATGGAGCCGAGACGTGGACACTCACGGTTGGAATGGTCCATAAATTTCAAGTCACTCAGCGAGCTATGGAAAGGGCTATGCTCGGAGTTTCTCTGAAGGATAGAATCCGGAACGAAGTCATTCGACAGAGAACCAAAGTTATCGACATAACCCACCGGATTAGTAAGCTGAAGTGGCAATGGGCCGGTCACCTTAGTCGAACAACCGATAACCTATGTCCAGCAGTGGACTGCTATAGGCTGATGATGATGATGATGATGATGCGGCGTGCAGCCTACTCTGGCCAACTTTGAGAACAGGACATCATTATCTACTGTGTCTTATAGGTTGCTTAATAACCAGTGAGTTATTGTTGTTCCGGATACTTACGAGAATGCTCCAGCAACAAGAATCATTTATATAAAATATTTTATCTCCTTGTTTGATTGAGTTGAGCCGTTGTGCTGTTACATCAGTGCATTGTAGTTGTTCTGAACACTTACGAGGTGAAGTGCCCCAAACAGTTTTTTTTTTAATAAAAAACCTTGTCCTCGTTGTGTTGTGTTACACTTCTGAGTTGTTGTTGTTCCACACACTAAAAAGAAAGAGTGCCCCAGCAACAATAGACTTCTATATAAAATGCTTTATCGACGTGCATCAGTTTTGTGGATTCATACTTAAGATTGTATTCCTACCATTTTTTCTCCTCTCCTCACAGTTTTAACAAACATTTCACCAGAATTGAGCATGCACGAAGTTATTTAATCCAAGCCAAATAGCAAAATCTCGTTGTATTCATAACCCAACTTTGTATCTCGGAAAATTTCCTTAAACCGTTTCGGAAATATTACCTACTTTGTAAACCGCATCTTGGCCGGATTACGAAGATGAAAATTAAGTCCAGGCTGAAAGTAATAAAGAACGGGAAATCTAACTTTTAATCTTGCCGTGCAGCAAACATTGTATTCTGCATTATCCAAGCCACGAGTCGCTTTCCCTGGTCCATATAAAAATGCATTGCATATTCCCGACTTTTATGTAAAACAGTTTCTGAAGTTAAGCCTTTTTTCCTGTTGAAAAGACTGGAAAAAATATTTCACAGAGAAATCTTCTACTTTTAGAATTCGTTCCTTTTCTTGAATTCGTCCGTTCGGTGAAATAGACGTTTTGCTCCAGAGTTTCTCTGGATCCCGCTTTGCAGGTGTGTTTGAGAGCTCTGAATATAATGCGGAGCTGAATTTCAAGCTGGTTCTCTGCTGCTGAGACTTTCTTTAACGTTTATGATGATTTAATTTTGAAATGTTTTATATGGATGATTCTATGCAATCCGTGTAGTGATAAACTTACTAGGTATAAAAAATACAAAACTCCCACGCCTATATTTGCTAAACAAGGGTGACAGAGGTGAACTGTGTGAGTCCAGATCTTGTCGACAATATTAGATCACAATTGGAAAAAAGCTGGTCAAAGCTAGACGCATTTAGCACATCACATCATTTATCTCACAGTGAATGTCTTTCAGCTGATGATTATGATATTACAAGTAGTGAACCTATTGTCATTATAACATGCAAAATTCTAAACTCTGGTTACCAAAACTTCCTCGATGAAAACCGAAGCCTGGATCTCATGATTGCAAGTTACAACATGCTGCACTAGATGACCAAGTCAGTCAATAATACACTTAATCTAACATAAAAATACTCTTTGGTCTATTTCAACTAAAGTCAAGATTAAAATCAAGCATCGCATTGTAAATTTGCTATCCCCTTCACCCACAAGCATTTAGAGGCGAAACGATTCCATTCTTATCTCGTCGATATTCCGCACTAAAAGCGGAACAATTTGCTCCTCATTCATTAAAAGGAACGCAAAGGAATGGAATTCTCTGCCAGCGGCTATATCGCTCTGCGTTATAATTTCGAAGTCGTATTTTATACAAAAGTACTCCACTTTTAGAGTAAAATGGGTATGGAAATAGTAATTCAATATTACCTGTATGCACTTATTAGTTAGGTCAACTATTTTGTACTAATTTATAGATTTGGCAGTGCAATATAGATAATTATTTTCTAATTTAGTCAACTTTTACAAACTTTTGTTGGTTTGATAATGGATGATACATCTGGCAATTATAAGATCCTGTTCTCAAATTTTAGATCTATTATCTTTTAGACAAATACTGAATAGTAGTTTGGAGTCAGAAAGAGCGACTCATATAGGTTATAACAATAGAATTATCTTCTTCATTGGAACATAATATTGTCGACAAAAGTGTGGGTTTTCAAGTATACATACATCTGTAACTGCAGCATGGGATATGTAGGTGTTATGGTGTTTATTCTTTTTTGCAACAATCACTGACACATTACCTAATTTGACAATATTTAATATGAGTTTTGTCTCTACTCTTCTAAATGCATGTTCTGAAATTGAACATGCAACCCACGCCTCCAAACAATAATTTGGACGAAAATACATAATTATTCTACTGAAAATCAAGAGCACAAATCAGTGTACAACAAACATCGACAATTTGGTCACCCAGTTAACATCAGCTACTGAACAAAATTGATCGCTGTAGCCCAAACTCTTTCAAGCCTTGTTTAAATTGTGACGAAAATTTCAAAACTGTATAAACGCGTTTAGAGTTGAAATTGGATCGTTCAGCGTTGCTAAGAGTAATATAATTACTCTATACAATAACATTATTGTATAGAGTAATTATGAGAGCTGGGTACACAGTTAGTCGGTTAACCGTTAACAATCAAAGTTTGGAAGCACCGAAACGTCTGTGTTCCAAATTTTACACCGAGCAAATGTTTGTTGTGCTTTTTATGCACGAAGTTTTAGTTTTGCGTATTGCTAATTTCAGAAAAGTTGCTTTGTTGATGTTGTTGTCGTACCTTTCATGTGTTCACTCCTGCTCAGTTTTGTTGGTTAATATTTTTTTGTGTATCATATATATAGCTAATAATTTTAAGCATTTGACATAAAATTCTGTTGACTACGTTGTGTTAAAAGTAACATCTTTTGTTCAGTTACGTGATTTGAAGTTAAATTATAATCTTAGTATCAAAAGTTTCATAAAATAGGCTACCCATAGTTAATGTTTTCAAGATTACGACATCTGTAAAAAAACTGCTTTTAACAGTTCTACTCCACCAACTTATTCAACTGAATCATCCTATTAGTTTCAATTACTATCACAAACTCCGGTGACGACCCTTTTTATGTGCAATAGGCATTTTTGTAGGAAGGTTTCCAGAACTGTTATTACTGTCCGAAAAACACCTGCGACGCCTAACTGCTAGCACCTGTGTAGCGAATCTGAGATTATCGCCTACAAATTTTTGAATCTTTGCAGTAAAAAAAGAGCTCCTTGTCTTGTCATGTCTTGTCTTGTCATGTCTTGTCTTGTCATGTCTTGTCTTGTCATGTCTTGTCTTGTCATGTCTTGTCTTGTCATGTCTTGTCTTGTCATGTCTTGTCTTGTCATGTCTTGTCTTGTCTTGTCATGTCTTGTCTTGTCATGTCTTGTCTTGTCATGTCTTGTCTTGTCATGTCTTGTCTTGTCATGTCTTGTCTTGTCATGTCTTTTATTTTAGGTTTCAAATCACGTTGTTTGAGGTTTATCTATTTATTTATAGCATCAACAGAATTATCAAAATCTACTTCCCCTTTTTTAATATACTTTATGCCAGCTATTAATAATCCACCATCATCTTTTTTTTGTATCATACCTATGATTTAATTATTTATTTATTTTTATTTAGACATCCAACAGCTTACTAACTACAGAGTATAAAGTTTACGTAATGTTATCATTCTTCGCCGATTAAAGGATATTACTAAATACAAGTAAGTAGTGAGATGGCGCGCCAAGAAATACTCTTGAAATTAAAAGTATTAGTTCAAACTATATAATGTAAAAAAATGGATATATTTATGCTTGTGTGTCAAGTATATTACAATGTTATAAGAGATACAAAAATAATACTTTAGAGTGAGAGTCACAGTAAATAAATAATTGGAATTCATAAACGTAAATAAAATATGTTATCATTATATTAATACGTGAAGCAAAAACTTTGTACCCCTTTTTACGAAAATTGCGCGGACGGAGGAGTGTGAAATTTCTCACACTTGTAGTTTATATAGAGAAGGAGTGCAGAATGCTAATTTTTTTTTTTAAATTATGCATAAAAATACACTAACTCAATAAAAAAAACATTACACACCCTACCCTGTTTTTGACACACACACTCATATATACTCTTTTGTTTATTGTAAAGGCTGTGGTCAAATTCAGAATAGATTAATATTGTTTGTCTTTAATATTATATGTCTATAGTCTTACTGAACGTCAAACATAACCAGCAAATGATAAAAGAGTAGGTCGAATTTCGACCAATGGGCGACCACTAATATATTTTAAAGAAATAGGTTCATAACACACTAACCTAGTGTGTTATCACCCTATTTCTTTTAAAATTCTGCTTTTATGTCTGTTTGGAAAACGCGTATATGTCAATATTGCTAAAATAAGTGTCATATGTTGACGTCAGGCGGGCAACTAATTCATTCTGTCCATAGTCAGTGTGGCTTTTCAGAAAATAAAAAAAAAACTATGTGCTTCGGTGTCCTCGGTCTATTATGCGGCACTTCCAAACCAATGCAAGACGTAAGACTAGAGCAATCAAGCTTTGTGTTGACTATGTCATAAAGACCACTGCGTCAAGGGCTTAGCCCGCCCCGCCCACTGTGTCTAATAGTCGCGGGTTCGATTCCCACACGGAACAAATCTTTGTGTGATCCACAATTATTTGTTCTGGTCTGGGCATTTGTGTATGTGAATTTTCATGTTTGTAAACGCACCCACGACACAGGAATTAATCCTAGTATGGGGCAACGTTTTTAAAAAAAAAAAGAAAAGAAAAAAAAAAAAAACTCATATCTAGAAGATTCTTCTGTTAGAAAGAGTTACTACGCCAAAATGTTAACAGGCCTGCAAGTATGTAGGAAAGCTTAATTGTGTTTGATATTTTAAGAAATCAATGAAGTTTCTTTAAATACTTTAAATTTTGTCAGTATATACTGAATAGCGAAGAGACCAAATGACACTAGCAAACTCCAAAAAACTTCTCACTTAAGCTTAAAAACCTTCAAACATAAGGCATCCGTAAATGGTTTGCATACTCGCCTCACAAATCCTAGTCCTTTATACATTTTTTCAACCACCGAATGTATATGTTTGTCATACAGTATTTAGAGATATAATTCAGCAATTTTCTGTTTAGTTTCTACTAGCAAGAATAGCATATCCAGGATGATATAACTTCCGCATAACAAAGACCTTATACGTAGTCATGTTATGTTCCACGCTTTACCGACAAAATTTTTTCACTAAACCAATATTGTAAATCAGAAAAAATCCTCAAAGAACCCGCAGTTTCGGCCAAATGTACTGAATCAAATGAATTATGAATTTATTTATTCATCGGCCACGCTGCGCACTCTCATATTTACCAATTGGGTGAGGGACAGAATTCACTGGTCCTATATAAATCAGAGCTCCGTCGGCGGTCTTTGAATTATGCGTATCATGGTACCTCATGAATAACTAGCGTAGGAACTAATTAAAGAAAAGGGTCTGACAATAAATAAAGAATAGTTTATCAAGTTTCGGGAGTTAATCTGGTGTCAATTGCTTCGTATATAGAGCATTACGAGCGTTTTTTATAGAAGGGACTATCATCAGAAATGCTCATGCTCAGTATTCCTTATCATATTATATTGTAAAAATGTTTATGGTCCTTGTAATAAATGAAAATATCGAAAGAAACTTCACCATGAGGAACAAGTGCTGACAGGCGGGGATAGATTTAAGTCTCAAAGTAATAGGGAATGAGCCTATTACCATTATGATGGACACAATTGCATACTCCAGACTACTATTGATTTTTTGTCCATAGAAACTCTCAATCAGACTTTGTATGGTTCAGGATTTGAACCCAGGTCTTTGTAATCGCTACATTCTATGTGCCACCAAATCGGCTATACTCATTTTTTATAATTTATAATTGCCACAAAGACGTTTTAGTTATAGTACAGCGGATAATTAGATAGATAGATTACTCTTTATTATACACCAATACATTTACATAGAGAAAAAAAATAAAAATAAACAAAGGCACAATTGGCCATAAACCACAACATAAAATTATTTAGGATCCAAATTTTAGGTGTTTATAAAAACGTAATTCAACTATAATGGTCGCTTGAACTTAGCACACATTTCGGACATGATTTTATACTAAAAAAAAACACCAAGTAACTGAAAAAGCCGAGCAAGATTCACTAGTTAACTTCGAGTCTTATCAGAAATCAAGTAAAAAAAGAATTAATTCAAAGCACATCGTGATCGGCAAACAAGGCGACACGCACGTATGTGAAAACGTGACATAGGAAAGTAGGAGGTGCCCTGTCTTGCTCCCGCTACCCGCTTACTGCAACTCAACGCGCCGTAGAGTTACCTATCTTCTACCTAGGTTTCGACCTATTTTACTCCACACTTCCACACTTTCTCTGGATCTGCGAGAAATATAAAGTGGTCGATAACTTGACTACTTTGCCAGGTGGGCCACTCACAAAAGCTCGGCGGGCCGCAGGTTAAGTATAGCTGTACTAAATCAAAGAGGCAGTCAAAGAAGGGTCTAACAATTTCCCAGAAGATTAAAGGAATTAGATTTAAAGAGACATCAATAAAGGCTGGTTTAATAAACAAAAGTCTAACTGCAATAATATACACATTCATTGCAACAACTTTCCGAGTAACCAAATGAGATTTCGAAACAAATAACAACATTCATTGTCCAGAAAAACAACCAATCTGACGTTGCCCGAAGAATGTGCAAAGTTTAATTTGCGCTTCTTCTCCGAGATAGATGGCCATTTAAGACCTTTCCGAAGAAAAAGATTTCTGATCTCGGTTGGCAACTTTTTCAATCGAATATTTCAGTCCTTGCCCACTTTCTTAAGGACATGTTTAAGATATTATGTTACGCAACTTTCGTATATACATATGATGGCAAATATGTTTCTGCATTTTTCGGAAATGTATTCGTGCTTCTTGGTTACAAGGTTCTTTAGTATTGGTTCAATTTACTTGTGTTTCTTTTCAAATATACTCTTGGATGATATCTATTGTGGACACATTCAATGAGTTATCGATAGCTTAAGAATTTAAATAAACTTATGAATCGCATGACAAACATTGCAGACACGGAACACGATGGAAAGAACTATGTTTGAAGTTGAGGGCGGAAGTCAGGTAAGAAAAACGCCAATTGACTTGAATCTTCAACTAGTTCAAACAGACCTTTGACTTTTTCAGCCGCCCTCTATTAGATCAGACCTAACATCGTCGGCAAAACGTGGGTGTACTCAGTACACCTCTGCCACCCCCGCTTAGGGAATATAGGCGTAACGGTGTGTTGACTAGTTCAAAAAAAGTCAAATCGATTTGATATATCATTTTCAAATTCTCCAGCGTTTTTATTGTGCTAAGTTACGTTTAGGATGTCTTAGAAGAATATTAATATATAATTCTTGCAACAAATTTTAAAGATATAATAACTTTTCTTTTGAAGTTCACAAAGACTGTTATAGCAAGTTGTGTTTCACCCCAATAATGTTTAACCACAATCATCAGCATCATCATTTCAGCCTATACTTGTCCACTGCTGAACATAGGCCTCCCCAATCGCTTTCCAGCGTAACCGGTCCGATGCCACCTGCATCCAACGATTTCCTGCGATTTTCACAAGATCGTCGGTCCATCTGGCAGGCGGTCGTCCTACGCTGCGCTTGCCAATACGTGGTCTCCACTCTAGAATCTTTCTGCCCCAACGCCCGTCCGATCTTCGCGCTATGTGGCCAGCCCATTGCCACTTCAGCATGCTAATCCTGAGGGCTATGTCGGTGACCTTGGTTCTTCTACGAATCTCCTCATTCCTGATTCGATCACGTAGAGAAACGCCGAGCATAGCTCTTTCCATAGCTCGCTGAGCAACCTTGAGCTTTTTTATGAGACCTATTGTAAGAGACCACGTCTCTGATCCATATGTCATCACTGGTAACACACATTGACTAAACACTTTAGTCTTTAGGCACTGAGGTATTTTGGATGAGAAGATGTTGCGCAGTTTCCCGAACGCTGCCCAGCCGAGTTGGATTCGTCGATTGACCTCTCTCTCAAAGTTGGACCTACCTAACCGGACTGCCTGTCCCAGGTAAATGTATTCGTCGACAACTTCAAGAGTAGAGTTCCCAACGGTGAGTGCGGTGGGTACGACATGGACGTTAGACATTATTTTTGTTTTGTCCATATTCATTTTAAGACCCACTTGTTGGGATACTCTATTGAGGTCACCGAGCATTCGTCCTAGATCTTCCAGCGACTCCGTCATGACCACAATGTCGTCGGCAAATCGAAGGTGAGTGATGTATTCGCCATTGATGTTGATGCCAAGTCCTTGCCATTCCAAGAGCTTGAAGGCGTCCTCTAAGGTGGCCGTAAACAGTTTCGGAGAAATGACGTCTCCCTGTCTTACTCCTCTTTTTATGGGGATCACCTTCGTGCACTGCCCCTGTACTCGGACTGACATGGTGGCGTTATTATACAAGCACTTCAACACTTCGATGTACCTATAGTCAATGCGGCATCGCTGGAGAGATCTAAGAACCGCCCAAGTCTCGATCGAATCAAAGGCTTTCTCATAGTCCACAAACGCCAAGCATAGTGGCCGATTATACTCCTCAGTCTTCTGTATAACCTGCCGCAGCGTATGTATGTGGTCTATGGTACTAAAACCTTTCCGGAAACCGGCTTGTTCGGGAGGCTGGAAGTCATCAAGCCTTCGTTCGAGACGATTCGTAATGACTCTCGAAAACAACTTATAAACATGGCTCAGCAGTGTGATGGGCCTATAGTTCTTCAATAAGGTGTTATCACCTTTCTTGAAAAACAGCACCACCACACCCCTGTTCCATGCTTCCGGCGTTTTCCCTTCAAGCAAGACGGACTTAAATAGCCTCTGAAGGACTTTAAGTACCGGCGATCCGCCCGCCTTCAGAAGTTCTGCAGTAATTCCGTCTTCACCCGGCGCTTTGTTGTTTTTTAGTTGTTTGAGAGCCATCCTAATCTCGCACAGGCTGATGTCCGGGATATCTTCAGTGTAGTGTCGGGTTAGCTTGGCTCTTGGGTCTTTTACCAAGTCAACAACAGGTTTAGCTACTGAGGTATATAACTGTCCATAGAACCTCTCTATCTCCCTGAGCACCTCTGACTCAGGGATACAGGGGAACCACAATAATGTTCCTTAATTGTATTAAGTTGTAGAATTTGACACAATCATCAAGCGAAGTCAAGCCTGCATATCTTAAATATAATTGTCAATGGGATATTGTGCATATCCGCAATTCGCCGACAATGTTAGGTTCCAATAAAGAGCAAATTGACTTCCATTATACCGAGAACATATCCAGATACTTTTTTTTTCAATACAAAAAACAACCTTTGGTTGTTTTCCGATCTAGAATATAAATTCGTGTGATGGACAGCAGCACAGTACATTACTAGATCAACAAAACAGCGACAAACATAAAAGCATAGTGCAAGCACAGTGATCATTATTTCAACCTAGAATTCAAACATGTGATCAAAATCTGCACTTTACGTTACTTGACTAACAAAGTAACAAAAAACCTAAAAGTATTTTATATTATTTTTTATGTCATAAAACAGAAATACACGTACGTTTTTCTAGGAACACGTTGGACCGTTACCTGGCAGAGGTGAGATTACGCTCACGCTCGGTCGGACATGCGACTTCGTAACGAGCACGGACCTACGTGTCGATATCCGGCGGCCCGCTGATGTGCTACGTGTCACGGGGTTTATGTGGGTTACGTTACTTTTTGTCTTTTTCTGTATGCATTAACAGCGAAACTCATCTCATCGCAATTATAGTTATAAAAGCATTTAAAAAATAAAAACCGTAGAATTAAACACTGTCATATTCCAAAATAGGACTGACAGAAGTTGTACCGTATACATCGACATTTCGTTGACGATCCCGGTTTTCCAATTAACAGAAAGCTCAATTTTTGAATCTTTCAATAAAATAAGTATAACTTTTTTCCAATGTTATTTGAATGTGAAGAAAACCAAAATTATGGTTTTTGAACGGGAAGAAACCAGAACGAATGCAAGGATTGTGGTTGGTAACGATGTGCTGGAGCAAGTGAATGAGTTTGTATATCTTGGATGCGCCTTCAGTAAGGATGGGAAATACACCGCTGATATAGAGAGAAGAGTGAATGCAGGTAATAGAGTGAATGGTGCGATGGGAAGGCTACTTGGGAGCCGGCACTTAAGCCAAAAGGCGCAGCTGGCCATGCATAACGGAGTGCTTGTCCCAACGCTGTTATATGGCAGTGAGAGTTGGGTATGTAAGAAGGAGAACGAAAGCAGGATAAATGCGGTCGAAATGCGATCTCTGCGGAAGATGTGCGGAGTCACGCTGACCGACCGTATTCGCAACAGCGTAGTAAGAAAGCGAGTAGGTATGAAAGATAGTATCGGTGTAAAGATGAGAAAGGGTATGCTCCGTTGGTTCGGGCATATAGAAAGGATGCCAGAAGAAAGAATGACAAAACAGATATACAATGCGAAAGTGGAAGGATGTAGGTGCCGGGGAAGACCTAGACTATCTTACCATGACCAAATAGACCGTGTCTTAGCTGAAGGGCAAGTCAAGAGTCTCCGTAACCGGCGAGTGTGTATGAGACGAACTATGAGAGTGGGGGAAGCCAGAGAGGTATGTAAGGAAAGAACCTGTTGGAACTCTGTACTCTCTGCCTACCCCGCGAGGGAGCTGGTGTGATGATATAGATAGATAGACTTTTTTCCAACCTATTTTCCAACCTAGAATATAAGCGATCGATAGCCGCACATTACGTTACTAAAATGACAAAGCCTCAAAAAAGACAAAAGCATTTAATGTATTTTTTTATATCATAAAACAGAAATACACGTACGTTTTTCTACAAACACGCCGGGTCGTCACCTGGTGGAGGCGAGATCACGCACACGGTCGGTCGGACACGAGGCTTCGTAACGAGCACGGACTTACGTGTCGATGTCCTGCGGCTTACTGATGTGCTACGTGCTACGAGTTTATGTGGGCTTCGTTACTTTTTGTCCCTTGTGTTACAAAATATTAAAAAAAAATAGAGGGAGTTTTAACGTTGCCCCGATTGAAACAACCAAAAAATACGTTTAAGTGACTCAGATAATCACTACGGGAGAAAGCTCTCCCCAAAGAATTAAATTTAAAGTTTTTGTAATTTTTTTGGCTTCATTTGCCAACAACAAAGCGTGTTTGTTTAACACAACTCGCCATTTGATTGATATCAGTCGAAAAAAAAAACTCAAAGAACCTTAACTTGACAACGACAGCACAAAATCGTGCTCCGTGAAAAAAAGGACAAGGAAGGCCGACTCCAAGTTGATGAAGACTTGACACACTGTCTAGAAGGAAAAGAAGAATAATAGAACAAGTAATTGGCTAGAAAATAATTGTTGCTTGTCTTTTTGTTTGGTAAATGTTAATTTAATGGTCTTGAGCCGAAAATCACTAACGGCCGGTTTCTATATTTAACTCAACGATAGATTTACCTACTAAGTAATTTTAACATATTTTGTATGGAAAATCTGTCGAAATCCTACTGACAGTATGTAAATACTATCTTTAAGTTGAATATTGGAACCGGACATAAGTTAACCGTCAATAGGTAAAATAGTTAATTAACTTTCTACAACCATTAACGCTATAGAAAACGAAAAAGATATATACGGGAATAACGAGGTCAATAAAGGGCGCTATAGACTGTCGAAAAAAAATTAAAAACGTCAAAACGTTTATAAGTACTACCGGCTGGACCCTATGTACTTACAAAATGTTCTTACCTATTTTACCACAAAGTATAAAACGGCTGACTGTTTTTTCCTACCCGATAATTGTCGCCGTAATACAAGTTACTGGTATTGCTAGTACTATCATGTATACAGACTTTGCGCATCTGTTTCTTATATCCTACTTCATACTAATATTATAAATGTGAAAGTTTGTGTCAAGATGTTTGGATGTTTGTTGCTTAATTATGCTAAAACGCCTGAACGGATTTAGATGAAACTTGGCACACAAGTTTATTACTCGGATTAACACATACGATTATTTCTCGGAAAAATGTAATGTTCCTTTATAAATTTAATGAGTACCAAGTCGCGGGCAGGAACTAGCCCTGTAAATAATGCAAAGTCAAGATATTTTTGAATAGACGCATAGTGCCTTCAAAGCATGAGGTAATTGATTTCAAGAACCAGCTTATTACTGTGTTTACATAGATACACTCTTTATTGTGCACTAATGTAACAAATAGTAATTGAACAGGAATAATGTCATAAGTAACAGAAAGGGTGGCCTTATCGCTAATGAGCGATCTGTTCCAGGAAACCTTAGGATGAAGAAATTTTCAAGTAATAGCAATGTCCCGTACACTGGTGCACTAAATTAGTATGATAGCAATGAGTTTAATAAACATTAGTATACAATAGTAACAATAAGATGCTCGGTTAATAGATAAGTAATAAAAAAAACATTATAAAAAACACCATCACACTTATATTCTCCAAGCGGGTGTGACAGAGGTGTACTGAGTACACCCACATTTCGCTGACGGTGTTAAGTTCCATATAATAGGGGGCGAGTCTATTGCCATATATCGGGCACAATTGCAGACTCCGGATTCATATTGGGAAATTTTTGTTATAACAACTTAATATGTCCGACCTGGGATTAAAACCCCGGACTTTGTGATCACCAAGCGATGCTACTAGACCAACCAAATTATAAATAGGAATAATATTGAAGTAAGCAAATACATATCGACGTGTCCAACGAATAGTCCTAAAATCCAGTATTTATACTTCGCATTAATAACATTATTCACAGGCACGATAGCTGCAAATGCCATTTATCTTGGCATACGTAACTTTGTTCTATGAGACCGTCGATATGTATCTATCCATTACTAGTCTTCGCTTACCCAAGTTTTAACAACACCCGACCTTGTTGAAAATATTCTATCGGTTGTAGGTTAGATTATTTTATAGATGTAACATTGAACCACGTTATTGAATTAAAACCATCAGTAACATCTTCGCACACCTCTTACCCTTTAATCTAGGGCCTCCATTTAAATTGCTAAGCACGTCTCAATTTGTTATCCTATGACTAAAATCAAACACACTGTCTTAAAAGACGACAAGCCGGATTAATCTAGCTCGTATCGGACATCCGTTAATTTGACTTTTCTTGGAAAGACTTAGGTGCCCTTTGAGTAGAACCGTAGTCAGCTGCAGAAGTTAATCGCTAAAATGGTGATTTTGCAATAATTTGCATACTTTTAATGTCTCTGGCAGGACAAATGGAGCGTATTCTGCCGAAATATTGGCGCTAAAGTCTCCGCTTAACTTATAACTGATCTTAGTTTCTTAACAAAAACCATAAATGCAGTTCGGAAAGTACATCAATAGAGACCTGTTATTTGTTAAAGCCATACCAACTAGCTAGATCTGATATGTACAAGAAAGAATATTATTGTCTCTAAAGTACAATCTTTAATCTTCGTCGATAGCTTCGGGTAGCATAAATTAAACGAAAACATAAAAAAAAATGCCTATCCAAACGCATATTTTAAGAACTAAATAAAGGTAGCTTAGTCACAATATTGAATAATATCCTGCACTCGATCCCATAAAATAAAAAGCTATATTGTCGAATCTACCCGCCCGTGTGTTACGGTGCAAACCAAGCACTAACGTAAACTTAGAGCAGCGATTTACCTGTCGATTGAATCTGGTTTTACTGAAATAACCATTTACACAGACTGTGAATAGGTAGAGCCCAAGAATAGATAGAGTAGAACCGGGCGCCATTTCAATCTTTGAATATTAGGTGACACATTTTAGGGTAGACGTCTTATAGGCAAACCTGTTAGTTTAATGGATTGGATGTGTGTAGGATTTGATAGGAAGGTGTTATTGGGTCAAACTTTCACCTTGTCTAGTCAACAAAGTGTGCCAATAGGTGCATAGAAAAATTAATAACATTAAACAAAGTTTGTATCGTTTTTTTTTTTAAAAGTAGGATCGCTCTTATTCCTGTATGCGTGGTGGGTGCGTTTATAAACATGAAAATTACACATACATAAATACCCAGACCGTAACAAATAATCGTGAGTCACACAAAGATTTGTCCCGTGTGGTAATCGAACCCGCGACTATTAGATACAGTGGGCGAAGTGGCTTAAGCTCTTAATCACTGCGCTAAATCGTCCGTCTTACCTCAAACAAAATTATTACAGTTGTAAATTTGTCACAAAGTTTGTCTTGAGGCTTTAAGAGGCCTATGTTCAGCAGTGAACTGCTACAAGTTGGTGATGATCATGATGACGATATAGTTTTGATTGATCTCTTGATCATTAAGTAAAGCTGGTGCAGAATCTAACAGCCACTGCTTTCTGTAAAAGCTATAATCACGCATACCTACAATGATATGCATGTTAAAAATACAGAAAAATATCTATAAAGGAATTAACCTGTTGGAACTTTGTACGCTCTGCCTATCCCGCTGGAGATTAGCAGAGAGTACAAACTGGCGTGATGATATACAGATAAAAAAAGACATCCAATTCTTTAGTGTCTTTATACTCACATCGCCTCTGCGCTAAACTTCAGAGGATTAAATACAAATGAAGAAGAGAGATATCTAGATTGTGACTAGTGATATGGGTGGTTTTGTATAGAGCATGCGGCGGTAGATGGGGGCGCAAAAAAGGAATGTGAGTGGTATGCAGTGAACGGGGTTTGTTCTATTACATGAGACCTTTGTATGCGTACAGCCCAATTCCACTATAATAGCCAGAACACATTCCTACCCTGCAGTAGCCAGCACACTATTTTCTACATGGATACAAAAATGATCTTCTCCTATTCTCTCTGAACATTCCTGTTTTATTGGATATATTTTTATCAAAAAGAATTAAAGAGCATAACGCCTATATTTCCCAAGCGGAGATGCAATGGTGTGCTTACTCTACTATTCGCCGACGATATTAAATCGAAATTATATTGCCATGATATCGGGGACAATTCCGACTCCGGACTCATACTGGTAATTTTTCAATAAAAAAGTACCTTTGTCCGACCTAGGATTCGAAACCATGACCTCGTAATCACGACTGGCATTAGACACTACTAAACCGATGCAATTTTTGATGTCCTCTCCGTCTATCTCTGTTTTGATGATATTCTGTGAACCATTTAGCCTACATAACAGAACCTACAAAAGCCGCCACATCAAATCCTTTATACGTTAATACTTTATAGAAACAGTGGGGTCGCCACGCGTGTGGAGTCAAGTCCATTAGATAGCGAGTGGAGTACCTGGGTAGGTGGCGGAGCGAACACTTTTGTTCCTTTACCAATGACCTGGAGAGGTACTTTTGGAAACAACGGCATTATTTTATAAAGGAAACGAAATTGTTATTTTTATAGATTAGTCTGGGTGTTGGGAGTTGTTGACAATGATTTGGTTTATTTCTTAGAGCGTAGGTTTTGCTCACTGGATCGAGTCGCCGCAAGTTCGATTCCAGCATTAGGAAAAATATTCGTGTGACCAAAAAATATTTATTTAGGTCTGGGTGTTTGTATATGTGATTTCTATGTTTGTGAACGTAAAGTAATGAAAGTTATTTTAGAATGCTCTGTTTATTATTCAGGATTTTAAAATCTGGAAAATGTTAAATTAATGTTAAATATTCTGCGCAGCATTTCGTTTTCGTTTACAGAAACCACAAAAGCCACTACATAAAAGCCTTTACGCGTTAATACTTTATAGAAACAGTGGGGTTGCCACGCGTGTCAAGTTAAGTTCATTAGATAGCGAGTAGAGTACCCGGGTAGGCGTCGGATTGTTAAAGGAACACTTCTGTTCCTTTAACAATGACCTGGAGAGATACTATTGGAAATAATGGAATTAATTTACGAAATAAACGAAATTGTTATTTTTAAAGACTTGTCTAGGTGTTTGAGTTGTTGATTAAAGCGTAGGCTCCGTTTATCGGAATGAATTGTCGTGGGTTTGATATCGTAACATTATATGGGACACAGCAAACAGTGAACAGCAAATATTTGAGTCGGCCTACCCGTTTGTGTATGCGAACTTAATGTTTGTAAACTCTACCACGCCGCAGGATTTATTCCTAGCATTTTTTTTTTTTTTTTTTTGCGTAACGAGTAATGGAATGCTACGTGCAGTGCTGTGTAAGAATATTGTGTTGAAATTTCAAAATTGAAATATTTTGAAATTGGTAATTTTTTGTGTACACTCACAGTGGGACTAGTCCACAAATTCAAAGTCGCACAGCGGGCTATAAAGCGAGCTATGCTCGGTGTCTCTTTGAAGGATAAAACTCGTAACGAGGTAATCCGACAAAGAACCAAAGTTACCGACATAGCTCGCAGACTCAGTAAGCTAAAGTGGCAATGGACTGGTCACATCTGCAGAAGGACCGACGGCCGATGGAGCAAGCGTGTTCTAGAGTGGAGACCGCGACTTGGTAAGCGTAAGGTAGGACGGCCCCCAGCTAGATGGACCGACGACCTCAAAAAGGTCGCTGGGACAGACTGGATGCGGAAGGCGGAGGACCGTGTGCAATGGCGCATGTTAGGAGAGGCCTATGTCCAGCAGTGGACTACGATAGGCTGATTGATTGATTGATTGAATTTTCACATTCTTAAAGTATATTGCAGAAATATTTTATTTTGTGAACCCTTTAGAATAAACAATAATTTAACTAATCTCGACAAAATGTGTGCGAATCTCTCTATTTATACAGAACGTGACTAATTAGGTATTCTAATGGAATAAGAGAATAGGCTTTAAGATATTATACGCTAATTCTAACAACACCGTAAAAATAACTTCTACAGTATTTTGCATATGAAAATCCGCTTCCGCACAAACCAGTTATATCAAAACTAGAAAACTACGGGAAATAGATGCATTTTGTATGAATTGAATGTAACGCCTGCAAAAAAATAAGCAGTGAGCAAATATAGGCTCTTTGCAACGAGTTTGCACTGAGTTTGTATACAAACATGAATTCCTGTAGTAGGCCTCTTCCCAACCCACGGCTCGGGGGCAAAGTTAGGTCCATTGAGTAACTTTTGTAGTTTCGTTTTGGGATTGTTGACTTCAATGTCGAATGTAAGTGGTTCTTGTTGAACAACAAAGATATTTTAGAAAGGATGGGGATTTTATAATGTAGAATACTCGTATAAAAGTTACAGTAGTTCCTTAGATGAAAATCAAAATAGGTAGTTTTAATACGATTCTATTTATTATCAATCAGAAATTGTCTGAAAATCTATGCTCAAAATACGTGTCCGTTGTGCCGTAATGTCAAACGCGTTTGGTGGGTCCATTAGGTTCATTATGTAAAAACTAAATAAAAGTCACGCGATTTCTCATCAGCCGAAAGACGTGCAGGACAAAAGCTACCCTCAAATATCCCGACCGACCTGCTACTATAGGTACGCCTCGAGCATATACTTGCAACCTTCACCAGATCATTGATAAACCATGTGGGAGGTCTGCCTACTCCACGCCTTCCTCTACGGATTGCTACAAGAGAACTTTTCTACCCTAACGTCCGTCACTTCTACGAGAGATGAAAACCGCCCACTACTTCTTAAGTTGGAAATTACACGCGCCAAAGGTTACAATAAGGTAACAGAGGTGGTGGGAGAGAGGGGGTGACAGAGGTGTACTGAGTACACCCACTTTTTACCGACGATGTCAGGTCCCATGTAATAGGGGGCAAGCCTATTGCCATATACCGGGCACAATTCCAGACTCCGGACTCTGGACATGCTGGGACGTTTTCGTTAGAAAAACAACATTTGTCCAAGCTAGGATTTGAGTGCAGGGAACAGAGTGAATGGTGCGATGGGAAAGCTACTCGGGAGCTGGGTATGTAAGAAGGAGAATGAAAGTTGGATAAATGCGGTAGAAATGCGAGCTCTGCGGAAGATGTGCGGAGTGAAGCTGACCGACCGCATTAGCAACAGCATAGTAAGACAGCGAGTAGGTATGAAAGATAGTATCGGTGTAAAGATGAGAAAGGGCATGCTCCGTTGGTTCGGGCATATAGAAAGAATGCCAGGGGAAAGAATGACAAAACAGATATACAATGTGAAAGTGGAAGGATGGTACCGGGGAAGACCTAGACTATCTTACCACGACCAAATAAACCGAGTCTTATCTGATGGAAAAGTCAAGAGTCTCCGTAACCGGCGAGCGTGTATGAGACGAACTATGAGAGTCGAGGAAGCCAGAGAGGTATGTAAGGAAAGAACCTGTTGGAACTCTGTACTCTCTGCCTACCCCGCAAGGGATCTGGCGTGAGGTTATAGATAGATAGATAGATAGGATTTGAATCCAGGACCTGGTGATCACAAAGCGATGTGTTTTTCCACTTGATCAACGAGGCAGTCGGAACCAAGTTGGGAATCACGCCAGATTACTTGCAGGGTAGGCAAAGAGTACAGTTTCAACAGTTTTTTTCCTTACATATTATATCTTCCTATACTGAATTACCTTTTATTTTTTTTATACAACAGGAAATAAGCTTGCATGGTTTAAATATTCGAATCCTTGCTCTAACGCGTCGAATAACAAAAGCATTTCTCCTTTGACAACTTCCATTTTTCTGTTACACGAGACTTTAATGCAGTAAAAGTTGTTTAGAGAACTTAGCTAACGCTATCAAGTCAATATGTTATCTTTTTCATACTACAAATTTACTAGATAAAGTAGAACGTGACAGCATCATTTCTTGACAGCGTTACTATAATGTCAATCGATTTATGCTTAGTCTTCAAAGGATCTTGTACAAACAGATTGACGTTAAGCTATAGCTAACGACTTATTATGACATCATTATCACACTGCAAATGTACTAGATAAATATGAACGTGACAACACGATTTCTCGACAACATTACTGTAACATCAACTGGTTCGTGTTTAGTCTTCGACTGTTCGCTGTGAACTATATGCAGTACTAACGGAGCCGGTTCCTTCGTTATAAATCTGCCAGCTTTTATGCGATAGGATATGTTTAGTGCGTTCTACGGTGCGAGGTTTTCCGAGAGGTGGAATAAATTGTGGTAAATGAAGGTAGTTAGATGTTCCATTGTTTGTACCCATATTAATTTTACAATTTTCTTGGTTTATTCCGTTAGAAGGCAACTTAATGTTAGCTTATTAATTTGATTTTTAGTAACTGATTGCTTCGTCGCTGTAGTGGCATACGGCTAGTGATTAATAGATCCTAGCTTCGGATATATTTATATTATAGATCCATATATATTTTTAAATCAGATAGTATGATTTAATGTTTATTTTTCGTTATTTCTATCTCTCTTTCTCACCTAACTAGGATTTGTACCTGCTTCACTAGTTTCTGCATCATCATAAGGTAGACTGGCAGCAAATGCCTAAGGCATTAAGTCCGCCTATGTGCCAACAGTGCATCAAGTATGAATAAATAAAAATACATAAATCTAGTGAGTGGGTAGTCTGGATCTTGCCCGTTATAGTGCCAATACGCTGAACCACTTTAACATTAAAGACCTAACGTCGTCGGCAAAATACTGTCGCCTTCATATTACACTTGTTATAGATTACAATCACAAATAAAACATCAGAAAATGGTTATGGTGTGTTCACAAAGTATAGTTGTTGCACATTCGCACTCTGGCCTAGTGAAGCTGTAAAGGCCCCTCGGACAACGGTGTAAATCATCCACACACATACCTCCCACGCTTGGGTAATACAGGCGTGACGGTTTGAAATTTATTTTCTTGCACTAAAGCCAATCTAATAACCAATTAAAATCCAATTCTATTTCAAGAAATCTGCTTAGACTAAGTTTATACTAGCGATACGTTCAGACTACTAGTTGCAACAGTCAATTACTTGGTTTGTCTAATAAACACTATCAAACTTCGCTCAATAAATTCTATTTGAATCAGCTTGGATAGTAAAATTTCAAAACACCACCCAACTGCGACAGAAGATAACAGTTCTAACACAATTTTCTAGCAAACTCAGCTTGAATAATACTAGCTGCCTGTTGGTCTAAGTGCATAGTCCAGCTGGCGATCACGAGGTCCTGAGTTCGAGGTCCGACATTAGACAAATTGTAGTTTTGCTATCAAAAATAAATTCTCAGTAGCAATTTGGTGTCGATGTCCGTTATAATCACAGTAGGTTTAACTTCTTCTCTTTGAGATCTAACATCGCCACTGTTAATTGGCGGTAGATAGCACATCTCTGACGCCCTTCTTCGGAACATAGGCGTGACGTTGTGTAAGCACACAACAGATTACAGTTTTAATCCCATAATATGTAAATCCCCTCTCAATCCCGCTTGAGATTAAATGAGAGGGCTTAGCACGAATAGATTTACGTTAATATAACGCTACCAAGTTGATTTACCATCCTTTTCACACTATACATTTACTGAATAAAAGTGAACACGTTTTCTCGGCATGGCAACGATAATGCCAATCTATTCCTGTTTAGCGCTCTCAGGCCTAATCACGAACAATTTGACGTTACACTAATGTTGTTGAGAAAACGTGCTGTCACATTCATCCTTATGTAATTTAGACTGTGAAAAGAACAAAATATCACCTCAATAGCATTACCTTCTCGTCAATCCATTAGTACTAAACCTGGCTGGTCTCTATAAACGGTAGTTGGTTTTACTTTTAAACCTAAACCAAAATGTAAACCTTTCAAATAACACTTTTACTTCATAAAAGTAACGATGTGGAACTGATTGAAGCTTTTAGGGATACAGATTATGTCTTGAAAGATAAATATTTAGAGTTTTAGGACAAATTATCCTAATGGAGTAAATTGCCTTTTTGTGAGTCGTATGATTCGTCGGAAGCTGTTGTATGTACAGCATGTTTTGAAAGTAGCTTAGTATATTGTTTGAGATTAACATGGATGATTTTAGGATAGGTATATTTCGTTGTAGAATTCTCAAGTTTAAAGGTATATTCAGATTTCCATGCCATCATTTGTTTAAGCAAATATTGGTAAGTTTAATACGTGGTGAGCAGACGCAGCTTTTTAACGTACTTTGGACATCAGTCTCCTGCATCTTAGGCAATATCATTATTAAAACTGGCGACCCGACCCCGCTCTGCACAGATAGCCCTATTTACGACCGGATGACTCGAAGTGACCTGGAAGGAATAGAGATATATTTATTCTGCAATTAGCCTGCTGATTAGTTTTCTTAAGTGCGATTCATAATAAGAAAAGATTTACGCAGCGCACGCCAGTAAAACTATTAGGAGGCACAATTGTGTTCGACATAACAGACAAATACCAAAACTTTCTTCAGAAATCATTCCATTCACAGGCAAAAGTCCGTATTGTAGTTTTGATATTAGCATGTACATACAGAGCACAAACGTGGCAACTATTACCTAGGTAACTAACATGACATATATATATAATGCGAAAGTGGACGAAGTAGGTACCCAGGAAGAACTTGACTATCTTACCATTACCAAATAGACCGTGTCTTATCTGAAGGGCAAGTCAAAAGTCTCGGTGACCGGCGAGTGTGTATGAGACGAACTATAAGAGTGAAAGAACCTGAAGAGGTCTGTAGAGAAAAACCTGTTGGAACTCTTTACTCTGTGCCTGCAAGAGATCTGAGAAGTTAAGAATTATAGACTAATAGGAAAAAAGACAAAACACTAAATTAAATCTATACTTCCCTACTACTTTTCCATCCACCGACTTCCCATCCTTCCCCATTATATTCTGTCCAGCTCATTCCAATTAACTTAATACCCAAAAATACAACATAAACAATGATTTACTACGCATGTAAGCTATTTACGCACATGTTCCAACTTATACCGTGTCGGAAAGGTTCCGTATAACAAACATTTAAATTTTAATATTGTGTGCTTAGGACCGTGTCAAGGTTTCTTATTTAGACTAAATAAACGAGAATTGTGTTTGCTGATACAACAATAACAATTTCTTTTTAATTAGATGATATGCAAACTGATTTAAGAGGTTTCGGGTTGTTGCTGTTTTTAGCAACCATTGCAGTTTAGTTATTTGGGTGTTACTCCAGTCATCATCATCATCAAGCAGTCTGTATCTACCTACTCCTGAGTTTAGGCATGGCAAAAAATGTTTCGGTCATGAGTTAGTCTATTCCACAATTTTGCTGGCCACATCCATAATGTCATCGTTCCAACTGGCTGATGGTCTCCTTTAGGCCATTTTACTCCAGTAAGTTCAGTTAAAATAGATCAACATCTGTACCTTATTTATTTTTTAATAGATATGAAGGGCCTACTAATAGTTGTTTTTTTACTAAGTCAAAAAATCTGTACCAGGTCTAATCTTAAACCAATAGAAAATTGGAGGCTAGGTTTTCTAAGGAATGGGGTCCATCTGATTTTTTATGCATGTAAAGTAGTCGAGTATAAGTTAGTAGTAAAGTATCAGTAGAGATTTCTTGTTGTAAATGTCCTGGTTACCGATTACAAATCTTTAAGGCTCAAATACGTAAAATTATTCTGGTATCTATGGTTCTGGTACAGCACATGTAATGGTACAAAAAAAATGTTGTCTCTAGACAAAAGTTATTTTATTTTAGATCAAAAAATGCCCACTTTAAAGAAACAAACAATTCGAAGCGCCAAAACAAAATGCTTACTTTTCGTTTCTGTAAAAAGTAGAATGTTGAGTCCCCCGAATCACCAACTAAAACTACCAAAACATAGTCTTTCCAGCTAATTGCTAGACTCTCCAAGTTCCTGCCTTTGCTGCAACAATTCACATTTATTCATTAACGAAAAGCTATCTCCTTTTAGCAGAAAGCTCTATATCACCATTAAGCCCGGATTAGCCACTCAAACAGTGAGCCCGTAACTTAATGCCTGCCACTTGGAACGCCGCCAAGTTCCCACATGCTAGCTTTCGCGGTTCACTGGTGCATTGGTAGATATGATGCTTTGGTGTAATCGGGTTGGCGAATTGTATGGTAGTTCAAAATAGTTACGAATTTTTGAAACTGTTGGAGCTTTGGTTAAGGCACTTCTATTGGTCGAGTTTTATTCTGTAGCCTTGCTTCTACTTGCTTGTTACTATCTTGCTTCAGCAAAGCATATGAAATCATGCAATGTTGCTTAGCGCTTGAATATATTTAGGGGTATCCCAAGTCAAGTTAGGACATATTTTTTTTGGAAAAGATATACTTAGTAAAACCTAAATAGGTTCTTCCTTGACTATAATGACACATAACTTATAATTAAAAAGACATTGCTTCTGGAATCAACTGATTCTTTAGTCATTATTTTATATGAGCAGCACCCGACTAGACGAGATAATCTTTAGAGGAGATCTCTTTAGATGAGACAAATCTGCGCTGGATTGAATCAACTTACAGACATTGAATGCAATTGTTTAGTTAACTAGTTGCCAACAGAGTGTCACAGAGCTTTTAGTCTTTCCACTTTGTCTATTAACTGTAGTTTCATAACAACTGTCGAGACGTATGCTTATACTTCCTGAAGCATCCATCTAAAGTCTGACCAATACAGTGTAGCCGTTGTAAAAAGTGAAATTCATATAGACCAAAAAATACACAGTCAAGAAAGAAAAATCTAGTAATTATTTAAGACTTATCCAGTCACCTGTTCGGAATGTGGCACCTGTGGCGAAGAAGGGCAAGAAACTCCACAGTCACTTTTTAAAAAATTAGAATTACAATTCTTTATGGATATATTTCGTTGATGACGCATGGGAAAACAATGCAGAACGAGCTAGATAAACAGGCAACATAAAAGCAGGCAGCATTAACACAGTGTTAATTCGACCTCAGTTAGTGTATCGCTAAACGTATAAATTTCACGAAAACGCCGCTTTAAGTGGCTTTAATTAAGGCTGTGCTTAACCGCAAATTATGTGACCGAAAGCCCGTCACGTCGTTTGCACGTTTTCTATTGACACATGCTGGTTAGTGTACAAGCGCATGTAATGAGTCACCTAAAAATGTTTGACGATTGTCTATTTTATTACAGACATTTAAATTGAGGGAGAATTTAGAAAAGTGTCAATTTTTGGAATTTACATCTGGACACTTATTTATAGTAGATGATAACTTTGAGACATACCAAAAAATCACTTATTATGTTATGTTTTAAATACTAATAATTTCGCTGAGTAACAGAGTCGTTCTTTATCTATATCATCACGCTAGATCCCTTGCGGGATCAGAGAGTACAGAGTTCCAACAGGTTCTTTCCTTACATACCTCTCTGGCATCCTCCACTCTCATTGTTCGTCTCATATAGGCTCGCCGGTTAGTGAGCCTCCTGACTTGCCCTTGAGATAAGATAAGATAGATAAGTCGTTCTTTAAATTTAAAAAATGACATTATTACTTATCTAATCGGTTTTAGGTTTCAAGAGTTTATTTATAGTAAAGAGTATATAAATAAAAGAAAATTCATGACTTCTGTAATCTTTAAATTTAAAAAAAGTCTGCAACTGTGTGATTATGGAGCCAAAATAGAGCAGTTAATATTTCATTCTCATTTCAGTAAATATTTCATCTGTGAAATTAACACGCCACTTAGATCTGTTTTTTCGCGCAGCAGTTAGAAATTCCACTCAAATATTTTTAGTTGGAATCATTAATATTGAAAATGAGCTTGTTGTCATTTTGTTCGGTCGCATATTTTCACAAGTCCTTTCGAAAAAAATGAATGTTTCAGGCCTGGAGGTTTCGTTAGGATCTTTCCCTTCGGCGTTAGCTAGTATGTAACCATAATTATGCCATTACGAAAGTTTCAATATTAGAGAATAAGAGGTGGGATTTGAAACCTGAACCTTGTATAGGAAAGTGTTTTATCAATTAAACTTTCACTGCTATCAAATAAATTACTATAATATGACAAATATGTAAGTAACGTTAGTTTTGTAGTAAGAAATTTTATCTATCTATATATTTACGCCAGATCTCTTTCGGGGTAGGCAGAGAGTACAGAGTTCCAACAGATTCTTTTCTCACATACCTCTCTGGCTTCCTCCACTCTCATAGTTCGTCTCATACACGCTAGCCGGTTACGGAGACTCTTGACTTGTCCTTCAGATAAGACTCGGTCTATTTGGTCGTGGTAAGATAGTCAGGTCTGCAACGTCAATCAAACACGGGAATCAGTGGTAGACTCTTTATTGCATCTTTCAGATGTACCCACATACATTTTATAAATATTACTAACTTATACTTAACACCTTTCCCCTTTTCAAGTGCAGTGTACATATGTAAAAGGGTATAAATAAAACATAAAACAATAAAAATGAACAAGCTTAACCTAACATTTTTTTACTGCGATTATAAGCGCGAAGAGCACGCGCAGATGCCTCGGGAGGGGGAGAGACAGGTAAGATCGGGTCCTGTGTGGCAGTTGTCTGAACCGGCGATTTCAAACACAGGTCCGCTTCGGCCCTCTTTTCCCCTTCGCCTAATGCATCCTGAAATGTGTCGTCGGCACCATTTTCTTCCGCCTTAGTATCACTTTCTCCATCCGCACTCGCGGTCGGGTGAATATTCGCGCGGGCTATCGAATAACGATCAACCCCTTTAAGTGGTATTATTTGGTCTTGATGGCGTCTCCATTCGACCCCGTTCCCCATATTAATTTTATAGGACACAGGTCCAGTCTTATGCACAACCCGCCCTTCAGACCATTTATTGCCCTTGTTTGTATAATCGCGTGCGAGCACGGTGTCTCCGACGCTGATAACGCGGAGTGTACCGCCGGCCGCAGTCACCTGCCTGCGCTGCGCCTCGCCGACGGCCTCAGTGATATCAGGGCGAAGAGTGTCAAGGCGGCTACAGAGTCGACGCCCCAGCAGTGCTACAGCCGGAGCCACACCAGTCGTTGCCTGTTCACAATTACGATACTGAAATAAAAATTTATTTAACGCCTGAGAGACGTTCTCTCCTTCAATCACTGCTCGTTTAATTGCCTTTTTTACAAGTTTCACTGCGTTTTCAGCGGCGCCGTTCCCTTGCGGTCTATATGGTGCTGACGTCACATGCCTGATACAATTCATTAAACAATAGTCTTTAAATTCTTGAGAGAAGAATGGGGGTCCATTATCGGTAACCAATTGCGACGGCAAACCAAACCTTGCTAAAATCGATCCAAACACGAGTGCGAGGTGCGAGGAGGTGTGAGTCATAGTCACGACTTCGATCCATTTGGAATGCGCATCGATAACCACAAGATATTTTTTACCCGCACAGTCGTCTTCGCCGGATGGGAGGAACCTCAACCCGAAGATCCGGAAGCTGGTGCAACGTGACCGCCGATGTTCCAACACCCGCACCATCGCAGCTGTGATTGAACAGAATAGAGGCACCAAAGTCTTTGCTCGCCAGCTAGGTAAATCCCATCTGACGAAACTTAATACAGCGGATGGCAAAACCGTGACCTCCAAGTTCGAGATACTCGAGGAAATTGAGAGTTTCTAGAAAGACCTGTGCGCATCACGGATGGCTAAACCCTCGAGATCCAGCGCTGACGACCACAAAGCCCAACTCGCACGCCACGACACGGAAGACATCCCTGATGTCAACCAGGACGAGGTCAGAGTGGCTCTCGAGCAGCTCAAAAATAACAAGTCGCCAGGCGATGACGGAATCACCACTGAGCTCCTAAAAGCAGGTGGGACGCCAATCCTGAAAAAGCTAGCGAGTCTCTTTAATTCCGTCATCTACCAGGGCTTAACACCTCAAGCGTGGAGCAGGAGTGCGGTGGTTCTGTTCTTCAAAAAAGGTGACAAAACCTTGTTGAAGAACTACAGACCCATCTCACTCCTGAGCCACGTCTACAAGTTGTTCTCGAGAGTACTCACAAACCGCCTCGCCAGAAGACTTGACGAGTTCCAGCCACCGGAACAAGCCGGGTTTCGAAAAGGCTACAGCACCGTAGACCACATCCATACTGTTCGGCAGATTGTACAGAAGACCGAAGAGTACAATCAGCCGCTGTGTATGGCTTTCGTAGACTACGAGAAAGCCTTCGACTCCATCGAAACCTGGGCGGTTTTGGATGCTCTGCAGCGATGTGGCATCGATTGGCGCTATATCGAGGTGTTAAGATGTCTGTATGATACCGCCACAATGACCGTCCAGCTCCAGGACCAAAAGACCAACCCGATCGAGCTGCATCGAGGGGTAAGACAGGGGGATGTAATATCCCCCAAGCTCTTCACCAATGCACTCGAAGACGTCTTCAAGACGCTGGACTGGACTGGGCGGGGCATTAACATCAACGGCGAATACATCTCACACCTTCGGTTTGCCGATGATATCGTCATCGTGGCAGAGTCACTGGAACAGTTAAGCGAAATGCTGCATAGCCTAAATGAAGCCTCTCGAGGTGTCGGTCTCGGCATGAACTTGGATAAAACCAAGATCATGTTTAATGAGCATGTCACGCCGGGACCGATCTACATCGATGGTTCGATGCTCGAAGTTGTTCGGGAGTATGTCTACCTTGGACAAGTTGTCCAATTTGGTAGAAACAACTTCGAGAAAGAAATCAACCGCAGGATCCAATTGGGTTGGGCAGCATTTGGCAAACTACGTCACGTTTTCGCTTCGCCTATACCGCAATGCCTGAAGACTAAAGTCTTTAACCAATGCGTCCTACCTGTTATGACTTACGGGGCCGAGACGTGGACACTCACAGTGGGACTAGTCCACAAATTCAAAGTCGCACAGCTATGGAGCGAGCTATGCTCGGCGTCTCTTTGAAGGATAAAATTCGTAACGAGGTAATCCGACAAAGAACCAAAGTTACCGACATAGCTCGCAAACTCAGTAAGCTAAAGTGGCAATGGGCTGGTCACATCTGCAGAAGGACCGACGGCCGATGGAGCACGCGTGTCCTAGAGTGGAGACCGCGACTTGGTAAGCGTAAGGTAGGACGGCCCCCAGCTAGATGGAACGACGACCTCAAAAAGGTCGCTGGGACAGACCAGATGCGGAAGGCGGAGGACCGTGTGCAATGGCGCGTGTTAGGAGAGGCCTATGTCCAGCAGTGGACTACGATAGGCTGATTGATTGATTGATTGACAGTCTGCAAAATCCGCATGTAAGCGATGCCAAGGCTTAGTAGGAAATTCCCACGGGTGTAAAATAGAGTGTGCCACGACTGTGTGTGACTCCACGGAGAAATCATATGCAGCCAACCGCGCTGCCCAGCGCTGTAAGCACTCGCAGCTGTTTGTGGGATACCACCTTTTTTCCCAAAAATATATGTTAATGGTTTGTGATCAGTGCGCAAAACGAATCTTCTGCCAAATATATATTGGTGATGCCGCGTAATACCAAAAAATATTGCCAAAGCCTCTTTGTCTAGCTGGCTGTAATTTTGCTCCGCTGAATTTAGCGTTCGTGATACACAGCTCACCGGTCGCTCTGTGCCATCGGTGTAGCGGTGCGCTAATACAGCATCTAGACCATAAGCGCTGCTATCTACTGATAACGTTAGAGGGCGTCCCTCCGAGTAGTGGACAAGTACGCGGTCGCTAATTAATGCCTGCTTACATACCACAAACGCTTGCTCATAATCAGAACTCCACGTCCACCTGACTTCTTTTTTTAACAGTGCATGTAGCGGATGCAATATTATGCTTAAATTAGGGATAAACTTTCCATAATAATTTAACATACTCAGGAAGCTTTTTAATTGTGTTACATTTTCTCGTCGTGGTGCTTCTGTGATAGATTCTATTTTCGTTGTATCCGGGTGCAAACCTAGCTTATCAATAATATAGCCTAAATATTTCACGTTCTTTTTTAAAAACGAACATTTACTTAATTTTACTGTGAACCCCATATCACACAATCTAGTGAGAACTGCCCTTAAATTATTCAAATGATCAGATCGGGATGTACCGCTACAGCACACGTCATCTAAATAAACCACGCACCCAGTCAAACCGCGTAAGGTCAATCTATCTATCTATATCATCACGCCAGCTCCCTCGCGGGGTAGGCAGAGAGTACAGAGTTCCAACAGGTTCTTTCCTTACATACCTCTCTGGCACCCTGCACTCTCATAGTTCGTCTCATACACACTCGCCGGTTACGGTTACGACTCTTGACTTGCCCTTCAGCTAAGACACGGTCTATTTGGTAATGGTAAGATAGTCTAGGTCTTCCCAGGCACCTACATCCTTCCACTTTCGCATTGTATATCTGTTTTGTCATTCTTTCTTCTGGCATTCTTTCTATATGCTCGAACCAACGGAGCATACCCTTTCTCATCTTTACACCGATACTATCTTTTATACCTACTCGCTTTCTTACTACGCTGTTGCGAATACGGTCGGTCAGCGTGACTCCGCACATCTTCCGCAGAGATCGCATTTCGACCGCATTTATCCTGCTTTCGTTCTCCTTCTTACATACCCAACTCTCACTGCCATATAACAGCGTTGGGACAAGCACTCCGTTATGCATGGCCAGCTGCGCCTTTTGGCTTAAGTCCCGGCTCCCAAGTAGCCTTCCCATCGCACCATTCACTCTATTACCTGCATTCACTCTTCTCTCTTTATCAGCGGTGTATTTCCCATCCGAACTGAAGGCGCATCCAAGATATACAAACTCATTCACTTGCTCCAGCACATCGTTACCAACCACAATCCTTGCATTCGTTCTGGTTTCTTCCCGTTCAAAAACCATAATTTTTGTTTTCTTCACATTCAAATGTAAGCCATTGTTCATGCAGTCGTCTCTCATAACTGTGACTAGTATTTGCAGATCAGTGACTGTTGGCGCTATCAAAACCGCGTCATCTGCAAACAATAGGTGGTTTATCACTAGATCATCCATTTTTACCCCTTCATTCATCGCATTCAGTCTTTGAAGACTTTTATCCAGATACACTATAAACAGTCTAGCGGACAACACGCAACCCTGCTTGACGCCGATTTTAACGTCAAACCAAGGTGACATGTTACCACCCACCCATACGCATGCCTTGCTGTCCACGTAGGTGGACTGGACGGCTCGCAACAGGGTGCCGTTTATACCATACTCTGGCAAAATGTCCCAAAGTCTCTTTCGCACGACTCTATCAAACGCCTTCTCCAGGTCCACAAAACCGCAAAAAACCTTCCGGCCTACTGCCAGATGCTTTTCTACGATGTTGCGGAGGGAGAAAACTTGATCCGAACATCCTCTTCCAGACCTGAAACCTCCTTGTGCCTCGCACAACATTCCATCGGACTTCTCGCGCATTCTCCGTTCAATAATTTTACCATACACCTTAGCTGCCAAGCTGATCAAACTGATGGCCCTGTAATTAGCGCAGTCATATTGTGAGCCCTTGCCTTTATATAAGGGTACTATGACTGCGCGGCGCCAATCTGTAGGGACTCTACCGGTCTTCCAGCAAAGATTTGCAAGGACCCAAAAAGCGTCCCGGACTGCGGAAACCCGGACCGGGAAAAACTGCTTGAGCATTTTACTACTTGTAATTCAGAAACATTCAAAAACTTTGCCCTTACACAATTCGAATAGAAATTGTCATTGAATTGTAGAAAACGTTTTGTTTAATCACTGATTGATTCAGCGAGTGAGGTAATTTTTTTTGTAGGAACAATATTAATTGTTTAAATACTTTTAATTGTTTTTAAGATATGTCATGAGCACACATTGCATAGTAGACCCGCATAGAAGCCCTATGATGCTAAGTGCAGGAATAGAGATCAATGGCAAAATCAAAATATTTTTATTTATGTAACCAATTCATTATTGAAGAATAACCAAGAAAGTAATAAAATATGCCACTAGTTCAGAATATTATTTCTGCGGAGAATGGAGAATATTATTTCTCCAGGTCCACAAAACCGCAGAAAACCTTCCGGCCTACTGCCAGATGCTTTTCTACGATGTTGCGGAGGGAGAAAACTTGATCCGAACATCCTCTTCCAGACCTGAAACCTCCCTGTGCCTCTCACAACATTCCATCGGACTTCTCGCGCATTCTCCGTTCAATAATTTTACCATACACCTTAGCTGCCAAGCTGATCAAACTGATGGCCCTGTAATTGGCGCAGTCATATTGTGAGCCCTTGCCTTTATACAAGGGTACTATGACTGCGCGGCGCCAATCTGTAGGGACTCTACCGATCTTCCAGCAAAGATTTGGAAGGACTCAAAAAGCGTCCCGGACGCAAGTTCCACCATATTTATTTTACCGCATTTTACCGCGTAAGGTTTCTTCCATTAATCTCTGAAATTTTTCCGTGACACAAGATAAACCATATGGTGTGCGTCGATATACGAACGTGCCTAGGTGCGTCGTTATCGCTGTATACGGTTGTGAGTCTTCACTAAGTAGGCACTGCTCGTAAACATGAGAAAGATCTATTTTTGAAAACTCTTCTCCCCCACTTAAAGCTGCAAACAGCTCCTCGATCCGCGGGAGGGCATAAAAGTCTCGTTTTAACTTAGGATTAATAGTTATTTTATAATCACCGCAAATTCGTATATCGCCATTTGCCTTGACCACCGGAACAATAGGGGTACCGTACTGCGAATGATCGACTCGGTACGTGGTGCCGTCTCGTCTAACCTCTCGAGTTCGCGCTCAACGCGGCCGCGCAGCGCCAGCGGCATGGGACGCGCGCGCACGTACACCGGCTCGTCATCCGTCACTTGCAGTTTTATTTCCTTTTTACAGGTACACAATTTGTTACTGAATACATCAGGAAATCGCATTATTAAACGACTAACAAAACTATCATCAACGATGTCATTAAAGTTAATTTGTTTAATATTTAGAGCATGAATCCAATCCCTACCCAGTATTGGACGTCCTCCGTTTTTAATAATATAAACTGACAAATTAGGTACTTCTACATCGCCGAGTATAACATCAACTTCTATGTAACCTAATGACTCGATCCGCGAGCCGGAATAACAGCGTAACAACAGGTTATCCGGTTTAATAACTTTATAACTAAAATAACCCTTATGAAAATTCTAACTTACAGCAGATACTACTACCCGTATCTATTTCGCATTCCACCGGTTGTCCATCGATCTTCACAGTTATTAAATAAGGTTTGTTACCTGAAGCCACCCAACCGATGTTGTAAAAATCGTCATCCTCCGTATCACTCACATAATTATGACCGTATGGCCGGCCTTCGCCGCGCACTTCCTTGCACATCACTTTTAGACGACCACGCCGATTGCACTTATCACAATTATAATTAGCAAACCGACACCTGTCGGGCTTGTGGCCCTTGCCGCAGCGCCAACAGCGGAGCGCTGCGTCGCGCTCGCCGCCGCCGCGCTGGTCGCGCACGCCACCCTGTTGCCCGCGCACGCCACCCGGCCGCTTGCCGGCGCGGCGCGCTGCTGCGCTCGCATGGTGCAGGCCCTCGCCCGCCTCGCCGCTCGCAACCGAGGTCGACGTCGACGCCACGCTCGTGGCACCGCTCACCTCCGCGTGCCGCTCCGCGGCCTCCAGCGCCAGAGCCAATTCCACTGCTTCTTTGTACTTGATTGACTTTTCGGCAAAAATAGGCGATTGCATCGCCTCGTTCGATAATCCGGAAACGAACTGATCCCGTAAATTCTCCTCGAGATTCGTTCCGAAGTTGCAGGTTGCCGCGAGGTGCTTTAAATTCTGTAGGTATACCGTTAAAGGTTCTCCGGCAGTCTGCCTACATAATCGGAACACATGTCGCTCCGCAATTTCAGACCGCTGCGGTTCTAAGTGGTCTGCTACCAGTTTCACTAAATCGTCAAAGTTTTTTGATTCCGGGTGCTCCGGCGAACACATATCGCACACAAGCGAATAAGTCGCTTCGCCCACAACGGTTATTAACAAGGGCACATGAAGATCAACTTTAACTTCGTTGAGTAAAATATATTGCTTCACTCGTCGTATATACGGGTGCCATTGCTTAGAATTTATATCAGACGGTTCCAGTTTTCCGATTGGCATTATTATCACCGTAACCAAAATTCACACGCGTAATTATAGTTCTCTAACCGAATCGTCGCCAGTGCAACGTCAATCAAACACGGGAATCAGTGGTAGACTGTTTATTGCACCTTTCAGATGTACCCACATACATTTAATAAATATTACTAACTTATACTTAACAAGGTCTTCCCCCGTACCTACATTCTTCCACTTTCGCATTGACTTAATAGTAAGAAACTTACTTTAAAAATGGTCTATAAATTATCGTAATTCTTAACTCCCCATATTTTACTTCCACCGCAGTGCTGGTTGTAAAACTAAGGATCGCCTGGCACCTCGCCAAGTAGAATGCATTAAGATACGGAATAACTGCTGTTTTAGTGGCTAATCGGTAGGTTATTTCCGATATTGCCTTTTGTGCTAAATGCCGGAAGGCGGTAAATTCCTTTCTTAAAACTAAATTTATGGGCAAAATGTAAGTACGAAATAACACCACACTGATCACATTTTTTTTATTATACGGTAATTGTATGATCGGACAATTTGTTGTATCTGAGCAGACGGGACAAGCAGCGTAAGCGAGCGTGTCTAGCTACGTATAAAATTTTCTGTAGCTTGGCCCGTCTGAAAGTCTTACTATAATATGTGTTCAAATGTCTGATCAGACTACAAGTGCAAAATGGGAAAAACTGCTTGAGCATTTTACTACTTGTAATTCAGAAACATTCAAAAACTTTGCCCTTACACAATTCGAATAGAAATTGTCATTGAATTGTAGAAAACGTTTTGTTTAATCACTGATTGATTCAGCGAGTGAGGTAATTTTTTTTATAGGAACAATATTAATTGTTTAAATACTTTTAATTGTTTTTAAGATATGTCATGAGCACACATTGCATAGTAGGCCCGCATAGAAGCCCTATGATGCTAAGTGCAGGAATAGAGATCAATGGCAAAATCAAAATATTTTTATTTATGTAACCAATTCATTATTGAAGAATAACCAAGAAAGTAATAAAATATGCCACTAGTTCAAAATATTATTTCTGCGGAGAATGGGGGCGTGAAACGCCACGGTTACTCTATTAAAATAAGAATTATGTTACAAAACCTTACAGTAATTAATAATATATGAATTTACAACAATCAAATCTGCAACTTATCTGACTGGTTCATCTGACTATAAGTTGAATAAGAGTGCTAACACCTCAAGGGATTTTTGTCGACACAAATTATAAAAGTAAATACACTTTGTTACACATAAGACTAATCCTTTGATACCAACTACGCCCATTTCAGCTATCGCAATACTCAATTAATTAAAATCGTCAGCTTGTTACTTCATTTCATATCTTATCTGACATTATTTATGCGATATTGGTCGTTACAATTTCATTAGCATGATGTTTGTGTGATCACAATAACGGTCAAAATGTGGAAGACAGCACTCATTATTTTTTTATTTCGGTTGATTTGTGCTCAAGATGGAAGATTTGCGTTGAATATATTGCATTACAATGACTTTCATGCAAGGTATGGTTTATACTTTTATTATTATCTTCGATTTCGAATCTGTTTACTTTCCTGGTAATGTTAAGGGAAGTAGAAATGGAAAGTAGTCACGGGGCATGTAAAGTTTATACATATATTATTTTCAAGTCCTGATCATAGGACTGAGCTGAGTAGGACGACCGCCTGCCAGATGGACCGACGATCTTGTGAAAATCGCAGGAAATCGTTGGATGCAGGTGGCATCGGACCGGTTACGCTGGAAAGCGATTGGGGAGGCCTATGTTCAGCAGTGGACAAGTATAGGCTGAAATGATGATGATGATGATGAGCATAAATTCCAGGTTGGAAAAAGTGTGGTAATAGTGGTGTCTTCTATTGATGAATTCTCAGTTGCTTCTGGAGTTTGCCGTCGCGCCTGGTGTTTTCGCTATACACAAAACACCTCTGCTGGAAGAATGTAGGAGTAACGGTTATTTTAGTCATTTTTTTTTGTTTTTATAATATTTCTTGGATTTCCTTGGACGTGGATGTTCCCTATTATGCTTTTTTCTTCACCGTTTTTAAAGAGTCGTCGTGTTGCATTTTAAGAACCTAGTGAACCTTAGTCTTACAAGGTTAGGGTAAACTTGGCTGAGGCAGAAATTTTACAAAATTTAAAATATATTTTTGTTAACACAACAAATCTTACAAACTACGTTCCCCAGATACCGTCAGTAAATGATCATCATGTGCGGATTGTTGACAAATCATGTTTAAGTCACGATTCTTCAATAATCTATCTATATCTAATATGACTTGAAAAAAAAATTTAACGTTTTTTATCTATTTATTACCCAACCGAAAGAGATTGTCGTATTAGTTTCATCGTTGCTTATCATTTATTGGGAGCAATTGATGGCCTTGATAGGATCGTATATTTAGCTTAGCTAGTTGATTTGCAAGTATAGATTCAGTAAGATACCAAGATAATTGTTTGTGTGATTTGTTTTCTAATTTAACGTCATACTCTTGCTGGTGTAGCTGATGTGTATACGACGACGTATGATAGGTTATAATGACGTGAGAGGTTGGGCGGCGTTCGGGAAGCTACGTTACATCTTCTCGTCCAAAATTCCGCAGTGTCTCAAGACAAAAGTCTTTAACCAGTGGGTGTTGCCAGTGATGACTTACGGCACTGAGACATGGTCGCTTACGATGAGCCTCATAAGAAGGCTCAAGGTCACCCAAAGGGCGATGGAGAGAGCTATTCTCGGAGTTACCCTGCGGGATCGAATCAAAAACGAGGAGATCCGCAGGAGGACGAAAGTCACTGACATAGCACTCAGAATTGCTAAACTTAAGTGGCAGTGGGCGGGGCACATCGCTCGTAGAACTGACGGCCGTTGGGGCAGAAAGGTTCTCGAATGGCGACCACGTACCGGAAGACGTGGAGTGGGTAGGCCCCCTACAAGATGGACCGATGACCTGGTGAAGGTCGCGGGTAGAAGTTGGATGCGTACAGCACAAAGCCGGTCGTTGTGGCGGTCTTTAGGGGAGGCCTTTGTCCTGCAGTGGACGTCTTTCGGCTGAAGAAGAAGAAGAAGAAGAGAGGTTTACGTAAATATTTTAGAAAGGAAACGCAGAAGATAAGAGATAAAAACCATAAATAGATAGATAATGTTTCACCAGAGATACAAAATGGAAATAAAAAAAGAAAATAAGTTTACAAATTGAAAGTTAGTATAACAAATGGGTGGCCTTATCACTAATAGTGATCTCTTTCATGCAACCTTTATGGCCGCAAATTGGTCACAGGAGGCAGTCAAAGAAGAAGATTGAGCCGTAGATGGCGAAATCTAGTTGTAACCGCACATTCGCTTTGCACCCGTGATATATATTTCAGAAAGCTCTATCATCAAAAATCGTGTTAGGAAAACTAGCGGGATTATTTTCCTTCCTCCAGATTTGTAGAGACAAGTCCTAGCGGTGCTATTTGCAACCCGGATACAGCACCATGTATTGGAGGATTTGCTCGCTTAGCCACAGCTGTTCGAGAACGTCTTCAGAGGGAGCCGCAGTCCCTACTCTTGAATGGAGGAGATAGTTTCCAGGGCACGATATGGTATAACATACTGAGGTGGAACGTCACTAAGGATTTTATGAACATGTTGCCTCATGATGCTCACGTAAATATAATTAATATTTTTCTATAAAAACATTATTAGATGTACGTGAACCAAATGCTGTCTAAAATTTGAATAAGTTGAATGCTATGGTGGTTTTCCCAAGTCGTGAATTATGAATCTGTGTGTAGCTTTAAGAATTTTTTTGAAAGTGTGACAAAAATTAAGTATGGTAGCTTCTTGTGTTGTGGGCATGATGATAGAGTAATTGGAGTTTGTTAAATAGTTGTTTAGGAAGTTCATTATTGGTCAGTGTTAAAAAAACAATTATGGAAACGATCGGACTTATTATTATAAAAATAATATTCTTATAGGCCAATATTATTCAACTGCAAAGCAAAGACATCTGCTTTCTTCTTTCACTTTTCCCAGTTTAGTGCAAGCTGATGCCAATCCTTTTGATGAGTCCAGATCATCATAGAAAAAAAAAACAAAATACTACTAACTACTAACAATATACTTCAAACATCCAATTTTTAAATTTCAAGTATCTAAAGCTAGAGGGAAAGGGCAAAAACAAATTATTGTTCATAAAGTCCCTAGCACTATGGAGATATACACTTTATTATATGCTCAGTCAAATATTATAGGTACTAGGAAACCACGAATTTGACAACGGTGTTGAAGGAGCAGTACCTTATATGAGATATTTGAATGATCCAATGGTCACAGCCAACATAATTGACGACGATGAACCAACTATGCAAGGGCTTTACGAGAAAAGTATTATAGTCGAAAGAGAAGAAAGGAAAATTGGTATCATTGGAGTACTCATTGCTAGTACTGATGTGAGTAACAATCATTTCAGTAACTTAACAATAATACCTAGGCTGGCAAAATTACCAGAGGCATTAAAACGTCTCCGAGAAAGCTCCGAAACCTGTGGTGGAATACTCTAGGGTTCCAAAAGACTAAAAGTTAGTATAACGATCATTCGCTTATTATAAAGAGGGTCTTGAGTCCAAATATTTGCCTTGCTATGTCACTTAAGGTTGCGTTGTCAAGTCAGACACTAGATTTTTGCTTCGATTCGTTTGGAGAAAGATATACGTTTATTTAATTTACTAAAATACCAACTCACTATAATATATATTATAGTGATTAGTATTTGTTACAATAGTTATCCTATCCAGGATCAGACCAACTGGTAGTATGCAACGAGTCAGAATTTAAGTAGGTCTTTTTCTATTCGACATAAATCCTTACTTACAGGAGTTCAGCGAAGGGAATGTGCGGCGGGCTTAATCCCACGTTATTTCCTTAAACACCTTTCTTGCCACTTCTATTACCCACGCTCTGTGGTAAAGACTTGATCTATCCATTTAATAAAATAGGAATCATTTTATCTTAATGAGATAATCTAGCTCTCCCTCAATATTTGCATCATTCGACCCCATGCCACTACATTTTGATCGAGTCAAAATATTTGATGATCCTTATGCTTGCTTTGTTTTCAGACATTAGCATCTACCGGAAATCTGAAATTCACAGATGAGGTGGAAGCTGTCAGAACAGAGGCAGAGAAACTCCACGAGCAAGGTGTCAACATCATTATAGTTTTGTCTCATTGCGGCCTTGACATCGACATGTACGTTAAAAGTTTCTGTTTGTTTTACAATGCTTATGAAATTGGTAAAACTGTGATTTCAGCAATCATTATGTGAATAAGCAAGTGAATGAGTTTGTATAACTTAGATGCGCCTTCAGTAAGGATGGAAAATACACTGCTTATATAGAGAGGGGTGAATGCAGGTAATAGAGTGACTGGTGCGATGGCAAAGCTACTTGAAAGCCGGCACCTAAGCCAAAAGGCGCAGGTGGTTTATGACAGTGAGAGTTGGGTATGTAAGACAGAGAATGAAAGCAGGATAAATGCGGATGTGCGGAGTCAAGCTGACCGACCGAGTTCGCAACAGCGTAGTAAGAAAGCGTGTAGGTATGAAAGATAGTAACGATGTTTACTCATCTTTAGATGAGAATGGGTATGCTCTTTTGGGTTGGGCATATGGAAATAATGTCGTAAGAAAGAATGACAAAACAGGCTTACAATGCGAAAGTGGAAGGATATAGGTACCGGGGAAAACCAAGACTATCTTACCATGACCAAATAGAATGTCTTATGTGAAGGGCAAGTCAAAAGTCTCCGTAATCGGCGAGCGTGTATGAGACGAATTATAAGAGTGGAGTAAGCTAGAGAGTTCTGTAAGGAAAGAACCTTTTGGAGCTCTGTACCCTCTGCCTACCCTGCAAAGGAACTGGCATGATGATATAGCTTGATAAAATATACTCAGGGCACTTATTTGCTATGCCCAAACCTTGCACGCTACGATAACTTCCTTAAATCATAATCTATGAAAGTAATAGTATTCTGTATAGTGCTCTTTTACTAAAATTATGTCCTTTAGTTTATTTTCTTTGAGGAAAACATCAGTTTTTATTATTTATTATCTTCTGTATTTTACTTAACTAATTCTTAAACAATATTTGTGCGTTCTTGCATTTATTTCTTAAATAATAATATTGATCCCAAAGAATCATAACTTATATTTTAACACGCTGATTTCTGTTCTATTCTCCGAGTACGTGAGCAATAATTTCGTTATCTTTTTCAAATTACGTAATACTCGTACTTAACTATTGCTCCCAAGAGCACATGTTCTATCTATCTATATCATCACGCCAGCTCCCTCGCGGGGAAGGCAGAGAGTACAGATTTCCAACAGGTTCTTTCCTTACATACCTCTCTGCCGTCCTCCACTCTCATAGTTCGTCTCATACACACTCGCCGGTTACGGAGACTCTTGACTTGCCCTTCAGCTAAGACACGGTCTATTTGGTCATGGTAAGCACATGTTCTGTTATTTAATAAAATAAAAATCTTAATTATAGGGATATAGCTCTTAACGGCGGTCCATACATCGACATTATAGTTGGCGGGCACAGTCACACGTTGTTGTATAATGGAGAAGTTCCTGTAAACAGCGGTTTTACACCACTGGGACCTTATCCAGTTATCGTTGAACAAGGACAGAGACCTGTTAGTAACATTGTTTATATTATAGCATGCACCTCACTAGTACGCTCCCTCCCGCACGCGCAGCCCTGTCGCCGCACTGCGCACATACGCGGCCTCACTTGCTACCTATTAAGAACCTAGAGTTCTCCGTCATCTGCGGCATGCGTAAGATCTCTCTCCGCGCAATTATTTCGTTTAACCGCGATAATATAATAATTCTATCAGACTGAGACTAATTCAATTTTATTCTATCACTAACTGTTGCCCGTGACCTTGCACGCATTAACTGTAAAATAGGCGGACGGCTTGGTCCAGTGGTTAAGCGCGTACGCCGTTCCACCTTCTGGTTCAAGTAGTCGCGGCTTCGATCCCGCACGGGTTACGTCTTTGTGTGACCCATATATATTCGTTTTTATATATGAGTTAATGTTTGTTAACGCACCGACGATACAAGAACAGTATCTACAATGAGACAACTTTTTTAAATAAAATAAAATTAACGGAGGTATACAATAAAACACCCATACTTTTTACAATTTAATTTACGAACGTAGTGATTTCGTGCTATAAACTATATTTTATCACAATGAATGGCACTTGGGAATCATGTAGCCTTCTATCAGTGAAAGAATTTCTAGTATTTAATTAGTTCTACAGATCAATTAAGAAATATACGTCAACATCATTATCACGATCAGTTTCATCCTCCTGCAATCATACATCACCATTAGCCGAAAAAAGTTCACGGTAGGACATAGACCCCCAAAGATTGCCACTACGGCTATGTGCTGTACGCATTTAGCTTGTCCCCGAAAACTTCATCAGGTCAACTTCAAACATCAACTAACATACATACATATATATACATTTACGTGTACGCTTTCAACTTTCACCCGTGACCTTGACCGAGACATCGGAATCAAATACACGCAGCTGGTTATAGGTCTCCTCCATAATCTTCCAGACCTATCTGTTATCAGCTATCTCCAGCCAATCCTTCTGAAACGCATCGAAAAACAATGATTTTATCGATTTATAACAAGTGAAGAAGGGTATAAAGGGAGCTTGGATTATATTCGTAATGCGTAAAATTCGTGTGGTCAGGGTAATTTGTCCTTTTACACTAAGGGTTTTATTAAGTTGCTAAAGTTAAAGGCATACTCATTAGGGAGTGTATCAGGTGAATTGTGAACTAAAACAATTACTAAAGTTCTAACATTACCTCTCGCTAATGAATATGTTTACTTAATTGATAAAGTTGATCTTACAATCATTATTACTCCAACGAAATTAATCGTTGGCCTTATATCGAATAATGCGTGAAGCGATCACGAGATTGTAGGATTAAATTCTAAGTTGAATAAGGTGTAAATTGGAAAGAAAAATTCCCAGTATCAGCCCGAAGGCTGACATTATGTCAGGTATAATAGTAATAGGCTCACTTCCTATTACTATCCCTATCTTGCTAAGTATTATAAATGCGAAAATTTTGTATGTTTAGATGTTTGGATATTTGTACTCAAACACGCAAAAACGGCTCAATGGATTTGGATGAAATGTAACACACAGATAGTTTATTACCTGGATTGACACATAGGATACGTTTTAATTCGGAAAAAAATTAAGTTTCCTGTCTAAAAGCAACGCGGACGAAGTCGCGGGCAGAAACCAGTTATTATTAAGGAGTGTACACAGTACACTTCTTAATACTTTTCTTGGCGTGACGCAATTTATCTTTATTTTATTCGTAATATTTTTTTCTATAGGTGCTAATAGTACAAGCGGCAGCGCATACGCAATACTTGGGCGAGATCAAATTGTACTTTGACGATGATGGTACACTATTAGATTGGGAAGGTAACCCACATTTCTTAGGAAATGAGGTGGAACAAGGTACCTACGTCTAATAGGACGTTATACTTTTATGTTAAATATATTGTGATAATTCAATTTTCAATTTTCTAAAACCTTGTGAAAAAACTGAATACCTTAAAAGAAAATTCCTAATAGAACGTCAAACCGAATAAACAAATAAAACGTAGATCATAATTAATTCAAGTATTGTTACCTTGCTTATGACTTGCTATAACGTGTGAGCAAGACAATAGCAAAATTAGCACTAAAGTTGCTAATCACTAATTTATTTGCTGATGCTAGTTTATTTCAAGATAATTAGCGATTCTAACATTCATTATTACAATAGCTAATTCTTCGATGCCTGACAAATACTGCAGAAAAATCTATTAATATTTCAGCTCCAGATGTTTTGGAGAAGATCAATGAATATCTACCAATGATCCAGGAACTAGCTTCCCAGGAAATAGGAACATCTATGGTCAATCTGGCTGCAAGTTGTGCATGTGCTGAGTGCAACCTTGGCAGTTTTATTTGTGATGCTTTCATGCATGCTGTAAGTTGTCAATTTTGGACGTTGTTTAGTAAAAATCCAGATAAATCTAGTGGATAATTATTCTAGGTAACACTATGTTTCCCGAAGAGGATGGCGTCGTGAAGTAGCTCACGTCTGGCACATTCAGAACAACACTGACAAGCAGCAGTGCGTTTCTAGTAGAGATCCCGGAGCCCTTTTAGTCGGTAGAAATCCGCCATGCTCCGCGAGCTATTCCTGAGGCTCGCGAAAGTTCTGTTGATGATTTTCCCCACTTAGGATAATGAAGTAATTTTATGTTGGCTAGAAATTAGTTCAGTATGGTACTGGATCAAAGCGGGGTACAAAAATCAAAGTATCACCTGTAATAGTACATACAGTACAACAACTACATAAATTGTGCATTACCAATGGAGCATTTTGTGATATGGGATTTTTGGCTAATATATTTTTTTATATATCAGATAAATCCATTCTGTTTTAGGTAATAAGCAGAGCTCAAGGAGATAACTGGCATTACGCACACTTCTGTGTTATAAATCAAGGTGGAATAAGAGCTCCTATTGAAGCTGGAGGTATACTAAAATTATTTCTTTCGAAGAATTATAAAAACGCGCGGTAAGCCCAGAATGAGAGAGAGATGGTGGAATGAAATATACATCTTATAACGAGATTGGCTGACATAGGACTTTTGTCAAGCAGTTGGCTAACTAAAGTAAAATAATAAACTTATTCTTTGTCTAAGCCTTTCGATTTAGTCTACACATTAAGTTAGCTTCAACTTATTTTACTTGACTTCCCTAGCTTCGCTGTTATAGTGGTGCATAGTACAGGGAGCGATCACCTGGTCGTCGATTCGAATTTCAGGTCAGAATTAGGTTTTTCATTTGAAAAATTACAGTCTGGAATTGTGCCTTAGCCCTTTAGCTCATCTCATATTACATTGGGACTTAACATTGTCGACGCTTATGTAATCGTACGGAGTGGGCTTAACATGAATAGATTAACGTGGTCGAGAAAGCGTGCTGTCTCGTTAATCTTTATTTAGTAAATTTGCAGTGTAAATTGAATAGCATATTAATTCGATAGCATTACGCCAACGTCAATCTGAGTGAAACCCTCAGCATATCTGTGTCACCCTTGCTTGAGGAATATAGGGGAGACGATATTTCTTATTTTTTACCAAGCTAAACCGGAGTACAATACTTTAACCAAAACCGTATTCCCCGTTTCATTCAAGGTGCTCCTTTGATGACAGGCACGAATAAGTTCTTAAAAAGATCAATATCACATTCAAACTTCCACGGCTCGTTATCATAACTTTAAAATTCATCTTCCAGTAATAACTTACGAGGCTGTGGTGGTGTCGACTCCTTTTGAGAATAACGTTGAAGTTTTTGAGCTAAGAGGGGACCACATTATGGAAATGCTTGAGTATTCAGTGGCCAACGACCCTTATGCCGGCGCGAGGATGTTGCAAGTTTCAGGTGATTTTCATTTAAGAGTTTTTTATATATTTTCTGACAAAAGACGCTCGTATTGCTGTGCTTAATGATCACCGAGATTAACCACCGTTCGACTCGGTTGATCTGATATGCGTGACGGCTTGAAACATTTTCATATTTGAGCGTATCCGTGCTTCAAGAGGTACGCTGAGCCGTTGGCCCCGGTTACCATATAATTTGGTAATCGTTAAACCATATTGGAAGGCTTGTTGGCGCCTTCGCAAGTTTCAAATGCAGGTGGCCATAAACTTGCTTCCATCCGCACTGTAGGAGAGCATGACTTAATGTATCTCCTCGATTTGTGAGAAAAGGCCTTTACCTGTTAGTGGAACAGTAAATAGTGTTTTTTTTTTGTATGAATAAAATAAATTGTGTTTGGTAATAAATAACTTCTAATAACTTGTTAAGAAGCCTATTATTGTTAATATCGTGGTGATTTTTGGGAGAGGCCTATGTACTATTGTGGATGTCTTTAGAATGACGATGATGATGATGAAATAAAAGAATAAAGGACTGAAATTGAAGGCAAAAAATTGGAAAAAATACCAACCTATATGATTGCAGAAGTGTGTAACAATGAAATCTTGTGAGAATAGATATACTTGCGGTTTTGTTTCATTTTATCAAATTATAGTTCTAATATGAATCAAAGAGATGTACAACGACCTGACCAGTTAGCCGCCTGGCGTTCATACTTTTCACTATTTTAATTTACTTTTATATGTTCGAGTATTATAAAAAAATTGGTGAATGTGAACTTGCAACCACTAGCCATTTTCAATTTGATATAATGGTAATGCTCGTAAAAGCAACTTTTCACACACGTCTGCAGTTTCCTCACACATTTACAACTTATAACACTAAATTATAAAATGAATTCCAATATGTCTCATAACTTACCGCAGTCAGTACAACGCATCTATAGTAAATTTTATACTCCATGTAATATTAAATCTTATAACTGAAATGCTCAATATTCAAAAATATATTTTGTTAATTGAGGAACCGATTATCGTCTCTTTAAACTGTCAATTGAAAAGCAAAGTTCCACAGAATTTGTTATAATGAGACACTAGAAATGAAATAACAAACAGAATACTGAATCACAAACAGAATAAAGAACTCTCTACCTTTGTTCTGTGGACGGCTTGGTAGGTAGCTTAAGCTGTTTTGTCTACTACGAGTCGCGGGTTCGATCGCACGGGATGTTCCAGTATGGATGTTTGTGTATTTAACTTTTTTTAAATTAAATGTGCATCCTACTAGTTCGATTATTGTGCATATCTGATTTGGATATGATAGTTTGAAGAAATGATAATCGTTTTGTCAATAAATAAAATACATTATTTGAAGATTGAGCTCTTCAGTTTTAAATTCAAGGTTTAATATTACGTAAAATTGAAAATTCAACGAGAACAATCAATCACAGGGCTCCACGTCACCTACGATGGCTCTCGACCGGTTAATGACAGGGTTTTAAACGTCACGGTCAGGTGTATCGAGTGTGATATCCCTAGATACGAGTCGTTAAAGCTCGACAAGTACTACAGAATTGTTTCACAAAACTTCATTGGAGAAGGCGGCGATGGATTTATTGTGAGTGACAACCTTATGTTACCGAAAATGAGGGTATCAGCATATTGAAATAAAAAAGTATTGAAGCAAAACTTTTTTACAGATTTTATCGTGGTTTATTGAGTATGTTTATGTTCTCGACGTCCAGTTCTTTTTGTGACCATGGGTGCTGTAAAGCACCCAGAATGTCGGGATTATATAAACCACGATATAATCCTTAGGTTTTATTTCATGTGTTATATTCGCGCACATCTAAGATCAGAATAACTTTTAAATATTATTGTATTCTAATCTAATTCACCAAACCTATCGACATTACTGATATATCGTTCGACCAATTTTAAGATTGATTAAAGTGTTAATTCTACCTCTTGAATAATCCCTATTGGGGTAGTGTTACGTGTTTGGGGATGTCTATGCACACCGGACAAGACCATGCAGTGCCGGACATCGGATTGAAGAAATAAATAATCCGGTTGGGTTATTATATGCTTTATATTTAATTCTGCCAAGCAAACGATTTACATACCTATAGGTATCTACAAGTTGTATTGTAAAGAACGCAAGATCTCATTATTTATGTATTAGATAATTTCTTCACAAATTCAATACGAAATGTCCATCCATCCTATTTAAAGTTTTTACCGTTTTTAAACAACTTTCATACCCTAATTAACAATGAAACTTGTATGTATGCGTATCAAGAAATACGGTGATTTTCTGATTACGCCGGGAGCAACAAACACTGCATTACTGTGCTTTGGGTGACAAATCTGGGTTATAAGCGTGAGTACAGGAATGTGTGGCCGGTCTTGAGTTTAGTTTCTATGGATTTCTTGGACACACAGAATATCGCAGTGCGTCTTGCGACACAACTCAGAAAGTATTTCTGATTTATCCTGTGAGAAACCCTCGATGTGAATAGTGACTACACACAGCGGTTTTAGGGCCAGCAGGGTGTGGCGGACGTACGTGGGCTCAAAAGATACGTCACACGGGGAAGCTCCTATCATGCACTATACATTCATATAAATATATATCATGTTTGTCGAAACGCTAAGAAGAAATACATTGCAGAAATGCATTTAAAAGTACTGTATTGCTTTAAATCAAGAATAAATTTATGTTTTATAGCGCTCTGAAGATATAACATCATTTTTTGCAAATCTGAAAAATAAAATTAAAATACATTAAAAATTGTTGGAATCCATTCATTTACCGTTCAAGAACAAACTACTTTCAGGTATTGCGATAAATATGTATACCTTGTATATAGAAGGAGTATTTTTATATATGAGAACAAAATATTTAACACAAACTATACCCAAACATAAAAATGAAACAGTAAAGTGTTGTTATTCTATATAATAATATTCGGTAATATTCCATTCCACGTCAACGTGCATAAAATCTCAACATCGCCCACGTGAAGGCCTTGATATAAATAGATTTCGCATACACGGTAACATTAGCATAATATTGTATCCATAATGTGCGTGTCGTTGTTTAATCTGCACAGCGTACCAAAACTGCAGGCAACTATTGCATAACATAAATATACCTAACGTAGGTATATTTCTCAAACGGTTGATATAAGCAACGGTATTAAAATTATAGTATATATCTGTAGCCGGCTAAATGATAAGGCTCACTTGATTATTGATCTCATAAATTAACCAAAATGTCGACCTAACAAAATGTTTCGATTCCGGTAAGGTCATAGCTATGGCTAGTACCAAATTCAACTTATCTAATGGAAATGCAATGATATATTATTTCAACAACATCATGTTCATTCCCAATAATTTATAGAACATTTAGTGCTTGGCATTATTTTTACGACCAGCCATATATAACAGGTGAACCCTTCACTAGATTTAACAGTAACTAACTCTGGTCCGGTTGCCCTAGATACTGTCATTCCTTAGAATGTTATCCTGCTTCCAGCAGCACTTAGTCTCAACGAGCCCTCTTGCAATGTGGCACCAGAGTATCTGCCTTTACCTCACTTAATTAGTTCAGGTTTCAACAACAAATACCTATGATAAGGGTAGTCTGTTATTAAAGGTATTTGTTGCTGAACAAATTCGCCTCTTACAAACCTATTTGAATGAGTGCTAAGTTAAAGTACAGTAACCAAATCTAGCTTTCGAAATAAACAACCCTATGAGAGGAAGTTTAGTCGCATAACGATGAAAATGTTGATTAACAATGCCAAAAGAATGTGCCTGTTAACACTTTTGTATGAACAAATAAGCGAGAGTTCAGTCCTATAAAAAGTTGAATTGCCAATGTCTAAAATAATGTTTGTGTTGACACTAATGTCAGCCATTGCAACTTCCAGGTATTCGTCCTGTATTCGACGGCTCCCAACCCGTTGGCAGTCGCCTGGTTAACGTAACCGTCCGTTGCATTGAATGTAGTGTCCCCAGATACGAACCGTTGTCACCAGAAAAGTATTATAAGGTTGTGTCAACCGATTTCTTGGGCAATGGAGGCGGAAATTACACTGTGAGTGAAAATGTTCTTCTTATTAATGGCCCCACACATTGACAGTGTATTTAAGTAATAATAGAATATTACAGTAAATTATAAGAATTGGTTGTTGTCATAACGGCAAAAAACAAAAGCCGTAAAATTTTAGAAATATGCAGATACCCTCATTTTTTTACCCCGCTAATTGACGTTTGGGGATTTTTGTGGAGTTTTATTTGTTTAGCTTTAAGATTACAGTAATCTTCTTTGTTATGTGGTTACAATATTTGTGAGACACACTTCACGGCACAATTTCTGGCCTAACTAGTTTTGCTTAAGGTACGGTCAAACTTACGCGTCCAGCGTCCGCGGTGGCGATTAGTTCCTGCAGTAGTATTTGTATGGATGGGTTCACACCAACGCGTCCTGCGTCCTGCAGTAAATTAATCTTGCTAGGATATGGGGCGGCAATGCTGATGCGTTATATTTATGTATGTACTTTATATTGCATAGATGATCATTAGGAAAAGAATAAGGGAATGTTGAGACGGGATTTCTTACGAAAATGCAGATTAGCTGAACGCGTTGTTGCGACTGACTTTTGCAAGCAAGATGATCGCCACTGATTGCCATCGTGCACGCAGATTGGAAGCATTCGTTTGGGCGTACCTTTAGACTAAACTATTACAAAAATTCATTTTCTGAAATGAGCGTACTGTTGCCTGGGTAAGGAAGTCGGTATCATAAATATATACACTTTAATCAGTGCATGGTATTGGGTCGTCCTGTAAAAGGGACACAATATAATGAAAACTGAACAATGAAAATGGCCTATGTCCTACCGTGGAAGTCTTTTAGCTTAGTTAAAGCTTAGTTCTGCTTCGTTGGTCTAGTGGCTAATAATGTGCCTTGCGATCACGAGGGCCTAGGTTCAAATCCTAGGTTGTACGAATGTAGTTTCTCTATCGTAAAACTTCCAGTACCAGCACAATGTCTGGGATTTTGCCCAGTGTATAGCAATTGGCTCGCCCCTTATTACATGGGGCCTATCATCGTTGGCGAAAAGAGCGTGTACACTATACACCTCTACCACCACCGCTTATGGAAAATAGGCGTGACGGTGTTTATTTATTTTTTTATTTCTATACAAGCTGTATCGTAAATAACGCAAGACCTCAGACACCCGAAATACAAATTCCCAAATTTAATTATTTTTACCCCTTTTTTATCACTACCCCAATTAACAATGAAATTTGGGCGTGTATATATGTGCGTATTGAGAATACGTTTTAAAAATCCATTTAAGATCCCTGTACTGCTTAAAATCAAAAATAAATTAAGTTTACTAAACCGCACTATAGGAGTAACATCATATTTTGAAAATTAAAATGTATGAATGTTAAATACATTTAAAATTGTTGGAATCGATTCAGTTATCGATTTAGAATATATTACTCTCAGGTCTTGCATTTATTATGTTACACCTTGTATATCATTCCTTCTAATAGGAACTCCCGAAGTGAAAAATGTGCTTAACTAAGGAATATTGCTTCCTAATGTTTTCTATACTAATACTATAAAGAGGTAAAGTTTGTGAGTTTAAATGTTCGGGATAATCTCCGGTAGTGCTGATCCGATTTTAATGTTTCTTTTTCCATTGGAAAGCTACCTTATCCAGAAATAACATAGACTAAATAACGTAGACGCGGTAGGAGGCACTGTTGTCGACCGGGTACGAAGTCGCGGGAAACTGCCAGTTGAATATACTTTTGTTTCATTGTATGTTAGTAATCTTGTGCTGTGGTAAATAAAGTATATTTCCTTCTTTCATTAATTTTATTCACATGTAAGCACAGACCTTTATAATAATGATCATTTTTGAAAATTTCAGATGTTAAGTGAAAATCGTATCAATGTCGAAGTGGTGGGAGTAGATTATGACATATTGATGGATTACATACGTCATCAATCGCCGGTGTTCGCCGAAGCTGACGGGCGTATCCAGATATCAGATGCTTGTATTGTATAGAATTATGGAAGAATGAATCCAATTGAAATGGTTTTTGGCTTAAAGTCTTTTGTTAATACTGTATACTTTCAAGAAAGTAAATTTTATTTTTGAAGGTGAATATCATGTTTTTATTTCAAACCTTATTTTGAAGAATATATGGTTTCTATTTGTTGACATCATCATTTATAGACTGGGGGAGTAATGCTCTGTGACAGATAAATATAAACAGAAACCATGATATTTATGAACGAGGTTTTGGGTTAGAAAGGTTCAGGGAGGGGTCTCGATACTGATATAAATAATCGATTATCAATAATTGAGTAATCTGCCTTGTCGATAATCAGCTCTATGCTATGGAAAAATAAGATCGATACCTAATCGATTATTAAATATTGACTGAGACTTTTTCTAGCTCACTTGTACTTCGCTATTTTGTAGTGCACATTTTCATATTATGGTTTTGTACACCTTACATTATATTGAGTTTGAGTCAATTATTTTTTTTATAAATTGATGGGTTGGCAGGTTATTTTCTCACTCTATTACTTACATCTGGCCTACGTCGCCGTGAGCGCCGCGTCGGTGCGGGGGGAGCGTGTTATCATGACTTACCCCGATGGCGGAATCTTCAGAGCGCGGCACCAGAGGGGCACCGGAGCGTTCTATACGGAAATCCCGGAGCCCCTCCAAAGTGCTCATGTCGGCCACCCTGGGGTTTTAGCCGGTAGGAATCCGATACGCCCCGCGAGCTTCCCCGAGGCCCGCGGAAGTCCTATGCAGGATATTCCCCAGGTAAAAAAAGGGAATCACTCTATTGCCACGTTAGTAACTCGATAGATGGTAGATATTCTACTCGTTTAGTCACCTTTTATGACACACACAGGATTTCACACACACACACACATATGTGCGTCATTATTCTAATACCGCATAATTTCGGATCCCGGCATCACAGAAGCCATAAATTTTATCTTTTTATCTAAACTCAAGCCCCTCAAAAGATTTAATAGTGTTAAAAAAATACTCGCCGATAACGTGGCGCTAAAAACCGCTATAAAATTAATTGCTGTAATAAATTATTCAGTAGAATGATCGCTGAGAGTACTCAAAAAATCTAGTTAGGCACGTCCCAAGAAACATTTTTCATCTTATTGACGCGAAATTTTTGATGAAGTCGTCCTTTTGTAATCTTGAGAGCTGAAATAGTTTATTGTGTTCAACGGTTTGTGAGATCTGTGATGTTTTAGCTGTATATCAGAACAAAAAGGATTATATTTTGTTATATTTTAGAGTACAGTCACGAGTAATTAGGTAAGTATTTTGTCTTAGCAACGAAACACAGGTCTGTTTAATCATGACGTTAATGAAGCAATGTACTCAAGCACTTCAAGAATTTCGCACACATAGGTACATTCACTCACACGCATTTGTAAATATCCTTATTCAACTGTGGTCAGTGTGTGCAATATTCAACACACAAAAAATATAAGAAACGCACATTTTTACACATTCATTTGCTAGTCATGGTGTTGATCTCAAGACCTGGTCTGCGGCTTACCCTTAGTTTGAGGTCCACCAAAATTATATACTTAACTAATAAAACTAATATTAGCCCTGTTAAGAAACTGTCCCACTGTTGGGCACGGGCTCCTCTCAAACTGAGAGGGTTTAGGCCATAGTCCACCACGCTGGCCTAGTGCGGGTTTGCGAACTTCACACACCTTCAAGAAACTTTTAGGCATGCAGGTTTCCTCACGATGTTTTCCTTCACCGTTAAAGCAAGTGATAATTAATTTTTAATACGCACATGCTTTCGAAGAGACAGAGGTGCGTGCCTGGGTTTGAACCCGAGACCTTTGACTTTGCAGTCCAACGGTCTAACCACTAGGCTATCACTGCTATTATACAGCTTTACAGTAAGTATATATTATATACTTACTGTAAAGAAATTGGTGATAATAGATTTTTATCTATCTATATACATAATCAATCAAGCTCAACTCAAATAATTTATTTCTGTATAAGCCCTGCGGGGGCACTTACAAATAGTCAATCTACTTTATTTTTTAAATTTAATTTGACTACTAAACTAACATCGGATCGGAACGCGGCCTCCACCGAGCTTATCTTATTTTTATTTAATTCTCTTTCTCTTTTTTCCTTTGTATTTTTATGGATCCATATTGTGTGGATACAATGTTTAGGTTACAGTTAAATAATTTACGATCTAGCTCCAGTATCATCACATCACACTGGAGCTAGATCGTAAACTATTTATTTACGATGCCGTACGACCGAGATATGAGACTAATGATGTTATTCATAAAACCCCCACCACCCCCAGTGCCACCCACGCCAGTTTCCTTGCGGGGCAGGTATGCAGTACAGAGTTCCAACAGGTTCTTTCATTACAAACCTCTCTGGTTTCCTCCACTCTCATAGTTCATTTCATACACGCTCGCCGGTTATGGAGACTCTTTTTTGACTTGCCCTTCAGATAAGACACGGTATATAGATTATTATGATTTTATAAATAACTGATTTTTATTTTATTTAATTTATTTATTTAGGATCACCAACATGACATACAATAATAACATTCGAAAACTTAATTAAATAAAAACTTAAACTAATTGTTGTCATATTTATAGGCAACCACGGCATGCAAATAGTGAGAACTTAAAAGATTATTTAAAACATTATCGTATACAAAAAGAAAATGAACAAAGAATGAGAACAAAAAATAATAAAATATAGAATTTCTTTAAGGGTTGCATGTAAATATATCAAAAACCAATTTAGGGTTATACTCCCCAATCAGTCTTGCAAAATTTAAAGAAAAGATTAAAAAGTATCACACGTACATATATATATATATACGTGTACGTGTGATACTTTTTAATCTTTTCTTTAAATTTTGCAAGACTGATTGGGGAGTATAACCCTAAATTGGTTTTTGAACTATTTGTATGGAACGGAACAAATCGATTAGGTCTTGGTAAATTGCGAGGTATATTAAGCATAAATTTAGACAGTAAATCAGCACAATCAATTTTAGCATTAATAACTTTGTACAGGAATAACATGTCCAATTGAATCCTGCGGTCAGATAGAGAAAGTAACTTAAAATATTTAAGGCGAGAAGAATAACTGGGAAGTTGTTTGGTTAGTTTACAACTGTACACAAGGTGCCACAGAAACCTTTTTTGAATACGTTCAATATTTTTTTTGCAAGTATCGTAATGTGGACTCCAAACGACACAAGCATATTCTAAAATACTTCTGACGAGTGCGTTAAACAAAGTTATTTTAGTCCGAGGAATGTTAAACAGTCAAATGTTGCGTAAAACAAAGCCTAAAATTTTGAATGATTTGTTAGAATTGAGTTAATATGATCGTCAAACTTTAGTTTTTTATCAAATAATATGCCCAGGTCTTTGATTTTCTGGAGTTCTTGGAGAGAGTGATTATTTATTTTATAATGGCTGGTTATATTAGTTATATTGCGAGAGAATTTAATAAAATAACATTTACTGACGTTAAGATTCATAAGATTATTATTGCACCAATGAGTAAGTCGGTTTAAATCTTCTTGTAAAAGAGCAATATCTTGATGGGAGTGAATAGGTCGAAGTATTTTCGAATCGTCAGCAAAAAGATAGTTATCTGAATTTTTGAAACAGTCCGAAATGTCGTTAACATATATGTTAAATAAAATTGGACCTAAATGGGAACCTTGGGGTACTCCCGAACAAATAGGAAATGGTTGGGATGTGAATTCATTTGTTACAAAGGCTGAGAAACGACCTTTTAAATAGGATGAAAACCAATCAAGAAGGTTATGAGTAATACCAATAGCAGATAGTTTTTGTATTAAAACATCATGATTAACAGTGTCGAACGCTTTGGAGAAATCTGTATAAATGACGTCTACTGGGATTTTAGAGTCAACTTCTGTAACTAACTTATCGTGAAAAAGTATGAGGTTAGTTACTGTAGATCTGGCAGCCATAAAACCGTGTTGTTTATTAGTTATTAACTGTTTGATATGCCATGAAATTAACGGAAATATTAAAGATTCAAACAGCTTAGTAAATATAGGTAAGATAGAAATCGGACGATAGTTACAAACGAAATTGGCTTTACCAGTTTTTGGTATGGGAACAACAAGAGATTGCTTCCATGCCGTGGGAAAGAAACCATTTTGCAAGGATTTATTGAATATTAAACATAAAGGGAGGGATAGAAATTCAGCACATCTTTTTGCAAATATGGATGGAATGCCATCTGATCCTGCCCCTTTAGTGTGGTCAAGATTTTTCAATGCAGTACTTACGCTACTTTGTGCAAGAGTAAATGAAGCTAGACTAATATTTGTATTTGCATACTGTTTTTGGAGTATAGGTGCTACGGTTTTAGAATTGGGAATATGATTATGTGTTGAATATATCGCAGAAAAGTGCTGAGCAAACAAATTGCATAACTCAGGGCCGTTATTAGCAGAATGTTCATTAAAATACATGGGTATGGGATAATATCCCGAATTTTTTCTTTGTTGTTTACAAAAGACCAGAATAATTTAGGATTTGATGTAAGGGTTGATTCAAGCTGTGATAGGTAATTTCTGTAACAAATATTTATTTCAGTTTCACATCTGGCTTTAAGGAGATGAAAAGATATTACATCAAGCGGATTGTTAAACTTTTTTATCTTTATTCTGTATTTGTATTTTTCGCGCAACATTCTTTTTAGACTACTGTTAAACCAAATGGGAAATTTTTAGTGTGAGGCACTTTTTTAGGAACACAATCATCAATAATTTAACTGATTTCAGCATAAAATATTGTTACCATGGAATCCACATCAATACATACTAAAAATTCATTATTCCAATCAATATCATTCATCCTCCCAACTATTACATCGTAGTCAGCCTTGAAAAAGTTAAGCTGAGGTGTATTATTACATTTAACGTAATCATTAAAAAAGGTGACGTATTTTAAATGATAAAGGAGGATGCAGTTTATCAAGAGCACTTAGTATGGTTTCACTAATTTTAAGGTCAGTAATGACAGTGTTACTTATAACTAAATCAAGTATCTTACCCATGCTATTAATAACGTCATTAAATTGATAGAAGTCGTTGAGTGCGAGGAAGTTCAGCAAATCCGAGGATAGGTTGTTGTTGCTATTATTAGTGGCTCTGGTATATAGTTTACTGTTAGTTTCTTTTTTCCATGAAATATTGCTTAAGTTAAAATCGCCAAGTAAAAGCACATTTTTGAGTGTTTCCATAGCTTTATTGACATTATCCAAAAAGTGGTCAAGTAAATGTTTTTGTAAAGGAGGTGGTAAATAAACACAACATATGTATAATTTGTCAGTATTATTATGTTTATCTGTAATATCTACACTGATCCAGACGTCCTCGCACCCACTTTCAAGATCATAGAGGCGTGTAGAATTAAACTTTTTAGAGACAGCGATTAGAACGCCACCACCATTTTTTCTCTTATGAAATTCACTTGTTTCGCGATCACGCCTGTAAACTATGTATCTCTCATCAAACAATTCACTGTCAAAAACCGAGGATTTAAGCCAAGTTTCAGTTAAACAAATGATGTCATAATTCGAGTTTAAAATATTCAAATACAATTCTGTTGTTTTAGTATTAAGGCCTCTTACATTTTGATAATATATATTTAACGAAGCGAATTTTGTATAATAAAAAACCAAGTAAATTAAAGTAACAAATGAGTAAATAACTAAAAGATATTACTTTAGCTTATGAAGAGTATCTATGTCTCTAATATAAACAAATGGTGAAACCTCGTCTTTGCGCATAAATATCTTTCCTCCGCGGATCCACGTGTATTTGTATTGGAGTTCCTTTCCTTTCTGCCTGGCAGCGGCGTGAAGGGATTTATTCTCGGGTGATAGGTGTTCCGTGACGTAGATTGGACAAGACTTCGTAGCACCGATTCCAAGATCCCGACTTTGTAACTTCTCCTTAGGGTTGTCTCTATTATATTTAATCACGGCTGCCAAAAATGTATCACGCGGACGAGGACTGCTTAGTTTAACTATGGTAATATATTGGCGTCTTATATCGGTGGTTTTTATTCAATCTGATATAAAGTCTATAAATCAGTCTATAAAATATCAATACATTAACAAATCGAGGTGAGAAAAGAAACATCCTAATTTACCACGTGTAACTGATGCGAATTTGTAGATATGTGTAATGTGTTAGAAGATATTCAAATTATGTAGCTTACTACACATACTAGAGATAAAAAATGTATGAATTTGAAACAATTTTGATAACAACTCATTTATAATGTATGCCTTAGGAAAAAAATAATGAAGGAACCTATTTTTCGTCAGATTTTTTTTCTAATTTTATCATAATTTTTCGCTCGTCACCTATATTTCGTTTTTGACAAAAGAATATCTGCTATGTGCAAAAACTATAACTTTGAGATATTTCACATGAGATATTAATAATAACATTCTCCTGAAAAAAAACATGACGCAGATTTAAAAAAAAAATATGCTTACTATGTTATTAGAGGCCACAGTTCACCGTATAATTTGGTTAGTAAACTAGTCATAATAGCCAAAATGTCAAAATCTCCAAAAAGTCCTTATAGCAGATATTCATTAGTCAACAACGATATATCCATAGGATATATCACTTGTAAATATTACAATTTTACCTTTCTACGTACTATACACGATAAAGAATAAATAATTATCGTTTTCAAATATTAAACTAACTTTTCGCGGGCTCTTAATGTCTGCCTTGTTTTCGTTAAAATTTATTGCTAACATTAAAAAAATATATACACACATTACCTTTTGCCTCCAACTTTATCCATGCGGTTTTCATTTGTTCCATATAATTACTTCGAATTCCCTGTAGTACGACGCTTAATACGTTAACCACTAATAAAAGGTTTGTTCACATAAATGAAACTAATCTAAAGTACATGTTAAGTACAAAATGGCCGCCCTAGTTACGAGGAATGTGCAATGTCCCGTGAAATTGCACTGCGTTTGAACTTTGAACGGAGCGCACCGTAGTTCATACGTAATTACTGTTTTGTTCTTTTTAACGACTAGTTGGGACATGTTGTGGTTGCTGCTTTGTATGTAGCGAAATTGTTAGGATATTGCTTTTTATAGTTACGTTTGTTAAAGCTTGGCAGCAGATACTTGAAATTGACAATTTTTTAACCAGAAAAATTGAATCCGTTCATGCCAAAATCAGCATAGTTACCGCTACGAAAATAAAGCCAATGTTTTTTCAATCCAAAAAGTCAAATGAACTAAGTCAATAAACTTTTCAATGGTCGCTCTAGTTATAAGGCGTGTGCAATGTCCCGTGAAATTGTGCTGAGTTTGAATTTTGATCGGGACGTAAAGCGTGGCGTTACGGGGCTCGGCAACGCGTACACCAAAATATCCATAGTCTTAATTGCTTTTTGTCAATATTTACAAAATACTTATAGTTTTAATGTTCACCTAATTAATGAAAAAACGTTATATCACTTTCTAATGCCAAATGGAGCTAAGTTGTTGGTCCTGACTTTTTATGATTGAGTTTTCAAAAACTTAGTGTTGTAAAACGCGAGTGCTCACTTAGAAATTTTTAATTTATACAACGAAAATACAATTGCTGTTTATTTCCGAAGTTGATATACTACTTAATTATCATAAGATAACACCAGTATTTTTTTTCTGTTCGATGTCAAAAAAGTCACCTAAAGTACACAATGGCAGCCCTAGTTACAAGGTACGTGCAATGTGTTGTAAAATTGTGCTGCGTTTGATCATTGAACTAGATACACTTTAATAAGTAAGTTATTACTATTGCTATTGTTTAATGACTTAGGACTGCTTTGTGATTGTTGTTGCTAAAACTCCTTCCTAGATAATTCGCGGTAATTGTATAATAATTTGAGACCGAAAATAACTGTTAAGTTATAATGAACTGCTTTATTTGACAACCCACATGCGATAATGTCATACACACAAGTAGTGCCAACATTACAATATATAACAATAACCATCAAAAACCTACTTCCACCGATCTCCACTCTATCCGCGTTATGCAGTACGACCCATTCTCTCTCATCCGATTAGTGAGATAAGCCTCATGCACAACAGTGGAACAGTGTATTCTAATTTATACAACGCAAATAATTTGTGAGTAAAGTCATGTTATTCGAGCTCAGACCTCAGGACAAAGTTTTAGTATTCCCCTACTCAAGTGGCACGAGGGTTTATAACGAATGTAATAGGAGCGAGGATGACATCAGAGGAGCTTTAAGTTGTTTGGAAAACTCCTACTTAGAAATTTGTAGAGTTTAAAACTGAAGACCAAACCCAACTTTAATGGGTAACTAAAGTTGGAAAATTACCTCTCAGACAAGTATACAATACAGAAATGCGATAAGGATTTGTATTCTAGACGTGGTGGTTCCTTATAGTCAAGACTATTTATAACGAGTTTATCGATAATTTGTCACCGTGTAATATATTTTAAATTACCTACTACATATTTTAACAATGGGCTTGATACGTAGTAGTTAAGATTTATATCTTTTATCGCTTTCTATAAGTGATAACACCAGAAGTTTTGATACAGAAAGGGAAAACTTAAGAATAAACAGATATGGGTGTACACAGCAGAGTTGCTCGTCAGGGGTATTACGTCCTAATGCAACAGAGAACAGATCATCATATTTGACCTCAGAACTCAGGAGAGAGATTCAAAACCAGAACCTTAGTGATTGCAAACAGCACCATACGCCACTAGACCAGCAACACAGTCTAATAGATCTACGAAAATATAATAACGATGCTTGCTAATACCACAGACATCTATGCTTAAGATTGCTAGGTACTAAAAAGGCATCAAAAGGCCTAAAAAGGAAGCACTTATAAAGCTTATGACAGTTTTAAACCACTCAATAAATCTAAGTACTACACAAAACGCATACAGTGCTTCAGTTAGCGATAGTTGCAAACGCAATGTCCCATGAAATTGCGCTGCGCTCGGCCTTTGAACACTCGCGGTCTATGTGGGTGCAGCGATTTGAATACGTTATATTGTTAATGTGCCAAGTTGAGAGGTTATGCTCGCCGATGTATAAGAGCTGAACAGAAGCGCTTCGCAATTTGATGGAGTTTACTTTTGTTGTTAGAATTTGGGTAGTTATTGAGAGGTTAAGTTGTAGTTCATGCTGTTATTTAGGTAGAATTTAAAAGTTCTAAATACCTACGCTTGGTGTTTCGGACCGATAGTCTGAAGATATAAACTGTTTATAAGTAAATATTTACTTTTTGCACTAAGTGTTCAAATTTCTATCATGTTGTTTTTTCTTTCTAATTTGGCTCGAAAATTATTCGCAGAATAATAAAATCTTTCATTTTACATCGAAAATTAGTTGTGCGAGCTTGCTTTGCTCGCATAACTATAGGTGGAGAGAAGCCTGTGGCCAACTGCTGATGGATCTTATCGAGCCAGCCTTCAAACTTCCAAGTTGGTTTACAGGCCAACGGATTGAAGTGCCCTCCGAAAACACTCAAAGTTTTTATTATGAAAATGCCACAAACGGTCACCCATCTCAGACTAACCAAGCCGAACGCTGCTTAACCATATTGATCATTAAGAAAACTACGGCAACATTCGCTACGAGCCACAACTAAAATATACATATATCTCAGAAAATGGAAATTGAAACGAGCCTTTTCAAATTACACTCACAAGATCTGCGAAGCCATATTGCAAATCCGAATTTCTCCGGGAATACGCACTTAGTATTCGCAACATATCTCACATGTTAAATTTTCTACAAGAACACAGAAAGTACGCATTAAGCTTCTTGTTAGTGCATCTGCAAACAGTTACTGGCTAAAGCAATAGTTTCCTTAGAGATTAGTGTTTTTTGCTGATATAGCAACTCTATATATTGCTACAGAGTTGCGACTACTGACAGATAGCGGTGATATAACACATAATGTATGGAGCAGGAACATTAGACGACGATCCGCCAAACATGTCTAGGACTAGTCTAGTCTACGCGATATAGGAGTTCGCGTAAAGCGTAAGATATATACAATCCCCCAATTCGTATGGTGAAGTTGTAAAGGCCCCGTGGCCAACAGCGTAGATTACTCTCACACATAAAAACAACTCTCGGAACGTGACAGGCCCCACCAAACAGAAGATATATCTGGCTGAAAGATCTAACCTTCCAAATCCTACCATAATGTACTTGCCGAACTATATATTTATTTATTTTTATTTATTTATTTATTTATTTTACATATTAGTACGGATTAACCAATTACACTAATGTGTCTAAAAATTCATAACATTAATATTAATTAAATACAAACTTATACGAAATAAACAAACTAGTCACAAAGAATATTATAGTAAAAATTGAAGTAATCATAAAATTAAAAATAATAAAATAAAAATATATATTTGAGAATACGTCACGCCTTTATCTCACAGTACTGCAAGCAGACAGACAGTATCACGTTCCATTCATCTGCGAACAGATCGCAATGTGGCGTAGCGTCCAGGAGGGCATTGAGCGCAGCCAGTGTACGTGGTACAGGTGACTTAGATCGAGCCACTGTGCGGCTTGACGGAACAGCAAAGAGCCTGTGATGTCTGCCCCGTCGGTAATCGTTGGGAGCATAAAGCCTGCATAACTCGCCACTTAGACCAGAAGCATCTATAGTTCCTCTAAGAATTTTACACATAGTTACAAGTTGGTCTCTCTCTCTTCTGACCTCCAAAGAGTTGTAACCAAGGGACCCGAGCAAAAATTTTGTTGGGTACATATATGGGTAGTACCCATAAGTGCGTTTATATAAATACCTCAAGTAAGTTTTCTGGACTTTTTCTATTATGAGCGTATACGTACTCTGATACGGATGCCAAACACACGCACTTGATTCAAGTTTACTGCGGACTAAAGTACTAAATATCAATTTGATTACACCGACGCTTTGGAAATCATTAGAGTTTCGAAGTACAAAACCCAGGCGCTGAAAAGATTCTTTGGCCACTATGATGATATGGTCATGGAATGTAAGTTGACGATCAAATGTTACACCTAAATCTTTAATGGTGCTCGATTGCCTCGATATATTAGTGCCATCCAATGTATAGGAAAACTTAATAGGGTGCCGCATTCGTCCGAAAGTCATAACAGAACACTTTATGGGATTAAATTCCATTTTGTTGTCTACACTCCACTGAGAAACCGCATCAATATCACGCTGCAGAATTAAACAGTCCTCCACGCTCCTGATCTCCAACAACAACTTCAAGTCATCTGCATAGAGAATACACTTTGCAAACTTAACGACTGAGGGCAGGTCATTGATCATCAAAATAAATAGAAGGGGACCGAGTATTGATCCTTGACTTACTCCGGAACGCGTATGATAGGGCTGAGATTCGTATATACCGTGTCGGACATACTGCTGGCGATCGCGAAGGTAATCTGCTATAAAAATAAGGAGGGCAGGTGTAAAACCCAGAGCGGATAGCTTCCCGAGAAGTATGTCATTGTTCACCCTATCAAACGCCTTCCGAAAATCAAAGTATAAGACATCAACTTGGCTCCCATGGTCTATGGTCACGGGAGGAGATAAAATCGACGAACTATGAGTACTATGTACGATCTTTTTAAAACATGGCAAATGTAATAAAAAATCTTAGATTCCTATAGGGTTGTTCGACTTTAATTGTGTGTCAGTACTAGAAATTTATTAAAATGCGAGACATAAATTTTTGCCTGTCAACCGACCAAAATTAATAAAATAATAATCTAAAATATATGCTTATATTCCCCAAAAACGATGTTGACAGAAATGTTCCGTGTAAGGACACATTGCATAGACGATGTTCAATCCTAATGTAATAGCGGTCGATTTGGGTCACAATTTCAGTAACAACTTCTGGACTTAGGACTAAAATGAAAATTATTCTATAAAAAAATCTCAATAACACATTGTACTGCGTGATCATTAGCCACACAATTCGATACTTGACTAACCTAACATGCTAATCAAAATTTATCTTCAAGCAAATACCCGGCATTGTTGGAAACGCATCTTAATAGTTGTTTGCGAACTGGAAGGCAGTTAGGACGACGCCCGACTAGAGGAAATGAATCAGACTATGATCCTATTACAGGCAAACGTTACGGCGTAATGAGATATTAAGGAATATTTATATTCATAGTTCGTCGAGTAGATATGTGTTTAACAGTTAGATGTGAATCTGGTTGTGAAATTTATTGACTTGGTGCTATGAACGGAGTTTCGTTAATTTGGTGTTAGTTAAAAAAAAACACCATCACGCCTATATTCCCCAAGCAGGGGTGACAGAGGTGAACTGGGTACACCCTCTTTTCGCCGCCGATGTTAGGTCCCATGTAATAGAGGGCGAGCCCATTGCCATTTACCGGGCACACTTTCAGTCTCCGGACTCATACTGGGAATTTTTCGTTAGAAAAACGACATTTTGTCCGACCAGGACCTCGTGATTACAAAACGATGCGCTTTGCCACTAGAACAACAAGGAGAACAATGCGTTATTTAATATAATATAAGCCCTGTTAAGAAAGTGTCCCACTGTTGGGCACGGGCCTCCTCTCATACTGAGAGGGTTTAGGCCATAGTCCACCACGCTGGCCCAGTGCGGGTTGGCGAACTTCACCCACCTTCGAGATACTCTTAGGCATGCAGGTTTCCTCACGATGTTTTCCTTCGTTAAAGCAAGTGATAATTAATTTCTAATACGCACATGCTTTCGAAAAGGCAGAGGGGTGTGCCTGGGTTTGAACCCGAGACCACTGACTTTGCAGTCCAACGGTCTAGCAATAGGCTATCACTATAATATATGTACCAACAAAAATAATGTATTTGATGCAAAACAATAGCGTACAAGCGGTTTGCAAATCTAAGAATGTTAAGCGAATTATGTCGTTGACCGTATTATAAAACGACTGTACGTAATCCTCGATGGTGCTTAACATTGTCTGTAAAATTACGCACCGTCATACAACTCACGATTTAGTAAAGATTACACAAGAAATAGTCTTTGGGTATATTTTTGAGCTAAGAGAAGCTCAATCCTGTACTACTTATAAAAAAAAATTGAGCCAAATTCGTCGCCCTAGGCTCCAGCCTACTCGGCCTGGTGGTAAAAGCGCCACTAGGTGCGACTGAAGAAGGGACTTCGGTGCGTGACTCTATGTAGTCTTCGACAGTCTATAAAATTACGCACCCCCATAAGCCACCTTTTATACGTTTTGAAGTCTGTTTAATAATAAATTTAATATATTTAATTAAAATAAATGAAGTTACGAGCGAGAGATGAAGCTAATGGCTAGAGAAGAAGCTAATACTAAAGAGCGTGCGTGCTGAGAAACTAATGACAGATTTCAAATGTAAAAACAGGCTAATACCATGCAACGCCACTAGAACAATGAGGAGAACAACGCGTTATTTGATATATTTAATTAAAATAAATGTAGTTACGAGCGAGAGATGAAGCTCATACTAGGCAAAGAGCATGCCTGCTGAGGAACTAATGTAAAAACAAATGTAAAAAAAATCTATCTATCTATAACCACACGCCAGATCCCTTGCGGGCAGAGAGTACAGAGTTCCAACAGGTTCTTTCCTGTGTAAAAAGAAATCAAATGTAAAAATAGACTAATACCATGCAACGTATGAAATAGATCATGACAATATGGCTACATATGTCAATAGAAAAACCGCGTATTTTCATTCCTTTATCCTTCTTATATTATGAATGCGAAAGTTCGTATGTTTAGATATTAGTTACTCAATCACCCAAAAATGGCTGAACAGATTTGTATGAAATTTGGTACACAGTTTATTACCTGGATTAACACATAGGTAATGTAAGGTCCCTGTCTAAAGTTAACGCGGACCGCGACCAGCTACTTCTGACTAGTCCTACTAACTAGTCCTACTAATATTATAAATGTGAAAGTTAAAACGTTGAGATGTTTGGATATTTAGATGTTTGGATGTTTGTTACTGACTCACGTAAAAATGGCTAAACGGATTTGGATGAAATTTGGCACACAGAAAGATTACCTTAATTATCATATATGACTTTATCCTGGAAAAATGTAAGTTTCCTGTCTAAAGTCCACGGGGACGAAGTCGCGGGCAGAAACTAGTTCTCCATAAGTGTGATATTTCGAATTGCTGGTAGAGACTTTGAAACTTTTATAAGGTATGTGAAACAAAATTTATTTTTATTCTTATACTGATAAATAATACATTTCAACGAATGAATAATTAAAAGAAAATAAGAGAAATTGAAAATAAAACCACCGTAATTCTTTGCAAAGCAAGAGACGAAACATGAAAAATTGGCTGATAAATGTTGGAAGGAGTAAATAACTAGTAAAACAGCTTAACAAAGACGATTTGTAAGCCTCATGTGTGATTCTCTAGTATATTTGCCACTATATATTTAGAGACATATTTCCATATTACTAAACTAGATCCTTTACAATTCCTCGCCATACGTAATATAGGCTATACAAGGTGTATCATAAATAACGCAAGACCACAGACACCACAAATTCAATACGAAAATCAAAATTCCAAATTTAAAGTTTTTACCCTTTATTAAGCACTTTTATACCCTAATAAACAATGAAACTTATAGGTGTATGTGTGCGTATTAAGAAATACATTTTAGAAATGCATTTGAAATCTAGTTATTATAGCGCACTAAAGGAGTAATAGTATTTTTTGAGCAATAAAAAAAATTAAGTAACATTAAAAAACGTTGGAATCGATTCTGTTACCGAATGGGAACAATATACTTTCAGGTCTTGCGTTAGTTATGTTACACCTTGTATAGAAAGCTTTAACGCATGGAAATTTTTACATTTTCTACAAGGTCCCTATGGTTAACTACCAAAACATGTTTTGAAAATTGTCTAACATGCGGGTTGTACTGAAGATTACACTCCCAAAGAACGTAAAACAAAGCTTAACGGTATCAAATATACAAAGATTTTAGTGACTATTTTAAATCCCTATATATCATTTGCTACTATCTTCCATTGCCTTATCTCACCCAGAACTTTTATTTCCCACTCCGAGTAATCCCAGTTTAAAGTTCTAGCGGTTCACAAGCTTCTTGTGCTATGTTCACACAGTCACTAGACGGACAAGTTTTCCTGTTATCGCCTGTGTACTTCTGGTCTATAGTTGCACGTTCAAAAGGAAAGTATTTACTTATATTATAATGTGCTTTTGTTTGAACTGATTTAGCGCTGTTTGATCGTGTGGATATGGGAGTGAGATTGATCGATATACTGTGAGTTTATATAATTGTTTATGTCAGATAAACATTGCCTTAAAAAACTCGCTTTAAGCCACCTTACCATCTTTCGTAAATTTTTTGTCGCAACCTTTTTATGTGCAATAAAATAAGTATAGTGTATTGTATTCTAGTATAAGTAGTGTCACAGTCATGTTAAAGTCATTTACATAAAAATTCGTGATTTTGAAAACTGTGATATTTTCCTGAACAATATAAATAGGCAATTTTGATAGGTATCAACTCAATAACTTAAACTATTACCTCCTACAGTATGTTGGCTCTTTATTGAAAACTCTGAATTTCCGTTATAATATACTCCCCCTCTCCAGCAGTTCTCGGGCAAAGACGTTCTCTCATAAATCGAGATGAGAGAGAAAGTCATACTCCACCACACAGACCCCTTCCGATTGGCGGAGGCAAGGTTGCAGCCAGCTATTGTAAAAACTTATCCAACCGCCCACAAGGCTTCTTACCTCGCTTACCGACTACTACATTACTACTACATTAAAATGCCACAATGCCACCTATTTTATACTGACCGCGGCGATCTGTGTATAATCTTCCTATGCATTACCATTAACTATAACAAATAGTTCCATTATGGCAACAGTAAATAAAAGATTAGTTAGTTTAACAGTAACATTTAATGACGTCGATAAAGGGCTCACTCGGGCTTATGAAGCGCACTGAAATCTTTACGAGCCGTCGTAAAATGTTAAGAGGACGTCATATTAAAAAAATAATATACTAAGCAATATTTTTCAAGTTATTATTTTTGGAGATTGTTACAAATGAATTGATTGGTAATTATGAATCTAAAATTTTCCTTTGGCTTGAAGAAGACTTAGATCAATATTTCTAATTCTCAGGTGGCAGCGGCGTAATGTATACCTACTACCATTTTTAGGCGACAATTTTACATCTCAATATAAGAGGAGACATCCATATTGCAAATTTCAGGCTCAATTTCCGGACACTGGATTTTCGACGAAAAATGTCAGTCACATTTTGTCCAATCTGGGATTTGACCTTAGGAGCTTATTTCATATACGATAATAGACCACCGAGGGAGTCCTTTTCTAGGTCCGAATTTAAAAAAAGAGTCTTTTATTGTGCGTTTTATTTATACCGTTTATTAAAATTTTTCTAGTGGTCTTGATTTCCCACCGTATTGTGCAATATGTTTTATCATGAAACTTCCCCTTTAACATATAATAACCAGGAGTCGTGGTCAATATTAGGGTTGGAATCATAAAACGCTACCTTTGACAAATATACTACATCATTCATAAAATGTTATAATATCAGAAATTACAACCCCTCTCGCGGGAAATAAGTTATGTTCTACCGGGCCCCTTCAATTCTGATAGAAATATGATGAACCAAACTCCATCCTTGCGGATCTCTCACTAATCCTTCTTAGTTGCTCACTCACCAGTAAATACAGTAACAATGTTTTTACTTTACTCCGGGCCGAGGATGGTCACGTCTGTAGAATTTACTGTCGATTCCCTACACATGGTCCCTGAGCAGTAATAAACGAGCAGCATATTTAGCGATGGTAGGCTACGGCCGGTGACTGGTCACCGCCCTCCCAACAAAGTCATGTCGACAAGTGAACCAGTCATGTTCCGTCATGTTTCAATGAGCTACATCGTCGGCCCCAACGTCACTTGTCATCAGGTGAGATAGCCAATCGCTGATCAGTCCTGAATAGAAAAAAAATGGCTTTCTGTGAGAGCATGGTACTTTCCGGTCAGGATAGCTCAAAAACCTGCTATAACCTAGTACTGTTTATTGCTATGCTTTACCACTACTAATCGGGTTAATGTTTACCCCGTATGACGGTCACCGCTGCGGGTAATGTGGTCACATCTTTACAGCCCTAACCTTTGTCACGTAGGCTACCGTAAAACTTTTGCATTGGAGATTCCTCAAGGGGATGAGTACTTATTGCCAACTTTGATAATACAAGGATGGCGAAGATAACGTGATCTAGCGGTCTAAATGTAGGCCACTTCAACCACAGTACTAGGTGAGTTATCAATTTCACGAATGCTCTTCCCATAATTTGCTCTAGGGAATGTTATGGTGAAATTTTGAGTGAATCGTTTTATTCGTATTTACTTACTAGTCCTAAATGTCAAAGTGTCGCTAGTCTTAGTTGCTGGATCATTGATAACCTACAACAACTGAAATGGCTATGGAAAGCGCTGTGGCAGGTAGGTTGTGGCAGGATTTGGTAAAGGGAAAATCTTCCAGCCAGAGAGGTGTTGTGTCTGGAGAGGGCCTGCCATTTCCCCCTGAAGTTGTTGTCGGGGACGTGTATACGTGGTGTATCGTAAATAACGCAAGACCTCAAACATCCCGATTCGATAATTAATTCACAAATTCAATACGAAAACCAAATTTCCAAATTTAAAATTTTTCACCCCTCTTTTAAGCACTTTCATACCCCAATTAAAAATGAAACTTGTACGTATGTGTGCATATTGAGAAATAAGTTTTAGAAATGCATTTGAAACCTCCGTATTGCTTTGAATCAAGAATAAATTCAGTTTATTATAGCGCACTAAAGGAGTAACAGCATTTTTGCAAATAAAAAAAAGTAATATTCGTTAAAACTGTTGGAATCAAATCAATTACCGATTCAGAACAAACTACTTGCAGGTCTTGCGTTTATTATGTTACACCTTGTATAGGTCACGCGTCATGCGACCTCTCATATCGCGTTCTAGCCATGCATGGAGAATCGTTGTTTATATTGGGCGCCATCTGTGGGTAGGTAGTCGCAACATTGTAGCGATATATAGGGTCACTACAGAGCTATTCTCGGGTTTTGTTTTGAATCAGAGAACACGATATCCGCAGAAGAACCAGTAAGAAAACGTGCTCAAATTTGCCAAACTTAAGCGGCAGAGGGCACATTGCTCGTAGAACTGACGGCCGATAGGGCAGAAATTTTTCGGATGATAAGCAAGTTCTGGAATACGTAGAACTGACAGGCATTTTATTTTAGATTTTGGAGTCTCCTTATTCTTGATTAAAGAAAAAGTAAATGAAAGACATTTTTTATTGGGGATCGGTCAGTGATTAGCCCCTATCTCACCTGATGGAAAGTGACAATGGAGCCGAAGATATAGCTTGTTGAGTCACTAATAGCCTATTCACTCTGAAATAGGCTGAGGACGCAACTTAGACTGCTCCGAATCAAAATGAACGAGCTAGACCCTCATCCAAGTATGGCAACTACGGGCCACATAATGGAACATGAGTTACCGGATGACCTTACGGCCGTAGTTGATCGCTACCCTCCGAGCCTCCAGCCAGCCTCGCTGCCCTACAAGCGGTGAAGGTGCTGCTCGTTTAGCACATCCCAGAGACCACTTGCAGACCAACTTCAAAGAAGGTTTGAATTCATTTTAAAGCGTGATAGATGTAATAATTTTTCTTTGAACGTAGCCCTACACTAGAAATTATCCCTGTGTCTTGCATGCGGTTATAAACACGTACCCCGCCGAATCAAAAATTTGTGGGTCTCACAAAAATTTGTCCCGTACGTACATCGAAGCTGTGACTACTGGATCCAGTAGGCGAAGCAAATTAAGCTCTTAACCAGTAGAGTCGTTCGTCCATTTTTATACAAAACATCATATTTCTAAGTCAAGAAAATAAAAACTAACAGCATTTAAGAGAAGTGAAGTCACGTACAGCCAAAACTTTTCCATCACAGATTTGGGCCCAAGTGCTCAATGTTTGGGACCCAAATAATACATGTTGCCTAATTATATTTGAATAAGTAACAACGTCTTGTTAGCTTGGTAACATGTACTACAAACATGTCTTTCCCTAATGAGAAGAAAGGTTAATAGTTTCCTGTCACTGTTTTTTGCTTTGTTTGTCGTTGATATTTTTTAATGGTATTAGAAAGTAAATAACCTTAAATTTGGTTTTGAAGACCAATAATCAAATTAATCATACGTTTTATATTGTTACGACCGCCTGACGGCGGGTACAAATAAACACAACTATAACGATACAATCGTTTATTAAAAATAAAATTGTTAAATAAAAAAAAACAAATGTCAAGAACAAAAAGAAAAAAAAGAATTAATTTAAAATAAATAAGTTACTACACCCGGGATGGAGATTCGCGGCACAGGGAAGCCTTCTGGTCAAAAAAAACTATGTGCGCTGGGGACTTAACTACGGCTGTTCGATCCCGTGACGCGTGGGGGTCTACGGTGAGAAGCTTCCACCAGCTTAGTGGGGAACTCGGAGGTGCCCTAGGGAAGGCTTTCAGCCGCAGAGGTCAGCTGGAGTCGACGGGCAGAAGTGTGGCATTTTGCCTCCCAAACCGTACTTTGCAATCCGTACCGTGGACCCCCAGATTCCTGGAACGCGCCGAGTTGACACTTGTAGCGCGAAAGATCTGACCCCCAGGCACTAGGACCAGGAGTGGGCGTCGGCATCTTTCGCGAAGCAATTAAAATTTCACGAAATGGAGTGGCGATATTTAGGTCCGTTTGAAATATAATAAAAAAAAAAACAAATATTTAAATAAAACATAATTACCCAACCCAGAATCAAACCCCAACTGTTTATATTTTGGACGATCACCACTTCACTACGCTATGAGGTACAAAAGATTTTAATTTATACACAATACGGTAGTTCAATAAAAACATCGAGCGAAGCAATGACCATTGATATTTATTTCGTCGGGTACATCGAGAAATCCCTCATATCGTGACATCACGCTAATCTAGCAAATAAATAAAAGTATAGTTTATGTATAACATTCCAATTATCATACAATTGACTTTAAAACCTAAACGAAATTAAGATGTGTGTCCACGCAAACATTTTAATTACTACGAGGTTATTATTCATATGAACAATCTTGTTTACAATTTTTCGGTGGCAATTTTTATCAGACTACCGACTACAAAAAGCAAAAGTTATTATTTTTATATATGTATTGAAATTTAGCATTTACGGAATTTTAACAAAGTAAACATTTTAGAATAATAGATACTCACAAGCCACCGATGTTAAATAACACACGCGTGGAATATACAGTGGGAATTAATTATCGCGGCCATATCTCTCCTGGTTTCTTGGAGGCTGGACTGATTTGGGCGAAATTAATATGATAACAGAAACTTAATGAAGAAAAATACCGCGGTGAAACATATTCAAAACTTATCGGAATAATTAAATAAGGTTATATTTTACCAATTTTAAGATACTCGCTGTCACATTTTGTTACGTTGTTAACCCACTATTAAGAAATATATATAGCCATAGAAATTTTTTTCACTATTAAAAGGTAGAAGAAATCACTTGTTGAATAGTAATCGAATTAATCCAGACACGAAAAATTAGTTAACAGCAACCCAACCTATTGGAATTAATTATATTAAACCTACCAAGGGGGTTGATTTTTATTTTAGTATAGCACTGGTACTATCACTTTTTAAAATAGAACAATTAATTACGAGTAGTTGTCGTGCGAACTCTGGCGTCGAAAATTCTTTGTTCCTGCGCGAATTCGTTTATATATACTATATCGGGACGGCCTACTTCCTGCCTGAGGCAACAGTGCGCACTCTGCAGATTTCTAGATCCTTCGTATGAGACGAGTACAGAGATATGGAAAGAACGGCTCAACCGAAGCAAGTCACGCCCTAAACTATTGTTTATTTTTTATAAAATTCTTGTGGGACTAAGATAGCAATAATCGAACCGAGCGAGATGGGATCATTGTCCCGTTGTTCGCTATTGTATTTATTTTATATTTCTAGATATTTCTATGTTGTGGGCGTTTCTTATCAGATGTTCTAGAAGGAATTTGATTTCCGGTACCAACGAATACTTTATATGGTCATTATGATGCTATCACTAGTTAAAGCGCGCGGTTTCAATTCGATTGTAACAACTAGTTATTTTGTTTGTTTGTGTGTAATTTTTTTTTTTATTGTATATTTTTAAAACTTTGTTACGACGTAACAATATCGTAAAATATGAAACCAAACGTTACCTTTATGAAAACAATAAAAAAAAGGTTTCTTTTTCGTGTCGCGAAGGTTATGTTTTTATAATCCTTAGCTGTCATAATAAGACTAATAGAATGTTATTATCATCAGGGCAGATCCTTTGCAGGGTAGGCAGAGAGTACAGAGTGCGAATACGATCTTTTCTTACAAGCCTCTCTGGCTTCCTCCACTCTCAAAGTTCGTCGCATACAAGCGCGCCGGTTACGATGATTAAATTATGTGAAATGTAAATTTTAGTGTAACAAAGCGCTTTACATAATATCTGTGTACTTGTATCGTAAATATATGATACTGCTTGTAGTAAAATTAATAACAGCAATATAACTCCTTCAAAGTGTTTGCAAGAGACGCGTCTATTGGGCAAAGCCAGTTGACGAAGCTGAAGACGGAGGACGGAAACGTAACGTCGAATAGGTCAGAGGTGCTCAGGGAGATAGAGAGGTTCTATGGGCAGTTGTATACCTCAGTAGCTGAACCTGTTGTTGACTTGGTAAAAGACCCAAGAGCCAAGCTAACTCAACACTACACTGAAGATATCCCGGACATCAGCCTGTACGAGATTGGGATGGCTCTCAAACACCTTAAGAACAACAAAGCGCCGGGTGAAGACGGAATTACCGCAGAGCTTCTGAAAGCGGGCGGATCGCCGGTACTTAAAGTCCGTCAGAGGCTGTTTAATTCCGTCTTGCTTGAAGGAAAAACGCCGGAAGCGTGGAACAGGGGTGTGGTGGTACTCTTTTTCAAGAATGGTGATAACACTTTACTGAAGAATTATAGGCCCATCACACTGCTGAGCCATGTTTATAAGTTGTTTTCGAGAGTCATCACGAATCGTCTCGAACGCAGGCTTGATGACTTCCAGCCTCCCGAACAAGCCGGTTTCCGGAAAGGCTTTAGTACCATAGACCACATACATACGCTGCGGCAGATTATACAGAAGACCGAGGAGTATAATCGGCCACTATGCTTGGCGTTTGTGGACTATGAGAAAGCCTTCGATTCGATCGAGACTTGGGCGGTTCTTAGATCTCTCCAGCGATGCCGCATTGACTATCGGTACATTGAAGTGTTGAAGTGCTTGTATAATAACGCCACCATGTCAGTCCGAGTACAGGGGCAGCGCACGAAGGCGATCCCCATAAAAAGAGGAGTAAGACAGGGAGACGTCATTTCTCCGAAACTGTTTACGGCCACCTTAGAGGACGCCTTCAAGCTCTTGGAATGGCAAGGTTTTGGCATCAACATCAATGGCGAATATATCACTCACCTTCAATTTGCCGACGACATTGTGGTCGTGGCGGAGTCGCTGGAAGATCTAGGACGAATGCTCGGTGACCTCAACAGAGTATCTCAACAAGTGGGTCTTAAAATGAACATGGACAAAACGAAAATAATGTCTAAATACCATGTCGTACCCACCGCACTCACCGTTGGGAACTCTACTCTTGAAGTTGTCGACGAATACATTTACCTGGGACAGGTAGTCCGGTTAGGTAGGTCCAATTTTGAGAGAGAGGTCAATCGACGAATCCAACTCGGCTGGGCAGCGTTCGGAAAACTGCGCAACATCTTCTCGTCCAAAATACCTCAGTGCCTTAAGACTAAAGTTTTTAGTCAATGTGTGTTACCAGTGATGATATATGGATCAGAGACGTGGTCTCTTACAATAGGTCTCATAAAAAAGCTCAGAGTTGCTCAGCGAGCTATGGAGAGAGCTATGCTCGGCGTTTCTCTACGCGATCGACTCAGGAATGAGGAGATTCGTAGAAGAACCAAGGTCACCGACATAGCCGTTAAGATTAGCAAGCTGAAGTGGCAATGGGCGGGCCACATAGCGCGTAGATCGGACGGGCGTTGGGGCAGAAAGATTCTAGAGTGGAGACCACGTATTGGCAAGCGCAGCGTGGGACGACCGCCTGCCAGATGGACCGACGATCTTGTGAAAATCGCAGGAAGTCGTTGGATGCAGGTGGCATCGGACCGGTTACGCTGGAAAGCGATTGGGGAGGCCTATGTTCAGCAGTGGACAAGTATAGGCTGAGATGATGATGATGATGATGATGAACTCCTTCTATTTTAATATACAAATTCACAAAACAATTGAGAAAATTAATATAAAATTTAATTAAAGTTAATTTTCTAAATGAGATGTAATTAAGAAAATGCGTCACAAAATTAAACGTGAAACATAGTATCTTTTAGTTAATTCTAAAAAAATCATTATCAGATGATTTTATATGCCTATATTCGCTAAGAGGCATATATGTGTATTGTGTCCACAGATATTTGGCCATCATTGGTATGAATTAACGTAAAAGAGGGAAATCCTATTACTATTATATCGGGCACAATTTTAGACTCCGGACTACAATTGAAAAAAATATTTTAGATAAATCTTCAATAACACTGTTTGACCGACTAGACCCAACAAATCACCAGGGTGGTCGACATCGACTCCTTGTAGGGGCGTCAGGATCTCTACACAGTTTCAACAGCAGGTGGCCACAAACCTGCCTCCGCCCGCGTGGTGGAGTATGACCACCTCTGTTTGTGAGAAAGAGCCTTTTCCCAAGAGTAGGACAGTATAAACATACTTTATTATTACTTATAATGTCGTCGGCAAATTATAATGATCTACAAGGTTTATCGTAAATAACGCAAGACCCTTAATCCCTCGACTAGATAATTGTTTTGCAAATTCAATAAGCAAACCATTTTTTCAAATTTAGCATTATTTACCCCTTTTTTAAGCATTTTATACCCAAATTACCAATGAAACTTGTACGTGCATAGGTGTGCATCTTGAGAAATACGTTTTAGAAATGCTTTTGAAATCTATGTATTGCTTTGAATCAAGAATAAATTTAGTTTATTATAGCGCGCTAAAGGAGTAACAACATTTTTCGCAAATTTATAAAAACACATTAAAGATTGCTCGAATCAATTCAGTTACCGATTTAGAACAAACTACTTTCAGGTCTTGCGTTTATTATTTGACACCTTGTATATAATTGCTATGTACATTAGGGTTAAGGGAAATTAACTTTTCCCGATTCCCACTGTTCTGTTTGAGCTCAAATTATATATTTATAGTTCAAATTAAGTCATGCTGTATTTTATATTAGTTTGGCTGTGTGTAAGTGCCACCAAATATTTAAACAAAATTATTTAATTATGTGTATTGGGTATCGGAATTACTATTTTATTTTTTCTTCAATATTATTCTGGTATACTTGACGCTTTTTTCACAACTAGAATCAATTAATTACACTCAACACGGTAAGCTTACCGTGTTTAGTGTAATTAGGAATTGTCAGAGGTATCTGCCACCCCCGCTTGATGAATGAATGCTTAGTGGTGCTTATTTCTTTATACTCATAAGTTAACAATAGCTTTTGCGTTTATGTATGTGAATTTTATCTTTGTAAAAAACACACTTACGATACAGGAATCATTCCTAGTTTGGGGCTACATTTATAAAAAACCTATAAATGCCTATTCTATAAATTTCCAAATAGAAATCAATCGAATCGACATTGAATCACGGCCAATGAATTGATTGAAACAAATAATCGGATCGAGCGAGAAGCTCTTAATCTAGCGAAAGGTTCAGTTCACACGTTCAAGCGACCACAAGACTGTTTGACCTACCGATAATTTAAATCAAAGATATGTTTTGTAGGCTTTTAGGCTTTTGTGGCGCTTTGGCTATGAGACTGGGATATTTGAAGCGTCTACTGCAATTAATTGCCGATTTAACTAATAAGTACGGATATAGTTGTGCGAGTAAGGCGTTTGATAGAGTTGTGCGAAAGAGACTTTGGGACATTTTACCTGAGTAGAGAGTACTTGGGTATGTAAGAAGGAGAATGAAAGTAGGATAAATGTGTTGGAAATGCGAGCTCTGCGAAAGATGTGCGGAGTGAAGCTGACCGACCGTATTCGCAACAGCGTAGTAAGAAAGCGAGTAGGTATGAAAGATAGTATCGGTGTAAAGATAAGAAAGGGTATGCTCCGTTGGTTCGGGCATATAGAAAGAATGTCCGAATGTGGAAGGATGTAGGTACCGGAGAAGACCTAGACTATCTTACCATGACCAAATAGACTGGGTCTTATCTGAAGGACAAGTCAGGAGTCTCTGTAACCGGCGAGAGTGTATGAGACGAACTATGAGAATGGAGGAAGCCAGAGAGGTATGTAAGGAAAGAACCTGTTGAAACTCTGTACACTCTGCCTACCCCGCAAGGGATCCGGCGTAATGATATAGATAGATAGATAGATATTACAGATATACAATGCGAAAGTGAAAGGATGTAGGTACCCGGGAAGACCTAGACTATCTTACCATGAACAAACAGACCGAGTCTTATCGGAAGGACAAGTCAAGCGTCACCATAACCGGCGAGCGTGTATGAGACAAACTATAAGAATGAGAGTGGAGGAAGCTAGAGAGGTATGTAAGGAAAGTACCTTGTACAGGACGATGTCTTCATGATGTATATAAAAAAGATATTGTAATAGACTAAGTTAAAATAGTATAGTATGTAATAGATTTAGTAATTAGCACATAAGGATTAAGTAATGCAATTAGAAGAGTGTAACCCTGGAAAGGGATAGATAGCATTAGAAAAGTTAAATCCTAGACAAGGACAGATGTTGTAATGTGTAATTGGATTATTACAACAATAAAGCTCGTTGCAAAGCCCGCTAGTTGTGACCCTATAAAATTGTACTTAAGCGCGCGCGACATCGCGCTGCGTACATTCGATCGACTGGGAACCTATATTTTGAGAAGAAACTCTGCGCGTCTGTCTGAAGAGGGTCACAACTGGTGGGTGGAGCAATGTTTCAACAATTGTTCAGCTTTTTATTTGAATCTTCCCCTGCGATGCACACCGGCCAAAACTGCCACAGGGCGCACGACGTATCATATTCGTCCTGTATAAACCTGTTGGAACTCTGTACTATCTGCCTACCCCGCCAGAGGTCTGACGTAATGATAACGATAGATGGAACTAATAAGAAGATTTTCTTATTGTCATCTTTTTATTAAGGACTGGTCAGCGATTAATTGTCATAGAAAATGATGATGGAGCCGAAGATGGGGTTCGCTGACATAGTAATAGCCAAATTCAAATTCAAATTCATTAATTTCACATAAAATAGGGTATAACATAGTTGGTCTGGATCTAATACATCGGTCAGCCTATTTTGTCTTTAGTAGACATGTGAAATTTAAGAATATTATATCATCATACATATTGTTACGATATATATATATATATATATATATATATATATATATATATATATATATATATATATATATATATATATATATATATTTATATATGATATATTCCAGAATAGGAATACTTATTCACTAGGGTGTAAATTGTTACACGTACAGTCATCCGAGGATCTTTTAGTCCGCCGCCAAAATCGGAACTAACGCTGTCGTCGAGTAAAACGTCACATCATGACAGTCGCAGAGTTCTCTTTTGCTGTGAACTTTATCCGAGTTAATTTTTATTTAGTAACTGGCCACCTGTTAAAATATTTCCCTGGAAGTAGGACAATTTTATATATCGTAACCCTAATTTCAGACCAACGCTAACGACCTACGACTAACGCCCCCTGTCATTGTCATCCACGGGCCAAAATATCTTTGTTGTACTATATCTGTGGTAATAACATTGTGACATTTCAATTGTCTAGATTTAGCGTAAAAGGGTGTTTAATTGGGTGTTAATATTTGATCTCTAGTGAAAAATGCTTAATTTTGATTTCAGTTAAAATTCATATGTTACTCATATATTTGCTACTAGAAAATAAAACCAGTTTAGTGTTCTCTTTATAAACTGACTTATATCACTATATAATTAGATAGAGAAATTTGAATAGTATTCGTTGTATGTTGCTATTTATATAGATTTTTATGTGTAGTATAACTACAATTTTAAAATCAAAATATTTAATTTTAAAGTTTATTTTTCGTTATTTTACTGAATATTCTAGTTTGTCATATATTGTTTATTTTTCCATAAAATGAGTTTATTTCAAAGTAAATGAGCACTCCATTCTGGTTAAGATAGGAACTTAATATTTTATACACGTAATGATACATTCATGTGTATCTAAACCAGGGGGTGACGCGAATATTCCGCGATAATATTTCCCATACCGGCGTACTCACTCCAAAATAGGCTGGGAAAACGAAAGTTAGGCTGAGTCCCAAATCATTATGACACCTAACATGACAGAAAACGACCAGATCGTATGAATTTGTCGTGTGGATGGTGCCCGCCCAGGCCGCAACCCACCACCAGAGAAGGTTCTGCTCGTTTAGCACTGCCCAGGGACCACGTATAGGAAATCAAATGTAAATCCAACGGACGCAAACAGCTCCAGCCCCCCATATCAATAGTTACTTCTAACTATTGATATGGGGGTCAGAGCTGTTCGCAATCGTAGGATTTGCTCTAGATACCAAGGTCAAGGGACCCGTGGCCCCTTGACCTTGGTAATCTTTACGCACACTGATTTACAACACGAAAATACTTAAACCTCTAGCAATAAGACCGCCAATTGTACCTTATGTTATTTTACAATAACTACTTTATGCAATTGGTATACAATAAAGAGTATTCTATCTATCTAAATGTTGTTGATAAGCGGCGGTTAAAAATCGGTTTTTGCCGATTTTCGTCACTGGAATTAGCCTTTAAAGTCTTAAACAGCTGTAAATTTTAGACGTACTAAACTCTCTCCATTTCAAAACGTAATTTAATTCATCTAGTGTTTGTGGTAACCGTACCAGCTGCATTATTCATACAGGACCAGCGCTCAATAATTCAAGCTGGTTAAAGCCAAAAGCCGAAAACTGCGGTCCATTGGTTGGGTTCAGATGTTTTATTCTGATTATTACTTATGCAGTTGTTCGCTCGCGTTTAGGCTCGTTTTTGATTTCCGCGAGAGAAGAATGTTTTTGTGACGCTCAAATATCTGTTTCGGAGCAATCATCGATCAGTATAAATAGCGACGCTATACAATCATTTAACTTTTTGCCCGGTCCAATAGCAATAGGTTCGCCCCCTTTTGTATTAGGATCTTTGGCCATATATGATGCGTGCACAGTATATCTCTGACAACTAAGTATGGAGAATAAATGCGTGACGGTGTTTGAGTTTTTTTTGTTTAAAGTCAAGACTATACATTTTTAGGAAAAAAATATCTGAACTCTTAAATACAGATGCGTGGGTTGCATCTGTATTTAAGAAATAAGATATTTTTTCCTACAAATGGATATTCTCTAAAATCCAGTTGTTATACTAAACTGGAACGGAATAATCACGGAAATTGATTAATAGATAGAGAAACTTGATAATGGATATACTTACCTGATAACAAGTTGAAACTACTGTGATCAGTCATTTCACAGACCAGTTGAACTGAATAGACTGTCAGTGGGAATAGAACAAAACGTAATCTGCGAAATTTAAAATTCTATTATGCAAATGGCGCGGACACATACCCTAACGACTTTTACAGCCATCGAAAACAAAGTTTTTTTTAGAATATAAAATATTTTACTTTTTTATGTTACATTGATATTTTGCCACTTGTGTTTATCTATAGGTGACGTCATGAAGACGAAGATATTTTTAAGTGAGTCTATATATCTTTACTGATCTGTGGTTATAATATAGTTAAGTCTAGAAACTTGTAATTAATAATTAATACTAAAGAGCTTTAAACAGTTCAGAGAAACTAACTTTGCTGAATTATAGGAAGTAAAAATAAAATGAACGCTATTCGCAGAGGTGTACTGCATACACTAACATATCGCTGACTATGTTATATTTCAATATAATAGGGGACCTTGGGGACTTTAAAGGTGCTGATGTACAATTTTGTGTAGAATCATTGATAAGAATAGTTTTATTCCGATCTGCACTACAGATAATTAATCTGAACGGTGAGCGATAGACAACCAGAATAGTTTGTTCTCGTTCACCCTTCAGAACTATGGACTAGGGTACCAATATTCATTTTTTTTGGTTTTTGGCTTATCTGATGGAAAAGTCAAGAGTCTCCGTAACCGGCGAGCGTGTATGAGACGAACTATGAGAGTCGAGGAAGCCAGAGAGGTATGTAAGGAAAGAACATGTTGGAACGCTGTACTCTCTGCCTACCCCGCAAGGGATCTGGCGTGAGGTTATAGATAGATAGATAGTAAAAATCTGTTTGTCTCTGTTTTTTTTAGTTCGCCTTTATTCTGATTTACACGTCATAAATGTCAAAAAATTGGTATGATCATCGATATAGATGTGTGCGTCTAACGTGATACTACCAATGACTGATGGTCCCATAACCGTTTGTAACGTTGAAAGGTTTGTAACGACCCTATACATCGCTTCATAGTTGGGCCTACCTACAAACAGATCGCGCTGACGATCTGTCATAATGTCTAGAATGCGTTATGAGTGTTTGCACGACGCATAAATTAAATACAAGATCTTCCCTTTGCCAAATCCTGTCATAGCGTTCCTGCCACAGGTTTATTGAGAAGACTCTGTGGCAGGAACGTTGTGGCAGGATTTGTCAAAGGGAGGATCTTCCAGCCAGACGGGTGGTGTGTCTGGCGGGGCCTGCCACTCTCCTCCTGAGTTGTTGTCGGGGGCTTGTATATATATATGTTACGCGTTGTGAGAACTCTAATATCGCGTTCTAGACATGTATGGCGAATCGTCAGCACCATCTATTGGTATGTAGTCGCAACTATGTAGCGATGTATAGGGGTCGCTACATGGTTCCCCTCCGAGACCGGAGGTCGTGATTCTTTGAAGTCGCTGCGTCGTGCTCGTAGTGATGAGCTTGCAAGTGCCGAGTTGCGCGTAGTCTGCGGTGAGTCGAGACTGTGTGCGCAGATGCTCGAAGTCTTCAGTGAGTCGAGACTGAGCTTGAAGTGTCGACTGTTGGTGGCGAAGTCCATATGATGACTGGAGTCCACTGAGTCGGTTGCGTGTCATGAGTCGCCGAACCATGTCGCCTGTGAGTAAGCTGCCAATGGTCCGTTGAGAATGACGAATGGCTTGCTGTGTGACTGCTGCTGTTGAATCTGAATGACCTGTTGTGGAGGGATGTACGATGACGGTGACGATGACTCTGTAGAAGGCTTGCTCGATGTCCATGTCGGTGGTCACCAATGTGGCAGGAACGTTGTGGCAGGATTTGTCAAAGGGAGGATCTTCCAGCCAGACGGGTGGTGTGTCTGGCGGGGCCTCCCCCTGAGTTGCTGTCGGGGGCTTGTATATATATATATGTTACGCGTTGTGAGCACTCTAATATCGCGTCCTAGACATATATGGTGAATAGTCAGCACCATCTATTGGTATGTAGTCGCAACTATGTAGCGATGTATAGGGGTCGCTACAACTCCATATGGATTCATGAACAGTGAATGTGTAAACCTGTCTTATATATAAAACACTCAGACTTTCTCAGCGAGCTATGGAAAGAGCTATGCTCGGCCTTTCTCTATGTGATCGAATCAGGAATAAGGATATTTGTAGAAGTACCAAGGTCACCGACATAGCCCTCAGGATTAGAAAAAGAAAAAGAAAGAAAGAAAAAATATTTATTCAGCACAGCACACAAAAAATATATGAAAGGTAACAAAAGAAAATAAAACGAAGAAAGACAAATAAACTGCTACTGCTTCTTGTGACGTTTGCCTCGGTGTGAGCTGTGCCGAAAGGCATTGGGCTCAGCATGCGTTGGAGGGGGACAAAGTCTCCCCCAACGCTGGTTTTCAGCCAAAGCCTCCTCAGCTACTATTTATTGTTTATAAATTTTACCCTTAATGCTGACGCAATCGCGTATACTGCGTATTACAAATACAGTAAATACCTAATTATGTAATATAAATAAAGAGACATAAATATTGTATACATATATATTGAAAGAAAAAGTTATGATTTACTATGAGATAAAAAGCGTGTTTATATAGTCACAATATAATATATAGTACCTTGTGCTACCACAGGTGGCATGGGGTATAAATATATTTAATTACTATTGCAAATGTTGCGTTGAGCAAGTGAGAATCGTTTCGATTGCGCGGAACCGGTTCTCCGCGCGGCATTCCGGCGCATCGTTGTTGATATCACTCCACTCACGGGAACGACGCGCTGTGCTGTTGCGTAACTACGTAATATAATATTAAGTCTATCTATCTATCTATATCATCACGCCAGCTCCCTCGCGGGGTAGGCAGAGAGTACAGAGTTTCAACAGGTTCTTTCCTTACATACCTCTCTGGCTTCCTCCACTCTCATAGTTCGTCTCATACACACTCGCCGGTTACGGAGACTCTTGACTTGCCCTTCAGCTAAGACACGGTCTATTTGGTCATGGTAAGATAGTCTAGGTCTTCCCCGGCACCTACATCCTTCCACTTTCGCATTGTATATCTGTTTTGTCATTCTTTCTTCTGGCATTCTTTCTATATGCCCGAACCAACGGAGCATACCCTTTCTCATCTTTACACCGATACTATCTTTCATACCTACTCGCTTTCTTACTAAGCTGTTGCGAATACGGTCGGTCAGCGTGATTCCGCACATCTTCCGCAGAGATCGCATTTCGACCGCATTTATCCTGCTTTCGTCCTCCTTCTTACATACCCAACTCTCACTGCCATATAACAGCGTTAGGACAAGCACTCCGTTATGTATGGCTAGCTGCGCCTTTTGGCTTAAGTGCCGGCTCCCAAGTGATTAAGTACTTAACAATAAACCAGCAGATTACGTATTTGCAAATAAATAAGTGACGAATACAGTCGTGTGTTAATACTATAAGTAATATAATAATTATAAGTTATGGGTGAAGTGCATATAATATAATACCATGACTACCATGACTCGTTGCATCCGCGAAAAAGAAACTAAAGGAACCAGGAGGTAAGCACTACAGTCTGTTTATCTAAATCATCACGCCCGCTCTCTTGTGGGGATGAGTATCCCTCTCTCCACTATGATAATTTACTAAATAGTTTAACTAAGAATTAATAGACATAAGAGGTCATTAAATTACATATTTTATAATTGTATTTTAAAATGATTTCATTTTCTCATTGGTCCCTACAGCTCCCCCTCTCAGTTGCAGTCCTGATAGTGTATACAGTGCAAATATGAAGGGTGAATGAAGACTAAGAGTGAGTGGACCAGACCCTGAGGTAAGTCATTTTTTACTGTTTTTATTATATTCATCATCATTATCAGCCCGTGTCAGTCCACTGCTGGACGTAGGCCTCTCCCATGGCATGCCACTGAGCTCGATCTTCAGCTCTCCTTCTTCAATCCCTGCCCGCTGCCTTACGAATATCGTCGCCCCACCTAGCTACAGGGCGCCCTATACTACGTTTGCCGACACGCGGTCTCCACTCAAGAACCAGTCTGCCCCAACGGCCATCGGTTCTGCGGCATATGTGACCTGCCCACTGCCACTTCAGCTTGCTAATTCGCTGAGCTATGTCGGTAACCTTGGTTTTATTATATTATTATTATTATATTCTAGTAAATATTATTTAAAATTATATAATTATTTATTTTTTATATTTCCAAGTCCCCATTAATCAGGCGAGTTATTAAGTGAAGGTGTATATGCTACTTATCAGAAACAGTGGACAGGGACATTTAGCTAGCTATCTAATAGGGTATGTATTATTTATTTATTTATTACAATTTGTGTTATATTCGTCAACTCCCTCTTACCTAAAAGAAAGATTTGAATTCCTTCTCGAGACACATTTGAGGTCCCTAAGGTCGTCGGAGAATCTAAAGCTGAAAACGCCAATGCATTCCACAAATTTCTTTGATAAATCCTTCACAGTTCAAGCTGTCCGCTTGTGGAATGCATTGCCTGTATCAGTTAGACGTGCACAGTCGCCAGCTTCCTTCAAAAAGATGGTCAAAGACCACTATCTCTCTACTTGCTGACAAAATATGATGCATCATAGTCAGTCCCTTTTTGTTATACTTTTCTGTAAGTATGTATGTAGTTAAATATGTGCAAATTTCAGTACTTGTATATACCAATGATAGCGTACGCCACCAACTGCCCTGATTACTTTTTTTTTTTCTTGTATTTTGTATTTAACCAGGTTGTCTGGAAGAAATTGCTCTTATTGAGTTCTTAGATTTACGCGAATATTACACATGAAATAAAACTATTTTACGGATTCTATCGCGGTTTTTTTTTTTTTTTTTTTTTTTTTTTTTTAACGTCGGGAACTAAAAATAAAAAAAAAATAAACCGCGATAAAATCCGTAAAATAGTTTTATTTCATGAAATTGCTCTTAGCAATAAGACCGCCTATTGTATCAGTGTCTTATTTTACATGTTGTTTTATAATTTTGTTGGTGTACAATAAAGAGTATTGTATTGTATCCAGATTAATTTAATTGTATTCTCGCTGCACCTCGACCATGTGTTTCTTAAGTCTTATCTTAAATTTGTTTATAGATTCCAGGTTTCTGATTGGCGGCGGCAGATTATTCCAACACTTGGAGGCTGCGTACCTGAAACTACCCCGGAACGCGGCAGAACTGTACTGTTCGATGGCAAGTTGATGTGAACACTGCCTGCGGGCGCAACTTCTTCTGGCTGCTACCCAAGTAAGCTTCTCGTACAAGTATTTTGGAGTTTTGTACTTAAGAACACCGAAAAGAAGACACGCCAAGTGTAGTTTGCGTCGGGACTTCATTAGTAAGCTAAAGTGGCAATAGGCTGGCCATATAAAGCGAAGATCGGACGGGCGTTGGGACAGAAAGATTCTAGTGTGGAGACCACGTATTGGCAAGCGCAGCGTTAGGATACCACCTGCCAGATGAATCGACGATCTTGTGAAGGTTGCAGGAAGTCGTTGGATGCAAGTGGCTCCGGACCGATTACGCTGGAAAGCGATTGGGGAGGCCTATGTTTAGCAGTGAACAAGTATAGGCTGAGATGAATATGTTAATATATGTACTACACAAGTGTATTCTCCAACGCGCTAATGTACTCGCATGTAATTCAACCTCTCCAGACAAGGTCTACCAATATTATCTTGATTAAAAAAAACCAAGAACATTGTTCCCCGTTAGCAAATTGCTACTCAACTCCTAAAATCCTAAAAACCTCCCCATCTCTTGTTCACTTAGACATTAGGACGATATCTTAAAATAATATCGTCAGAAAAAGACGGCCATTTTACGAGAACGTTACTAAGGCTAACCGCGCGCAGATAACGAATATTTTTTACACTGTAATAAACAGTACAATTGCTTTTTATTAAACAACGTTTTATTTACGAGAATCGTTTTGTGGTAACATAAAATATATATTTGGGCCCTTGGGAATGTCTGTTTTTGGATGACGATAAAAATTATATTTAGGTTTAATACTTAGTATTTTTTACAAGAAACGTATTTTGTAATTATTACTTTATATTGTAACAAATCGGTCCGATTCAGCACTTCCTCGTCCGATTCGAAGGGTTCTTCACTACGCTGTTCCAGTGCGGATTGGTGAAGGCAGATTCGTGGCTATCTGCTGTTGGATTTATACTATCTAGCCACTGGCCAATTTATCGATCTAGCAATGGTTACCAATTGGGCTTAAATTTTGTGGTAACCGGGACGAAACGGCTTAACGTACCTTTTCAAGTATGGAAACGTTCAAAAATAATTGCAAATATTTTATTGAAATGCCACGAATAGACACCCATTTCAGACTATCGGAACCGAACGGTGTTTAACACCGCGGTACCAAATTTTTACTAGCGTATCTACAATAAAATAGCACATTGGGTTTCTTAGATTTACGCAAATGTTATACGTATTACGTCAAATACCTTCCGCCTCTTCCATGATCATGGGTGCAAAGTATTTGTGTGTGTGTGTGTGTGTGTGTGAATGATCTACGCTGTTAGCCGCGAGACCTTTACAGCTTCATCGGACAAGTGAGTGCAAAGCACTCGAAACGTTGGGAACTCAAAAATCAAAAATAAACTGCGTTAAAATCCGAAAGAATACTTTTATTTCATGTACAAAATAATACTTTGAAATGTAGGTACCACTATTATTAAAACACACAAAGCTTTTTAACGAAATGCGGCACAGAATCGCAGTGGAAGCTAACAGCCACCTGCAATGGGTGTCGACATAAATCTCCCGCGCAGACGCTGCGCTTATAACACCAATTTTAGGCCAACTTTGAATATTATTACACATATCTAAGTGTATGAGCCAGACTATGAGAGTAGGGGAAGCCAGAGAGGTATTTAAGGAAAGAACCTCTTGGGACTCTGTACTCTCTGCCTGCCCCTAAGAGATCTGGCGTGATGATATAGTAGTAGTAATATATTTACAATTAAAGTACTGCCTCTTTGGTGTAGTGGCGCATAATGCGCATAGCGTTCTTGTGAACGCTACGGCCGTGATGGTTTCCTGCATGTTTAGTGGTACTCCAGTTATATACCATTATTCTCTACTATTACCCGATCATTTAGTAACGCGCCGCGTTTGATCATAATGAATAAGAACCCTGAGGATTAAGCACAAACAAGTTGAATTTAGCGTAATGCTATGAGTTGATATGCTATCCTTTTCAGACAGAAAATTTACTACCGGCCGGATCCTATATTCAACTCATTTGCTTACTGTCGGTCAAGTCAAAATTCAATCCGTATTAGGCAAATCTATCTATCTATGAGTTGAATATATGAACCGGCCGTAAATAAATATGACAGTAACAGTACGCTTTCTCGACAGCGTCTCGCTAACATCAATCGGTTGGCGTTAAGCCCTTTAGATTCGAATCTTAGGTCGTAATAAGTACGACCTAAGATTCGAATCTAAAGGACAAAGTAATGTTCCTCTTGAAATTACCCCATGATTCTGAAGTTTGATATTGGGTTATTTTTGCTCCATTGTCTAAGTCTAGCCACTAATGGGAGATCCTGGGTGGTCTAAGAGAGTTAATTTTATAAGGATTCTGCAGCTGTAGAGGTGGATTTTGTCTATTGTCAGACTCCTGTTTTGATTTTTCTATGATCTCAGTTGTACTATGTCTAAAAACGTACTCTTAAGATTGTTCTATATTGTATTTCTTTTACCAGTTTGTTGTCAAATAAAATAGATTATTCGGCCTTTACGTCACGGGTAGCAAAAACCAGCCAAAGTTGCCAATAACAAACCCTTGTTACCTTTGTACTGTGTATTTGGTCAAATCCAATATCTTCTCAAATAAAATACACGTAAGCCACACTATATTATACTTGAAAAATTTTAAGGAGATACGCTTATTTGAAATGTGTTGGCGTCTTCGCTAAAGTCAGCGGGTTATATTGGATTCCTTCCAAGAGGACAGCCCACGCTGCAGTTTCGCTCAGATTAATTGTTGCTTCTTTGGTCAAGTGTACTGTAGTAATATCTTGGACTTAAGGTTGTTTTTGTAAAATTTCTGTCATTTATCTAGTAAATTTATTTTGAAAAAGGAATTTGTAATGTATTTATTATTATGGTGGGGGATAGCTTTAAGTTGTATAAATATAATGTATGTGGGTATGGCAGTGCGGAATAAAATCTTTTCATGAACGGTGTGTTTCTCTGCTGATCCATAACTAAACCCTTGGAATATTATACTGACGACGAGGATAAATCAGGACGTTCTACGAACTGTTACGAGAGTGTTGTGAAGTTGAAAATATTATAAATTATGTCGATCGGAAAAGTAAGCCAATTCGACATTAAGTCGGGAGCGTGGTCGTCATAGGTCGAAAGACGTAAAGAGAAATGTACTTCATAGTCAACAGTGTTAAGAGTGATCTAAAACTGCCTACATTGATAGCCGTTATGGGGGACGAGGCGTACGAACTTTTAGTTAATTTGGCTAGCCCCAATAAACCGGTGGAGTTGACCTATGAGAAGGTAGTTGAGTTACTACGAAACCATTTGCACCCGTCACCGTCGACTTTAGCGGAGAGATTTCGATTCAGGCAGAGAAGGCAAGCGGCGGACGAAAATATAGCTTGTTACGTGGCGGAGTTAAAAAAATTAACAAGGCAAACTGGGGGATAATCTTGGCGAGAATCTACGAGATCAGTTTGTCTGCGGCCTGAAAAGTGACGTTCTTCGTCAGCGGCTGTTCGCGGAGGATGACAACTTAACTTTCACCAACGCGGTTAAACTGGCTAGCTCGTTAGAAGCGGCGGAGCGGGATGCAGCGGCTGTGGATACACCTGTCGGTGTAGAGAGCAGCGGAAATAGTCCGGCGGGGGTACACTCGCTAGCTCCAACAGGTGATGTTCGGGGGCTGCGGTCTGTGAACCGTGGCGGTCGCGGAGTGCGCGGAGACCGCATGGTTCGAGCAGCTCGAAAGAAAAACACAGATAGAATTACCGAAGCCGGCACTCGGTCTTACAACTGTGGGGGTTGCGGGGCAACCGGCCATAATTATGAAGCTTGCCGGTTTCGTGAGTACGTTTGTAGCAGATGCAAGCGCACTGGTCATTTACGGCAGGTGTGTCCGGAGCAGGGCGCACGAGGCCGTCAGGGCAGCAGGGGCGTATCCCTACACTATGGGGACGCGGAGGCATCAGATGTTGAAGATGAAGTCCGTTGCCAAGAAAATTTCCACCATCTATGTTTGAACGACTATAAGGCGGTGAGTTCGCCAGTTTCCATTGATAATATAACTGTTAACATGGAGGTAGATACTGGATCAGCTGTCTCATGTATAAGTCATCAGACATATAAAAAATATTTTCGAAGTAGGAAAATAGAACCTACTGATGTCAACTTAAACTTTTATGATGGATCTAGGCTAAAACTATTAGGTTTAATAAGACCGAATATGTGTTACGGTGATATCAAAAAGAGATTAGAATTATTTGTAATCAATGGGGGTACGACCTCTTTGCTAGGTCGACAATGGTTAACAGAATTACAAATAAAGATACCTGTATTTAGCTGTCATAACATTTTAATGAAAGATTCAATGGATTTTGAACTAAAGCAATTGTTTAACAGATATAAGGAGTTATTAAGTGGTGGCCTGGCGCGGTACACGGGAGGCAAGGCAACATTAAAGGTACGTGACGGGGCTCCGCCTGTATTTCACCGCGCGAGACCATTGCCGTACACGCTGCGCGAGCGCGTGGACGCAGAGCTTGAAGCCATGCTGCGCGACGGCATTATTGAGCCAGTCGACTGCTCCGACTGGGCTTCGCCTTTAGTACCGGTAAACAAAGCGGACGGTACTTTGAGAATTTGTGCTGATTACAAAGCTACTTTAAATCCGGTTTTAGATGTAGATAGATACCCTTTGCCTAGGATCGAGGATTTAATTGTTCGTTTAAGTGGCTCTCAGTACTATTCCAAAATAGATCTTTCACAAGCCTATAAGCAGATAGATGATGACTTGAAAACTTGATGATACAAAAAAATATACCGTTATCAATACGCATAGGGGACTGTATCGATATAATAGGTTGGTCTATGGGTTAGCGTCAAGTGTGGGCATATTCCAACGTATAACGTACAATTTATTAGGCAGCATTCCTAACGTTGAAGTATTCTTGGATGACGTTCTCATCGGTGGGAAGACCAAGCAGGATCATCTACAGGCGCTTGAGGCAGTATTCAGTAGACTACATAAATATGGGTTTAAGTTAAAAAGTAACAAGTGTGTGTTTTTTGTTGACGAGGTACGATATTTAGGTTACGTGTTAAGTAAAGATGGCATAAAAACGGATCCAAGGAAAATCGAGGCAATTACTAAAATACCTCGACCCACTAATTTTTTTTTTTTTTTTTTAAACGTTGCCCCACACTAGGATTAATTCCTGTGTCGTGGGTGCGTTTACAAACATGAAAATTCACATACACAAATACCCAGACCGGAACAAATAATTGTGGATCACACAAAGATTTGTCCCGTGCGGGAATCGAACCCGCGACTATTAGACACAGTGGGCGGGGCGGACTAAGCCCTTAACCACTGTGCTAAATCGTCCGTCAAATTAAACAGAGTTGCGCTCTTTCCTAGGGTTAATTAACTTCTATGCTAAATTTGTAAAGAATATGAGTATTAGGTTGGTTCCCTTGTATGAATTGTAGCAAAGAGATAGGAAATGGTATTGGTCAGATGAGTGCAATAGGGTGTTTAACAGGGTAAAAGAATTATTGACCAGCGCAGAAGTGTTAGCCCACTACGATCCTCAGCGGGGCCTCACAGTAACCTGTGACGCCAGCGCGAAAGGCATCGGGGCCATCCTCACTCAGCCCAGCGGGTGCGATAATTACGAACGACCAATAGCGTACGTGTCGCGCACGCTTAATGACGCGGAAAAAAATTACTCTCAAATACACCGAGAAGCACTATAATATTTGCCGTCAACAAGTTACACCAATACTTGTATGGCCGACATTTTACTTTAAGGACTGATCACAAGCCATTGGTATGAATATTTGGGCCTCGTACAGGAATACCTACAATGGTGGCTAGCCGAATGCAGCGTTGGGCAATTATTTTATCCGCTTATTCGTTTGATATTGAGTACGTGCGCACCGATGAGAACGGCGTGGACGGCCTGTCGCGACTGCCAGTACCGCCGGGCAAGCAACGTGTTCGTACGACACCAGAACAAACTTATTTACATTTTGTTCAACAGGCGTTGTTATTAGATTACAATGAGATTAAAAATCAGACTAATAAGGATCCCATTCTGTCAAAGGTTTTAAATTATTTACGTGATGAATGGCCCACCGTCTGTATTGTAATTGTAAACTTACAACCTTATTTTAACCGCAAAAATGAATTATATGAAGAAATGGGTTGCGTTATGTGGGGTCATAGATTAGTGGTACTGGAGCGCTGTAGGGAAAGGGTGTTGTATATGATTCATGAACCTCACATGGGCATTGTGCAATCTAAGGCTTTGGCTCGGAGTTGTGTGGTGGCCAGGCGTAGACGAGGCAGTGGAGCAAGTGTGCCGGGAGTGCGAGGTGTGTGCAGCTCACGCGGACGCGCCGCCGCGACAAGCACCATGTATGTGGCCTTGGCCTAAGCAACCATGGTCCAGACTGCATTTGGACTTCATGGGCCCTATTCTAGGTAGAACGTATTTAGTAATTGTTGATGCAATGTCTAAATGGATGGAGGCATTTCCGGTTTCAAGCACCGCGGCCACAGGGGTTATAGATAAAATTAGTGAATTATTTACTAGATGGGGGCTACCGAAGCAAATCGTAACAGATAACGGTCCACCCTTCTCTAGCACGGAGTTTAATAATTTCCTTTGTAATCAAGGAATTGAACACATTTTTACAGCTCCGTATCATCCTGCATCTAATAGTTTAGCGGAAAATGCAGTAAAAACCTAAAAAAAAGTTATAAAGAAAGCAGTGTCAGGGAAACAAAATATAGACAGAGCCCTTTGGACGTATTTGTTACACTACAGAAACACCGAACATTCAACCACCGGGGAAAGTCCGGCTAAATTATTGCTAGGCAGGACATTACGTACGAAACTATCTATCTATCTATCTATAACCTCACGCCAGATCCCTTGCGGGGTAGGCAGAGAGTACAGAGTTCCAACAGGTTATTTCCTTACATACCTCTCTGGCTTCCTCGACTCTCATAGTTCGTCTCATACACGCTCGCCGGTTACGGAGACTCTTGACTTTTCCATCAGATAAGACTCGGTTTATTTGGTCGTGGTAAGATAGTCTAGGTCTTCCCCGGTACCTGCATCCTTCCACTTTCACATTGTATATCTGTTTTGTCATTCTTTCCTCTGGCATTCATTCTATATGCCCGAACCAACGGAGCATGCCTTTTCTCATCTTTACACCGATACTATCTTTCATACCTACTCGCTGTCTTACTATGCTGTTGCTAATGCGGTCGGTCAGCTTCACTCCGCACATCTTCCGCAGAGCTCGCATTTCTACCGCATTTATCCTACTTTCATTCTCCTTCTTACATACCCAGCTCTCGCTACCATATAACAGCGTTGGAACAAGAACTCCGTTATGTATGGCCAACTGCGCCTTATGGCTTAAGTGCCGGCTCCCGAGTAGCTTTCCCATCGCACCATTCACTCTGTTCCCTGCACTCACTCTTCTCTCTATGTCAGCGGTGTATTTCCCATCCTTACTGAAGGGGCATCCAAGATATACAAACTCATTCACTTGCTCCAGCACATCGTTACCAACCACAATCCTTATATTCATTCTGGTTTCTTCCCTTTCAAAAACCATAATCTTGGTTTTCTTCACATTCAAGTGTAAGCCATTGATCATGCAGTCGTCTTTCAATACTGTGACTAGTGTTTGCAGATCAGTGGCTGTTGGCGCTATTAAAACCGCGTCATCTGCATAAAGTAGATGGTTTACCACTAAGTCACCCATTTGTACACCTTCATTCATCGCTTTCAGTCTTTGAAGACTTTTGTCCAGATATATTATAAACAGTCTAGCGGACAACACGCAACCCTGCCTGACGCCGATTTTAACGTCAAACCAGGGTGACCTGTTACCACCCACCCATACGCATGCTTTGCAGTCCACATAAGTGGACTGGACGGCTCGCAACAGAGTGCCATCTATACCATACTCTGGCAAAATGTCCCAAAGTCTCTTTCGCACAACTCTGTCAAATGCCTTCTCCAGATCTACAAAACCGCAGAAAACCTTCCGCCCCACTGCCAGATGCTTCTCTACGATGTTGCGGAGTGAGAAGACTTGATCCGAACATCCTCTTCCAGACCTGAAACCCCCTTGTGCCTCGCCCAACATTCCATCGGACTTCACGCGCATTCTCCGTTCAATATTTTACCGTACACCTTGGCTGCCAAGCTGATCAAACTGATGGCTCTGTAATTGGCGCAGTCATATTGTGAACCCTTGCTTTTATACAAGGGTACTATGACTGCGCGGCGCCAGTCTGTAGGGACTCTACCGGTCCTCCAGCAAAGGTTTGCAAGGACCCGGAAAGCGTCCCGGACGCAAGTTCCACCATATTTGATCATCTCGGCAGATATCATGTCTACTCCCGCAGCTTTACCGTTTTTCATACTTCCTATCGCCCATTCAACTTCTTCCATAGTGATGTTCTCCGTTGATTCTGGTCACGCTCTCATCTTGCAACTTTTCAACCTTTAATCTTTCAAGGTCTCCAAAGGGGATACGCTCTCGCCAGTGCCTCCACTTCCTGAACAGACCACAAAACCGCGCAACTACGAGATAGTGTTCTGATTCCAGAGTGGGGCCTCTATACGCACGCGTATCTTGTAGTTTGCTTCGGAGACGGTTGTCAACCAGGATCAGATCTATCATGCTTTTTTGTTCATTCCTTCTCCACGTATACATATGTATGTCCTTGTGCTGGAATATCGTGTTAGACACAAGGAGACCCCTTTCCAAACAAACATCAACAATGAGCTTACCTGCATCGTTCACTCTCTTATCACCATAAGGACCCAGAGCAGCGTCGCAAGTTTGCCGCCTGGTTCCTACCCATCCGTTCAGATCGCCACACAAAATCACCTTTTCGTTAGCCTCAGCCAAATCCAGAACTTCCCTGACATTATCCCAAAACTTCTCAAGTTCCTGGGGTGTCGACGAGCTTACGGGAGCATATGCTGCGATTTGGTCGCAGCATATGCTCCCGTAATACTCTAGTGACACCCAGTTTTAGACGGACCCAGAGAAGTCTCGCATCGCACAGGCCATAATCTCTCACTCCAGAGGCCAGGCGACGGGACAGCAAGATACCCACCCCCATGCTGGCACGACTGCTCTGCGGTACCCCAGACCACAGAGCCATCGTTCCATCAGGAAGATCACAGGTTTCACTGCCCCTCCGCTTAGTCTCTGTTACACACAGAGCATCCAGGCGTCTCTCTTTCATCACATCAATCACTTCATGCATTTTATCTTCCATACCACCTCTTACATTCCAAGTGCCTATTCGGCACTCTGCACCCCACGACTCGCCAGTTCGGGCCCGGCGTGATGGGTGGCGGCCCCCATCGCCGCTTCCACCTATATTCGTACCGACGGGGGCGGGCCGGTACGCGTCGCCTCGGGGGGACGCCCTAGCTCGCACTGCGGTACGTCTTCGGTCCAAGATTGCAGCCATAATGACTGGCAGGGGTCGCGACGAGCACGCTCTTGGACAGACGTACGAAACTAGACGTTTTAAAACCCGACAGAGGAAGTAAAGTGTATAGGGCTCAACAAAATCATAAATGATATGCAAAAGGGGTAGATAGAACGTTAGAACCTGAGCAGGAAATATGGTACAGGCAGTATTTAAAGGGAGATAAGTGGGTGTCGGGACAAATAGTAGATTGTATTGGGCCTAGTAATTACAAAGTTTGGGACAAGGATGGACAAATAATTCACAGGCATATTGATCAACTGAAGAGGAAATCTACACGGTCATCTCTCGCTTGCCCCATTACAGATAGAGACCGGGAGGCAATTAGTACAAATTCTCAAACAGAATCTACCGGATCCAAATCTTTGCTGGAGGGAACCCAGCCGGAGTGCGCGCCGGCGCCGGCTGGGGAGTTAGGTTCAGCTCCAGGGGATACTGACAATAGCTCAGAGGAGTCGAGAGATACGGATAACCCGGCTTCACCGGGATTCCGAGATGCGTTGTCGAACATACCGTCACCGCCGCAGGCCCGCCCTTTAAGACAATGTAGGATTAAGAAAAAAATTAGTTATAAGATGTAAATTGAATCAAATGTTATATATATATATTACATATGTCTAGTGATGTAAGCATTGATTAGTGTGAAGGAGTGTAATGTATTTATTATTATGGTGGGGGTAGCTTTAAGTTGTATAAATATAATGTATGTGGGTATGGCAGTGCGGAATAAAATCTTGTCACGACGATGTGTTTCTCTGCTGATCCATAACCCTTAGAATACTATAGAATTCAGCCTTGTTAGTCAATTTAGGCGACAATCGATGTGAATGATTCATAAATTTTGTTGCGGGAGGCAAACTGTAGGTCTTCGGTGCAAGAAGAGAGTGAATCAAGTCCTCCCCTAATAGTAGCTTCTTTATTACGTCATACAAGGGAACTAATGTTAATGCCAGCCACTGCATGGTGAAATATATAGACAGAGTACTCTGTATTGTATTGTGTGTTTATGTCAATTAATAACATACAAAAATATTAAAAACAGCTTGGTACAATTGGCGGACTTATTGCTAAAAGCAATTTCTTCCAAACAACCAATGCATTGGAAGAAGCAACATAAGGAATAGGGCAGTTTTGGTGGCGTACACTATAAACCTTAATAAAACATATTGTAAAAGTAGTTAAAGTTCGCCAACCCGCACTGGGCCAGCGTGGTGGACTATGGCCTAAACCCTCTCAGCTTAAGAGGAGGCCCGTGCCCAAGAGTGGGACAGTTTCTTAACAGGACTATTATTATTATATATGGTGTTTTCAGCTTTAGATTCTCCGATGGCCTTTGGAACCTTGAATGTGTAAAGGAAGGTGTTCACAAAGGAATTGCAAATCATTTTTGAGGTATGAGGGAGATGCTGGATTAAATAATATATTAATAAAGATTATAAAGAAGAGATAATATGTGAGCATTCCGGCAAAGGCGAATTGGTAACCACTTGAGTTTTAAACGAAATTCAAAAATGTGATCATATTTGCGTAGACCAAATATGAATCTAATGCAAAAATGTTGAAGTCGCTCAAGTTATATTGTTTTTTTTTTGTGATTTCATGATAGCTGACGTCTACATTATCGATTATAGGAAGAAGAAGAGAATGTGCGACAGCAATTTTAGTGGCAGTAGGGAGAAAATTACGCAGTCTTCTCAAGGACTCAACAGAAGCAAAAATTTTACGTCTAACTTCTTGAAGTTGCAGGCCCCAAGTGAGATTTGTGTCAATAAAAGTTTTGCTCATTGGTATGGTAATATCGTTAAATTTTAATTGGGGTAATTGTGACCAATCAATCGGGGAAGTCATTCTGGAGCTAATAGCCTGTGTCTTAGTTGGGTTGACTTTGAGATCAAATTCCTTACTTTAAGTACTTATGAAATAAAACTATTTTTTTCGGATTTTATCGCGGTTTATTTTGATTTTTAAGTTCCCGACGTTTCGAGTGCTTTGCAGCACCCATGGTCACGGGAAGGACTGAGGTGGTAGACGTCCAAAAGGCATAGTTGTTCCGGGGTACCCTCAAACTTCTTAATTATTTTTGTTTTTGTTGAGGTCTTGCAGTGTTATGCTTGGTTTTAGATTTGATTATATTAATTACTGGATCCCAAGACGATGGAAGCACCCAGCCATCTTCTCTATTGAAATTAGGATGTTTTTTTAATTTCAATAGCCTCGCGAACCATCCTTGGTAGGAATCGGTGTTCTTTCACGAGGATTTGTGGTCTATCAAATCTGATGTTATGGCGGGTGCGGTCAAGGACATGTTCACAGACTGCAGACTTCTTTGAGCGACGGTGTTTTAGGTCAGCTATGCGTTCTTTAACCCGAGTTTTTACTGGTCTTTTTGTTTGGCCTATGCAAGAGAGTGTTGCTTAAGGTGTTGTTGGGGTTACCCCAACAACACCTTAAGCCATACGGTTTATAGAAAAAAGACCCATACTGATAGGTACTTAAGTACTTAAAGGTAAAACTTGCAGTGAAGGAGCGGATTAATAGCAGATCTCCTGTAGGGACACCCGCAATTCTGTCTAAGAAAGTATTTCCATCAATAGAAGCTCAAGTCTAAAGCCATCAAATATATCTTAATCCCATCTTACTAGTTTCAGATTACCTGCTTCCAATTCATTATTCATTTAAAAAGTAATAATAATAGCTGTAATTTTTCTTTTCTCCAATTTTAACAGAAATACCCTCAATTTTATCACCAACAACTTCTAAATTTTCATCCCAGAAAATATGGGCTATATATGACCTAAAAATTCTGCACTAAACAACATACTTATTCAAATTGTGTCAATACAAAATGCACGTTGTAGCAACTTTTGGCGACACCGTGTGGTTAATATGAGCTCCATGCCAAAATAAACCACCAGAATGTTATTCTAATTTAGCTCATAAGAATATTATAACAGATCCGAGAGCCGTGAAAATCCACCGAAACACCGGCCTACTTAACCCAGTTGAATCTAGTTTTCCGGATTAAGAGGTTCGGGTGAAAGTCCGTTTACGAATCTTGACGCCATTTTGTTATATTTTTTTTATTGCCCGGAGGATGAGTATTGAGATGTTCTAATTTTGAAATTTGAAATTTTTTTGTTTTTTTTTACAACAGTGTATGTACAAGTATTTTTATCAGTTGTGTTCTTTATTTTAAATTTAAGTGTTGTTAAGTTTGGGGAGCGAAATTTAATTTTTACTGACTACCCTCATTTAAATTCTTATTTTTTCTCGTCTTTCTAGTTGTTCTACTTATGAGTAGAAGGTATACCTCATATAAAAATAAATGTGTACTGGTTACCTTAGGTTACTAAAACTATTAGATCTTATAATTTACTTTAAGAAATCCGTTTTCCAAAAAAGGATGTGCGTAAAATCTGTAACAAAAAATATAATACCTGACTTTAATAAATAAATTATTACTTTTAAACAGATTTTTGTTAATTTTTGCGGACTGGATGACGGCGTTATCATGAGGCATTGGATCAGTATGCATGGTTCATGCCGGTCGAGTGCCAAATAGTGTTGTATTAAATAATTAATGTTACTTACATAGATTATAAGGAAATTGTTACAAACACACTATGGATCTAATCCGAAATAAATTATTATTATTTAATATTAAACAATTTTAAAACATTATTTATGTAATATCATATTAACTCCTGTCCTCTAGTAACACAATATCACATACGAAAGTGCACAATAGGGTTAATTCGCCCCAGGCCCGGCTGCCTTTATGCCGGTACTCATGGGAACATTATTTTTCATTTAGCTCCGGGAACCAGCCGGGCTTATTTTTATAGTTTTCCGTCAAGCTAGCTTGAAATAGAGATTTTATATAATACGTACTAAGTAGGAAGAGGACCGCCCTTGCAGGCTTTAATAACTCTATGTTATTTTATACGGAATAAATAAGAGCATCTTAAAATTATTAACAATGACGACCAAAATAAAGCATGATGGCGTTTTGAATTGACATTTGTATGAAAACTAAACATAAAAGATATTCATGCGCATTGTAGGCGTTCGTAGCGCTGTGCGACCGCGATGTTCTTTCCGGTCACCTAGGTTAATCAGTGTTCGACTTGGTCGGCCTGAGATGGGTGACCGTTTGTGGAATTTTCATATTCGAGCGTCTCCGTGCTTCGCAAGGCACGTTAAGCTATTAGTCCTGGTTAATACTTAATGTGGTAGTCGTTAAGCAAAGTTGGAAGCCTTAAAGGCGAGTTCCAACAGGAAGTGATACCTCTTTGATTTTTAAAGTAGGTAGACATAACTTTGACGAAGTAAATGACGCTATTCTTCAACTACATAACTGGTTTACATACAACAATTTAGTGCTTAATAACAAGGAAATTAAATGTATAGGGTTTTTTTTGCCAAATGTAAAAAGTAATGTATATGATATTATACTGAACAATGAGAAACTTGAGTTCATCAATGATACATCTTTTCTAGGGATTACGCTTGCCTCCAAGTTACAATGGGGTCCTCATATTGAGAATTTAGGTAAACGGCTTAGCGCCGCTGCCTATGCCGTAAGGAAGAGCAGACAACTAACTGATGTGGACACCGCGAGGATAGTCTGTTTCAGCTACTTTCATAGTGTCATGTTTTACTATGGTATATTATTGTGGGGTATGGCAGCTGACATTGAGTCTGTTTTTATCTTGCAAAAAAGGGCTATTAGGACCATCTATAACTTAAGTAGTTGCGACTCTTTAAGAGAACTGTTCAAATAAGCTAATATCATGGCGGTCTCATGTCAATATATCTATAAAAATATTATGTATGTATGTAGAAAAAATTTAGATCTTTTTAATCGGCTAGGTTTTAGGCATTGCTATAACAAACGACATAGAAATAAATTAGATCAACCGTAGTTTCGTCTGTCAAAAATTCACACGTCTTTCATGGGGCACTGTGTTAGATTTTATAACAAAATTCCAATTGACGTCACTAAACTTAGTGAAAATAAGTTCAAAGCTTGTGTAAAACGAACATTATATAAGTAAGCTTATTATTCAATAGAAGATTATTTAAAAAATAAAAATGCTTGTATAGATGCTATTTCAGCTCCACTTGAGTTATGACAACCTATTTAACTCTTATTAGTTAACATTTCCTCTCTCCCTTCTATTAATTTTACATAATGTAATTTTTTTTGTGAACTTTTTTTATTGTAAATGAGGGAACCATGTAGCCATTTTCAGAAATAGTATATTTGCTTTTTTAACTTAGACTTACCTGATGACCAAAGTACATTGTTCTCCCATACCCTACAACAGAATGTAGATTAAAAAGTTTGTAATAATTTTATTTTAAAAGAGTAACCGTGGAGTTTCTTTCCCTTCTTCTCCATAGGAATGACATTCCGAAGTGGCGGTAGAGTCTTTGTTACTTTTCTGACGATTCATAAATACTGTAATGGTTTACATGAATAAAAAATATTCTGATTCTGATTCAGTAGTATTATGGATTTGGGATTTTATTTGGTACATAATTGTTTTGCATTAGATTTTTTATTCTCTCTCTCTTTTCTCTACATCCACATATATTTTGACACCAGATCCTTTGCAGGATAGGCCGAAGAATCTCTTCTCTTTTGATTCGCAGATTCCGTATTTAAATATTATACCCTATGCTCCTCCTACAATAGAGACATGTTATATAATGTTAAATTCCATTAAGGCATATAGAGTATTGAGCATTTCGAAGAGATCATCATCACTCGATAATCCTGTCTTCAGGAGCAGTCAAGCATTAATGATTAGTTTCATACACCTCCGATTAGAACATTTCTCATCTCGCCGAATCATAAAAAAATCAGCCTTATTATTATCATAATCTAGATAACTGAAATCAAGTTATTACGCAACGAACATTACCTTATCAATAACTGTGATTTCAAAATTTAAATAGTGCTGACAGCCGAATAAATTTCGAACAATATTCTAGTCGTTGCATTGCTCCAGCTTCAATTAAGGAGGTGGATTTACTTAGAACTCGAGATGGCAAGTTGATTAATTGGAAACCAATCAAAGTCTAAACGATGGTTAGAGTAATAACGTGCCAGGAATAGGCATTTTGGGCTTTTACCGTACACATTTAACTATAGTTTACCTACCTACCTAGTTGATCCCAATACACTTTTTTCCACTTAAATCCATCGTGTGAATCAGTTCGGTCTATTTTTGAGTATTGCGGGTGGTGAGCAGAAGATCCTAGGCTAGGATACTAGCTCAGACGAAGTGATATTTTTCTACACAAAAAAATTATGAGCAGAGTTTTCTTAAAGTGCGTTTATAACGCGAGAATTTTGGGTTAGTATTACATATGGTACTCGTCAATTCAAGTCGAAAGCCTTATGAGCAGCTTGGTAAGTTCTAACAACAGGTCACAAGCATGTCTGCATATATCCAAACTGGTATCGTCGTCAATAGATGGTTGTACAAACTGCACCTCTTTCTTTGGTGACTATTTCATATGGCAGTCGTTAAACCAAGTCAGAAGTGGCTTGTTATTTTTCCAACAACAGGACACAAACCTGACTGCATTTATCTAAACTGTCATCGTCGACGATATGGAGATGTACATACTACACCTCTGTCCTTCCCACTTGAAGTTTCTTATAGTGCGTCTATAATGGAAGAATTACTGGATAATATGTCATATGGTAGTCGTTTAACTTTATGAGCGGCTTGGCAAGTTCCAAAAACAGGTCACAAACCTGTCTGCATTATCCGAACTGGTGTCGTTGCCAACATATGGGTGGGGACCTCTTCCCACGTAAGTTTTCTTATAATGCGCCTATACCGGGATTATTTCTGGTAAGCATTATATTTACGGTAAGCGTTAAACCAAGTTGGAAGCCTTAGGAGCGGCTTGACAAGTTCCAACAACAGATGACTCCGAAACTGTTTGCATCAATCCAAAGAGCCGCACTGCCTCTACATGGTAAATTATATCAACTCTCAGAAGTTGAGTGTCACGAGCCGTTACCCGTGTAAGGTTTAGCCGTACTCGATGTTACTTAACTTTATAAATTTTCTAAACCACATTGCAGTCGATATAACGACTTTTTAAGCCATCAGATGCACAGAATCACCAATATTCTATACTACGACCGGTCACGCATCTGACATCTTACGGTGCCACAGGATACAATGCACCTGTAAGTGCCTTATATATATAACAAATCGATGATACGTTCCTTTTAACCAAATGAGATCGTGTGGAAGTTTCTTCCGTTCTCCACCTTCTTACTTTACGAGATATTTCAGCAGACAAACAAGTTTTCTACAGTAAAAAGTTTCACCTGGTAGTAATATTACCCGCTGGGTATGAACTTACGACCTTATTTCCTCAGTAAACTATAATGGATACAAACTTGGATGTTCTTTTTTCTCGTTTAATTTTTTTTAACACTTGACTATGGTTGTACTAATGGTTACAAAATAAGACCCTACACTCTCTGGATCGACTAGTCGCGGATTCGACAGCCGCATGGGACAGATCATGGTGTGACGTGGGGACATGATGTGTTTCGTAGGGGGATTGGATCTACCAACCCGCCTATAAGGTCTCCACCTTGGCTTAGCGACTACCAAATTACGTGGTAACCGCAACCAACGGCTTAACGTGCCTTCCAAAGCACGGAGACGCTCGAATATGAAAATGCCACATCCATCTCCGGTCATCCGACCGAGTCAAACGCTGCTTAACCTTGGTGATCACTAAGAACACCGCGGTTGTTCAGCGCCATGAGGGCCTGGTTTTAATGGCCATGAAGATTTATTTTTTTATAATATGACTGGTTTTAATGGCCATTAAAACCAGTCATATTATAAAAAAATAAAAAGAGAGCATCACTTGTAAATAAATATTTATTTTACTTGTAAATAACGTCTTTTAGATGATGATGAAATCTTTCTAAAATAAGGTACAATCATAACCGTCACTTTTTGATGGAACAACCATAATACTGTATGTACATAACCATAGTATGAAGAACATAAACCTTTTTTCTTAATTTCAAACACTTAAAACTTACAGCATCAAAACTCCGTTCAATAGACTCTCACTAAGCTTTGAACAAAACTAAATTTATACCTAAAAGCACACAATTTAATACCGGTAAGAGATGATTAAATACCCTCTACATATTTATAGACAGAATAGTAGCCGACACCATCTCAACCCAAACCATCAGAATGGGAACCGTTGGTGACATCGCAGGTAACGCTATTAATCTTGAAACTTTTGGCTTAATGTGTGGGGTGTAGATTATATCCCTTGATATTAACCTTTTAGAAATTAAAAGACGCAATCGTGCTAGATATTAGAAACTTTTGGGTATATAGAAAGAATATTAAAAGAAATAATCACCTAACAGATATAAATAATGTTATTTTATTTGTCCTGGAGCGAAAGCCCCGGTCATGTATTTAATGCCTACAGTTCACTGGCACTAAAACATATAAAAATTATTTCAATAAGTAACATCTCCATAACAATAGTAATTTACTGCATTTAAAATTTCTCTCCGAGGCCTGCAGAAGTCCTATGCAGAATTTTCGTCAGGTAAAAAAAGTGAACACCACAAACTCACATAGACATTCTCTAAATAAACAGAACCTGGTTGAAAGTTTTTACAAAGTACACATTAAACCGAAACAGCGCATAGAAACGAGCAAATTACTGTGACAACAAACAAGTTGCTTGATATTAAAAAAGTTCTCCTTAAATCGCCTTTTATAATGACCTACAGAAAAAACAACGGCGCTTTTCTGCTTCTCATTAAAAAAAAACACTTAGAAATTATGCTATAATATTCATAAGATAGGAAACATTATGTAATAATGAAGTTTATAAAGGCAAGTCGTTCACAAAAGTTAGTACGAACTTATTAATAACGTACACAGGGCCTTATTTGCTACGAACAAACGCGGCGCGTTATAATAACTTCGTGAAATTATCGCGCAATGGTATTTTGTATGCTACTCGAGTACCATTAAGGGTGCCTTCAAATTTGCCGCAAAATACCGCGTGTGGACAGCGCTGTTGCCGCACTGTAGGTACTGCGTTTGAGAGTCGTAGTGTTGTACATTCAGTTTCACGATGGACTCTGACGATAACACACCTGCTTTTGGTGTTATTATTAAAACAAAAAACATATTTTGGACAAAGAAAAAGGGAACCTAAGAAATCATTAGTTTAGGTACAAACCCCAAGGAACTGAATTCTATAAAGAAAAAGGCTGGCCAACATACATACTGACCGTGACCAACATGCCAGAATTACTTAAAATATTCAAGAAAACGATTCAGACCATAAGCAATTGAGATAATAAATGTTATACTTGTCGTATCTCGAATTCCATAGCACGACTCTCAACCCCATCAATAATACCTTCAACCTTAGCTTCATTCACTTTTAGACTGGAATAAAAAGTACGTGCGCACCACTACTAGTCGATCGATGAATTGATATGCGGCTGCTGTGAGAGTGGAGCGCTGCAGTCGCGCGTTTTTTATTTATATGAATTAACAAAGTAGCGCGGCCGCGACGCTTCAGCCGCGCTGCCTCCGCGCGGTATGTTGAGGCAAATTTGAAGGTGCCCTAAGAGATGTTAATTACACCTAGCGAATTTGATTCGGTTGATGGAAGACCACACCAGTCATTATTCTAAGAAGCCCTGTACTACTGTAGAGAGGTCGGCTATGGTGATATTACGCTGAGAGGAGAAACTCTCTCCCATCTGAGTCTCTGAACTGAGTTTTTGTGAAGACTATCCAGGACATTTGGGAAGACTGCCCCACTTTGATATTAAGCGGTGAATTCGAGGAGCCACACCAGCGGACACGGGAGGCTAAACAATGGTTCCTCCTTGGTAACATTTAATTTTGATCGTAAATCGCATTACTGGAAGTATATTTCTATACGATGATGATGATCATTTAACGATATTTTTAGAATGTTATCGTAACGCGTCGCGTTGCGTGTTTAATAGTGAATAAAAGCCCAGCATAGAGGGATATTGCATAAACTTAAGTTTGATTATACCCTGGCCCCTACGCGGATGAGGCCTCGATAAGGGTGCGTGATAAGCGACTTAAGTGTAAGAACCACTTTCGCAAAACTATCCTATCAGGGATGGTAAGAGGTAGTTTGAATTAACTTCGGACTCCAGAATGGAAAACAGTCCAACAAACACTATACCTATATTACTCAAGCAGGGGTGGCGAAGGTGTACTGTATGCTTACTAACTTTTTGTCGACGATAGGTTCCAACGTGATAGGAGCGAGCCTACTAATGCTGTTTTGTTTTCTATCAAAAAACTGTTGCTTAAAATCAGGGCAGTGTGCGCTCGTATTCGGAGTTGACACACTGTATTTACGAAATATTTAAATGTTAAACGTAAACATGACTTCTCCTCGTCGTGATTACGCAGCCGCTGTCACCCGCGCACCGGAGGGGAACTGGGAAGGCACGTAAGGTGCCTCGGACCACCACAAAGGGTCAATTTGATAAGGAAGGCTTTATAAAGGTGGAGAAGAAGAAGAAGTATCCTCTTCGAAGAAACCGGTGTAGGTCTGCACTGGTCGATGATGGCACACTCCTGCGTTCAGTAGTACTGACGCCGCTGCTGTACGTGTCAAGGCCATACTACACCACCAAAGCCGATGACATTGTAGAGTATGACCGCAAGAAGTCATTGTATACTCGTAGGATTGCAAAGCTGAATTTGTTGTGCGAGTTTCCACTGCCAAGCTGGAGACCTTCATGAGCGAGGACGATGGTCCTTCATGGACCTGAGACCTGAGGGACCATGGAGACCTTCATGGTCGATGGGTGCGTATTTAAAATATATTGCGGAACACTGAGAGACACCCCTGTACAGTACAACATTTCGCCGCAATTAAATTATTATTATTATTATTTAAATAATAAGTTCAATATATTATTATATGTATGTTAGTCTGTAAGGTTCTTTGGTCCAGTAAGTTGTATAAAAATAGTTTTGTCACTTTCTGTTGCCTAATTTAAATAAATTATTATAATTAAGAGAGGAAGTAATTACTCTTTTACAGCTTTAAGCCACCTCATATCCCAAAATCTACTAGGTATAAAATTAAATAGACATATGTACATAAACACTTTGACTCAAAAGTCGTTACCCTTCTTCTTGAGCAATTAAATAAATAGCGAAGCCTAAGGGCTTAGCACCACTAGATTGAAGTTAGCGTGACACTAGCGAGTAGATATGCCATCCTTGCCACAGTACAAATATACTAAATAAACATGAGCGTGGCATCACGCCTACTTGATAGCGTGACGCTAACCAGCTCCTCCATAAAGCAAAAACAAGACCATCTGCTGAACAAACCCAATAAATTGATCAAAACTACTGTCCCTTATTGTACAAGACTAAGGCCCACGGTCTGGATATTAATAAAATATTACGATTTTGAGGGTCAAATTCTCTGTCGGTTCCAGAACTGACCCGGGTATAAGTTATTGCCGGTCGAGTCGGGTGAAAAGACAAGATAATAACCGGCTTTGGTCGGGTAGGGTTGCTAGTAATTTCTTAGGATTTAAGGAAACTAGTTTAAGAGGATTGCTGTTTTATTTTTAACACAAGATATTTCGTAGTTTATTAAAACTATTGTTGTGGGTTAAAGTTCTAGGTGGGACAAAGGATTATTGAGGTTATGTTTTTTTGAAAAATAAAGAAATGTTATCGAAAAATTGACCCGGGTAAAAGTTATGAACGTTTGAGTGGGGTAAAAAGAGAAGATAATGCCCGTTTTTAGTCCGAATAGGGTTGTTAGTGTTTTTTTAGGATTTGAGAAGAGTAGGTTAAGAGGATTACTGTATAGGTTTGATTAGGATATGTTATGATTTATAACTATAAGGACTTTTTAGGTTTCAGTTCTGGTAGGGCAGTGTTAATAAAAAAATGATATTAAAAAAAATGGGATCGAAAAGCTCGGTCGAGTGGTGTGAAAAGACAAAATAATAACCGGCTTTGGTCAGGTAGTGTTTTTATTAGTATTATTTTCAGGGTTAAAGAAGAGTAGGTAAAATGCTTGTGGGTCACACAAAGATTTGTCCTATACGGGGATCGAATCAGAGACTACTCGATCCAGTGGAGGGACTCAAGCTTTTAAGCACTGGACTAACCCGTTCGTCAAATTATTAATATACTGCTAGTATATTATTGAGCGCTCCTCCAAGCTAAAGTATGGGGTTTTATTTTATTCATGTTTATGAAGGTTTGTCGGTCGCAGGGGATTATTTGCACTGAGTTATAACTTGCTGAAAACTTGTGTATTGTGGAATGGTATCGCAAATTTTTCGATTATGATAACGACTTGGTTTAGGTTGGAGTTCTATTGTGTCCCCCGCCGTAACATCTGGCGGGAGACCCCCTTGCACCAACATCCGCATGTGGGCCTTTGGGGTCGTAGGAAGCTGGGGCGAAAGCTCTAAACATCCTTTACGTGCGACCCCGAGCAGGACGGCAGCGTGTTGTGGCCCATGCTACCGTGAGCACCGCGACAGTGAAGGGGAGGAGCGGGTCTATAGGCTCCCCGCCGAAGGCGGGCTCTACGGAGCACGATACAGAGGGGCATCGGTGTGTTCATAACGGAGATCCCGGAGCCCCTCCCCGAAGTGTCGATGCTGGCCACCGTGGGGTTTCAATCGGTAAAAGTCCAACATGCCCTGCCAGCTTCCCCCGAGGCAGGCGGGAGTGCGTGAGGATTTCCCCACGTCAAAAAAAGGTTGGAGTTCTATGGATATTTTTTGGAATTATGGTAACGGACGGCGTTCGTAGCAATGTACTAAGATAGCATGTAAGTATAAAGAAAGTAGATTTCTTTCACATAAATACGTATCACATGTTATAATGAGCTAACGATTTACAACACGGACAAAAAACGATAGCTGTGACAGAAATGGCGTTCTAACGCACCAAATTTTGCTAAACTTATTTCGTTACGTTTTAGGATACGGCCAAACCAACGCGTCCAGCTGCGTCCGGTGGCGATTAGTTCCAACAGTAGTATTCGAATAGACATGTTCACACCAACGCATACAGCGTGCTGCACGCGCTATCCGTGCGGCATCTGCACGCGCGATCATATGGAGATACTGATCACTACCGCGGACGCGGCTGGACGCGTTGGTTGGGTCGTACCTTTATCCACCGAAATCGATAAGATAAAGATCGTTACAGCAAGTTATATAAGTAAATTGAGTAGGTAAGTAAATTTGGTGCATTAGATTTTTGTTGGTATCATAAAAAAAAATCTTTGGCTTTTATCAACTGACATCAGTAACATAGCGTCGACATATCACGACTGCAGGGCCTGGTCAGTAACAAAGTTTCGCCAGCTATCCGAACTTATCCACGGCAATTAGGGCTTGCCGCAGTGGACACTAAAACTCACATTCGCGTGAAACTTTAAGCTATTCGGCAAACGACCGCAATTCACCCAAAAATTGCTCCAATTATCGCCCCACATGCGTACATATACCTTTAGTACTCGAAGAGCTTTAGCGTAGCAATTGCAGCGATGGTTCGTGGTGTGATATGGCATAGCACGATAGCATAAATCGACAATTTCAACTGGAATTTACAACCATACGTACTCAGTCGTAGCATTGTAGCATGCTACGTATTCTGTAGCACGTGATGAAGCGTAGCATGCGTCTACATTGACTGTTAGCAACATAGCTGGAGCATAATATGAAGATATTGACGTGAGCGTAATATTATGCAAAAAGAGTGCTGTCTCTTTCATCTGAATTAAGTTACTTTGCGGCGTGAAAAGAATAGCATATCAGCTCTAAAATGTCACGCTAATGACAGTGTCTTCATGCAAAGTCTTATAAGCGCCGTGTTCTTTGCAGTGATTTCGTGTGACAAACTTTTTCAACACTTTTAAAGTAAAAATATAAGGTTATTTTTGTTTTAACATCGTCACGCCTAAATTCTTCAAGTGGGGGGATAACTAAACTAACTAATATTTAGTTGCCGTTAATTCAATGTAATGCGATGCTATTGCTTTTTTACACCGGGCATGTTAAATTTTTTTCATAGAAAAATTCTATGAATAGTTTATACCTAGGACTCGAACTCACGACCTCATGTTCACTACTCGCATTATGCGAGTAGTGAACATGAGGTCTGTTGGTCTAGTAAGACCAACTACGAAGTCTCATTTCTAGTACGTTTCTGTATCTTTAATTTATATCTAATCTTATATCGTATAGTTATTGTTATAATATAACATTTATTTTGTTAATCAGTGTACCATGTACGCAATGGGTGTGTAATATTTTAGCTTACTTATATAACTAAACAGGTTAGTATTTATTGTAAAATTTTCTTTATTTAGCATTTAAACAAAAGATACAATGATTATAACGATTTACTCGACTTATATCAAAGACGAATAATGTCAACCCTAAATTATGCCAAAATCCAACAACGTCCAACCTGAACAATATTCATTCACCCAAAGATATAGACAAGAAAACTAGCTCCATTGCTAGGATCCTCGGCTATTCTCATCTTATTTCTGCCAGTTGCCCTACAGATATTTGACGGACGATTCAGCGCAGCGGTTAAGAGCTTAAGCTGCTCCGCCCACTGTGTCGAATAGTCGCGGGTTCGATTCCCGCACGGGACAAATCTTCATGTGATCCACAATTATTTGTTCCGGTCTGGGGATGTGTTTGTGAATTTTCATGTTTGTAAACGCACCCACGACACAGGAATAAATCCTAGTGTGGGGCTAAATTTTTTTTAAAAGAAAAAAACAAGATATCAAATCAATAAAATTTTACCTAATTTAATGAGAAACATATCAGTCGTTTTTGGATTCGTAATTTTTATGTATTGTCACAAAAATACCAAACCCGAAAAATTTATTCGTGGAAAATCGAACCATAGACGGAGTGGTCAACTATTAGGCTCTTAACCAAGTCAGCTTTTAGGCAAAGTATTCGTCAAAGATCAAAAATGTAAGTCTTCATTAAAAAAACTGGCTGTACAACAAAAAACCTAAATCCAATTAAAATTTCGAACGTTGCCAACCGAACGCAACATCTCTAGACGATTTTCATAATAACGATATCTGTTTCGGGGCAATCGACAGAATACACAGTTTTCTTTTAAAATTCATAACGGAACCTCCCAAACGACATTTTTCGTTACTCAGTTTAAAGCGCTGTTTTTGCGTAAAAGTGTATTATTTATTATTGTATTCATTTTACTGAATTTAATGTCCAAATTAAAATGTTGGATGATATAAAATAATACTGTAATATAAAACACGTTCTATTTTATTGTTTATAAAAGAGAAATGGTCCGTGGTGTTCTGAGAATTACTGGAAAATATTTGTTTAGGACATATTTCATACTTCGGACGTGTTTTAAACTTATTTTGCGTTGATGGTACGGAAGGCCGATGTATGATCAATAGTAGGGTATTTAGGTTGGACTAAAATCATTTCAGAGAGAAATTCCACATTTTTTAAATAGGAACACAGTTGTATCTTTATTGGAACCTCAGTTGGAACTGACAACGACGATTTATCATCAAAATATTATTTAAGTTTTTTGTATTCTCCTGAAAATATCTTTTTCACATTTTACTTTTTAAACGCACAACTGCATTTTTATAAGCTTTTATTTAACTTGCAATTTTCGTATGTCTGTCTGTCTTTCCGATTTAAATCTTGTGATCTATTTATCAAGCCCTTGCGGGTATTCGATTGAGCTGAGGTTCAGCACACGTATATAAATATGGTGACGATTCAATAATATGTTACCATGGAGCTGTTCTGATTCTGGAGTCGATATCAACTACATAATATAAACCCCTCGTGTTTCGGCTTGTTGGATTGGTATTAGATACTAAACAGCCAGATGGTGCTCTGGTTATAAATCCAAAAGGTGGCCAATCGAACGACCCAATTACTCCACATAACCCTGTCGTGTTTGGGCTCGTTGGATTCCTCTCGACGAGTACTTGCTGTAGATCCAGATGGTAACTGGGTTCTGATGATGGAGCTGGAAGGAGGCTATAGAGATTCTTTAATTAAGCAAAATAACTTACAACAAAGTCTCAGACACATTAGGGCTGATTTTTAAATCATCAACAAAAGTTATTTATAAGATAAAATACAACATAAACGAACTGAAAACACAATTGTGTAAATAAAATACTTAATTTTTTTTTCACCTTAATATGCAATTAGATTAAACATTATTTTATGTATAACTTTAATTTGGTCATTGAAAAATCAGCCCTTATATAATAAATACTCAAGTACATTACCTTATTATAAACACACACATACGCAGGATATCCATAATTTCAATCAGAATTTCCATGTAGCTTTCCTTTCGCCACATAGGCGACGGAGCGGGACGGCGGCGAGACGCCGGCGCAGAAGCATGGTGCGTACGTCACACTACCGGTGCAATGATACCGTTGCGAAGCGTTAGCAACGCGCGGGGCGCTAAGCAACACAATGTTAGCGTCCCGCTCGCACCCGTATTGGCGTTTCGTTCTCCCCGTGCTTTGTTTGTAATCGCGTCGAGTGCGACTGTGGCGGGTCTCGATATTTATCGTCGCGCCGACCGTGGCGGAGCTGTGTGGCGTTCCGTTCATCTCTGTGCATTAAAACTCTACTAAACTAAAGTCGTCGCGCCATGCCACGCCACGCCCGAGTTTATGTTTGTTAAGTAAATTTATAGTGTGACAAAGATGGTATATGAACATGCTAGGCCCAGGCTAACCCCAATCTTTTCGTACCTTCAGGCCATAAAAGACCATGTAATTGAAATGAGTTGGATGCTAAAATGACAGGTTAGCAAAACATCTTAAACTGTAAATTGTTAATCGTTATTCTGTATATAAATAATAATAGCAATAATATTAGCCCTATTAAGAAACTGTCCCACTGTTAGGTACGGGCCTCCTCTCAAACTGAGAGGGCTTAGGCCATATTCCACCACGCTGGCCCAGTGCGGGTTGGCGAACTTCACACACCTTCGAGGAACTCTTAGGTATGAAGGTTTCCTCACGATGTTTTCCTTTACCGTTAAAGCAAGTGATAGTTTATTTTTAATACGCACATGCAAGACAGAGGTGCTTGCCTGGGTTTGAACCTGAGACCTCTGACTTTGCAGTCTAACGATCTAATCACTAGGCTATCACTGCTCTTCTAAGTATGGCACAAAATTATACATTTTTGTGTTCAACTTATAAGTTGATGAATATTTACAAAAAAACAAATGAAACGAAATGAATTAATGAAGTATTCTATAAGTTTATTACCAATTTTCGGTTTATTAGTTCCCAATTCATTCAACAGCTCGTTTAGTTCCAATTTATTCGTTCGTTAAATTTAACACTTCAACACAAACATTCATGACTCCAAAGACCTTTTGGTGATATTAGAATTAGTTGTTTTCCTAGGACGTGACATTTAAAAAATGAAGATTTCTCTAGAAAATTGTAATGAGTTCTTTATTGCGTCGTACTTTTAAACACTACAAAAGGTGACCGAATTGGAACGAACTAAGAATACATACCTACAAGTCTAGCACAGGCCTAGCGATAAAATATATTATGTCAAGGATTTTATCACCGTAAGTGAGATAATAGTTCTGTCTTATGTGCTAGTATGGCGTACCGTGAAAAAAGTTTCAACGGGAAAACTCGTTTCAATAATTGTACGTGTATTGACGTATAGATTTTTTTGACTTGCGTATAATACTTAAATCGCCGACAAAATTTTGTATCACATGAGAATAGTCTTGCCCCCTCTTAGACTAACAGCAACTCCTATTATACGACTAAATGCAGTCACAAATTGTGGCAGTTTTAACAATACTGTACTCTTGAATTGACAAGATGACCTCAATCCTGAATGTGTTATCACAGATTTGACGTTCCATTCAATTCATGAGGTAATTTGTAACACAAATTGAAGTAATAAAACGATTTGACCACCATCCAGCAGCTTGAGATTACTCATCACTGCAACAGGCTTACATAAGTATGTAAACACATAAATACAACGGTAGGTATGCCAGTGTGTGTGTGTGTGTGTGCGTGCGTGGGAGCAGGGACTTATACGAGCTGATAATGATTTTCAATATGTATAATAATAAATAATCAGCCTTTACTGTCCCACCGCTGGGCAAAGGATTAAGGAAGGAGATTAGGTCATATTCCATCACGCGGTAGTACAGCGCAACGAGCGCTTTGTTGGAAATATGTATATGAAACGATAAATATTTGTTATACGTTTTTTTCAAAGCTATCGCTTATTCCTTTATTCAAACATTTGCATTGGATCGCATAACGATTAGCCCCTTTCAGGGATCATATCCGCAACTACTCGATCCACTAAGCAGAGCTCTAATCCCAAAATATAGCCATCGTCATAGTTATTTATATTATTTACGAAATTTTATCCACTTGGTTATTTACAACAGAAAATCCGCACCGACCCAATATAAAAATTGCGGGCTTCTTAAGTTTCATCTCGCGTTTGCCACGAGCATGTACTGTGTATGGAGGCTGCATGCGATCCATTTATCACTCAAAAAAATGGATTTTTCAATCATGTTTTTAAACTACCAGGTGCCTAATGCAATATAAGTGAGCTTTATCATTTTTTAATGTATAGGTGGCGCTTTGGTACCGTAATGGCGACATATTCAGCGCGATATATACAGGGCATCTTTTGGCTCGTGGCCAACATCGGAACTAACGCTGTCATCAAGTGACATGTCACTTCTTACCTAAATCCATTTTTTTAATTAGTAAATGTATGTTGTATCAGTATTATGCAGCATTATGGAGAAATTTAATTAATGGAATTACGGAGTTATTAGTATTATGGAGGAAACCAGATAGATCTGTAAGAAAACAACCAGTTGGAACTATGCACTCTCTGCCTACCCTGCAAGGGATCTTGCGTGATGATATAGATAGATTACATAGGTCACTTTAATAATGAACATCAGAACGGCCAGCTATATATGTCATATTGATCAGCAATTTATTGAAGTAAATACTACAGCGGGATCCAGAGAACTGTGTTTTACCATTTTTGGGAAAAGTTCGAGGTAAACAATGAAAGTACCCATCTGCAAACATTTTTGTTTATTTATATTCCTACATAAGCACTTTATTTGACAAAAACCCGAGTCCGAACCACAAACAGTTCTATCCCCTTTTCCCAAACATATATAAACAAAACATAACAGATCTGAGAGAAATAAATTTACATAGGTGCACGCAGATAACGTATAACGCTTTCAATATGCGAACTACATGGATACATCAGTAGAGAATCCGAGCACCCTTGCCGGCGACATCTTACTGCAACAAAGCCGTGGAAATCCCCCGAATCACTGGCTTATTTAACTCGGTTTAATCTAGTTTTCCGGATTAAGCGGTTCGGGTGAAAGTCCGTTTATGAATCTTGACGCCATTTTGTTATATTTTTTTACGTTCTGGTGGATGGGGCAATGAGTTGTTTTAATTTTGAAATTTGATATTAATATTTATAATATTTTTTCTAGCACAGCGTATTTTTTTTTAATATGAGTTTAATGAATTTTCGTTCTTCCTATTTCCAATTTTAGTATTGTTTATATTTACATGATAATAATACCAATAGGGGTGAAATTAGTTTTTTTTCTGACTACCCTTACCTAAAAACTTATTTTTCTTATCTGTTAAGCTATTCTTCTTATGAGTAGAAGGTATACCCCATAAACAAATAAATGTAAACTGGGTGTATTGCTGTCTTTATTGATATCGAACTCCTTTTTACCCTAGGTTATTAAAACTATAAGATCTTATAATTTACTTTCAGAAATGTATTAGTGAAATTCGTTTCCCATAAAAGTACGTGTATAAAATCTGTCACAAAAAAATAAAACGTAACTTTAATAAATACATTCTTATATAATATAATATCAGCCTATACTGCGCACTGCTGGACAAAGGCCTTCTCTCACAAATCCAGGTGAGAGTGATTAGGTCATACTCCACCAAGCCAACCCAGTGCGGATTGGTGGAGGCAGGTTTGTGGCCACCTGCTGTTGGAACTAATCAAGCCGCATTTAAGGCTTCCAACTCGGCTTAACGACTACCACATTAAGTGGTAGCTGGGACCAACGGCTTAACGTGCCTTTCTAAGCACAGAGACGCTCGAATGTGAAAATGCCACGGTCACCCATCTCGGGCCGACCGAGTCGAACACTGCTTAATCTTGGTAATCAGTAAGAACATCGCCGTCGCACAGCGCTACGAGCGATACATTCTTACTTTTAATCTATAACCTCACGCCAGATCCCTTGCGGGGTAGGCAGAGAGTACAGAGTTCCAACAGGTTCTTTCCTTACATACCTCTCTGGCTTCCTCCACTCTCATAGTTCGTCTCATACACGCTCGCCGGTTACGGAGACTCTTGACTTTTCCATCAGATAAGACTCGGTTTATTTGGTCGTGGTAGGATAGTCTAGGTCTTCCCCGGTACCTGCATCCTTCCACTTTCACATTGTATATCTGTTTTGTCATTCTTTCCTCTGGCACTCTTTCTATATGCCCGAACCAACGGAGCATGCCCTTTCTCATCTTTACACCGATACTATCTTTTCATACCTACTCGCTGTCTTACTATGCTGTTGCTAATGCGGTCGGTCAGCTTCACTCCGCACATCTTCCGCAGAGCTCGCATTTCTACCGCATTTATCCTACTTTCATTCTCCTTCTTACATACCCAGCTCTCGCTACCATATAACAGCGTTGGGACAAGAACTCCGTTATGTATGGCCAGCTGCGCCTTATGGCTTAAATGCCGGCTCCCGAGTAGCTTTCCCATCGCACCATTCACTCTGTTCCCTGCACTCACTCTTCTCTCTATGTCAGCGGTGTATTTCCCATCCTTACTGAAGGCGCATCCAAGATATACAAACTCATTCACTTGCTCCAGCACATCGTTACCAACCACAATCCTTACATTCGTTCTGGTTTCTTCCCTTTCAAAAACCATAATCTTGGTTTTCTTCACATTCAAGTGTAAGCCATTGATCATGCAGTCGTCTTTCATAACTGTGACTAGTGTTTGCAGATCAGTGGCTGTTGGCGCTATTAAAACCGCGTCATCTGCATAAAGTAGATGGTTTACCACTATGTCATCCATTTGTACACCTTCATTCATCGCTTTCAGTCTTTGAAGACTTTTGTCCAGATATATTATAAACAGTCTAGCGGACAACACGCAACCCTGCTTGACGCCGATTTTAACGTCAAACCAGGGTGACCTGTTACCACCCACCCGTACGCATGCCTTGCAGTCCACATAAGTGGACTGGACGGCTCGCAACAGAGTGCCATCTATACCATACTCTGGCAAAATGTCCCAAAGTCTCTTTCGCACAACTCTGTCAAATGCCTTCTCTAGATCTACAAAACCGCAGAAAACCTTCCGGCCCACTGCCAGATGCTTCTCTACGATGTTGCGGAGTGAGAAGACTTGATCCGAACATTCTCTTCCAGACCTGAAACCCCCTTGTGCCTCGCACAACATTCCATCGGACTTCACGCGCATTCTCCGTTCAATAATTTTACCGTACACCTTGGCTGATATTATTATTATTATTATTTATGCGACCCGACTGTACAAAAATAATGAAGAAGATATTATTTTTAGTTTTACCAACTAAAGTTTTTATCTTAATAGTAGCATACATGTATTGTTGTAAATACCTCAGTGCCTTAAGACTAAAGTTTTTAGTCAGTGTGTGTTACCAGTGATGATATATGGATCAGAGACGTGGTCTCTTACTATAGGTCTCATAAAAAAGCTCAGAGTTGCTCAGCGAGCTATGGAGAGAGCTATGCTCGGCGTTTCTCTACGCGATCGAATCAGGAATGAGGAGATTCGTAGAAGAACCAAGGTCACCGACATAGCCGTTAAGATTAGCAAGCTGAAGTGGCAATGGGCGGGCCACATAGCGCGTAGATCGGACGGGCGTTGGGGCAGAAAGATTCTAGAGTGGAGACCACGTATTGGCAAGCGCAGTGTGGGACGACCGCCTGCCAGATGGACCGACGATCTTGTGAAAATCGCAGGAAGTCGTTGGATGCAGGTGGCATCGGACCGGTTACGCTGGAAAGCGATTGGGGAGGCCTATGTTCAGCAGTGGACAAGTATAGGCTGAGATGATGATGATGATGATGATGTATTATGGATTTGGGATTTCCTCTTGACTGGATTTTAATTCTATATCATCACGCCAGATCCCTTTCGGGCTAGGCGGAGAGAACAGAGTCTCAACAGGTGCTTTCCTTACATACCTCTCTGGCTTCCTTCACTCTTATAGTTCGTCTCATACACGCTCGCTGGTTACGAAGACTCTTGACTAGTCCTTCAGATATGACACGGTCTTTTTGGTCATGGTAAGATAGTCTACTGGTACCAACATCCTTCCACTTTTGCATTGTGTCTGTTCTGCCATTCTTACTTCTGACAGTCGTTTTAATGTCCGAACCAACAGAGCATCCCCTTTCTCATCTTTACACTGATACTATCTTTCATACGTACCTACTCGCCTTCTTACTAGGCAGTTGCGATTTGGATTTTATTTGATAAATAATTGTATTGTTATAAGATTTATTTTATTATTTCTCCCTTTTCTATATATCCACCTATATTATAACGCCAGATCCTTTGCGGGGTAGGCCTAAGTACCTCTATAATTTTTTTGATTTGCAGATTCCGTATTTAAGTATTATATCCTATGCACCTCCCACAATAGAGACATGTTATATAATGTTAAATTCCATTATGCCATATAGACTATTGAGTTGCCAAAGAGATAGACATACTTCATACACTCGATAAACCTTTCTTCAGGAGCAGTGAAGCAACAATGGTTACTTTCAGACACCTCCGATTAGTACATTTCTCATCCCGCCAAATCATCAAAAAATCAATCTTAATATTCCAGGTAACTAATATTAAGTTATGACGCAACGATAATTACCCTATCAATAACTGTGATTTCAATATTTAAATATTGCTGACAGCCGAGTAAATTTCGAACAATATTTTAGTAGTTAAGATAATTTTATTCGAGCTTCAATTATGCAGCTCGATTTACTTAGAACTCGAGACGGCAAGTTGATAAATTGGAAGCCAATCAAAGTCTAAACGGTGGTTAGAGTAATAACGTGTCAGAAACAGGCACCTTCGGCGTTTACTGTAGACAATTCACTATAGTTTAGGTTTAATAATTAATGGAAGAACAATTTGGAATAAAAATGTCTTGAAAATTTTAAAATAAAAATATTCCATGCGTTAACAAGATGTTAACAACTGACCGAGTCCCAAAAATCCAAACTCTAGGTTTGCTAAAGAGCGATGGAACGTAGTATGTTGGGTATTAAGGTTCTAGACAGAGTTCGTAACACCACAATATGTGAGTACTAAGTCTGCAAAGCTCAAATGGGAGTGGGCGGGGCATATTTGTCAAATGCAACCTGAAAGATGGGCTAGAGTCGTTACGCAATGGGTGCCTGCAGATGGGTATCGACGTCGAGGCAGACCCAGGAAGCGTTGGCGTGATGACTTGGATGCATATCGAAAGGATTGGTCGGAGATGGCTGAAAACAGATCGGTATGGAAGGTCCTAATGTGGTAGTGGTTAAAAAAGTGGAGGCCTCATAGACGGCTTGATAAGTTCCAACAACAGGTTTCTCTCAAATCGAGGTATGAGAGATTAGGTCATACTTAACCACGCGGACCCAGTGCGGATTGACGGAGGCAGGTTTGTGGCCACCTGCTGTTGGCACTTATTGAACCGCCTATAAGTCCTCCACCTTGGCTTAACGACAACGACAACCACATTACGTAGTAACCGGTACCAACGGCTGAATGTGCTTCCGAAAAATGGAGACGCTCAAATATGAAAAAGCTACAAACGGTCACCCATCTCAGGTGACCGAGCCGAAAGATGCTTAACCTTGGTGATCACTAAGTACACCGCGGTCGTAAAGCGCTATGAGCGCCGTAAAAATCAGTCACATTTATTGAAAAATAGAAAGAGAGTATCACTTGTAAATAAATATTTATTTTACTTACGTCCTTTGAATGATGATGAGATCTTTCTAAAAGAAGGTATAATCATAAACTTTACTTTCTGATGAAACAACCATACTACTCTCGTATAAAGAACATAAACCTTTTTCCGTAATTCAAACACCTAAAACATACAGCATCAAAACTCCGTTCAATAGACGGTCACTAAACTTGAGATTTATTTCCAAAAGCACACAATTTAATAACGGCAAGTTTTGATTAAATACTCCCTACATATTCATAGCCAGAATAGTAGCCGACACCATCTCAACCCAAACCATCAAAATGAAAACCGTTGGTGACATCGCAGGTAACGCTATTAATCTTTAAACTTTTGGCTTAATGTGTGGGACGTAGATTATACCCCTTAATATTAACGTTTTAGAAATTAAAGGACGTAATCTTGCTAGATATTAGAAACTTTTGAGCATATAAAAAGATAATGGAAAAAAATATTGACCTAACACATACACGATGTAATTAATCTTGGTCGTCCTGGAGCAAAAGCTCAGGTGATGTATCCAATGCCTACTGTTCACTAGTACAAAAAAAAACAAAAATATTATTTCAGTAAGTGACATCTCCATAGCAATACTAATTTATTGCATTTAAAAACCAATTTTTAAACCTATACCAAGCGCAAAATGACATTGAGGGGCGGCGCGGCTCGTCAGCTGGCCGGTAGATACCTTCTGTGTTCCGGATTGTCATCCTAGCTTTGATATTTGGATTTGTCAGTAGGTAGCTGTTACTTAAGTAAGGCATTAGATACATCACCTGGATTTCGCTCCAGGACGACTAAAATTACACCGTATACAATGTGAAAGTGGAAGGATGTCGGTACCGGGGAAGACCTAGACTATCTTACCATACACGGCGACAAATAGACCGTGTCTTATCTGAAGGACAAGTGAAGAGTTTCCGTTACTGGCGAAGATGTATGAGATAAACTATGAGAGCGAAGGAAGGCAGTGTAAGGAAATAACTTGTTGGAACTTTGTACTCTCTTCCTACCTATAAGGCATCTGGCGTAGTCTCTGTCAAAAAATATGTCTCGTAAGTATACTAACACAACGGATTTTACTGTTTCCCTGCGAAAAATATACTTCTGTTTCGTTGTCATGTTTGCAGACACACACCTCAATACCCAAACTTACATAACGACACGAAATATTGGCATGTCATACAAATAACCAGGGCGGGAATCTATTCTGTTATACCATATACATAATGTAAATAATCTTTTTTTTTCGCATGGAATAGAGAAGTTCGAAAATGGTAATGCCACAAACGATCACGTATCACTCAATGACTGAGTCCAACGCTATTTAACCTAAATAATCACTACAATATGCGTGTCATAAAGTTCACTGGATGGTGAGCTGTTCGGAGTATGGCACACTGGTGCGTTCCATACGGAGATCCCGAAGCCCCTTTAAAGTACTGATGTCGGCCACCCTGGGGTTTTTATTCGGTATAATACGTCTCGCCCCGTTTCCTCCGAGGCTCGCAGAAGTCCCATGCAGTATTTTCCTCAGTTAAGATATGATCACCACAAACTCACATAGACATTTTTTTCGCCGTTCTCCACTAGCAAATATTTAAATATTGAAAGATGTCTTTTTTTTATTTTGGTTTTTATAAGCGTAGACTATACCGGAATATATTTCTGTAATGGGCTACGCTTAAGAAAAAAATAAACAGAACCTGGTCGAAAGTTTTTTACAAGATCCACATTAAATCGACATGAACCCAAACAGCGCATAGCAAAGTATTACGCTACGGTGTGACACAAGCAGCGCTGACGACACCTAATTATGCTACGGTATAATATAAAGACTGCTGACAACGCCTGACCCGAATTATTGCGGATCGCGGCAACGGACGACACAAGGAGCTGATGCAGCGGAACGCGGAATGCACCGGACGTCGGTTTCGACAACTTAAATGCAACATACGTAATTTTAGGACATTCTTGGATCTAACATCAGCCAATTAGCACATAAATTTAATTATAAGTTAATGTGATTTCTATCTCTATTAAATTCAATTTAAAGTAAATTGTTTTTTTTTTGCAACCTCCGGCTACAGCCTTCGTAATTAACGAGCAAATTACTGTGACAACAAACAAGTTGCCTTATATTAAAAAAAGTTCTCCTTAAATCGCTTTTTATAATGACCTACAGAAAAAAAAATACAGTACTTTTCTGCCTCCCATTAGAAAAATCCACTCAGAAATTGTGCTATATCAATCAATCAATCAATCATTTATTTTGTAATCATAATTAGAGTGTACAGACAGATGTTGATATCTTAATGTAGACCGCTATTTTTTGCCAGTAGTTGGCGTACAAAATTTGGGTATGGATTGTATTAAATTATATATTATGGAAAATAAAATAAAGCAATTCTCAAAAGTCAGTATACAATGCTAATAGAATTATACAGTATGTCATATAGATTAGTCAAAATACAGTCATTATTAATTAAGAAAAGATATGATTGGTCAAGTTTAATAAATCGGACCCTGGTTATAAATCTGTTTGTCAGTAAGAAACTCTATGATGGAGTAGTAACACCTTTCTACTAAAAATTCAAATAGACATTTCTTAAATGATACATTGCAATCTTTATTTCTAATCTCCATTGGTAAATTGTTATAAATTTTTGATGTCATGCCTAGTATATTCCTAGCAAATAATGCTGTTTTATAAGGTGCAGCACAAATAGTCTTTTGGTGACGTCGAGAACGAAGTGTTTCGAATAAATGAAAATTACTTTTAACAAATACCCCCACTTCATAAATATACAAAGATGGTAATGTTAACAACTTAAAGTCTTTGAAGACTGGCTTACAGCTGTCGATTGACTGTAACTTGCAGATCGACCGTTGACATTTTTTCTGAGCTTTGAATGCGATGTCTTTGTCTGTTGAGTTACCCCAGAAAATAATGGCGTATCTTATATTTGATGTTACGTAAGCATTACAGGCCATTAACACGGTATAACGATTTACCGTTTTTGACAATTTATATAGAGCGTATGCAAACTGATTTAACTTCTTTGAGAGATGGTCTATGTGATGTTTTCATGTTAGATGGCCATCTAAATGTAGTCCCAGAAATTTTGTGATATCAGTTTCAGAAACAGTCGTGTTTTCATACCTTATATTCAAATTCGGCTTATTTTTCCGCTGGTGAAATATCATTCTCTCTATCTATCTATATCATCACGCCAGCTCCCTCGCGGGGTAGGCAGAGAGTACAGAGTTCCAACAGGTTCTTTCCTTACATACCTCTCTGGCTTCCTCGACTCTCATAGTTCGTCTCGTACACACTCGCCGGTTACGGAGACTCTTGACTTGCCCTTCAGCTAAGACACGGTCTATTTAGTCATGGTAAGATAGTCTAGGTCTTCCCCGGCACCTACATCCTTCCACTTTCGCATTGTATATCTGTTTTGTCATTCTTTCTTCTGGCATTCTTTCTATATGCCCGAAGCAACGGAGCATACCCTTTCTCATCTTTACACCGATACTATCTTTCATACCTACTTGCTTTCTTACTACGCTGTTGCGAATACGGTCGGTCAGCGTGACTCCGCACATCCGCAGAGATCGCATTTCGACCGCATTTATCCTGCTTTCGTTCTCTTTTTTACATACCGAACTCTCACTGCCATATAACAGCGTTGGGACAAGCACTCCGTTATGCATGGCCAGCTGCGCCTTTTGGCTTAAGTGTCGGCTCCCAAGTAGCCTTCCCATCGCACCATTCACTCTATTACCTGCATTCACTCTACTATCTATATCAGCGGTGTATTTCTCATCCTTACTGAAGGCGCATCCAAGATATACAAACTCATTCACTTGCTCCAGCACATCGTTACCAACCACAATCCTTGCATTCGTTTTGGTTTCTTCCCGTTTTCTTCACGTTCAAATGTAAGCCATTGTTCATGCAGTCGTCTCTCATAACTGGGACTAGTGTTTGCAGATCAAATATCATTATTTTTGTGTAAGTCAGGTTTATTTTCAAATTATTGCTAGTCAACCAGTTAATTTTATTTTTAAGGTCATTATTTATGCTATCTTCAAGAACGTCTGTGTTAGTGTCAGTGAAAAGAATAGTACTGTCGTCGGCAAATAATCCATCTGATGTTTGCTTGACTTGGGCATATCATTTATGTACATGTTGAACAGTAAAGGACCAAGTATACTGCCTTAGGGAACACCGACAGTAGTTATTCTAGGCTGAGACATACATGTAGTTTCAGTATTAGAACTAGCTGAAAGCCTTTTAATAGACGTAATTTGAATACGGTTTGATAAATAGGATTTCATGAGTTCCAAGATATTCCCTCGGACGCCGTATCGTTCTAACTTATTTAACAGCACACCATGATCAACATAGTCGAACGCTTTTCTCATGTCCATAAGGAGAGCAACCACTGGAGTTTTAGTATTAACATTGGTAAGTATTTTCTTTACGACTTCATAAATGCCATGTTTATGGATCTTCCTTTCCTGAAATCATATTGTTCATTGGCTATGATATTATATTTTTCAAAGAAAGAATAGAGGGCGTTGTGTATTACCTTTTCTATTATTTATAAGATAGGAAACAGTATGTAATAATGAAGTTTATAAAGGCGAGTCATACACAAAACTTAGTACGAACTTATTAATAACGTATACATGGCCGTATTTGTTAGGACAAACGCAGCGCGTTATGATCATTTCATGAAATCATTGCGTAATGGTATTCTGTATGCTAATGGAGTACCATTAAGGGCGCCTAGAAATTTGCCGTAAAATACCGCGCGTGGACAGCGCTGCGACCGCACTGTTGGCACTGCGTTTAAGAGTCGTGGTGTGGTACATGCAGTTTTATGATGAAATTTGACGATGACACACTTGCTCTTGGTGTTATTAAAACCTAAAATATATTTTGGGCAAACAAAGGGAACCTAAGAAATCGTTGCTTTTATTTTAGGTATATAACATAATGGAGTGAATTATATAAAGCAAAAGGCTGACCAACATATATACTGACCAATATATCAGAATTACTTATGACTGTTAAGAAAACGATTCAGATAATAAGAAATTGAGATAATAATTGCTGTACTTGTCGGATCTCGAATTCCATAGCACGACTCTCAACCCCATCAATAATATCTTCAACTTGAGCTTCATTTACTTTTAGACTGAAACAAAAAGTACGTGCGCACACACACGTCGATGGATGAATTGGTGTGCGGCTGCTGTGAGGGTGGAGCGCTGTATTTGCGCGTTTTTTATTTATATGAATTTACAAAGCAGCGCGGCTACGACACTTCAGCCGCGCTGCCTCCGCGCGGTACTTTGCGGCAAATTTGAAGGTGCCCTAAACAATATTAATTACACCTAGCGAATTTGATTCGGTTGATGGAGGACCACACTAGTCGTTGCTCGGTGAAGCCCTGTACTACTGTAGGAGGTCGGCTATGGTGATATTACCCTAAGAGGAGGAGGAAATCTCTCCCTGCTGTGTCTCTGAACTAAGTTTTCATAATAACTCAGTGTAGAGGACTGCCTCACTGGGAAATTCAGCGGCGGATTCGAGGGACTACACCAGCTGACACCGGAGGCTAAACAATGGCTTTCTGACATATAATTTTGATCGTAAATTGCATTACTAAAAGTCTTTTTCTATACGATGATGATGATCATTAAACGGTAATTTCAGAATGTTATCGTAACGCGTCGGATTGCGTGTTTAATAGTGAATAAGAGCCCTGTAAAGAGGGATATTGCTATATAACTTAAATTTGACTATACCCTGACCCTTACGCGGGTGAGACCTCGATAAGGCTGCGTAATAAGCAACTTAAGTGTTATAACCTAACCTTCGCAAAACTGTCCTATCAGGGATGGTAAGAGATAGTTTGAACTCCAGACTCTAGGATAAACAACGGTTAAAGAAACCCCATATCGATAATACTCAAGCAGGGGTGGCGAAAGTGTACTGTGTGCACTCACTTTTTGTCGACGATAGGTCCCAATGTGATAGAAGCGAGCCCACTAATACTGGATTCGAAGCAAGGACCTCGTGATCGCTACGCGCATTTTTCGCGACAAGGCACACGAGGCAGTCCCAATTAAATGTGTATTCACTTATATTTTCCAAGCGGGAAACGAAGATGTATACTATGTGCACCCATTTTTTTGACGATAACTGTGACCCCAATAGGTGTGAATATCAGACTGATAGTGGAAATTTATTAATAGAAAAACTAAATAACTACTAAGTATCACAACTGTTGCTTAAGAGCAGTGCAGTGCGCTCTCGGATTCGGACGTTCCATACTGCATTTACGAACTATTTAAATGTCAAACGTAAACATGGCTTCTCCTCGTCGTGATTACGCCGACGCTGTGGCCTGCGCACCGGAGGCGTCAACTGGAAAGGCACCTAAGGTGCCTTGGATGACCACCAACGGTCAAGTTGATGAGGAAGGCTTCATAAAGGTGGAGAAGAAGAAGAAGTAGCCTCCTCGAAGAAACCGATGTGGGTCTGCACCGGTCGATGATAGCACACACCTGCGTTCAGCAGTATCGACGACGCTGCTGTACGTGTCACAGCTACACTACACCACCAAAGCCGATGGCATTGTGGAGTATGCCCGCAAGAAGTCCTTGTATACTCTGAGGGTCGAGAAGCTGAATTCACAACACAATGCGGCTTTTAATTCCTTTGTTGTGCAAGTTCCACTGCCAAGCTGGAGACCCTCATGAGCGAGGTCTTCTGGCCGAGGGGTGTAGTATTCAAAAGATTTTGTGGAACACTGAAAGACACCCCTGAATAGCGCAACATGTTGCCGAAATAACATGTTATTTAGATTATAAGTTCAATATGTTTGTTAGAATGTAAAGTTCTATGGGCCAGTAAGTTATATAAATAAATTATTATCATTAAGAGAGGAAGTAATTACTCTTTTACAGCTTTAAGCTACCCCTTCACACCATTATGTAGTCTATACTCTCTTATACAACTGAAGCTGTAAAAGGGCAGTCATTTCCTCTCGTACGCAGCACTTGTACTACTTGGGCTATTACTATGAGAGTGCGGGAAGCCAGCAAGGTTTGTAAGGAAAATCTTTTGAAACTTTGTACTCTCTGCTATGCCGCACAGGATTAGGTGTGATGATATAGACTACACTTTGTCTACGATACTATATATCACCGCCATCATTAAGACAAATCTAAATACTCCTCATTTGCCAAAATCTATTAAGAATAAAATGAAATAGACAAACGTACATTTAAATACAAGTCGTTACGTAACCGAAATAGCGTAATATGAAGGCTTAGCACCTCGAGATTAAAGTTAGTGTGACGCTAGCGAGTTGATATGCCATCCTTGTCACACTATAATATACTAAATAAACATGAACGTGACATCACGCTTACTCGGTAGCGTCACGCAAACCAGCTCATCCATAAAACAAGACCATCTGCTGAACAAACCCAATAAATTGATCAAAACCACTGTCCCTAATTGTACAAGACTAAGGCCCACGGTCTGGATATTAATAAAATATTACGATTTTGAGGGTCAAATTTTCTGTCGGTTCCAGAACTGACCCGGGTATAAGTTACGGCCGATCGAGTGGGGTGAAAAGACAAGATAATAACCGGCTTTGGTCGGGTAGGGTTGTTAGTAATTTCTTAGGATTTAAGGAAAGTAAGTTAAGAGGATTAGGGTTGGATTAATAAGGATATTTTGTGGATTATTCAAACTACTGTTTTAGGTTCGAGTTCTGGGAGGACAAAAAGATAATAAAAAAATTGTGTTAAAAAAAATGGAATCGAAAAACTTACGCAAATATAAGTACCTAACATCGTTGTCAATTGTTGTACATCTTTAGCCCGTTTCGAAAACAAAGGCGTGATAGTGTTTATTTTACTTATCTGCACTGATTCAAAGTTAAAGTTAAAGTTATTTATTTGTTTAGGCCAGTACAGAAGCACTTAACTTAAAAACGTCAAAATGATTACATTTTTTACATCTACCACCGAATCTGAACGCGGCTTCCACTGAGAAGATCCGGCGAGAAACTCAGCGGGCTAGTCTTTTAACTTAATTTGTTTGACCTTTCTGATAACATTTTTTTTCAAAGTTGTGTTATACCGCATTGTTCAATTTTTCTGATTGAGGAGCTGCTCAAACCCAATCTGTTTTATAATAATAATAATAATATCATCTTTGTTCCGTGTATTAACATGAAGAATGTTGTTATATTTTTCAAAGTTACTGATATTTTTTTTAACATATAGAAGATTTTCATACATAAATTGTGAGGTAACAGTTAGAATATTCCTTTCTCTAAACTTTTCCTTATGAAAAGCTTTACGACGATTACTCTGACACAACCCTATGCATCCATCCTTCTTTATCACATAAATAATAGGTACCGCAAAACAGGACGAAATGCAGTAAATTGTTGACTGCTAGTATATTATTGAGCGCACCTCCAAGGTAAAGTACGGGGTTTTTGTTTATTCCTGTTTATAAGGATTTGTCGGTTGCAGGGGATTATTTTCACTAAGCTATAATATAATCTGCGGAAAATTGAATTGAAACTGCCTATTGTGGATTGGATAGGCAAATTTTTCGATTATGATAACGACTTGGTTTAGGTAGGAGTTCTATTTTGTCCCCCGCTGTAACATCTGGCGGGGGATCCCCCCTGCACCAACATTCGCAGGGGTCCCTTGGGGTCAAAGGATGATGTGGCGGGGGCCCTAAGCGTCTTTCACGTGCGACCCCAAGGAGGACGGCGGCGTGTTGTGGCCCATGCCACCAGTGTGTCCATAGGCTCCCCCCTCGGGCTCTTCGGAACACCAGTCTGTTCCTAACAGAGATCCCAGAGCCCCTCCTCGAAGTGTCGATGCTGGCCACCGTGGGTCCGACATTCCCCGCCAGCTTCCCCCGAAGCTAACGGAAATCCATGAGGATTTCCCCACGTAAAAAAAGGGTTGGAGTTCTATGGATTTTTTTTGGAATTACGGTAACGGACGGCGTTCGCAGCAGTGTAGTAAGATATCGTGTAGTTATTAATACCTTTTTTTGGATATATAGAAAGATTGGATATATAAAAAGAGTTTTAACGACTGCTGAGTCTAATGGTTAGAACGAAAGTTGTACCTCACTGAATTGAGAAGTCACAGAAAAAAATTAAATAGCACAGCTGCAATCAAAATACATACTCGCGCAGGACCGTCTTTCCGAATCGAGAAAGGAGTAAAACAGGGAGACCCGCTGTCTCCCAAACCATTTACCGCGGCCCTTGAAGACGCGTTATAAAAGGTGGCGACCGGCTGGAGCAAGAGGGGCATTGACGTCGGAGAGAAAAGACTAATAAATCTACGTTTCACCGATGACATAGTCCTTTTCTCTCCATCAGCCTCTGACTTAGAGCAAATGCTTTGCGAACTGAGTGCTGCAAGCCGCGAGGTCGGACTGCAGATAGCAAACAGCGTCCAAACAAAAATCAGGTTAGAGAATGTGGAGATTGCGTATGTCCATGAGTATGTGTACTTAGGCTTAATAGTTTCCGTCCAGGCAAGGCAAGTAGCAGAAATCTGACGCCGAGTTGAAAATGCCTGGAGGAGCTTTTGGTCTATGAACGAGCTGCTGAAAGGCGATCTCCCTATCAAATTAAAGCGCAGGCTCATGGATAAGAGTATTCTTCCAATCCTCACCTATAGCGCACAGACTTGGTCTTTGACCAAACATCAAAAGTCTACACTAGTGGTTTGTCAGCGGTCCATGGAGCGTAGTATTCTTAATATTAAACTCACAGACCACGTCAAGAACACCACACTTCGCTCCATGACGCAAATTGCCGACGAATTTCAAAAAGCCGCCAAGCCTAAATGGGGCTGGTTCGGCCATATCCGCCGCATGAAAAATAACGAATGGGCCAAAATAATAACTAACTTGCCCCCACAAAATACAAAAAGGCAACGCGGTAGACCCAGGCAAAAATGGTGGGACGAACCGGACAACTTTTTGAAAGACTGGCCTGACATGGCAACGAACAGAGAAGAGTGGAAAAAGTAGAGGAAGGCCTTTGCGCAGCAGTGGGACATAAATGGCTCGTAATAATAGTAATAATAATTATGTTACGTAGTACGGAACTTAAACTCAATTGCAGAATTTCATGCTGAAGACCCACCAGTGTACTATGTGTTGGTTATTCCTATCCACTTCAAGTTGTCTGTCAATCAGGTTGTTATATAATAGAGGGATATTTTGAAAACGAATCCTTCTATCATGGTTACATTTAGTCACGAAATTCGCACGAAGATCTATAGCGAAATTAAATGCCTATTTTGTAAGTCACGCAAAGATTTATACGCGACTATTTAAGACCGTGATCTGGCCTATACTCAAACTGAACCAAGACTTACACATACTTAATACATAGACTTAATACATAGTCATCGAACGTAATCGTATCTATTATTAATGTAGCCCCAGACTAGGAATTATTCATGCGTCCTGGGTACGTTTACAAACATGAAATTCGCATACAAAAATTCCCAACCTGAAAGATATATTTGTGGAAAATCGAACCATAGATGAAGTGGCCAACTATTAAGCACTTAACCGTTACACATAATATTCGTCAAACATCAAAATGTAAGACTTCTTTAAAAAAACTGGGTGAATGAAAAAAAACCTAAATCCAATTTAAATTTCAGACGTTACCAACCGAACTCAACATCTCTAGACAATTTTCAAAATAACGAGATCTGTTTCGGGGCAATCAACAGAATACACAATTTACTTTTAAATTCATAACAAGGCCTCCCAAACGACCTTGACTTTTCGCTACTCAGTTGAAAGCGCTGGTTTTGCGTAAAAGTGTATTATTGTATTCATTTTACTTAATTTAACGTCCATAATAAAAGTTTGGATAGATAAAATATTATTGTAATTGAAAAGGCGTTTTATTTTAATGTGTATAAAAGAGAAATGGTTCGTGGTGTTCTCAGAATCAATTTTTTTTTTATTTCGGGCTTTTTCATTTTCGCACGTGTTTCAAACTTACTACTACTGACGAATCACCTCGAGAATTTCTCACTTTGCTCCAAAAGAGTTCAGTGTTGTTCTCGAAATTCTTCGCCAGCCTCTCTTCCTCAATCGCACTGGCTCTTTCACGCTTTTCTTTCACTAAAGTTTTGGTGGCATTCTTGCATTGCTGGTATATTTTTTTCTTCATCTCCGTCATACTGGCATTCAGATTCAAAGAATATACATAGTCCTGCCACGCTTTCTTCTTACTTTCTCCGGAGCTTTGCAACTCCGCATCCCTCCATGCATCACCTTTTGCTTTACTATGCTTCTTTGAGCAATCACATACTTTTTCCGCGGATTATACTAAACTCTCTTTCAGGCTATTCCAGCATTCATGAATATTTGAGTACGAAAAACCTGCTATCAAAAACTTGTCCCGGACTCTGTCTTCATACATTCTCCTCACGCTCTCATCTTGCAACTTTTCAGCCTTTATTCTTTCAAGGTCTCCGAAGGTGATACGCTTCTGCCAGTGCCTCCACTTCCTGAACAGACCACTAAACCGCACAACTACGAGATATTGGTCTGATTCAAGAGTGGGGCCTCTATACGCACGCGTATCTTGGAGTTCGGAGACGGTTATCTACCAGGATCGAATCTATCATGCTTTTTTGTTCGTTCCTTTTCTACGTGTACACATGAATATCCTTATGTTGGAATATTGTGTTAGACACAGGAAGGCCCCTTTCCAAACATATATCTACAATGAGCTTAACTGCATCGTTCACTCTCTTATCACCACAAGGACCGAGAGTAGCGTCGCAAGTTTGCCGCCTGGTTCCCACCCATCCGTTCAGGTCGCCACACAAAATCACCTTTCCGTGAGCCTCAGCCAAATCCAGTACTTCGCTGACATTATCCCAAAACTTCTTAAGGTCTTGGGGTGTCAACGAGCTTACGCTATGCTGCGACCAAAAATACTGTAGTGACACCCAGTTTTAAACGGACCCAGAGAAGTCTCGCATCGTACAGGCCATAATCTCTTACTCCAGAGGCCAGGCGACGGGACAGCAAGATACCCATCCTCATGCTAGCATGACTGCTCTGCGGTACCCCAGATCACAGAGCCACCGTGCCATCAAGAAAATCACAGGTTTCACTGCCCCATCGCTAAGTCTCTGTTACACACAGAGCATCCAGGCGTCTCTTTCATTACTACGATCACCTCATGCATATTATCTATTATACCATCCCTTCCATTCCAAGTGCCTATTCGGCACTCTGCTCCTCACGACTAGCTAGCTCGGGCCCGGCGTGATGGGTGGCGGCCCCCATCGCCGCTTCCACCTATGTTCGTACCGACGGGGGCGGGCCGGTACGCGTCGCCTCGGGGGGACGCCCTAGCCCGCACTGCGGTACCTCTTTGGTCCCAGATTGCAGCCATAATAACTGGCAGGGGTCGTGACGAGCACGCTCTTGGACATGACCCCCTTGAGATTCCCCTTCATTACTGCAACAGGCTTACCACTTATCCACGGATTGTGCCAGTGCATGCGTGAGTGTGTATTTACGCGGGTGTGTATGTGAGTGTGCGTGTGTGTGTGTTTATGCGACCTGTGCGAGGCTGCTGTCAGCAATCGACGATGCCAGCAATCAATTTCTATACAGGCTATATGAAAAGCTGTACAGGCTGATAATGATTATAATAAGTGAATATGTATATATAACTATAAATATTTTTTAAGCTTTTTAAAGCAATTTCTTATTCATGTATTCAAACATTTTCTCTGGATCGCATTATGATTAGCCCGTTTCAGGGATCAAATCTGTGACTACACAAGCTAGCAGATCCCGAAATTCTGGTATCATTATGGTTATTTATATTATTCACAAAATTTTACCCACTCGGTTACTCGCAACTAAAACTCGGCTCCGACCCCATATAAAAATTGCGAGCTTCTTAAGTTTCATCTCGCGTTTGCTACGAGCATCCACTGTGTATAGCGGCTGCATGCGATCTGAGATGAGCGAGAAAATGGAATTTCAAATCACATTTTCAAACCTCCAGGTGCCTAATGAAATTAAAAGTGAGCTTTATCATTTTGTAATGTATAGCTGGCGCTTTAGTACCGTAATTGTGACATATACAGCGCGACATATATAGCGGACCTTTTCGCTCGTCGCCAAAATCGAAACAAACGCTTTCATCAAGTGAAATTTACTTCATGACAGTTCCATAGGTTCCATTTGCTGTGAAACTTATCCTAGTCCTTTTTTTAATTAGTAATAGTGCGGACCAACCTGTTGAAATATTTCTAATGAAGTAGGAAAAGTTTACTAAATGATAACTCTAATTTCATCTCAACCCTCTGCTGGCAATGTTATCTATAGGCCAAAAGATCGATTGTCATTCTATAAGTGAACGTTATCTATGAACTCCATGACGTTATCATTTTGCAAGGTAGAATTGGCGCTGTGGTTCCGTAACTCTGACATATGAATTTGTTATTATGTATATTCTAATGTTGCCTTATTAGTCTAGTGGCAAAGCGAATCGCTTTGTGATCACGAGGACCTGGGCTCAATTTCTAGGCCCGACAGATGTAGTTTTTCTATAGAAAACTTCCCAGTATGTGCCGGATGTGTCCGGAGTCTGGAATTGTGCCCGGTAATGGCAATAGGCACGCCCCCTGAAACATTGTTTGCAAAAAGTAGGTGTACTCAGCACACCTTTGTCGTCCCCGCTTAGAGAATATAGCCTTGATGGTGTTTATTTATTTTTTGTGTTTATCTAATAAATAGTAACTGTATTGACTGCGTGTACAACACGTATGGCGAGCGGTGACGTTACGTTATTTACTTGTTGGCTGCCGCTGTGAGCAGTCATCTGTGTATTCAGTGTAATTATGGTAATAACTAAAGAAGCGTCTCATTTGAGAACGCCACAGGAATATTGCTAACGATCACCTAAGTTGAAGCTGGTTAGGCTGAAATGAGTGACCATATGCGGCATTTCCATTTTTGAGCGTCTCCGTGCTTCGGAAGACATGTTAAGCCGTTGGTGCCACTTATCGCTTCATGTGATAGTCCTTATAAGTTCTTACGGCAGGTGACTACAAACCTGCCTCCACCAATTCGCACTGGTTTATTGTAGTGAAGTATGCCGCGTGGTTCCCGGCTTAGAATAGGACCAACCCATCTCATCCCATCGGGTGTCGTACAAGGCGACTAAGGGAAAACTAGGGAATGGGCAGCAGCGTTCTCTTAACACTTCTGCGATCTAAAACTGCGCTCGCCAACCCGCCTGCCAAGCGTGGCGAGTATGGCAAATCCCCCCAATCACTATTATGGAAGAAAAGAAGAAAACCAGGCCCCTAGTCCCCGGCGGTCCTGATCGTCCTGGCCACGGTAGCAGCCACGGTAACGACAGGACAAGGGGTGCTAAGAATCTCCGGCAGAGATTCGACTACCACCAAAAACGAAAATTGGCCCTGGTGACATACAACGCACGCACTTTGAGGACAGATGAGAAGCTTGTTGAGCTGGAAGAAGAGATAAACAAGTTGCGGTGGAATATTGTAGGTTTATCGGAGGTCCGAAGAGAGGGCGAGGACACGATAACCTTAAGATCCGGCAACTTGTTTTACTACCGGGAGGGCGAACAGCAGTCCCAAGGTGGTGTCGGATTTATCGTCCACAAGTCACTCATAGACAACGTTGTGTCCATCACTAGTGTGTCGAGCAGGGTAGCGTACCTGATACTCAGAATATCCAAAAGATATTCGCTGAAGGTCATACAGGTCTACGCACCGACCTCGACATACTCAGATGATGATGTCGAAGTTATGTATGAGGACATTAGTAGAGCCATACATACTTCCGAAACACACTTTACAGTGGTTATGGGTGACTTCAATGCGCGGCTGGGCAAACGGGGCGATGATGAGTTGAGAGTGGGGCAATTTGGATATGGGCAGCGCAACCCCAGGGGTCAGAGGCTGGCCGAATTCCTGGAGAAAGAGGGACTCTTTATGATGAACTCTTTCTTCCAGAAGCCGCCTCATAGGAAATGGACCTGGATGAGCCCTGATGGTTCCACCAAAAACGAAATAGACTTCATAATGCCCTTCTTCACACAATGCTAATCTACATCTATTAGTTGTTTATATACCAGGTAAATCATCGAAACATAGCCGCACTGACGATGTACACGCCCGCGATATTGACTCTTTTTTGAACTCGTTATCTGGTAAAATTACTCCGAACGATTATTACGTCATTGCCGGAGATTTTAACCTTTTTAATATTCAATGGAACACGGATGGGCCCACATATCTAAGACAAGGTTCTTTAGCACTTCAAAACGCGGGTGAACATTTAATTAATGAAATGACTTTACACAATCTTCGACAGTGCTCTTGTTTTAAAAATAATTGTAATAATACTTTGGATTTGGTTTTCTCGAATATCGATATCGAAATTATACAATGTTTAAGTCCTCTAACTGTTGTCGATGTTTTTCATCCCCCGCTTACATTTGACCTTAACATAACTATTTCTCCACTCAAATGTGTACCAATAAAGAAATTCAACTATAACCGTGCTGCATTTGACGAAATTAATAATGATTTAAATAGTATCGACTGGAAAACTCACTTAAACTTAGGAAGCGTTGAAACGGCCATAGATTTTTTCTACAAACAAATAAATATCACCATGGAAAAAAATATCCCCTTAAAGAAATCGTGTGGGTCAGGTAGGCCACCCTGGTATACAAAATCGCTTATGAAAATTTTAAAAGAAAAAGCCAAAGCACATAGATCCTGGAAAATGTATGGTAACCAAGCAGACTATAATACATTTTCTTTATTGCGCAAACGGGCATCAGTTATCCATACAGAATGTTATACCAAATACATACATAATACTCAAGAAGCCATCATTAATAATCCGAAACATTTTTGGGCTTATATAAAAACGAAACGTGATCCCTCACATACTTACCCCACTAAAATAACTTACAATAATAATACTTATCTCGACGGTCCTGCTATAGCAAATGCATTCAATTCGTTCTTCAAAAGTGTTTTCTCTTCCCCCGCTCCTTTCTATCCGAACACAGAATTGCCTGTCCTATCAGGAAGTGATGTTAGGCACGTTCATTGCTTTAACGTTTCCAAGGAACAAGTTCTCACTGCCTTAAAACATGTTGATACCACGAAGGGACCTGGCAGCGATAACATTACCCCTCTATTTATATCTCGTTGTGCCGAATCTCTGGCCTATCCTTTGTTTATTTTGTTTAATCGCTCCCTTGATGATGGCCACTTCCCTAGTAAATGGAGTGAGGCTCATATAGTCCCTATTTTCAAAAAAGGTTCTCGTGTTAAAGCTGAAAATTACAGACCAATATCTATTCTAAACGTGTTTGCTAAAATCTTTGAAAAGTTTATTTATAATTTTATTTACCCTACAGTATATCATGGCATACCTGGCTCTCAGCACGGTTTCCTTAAGGGTAGATCAACTATAAGCAATTTAACACAATTTATACAAGAAACAGTTCAAAGCATGGACGGTGGCGGTCAGGTTGACGTGATCTACACAGATTTTGAAAAGGCATTTGACCGTGTGGATCACGTTATCCTGCTCCGCAAATTAGAAATGCTCGGAATTTGCGGAGATCTCTTACGTTGGATAGAATCCTATTTGAGAAATCGAAGTCAAGCTGTAGTTATAGGCGGATATCGCTCTGATTTTATAGAGGTTACCTCCGGAGTGCCGCAGGGGTCTCACTTAGGGCCCCTTCTCTACAATGCTTACCTCTACGATATCTTCACATGTTTCAAACACTCATCTTTTATGTTATACGCCGACGATAAAAAATTTTTTCTTAAAATTAATAATATTTATGACTGTTATAGTCTACAGAACGACTTGAGATGTCTAGCATCCTATTACGAACTCAATCGTATAACAATTAATGTTGCGAAATGTGAAGCTATAACTTTTACACGTAAACCGAAACCTATCGTATTCACATATAAAATTAACGGCACGAGTGTAAAAAAGGTAGAGGTTGTCAGAGATTTAGGCATTTTTCTTGATAATAAGCTAACATTTAGCTCGCATATTGATCATGTCACGAACAAAGCCTACAGGAATTTAGGCTTCGTACTACGCACTTGTCAACCTTTCAATAATTTAGTCTGTATTAATCTTCTGTATTATTCCTATGTTCGTAGTATTATAAAATATGGTAGCGTAATATGGTCTCCGCAATATCAAGTATACATAGATAAAGTTGAACGACTACAAAAGAAATATTTAAAATTCCTAGATTTCAAAATTAATAAGCGTCATGAAACATATAATGACAGATGTATTTATCACAAACTACTGCCTTTAAAAGATCGAAGAATAATGTTAGACCAAATGTTACTTTATGACATTATTCATGGTCATTTGGATAACTCATATTTACTTGAGCAAATTAGATTCTCTACGCCCTCTCGTCGCACCAGACAAACAAATTTATTTTCCAAGACTTTCGCACACACCAATTATGCACGCAACTCACCTATAAACAGGATTTGTTCTACACATAACCATATGTTCTCTGATTTAAACTCAGACATAGATCTTTTTAATAACAGCAAGCAAGTTTTTAGAAAAAGAGTTTTTAATAAACTGTTCACCAGATTCAAACTGACATCCTTACACACACACTAACTCAAACACACGCACACACACTCGTACATACACACATCGCAATTAGTACTTACCTTTTCTGTAAATTATTTTTATTACATTACCTTTTATGATAAGATCACTTTCTTAAAGCTACAAAACTTCCACTCCTAATATGTGTAATTACTTTAGGAAAACCTATAATTGGCTTAATTTAAGTTCATTATGTATTGTTTATTATTTTGTATCACCATAGCTGTTGGTTTTCTATAAATAAATAAATAAAATAAAATAAATGAGCACCAAGCGACAAATATTTAATGATGTCTCCGTGATTCACAGGGTAAAAACCGGCAGTGATCACCGAATGGTCAGAGGCACATTAAATATTAATGTCAAAATGGAAAGATCGCGTCTGATGAAGTCTACGATCCGACCTTGTAATGCACATATCCAAAACCCCGAGAACTTTCAACTCGAATTGGCAAACTGCTTCGAATTGCTAGACAGCAGCGCATCAGTGGACGAAATCAACAACAGGCTGGTAGAGACTGTCCATACGGTCGGGTCCAAGTATTTTAAGCCCCACCGTAAAAATAGACCTCAAAAACTATCCAACTACACCCGAAACCTCATGGCTGAGCGGCGTTCCATGACGCTCCAAACCTCCGATGATGCTAAGTCCTATAGGCAGCTCAATGGACAGATATTGAAGTCCTTGCGACAAGACTTACGGTCCTTCAATACAAGGCGTATTGAGGAGACCATAGCTCAGAACAAGGGCTCTAAAGTGTTCGCAAGAGACGCGTCTATTGGGCAAAGCCAGTTGACGAAGCTGAAGATGGAGGATGGAAACGTAACATCGAATAGGTCGGAGGTGCTCAGGGAGATAGAGAGGTTCTATGGGCAGTTGTATACCTCAGTAGCTGAACCTGTTGTTGACTTGGTAAAAGACCCAAGAGCCAAGCTAACCCGACACTACACTGAAGATATCCCGGACATCAGCCTGTACGAGATTAGGATGGCTCTCAAACAACTCAAAAATAACAAAGCGCCGGGCGAAGACGGAATTACCGTAGAGCTTCTGAAAGCGGGCGGAACGCCAGTACTTAAAGTCCTTCAGAGGCTGTTTAATTCCGTCTTGCTCGAAGAGAAAACGCCGGAAGCATGGAACAGGGGTGTGGTGGTACTGTTTTTCAAGAAAGGTGATAACACTTTACTGAAGAATTATAGGCCCATCACACTGCTGAGCCATGTTTATAAGTTGTTTTCGAGAGTCATTACGAATCGTCTCGACCGCAGGTTTGATGACTTCCAGCCTCCCGAACAAGCCGGTTTCCGGAAAGGCTTTAGTACCATAGACCACATACATACGCTGCGGCAGATTATACAGAAGACCGAGGAGTATAATCGGCCACTATGCTTGGCGTTTGTGGACTATGAGAAAGCCTTCGATTCGATCGAGACTTGGGCGGTTCTTAGATCTCTCCAGCGATGCCGCATTGACTATCGGTACATCGAAGTGTTGAAGTGCTTGTATAATAACGCCACCATGTCAGTCCGAGTACAGGGGCAGTGCACGAAGGCAATCCCCATAAAAAGAGGAGTAAGACAGGGAGACGTCATTTCTCCGAAACTGTTTACGGCCACCTTAGAGGACGCCTTCAAGCTCTTGGAATGGCAAGGACTTGGCATCAACATCAATGGCGAATACATCACTCACCTTCGATTTGCCGACGACATTGTGGTCGTGGCGGAGTCGCTGGAAGATCTAGGACGAATGCTCGATGACCTCAACAGAGTATCTCAACAAGTGGGTCTTAAAATGAACATGGACAAAACCAAAATAATGTCTAACGTCCATGTCGTACCCACCGCACTCACCGTTGGGAACTCTACTCTTGAAGTTGTCGACGAATACATTTACCTGGGACAGGTAGTCCGGTTAGGTAGGTCCAACTTTGAGAGAGAGGTCAATCGACGAATCCAACTCGGCTGGGCAGCGTTCGGGAAACTGCGCAATATCTTCTCATCCAAAATACCTCAGTGCCTTAAGACTAAAGTTTTTAGTCAATGTGTGTTACCAGTGATGATATATGGATCAGAGACGTGGTCTCTTACAATAGGTCTCATAAAAAAGCTCAGAGTTGCTCAGCGAGCGATGGAGAGAGCTATGCTCGGCGTTTCTCTACGCGATCGAATCAGGAATGAGGAGATTCGTAGAAGAACCAAGGTCACCGACATAGCCGTTAAGATTAGCAAGCTGAAGTGGCAATGGGCGGGCCACATAGCGCGTAGATCGGACGGGCGTTGGGGCAGAAAGATTCTAGAGTGGAGACCGCGTATTGGCAAGCGCAGCGTGGGGCGACCGCCTGCCAGATGGACCGACGATCTTGTGAAAATCGCAGGAAGTCGTTGGATGCAGGTGGCATCGGACCGGTTACGCTGGAAAGCGATTGGGGAGGCCTATGTTCAGCAGTGGACAAGTATAGGCTGAGATGATGATGATGACCTAAACTCTCTCACATCGAGCATTTACCCAGCATTAATATAGGCTGACACCTAACAGTGGGACAGTTCAGGCTAATTAATTATTGTGTGCATTGAAGAGTCCTTACACATATATTTTATTTGATTTTTCCTATTCGTACATAATGTATACATATTAATTTAATAGGTAGAAAATTTGCTCGGAATACACAGTATATATAAGGAATAACAAGCTACGGTTATTTTAGGATAATATTCAAATAACTCGAAAGAAAGAAAGAAAGAAAGAAAGAAAAAATATTTATTCAGCACAGCACACAAAAAATATATGAAAGGTAACAAAAGAAAATAAAAACGAAAAAAGACAAATAAACTGCTACTGCTTCTTGTGACGTTTGCCTCGGTGTGAGCTGTGCCGAAAGGCATTGGGCTCAGCATGTGTTGGAGGGGAACAAAGTCTCCCCCAACGCTGGTTTTCAGCCAAAGCCTCCTCAGCTACTATTTATTGTTTATAAATTTTACCCTTAATGCTGACGCAATCGCGTATACTGCGTATTACAAATACAGTAAATACCTAATTATGTTTTATAAATGTATAAATAAAGAGACATAAATATTGTATACATATATAATGAAAGAAAAAGTTATGATTTACTATGAAATAAAAAGCTTGTTTATATAGTCACAATATAATATATAGTACCTTGTGCTACCACAGGTGGCATGGGGTATAAATTTATTTAATTACTATTGCAAATGTTGCGTTGAGCGAGTGAGAATCGTTTCGATTGCGCGGAACCGGTTCTCCGCGCGGCATTCCGGCGCATCTTTGTTGATATCACTCCACTCACGGGCACGACGCGCTGTGCTGTTGCGTAACTACGTAATATAATATTAAGTACGTAACAATAAACCAGCAGATTACGTATTTGCAAATAAATAAGTAAATAAGTGACGAATACAGTCGTGTGTTAATACTATAAGTAATATAATAATTATAAGTTATGGGTGAAGTGCATATAATATAATACCATGACCACCATGACTCGATGCATCCGCGAAAAAGAAACTAAAGGAACCAGGAGGTAAGCACTACAGTCTAGTTATCTAAATCATCACGCCCGCTCTCTTGTGGGGATTAGTATCCCTCTCTCCACTATGATAATTTACTAAATAGTTTAGCTAAGAATTAATAGACATAAGAGGTCATTAAATTACATATTTTATAATTGTATTTTAAAATGATTTCATTTTCTCATTGGTCCCTACAGCTCCCCCTCTCAGTTGCAGTCCTGATATTGTATACAGTGCAAATATGAAGGGTGGATGAAGACTAAGAGTGAGTGGACCAGACCCTGAGGTAAGTCATTTTTTACTGTTTTTATTATATTATTATTATTATATTCTAGTAAATATTAGTTAAAATTATATAATTATTTATTTTTTAAAATTCCAGGTCCCCATTAATCAGGCGAGTTATTGAGTGAAGGTGTATATGCTACTTATCAGAAACAGTGGACAGGGACATTTAGCTAGCTATCTAATAGGGTATATATTATTTATTTATTTATTACAATTTGTGTTATATTATAGATATATCCAGATTAATATTATTGTATTCTCGCTGCACCTCGACCATGTGTTTCTTAAGTCTTATCTTAAATTTGTTTATAGATTCCAGGTTTCTGATTGGCGGCGGCAGATTATTCCAACACTTGGAGGCTGCGTACCTGAAACTACCCCGGAACGCGGCAGAACTGTACTGTTCGATGGCAAGTTGTTGTGAACACTGCCTGCGGGCGCAACTTCTTTTGGCTGCTACCCAAGTAAGCTTCTCGTACAAGTATTTTGGAGTTTTGTACTTAAGAACACCGAAAAGAAGACACGCCAAGTGTAGTTTGCGTCGGCAAAGATAAATATAACAAAGCAATCGACCTTGCCCATAAACATTTCTCCATCTTAACCTAAACAAAAGTTAAAATAATAATAAAACCGTCACGCCTATATACCCCAATCGAAGTAGCAGACGCGTAAAATGTACATCCATATATTGCTGATTATGTTAAGTCCTAATGTAATACCGGATCCTAATCCAGTCTCCGGACTGCGAGTTAGAATTATTAATAAAAAAAAATTAAGTAAACTCGTAGTGTGTAGTGGCATATCAACTAGCTAGGTTCCACTAGGTCAATATTTTCGTGCTAAGCCCTCAGCTTAGTGGAACCGGCTACCTTTGAGACGACTGACTTTTGACACATGCCCGATCTAGGAATCGGACGTAGGATTTTGTGGTCGCCAGATGAACTGCACGAAATTAGACTAGCGAGGCAATATCTAGCCATCTATGTCATCACGCCAGATCACTTGCAGGCACTTTATCGAAAAACAGTATTATCGTAAACATCCTCCAATAACTTTCAATATACTTCTTTCAGAGACCATATAAGTGAATAGACAATGTCCAACAAAATTTTCACCGCGCCATCTGTTGACAAATTCATTATCATCACGCCAGATGTCTTGCAAAAGCAAATAATGTTTAATGCTTTTTTACTAAAGAAGTAATTTTAATTTCTTTTTGTTTTAATGGATGTTTTGAGGCTGCGTGTCAGCGCCATATATGCATAAAACGATTTGTTAAGTGCCTATTCATAGACTTTTACTTTAAACTGGTATATGTTTAAGCAACGGAAAACAGACCAATTCCAAGAATTCAGTTTTAACTTCGCAAAATATTTCCACTTATACCTTCTTATTTACTTTTTGCTCCAACAAAATTGTCCGCTCATTTCTCGAGTTCGAGAAATCCAGTTATGAAACGGGCACTAATCGAACTGCATTTCAGCAATCTTTGGATTAAAAGGTGGAGTTTGACCCACATTGTTGACCCGTCCATTCAACCACTAGTAGGTAAAATTTTATAGAATAAACGAGAAATGTCTGTTTAAATGAAACTATTTCCACCGCAAGCAAACATTACGAAAAAATCGTATTTTTGTAGGAATCAATAAGCCGATATAATACCAGTGATAGCACCTTTTGATTTTAATAATGAAAATAAGGTTACTACACCTTCATACAAAAATAACATGTGATCAAAAGTATGACGGACGATTTAGCGCAGTGGTTAAGAGCTTGAGCTGCTCCGCCCACTGTGTCGAATAGTCGCGGGTTCGATTCCCGTACGGGACAAATCTTTGTGTGATCCACAATTATTTGTTCCGGTCTGGGTATTTGTTTGTGAATTTTCATGTTTGTAAACGCACCCACGACACAGGAATAAATCCTAGTGTGGGGCTACGTTTTAAAAAAAAAAAAAAAAAATGCCAGCTATTAAAGAATTTTGGATTAGACGAACAAACAAATTTAAAAAAGGTTTAAATCGTAAAAAGCTTCAACTGCTCTCTTGGTGTCGTGAAATCCTTAATAGCAGTCCGATAATGGCAAATATTATACACATAGGAAGACACCTATATCTGCCTGCTTCTTGGATTTGTCGAAGGCATTTGATCTTGTCAGTTATAAGTTATGGCATAAGCTCAAGTTCGAAACCGCAGTACCGCAGGAGGTAATTCATTTGTTTAGATATTGGCACAAAGGCTCACATTTGCGTATCGGTTGGATTGCGGGGTGTGGCAGGGGAGGTTTATATTGCTCCGCCTTTACATTAACATATACATCAGCGGGTTGATGCAAGAATTGAGCAATACCAATGTCGGATGTTCATGCGGCGGATTTATGAACTATGGACATATCAAAAATAAATGATTATTATTATCATGTATGCATTTCATCATCATCATCATCATCTCAGCCTATACTTGTCCACTGCTGAACATAAGCCTCCCCAATCGCTTTCCAGCGTAACCGGTCCGATGCCACCTGCATCCAACGACTTCCTGCGATTTTCACAAGATCGTCGGTCCATCTGGCAGGCGGTCGTCCCACGCTGCGCTTGCCAATACGTGGTCTCCACTCTAGAATCTTTCTGCCCCAACGCCCGTCCGATCTTCGCGCTATATGGCCCGCCCATTGCCACTTCAGCTTGCTAATCTTAACGGCTATGTCGGTGACCTTGGTTCTTCTACGAATCTCCTCATTCCTGATTCGATCACGTAGAGAAACGCCGAGCATAGCTCTCTCCATAGCTCGCTGAGCAACTCTGAGCTTTTTTATGAGACCTATTGTAAGAGACCACGTCTCTGATCCATATATCATCACTGGTAACACACATTGACTAAAAACTTTATTCTTAAGGCACTGAGGTATTTTGGATGAGAAGATGTTGCGCAGTTTCCCGAACGCTGCCCAGCCGAGTTGGATTCGTCGATTGACCTCTCTCTCAAAGTTGGACCTACCTAACCGGACTACCTGTCCCAGGTAAATGTATTCGTCGACAACTTCAAGAGTAGAGTTCCCAACGGTGAGTGCGGTGGGTACGACATGGACGTTAGACATTATTTTAGTTTTTTCCATGTTCATTTTAAGACCCACTTGTTGAGATACTCTGTTGAGGTCACCGAGCATTCGTCCTAGATCTTCCAGCGACTCCGCCACGACCACAATGTCGTCGGCAAATCGAAGGTGAGTGATGTATTCGCCATTGATGTTGATGCCAAGTCCTTGCCATTCCAAGAGCTTGAAGGCGTCCTCTAAGGTGGCCGTAAACAGTTTCGGAGAAATGACGTCTCCCTGCCTTACTCCTCTTTTTATGGGGATCGCCTTCGTGCACTGCCCCTGTACTCGGACTGACATGGTGGCGTTATTATACAAGCACTTCAACACTTCAATGTACCGATAGTCAATGCGGCATCGCTGGAGAGATCTAAGAACCGCCCAAGTCTCGATCGAATCGAAGGCTTTCTCATAGTCCACAAACGCCAAGCATAGTGGCCGATTATACTCCTCGGTCTTCTGTATAATCTGCCGCAGCGTATGTATGTGGTCTATGGTACTAAAGCCTTTCCGGAACCCGGCTTGTTCGGGAGGCTGGAAGTCATCAAGCCTGCGTTCGAGACGAATCGTGATGACTCTCGAAAACAACTTATAAACATGGCTCAGCAGTGTGATGGGCCTATAATTCTTCAGTAAATTGTTATCACCTCTCTTGAAAAAGAGTACCACCACACCCCTGTTCCACGCTTCCGGCGTTTTTCCTTCGAGCAAGACGGAATTAAACAGCCTCTGAAGGACTTTAAGTACCGGCGATCCGCCCGCTTTCAGAAGCTCTGCGGTAATTCCGTCTTCACCCGGCGCTTTGTTGTTTTTAAGTTGTTTGAGAGCCATCCTAATCTCGTACAGGCTGATGTCCGGGATATCTTCAGTGTAGTGTCAGGTTAGCTTGGCTCTTGGGTCTTTTACCAAGTCAACAACAGGTTCAGCTACTGAGGTATACAACTGCCCATAGAACCTCTCTATCTCCCTGAGCACCTCCGACCTATTCGACGTTACGTTTCCGTCCTCCGTCTTCAGCTTCGTCAACTGGCTTTGCCCAATAGACGCGTCTCTTGCAAACACTTTGGAGCCCTTGTTCTGCTCTATGGTCTCCTCAATACGTCTTGTATTGAAGGACCGTAAATCGTGTTACAAGGACTTCCATATCTGTCCATTGAGCTGCCTATAGGACTTAGCATCATCGGAGGTTTGGAGCGTCATGGTACGTCGCTCAGCCATAAGGTTTCGGGTGTAGTCAGATAGCTTTTGAGGCCTATTTTTACGGTGGGGCTTAAAATGCTTGGACCCGACCGTATGGATGCGATGTATGCATTTATTAAACAATATTTCTTATAAAATGTATTTTAAAATACAAAATCCAAATATTCTTATAAATTGCATAAAAAAATATGCTCTACACTGATAGCGAGGTCTACGACCCAAGCTACCGGTGGTCAGGGCTCTAAAGAGAGAAGGCTCCTTACAATGCGCGCCGTGTCCAATACTACCGCCTTCTGTACCCAACTGCCTAGCGAAAGCTTCTCGAGGTTTTTATCGAAGCTCTTATTATTATTAGTATTAATAACTTCTCTGCCGTTGTAATAAAAACTAACAGCGTCTGCAATATCATAATATGTGTATACATATTACATCTTTGCCATCGCGCCTCGAATATAGGCGCGATGTCGTTTATCCTTTTTATGTTCATATATACACTTCTCTTCCTTTATCCAATTTTCAATTAATATTTGTAATTACTAAAATGCGTCTCCAGATAATTACAGTCACTAAGATGAATGTGAAACAGCACCAAACAAATTAAAAATAACCGCCTCACCTCAACAGAAATAATTTGCGAGATAAAATGAGGCTTTGACAAATATACGGCAGGCTGTGTTCAATTTATCAGAGGGTCTGTAGTGGCATAAAACAGAATTACCTTAAGCAATCCGCTCGCACCCACGCCTTCCCTCGGCAATGTCCGTTAAGCTGTCTGTTTACCAGAGCGACGAAAAGGAGAAGATAAATATATTTTTTTCAAAAGTACAAGTCAATAATCATTTATTTGTTTTGGCCACTTACATAAGTTATTTTTTTTAAAAAGGTCACAAAATGGTTAGTTTGAAAATATATACGTTTTGGTTTCGTATGTGACGATTAAAATAAAAGACAAATACCACAATAAATTAATAATAAATAGAAAACAATAGTTCTTTTTAAAATAAATACGTAGCCTTACACTCGAAATTATTCCTGTTACGTGTGGATGCATTTATAAGCTTGAACTTCACATGCACAAAAACCCAGACCATATATTTGTGGGTAGAAACAAATATTTGTGGGTCACATAAAGATTTGTTTTGTGTGAGGATTGTATCCGCGACTATTCGATCCAGTGGACAGAGCAGCTAAAGCCTTTAACCACTGGATCAAGCCGTGAGAAAATATGCAAATTAATATATAAAGTAGACATCATTGAAGGCATGCCTGAACTAGGTTAAGACCTGCGCTTCTGGCGGAATCAATAAGTTTGATATTTGTAAAAATATATCTGCTTAGGCATCTTTATTTCCAGATTAATTCACGGTAAATGGGAATAACAAAGTATCCAAAAAGAAAATGTTAAATCAACATAGAATATAGTTAATATTAACCTATTCTCACGTGCCAGTTTTTATTGGAGATATAATAAGCTCTTTTTATAAAGTTTTCATGCAATTTAGTGTAATTATTGAAGTTTGAATCCAGTGATAGCTTTAAAAAAATGTTTTAATTGACGCCGTGGAGATATAAAGTTTTTGTTTCCTCACCCATCACTATAGTAATGGGTAAAAGCTTAACCTCGCTTTCAATAGCATTTTTAGTTCATCCACTGTGGCATCATCACGCTTCTTTCTCATTTAACCAAATTTTCTTCCAACTGAACCTTAGCGTGAAAAGGCATAGCATGACGGAGTTACACTCATATCCCTTACATTGCTTTTCCTCGCTTAAGTTAACTGCAACCTTTAGTACGGAAAGCGTGGCGACTATTTCGTCTGCTTGTGACTAGCTTGGCTGAAGATAATATGGTTATTATGTGGTATAGTTGTTTAACTTTCTTATGAAAAAAATGCACTATACACTCAATTGTAAGTAACATACCTACCGAGTATTTTCTGTTTTACCTTAGCCAGATCTAACATTTAGTGGGCCATCAATTTAATTCTGATTGGATACCAATTAGTAGATACAAGTATCTCCATAATTATAATGAAAATTTTGTTAGTATACAAGTTAAAGTCAGACAAGAATATTTTGGCCCGTCGACAAAATCAGAACTAGCGCTACCATCAAGTGAAATATAACTACTTGACAGTCGCAGAGTTGCCGTTTGCTATGAAATTTACACAAGTTCTTTTTTTAATTATTAACCGTGTGAACCGACCTGTTGAAATATCTCCTTGGAAGAAAGAAAATTTTACTAATGTTATATATCCACAAAGCCAGCCCAAAATCCAGCCACAAATCACGACTTTAAATATAATGTTACTAAGAGTCAGCTCATGGTCTTTGAGACCGACTCTAAGTGTCCTGTATCAGTTCCACCCATCAAACTGTATGGAGTTCTGTTGGTCAGGGTCAACATTTTTTAGTACCTTGGACATTTAATAACCGTGGGTCTCAAAGATGACGAAGATATTGAGAGGGAGCGGAGGGCGTTATCAGTCAGAGCTAATATGATAGACCGCAGGTTTGCACGTTGTTCCATACCAGTAAAAATAACACTTTTCAGAGCATTTTGTACATCCTTTTACACGTGCAGCCTGTGGGTGAATTACACTCAAAGAGCATATCGAGCCCTCCGAGTCCAATATAATAACGCTTTCAAAGCGCTGATGGGGTGGCCACGATATTGCAGTGCCTCGGGCATGTTTGCCAACGTGCGTGTCGACTGCTTTCATACAATTATGCGTAAGCAAGCCACGTCGCTAATCCGCAAACTTCGAGGCAGCTCCAACAGGTTGCTGGAAATGATAGCGGGCATATATGACTGCCCCTATGCTACACACTGTTGTTCATTACATGTTCGCCCGCAGTCGTGAATATTAAACTGTAAATACTAACACTAGCGTAAGAAAATTGTAATTACTAACAACTGGGCCTAGATGCCTTTAATAAAATTTATTATTATTATTATTATATATAAATGTTAACCCTAATTTCACACCAACGCCCCTCCGTCAATGTCGTCCACGGACCAAAAGATCCTAGTCGGACAATATATCTATCTACAAACGCATAAAGTATAACCGCGTATACTATGTCACAGAATTCCACTATTAATATTCGACACAAAAAATGCAATATGTTGGACCAAATTCATATAAGTTGACTTAATTAACTGTTTTTTGCAACAATGCACCAACACCATACCATATAAATAGCTTTTTTTAAAAAGGAAAACCGACTTTAAAAACCAAAAAATAATTATTTGATGTTGGTGCCGGTTAGTGCAGACAAGCAAATTACTTGACTTCAAATATCTAATACATTTTTCAAAGTCCAAGGTTAAATAACGACTTCATTAAAATGGAGTCACCTCGAAGCTATATTAAACTCAACGAAAAAAGAATCATCAACATCAGTTCATAAATAAAGACGTTATTAAAACAACACAGACGAATTGTAAAACTCCTCCTTTAATGAAGTCAATTAATATTATGATTAGTTCTATGGTAGGGAACATATAGGATTAACACAATAATTATCATAACTCCTTGGTGTCACTTCCAAGTCCAAAGTCCAATATCGATGAAATAAAATGGGACCATCTTGGAGCTATACTAAATCCAATGCAAAAAGAATTATTAAAATCGGTTCAGAATTGAAGGCAATATCTAACACATACAAAATCATCTGCACATACAGACGAACATAGAACCTTTTCCTTTTTGAAGTCGGTTAAAAATTGCAGTATGTTGGATCAAAATCAGATAAATTGACTAATTTAGTGTTTATTGCAACAATACACCAACGCCATAGCACGGAATGATTACAACTAGCAGAAATAATATTTTCGTAGAATAACGTCTCCCTAGTACCCGCTCATATGCCATAGAGAATTCAAGCTGTATTACTATTTCTGCTCAATAAATTTTGTTGAATACTTTGTATTACTTGTTTCAACCTATATATACTGTTATGTCTATCTACATGTAAAATTTTCGACAAAATCCGTTCAATAGCTAAATGATGTCCATTCTAAAACCTTTAAAATAGTTGTACCAAATCATTTTTTATACTATATTTAATGAACAGATACAGATTCTTTACAGTTCTTAATAGTATACATGAAAGACATATCATGCCGTGATCAAAGCCATTTTCTAGTAGGCAGGTTTCAACTGTGCCATTTACGAAATACAGTTTTATTTTGTATATTCCTCTTTTGTGGAACAAGTCAAATAAGCTTGATTTTCTGAGGGTGGCCTAACGTTGTGGAAACCTTGTAAATAAAGCCGTGTGTACATTATTCGTGTTTCAATAAAAAGATTCTATGTGTTCAAAGGCGGGCGACAAATACAGGCCATGACAATTCTAGGAAGTCCGATGGAGTGTTGTGTGAGGCACAGGGAGGTTTCAGGTCTGGAAGAGGATGTTCGGATCAAGTTTTCTCTCTGCGCAACATTGTAGAAAAGCATCTGGCAGTAGGCCGAAAGGTTTTTCTGCGGTTTTGTGGACCTGGAGAAGGCGTTTGATAGAGTCGTGCGAAAGAGACTTTGGGACATTTTGCCAGAGTATGGTATAAACGGCACCCTGTTGCGAGCCGTCCAGTCCACCTACGTGGACAGCAAGGCATGCGTACGGGTGGGTGGTAACATGTCACCTTGGTTTGACGTTAAAATCGGCGTCAAGCAGGGTTGCGTGTTGTCCGCTAGACTGTTTATAGTGTATCTGGATAAAAGTCTTCAAAGACTGTATGCGATGACTGAAGGGGTAAAAATGGGTGATCTAGTGATAAACCACCTATTGTATGCAGATGACGCGGTTTTGATAGCGCCAACAGCCACTGATCTGCAAACACTAGTCACAGTTATGAGAGACGACTGCATGAACAATGGCTTACATTTGAATGTGAAGAAAACCAAAATTATGGTTTTTGAACGGGAAGAAACCAGAACGAATGCAAGGATTGTGGTTGGTAACGATGTGCTGGAGCAAGTGAATGAGTTTGTATATCTTGGATGCGCCTTCAGTAAGGATGGGAAATACACCGCTGATATAGAGAGAAGAGTGAATGCAGGTAATAGAGTGAATGGTGAGATGGGAAGACTACTTGGGAGCCGGCACTTAAGCCAAAAGGCGCAGCTGGCCATGCATAACGGAGTGCTTGTCCCAACGCTGTTATATGGCAGTGAGAGTTGGGTATGTAAGAAGGAGAACGAAAGCAGGATAAATGCGGTCGGAATGCGATCTCTGCGGAAGATGTGCGGAGTCACGCTGACCGACCGTATTCGCAACAGCGTAGTAAGAAAGCGAGTAGGTATGAAAGAGAGTATCGGTGTAAAGATAAGAAAGGGTATGCTCCGTTGGTTCGGGCGTATAGAAAGGATGCCAGAAGAAAGAATGACAAAACAGATATACAATGCGAAAGTGGAAGGATGTAGGTGCCGGGGAAGACCTAGACTATCTTACCATGACCAAATAGACCGTGTCTTAGCTGAAGGGCAAGTCAAGAGTCTCCGTAACCGGCGAGTGTGTATGAGACGAACTATGAGAGTGGAGGAAGCCAGAGAGGTATGTAAGGAAAGAACCTGTTGGAACTCTGTACTCTCTGCCTACCCCGCGAGGGAGCTGGCGTGATGATATAGATAGACAATTCTAGGAACGCAAAAAGAAATTTCCTTTTGAGACAGAATAGTTCTTAAATTCTTGACTTATGTAGCATTTGAAGTATAATGTACTTTTAAAAGATTTAGTATTAATAATAGAAAGATAATTTCATTTTTAATAAAACTTGCATCTTCAAGTTTAGTTGACTGAACTTGATTTAGTTAATAGTTCATTTTATTCTTTTGCTTTTGTATGACTTTACTGTTCCCCATTAGCGTCAATGTTGGTGTGAACGCTTGCGTCACATTTGATTTGAAAAGAGTCTATTAAAATAAAAAATTACCGCGTCTCGATTACGCTTTAAATATTGGCTTCACCTGCGCAATGTGTATTTTAGCGTGTTAATACACTCGGCATTACGACACTCATGGGGCAGGAACATAATAGTTAGTTGTACTATGTAGTACTGAACTGGTCTATGTTGGCATTTAGTTTTATTGATTATCTATCTATCTATAGATAGATAATCATTGATTATTGGCTGTTTATGACTTTTGTACAATAAATAAATTAATAAACATTCCATTGAAATTCAAAGAAAAAGACGTAATAAAAAGAGTGTGACTGCCATATTTCCTGGTCTTATGTACGTTTAGATTCGATTTCTAGGCCAAATGTTATTGATATTTTTTATAAACTAAAAAATAACAACTGTAGTAGCAGTTAGGGGTGCAGGGTATACATGACGTAATTGTGGGGGTATGGAATTGTGCCTAATGCTATTAGGCTCGCGCCTTATCTTCTTCTTCTTAGCGTTTCGACGGCAAACATACTATAGTTATACAGAAGAAACACAGAATGCGTCTACATTGACTGCATTGACGGAAGTCCTACTGCGTACAGATGTAAGAGCATGCGGATTACGATATATAAGGTGAGTTATTGTTTGGATTAAACCGCACAAGCACCTCAAATTGGTGCTGTCTGTAAATCATCACCAGAGCATGTTTTCCTTGCTCCGGCCGACCAGAGCCCGAAGTCTATTTAAAGAAAAAGTTCTACTTAATTCCATGGTAATTCATGTCCAAGTGGGACTCTCAGCAGATAGAACAAAAGGATTTAGTAGGGATACTTCTTACTTCCAAAGATTGCACCTCAATTTTGTTGGCTCTTAGGATAATGGTTCCACGCACTTAATAAATCTCTTAAGGCTTTTCAGCCTTTGCTGCACTTTATCGTAACTATGCGTGGGGTGCTGTGGGTCATTATACATTTCAGCTCACTCTACAGAGCTCTGCAAACAACTGGAGGTGCTTTGACAGCGCGTGCGTACAGCAGTTATACTGGAGTCGGTTTTAGACAGCCCGTAATAATCTGGCAAGTTTCATTCACTGCTGTATCCACTAGCCTTGCGTGGACGGAACGACTTCATACAAGCCACGCATATTCGCACGCAGAGAATGCTAGAGCCAGGCTAGATGTCCACTTGCACCGAGGCTCCCCACTTGGTTTTTGTAAGGCGCTGGAGTAGGTTACTGCGAGTGTGCATCTTTTTTTTACAATAATACTTAATATCTCCGATGAAATATGGGTGCATACAGTATACCTGTGGCGCTCCTCCGCTTTTATACGATTACTTGTTGATAGGATGTAACTTTGCTAAACGAATCTTCGACTCCTAAAAGCCCTAGTCAAGTTGCAAGTATTTTGTTTATATTCTATTTACGCAATCAGTAGTGACTTATTCTGACATAGTATTAATAATGACTTTTGGCTGTCAAATATCATTTACATTTTTCCTTAGTATCGATACACAAGGTCGTATTTGGGACAAAGTTGAGCTGTCCAAAACCATTTTACTTACATTCAAAACGCTTTCCAAATACAAAAAAAAAACTAGTAGTAACATTTCGCCAAACACTCCAGCTGAACTCCCAAAAACGAATAAACAAAAAACAACCGCTAATGTGTACCCTACTCAGCTCGGACCAAAACTCGTTAGGGATCACTTTAGATAGCCCCGGCGATTACCAGACGATTCAAGTAGTTCCAGCCTCCCTAGCCGCACATTCGTAAATAAAAAATAGACGCCTTAATACGACCGCTTCAAACTTTGCTCCGTTTTAGCCTGGCCACTTGGTGTGTTTGGAAGAAACATTTGTAGGGCCATCAATAAAGATTAGGTAGCATTTATTAAATTACGTCTGTCGTGTTTGTTTCAGTTTTTCTTAGTATTAAATTCGGATATCTGGGACACTCTTCTATAAATCTGCATTGAGTCTGCGTGGTGGAGGATGACCTAATCACTCTTACTTCTGTAAGATAATATAGGCTGATATTATTATCTGGAAAATTTGTGCCACTCGACAGACATCACCTGCTGTTAGTATTGATGAGAAAAGTTCAAAGCCAAAAACGCTTTGAATGATGGAAGAAATCATGGCTGTGGATATTATATTGTATATTAGGGCGTGGACCGGGATCGGGATAGGATAAAAACAGATCTTCAACACCACCGTAATAAAGAGGTACATCAAGAAAAGGTATTTAGTACTGGCGAGCGTGTCTGAACACGCTCGCCGATTACGGATACGGTTCGTTTTGTTTGAAGGTTAGTTTGTCTCAGGACAAACTATGAGAGTGGAGGAAGTCAGAGAGGTCTGTAAGGAAAGATCCCCACAAGGGATCCATCGTGATGATATAGATAAATAGATAAGAAATCAGTATAATAATTCATAACGTATCCTATATTCAGTACGTAACGTATACCTTAAATGGCTTTTACTACAAACTAAATACCTTTTCTGTAAATAGAATATAAACAAAATACTTGCAACTTGACTAGGGCTTTTAGGAGTCGAAGATTCGTTTAGCAAAGTTACATCCTATCAACAAGTAATCGTATAACAGCGGAGGAGCGCCACAGTATACTATATACACCCATATTTCACCGGAGATATTAAGTATTATTGTAAAAAAAAGTGCACACCCGCAGTAACCTACTCCAGCGCCTTACAAAAACCAAGTGGGGAGCCTCGGTGCAAGTGGACATCTGGCCTGGCTCTAGCATTCTCTGCGTGCGAATATGCGTGGCTTGTATGAAGTCGTTTCGTCCACGCAAGGCTAGTGGATATAGCAGTGAATGAAACTTGCCGGATTATCTCTTGACTTGCTTTTGGGATAAGACACGGTCTATTTGGTCATGGTAAGATAGTTTAGGTCTTCCCTGGTATCCTTCTACTTTCGCATTCTATATCTGTTTTCTCATTCTTTCCGACATTCTTTCTATTTATTGATTTGTTATTATTTGTTTTATTTACTGCTATGTTGTCTATATAGAATGAACGCCACTGGCTGATCTACGTCAATCTATCTTGTAGGTCTATATAATATTAGTAAGATAGATAGACATCTGTCTTCTAAGGTAGTCCTCTTAAGATACGGTTTACTACCGAACCAGTTGTCTTGCGGCTAATATGCTTTGTACCCGCAACCCGGATACTAAAATCTTCCTTGGTAACTGTAGAAATGCCTTTACGAATTTTCTTGGGATATAAGACTTGCTCACATGAAAACAAAATTTACTTGAAAGGTCAGGAAAGGTTTTGTGTCCAAAAGGGAATACGTTATACATAATGTAGGGTATGGCAGTAATCCGTTTTCGTATTTTTAGATTGAAATAATGATTTTCAAGGAAATAGGTTTCTTTGGACATATGGTTAGTGGAAATGGGGCTTAATATTTTTTTAACTTTCCATAAATTATCTTGTAGCGAATAATGCGCGTAGCGATCGCGAGGTCCTGGGATCGAATTCTAGGTCGGACAAAAAAAATATTTTCTGTTAAAAGAGTCAATAGGCTCGGCCCTATTACATGGGACCTATCGTCGGCGAAAAGTGGGGTGCACATCTCTGCCACCCCGCTTGGGGAATATAGGCGTGATGTTGTTTATTTTATTTACTTATTTCATGGCTGCGCTGCTGTTTCTCTTCCATTTTACTCAAAACTCGATGAACCTCCACGGCCGCCATGCCATCACGGCCGCAACCTTCTGTAATAATTATTCGGTTAAGTTAAACAGTTTTTTGCACTTTTTGACGCTTCCGTGTAGCTCCTGAAAGCCCCGAATTAATAGAATAGTCTCTATCCTTTCAAGATCGTGTTATACAACTTGTGTTTATGGCGACATTTTGTACTTAACCAAAATCTAAAAAAATATGTTGTAAACTATTTCACTTCACACGCACATCCGATGACATTATAACTGAGTTGTTGCTTTTATTTACTTTGAAGTCTTATGAACGCTGGTTAGGTTGTAAGGAAAGAACCTGTTGGAACTCATTACTCTCTGCCTACCAGGCAACGGATCTGGCATGATGATATAGACATATAGTTTTGGCATATAAACCGAAAAGATAATAATACCAGAGCAGGCCAATTTTTTTGGTAGAGTTTGTTTAGTGAAATTGTGGTTAAAATACATTCGCAGTACTAAGGGAGAAATCGAGCAAAAGCCACCAAAATCCATATATCCACTGAATCGCAAGACCCAAAATAATCGCGTATTCAGAAGAAATCAAGTGAGCTGAGGGCTTAGCACGAATAGATAGAAGTTTCTGTAACCATATCAAGAGAACGTGTTGCCACGTTCATGTTTATTTAGTAAATGTGTTGTGTGAAAAGGATGGTAAATCAACTCGATTGGGATACGCTGAAGTCAACCTGTTCGTACTAAAGAAGCGAGAAGGGCCATCGGAACACGATCTACATAACAAACATGAGGTAATGACGATCGAGATCTTACACTGAATGTAAGCGGGTGAAAGAATTCAATTTCTATCCTTTTGTGATGTTTCTATACCTTTCTATATTAAAATATGTATGTATTATTTGACCGACCGCATTAGCAACAGCATAGTAAGACAGCGAGTAGGTATGAAAGATAGTATCGGTGTAAAGATGAGAAAGGGCATGCTCCGTTGGTTCGGGCATATAGAAAGAATGCCAGAGGAAAGAATGACAAAACAGATATACAATGTGAAAGTGGAAGGATGCAGGTACCGGGGAAGACCTAGACTATCTTACCACGACCAAATAAACCGAGTCTTATCTGATGGAAAAGTCAAGAGTCTCCGTAACCGGCGAGCGTGTATGAGACGAACTATGAGAGTCGAGGAAGCCAGAGAGGTATGTAAGGAAAGAACCTGTTGGAACTATGTACTCTCTGCCTACCCCGCAAAGGATCTGGCGTGAGGTTATAGATAGATAGATATATATTATTTGAATCTCTTTTCTATTTTGGGCCTAAAGACAGATAATAATAATAATAAACACACCGTCATACCTATTTTTCCCAAGCGGGGGTGGCAGTGGTCTACTGTATACATCCACTTTCCGTATAATAAAACTGTACGAATTCACCACAAACTAATTTTATAGCATTTTCCAGAACTTCACAAGAATTACTTGTTGTCTATCCGCGCCGAGGAGTCACATCAAAGTGTTGTCTTTTCGACTGATTGTATCCTCACTCGTAGTTGACAGGCTAAATCATACAGTGTTGTCAGCGTGGATGAACTCACTAGGAATTATTCGAGTCTTGGATGCGTTTAGAAATACAAAATTCACATACAAAATACCCAAACCGAAACATATATTTATAGGTCACACAAAAATTTATCCCGTGCGAGGAACAAATCTGCCACTACCGAATACAGTGGGCAGGGCGACTTAAGCTCTTCACCAAGGGACCAAGCCATTCGTCAAATTTAGGAAATAAATTATTACTAAATATAGTAATACGTAACAAACTAAAACCGAACAATAGCTACTTTCTTCCTGTGGTCTCTGGCGCTTGTCTTGTAACATTTTTACGATTTATATTTTCTTACAAGTATTTTTTTTAACTTGCAATGTTCGTATGTCTTTCCGGTTCAAATTTTATGATCCATTTTTCAAACATTTGTGGGTTTGAGCTGAAATTTTCATATGTATGTAAGTCCGATGACAATGCAATAATATGGTACCATGAAGGTGGCCATAGGAACATGTGAACTATACAATGTATCCCTTTCGTGTTTAGGCTCGTTAGATTGGAATTGAGAAGTACTATACAATCCTATAGTGTTGAGGGTCTGATGATGAAGCCGAAAGGTGGCCAATGGAACCAAACAAGTACTCAATATAGCCCGTCGGGTTTGGGCTCGTTGGATTGGTCTTGGCTAGTATTTTACACCTGGATGGTGTCCAGCATCTGATGATGGAACCGGTGGATGGCCAACAGATCCGCCCAACTAATTAACATAACTCCACCATGTTTGGTCAACATGTTTGGTCTTGTTATACTTTGAATTAAACACTTTAATTAATTAATAAAGGTTTATTGTAAGAGGAAAATGTTTACATTTAGCCTTGACAGTTCCCAAGGAGTTGCCATATCGAAGATAAAATATTACGGGGTACGACACTTTTCCCGCCTTAAAAAAATAATAATATGAGAACATGAACTAAATAAAAATACTTAAGACTAAAATTACGTTTTCTAATTAATTAGTTATATCATTAAGTTTAACCGCCTTAAGAGATATTTAAATACTATGTAGTTGATTTACATGTATTTTCCAAATAAAACCTTCTACTTCCACTAGATAAGTACAGCCTGGGACTAATTCACTGACTATTTTGCCCCTAGACCACCGTCTTTTCCCAAGTCTAAAATCTAAAGCCATGACCTCCATTCCTTCCATCAAATTAGTTTGTATTACCTTTAGAATATATTAACTGCCTTTTTTGTGACTCAACTAATGTTTGATATATAGGTGCTGGTCTTAACAAAGATAACCTATTTCTTAACTCTCTACCCATCATCAAACTAGCTGGGGATACCCCTGTGCTCTTGTGGGCTGTTGTTCTGTAATAAAATAAATATATACTTAGAGCATAAGTAAGTGATTGACCACTTTCTACGATCTTCGTTAAATGTGATTTGAAAGTTTCAACAAATCGTTCAGCCGCACCATTGGTCGCAGGGTAGTGGGGTGGAGTAAAACTTTGTATTACTCCAGTTATCTGACAAAAAAAATTAAATTCATTACTGGTAAATGATGTACCATTGTCAGTGACCAAATGCACTGGGAAACCGTATCGAATATATATTTCTTTAAATTTAGTAATGGTTAGACCAGAACCTATATTAGCCATTTGGAATGCCTCTGGCCACTTTGAGTAGCTATCAACAATAATCAAAAACATTTTTCCCTGGGGCCCAAAAAATCTGCATGAATTCGCTACCAGGGTCCAGGTGGTATGGGCCAGCACTTTGGAACAGCTCTAGAAGGATTGTGGCGGTTTTGTAGACATGATTCACAACTTTTAGAAATATTTTCAATATTTGTCTTGTCTTTGTCCTTTTTTAAAAACGAAGCCCCACACTAGGATTTATTCCTGTGGCGTGGGTGCGTTTACAAACATGAAAATTCACACACAAATACCCAGACCAGAACAAATAATTGTGGATCACGCAAAGATTTGTCCCGTGCGAACCGAACCCGCGACTATTAAACACAGTGGGCGGAGCGGCTTAAGCTCTTAACCACTGCGCTAACTCGTCCTTATCTAAAATATCTTAAATATCTTCGTTTGGTCTCATTTGATTTGTCTTGACGAGTTCTGTAGACTCGGATCATGTCCAGGTTCTGATGATTGAACCGGAAGGTGGTCAACGGAACTACCCAACTATTCCAATAATCCCGCCGTGCTTAGACTCAATGGATTTGTCTTGACAAGTTCTGTAAACACGAATGATATCCAGGGTCTGATGATGGAATCAGAAGGTGGCCAACGGAACTACCCAATAACTCAACATAGCCCTGACGTATTGGGAATCGTTACATTTATCCTTACAAGTACCATAGTACTTGTCGGTCTCCGTTGTGGTTTTGCTATATAAGGTTGTTTTTAAAAAGATATTTTTAAATCAAAATTATTATTGTCACTTCGCTCTGTCCGTTTTATTTAAGCATTCCCAGTATAGCCTTGGTAAAATTAGAATATAACAAGTTGTAGGTAAAAGTAAGATTAAAACATGACATTAAACTCCGCTTACTAAAACACCGTCACGCCTATATTCCCCAAGCAGGGGAAGCCAGAGGTGTTCTGTGAACACCCATTTTTCGTTGACGATGTTAGGTCCCATGTAATAGGGAGCGAGCCTATTGCCATACACCGGGCACAATTCCAGACTCCGGACTGATATTGGGAATTTTTCGACGGAAAAACTACATTTGTCCACCCCAGGACCTCGTGATCACAATTCGCCCATTTGCACTATTCGCCACTAAACCAACTAGGCAGTCACTAAAACATTTTAATAGAAATAAAACAAGGCGTATGTACTCATAAAAGATTCCATTATATGAAACTGTTTGTACTGTTGATTAAGTAAATAACTGTTATTGAAACTGTTTTTCAGTAAGGCAACAAAAGAGACGTAAATTTTCAAAAGAAAATGCCTTTCTTAGTTAAAAGGCGCCCCCGGCAGTATTTTTCTTAGGAGTCAACACAATGGCTATTTGATCCACATTTTTTCACTGAGGTGTAACAAAATGGGAACAATAATGATTTATACCTCTTCTTATAAAAACATATTTAAATAACAATTTAGTTTGTAGTAAATATTCACTATGCCTCATTGTGTTTGCATTAGCTTTTAGCAAATACAATATGTCTGTTGCTTCTGTTGAAAAATTTAAAAGGTCTGTTGCTACTATTGAAAAATTAAAAAGGCAAGAATGACGAAACACATTTACTTAGCTACGACTTTTTATACGTTACAGTCTCTGTTGCCTTGACAATGCCGAAAAAAAAAGAAACTGGAATGAGAAAATTAATTTCATCATTATAAGTATCAGTTTCTTTTTGTGTTCTTTATAAGTAAATATGTCTAAAGCTCCTCTTTACATAAAAATGTTTACGACCGCAGCATCTGTGACCTGAAAAGGCTCCCGCACAATGGTTTCTTTACTCTGACATTAAATTTTAATCGTAGGTCGCGTTATTAAAAGTACATTGCTATACGATGATGATCACAGCGGAAAAAGTATGTATATAGTGTCACATTCCATCAAACAAGCGAAGAAATTCCGGTTGCACATTCATGATCAGCTGCATGACATATGCTTCTTCCAAACATCGTCTTAACAACAGGTTTTGTACTATAGGCGTCCAGATTTTACCTGGAACCTTCCGTTCCTTCCCAGAATACGTTATTGTGGGCAAGATTTCGGACACTTTTTGTATTAAACTATTAAAGCCTGAGGAGCTGAGTCAGAAAAACTTAGTAGTGGATTATATCTAAAACAATCATCGTCATCATCATCCGCTTTCTATAACGCACTGCAGGGCATAAGCGTCCTCCCTTTTGTGCCACTCTTCGAGGTCCTGTGCCAATCTACTGCAAGTTCTTCCTCCAACTCTCAATATGTCATCTACCCACCGAATCATTGGTCTGCCCATTCGTCATTTGTCCGTTCTAGGGCACTATTCTGTCAATATCATATTCCACTTTTTGACATTTCTTTAGCACCATACCCTAGCCATTGCCACTTCAATGAGGAGATGCGTGTGACAATATCTTGAACTATTTCCGTGACACAAAATAAAAAGTAATAATATATAGAGATAGCAAGTAAAAAAAGACAATAATGTGTAAGAGACTGCTACCTTTGGTGTAGCGCTGGATACTCCTTGACAGGCGTAGCTGAATATATCCCAGAGTACGGACGCAGAGTTCGGCCATCTTTGTTACAATGTAGTTGGACATGACATACAAGGCAGTTGAACAGGATTGGAGCTTAACACTACAACTTAAACTTTGTGCATAATAATGATTGGATTGAACTCACCGAATTATGAAAATAGGTGTCTAAACAGTTCAATAAATCAAACTTTATTAGATTCGACACATTCTAGGCTACCACTCTCAATGATTTCTGAAAGTGGGTAGTAAAATGTCAATATCAAAATAATTTTATATTATAATGTAATTTTGTTATTAACGTTCACGTTCTCGTAAGTTGAAATTGAGATTTTATCTTTTTAAGAGATAAGCTGTGCACATTTTTTGACGTGGCACATTTATATAATTACACCGAAACATATGGTCGATGGACGAGGTCAGAAAAATGGACTGTAACAACAAGTTCTATATCGTCTTAACTTAATAATTACAAAACTAGAGTCGTGGAAACATGAATATAATGTAATATTCAGTTTATATGTTATGGCCATTTGTTTGCGTTGAAGCCAGGTGTGGCGAGATAGGGGGACTACGTAGAATAACCGAAACAGGCGCTCTCACTCCTTTTTATCTATCTTTAACACTAAAAGAGACTCGTTGATATCAAAACTCACAGCCGAGTACCCTGACACAACTACTCTTGTTCGGTATCGGGTGAAAGCACTTCATGGTGGTATAGAGCTACTTATTTCACTAACCATTTAATCGCCTTTCCATTTTCTAAGCTCTCAAACTCTAAGCTGCGAGTCTGGAACATCATGAGGGTGTAAAACCCTTCACGCTCGTTAGTACTCAAACACGGAGATACAGAGATACGAGATACGGCTTTTAGTAAACTCCTTTGACAAGACTTGTACTCCGATATCGTTGAGCATACTCTGTCGATAAACATTAATGCTCAATTTATGTCGGTCCATATATTGAAATAGAAAATATTAGTATAAGCTCCAGTGTTATAAGATCGGGAATGAAGTGAGAATATAATTTACCCAATACAATCTGGACTAAATTCGGGTTGTAAGACTAAATCTAATAACAAATACCGTTAATAGCGGGGTTTCAAGTAATTTAGCATTTTGAAGCCTGGTTGAAAAGGGATAGTTTTGGCATGAAGGTATCTATATAATCTTTAACCCTAGTTAATTAGGCCACTGCTAAGTTCTAGAAAGGTTGATGTGAGACAAAAGTATGTAAAAGTTTCATTGAAAGAGCTTGTAGTAGAATAACTCCACTCATACTTACTGTGAATGCCGTAACCGGCGTCTAAAAGAACTCAAATAGTGATAGTTTAGTGGTAAAACGCTTGCCATGTATTCAAAAAGTCAGGCCTAAATTTTTTGTACACACATCTGGCTTCCTCAAAACTTACGTGCAATTGTTATTTGCTAAAGCAAAATCATTTAGTGGCGTGCAACTGAAACAGCCTATGTCCAGCAGTGGACTGCTTTAGCCTGAAAATGACGATTTTAAGGTGCTTTTACCGGTGTTTGCTGTCTGTCATGACTTTTGGCACTGAGACATACGTCAGTGCCAAAAGTGTCACTGGGCTGTCACCGATTGGCTTCAATAAAAAGGCTTAAAGTCACCCGCCCGCTGAGTTTGTCGCCGGACCTTGTCAGTGAGAGATTGCGTTTCGATCCGGTGGTAGTTGTTAAAAAAATGTAATACATTTTGACGTTTGTAAGCGCTCTTGTTGTCCTATAAAATAAAATATTTTGACTTAGACTTTATCAAATAACGTACTCCACAAATTCTGCGACAACAAAAGCGACAAGTTACGATATCCCGCAAACCTTATTTTGGCAGAATTTTATACAACCCATTTTACTCGCTGATAATGTAGACTTCTATAAGTGAAAAAATTTTTAAAATCGGTTCATTTGTTTTTAAGTTTATCCATTACAAATAAACATATGTCATATCTTATTCTTTGAAAATCACAGTAAATGTAATGTCAAGTCTGTTATTTTCATTTCAGTAACCTTTTAATAGTGTCTATAGACATACTCTATGCCTTTAATAATTGCTTGAGTGTGTTAAGTTGTGAAGCGATGACGGATGACAGCTGTTAGATGACTATTCACCGATTACAGATAGTCGATGTAAGATGGCGGACGGCACTGCGTTATTATTCGATTGGCAACGAAGAAAGCGGTCGGACGTGTCGCGGAGCAGCTAACCTCACTGCATTCCATTTGACAATATTAATATCTGACTTTTGTGCGCTTTACCGGATATTTTGCTACCAAAGTTTGGATATCAAGGAAGTTCAGTGTACCGGACAAGACCTTAGTCTTATTTAAAGATTTATTTTCAGTTCGGCCTCCATGCAGTGATTTGTCAAATCCACCTTTTACCGTTACCAGCCCTGACACGGCCATGAAAAATTTTATCTTTATAATATTAGGTAAGACGTAGGCCTACATTAGGAATTATTCCTGTATTGTGGGTGCGTATACAAACATAAAAATTACATTCACAAACCCACAAATACTTGTTTTAGTCTGGGTGACCGAAACAAATTTTTGTCACATAAAAATTGGTCTCGTGCGCAATTAAACCCACGACTACTCTATCGAGCGGTAGAAACGGCTTAAGATGTTAACCACGGAACCAAGCTGTCCGTAAATTAATTACGTAACGTGGCTTGTTACAATAACTTCGTGAAATGATCGCTTAAGGTACAGCCAAACCAACGCGTTCAGCCGCGTCCGCGGTGGCGTCCCCGGCTGCGATCAGTATCTCCCTATACTTGCGCGTGCAGGACGCAGGACGCGTTGGTGTGAACATTCCGTACAAATATTACAGCAGGAGCTGATCGCCACCGTGCACGCCATCGCGGACGCGGCTGGACGCGTTGGTTTGGCCGTACCTTTAGTAGTAATTCGGTGTCATATAGAATATCATTACAGAATCATTTCACGAAGTCATCGTAACGCGCTTCGTTACGTGTTTCATTGGTTATAGTGAATATGGGTAATAGTATAAATCATTATTGTTTCCATTTTGTTACACCTCTGTGAAAAAATATAAATGAAAATGGCAGTTGTGTTGACTCCTACGCAGTACTTTTTTGGCGGCACCAGCACTTGAAAAATGAAATTCTTCCTAGTGAAATCGGTCCCGCGCAAAACTATGAATCATTACACGGCTGAGTGCCTACCGTCCAAATTTTTCAAAAGCTTCAGGTCACACAAAAAGCCCTTAGGATCCAGAATACCCAGTGCTCCTGTTAATGCGGGTGTTTATAGATGCGTCTTGTCATCACTACATCACACCTGAAAGCGTTGAGTGTAAGTGAGTGAGTTAGTAATTCGTATGACCTGAGACCTTATTCATTATAACCAATTAAACACAAATATAAAGGTTTAAATGCAACAGAACTGCATTTTTCTGTTGTTTTTTCACCTTAATCATAGTTTTTCCTACAAAGTATGTAAAGACCTGTGACAGTATGATATGGTTATGTTAGGTAGAAATACGGCAGAATTGTTTTCAATATTTCTTTGGAGTTATTAGTATGCAAAAGATTAAGCATATTGGAGAAATAACTTTAAATTAAAAATACCTTTTTAAAAACAAGCTTGTATAGCAAAACCACAAGGAAGATGTCTTGTTTAGTTGAAGAGTTCCTATGGCCTCCTTCTGGGTCCATCATCAGACAAATCAAACAATCCCAAACATGGCGCGGTTATATTGAGTAGTTGGATGGTTCTATTTGCGACCTTTCGGCTTCACTATCAGACCCTGAACACTATCTGGTTGTGTAGTACTTGTCAATCTAACAATCCTAAACACAAGGGGTTACGTTACTTCACGCGTTCCTACAGCCACCTCCTGACTCCATCATTAAACCAGCGCCATAGTACCCTATTATTGTTAACGACTTTATATACGTATGTTTAATTTGAGCTCAATCGGATACCCTATATAATCGCAAGTGCTTCAAAAATGGATCACAAGTTTTGAACCGGAAAGTCAGACAGACATACGATCATAATAAAATATACATAAGAACATTGTAATTTTTTTCCCGTGCTGAAAGCTGAAATTGTTCACCGTCCGAACTAACTAAAAGCTTCAGGTTACATAAAAAGTCTTCAGGCTCCAAAATGTATGCTGGAATACCAGGCGCTCCAGATAATCCAGGTGTTTATCGATGCGTGACGTCATCGCTACGTCACACGGATAATCACACTCGAGTGCGTTGAGTGACGTGATCCGGAGTTAGCATAACGTATGACCTAGGGACTTACGAAAGAACGCACGAAAAGTTTGACTTTAGCGTGACGGTAGCGAATTGATATGCCATCCTTGTTACACTATAAACTTACTTAATAAACATAATCGTGACAGCACGCTTACTCGCTAGCGTCACGCTAACGTACTTTTTTTGCTAAGCTCTTAGATATGATTTGATGAATAGTCCGCTAAAAAGTATCAAATACTTAAGTAATTTAAGTCGACTTCCCCGAAAAACTTATAACACTTAATAGTCCTCGCCGTTTCTGCCCCGGTCGAAAAGGTTCACGACAAATAAATTCCTATTCCAATAAAATTTCCAATAAATCAAACACTAAGCTACCTTCACAAGGGCTAATAACTTCTGAAATACTTTGAGCCAGAGGCGGTCCACCAAATTACTAATATAAACCGCCTTAAGTCATTGGCTTAGAGGTTAAAATAATTTATATGACAAAGGAAGACCTCAAAGGGACAACAGGATTGCCTTAAGTTTAGTATTTTAATGAACTGTCCGAATATAATTAGGGTTTTGCCATATAGCCGACGCAGTGCAACGGGGGGCGACGGTGACGGGAGCTGCTGAGTTGTAATGTACTAAAATGTACAGGAGACGTCACAAAGCTCCGTCACGCTCGGTACGACGGCAAATATCACGTCGGAGAGCGTCGGGAGTACGACGGAAGCGCTCGGCTACGTTCAGTCGTAACGTTTGCCGTCGCGCGGAGCGTGGCTGCGGTTTGTCTCCCATCTCCTATACATACAGTAAATGGATGATTATTTTAGAATAATATTTTTGTAACACGGGTAAGTCATGAGTCTCCCTATCCCGAGCGTGTATGAGTCGAACTATAAGAGTGGAGGGATCCATGTCTGTAAGAAAAGAACAAGTTGGAACTCCGTGCTCTTTGTCTACCCCGCAAGGGATCGGGAGCGATAATATAGATGCATTTTTTTAATAATTGAGTCTTGTTTTGTCTGAGCACTTACGTACCTAACGTAGGTACTCTGACTGTAAAAATATTGTCCCTAATATTTATTTATACATATGGTAAACCTGTACCGTTCATTTGGATAACCCTACTTTGTTTGATGGACAAAATAAAGGACGTTAAAGACATAACTTTTAGCCGTTGACCCATATGCCGCGAAATAGTATTAAACCACTGAGTGCGGATTGTGACAAATGCGAAAATTTACATGTATGGAGAAACAAAAGCTTTTCGGTAGTATACAAAAACTCAAACTTAAATAATTTATTTTGTAAAAGCTCTGCGGGGGCGCTCACAGATAGTTAATTCACATTTTTTTAAATCTTATGTGACTACTAATCTACCACCGGATCGGACCGCGGCCTCCACAAAATTAGCGGGCTTTTCTTTTTTATTTACTTCTTTCTCTTTTTTCTTTCCTTTTTTTCAATCATATTGTGTGGATGCAATGTTTGGGTTACTATTAAATAGTTAACGATTTAGCTCCAGGGTAAAGATCCATCTGTAAATAGTGTCCAAAGGATTCCAGAGAGACCAGTCCCCACAAGCAGCACCCGTTCACGAGTATGACTGCTGAAACAGCCATCACTCCCCTCGCCCGTATTGGGGGAAGGGAATGACCCGCGCCAGCCAGCCACCGTAAGCAAAGACATTATATTAAGCATGACCAAACCAGAACCCCAAAAACTGTACCCAGATTGTGTCTACAAAGCACCAATACCCCAAGCTTCAGGCACGAATAAAACAAATAAAGTTAATAGAACTCAGCGGGAGTTTCTCGCCGGATCTTTTCAGTGGAAGCCGTATTCCAATCCGGTGGTAGATGTAAAAATGTACTTAGTTTTACGTTTGTAAGGCCCACTTGCACGATCCAGGGTTCCCGTACCTATTGACTAATACTAGGTTATAACGTTTAATTGCCTTCACAACTTGTCGTTATAACCTCTAGTTAGTCGATAAGTAACGCTAATAGTCTGTCGACGGACATAATGGGCGAGACTAATATAAAAAAAAATTAAAAGGTATCTGAAAAAGCATGACCTAAGTTTGTGCTAAGTTATTATAACCATAAAATTAAGTTTTTAGACTTAACTGACAGTCAAACTGGTTATACGGTTTTGTGGGGATATGATTTAATATTGTGCATTATGTTGTGTTCCTAAATGAATAAATAAAAACAACCTGGTTCGTACAAGTGGGCCTAGTGTTTTATTGGCCTATACAAAAAAACAATTTTTGCCTTTGTCGTGATCGCTGAGTACATCGTATCTACGCAGCCCTGAAAGCGTCTTAAAGTTTTCCTTAAAAAGGCAAGATAATTCAAAAAGGAAATGCGGAATCCGGCTTGGTTGGATTGTGTGAGAATTTATCGCTTATCAGTGTTTGTACCGCGTGTTCGCGCGCGGATCGCAGACAGCCTTATGAACATTCATTTTGTCGCGTCAGGTATATTCCACGCATATGTTTGGGCCTCTAGAAGTGCGATCAAGAATATATTTTGTAAATTCTTTCTGAAAAAGATGATTATAAATTAAACAAGTACGAAAATGCTAGATAACATGATGTTGGGCTCCTAAAGATGTGAACATATGGAAAGAGACTGAGAACTAGTGAAACTAGTCAAGGTGGATTGTTGACCTGATGAAGGTCCCGGGTAAGCTGGATGCGTAAAGCACATAACCGGTCATCATGCTGATCTTTGGAGCAGGCCCTTATCCTACAGTGGACATCTTTCGGCAGACACCATTCCATATAATTTCAGTTGCCAGAGTATTTTGTTAGTAACATTATTCTAGGCTGCCTCGTTGGTCTAGTGGCGAATAATTTGCTTTGAGATCACGTGGTCCGGGGTTCAAGTCCTAGGTCGGACAAATGTAGTTTTTCTATCGAGAAACTCCCAGTATCAATCCGGAGTCTGGAGTTGTGCCCCATATATGTCAATAGGCTCGCCCCCTATCACATGGGACCTAACATCGTCAGCGAAAATTGGGTGTACACAGTACACCTATGCCACACCCGCTCGGGGAATATAAACGTGACGGTGTTTAAAATTAATAAGAATAACAATATCCTACTAATCCGACAAACTACTGAGGACATTATTAGTAGAACTGTTGATATTCTACTCATAAACTTTATGTGAATGTTGAGAAGTTTGTAATTCATTTGTGTTGAATGATTTGGAGTGAAAATTAGCAGAGTTGGGTTATATACAACACATAGATCCTTGAAACTAGTATCAATGACCGATACGAATGAACGATATACATTGATACGAACTATAGAATATCTATCTATCTATCTATAACCTCACGCCAGATCCCTTGCGGGGTAGGCAGAGAGTACAGAGTTCCAACAGGTTCTTTCCTTACATACCTCTCTGGCTTCCTCGACTCTCATAGTTCGTCTCATACACGCTCGCCGGTTACGGAGACTCTTGACTTTTCCATCAGATAAGACTCGGTTTATTTGGTCGTGGTAAGATAGTCTAGGTCTTCCCCGGTACCTGCATCCTTCCACTTTCACATTGTATATCTGTTTTGTCATTCTTTCCTCTGGCATTCTTTCTATATGCCCGAACCAACGGAGCATGCCCTTTCTCATCTTTACACCGATACTATCTTTCATACCTACTCGCTGTCTTACTATGCTGTTGCTAATGCGGTCGGTCAGCTTCACTCCGCACATCTTCCGCAGAGCTCGCATTTCTACCGCATTTATCCTACTTTCATTCTCCTTCTTACATACCCAGCTCTCGCTACCATATAACAGCGTTGGGACAAGAACTCCGTTGTGTATGGCCAGCTGCGCCTTATGGCTTAAGTGCCGGCTCCCGAGTAGCTTTCCCATCGCACCATTCACTCTGTTCCCTGCACTCACTCTTCTCTCTATGTCAGCGGTGTATTTCCCATCCTTACTGAAGGCGCATCCAAGATATACAAACTCATTCACTTGCTCCAGCACATCGTTACCAACCACAATCCTTACATTCGTTCTGGTTTCTTCCCTTTCAAAAACCATAATCTTGGTTTTCTTCACATTCAAGTGTAAGCCATTGATCATGCAGTCGTCTTTCATAACTGTGACTAGTGTTTGCAGATCAGTGGCTGTTGGCGCTATTAAAACCGCGTCATCTGCATAAAGTAGATGGTTTACCACTAAGTCACCCATTTGTACACCTTCATTCATCGCTTTCAGTCTTTGAAGACTTTTGTCCAGATATATTATAAACAGTCTAGCGGACAACACGCAACCCTGCTTGACGCCGATTTTAACGTCAAACCAGGGTGACCTGTTACCACCCACCCGTACGCATGCCTTGCAGTCCACATAAGTGGACTGGACGGCTCGCAACAGAGTGCCATCTATACCATACTCTGGCAAAATGTCCCAAAGTCTCTTTCGCACAACTCTGTCAAATGCCTTCTCCAGATCTACAAAACCGCAGAAAACCTTCCGGCCCACTGCCAGATGCTTCTCTACGATGTTGCGGAGTGAGAAGACTTGATCCAAACATCCTCTTCCAGACCTGAAACCCCCTTGTGCCTCGCACAACATTCCATCGGACTTCACGCGCATTCTCCGTTCAATAATTTTACCGTACACCTTGGCTGCCAAGCTGATCAAACTGATGGCTCTGTAATTGGCGCAGTCATATTGTGAACCCTTGCCTTTATACAAGGGTACTATGACTGCGCGGCGCCAATCTGTAGGGACTCTACCGGTCCTCCAGCAAAGGTTTGCAAGGGCCCGGAAAGCGTCCCGGACGCAAGTTCCACCATATTTGATCATCTCGGCAGATATCATGTCTACTCCCGCAGCTTTACCGTTTTTCATACTTCCTATCGCCCATTCAACTTCTTCCATAGTGATGTCCTCCGTTGATTCTGGTGCCGCAATCTCGCCTTTAGGCACGTCTGCGGCATCAGCATCCGGGTCATCTCCATACATTTCTCCAAAATATTCACTCCACCGGTTTAGCACAGCTTGTTTGTCTGCAAGAATGTCACCATCTCTAGATTTTATCCTTTCCATTCTGGAGCCTGACGAATCACCTCGAGCCTTTCTCACCTTGCTCCAAAAGAGTTTGGTGTTGTTCTCGAAGTTCTTCGCCAGCCTCTCCTCCTCAATCATACAGGCTCTTTCACGCTTTTCTTTCACTAAAGTTTTAGTGGCATTCTTGCATTGCCGGTATATTTCTTTCCTCATCTCTGTCATACTGGCATTCAGGTTCAAAGAAGATACATAGTCCTGCCACGCTTTCTTCTTACTTTCTACGGAGCTTTGCAACTCCGCATCCCACCATGCATCACCTTTTGCTGTAATATGCTTCTTTGAGCAACCACATACTTCTTTCGCGGATTCCACCAAACTCTCTTTCAGGCTATTCCAGCATTCATCTACATTTGAGTCCGAAGAGCCTGCTGTCAAAAGCTTGTCCCGGACTCTGTCTTCATACATTCTCCTCACGCTCTCATCTTGCAACTTTTCAACCTTTAATCTTTCAAGGTCTCCGAAGGGGATACGCTCTCGCCCGTGCCTCCACTTCCTGAACAGACCACTAAACCGCGCAACTACGAGATAGTGGTCTGATTCCAGACTATAACTATAGAATATTGATTTAAAAATGTATTAATTTTAAATTAGATATAAATAAATTCAATTAATACTTATCTCGTGCCTGCTATCATGGTGCCTTATTATTTAAATTATATTTGAATCTCGCACGACTCGTGGCCGTACTTTGACGACATATATTACAGTACCGCGGGAATGTAAGCCAAGTTGTTAGTAAGTGTAAAGTTATGGCCTTAATAATACATGTTTTATTATTTAACGCCATTTTTTACCTTACTGTAGGCACAGTAAATAAAAGTGAGAAGTTTAAAAATAAAAAAATTAACGAAACCAAAAGTACCTACTAACAAAACGTAAACACCATCACGCATATATTCCCCAAGTGAGCGTGGCAGAGGTGTACTGTGTACACCTACTTTTCGCCGTCTGCCGCCGTCGCACCTGACGCAATTACAAAGCAAGCACGGCAGAAGAGAGACGCCAATACGCGTGCAAGCGGAACGCTAGTGGTTGCCGGCCGCCCGGCCGGCGCGACGCTGCGCCCGCCACGCGCCCCCAGTGTAACGTGCACCAGACGAACGCCTCCGTCGCGCTCTTTGGCTATTTGACCAAACCTTTCATTTAATTTCAGAGAGTTACTATGTTGATCATTATCAGCCCAAATTAGTCGACTGCTGGGCATAGGTCTCATCCGATGAGCGCTGTAGTGTTCCATTGAGCGGATTAATACAACAATAACACATCATCATGCCAGATCCCTTGCGGGGTAGGCAGAGAGTAGAGAGCGGATTAATTTCTTCCAAAAAAGAAGAAATTAATCCTCATACTGAGTTCTTAGATTTACGCGAATATTACACATGAAATAAAACTATTTTTTTTCGGATTTTATCGCGGTTTATTTTGATTTTTAAGTTCCCGACGTTTCGAGTGCTTTGCAGCACCCATGGTCACGGGAAGGACTGAGGTGTTAGACGTCCAAAGGGCATAGTTGTTCCGGGGTACCCTCAAACTTCTTAATTATTTTTGTTTTTGTTGGTCCGATCTACGCAGAATGAGCTCACGGTGTCTTGAGGTCTTGCAGTGTTATGCTTGGTTTTAGATTTGATTATATTAATTACTGGATCCCAAGACGATGGAAGCACCCAGCCATCTTCTCTATTGAAATTAGGATGTTTTTTAATTTCAATAGCCTCGCGAACCATCCTTGGTAGGAATCGGTGTTCTTTCACGAGGATTTGTGGTCTATCAAATCTGATGTTATGGCGGGTGCGGTCAAGGACATGTTCACAGACTGCAGACTTCTTTGAGCGACGGTGTTTTAGGTCAGCTATGTGTTCCTTAACCCGAGTTTTTACTGGTCTTTTTGTTTGTCCTATGTAAGAGAGACCACATTCACAATCAAGCTTGTATACTCCTGCATCTTGAAGAGGGATGTGACACTTGACAGATGGTAAAAACTGACTGATCTTCTTTGGCGGCTTATAAAATGTTTTAATTGAAGCACGCTTCAATTACGCTTAAATTAATCCTCATCATAAATCGGCATGAAAAAAATGCAATGTCAACAAAACCTAAAACATATAAATAGATAGTCCGACCTAAGATTCGAACCGGTTCTAAGTCAAAAATGTAATTTGTGTGATCCAACGAGATATTCCGACCGACGATTTAGCGCATTGGTTAAGAGCTTAACCCGCTCCGCCCACTGTGCCTAATAGTCGCGGGTTCGATTCCCGCACGGGACAAATCTTTGTGTGATCCACAATTATTTGTTCTGGTCTGGGTATTTGTGTACGTGAATTTTCATGTTTGTAAACGTACCCACGACACAGGAATTAATCCTAGTGTGGGGCTTCGTTTTTAAAAAAAAAAATAAAAAATTCGGGTAAATATAATAATTAAAAAAAACCTTTTTAATACTTAATTTCATAGCAAAAACACGACGAAGATAGCTTGCTTAGTTGAGGAGTTCCTATGGCTTCTTTCGGGCTCCATCATCAGTCCATGGACACGATCCGGGTCTAAAATACTCTTCAAGACAAATCCAAGGAGGCCAAACACGGCTGAGTTATATTGAGTGGTAGGGTTGTTCCATTGGCTACCTTTCGGTGGCCCTTCATCATCAGATCCTGAATACTATCTGGTTGTATAGTACTTGTCAATATCAAACTCACAAGCCTGAACATATATTTTTATGGCCACTTTCCGGATCAATCATCAGATCAGCTCGATGGTACCAAACCTTACCGTTGGTCACCAAACTTACATATGTATGCCTAATTTCAGCTTAATTGGATACCCGTGCTTGGTACCCGTGGTGCTTGAAAAATGGATCACAAGATTTGAACCGAAAAGACAGGTAGATATACTAACATGGCAAGTTAAAAAAAAATCTTGTAAAAATCCTCTTTCCATTTTTCTATTTGCTTTTAATGTATCCAAGAGTTGTCCAAACAACAAAGTCCATTACTCTATACGTGTCCTTCGTATATTATAATGTACTCCAACCTGACAATATCAGTTCAATATCTGCGAGATAGAAGGTTACAGCTTAATAAGACAGCGAGGTCACAACACATTAAGGTTGCCATTCCATCGTGTAAGTGTAAGGATGCGTAAAGAGGAATATGTGTGAAGCTTATTATTAAAGGACGGTTGGCTTAGTCTAGTGATTAAGAGCTTAAGCCGATCCGCCCACTAGATCGATCCCCACGCAAATATTTATTTCGGTATAATATTTATGTATCTGAATTTCATTTTTGTAAACGCACCCTTTATACAGGGATAATTTCTAGTGCGGGGCTAAGAATAAAAAGAAAAACTATTGGCGATAAACTATACACCATTAGACCAACGACGCAATCAGTAGTCAGTCAGCAGTAAAAACAAAGCTTTCGTCACATATCTGACGGCGCGTGACAGCGACGTGATGTCGGCGCCCGTGTCCTCTTGTTTACATCGTAACACCTACATTCCCTAACGCGTCGGATGCGGATTCACATGCCTTCACGCCCAGCTGAATGTCATCTCCTATTTACTTCAGTATATTAATACTACCCATAATTGTAATAAAGTGGACTATACAGGAGATGACACACAGATTGACGTCTGTCATTGCATCCGACGTGACGCGAAGCACTGCGGGAATGGGAAGCTGCAGCACGCGAGTGGGACGCTATCTTTGCAACGCTAGGATCTCGTTCGCACCCTGCAGCGTGACGCGACAACGCGATGTATTGTTAGGCAACTAGCGTGACGAATGAACCGCGCTGCCGCCTCGTCAGCGTAGCACCACCGTCCCGTCCGTCGGATATGTGATATAACTTTACACGTAGTGTCGACTAACCCCGATCTGCTATGTCAGCACCATGGTCGGAACACTGAGCGTAGGAGCACATGCCAGCAATAGGCCAGTCTGTTACGAAACTCCAAACGGGTCGGTTAATTTTTTTTTTTTCTGTTGCTATTTCTAATATACCCTTTCCCAGTTAAATATTTATTTTTAATAACCCGTAGTCGGACTCTCTGTTAATATATAAAAATCACGAGATTTTAGGTTTAAGTCTAAAGTAGCCCTGAGTTTGAAATTGAACCCAGTATCATAGCAATAGGCCTTTTATTACATTGGAAGTCATAATCAGCAAGATGTGTGCATACGCAGTGAATCTTTGCTATTCCCGCTTTGGGAAGGCCGACATTATGGTGTAAAGCGTATTTTTTTATTGAGGATTGGTCAGCGATTAATCTTTACCTTGATGGAAAATTACAATGGGACCGAGAATGTACACGTAGCTCGCTGAATCAGTAATAACCTATTTATTTTAAATATAAAGATGCCCAAGTTATACCAGCTGGTTTTTTAAGCTGCGTCTATAATTCCGCCGCTGCCGGAATGCCAACGTGAGTTATGGCCCTTAAGGGCATGATAAGGAACGGGAAAATATGTTATGAAGACATTTCGAATAGAATAGAAAAAGATGTGACGAAACGAAAGTGGGTATCGACTGTCATTTACCTTTAGTAAATGTCGTTTTTCTTTGTGATGGCATATTTGTGGATTACGTGTAGGTTATTTTATCTGTTCATATATCTACATGAGCAGATAAAATAATAATTTGCTTTATTATCTGCGCCAATGGTCTGGTAGCGAATAAAATGCATTGCGATTACGAGAATTTGGATTCAAATCTTATTTATTTATTTATTTTTTCATTTGTCCACTAACGGTACAGGAGCGGACTTAATGCCTAAGGCATTTTCTAATAGTCTACCTTAGGGTGATGTAGAAACAATTAAGGCAGGTGCAAAGCTACATGAGGTCGAAAAAAGAAAAATAAAAGGAATAAGATAAATAAATTTTACATTATGTAGCCAAATATAGATATATATACATATACAATCTCATACATATATCAATAATTAAATACGAAAACGATTGTTAGCCATCCTTATTTCCTGAAGCAGAGCATTCCATAGCAAGATGGATTGAATGAAGAAAGAGAAGTGAATGAAATTGGTACGGTGAGAAGGGCATTGAAGAAGTCGATTAATTGAGGTTCGAAGATATCTATTATGATTAGAGCATAGAAATTTAAAATGGGAGGGAAGATATTCAGGCGAAGCAGGAGATTCAAGGTCAGAAACCAGTATTGTCAGTGCCCTCAGAGCTCTGCGCTGGCGAATAGGCAACCACTTTAAAAGAGTTCTTAGATTTACGCGAATATTACACATGAAATAAAACTATTTTTCGGATTTGATCGCGGTTTATTTTTGGTTTTTAAGTTCCCGACATTTTGAGTGCTTTGCAGCACCCATGGTCACGGGAGGGACTGAGGTGTTAGACGTCCAAAAGGCATAGTTGTTCCGGGGTACCCTCAAATTTCTTAATTATTTTTGTTGTGGTTGGTCCGATCTACGCAGAATGAGCTCACAGTGTCTTGAGGTCTTGCAGTGTTATGCTTGGTTTTGGATTTGATTATATTAATTACCGGATCCCAAGACGATGGAAGCACCCAGCCATCTTCTCTATTGAAATTAGGGTGTTTTTTAATTTCAATAGCCTCGCGAACCATCCTTGGTAGGAATCGGTGTTCTTTCACGAGGATTTCTGGTCTATCAAATTTGATGTTATTGCGGGTGCGGTCAAGGACATGTTCACAGACTGCAGACTTCTTTGAGCGACGGTGTTTTAGGTCAGCTATGTGTTGGTTAACCCGAGTTTTTACCGGTCTTTTTGTTTGTCTCATATAAGAGAGACCACATTCACAATCAAGCTTGTATACCCCTGCATCTTGTAGAGGGATCTGACACTTGACAGATGGTAAAAATTGACTGATCTTCTTCGGCGGCTTATAAAATGTTTTAATCGAAGCACGCTTCAAGATGTAGCCAATCTTTTCCGTGACTCCTCTCATGTAAGGTAGTACTGCAGGGGGACGCTCAACTGTGGCTGGTTTCACTCGGTCACTATGACGTTGGCGTGGGACTCGAAGCTTATTGTCGTGCAGAACTTGCTTGACATGTTGAAGCTCGGCAGCCAGATGTTTCTTGTCACAGATCCCTTGTGCTCTCTGAAACAAAGATTTACCCACGGTAGCTAACTGTGTTGGATGGTGGTGAGATTCACCGTTTAAGTACCTATCAGTATGAGTCCTTTTTCTATAAACCGTATGGCTTAAGGTGTTGTTGGGGTTACGGATTATTAAAACATCTCGGAAAGCTAGGGAATTGTTTGCCTCCAACTCCATTGTAAACTGAATTTTAGGCTTAACGGAGTTAAGATGATTTAGGAATACATAGGAATAGTGTAACGAAACGCAACCGTGCACCATAGACAACGAATCACGCGCAGTCATCAATCTGTCAAAACAAACATTGGATGAAAACATTGTAAAGGTCCTATCTAAAGGTTTAAATTATGCTGTAACACCTCGAAGGATACCGTATGAGGAAATTATCAGCGTCGTTGAAGACGTCCTATCCAAAAATAGTATAGGAAGGGAAGATTCGGAGGCAATACGTCAGGATGTCTCATCCATGTTACGTTGAAGTTCAGTGCCCAAACTAAATCTTCCTAAAAATCAATATTTAGCGTTGAAAACCTTACGCAATAGAAAGGAGATTACTATTCTTCGCGCGGATAAAGGAAATGCTATGGTCATTATGGATACGTCAGATTACAATATTAAAATACAATAACTTTTAACGGATGAAAATACATACAAACAGGTCAAGACAGACCCAACCACCAATTTATTAAAACAAACGAGTGATTTAATAAAGAAGTACTCCGAAACATTGAATCTGGACGTCAAATCACTAATACCTTCGTGCGCAAAACCGCCACAGTTGTATGGGCTCCCAAAAATACATAAACCGAGTGCTCCCCTACGTCCAATCGTTAGCCAAATCGACACACCAACCTACAGATTGGCTCAGCACGTAGCGAATGTGCTCTCGCCACTCAAAGAACACACAAGAGCACATGTTAAGGATTCATACCATTTTGTTAGTGAGATTAAAAATCTAAATCTTATTGACAATGAAACTATGTTCAGTTTCGATGTCCAGTCACTATTCACATGCCTACCTGTACAAGACTGTGTCGAAATTGTAGAAAGAAAACTAACGGAGAACAACATGCCAGCGGAATACTCAGAACTATTGAGACACTGCCTTACATCTGGCTATTTATTGTGGAAGGAGCAGTTCTACAAGCAAGTAGATGGCGTGGCGATGGGCTCCCCTGTATCTCCCATTGTTGCCGATATATTCATGGAAAACTTTGAGGAGACAGCCCTTCGTACCTCACCTGTAAAGCCAAGTTTCTACAAGCGGTACGTAGATGATACTTTCACAATATTACCATCTGAAAAAATTGATGTATTCCTAAATCATCTTAACTCCATTAACCCTAAAATTCAGTTTACAATGGAGTTGGAGGCAAACAATTCCCTAGCTTTCCTAGATGTTTTAGTAATCCGTAACCCCAACAACACCTTAAGCCATACGGTTTATAGAAAAAGGACTCATACTGATAGGTACTTAAACGGTGAATCTCACCACCATCCAACACAGTTAGCTACCGTGGGTAAATCTTTGTTTCAGAGAGCACAAGGGATCTGTGACAATAAACATCAGGCTGCCGAGCTTCAACATGTCAAGCAAGTCCTGCACGACAACAAGCTTTGAGTCCCACGCCAACGTCACAGTAGCTGAGTGAAACCAGCCACAGTTGAGCGTCTGCCTGCAGTACTACCTTACATGAGAGGAGTCACGGACAAGATTGGCTACATCTTGAAGCGTGCTTCGATTAAAACATTTTATAAGCCGCCGAAGAAGATCAGTCAATTTTTACCATCTGTCAAGTGTCAGATCCCTCTACAAGATGCAGGAGAATACAAGCTTGAATGTGGTCTCTCTTATATAGGACACACAAAAAAACCGTTGGGCCGGAAGGTTTTCTGCGGTTTTGTAGATCTGGAGAAGGCATTTGACAGAGTTGTGCGAAAGAGACTTTGTGACATTTTGCCAGAGTATGGTATAGATGGCACTCTGTTGCGAGCCGTCCAGTCCACTTATGTGGACTGCAAGGCATGCGTACGGGTGGGTGGTAACAGGTCACCCTGGTTTGACGTTAAAATCGGCGTCAAGCAGTGTTGCGTGTTGTCCGCTAGACTGTTTATAATATATCTGGACAAAAGTCTTCAAAGACTGAAAGCGATGAATGAAGGTGTACAAATGGGTGACTTAGTGGTAAACCATCTACTTTATGCAGATGACGCGGTTTTAATAGCGCCAACAGCCACTGATCTGCAAACACTAGTCACAGTTATGAAAGACGACTGCATGATCAATGGCTTACACTTGAATGTGAAGAAAACCAAGATTATGGTTTTTGAAAGGGAAGAAACCAGAACGAATGTAAGGATTGTGGTTGGTAACGATGTGCTGGAGCAAGTGAATGAGTTTGTATATCTTGGATGCGCCTTCAGTAAGGATGGGAAATACACCGCTGACATAGAGAGAAGAGTGAGTGCAGGGAACAGAGTGAATGGTGCGATGGGAAAGCTACTCGGGAGCCGGCACTTAAGCCATAAGGCGCAGCTGGCCATACATAACGGAGTTCTTGTCCCAACGCTGTTATATGGTAGCGAGAGCTGGGTATGTAAGAAGGAGAATGAAAGTAGGATAAATGCGGTAGAAATGCGAGCTCTGCGGAAGATGTGCGGAGTGAAGCTGACCGACCGCATTAGCAACAGCATAGTAAGACAGCGAGTAGGTATGAAAGATAGTATCGGTGTAAAGATGAGAAAGGGCATGCTCCGTTGGTTCGGGCATATAGAAAGAATGCCAGAGGAAAGAATGACAAAACAGATATACAATGTGAAAGTGGAAGGATGCAGGTACCGGGGAAGACCTAGACTATCTTACCACGACCAAATAAACCGAGTCTTATCTGATGGAAAAGTCAAGAGTCTCCGTAACCGGCGAGCGTGTATGAGACGAACTATGAGAGTCGAGGAAGCCAGAGAGGTATGTAAGGAAAGAACCTGTTGGAACTCTGTACTCTCTGCCTACCCCGCAAGGGATCTGGCGTGAGGTTATAGATAGATAGATAGAAAAAAACCGTTAAAAACTCGGGTTAAAGAACACATAGCTGACCTAAAACACCGTCGCTCAAAGAAGTCTGCAGTCTGTGAACATGTCCTTGACCGCACCCGCCATAACATCAGATTTGATAGACCACAAATCCTCGTGAAAGAACACCGATTCCTACCAAGGATGGTTCGCGAGGCTATTGAAATTAAAAAACATCCTAATTTCAATAGAGAAGATGGCTGGGTGCTTTTATCGTCTTGGGATCCGGTAATTAATATAATCAAATCCAAAACCAAGCATAACACTGCAAGACCTCAAGACACCGTGAGCTCATTCTGCGTAGATTGGACCAACCACAACAAAAATAATTAACAATCAAACAAATGATCATACTTACGCAAATTAAAGACAAATCGAATGCAGTTATTAACAAGGCGGTCTAGTTCGTTAAGATGATCCACATTCAGGTCGTAGTAGCACACATCACCATAGTCGAATATAGGAAGGATCAAGGACTGCACGAGCATTGCCTTTGTGTGAGAGGGGAGTAAGTTTTTAAACCGATAGAGGTATCGCAAGGTACTGGTGATTTTTTGACTAAAAGCTGTTATCTGGGATTGCCAACTAAGCGTAGTGTCAATGTTTAATCCGAGATCTTTAACACTAGAATTAAAAGGGATAGCTGAACCATTGAACATAATTGATGCTAGAGTTGCAATATTCAGCTTGTTGATAGTCCTAGAACTCCCCAGAAGAATAGCTTGACACTTAACTGGGTTAACTGTTACCCCGAATCGGTCAGACCAATTTTTAATTGACGCCAGATCTTTGTTTTTTTTTAACATGTTTATTTATTTTATGAAATCCACATTTGAATATACATTATAATCTGCAAAACTACTTAGTAGTTTGTCTGCAGTTTAATTTACAGTTAGTGTCAGATATTCGATCGGCACTATCTTGTGAGTAAAGTTGCAAATCATCGGCATAAAGATGATAAGCGCTCTGAAATTCATAGGTTATCATATCGATGAAAAGAGAAAATATAAGAGGAGAAAGTATACCGCCTTAGGGAACGCCAGTTTCTAAGCGGCTCCAAGACAACGTTAGCTCGTCACTCAAAACAGCCTGCTGACGTTCCCGGAGATAAAAAGAAAACCAATCTAGTGACTCTCCTTAGAGCACATACGATAGGAGAGAACGGATAGAAGGATATCATGACTGACAGTGGTAAAGGCATTGGAGAAATCTACTAACACGAGTACAGTAAATTTAGTTTCTTCTATGCCTTTTCGAATATGATGAGTTACTTTGAGTCATAGCTATTTCTGGCTTAAAAACCTACTTAAAATTAAACCTTACCATGACCAAATAGACCGTGTCTTATTTAAAGGGCAAGTTCAGAGTCTCTGTAACCGGCGAGCGTGTATGAGACGAACTAGCGTGTATGAGACGAACTATGAGACGGAAGGAAGCCAGAGAGGTCTGTAAGGAAAGAACCTTTTGCCTCTCTGTGTTCTCTGCGTACCCCGCAAGGGATCTGGCATGATGATTTAAATAGATAGAAAATTTAACCCTACCTCGTAGTTTATGTATGTAGTTTTTTTATCGAAAAATTCCCAGTATCAGTCCGGAGTCTGGAATTGTGCCCGATACGGCAATGGGCTCGCCGCCTATTACATGGGACCTAACATTGTCGGCATAAAGTGGATAAACACAGTACTTACACAGTACAGTACTACCACCCCCGCTTGGGGAATATAGGCGTGACGGTGTATTTTTTTATTAGCTCAAACATCAGAACTCGTTGGGACAGCTCAAATTAACGTTTCTAAAATGAGAACAGCCGTTTTATTATAATTATGATTTTTCACATCGCACGAGCATCGTTTGAAATTTTGCCTAAGGGAGCCATCTCAAATATTTGTCTACTTTACCGATTATCAAAGATTATATAGATAAACAGAGAGGGCACTTATAAATGATACAAAAATTGAGGGCTACAAATGAGTAGACTGACGTTATTGTAATGTTATCGTGTTATTATGGCATCCTTTACAAACTAGGGCGCGTATTATAGAAAGTAAATCAGTCGTGAATGTAGTTTTAAAAACTAATTTCTATACTAAAACGTTCGTTTTAAAACTAGATTCATGACTGATTTTCGTTTTGTAATACGGGCCTAAGAATTTAAACTAAGAATCTAAATAAAGATGAATGTAACAAAACGATTTCTCCACAACTGCTATTACGTAACATAGTTTGTGCATAGCCATCTGATAAAAAAATTGATTTCAAATACGGTTGGTGATCTGTGGGAACTCCTTATGACCTTACCAGGAAATAATAATTCACGGATCGGAACCTAAAAACAAGGCAAGAGAGTATTCATTTTACGTTTTAAGACAATAAAGCTAGTTAAGATACCTAATTCAAATGACAATAATCTCACGGTAACTTCTCTCTTAATAAAACAGTTTTAATCTATGGCAAAAATATACCTGATCAGATCGTGTCGGATGTGTGGTAAAATTGAAAGGGAAACCAACTTTTTGTCTTTTGTGAATGTTAGTACATCCCTGGTAACGGTTTTGCTCTGAAGGGCTATCTTATCCCTTCAGAGCAAAACAGCGTGAGGGTATATCTCATACCCCTTATTTAGCTCAGGTGTTTGGTCCCCGTAAAAGGAGGCGAGTCTGTCACCATTTTTTTATATTCTCTGTTCTCACTTTCTTTTCGCCTGTCTTTTGAAACCCGCCGGTTACTTTTGGAGATCACGAAGCCTTCTTTCTTTTGGCAAAACGTCACTGTGGAAGATTTTTCCCATATAACTCGGTCTTCCTCACAGAGGACTAAGAATATTTCCCAGGCGGGGGTGGCAGAGGTGTAATGTGTGCACCCGCTTTTCGCCGACGATATCAGCTCCCATGGAATGTGTTCCAGGTGGCGAGGCTATTGCTATTATACTGAGCGCAATGCCAGACTCCGGACTAATGCTGGATTTTTTTTCTGACCTATTTTCCACGCAGTATCCGAACACCGGACCTCCTAAACGCTACGCGCATTATTCATCAGTTTACCAATGGGTATAACAATTTAATACTAAATATTATCATTTCCAATTTCATCACAAATGCACCCTCAAAATACACGTGTAATGATAATATAAATATTTGTGTAACAATAGAACTAACATTCTACCAGAACGTTGAATATTTGAACTATAAGGTAGATCTACAGCTATTGTTAGCCAACCGTTGATATTAAAACGGAACTTCAAAGATTTCCAACCCTTATTTATTCCGACCAAAAGTGATGCTATCTATCTATCTATATCATCACGCCAGCTCCCTCGCGGGGTAGGCAGAGAGTACAGAGTTCCAACAGGTTCTTTCCTTACATACCTCTCTGGCTTCCTCCACTCTCATAGTTCGTCTCATACACACTCGCCGGTTACGGAGACTCTTGACTTGCCTTTCAGCTAAGACACGGTCTATTTGGTCATGGTAAGATAGTCTAGGTCTTCCCCGGCACCTACATCCTTCCACTTTTGCATTGTATATCTGTTTTGTCATTCTTTCTTCTGGCATTCTTTCTATATGCCCGAACCAACGGAGCATACCCTTTCTCATCTTTACACCGATACTATCTTTCATACCTACTCGCTTTCTTACTACGCTGTTGCGAATACGGTAGGTCAGCGTGACTCCGCACATCTTCCGCAGAGATCGCATTTCGACCGCATTTATCCTGCTTTCGTTCTCCTTCTTACATACCCAACTCTCACTGCCACATAACAGCGTTGGGACAAGCACTCCGTTATGCATGGCCAGCTGCGCCTTTTGGCTTAAGTGCCAGCTCCCAAGTAGCCTTCCCATCGCACCATTCACTCTATTACCTGCATTCACTCTTCTCTCTATATCAGCGGTGTATTTCCCATACTTACTGATGGCGCATCCAAGATATACAAACTCATTCACTTGCTCCAGCACATCGTTACCAACCACAATCCTTGCATGCCGTTTCATAAAACCATCCGAAAATTTAATACGAACGTGACAGCCGACAGCCATCTTTGTTTTAGAGCTCCATTTTTATGAATGGTTCGGGGGGGTATCGTTCCAGTGTTATTGCAAGACCTAGATACGTTTACATGATAGTACGGAACATACTTTTTCTGTGGGTTGTAATACTGGGCGTAGTAATGCAGCCCACACACGTAATGATAATGAGGGTAGTGATGCCGGCCACACACGTAATGATGAATTTGCTCAAGTGTAATAAAAATAGAAAAGGTAATTGAACAGAAAAGACAAGCCTTCTCAGTTTCTCGCTGGATCTTCTCAGTGAAGGTTGCATTTCGATCCGGCAGTAAATTAGTAAGAGTTAAAAGTTTACCCTAAAGAAATCATTAAAGTTTGAATTTAGTAAGTAGTAATGTTTAAGAAATTGTACACAACTAGTTCTTCTTACCTCATGACTTATAATTCCCGTACGTTTTAGTGTTTTCTATTAGCGTGAACGACTGTAAAAACTCTATACTTGCACCCAAGTGGATACGTTACAGTCGTTAACGTTAGAAAAAATTGTATGGGAATGACTACAACGACAATTCACGTGGTCAGACCAACGCGGTATCGATAGCGACAAGAGAATGAAAACAAAGCATTTCCACTTGACTAGACTCTTCAGACCGAAAGGTAGGTATGTCAATGTATACAGAGGACTGAACACGAAAATCTTGACGTTGGAGTAAAGCTAGAGAAATCCGATCGTACTATCACGTTTATGTTTATCCAGTTAATTTGTAGTCTGACATTTGGATGGCATCTCAACTCACTAGCATCACGTAACGTCAATATTCGCAAAGCAATATTCAGTACTAAGCTGTAACTGCACGCTATGTGTAGTACGTGGTTTATATGATTGCTTTATGAAGATTACTAGCTGCTTATGCGTACTGTGTACAGATTTACACAAATTAATGTTTATGTGGGTGGCCTGCATTAAAGTAGGGATTCTAAGAAGTAGGTAGTTTATCTTGTTCCAGATATTTTGCAAGTTATAGGCAAGTTTTATGTCGGTAGTGAGTAAGATCTAATAGAGGTAATTGGTTGGGCAGTTTTGCAGGAGCTGCTTTCTTCTTAGGAGTTTTATATTAGTTTATTATTTATATAGTAAGATAAGTCATCCTAAAATATTTCTAAGCTATGTTATTTTGTTCTGAAAACCAAACTATACTAGTTTAGCAAAGTCTTTTATGGCGATATTATAATCGAGCTGTGTGATCCATTGCAAGAGTTACTAGTGCTCTGTTAACAAAAACAGAGGATTTAGAGTAGTGAAGTACGACGTCACGACCGAACTAGTCATTCAACCATTGATACAAAATGAAAGTAGAAGAAGTTAAGTGCGTTTCTTTAAGGTTAAATATTGCACGTTTTATGTACCTTGTTTGAGCACCAATCATAAACCAAAGTATTTAAGTCATCATCATCTCAGCCTATACTTGTCCACTGCTGAACATAGGCCTCCCCAATCGCTTTCCAGCGTAACCGGTCCGATGCCACCTGCATCCAACGACTTCCTGCGATTTTCACAAGATCGTCGGTCCATCTGGCAGGCGGTCGTCCCACGCTGCGCTTGCCAATACGTGGTCTCCACTCTAGAATCTTTCTGCCCCAACGCCCGTCCGATCTACGCGCTATGTGGCCCGCCCATTGCCACTTCAGCTTGCTAATCTTAACGGCTATGTCGGTGACCTTGGTTCTTCTACGAATCTCCTCATTCCTGATTCGATCGCGTAGAGAAACGCCGAGCATAGCTCTCTCCATAGCTCGCTGAGCAACTCTGAGCTTTTTTATGAGACCTATTGTAAGAGACCACGTCTCTGATCCATATATCATCACTGGTAACACACATTGACTAAAAACTTTAGTCTTAAGGCACTGAGGTATTTTGGATGAGAAGATGTTGCGCAGTTTCCCGAACGCTGCCCAGCCGAGTTGGATTCGTCGATTGACCTCTCTCTCAAAGTTGGACCTACCTAACCGGACTACCTGTCCCAGGTAAATGTATTCGTCGACAACTTCAAGAGTAGAGTTCCCAACGGTGAGTGCGGTGGGTACGACATGGACTTTAGACATTATTTTCGTTTTGTCCATGTTCATTTTAAGACCCACTTGTTGAGATACTCTGTTGAGGTCACCGAGCATTCGTCCTAGATCTTCCAGCGACTCCGCCATGACCACAATGTCGTCGGCAAATCGAAGGTGAGTGATGTATTCGCCATTGATGTTGATGCCAAGTCCTTGCCATTCCAAGAGCTTGAAGGCGTCCTCTAAGGTGGCCGTAAACAGTTTCGGAGAAATGACGTCTCCCTGCCTTACTCCTCTTTTTATGGGGATCGCCTTCGTGCACTGCCCCTGTACTCGGACTGACATGGTGGCGTTATTATACAAGCACTTCAACACTTCGATGTACCGATAGTCAATGCGGCATCGCTGGAGAGATCTAAGAACCGCCCAAGTCTCGATCGAATCGAAGGCTTTCTCATAGTCCACAAACGCCAAGCATAGTGGCCGATTATACTCCTCGGTCTTCTGTATAATCTGCCGCAGCGTATGTATGTGGTCTATGGTACTAAAGCCTTTCCGGAAACCGGCTTGTTCGGGAGGCTGGAAGTCATCAAGCCTGCGTTCGAGACGATTCGTGATGACTCTCGAAAACAACTTATAAACATGGCTCAGCAGTGTGATGGGCCTATAATTCTTCAGTAAAGTGTTATCACCTTTCTTGAAAAAGAGTACCACCACACCCCTGTGCCACGCTTCCGGCGTTTTTCCTTCGAGCAAGACGGAATTAAACAGCCTCTGACGGACTTTAAGTACCGGCGATCCGCCCGCGTTCAGAAGCTCTGCGGTAATTCCGTCTTCACCCGGCGTTTTGTTGTTTTTAAGGTGTTTGAGAGCCATCCCAATCTCGTACAGGCTGATGTCCGGGATATCTTCAGTGTAGTGTCGGGTTAGCTTGGCTCTTGGGTCTTTTACCAAGTCAACAACAGGTTCAGCTACTGAGGTATACAACTGCCCATAGAACCTCTCTATCTCCCTGAGCACCTCTGACCTATTCGACGTTACGTTTCCGTCCTCCGTCTTCAGCTTCGTCAACTGGCTTTGCCCAATAGACGCGTCTCTTGCAAACACTTTGGAGCCCTTGTTCTGCTCTATGGTCTCCTCAATACGTCTTGTATTGAAGGACCGTAAATCGTGTCGCAAGGACTTCAATATCTGTCCATTGAGCTGCCTATAGGACTTAGCATCATCGGAGGTTTGGAGTGTCATGGTACGTCGCTCAGCTATAAGGTTTCGGGTGTAGTCAGATAGCTTTTGAGGCCTATTTTTACGGTGGGGCTTAAAATGCTTGGACCCGACCGTATGGACAGTCTCTACCAACCTATTGTTGATTTCGTCCACTGATGCGCTGCTGTCTAGTAATTCGAAGCGGTTTGACAATTCGAGTTGAAAGTTCTCGAGGTTTTGGATATGTGCATTAGAAGGTCGGAGCGTAGACTTCATCAGACGCGATCTTTCCATTTTGACATTAATATTTAATGTGCCTCTGACCATTCGGTGATCACTGCCGGTTTTTACCCTGTGAATCACGGAGACATCATTAAATATTTGTCGCTTGGTGCTCATGATGAAGTCTATCTCATTTTTTGTGGAACCATCAGGGCTCATCCAGGTCCATTTCCTATGAGGCGGCTTCCGGAAGAAAGAGTTCATCATAAAGAGTCCCTCCTTCTCCAGATATTCGGCCAGCCTCTGACCCCTGGGGTTGCGTTGCCCATATCCAAATTGCCCCACTCTCAATTCATCATCGCCCCGTTTGCCCAGCCGCGCATTGAAGTCACCCATAACCACTGTAAAGTGTGCTTTGGAAGTATGTATGGCTCTACTAATGTCCTCATACATTACTTCGACGTCATCATCTGAGTATGCCGAGGTCGGTGCGTAGACCTGTATGACCTTCAGCGAATATCTTTTGGATATTCTGAGTATCAGGTACGCTACCCTGCTCGACACACTAGTGATGGACACAACGTTGTCTATGAGTGACTTGTGGACGATAAATCCGACACCACCTTGGGACTGCTGTTCGCCCTCCCGGTAGTAAAACAAGTTGCCGGATTTTAAGGTTATCGTGTCCTCGCCCTTTCTTCGGACCTCCGATAAACCAACAATATTCCACCGCAACTTGTTTATCTCTTCCTCCAGCTCAACAAGCTTCTCATCTGTCCTTAACGTGCGTGCGTTGTATGTCACCAGGGCCAATTTTCGGTGTTGGTGGTAGCCGAATCTCTGCCGGAGATTCTTAGCACCCCTTGTCCTGTCGTTACCATGGCTGCTACCGTGGCCAGGTCGAACAGGACCGCCGGGGACTAGGGGCCTGGTTTTCTTACATTCTTCCATAATTGGGGGTGTTTGCCATACTCGCCACGCTTGGCAGGCGGGTTGGCGAGCGCAGTTATTGGTCGTCGAAGTGCTAAGGGAACGCTGCTGCCCATTCCCTAGTTTTCCCTTAGTCGCCTTGTACGACACCCGATGAGATGGGTTGGTCCTATTCTAAGCCGGGAACCACGCGGTAAGTATTTAAGTACTAAACTAATACAAATGAAATATATAGTGAACCAAAAAGTCCATAATTTAAAAAATCCCAACATAGCTCTGTTCAATGACGGAACCGTTTTTGAAACTGTATCGGATAGCAAATATTTGTGCCAATCAATTCAACAAACGTATGTCCAAGCCATTGTCGGTCAGCCAACGGGATATGCGCCACATATGCAATTTTAGGTGAGAATTGCCAAATTAAACGAAAACATCTGGATTGTTGGGCTATTTATTTAAACACATACCAACAATAATGTCTCTCACGTGGTGCTTTGGTATTATAGTTTAAACTTTGCCATTGTATGCTTAAGGTATAAATTTCAGCAATGGGATACGAGGCATGCCTTTTAAGTTTTGTCGTTTGAAGAAAAAAACACAACTAGTACTTTTTATTCTTTTTCAAAGTATTACACACACACGTAGCTTAATACACTTTTCCATTCGATCAAACCAGTTATTATAACATTTATTCCACTCTAAAGTGGGGGTGTTCAATACGGCTGACTTGAAAGCGTCGACTGCTTCTTCACCGGACTGGAACCTTTGACCACGAAGACTTTTCTTAATTTTAGGAAATGTAAAGAAATCGTTAGGGCTTAGGTCAGGACTGTACGGAGGATGATCAAGAATTTCTACTTTTTCCTGCTTCAAATACTCAATCGTTTGACGAGCGCTGTGTGAGCTTGCGTTGTCGTGGTGCAGGATGATGCGTCGCTTTGAGTTAGATTTTCGAAGTTCGGCGATGACTTGTGGTAAACAAACTGTGGTATACCACTCTGCGTTAACCGTTCTACGATCTTCAAGTGCAATAGTCGCAATATGGCCGGTTTTGTCAACGAACGTGGCCACCATATTCTTTGAAGTGCTTCGAGAACGAACAACTTTAGTCGGCTTTGCAGCTCGTCTTGAAAGACCCAGATTGTAGATTTTTCTTTGGATTCAGAATCGTAGGCATAGATCCAAGATTAGTCACCACTGATGATGTCGTAGACGTGATTTGACTCTCCTCGGTTGAACCTTTGCAGAGTTTTCTTACACCATCTGACGCGGGCCGCCTTGTGATCTTCGGAAAGCAGATGCGGTATCCAACGGCAAACTAGCTTTCTCACACCAAGCGCTTCATGCAAGATCTTCTGAATGGTTGTCCCTGAGATGCCTAATAGAGTCTCTATCTCTCGATACGTTACATGACGATCTTCGAGAATTAGTTGTCTCACAGCAATGATGTTATCTTCAGTAAAGGCGGATTTTGGGAGTCCTTCGCGAGATTTGTCACTAACACTGGTATGTCCACGCTGGAATTATAAATACCAGCGTTCGACAGTCCGCAGACATGGGGCTTCATCACTGAACACAGATGTTAGCTCTTCAAAATACTGAAGCCGTGTCAGGCCTCTTCTAAAGTTGTAGAAAATTATTGCACGAACATTTTCCTTAGAAACATTCATTTTCGTACGTAACCTGACAGATTCCAATCGACGCTGTGACTAAACAATTGCATTAATCCTAATACTTTCAACTGTTTTGAGATTCAAAATTTAAACACATTCGAATATAGAACAGTTCCAAATTCAAAATTGCCGGGAAATATGCAAACGACAGAACTTAAAAGGCAAGCCAGGTAGTTCACCGCATAATCATTGCAACAGTAGCATGCACACACATACAGAGATTTTTGGATAGGACTCCGAAATTCTGTATGTTACTGTATTGAGGCGCGAAAGCAGGCTAAATAGTATACAATTGGTGCATAGCTGTTGAAAACAGTTAGATATGAAAGACCACAAAAATCCCTGATAAGCTAATTTCCACGTTTCCAATTAACCTGTTTTTTACCTGTACTGTAATGTGATTGTTGTAGCAGCAGATTACCATAAACAACTCATTTAAATTATAACTTTAATGTAAATCCATTTAAAAGTAGACTAGATCTATTAATTTCAAGAGACAGGTTAGGTTTTAAGTCAGAGATGTGCAAAAAAAACAACTTATTTATGATACCATTACGTTTAAATCTCTGTGACAGCAAACGGAAAAATATTTCACACGTGCAGATTTAAATGGGCATTGGCAAATTCAGGTCGCAGTTCCGATCGCGTTGTTCAGGCTTTATATATAGCTTTCACAACGGTTGTTACCGAAGCGATATATTTTAAGTCACGGGCCAAAGTTGTGTTATGTTCGGTCCAGAAGTACCGCCCCAGTTGTCACTTTACATGTAATTTAAGACAATTTTATGATGTTAAGACTGCTTCCTGCACTTGTGTTGATGGAATATAGTGAAACAGTCATATTACGAATATAATAATATACCTCACGCCGTCGCGTGATATACAGTGAGATTGCGCATAATTTTTGCTATCTGCACTCACTCATGTTGTTTTCTAATGCACATATCTACAGTGCGACTTTTTATTTTTATTAAGTTATAGTTATATTTATTTTTATAGACTTCGCCCCTATTATGTGATTGAGAACAATCTACTAAAATGTAGACATTGGGAATAACTAAAATGTCCACAGTCGCTGATTATACGTAATCCATAGCCAAACTGGTTACACAGTTTTGTGAGACTAAGATATTGTTAACCTTGTACTTATGTTTTTTTCTGAATAATTATACAAAATAATAGTAAAGTGTAACCGTGTTTGTTTATTAGATAATTAAATTTAAACTATGAAACTATGAGAGTGCAGGAAGCTAGTGAAGTCTGTAAGGAAAGAACCTGTTGAAACTTGTACTCTCTGCCTACCCCGCAAGGGCTCTGGCATGATAATATAGAAGTTGTAGTAGTAGATAAATTTGCGCTCCAGTCTTACTGCTAATAGCTTGCATTACTTAATAGAAACATTTTTGTTACACATGTGTTTGGCGGTCACTTGAATTTGGGGCTCTAGAAATTTTATCATAATTTTATTTATTAATTTTATTTATTTATTTAGACTTCGTATGTTTTTTAATAAATTACTATTCTTCGGTTGTAAATTCCATTTGAGTTAATTCATTCAATTATTTTTATTTTTAAATACGCTTAAGCTGTTTTAATCACGTAATTCTCTAATTACTTTATTTAAATTTCTATGAAACCTATCATCTTCTAAGGCGCGTCAGCATAGGATTACATTATGCGCTCTTATTTCACCGAATTATTTTGCGAGCCACATTCCTAAATCTCATTGTTTGCCTTTTCACGTTTCAAACTCTTTCTTCATCGCAAGTAAGACACATTTTAAAATATAAAGTTCAGTTCTTCTACTAGACCAAGTTTGCTAAACACCCATGTTTTAATGTTATTTTATGTATTTTACAACTAAACCAAACCTATATATAAATCTGTCTATGTCTGATCAAATCAAAAGGTTTTGTAATAGCGTATTGAATTGAATAGTTGAATAACTGTTTTTTATTTCTTGTAAAGTTTGCTTAATATATCAATTATTAGCTACTAACATATTTTGCTAAATTATAAGCCGCTTTAGCATATATGTTAACTGCTGAATATATGCCGTGAAAGGAAAAAAGAGCAAAAAACTGCGTATATCCACCTCTTTTATCTCAAGATTCCATAAACCGCGGTCCATTTCGATAGTAGATGTAAGTATAATAATTTCATAATATCAATTCGATACTGTGATAGGAGCGGCCTAGCCTCTCCGATCACTGTATCGAACATCGTGAAGTCAAGTTAAGTAAGGTGCTGCCAGAATACCAGCCCTGCACTGTTACAAAATTTATGGTGCAGCAACATGCTGAGGCAGCATGCTGTTCGACCCCAACAACCTCGGATATTAAAGATATGTTTGTTATTGACACTGCACTTGTGTTTTTATTATTATTATTTGTATCTCGCTGAAATTCACGGGCTTTAGCCGGACCTTTGAGGCTAAGGCTTGCATGGGGACATGGGTCAAACACGCAGAGGCCCTTTGCGGGAAATTAATGTTATGTAAGTCACCTGCTGAGATTACTTGCTGAAAATGAAAAAAACATAACCAGCGAATTGACCCCGGGAGGTGTAAGGACTATTATACTATGGAAATAAAACAAGGCCTATGTAAATGAGGTTTGATGATAAACATAATTAGTGATAACTAACTACCCGTGGCCGGCGGTGACTCGCCACTCGCTAGATGGGCCCTCAAACGGTCATCCTAAGACAACTGAGGGCAACACCGGTGTGAGCGGATCAGGGGTGTCGAGAGGTGTGCGGTGCTTTTTCCGAGGTTACTCGTGGCGTTATGCCCTTTAACATTTTCACCCCTGACGTAGGAAAGCATTATCATCTTACGTCGATATAGCTATCGCGGCTCCTCTATAGACGGCCAATTAGGACAAGCCAAAGTCGAGAGTCCTGTGGGCACCCTTCGGTTTCCACTCCACCGACGAAGACACGCCAATTTGGGAACCGCTGGAGATTTGTGAATGAACTAATAGTCTGAAGGACAAATCAAGGGTCTCCGTAACCGGCGAGCGTGTGTTATGAGTCTAGAATTGTGGCCGTTATAATGGCAATAGGGTTGCTTCCTATTGCATTATATTTTGATATAGGTAAATATATTTACACATATAGCACACCTCTGCCACCCAGCAGGCGGTAGACCTGGCGGTGTTCAGACAAGATTTTTCCACAGAAAACACACTTTGTCACTGATCTCTAGTGTCCGACCGAATCTTCAGCCACCTTCCGTCAAAACTTCGGCTTTGGCCAAATTGGCCCTAAGTATTGGCTGAAGCCGAAGGTTTCTAGCAAGCATAAAAGCAAACGATCTTTTACGATTTACGACTAACGAATGCGCGAAAGCGCCTCGGAAAAGTCGACATGCTGGGGGCAGGGGTCATATTGGGTTGCTCCGGCCGGCCGCCATTGCCAGTAAATAACCAAGCCAAAACAAAACAAGTTCGTTAATATAGACAGCATAACTGTTTAAAAATTTAGCAAATCGTAAACCAAACTTTTTAGAGCTCTTAAACCTTTGGCTTCGGCTGAAGGTTTTGGCGATGGTCTATTAATCGGTTTCAGCTTCGATTTCGGCCAAGAATCGACCTTCGGTCAGACACTTCTTGCTCTATGCGCCATTGGACAAAAATGACGTCTACGGAGTCTTATAACAAAATCAACTCCACTACAAGTGAACCCATCCAAATAGATAATTCGGTACGTTTACACCTAAAACCAAAAAGTTGGAAGAAGTTTTCATAAATAAACCAACACGCGAACTCCTTGGGGGTGAAGTCGTGACGTGAATTACTTTATAAGCCGCTGAGATGTTTTCGAAGTGGGTACTTAGTAGAATATCTAGAAAAGCTGATATAAAAGAATTATTATGCTGGAGTGTTAACTCTATACACATTTTATATTTTTATTACCTTGCTGGTCTGAAAATCTTTAAATAGACTTCAGACCTAGGTCGGCTGGAGCAAGGAAAACATGTTCAGGTGGGGATTCACAGGCGGTACCAATTAAGGGTGTTTGTGCGGCGTAACCCAAACAATGCCCCCACCTTATATCGTGCTCTGCATCCCCTAACACGTGTACGCAGCAAGATTTGATGGCTACCTCAGAAAATGCAGTCAATGTGGCCGCATTCTGGGCTGATTCAATATAACTATAGCATGTTTGCCGTCGAAACGCTAAGAAGATTTTTGTTTAGTTTGAGCCGCTACTCGCTATGACTAATTAACGTAACGCGGTGCGTTACGACGATTTCGTGCAATAATCTTTTATTCATTACGGGACAAATGTCTCTCGACACCTGTCGCATGAGATGTCGCTTGTCGTTGCCCGACAAATATCTCGTGACCTATAAGACCGACAAATATATCGTCCACACACGAGTTCCACATTTGTTTGTCGGTGGCAACATGTCACCCAAAAATTTTTCATACATCGTTCGTCCTTATTGTTTAAAGAAAGAAAGAAAACATATTCAGCGACACAAAGTAGATATAATCAGCAACGTAAGTCGCTTAACATTCTCCGTTTTTTGAACCGTTAATACTCTTTTTTTTATAAACTTTTGTGAAAATTGTTAAAGTCCCATTGTTACATACTCAAATATATGTAGATCAACCATGTATTTGATGCAAAACAAAATCGTACAATTGGTTTTAATAAAGCGCAACACACGTCTATACACTGTGACATCCGAGGGCCTAGCACGAAAATCGAGTTTATTTGCCATCCTTATCACACTGTAAATTTACTAAAATAGCGTGAACATTACAGCACGATTACTCACTAGCTTTACGTTAAAGTCAACCTCTTCGTGCTAAGTTCTTTTTTCTTTAACATAAGCGACACGACGACCAGGATAAAGTCATGGGATGTTGCCAGATTTGTCAAGTGACTTCTTTAGACTACCTCCAGTAAACATCCCATATTGTCTTTGGCGAATTCTCCGTTAATTGATATTTTGTACAAGTTTATCAGCCTAAATCATATTAGATTATAGCCAATATTTGTTTTCATAATCTATTTTATAGGTATTTATTTCATCCTCTTTTTTCTACTTTTACTTGCCCTTATTTTAACTCAGCCGCCTTTTCTTGATCAATTAAAACAGTTTTTATTACCTACTTTACCAAGTTTTCTTTATTGCCCAAGTTAATTTGGTGTATTTACATAAATTTACCGCTAAATTATTGAGCGGTAAATTAGTAGCGCTTGTGCCGATTATTTGTCATTTTTTATATTAACTTGTCAAACTCGACATTGGCAGAATCATCGATTAACGATGAAGCCATACATTATAATTGGAATTAGAAGTCAGCAGTGACACGTATTGCGGAACATTTATGCCCCAACGAATACTAAGCTTTAGAAATGTTTCCTGTGTTTCAAGAACTGCTTGTAACATATACACATAACAGGAAAACTTTTTTCTCTACTAATTGGTTTTACGTCAATTCTAGTTACATCGCCGGGACGCGTACTAATTGAAATAATAATTTTACGAATACTAGTTGTACCCGCTTCGTTCATGTAATTTTCAGGCGAATATTTTAAGACGACACTTTCATTTTTTTTTTGTTTTATATATACCTTCTGACCGCACATTAAGCAAGTCTGTAACCAAGCAGCCTTTGTGCTCGGTCGTCTATCCGATGATCTGCAAGCGGAGTAAAATGCCCCTTAGGAATAAGATGACAACCCATCATGACGTATGCTTGTGAGGTGTTCGGGCACACCGCCCGCTCTCACATCGATAGACTCCAAACAGTTCAATTCCGTTTCCTCCACAAAGCCGTCGAAGCCCCATGATTCATACGGAACGTGGATCTTCATTCCGATTTCGGTCTCGAACATTCGCGCCTTTGTTAAAAAGATGATAACCCGATATTTTACGAACGCGTCCAATTATAGGAATTCGCTAATCGTAGCCGCCGTCGACTATGAACCTAACTCCCTTGAAGAATAATTTTGCAAAAAAAAAAAAACTGAATTACTTAGTTCTTATGACTGATGGATTCCCTGTACAATCTTTCATCCCCTATTGTACCATTTGAGAAGGAAGAAAGATAGAAATATAGTTTATTTTGGGTGAAAATAAATAAAATAAAGCAGAAATGAAAAGCTATAATTGTGAGAGATCAAAATTGGTCATTGTTTCGGCTAATTCCGCAGCGGAATCATGCAGCTATGCTGACTTTGCGGCAGTTTCATGATGCGGCAACGTCACGACCACTCTTTTCGATATACCTACAATTAAAACCGCTGAGAGATGATTTCACGAGAACGCTGAACAATAAATTTACATATTCCTTACTTAAAAAAACTACATAAGAAAATCTAATATAAACTTCCATCCGCTAATTTACATCTTAAGTTTTTATCGAAACAAAGGCTATGTTCTTCTGTTGGGTAAAATCTATTTCTTTGCCGAATTTTATCAAATGTTTTTCGGTTCAGGCATGTAAAGGTAACAGAGAAACAATCAGATACAGTTACTTTCAAATTTATAATATTGAGTATGGATTACACTTCGTCCGAGCTAGGATTAGAAATAGATTAGAAGAAAGAAGAAGATTACATTTTTCGATTAAAATACAAACTTGGGGGTAATCCTAGGTCCTAGGAGGACATCTAGAATTTGACCCCAAGGCCTAGTGTTTGCAACGCGCATTATACACCATTAGATCAACCAGTCAGTGTAATAGTAGGATTTCACTAAAATAGCTAGTAATTAATACAGTATTGTCATTTCCTTATAAATTTTTGGGGTTTTTTAGTATATCAAAGGTAAGTTACAATTTACAGGAATATCCGTAATTTCTTCAAATCGCTGTAATTTATCCTCGGGGCAGCAGGTTAATTAATGTTTTAAAGAATCTTAGGAAAAAAATAAAAACATAAACAAGGCTGTGGAGAACACAAATGGAGAGGCCTAATTAATATTTTACAATTTTGATTAAACATTTCTTCTCTTTGTGACCACGGTGTTCTCAGATCACCTAGATTAAGGGCCCACCGCGATCGACCATTTATCGGCCGGGAGAGTGACAGTGAATCAATTACTTTACAAAATAATAATAAGGAACGGATATATTGAGCGCGCGCTTGGAATAAACGACGTATGCGCAAAACCAATTTTATAATTTTCTAAAAATACGACACTATGAAATAAAAACACTGCTTTACAAAAATGAGTTTATTATATGATATAGATGATTTTAGACTTTTCCTTTACAAAAATTTCGTTTAATCGTCTATTATTTTACCAGATTCTTAAATATACACCCTAAAAATAAATGTTGAAATATTGAGTCTCTAATCTATATATTTTTTGAAGTGCAGAGAGTAAAAAACACGTATTTTTTGTGGTAGCCATATAAGCAGCTGTTAAAAAATACGTATTTTTTGTGGTAGCCATATAAGCAGCTATATTGACTGTGGCATCATTTTATATTCAAGCATCTGCGTGCTTTGGAAGGCACTTTAAGCCGTTGGTTTCGGTTACTACTTCAAATGGTACTCGTTAAGCCAAGTTGGAAGTCTCATAGGAGGCTTGATAAGTTCCAACAGCGGGTGGCCACAAACTTACCTGCACCAATCCGCACTGGGTCCGCGTGTAGGGTAGAACCTAATCTCACTTACCTCAATATGTGAGAGACGGCCTTTGCCTAGCAGTGGGACAGGATAGGCTGATTTATAATTCTCTCGGAAAGTATAAAGTTTAAAGAGTGTTTAAGATCGGTTATGAACACAAACATCACTTCATCAGCACACATCAATCCAGTGCTGGACATAGGTCTCTCAAGTCACGCCACTAACCACGGGTTTTTTGGTCTTCTGTTTCAACCGCTGCCAGCCACCTTACGTATATCGTAGCTACACTAAGTTTGCCGAGTCGCGGTCTCTACTCAAAAATACGTCTACCCCAACGATTATAAATCCTTTGTCTAATATAAGCAGCCCACTGCCACTTCAGCTTCGAAAATATAAAAGAATATAACTGTGACTACATTATATGCTATCTCATTCACGCTACAGATTCTCGATATATGAAAGAACGTGACCACCATACCGACACTACAGCAGTGTTACATATTATCCGTTCAGGCCTGTATAAACGATAATTATAATATTATCATCAGCAGACCTACTTTAAAGAGCCTCCGGATAACCTAGTCGATTCTCTCTAAAAATGCAATTTTCGCTTTAACAAATTACGCAATTATACGGGACCCATCGTCAATGTTTTTTATGAATATTTTTTTTTGCTGCGATAATAACTGCCAGCTTGTTGGCACGGAATTAATTTTTCGTACTGCATTATAGCAATGGACAGAAAAAACAAAAGACCTAATTTTCGTGAAAACGTATGCTCTGGGCTTTCGCACCGGGTAAACATTATCGGGAAATTACGAACAGGAAATTATGTTTTTAATTTTACTTAAAAAAAAAATTGACTCTGTGATTTCTTTTTGTTTTCATCCAACTCAATGCACAAAAGTAGTAATAGCATATTACTGAATATAAGTTTGACAGAAACAAAGGAATGAACCAAGCATTTGCATTGATCCTATATAAATTAAAAATGCCGAGGAAGATGATGATATGAAATAAAATTATTTTTCGGATTTTATCGCGGTTTAATTTTTGATTTTTAAGTTCCCGACGTTTCGAGTGCTTTGCACACCCATGGTCACGGGAGGGACTAAGGTGTTAGACGTCCAAAAGGCAAAGTTGTTCCGGGGTACCCTCAAACTTCTTAATTATTTTTGTTGGTCCGATCTACGCAGAATAAGCTTACGGTGTCTTGAGGGCTTGCAGTGTTATGCTTGGTTTTGGATTTGATTATATTAATTACCGGATCCCAAGTCGATGGAAGCACCCAACCATCTTCTCTATTGAAATTAGGATGTGTGTTCACAGACTGCAGACTTCTTTGAGCGACATCGCTCAAAGAAGTCTGCAGTCTGTGAACATGTCCTTGACCGCACCCGCCATAAAATTAGATTTGATAGACCACAAATCCTCGTGAAAGAACACCGATTCCTACCAAGGATGGTTCGCGAGGCTATTGAAATTAAAAAACATCCTAATTTCAATAGAGAAGATGGTTGGGTGCTTCCATCGACTTGGGATCCAGTAATTAATATAATCAAATCCAAAACCAAGCAAAACACTGCAAGACCTCAAGACACCGTGAGCTCATTCTGCGTAGATCGGACCAACAAAAACAAACATAATTAAGAAGTTTGAGGGTACCCCGGAACAACTATGCCTTTTGGACGTCTAACACCTCAGTCCTTCCCGTGACCATGGGTGCTGCAAAGCACTCGAAACGTCGGGAACTTAAAAATCAAAATAAACCGCGATAAAATCCCAACAAATAGTTTTATTTCAAAATAGTCGAAGCTGTATTTGAAGTAGAGTCTGTTTCGGCGGCCACTGTTTGGGCGATTATTATTATTTCTGTTTATGATATTTATTTCTTTGTTACTGTAAGTATCATCGGCTGAACATTTTGAGGTCCAAAGTCTGAAGGTAGGTGTTTTTTTCTTTCTAAAGATTCTCAGAAGTCCAAAGTCTGGAATTGTGTAAATCATCAGCTTCTTTTAACAAACTTCGTTGGCAAAATATATGGAGGATAAATATACGGAGGATCATTCCTTTTCTGATCACTCATTGTGGGCAAAATTAGGATTCGGTCGACAAAACAAACTCTTAGCGGTTTAATCGATGATAAATGCTGGTACCATGGAAAATACACTTTAACTTGGCACACAACTTACTCGCGATACACAACATAGTTTCTAGCTTTGAGATTAACTTTTCCAGCAGCGAACAGCAACGAAATGACTCATGAATACTGCCTGCTCCCTATTTTATCAGTTTCCTCCCACCACCTAGGCTCTGTATACGTCACTTTGACGTTTGTATCTCGCTTAAAACTGTACTCATGATCCGGATGCGACATATAGATATTCAGATAAAAAATTAATGCGGTAGTGATATTTATACTTACTTAGATATTTTTACAGAGGGAAGAGGCCCGTGAATAATCTGGTAGAGTCTCGACTATCTTTTCATTTAAAGTAGTTTTCTCCGAAATACTTTAACGATAAGTAATAAAATTGCTAGAATTACAATTAATGAAGTTTAATAAGGTACTAAACAAGATATTAATAGTCTTTGAATTAAGCGTGGAGCTCGTATACAACGTGTTACATAATTAACGCAAATCAACGCTGAAATAGTTTGTTCGAAATCGGTAACTCAATTGATTCCAATGACTTTTAATGTATTTTTCATTTTTTTTTAAATTGCAAAATGTGCTATCACTCCTTCAGGGAACTGTGACAAAGTAAATTTATTCTTGTTTCAAAGCAATACGGAGATTCCAAATTCATTCCCAAAACGTATTTCTCAATACGCACACACACACGTACTAGTTTCATTGTTAGTTGGGGTATGAACGTGCTTATAGAAGGGTTTAAATTTTGGATTTGGAAATTAGATTTTCGTATTGAATTTGTGAAACAATTATCTAATTGGTGTGACTGAGGTCTTGCGTTACTTACGATACACCTTGTATAAGTAGTCGCATATATGTATGTGTAGTCTCAATTACTCTTGAATTAGGTTCCCCAACCTAAGAAGGTAAACCCAAAAAAGAGGTGTACTTTTATGTAAATATAATAACATTGTTTCACCTCTTGCTATATCTTACTAACCTGTAATTAACAATATTACAATAAACTGATCGGAGATATTATGTAGTTGAGTTTTAAAACTGTACCTTTGTAAATTCATATTTAATTATACAATCTGAAATACCACGATAAAATAAAACGAACACGGTAAAAAGAATGTAAGATAACGTTTTACTTTCATACTTTCAAAATTTTTGCAAAATTTAATACCGAAGAACAATGAACATTTATTCAGATTTAAACTAGCTTCTCTCAATAAAATGTAATGAAAAAATAATTACTTTTCGACATTCACTTCTTAAGTAAATTTATACATTAAGTAACACTTAGGGTACAAGCCAACGCTAATTAAAGTAGTAAACAAGATTCTAAAGCTCGGATAATATTTTCAAAGTCAAAAGCATATTGGGTACACTTAATTTGGCAATTAATCCCATCTATTAAAAGGCAAATGTTGTCATTTATTCAATCAATACTGTACTTACTGCGTATTAAATATTTATGGAAAGCAAATTGAGTTAATGAAAAAATGGAGTACCTATTTGTTAGTGTTTTGGGGAAAAAATATTTCGTTTCATCACTTACATGCAATGTCTTAACGTAAATGAATCCCGTTATCCCATGAGACTGCAGTGTTTTATCCATCACCAAAGTAAAGTAGCGTTTTTCTCGGTCGGTTTAAGCCTTATATAGCAATTATTTTCGACCATCATTGTGCTTTAAATGTCACGTTAGGCGTTGGTCCTCGTTGTCACTTAATGTGATAATCGTTAAATCACGTTAGATGCCTTATAGGTAGTGTGTTGCTGCTCGCTGCTGGTGGGCACAAAATTACCTCCACCGATCCGCACTGGGTTTGTGTGGCGAAGTAGGACCTAATCGCTAACCTAGATTGTCAGAGAAGGTTTTTGTCCAGCAGTGGGGCAGTATAGACTTATTTGTCTATAAAAAGATTGTCTTAGAATATGCCTGGTGTTATTAAATCACACGGACGTCAACTAAGTGTGGCCTAAGATTTAGATGAAATGAAGGCTACATTAGTTTAGTAAATTTTTTATATCTTTGTTAGTTGTCTTATGCTCAGTATTGCTGTAGCTTTTGCATGGTTTTAATTTTATGCAAGGTTTTTAGTTCCTAATTTTGGCGAGTTTTTTACTTGTATATTTTGCTTCGTATTTTCTATACTTATATTTTTGTCTTTGCTAATATTATTTGACAGGACTATTTCTATTATAATTATATTATTTTGGTTTGTTTTATACTAATCTCTATTTATTTCCCTTTCAACTTTTCATTTCCTTGCTGTTACTCTTCTAGGCACTGAGATCACTTTGTTGATTCTCATTTTAGTGCATTGTTCCTTAATTTTCGGTGCCTTCCATTTCGAAAAGCACGACTTCTAGTCCCTTTTGGCTAACATCTTCATGATGCCTTTCTGTCAACTGTATGTTGGCTAACGACCAGTGGTCGTGCCTGATTTTGTTTATATTTAGGTTAGCTGGGTTTTCTGATGTCGCACTCTTAATCTTGCTATACCCAGTTGTATAGCAAGTGAAGTGGGGTAAAGCGAAGACTCGTTGGTTTTTTCGTCGACAAGTTTCCTAATCTTGTGGTAAATAATAATTTCCCTGTTAAAATTCTCTGTCGTGATATGGTTCATCACTAGAGACCGGATTGTATGCATTTGCATGTTGCATATTCTTTTGCATATTTAGCCCCTTTTCACCTATTATTGCATACTTTACCTAAAAACTAGTGTAAATGCATATTTTCACGATATATTTAAAATATTTTAAATATTAAAGGGCGGACTGTAGCTCGATGTCGTCGGTTCCAAACAAACTTATAGAAACCTTTGAAAACATTAAAAAAACTGACACAGGCTGTTAACCTTTGTGTCAAATTAATAGTTTTATAAATAGGCTTGCAAGCTATTGCCAGAAATAAAAAGTTCCAAAATAACACCTCAATTCAAATACTGCCCAGTGACTTGAGTTGACGTAGAATCCTTTTCCTTTTGAGCGATCGAAAACACAACCATAACCCGAAGACAATATATTGATTAATAATAAGTTAACAATAGTTGCAACATATAGAATATTTTAGTTATTTGTGAATAATACTTTTGCCTAATAATATCAAACAATATATAATAAAAATACTGATTGTTATGTTTTATGTTAATTTAGAAATATCTTTTTTATTATTTGGTATTGCATATATTGACATTTTTCATACATATTTTGATCTTGTTGTGTTGCATATAATCCGGTCTATATTCATTACCAACAGGTCAGTTTGATTTTTCATTCGCGTCCCAGTCTTGCCTCTTTTTACTATGTTGGTTCTTGCCCTTGTTCTTTGGTGCCATCTGCAGTACTATGAGGCACTGCACTTGGTTCCTCACTCGCTTTCTGTATTTTACCGTGGTGGCGGCTATTTACTCGGCGGACAAGCCCTTCGTCAACTCCGTATCCTAATTTCTGATGGCCTGTAACAACTCCTCGTCAGTGTTATAGGCCATCATATATTTTAGGATGACTAGTGGGTTCCTTTTCTTAGCCTCCTGTATCCTTTAGTTTAGTAGGTATGTAGTGTGAGTCTGTACCAGCTGTAAGAATTTTCTGATAATGGGACAACTATTGATATGACTACGCAAGTTTATGGTGATAGATTGAGTAGTCGAATACTGTTCAATAGTTGTTTAAAATACCTAAGGATAGCAACGTATTGAAAAGAAGCTACACCTGATCAAATTAAAGACAGTAAGAAATATTGTGAAATCATTTTTTAAGCTCTATTTTATTACAGCATTATGATACATTTAGTATAATATAAAGAAACGCTGATTAAAAGTTTGTCGCTCTAATTTAATTACAGGGTAGCTTGGGTGAACTCAAAGCGTTAGTAGTCCAATTACTTTATTTTTTAATATCATTGTAGCAATTTGTTTCTAAATGAAATAGCTAGGTTTCATTTGTAAAAAACTAAACAATGTTTGTAAAAAAACATTGATTGGGCTTTGATAGATTCCATTAAGAAGTTTTTGATAAAGCCCGTCATAAACCTAAGAATATTATTGAAGCTGGGTCTTTGAAAATATACCGTAATAATATAACATATAAAACTACGAACCAAGCCTATGGATGAATTTTGAAATACCTAACTTTAGAAATGACGGATGTCACATACTAACTTTTATCCCCTATTTCAGGTTTTTCCTTTCCTTCCTATCCCCTTCCCAACTTTAAAAAAAAAATCTGTTGCTCGGTTTAGGCTTGAAAAGCAAACAGGATAAACAGAGTACTTTCGAATTTATAATATTAAGAAGGAATTAGTAAGTAACAAGTGCGTAACACCTAAAACAGCTGAACGTAGGCTAAAACGTATGATCACCTGTTTCATATCCGTTTCATATCGAATGTTTTAACAGGCGTAAGATGTAATGTGATGTGTGACACTAAATACAAGCCGTCATGTTTATATCTTTCTTTGAAAACTTTACTATATGTTTTCACAAAACATGTGAAATAATAAATCTGAAAATATAAACGGGTTCACCTTCTGTCTATTTGCGATTCAAAACTTCTTGAGTAAATAAGGGTAAACTTTGTACACATCTTGATGTTAAACATTTCACTTTTGTATCATATTTTCGTAAACGTTACGCCATTTTACTTCCCGGCAAACATAAGGAAAAAACTGAGGAAACTGGTAATATCAATTTGACAAGACAATAATTTTAGAAGCAGCGTTCAATCAACGGATAAGTATATATGATTGATAATGATAAATGCATGCTCAATGACGGTCAAAACGAAATATATTATAGTATATTACTACTTACAGAAAAGCTATTTTTATCTTTCCTTGAGTTGATGTAATACATCATCTTCAACACCTCCAACGATTCTTTTTCTCGAGCTTGAGATAGAAGATATTTAGGGCTTTCTGGAAGATAGTAGTAAAGAACTGCAGCCAGAAGACTCCAGATTAAACAGATCTAGAAGTACATATTCCATGTGTTAAGTTCTGAAATCTAAATGAAAATAATATAAAAGATTAAGTGGACTTCAATGAGCAAAAAGTTGTAATTGCATGGATTTGTACTTTGAAGAACATCTTGATAGATACATTAGCGCAAGTTTGTATCAAATTGTTTACTAAAATCAATCCACATCTATTTGACTACAACGTCAGAAGTAATAAAACCGGCTCCTTGGCTGACTGATGATATCAAGTTGTTACTGAGCAAAAAAGTGGCAACTAAATCCAAATACAAATCTAGAACCACTGATTCCAATTGGAATAAATATGTTGCCATTAGAAATCATTGCAATAAGGTGTGTAGGGATGCTCAACGCCAACATATTCACACTTCTGTACAAAACGAAAATACAGCAAAAGTCTGGAAATTTTTAAATCAATGGGTGTCGGCAAGTCGCGCCAAAACAACATTTCTAAAGACTTAGATATTAATCTCCTAAATCAACATTTCACTGTTTCGTCTCACATGGATAAGACATTAAAATCAAATACTCTTAATTTTCTTTTATCCATACCGGCGCCTGATTATTCTCCATTTGTTTTTAGTCAATTCCCTGCTTGTGATGTTAAAAAGAGCATAGAATCGATTACATCCAATGCAGTCGGCAGTGACTGTATCAGCCGTAATATTATCCTACCTATCCTTGATGAAATCCTTCCTGTCATTTGCCATATCTGTAACCATTCCATATCCAGCGGCCACTTTCCATCTTCTTGGAAAGAAGCTCAAATAACGCTTCTCCCGAAAAAATGCAATCCCACGTCCTTCTCTGAATATCGTCCTATATCTATATTACCTTTTCTATCAAAGGTTCTCGAGCGCCTCATCCACGATCAACTGAGTCAATTTCTTAATAAAAATTCCCTTCTTAATCCTTTCCAGTCTGGCTTCCGTCCTGGTCACAGTACCGTTACTGCGTTGGTGAATATTACGGATGATATAAGGTCAGGAATGGGAAATAGTAATTTAACAATACTTGCACTGCTTGACTATAGCAATGCTTTTAATACTGTGGACTTTGATGTTCTACTTGGGATTCTTCGCTCTATTAACATATCTCCAACAGCGATTGACAGGTTTCGTAACTACCTGTTTGGGCGCCGGCAACGTATTCGCATTGAAGAAAACTACTCTTCTTGGTGCAACACTAATGCCGGTGTTCCACGGGGTAGCGTTCTCTCTCCTTTACTCTTCGCTGTTTTTATTAACTCTATTCCCAACCAACTACAATCTTCATACCACCTTTATACTGACGATCTGCAAATCTACACTCAAGCTCCGTTAGTCAGGTTGCCGGAAGCTGTTAACACTATTAATGATGATCTATTCAAAATAAGTACTTGGAGTAAGGAATTTGGTCTCAAAGTCAACCCAACTAAGACACAGGTTATTATTATTGGTAGCTCTAGAATGACTTCCCGGATTGATTGGTCACAATTACCCCAAATTAAGTTTGACGATATTACCATACCAATAAGCAAAATTGTTAAAAATTTGGGGATTTATATTGACAGAAATCTCACTTGGGGCCCGCAACTTCAGTCAGCAAGTTAGTCGCAAAGTTTTTGCTTCTGCAGGGTCCTTGAGAAGACTGCGCACTTCCCTACTGCCACTAAAATTGCTCTCGCACATTCCCTTCTACTCCCTATAATCGATTATGCAGATACCAGCTATCTTGATCTCACAGAGAACCAATATAACAAGCTTGAGCGACTTCAAAATTTTTGCATTAGATTCATATTTGGCCTTCGCAAATAAGATCCACATTTCTGAATTTCGTTTAAGACTCAAGTGGTTACCAATTCGCCTTCGCTGGAATGCTTACATATTATCTCTTCTTTATAATATCTTATTTAATCCAACATCTCCCACTTACCTCAAAGAACGATTTGAATTCCTTCACGACACACATTCAAGGTTTCTAAGGTCATCGGAGAACCTAAGGCTGAAAACACCAATGCATTCTACCAACTACTTCGATAAATCCTTTTCTAATCAAGCTGTTCGCTTGTGGAATGCATTGCCTCTAACAGTCCGTCGTGCACAGTCGTTGGCGTCCTTTAAAAATATGGTTCACCACCACTTTCTTCATTTATAAATTTTTCATTGCACACTCTCTGTATTGTGTGTAAGATATATTTATATATTTGCATAGTATTATATGTATGTATATAGTGTTGTATTATAACTATGATATGTATGTAAGTAAAATGATGACATTATGTATTATTGAGGTTTATAGTGTACGCCACCATAACTGCCCTATTCCGTATGTTGCTTCTTCCAATACATTGGTTGTCTGGCTTGGCTGAAATTGCTTTTAGCGATAAGACCGCCAATTGTACCTATTTTTTTTCTTGTATGTAATTAATTGTTAATATCACTGGTGTACAATAAAGAGTACTCTATCTATCTATTTATTATTAGCTCTTTATTCTCTATTTCTATATCTCCATTTTTTTGTTCTTATCAGGGATCTTAAATATTTGATACAGAAGTATTTTTTTTTTACTTTTAACCAAAGCAGTCTTCAAGATTAAAGTTTTCAAAACAATTTATTAACTATCTTTAAAGACAATATAACTGCCAAACAAAAACAACCGAGAATTTCGAACTAGCAACACTATTTTCGCCAACTCTTATAACTTATTAGTGAAATTCTGAACTTATTTTAATTTACATTTTCTTCAAAAAATGTCAAAACTTTGTGGTTAAAAGCTAAGCTTTCATTTACAAGTCCTAAGTCGTTTAAACTAAAGGATATAATTAGAAAGATACATAATTATTAATTGTTTGTGACACCAGTAACTGAATTAAGTATAGAGAACAATAGTATGGCTTTTAGGAATTGTAAACAAACTGTTTTAGCAAGATGGTTTCTTCTTTCTTCAGAGTTTATTGATTAAACAGTCGCAGCAATGAAAATATAAGATCTGAACTGCTTTGAATAAACTCTGAATATTCTGAGTTAGTTTTGAACGTCTTTGACGATTTTAAGCTGGAAAATATTGGTAAAAGCTTTTTTATCCAGGTAGAAGAAGTTAGAGACAATAGGTCATACTACGCGGACCAAGTGTGTAAATTAAACAAAAGCATCTATGTGGCTACCTGTCTATCAATATTATCACGCCAGCTCCCTCGCGGGGTAGGCAGACAGTACAGAGTTCCAACTTGTGCCTACCTGTTATTTAAAAATATTATGTTGATAATAAAGCTTCCAAATAAGCCAATGACGACCACATTAAATGACAAGAGACGAACTATGACAGTACAGGAAGCCTGTCAGAAAAGAATCTGGTTGAACTATGTACCCTCTGCTTACCCTGCAAGAGATCTGCCGTAGTTATATAGATAGATAGAATTCGAAAAGTAATTATCTATCTCTATCTATCTATATCATCACGCCAGCTCCCTCGCGGGGTAGGCAGAGAGTACAGAGTTCCAACAGGTTCTTTCCTTACATACCTCTCTGGCTTCCTCCACTCTCATAGTTCGTCTCATACACACTCGCCGGTTACGGAGACTCTTGACTTGCCCTTCAGCTAAGACACGGTCTATTTGGTCATGGTAAGATAGTCTAGGTCTACCCCGGCACCTACATCCTTCCACTTTCGCATTGTATATCTGTTTTGTCATTCTTTCTTCTGGCATTCTTTCTATATGCCCGAACCAACGGAGCATACCCTTTCTCATCTTTACACCGATACTATCTTTCATACCTACTCGATTTCTTACTACGCTGTTGCGAATACGGTCGGTCAGCGTGACTCCGCACATCTTCCGCAGAGCTCGCATTTCGACCGCATTTATCCTGCTTTCGTTCTCCTTCTTACATACCCAACTCTCACTGCCATATAACAGCGTTGGGACAAGCACTCCGTTATGCATGGCCAGCTGCGCCTTTTGGCTTAAGTGCCGGCTCCCAAGTAGCCTTCCCATCGCACCATTCACTCTATTACCTGCATTCACTCTTCTCTCTATATCAGCGGTGTATTTCCCATCCTTACTGAAGGCGCATCCAAGATATACAAACTCATTCACTTGCTCCAGCACATCGTTACCAACCACAATCCTTGCATTCGTTCTGGTTTCTTCCCGTTCAAAAACCATAATTTTGGTTTTCTAATTTTAATTTGGTTAAAGTAATTATTATACCAGTAACTATTGTCTTGTCTCTAGTCATGTAATAAACTACCAATTAGTATTTCCTAACAAACCTTACAACAGCATCAGCGCAATAACAGCTTTATCTGACAATTTGCGGCCTAAGCACTAGCAATACGTCGGAAAAACTTTTTTGAGAAAGCGTGCTGTCACGTTGATCTTTATTTATAAAATTTGTAGTGAGAAAAGGACAGCGCGTCACACTTCGGCTATGAATCATAATCATAGAGGTACTTAAAGCATAGAGGGAGCATTAACAAGATTATATAATTGCACTGCTCACACTTACGTCATTTTAGTGATAAGAAAGGGGACAAATCTATTATAATCAGTTACACTCTTTTACACTTTATTTTGACATTAATTATCACTTAAAAACAAATAAAAAGTCATCAAAAGCACAGTCTCAATGGAGCCTACGTCAAAATAACAAGCCATAATATTTCGAATAAAAACGAAGGACGAACCATGTAGGAACAAACATTTAACTAAATGGTACCAATTGTCTACAAAAAGTGTACAGCTGAACTGAGTGACTGCCTCGTTGGTCTGGTGGCAAAGCGCATCGCTTTGTGATCACGAGGTCCTGGGTTCAAATCCTAGGTCGGACAAATGTAGTTTTTCTAACGAAAATTCCCAGTACGAGTCCGGAGTCTGGATTTGTGCCCGGTATATGGCAATAGGCTCGCCCCCTATTACATGGGACCTAGCATCGTCGGCGAACGGCGTGGGTGTACTCAGTACACCTCTGCCACCCCCTCTGGTTTTTAATGGTATAGGAATACAAAATAAAATAATGCAAACTAATATAAAAATAGGAAACTTCTACAAATATTAAACGACATCAATTTACTAATTTACACAATATGAAGAGATAAACAAAAGAACAAGGAATATATGGTAATATTTACATCTATGAGTTCCAACAGGTTCTTTCCTTACATACCTATGTAAGGAAAGAACCTGTTGGAACTCTGTACTCTCTGCCTACCCCGTAAGGGCTCTGGCGCGAGGTTATAGATAGATAGATAGATTTACATCTAGTTCTAGTCTATTTACGAAGAAGATGGCTGAAGTGTTTTAGTAATTTTTAGTTTAAAACTTGTATGACTGTATTGAAAAATGTCGCAGTCAATAGGGATGTTGTTACAATATCGAAACATTCGATGAAGGGCATTATTTTGCGAAACGTTATTATTGGAGGGTGGTATACTGAGTAAATTCAGACTTCTACGCTGAGAACGGATCGGAATTGTCAGCTGTATTTTGTCAGTCAAAGCTATGCACGAGTTACCATTCGCAATTTTATGTAACAAACATAAATCTATGACCATACGTCGATGTTGGAGGCTTTTTAGATTGAACCTGTTTAATCTATCGCCATATTCCTGCAATTGCCTCCTCAGTCCAAATTTGGTACATATCATTCGTTAAAAGCGCGATTGAACAGATTCGATACGGTTAATGTGTATGTTATATACCGGTGACCAGATAGTTGAGCAGTATTCCAGATTGCTACGAACAAGTGATGTACAAAGTGTGATCAAGGATTCAGGTTTCTTAAACGGCTTCGCAGTACGTATAATAAAGCCCAACATTTTATTCGATTTTTTAATTCAGTGATCATAGTGCCAGCGAAATGACATCGAGCTATCAAATAGAACACCTAAATCGCGAATAACGTTAACTATAGAAAGAACTGTCGTACCAATTTTGTAATTAAATCTAATGATATTTTTATTCTTAAGTAATAAATCGTGAATATATCCTTCTGTAAATCTTAATGTCATCGGCGTAAGCTAGACGCTCGCTGTGAATAATACCTAAGAGATCGTTTATGAATAAAAGAAATAATAAAGGACCTAAGTTAGATCCCTATGGTACACCCAACGATGGTGAGAATGGTATTGATTCATATCCGTACAGAGCAATAAGTTGTGAACGATTTGTAAGATACGAGCTGAGCCAGCGCAGTAGGTTTCCATGAATACCGTAATGGCTTGTCTTAATTATTAATATGGAATGTTTAACACAGTCAAATGCTTTGGCTAAATCTGTATAAATAGAGCCAACTTGAGCTTTTGCGTTAAATAAATCACATAGGAAGCAAGAATACACCAGTAAGTTCGAAGCAGTCGATCTACCTCTAATAAAACCATGTTGTTTAGTGTCTAAAACTGGATTGAGATGACCATATACATATTCGTAGACTAAACTTTCGAAGATTTTAGCAAATACACTGAGAATACTTATGGGAGGATAGTTGGTGACGTCATTTCTATATCCAGATTTGTATATGGGAACAATTCTCGCTATCTTCCAAAGTGCCGGAAAATTACTTTGCAATGATTTGTTACAGATGATAAGTTTTGCTAATGCAGAGGCACATAGCCGTACAAATATTGGAGGGATATTATGAGGTCCTGCCCCTTTCTTTACATCTACGTTGTTTAATTTAGAATTTACATCTTTATATTCATTTGTGAGGTATGGAGAGTTTGTGTGTGAGATGCAAAATCCGAAATGTAGTTGATTATAGGGTTCGATAAGTATACGGACGAGAAGTATTCTCCAAAAATATTTGCAATATCTTGGCCATTTTCAGCAATTTTCTCATCATAAAACATTTTTTGAGGAATGCCATTAGTAATGCTTTTCCTTTTAGTGTATCGCCAAAATGATTTGATATTAAGACTCAAGTTTTATTCGATGCCTGCAATATAGGCATTAAAACATGTTTCAATTAGACATTTAGACCTGCGTCTTAATAGTGAAAAAGCAGCATAATCGCGTGGGTTGCCATACTTTTTATACTGGGTATGAAATTTGCATTTGTCTTTCATCACTCTAATAAGACTTTTAGAGAACCATGAAGGATAGTAGTTTTTGTTCAATTTATATTTAGGTGTGTGTTTTTCTATAATTTTCCATACAGTATCATAAAAGAAATGGACAAAGTCATCGCAGTCCATTCCAGAACCATATAAATCCCAATCAATGTCAAGTAGATCCCTGTTACTACCCTCATAGTTTGTTTTTCGGAAACATAATTTATATTCTAGGTTTATTTCAGTCAGGAGCGATGAATTACTGGAACGAGAAAGTTACAACTCAAATGGGGGATGGAATTCATCAATACGACTAACTGGTGTAGCCTAGCCTAGGTCCCATCGCTATGAATATAATGCTTGCGTGTCGCTCCCACCGTGCTTCGTTTGTCCCGCGCCAAGCTTGGCGGCAGCGGGTCACGACGTTTGCCGTCGCGCCGAGCCTGGTGGAGCTGTGTGAAGTCTGTCATACTTTTCAGTACATTACAATTTCCCAGGTCGCGCCACGCCCGCAATATGACCAGGCCTCAAAAAACCGTTACCATACACTTAGAATTATTCCTGTATCACAGATGCGTTTGCAAACATTTCTATATACCCGTCTATATCACCACGCCAGATCATTTGCGGGTTAGACCGACATTAGACAGTGTCAACAAGTTCTTTTCTAACACTAAATTTGACGCGCACAAATACGCAAACCAATACATATTATTGACGATCACATAAAAAATTGCCAATTGCAAGGATCAAACCCGCGGCTACTCGATTAAGTAATCCAAGCGGTGGTTCAAACTACTCCATCAAGTCGTCGTCATTACAATTCAAAATGTGCCATAAATAAAACGTTTTATGGTTTGAATTCCCTCTCCATAAGATAGCAAACTAGCCAAGCCAAGCAAGGACATGTTATTTAAATCTCTCAAGTTGTTTTAATATTGCTAACGTAGGTATACAAGTTTTTTCCATTAATATATAGTTATGAACGGTAAAATTATTGAACGGAGAATGCGCATGAAGTCCGATGGAATGTTGTGCGAGGCACAAGGGGGTTTCAGGTCTGGAAGAGGATGTTCGGATCAAGTCTTCTTACTCCGCAACATCGTAGAGAAGCATCTGGCAGTGGGCCGGAAGGTTTTCTGCGGTTTTGTAGATCTGGAGAAGGCATTTGACAGAGTTGTGCGAAAGAGACTTTGGGACATTTTGCCAGAGTATGGTATAGATGGCACTCTGTTGCGAGCCGTCCAGTCCACTTATGTGGACTGCAAGGCATGCGTACGGGTGGGTGGTAACAGGTCACCCTGGTTTGACGTTAAAATCGGCGTCAAGCAGGGTTGCGTGTTGTCCGCTAGACTGTTTATAATATATCTGGACAAAAGTCTTCAAAGACTGAAAGCAATGAATGAAGGTGTACAAATGGGTGACTTAGTGGTAAATCATCTACTTTATGCAGATGACGCGGTTTTAATAACGCCAACAGCCACTGATCTGCAAACACTAGTCACAGTTATGAAAGACGACTGCATGATCGATGGCTTACACTTGAATGTGAAGAAAACCAAGATTATGGTTTTTGAAAGGGAAGAAACCAGAACGAATGTAAGGATTGTGGTTGGTAACGATGTGCTGGAGCAAGTGAATGAGTTTGTATATCTTGGATGCGCCTTCAGTAAGGATGGGAAATACACCGCTGACATAGAGAGAAGAGTGAGTGCAGGGAACAGAGTGAATGGTGCGATGGGAAAGCTACTCGGGAGCCGGCACTTAAGCCATAAGGCGCAGCTGGCCATACATAACGGAGTTCTTGTCCCAACGCTGTTATATGGTAGCGAGAGCTGGGTATGTAAGAAGGAGAATGAAAGTAGGATAAATGCGGTAGAAATGCGAGCTCTGCGGAAGATGTGCGGAGTGAAGCTGACCGACCGCATTAGCAACAGCATAGTAAGACAGCGAGTAGGTATGAAAGATAGTATCGGTGTAAAGATGAGAAAGGGCATGCTCCGTTGGTTCGGGCATATAGAAAGAATGCCAGAGGAAAGAATGACAAAACAGATATACAATGTGAAAGTGGAAGGATGCAGGTACCGGGGAAGACCTAGACTATCTTACCACGACCAAATAAACCGAGTCTTATCTGATGGAAAAGTCAAGAGTCTCCGTAACCGGCGAGCGTGTATGAGACGAACTATGAGCGTCGAGGAAGCCAGAGAGGTATGTAAGGAAAGAACCTGTTGGAACTCTGTACTCTCTGCCTACCCCGCAAGGGATCTGGCGTGAGGTTATAGATAGATAGATAGATATAGTTATGTTGTGGTTATGGAATCTAGTTTGACGAGACTGTGAATACGTCTACCAAATACATTTGAGTATTAATTTTGAATGTTTGTTACTTATAACTACATAGTTTTATTTTTCTCTTGTCTAATGTATAATATTAGCCCTGTTAAGAAACTATCCCACTGTTGGGCTCGGGCCTCCTCTCAAACTGAGAGGGCTTAGGCCATAGTCCACCACGCTGGCCCAGTGCGGGATGGCGAACTTAACACACCTTCGAGAAACTCTTAGGCATGCAGGTTTCCTCACGATGTTTTCCTTCACCGTTATAGCAAGTGATAATTAATTGTCTAATGTGATATGTTTTAATGTGATAGGGCTTACAAAGGCTTGGTTTAATAGTTAAGAGCGAAGGCCGCTCCGGTCACGATCCAGTGACATTAGTCACGGTTTCGATTTCTGCACGGGACAAATATTTGTATGAACCACAAATGTTTGTTTCGTACTAGGTATATGTTTGAGTGAATAACATGACTGTAATCACACTCACGATAAAGGATAAATTTAAAAAAATAAATAAATAATAAATGCAACTCAAATCCAAAAAATATTTTATTACATTCTAATTTTGATATGAAAAATAAATACGCTCACACTATTTACATCACTTAATTTTATTTATGTGGGTGTGAATAATCTTCATTGTTAGCCGAGAGGCCTTTATAGCTTAACAGGGCAAGAGGCCGACTTAGGCTAGTTTCAAACGTGAATTGTACTGCATGTTTTTCACAGTATTCGATTATAAACGTAGAAACAGCGAGTCGTTCATGCGATACATTTTCCTTCGTAGAAAAGGCGAACACTCGCAGTTTTATTACAGCACTAGCTTCTACCCGCAACTACGTCAGCGTTGACTTCAGACATGAACCTAATAGTTTTCCGAGATGAAAATTATCCTATGTGTTAATCCAGGTAACAAACTATCTGTGTGGCAAATTTTATCTCAATCCGTTAATCCGTTTTTGCGTGATTAAGTAACAAACATCCAAACATATAAACTTTCACATTTATAATATTAGTAGGATTTATCCTGAATAGATGTTCATATGTATCCACGCTTTGTTGCACGAAGTACAACACACGTTTTCGTACGGTTTCTTGTAATAAAGCGTGTGGCATTATGCCGTGTGAAAGAGACGGTGCAATACCATGCGCTACTGCAAACCGAATACACTGAAGTTAATTCGGTTGCTTTACAAGTCAGGTGAGTAAAACATCTCTAGCGGTGTTCGGTTCTATGCACAATGCATACGCCACTACTAATTCGATAGGATGAACACTACAAAAAAAAAAAGTGTAATACCCTGCCGTGCAAACCTAGCCTTAAGTAATATGAATTCACACAAGTTTTTTCACTACGTGTTTTTCGAGTGTACGTGTAAGTTAGATTGTATAATCAATAAATCTATAATATTTCGTGGTTTATCTTAATATTTTCATTGAAATAGAAACTTAACACGCAAAAATACTTCAGTATTATTGCATTCCCGTAGCATTTGTTAAATTTAAACAAGGAATTGTTCCAAAAGAGAAATCAAAGGGAATACCAAATCAAAATATTTTTTTGAAGATTATAAATACGGAACGAATTCGATTGTAAAGTATTGCTTTTATTTTCTATTTCCCTTAAAGAATATTTTGTGAATAAATTTTCCTATAAAACGTTAGAAAAGCATTCGGAATTATTTGTTTTCGTCATGGAATTTAAATACAAAATATAATAGAACTAACAGACTAGTTATTATTCTGTACCATTATTATTTGCCTCAGGTGAAGGAAAACATCGTGACGAATCTTCCATGTTTTATAGAATCTAAAAAGAAATCAAAAGGTATCATGTCACGAATGGCGTCAGGTCCTTATCACATTTGCACCAAAATACCACATAATAAAGAACTTTTAGAGAACTCAATACCTCTCTTATTTTTGCATAAAAAGTTGCATTAAGTTCGCATTTATGCGCAACATTATTGAAAGAAGGAGTAAGCAAGACTTAAGAGTGATTTTCAGTCTCAAATCACGTGCAATTTTTATATAACTATCATCTGAATAAGTGGCAACATCAGTCAATAAGATAAAAATAATAATAATTTAAGCCCTATTAAGAAGCTGACACACTGTTGTCTCAAACTAAACGACATGGGCCATAGTCCGCCAAGCTGGCCCAGTACGGGTTGGCCAACTACACACACCTTCGAGAAACCTTTAGGCATGCAGGTTGCTCACGATGTTTTCTTCACCGTTAAAGCAAGTTATAGTTGATTTTTAATACGCACATGCTTTCGAAAAGACAGAGGTGCGTGCTGGGGTTTAAACCCGAGACCTCTGATTTTGCGGTTCAACAGTCTAACTAGGCTATCACTGCTTCCTAACCACTAGGCTATTACTGCTTCAATCAATTGATAAATAGTTAAAGAAAAATACTTTGCAGTATTTGGGTGTACTAAATACACCGTATCCTGCCTATACCTGTGAGCGATTTATTATGTATAATAATATATTTGTTAAATAACGCCATAACATAACGCTAGAACCCTTGCGGAGTAAGTAGATAGTACAGAGTTTCAATAAACTATCCTATGGACGCTCGATAGTCAAGAGTCTCTTGACTTGCCCACCATATATAGATATTTAGTCATGGTTATTCTAGATATATTCTAGACCTAGGGTCCTTCACAGTATTTTTACCCTCGAGCCTTTTCGCAGTGTCGCTACACTTTGAAGTATCCAGTCGGTAAAAACCCGTTCCGCCCCGCAAGCTTCCCCTGAAATTCGTAAATGTCTTATGAAGGATTTTCCTAGAAAAAAAGTCTTCCCTAGTACCCTTACACTTGCCCATTATAATAGATATCAAGGTAAATAAAACATCAACACCTACTACTAAATCAATACTCACAAAATTCCTTCGGCAAACTTCCCAGTTATTAACATCCAATAATTCTGGCTCAAACCTTCAAAGAGAGTGCAAACAAATATCCTAATATGGCCGCCGACCAAATTATGTATGGCCAGCTGCGCTTTTCGGCTTAAATGCCGGCTCCCAAGTAGCTTTCCCATCGCGCCATTCACTCTGTTCCCTGCACTCACTCTTCTCTCTATGTCAGCGGTGTATTTCCCAGCCTTACTGAATGCGCATCCAAGATATACAAACTCATTCACTTGCTCCAGCACATCGTTCCCAACCACAATCCTTGCATTCGTTCTGGTTTCTTCCCGTTCAAAAACCATAATTTTGGTTTTCTTCACATTAAAATGTAAGCCATTTTTTATGCAGTCGTCTTTCATAAGTGTGACTAGTAATTGCAGATCAGTGGCTGTTGGCGCTATCAAAACCGCGTCATCTGTATATAGTAGATGATTTACCACTAGATCACTTTTCGTCTTCATTTACATATACATCTTATAACAAATGCACAGTACATTCATCAACTATCTTCTGTAAATAGAGCCTATTTTTGGAAATGAGGGTTAGGTTCCCCCTTAAGACATTCGGAATCCTGCAGGGCTTGTTCCCATAATTTTATAATTTTATTACCACCACTTCAATGATCTTTCGGTTTACTTATTAATTCCCACGGCATCCAACACATTATACAATACAATCAACATGAGCAGTTAAAATGTTGTGGATGCATGGGTGTGATGGGAAAGGAAATAAGAATAAAAAATAAAGGTTGAAAAGTTGCAAGATGAGAGCGTGAGAAGAATGGATAAAGACAGAGTCCGGGACAAGCTTTTGGCAGCAGGTTCTTCGGACTCAAATACAGATGAATGCTGGAATAGCTTGAATGAAAGTTTGGTAGAATTCGCAAAAGAACTATGTGGTTGCTCAAAGAAGCATAGTACAGCAAAAGGTGATGCATGGTGGGCTGCGGAGTTACAAAGCTCCGTAGCAAGTAAAAAAGAGCGTGGCAGGACTATGTTTCTTCTTTGAACCTGAATGCCAGTATGACAGATATGAAGAAAGAAATATACTGGCAATGCAAGAATGCCACCAAAACTTTAGCGAAAGAAAAGCGTGAAAGAGCCAGTGCGATTGAGGAGGAGAGGCTGGCGAAGAACTTCGAGAACAACACCAAACTCTTTCGGAGCAAAGTGAGAAAGTCTCGAAGTGATTCGTCAGGTTCCAGAATGGAAAGGATAAAATCTAAGGATGGTGACATTCTTGCAGATACACAAGCTGTATTAAACCGGTGGAGTAAATATTTTGGAGAAATATATGGAGATGCCCCGGATACTGGTGCCAGAGACGAGAGGCGAGTTTGTGGTACCGGAATCAACTGAGGGCATCACTATGGAAGAAGTTGAATGGGCGATATGAAGTATGAAGAATGGTAAATCTGTGGAAATAAACTTGATATCTACCGAAATGATTAAATATGATGGGACTTGCGTCCGGGATGCCTTTCGGGTCCTTGCAAACCTTTGCTGGAGCACCGGTCGGGCCCCTACAGATTGGCGCCACGCAGTCATTGTACCCTTGTACAAAGGCAAGGGCTCACAATATGACTGCGCCAATTACAGAGCCATCAGTTTGATCAGCTTGGCAGCCAAGGTGTACGGTAAAATTATTGAAAGGAGAATGCGCGAGAAGTCCGATGGCATGTTGTGCGAGGCACAAGGGGTTTCAGGTCCGGAAGAGAATGTTTGGATCAAGTTTTCTCCCTCTGCAACATCGTAAAGAAGCATCTGGCAGGGGGCCAGAGTGTTTTCTGCGGTTTTGTGGATCTGGAGAAGGCGTTTGATAGAGTTGTGTGAAAGAGACTTTGGGACATTTTACCTGAGAATGGCATAAATGGCGCTCTGCTGCGGGCCGTCCAGTCCACCTATGTGGACTGCAAGGCATGCGTATGGGTGGGTGGTAACATGTCACCCTGGTTTGACGTTGAAATCGGCGTCAAAAAGGGTTGCGTGTTGTCCGCTAGACTGTTTATAATATATTTGGATAAAAGTCTTCAAAGACTGAATGCGATGAATGAAGGGGTAAAAATGGGTGATCTAGTGGTAAATCATCTACTATATGCAGATGACGCGGTTTTGATAGCACCAACAGCCACTGATCTGCAATCACTAGTCACAGTTATGAAAGACGACTGCATGAAAAATGGCTTATATTTGAATGTAAAGAAAACCAAAATTATGGTTTTTGAACGGGAAGAAACCAGAACGAATGCAAGGATTGTGGTTGGTAACGATGTGCTGGAGCAAGTGAATGAGTTTGTATATCTTGGATGCACATTCAGTAAGGATGGAATATACACCGCTGACATAGAGAGAAGAGTGAGTGTAGGGAACGGAGTGAATGGCGCGATGGGAAAGCTACTTGGGAGCCGGCACTTAAGCCAAAAGGCGCAGCCGGCCAAACATAATGGAGTGCTTGTCCCAACGCTGTTATATTGCAGCGAGAGCTGGCTATGTAAGAAGGAGAATGAAAGTAGGATAAATGCGGTGGAAATGCGTGCTCTGCGGAAGATGTGCGGAGTGAAACTGACCGACCGTATTCGCAACAGCGTAGTAAGAAAGCAAATAGGTATGAAAGATAGTATCGGTGTAAAGATGAGAAAGAGTATTCTCCGTTGGTTCCGGCATATAGAATGTCCGAAGAAGGAATGACAAAACTGATATACAATGTGAAAGTGGAAGGATGTAGGTACCGGGGAAGACCTAGACTATCTTACCATGACCAAATAGACCGGGTCTTATCTGAAGGACAAGTCAGGAGTCTCCGTAACCGGCGAGCGTGTATTAGACGAACTATGAGAGTATAGGAAGCCAGAGAGGTATGTAAGGAAAGCCCCTGTTGGAACTTTGTACTCTCTGCTTACCCTATAAGGGATCTGGCGTGATGATATAGATAGATAGAGATTTATTATATAAACACATACGTAATACGTTTACTGGGTTAGGGTTATTAGCCACCATGCTCTCTTACGAAATGTATGGAAAAAGATTTTTGTGATTTCTGGCTTTTCTAGTACTTCAACCGCAGTTATATCAATAAAGATTGTTGATCGTTTTGAGAATAGACGCACGTAGCACGCATGGACTCGCAGAGGTAACAAACGTTATCACCAACTGAATACCCAGTGGTGGTCGCAGACGACGAGGTAGACTTAGGAAAATGTGGCACGACGATTTGGAAAGAGTAGGCCTTTTCTCAGGAGTGGGGCAATAAAACTGGCTTATAAAAGAAATAATAAATAGAATCGATTCATCAAAAAAATATTTTGTGTAAAATGCCCATTTTCTTATGACAGTAATTTTTTTTCATAATCTGTGGATGCAGCTCAAAATGTTGCACAAATTAAGGGTACTCTTTTTAGAGCGTTTTCTGTAACTACAACGGTTAAGCTGTCTTTACTGCCCTGATCAAATCGTCGTCTGTTTATTTGCAAGGGTGCATGATAGCTGACAGTTAACAGCTGACAGATATATTAGATCGGTGACATGTGGTAAGCGAGACTAGTCAATTCCCAGACAAAATAAAACAAAAGGTTTTTGGGACTTTTTTTAAGGAGTCCACTAAATGATTGATGTCATTTAATTATATTTAATGTATATATGTGCAACGTGTAACCTAAATAACACAAGATCTCACAAACCCCAATTAGATTTGTATTGAATTTTTGCTTTATATCTTTAATAAAAAAACGAATCTTCCAGTTACAAAAGGCATTACCATTTCTTAATAAGTTTGATATCCAAACTAACTACGAAACCTGGCGTATTGAGGAATAATATTTAGAAGAGCAATTGAAATCGCCGTATTAGTTTTATTCTCTATTAGACTAAGGAACAATTGGAATCAGCGACGGCAATATTAGTAAATTTAAGTATTCAAAAACAATAAAAGAAATTATTACGTTTGGATTATATTTATTGCCAAACGAAGCGATGCTTTTTTTCATTATATTTAGAATCAATATTCTTAATTTAGAGATAGGTACTTTAGATAGTTGGGTTCGATTGAAATCACACTCAAAGAGCGTAGCACGAAAAGATTGACGTTAGTGTGACGCTAGCGCTTTTATATGCCATCCTAGTCACACTGTAAGTTCACCAAATACGCCTGAACATGATACCAGGGAAACCAGATCCCTAGTACATGATAATTACTATTTAATGCGAGAAATTTGAGGTTTTTAGCTACCGACCATATTCGCAACAGCGTACAACGCTTCCTTACTAGACAGCGTGTAGGTATGAAAGAGTATCTATCTATCTATATCATCACGCCAGATCCGCAGCTGGGGCTGTTGAAATTATACAATTGGATGAAGAAAAGGAAATAGTTGCCATCATAAACAAAACATAGAAACCCGGAGGATTTCTTATTGTTCAAACATGATTATGATCTATCTATCTATATCATCACGCCAGATCCCTTGCGGGGTAGGCAGAGAGTACAGAGTTCCAACAGGTTCCTTCCTTACATACCTCTCTGGCTTCCTCCACTATCATCTTTCTATCTCTATCTATATCATCACGCCAGCTCCCTCGCGGGGTAGGCAGAGAGTACAGAGTTCCAACAGGTTCTTTCCTTACATACCTCTCCGGCTTCCTCCACTCTCATAGTTCGTCTCATACACACTCGCCGGTTACGGAGACTCTTGACTTGCCCTTCAGCTAAGACACGGTCTATTTGGTCATGGTAAGATAGTCTAGGTCTTCCCCAGCACCTACATCCTTCCACTTTCGCATTGTATATCTGTTTTGTCATTCTTTCTTCTGGCATTCTTTCTATATGCCCGAACCAACGGAGCATACCCTTTCTCATCTTTACACCGATAATATCTTTCATACCTACTCGCTTTCTTACTACGCTGTTACGAATACGGTCGGTCAGCGTGACTCCGCACATCTTCCGCAGAGATCGCATTTCGACCGCATTTATCCTGCTTTCGTTTTTTTTTTTTTTTTTTTTTTTTCTTTAGAAAACGTATCCCCACACTAGGATTTATTCCTGTGTCGTGGGTGCGTTTACAAACATGAAAGTTCACACACACAAATACCCAGACCGAAACAAATAATTGTGGATCACACAAAGATTTGTTCCGTGCGGGAATCGAACCCGCGACTATTAGACACAGTAGGCGGAGCGACTTAAGCTCTTAACCACTGCGCTAAATCGTTCTCCTTCTTATATACCCAACTCTCACTGCCATATAACAGCATTGGGACAAGCACTCCGTTATGCATGGCCAGCTGCGCCTTTTGGCTTAAGTGCCGGCTCCCAAGTAGCCTTCCCATCGCACCATTCACTCTATTACCTGCATTCACTCTTCTCTCTATATCAGCGGTGTATTTCCCATCCTTACTGAAGGCGCATCCAAGATATACAAACTCATTCACTTGCTCCAGCACATCGTTACCAACCACAATCCTTGCATTCGTTCTGGTTTCATAGTTCGTCTTATACACGCTCGCCGGTTACGGAGACTCTTGACTTGTCCTTCAGATAACACTCAGTCTATTTGGTCATGGTAAGATAGTCTAGGTCTTCCCTGGTACCTAAATCCTTCCACTTTCGCATTATATATCTGTTTTGTCATTATATCTTCTGACATTCTTTGTATATGCCCGAACCAACGGAGCATACTCTTTCTCATCTTTACACTGATACTATCTTTCATGCCTTCTCGCTGTCTTACTACGCTGTTGCGAATGCGGTCGGTCAGCTTCACTCCGCACATCTTTTATTCTCCTTCTTACCTACCCAACTCTCGCTGTCATATAACAGCGTTGGGACAAGCACTCCGTTATATATGGCCAGCTGTCCCTTTTGGCTTAAGTGCCGGCTCCCAAGTAGCTTTCCCATCGCATCATTCACTCTGTTCCCTGCACTCACTCTTCTCTCTATGTCAGCGGTGTATTTTCCTTCCTTACTGAATGCGCATCCAAGATATACAAACTCATTCACTTGCTCCAGTACATCGTTACCAACCACAATCCTTGCATTCGTCCGGATTTCTTCCCGTTAAAAACCATAATCTTGGTTTTCAGTTTGAAAGAGTATCGGTGTAAAAATAACCAAGTTCCTCCTTTGGTTCCGGCAAACAGAAATAATGGGATAAAAAGTATCCCGAATTTTAAGTTAGGGTTAAGTAACGGTCAGCTCGGTCGGTCTGACCTTTGTGAAATTTTCAAATTCGAGTCTCTTCGTGCTTCGAAAGGTACGTTAAGCCTATTGAACGTAGATGACCTATTGAACCATATTAGAATATGACGCACAGTAATTTTAGATATCCTTGGAAAATATTTTTGTCCTGTTTCATTTTTGAACTCGTGCTATCTGTTCCAAACTCAACCAACTTTTCAGTGTCACTAATTTTCAAGACATCATATTATTTAAGACGATGATATTACTTTGAAGATAGAGACTAGTTGTTTTTTTTTTAAGGGAAGTTGGGACAGTTTTGTTTCTTGAAGTAACATTTCATATTTCTTTGTACTCATGATAAAACTGCGATCAGTGCTTATTTCCACAAACTTACGTTTTCTTCTATATAAATAAAATGAATTTCTTAATGTGTTGCTAAGAGCAAAACTCGAGAAGGGCTGAACCGATTCGGTTATTTTTTTTTAAATATTTGTTGAAGTCCGTGAAAGGTTCTTACGAGGAGAAAAACTCAATATACATGTATGTATATATAGAAAAAATTCACCACTAGACCAACGAGTCAGTGGAGCTTTATCTTGAACAAATATTATTAGCAGTCCTGAAACTGGAATTATGGCCGGTATGATGGTGTTTTTTTACAGAGAGAGCTTACATCATTAGCAAAATGTGGGTTTACACAATAAAACTCTGCCTGCTTGAGAAAGGTAGCAAACTAGATTCTACTTCCACAATAAAAAAAAACGTTTTCATATTTTTTCTGGTTGCCTCGTTGGTCTAATGGCAAAGCGCATCGCTTGGTGATCCTAGGTCCTGGGTTCAAATCCTAGGCCGGGCAAATGAAGCTTTTCTAACGAAAACTTTTCAGTATGAGTCCGGGGTCTGGAATTGTGTCTGTTAAGTGGCAATAGGGTCACCCTCTATTACATGGGACCTAACATCGTCGGCGAAAAGTTGGTGTACTCAGTACACCTTTGCCACCCCCGCTTGGGGAATATAGGCGTGACGGTCTCATATTTTTTTAGTTGTGGACGGTAGTGAAAACGTTTCTGGTAATAGCTGATAAGCCATGAGCAGAAACGTTTTCTTATTTATAATTCATAATTAAGTACTGAAGCGCTCACAAAGATTCAAAACGAAACAAGATTCCATTTACTTATTTTACAGAATTTTGAACAATTATTTCGCGTGTTGCTGTTATAATCCCTTTAAAATGAGCGAGAACACACACTGAGGTAGTAATTCATCTTATTCCATTTCCACACCACATAGTACATTTAAGAAAAATATTGGGCTCATAAAGTAGAATCTTTATAATGATCGCACGCAGGTAGTTATATAGGTACAGATTTAAACGCCATCACCACTTGAACTGTCGTATTGGTCACACTCATTGAATAAAGAGGAATAACAGGTTTTAATTTCTTAATTGATCAAATTATGAGGAAATACTGGTATTAATTGTTTGACTCTTTGGACCACGAGTAAATGGTTTTCAAAATTCGACCGAAAAGTCCTAAGTTCTGAAAATAAAATCATTTCCAATAAGCATGCTATTCATATTTATTGTGCCAACAAGATATAATCATCCTATTGACGATGATCGATGACAAGTTGCAAACTGCTGTAATAAGACGTCGGTTGTCGTAGTTACTTTTCAAGAGGACCCAGAGAAAAAAGGTTTCGTATCAAAACGGCACCTTAGTAAAAACGTTTACATATCGGATCACAAATGTCCTAAAATAACTATAGCTCCTCACAGTCCGATCACTTAATCTGTATATTTTCTCTGTGGGTTGTTCAACATGTGTCAGAAATATAAAATTAATAGTAAAAAACAACATTTTCAAAAACATGATTTATATACCTAGTATTGGTGCAATTTCGGCTGTATACAAAATTTCGTGTCTTTGTTGCTGGAAGCTGTGGATTTTCTTTCTTAGAAACCAAATCTAGGTGTAGAATCTATCTAGGAGTAGTCATGCATACCATAAAAATGCATTGTCCTCGGAACTCACTTGTCAATTTAGACTAACAGAGTACAATTGCGACGAATGATAGAGCATCTACGCTACGTCACTCTGTACTGTTGACGTCTACGTCAAACAATGTTCGCTTTGAATTGACCTATCGATCGGATCATAAATGTTCTATTAACGTACTTTAGTCCTTACAGTCCGGTTCCTTGTGTTCTACTACATGTCACGGAAAAAAATATATAATTGGGGAAATTTACTTAAAGACACTTTAATTTATTTAAAGTCACTCGTTACAGAGGTATTAGCACGAAAAAATTGACGTTAGCGTAAATAAATATGAACGCAAGCAAGTAAACGTGCTTTTGTGTTCATATTTTTTTTTTATATTGTATGAAAAGGTTTGCATGACAAGTCGCTAATGTTACGCTAACATCAAAATTTTCGTGCTAAGCTCTCTGTTGACGTGTAATTCAAACAATTTTCGCTTTATAGTGGCCGATGGTTCGGACCATAAATATTCTAATAACCACAGTCCTCACGGCCAGATTGCTTAATCAGTATATTTTCTAAACTAAAATATACAGAGTACAATAACAAATGACGGAGCATCCACGCTACGTCACTCGTTACTGTTGACGTCTACGTCAAACAATGTTCGATTTATAATGACCGACCGATCGAACCATGAATGTTCTAATAAACATGGTCCTCACAGTTCGTCCTTAATCGGTATATGTTTTGTTTGTATTGTACAACATGTCACAGAAAAAATATATACCGAGTACAATAATCGAACATCTACGATACGTCACTCGTTAGTATTGACGTCTAGGTCAAACAATAGTCGCTTCATAATGACGTTCCAGTGTGCAGTGGCAAGCTCAATTTCGCTCATTATTCTCTGTGAATGCTCGCTTGCTTTCACTCCACTGTGATAGACAGTTTTGTTTACAGTTGCTAGGAAAGAATAACTAGATGCAGTGCTTACTACGAGTACTATGGCAAAGATTTAAAAGTCAGTAGTATCACGAAGAAACGTGTTGGTTGTCGAAATCAATATGTTTTTTTTCTAATCCATGTATCGGTGTGATCTATTATACTGATTCACAGATTAGAAATGAAAAAAAAATATGTTAAATAAAAATGTTAGACGTTTAAACTAAAACAAAAGACGTAGATGTAGTACATCTTTACTTTGCATCGACCAAGATTACCCAAACAAAAAAATACACTTACCATCTTGCGAAAGCTGGATAAGTGCGGTTCTCAGTTCTTCGAACCGTTTGTATGTAACACTTCATCAAAACATTATCATGAAACTTAATGTTTTAATTTAGCTAAATGATATTTAAATACATAAATAATTAATTATGTATGTACTTTTAAAAAGATCAGGCTCAAGCCTCTTTGAAGAAAATAATGCTTATATTAGGAGACTCCACTCGTCCTTATCTAACTTAGAATATATATTTATAACTAGCAGTTTATCCGCGACTTCGTACCCGGTCTACAACAGCGCCACCTACCGGGTGTATTTTATATAGCCTATGTTACTTCTGGATAAGGTAGCTTTTCCGACGATCACAAGGCGGCCCGCGTCAGATGGTGTAAGAAAACTCTGCAAAGGTTCAACCGAGGAGAGTCAAATCACGTCTACGACATCATCAGGGGTGACGAATCTTGGATCTATGCCCACGATTCTGATTCCAAACAACAATCTACAATCTGGGTCTTTAAAGACAAGCCAAAGCCGCTAAAGTTGTTCGTTCTCGAAGCACTTCAAAGAAGATGGTGGCCACGTTCTTTGAAAAAACCGGCCATGTTGCGACTATTGCACTTGAAGATCGTAGAACGGTTAACGCAGAGTGGTGTACCACAGTTTGTTTACCACAAGTCATCGCCGAACTTCGAAAATCTAACTCAAAGCGACGCATCATCCTGCACCACGACAACGCAAGCTCCCACAGCGCTCGTCAAACGATTGAGTATTTGAAGCAGGAAAAAGTAGACGGTAAAATTATTGAACGGAGAATGCGCGTGAAGTCCGATGGAATGTTGTGCGAGGCACAAGGGGGTTTCAGGTCTGGAAGAGGATGTTCGGATCAAGTCTTCTCACTCCGCAACATCGTAGAGAAGCATCTGGCAGTGGGCCGGAAGGTTTTCTGCGGTTTTGTAGATCTGGAGAAGGCATTTGACAGAGTTGTGCGAAAGAGACTTTGGGACATTTTGCCAGAGTATGGTATAGATGGCACTCTGTTGCGAGCCGTCCAGTCCACTTATGTGGACTGCAAGGCATGCGTACGGGTGGGTGGTAACAGGTCACCCTGGTTTGACGTTAAAATCGGCGTCAAGCAGGGTTGCGTGTTGTCCGCTAGACTGTTTATAATATATCTGGACAAAAGTCTTCAAAGACTGAAAGCGATGAATGAAGGTGTACAAATGGGTGACTTAGTGGTAAACCATCTACTTTATGCAGATGACGCGGTTTTAATAGCGCCAACAGCCACTGATCTGCAAACACTAGTCACAGTTATGAAAGACGACTGCATGATCAATGGCTTACACTTGAATGTGAAGAAAACCAAGATTATGGTTTTTGAAAGGGAAGAAACCAGAACGAATGTAAGGATTGTGGTTGGTAACGATGTGCTGGAGCAAGTGAATGAGTTTGTATATCTTGGATGCGCCTTCAGTAAGGATGGGAAATACACCGCTGACATAGAGAGAAGAGTGAGTGCAGGGAACAGAGTGAATGGTGCGATGGGAAAGCTACTCGGGAGCCGGCACTTAAGCCATAAGGCGCAGCTGGCCATACATAACGGAGTTCTTGTCCCAACGCTGTTATATGGTAGCGAGAGCTGGGTATGTAAGGAGGAGAATGAAAGTAGGATAAATGCGGTAGAAATGCGAGCTCTGCGGAAGATGTGCGGAGTGAAGCTGACCGACCGCATTAGCAACAGCATAGTAAGACAGCGAATAGGTATGAAAGATAGTATCGGTGTAAAGATGAGAAAGGGCATGCTCCGTTGGTTCGGGCATATAGAAAGAATGCCAGAGGAAAGAATGACAAAACAGATATACAATGTGAAAGTGGAAGGATGCAGGTACCGGGGAAGACCTAGACTATCTTACCACGACCAAATAAACCGAGTCTTATCTGATGGAAAAGTCAAGAGTCTCCGTAACCGGCGAGCGTGTATGAGACGAACTATGAGAGTCGAGGAAGCCAGAGAGGTATGTAAGGAAAGAACCTGTTGGAACTCTGTACTCTCTGCCTACCCCGCAAGGGATCTGGCGTGAGGTTATAGATAGATAGATAGAGATAGATAGATAGATAGATAGAAAAAGTAGAAATTCTTGACCATCCTCCATACAGTCCTGACCTAACCCCTAACGATTTCTTTACATTTCCTAAAATTAAGAAAAGGTTCCACTCCGGTGAAGAAGCAGTCGACGCTTTCAAGTCAGCCATTTTGAACACCCCCACTTTAGAGTGGAATAAATGTTATAATAACTGGTTTGAGCGAATGGAAAAGTGTATTAAGCTACGTGGTGAATACTTTGAAAAACAATAAAAAGTACTATAAGGTTCTAGTTGTGTTTTTTCTTCAAACGACAAGACTTAAAAGGCATGCCTTGTATGATTAAAAAATAACATTTCGCATTGTATGAGCAAGGGAAACACATAATGAAAATTTAATATTTCAAAGAAAAATGTTTTTACAGTACATTTTTATTTTTCTTTAATTTAGTAACTTAAGTAATCAAGTAAGTATCAGACTTGAGTAAACTGGTTGAAGGTTTTGTGTTAAACTTAAGGAGTATTTACACGTTAATAGAAAATATATAAATTACATTTGTGGTCTACTGGCGCAAGTAACCGTCGAGTACAGAGGACATAGCACAAACAGTTTTTATTTTAATAAAAACGTAGTTCCACACTAGGTATCATTCCTGTGTGGAGAGTGCTTATAGAAACATGAAATTTACATTAGCTAACACCGAGACCGAAACACATATTTGTGGGTCACATAAAGAATCGAACCCGCGACTGCTCAATCCAGTGGGCAGAGCGACTCAAGCTCTTAACCACTGGACCAAGCCGTCCAATTGACGTGAGCATGACGCTACCGAGATAATTTGCCATCCTTTTTACTCTATAAAGTTACTAAAAAAACATGAACGTAATTGCATATGTTTTCTAAACCATTACTAAGCTCTATGTACCAGCGCACTTATTTATAGGTATCGTTTACAATATGCAATTAACTGAAGCAAGTTGCTAAACTTACACCTGTATATGTTTTCATTAGTTTTATGTGCCAAAAATAGTAAGCAAGTACTCAAGATTGAAGAAAAAAGAAAGAAAAGAATTTATTTTGCGCTCACTCAACCAAAAGTAACACAAAAAATGCTTGTCGACCTTACACAAAATAAAGACAAAGAACATGGAATAGAAAACTAAGGCAATAATTGTAACACAGACGAACTAAACAGGTAATTAAAAATACTTTTATTTATAGTAAAACGTGACTCTTTGGCCAGTTTTAAAGGCGAAACAACAATTACACAGAGCTTCTTGAGAAGCGAGAAAAATAAGAAGAAATTAGACCACGCGGAAAGTCAGTAATGCGTTGGGCAGATTTAATTAAATACGTTGAAGGAGACTATTTAATTAAATGTACCAGAATGTCATATGATGGAACCAGATATATAGGTATCATACAGGGAGCTAAATCAGCCTCTAGTAACAATGCGTCATCGTAACCGTGACCACTCTGTCAAGAGTAAAGCGGATAATAATATTTTTCACCTTGTTGTTTATTCTCTACACACGAATCCAAAATTAGCTTAGACAAACACCATTGCATGACGTTGACAAATAACACGGAATTCATCTTAATAAAAGTCTCGTTGAGTGACACTTATGTAGATCGCTTTTACTCGAAAACATCTTTTTGCGGCCTTCTTTATCCATTATTGCATAATTCATGACATTTGAATTCAAGACGAAAACAAGATTTTGTAAAATCTCAGGTAAGATTATAGAACAAAAACTGTATGAAATCGGCTTCATCCCGTCGTAAGTGCGCAGGTTAGGGTAGAGTTTAATGAAATTTGCTATTTTTCTCGTTGGTGATTATAGGATACCAAAATAATCAATCATAATGACCAACAGATGAGAAAGACCTTCTCTGATAAATTCCTACTTGAGAGATATTAGGACATACTCTATTATGTAGACCCAATGCGGATTGGAGGCAGGTTTGGAGCTACCCTCCGAAGTATGGAAACGCTTACATGGAAACTGACCAAGCTAACCGGTGCTTAACCTTAGTGATCGCTACAAACACTGCAGTGCCAAAGCACTACAAACCTCGCAGGATACGAAAAACAAACAAACAAAAAATGGAATACCGGGATGTTATCCCTTGGGTGATGCTTGGATACTAATAAGTCGCCTTTTATCACACAGGTGATAAAAATGAAATACCCATTACGCTTCCTGCCAAAACTATTTTGCTACATTATTGCAATTAGGCTACCATATTAAAGATTCCCCCACGCACTTCATCAAAGCAAAATCATTTAAACTATAAACGGATTTTGCTTTACAATGAAACCCGCAATTTAAATATTTAGCCAAATCTTCTTTTCTAGAAACCTCATTTCTACAAATAGAACACGCAAAGAAACGTTTAATGAAAAAAAGCTAATTTGACACCAATTCGTATCTGAAATCCTTACCTACAGGTAAGGATATATAATCTCAGTTTATTACCAGAATGATCAGAGGACTTAGTACGAGAAGATTGGCGTTAGAATGACTGCCTCGCTAGTATTGTGGCGCGTAGAGCAAGTAGCGATCACAGGGTATTTCACTCAAATCCTAGGTGTGCTCTTGAAGGAACCCGAGTTGGAACGAAGTGTGGTTTTTCTATTGAAAGTTTCCCTGCAGCAGGCTGTTGTTTTTTGCACAGAATAACGGCCCCTCTGTATGGAACAATTCGACGGCAAAATAGGGGTAAAGTAGTAAATTTTTACCGCCATTGTTTGAGGTGAAATGATGGAGATCAATAATATGAAGAAGAAGAAGTGTAATTAGAGCTTAACCCTTTGTAGGCAATTGTAATTGTAACACAAGTCCTATTTTGCAGCAACAATTTATGCCCATAAAAAGAATATTATACATTACAAGCTATCTTATTATATTACAACGGAATGTGAAAAAATAAAATCCAAAAGAGAAAATCTTCCATCCGCAGATCTCATCATTTCAGAAATAAATACATCTCAGTTATGTCGTCGCAAAGATTTTATTGTCGTGTATCGTCGACAGACGCCTCATCGAGATTTTCTCAAAACATAGCACAGAGATGGTTGTCGGCGATTACGGAAGCTTTGCCGTAATCTCGAGTAATTCCAATCTGACGTAGACATACTTAGGTCCTTGTTCCGTGAAGGATTTTTAGCTTTATAGATGGGATTTGTTGTTTAATTCGTCGGTTTTATTGTCAAGGATTGGGTGAGAGACTGTCAATTATGTAGGCTCGAAGTGTTGGTGTCAATCTTGTAACTGGAATATTTCAATTTGCAAATGCAAAATTAAGGTGTGACGCAAGATGAAAGTGTAAAGGCTTACTAAAAAACGGTGGAATATCATTTGTTAATGAGTATACATTAAGATCTTGAAATGAAAATGCAAGTCGTCTGGTCTTACGGTATGGTAAATAATTGTTAGAGATGCAATCGACCTTTTGCGTACAATAATACAGCCAATTTGACGTAGACATACTTAGGTCCTTGTTCCATGAAAGATTTTTGGATTTTTCATTTATCTCGTTGGTTGTATTGTGAAGGTTCGAATAAGAGACTGTCAGTGACATAGGCTCAAAGTGTTGATGTCAATCTTGCATTTGGAATAGTACAAGTAGCAAATTAGAATGTGAAGAACCACTAAACAATGGTGCAATGTCATTTGTTAATGCGTGTTCAGCGAGATCGTGATCGAATGTTCTTGCATAATTGAACACTTGTTTACTGTTTACTAATTTATAACATCTTTTATTAATTGAGGACTGGTCAGCAATTGACCCCTTACCTCCGAATAGAGCCGAAGATGTAGGGCGCTGACTCAGTAATAGCCTATTACTTTTCGATTTAAAGATACCTAAGTTAAACTATTCCGAAAGATTGACGGCAAACACAGACATCTCGCAATCGGTTTATTGCTGCACATCAATGAAACCTTAAATCTTGATCATAAGTTTAACGTTGATGCAAGATTCAATGCATTTCAAATTAAGGTTAGGCAAATTTATTTTCCATCACGCGGACACAATGCAGCTTGGTGAAGGTGGCTTTATAGTCACGTATTTTTGGAACATATCAAACCACCAGTATGGCATCCAAATCCAAACAACTACCAATATTAAATGGCAATCAGGACCATCCAAGGCAGGAATCGCTCATAAATAATCTCTAACTCTCCCTCTTCGGTCACTGCCTAAGCTTGTGATTGCAAGAATACTGCGTTCCAGAAGCGCTATGAGCGCCTCTTATTAAATATATTAAATAGCAATAATATTTATGTACGTACATTCTACAGCTTGTGTAATAGAGGAAATGCTTGATAGTGAAGAAATAATAGGGCAGTAATATACCGTTGTTTTGGTACCTACTACAGGTTTCCCATGATTATGTGTTATATGAAAAAAAAATAAGTGTGGGATTCTACACGTCTAATATTATTGTAATATTTTTATCTCGGTGTTTGTATTATACTCGTAAGTAATATAAACAAATTAACTGCATTTAATGTGCACGTTATCTTAATCATAGTCATTATTTATCATCCTAATGCAATTGCATTTTATTATATTGATTCACTTTAATTGCAGTTAAATTACCACACATAAACCGTGTTAGCCTGTTTAAATATAATTAGTAGTGTCTAAACGAAACTAGTTTTAACAACCGAAAACTAATTCGAATTTCTGTTTAGGTTTCAGTTTCGTCCACCCGAAACCGAACCCTAAAACCAAAACGTTCTCTTAGGGCTACTCCTTTGTATATTTTTTTAAGAAGTAATGACCCTTGGAAAAAACTAATGACCCTTGGATAGTAGACTGCATCCCGCAAAATAAATACCGTACGGCAGTTAACGTTCCACTACAAAAGGGTAATGTGCGAGAAGCAATTGAGCAAAACGGAGTACATCTGGTTAAAATAAGTTTCACCTTCCACTAAGAAAGATTTTTGATTATTTTACTTGCTTTACTGCCACTGCAAAAGCGAAGGAGAGAGAAAGTCTGTTTTTGCTATTTTACCTTGATATTACAATTAAAGATGAACCTTTTATGACCACAGTTACTATACCAAAACCTATACTAGCACCCCAGATGGTACGCTTAGTAACTGAGAAAAAATAAACGTTGTTTTCTTTAAAAAGTCGCGGGCAGAAGCTAGTTATAGCTTCTGCCCGCGACTTTGTCCGCGTTGATTTTAGACAAGAATCTAACATTTTTCCGGGATGTTTATTTTTAACGTAACCCCACTCTAGGATTTATTGCTGTAATGTGGGTGCGTTTACAATCATGAAAATTCACAAACACAAATACCCAGACCGGAACAAATAATTGTGAATCACACAAAGATTTCTCCCGTGCGGGAATCGAACCTGCGACTATTAGACATAGTGGGCGGAACAACTCAAGCTCTTAACCACTGCGCTAAATCGATTAAAAGTATCCTATGTGTTTATTCAGATAATGAACTACCTGTGTGTCAATTTTATCCAAATATATTCAATGTTAATGAATACAGTTCAATAAATAGAGAGGTGATGCGGGAATCATGAATTAAATTGTACCTTTAGGAGTACGATATCGCATAATTTCTAAAGCTACCGAGAATGTTACGATTCAGTTTATTCAAATTTTAATATACACGTCACCTTCACACATCACAGAGGTCTACTAAAATAGCTCCAACACATTTTTTTCATGTTTTTGTACATGTATTTGGACGTAAAAACACAATATTATGAGCATAATCTAGATCAGTATCAGACACTCTAATGGTCTGATAAAGCCTTTTTGTTTTTATTATATTTTACGTTGTAATGGGTCCTATCATCTTTTTTTTATTGGGACTAAGCCCGCCAAACATTCCCATCAATATAACTCCTGTAAGGCTACGCTCTGAACCACTGATTCAAGAGTTAATTCCCCAGCCTCAGATCCGGAGCCCGATTGCGAGACATAGACCATGAGCCACTAAGCTTGCGAGACATCCTTCGAATGGGTGGTATAATTTTTTGGGGAATTTTAATTTCTGGTTTACGGTATATGGTATGTATCACGCTATCATGCTAATAGGTAACCGTGATATTCATGGCAAGTGGTATATAGTTAGTGATCGTTTATGGCATTTTCATTTTCAAGCCCAACTCTTTCAGAAGGCCATGGTTTGATCCTGGTGGCCACTTAATCTGGGTAAGAAAGAATTGCCAAGTAATAAATCCCCATCAGTAGCAATTTTGAAGCATCGAAATAACGCCATGAAGTATGGATATTTGCTTTTAGTATCCATGGTCCAATACAAATAAGCTCAGAGGGCTCAGCACGTCTACTTTGATGTTAGCTAGCGAGTAATCGAGCTGTCACATTCATGTTTATTAAGTAAATTTGTAGTGTAACAAGGATGGATTCTGTGCTAAGCCCTCAAATTAATGCTAGGCTCTACCACTCGAAAGTCATTGTTTTGTATATACTGACACACACACGGTTGTTTTTGACACTCGAAGCTGACAATGTGATTTGGAATAATCTTTGGAAATAATAATATATTTTGAACGTCACATTTCACCTTCACTGGGATCACTGTCATTATAGTAGGTGTGTAAATATCAATATTACTAGTTATTTTAATCACGCACCAAACTCTTTCTTCTTTCCAAGCATATTTCCAATGCGATGTGATCAATTATTAGTTTTAACGCTCATGCTCTGCATACACTGTGGCGTCATAAATTTATTTTCTCTGTGGTTATATAAACTAACTTTCCATAATGTATACATATTAAAACTTATTTAAACTTTCAATACCAATATTAAGACTAACTCGTCTGGCTGAAAAATTGCTTTTTGGTTTTTATATAGTTCATCTAATATTTTATAAGCCATCGTTGCTTAAGCTAGTGAAAGAAAGAGCCTTGGCGTCAAATTCTGGGTTTAACGGCGTCAAATTCTGGGTTTATGGAAACTTATGTACATGTAGCGATTCTATCCTTCGATACAAAATTGCGATTACCTAATGACAGATGGCGCTGGCTTAACTAAGAATATATGGAACAAAAACATTGGACGATGATTCGCAATATACGATTGAAACGCGATATGAATGTTCGCACTGTTACATCCCTAATCTAGTTGTTTTTTTTTAATGACCACTGAGTGACCGGACCTTACAGCACGACGTGTAACATATATACAAGGTCTCAACAAAAACTCTCGAGGATAGGATAGACACGGAACTCATCGGCGAGGTCGAAGAATGCCTGCCGGCAGGTGCCGAGTGCCAAGGCGAGACACTTAGTATATGCCCTTTCCCACGGCGACACCTCAACCCGAGGCTGTTCCTCCTTGTGGCCCCCTTGTACTGTATCCGGTTGGAGCGTAGTTGCTGCACGCTCACCCTCTTGCCTGGTAAAGCTGTTAAGGGCCTCGGTCAACTGCGTAGATCATTAACACACACAACTGTCAGGGAGTGGCAGGCGCCACCAAACAAATCACCCATCTAGCTAAAAGATCTCCATTTTGTCAAATCTAATAAGAGCGTATCTGCCAGATAAAATTATTATTTGCAAACTCCAAGTCCGAAATAGTAAAAAAATGCTGCTTAAGAAGAACAACAATATATTTGAAATGTACGGGCGTAACATGGGGCCTAGCAAATGGCGAACACTTAATTTCTATTCTCTTACCGCAATCGCTAACGCATTGTTCTGACTACGTGACATTTCGTTGTAAAATATAATTTCCTAGAGTCTCCGTAACCGGCGAGCGTGCATGAAACGAACTATGAGAGTGGAGGAAGCCAGAGAGGTATGTAATGAAAGAACTTGTTGGAACTCTGTACTTTCTGCCTACCCCGGAAGGGATCTGGTGTGATGATATAGATAGATATAATTCCCATACCTACACTTTTTGTATCTATATTCCGGCGAATGGGTTTTTTGGGATGCCCGTTTCAATACTGGTAACGGTGAAAGGTGGATATATCTTCATTTTTATAGTCGTCTGCATGGTGGCCGAACAAGAAGGAAAACTTGAAATAAAACCAGGGTCTTGGCCGGTACACTGAACTTCCTTGGTATCCATTGATAACTTGGGTAGCAAAATATCCAAGGATGCGCACAATAGTTGGTGATAAATATTGTCACATGTAATGCAGTGACGTTAACTGCTCCGCGATACGTCCGACCGTTCGCACCGTTGCCAATAGAATGACAACGCAGTGCGGTCCGCCATCTTACCGCGACTATCTGTCATCGGTCAATCGTCATTTGACGGCTGTCATCTCACTCAAGACTCAAGAACACACACTCAAGAAATATTAAAGAAATAAATTATGTCTACAGACAAGTTTGAATGGTTATTAGTGGAAATAACTGCTTGACGTTCCATCAACTGTCATCCTGAAATAATTAGATTCAACACATATTAGCGTTCATAACTAGTCAAAGTGACTTGCCTACAGAATCAGGAGTGAAAGTTTTTAAGATTTTGAAACACAAATTTGTGAGCCGGTATTTGAAATCTAAATCTTATATTCACAAAGAGAGAATACGATTTAAACTGAAACCTCTTTCTATTTTCACAGAGAAAATAATGTGTGATTCTTGAACTCAATTTGAGAAAATTAAACCCATAAATTACACTGTTGATAGATGTCGCTCTGAAAAGAATTTATAAAGTGGTCCAACTTGAATTATGTTACTTCTGAATTCGGTATTACCTTTATTTTTATTGTCATAAGTTATTGCTTCTTTTGTGATCTTAACTAAACCAGTTGTAGAACTTTTATAATAGTCCAGAAGTTAGGAGGTCAAAGAAAGGTCACGACTGAGATGGATAACACTTTTTATTGATATTTCACAAACATTAATTGTGCACACAGTAATGCTTTCAGCTCCAACTCTCGTCAACGACTCGCTGTTCTATCCCTTTCAAATGGCGCACAACTGCATTTATACTCGAGTCAATTGACATACTCGTTATCCTTAGTTCATAATTTATTAAAATAGCACATCCGTTGTCGTTAATCATTAGACGTACTTATTAAAAATGAAATGAATATAACAGTCGGCCATTCTGAGATTTACATGTCCTCATGTTTTCCTTTTTTTTTTCTAACAACCTAGTAAATATTACAATATACAAAAAATATATACGCATACATAAATTATACTACATTATAATTTTATTTTACTATATATTAAACCTTTATAGTTATTCATAGTTCATTACAATATAATACTACTGCCTCGGCCATCAACAAAAACGAGAATTGTTCCATCAATTTCTTAATATACTTACGGTTAATAATTCATATATCAATGTTCCATATCATATCAATATCGATTCAAAATCATGATCAATTCAAATATCATATCAATCAAAAATATTTGCACACTCCTTGGTTGGCTTATCGGCCTCATTTGTGTGCAAATATATTCTCAATATACCTAGCATACTCCTCAATTTGGCTTATCGGCCTCATGTATGCAGGTATCCTATCCAGGTAAATAGATGCTCCCAAAGTTGGCTTCTCGGCCTCATGTGCATCCTTTACCTAAAACTCCTTATTTATTCACGATCACAATATATCCTTTGAATCCATATTGTTTTAATAATTAAAACAATAAATAAAATAAATAGATTACAATATTATAATTGTTGAACCTACAATTTATAATATTAAATAACTATTCCATTACGATTTTCAATTTCATTATCAACTTCGTAATTAATTACATCTTCACTTTCCACATTACAATTACTAGAGGTAGTAGTTTCCTGTTCAATGTCATTGCCTGGTTCAACCCCTCTATCAGAGTCTGTATTTTCCTGATCCGAACTCGAATCTACATCATCCAAATATTCCTCAGTGTATGTCAACCATGGATAAATTTTATCTATAGAAATAACAGCTTCATACCTTCTATTTTGCTTCCGCGTTAAAGGAGTATCTTCTACGACATACCTATCATTATCTAATACTTTAATGACTCTATAAGGACCTTGAACTTTCGGCAAAAGTTTCTTAGATTTGCCACTGTTACTTGCTATTTCCCTTTCTATTCTTACTAAGTCACCTACCTGATACTTTTTAGCTTCTTTTCTTTTCCTATCAAATCTTTCTTTTTGTTTAATCTGTTCTTTTGCTATTCTCATATTAACCTCGTCTCTGATTTCAGTTAAGGTCTTTGAGGAATTTTTATCGGAATCTAATAATGTAACTATATTACTATCACCCTTTGTCCGTAATCTTAACCCGAATAATATTTCCGATGGGCTCTTTCCAGTAGTTTTATTTAAAGTTGTATTCAAACCTAATTGTATTTCTTCCAAATGCTTATCCCATTCGTTTTCAAGACAGTTATGATTTTTAGTGGCAAGTGAAGCTAAAATTGTGCGATTATATCTCTCCACTTGACCATTGGCCCTTGGAGTTGCTACTGCGTTTAACACGTGACGTATGCCTAATTTGTTTACAAAATCTTTAAAACCTTTGCTGGTGAAAGACGAACCCCGATCGCTTATTATCCTACTCGGTACCCCAAATAAACTAATATAATTGTTTAAAACTTTTAAGGTTGTTTTAGTTTTAGTATTTCTGACACCGTACAAACTAATATATTTCGTATAGGCATCAATCAAGACCAAAATATAGGAATTCTTTGATTTACTTTTAATAAACGGGCCTAGATGATCCAAATGGATGGTGTGGAAAGGTTCGTCTATTTTCGGAATAGGGTGGAGTAGTCCCTGTCTCTTACCTCCAGGGGTTTTATGATAAGAACAGTCCAGACATGACTGTATATATTTCTTGACAAATTTTCTCATTTTGGGGAACCAATAAAGATCCCTTAATTTATTTAGAGTCTTCTCAACTCCAAAGTGGCCCAACTCGTTGTGATTTTTTTGAAGTAATTGCCACCTAACGCCCTTTGGCACCATCCATTTCAATTGATCATTAACTACGCGATAGACTTTTCCGTTTTTGATTTTATAATTTTTATAAATATCCACAACATTTTTAGCATTTGGATCCTCTAAAATTTGTTTTATTTTCAAAATTTCATCATCAATATTTTGCATTGTAACTAACCAGTCCTCAGTTTCAATAGATAAAATATCAAATACAGGTTCCGATTCATTATTTATTTCTATAGCATTTCTGCTCAGGGCATCTACATGATTCATTCGAGGACCAGGCCGGTACTCTATACTACAGTCATACTCTTGCAATTGCAACCACCACCTAGCTATTCTAGGTATGATGTCTCTTTTAGACAGGGTTGTTCGCAAGGCGTTACAATCAGTGACTATAGTAAATTTTAAACCTAAGACATAAACTCGGAACCTATTTAATGAAGCAACGACGGCAAGAGTTTCAAGCTCAAAAGAATGGTACTTTTTCTCTTCAAGATTTGTTTGACGACTATAATAAGCAACAGCTCTCCACCTACCAGAATCATCTTCCTGTAGAAGCATGCCCGCTATACCACTTTTACATGCGTCAGTGTGAATTTGTGTCTTAGCGGAGGGATTGTAAATGGTAAGTATAGGTCGTTTTACTAATTCGGACTTTAAAGTTAAAAACGCTTGATTTTGTTCATCGCCCCATTTCCATTTACAGTCATTTTTCAATAATTTTGTTAGCGGTGAAGCAATAATTGCAAAACCTTTAACGAATCGTCGAAAAAAGCTAACAAGTCCCATAAACTGACGCACTTCATGTTGATTTCTGGGCGCTTTGTACAGTTCTACGGCTTCAGATTTCTTGGCACCGGGTCTAACACCCTCTTTGGAAATTTCAAACCCTAAATAATCAATTGTAGTGTAGAAGAAAATGCATTTACCAACTTTTAAAGTCAACCCAGCATCTCTTAATAGTTTCAGTATAGTTTCCAATCGCTCCATCCCCTGTTCTATGCTCTGACTCGGTATAATTATATCATCCATAAAGGCATAAGCTTCACAATTTCTTGTGTTTTTCAACATTTTATTTATAGTTTTTTGGAAAACAGAGGGCGCATTAGCTAACCCGAATGGCATCCGCGTAAATTGGTACTGGCCATCGGGTGTAACAAAGGCAGTTTTATCTTGAGAAGAAGGAGCGATTGGAATCTGGTAGTAACCAGATGCCAAGTCCAAAGTAATGAAATAAGTGTATCCTCCAAGGCTGTCAATTTGGTCCTCTATTCTTGGCAATGGATAATGTTCTTTGACAGTCTTGGAGTTCAGCGCTCTGTAATCTACACATAAACGCTGATCACCTGTTTTTTTTTTGAACCAGCAATATTGGACTTGCATAAGATGAAGTAGATTCAGTAATTATTCCGCTGCGTAACATTTCTTGTATCATGTTTTTTACCTTTTCCCTCTCAATATGAGCTAACCTATATGGCCTGTAGACAACAGGTGTGGAATCATGTAAAGTAATTGTCATTTCCATTAAGTTGGTCAAACCCAAATCAGAGAGACCAAATGAAAAGCAATCTTTATATTTTTTTAATAAAGCATGTAATCTTTGAATCTCTATATCATTTAATGTATTCCCTACTGATATGTGTTCTAATAAATCGTTTGATTGTTCAACTTCGAATTTATTTACTTCAAATATTTTTCTATCTTTAACTATTTGAGCCCTGGCTATTAAAACATTATTTTTAATCGTAAATGTTTTTGGTTCTAAATTCACTATTACAATACATCCGAAACCATTTGTAATCGAATAAGTTCCCGGCATAACATAATATTTATGTTCATTTTCATATCGTATGGATCCCCGTATATAAACAGTGCAAGTAATATTACTATTTACTTTAATCGCTACAGCTGTCATTGAATGTATCGTAGTATCGGCCCTAATAATTAATTTTAATTTGTCCAGCGTATTATTCTCAGGCTGCTTATGTAAAATCAAATGCTCATCAGTTTTTATTATTATAATACCTGCCTGCTCAGTAAATATATGCCCTAATAATATCGGATACTTTAGCAACTCGTCTTTTACTATCAGCACTTCTGTACGAGCAGAAACCCCTTGAACAATTATATTGACAACTGATTTACCTATGGGATCTATAAGAGAATCTCCAAACCCTTTCAGTGATGGCAAATTAATCTCAGTATTATATGGGATATTTAGTTCTTCAAAGTTACTTTGTCTTATTAGAGTGCATTGACTACCAAGGTCAACATAACACATCATAGAACTACCATTGACACTGATGTCTAAAATGTATTTACCATCCAAAGTCCCTGCTAACTTTACTTCCGATACTCCTACCTTATTACCACTTTTACTATTAGAAACATCATTGGTATTTTTTTGTAATCGTCTACATGAAGTGGTTTGATGCCCTAGACGTTTACATATATTACAAGTCACCAATGGTTTGGAGCACTTGAAACTAGGGTGTCCTAATTCATCACAATTAAAGCATCTAATAGATGCTGCTTTATTATTGTCACTATGTAACTCTGAACGCTTTTTATTAAAGAAGGGTTTCCTAGTATCTTTAATATCCTCAGATTTTATTGCTTTAAAATAAGTTAACAACTGTTCAGGTTCGGTGTAATTACCTGCCTGAGCTCCAAGTCGCATACTTCTATCATCTAACCCATTTATAATACAATCTATTGCCTTCTCATTGTATATTTCGCATCTATTTAATAAATTGATCTTATGGTAATAATAGGTCTCCAATGATTCATTAGGTTTAACTTTCCTATCTAACATTTCTTGTAACAAGTGAGCATAATTTTGTACTGTGGGAAAGGTTTTTATAAACTTTTCTTTCCATTCAGACCAAGTAAAATTAACAGAAGATAATCCTTGGTACCACACCATTGCTACGCCCATAAGTTTGGGTAATGCATAGTGCAATAATTGGGTCTCACTCCAGTCATATAATTTTGCACATTCTTCTACTTTCTTTATCCATGTATCGACAGTTTGCTCTTTATTAGATGGATCAAATTCAGGGACGGCATTACTACTCATTGAAAAATGGTTATTAGACGTTGTAGCAGGCAATGACTTTATCAAATTTAACAGTTCTCGTGCAGAAACACTGGTTGAATCATTAATATTATAGTGATGGTTGAGTTTTTGTCTCTTTGAACGTATTAACCTAGATCTCTTAATACAACGATCTATAGAAGATTGGTTGCTTGAGAAATAACTATCAGACGGACGGACGGAACTAGAAGACGGAGTACTCACAGTTGATGACCGCCTTCTGCCACGCTTATGCCTACGCCGACGCTCGGACGAAGGCTTGCGATGTCTACTTCGGCGGCTTCGCGACTTTTGTAGTCTTCGGGAATTCAGCCGGCTCCGTGATCTATGTGTACGTCGGTTTCGGCTTCGGCTTCGGTGCGAAAATGAAGAAGATTCCGAATGACTCCGTTGCTCACGATGTTTACGACTTCTATATCGACAATGACGATTTTCGGGTAATGGTGGAGTCCCCGTAGGTGCAATCTGTTCTTCCTCATCTCCAAACATCATTCCCAACGCTCTGAAACTTGTTATTTATTGCATTAGGTCATGATCAACTAGCACAAATACGAAGTTCATAAATACACAAACCAGTTCACTAAATTAATGCCTTTACTCAAATAAATAAAAGTCTGTGGGTAATTTTACTTTACAGAAATTACCGACATAATTTCATCGTAGAACCCTACTATTTATATGCAGTGGAGCAAACCATTAATAAATGCATTTAATCAACTATGACTTAATGTTCTGTTTCAATTTTAGACGTTACAATTTAAATTCGCGTCGTTTTATAAGTCAGTTAGCATGATAAGAAAAGGAAATTTAAAAATATTATAATAGTATAGCATTTATTTCCTACTTTTCTTTACGCAGAAATAAACGAAATGTAAATGTTCAAATCACTAATTATTTGCAGAGTTTGCATTAAGAAAAAGGTCTAGAGATATAAGTACTAAATGATCGCACTCACCTTTATTTCCAGTCGAAATTTGTTAAATTCCGTTACCTTAACGGCTACTTGTAGGCGTGGAAGGAATTATATCCTTTTTATGATCCCACTTCTGAACTATAATAGTCCAGAAGTTAGGAGGTCAAAGAAAGGTCACGACTGAGATGGATAACACTTTTTATTGATATTTCACAAACATTAATTGTACACACAGTAATGCTTTCAGCTCCAACTCTCGTCAACGACTCGCTGTTCTATCCCTTTCAAATGGCGCACAACTGCATTTATACTCGAGTCAATTGACATACTCGTTATCCTTAGTTCATAATTTATTAAAATAGCACATCCGTTGTCGTTAATCATTAGACGTACTTATTAAAAATGAAATGAATATAACACTTTAGCCTATAATTGATAAAGTATAATATATTAATCTTTGAAAAGTATGAGACGTATCTCGAGGGTTACGTAAGTTTGGTAAAGTTTATTTGGGCGTTTGTCTCGAAAGGTACAATAGAATAGTTTTGACTTTACACTACGCCCGCCACGCCCGCGTGCTCTGAGAGCGGCGACCGCGATGTTCTTAGCGTTCACCAAGGTTAAGCAGCGATCGACTCGATTGGTCCGAGATGGGTGAGCGCTTTTAGAATTTTCATATTTAAGCATCTCCGTGCTTCACAAGGCATGCTAAGATATTGGTCCCGGTTACCTCATAATGTGGTAGTCGTTAAGCCAAGTATAATCATATCCTATTTAAGATTTATGAAACATAATATCTTTTCTGGACATCTCTTATCCGCTCATTTAGCAAATTGGATTAGTTCTATTGTCTGTCCATTTTAAGAAACAATGTTTGAAGTATAAGCATTCTTATGTTACCTCACCTTTATCCAAAGATATCTGTCAAAATAAAACCTGTTAGAACTTCGTACTCTCTGCCTACCCTTCAAAAGACCTGGCTTAATAATATAGATTATTTGCTGATATTTTTTATTAATATTTAATTATAATAGATAAATCATGACGCACTATTTTGTAAGTTCGAAACACATTTCTTACGACGGAAGGAGTACAACAACAACGGTGTAAAATCCACATCTATATCTCTGAAATCTAATCTATCAATACCTTTACTTTAGCTAATATTTAATACGCTCTGACCCTAATCTAGGCTTCAATTTAGCGCAGACTGACAATTAAATCTAGTTAGGACCTAAAACATCTAATACTGCGAATAATTGCCTTGAGTGACTAAATAGGACCTGACAGAGCGGTTTTAGACTGACCCCACAAAGTAGGCCGTAGTTTTACAGTTATCAGGAGATTTGTGCTCACTAAAGTCTACTAAAAAAAAAATTAAACAAAGTTGTAGACTTTAATAATCATTATTATTATTATTAAAGTCTACAACTTTGTTACTTACACTAGGATTTATTCCTGTGTCGTGGGTGCGTTTACAAACATGAAAATTCACACACAAATACCCAGACCGGAACAAATAATTGTGGATCACACAAAGATTTGTCCCGTGCGGGAATCGAACCCGCGACTATTAAACACAGTAGGTGGAGCGACCTAAGCTCTTAACCACTGCGCTAAATCGTCCGTCATCTCTCTCGTCAAATTCTCATAATTAACGCCCCTGCGTTAGTTATTTGGATTGGATTATTTTGCGACGCGTCTCGCACTTGTACTATCAGAATTGAGGTTTAGTATTTCATACGCAAAAGAATCGCTAATATTACTTATATTATAAATGTGAAAGTTTGTATGTTTGGATATTTTTTTACTTTATTACGCAAAAATACAATTTGGATAAAATCGACACACAGTATAAACTATCTGAATTAGCACATAGGATTCTTTGAATCCCGAAACACATGTTAAATTCCTGTTTAAAATTATCGCGAACAAAGTCGCGGGTAGAAGCTAGTTATTTTTAAAGAAAGAAACGCTTATTTTTTCTCTGTCACTAAGCATTGCCTCTGAAATGTTAGTACAGGTTTTGGTATAGTAACTACGGCCATAAGAGGCTCATCTTTGATTGTACTATCAAGAAATAATAGTAAAAACAGACTTGCTCTCTCCTTCGCTTTTGCAGTGGAAGAAAGTAATAAAAATAATCAAAAATGACTTCATTCTACTGTATATAGATATCTTTGTGCCTAGAGTAATCATGAATTATACATTCTAACCACAAACCTCGTAACCTTTCAAACGATTTATTTTTCTTTCTATCTTTCATCAAATAAATAATAATATGTAACGACGAAAACAACATCTATAAATACTAAACTTAACCAAATAATATTTCAAACTCCAGACTAGGGGTTGTCAAAATATCATGAACGTTTCTCATAGAACGGGATTTTGCGAATGATGACTCAAACATTAAACGAAGGGAAAATGTATCAATATTATTTTTAACGTTTGAAATATTGAAGAATATATTGGCGAATCATAAGTTAGTTGAAATTTAACTGGTAGGTTATTGAAAGACGCGCCGTCTCCAAACATTGGAACAAGGCGAATGAGAGGTTAAAAGTAACATTAAAATTAACACCATCACGCCTACATATATTCAGTACGATTGCATAGTCGCTCAGCGAGCTATGAAAAGAGCTATGCTCGGCGTTTCTCTACGTGATAGAATCAGGAATGAAGAGATTCGTAGCAGAACCAAGGTCACCGACATAGGCCATAGGATTAGTATTCTGAAATGGTAATGGGCGGGCCACATAGAACGAAAATCGGCCGGCCGTCAGAGCAGAAAGATTCTAAAGTGGAGGCCACGTATTGGCAAGCCTCGTTATTGATGCTAGCAGATGATATAAGTAAGATCAAAATGGGTGAAGAAAATACAGCTAGACATTATACCTACATAATATCAGCCAGTACTGTCCCAGTGCTAGGCCTTTGCCTAATTACATGGAATAGAATATGTATATAGACAAGATTGAAAGGTTACTAATGAAAATAACTGCTTGACGTTCCTAAAACTGTGATTCTCAAATATATTAGCGTTAACAACTGATATAAGTCGACTTGCCTACAGACTCAGGAGTGAAGGTATTGATTTTGAAACACAAATTTGAGAGCAGAAATTTGAATTCTAAATCTTATATTCACAATGAGAGAATGTGATTTAAAAAAAACATTTTACTGTTTCCACAATTATAATAATATGTGATTTTTGAACACAGTTTGAGAAAGCCCATAAATTACACTCTTGATACATGTTGTTCTGAAAAGAATTTATAAAGTGCTCCAACTTGAATTATGCTACTTCTTAATTCGGTATTACTTAATTTGTATTGTCATAAGTTATTGCTTCTTTTGTTAACTTAATTAAACCAGTTGTAGAACTTTAGCCTATAATTCATGAAGTAGAATGTATAATCTTTGAGAAATATGAGAAGAATCTCGAGGATTACGTAAGTTCGGTGAAGTTCATTTTGGAAGGCATAACATGCGTTCTGAAGCCATTGTTCCCGGTTACCTCTTAATGGGGTAGTCGTTAAGCCAAGTTAGAAGCCTTAAAGGTGGCCTAATAAGTTCCAACTGCAGGTGGCTACAAATCTACGTCCACCAATTCGTGTCCGCGTGGTTGAGTAGGATCTAGTTTTTCTCACCTCGATTTGCGAGATAAGGCAAAGGCCTTATCTCGCAAATCAAGGTGAGAGAAACGAGAAACGAAAGAATATATTACAATGGATATATTACAATGGATTGAGAAATGTCAAAATAATGCTTAAGAAAATTAAACTCTTACTCACAGACACAACATTGAATTTTCTATGATTTAAACAACTCTAGAAACCATGATGAGTGAAAGCAATAACCTAGAGCCTGGTGTCACGTTTGCACCCATTACGATGCACTATGGTGACCATTAGGTAGAACTAATACGGACTATGCCTATTTATGATATGATTTAGATATGCTGAAACCATTTATTATCGAGTTCAAAACGAACAAGGTTCTCAATTCGTCTTTATACACTGGATGGGTTAAGATGGGACAGTAAGGGCAGCTATCTCAACCGTTGTAGATACAGAAAAACGGCCCTAGGAGAGATTCTGAAAAAAATGTACAGTCAATAAAATGGACAATTTAATCAAAAACTGTGACTAATCATTTAAGATGTGGCATATGCGTAGAAAGAAAGAATTACGGCAATAAACAGTGCCCGAAAATTATACGTTAATTATGTCATATAATTAACGTATAATTTTCGGGCACAAGTCCATAATCGTACCAATGTTTGGTCACTCTACTTAGAAAGAGACGTAGGGCTCTAAGTTAGTATCTTTGTAATCACGTTTCTTTCGCAGAGTGCTCAATCCATTGTAATATATCCATGTTCTATGCCTTTAATAGTTGCTTGAGTGTGTTTAGTTATGATACGATGACAGATAACAGCCGCCAAATGACGATTGACCGATGGCCATGGACCGCTAAAATGTTTTCATTAAAGCACGCTTCAAGATGTAGCCAATCTTGTGCGTGTCAATCTTCGTTAAGCCTGCGCCATGTGTTATTAGGTAATCGCAAAAATGTATCGATGGATAGAGTCGCTATATGTATATAAAAAGTCAAGCAATTATCAGCCAGACGAGTTATTAAAAAAATATGATTAAAAATTTCACATCCATTTGTTTTCATATGTATTTTGAAAGTTAAAATAAGTTTTAAATATGCATACATTATGCAAAGTTAGTTTATATAAACACAAAGAAAATATATTTATGATGAAACAGTGTATGCAAAGCATAAGCTTTAAAACTAATATTAGATCACCTCGCATTAGATATATGTTTGAAAAATAAAAGAGAGTTTGGTGTGTGATTAAAGTAACATTAAATATTTATTTTTACACACATACTATAATGACAGTGATCCCAGTGAAGGTGAAATATGACGTTCAAAATACATTATTATTCCAAATTACAACGTCGGCTTTGAGCGTCGAAAACAAATGACTTTCGAGTGGTAGAGCCTAACATTAATTTGAGGGCTTAGCACAAAAACTTTGACGTAAGCGTGATGCTAGCGAGTTGATATGCTATCCTTATTACACTACAAATTTACTAAATAAACATGAACGTGACAGCACGCTTACTCGCTCGCGTCACGCTAACGTTAATTTTTCTGTGCTAAGTTCTCTGTACTGGATCGCAGGTCATATTAGGCTACCTCGACGAGGGAAGAACCACTCTAACATAAAAAATAATGTTAATGAGAAGCATTTTAAGTGCGTTTCACTGGTGAGTGAAAGATCCGGAAGTAATATTTTGGCTTAAAAAGTAGCCACGCTGATGGCTCGTCAACTTCTGAATATTACTACATAAAATTTCTATACAAAACACATTCAAGGTTTCTAAGGTCATCGGAAAATCTAAAGCTGAAAACACCAGTGCATTCTACCAACTACTTCGATAAATCCTATTCTAATCAAGCTGTTCGCTTATGGAATGCATTGCCTATGACAGTACCTAGAGCAAAGTCGTTGGCGTCCTTAAAAAATGGTTCACCACCACTTTCTACTGCACACTGCGTCTGTATTGTTTGTAATATTTGCATAGTATTATATGTGTATGTATATAATATTATATTATGAATCTAGTTAATTGTTATACCACTGGTGTGTAATAAAGAGTACTCTATCATTCTATCTATAAATAAAATAATGTCAATCGTCAAAAGCTAGAATATGAAAATGTCACAAACGGTCACTCACCTCAGGCTGATCGAGTCGCATGCTGCTTAACCATGGAAATCGGCAAGAACACCGCGGTCGCACCGCGCTACAAGCCCATTCCCCCATTTCCAGAACACCGTTAAAAATTGCTTGGAGCAGAAAAAGTTCAAAATCTTTTTTATGAAGCAAGTTTCTCATAACCAGTATATTGACCCGGATTGAAAATAATGTTGTAAGTAATAAACCCTTTATTATTATGAAACTTCACTCGCGCAACCAGCGCATAACTTGCAGATTTAGGGCTTGCCCAGAGAAGAGGCAAAGTAGCGATAGCGGTAACAATTGAGTAGTCATAATTCTAAGTGCTCGTGCTTTGATCAATCAATTAATCCAGCTTATTTCGGCAAAGGCGAAGGCATATCTGACAACTTTACTGATGTAAACTATTCTGATCTGCCCTTTGGCCATAAAAATGCGAGCACAGCGTGGGCTCGTCAATACACTATGTAAATGCCTAACTGTATAGTCCCAGGCGGTCGAGCTTTTAGTTCGTCATATGAAGATCAAGGTTAAATTTCCTCTGATCCTCAAATTGTTACACTTTACGGTCGATGTAGGCTTTCCATTCCGGTAACGTCCTTTGATACGTCCTCGATCAGTCTGAGATGTGTGACCATTTGTGGCACTTTCAATTTGTGCTTTGGATGGTATATGAAGCATTTAATCCCAGTAATCAATGTATTTAGTAGTCGTTTACCAACGTTGAAAGTCTAATGAGATGATTTGTAAGTTTCAACGGCAGGTGGCTGTCAAAACAGCCTCCACTAATCCGCATTGGGTCCGCGTAACGATTGTATGAGGAGGTAGTAGAGCGAAAGAAAGAAGGTATTAGGTAGATTTGCGAGAGAATTAAAGCAGTAGCAGTAACTACTGGCATTGTTTTAATCACCACCTGTATTAATAATTGCCTATCTAGGTACGATAGTGAGGCTATGATGAGCAAATAGTAATAAATAAACCACGCACATCCAAAGTCAAAAGATCAAGTCAAAAATCTTCTATTACATACGTCATTAGGAGCTTATTACAAAAAATAGCGTCGGAAGTAAGTATATCGTCTTTGTCATAATTGTAGTACCGTAGCTATAAAAAGAAGTAGAGTTCTTTTGCTTGCTGTTAGACACAAACAGCGGTTGCATACATTGCACATTTAGCACCCGCGCTCGCTACCGCCTTAGCCCATGAGTATAACCAAGGCGTAAAAATTAGCGTGCCTCCATATTCCCAAAGGTATAATTCACTTTTTATGTCTGTCAAGACCGACTTTATAGCTGAAGACACAATTACATTTGCATCAAGGAACCTTCAATATTCTCTTAGCAGAGGTTTTCTTATGCTAACATATTCAGTTAAATTTATTGGGAATTACGTAGATTGAGCCAAGATCAGCGGTGCAAAATCATTTTATGCTAAATGCGTTTTATATTTTCTGCTAAAGACAGTAAAGCTCAAAATTGGTGTTGTGTGTGCGAATAATCTAGTATGCATAGTGACAATCCAGTGCAGCAAAGGCCGAAAAGCCGTAAGAGCTTTATTAAGTGCATCGAACCGTTATCATTCGATCCAACAAAAGCGAGGTGCTATCTCTCTGAAACGAAGAAGTATCCCTATCAAATCCTTTTGTTTCACCTACTGAGAGTCTCCCACTAAGACATAAATTACCATGGCCGGTCTGGAAATATTTAAATTTACTTCGGACTAAGGTCGGCTGGAGCAAGGAAAACATACTCGGAGGAGATTAACAGACGGTACCAATTTGGGGTCCTCGTGCGGCGTAACCCAAACGATGTCCCACCTAATATCGTACTCCGCATGTCCTAACACCTGTACACAGCAGAACTTGCTTGATGGCTGCCTCCGTCAATGCAGTCAATGTGGCCGCATTCTAGACTGCTTCTACATAACTATAGCATGTTTGCCGTCGAAACATCAAGAAGAAGATCTACACTATTGGCCGATGTGTCCTCGCTGCTTTAACGTATAATAGGCCGAGCGTGCAACAACTATGCACAATCCGGAAGCCAAGGGGGCAGCTAGTCCAAGGGAACCACAAAGAGGAATGGCCTCGGTTTGGGGTATCGATATGGGGAGAACATATACTAGGTATCTCGTCCTGATGCTGTCTAGCCTCTTCGGGCGATTTGTTGCAAATGACTAAGCAAATGTGGATATCATAGGTTGCAGGGCAAGATGTCGAGAGCCGACGCTCAACGTCACGCGGCTTAGTCTGATGAGACCAGCGATATGTGTCGGTTGAGATTTGTCCCGAATACGAGGCTTTGGCATAAACCACTTGACATTACAGTAACTTTGTCAAAAAAGCTTGCTGCTATATTCCTTTTTCTTTAAAAATTCTGTACTGTGAAAAGAATGGCATATCAACTCTTTAGCGGTACGCTACAGTCAATCTATTCATGCTAAGCTCTCAGATTGTAATGCGTAATGGGAGAGCGCAGTTTTTGATTGCTAAATTTAAATAAAAAATGCATTTGCCTGTGGGTGTACGTTTACAAGTTAAATTAGGCACTTATTATTTATGAAAACGAATAGGTTAATCCACTGTTTTAATTCGCCGTCAAAAAAGAAACAAAAATAGAAGGAAAATCTAGCTCCTAGTTTGGTAATTGTGTTAGTTCGTTAATTTTTATTACATTAGTTTATAATTAACACACAATATAAAACACTTATCTAAATTAGAAATATTAACTTATTCTCATCATATAAATCAAAGATTACATCAGAGTAAAAATGAAAAAATCATATCAAACAAACATCTCACATCTTATCCCCCTTGGACAATATGTAAGAGATATTTTTTCATAGATAGACAGTGTATTTTATTCGTAATCGTCGTTTGTATGACACCCAGTTCCTAAATTCAATTGACTCATTTAACTCACTGTCCGTTGAATTTCCTACGAGGCATAAGGCTAACAACGGATGATTGCAGTAGGTCTACCATGAAAGTTTCAGTCCGAAACTTCGAAGCCGAACGATACACGAACGAAATACGATGCGTGTACCTACCATGAAGTTGTATCGGATTTATTTCTTTCGGTCGGGCACCATAGATTTTGTTCGTGAATGAATGACAGATAAGAAGTATGTTTCCGTTTACTAAAAAAGTTTGTAATAAATTAAGTAGTATAAACCAACCTAATAAAAAGTGCATTCGTTTATTATCAGACATATGGTAACGTAGGAACATTTAAAGTTAGTCGTGTAAAATTGTTAAATGTCAATCTGTCATAATGACATAAAGGCGCGAACTATGAATATATCGTTTCAAAATTTCGCATTCATTTATTAAACTGAAATAGCACATTTAATATTAATAAACTGAAACCGACGAACCCACGAATATTGTTATTATTTTTATATTTTGTTATTTTACGTATGGGAACGGCAACAAAGGTTATTTGGTTATTTAAGAAAAACAACTCGACATGACAAAATTTATTATGAAAAAGGAGCCACCGCAACCTAGTCGGATGCCCTTCTGCTTTCGATCTTTGAAAGGATTCTTACAAAATTCGTGCTATTTCGTATGTTTGTACTCTATATTAGAAATAACAATAAGAATATTATAAAAACACCAAATAATTCCAGTTGGAACTCATTTATTGCTTTTAGATATCAACAAAATCACCATTAAACCACTCGTGTTTATATTAAAATACCCAAAATTATAAAATTCACACATTCGAAAGTTAAAAGTTACCACTTTAGTTTTCGTGTAATTGAGGTTAGCGAAAGAAGTGCTGTCAAAATGCCGAAACTTCGTTTGTTCGGATCACTTCATGGCAGCGTTTTACGATGGACGAAACGTCAAAAGCCGTCTTCGGGATCGATTTCGGAACGAAATTGCTTCGTGGTAGGAATCGCCCGAAATTTCGATCCGAAACTTCGGAATTACGTTTCATGGTAAACCTACAGTTTTACTTATAACTTGGCATCATATAAACTTTACAAATCGTACATATTTTTTGAACAGCATAAGTTATACTAAAAATAATTGTATTGTCTCGAGCTTTGCGTCACATTTAATTTTGGTACACAATAATAGTTTAAATTGGGTTGGCCTTCAATATCTTTTAGCAATATAACTTATTTTGTATTTTTTTAAATAATGTTTAATAAACTTGCAATATATTACCAAAATTGCAGAGGACTGAGAACCAAACTTAATACCTTATTTAAAAAAAATTTAACCGATTCTTACGACATAATTGAATTGTCTGAATCATGATTAACGCCGAGTATTGCAGATAGTGAAATTGTGGAAACCGAAATCGCGAAGCAACGAACAGTAGGTTTACCATGAAAGTTTCAATCCGAAACTTCGGAGCCGAACAATACACGAACGAAATACGATGCGTGTACCTAAAATGAAGTTGTATCGGATTTATTTCTTTCGGTCGAGCACCATAGACTTTGTTCGTGAATGAATGACAGATGAGAAGTATGTTTCCGTTTACTAAAAAAGTTGGTAATAAATGAAGTAGTATAAACCAACCTAATAAAAACTGCATTCGTTTCTTATCAGTTACCATAACTTAGGAACATTCCAAGTTAGACGTGTAAATTTGTTAAATATCAATCTGTCATAATGACATAAAGACGCGAACTATGAATATAATGTTTGGAAATTTCGCAAACAGTCGCAGTTGGCAACAAACATATTTTATGAAAAGATCTATGAAATTATGAACAATCACGCCCCGTTACGGCCAATTAAGTCTAACAACTTTTCGATCTGGTTCTCTCGCCCTTTAATCGACATATTTAAAAATAAAGAAAAAGCGTGGATTAAATGGAAAAAAAAACATTAAGGATGTTTCATATTATGAAGAATTTCGTATGATTCGTACTAGATTTAAATAACTTTGTAAGAAGAAAGAAGAAAGAAAGAAAATTTATTTATTTTGATAAACACACACACAGTCCAAAAACAAAGCAACAACAATAAATTGTATTTAATTCTATATCAAATGAATCTGGACACATGTTGTCATCAAAATGGGTTCCCCATTCAGCTAAAAGCTGTAACACGGTCGTAACCGTGCTACAGCGCTGATTTTCAATGAGGGCCCAAAGTGACGTGCGAGCATTGAGTCAAACTAAAAACAAGTATTTCGCAGTGTTATAAAATTATAACTGTATAATTCTGCACTTAACACATAATAAGTGCTAGGGATTACGCAACATGCCCCACTCCCCCAATCTGCCGTCAGAACAGGCACCTCACCTTGTAAACAGTGTTTCAATAAATTTATAGATACTACAGGAGAAGGAATAAAAGAAGACGTTAAAAAGTTTTGGTGTTATATAAAGACATTTAACAGAAAGTCCAGTATTCCCTCAATGATGAAGTATAGTAATTTGGAATCCGATAATCCTGAGCAAATATGCCAATTATTTACAATTTTTTTTTGGTTCTGTATACGAGTTGAACGGGGCTCAGACTACTACTCCTATTGAGTCACTGTCATCAATCCTGGATAACAGTTCAGTATTATCTGATCTTCGTATTACACTCAAAGTCATTGTAGATGAACTTAATTCATTAAACATCACCAAAGGACCGGAACCCGATGGTCTCCCTCCATTTTTCTTAAAATCTATGCGTCGTTTAATCGCAGGTCCACTACACATACTATATGATAAAAGTTTACAAGAAGGTATCGTCCCGTAAATATGGAAGTCAGCTAATATTACACCTATCTATAAAAGTGGCAATGGAAGTGACATTAATGACTATCGTCCCATATCGATACTATCTACCTTATTGAAAGTCCTTGAACAGTTAGTAAACAAAACAATTTATCCTTATTTACAAACAATAATAATAGAAGAACAACATTGATTTGTTCAAAAGAGGTCGACAATCAGTAATCTTGTAGTATACACAAAATTTTAATTTAAATCTCTGGACAAACGTGTACATATAGACTCTGTCTATACTGATTTTTCAAAGGCTTTCGATAAGGTTGATCATGATATTCTACTTCAGAAATTAGCATTCAATAGCATTTATAGAAATCTATTAAGATGTTATGACTCCTCGTGTTTTAAAAATAGAATCCAACGAGCTGTCATCAGTGGTTTAACATCTGACCAAATAAAAGTAACCTCCGGCGTGGCACAAGGCTCTATTTTAGATCCTTTGCTGTTCATTGTATTAATTAATGATTTTGATAGCTATTTTAAACACTCTAAATTTTTACTTTATGCTGATGACCTAAAAATGTATCGTGAAATCATCATCACTATTGGTGACTATTTTAAATTACAAGAAGACTTGAACCATTTATCAGTTTACCGCACTAAAAATAAAATGCACTTAAGCTTAACTAAATGTAATTCAATAACCTTTACAAAAAACATAAATAATATTAACTTTGCATATAGTCTGTGTGAGGCTCAATTAGAAAAGGTTCCAGTAATAAGAAACCTAGGAGTGTTTATAGATAGCAAACTTCACTTTGATATCCACGTTAATCATATTATTTACAAAGCCTTTCAGATATATGGTTTGGTGATGTGGATTTGCACGCCGTTCAAAAAGCCGTCCTCCTATCTTGCTTTATACAAATCCTTAATTAGATCACAGTTAGAGTATTCCACACCTGTCTGGAACCCGTTCTACGCTAAGTCCACTAATCAGATAGAATTAGTTTAACGAAAGTTTATGCGCGCTTTAAATTACCGTTGTTAAGGCTCTAAGTCTTCTTACAATGCTGTTTTGGTAAAATATTCCTAGCCCAAACTCGAGGTCCGAAGAATGCCGTCAGATCTAATGTCACTATAAAACATTTCTCATAATAAGTTTAATTGTGTTCAACTTGTTAATCAGATATACATACATATACCTCATCGATCAAATTTAATTAGTAATACGCGCAAGAGATGTCTATTTGCCCCAAAAAGCTGTAAAACGAATGCAGGTGAACGCTGCTCGCTTCGTAGATTAATGAAATTTTACAATAGTCACTTCACAGATGTCAATATTTTTGCTTGTTCACCTGCGTCGGTTAAGAAAAATGTAACTGAAATTATTCAACAATTATCGTGACACCTACAATCGATATCTTTGTTGCGCTACATTATTTCATTTTTAATTATACATATTAACTATAAAACGTACACAGATCGCAAGAAGTATAAATATTATGTGTTGGGTACAAAGTGTAAGCATCCTCCGTACATTTTAAATAAATACCTTTCTGAGGATGACGGAGCTGGTTACACTGTTAGCAATTTCTTTTTGTATTTGTTTTTATGTAAATTATCGGTGTAATTGTTTGTCATTCCAAATAAAGAGGAAAAAAAACTGTAAAAACAAGGAGATCCGCAGGTGCACCAAAGTTGCTGGCTCTGCGAATTGCTAATTGACTGCCATTGGCGCAGAAAGGCGAGTTCTCGAGTGGCTATCGCGTACCGGAAGATGTGGATCCAAAACCAGTGATTTAATGGATAAGGAAGCCGAGAGCACAACGGTTATCCTTCATAATTTTATCATGCCGACAGGTCTAAAGACAAGTCTGCCCTGACGTGAAAACCAGTTTACTTCAGCTCAGTAGCAGTAAGATAACCACATCAACGCGCAATTTATAAGTATATTCGCAGGGAAACGTCTATGTTTTTGGAGAGCGTATAACTTGGGTGTACTTAAATTAAGAGTAGTTATCACAGGCTATAACAAGCCATCATCAGTCCCATCTTAAATTTTCATCAGGTGACATATGGGTCAATTGCTGACCAGTCTACAATAAATAAAAATAAGACTTGGGCTCTGTGCGGATTTTCACTCATGTGCTCTGGAATCTGAAATTATGCCTGGCAAAAGGATCGCCATCTATTATATGGTACATTTTTATCACCCCTATTCGAGGGGATAGGTGAGACACAAACAAAATATTTGTGTAAATAAATCTACAGATGGCTTAAACCTTGGTGTCATCTAAGGAGACCATTTTGGCTTTACCTTAACCTTAAGAATTATCTAAAGCAGTATCAGACGCTCTAATGGTCTGATAAAGCCTTTTTGTATTTATTATATTTTTGTACTAGCTTTTTTTATTGGGACTAAGCCCGCCACCCGTTCCCACCCATGTAACTCCTGTGAGCCAGGATCCAAAATGGTCTCCTTAGATGACACCAAGGTTTAAGCCTTGGGGTGTCCCGGGAAACAGTTCTACCATCTGTAGATTTTATTTACACAAATATTTTGTTTGTGTCTCACCTATCCCCCCGAATAGGGGTGATAAAAATGTACCATATAATGCATTAGCACATAATATTATGTTTCTTACGTCCAGATACAAGTATGACGGCGCCACGAGGTATGACACATGACATTCGCTGTCATAGGCGTCGGATTAGAGTGACATCTGTCAGTCTGACGGAGCGTCGCTTGTGTGGTAGCGCGGCGATACCCTCACTTTTGTTTGAGCGGTCGCCGGCGCACCACGTACACGACGAATCGTCGTAATTCGGCGCCATCATATTGGAGTTTTGTGTTATTTGGTGTGAAGTTGATTAGTGATTATTGATTACAATGGAATACACGATTATTTGGTTAATCAAGACAATTCTCATAGACCTAACCTCTTCCCTGGTCAGTGCGAACCATGGAAAATACTGATGTAGGCCATCCTGCGCCTACATCAGAAGTGGGATAGTAACCTACATACCCACTGATAAAAGAAAAATAGCACTTGATGTTGCCTGTGTTACGTAAGAATAATCGGGTACCTGAACAATTAAAAAATAAAGCTACGTACGTCAAGAGGCTCTTTAACGACCCAGCAACATGTGTATGGTTGGCTTTAAAAGGCAATTAAGCTTTTCATCAGACAACAAGTTGCATGAAAGCACTCCTGGTGTGAAGGCCCAAGATATGCTTCAAGTGCAATGAGCATCGAGTGAGTCGGGGCCACTGCGTGATCCGGTGTGTAGCAGTGGGTCTGGAGACCTGTCAGCAGTGTTGACGATGAGAGTGGCGGCGACAGTGCGCGCGATCGGCAGTGCGCGCGATCGGCAGTGCGCGCGATCGGCAGTGCGCGCGATCGGCATTATATTGGAGTTTTGTGTTATTTGGTGTGAAGTTGATTAGTATTGATTACACTGGAATACACGATTATTTGGTTAATCAAGACAATTCTCATTGACCTAACCTCTTCCCTGGTCAGTGCGAACCATGGAAAATACTGATGTAGGCCATCCTGCGCCTACATGTACGTGAAAAAAATGTGTTGGAGCTATTTTAGTAGACCTCTGTGATGTGTGAAGGTGACGTGTATTAATATATTTGAATAAATTGAATCGTAACATTCTCGGTGACTTTAAAAATTATGCGATATCGTACTCCTTAATTCATGATTCCCGCATCTCCTCTCCATTTCTGAACTGGATCCACTAACTTCAGTGGATACAGTTCAATAAATTGAGAGGAGATGTAGAATAACCATATCCTATAAAATATTTATGAAACATCATTCCTTTTCTGACCATCTGTTATCTGCTCATTTTCACGTCAGTAAATTGCATTAGGGCCTATAGTCTGTTAATGCTAAGAAACCATTTTTGACGTATAAGAATTTGAAAGATGTTATCTTACCTTACGTAAGGTAGGACGGCCTCCAGCTAGATGGAACGACGACCTCAAAAAGGTCGCTGGGACAGACTGGATGCGGAAGGCGGAGGACCGTGTGCAATGGCGCGTGTTAGGAGAGGCCTATGTCCAGCAGTGGACTATGATAGGCTGATTGATTGATTGATTGATATCTTACCTTTACCCGAAGATGGTTGTCTGACTCTGCTGAATCTGGCGTAATAACACAGATTACTTGCTTAAATTTATTTCAATATTTAATATTATAGATAAACCATAATGTGAAATAATGACTTTTTTGAAACACATTTCTTACGAGGCCCTCCTTCGTAAGAAATGTGTTTCAAACAGCAATGGTGTAAAATCCACATCTAAATCTCTGAAATGTAATCTATCAATTCCTTTACTTTAGCTGATATTTAATACGCTCTGACCCTAATCTAGGCTTTAAATTTAGAGCAGACTGACAATTAAATCTAGGTAGGACCTAAACATCTAATACTGCGAATAATTGCCTTGAGTGACTAACTAGAACCTGACAGAATGGTATTAGACTGACAATTGACCCACAAAATAGGCCGTAGTTTTGGGTTAACAGGAGATTTGTGCTTATTAAAATCTACAACTTTGTTTAAATTCTCATAATTAATGCCCTAACGTTATTTATTAAGATTGGATTATGTTGCGATGCGTCTCGCACCTTTACAACAAGATTTGAGTTTAGTTTTTCCTACGAAAACCTTGCTAATATTATAAATGTGAAAGTTTGTATGTTTGCTACTCAATCACGAAAAAACTGCTGAACCCATTTGAATAAAATTGACACACATATATTATCTGAATTAACACAGGATACTTTTTATCCCGGAAAAATTTAAAGTTACTGTCTGAAATTAAAGCGGACGAAGACACGGGCAGAAGCTAGTTATTTTTGAAGAAAGAAACGTTACTTTTTCTCTGTCATGAAGCATACCATCTGAGTAACTACGGTTATAAGTGGCTCATCTTTGATTGTATTATCAAGAAAGAGTGAAGCGGAAAGTGCTGAGCGTTTGAAATAGTAAAAACAGACTGCGTACCCGTCCGCGTTCGGGGGACGCGGAGGGGTTATGTCGGAGGCCTTGATCCATCAACACTCGGGGCCGTAGCCCCGGCCGTTGATGGACCAAGTGTACCGACTAAAAACCCTGCGGTGACACAGTCTTTGTCGCGAGTGTCGGGGACCACGGGATCGCCATTAGGCACGCTCCGCGACCCCGACGCGACCTGCCCTGTTGAGGGCCCACCTTGGGAGTCACCCCCCTGGCGTAAAAATACGCCCTCCCTCTACGTAGACGCTGCGTTGGTTTTACCCAACGCGGCGTCTCCCTCTCGAAATGGGAGGCAGACTTCCCCGAGTCTGCCACCCAGTTGATTCGGTAGAGACACCCATGTACCCGGACTTTGACATCCGAGGCCATGAGTATCTCTACGCCCCTTCGCGCCACACGCGTGCGAACCGCCCAGCCGCCACCGCGCCGCCCCTCTGGTGGCATGCAGCAGCAGCCGGTCGGCCCGGTTTGGCCGGGCTAGGGACCCGAAGGGACCCCACCGCCCAGCAGGTGGTCGGGAGATTACGCAAACCTACACCGACCACCGTACCACCGAGCCGATCTGCGCCACACCCCTAAGGGCAGGCGCCCCAACGGCTCCCTACCAGGAGCGGCGCCACCTGCTGCACCCAACTCTCTCTCCTAAGGGAGAGCAAGGGGGCAACCAGGCGCCACACCCACACTCTTGCGCCTAAAAGGCGCGTGAGCCTTCCAGCCACCACTGCGCCGCCCCTCTGGCAGCAAGCAGCAGCAGCCGGTCGGCCCGGTTCGGCCGGGCTAGGGACCCGAAGGGACCCCACCGCCCAGCAGGTGGTCGGGAGATTACGCAAACCTACACCGACCACCGTACCACCGAGCCGATCTGCGCCACACCCCTAAGGGCAGGCGCCCCAACGGCTCCCTACCAGGAGCGGCGCCACCTGCTGCACCCAACTCTCTCTCCTAAGGGAGAGCAAGGGGGCAACCAGGCGCCACAACCACACTCTTGCGCCTAAGAGCCGCGTGAGCCTTCCAGCCACCACTGCGCCGCCCCTCTGGCAGCAAGCAGCAGCAGCCGGTCGGCCCAGCACGGCCGGGCTAGGGACCCAAATGGGCCCCACAACCCAGCGGGCGGTTGGGAGTTCCTTCCCTCTGCAAAAAATGCACGGCGCACAACAGCGCCGCGCTGACCTCGACCGACTACCCAAACGACAGGCGCCACCTGCTGCACCCCACGGAGGGGCGCAGCCAGGCGCCACAACCTTCCGGCCAAAGCCAGGGGACAGGAGACTGGGTAGGAGAAGGAAAGGGAGGGATGGGACGCATGACTGTTTCTGTTATGTCTGTTCAGAAGGACCAGAGCAATAGCAGGCAGCAACCGCGAGCAGGATACAGTCACGCTTGCCTTGGGGATCGTCGCGACCGTGCGCTACTCCCAAGACCACGCCAAATTGCTTGCCGGGACAGACGAGCAAAATAGGCGAGAAGCTATGCCACTACGCCTCGAAGGACGCGTGTGGTGGGATAGCCTTTCACCCGCCCAGTGGAAGGTAGACCTATTTCAACTAGATTTGCTCCGTTTCGTTCGATTGTTTCTCGCTCATACCCTTTTGCAGTGAAACGTTAACTGTTGTACGCTATTTATTTTGCGGGGTGCATTCAATAATCCAGTGATTTTTACGTTATACAAAATATACAAAGGAATTGTCCTACAAGAACATTTTGGTTTTTGGGTTCAGTTTCTGACAAAACTGAAACCAAAACTGAAATTCGATTTTGTTTTCGGTTGTTAAAACTAGTTTCGTTTAGTCACTACTAATTATATTTAAACAGGCTAACACGGCTTAGGTAGTAATTTGACTGCAATTCAAGTAAATAAATACATTAGGATGATGAATAATAATCATGATTAAGTTAACGTGCATATTAAAGGTAATTAACTTTTTTTATATTACTTAAGTTCATATAAATAAAGTTGAATTAAAACAATATATAAATACAGTAATTATAATACACGGAGATAAAAATATTACAATGATATTAGACGTGCAGAATCCCACACTTATCTGTTCTTTTTTCATATTACACATATCATTATGGGAAATCTGTACATATAATCGAGTAGGTACCAAAACAACGGTATATTTTAGCGCAATTATTTCTTCTTCTGAATCAAGCTGAAGAATCAACTGGAGCAATCTTTTTATCTATTACACAAGCTGTAGACTGTACGTACATAATTATTATTGCCATATAATATATTTAATACGAGGCGCTTACAGCGCTACCGGAACGTAGTCACCAAGATTAAGCAGCGTACAGCTCTTTCGGCCTGAGATGGGAGACCGTTTATGGCGATTCCATTTTTGAGCGATTCCTGCCTTGGATGGGCCCGATTTCCATTTAATATTGGTAGTTATTAACTCGAATTGGATGTCTTACAAGTGTCTTGATATGTTCCAAAAATACGTGGCTAGAAAGCCGCCTTCACCAATCCGCATTGTGTCCGCGTGATGGAGAACAAATTTGTCTAACCTCAATTTGATATGCACAGAATTGTACATCAAAGTTAAACTTATGATCTAGATTTAAGGTTTCATTGTGGTTCAGCAATAAACCGATTGAGAGATGTCTGTGTATGCCGTCTATTTTTCTGGGGAGGTATAACTTGGGCATCTTTAAATTGAAAAGTTATAGGCTATTACTGAGTCAGCGAGCCACATCTTTGGCCCCATGGTTACTTTCCATCAAGTGAGATAGGGATCAATTGCTGACCCGTCCTCAATTAAAAAATATTTTATAAATTAGTAAACAGTAAACAAGTGTTCAATTATGCAAGAACCGGACCACTTATATTTTCATTTCACAGTCTCGCTGAACACACGATAACAAATGACATTGCACCGTTGTTCAGTCGTTCTTCACACTTTCATGTTCCATCACACCTTAATATTGCATTTGCTACTTGCACTATTCCACATGCATGATTTACATCAACACTGAGCCTACATAATTGACAGTCTCTCACTCGATCCTTCAAAATAAAACCAACGAGTTAAATTACAGAATCCCCACCTGTAAAGCCAAAAATCTGTCAGAACAAGGACCTAAGTATATCTACGTTAAATGGGCTGTATTTTTGTATGGTAACAATTCGATTGCATCTCTAACAATAAATTACCATACCCTAAGACCAGATGACTTGCATTTTCATTTCAAGATCTTATAGATAAGATATTCCACCATTCTTTAGTAATCCTTTACACTTTCATCTTGCGTCACACCTTAATCTTGCATTTGCAAATTGAACTTTTCCAGGTACATGATTGACATCAACACTTTGAGCCTATATAATTGACAGTCTCTCGCCCAATCCTTGACAATAAAACTGCCGAATTAAAAGATTTTTTTTTTTTTTTTTTTTTTTTCGGTATCGCCGACAACCATCTCGGTGCTATATATTGAGAACATCGCGATGAGACGTCTGTCGGGGATACACAACAGAAAAATCTTTGCGACAATATAGCTGAGATGTATTTATTTCTTAAATGATCCGGCAATTGGCGGATGGAAGATTTTCTCCTTTAGATTTTATTTTTTCACTATATTGTAATATAATTGGTTAACTTATGAAGTTTAATATTCCTTTTTTGGGCATAAATCGTTGCTGCAAAATAGGACTTGTATTGCATTTACAATTACAAAGGTTCAAGTCCGAATTGCACTTCTTCTTCTTCATATCATTGATCTTCTTCGAATTCACCACAAACGAGGGTGGCAAAAATCTACTACCTATACCCCTATTTTGCCTTCAATGTTATGTCTCATACAGAGAGGTCATAGCCGTTATTCTGTGCACAAAACAACAACCTGCTGCAGAAAATCTTTCGATAGAAAAACCATATTTTGTACGAACTCAGGATTTGAGCCCAAGACCCTGTGCTCGCTACTTGATTTACGCGCCACAAAACTAGCGAGGCATTCATTCGAACGTGCTAAGCCCTCTGATCATTCCGGTATTAAACTGAGATTATCTACAGGTATGGATTCCAGATACGAATTGGTTCAAAATAAGATTTTTTTCATCAATCAACCAAAGCACTTACTACCGGATCAAGCCGATTTTATATACTTTTTGTCCTACAATCTTACCTGAGAAATTACTAAATCTTGTTTTCGTCTCGAAATCAAATGTTATGAATTATGCAATATTGGATAAGGATGGCCGCGATAAGATGTTTTCGAGTTAAAGCGATCTACATAAGTGTCACTCAACGGGACTTTTATTAATTATATATCAACGTTATTTGTCAACGTCTTCAATGGTGTTTGTCTAAGCTAATTTTGGATTCGTGAGTAGAGAATAACCAACAAGGTAAAAATTCTTATTATCTGCTTTACTCTTTACAGAGTGGTCATGATCACGATGACGCATTGATGCTAGAGGACGATTTACCTCTCTGTACGATACCTCTACGTCTAATTCCATCATTTGCGATTCTGGTGCATTCAATTAAATAGTCTCCTACAACTAATTAAATCCGTCCACCGCATTACTGACTTTCCGCGTGATCTAGTTTCTTCTAATATTTTCCGCACCTCAAGAAGCTCTGTGGAGTTGTTGTTCCGCCTTTAAAACTGACCAGAGTCAAGTTTTGTTAAAACTAAAGTATTTTGAATTACCTGTTCAGTTCGGCTACGTTACAATCATTGTCTTAATTTTCTATTTCATGTTCTTTGTCTTTATTTTGTGCCAGGTCAATGGGCATTTTTTGTTTTACTTTTGATTGAGTGAGCAGAAAATGAACTATTTTTCTTTCTTTCTTCTTCAACCTGGTGGAGTATTTGCTTATTATTTTTGGCACGTTGGACTTGTAGAAACACATATTACAGGTGTAAGTTTAGCCACTTGCCCTAGTTAATTGCATATTATTAATGACCCTTTAAATAAGTACGCAGGTACAGAGAGCTTAGTAATGGCTATCGAAAAAACGTGTTATCACGTTCATGGTTTTTTTTAGTCAATTTACAGAGTGAAAAGGATGGTATATTATCTCGATAGCGTCATGCTAACGTCAATGTGACAGCTTGGTCTAGTGGTTAAGAGCTTGACTCGCTCTGCTTACTGTACTAAGTAGTCGCGAGATCGATTCCCGCACAGGACAAATCTTTATGTGATCCACAAATATTTATTTCGGTATGTATGTTTGCGTATGTAAATTTCGTGTTTGTATACGCACCCTCGACACAGGAATACATCCGCGTCTAGAGTGGGGCTTAGTACGATTTTATCAAAAAAAACGGTTTTTGCTAAATCCTCTGTACTCGACGGTTACTTGCGCCAGTAGACCACAAATGTAGCTCATATATTTTCTGTCAACGTGTAAATACTCCTTAAGTATAACACTCAGCTTTCAACTAGTTTGATCAACTCTGACACTTACTTGATTAGTTAACTTACTAAACTAAAGAATAATAAAATTGTACTGTAAAAACTTTATTATATTTCATTGAAAAGATTAAATTTTCATTATGTATTCCCCTTGCTAATACTATTTCGAAATGTTATTTGTTTAAAGATATTGTTGGTAAGTGTTCAATGTCGTTATTTTTTAAGAGCAATTTGTGGTTTGGGGAATACGATTGATGCTGGCCTTGGAGTGTTTTCAGGCAGTCTTCACGCTTTGTTTTTTAAGGTTGTTTTTTTTTATCGTTATTGTATCAGAAGAAAAAAGCCTAACCAGGCTTACGGTTAGTCTTGTGGCGTATAGTATATGTGTGTGATTGTGTGTTATGTTAGTGGAAACTTTTAATTGGCCTTCTCTTATTAACTGTTCGGTACTTATTGCATTAGCTGTAAGCGTTCTAAAATATAAAGTGAGAACAGTCCGGGGTCTGAAAACAATGCCTGGTATTGTGGCAATAGGGTGGCCCCCTATTATTTTACGAACACTTGTTCGACAGGATTCAAACCTCGTAATTACCATACCCTTCGCTACTAGACCAACGAAACATGTTTTCTACTGATAAAATAACAAAAAAATGTAGCCTCCTATTACTTTGAGACCTGACGTCGACGTCGCCATTGTGTGAAACTCTAAAAACCGTAACTTACTATATAAATACATACCAATTTAATCTAATCACTTTTAAGTCGGGACTCGGATGCTGGAAAACAATGGATTGGAATAAGAAAATTTAATTTTTTTCCATTACCTTTGAGTAGAAGTGCCATAACTATATTTAGGCCACCACGCGGACTCAGTGCGGATCGGTGAAGGCGGTTACAACTTATCAAGAGAATCAAGCTCATCAAAATTGGTGAAGGCAGGTTTCTAACCAACTGCTGTTGAAATTTATCAAGACTTCTATAAAACTTTCAACTTGGCTTAACAACTACCTGGGATCAACAGCTTAACTTCACTTCTACAGATGCCTGAAATTGGAAATGCCTGAAATGATCACCCATCTCAGACAATACCGAGCCGAACGTTTAACCTCTTTGCCGTTTCGTCTCGTCGAATTCGCGTATTTCCGTAACCTAGATAATCGAAAAATATCATGGTTTAGCGCTACGAGTGCTAACATTATTTAAGTGCAGTTACACAATATTCTTTTTTTAACTTAGCCCCACACTTTGATTTATTCCTATATCGTGGGTGCGTTTACAAACATAAAAATTCACATATTTGAATACCCAGACCGGAACAAATAATTGTGGACCACACAAAGATTTGTCCCGTGCGGGAATCGAACCCGCGACTATAAGACGCAGTGGGTGGAGCGGCTTAAGCTCTTAACCACTGCGCTAAATCGTCTGTCGATCGAATTTTTCTATGATAATTACAGAATTGTTTAACTTTTTTAAATTTATATATTAATGCAGTTATTTTTGTATCTAAAGGTACAGACCAGCTTAAATTAATATATTGGTCTTTGTTGAAATCGACGATATTGTACCTTGAAACATATTTTTTTTATTTTTAGAGGTTCCTATCTTACATTTTTCGATGTTAAACCCTGTATTATAACGCCGAGTTTTTCTAAAATACTAACTATAAGAGATAGGTCAATCTCTCTCATCTCAATAAGGAAAGGCGTTTCTTTGCGCTACATAAGGGCAATAGAGGTCTATCTATCTATCTATCTATCTATAACCTCACGCCAGATCCCTTGCGGGGTAGGCAGAGAGTACAGAGTTCCAACAGGTTCTTTCCTTACATACCTCTCTGGCTTCCTCGACTCTCATAGTTCGTCTCATACACGCTCGCTGGTTACGGAGACTCTTGACTTTTCCATCAGATAAGACTCGGTTTATTTGGTCGTGGTAAGATAGTCTAGGTCTTCCCCGGTACCTGCATCCTTCCACTTTCACATTGTATATCTGTTTTGTCATTCTTTCCTCTGGCATTCTTTCTATATGCCCGAACCAACGGAGCATGCCCTTTCTCATCTTTACACCGATACTATCTTTCATACCTACTCGCTGTCTTACTATGCTGTTGCTAATGCGGTCGGTCAGCTTTACTCCGCACATCTTCCGCAGAGCTCGCATTTCTACCGCATTTATCCTACTTTCATTCTACTTCTTACATACCCAGCTCTCGCTACCATATAACAGCGTTGGGACAAGAACTCCGTTATGTATGGCCAGCTGCGCCTTATGGCTTAAATTCCGGCTCCTGAGTAGCTTTCCCATCGCACCATTCACTCTGTTCCCTGCAGTCACTCTTCTCTCTATGTCAGCGGTGTATTTCCCATCCTTACTGAAGGCGCATCCAAGATATACAGACTCATTCACTTGCTCCAGCACATCGTTACCAACCACAATCCTTACATTCGTTCTGGTTTCTTCCCTTTCAAAAGTAGAGGTCAATTTGTATTATTATTTTATTTTGCATTTTAACTTAAATATCATTCTCTTCATAATTCTCTTTCCAATATTTTCATTAACCTCCTATAACTTGCGCAGCGGCAATCAAAAAAAAATCATTTTGAAATATTCACTGTATTACTGATCGCAACGGTTAACTGAGAGCTTAGCATAAATAGATTGACATTAACCTGACGCTATCGAGTTGATATGCTATCCTAAATACAGATGAACGTACAAACACGCTTTCTTGACAATGTTACGATAACGTCATAATAGCTTATGCTTAGCAATCTAGGTTTTATGCGAATGCCCATTGTATTGAATTTCGGAGGCAATGGGTTCGCAATCATTAATATGGGTTTGCTCAACCTTCCATTTAAGTTTTTCTCTCGAATATTATCTTTTAGATAGAGATTAGACTTTTGTTATTATTTAAAGCCTGAATTAAAAGGAAAATCCTACACCATTGGAATATAATTTTTAAGTCAGATATATAAGTTAGGTAGCTGATTGTTCTCAATTTTTCATTCTCATTAATACTTTACACATCTCTATTTATCTATATGATCACGTCAGATCTATTGCGGGATAGGCAAAGAGTACTAAGTTCCGACAGGTTCTTTTCTTACATAGCTCACATGTTTGCTGAAAATTGTCAAATGTTAGCGACACCTACATAAAAAATAAGATTAGTAGTTATATAATGGTATTATATTAAATTATATTAATTATTATGACGGGTAAATACCATAAAACTGTATGAAGTCTTTCTTTTTTATTTAAACAAAAACGTAGCCCCACATTGTCGTGGGTGCGTTTACAAACATGTAAATTTACATACACAAATACCCCAATTATAACAATTATAAATATATATTCTAAGTTACATAAGGACGAGTGGAGTCTCCTAATACAGGCATTATTTTCTTCAAAGAGGCTTGAGCCAGGAAATATTGCAACACGATCAGTGTTTTGTACAAGTAAATAAATAATAAATTATTACTAGAATAAGAATATTTTTTATTCATGTAAACCATTATAGTATTTATGAATCATCAGAAAAGTGTCAAAAACTCTACTACCACTTCGGAATGTCATTCCTGTGGAGAAGAAGGGCAAGAAATTCCACGGTTACTCTTTTAAAATAAAAATTTTACAAACTTTTCATCTACATTTTGTTGTGGAGTATGGGCGAACAATGTAGGTTGGTCATCAGGTGAGTCTAAGTTAAATAAAGCAAATTATACTATTTATGAGGATGGATACATGGTTCCCTCATTTACAAAAATAATAATTAAATATAATTTAGCTAAATAAAAAAAAATAAGTTTGACGATTATGTTTTGATGGAGTATTAGATACAAACGCTCTGAAGAACTGAGAACCGCACTTATCCAGTTTTCGCAAGACGGTAAATGTATTATTTTGTTTAGGTAATCTTGGTCGATCCAAAGTAAAGATGCACTACATCTTCGTCTTTTGTTTTGGTTTAGATATCTAACATTTTTTTTATTAAATTTTTTTTGGATACATCTAATCTGTGAATCAGTATAGTCATATGATCACACCAATACATGGATAAGAAAAACATATTGATTTCGACAACACGTTTATTCGTAATACTACTGACTGTTAAATCTTTGCCATAGAAGTAAGCACTGCATCTAGTTATTCCTTCCTAGCAACTGTAAACAATACTGTCTATCACAGTGGAATGAAAGCAAGCGAGCATTCACAGAGAATAATGAGCGATATCGAGCTCGCGACTGCAAACTGGGACGTCATTATGAAGCGAACATTGTTTGACGTAGACGTCAACACTAAGGAGTGTCGTAGATGCTTCATTATTGTACTCGGTATTTTGTTTTCTGTGACACGTTGTAAAATACAGTCAAAGAAAAAATATATTATAACGATTAAGGACGAACTGTGAGGATCATGTTTATTAGAACATTCATGGTTCGATCGGTCGGTCATTATAAAGCGAACATTGTTTGACTTACGGCCGGATTCAATATTCAACTCAAGGATACATTTGCGTACTACGGATATAATTTTGACATACTTTGTACAGAAAATCTATGAAATCCTACTGACAATAAGCAAATCTATGCTTGAGTTGAATATCGAAACCGGCCATTAGACGTCAACAGTAACGAGTGACGTAGCGTGGACGCTTCGTCACTTGTTATTGTACTCTTGTATATTTTAGTTCTGTGACATATTTTACAATACATGGATGTAGAAAAAATATACCGATTAAGCAATCTGGCTGTGAAGACTATGGTTATTAAGATATTTATGTTCCAAACCATCGGTCACTATTAAGCGAAAATAGTTTGAGTTAGACGTCAACAGAGAGGTTAGCACGAAAATTTTGGTGTTAGCGTAACACTAGCGACTTGACATGCCATCCTTTTCATACAATTTATCAAATAAATATGAAAACCAGAGCACGCTTACTCGCTAGTGTCATGCTAACGTCAATCTTTTCGTGCTAAGACTTACCATAGATGCTCCGTAATTGATCGTTATTGTACTCTGGAAGTATATATTTTTTCCGTGAGATATAGTAGAACACAAACAGAAAAAATATACCGATGGAGGAACCGGACTGTAAGGACTATGGTAAATAGAACATTTATGGTACGATCGATCGGTTATCATTAAGCGAACATTGTTTGACGTAGACGTCAACAGTAACGAGTGACGTAGCGTAGATGTTCCGTCATTCGTCGTTATTGTACTCTGTACGTATAGTATGGTATAGTGGTAGTATATTAAGTAGTATTTACAACTTTTTATTTAACTTGCAATGTTTGTTAGTTCTTTTGGATCAAATCATGGAAGCTGAATTAGAACCAATTCCTTTTATTCGCCTCCCCTTGCGTCGTTTCCTCAATATTAAGGGTCGTGACAGACAGATCGATGTTAGTTTTGTCTCAATTTCCATTTGCCGCAGTACAGATACCGTTTGACCTTTTCGCCTTTTATCCTACGGAATTGATATTTGAAAAATGAGTTTTTATGGGATAATGCATTTCGATGGTATGCACGACCGATGATGATTCTTCACCTAGAATTGGTTTCAGACGATAAAAATCCTCAACTGCCTACAATATAGTCACGACATTTTAATATATACACATTTAATTTGTCAATCGACGGACGTTCGGCGCAGTAGTTCAGAGCTTAAGCCACTCCGCCCAATGGGTCGAATATACGCGGGTTCGATTCCCGAACGGGACAAATCATTGTGTGACCCACAATTATTTGTTTCGGTCTGGGTATTTTTGTATGTAAAATTTCACGTTTGTAAACGCACGACACAGGAATAAATCCTAGTGTGAAGTAACGCTTTTTTATATAAAAAAATTTGATGAACCGAAATTGCACCATTACTTAGCTACATAAAGCTAGTTCTTAAAAATGTTGTTTATTACTATTAATTTATTAGTTTTGTGAGATGTTATACAACACACGACGACATCATAAGAGCAGCTGGCCCGAAATGGGCACAAGTGGCCAAAGACAGGGACTTCTTTGGAGGAGGCCTTCACCCGAAGAGGGGTTCTCGCAAATTACCAAACTTTTACTATCACTAATTTAGGATATATATTAGTATATTAACCAGTATACACTATAGTTATTTTTTTTTATTTTAGTTTAGTGTTTTTTTGCAAGAAATAAAAAGCTTTTTTATTTTATTTTATTTTTTATTAATTTATTATACAACACACAGAGAAAATATACTGACTAAGGGATCGAACTGTGAGGTACTTTAGTTAGTTTAGGAGATTTGTGGTGGTTTAGATCAGAGGACGTAAACGTTTTTTTGCTAAGGTGCCCTTTTGATACGAAAGCTTTTTTGTCTGGGTCCTCTTGAAAAGTAACTACGATGACCGACGTCCTATTACAGCAGTTTGCAACATGTTATCCACTCGATAATATGATTCTATCCTGTTGGCATAATCAACGTTAAATAGGACGCTTATTGGAAACGATTTTAATTTCTAAGCTTTAAACTTTTCGGTCGGATTTTGAGAACCATTTACTTGGGGTTCGAAGAGTCAAACAATGAATACCCGTATTTCCTTAAAGATTGATCAATCGAACGATGAAAAATCTTGATTACTCTTTGTCCGATAAATCGGACTAATACGAAAAAAAATTACCTATATACATACCTGCGTGCGAGCATTTTACAGATTTTACTTTATAAACCTAATTTTATTCTAACTAGGTCTGTAGTGTAGAAATGAAATAAGATAAATTACCACCTCAGTCTATTTTCTCGTTCATTTTAAAGGGATTATAACAGCAACACGCGAAATTATTGTTGGTAATTATGTAAAATAAATTAAGTGCAATGGAATCTTATTTCGTTTTGAATCATTGTGAGCGCTTCAGTGCTTAATTATGAGTTATAAGTGAGAAAACAATTTTGCTAATGGTTGATAGTGAAATAACGAAAAATATGAAGCTGTTTTTTTTATTGTTCAGGCAGAATCTAGTTTGCTACATTCCTCAAGCAGGCCGAGTTTTATTGTATAAGCCCAAATTTTGCTAATGATGTATGTAATAAGAAAACATCTTACCGGCCATAATTCCAGTTTCAGGACTGAATGATATTTTTCAAGTCGAAAGCGTCACTGCCTCGTTGGTCTAGTGGTGATTTTTTTCTGTATATACATATATGTATAGATAGTTTTTATATCGAAAAACTCCCAGTGTCAGTCCGAAGTCGGGAATTGTGCCCGATATTTGATAATAGGCTCGTTCCCTATTATATGGGACCTAACGATACCGGCAAAAAGTGGGTTTACACAGTACGCTTCTGCCACTTGAGTAATAGAGGGGTGACGGTGTTTATTTTTTTATTTATTTTAGAAAATCTCTAATAAACTGTTATAGAATTTGAGTTCAGGTCCTCGTGATCATTAATCACATGCGTCACTAGATTAAAGACGCAGACAGTTTTTTTTTAATAAAACGTAACTCCCTCTCTGGATGTATTCCTGTATAGTGGGTGCGTTTACAAACATGAAATTTCACATACACAAATACTCAGACCGAAACAAATAATTGTAGGTCACACAAAGATTTGTGAGACTGCCTCGTTGGTCTAGTGGAAAAACGCATCGCTTTGTGATCACATGGTCCTGGGTTCAAATCCTAGGTCGGACCAAGGTAGATTTTCTATCCGGAGTCTGAAATTGTGCCCGGTATATGGCAATAGGCTCACTCCCTATTACATGGGACCTAACATCATCGCCGAAAAGTCGGTGTACTCAGTACATCTCTGCCACCCCCGCTTGTTGAATATAGGCATTACAAAGATTTGTCCCGTGCGGGAATCGAACCCGCGACTATTCGACCCAGTAGGCGGAGTGGCTTAAGCAACCACTGTGCCAAATCGTCCGTCTATGTTTCTAGTAGTTACTTGCTTCTTAGACGAATAACTATTCAAGTTCATTATACTCGTACATACAACCATGAATGTTAACGTGTATATCAATGCGTACAACATAATTCTAAATTAGATCCCACGAAAGTTAGCGAGTATGAAATAAAGCAAGACAGAATTTCGTATACCCCAATTCAATTTGGAGAACTTGACTACGAAGCGACGCGGCCACAGAATATTAATGAAAGATATTTTTTCAGTAGTCTTTCCCAGCCACAATTTGGATCGCCCTCATCTTGATACGTGTCCTGAGATATTTTTTTATCATTAGTTCTACATATTATTTCTCGTGTCTATACAAGATGTAACATAATTACAAACTTTTATTTAACTTGCAATGTTCCTCATTCTGCCTGTGTCATTTTTCTGGTTCAAATCTTGTAATCCATTTTTCAAGCACTTGCAGGTATCCGATTGAGATGAAATTTGGCATACGTATGTAAAGTCGGTGACAATGCAATAATATGGTACCATGGTGCTGGTCTGATGATGGAGCCGGAAGGTGACCATAAGAACATGTGAACAGTGTGAACTACAGTCCAGCCGTTTTCGAGTTTTGCGCTTAGCAACACCTTTAGGCATTCATATTTATTTAGCCGCGTGGTTCCCGGCTTAGAATAGGACCAACCCATCTCATCCCATCGGGTGTCGTACAAGGCGACTAAGGGAAAACTAGGGAATGGGCAGCAGCGTTCTCTTAACACTTCTGCGATCAAAAACTGCGCTCGCCAACCCGCCTGCCAAGCGTGGCGAGTATGGCAAATGCCCCCTTTGGGGAGGCCTATATTCAACAGTGGACAAGTATGGGCTGAGATGATGATGATGATGATTTATTTATGTACAAAAATTTGTTTGCATCGCTGTAACTCATTCCAATTGTTCGATCCGCAGTATTAAATACGTTTACCCATGGTCAAAATCGATACGGCTAATTCAATTGATAATTTAAACATTATTCTCCGATATGCTTGATTTTGGATAGAGAAACTGGTAATTAACTTTAAAAACTGGAACGTCAGTATTGATACTGAATCTGGAAAGGAAAGGTCTAATTAAGTATTTGAAATCTTGCGTTATTAAAGTTAGAGGTTGTATGTATTATACTTACGTTTTATACTGCTTATTTTATTTATTTTGTGTTTTATGTGCGCTCTAGATTTCAAAACGTTCTTTTATTAGGTATTTATTATGAGAACGGTTATCATGGGAACGCTAGGTGTTGGTTAATTTAAAACAAAGGAGTTAGTAAGCGAACTCAAACTCAAATAATCAATTAGTCATTTACATTTTTTGCTAAATCTAACTTAACTACTTACCTACCACCGGATCGAAACGCGGCCTTCACTGAGAAGATCCGGTGAAGAAACTGAACGGGCTTGTCTTTTTTTATTTAATTCTTTTTCTCTTTTTTACTTTCTATTTTTTTAATCATATTGTGTGGATACAATGCTAAGGTTACAAATAAACAGTTATATCCAGCTTCAGTGTTTACCTTATGACCGAGAACTGAGACTAATGGTGTTATTTATAAAGAGTGTCTAAAGGATTCCAGATGGACCCGTCCCCACAAGCAGCACCCGTTCACGAGTATGACTACCGGAACAGACATCACTCCCCTCGACCATATTGGAGGGAACGGAATGACCCGCGCCAGACAGCGAGCAAAGACATTATAGTGAGCATGACCAAACTAGAATCCCAAAGACGGTGGTCAGGTTGTGTCCACAAAGCAGCAATACCCCAAGCGCGTCAGGCACAACAGGCTACGCTTTAACATTGATGTAATTTCAAATGAAAAATAAATAACGTTTTTGTTTTATATTATAAATCTGCCTTCATTTACCCATTAAAAAGCAAAAGCCTTATTTCATAAATCGAGCTTTATACTAATATTGTAAATTCGAAAATAACTGTGTCTGTCTGTCTACCTATATGGCTGTTACTTTTAACGCCGAAAACACTGAACAGACTGTGATCAAGGACATTTTATCCAGGAAAACATAGGCTACCTTTGTCTCAAAAAAAACGTAAGGGTGTGAAATACGCGCCTGAAAATAACGCGAATCAAGTTTACGGTACAGCTAGTATGCAATAATTTATCCTACTGCTCCACGCAGCCCCAGTGCGTTTTAGTAGCGGCAGGTTTGTGGCTTACAAGTTGATATGACAAATACTATAGAACTGTTAACCGTTACTACCGGGTTTCTGAAGAACTTAACGGGTCTTTCGAAGCACGGAAATGTTCCAAAATTAAAATTTCACTAACGATCACATATGCCAGACTCGCCAAGCTGAAAATTTATCCTTGGTGATACTTACAAATACTATGATACTACAGAGCTAAGAGCGTTTCTTGTTGGTTACTACATTTTTATGTGCATCAATCGATGCATATCCTAATAATCTGATACACGATGCAAATATTGCAATACATTCTTTTTTTATAAAAGGCGTTGTAACGTACTAGAAATTGTTCCTGTGGATGTGTTTACAAGCACGAAATTTGCATACTCAACCCGAAACAAACCCAGTCCGAAACAAATATTTGTGAGCCACACAAAGATCGTTTCGGTTGGGTGTTTATAGAATAATTCCTAGCGCAGGGCTGCGTTTTATTAAAAAGGACATATAAATGAGTATAACACTATATTACTGCAAGTCTATTGATGGAATAAATAAGCACCATTTAAAACTATTAGATCATTCAAACATCTCAATAACGTCGTCACCCGTTCTATAAGACCCACATTTCAATTTTTGATGTCGTATCCCTAAAGGCAATAGCTGTGTAAATATCAGGCGACTCTGAAAGTTTCCAACAACAGGCCTGAGTTGAATGGGAAATAAGATGACATAACGAAGTACTTGAGACCTTGCGCAGTGGGCTTCGGGATTTTAGAGAAGATTCACCTGAAAGTATGTCAACCACAATTATAGGGTACTTGAATTATGTTCTTTAAACTTTGGTTGTTAAAGTTTTATTTGCAATCATAGTTTTAATTTCTAGAAAATACTATTGCATAGCGGCATTCAATTTTGTCATATTGTCGACAAATGGGAATCAAGTGGGTTTAATATTTGAATCTACATGACACAATGAAGGCTACTTAGTTCGCCTTAGCAAAAAAAAAATCGAAAGAAGGTTCTTCATACTGTCAGTTTTGCGTTCTTTTTGTCGGTCCTATGTCAAAAGTATAACAACTATATCAGCCAAGGTGGTAAGCCATAGAATTGAGGTGGTGGCTGGGTCCGCGTGGTAGAGTATGAGCATTAAGTCATACTTACCACGCGGACCTAGCGCGGATTGGGGTAGGCAGATTTGTGGCTACCTGCTGTTGGAACTTCTAAGTCGCCTATAAGGCTTCCAACTTGGCTCAACGACTACCACATTATGTGGTAGCCGGGACGAACGGCTGTCCATGCCTTCCAAAGCCCGGAGATGCTTAAATATGAAAATGCTACAAACAGTCACTCATTTCAGACCGTCTGAGCCGAACGCTTCTTAGGCCCGTATTACAGAACGAAAATCAGTCGTGAATCTAGTTTTAAAACTAAAGTTTTAGTACAAAAATCAGCTTTTAAAACCAAATTTACGACTGATTTACATTCTGTAATACGGACCTTAGTCTTGGTGATCGCTAAGAGCACAGCTAGCCGTCTTACAATCGGGCTCAGTTTGTTTTTTAAACAAACCGTTTTGTAATATGATGCATTTTATACTTGGATGCGTCAGATATGTTTTCATATTCACGTAGCAAAGGCTGTCTTTTACCAAGAAAATGGACAAGCCATATCATTATATGCCGCCATAACTGACAGAACGTGTATGAACATTTTGGTAATACATTTAAATTTGAAAGTTGAAGATTTTTTTTTGCAAGTTCAAGACATCCTTTGTGCTTGTAAATTTTATTTCAAAGAATTCAGTTAACCGTACAATTGCTTGTGAAGTTAATCAAAGTGAAAGCGTGTTTCGGACTGCGTATTTTTTCTATGATTTAAAAAGTATTGAATCGAGAAAATTTACGTTAAAAAGACAGATGTCAAAGTAGTTTCGTTATTTTAATGCCCTTTGTAGATTTTGAGTGAATAAAGAATCTTAAAAAGTAGTGCCCTGCTAAATATAAGATTTATGTATTTCTGGTACCTGGTATTATTTGGCTTCTAATTACAATACTACTTATCTTTATCATCTCGCTAGATCCCTTGCATGGTAGGCAGAGAGTAAAGAGTTTCAAATGGTTCTTTCCTTATAGACCTCTCTGGCTTTCTCCACTCTCATAGTTCGTATCATACACGCTCGCTGGTTACGGAGGCTCTTAATTTGACCTTCAGATAATACACGGACTATGTAATATACAAGGCTACTATATTAGTAATATTAAAATTTTGGAATTTTTTTTTTTAATTTTGCAATCAAGATGCTCTGTTATCATACTTTAAATACAATTCATAAAGTAATCGTTACATAAGAAATTCAATTAGACTTCGATTACGATCCATAAAGAATATGATAATGTTTATGATAATTTAATTATCTTTATTGAGAGAGATTAGGTCTTACTCCACCACGCGAACCCATTGTGGGTTGGCGGATTGTGACCACCTAATGTTGGAACTTATCAAGCCGCCTACAAGGATTCCAACTTGGCTTAACGACTACCACATTAAGTGGTTATCGAGTTTACCGTGCTTTCCGAAGCACGAAGATGCTCGAATTTTAAAATGTTACAAACGGTCACCCATCTTAGGCCGATCGAGTCGAACGCTGCTTAACCATGGTTATCGGTAAGAACACTGCGGTCGGTATATAATACACCTCTACCATTTTCTTACATGTTTTATACAGCACACAAACTTTTTAGTCGTATTTATGTTTCATATACCATAAGTCTCAATCTTTGTCTATTGATGTCTCAGTCTCAATATTTAAAGGTTAAAAGAAGCTTAGATGTTCACTAACTATAAGTGACAAAAATGTCCGACCAATTCATAATACTCCAGCCAAAACGTCAGCTGCAACACAATACCGGAGACCAGTATAATTGAATAGACCTATAATGCCCTACAAAATATCTCAACTTGTTTTTGCTACGCCATCTGTTGAGAAACATCGTAAAGAACTACCGTTTAACTATTACCGTCAAATACAGTACATAACTCTTATTTTTATTCTATAAATAAATATAAATAATATGGGCCCTGTTAAGAAACTGTCCCACTGCTGGGCACGGGCCTCCTCCCTAACTGAGAGGGTTAAGGCCATAGGCCACCACGCTGGCCTAGTGCGGGTTGGCGAACTTCACATACCTTCGAGAAACTCTTAGGCATGCAGGTTTCGTCACGATGTTTTCCTTCACCGTTAAAGCAACAGATAATTATTTTTTTAATACGCACATGCTTTCGAAAAGCATAGGTGCGTGCCTGGGTTTGAACCCGAGACCTTTGCCTACGCAGTCCAACAGTCTAACCACTAGGCTATCACTGCTTTTATTCTAAACTTGATATTTTTTTAATGGTGTTTAATAAAGTAAAAATCACCACCTCGTTGGTCTAGTGTCATATATACGCGTTGTGATCATAGATAGATAGATAGAGTACTCTTTATTGTACACCAATGAAATTACAATTAATAAACAACTAATTACAGACTAATATGTACAATTGGCGGTCTTATAGCTAAAAGCTATTTCTTCCAGACAACCAATACAATGGAAGAATCAACATAAACAGTAATACAGGGCAGTTGGTGGCGTACATTAAAAACTTAGATTAAACATTACAATCGAATTACTTACATATTACTTATATATTCTATACACATACACATTTCACATACAACTAACATATAGTAACAGTGCTCGGAAATGAAATAAAACTATTTTACGGATTCTATCGCGGTTTATTTTTTTTTATTTTTAGTTCCCGACGTTTCGAGTGCTTTGCAGCACCCATGGTCCCTCCCGTGACGATGGGTGCTGCAAAGCACTCGAAACGTCGGGAACTAAAAATAAAAAAAAATAAACCGCGATAGAATCCGTAAAATAGTTTTATTTCATGTGTAATATTCGCGTAAATCTAAGAACTCAATAAGTGCTCGGAAAGTTCATAAGTGTAGAAAGTGATTGTGAACCAGTTTTTTAAAGGACGCTAACGATTGCGCGCGTCGGACTGTCACAGGCAATGCATTCCACAAACGAACGGCTTGATTAGTAAAGGATTTATCGAAAAAGTTTGTAGAATGCATTGGTGTTTCCAGCTTCAGGTTCTCCGATGACCTCAGTAACCTTGAATTTGTTTCATGAAGGAATTTAAATCTTCCTTTGAGGTAAGAGGGAGTTGACGGATTAAACAGAATACTGTAAAGAAGAGATAATATATGAGCATGCCGGCGAAGGCGGATTGGTAACCACTTGAGTTTTACACGAAATTCAGAAACGTGATCATATTTGCGTAACCCAAATATGAATCTAATACAAAAAATTTTGAAGTCGCTCAAGTTTATTATATTGGTTCTCTGTAAGATCGGGATAGCTAACGTCTGCATAGTCGATTATAGGAAGGAGAAGGGATTGTGCGAGTGCAATTTTAGTGGCAGTAGGGAGAAAGTTACGCAACCTTCTCAAGGACGCCGCAAAAGCAAAAAGTTTGCGACTCAGTTCTTGAAGTTGTGGGCCCCAAGTAAGGTTTGTATCAATATAAATTCCCAAATTTTTAACGGCTTTACTTATTGGTATTGTACTATCATCAAACTTAATTTGGGGAATTTCCGACCAATCAATCCGAGAAGTCATCCGGGAACTACCAATAATAATGACTTGCGTCTTAGTCGGATTGACTTTGAGGCCAAATGTTTTACTCCTGGTACTTATTTCGGTCAGATCACTTTTAATTGTTTTAACAGCTTCCGACAACCTGGCTAATGGGGCTTGCGTGTAGATTTGAAGATCATCTGCATAATGGTGATAAGAAGATTGTAATTGGTTGGGAATAGAGTTAATAAAAACGGCGAAAAGTAAAGGAGAGAGAACGCCACCCTGTGGAACACCGGCACTAGTGTTGCACCAAGAAGAGTAGGTTTCTTCAATGCGAACGCGTTGCCGGCGCCCAAACAGGTAGTTACGAAACCAATCAATACCCGTTGGAGATATGTTAATAGAGCGAAGAATACCGAGTAGAATGTCAAAGTCCACTGTATTAAAAGCATTACTGAAGTCGAGCAATGCAAGTATAGTGAGATTACTGTTTTCCATTGCTGACCTTATATCATCCGTAATATTCACAAGAGCGGTAACGGTACTATGACCAGGACGGAAGCCGGACTGAAAAGGGTTAAGAAGGGAGTTCTTATTTAGGAATCGACTCAGTTGATCGTGGACAAGGCGCTCAAGAACTTTTGAAAGGAAAGGTAATATGGATATGGGACGATAATCAGAGAAGGATGTGGGATTGGATTTTTTGGGGAGAGGGGTTATTTGGGCTTCTTTCTAAGAAGACGGGAAGTGACCGCTGGTTATGGAATGATTACAGATATGGCAAATTATAGGAAGGATTTCATCAAGGATAGGAAGGATAATATTACGGCTTATACAGTCACTGCCGACTGCATTGGACGTGATTGTTTCTATGCTCTTTTTAACATCACAAGCGGAGAATTGACTGAAGACAAAAGGAGAAAAATCGGGTGCTTGAATGGATGAAAGATGATTTAGAGTAGTTGATTTTAAGGTCTTATCTAAGTGAGACGAAGCAGAGAAATGTTTATTGAGGAGATTTATATCTAAGTTCTTAGACATGTTGTCTTGACGCGACTTGCCGACACCCATTGATTTAAGAAATTTCCAGACTTTTGCTGGATTTCCGTTTTGTACAGAACTATGGATATATTGGCGTTGAGGATCCCTACACACCTTATTGCAGTGATTTCTAATGGCAACATAGTTATTCCAATTAAAATCTGTGGATCTAGCTTTGAATTTGGATTTAGATGCCACTTTTTTGCTCATCAACAATTTGATATCATCAGTCAGCCAAGGAGCAGGAAGATGTTTAACTTTAACTGGGCGAATAGGTGCATGCTGATCGAACAACCGAATTAGCGTAGATGTGAAAAAATTTACTTTATCATCCAGTGACTCAGACGCTACCAAATATTCCCAGTTAATTTTCGCAGCATCTTCTCGAAGCATCGTCAGGTTAATGCCACTAAAATTGCACTGCAATAGAATTTTTGCTTTGGCCTTAGGTGGCCGGACTTTATAGGATAGAAATAGTAAGTCGTGATACGAAAAGGCGTCAGCTGAGCACTGGCCATGCTTAGCGACATGTTCGGTTGAAGAAACAAAAATAAGGTCAAGAAGTGACGGACTTGAGTTAGGAAAATTATGGGTAGCTTGAAGTGGAAGAACGGATAGGTCACAGGAGTCAAGAATAGAATAGAGATTACGGGAGCGATAATCGTTTTTGAGCAGACAAGTGTTGAAATCACCCATGATAATGCTATGACTGTAAGAAGGGAGTAATTTTTCTAACAAAATTTCAAAAGAAGAAAAAAAGTCTATACGTGAGGAAGGACAGTAATATACACCAAGAAGCAGTTTAGTGTGATGAAGCTCAATCTCAATAAAAAGATGCTCACCAGCATTAGGCGGAGGGGGTTGTGGCGACAATTCAATTAAAGAAAAGGGTATATTTGATCGCAGATATATCGCCACACCTCCACCGCCACCAATTGAACGATCGTTCCTGATGAGATTAAAACCCGGCAACAAAAAGAGGGTCGACGGGAGACACGGCTTCAGCCAGGATTCGGAGACGAGGATAGCATGGATATTATTACAGTCAAAGCTCGCTAGCATATCGGAATAGTGAGCCGGAATACTCTGAGCATTGATGTGAACGGCATTAAAGTTTCTAAGGACATCAGAGAACGTCGTCGTCAGAGTGTCAGTGAGGGATGGGACACTAACAAAACTTACATCACTACTCTCCGCAGAAAAGAACGATTCTGAATCACTGTTTCTACCTTGATCAGAAATTATACTCTATATAATGTTTATAAAATGTATATGTACACAAAACAATTAATGCAACTATGTAATGGACCTAATACAACTAATAATTAATTTATAATACAGCTAGCTATACGCAACTATATAATAGCATCCGCCTGCCGAAGTGTTTAATAAAATAAAGAAATTGAAAGAAATGAAAAGGAAAAAATAATAATAAAATTATCAAAAAACACATATAAAACAAAAAAAATATAGAAAAAATAAATAAAAAAATATCCCTGATAAAAACAACAAAATCATGCCACAAGTCAATGCCGCACGATAACGGAACGCAACACTATTTACTTGCAAGAAATAGGGCATAAGTATAGGGCCTTGGGAGAAAAAAAAAATCTACCAACTAAATTTCCAGTGTCAGACATTGGAAATAGGCTCACCTCTATTATATTCGGACCTAAAAAGTGGGTGTACATAGTACGACTCTGCCACTTTGCGTTTGAGAAATATAGGCGTGCCGGTGTTTATTTTTTTATAATTTAAATGTTTTGGTTTGGCTGCCACGATAGTTTCCAGTATTGAGAATTTGTTATACGAGTAATAAGTTAGAACATGGTGTTATATTAATTTGTTGGTTTGTATATAATGTGCATGAATATGTATTTCTTAAAACAGGTCTTTGTACAATTTACTGCGTTATAAATAAATAAATAAAAATTAAATAAATCTACATAGATTATAATACAATTTTTTTTAAATGGAATTAAGCCCACCACGCAACCATTGTAACTCCTGTAAGCCGAGATCCACAATGGTCTCCATAAGTGACACCAGTGATGATGAATGACGCTTTTGTCTTGGAAGCCGCAATAAATTCATTAGAAAGATAAAAAAACAGGAGTCGGAAAAAAAAATCTACTTACAGGAATAATACAAGATTGTGGTTTACGATTTCTTATATGGCTATTGCCAGTCTATTAATTTAACTTGGTTTATTACAGTACAAAGTTCAACTCTTTGTTACCCCACTTTATATTTCTTCCAAGTCGCCAAGTTGCAACCCTACTCGTTTCAGGCCCGAAGAACTTTAGGAGCGGATAATTAAGCTTTCTCACTCCCAATCCGGTCGAATCTTGGTCGATTTGTTTAACCAGTCTGTATTTAAGGGGAATTTCGAACTCAACTTATTTATAAATTGTAAGCTTTTCTCTTTTTGTATTAAAATAGAAGAAACTCCTTATATCCTGAAAATAAAAAAATACAGGTTGAAAAAAATAACAAAATGAATAAAATAAGTATACTCATACGATATACGAAAAACATTGGGCGTAAAATGAAACTTGAAATGTATTTAGATTTTATTGGTATTTATTTTGGATACGATAAAATTTTATTCAAAATAAATAGAAATGGAATAGAAAAGAGCGTGATTTTGATTTATTATAAAGTTTATTTTAATACATATATTTTCCAACTCTTTCATTTTTATTTCCAAATTCTTATTTTACGATATGCAGAAGACGTATAGCTCAATTTCACTTTAGTGTAAATATGAGTCCCCGCACCACACGAGTATTTATTTGTTTATTCACGTCTATATTACGTATACATTCTCGTCTAGACCAAAGTAAGCGCCTTTTGAATGAAGCCACGATCGAGACTAACTCTACTCGACGTTACAGGAATACTAATGATTGTTTGCTATTTAGATTTCAAACAGAGATTACTGCTTTAGAAGAGCATCTTGTATGGAACAAATTGGAAATGGGATGGGAAATACTTTCCTTAAAGGTGGCTTATAGTAAATACCGATAAGAAAGTAAGATGAGGTATGCTCCGTTGGTTCGGGCATATAGAAAGAATGTCAGAAGAAAGAATGACAAAACAGATATACAATGCGAGTCTAGCATTGTGTTCAGTATGATGGCAATAGGCTCACTTCTATTACATGAGACCTATCATCGTCAGTGAAAAGTGGGTACATAGAATACACCTGTGCCACTCTCGCTTGAAGATTATAGGTGTGACTGTGTTTATTCCATTTGTTTTGCCAGCCTGCTTTACTGCCTAACTTCAGAGCAATCATCCTTAATATTTCCAAAATGTCAATCTTTTGCTATGTCAAGCCATAAAGTACAAAAGTACTCTAATGGTGTCCAATCGTTGCGCCATCTTTTTAGCCACACCATGCTTAGACTCGTCAGAATCGTGCTAATGAGTACTGTGGATCTGGATGGTAATGGCTAATGGAGCCGGAAGGTGGCCAAAGGAAGATCCCAACTACCCAATATAACCCTGTCGTGTTGGGGCTTATTACATTGGGCTTCACGAGTAATCAAGTCTGATGACGAAGCCAGAAGGTGGCTACAGAAACTCCTTTACTAAGCAAAAGCTTCGTTGGGCTTTTTGTATAAAATTTTGTTTCTAAAAAGATCTTTTTAAATTAAAATATTCTAAGTCTACCTCGTCATCTGCAAACACTGCTGGGTATCCAGTTAGGGATGGCGTTTGTCCACCTCCGAAAATCTATATGTATTATGCGGCTAGCTCACTCCCACTTAACCTTGCGATTTTCATACCTATGCCCATAAGGTTCCAGGACTTGTTGACCTATATGCCAAAACTTCCTAAGGGTTATGAGTAGTTGAGCGCAGTGGTGATGAAAAAGGGTCAATATTCTAGCCACATTAGTGTTATAGCGTGGCCCTGAAACTTCTAGTAAAGCTATCCTCCTAGTTTGCGATCACCCTCAATCAAATTTATCGTCTAAGAAATAAGCCTTTACTAATTGTGTAGCTGTCTAATGATTTATTAAGTTTGCTTCTAGCTTAGTAAAGTTGGTTTTAATTACCTCGTATGTTAGAAGTTCCCTTGAGATAAGTAAAGCATAACTTACTTTCTATATAATGTATCTAACTCCATTAAAACTTAATTTAGGTCACCCTTTTGTATCCTAAAATAATATTCGTAAGAAGAAACCTAACTGTAAATCAAGGTCAAACATTGTTTATTTGTATAGGTCAACAAAAAACACTATTAAACTTTTATTTATTTATTTATTATTCACATACACAACTAACATTACAGGAATTTCCTAATGCATTAGTGTGACCTTATGACATATAACATAATACATAAAAACAAGTTTCAGCGAATTCATTCAGAGAGATACATTTTAGGACTCTGTGTCTTTGTTACGCGGAGAAATAATCTCATTATCAGCCCACAGGCACGCCACTAAGTACTCATCATCGTCATCATCAGCCCGTATCAGTCAAATGCTGGACATAGGCCTCTCCCAAGGCAAAACATTGAGCCCGGTCTTCGGCTCTTCTCCTCCAACCAATGCCAGCCACCCTGCATATATCGTCGCTCCACCTAATGCAGGGCGTCCTACGTTTGCCGAGCTGTGGTCTCCACTCGAGAACAGGACCATCTCAACGGTTATTGGTACTTCGGCAAATATGACCTGCCCTGAGATATGTCGATGACTAAGTACAAGGCTCTACTTATCCAATTTCCGCCAGCCGCCCTTAAATTGTCGATCGTTCCAGCTCATTCTGGCTACTGCAGGGTGGAAGCCTCCTGCTCCCTTTTACGTCGCATATCCCTATTTTAACCCAATCTTGGCCAGATCTTACCTACGTACTTAACCATATCATTGACACATCTTTGCAATGGTTCTCCACGACTGCAATATTCCTTCTGTGGCCACCATTCGGTCGAGACCTACTTACTGAAGTTTACCTGCTATCACCACATCTAGCGACGTGTTCTGCCTATATCCATTTGAGTCCAAATATATAGGATCTGACGTCTTCCATTTTAGTTCTTTTATGGATCTCCGTATGTCTGACTCGTTTACTCAGTATGATAGATAACATAGCACGCTCTATGGCCAACTAGCCTAAAAGGCATCCTTTGCAGATCCATGGTTTCCACTCAAGAAGGAAGTGACCATTTTATTGTTACGACTCGGACATACATCGATATTTCGAAAACCCCTCGATGTTAACATCAAAATGCATTACTCACCCTTAGGTCTCCTATCGATCAGTCAAGAAAGATCTAGAATCCGCGCTTGAGTGCCAAAACGTCTAGAAGGTTCCTCCTCTTTTATTATCGTCGGCGCGCGGTCGCGGTAAATAAGTATTCACTTGTTCACGTATAAGTAGGCATTTCTATCGATGTACTTAGGCGGTTCCGGTCCGGTTTAGAAGTTTTATACAAGTATAAAAGGAACCCTCAACGCGGCGTAGGACACAGACTCTCTTCAGAAGCGACAGCGATCAAATTAAGAACCAGCAATCTTAGTGGAATACATCGGCGACCTTAGCAACGATATATGCATGCAACTAGATACTTAGTGAATTGGAAACAATATTTTTGGGTACTAGTGTGTGCTCAGTACTTGAATTCTACGTGCTGTTTTTACTGTGCTACGTAAAGCGCCTCATAAAGTACTTCGCACGTTATTCGGCATTTAATTACCCCGCGACGTAACATTATTATCCCTAAACTTTAAACGTAATTTTACAACTTTGTAATTCTAAAGCCTGTTATTCTTTAGGGGACATTTGTCCCTGTGATAGGTGTCATTTAAGCTGTTCGAAAAAGTCAAGCGAAGTCTGGCGACTTTGCAAAACTTGTTCCTTGTCGCTTTTATTAAGAAACAAAAGTCACAGAGTATAAACATGCGTTGCACAACAATATGAGCAAACGATGTATGCAACCTCTTCGGGCGACATTGCAACCTACTAAATAAAAGACATCATAGGTCATGGAAAGTTTATCCGGCGACTTTGTCTAACTTCTCATTTTGTCCCGTCACCTCCTTATGACGTCCACGTATATTGAATCAGTCGCAAGACATCGCCCGAACGGATTACATACATCGTTTGTCCTTTTTTTCGCATTACACGTCTATATTGTCGTTTGTGTGCAGCAGCAGTGTTAGTCTAGTGGTTAGACCGTTGGATTGCAAAGTCAGAGGACTCGGGTTCAAACCCAGGCACGCACCTCTGTCTTTTCGAAAGCATGTGCGTATTTAAAATTAATTATCACTTGCTTTAACGGTGACGGAAAAACATCGTGAGGAAACCTGCATGCCTAAGAGCTTCTCGAAGGTGTGTGAAGTTCGCCAACCCGCACTGGGCCAGCGTGGTGGACTATGGCTTAAACCCTCTCAGTTGGAGAGGAGGCCCGTGCCCAGCAGTGGGACAGTTTCTTAACAGGGCTAATATTATAAATTGTCGTTTGTTGCTTAATTAAAGCTTCGCAGCCACAAGAAAGTTGCGGAATCTCGCCAGAAAACGCCAAGCAACATCTTTCAACGTCTCACGACAACGTGTGACGTCGTCAGCGACAAGTGTCGTAGGAATTTTTGTGTTCTAATAAATCCGAGGCTTCGAGGCTCACTCACTCTTTTCTCTTTCAAATGCAACACCGGCACACGTTACATATTTTTTAGACAAATATTTTTTCAAGCGCGTTGTTTTATTTGCACTTACACTTGTTTTACTGACTCGCGGAAAAATTCGCGTCAAAAAGATGATTTCTTTTTCGTTTCAAATTGTGTCCATAAAATTCGCGAACGGAATTGGCTGTGAATAAACTTTGGTGCCAGAAAGGATTTATAACAAAATGACTTTTGCTACTATGACATATTTTTTATAGAAACTGTGTTTTGTTGTAGGTTTTTCGGAATGTTCTGTCCTAGTTTTAAATCAAGTGCTGGACAAAATTTTATTTTTATCAAATTTCAATTGCTGTTTGGACTTTGGCAATTTACCCGGTTTAATAACAATAGGCTCGCTGAGTAATATATTGTATATACAAGGTGTAACATATTAAACGCAATTGATTCCAACAATTTTTAGTATCTTACATTATTTTAATTCACAAAAAAAGCTGTAACACCTTTAGTGCGCTATAAAAAACTAAATTTATTTTTTATTCATACCAACACGGAGACTTTAAATGCATTTCTAAACCGTATTCCTCAATACGCACACATACACTTACAAGTTTCATTTTTAATTGGGGTATAAAAGTGCTTAAAAAGGGGTAAAAAATGTTTAATTTGGATATTTGGTTTTAATATTGAATTTGTGAAGCAATTATCTAATCGGGGTGTCTGAGGCCTTACGTTATTTACGATACAGCTTGTATAGTACATCTCTACCATCCCTGCTTGTGGAATGGTGAGGGTGTTTCTGCGCTTCTTATTATTCGATATGTACTGTACATTGACGATAGGTCAGTGAAATATTTTGTATTAAGAACAGCCTGCCTGTAAGGAAACCAGAACTCTGTATCTCTGACTACTGATGAGACAAACCTAAGGAGAGCAGGACTGGTTTGTAATTTATTTCAACTTCGCCATTTTCTTTGATTAGTAGCTATCAAATCGAGAAAAATCTAAAGATTTAATTCAGAATATACAGTTATCTGTATGTTTCACACTGATTCCCATGGCTGCGTAAGCATTTATTTCTTAATTTAATTTTGTAATCCTACTAACATTATTCGTGTGAAAGTTTGGGTGTTTGGATGTCTGTTACTCAATCATGCAAAACGGCTGAACGGATTTGGATGAAATTTGGCACACAGATAGTTTAATACCTGGATTACCTTTTATAGGATACTTTTTATAAGACCGTCACGGCTATATTCACCAAGCGGGGGTGGCAGAGGTGTACTAAGTACACCCACTTTTTGCCGACGATGTTAGGTCCCATGTAATAGTGGGCACGCCTATTGTCATATACCGGGAGCAATTCCAGACTCCGGACTCATACTGTAAATTTTTCGTTAGAAAAATAATATTTGTCTCGTAATCACGAAGCAATGCTTTTTGCCACTAGACCAACGAAGCAGTCAATACTTTTTATCCCGCAAAAATACAAGGTTCCTGTCTAAAGTCAACGCGGACGTAAGCGCGGGCAGGAACTAGAATCTGTATAAATTATAGCCAATTTATAACCTTGGTTTATGAGCTATACTATTGTAAAGTTCAGTAGTTTTTGTGTAAAAGAGTAACAAACATCCATCCTCGCAAAACGTCTATAATATAAGAAGGATAATAGTTATTTCCGTATATTATATGTATGTTAGTCTGTAAGGTATGTATCCTATGAGCCAGTAAGTTTTATAGAAATGTTTTTGACATTGTCTGTTGGCTGCATTTAGGAAATAATAATAATAATTATTAAATAGACTTCACTATCTTACCATGACCAAATAAACCGAGTCTTATCTCAAAGACAAGTCAAAGGTCTCCGTAACCGCCGAGCGTGTATGAGACGAACTATGAGGGTGGAGGAAGCCAGAGAGGTCAGTAAGGAAAGAACCTGTTGGAACTCTATACCCTCTACCTACCCTGCAAGGGATTTGGCATGATGACATTGATCGAAATAGCGCTTAATTTTCGTCTACATAGGTGCTAATTATGATATATTTTTTTGGTTTCCGTGGTTTCGAAGCCTGATTTTAATGTCGTATATGCGAGCATTGACCGAGATTAATGTTTGCGTTCTCGCCCTGTATTGAAATAAAAACATTCAGTGTGATAACAGAGCCGTTAATTTTCATTCCGGGTTGATGTAATTTTGTAATGGAGCTATTTTTATTGCAAAATAGAAGAATATATATAAAATATACAAGGTGTAGCATAATTAACACAAGACCTGAAAGTAATTTGTTTTAAATTCGCAACTGATTCAATTCTAACAAATTTTAAAGGATGTTACATTTTTATTTTTATTTTCTAAAATAGCTGTTATTCGTTCAGTCCGCTGTATTAAACAAAATTCAATAATTATTCAATTACTTTGAATACGGCTATTTTAAATGAATTCCTATTACACAAACATCAATATGCACACAGAATTTAATTATTTATTAAGTTTTGTAGTTAATTTGGGTATCAAAGGGCTTAAAATAATGGTAGAAAGCTCCTAAAGGTTGGATATTTGATTTTCGTATCGAATTCGTAAAGCAATACTCAAATTGGGGTGCCCGAGGTCTTGCGTTACATATGTTACACCTTGTATTCCCCACGCTTGGGGAGTTAAACGAATGGAATATAAACACCTGGGTGCTTAGACTAAGACTAGTCTAGACGGAGTATTGCTAATAAATATGGCGCCCAAAAGCGGCGTCATTTACGCACTATGTGTGCGTGATGCCAATGTTCGAAATTAACGGACGATTTAGAGCAGTGGTTAAGAGCTTAAGCTGCTCCGACCACTGTGTTTAATGGTCGCGGTTTCGATTCCCGCACTGGACAAAATTTCGTGTGACCCATAATTATTTGTTTCGGCTTGGGTACACATACACAAATGTGTATGTCAATTTTCATGTTTGTAAACGCACCCACGATACAGGAATAAATAATAGTGAGGGGCTCTACGTAAATTTTTTTATTTTTTTTAATTTGGTCAAGAGTTGTAAATGTGTGCGTGCGTATGCATACTCCAATTTATCGAGCTTATGGGTAGATATTTCTTATGCCGATTAGCCTGGGTGATTCGTCGGTGGGTGATCATTGAATACTAATTAGTCACCCTTAAACACGCAGGCGCCTATCACCCAGGTAGTATAATCCAGGTGATTAAAATGGTATAAACCCTCTGCACGCCTACTTATTGCCAACGATTTTACATCCCAATGTAATACGGGGAGAATCTGTAGTCTCTGCCTACTACAGTGGGATAAAGGCGTGAGTGTATGTATGTATGTATCTATTGCCTTTATACTGGGCATAAATTCTGACTCCAAAGTAGTGATAAGATTTTTTTTATAGAAAAACCAACCCATTTGGGCCAGCGTGGTGGACTATGGCCTAAATCTTCTCAGTATGAGAAGAGGCCCGTGCCCAACCGTGGGGCAGTTTCTTATCAGGGCTAATATCATATAAAAAAACCTCTATCATAAAAGTGTTGTATCGGCCCAGTAGGCACTTCTTTATCCCTTATGGTCCTTTATCCTATATCCTTGTTTCAATAAAAGTGACTGTGGCAAGCGACAGGTAAGAATGTGACAATTCGACAAATTTTCCAATAATAAGCCATACAAAACCCCTTCATTATACAACAATGCGATAATTTTATCATTTTTTGACAAATATTGTCAGTTTTATAAAATAAGATTATATAGGGCTTATACTATGCCCACTAGTGATCACTAGATCTGGGGTAAAATCCTAGGTTGAAATTTTGTCCGATTTGAACCCAGGACCTCATGAGCATCATTGTACTCCACTAGACCAGCAAGGGAGAGTCTATTTAGTAATAGCTAAAAGCTAATAAAATTAGGTCTATGAAGACTCCAAATAATATATATTCTGTGCCTCCAGCACGAACTAGAACACAGCTAACACGGTATCTAATATACTTATGACGAGAAAAGAGCAAAAAATTGTCTGTACGTGGCATCAAATGTTTCTCATCCCATTACCTACGTCCTTGACTATGTACGTCCGCCAGCTGATAACAAGTAATCCTAATAATATATAAAGTGTGAATATGTATGTTTGTACCGATGAGTTTTTTGGAGATTTCAACCACCTCAAGAGTTCTTCAAAGTCGAAAATTTTAATTTTATTGGCCAATAAAAAATACTTACAAACGTGAAATTTTTTTTTTTTTTACATCTATCACCGGATCGGAGCTCAGAAGGCTAGTACTGGCCTTTCTGATAACTTCTATTTTTATCCATATCATCATGCCAGATCCCTTGCGGGGTAGGCAGAGAGTACAGAGTTCCAACAGGTTCTTTTTTTACATACCTCTCTGGCTTCCTTCACTCTCAAAGTTCGTCTCATACACGCTCGCTGATTACGGAGAATCTTGACTTGCCCTTCTGATAAGACACGGTCTATTTGGTCATGGTAAGATAGTTTAGGTCTTTCCCGGTAACTAAAATCTGATAACCATTTCTATTTTATTTTTTCTCAAAATGGTCAGGAGAGGCCGTGTAGGATGTCAAAAGAAATCTATAAGCAGGGCGGGGGTAGTTTCTATAAAACCGCCGACGAACCAAATGACCAAATGGTCACTTATTTGTTACGGCTCTTTGCGTGCGGTAGCTATGTCCGTGATTATATCGGTGTAGTGCTTTTTATCGTTTATTTAGTTGATTTGAGTTGTTCCTTCGTGTCTTAATAAAGTGTTGTTAAATTTGTACATTTGTGATTATTTGAGTAATTATTGTTAAGTTTAGGAAGTTTCATTTTTTTTATTGATATTTCGCTTCTGATCTAAAATCAGAAGTGGGATCTCAACCCGGGCCCTTTGCCTTGTCCGTTTGGCTATAGTTTTTATTTTTTTTGGGATAGAGGAACAAATCAAAGCTACCCACATTTTCTCGCATATTCAGATCGTCATCTCTGTGTATAAACATGCTGAGAAAACGCAAACCGCGTAGCAGATCACGCCGATATCGGCAAACGCGTGATAGGTCGCGTAGTAAGTCGCGTAATAGGCCGCGATCTCGTTCGCCCTCGCGGGTACATTCGTCGCTTTCACGGTCTACGTCTAGGCGAAGACGAACCGATACGCCGGCTGCACCTCGGTCGCGTTCCCGAGTACGTTCACCCGCGCAATCGTTCGTGTTCGCGGTCACGGCGACGTACCGATCGTGATCGTTCACAATCACGTTCAAGAAGTAGATCATCTAGGCCTTAGTGCAAATCTGGACCATACTTTAGTCACGATTATGTCACGTTTAAAAACCATCGAAAATAATTTCGCGTCTACCCCCATACAATCGGAGAATGCATCGTCTTCTACCCAAGCAATCGTTGACGCGATCCACTCAATCATTTCAGGACGCTCTCAGAACTATTATGTTTCAAACTTCGATCCATCTATTCACGATATTGACGCCTGGTGCTGTGAGGTGGATCGTGCGCAATTAGCCAACCAATGGGATGAACACTCTCCGTGTTTGTCGCGGGTTGCGGGTTGCCTCAAAGGCGATGCACGGGTCTGGTTGAATGAATAGGTCACTAGCGATAGATCGTGGAGTAGTTTTAAGCGCGAATTTATACCCCTATGTCCCCGAAAACTAGATTACGCGAGTATTTTGTTCGAAGTAATGAGTACTACATCTGATAAATACTCATCGTACAGCGAATATGCGCGTCGAGCTTTACTACGTTTACGCATAGTTAAGGGGCTTAGCGAAGAAATAATGACTGATAGTTATTCGCGGCATTAACGACGCTCAAGTACGAGCTGCCGCAGCTAACGCGGACCTTTCTCCCGAAACCATCGTTTTGTGTCTCTCTATTTATCAAAAACCTAGACGTGAAATGTTGACATCTATCCGACAAGTCGAAAAATCAGCCATTACGGCCTAAGAAAAATTTTAGTGCCCGTCCACCTTTTTCAAATTCTAAATGTTTTAATTGTAACCAACAAGGGCACCGAAGTTACCATTGCCCCACAAAGCCTAAGCCACCAGAGTCCTCTACTACTAACCGTACGTTTTCCAAGAAACCTGGTCACTCGGAGGATGATTGTTTTGCGAAAGCTAGGTCGAAGAGATAGAATACTTAGGAAGGGTCATAAGTAAGGGTCAGGTCAGGCCGAGCCCTATTAAAATTAAAGCACTTGTAGATTAACCTGTACCGAAAACCGTAAAGCAAGTTCGCCAGTTTCTAGGTCTGGCTGGTTATTTTAGGCGCTACATTGAGGGCTACGCGATTAAAACTCGCTGTATCTCTCAGCTCACAAAAAAGGTATCTCTCTCCATTGGGGTCCCAAGCAAGAGTCCGTTCGTCAGGACATAATAAAACGCTTGACCACTGAACCAGTTTTGACTATTTTCGACCTTAAGTTACCTACAGAGGTCCATACCGACACGAGTAGCATTGGCTACGGGGCCGTACTATTACAGACTCACGAAGAAGGTAACAAAACGGCGGTCGCCTACTTTAGTAAAGTGACCCAAGGTGCGGAGCATCGTTATCATTCTTATGAGCTGGAAACTTTGGCGGTGGTGAAAGCTTTACAACATTTTAGACACTACTTGATTGGGATCCAGTTCAAGATAGTGACCGATTGTAACGCCCTCAAGGCCACCGAACGAAAAAAAGACCTCCTTCCGAGGGTAGCCCGTTGGTGGGTGTACCTTCAAGATTTTACTTTTGAAATAGAGTATAGGAAGGGAGTCATGATGTCTCACGCTGATTATTTGAGCCGGAATCCTCCCGTAGAAGTTTACAACATTTTGCGATCGCGCAAATGGGCTCAGATAGCTCAGGAGGCAGATGATGAGACTCAAAGGCTTATCACCCAACTTAACGAAGGTAACCTTGACTCAAATAGGTACGTCCAACAAAATAGTATTTTGTTTTACAAATATTCCCCAGTAGGCGAGGAGTCTCGACTACTTTGCTATATACCCAAAGGTCACCGCCTTAGTTTGCTTCGCGTCTTTCATGACGAGCATGGCCATTTTGGCTATGATAAAACATTAGATTTGATAACTCGCCACTTTTGGTTCCCGAGCCCGTTCCCTTTTATAAGAAAATACATCGATCACTGTCTTGTCTGCATACCGAAGAAAAGAGTTCCTAGAGCCCCTTATCAAAATATAACGTCTTGGGAAAAACCCGAAATACCATTTACCACGGTCCATGTAGATGCTCCAGGCCCTCTTCCCGAATCTAAAGGTTTTAAGTTCGTACTTTTACTTGTTGATTCCTTCACCAAGTACACCCTACTCTACCCCATTTATAGACAAGATGTAGAAGAACTACTTAGGGCTTTTACTAACGCTGTCGGCGTTCCTAAACTAATTGTGGCCGACAAAGGCAGAATCTTTGAATCCACTAAATTTGTGAGCTTTGTTAACGAGATGGGCTCTGCGATCCACTACATCACACCGGAGATTCACCACGCAAATGGTCAAGCGGAACGGTACGCTCGTACTGTACTCAACTTGATCCGTATTGAAGTCAATCACAAGGACGCTGCGTGGGCCGAAGCTCTCTGGAAGCTACAGCTGACCCTAAACATCACAAAACAAAAGACTACGCAGGCTTCTCCTCTCAACCTTCTGATCCGCGTCCGCATCCGCGCATTACCGAGCGGCCGGCCGACGGCGTTTGTTGAATAGTTCCTACGGGAAAACTACGCAAGCTGTCGCTCAGTATATGGTGCCTTGGCGTGGAGAATGGTGACCGGAGACATGCGCCGCCTTTTTCGATCGAGAGTTGGCGGAATGACATACACTTGTCTTACGTACGCTGAATGTTTTCTTTGAACGGACTGCGGGACGTTTTGTCATGACAAAACTCGTGGTGGACTGCGGGACACCAGGGGTGAGGCAGACTGCGGGATGCCTGATATATAGAGAACGGACTGCGGGACGTTCTGTGTCATGACACAACTCGTGGCGGACTGCGGGACGCCACGGGTGAGGCAGACTGCGGGATGCCTGATATATGGAGAACGGACTGCGGGACGTTCTGTGTCATGACACAACTCGTGGCGGACTGCGGGACGCCACGGGTGAGGCAGACTGCGGGATGCCTGATATATAGAGAACGGACTGCGGGACGTTCTGTGTCATGACACAATTCGTGGCGGACTGCGGGACGCCACGGGTGAGGCAGACTGCGGGATGCCTGACATGTAGAGGACGGACTGCGGGACGATCCTATTGGCAACAGACTGCGGGATGTTTGCCCTACATGTGTATGTTGTGGAGATTGGATGTTAGCTATGAAGGATGAACTCTAAATAAATGAGATGCGTTGACCCTTCTTGGAAAGGTTTTAGCTAACGAATGTATGACGACACATGTATAAGAACGTATGGGATGGATAGGCAATGCTTTAATAAATGACTTCCACTTTACCATTGCCTTGTGTCTTACAGATTACGAGAACACAATGAATACAGATGAAGGTTGTGCACAACTTCTTCCTGACGACTATGATGGAGCTGGATCTTCTTAACCAGCTGGACGTGAGGACCCAGCCACACTCTTAGCGTTGCCGACATGCAAGATGCCGTCGTGGACGACGCCTTGTCAGGAGAGGCCGTGTAGGATGTCAAAAGAAATCTATAAGCAGGGCGGGGGTAGTTTCTATAAAAGCCGACGAACCAAATGGCGACGGTCACTTATTTGTTACGGCTCTTTGCGTGCGGTAGCTATGCCCGTGATTATATGTTCCTTCGTGTCCTAATAAAGTGTTGTTAAATTTGTACATTTGTGATTATTTGAGTAATTATTGTTAAGTTTAGGAAATCTCATTATTTTTTTTTATTGATATTTCGCTTCTGATCTAAAAGTACAATATTGTTTTTAATAATTGCTGATTGAGATTTAATGCCCTTTTATACACACTTTTGTTTTGATTGCCGTTTTAAATTTATTGCTAGACATGTTTCGGGTGTTTATGGGTAATTTGTTGTAGAAGTATATACATTACCCCATAAAAGAATTACTAAGTATGTGGAGGCGAGTAGAATGGACTCTACAATTATTATTTTTTTAATTTTAGATCGACACTATGATTTATTCCTATGTCGTGGGTGCATTTACAAACATAAAAATTTACATACACCAATAAATAATTGTCATTAAAAGAAAGACAATGAAATTTAGCAAAGAATAAATTAAAATATAAGTAAATTTTTGGTGTGAAGAGGATGGGATATCGATAGAGGTACTCTGTCATCAGCCTGTTAATGCTAAGGCCATTGAAAAGTGAACAAATTTGAAAGCAAAGCTACGGGCTAAAGCTAGTAAAGAATAAGCATCTGATAGGAAAGAACATAAGTAATAGAGACTTAATTAAGTGTATTTCGTAAATGTATCGGAGCAACACACCCTCGGGACCAGTCGCTGTACGACAAAAAATGCTCTGGAGATGGGACAAAATTGTCTTACTTATGTTCAATTCAGGCGACGGTAAATATAATAAGATTGGAACCAATTGTATTTGGAGGAAAAGTATTAAACCTTATTACTTAGAGATGAAGATGCAATGGTATTTGGTGGTTCAAGCCAGAGAGGTATGTAAGGAAAGAACCTGTTGGAACTCTGTACTCTATGCCTACCCCGCAAGGGATCTGGCGTGATGATATAGATAGATAGATAGATGAAGATTCAACATCACAATATAGCTTTTTATAAGCATTTTAATTGACTTACTCGAGCAGAACATATTTGATCAGAATTCTTAATGCAGGCATTGTATATGTTTTGAGGATAACTTGGTCTAGTGGTAGTAGTAGTAGTCTTGGGTTCCTCGTATGCGACAAGACTGTATGATTCACAAGTTTTTCTTCGATTTGGGTGTTTGTGTAAATTAATTTTATGTTTATTAATTTTTGAAATGGGGTTTCGTTGATGAAAAAATATAAAACTTTTACACTTATTTAATATCCAAACTCAAACGACTTTTTTTTGTATAAAACCTGCGGGGGTTCTTAGAAATGGTCATATTTACCATACTAAACCGGATCGCAACGCCGAGAAGATCCGGCGAAAATCTCAGCGGGCTTATGTTTTTTTTTTTTCTAATTATCCATTCATTTGTTTTTGTCAATTTCTGTGTAGATACTCGTACATACATTTTTATATTATACAAAATCTATTATGCAATCCAGCTCCAGTGTGATGCCTTACGACTGAGATATAAGACTAGTAATAATATTTTTGAAGACCGATAAGCTAAAGGATTCTGGGTGGATCAGTATCCACATGCAGCATCCGTTCACGAGTATGACTACTTGAGCAGCCATCACCTCCCTTTACCATATTAGAGGTACCAGCTACTATCACCAAGGATTATCAGGACGACCGCACCAGCACTGCTTGTATCCAGCGTCTTTTTTAAAACTTTCCCAGAGTCTCTCACAAGGAAGCTTGCCTTTTCCCTTAAAACTTAAGTGTTTTATATAACATTAAAACTTGATAAATTGTTAAATATATACAAAAGATTTTTAAATATCACTGTTCAGCTTTTGGATACTATCTTCAAGATGATGTGTTAAAATAAACTGTGTTACTCTATAAAAGTAAGTCGTATACTAGAAGTCCGAAAAGGAAGTAAAATACTAACTAAGAATAATAATACGGAGCTTCACAGAGCAATATGCCATCACAGTCATAAAAATTTCTAACATTTTCTACCTCTATCAACTCCCATGCTTTAAAACAGCTCTTTAAACTTTACAGAACTCAAATGTAACTATAAAAGCATTTGGCGCTTAGAACCTTATGAAACATCCACCATAGAATCAAAGTTGCGAAGGTTTTGAAAGGATCGTAAGGACCAAAACTTTTATAGTCCTTTTTATTTTGGACATTCGTCTCGGTCTTATGTCGCCCGCATTAAAACTTGTTAGTTTGAGGACACGTAGTCTAGTTTAATCAGAGTACTTAGTGGTAACAACCAGTGTTACTGTGCTTGCGAATTTACATTTATGAAAGGATTTCGTCGGGAATTTATGCAGCTGTAACTAAATTTCAGTTTCAAGAGACCTGATGTCTTTGAAATACTAAATATATTATGCAGAGTGGAGTTTTTGAGATGGGGCAGTAAGGGCAGCTACCTCAAACGTTGTAGCTTCAGGAAAATATTCTTAATTTTTTTGTAATATTTTGAGCTCTACTTTGAAATAAAAATATTGTCAGCAAGAAAATGCGCAATTTACAGAAACCTTTTTTTTATACTCTCGATTACGATCCTGTTTTATAAGCATCACAAACTTGTGGTGTGTATGAAACTGGACGTGATGCTCTGGCAATCAACTAAACTTACGGTACGTAAACTTCGACTCAGTTAGTGTCAAATGGATGACTATTCGTTCATGCTTCTACATGCGTACACAGCCGTTTCATCAGATATTTTAGCTAAACAGTGACTGTCTAATCAAACTAACCTTTTTTGCTTTTGACAATATAACATAATAAATAAATATACAAACTAAAAATAAATAAATAAATAAAAATAAATAATGAACGCATGTAACCATCTGCATAAAGAATGTCTGCAACTGGTCCTATCCGACAGTTTTATCGAACAGCCTTTTATATATATATAACGTTGCCTTTCGTTACCATATTACAACTAGGAATAAGCCTTGTATTGTAGGTGCGTCCGCAGATATACATGCCACACAAAATCTACCAGATCGAAGAGTAAATCTATGAGATACACACAGATTTGTTTCGTGACAACATACTATATTTTCACTCTGACCAACTGAACTGAATTTGCAGAATTGTGCAGAATGGAACTCGATCCATGTGTTCCATTCAAATCAACTGATTGGGTCTACTCGATCCAGTAAGTTAAGCGGTCATTGGACTACTAGACGCTCAAATTAATAGACTAAGCTGTCAACTGCACAAACCAAGACGTCTGATTCTACGAATAAAATTCCGCTTAAAGCCAAAATCAAAGTTAAAAACTATTGTTTTGTAAAAGCCAATACAACAACTCTTACAAACGTCTAAATTATAACATTTTTTTACCTCTACCACCGGATCGCAACGCGGCCTTCACTGAGAAGATCCGGCGAGAAACTCTATATTAACTAAACCGAATAGTAACCCTCGCTAATGAATGGCATTTAGGTGTTTTTGTATTCTACTTAAATACGAAAATATTAATCGGATATGGTTAGTGAAATTTAAGATTTTTTTATGACTATAATTGGGGCCTACAGCTACGAGTAAGATATAGCTTTTAATACACAAGAAAAATTATACCAGTATTTTTCAACAAAATAAACCACTGTCATATTAAATTTGTGAAACGTTGAAATGGCAAATGTTTATGCAACAGTAACATTAAGGAAGACTTTACTTTGAATTTGCATTACACCGGGATTGTACTGCACTCGAATTGAATTGTTACCAGCTTAGGATAAAGCAAACTTGCTGCTTTTGCTTTCTTTTTCTCCATCGAGCGTCGATGAAGTGACATGATGGTCAAACATCATCAAAAAATCGCAAAAAGAATGAAGCTAAGCGACTATAATTACTGAGATTTTGTTAGAATGCGTCTGGACGTTTTCATCCATATACAAATCTAGTCACGAAGACCATGACGCTTTATAGACACTCGCAACTGAACGGAACGGTGCGTTGACTTTGATGCCGGTATTAATCGCAGTTAAATGTCAAAACGGGACGCAGCGTCAATGCAGTCGCTAGCCAAACCAACGCGTCCAGCCGCGACCGTGATGGCGTCCCCGGTAGCGTGGCAATCAGTATCTCCCTACAGTCGCACGTGCAAACGCCGCCCAGATAGCAACATTTCTATACAAATACTATTGCAGGAACTGATTGCCACCGTGCATGCCATCGCAGACGCGGCTGGACGCTTTGATTTGTCCGTACCTTAAGACGTCCTCTTAAGAGTTGTTTTTATTTTTAAATACAAAAATAGGGCCACATTCGGACATATTGCTGTGTCGTGGGTGCGTTTGCAAACATGAATTTCACAAGCAAAAACATCCAGACCAAAACAAATATTTGTGACTCATACGAGTACAAAGATTTGTCCCGTGCGTGATTCAGTGAACGGAGTGCCTTTAGCCTTTTTTTACAGCGATCGTACGCAAAAAGTCGCGATATAGCATTGATGCAGTCGCAAAATCGTCGTACATCGATGCTTAAAATATAATGTGTGCTTAAGAACCCTTAGTTCCATTTCATGTTGCATTTTTATCAAATAGAAGGATAGAATAATACATGCATTTTATCAAATATTAAAACCAAAGCACCTTAAGCCGCTGGTCCCGGTTACCACGTAATGTGGTAGTCGGCTCGATAAGTTCTAATAGCAGGTGACCACAAACCTGTATTCGCCAATCCGCACTGGGTCCGCGTGGTAGAGTATGACTCTCTCTCACCTAGATTTGTGAGAGAAGGAATTTGCCCAGCACTGGAATAGTATAGGCTGATATATGCTATATTATTATTAAAAAATATTATTATTATTAAAAAACTAGAAATAAATTATTGGGGCTGAAGTCTCTTAGGTTTTTGTGTCTCAATTGTTAAAAGTACGAGCTGTGAGAAAACAATACAAACACCTTCTAGCGTAATTATTATTTTAATTACAATAAGAAGTAAACATTCCGGTTACTAAGTACATTTACATTTGCATTTGCATATAATAAGTATGATATATCTTGAATACTAATTCAATGACAATGGAGATGCCCAACATCGCTCACTCCATCGCTCACTGTGCCTCTTCAATTTTGTAAAAAAAAATCTTAAAACCCCACTAAAACACGAAATAAGGCACTGCCTTGGTTCGTTATGTTGGGCATCTCCATTGTCAACGGACTACCAAACATAGAAATCCGAAGACAGACTAAAGTTGTAGATGTTGGTAAACGGATAACAAGGTTAAAGTAGAGATGTGCCAGAATGGTGGCCCTAAACGGGACGCTGACCCACAGGTAGACCATCAGCTAGATGGAGCGATGACATCGTGAGAGTGGCCGGCAAATAGTGGAATAGATTAGCACAGGATCGGATGGAATGGCGTAATAGAGGAGAGGCCTACACTCAGCGGTGATAAGATACGGGCTGATTGATGATGTTGATGATAGTGGTACAAAAAGCAGCTCGCGATCAAAGGGCCCTGGCTTCGTAACTCGGATTGCGATTTTTAAAAAAGTTTTAGCAGGATCAGATTTACGTTAGCTATCGAGTTGATAAGCCATATTTTTCATGAGGTACCAGTCCTCCCAAGCGACATTCGTTCACGAGTGGGAGTGATGGCTACTGTAGCTATTAGCTATTACTTCCCTCAACCAAATTGAAGGAAAATGATCCGCTTCATATACCCACGGCAAGCAAAGACCTTTTAGTAAGCATGAGCTGTACCATGACCTTTCCTTAACTAGATATTTTAAACCAAATTAACCCTTCTCTAGGGGTAAATCTGAATAATCGTGTTTTACGACGGCTAATCAAATATTCTAATTTATAGAATGGAGTTTTAATGGCCTATTTACCGACTGAGCAAGATGGCGGATACGGAATAAGTTGAAAACGACGCTAAATTTACTGGGACTTTTAGAAGTTTGGGTTGTTGATAGATACATACTGTGTATTATCTGCTTAGTTATCATAATGCCAGATTACTAGTATGGTAGACAGAGAGCAGAGAAATCACATGCCTTTTGTTCACAGACTTTTTTTGCATTCTTCGTTGGTAGCAGCAAGAAAGACCCAATCTAATTTATTGCAAGTGGTTCTTGCACAAAAAACTAAAATGTGCGGTCGGGGCACCCCCGTCTGGAACGAAATTCTAATCAGACAATATAACTCATTATAAATACGATTTTTAGTTGTTGAAAAGCGATTTTATTAAACGGGAGTATACTCTGACCATCGAGTGCATTTAACTAACACGTAATGTAAACAAGTATGGCGGCCAGCGCTTACGATAACATCCAACCTACGCCGGACGAAACTGAACGTCTCGTAACTTTTGTTTGATATGTTAAGATTTCTACACGCATTTCTCATTGCAAGCCGCGTTAACGAACTTTGCTCCAATAAAAAAAATAGGAACAGTCACATTAAGCTTTTTTTCTTTAAACGAGGGTGGCAGAGGTGTACTGTGTACACAAAAATTTTTGAAACGATGTTTGGTTTTAATTTTATTGTACTAGGCATGCCTTTTAAGTTCTGTCGTTTCCATATTTCCCGGCAATTTTGAATTTGGAACTGTTCTATATTCGAATGTGTTTAAATTTTGAATCTCAAAACAGTTGAAAGTACTAGGATTAATGCTATTGTTTAGTCACAGCGTTGATTGGAATCTGTCACGTTACGTACGAAAATGAATCTTTCTAAGGAAAATGTTCGTGCAATAATTTTCTACAGAAGAGGCCTGACACGGCTTTGGTGTTTTGAAGAGATAACATCTGTGTTCAGTGATGAAGCCCCATGTCTGCGGACTGTCAAACGCTGGTATTTAAAATTCCAGCGTGGACATACTAGTGTTAGTGACAAATCTCGCGAAGGACGCCCAAAATCCGCCTTCACTGAAGATAACATCATTGCTTTGAGACAACTAATTCTCGAAGATCGTCATGTGACGTATCAAGAGATAGAGGCTCTATTAGGCATCTCAGGGACAACTATTCAGAAGATCTTGCATGAAGCGCTTAGTGTGAGAAAGCTAGTTTGCCGTTGGATACCGCATCTGCTTTCCGACGATCACAAGGCGGCCCGCGTCAGGTGGTGTAAGAAAACACTGCAAAGGTGCAACCGAGGAGAGTCAAATCACGTCTACGATATCACCAGTGGTGACGAATCTTGGATCTATGCCTACGATCCTGATTCCAAACAACAATATATAATCTGGGTCTTTCAAGACGAGCCAAAGCCGACTAAAGTTGTTCGTTCTCAAGTACTTCAAAGAAGATGGTGGCCACGTTCGTTGGAAAAACCGGCCATGTTGCGACTATTGCACAAAGGTTCCAGTCCGGTGAAGAAGCAGTCGACGCTTTTAAGTCAGCCATTTTGAACACCCCCACTTTAGAGTGGAACAAATGTTATAATAACTGGTTTGAGCGAATGGAAAATTTTATTAAGTTACGTGGTGAATACTTTGAAAAACAATAAAAAGTACTATAAGGTTCTAGTTGTGTTTTTTTCTTCAAACGACAAAACTTAAAAGACATGCCTTGTAATAACAAACGAGCCTATTCCTAATCAGCGCGCATTATTTCAGAATCCGGTCTGCTACGGAGATTTTTATAAATAAGCCTCAATACTTTTTCCGAGCTATAATTCAAATCCATGACTGTCTCGTTGGTCAAGTGGCGAAGCGCATCGCTTTGTGATCACGAGGTCCTGGGTTCAAATCCTAGGTCGGAAAAATTTAGTTTTTTAACAAATACTTCCCAGTATAAGTCCGGAATCTGGAATTGTGCCCGGTATATGGCAATAGACTCGCTCCCTATAACATGGAACCTAACAACGTCGGCGAAAAGTGGGTGTGCTCAGTACACCTCTACCACCACCGCCTGGGGAATATAGGCGGGACGGTATTTAAATCCAAGACTTCGCGATCCTCACCCGCACTTACCAACAACCCATGCACTTAAAAAATGGGCATATGTGTACACGACTCTTGCTTTCTGCCATTATTGTAAAAATCATGGTTAAATTTGGTTATTGAAAATACTTGAAAAAGATATTTATGACATTAATTATGTGGATAGATACATAAATAACGTAATTTTAAACATCACAATTACAAGTTTGCTTTCAGATTGCATACTCCAACATCACTACACATAGAATGGTACACTTGTTTAGGCCTCGTTTTATAACAAAAAAATTTACAGCAAAAAATAAAACGAACAACTTTGTGTGTTTACCATCAGGGCCCCAAGTCCGATATTGTAATTTTATTTATTTATTCTTAGGAAAACTTACATACTAATGATACAGATGAGATAAAAATATAAACATATTACAAATTGCTAATAACAAGCTTCCACATTTAGCATCTACATAATTTAGTCGCAATTACAAACAAATCAGGCCGAAACTTAATAAGAATTAAATACGAGTAAAGTTTTAATAATAAAAAATATTCTTATTATTTATAGACACAAATATGACAAGTGAGAAGATTCACAAAGAGAACTGCACCAGGGCAACTAGATAGGTTGACCTTAGAGCTAACGCTGGTATCCACAAAAAAACTCGTTTACTCATTGAACTCGAGCTGTTACAAAAGAGGTCTAACCCCAATTGTAACGACAGAGAATTAAAACTGGCTGCGCTACGCAAGAAATACGCATTTCGTCTATACTAACTTGTAGAGAACAAGTGTACATTTAACAAGGGACGCTGTCTAAGACCTAATTGATTAGTACGAAGTACTATATTAGCGAGAAGTTCAGAGTAATCTATTGAACCGTTAGCGATGCCTACTAGAAAACAAATGTCATTGATGGTACGCCTGTGCTCCAGTGGCAGAAAATGATATCGTTTACACCGATCAAAATAATCAATAAATTGGCATTGAGCTTTAAAATCCAAGTACCGTAGGAACTTTTCTGTATATTTTCAATACGATATTTATATATTTGGTAATGTGGATTCCACACTTGGGAGGCATACTCAAAGTGGCTACGTTCGTAGGAGCAGTATAATATCTTAATGGTTTTTAGAGATCGAAAGCAGGCCGAAGATCGTAAAATAAAACCGAAAGCTTTTGACGCCTTATTGACGATGTGATCAGTATGCTTATAGAAAAGGAGTTTATTGTCAAAAATGACACCAAGATCTTTGATATGAGTTACTTTGTTAATTATTTGGTGGTAAGTAGTGTATCCACACCCGATGTTATTATTTTGGCGCGAGAATTTTATGTATGCATACTTATATATATTTAATTGTAATTTATTTTGTGCGCAGTAATTTGCCAATATATTAAGACCATTTTGTATTTGTTCTGAGTCTGAGAGGTATTAGTGATTCTATTGAAAATATAATGACATATATATGAATGTTTGAAGCAGGATTTGATATCTGCAATAAATATAGTAAATAGCAAGGGACCTAATAGAGATCCTTGCGGCACTCTAGAGGCACCAGCCGGAAGTATAGCCGTGCAAGACTACTGCCTGCGTTCGATTCTCTTTGTATGACCTAAACCAACGATATAGGTTGCCATGTATCCCGGTCGCCATTAACTTCTGCAGAAGCACGTGATGATCAATACTATCAAAACATTTGCTGTAGTCGGTGTGAACGACATCAACCTGAGAGTCTTGGTTCATACCCTTAGAGATGAAGTCATGTGCCAAAATTAAGTTGGACGTGGAAAATCGTCTACGGAGAAACCCGTGCTGCTCATCACCAAAAGTGTTTTGGATAGCTGAATATACTTGATTGTATACAATTCGTTGTAGGATTTTGGCAAATAGGTATAACTTGGATATGGGGCGGTAGTTTTCGACCATACTTTTATCTCCTTTCTTTAGCACTGGCGTTACGAAAGCGGATTTCCAGATCTGTGGAACTACACCTTCTGTTACAGATCTTCTAAACAGTATGCAGACATGCATGCAATTCAAGACTTTCGGCTGACTCTACAATAAATAATGGTGGAATATGATCGGAACCCCCAGATTTACAAAGGTCTAGAACCTTCAATAACTTAAGGACTTTGTCGGCACAAACGTGTATGGAACTAATGTAGTTTATTCCCGAATTGACATTTACAGAGTGAGACGGATCATACGTTACGGCACTTGGGTCGTGGAACGTTGATTTGAAATATCGTACGAATAAGTTACTTATTTCCACACCAGTATCAGCCGATATATCGCCATATCTTCATACTTAATGAAATGCAGACTTGCTTTTTTCACTTTTAATAAAGGTCCAAAACGCCTTTGGATTACTTTTAATTGAGGATTCTATTTTTTCTATCATCATCATCATCATCATTTCAGCCTATACTTGTCCACTGCTGAACATAGGCCTCCCCAATCGCTTTCCAGCGTAACCGGTCCGATGCCACCTGCATCCAACGATTTCCTGCGATTTTCACAAGATCGTCGGTCCATCTGGCAGGCGGTCGTCCTACGCTGCGCTTGCCAATACGTGGTCTCCACTCTAGAATCTTTCTGCCCCAACGCCCGTCCGATCTTCGCGCTATGTGGCCAGCCCATTGCCACTTCAGCATGCTAATCCTAAGGGCTATGTCGGTGACCTTGGTTCTTCTACGAATCTCCTCATTCCTGATTCGATCACGTAGAGAAACGCCGAGCATAGCTCTTTCCATAGCTCGCTGAGCAACTTTGAGCTTTTTTATGAGACCTATTGTAAGAGACCACGTCTCTGATCCATATGTCATCACTGGTAACACACATTGACTAAAAACTTTAGTCTTTAGGCACTGAGGTATTTTGGATGAGAAGATGTTGCGCAGTTTCCCGAACGCTGCCCAGCCGAGTTGGATTCGTCGATTGACCTCTCTCTCAAAGTTGGACCTACCTAACCGGACTGCCTGTCCCAGGTAAATGTATTCGTCGACAACTTCAAGAGTAGAGTTCCCAACGGTGAGTGCGGTGGGTACGACATGGACATTAAACATTATTTTTGTTTTGTCCATATTCATATTAAGACCCACTTGTTGGGATACTCTATTGAGGTCACCGAGCATTCGTCCTAGATCTTCCAGCGACTCCGCCATGACCACAATGTCGTCGGCAAATCGAAGGTGAGTGATGTATTCGCCATTGATGTTGATGCCAAGTCCTTGCCATTCCAAGAGCTTGAAGGCGTCCTCTAAGGTGGCCGTAAACAGTTTCGGAGAAATGACGTCTCCCTGTCTTACTCCTCTTTTTATGGGGATCACCTTCGTGCACTGCCCCTGTACTCGGACTGACATGGTGGCGTTATTATACAAGCACTTCAACACTTCGATGTACCGATAGTCAATGCGGCATCGCTGGAGAGATCTAAGAACCGCCCAAGTCTCGATCGAATCAAAGGCTTTCTCATAGTCCACAAACGCCAAGCATAGTGGCCGATTATACTCCTCAGTCTTCTGTATAACCTGCCGCAGCGTATGTATGTGGTCTATGGTACTAAAACCTTTCCGGAAACCGGCTTGTTCGGGAGGCTGGAAGTCATCAAGCCTTCGTTCGAGACGATTCGTAATGACTCTCGAAAACAACTTATAAACATGGCTCAGCAGTGTGATGGGCCTATAGTTCTTCAATAAGGTGTTATCACCTTTCTTGAAAAACAGCACCACCACACCCCTGTTCCATGCTTCCGGCGTTTTCCCTTCAAGCAAGACGGAATTAAATAGCCTCTGAAGGACTTTAAGTACCGGCGATCCGCCCGCCTTCAGAAGTTCTGCAGTAATTCCGTCTTCACCCGGCGCTTTGTTGTTTTTTAGTTGTTTGAGAGCCATCCTAATTTCGCACAGGCTGATGTCCGGGATATCTTCAGTGCAGTGTCGGGTTAGCTTGGCTCTTGGGTCTTTTACCAAGTCAACAACAGGTTTAGCTACTGAGGTATATAACTGTCCATAGAACCTCTCTATCTCCCTGAGCACCTCTGACCTATTCGACGTTACGTTTCCGTCCTCCATCTTCAGCTTCGTCAACTGGCTCTGCCCAATAGACGCGTCTCTTGCGAACACTTTAGAGCCCTTGTTCTGCTCTATGGTCTCCTCAATACGCCTTGCATTGAAGGACCGTAAGTCGTGTCGCAAGGACTTCAATATCTGTCCATTAAGCTGCCTATAGGACTTAGCATCATCGGAGGTTTGGAGCGTCATGGAACGTCGCTCAGCCATGAGGTTTCGGGTGTAGTCAGATAGTTTTTGAGGCCTATTTTTACGGTGGGTCTTAAAATACTTGGACCCGACCGTATGAACAGTCTCTACCAGCCTGTTGTTGATTTCGTCCACTGATGCGCTGCTGTCTAGCAATTCGAAGCGGTTTGACAATTCGAGTTGAAAGTTCTCGGGGTTTTGGATATATGCATGAGTAGGTCGGAGCGTAGACCTCATCAGACGCGATCTTTCCATTTTGACATTAATATTTAATGTGCCTCTGACCATTCGGTGATCACTGCCGGTTTTTACCCTATGAATCACGGAGACATCATTAAATATTTGTCGCTTGGTGCTCATGATGAAGTCTATCTCATTTTTTGTGGAACCATCAGGGCTCATCCAGGTCCATTTCCTATGAGGCGGCTTCTGGAAGAAAGAGTTCATCATAAAGAGTCCCTCTTTCTCCAGAAATTCGGCCAGCCTCTGACCCCTGGGGTTGCGCTGCCCATATCCAAATTGCCCCACTCTTAGCTCATCATCGCCCCGTTGGCCCAGCCGCGCATTGAAGTCACCCATAACTACTATAAAATGTGCTTTGGAAGTATGTATGGCTCTACTAATGTCCTCATACATAACTTCGACCTCATCATCTGAGTATGCCGAGGTCGGTGCGTAGACCTGTATGACCTTCAGCGAATATCTTTTGGATATTCTGAGTATCAGGTACGCTACCCTGCTCGACACACTAGTGATGGACACAACGTTGTTTATGAGTGACTTGTGGACGATAAATCCGACACCACCTTGGGACTGCTGTTCGCCCTCCCGGTAGTAAAACAAGTTGCCGGATTTTAAGGTTATCGTGTCCTCGCCCTCTCTTCGGACCTCCGATAAACCAACAATACTCCACCGCAACTTGTTTAACTCTTCTTCCAGCTCAACTAGCTTCTCATCTGTCCTCAATGTGCGTGCGTTGTATGTCACCAGGGCCAATTTTCGGTTTTGGTGGTAGCCGAATCTCTGCCGGAGATTCTTAGCACCCCTTGTCCTGTCGTTACCATGGCTGCTACCGTGGCCAGGACGAACAGGACCGCCGGGGACTAGGGGCCTGGTTTTCCTATTTTCTTCCATAATTGAGGGTGTTTGCCATACTCGCCACGCTTGGCAGGCGGGTTGGCGAGCGCAGTTATTGGTCGTCGAAGTGTTAAGGGAACGCTGCTGCCCATTCCCTAGTTTTCCCTTAGTCGCCTTGTACGACACCCGATGGGATGAGATGGGTTGGTCCTATTCTAAGCCGGGAACCACGCGGCGTAGCCGGGAACCACGCGGCGTAGCCGGGAACCACGCGGCGTATATATTCTATATAGCTGTTAAAACAATCTTGTTTAAGCTGAACAGCTCTGCTACGAAGCAGGGAGAACTATTGATAATCGCATAGATTGCCATACAACTGTTGATCATTGACATCATAGTTGCTAGTTTTAACAGTTTTCAATCTTGTTATAGTGATCGTTATTATATAGAATGCTGCCCAATATCCGCATAAAGCGCTGACTAGGACAATGCGCATGTTAGCATATCATCACGCCGTGCCCGAACATTTATAGCTCAGACATCGAGCAAGTCGCTTCATTTAGCTTATAGTTATTAATAATTTGTAATACATTTTTAGTTAACAAAAAATCATTATAAAATAATCGTTTTTTTTTAGTTCTGTGTCGGAATTCGTAATTATCTACTAATTCAATGCTTTCCAATTCTTATGGTACCTATCAAAAATTATTACGGTTTCCCATAGTTGTAGATACCAGTTCAAATAAATGCCGAATTTCGGCACAATTGTAATTTAACGGTTTTTGTAATAGCAGACTTGGGGCACAAATAACCCTTTTATCATAAAAAAAATCCACAAAAGTTTTCTCTTTTATCTTAATTCAGATAACAGTATCACCTGCAGCGAAATATTGCATAAATGTTATTGTTAAAATGTGTGAAAATAAGTACCTAATGATAATATATACGTCAACGAAAACACCATCAAAAGACGCCTATGCTTAACACGTCTCCAAAAAGTAATAAAAAACCTTCACGCTAGTATTCCCTAAGGGGGAGTGGTAGAGGTGTACGTACTTTGTACATCTACTTTTCACCGACGATATTAGGTCCCATGCTAAGGTACGGCCAAACCAACGCGACTAGCCGCGTCCACGATGGCGTGCACAATAGCGGTCAGTTTCTGCGGCAGTCATTTTATGGTCGTGTTCATACCAACGCGTCCTGTGTCCTGCACGCGCGGGTTGTTGGGCGTCTGCACGCGCGTTTATAGGGAGATCCTAAACGCCACCGCGGACGCCACCTTGGGCGCCATCGCGAATGCGGCTGGACGTGTTGGTTTGGCCGTACGTTAATAGGGGGGAGCCTATTGCCATAATACCGGGTACAATAAAAGACTCCGGATTGATACTGAAAATTATTCTATCAAAAATTTTATTTTTGTTCGACTAAGGGTTCTTACGCAGGACCTCATGATTGCTTCGCGCATACCAGGCAGTCTACATCTCAAAATTGGTCAATAGACTCATCTGATTTATTTTATTCCTTGCGTAATAATCATCTTCATCATCATCATCATCATCATCTGCCTATACTTGTCCACTGCTGCACATATGCCTCCCCAATCGCTTCCTGCGATCCTCACAAAATCGTCGGTCCACATGGTAGGCGGCATAAACAGAAACATTAAAAAAAAGTCGCTCGTCCCGTATGTAATAATATGGTCACGTAAAATAAAATTATTTTTATAATTTTATCGCGGCATATTTTAAATTTTTAATTTATTTACGTTTTGAGTGCTTTACAGCACCCATGGTCACTGAGGTGTTTGTAATTCACGTAAATCTCAAACTCAAAATATAATAGCACTTTGCAAATTTAAAATGTAATTTTTGGTTTAATATAAATGAAAAAAATAGAATATGTATGTGTTAAAACAGAAAGTATCGATGTAAAACTGGATCTCACGTATGCTTTAATAGTTTGGACATATAGAATGTCAGAAGTATAAATGCGAAAGTGGAAGAATGTAGGTACCGGAGAAGCACTATTCGGGATGTCTTAACGGGACCAAATAAAATGTGTATTTATTGATACAGACATTATTTGTCTTTAAGTATTGTTTCTCGGGTTTAAAAGGAAACAGGGACTTGGTGCTAACTTAAATCTCACTTTTATATAATTTGCATTGACAACGAACACACAAAACGTGATTGAAAAAAATTAAAGATAAGAAGAATGCAGTAGAATCCATTTACTATGACTCCAGCTATATTGACCAACCGCTTAATATGACTTTACAGCTTCGCCGACTAGCGTGTAACCACTACGCTCGAGCCAGAAGGGCAAGGGGGCAACTAGCTCAAGGGCCTCCCAAGGAGTAACGGCGTCGGCTTAGGCAGTGGCTAGTGGAAGGCATATACTAGGTGTCCCCCCGAGGTGTTCTGCACCGGCCGGCGGGCAAGGGATTCTTCGACCTCATACAAAGTTTAGTTCCATATAAATTTCTATAAACCGATGTTTGGGTATAATGATTTCGCTTGTTGATATATCGCTTACCTATTTTTAAAAATGCTGATTTGCAAGAATGTTGATTTCTCTTGTAAAAAGTACAAGTATATTACGATAGCCTTTTATTTATGTTAAGTCAGTTTATTGTTCGTGATTTGGCTAAGTTAAAAAATGTTTAAGTTCTATAAATACTTATATTGTGTAGTAATATTTCTTTCAGATGAAAAGTTAGTTTTTCTATGATAACGCTTTTCTTTTGGTGCCATTATAAGCGTATTCAACTGTAGTTTATTAATATCAAAATAGATTCAAAATAAAACATTCTACAACGGTCCCCGCACAGCTTCTACCGTGGAATACTAAACATACATTCATCTATCACAGTTCGGTTTTTAAATCTGTTTAGTACAAACAATAGAACCTATAATTTCTAAGAAAATATGTGTGTTCTGTAGTGTAAATGAGAGCATACTTTATTTTTTTTTAAACTTACTCCCACATGGGATTTATTCCTGTGTCGTGGGTGCGTTTACAAACATGTAAATTCACATGCACAAAATACCAAGATCAATACATTGATCATTATTTGTGGGTGTCAATAAGATTTGTCCCGTGCGGGAATCGAACCCACGACTCTTTGATCTAGTGGGCTTAACTATTGCACCAAATCTTCCGTCTAGTTTTGTAGCATTATTTTAAACATACAAATTACAGACACCAACGTTGCGTATCCGTGAGAACATCTCACATATTGACGTCACAGAAGGTCATATTATAATACTACATCCTCATTAATATTATTTGCTAATGCTCATTAAAAATAATAAGTTGTTTTGAAGGAACCATTTTCCACATTACTAATTTATCATAATTATCTCAGCCTATACTCGTCCACTGCTAAACATAGGCTTCCCTAATCGCTGTCCAGCGCAACCGGTCCAATGAAGATCGTCTGTCTATCTGGTGGGTGGCCGTCCTATGTGGTGCTTGCCAATACGTGGTCTCTACTTTAGAATCCGCCCATTGCCACTTCAGCTTACTAATCCTATGGGCTATGTTGATGACATTGATTCTGCTAAAAATCTCCTCATTTCTGATTAGATCACGTAGAGAAACGCTGAGCATAGCTCTTTCCGTAGCTCGCTGGAGGAACTAATTTGTAGCCAAATAATATATTATATGTGGCGCACGTAGAGCTATTTGGCCGCGGTTTTTAGCAATGAAGGTTATGCAGTGTTCGCTTCGGTCAGTCTGAGATGAGTAACTGGCATGGCATTTTGATTTTTGAGCATTTACGTGCTTCAGCAGATACATCAAGCCGTTGGTCCCGGTTACCAACTCATGCGTCCGTTAAGCCGAGTCGAAAGCTTTATGGACGGCTTGATAAGTTCCAACAGCAGGTGGCATAATTTTGTTCTCTTCAATCTGAATTGAGTTCGCGTGATGAAGTGACATATTGACTATCACCTTGATTTGTGAGAGGAGGCCTATGCCCAATCATGGGATAATATATACACCTCTGGCACCCACGCTTGGAGAATATAGGCGTGACGGTGTTTATATTTTTCAGGTTTAAATATGATTGGGTGGAGAGAGGTCTAACAACATCAGACCACAACGCCATAACCTTCACTCTGCGCCTGGAGGGAAGACTGGGAAGTCCGGCCCCTACTTCCACGCGCAGATACAATACAAAGAAGGCGAACTGGCAGGAATTCTCAACCCGTCTCGAGACGTCACTGGCGGAAGCCAACCTAACACCCGACGTCATCGAGCAAGTGTCAACATCGGAGGGCCTGGAGACAGTGGTAACAACCTACACGGCGAAAATACAGGATTCCTGTAAAGTAGCCATACCCAGAGTAGGTCAGTGGAAGGTAGACGCCAAACCACCGTGGTGGACACATACCCCCGAGAACCTCAAAAAAGACGCACTGCGTAAAAAAAGGAGGATAAAAAACGCTGCACCCATCCGACTCGAGTACGTCGCCAAGATATACAGAGAGGCCAAAGAGAGGTACGTGGAAGCAGCCTACGAAGCCCAAACCAGGAGTTGGAAGGAGTTCTGCTCAACGCAAGATAGAGAGAGCCTATGGGACGGTGTATACAGAGTCATAAGGAAAACAGCTAGGAGGCAGGAGGATGTGCTCTTGAGAGATACAGAAGGGAACACCTTGTGCCCGGAGAAATCGGCGCACCTCCTAGCAACCACCTTCTATCCAAGTGACTCTGCGACGACAGACACACCTTACCATACTCAAATCCGAGAAGTGACTGACAATAACGAAGCGGTGGAGTCAAGTAGCCTGTCAAAAGATGACCCTCCATTCACGGGGGCCGAACTGGAAGGAGTACTCAAAGCGCTAAATCCAAAAAAGGCCCCCGGGGCGGACGGGTTAACCGCCGACATATGCACGAAGGCGATTCAAAGCGACAGGGGAGTGTTCTTAGCGATAGCCAATAAGTGCATGTCGCTGGCGCACTTTCCGACGCAATGGAAGACAGCACACGTTGTCATACTCCGGAAGCCAGGCAAGGAAGACTACACCCAACCAAAGTCTTACAGACCAATCGGCCTGCTGTCAGTTCTCGGGAAAATCGTTGAGAAACTCATGATAAGCCGCATTCAGTGGCATATTCTCCCAACACTGAGTGTAAACCAATACGGCTTCATGCCACAGCGTGGCACAGAGGACGCTCTCTATGACCTAGTGAAACATGTGAGGTCGGAAATCGACAAGAAGAAGTTAGTAGTCATAGTTTCGCTGGACATAGAGGGTGCCTTCGACAACGCGTGGTGGCCAGCTTTAAAACATCAGCTATCATTAAGGAAGTGTCCGAAAAACCTGTACGCAATGGTGGCGTCCTTCCTCCAAGACCGAAAGATCAAGGTCAATTATGCCAGAGCAACGTGTGAAAGGGTAACCACAAAAGGTTGTGTCCAAGGATCCATAGGAGGACCGACCTTCTGGAACATAATCCTTGATACCCTGTTGCAAAAACTATCTGGCCAGGACGTCCACTGTCAAGCGTTCGCGGACGACGTGGTTCTAGTCTTCTCAGGAAAAACAACACCTGACATGGAGCCGAACATCAACACAGTCCTGGCAGGGGTGGTGGAGTGGGGTAGACAAAACAAACTCAGCTTCGCAGCACACAAAACAAATGCAATGCTGCTAACAAGGAAGCTGAAATACACCACTCCGGCAATCTACATGTCGGGAACAAAAATACAACTGGTTGACGAAATAAAGCTCCTAGGACTCACCATAGACAAAAGACTCACCTTCAAACCACACGTAGCCGCAATTAGTAAGAAAGCTGCGGATATATACAAACAGCTTGCGCGTGCGGCGAAGGTGACGTGGGGTCTAAACGGTGAGATAACTAGAACAATCTACGTCGCGGTAATAGAGCCAATTGTGCTGTACGCTGCGAGCGTGTGGTCCCAATCTACGGAACTGCAGATGATCCAAAACCGTCTGCAAGCAATCCAGAGGGGCTTTGCTCAAAAGATCTGCAAGGCGTATCGCACAGTGTCTCTTACATCGGCATTAGCTCTGTCAGGGCTGCTACCCCTGGATCTAAGGGTACAGGAGGCGGCGGCTCTTTACACAGCCAAGAGAGGGATCAGAAAAGACTATATACCACCAGGAAGGGAACTGGAGCACAGGGTGAGCTTCAGAGAACAGCCTCACCCCTCCAAACTCACAACAACAGAGTATGGGCTCCTGGAGAGCACGGACTCTCAAACCCTGGAAAGCCACAACATAGTCGGGCCACACATCTATACCGACGGCAGTAAAATACTCGGCAGAGTGGGAGCTGCAGTAACGTGGTGGGAAGGGGGAAGGGAGACCGGGTCCTCAACCTTCAGTCTTGACCCCCACTGCACTGTATTCCAGTCGGAACTTTATGCCCTCCATAGAGCGGTGCAAATGATAAAAGCCAGCGGGGTAAAAATAGCAAACGTAATGAGCGACTCGAGATCTTCGCTCGACCTGCTGGCCAATCCAAAAACAACGCACCCTCTAGCCAAAACCATAAAGGGGAGCATAAATGAGATCAGAGCAGCCGGGGGGGAAGTCCGCCTCTTTTGGCTCAAAGCGCACGTGGGGACCGCCGGTAATGAGCGCGCCGACCATCTGGCGAAATCGGCGGCCCAGGCATCTGCCACCCACACAGATTACAACAATATACCCCTATCATATGTCAAGAAAACCATCAGGGAAGAGTCGGTCCGTAAATGGCAGGCCAGGTATGACTCTTCGAGCACAGGGCTGGTCACAAAGACCTTCCTCCCCGATGTTGAGCGAGCTTACTCCATCGTAAGGAAAACAAGGTTGACAGCCAACCAAGTGCAAATCTTGACGGGACATGGAGGAATAGCGGAATACTTGCACCGATTCAGGCTAAAAGACAGCCCCGGGTGTGAGTGCGACCCCAACATCAGTGAGTCTGTGTGGCACGTAATCCTGGATTGCCCGCGCTTTACGGCTGACAGATTGGACCTGCAACAGAGGTTAAACGAAAACCTCAGCAGGACCAAACTGGCGGCCATCATGGCAGACGACGATGCGAGACCGCACTTCCTGAAGTTTGCAGATAAGGTTATCCGCATCTGCCTCAGAAGAAACAGCACTCTGGCATCAAAAACTTCCCCAAGAGATACAAACACAGCCACCAACAACACTTACACACTAACACAAAACCCTACGTCACCTCTGGCAGTCGCCATTCCCAAAAGCATACATTTTCTTGGGAGAGGCGAACGTGGGAAGCCGGGTATTCAAATAAAATCAGTCGCCCTGTTTATGGACAATAATTCCGAGCGCATTGGCATCGGCTACTGCAACGCAAGCGGCCCCAAACGGGTAACAATTTCGCCCGGGCTTGCCTCCCTTCTTCATGGCAGCTCGTTTAAGAACACAATGAAGCGTAAGAAGTTCAACGAGCTGCAGAACGCGGGGATCGGAAACACAGCGTGCAGAATAGTGCAAACCAAGAACAAGACCGTGGCACTATTCCAAGCGGGCGAAAACACCTCCCAATTCGCCCAAGCATGCAGTTTTCTGATCAGCCTAGCGGGGAAGGGTGACAAGCCAACAAAAGTAAGCGTAGACGCTATGGTGGTGGAATTTGAGGAAGGTGAGGCCGCCGACCACATCGGGATAGTAGAAGCCTCAAACCACCACGAGGTAGTGGTCTATGAGGATAGAGGACAAAACCTCGACTTACTACGGCCACGACAGCCAGAAAACCTCATCACAATAACCCCAACTGACATCTGGGGACACCCCACAGCGACTCAAGACGGGCTCAGCGGGTCTGAACGCCTACAAATGAGGGCAGCTCTCGAGGAGAGCACAGCGAAGCAGAAGCCAAAGGACACTACAGGTGCCAAAAAACTCGCGTCTTTCACAACGGCGCTCGGGAAGGCGGTCCTCGGCATACCAAGTGTGCTGGGGAAAAAAATCAGGGGAAACCAACGGGCGGAGGGGGTGGCAGTCGCCGCCGAAGTGTTCTTGAGGGAACCCCCTCCCAAAAGTCATAAGCAGCCGGAAAAGGCTCGAACAAGAGCCCAGATGGGGCTTGTCGATCCGCCGCAGCTCAGCGAGGCGACGGAGCCGCTGCAACACACAAAAAACGCGTTCCTCGAGTTCAAAGCAATCACCAAAGCAACAAGAAGGGTCAATAGTGAGACCTGTAGATCCATCCTGCAAACCTATCACCTGGGCAATGAAGGATTGCTAGAGGTGAAGCTCGAGGAGGCAGAAGCGGCGGTGTACGACAACGACAACTCCACCACGTTAAGAGGAGAAATGTCGGGGAGGTACATGGCGGCCTATAGTGGAACCAGCGGTTTCGTCGAATACGATGAGGAGGGGTCCCGGCGGACCGGCAAACACAAGTTCAGAACCCCCCCTGACGACCCAATAGTGATTGCGGCGAAGTGCACGAGGGTGGTGCTCGACGACCGGATACTTGAGATGGCAGAAACTGTCTCAAGTGGCCGGGGTCGGGGGCCTGCAATCGAGCACTGGACCGTACCCAAAATAACATGGGTCAACGGGGTTCCTGGATACGGAAAAGCAACATGGATAATCGCAAATTACAACATCGAAAGCGATATCCTAATAACATCTACAACCGAGGCAGCGAATGACTTAAGGGAGTGACTCGCGCAAAAAGTTAAAACAAACACCAAGAGGAGGGTCCGCACTATGGCTTCAATGCTGGTCAACGGATTGAAAGAAGGTGAAGAGTGCACACGTATTATCATCGACGAGGCACTCATGAACCACTTTGGAGCCGTAGTGATGGCCATCAAGATAACTGGCGCGAGAGAGGCTCTTCTCGTCGGCGACTGCAACCAACTGCCGTTCATTGATAGGGAGAACCTGTTTCGACTGCGTTACAACCGCCCAGACTCCGTGGCGCGTGTCAACAGGGAGCTGCTCTGCACTCACAGAAACCCAATGGACGTAGCGTATGCCCTCAACGAGATATATGGGGGCATATACTCGTCCAAATCCCTCGTGAGGTCCTTGAGCCTCAGTAAGTACACGGGAGCGCAAATTCCGAAACACCAGGAGAACACCCTGTTTCTGGTGCACACCCAGGCCGAGAAGGAAATCCTCCTCGGCCAGGGCTATGCGTCGGGAAACGGGTCGCGCATCCTCACCGTGCATGAGTCTCAGGGACTAACGAGTGAAAACGTGGTGATAGTGCGAGCGGTCCCCAAGAGACTGAAGCTCCACGGAAGCTATCCACACGCGGTCGTAGCTATATCTCGCCACACTGGAAGTTGCGTCTACTACACAGACAGCTGTGAAGGGGACGCAACGGCTACACTAATAAGCAGGGCGAGGGCAGCTGCGACCAAAAAAATAAAAGAATACAACATAAAGATGGCTATTCGCAGTCGAGACATGGTAGTTGTTAAAAAGCTGCTGGAGGCGGAGGCCTAAAGGAAACCCTCACAAGCAGCCAAACACCTCTACTGAAGTACCGCTACAAACAAATACCAAGCACTGTAACAATAAGCTAATAAGTGAAAATAAGCGGCATGTACCATACAAGTGCATATAAAAGCAAATACTAACAACACATAAATTACACAAAAAAAGGTGCGGGACAAACCGGGCCCGCAGTGTCTAATTACAAATAAAAAAAAAAAAAAAAAAAAAAAAACTGAAATCGTCTACAGGGCAAGCTTAAGAAACAGTGGCGGGATGACTTAGATAACTTCAAAATGGATTGGCCGCGGCTAGGCATTCAGAAAGATGCATGAAACGCTATGTGGGACCATTACCCAGCAGTGGAGTAACTTAATACTATCCACATGCCATAATAAATAAGCATTTACACCACTGCTGGCGATAAGCTTTTAGAAATAGAGGTGAGAGTGATTAGGTCATACTCCAGCACGCGTACAAGTGCCTATAGGTTAAGGCATGCATGTCAGACAGGAACTTATCAAGCCGCCCCATAAGACTTCCCGCTCACCGACAAGCACATTAATTGGTAATCGGAACTAACGACATAAAGTGATTCCCGAAGCACGATAAGGTTGAAAAACTGAAATGAATCTAACGGTCACCCATCTGAGATTGACCGAGCCAAACGCTGGTTACCTTGGTAATCGCTACATATTCCGCCGTACTACAGTACTACGAGCGCTTTAACTACATCATTACGTACTATATTTCAATATAGTGATAGTTATGTGTGTTTTGATTATGTTCATAATTGAGATAATAAAAGACAAATAAACTTATATATACGAGGCATGCCTTTTAAATTTTGTCGTTTGAGGAAAAAAACACAACAAGAACCTTATAGTACTTTTTATTGTTTTTCAAAGTATTCACCACGTAGCTTAATACACTTTTCCATTCGCTCGAACCAGTTATTATAACATTTATTCCATTCTAAAGTGGGGGTGTTCAAAATGGCTGACTTGAAAGCGTCGACTGCTTCTTCACCGGACTGGAACCTTTGACCACGAAGACTTTTCTTAATTTTAGGAAATGTAAAGAAATCGTTAGGGCTTTGGTCAAGACTGTATGGAGGATGGTCAAGAATTTCTACTTTTCCCTGCTTCAAATACTCAATCGTTAAAAAATCTCAACTCAAAGTGCAATAGTCGCAACATAGCCGGTTTTTCCAACGAACGTGGCCACCATCTTCTTTGAAGTACTTGAGAACGAACAACTTTAGTCGGCTTTGGCTCGTCTTGAAAGACCCAGATTGTAGATTGTTGTTTGGAATCAGGATCGTAGGCATAGTTCCAAAATTCGTTACCACTAATGTGACGTGTGTGTACACGTGATTTGGCTCTCCTCGGTTGAACCTTTGCACCATCAACCATCTGACGCGGGCCGCCTTGTGATCTTCGGAAAGCAGATGCGGTATCCAACGGCAAACTAGCTTTCTCACACCAAACGCTTCATGCAAGATCTTCTGAATGGTTGTCCCTGAGATGCCTAATAGAGCCTCTATCTCTGGATACGTTACATCACGTCTTCGAGAATTAGTTGTCTCACAGCAATGATGTTATCTTCAGTGAAGGCGGATTTTGGGCGTCCTTCGCGAGATTTGTCACTAAAACTAGTATTTCCACGCTGGAATTCTAAATACCAGCGTTCGACAGTCCGCAGACATGGGGCTTCATCACTGAACACAGATGTTAGCTCTTCAAAACACTGAAGCCGTGTCAGGCCTCTTCTAAAGTTGTAGAAAATTATTGCACGAACATTTTCCTTAGATAGATTCATTTTTGTACGTAACCTGACAGATACCAATCGACGCTGTGATTAAACAATAGCATTAATCCTAATACTTTCAACCGTTTTGAGATTCAACATTTAAACACATTCGAATATAGAACAGTTCCAAATTCAAAATTGCCGGGAAATATGGAAACGACAGAACTTAAAAGGCATGCCTAGTAACGCACATCAAGATTATAATTGTTATCATTATGTGACGGTATGTCTAAATCCTTCCTACCTAAAACAACTAATTATTTATTTAATCATTATAATAACTTAAACAAATGTTAGTTCCTAGGTTGTACACACACTGACGTTAAAATAAATTAGCGAAATATTATAATCGCAGTCATTTTGTTTTTTTTTCAGTACGATCAGTACCATAAGCAGCAGCTGAAAAACAGCCACTGCATTAGGAGGACCTCTTCAAATATCGTCATAATGGCCGGCTTTAAACTAAACGCATCCAGCGTTATCGAACCTTTCTGCCGTTGGAGCAGAAAGGTCTTCTACTGTAGTCCATTATCCATATATTCCATATACTGTAGGAGTACACTGCAGTAGGGCTCTGGCATTTCCGAAGGGAAGGCACTGGTTACATCTTATGTCCTATACACAAAACAACAACAGTCTTGCGTGTGATCTTTGGCATGATTTCTTTCGGCGATTTAACGCAATTTCTCGTATTTCCGCAACCTACAGATTAATAATTTTACACAGGATCATGTCGCATTGTCGAACTGAATGTCAAGGTCCAGAGGTTAAGAGCGTTAGCTGTTCCGCCCACCGGTTCGAGAAGTCACGGATTCGATCCATGAACGATACAAATCTTTGTATGACCGGCAAATATCTATCTGGGCGTTTGTGCATCAGAATTTCATCTTTGTAAACTCACCCACGACACAAGAATAATTCCTAGGGCGGGCTAAGTTTGTTGTAAAAAGAATTTGCCGTTTACGAAGGACAATGGGTTTATCTAGCGATTAATCTGTGTGTACGCTCGGCGATCGCTCATACTAGCCAGTGTAACATCAACTTTATTCTTACTCAAATTAATAGCACATAATAATATATACTTTTGATTCAGTCAGTCATATTATCGCTGTACCCCAGAGTACACTAATGTTTATAATATGATCGCATTTTTGGTTTCTTATGTGTTTTAAGAACAGATGTATTTTATTGTGATGTATACCTAAATATAGATATTATATTACTACGTTATTTTACAATTGTGTGTTTTGTGGGGTGTTCTTTATCAAAAACAGAAATATGACTGTCGACACCGAAACAAATAGAGGTTAGTTATTTTTGGTTTCTATTTAGAAGGTGATATTTTGAAAGACGCTTATTACAAGCTTTTGTTTAACTTGCAATGTTCGTGTGTCTGTCTGTCTTTCCGGTTAAAATCTTGTGATCCGTTTTTAAAGCACTTACGGGTATCCGATTGAACCGAAATTTGGGATACGTATGTTAGTTCGGTGACAATCCAATAATATGGTACCATGGAGCTGATCTGTTGATGGAGACGGAAGGTGGCAATAGCAGCATGTGAAATATAAACGTAACCCCTTCATGTTTAGGTGTATTAGATTAGCGTTTTCAAGCACTATATAACCAGATACTGTTTAGGGTCTGATAATGAAGCCGGGAGGTGGCCAATGGAACAACCCAACTACTCAGTATAAGCCCGCCGTGTTCGGACTCGTTTGACTTATCTTGGCGGGTAATTTAGACCCGGATGGAATCCAGGGTCTGATGATGGAGCTGGAAAAAAGCCATTGCCAACTCCTAAACTAAGCGAGATATCTTCGTCTTGCTTTTATATAAAGGCTTGGTTTTAAAAAAGTCTTTTTGAATTAAAGAAAGCAAAAAAATTGTTGTAAGGTATTGTTTTATAAGGCATCTCTAAACGACATTTTTATAAGACTTTATTTTACAAGGCGTTATTTTTTAGGCTTTAATAGTCCCAGTACCTACCGGGTTCAGTTCGTTGGTTATGTTTATTCATATTCAGCAAGTGATCTCAGCTGGTGACTAACATAACATTAACTTCTCGCAAAGGGCCTTTACGTGTTGGATCCGTATCCCCATGCAAGCCTTTCAAAGGTCCTGGTAAAGCCCGTTAATCTCAGCGAGATACAAAAATAATTTATCTATATATATCATCACGCTAAATCCCTTGCGGGGTAGGCAGAGAGTACAGAGTTCCAACAGGTTCTTTTTTCTTGCATGCCTCTCTGGCTTCTTCCACTCTCATAGTTCGTCTCATACACGCTCGCCGGTTACGGAGACTCTTGACTTGTCCTTCAGATAAGTCTCCGTCTATTTGGTCATGATAAGATAGTCTAGGTCTTCCCCGATACCTACATCATTCCACTTTCGCATTGTATATCTCTTTTGTACAAAAATAATAACAATGTTTTATTTCAAAAATAAGTCGTAAACATTATGTAAATATTTATTACAATACAATGCACTTATTGCAATAGTACACAGTATTCATAAGAAGTGGGAATGCGCATTTAAAATTTTTGTCTTTAGGAATCGTTTCCGAACACTAACAATTAATCCTGCATCATGGCTGCGTTAACAAAAATGGTATTTATAAACACAAACACCAAACCGAAACAAAAAATTACAGGTCGCACAATCAAATCGAACCAGGATTTTGTAAAAATCTTAGCCCCACACTAGTAATTATTCTTGTATCATGGGCGCGTTCACAAACATGAAATTCACATACACAAACACCAAGACCGAGATAAATGTTTGTGGGTCACTCAAAGATTCGTCTCGTGCGGGAATCGAACTCGCGACTACTCAATCTAATGAGCGGAACATCTCAATCTTAACCCCTTTTATTTAGCTGGAAAAACTTCGCACTTTGGAAGGACTCCGAGATCTCCATATGGGATGCCTGGAGACTTGATAACACGCACTTCCCCGCACCAACGCGGTGTTCGCGGCGATGTGGGCCACACCACACCACTGTCCTCCTAGGGTTGGCTCGTGAACGACACTCAGGGCCTTTGCCGCTCGCGTTCGCGACCCCGAAATCCCCCCTGCCGATGTTGGTGCAAGGGGAATCCCCGTCAGATATTACGGCGGGGGACGCGAGTTATTCTTAAGGCCCGGGCTATAACGTATTTCCAACCACAACCTGTAATAATAATGTACCACAACATATTGTACCCTCACTTCATATATAATAAGTGATCAAACGAACTTACCAGAAGTGAAGTTCGATCATTATTATACGAAGTCCTTCATTCGAAGATATAAACTATATTAGCAGCTCTCTCGAGTCGCTTGGCAACCGCGCGTCATTCAGATACTTGAAACGTCAACGCCGCCTCTATGGTATCCGTGGACACAACCTCTGCAACCATTCCTTTTAGAAGTAGTACATTTTAACTTTACCAACGGGCAGGGCGGGTTGGGTACTTATATCTTCGAACGAAGGACTTCGTATAATAATGATCGAACTTCACTTCAGGTAAGTTCGTTTGATCACTTATTATACTGTGTCCTTCGTTCTCGATATAAACTATATTAGCAGCTGTTTAGAGCTATAAGGGTAAAGTTGAAGTATACCACATAAAGGATTTTTTTTTGAGCGTGATCTCTAAAAAATAACATATCATGAGTATATTTGTACTATAACACATTTCCGTTCTTTGTATTGTCATACAACATAAACACAACAAATATATTGTTTCTTACAACCAGTCTGTCTAACTTATTTAAAATAATATTATATAATCAAATTCTATAACATGTTATGTTATGTAGTGTAGATCCATCCCAACAAAACCTTTAAAGCACCTGTTATGTACCTTTATACCACACCTGTTGTCCAAAATTCATTAATACCGGGTAATATTAATCAATCATTACTTATCAGATATCAGTGCAGTCTCCATCTGTTATGTCTTCTATAGAGATATTTCTTCTATAGATATCTTCTATATAACAAGAGTTGAGGAATTGCCCATCTAGAGTTTTGTTTATATAAAATTAAATCCTTTATAATAATTCTTGTATCATTGACAACCATTATGAGATGAATTATGAGAGTGAAGAAAGCCAGGCAGGCATGCAAGGAACCTTGCACTCTCTGCCCACCCCGCAAGAGATCTGGCGTCATAATATGGATAGAGATAGATAGATAGCTAGAAACCCTTACTGTGTACTAGACCTGAAAACAAAGTCTGTTAGTACCCAATCTATAACAATATGATACAAATATAACAGGGAAACCTATTTCCCCACTAATGTGTCTTCCAACTGGCATGTGGTTCTTTCATGCCTCTCTGATGATGAATGATCTCTCTTTGAGTACGGTACCAAACAAAGGCTACGAATTAATTTTGGTGATTATAAGAATGTTTTTGCTATCATTACATATTTAATTTATGATTTTTATTTTGTTTTTTAATATCAACGTTCTGTAAATGTAAGTTATATTTTTAATCTTCAAAGATGTACATATATCACAATTTAACATTTTTTGTACTAGAGGCCTTTGTACTAATGAGCTTATATGGAATTAAGTCCGGTGAAGCTGTAAAGGCCTCGCGGCCATCAGCGTACATCACTCACACACACACCTTATCTGGAGATATTCCTCACATAAGGCTATGTGCTTTACCTATATAATCTCCCCCCCCCCAATTTTAGAGTCTGGAACGACGGGCATTACTAATGTTTGGTAAACAAAATTAACCTACCCCAGTGTTATTACTATACCACTATTATTAATTCAATTTAAATTTCGAAACTATCCCGGAATCATTTCCATGTTCTGAGTGTGCGCCGACAAATAAATCCTTGGCTACATAAATATTTATGTATTACTTAACGATTCGTTCCTGCGCAATAACGCCCGCGAACATTCGTTTTGGCAATACGATCGGGCCACACCTGAACCAATTACATTACTGATGAAAAAATACACTCCTAATTTAGTAATAACTCAAGAAGCGAATAAGTTACAGTCGACTAAACCGAACCACGGGTAACAACTGTATCATATTGGGAATCCTATTCATAACTGAATTATTTCATACCATGAAATTTTCATTTTATACCACACTTCCTTTGCTTCTTTGTATGTGACTGTATTTATAGGTAAATAAAAATCTTTTATAAAAAAAGGTAAACCGACTTGAAAAAGCAAAAAAATAAATATTTGAAGTCGGTGGTGGTTGGTGCAGTCGGTTACTTGGCACCGACTTCAAATATGAATTTTTTTGCTTTTTGCAGTCGGTTTACCTTTTTTTATAAAAGATTTTTATTTTACAATTTTAAGTGACCAGTGAATTCTATAGTAGGGTACCTATAGGATTGACGTAATACTCATAATATCGCAATTTACACATGCCTATTGTTTGTCGTTAAGAAGTTCCCTGGTATATCTTCTAAGTCCAAGGTCCAATGTCAATAAAATTAATATGGGACCACCTTGGAGATATACTGAACCCAATGCAAAAAAAAAATATCAAAATCGGTCCACAATTGACGGAAATATCGCTGAACATACATAAAAAAAAGCATACATACAACCGAACATAGAACCTCCTCCTTTTTGAAGTCGGTTAAAGAGATTGCAATGCGTAACTTTCTAGTTAGTTCTAGATGTCCAACCGTGAGAATTGAGTGTTACTCAACTTATTATTATGTATCCCCCATTAATAATAAATAAATAATATCAAGTTCCTTAGGACTTAGATTATTGCTGATACTACATAATATTTATCATACCTGTGATAAGAATATACTTTTGATTATTCTTGTTTAAGATAATCCATACTTTCACATACTGTAACTCAATATTTCATCCACCGTAGCATGTCAACATAATATCATTAAATTTTCAAATGGATATTTTTATCAAGTCATTTGCATGACTTTATTTTCTTTTTATATATCGATACCTATTTATAAGATACATTTGACATGTGGATGTAATAATTTAAATATAACAATACCAAAATTGCAAATTTTTGTATGATATCTCAATCCAATATTTTTTACTAAAACACCTTTAGATAAATTACAACATATATAGTGCTCTAAAACCAACTTGTTACTTTAATGGTAGCAGTTTGTGCTTGTGTTATCATAACTATACCAGAAACATCACTAGTGTTCAAAATAACTGTACACATTCCAAACTAATTACAAAACTATTTTTTATAGTTATTAATTTCTTGAATAATCTTATTTAATTAAAAATTATTTATTGATTATCATATGATCAAACGAAAATACAGTAAAAACATCTAATTCTCCAAATGATGAATTGATGTACAGCTTTCCATTGTGTGTGCCTCAAATTTCTAATATTATTAAGTACACTATAATTGATGCAGGAAATAATCAAAAACCCAAAACCATTGAACTCATTACATGATAGAAAACTGAATAGGTACTTGTAAATTTTCTATTAGTATATTTATTATGACTGTAAGGTCTATTGTTAGCATTGTTTTTTTTTTCGTAGGAGGATTTTTATAACACAGTTGTGATCATTTTTCATTAAATTCTAATAATAATGGCTATAAATTATATATCAATTATTAAACAATAGTGTTTCTAATAATAATGCTTCTATACATAATGTTAAACATATGTAGGACAAGATTCACTTGTCTGAAGTGCCAGTACTTGCACAAAACCAATAAAATTATGTTTGTCGTTGAAGGCGTTATTAGTGTCATAGATACAATTATTAAACAATAGTGTTTCTAATAATAATGTTTCTATACATAATGTTAAACATATGTAGGACAAGATTCACTTGTCTGAAGTGCAAGTACTTGCACAAAACCAATAAAATTATGTTTGTCGTTGAAGGCGTTATTAGTGTCATAGATACATACCAAAGTCAGTGAATACCTTTAGCCTCCAATATTATGGTTTCTTTGTAAAACCCATGTTGTATTTCTGATTGTTTTTCTGAATTTTTCAGCAACTTAAAAAACCAAGTCTTTGTGTAAAATGCCTAGCATGCTTTTTGTACCTCACTTTCTTTGGTAGGAGATTTCAAATTTCCAACGTGATGTTGTTTTTGGTGAATTGATAGGTACACTGTGACTTAATATTTTCACACCCAGGATGAGGATTGTTGTTCTATGTTGGTTACCACGGTGGTCGTTTTATGAAATTTTAACTACTGGCTATGACTAGCTAGTTAATAATTCCATATTGATAATCCACTATATTAACACTCCTTTTATGCAAAATATATACTGCTGACCTTAAAGGTTCTTATCTCAATAAAGGTTTCATGACTGTATTGTTAGGATTCATCTTTTCTGGCTACCCTGCAAGGATTCTGGGTTGATAACATTGATAGATAATTATTAGTTTTATGTTAACTGGATAGACCAGTAGGCCTACTCTTGAAACCAATCCCAATCTCAAGCTGACACGATCTCGAAACAGTTTCAATTTCAATCCCAAAGAGATTGGTACTCTTGAATGAATCGAGTGTACTATTGGATTGAAATTGAAATAGAGTACATAATCGAGAACCAGTGTGGCTATATACTACAAAACGTCAACTACCAAATTTAAATAAATAATCAGACGTCAAATGTTTTTTATTATATATCATATATATTTATATACATATTGTGTAATTTACATACATATTGTGTGTTCGAACCCAATCCCAAATTACGATTAAAATCGAGTGTCAAGAGTAAGCATACAGGTATTTTATATTATCTTTTAAGTATCTTTGTGCATAACACAAATTATCCCACAACCTGCCTGCCGCAGCATCGGTAGGATAAGATATTATATTTGGAATGTATCCACAGTCCTCTTGCTTGTCAGTTACAACAGGCATTGCCATTAGTAGATTACTTTGGCTTATTTGGTTATAAAATCCTGTTCAGGAATAAGTATTGCTAGATTTAACTTTTTTAATACAAGTAGGTACTCATAATTTTGCACAATTCTTTGTGTAATAAGCTCCAGTTTGGGCTATTTCAGTATTATTATACAAGTATGTCTAATAATGAAATCAATAAAAACACTATGTTTCTGCAAAGGAGTGGCTGTTGTTATTAATAATGTATTGTTATACATAAACAATGTCACTTTAATTACCCTTGCAGTAAGTCTCCTTTTGGAGATATAATATGACAAATTGCTTATAGTTTATAGCAATAGTCTTTGTATTTACTGTTTTAGGCATGTTTAAGGTATGTATTTTAGGTAACATTTTTGATGGTAAGAACCATTGTAGAAATGTGAACTGCACAGGAACACCTCATGGATAAAACCTATGAGTAGTATGACCTTCAGCACATATCTCGTATGGGCCCCAAGTCTTGCGGATCACGCCGATGTATCTCGTACACCACTCGTGTCCTTGAATTACCGTCGTCTTGCGGACCACGTCCTTAAAATGCCATCGATCCTTAACAATCATCATAATTGATGAACGTCCCCCTAATTTCTCTTATTGGAGGCATAACATTGCCAATTTATAGACGGTTAATAATCGTTTTCAGGTATATTTCGTGTTAAACTGTTTGTACACGAATAGGACATAGACTTCATAAGTTTACTTTTCGGGCGACGAAGCTTTCCCAAATTTTAATATGACGAAACTCACATCTCCAAATATTAGATATTATACAAATAAACAAGTTAAGCTGAAAACACCACAAATAAACAACTATCGGTTGATCTTTTTAGAATGTACTTCTTTGCAAGGACGTAAACTTTTCTAAATTTGCCTATACGATGTTTTAAATTTATTTCACAAGGTCACTTGAGTATATTACAACCTTTTTGTTATATAATTTCAGTGACATAACAAGATTATTAAATTAAATGTCGACCAAAACTTTATTACAAAGCATCGGCTGTCGCGCTTTCAAAAGAATGGTTGCAAGGTTATGTCTACAGATACCATAGAGGCGGCGTTGACGTTTCAAGTATCTGAATGACGCGCGGTTGCCAAGCGACTCGAGAGAGCTGCTAATATAGTTTATATCGAGAACGAAGGACACAGTATAATAATTATTTTGTAGCATTGCGAGCTGGTTAAAGGCTAATATTCTTTCATTAAATACGACAAAAACTAACTACGTGTGTTTTTCAATATATAACACTACACAACCAAATAGTGATTACAAAATTACACTTCACACATGTCATACCTCACAGAATACTAGGTGCTCTTGTACGCCACTTAATAAGGTAACTAATACTAAATATCTAGGAGTCATTATTGACCAGCGTTTATCTTGGCATACACACATAGAACTGGTCATGGGTCGAGTAAGAAAATTAATTTGGCTATTTAAAATATTAAGACACATTGTTTCTAAGAATCTCCTTAATCAAATATATATCACTTTGGTCAATCTATTATTACCTATTGTATTTCGATCTGGGGAGGTGCTACAAAGGTTAAAAATCTAGAGTTAGAAAGGGCTCAACGGTCTATGTTAAAGGTAATGTACCGTAGACCATATAGGTTCTCTACTCTCACTTTGTACTCTTTAGCAGACTTACTAACGGTTAGGAAATTATATATTCTGAATTGTGTTCTAAGATTACATAAGACTTTATCGTATGATCCTGGAATACAATTGAGGAGAAGAAAAGATATTGGGTTATCTGTAGCCCCTGTTAAAATAGTATATGCTAGCCGTCAGTTTACTAATTTATCTGCTCATCTATACAACTTAATTAATAAACACATACAAATTTACCCAATGAACTATTATGAATGTAAAAAGACCCTGACAGCGTGGTTAAAAACTAAAGAATATGATGAAACTGAAGCTCTACTGCGAACATGTAAATAATTAGCTAAAATTAAAATTAAAACTGGGCAAATAAAATAAATTCACTCTCACTTAACACTTGAACAATCACACACACACACACACACACACACACACACACACACACACACACACACACACACACACACACACACACACACACATACACACACACACACACACACACACCCACCCACACACATAATTACATACATACATTCATACTCCCACGCACACACACACACACAGATTCGCATCCATACCAACACATATAGTACTCTACTTTAGTCTATTTTTCATATATTTTAGCATGCTTTTAAATTTATTTCTTTTGTAAGGACATATTGTGTCCCTTTATTTTTGTAACATTGCTAATGGAAGAGCGGAGTCTCCTAACACAAGTATAAACATACTTAAAAGGAGTCTCCAACCACTGTCAAAGAATGTTTTGTTATTACCGAAATAAAGATTTTTGATTTTGATTTGATAGCATAGCATAATTTTATCCAGCTATTCATGATATGTAATCTCAATTCTCTTATTACGAATTCGCATTAGCTTCGCCAGGAAAAAGGCGTACATTTCTTTTTAGAATTCAAGTCAAAAGTGCGGAATATAAGTACTTTTTCCTCTTTCTTTTTGATATGTTCAACATAATTGCATTTGCTGTAGAAGAGAAAGTTGAAAACCTGAAATTCTATCTATCTATCTTAATTTTCACGCCAGGCTCCTTGAGGCTCCTTGAGGAAGAGAGTACAGAGTTCCAAGAGGCTCTTTTCTTGCAGATCTCTCTGGCTTCCTCCTCTCTCATAGTTCGTTTCATACACGCCGCCGGTAACAGAGACTCTTGATATGCCCGTCAGATAGGACACGGTCTATTTGGTTATGGTAAGATGGTTTAGGTCTTCCCCGGTACATTACATCCTTCCACTTTTGCATTGTATATCTGTTTTGTCATCGACATTATTTTTGTATGCCCGAACCAACGGAGGATACTCCTGGTTGTCTTTACACCGATACTATCTCACAAACCTACACGCTTTCTAGTAAGAAAGCGTAGTAACGCTGTTGCGAATACGGTCGGTCAGCTAAAAAAACTCAAATTTCTCGCATTAAATAACAATTATCTTGTACTAGGGTCGTATCTCGTATCCCTCGTATCACGGTCATAGTTATTTGGTAAACTTATAGAGTGACAAGGATGGCATATTAACTCGCTAGCGTCACGCTAACGTCATTATTTTTGTGCTACGCTTTTTAAGAGTAATTTCAATCGAATTCAAGTATCTAAAGTACCTATATCTAAATTAAGAAAATTGATTCTAAATAGATTTAAAAAATCATCGCTTCGTTTGGCACTAAAAATAATCCAAATACTTTTTTTTTTTTAATCACTTAAATTTACTTTAAAACAGTGATATCCTAGTTCATACCCGGGGTTCAAACCCGGGCATGCACGTCCGTCTTTTCGAAAGCATGTGCGTGTATGAGACGAATTATGAGAGTGGAGGAAGCCAGAGAGGCATACCTCTCTGGATTAGTACAGAGTTCCAATAGGTTCTTTCCTTACATATAAGGAAAGAACCTATTGGAACTCTGTACTCTGCCTACCCCGCAAGGGATCAGGTGTGATGATATTGAAGTGTGTGTTAAAAAATAACTATCATCGCTTTAACGGTGAAGGAAAACATAGTGGGGAAACCTGCATGCCTAAAAGTTTCTCGAAGGTGTGTGAAGTTCGCCAACCCACACTGGGTCAGCGTGGTGGACTATGGCCTTAACCCTATCAGTTTGAGAGGAGGCCCGTTCCCAACAGTGGGGCAGTTTCTTAACAGGGCTGTTATCATTATACTTAAATGTATTAAATTTGCCGTCGCTCATTCCAATCGTTCGTCTGTCTAATGTAGAATAAAATCAATACGGCGATTTCAATTGCTTTTCTTAATGTTTTTCCTTAATACGTTAGGTTTCGTAGTTATTTTGAATATCAAACTTCTTAAGAAATGGTAATTGCCTCTTTAATACTGGAAGTTTTATTTTTGTATTGAAGTTGTAAAACAAAGAATCAATACTAATCTAATTGGGGTATGTGAGATCTTGTGTTATTTAGCTTACACGTTGTACATATATACTTTCATAAAAAGTTAAGGCGCTGTGTCTACGCATCAAATAAATGACAAAAACCATTTAGTAGTCTCCTTAAAAAAACGGACATAAAACCTTCGGTTTTATTTTGTCTGGGAATTGACCATTCTCGCTCCCCGCATGTCACCGCTGTAGTATACTTGTCAGCTGTTAACTGTCAGCCGTCATAACCACTTACACATAAACAGAAGACCCGTTAACTGTTGCAGTTACAGGAAAACGTTCTGAAAAGACTACCCTTAACTTTTTGGGACATTATGACCTGCATCCACAGATTTTGAAAACAAAATTTTTTTTCGATGCTAATTGATACAATTTCTTATTTTTTTAATAGCCTGTTTAATGTCCCACTCCTGAGCAGAGGCTTCCCCTTTCCCTTTCGATCCCCTTCGACGGCACAACCGTCGGTCCAGTGCCATTTCGAGCCACAAAGTACCGTCGCGCTACATTTTCCTAAAACTTTCGCCACATAGCCAACGCAGCGCGACGGGAGCTCGACTGTAGCGCGGCTTGGGGAGTTACAATGTACAGGATATGCCACACAGCGCAGCTCCGCTCGGCGCAACAGCAAACGGCACAACGAACGTAGCCGATCGCTTCCGTCGCGCTCTGTTGGCTATTTGACCAAACCTTAAGTCTACCTCGTCCTCTGCGACCACCGCTGGGTATCCAGTTGGTGATAGCGTTTGTCCACCTCTGCAAGTCGATGCGTACTACATGCGTCTATTTCTTATCACGATTTAAAATCTCTGTTGGGCCAACTGAGGTTGGAGTACTAAACAAAAACAGAAATCCCAAAAATCTTATACCATACATTTCGTAGGAGATCATGGTGGCTTCGATAACGCTGAACAATGTAAGTGCTAAAATAAACAAAGGTATACAGGGAAATTTATAAAAATAAAAATCATATAATTCACAGTCTCTCTAAGTTTAAGGTTATTTTTGTCTTAGAATGTCAGAAATAACAAGTAACTACCTATTTAGATTTTTCTTTTCAAAGGGAAAAAAGAATAATTTGTATTCGTTATAAATTTAAACTTTTTTATTTATGATGGAAAAACTTGTTTGTTAAGTAAATACATTACTAATACGTTTTAGTGGATATGATGATTTCCGACGAAATGTATGGAAAAAGTTTTTATTTGCGTTTTCTTACTTTTATAGTATTCCAACATCGATGGTCCAATAAAGGTTTTTGATCCGTATCAGAAACATGATCTATTTGCACCAATACTGTACAATTCTAAAAATCTATTAATGCAACTTAAAATATCTAACAAACAAAAATAGTAGTCTCCTCATACCGTTTTTCGGTAGCTATAACGGTTAAGGTAGCCCTGAGTGCTCCATGGACTATCTTCAATATATATTGCAAATGTTATAATACAAAGAAAAAAAGCTTAAGATATGCTATACTCTATAACTTGTATGAATCACTTTTTTATTTTTACCATTTAAACCATTTAATTTGCTACATACACAATACAAGACAAGAAAAAAAAACGAAATAAATAGAAGAAATACTCGTAAATAAAATGGAAAGGCTACAACTTAACTTGCTGCAGTATGTGTGCAAGGGAACCAGTTCAGTGTACGCTGTGCTTAACGGAAAGCACTGATTTTCAGCTGGTCCCCGTGTTACGACCGCCTGACGGCGGGTACAAATAACAACACAACTATAACGATACAATTGTTTATTAAAAAAAAAAAAAAAAAAATGAAAAAAAATCTCAAAAAAAGAAAAAAAGAATTAAATTAAAATAAATAATTTTACTACACCCGGGGTGTGGAGTCGCGGCACAGGGAAGTCTTGGTCAAAAAAAAAACTATGTGCGCTGGGGACTTAACTACGGATGTTCGATCCCGTGACGCGTGGGGGTCTTCGGTAAGAAGCTTCCACCAACTTAGTGGGGAACTCGGAGGTGCCCTTTGGAAGGCCCTCAGCCACAGAGGTGAGCTGGAGTCGACGGGCAGAAGTGTGGCCTGTTGTCTCCCAATCCGTACTTAACAATCCGTTCGGTGGACTCCCAGTTTCCTGGAACGCGTCGAAATGATACTTGTAGCGCGAAAGATGCCCAGGCACTAGGTGAGACCAGGAGTGGGCGTCGGCATCTTTCGCGAAGCAATTAAAAATTACACGGAATGGAGTGGCGATATATAGGTCCGGTTGAAATATAATTAAAAAAAAAACAAATATTTAAATGAAACATAATTACCCAACCCAGAATCGTACCCCAACTGTTTATATTTCGGTCGATCACCATTCCACTACGCTATGAGGTACAAAAGAAAAGATTACATTTTACCTTATACATAATAAGGTAGTTCAATAAATACATCTAGTGAAGCTATGACCATTGATATTTATTTCGTCGGGTACATCGAGAAATCCCTCTTATAGTAACATCACGCTAATCTAGCAAATAAATCTCCCAGCTATGCGTTTGTGTTACATTATATAAACTAATTCCAACAATTATACAATTGGCTTTAAAACCTAAACGAAATTAAAATATGTGTCAATGCAAACATTTTAATTACATTACTACGAGTTTATTATTCATATGAACAATCTTGTATACAATTTTTCGGTGGCAATTTTAAATAGACTACCGACTACAAAAACCAAAAGCTTATTATTTCTAAGTATGTATTAAAATTTAGCATTTACGGAATTTTAACAAAATATATATTTTAGTATAATAAGTTCTTATTAAGATACACACAAGCCACTGATGTTAATAACACACGCGTGGAATACACAGGGGGAATTAATTATCGCGGCCATATCTCTCCTGGTTTCTTGTGGAGGCAGGACTGATTTGGACTAAATTAATATGATAATAGAATGTTAATGAAGAAAAATACCGCGGTGAAACATATTTAAAACTTATCGGAATGATTAAATAGATAAGGTTATATTTTACCAATTTTAAGATACTCGCTGTCACATTTCGTTACTTTGTTAACACACTATTAAGAAATATATAGCCATAGAAATTCTCTACACTATTAAAAGGTAAATGAAATCACTTGTTGAATAGTAATCGAATTAATCAAGACACGAAAAATTTGTTAACAGCAACCAAACCTCTTGGAAATAATTATATTAAACTTACCAAGGGGGTTGAAAAATGATGCTAACCGCTATTAATTTCCTTTTTTATTTTAGTATAGCACTGGTTTTCAAAATGCAAACAAATAATCACGAATAGTTGTCGTGCGAACTCTGGCGTCGAAAAATTCCTTGTTCCTGCGCGAATTCGTTTTTATATACTGATATCGGGACGGCCTACTTCCTGCCTGAGGCAACAGTGCGCACTGCCCAGATTTCTAGATCCCTCGTATGAAACGAGGACAGAGATATGGAAAGAACGGCTCAACCGAAGCAAGTCACGCCCTAAACTATTGTCTATATTCCATAAAATTTTTGTGGGACTAAGATAGCAATAATCGAACCGAGCGAGATGGGATCATTATCCCATTGTTCGCTATTGTATTTTTTTTATATTTCTAGATATTTCTATGTTGTGGGCGTTTCTTATCAGATGTTCTAGAAAGAATTTGATTTCCGGTACCAACAAATACCTTATATGGTCATTATGATGCAATCACTAGTTAAAGCGCGCGGTTTCTATTCGATTGTAACAACTAGTTATTTTGTTTGTTTGTGTGTAATGATTTTTTTTTTATATTTTTAAAACTTTGTTACGACGTAACACCCGCCTTCATCATAGTACAACAACAGTTAATAATATCTGAATCATTTGTAAAATAATGGTATTTGGGGTTCTCCAGGCCCACTTTTTACTGTTGGCAAGATCAACAGACAAGGGAAATTTTCAAACAAAATTTCTCATGGTCATTGACGTTAGTAATTCCCTTAAGATACTACTAACACATAAACTTATGACCAGCCCCTCCTTTTCAGATACCAAAAATGGAGATAATCCAATGGAGAAACTGGAAGAAGCCCTCGTTATCTGCGGATTTGGATGGTTCCACGTGGTATTACTCTTCGCTACGTTTTGTGCTGTCCTAGCTTCTATGTTAGTGACTACAACTTCATCATATATACTGCCAGTTGCAGAGTGTGATCTTGGCATGACTATCATGCAGAAAGGGATTCTAGCTGCAATGCCGTTCTTTGGTAAGTATATTTAATTTTTAGTCTATTCAGTTTAAATTAGGAATCAAATCTGTAGAATTTCCAGCAAATATATGGTGTTTATTAAGGGGAAACCTAATCATAACTCCCAAAAATGGGCTCTATTTATAGAAGGTTGTTGATGAATGTACGAGATATTTTTTAAGAAAAGGTCGTGAATTTCATGTATGAAGTAAAATTAAATTTTACGTGTGCATACGTAAGTACGCAATTTTCAAGATAATGGTTTTAAAACTCTATCTTGAATATATGACTGCGTCGTTGGTCTAGTGGCAAAGCGCATCGCTTGGTGATCACGAGGTTCTGGGTTCAAATCCTAGGTCAGACAAATGAAATTTTTCTAACGAAAACTTCCCAGTATGTGTCCGGAGTCTGGAATTGTGCCCGGGATATGACAATAAGCTCGCCCCCTATTACATGGGACCTAAAATCGTCGGCGAAAAGTGGGAATACACAGTAGACCTCTACCACCCTCGCTTGGGGAATATAGGCATGACGGTGTTTATCTTGAATATATATTGCAAATTTCCTATTTATTGGTAGATTGAATATGTGTAAAATATACATAAAAGAAAACTTAAGATTTGCTCTATAACTTGTATGGATGACTTTCATATTTTAATTACTTACATCAGAACTATGTCAAAAAAATACCTGCATTTTGGGTCCTCCCGAGAAATTTTCAAACAAAAATTCTCAAGGTCATTCGCGTTAGTAATTCCCTTGAAACTAAAATGGTAAAAGTTGAAAAATGATCTTTTTCAGATATTTTGTTACTTTTGACGTTTACACAAATAAAAAAAATGATTCTAATTCTTAAGATCTCTTCTTACAACAGAACTTATTGACTAACGCAATAAAGAAAATGATAATAATGTTTTCAGGTCAAGTGGGTGTCTCCCTTGTGACCGGTTTCATTATAGATGCCTTCGGGAGGAAAATATTTTTGGTCGGCGGCCATATTGGGATATTTGTTTGCACTCTCCTAGAAGGCTCGAGCCAGAATTATTGGATGTTAATAGCTGGGAAGTTCGCCGAAGGAATTTTGTGAGTATTGATTGAGTTTTAGCTAGTGATATTTTATTTACTTTTACATATAAATCTTTAATAATGGGCAAGTGTACTAGGGAAAACTTTTTTCTGGAAACATTTTTCGAAGGACTTCCGCAATTCTCAGAAGAAGCTTACGGAGCGTAACGGACTCTTACCAACTAGAAACTTCAAGGTCCAAGGTCAAAAAACTGTGAAGATCCTACTAGAGACTATCTTAACATGACCAAAGAGACTGTGTGTGTGTCTCTTTTGAAGTTTGTTTGACTGTCTAGGGTGCATGAGACGGTCTCTTGAAACCCTGTACTATCTGCTTACTCCGCAAGAGATCTGGTGTTATGTTATAGATAGATATACAATAAATACACAGAGATACATAATAAATAGCTTAATAAATTCTTATCTGAAGGTCTAGTCTCCATAACCGCCGAGCGTGTATGAGACGTACTATGAGAGTGGAAAAAGCCAGAGAGGTGTGTAAGGAAGGAACCTGTTGAAACTCTGTACTCTCTGCCTACCCCGCTAGGGATCTGGCGTGATGATATAGATAGATAGACAGATAAATAGCTCTAACGCTCATGTACTGTATATTTAGTATACGCAAATACTGCATAGTATTTTTATATAATGTTAAGTGTGCTACTGATAAGGACAGAAAATGTAAGCAAAATGTATGAAAAAAGAGCTAACTGATGATGCATTAATTCAGATAATAGTTATATAAAAATTGCACGCGATTTGAGACAGAAAATCACTGTTCAGTCTTTCTCACTCCTTCTTTCGATAATGTAGCGCATAAATAAGTCCTTTTTCTGCGAAAAGAAGAGAGATATTTCGGCCCCAGTGTGACAAGGGCATGTCGCCAAACAGTGAAAAAATAATTCTTTATGACATGGAACCTACCTCACGATATTTTCCTTCACTAAAAGCAAAAAATAATAGTACATCATAAAAACTCTTTCATTAAATCACTAATTCTGAAATAATTGAATCCACAGTATTTTATATTTAAATTCCATGATCAAAACAAATCAATTTAATCAAATGTTTTTCTAGAGTTTTAAAAGAAAATTTAGGGAAATTAGAATACAATTTAGAAAATAAAAGCAATACTTAACAATCGAATTCGTTCGGCATTTAAAATCTTCAAAGAAATATTTTGATTTATAAGTATTTTGCTTTGGTATTCCCTTTGATTTCTCTTCCGGAACAATTCTTGTTTAAATCTAACAAATGCTACGGGAACTGCGATAGCACTGAAGTATTTTTGCACGCCTTAGATTCTATTTCAATGGAAATATTACGATAAACAACGAAATATTATAGATTAATTGTTACAATCTAACTTACACGTAGCATCGAAAAACACGTAGTGGAAAAACCTTGTGGGAATTCATAACACTTAAGGCTAGGTTTACACGGCATGATATTGCACGTTTTCTTTGCAGTGTACGTCGTATTGTATTAGTAGTGGCGTATGCATTGTGCATAGGACCCTTCACACGTCCTGTGTACTCAATAAATCGAACACCGCTAATCACGTTTTACGGATACTCACTGGACTTGTAAAGCAACCGAATAATCTTCAGCGTATTCGATTTGCAGTAGCGCATGGTATTTCACCGTCTCTTTCACACGGCATAATGCCAAACGCTTTATTACAAGAAGGCGTACAGAAACGTGTGTTGTACTTTGTACAACAAGGCGTGGATCCATATGGATCTACTTAGGAGAAATCCTACTTAATATTATAAATGTTTAAGTTGATGTGTTTGTTACTTAATCACGCAAGTATGGGTTAACGGAGTTAGATGAAATTTGGCACACAGATAGTTTATCACCTAGATTAACACATAGAATACTTTTTGTCCCGGAAAACTATTGGATTCCTGTCTAAAGTCAACGCGGACGAAGTCGCGGGCAGAAGCTAGTTATAAAACTGCGAATGTTTGCCTTTTCTACGAAAGGAAATGTATCGTATGAACGTCTCGCTGTTTTTACGTTTATAATCGAACACTGGAAAAAACGTACAGTACAATGCCGTGTGAAACTAGCCTAAGTCGGCATTTTGCTCAGTGAAGCTGTAGAAGCCCCTCGGCAAACCACGAAAATCACTTACACACTCATTAATACGGTCAAGTGATGTAAATAGTGTGAGTGTATTTATTTTTCAAATCAAAATAAGAAAGATAACGTTATATTTTTTGGATTTGATTTGCATTTTTTATTTATTAAGAAAAAAAATTTTCTTTTTCCTTTGTCGTGGGTGCATTTACAGTCATGTAATTCACTCAAACATATACCTAGGAAGAAACATACATTCGTGGGTCATTCAAATAAAAGTCCCGTGTGGAAATCGAAACCGTGACCAAGCCGCGGTATTTGAAAGAAAAGAATTATTATCACTCTGTAAGCCTTTGTAAGCCCTATCACATTGGAGCATATCACATTGGACAAGAGAAAAAAAAACAAACATTACCAACTTTTAATAAAATCTATGTAGTTTCAAAAAAGAAACTCAAAATAAATACTCAAATGTATTTGGTAGACGGATTCACAGTCTCGTCAAACTAGTTTCCATAACCACAACATAACTATATATTAATGGAAAAATCTTGGCAATCGTACATTTCAATACTTTACAACTTCCCAGGTCGCGCCACGCTCACGCTTCGACCGCAATTACTGCTCACACAAACATAGCTTCATAGATACGCTGTATTTACATAAATCAGATTTATTTACGTTTATATGCTCGAATAACGATGACTTTGCTTGAATAGTTGATGTTATCTTATCTGCTCTTGACTTTGCTTGCTAGCGGTTGACACGTTATCTACATTAATATTTTTAAATTTATGTTAATTAAATTTACTATGTTTTTAAAATTAATGTTTACTATGATCACTACTAGGGAAGAGCGCTGATGCCTGAAATACAGATATTCATTTATCTAGTTCAGGTACAGATGTCTTACCGTATAAACTATAACTACCGTATAATACTATTTTCTTTGTAATATTATGTGTAAAGGAAAGAATAAATGATTATTATTATTATTATATTTTTGCTAAATAGATTATCTTTTTTTTTGTTTTGCTTAAACAGTTGACGACGCATGTTTTAGTTGTGACGACATCTGCTGAGTCTATTGCCATTATACTGAGCACAATGCCAGATTCCGGCATTGTGCACTGATATTGAGAATTGAAATCTAGAAATTACACATCTGCGGCCTAGGATTCGAACTCAGCACCTCGTGATCGGTACGAGTATTTACCACTACACTAACGAATTCATTATTTATTCATGAAAGAGGTCATGATATGTTTCCGTCGGTAACTCGACAACAACGACAACTTTATTCCCTATACTATACAAAAAAGGAGAGTTCTCTTTGTCTGGAGGTATTATAATCGTAGTACAAGGACTTTTTGGACCATGGGTGATATTGGTTGTGTGAAATTAGGGTTAGCATTTAGTGAAATTTCCCTACTTTCAAGGAGATGTTTCAACAGGTGAGTCCGCACAGTTACTAATTAAAAAAGAACTTGGGTAAATTTCATAGCAAACGGCACCTCTGCGACTGTCACGAAGTGATATTTCACTTGATGATAGCGTTAGTTTCGGCTTTGGCCGCGGCCCAAAAGATCCTTCTACGGCTTTCTTACAAAAATCAGAAACAGAAAGCTAAACACGAAAATAATTATGATAGCATATCGCTAAAGAGTTAGTATGCTATCCTTTTCTCACTATACATTTGCTAAATAAAGATGAACGTGTCAGCAGCTTTCTCAACAACAAATTGGTAGTGGTTAGACCGCAGAGTGCCAGACAAAGCTGTTGATGCGCTGATACTTTTAAAAGGTTCGTTACGAAAGACTAATTGACTGTTCATTACATGACTAGAGACAAGGTGTTGGTTCTTGGTATGATGATTCTATATCATTACGTCAGATCCATTGCGGGGTTGCCAGAGAATACAGAGTTCCAATAGGTTCTTTCCTTATAGACCTCTTTGGTTTCTCCCACTCTCATAGTTCGTCTCATACACGCTCGAATAATTAGAGTTCCAATGGGTGTTCCTTACGCATTTTTGGGACTTTCTCCACTTTCTTCACTACTTCTATTTTTTAAATGTCTCGAATCCCAAGACATCACGAGACTTTGACCCTGAGAAGTCTCGTGTCGCGGGACTATGAAAATATCGAAACTTGTCAATCTCTATTAACGATATGTGCTATTATTATATTTAACAACTATATTCTTATGCAATGGTATAACCTACTTGAGCAATATGGATGGTTTGTTCAACTAGTCTTCCTTTGTTTTGTCTATTCAGTTCAACTATGTATAATATAGATCTAATGTTACTGTCCTCTCATTTCAACCAAAACCAGATAAAAGAATGCTCAGGTGTTCTGAGGACGTGTAGGCACTAAATATAAAGAACTTTAGGAAGACTTTTTAAGTGACTGAAAAATTCATGGAAATATTTGTAGAAATTGGGGTGAAACATGTTTATAGGCAAAAAAGTCATCATTGCCTAAATTTTAGTGACGTTTTTGTAGCCAAATTAATATTATGAATATCAACAACTTGAATATCCATCACTTTAATTATATTTTTCCTCGATCTTTAAAGTGAGGCATTTTATGGATGTGTAGAGTTTAGACTGGTTGGCTGTATGCAGAATATCATCATATTCGTCACGGCTATTTTTCTGAGTAAGGAAAATTTTAAAAATATTTTTTGTTAGTGACAGGAAATCATCGTGAGGAAACCTGCATGCTCTAAGAGTTTGCCAACCCGCACTGGGCCAGCGTGTTGGACTATGGCCTAAGCCTAACTAGGGCCTAAGTTAGAGAGGAGGGCCGTGCCCAACGGTGGGACAGTTTCTTAACAGGGTTTATATGATTATATTATATTATTATTTTTGGTAGTGGCTCGAAGTCAGCATTAAAACTATTGTATCTCTGTGATAAGACGGAACGATGGATCATAAAAGGCGACTAAATCAGCAACAATTATCGTTAATAATAGTACCCTAAACGAGTCATCACTCTGATGCCATGTTGGAGGAGATCTTGTTTTAGGTGTCGTTCGAAGTAAGACAATATTCTTCAGAATGCCAGTACCTAAAGCATTTATGGCCCTAGTATATTCAGTTTGTTTTATAATAACATAAATAAGTATAATACTCCAAGAAGCTTTGTGACTTTGCAGGCGTCTGGTCATAAAAAAATAGCATATCTGACGTTCCAATTGGAAATGGTAAAGACAATAATGCCATTCAAGACTAAATTTTTAATTTTCATAACCTAAAGACTTGTTTTTAAACGCAACAAGTTATTTTAGTTACTTACTCAACAAGGGTATCGTATTCAGAAGATTTCGAGGGAGACTGAAAGACGACCCTGCACAGCGCAACATATCGCCATCAAAACATGTTTCTTAGTTGATAAGCTAGTAGAGTGTATGTTAGCCTGTAAGGTATATATACTATGGGCCTGTAAGTTGCACAAAATTAATTTTGTTTTAAAATTTCAGTTGTATTAAATAAATGATTAATTATTATTATATTATATCATATTATATTACTTTCATTCATACAGTCACAATAATTTTTTTGCAGCTTAAGTGTTACTTTCACGGCCTCTTCTGTAATGGTGTCAGAATGCACCCATAAGAACGTAAGAGATAGAATTTTACTACTCTGGTCGTCTTTCATGTCAATATCTCTGATAGTAGCAGCTCTCTTATCCTGGGCAGTGCTGCCTCAACAATGGAACTTCAAAATTATGGATAACTTTGGTAATTTTTCATGCACTCTTGGTCCGCGTTGTATTCTTCCTGACTTCTTCTACCTGGAACAGAAACCTTTTAACGATCTTTTTCAACTTAAAAACGTCAAAGACGTACATAACTAATTCAGATTAATCACAGTTTATTCAATACAGTTCAGTTCTAATAATAAGCCCATTGCTGTGATTATTTGATCAATGTACTCTGCGGAAAGAGGCAACCATCTTTCTAAAACAGTACGCTTAAAATTTCTAAAAGCCATACTATTGTTCTCTATACTTAATTCAGTTACCCGTGTAACAAACAATAGTTACGAGCCATTCTCTTTATAATAATATCCTTTGGTTTCAATTATTTTCGACTTTTAAATTAAAGCCTTTCTTTTAACCACAAAGTTTTGACGTTTCCTAAGAAAGTGTAGAGTTTTACTAATAAGTTATAAGAGTTATCGGAAATAGTGTTGCTAGTTTGAAATTCTTGTTTGTTTTTGTTTGACAGTTATATTGTCTTTGAACATATTTAATAAATTGTTTTGAATCGCTTTGGTTAAAAGTAAAAAAAACTCTTCTGAATATAATATTTAAGATCCCAGACATAAGCAAAAAAATATGAATGTAACCATTATTCAATATTCTACTCAACTAAGATATACATAAAAAGAGCTAATAATAAATAATTATATTTTTTCTTCAACAATGTGTCTAGATGTGGATTTATTAAGTATACAATTTAATACAGATTTGCGCTTACGTACCTATCAAAATGCATATTTTTAAAAATATAATTTTTTAACAAAATGTTTTAGGTTTGAACTTCGATGTACAAATCCATGCGATAACAACTTTTTGCTTATTGAAGTCCACATAATCTTTAATATTCTTCTCATCTCATTTCAGAACTTTACACATGGAATATATACCTCTACATCTGTTCAATTTGGAGTCTTTTGGCTGCAGTTCTTTACTACTATCTTCCGGAAAGCCCTAAATATCTTCTATCTCAAGGCCTAGAAAAAGAATCGTTAGAAGTTTTGATAACGATGTACAACATTAACACAAGGAAAGATAAAAATACTTTTCCTGTAAGTGGGAATATAATTTAATATTACATTTCGTTTAGGCCGTCATTGAGCATGCATTTATCATTATCAATCATACAACAGTATACTAATCCATTGATTGAACGCTGCTTTTGAAATGGTCGTTTTTTCAAATTGATTTTATCAGTTTCCTCAGTTTTGTCCTTATGTTTGCCAGGAAGTAAAACAGTGTTACGTTTGAAATAAAACTATATTTTCGGATTTTATAGCGGTTTATTTTTTGATTTTTTAAGTTCCCGACGTTTTGAGTGCTTTGCAGCAGCCATGCTCACGGCAGGGAATGAGGTGTTAGACGTCCAAAATGCATAGTTGTTCCGGGGTACCCTCAAACTTCTTGGGCCGATTTACGCAGAATAAGCTCACGGTGTCTTGCGGTCTTGCAGTGTTATGCTTGGTTTTGGATTTCTTTATATTACCCCCAGCCATCTTCTCTTTTGAAATTAGGATGTTTTTTAATTTCAATGGCCTCGCGAACTATCCTTGACAGGAATTGGTGTTCTTTCACGAGGATTTGTGGTCTATCAAATCTGATGCTATGGCAGGTGCGGTCAAGGAAATGTTCACAGACTGCAGACTTCTTTAAGCGACGGTGTTTCAGGTCAGCTATGTGTTCTTTAACCCGAGTTTTTACTGGTATTTTTGTTTGTCCTATATAAGAGAGGCCACATTCACAATCAAGCTTGTATACTCCTGCATTTTGTAGAGGGATGTGACACTTGACAGTTGTTAAAAACTGACTGATCTTCTTCGGCGGCTTATAAAATGTTTTAATTGAAGCACGCTTTAAGATGTAGCCAATCTTGTCTGTGATTCCTCTTAAGTAAGGTAGTACAGCAGGACTTGCTTGACATGTTAAAGCTCGGCGGTCAGATGTTTCTTATCACACATCCCTTTTGCTCTCTGAAACAAAGATTTAGGTAGCTAACTGTGATGGATGGTGGTGAGATTCACCGTCTAAGTACCTATCAGTATGGGTATTTTTTCTATAAACCGTATGGCTTAAGGTGTTGTTACCTACAAAGCCATGAATATACTATTCCACTGCCAAAGCCTTATCTCGTGAGTAAGACACTTACTCTTACACCTGTTGAAACTTTCGGCAGTTCCTCACACCCGTACTTAATATTATAAATTCGACAGTGCTCTCTATTTATCCTGTTACCCTGGTCAGCATAAATAGTGCAACAAATTTTGTTGAAAATTGGCAAGGGAAGGAAAGGCTACCTTCATCTTAAAAAAACTGGAAGGGTGAAATAGGGGAAAGTAAATTGTACGGGGAATCCATTAGTTCTAAAGTTAGGGATATAAAAATTAATCCATAGGCTTTATTCGTAGTTCTACATATTATATTATTACGGTATATTTTTACAGACGCAGCTTCAATAACATTCTTAGGTGACGAGCTTTATCATAAACTTCTTTATCATAGCCTAACCAATGTTTTATCAAATATTGTTTATTTTGTACAAATTAAACTTGGCTATTTCATTTAGAATATAATAGCTACAATGGTGTTAAAAATTAAAGTAAATGGATTACTAAGGCTTTGAGTTCACCCAAGCTACCCTGTTATTAAATTAGAGCGACAGACTTTTTAATCAGCGTTTCTTTATATTATACTAAATGTATAATGATGCTGTAATAAAACGCAATAGTCTCACAATATTCCTTTCTTTAATTTGATCAGGATTTTATTTCAATACGTTGCTATCCTTAGGTATTTTAAACGACTATTGAATAGTATTCGACTACTCAATCTATCACCATAAACTTGCGTTACAGAAAGCTGCCATGATCTATACTTGTCTCATTATCAGAAAATGCTTACAGCTATTACAGGCTCATATTTCACAACTACTAAACTAAAGAGTATAGGAGGCTAGAGAATATGAACTTACTAGTCATACTAATAATAATAATACGCCCTCAGGGCAGCTTGTGGCGAGCTGTTGGTGAGTAACGACACCACGGACCCGAGTGCTTCAGAGAGTCGGCCAGGGCCCCCAACTCGGCGTGTCTTCGTCGGTCGAGTAGAAACCGAAGGGTGCCAGCAGGACTCTCGGCTATGGCTAGCCTTAATTGGCTGTCCAGAGAGGAGCCGTGAGAGCTATATCGACGTAGGAAGATAATGCGTTCCTACGTCGATGTACTCCAGGGGTGGAAGTGTTAAAGGGCATAACGCCGCGAGTAACTTCGGAGAAAGCGCAGCACACTTCTCTACACCCCTGAGCCGCTCACACCGGTGTTGCCCTCAGTTGTCCTAGGACGACCGTTTGAGGGCCCATCTAGTAAGCGGCGTGTCACCGCCGGCCACGGGTAATTAGTTATCACTAATTATGGCCGGGGTCCGTCCACTTTGAAATAGTCCAGTTTTTGTCCATCAAACCTTATTTATATAGCCCTTGTTTTCTTTCCATAATTTACAATAGTCCTTGCACCTGCAGGGGTCAGTTCGCTGGTTATGTTTCTTCATTTTCAGCAAGTGATCTCAGCAGGTGGCTTACATAACATTAACTTCTCGCAAAGGGCCTCTACGTGTTGGACCCATGTCCCCATGCAAGCCTTTCAAAGGTCCGGGTAAAGCCCGTGAATAATAATAAATTAGTTTATTTGCGCATAAGTAATTAAAGATTGATAGATGATAACAAGGATAATAATCAGTAACTAGGTTGTACAAGTTAAATCTGTATACAAAACATGTGAACCCTGCCTCTTAAACTAGGTTGCCCTGTATCTTAAGGGGCAGTTTTCGGCTATATAATGGCAACAAGTAGGTAGGTACAATAGTGCGCGGTTATTAGTAACTATGGATACATTTACAAAAAGGTTTGACATGCATTTGCGTGTGTGTGTTTGTGAGTGTGTGAGTGTGTGTGTGCGAGGTAATTTATTAGTAATAAGTGTATATAGTGCGGCGATAAATTATGTATACTTCGATGTTTTATTTTAAGTAACGTATGTGAGAAGATTCTCTATGCTGGAATAGTCTTGTTGCAACAGCCATTTTGTAAGTTTGGTCTTAACATTAAATTTATTCAAATTTAGTACGTTGAGTTCATTCTCTATTTTTTTATATATAATTTTTTTATATATACTTAATATATAAAATTTAAGCATGAGTGGGCTGTTAAAGAGAAGTGTTCGGATGGTTTAGTGTTGTTTCGGATAGCGAAAGGATACTAAAATACATGATGGTCTATGACACTAAAAAGAAGGTGTTACAGGCCATCAGAAATGAGAATACGTTGTTGATGAATGGCTTGTCCGCTGAGTAAATAGCCGCCACACAGTAAAATACAGAAAGCAATAGAGGAACTAACTGCAGTGCCACATAGTACTGCAGGTGGCCCCCTTAATTGGCAGTGGATGGCGATGGCGGGCAGGTTCTACGTGGACTTGTAATACTTGCAGGTCGAAGTCCAGTCGCCACTTATATAGTGCACGAACTATTTGGCGTTTGGTCGTAGGGCATGCTAGAAAGAGACGAACTCGTGCACCTACTGTGGTGGCCAACACCAAAAGGCGGACTGCTTCCACTTGGCGACTGGCCAAAAACCAAAGTACAAAAATTGCTCACCCGACAAATTACAGGACATACAACATGGGACATTCAGTGACGAATGCCCCATTAGGGAGAAGAGGGACAATAAAGCAAGGGCAAGCGTTGCTTATTGTTAAGGACAACACCTTGAGCAGCAAGAAGACAGAGGTCACGATGAGCGCGCGAGGGTCGGAGCGGAGGAGCAGATTGGATAAAATCGAAGGGAAAATCAACCTACTTATCTTTAGGGTGGCCTAAAGATATCGAAAACCCGAAGCTACGAACTCCGATGCGCCACTCCACACCAACGCTGCCGCGTAAAATATAAAGACACGTACAATATATCCCAAGCCTTACCCTTCTACAATCCTTATAAAAGAAAGAACACGGGAAGAACAAGGACAAGAACCAACATAGTAAAAAGAGGCCAGACTGGGATGCTAATGAAAAGTCATACTCACCTGTTGGTGATAAATAGAGACCAGACTATATCCAATATAACAAGCTTGAAATGTGCATGAAAAATGCTTATAATATGCTAGAAAATGTCAATATATGCAATACCAAATATTAAAAAAGCCAGTAATTATTAGATATGTTATTCCTAAATCAACATAAAAAATAACAATCAGTATTTTTATTATCTATTTCTTAATATTATCAGGCAAAAGTATTATTCACAAAAAAAAAAAATCTACAATACCTACTATTGTAAACAGAAACTATCAGGCACTGTTCCAAATCTTTGGTAGTGGGGTGGTGTCTTCGATTGCTCAAAATATTTATTTTATAAGCAGTAAAGGATCGTTCTACATCAAGTGAAGAAACTTAGCAGTATTTAAATTTGGGTTCTATTTTAGCACTTTTTATTTCTGACATAAGCTTGCCCGTCCCATTAATAAAACTATTAATTTGATACAAAGGTTCAAAGCCTGTATTATTTAAAATGTTTGCAAAAGTTTCTATAAGTTTGCTCGGGAATAACGACATCGGGCTTGTAGACGCCCTTGTAGATTTTTAAAATCTTGTTTTTCAAGTTCCACTCCTATCGGAGGTGGGAAAACAGAAGGATAATTCGTAAACGTTAGAACGTTTGAGGCTGCCGCTCTGAACAGCGAGGTAGTGCTGCAGCCAAACCACTCCCTTAAGTTTTTCAGCGACGAATGCCGCTACCTGCTGGCACTTCTTTTCCCTGCAATCTTTCTTTGAATGATGAGCTGGAGTAATTTGAGCTTGTCATTCCTCATGACGTGTCCGAGGAATGAAAACTTTCTGCGCATGATAGTTTTAATGGGCTCTATCTTCTCCTTAAGCCTATCTAGTACCTGCACGTTGGTTATTCAGTCACGCTATGAGATTTTCAAAATACGGCGGTATATTTATATCTCAAAGACCTCAAGTTTCTTAGTTGGGTTAGAGTGAGAGTGCGTGAGAGTGCTTGTTTTTACGCCATAGAGTAGTACGGAGAAGATATAGCAGCGGACCATACGCAGTCTTAACTCGAGACTCAGATCTCTATCACACATAACTTGTTTATTTTAAAGAAGGTTGACCTAGCCATTTCGATGCGAACTTTTATTTCTTGAGCATGGTGTCCGCTTTTGTTCATCCAACTTCCCAGGTACTTGAACTTATAGACTTTTTCCACCATTTCTGCTCCTATAAATAGCTTCAAGTCATGTGGCAGCTCCTTAAAAAATTCTAAGCAAAATATATTAGTAAAAACCTTGCATAAAATTAAAACCATACAAAAGCTACAGCAATACTGAACATATACAATGTAACATATACACGTAGCCTTTTAATTCATCCAAATTTTAGGACACTCTTGGTTAACGTCTGTGTGATCTAAAAACATCAGGCGTATTCTAAGACAATTTATTTAGAGACATATCAGTATATACTGTCCCACTGTTGGACAAAAACCTTCTCTGACAATCAAGGTTAGAGATTAAGTCAACCCCAGTGCTGTTGAAACCTAACAAACTACCTATAAGGCATCTAACACGGCTAAACGATTATCACATTAAGTGACAGCTAGGATCAACGGCCTAAGTGTCTTTCAAAGCACGAAGATGCTCGAAAATAATTGCTATAAACGGCTACCCATCACAAACCGACCAAGCGAAACGCTGCTTAACTTTGGCGATGGCTGAAAACACTGCGATCTCACGGGAGCACGGGAATCATTCAGTTTAAGATATTGTCTGTTAGCGTTGAAACGAAATATTTTTACACCAACAAGTATTCCATCTTTCCCTAACAATTTGTTTTCCATGAATGTTCAATACGCAGTTAGTACAGTATTGATTGAATAAATAACAACATTTGCCTTTTAATAGACGGGATTAATTACCAAATCAAGTGTACCCAATTTGCTTTTGACATTGAAAATATTATCTGAGATGTAGAATCTTGTTTACTACTTTAATTAGCGTTAGACTATAGCCTAAGTGTTACTTTATGTATAGATTAACTTAAGAAGTTAAGTTCGAAAAATAATTATTTTTACATAACATTTTTTTGAGAGAAGCTAGTTTAAATCTGAATAAATGTTCATTGTTCTTCTGTATTAAAAATTTTCTTGAAACTATGGAAGTAAAACGTTATCTTACATACTGTATTTACTATGTTCGTTTTATTTTATTGTGGTGTATCAGATTTTATAATTTAATATAAATTTACAAAGGTACGGTTTCAAAAGTGACATAGATTCTATTTCCGTTCAGTTTATTGTAACACTGTTTATTAGAGTCAGATACAGCAAGAGGGGAAACAATTTCTTTATATTTACATACAGGTGTACCTCTTTTTTGGATTTAAACTAATTTAAGAGAAAAAGAGACTGGACATATGCAATTACTTATATACGAGCTCCACGTTTAATTCAAAGACCATTAACAACTTGTTTTGTACCTTATTAAACTTCAATAATTGTAATTGTAGCAATTTTATTACAGATTACGTCACTGTACTCATCGGAATCGTCAAAGTTTTCGGACAAAACTACTTTAAATAAAAAGATAGTCGAAGCTCTATTTGAAGTAAAGAGTCTGTTTCGGCGGCCACTGTTTGGGCGATTATTATTATTTCTGTTTATGAACTTCATTTCTTTGTTTTCGTAAGTATCATCATATTAAAATACTGCCAAAACGCCCAAAGGCTTTGGGCGGCAAAAGGCTAGACCTGAAGTTAGGTTTTTCTATCGAAAGATTCTGAGGAGTCCAGAGTCTGGAATCGTGGCTGGTATAATGGCAATCGTCCCGTCTTCGATTACCTGACATCGTTGGCAAAATATGGGCAAAACATTCCAGGACACACGGATCTCCTCCCGCTTAAAAAATATAGTCGTGATGGTATTTATTATTACTGTAGGTACTAACATTTTGTTTTTGTTTGCACACAAATTACAGCTATATTGGCAGTTACACAGATACCGACAAAATACTATTTCTTATACAGTATAGATAATTACAGACGTTTATTTGAAAGTGCAACATTATCATCAGGTTAAAAGAAAATCATCATAAACAAAACAGGGATATAATCAGCACAAATTCGTTTATCGTGTCGACTTTTTGGGTCAGGCCTAAATTTGGCTAATGATAATAAAATTTAACTAATTTTATTGAATACTAGCAGTTTCTTGCAGCTTCGAACGCGTTCATTTTATATTCACATGGAGATCTGGTCGACAACAGCGCCACTTACCGGGTTCAATTATAGCTAATACAATGCAGGGACTCCATAAGCACAAGAAATGTCAAAATCGGCCAAGCCGAAAGAGAAGAATTACGAACACATTAACAACGAAATTTTAAATAAGTGATTACTAATTACAGATACAGCCCTCTAAGATTGTGGTTCCCTCAAATTTCTACCATTATTGAAAATTATCAAAATAAACATCAAGAAACAGTGAGATTTTGTGTCATGATTGATGACTACACACAAGGGTTGGTGACAAATTCCTCAATCAAGCTTAATAATACGGAAAATCCCATTTGTGTGCCGGTGAGATCTGTAAAATATATATTAATATTATATTTATTAAATATGAAAGATTTATCCCAACACAGTTGTAAATCCAATTGTTGGTTGCTCAATTTAATATGTAACTAGCTATTAATTTTTATATTTAGATGTTTGTTACTCAATCACGCAAAAACAGCTGAACTGCTGCTGATTTATTGCTGAGAATCTAATTTTGATGATATTCAGCACACAGATATTATCACACATATATTAACACACATAGTACTTTTAATCCCGAAAAAATATTAGGTTTCTGTCTAAAGTCAACGCGGACGAAGTAGCGGGCAGAAACTAGTATTTCATAACATTATTTAAATGTTTTACATTAATAGTATGGAAAGATAATACAAATATCGCTTTTATTAAAGCAGTACTTGATTCTCGCAAAGCTATTGACACGATATTTTTTTATTTCCAGCACATCGGCGGCTTCGAAACCTACCTTAGCGGGATAATAATGGGTTCAGTTGCATTATTATGTTTCTTAATCAACGGATATCTCGTCAAATACGTAGGACAAAAGCCTCTTTTGTTGGTTTCGTTGATTTTGTGTGGGGCTACCTCAGGGACGCTGTATTGGACCAACTCTTTAATTCAGGTCGCGATTCTTTTATCTGCTACGTGTGCGTTTATGCAGGCCGCAGTTAGTTTAAAATATAATATACTCATCCGAGTATTTCCCACGTCAGTGAGGTATGTTAATAAGTTTTTTATTAAATTTATATAGTGAATGTATTATTTATTTCCATTTAAAATTCTTTATTGGTTTTGGGCAGGGATGTTATGGATATGAAATTTCGGAACTGGATATGGATATATGAATAATATTATACCGGTTTCATATATAGTTACAGATATGAATTTATTTCGTATTATTCGTTAGTTTCAGATAGTTTTGGTTAGGGATATTAGATTTTTAAGAAATTGTGAAAGTAAAATACAAAAAGTAAAACAATTTGACTTTATTTCTGGGTTATCATTTGGTACTACAATCAGTTATATAAGTAATTATTATAGCTACTCATTTTTAAGCATTATTTATCAGAAATAAAACTATTTTTCGGATTTTATAGCTGTTTAATTTTTGATTTTTAAGTTCCCGATGTTTCGAGTGCTTTGCAGCACCCATGGTCACGGGAGGGACTGAGGTGTTAGACGTCCAAAAGGCATAGTTGTTCCAGAGTACCCTCAAACTTCTTAATTATTTTTGTTGGTCCGATCTACGCAGAATAAGCTCACGGTGTCTTGAGGTCTTGCAGTGTTATGCTTGGCTTTTGGATTTGATTATATTAATTACCGGATCCCAAGTCGGTGGAAGAACCCAGCCATCTTCTCTATTGAAATTAGGATGTTTTTTAATTTCAATAGCCTCGCGAACCATCCTTGGTAGGAATCGGTGTTCTTTCACGAGGATTTGTGGTCTATCAAATCTGATGTTATGGCGGGTGCGGTCAAGGACATGTTCACAGACTGCAGACTTCTTTGAGCGACGGTGTTTTAGATCAGCTATTTGTTCTTTAACCCGAGTTTTTACTGGTCTTTTTGTTTGTCCTATATAAGAGAGACCACATGCACAATCAAGCTTGTATACTCCTGCATCTTGTAGGGGAATGTGACACTTGATAGCTGGTAAAAATTGACTGATCTTCTTCGGCGGCTTATAAAATGTTTTAATTGAAGCACGCTTCAAGATGTAGCCAATCGTGTCCGTGACTCCTCTCAAGTAAGGTAGCACAGCAGGGAGACGCTCGACTGTGGCTGGGTGGGGTGACGTCTAACACCTCAGTCCCTCCCGTGACCATGGGTGCTGCAAAGCACTCGAAACGTCGGGAACTTAAAAATCCAAAATTAAACCGCGATAAAATTCGAAAAATAGTTTTCGATAGATCGATTTAGACTCCGTCCCTATCCGAAATTAATCGTATCTTTTATATCGGATTCTGTTACGGATAGATTTCTATTTCAGATTATCGATAGTTTTAGTTACGGTTACGGAGCTCCATAACATCCCTGGCTTTGAGGGTAATAGGTTACTGGTTTTCATTCCAATTCAATGTATACTATTATAATTTTTACGGGACGTAATATTAATATTTAAACAATTATGTAAGTGAAGCACAATTATGTAACGTTTTATTTTTTCAGGTCTTTATCATTTTCAATAGTCACGATGGCAGGTCGAATTGGCTCTTTAGTAGGAAGCATTTTATTTCCCATTATGCTGCAATCCTCGTGTATGTCACCTTTTCTCACGTTATTAGTTGTATGTATATGTAAGTATGGCAATTCTAAACAAATAATTACACACGCTTATAAGAAATTATCATCGCCTGAAAAAAGTTAGATTTGTTTGTAATTTAAAATAAAGTTTCACACTAAGATTGATTCCCGTGTCATTGGTGCGTTTCCAAACATGAAATTTACATTTACAAACATACAGACTGAAAATAATGCTTGTGGATTTGTCCCATACGTCACACAAAGATTTGTCCCAAGCAAGCCCGCGGCTTTTTGATCCAGTGAGCGGAGTGGCTTAAGTTCTTAACTACTGTACTAAGTTGTGTGTCAATAGGAAGTAATTTATATTATCATTTTGACATTCACAACCGAAAGTTAGGAAAAACAATCAATGAAATACTTATGAAACTCAAAAAGATATATATTACTTAAAAGCTACTATCAGTCCGTATTAACTAAAATAATACCAAACATATATGGCAAGGTGTCGTCTTAAATTTACAAATTATTCCCGTAAAGAGCGATATGTACCATAGGACTTATGATATAGAATTTTGAATGCGCGGGCAGTTTGGGATTACAGTAGCTATAATAACGTTGAAAAAACTATGAGTATCGTGATTTTCTTCGACATCTAATAAATAATAATATATAAGTTGTTTCATTTTTATACAATCAACGAGTGATATATTGATTGATTTGATTTCCAGGTGTAGCGGGTCTAGTGTACTTAATGCCAAACCCTAATACGGAAAATAATGGAACGGGTGACAAATAAGCCACAGAATCAAAATTTTGGAATTAATGGAACGGGTGACAAATAAGCCACAGAATCAAAATTTTGGAATTTTTACCTTAAAATGATTTTAATCTAAATACTCTTTAGAATTAGTTCGTTGAATATAATATTTATTTTAAATAATATTTTGTTTGAGCAGTGGTCTGACCTAGTGGCTGGACCACTGCTCTAACAAAACGACTGCAAAGTCAGAGCTCTAAGGTTTAAACCCAGGCACGCACCTCTGTCTTTTCGAAAGCATGTACGTATTAAAAATTAGCAATCACTTGCTTTAACGGTGAAGAAAAATATCGTGAGGAAACCTACATGCCTAAAAGTTTCACGAAGATGTGTATAGTTCGCCAACCCTCACTGAGCCAGCGTGGTGGACTATGGCCTAAACCCCTTTGAGAGCAGCCCCGGGCCCAACGGTGGGGCAGTTTCTTAACAGGGCTTATGTTATTTATTTAATATTATTAATATTTTGTTATATAATCTATTAGTTTATTTAAATAATTAAAATGATTAGTGCTATGATTTATTTTGCACACAACATTTTATAGGTAGAAACATAAGACTTGTAGAAAGTAATAATAAATATATTAAAGGATTTAATTGTTTACTTATTTTTTTTACTTGTTTCGTAACTAAAGTTGATCCCAAATAGTTCTACACAATATAAATTAGGATTAGTTATTTTTATGGAAAATCTCAGTATACTGAAGTTTAAAATATGCTATAGATTTTGATTATGACAACTCGTATAATTATTATTGATCCCAGTCCTGGACTTATAGTTGGCATGAAAGGTTTAAAGGTGGCCACAAACCTGTCTCTATCCTCTCTGAGAAAACTTTTACCCAGCTCTGGGACTGTATACGCTGATTTATATTTTATCGTTTATTATGTACATAATGATCTAAAAGCTTTTACTACTAAACACTCCTATCTTTACTCTAATAATTTACAACATATAGTTGAGGGAATAAATATTAATCATACGTACGAGTACTACATACTAAATTATGCCGTTGATAACCAGGTGTATGGGACAATTCCCAATGCTTTTAACAATAACAGTCCAGTAATGGATATCAAATCTAATTAATTTGCTAAATCTAACCAAGATTAAGGGCAGGAATGAAGGACGATTGGTCGGATCAAAGTGAAATCGTATTACGGGTAATGAGGGGATCAGAAAAGTAAACATGTTTGCTCACATGAAAATGTTTGCTCACAAATTGGTTTAAAGGGTATTGGTTGGGGAAAGGGCGCGTTATTTTATATTGATTTTTAAACAACCCGTAGGTATTTTTATATACGTAGACATTTCAGCCATTGTAAATTAGGCTATATATGCTAGCCGTCATCAATGATAACGTCCTCGTTAAATTCAGAATTTTCTGTCTTGGTACACGCAACAAATTTATCACAAGAAGTAAACAGATGAAAAAAGAAACTCATTGATAGATGTAGAGTACCCGATAAATTAATATCTTGCTTACTCCAGCTCAGAGCGCAATTCGTGCTGCATCGGATTCTATATTTTTCTGATAACCTAAATCTAGCATATATGGAGTCGATGCAGTTCCAACAATCATATAAAATCCATGAAAGTATCTTCCTCAACATTTATCATTTATTTATGATAGGCGCAAATGTCTTATTCATTCATTTTTGAATCTGTCAAATCTATATTCACTATTACGCTTTTTTTTTAAACGTAGCCCCACACTACGTTTAATTCCTGTGTCGTGGGTGCGTTTACAAACATGAAAATTTACATACACAAATACCCAGACCGGACCAAATAATTGTGGATCACACAAAGATTTGTCCCGTGCGGAAATCAAACCCGTGACTATTAGACACAGTGGGCTTAGTTAAGAGCTTAACCCACTCCGGGTTAAGCTCTTAACCACTGCGCTAAATCGTCGGTCAAATTCTATTGTTTGTTCTGTCCATCGCTATAATGAAGTATGAAAAATAAGTCCCATGCCAACAAGCCGGCAGTTATCATCGCCGCAAAAAATATTCATAAAAAACATTGACGATGGGTCCCTGTATAAGCACATAATTTTCTAAAGCGAAAATTGCTTTTCCGAGAGAATTGACTTGATTATCAGGAGGCTGTTTACAGTAGGTCTGCTGATGATAATATTATAATTATTCTTTATACAGGCTTGAACGGATAATTGGTAGCACTGTAGTATCAGTATGGTTGTCACGTTCTTTCTTATATCGATAATCTGTAGCGTGAATGAGATAGCATATAATGCAGTTACAGTGATATTCTTTTATTTTCCAAGCTGAAATGGTAGTGGGCTGCTCATACTTGACAAAGGATTTATAAACGTCGGGGTTGACGTGTTCTTTAGTGAAGACCGCGACTCAGCAAACGTAGTGTAGGACGTCCTGCAGCTAGGTGGACCTACGATATACGTAAGGTGACTGGCTACCGTTGGAAGAGAAGACCAAAAAACCCGTGATTAGTGGCGTGACTTGAGAGAGACCTATATATAGCACTGGATTGATGCGGGCTGATGAAGTGATGCTTGTGTTCCTAAACGATCTTAAACACTCCTCAAACTTTATACTTTCCAAACGACTTATAAATCAGTCTATACTGTCCCATTACTGGGCAAAAGCCGTCACTTACAAATCGAGGTAAGCGAGATTAGGTTATACCCTACACGCGGACCCAGTGCGGATTGGTGGAGGTAGGTCTGTGGCCACCTGCTGCAGGAACTTATCAAGCCACATATGTAGCTTTCAACTTGGTTTAACGTTTACCATATGAAGTGATAACCGAAACCAACGGCTTAACATGCCTTCCAAAACACGAACATGCTTGAATATAAAATAATGCCACAAACGGTTAATGATTTCAGAACTACTGAGTCGAAGGCTGTTTATGTGGCTTCCCCAAAAAAATACGTGTTTTGTAATCTATGCACTTCAAGAAACATATGGATTAAAGACTCAATATTTCTGAATTTGATTTTTGAGTATATATTTAAAATTCTGGTAAAAGGAATATGTATTTTAAGTGTGTAATTATGTATTAATATCATGTGATTAAACGAAACTACCTCTATAGAAAAAAATCTAAAGTTATCTCTACATTTACATATATTTTCCGATTCCAACGCGAAATACTTAAGAACTAATCAATAGGATTTTAATGTAATAAAATAGCAGTTTGTTTATTTTATAGTGTAGTTTTTTTAGAAAATTATATAATTGTTTGTTGCACATACGTCGTTTATTCCGAGCACGCGCTCAATACATCCGTTCGTCGCTCTCCCGGTCTCAAACGGTCGATCGCGGTGGGCCCTTAACTTAGGTGATCCCTAAAAACAATTTTTACATTTAATAAATAAATCTAATCCTTCTAATCTTCTTCTTTCTTTTAATCTGTATTTCTAATCCTAGCTTCAACGAAGCGTCATCCAAACTCAATATTATAAATTTCCCAAGATACCCGTGCATATAGAGGCCCCACTCTTGAATCGGACCACTATCTCGTAATTGCGCGGTTTAGTGGTTTGTTCAGGAAGTGGAGGCACTGGCGAGAGCGTATCCCCTTCGGAGGCCTTGAAAGAATCAAGGTTGAAAGGTTGCAAGATGAGAGCGTGAGGAGAACGTATGAAAACAGAGTCCGGAACAAGCTTTTGAAAGCTGGTTCTTCGGACTCAAACATAGATGAATGCTGGAATTGTCTGAAAGAGAGTTTGGTAGAATCAGCGAAAGAAGTATGTGGCTGCTCAAAGAAGCATAGCACAGCAAAAGGGGATGCATGGTGGGACACAGAGTTAAAAAGCTCTGTAGAAAGTAAGAAGAAAGCGTGGCAGGACTATGTCTCTTCTTTGAATCTACATGACAGTATGACGGAGATGACGAAAGAAATATACCGGCAATGCAAGAATGCCACCAAAACCTTAGTGAAAGAAAAGCGTGAAAGAGCTAGTGTGATTGAGGAGGAGAGGCTGACGAAGAACTTCAAGAATAACACCAAACTCTTTTGGAGCAAGGTGAGAAAGGCTCGAGGTGATTCGTCAGGCTCCAGAATGGAAAAGATAAAATCTAAGGATGGTGACATTCTTGTAGACACACAAGCTGTGCTAAACCGGTGGAGTGAATACTTTGGAGAAATGTATGAGAATGCCCCGGATGCTGGTGCCACAGACGAGCCCAGAGGCGAGTTTGCGGCACCAGAATCCACAGAGGACATCACTATGGAAGAAGTTGAATGGGCGATACGAATTATGAAAAATGGTAAAGCTGCGGGAATAGACATGATATCTGCCGAGATGATTAAATATGGTGGAACTTGCGTCCGGGACGCTTTTTGGGTCCTCGCAAATCTTTGCTGGAAGACCGGTAGAGTCCCTACAGATTGGCGCCGCGCAGTCATAGTACCCTTGTATAAAGGCAAGGGCTGACAATATGACTGCGCCAATTACAGGGCCATCAGTTTGAACAGCTTGGCAGCTAAGGTGTACGGTAAAATTATTGAACGGAGAATGCGCGAGAAGTCCGATGGAGTGTTGTGTGAGGCACAGGGAGGTTTCAGGTCTGGAAGAGGATGTTCGGATCAAGTTTTCTCCCTCCGCAACATCGTAAAAAAGCATCTGGCAGTAGGCCGGAAGGTTTTCTGCGGTTTTGTGGACCTGGAGAAGGCGTTTGATAGAGTCATGCGAAAGAGACTTTGGGACATTTTGCCAGAGTATGGTATAAACGGCACCCTGTTGCGAGCCGTCCAGTCCACCTACGTGGACAGCAAGGCATGCGTACGGGTGGGTGGTAACATGTCACCTTGGTTTGACGTTAAAATCGGCGTCAAGCAGGGTTGCGTGTTGTCCGCTAGTCTGTTTATAGTGTATCTGGATAAAAGTCTTCAAAGACTGAATGCGATGACTGAAGGGGTAAAAATGGGTGATCTAGTGATAAACCACCTATTGTATGCAGATGACGCGGTTTTGATAGCGCCAACAGCCACTGATCTGCAAACACTAGTCACAGTTATGAGAGACGACTGCATGAACAATGGCTTACATTTGAATGTGAAGAAAACCAAAATTATGGTTTTTGAACGGGAAGAAACCAGAACGAATGCAAGGATTGTGGTTGGTAACGATGTGCTGGAGCAAGTGAATGAGTATGTATATCTTGGATGCGCCTTCAGTAAGGATGGGAAATACACCGCTGATATAGAGAGAAGAATGAATGCAGGTAATAGAGTGAATGGTGCGATGGGAAGGCTACTTGGGAGCCGGCACTTAAGCCAAAAGGCGCAGCTGGCCATGCATAACGGAGTGCTTGTCCCAACGCTGTTATATGGCAGTGAGAGTTAGGTATGTAAGAAGGAGAACGAAAGCAGGATAAATGCGGTCGAAATGCGATCTCTGCGGAAGATGTGCGGAGTCACGCTGACCGACCGTATTCGCAACAGCGTAGTAAAAAAGCGAGTAGGTATGAAAGATAGTATCGGTGTAAAGATGAGAAAGGGTATGCTCCGTTGGTTCGGGCATATAGAAAGAATGCCAGAAGAAAGAATGACAAAACCGATATACAATGCGAAAGTGGAAGGATGTAGGTGCCGGGGAAGACCTAGACTATCTTACCATGACCAAATAGACCGTGTCTTAGCTGAAGGGCAAGTCAAGAGTCTCCGTAACCGGCGAGTGTGTATGAGACGAACTATGAGAGTGGAGGAAGCCAGAGAGGTATGTAAGAAAAGAATTTTTTAAGTAAGGGATATGTAAATCCATTGTTTAGCTTTAGGTAGGAAATAAAGAAACACATATTTCAGCGTTCTCGTGAAATCATCTCTAAGCGATTTTAGTTGTAGGTATATCGGAAACAGTCTAGTCGCAGTTGCCGCATCATGGCACTACCGGAAGACCAGCGTAGCAGCATAATACTGCTACGGCATTAGCTGAGGCAATGACCAATATTGATCTCTCACTATTACTGCTTTTCATTTCTCCTTTATTTTGTTTCTTTCACACATCATAAACTATTCTCTTTCTTTCTCCTCCAATGATACAATATTGCTTGAAAGTTGGTACGGGGAATCTATCAGTTTTTTTAATTTAGGGATACGAGAATTCATAATTAGACTTTTGGTAACAAATAATAACTAAGCAATTGAGTTATTTTTGCAAAATTATTCTGCAAGTGAGTAAAATAACGAATGACCGTCTGATTAAAATCGATATACAAAAAGTTTGTAGTTGTATAAAACGATCATTTTATAAATCAGAGAACAAAGAACATTTGTAAGTCCTTTCAAAATTAATTTGATGGCTTCTAAGACGAACATACAATGTGTTTTAATAAAACAAGAATAATATAAAAGAATTGTCTAAAAATATTCACCTGAAAATTAGAAGAATGGTGTAGTGGGTACTACTGATCAGAGAATTATTTCAAATGGAAAGTAATTATTACATATCCAACAATTCTTATTTCGATTGGTATGTAATGTGATGTAACTAAAGTTGGCGGAAAGCCAATTAGTAGAGAAAATAGTTTTCCCGTTATGTTTATATGTTACAGGCAGTTCTTGAAACACAGGAAACAATTCTAAAGCCTAGTATTCGTTGGGGCACAAATGTTCCGCAATACGTGTCACTGGTGACTTCCAATTCCAATTATAATCTATGGCTCCATCGCTAACCGATGATTCTGCCAGTGTCAAGTTTGACAAATTAATATAAAAAAATGACAAATAAACGTTACAAGCAAGAATTTAGCAGTAAGTTTAGATAGACACCAAATTAAATAGGGCAATAAAGAAAATTTGGTAAACCAGGTCAGAAAAAATGTTTTTTATGGATTGCCGCAGAGTTAAAATAGGGAGAAGTAAAAGTAGAAAAAAAGAGGATGAAATAAATACTTATGAAACAGATTATAAAAACCAATATTAGCTTTCATCTAATATGATTTAGACTGATAAACTTGAATTTAACAATTAACGGAGAATGCGCCAAAGACGTTTAACGAAGTCACTTGAAAAATCTGGCAACGTTTCATGACTTTTTCTTTGTCGCTGTATCGCTTTTGATAAAGAACAAAGAGCATAGCACAAAGAGATTGACTTAAATGTAAAGCTAGTGAGTAGTCGTGCTGTCATGTTCACCTTATTTAAGTAAATTTATAGTGTGACAAGGATGGCATATAAACTCGCTAGCGTCACGATTAAGTTAATATTTTCGTGCGAGGCTAATATTATGCTGAGTGTACATCATTTTTAGCGCCACAAAAAAATGTTATGTATTTTTTTTGCTGCGTACGGTCAGCAGCGTAAGTCGCTTAGCATTCTTAGATTTTCAAACCACTTGTACGCTTTTGTTTTGCATCAAATACGTAGTTGAACTACGTTACGTTAATAAGTACTTATTTACGTTACAAACTAAACAAAAATATAAAATGTGTATAGAGTCAACACTCCAGAATAATAACTCTTTTATATCAGCTTTTCTAGATTTTCTACTAAATACCCACTTCAGAACGTCTCAGCGGCTTACAAAGTAATTCACATGACGACTTCACCCCCAAGGAGTTCGCGTGTTGGTTTATTTATGAAAACTTCTTCCAACTTTTTGGTTTTAGGTATAAACGTACTGAATAACCTATTTAGATTGGTTCACTTGTAGAGGAGTTAATTTTGTTACAGGACTTCTTAAACTGTCTTTTTCGTCCAGTGGCATATAGTGCAAGTAGTGATCAGTAGTGTCCGATCGAAGGACAATTTTAGCCGAAGATGAAGCCAATTAATAGGCCATCGCTGAAAACGAAGCTGATGATTTAATAACTAAGAAATTTGGTTCATGATTGGCTACATTTTGAAACAGTTATGTTAACTGTATTAACACACTTGTTTTGTTTTAATTTGGTCATTTTATGGCAATGGCGGCTGGCCGGCGCAGCCTAATGTGCTCCCTGCACCCCGCGCGTCGCCATTTTGTGGCGCTCTCGCGAATTTGTAAGTCGTAAATCGTAATAGATCGTTCAAAGTTGTGCTTGCTAGAAACTTTCCAAGTTTTGGCCAAAGGTTCGGTCGGACACTAGTGACCTGTGACAAAGTGTGTTTTCTGTGGAAAAAAAACTCAATATCAGTCTGAACACCGCCACGTCTATAACCCCCAAGCCGGGTGGCAGAGGTGTACTATGTGTGTAAATATATGTAACTATATAAAAATATTGCAGGCACACAAGCTGTGCTAAACCGGTGGAGTGAATATTTTGGAGAAATGTATGGAGATGACCCGGATGCTGATGCCGCAGACGTGCCTAAAGGCGAGATTGCGGCACCAGAATCAACGGAGGACATCACTATGGAAGAAGTTGAATGGGCGATAGGAAGTATGAAAAACGGTAAAGCTGCGGGAGTAGACATGATATCTGCCGAGATAATCAAATATGGTGGAACTTGCGTCCGGGACGCTTTCCGGGCCCTTGCAAACCTTTGCTGGAGGACCGGTAGAGTCCCTACAGATTGGCGCCGCGCAGTCATAGTACCCTTGTATAAAGGCAAGGGTTCACAATATGACTGCGCCAATTACAGAGCCATCAGTTTGATCAGCTTGGCAGCCAAGGTGTACGGTAAAATTATTGAACGGAGAATGCGCGTGAAGTCCGATGGAATGTTGTGCGAGGCACAAGGGGGTTTCAGGTCTGGAAGAGGATGTTCGGATCAAGTCTTCTCACTCCGCAACATCGTAGAGAAGCATCTGGCAGTGGGCCGGAAGGTTTTCTGCGGTTTTGTAGATCTGGAGAAGGCATTTGACAGAGTTGTGCGAAAGAGACTTTGGGACATTTTGCCAGAGTATGGTATAGATGGCACTCTGTTGCGAGCCGTCCAGTCCACTTATGTGGACTGCAAGGCATGCGTACGGGTGGGTGGTAACAGGTCACCCTGGTTTGACGTTAAAATCGGCGTCAAGCAGGGTTGCGTGTTGTCCGCTAGACTGTTTATAATATATCTGGACAAAAGTCTTCAAAGACTGAAAGCGATGAATGAAGGTGTACAAATGGGTGACTTAGTGGTAAACCATCTACTTTATGCAGATGACGCGGTTTTAATAGCGCCAACAGCCACTGATCTGCAAACACTAGTCACAGTTATGAAAGACGACTGCATGATCAATGGCTTACACTTGAATGTGAAGAAAACCAAGATTATGGTTTTTGAAAGGGAAGAAACCAGAACGAATGTAAGGATTGTGGTTGGTAACGATGTGCTGGAACAAGTGAATGAGTTTGTATATCTTGGATGCGCCTTCAGTAAGGATGGGAAATACACCGCTGACATAGAGAGAAGAGTGAGTGCAGGGAACAGAGTGAATGGTGCGATGGGAAAGCTACTCGGGAGCCGGCACTTAAGCCATAAGGCGCAGCTGGCCATACATAACGGAGTTCTTGTCCCAACGCTGTTATATGGTAGCGAGAGCTGGGTATGTAAGAAGGAGAATGAAAGTAGGATAAATGCGGTAGAAATGCGAGCTCTGCGGAAGATGTGCGGAGTGAAGCTGACCGACCGCATTAGCAACAGCATAGTAAGACAGCGAGTAGGTATGAAAGATAGTATCGGTGTAAAGATGAGAAAGGGCATGCTCCGTTGGTTCGGGCATATAGAAAGAATGCCAGAGGAAAGAATGACAAAACAGATATACAATGTGAAAGTGGAAGGATGCAGGTACCGGGGAAGACCTAGACTATCTTACCACGACCAAATAAACCGAGTCTTATCTGATGGAAAAGTCAAGAGTCTCCGTAACCGGCGAGCGTGTATGAGGCGAACTATGAGAGTCGAGGAAGCCAGAGAGGTATGTAAGGAAAGAACCTGTTGGAACTCTGTACTCTCTGCCTACCCCGCAAGGGATCTGGCGTGAGGTTATAGATAGATAGATAGATATATAAAAATATAATCAAATAGGAAGCAACCCTATCGCCATTATACCGAGCACAATTTTAGACTCCGGAAAGCGATTGACATTTTAATAGATAAAGCATTCTTTAACCTAATTTTCCCAAAAGATTATCAATTCTATGTAAAGAAAACTGAAGTACATGGGACTATTAGTACATTCAAAAAGCTCCAGCGGTGGCCTCTTTAGAATCGACTTGTTCTTTTAAGCCCCGAGCAGCACTGGTAACTTTGTCTGACCTAGTACACCTTGATTGCCACTCGCATTAGGAAATTGGACATTAAATTGAATAGAGTGGTAATCCTAAATTTACATACTGGCACTTACCTACAAACTACCGAGTTGACTGTGTGTAAATAGTCGGGCCCAGACAGACCTGGCATGGTCTTACTTGATTTTAGTTACAAACAATTTTATGACAGCAGGTTTGTAAATACAAAATAAAAAATATGTGTCGAGAACAATTCAGGTCTCTTCTTATTAACAGGTTCTTTGAGGCATGGCACAGAGGGGCACCGGCCTGATCCCGTGGAGACTCCGAATCCGCTTTGGAGTGTCGATGGACACCATGTTCTTTTAAGTCTGATATGACCCGCAAGCTTTCGCCGTGGCTAGCGGAAGTCCTATACACGATTTTCCGATACACGAATACATCAGGTGGGCTTTCGCTCTGGGACGTTAAAAATTTCACCGTGTATAACTAAGAACCAGTATCGCTAAATATAGTGATAATAGTTCTTATTTACACACTTTGAAAGTTGAGATTCCCCCGTATTATATATAGTATGAAATTAGCAAGTGAGCAAGTCAGCGGGTGCAATGTAGGTACAGTCCGATTCATTTGCATCTCATTTGGGTGCCGAATTCTTGTCTGCGTTCAGCAGCAGCAAAATTAGCGAGCATTACGTGGTTTGAGGAACGGTTTATAGCGCTGCTCGGGAGTGCTGCCAACACTTGGCATAAGTTACCTATACTTACTTGTGACTTTTAAGGTGCTTCTTACTGTAGTATCCTCGTCCTTCCTATGGGAAGGACGAGGATACTACATAGGATAAATAACTGATACGGGTATATTTAATATATCATGAGCTGAGGACCTAGACTAGTTGCAGTTTTGTTTCTGTTTCCTCAATCAATAGTGCTTTGACCACATGACCTAGAAAGAAGAAAGAAAACTATTTATTTAACCACAACATAAAATTTAAGCGTAGACTTATGGATATGTGCATTGTCACCATCCTCACCTACGGCGCACAGACTTGGTCGTTGAGCAAACATCAGAACTCCGCGCTCGCGGTGTGTCAGCGGTCTCAAGAACGGACGGACGATTAAGCGCAGTGTTTAAGAGCTTAAGCCACTTCGCCCACAGTGTCCAACAGTCGCGGGTTTGATTCCCGCGCGGGACAAATCTTTGTGTGATCCACAATTATTTGTTCCGGTCTGGATATTTGTGCATTTGAATTTTCATATTTGTAAACGCACCCATGACACAAGAATAAATCCTAATGAGGGGTATCGTCTTTAAAAAAATAGCGTAGTATATTAATAATGAAAATTACCGACCATGTTCGGAACGCCACACTACGCTCCATGATGGGAATTGGCGACGCTGGTGAAAAAGCCGCCAAGCTTAAGTCGGACTGGGCTCGACATGTCTGCCGTTTGGCAAACGACCAATGGACCAAAATAACTACTGACTGACCCACATAACAAGAAAAAGCGACCCGGTAGACTAAGATAGAGATGGCGGGATGAAATGGATGCATTTTTTAAGAACTGGCCTGGGATGGCAAATAACTGGGGAGAGTGGAAAAAGCGTAGGGAGGCCTTAGCCCAGTAGTGGTACAATACTGGCTTTTAATAATATTAATAAAAATAACAACACAAGTACAGTGGTAATAACAAACATATCTGCAAATATCAGAGGTTGTGAAGGCCGACAAGTATACAGTATACTGCCTCAGAATGTTGCTGCACCATAATATTTTGTTACAGTGCAGCGCTGGCATTCTGGCAGCACCTTACTTAACTTGACTTTACGTTGCCTAGGCTAGGCCGCTCCGGTCAGTGTATCGAATTAATACTATTAAATTATTATTCTTACATCTACTACCGAAATGGACCGCGGTTTTTTTTTAATTTTAAGATAAAACAGGATGATATACGCGGTTTTTTGCTCTTTCGCCCTGTCACGGCAAAGTAAGCATACATACACATACACGCACACACATACACATACACGCACACACACACACACACACAATTACACATAGACACACACACGATGGTACAAATAGGTACTTCATTTTATAATAATATTTGTATTCCTACTCTAAGACTCACTGTACTGCTAATACTCATGTATATGTAAATCGGATAAATTACGGTCTTCACGATACAGGCTGCGCCTAGTGTGAAGGCTACAAGTAATATGTTACACTATGTACTTTTTGGTAAATAAATAAAGTTATTATTATTATTATTAATCATACTGCTAGAAACGTTGCGGTAACCCTCTGTTACCTAGTCATACGTTAACAGTAAAAACATACATACTTAAGTGGCTATTATAACAAGCAAATTGTATAAGAAATTACAAAACAGTAATTCAACTATTCAAAACGCTAATATAAAACCTTTTGAATGGATCAGATATGAACAGATTTATATACAATTTTAGGTAAGTTGTAGAATACATAAAAGGACTTTGAATGACCAATAAGTGGAAATAGCACTCTTTTAATATACGCTTCACACTTGGGCACACTTTGGTAAACATAGATATTCTGCAGACTTGTCTAGTAAAAGAACTGAATTCTATATTTGAAAATGTGACTTACATGCGATGAAGAAAATGGGTTTGTTTCTAAAAGAACGTTACCAGATTTTGAAACATGAAAAGGCAAAAAAGAAATTTAAGAATGTTGCTCGAAAAATAATTCGATGAAATTAGAGCGCATAATGTAATCCTATGGCTGACGCGCCTTAGAAGATGATAGGCCTCATAGAAATTGAAATAAAGTAATTAGAGAATTACGTGATTAAAATAGCTTATGTGTCACTTAAAGAATTGAATTAATTAAAAATTGCCGCAAATAAAATATACAACAAAAGAATAGTACTGCCTCGTTGGTCTAGTGGTAAACGGACGATGGACGGACGATTTAGCGCAGTGGTTTAGAGCTTAAGCCGCTCCGCCCACTGTGTCTAATAGTCGCGGGTTCGATTCCCGCACGGGACAAATCTTTGTGTGATCCACAATTATTTGTTCCGGTCTGGGTATTTGTTTGTGAATTTTCATGTTTATAAACGCACCCACGACACAGGAATAAATCCTAGTGTGGGGCTACGTTTTAAAAAAAAATAAAAAAAAATTATGATCACGAGGTCCTGGGTTCAAATCCTAGGTCAGACAAGTGTAGTTTTTCTAACGAAAACTGCCGAAAAAATAAACAAAGAAGAGTCCGGAGTCTGGAATTCTGCCCAGTATATGGCATTAGGCTCGCCCCCTATTAAATGGGACCTAACATCGACGGCGGAACGTGGGTGTACTTAGTACACCTCTTCTACCCCCGCTTGGAGAATATAGGCGTGATGGTGTTTTTTTTAATAGTATTTTCTTAAAAAGAACATACGAAGTCTTAATTATTCATCGAGTTTAACTATCTAATACTACATATTATCATTTCCAACTTCGTCGTTATGCAGTTTGAATCCTAAGAGCTAGAGTAGCTCAAATGCAAGTACCCTCAAAATACACGTGTAACGATAGTAAACATATTTCTGTAACAATAGGACAAACATACTAGCAGTACATTAGACATTAAAACTATAATCTAGATCTACATCTATCCCTAGCCAACCGTCGATATTAAAACGAAGCTTCAAAAATTTCCAACCCTTATCCCGATGAAAAGTGATGCCATTTCATAAAACCATCCCAAGATTTAATACGAGCGTGATAGCCGAGAGCCTACTTTGTTTTAGAGCTCCATTTTTATGAGCGGTTCGGGCTGCATGGTTGTTCCAGTGTTATTGCAAGACCTAGATACGTTTACATGATAGAACGGAACATACTTTTTCTTTTTCTGAGGGTTTTAATACAGGGGGTAGTAATACCGGCCACACATGTAATGATGTAATGATAATAAGGGTAAAGATGCCAGCCACACACAAAATAATAAACTTCTTCAAGTCTAATACAGTGCACTACGCTATATAATTCAAGAATAGAAAAGGGAATTGAGCAAAAAAGACAAGCGGTCTGAGTTTCTCACTGGATCACGTGGAGGCTGCATTTCTATCCGATAGTAAATTAGTAAGAGTTGAAAGTTGACTATTTGTAAGTGTATACAAAGTTTATACAAAAGAAATCTTTAGAGTTTGAGTTTAGTAAGTAGGAATGTTTAAGAAATTGTGCACAACTAGTTACACAGCTAGCCACGTTGCATTTTGTACGTCTATTCTCTTTAACGTCTTCTTCTGACCTCATAACTTATCATTCTCGTACGATTTAGCTTCAACGACTATAGAACGTCTATGCTTGCACCCAAGTGGATGTCTTTCAGTCGTTAACGTTGGAAAAAATGTATGGGAACGACTACATTGACAATTTACGTGGTTAGACCAATGCGATATCGATAGCGGCAAGAGACTAAAAACAAAGCATTTTCCACTTGACTAGTCTTTTCCGACCGAAAGGTAGTTATGTCGAAGCATACAGAAGGCTGAACATGAAAATTTTGACGTTGGCGTAACGCTAGCGAAATCGTATCGTACGTTTATGTTTATCCAGTTAATTTGTAGTATGACAAGGATCGCATCTTAACTCGCTAGCATCACGTAACGTCAATCTTTGCAAAGCAATATTCAGTACTTAGCTGTAACTGCACTCTATGTGAGTGTATATGGGTGGTATGATTACTTTATTAAGACCAGCTGCTCATGCGTACTGAGTAGAGATTTTCACAAGTTTATGGTTACGTGTGCGGCCTGCTTTAAAGTAGGGATTTTGAGAAGTAGGTGGTTTGTCTTGTTCTAGATATTTTGCAAGTCATAGGCAAGTTTTATGTCGGTAGCGAGTAAGATCCAATAAAGATGAATGGTTGGGCAGTGTTACAGGAGCTGCTGTCTAGTAGTTTTATTCGCTAACAAAAATTAGTCTTCAGGACAGGGAGAAAGAAATCGAGCATCGTGCTTAAAATATTTATAAGCTATGTTCTTTTGAGTAAAGTTTAGCAAAGTCTTTTATGGAGGTATTATAATCCAGCTGTGTGTTCCATTGCACGAGTTACTAGTGTACTGGTAACAAAAATAGAGAATTAAAAGTAGTTAAACATGACATCGCGATCGAACTAGTCAGTCAACCATTGACACAAAAAGAAGTAGGAGAAATTGAGTGCTTTCCTTTAAGGTTAAATATTGCACGTTTTAATATACCATGTTTGACCACCAATCATAAACCAAAGTATTTAATTACAAAACCAATACAAATAAAACGGAAAAAAATAAGTGAACCAAATGGTCCATACATAAATACAAAATCGCAACATTGCTTTGTTCCATGACGGCACCATTTTTAAAACTATTTTGGATAGCAAATATTTGTGCCAAGCAATTCAACAAAGGTATTTTGCAGTCAATGTTGGTCAGCCAATGGGATATCCGCCACATATGCAGTTTTAGATGAGTATTGGCAAATTCAACGAAAGCGTCCGGCTCGTTTTGTTATTTAAACACATAGCAGCAATAATGTCTCGCACGGTTTTACAGATTAAGCTTTGCCGTTATGTACTTAAGGTATAAATTTCAGCAATGGGATATTTCTCTGCATGATCATTGCAACAGTAACACACAGAAAATTTTGGATAGGACTCTGAAATCCTGTACGCTACTGTATTGAGGCGCAAAAATAGACGAAATGGAATATAATTTGTGCATATCTGTCGAAAGCAGCTGAATATATAAGACCACTATAATATAGGTAATTCAAGCCTTGATATAACTGGATTTTTACAAGCTTTTATTTAGTTAACTTACAATGTTCGCGTGTCTGTCTGTTTTTCCGGTTAAAATCTTGTGATCCATTTTTTAAGCAGTTGCGGGTAACCGATTAAGCTGAAATTTGGTATACTCATGTAAGTTCAATAAAAATACAATAATATGGTACCATTGAGCTGGTCTGATGATGGAGCCGGAAGGTGGCCACAGGGACGTGTAAACTACAAAATGTAATCCTCTCGTATTTAGGCTTGTTAGATTGTATTGATAAGTACTAAAGAAACAAATAGTGGTCTGATGATAAAGCCAAAAGGTGACCCACTGAACCACTCAAATACTCAATATAACCCCGCCGTGTTTGGGCTCGTTGGATTAGCCTAATGAGTACTTTAGATCCAGATGGTGTCCATGTAGTAGAAGCCAATGTTTACTTTTTTTCCTTTGGAATTTTACATTGTCGACAGGTCTGACGATGGAGCTGAAAGGAAGCCATAGGTACTCCTTAACTAAACAAGATATCTTTGTAGTGCTTTTGCAATAAAATATTGTTTTTTGAAAAGGCCTTTCTACATTAAAATTATTTACCCTATAGTCATTGATAACGTAATAAGATTATTGTAGCAGCACATCACCACAAACAACTTGTGTAAATTATTGCTTTAATGTAAGTCCATTCTAAAGTAGACTAGATCTATTGATTTCAAGAGACAGTGGGTCTGTGTCTTAAATAAGAGAGGTGCAAAAATCAGCCGAATTTATAACGCTATTACGCTTAAATCCGTGTGACAGCAAACGGAAAAACATTCCACACGCGCAGTTTTAAATGGGGATCGGGAAATTCATGCTGCAGTTCCGATCGCGTTGTTCAGGCTTTATTTATAGCTTTCACAACGGTTGATACCAAAGCGATATATTTCAAGTTACGGCCCAAAGTTGTGTTATAAAATTTACATATAAACATACTTTTGGAAGCTTCCGGTCGAGAAGTACCGCTCCTAGTGTTCACTTTACATGTAAATGAAGACGATTTGGTTGTATCTAGAAAACTGCTTCCTGCGTTTATGTTATGCCATACATTTGCGTAGTCGTCAAGTTTTTCACAGAAGCATACTCATATAATGTTGACTTTATATTTTCTGGCAGCGATTCATATAAATTTGAATACTGATTCATATTTTTAGGCGTAAAAACGATCTATTGGTATATATATTGAATTAGAAACTCTTCGTTTTTCAATATAGATTCCTAAATGATTGCTTCAACGACGCATAAGTCAAGAGTTTCTGTAACGGACGAGCGTATATAGGACAAATTATGAAAGCGGAGGAAGCGAGAGAGGCCTGTTAGAGAAGAACCAGTTGAAGCTCTGTACTTTCTGCCTACTCCATAGGGGATCGACGTGATGATAAAGATAAATAGATAAAACAACACATATAAATCAGCCTATTCTGTTTCACTAGATAAAGGCCTTCTCTGACAAATCGAGGCGAGAAAAATAGATTAAACTTTGAGCACGAGGACCTAATTCGGATTGGTGAAGCAACTTATTTTGTTATCGAGTAGCAGCAAGTATTTCGATATCTTCTTTTGGAATACACCGTCACGCCTGTATTCCCCAAGCGGGGGTAGCAGAGGTGTATCTTTGCTACCCCCGCTACTCCCCGCTACTCCCCGCTTGGGAAATACAGTACACTGTACACCCACTTTTCACCGACGATATTAGGTCTCATGTAATCGAGGGCGATCCTATTGCCATATACCGGGCACAATTCCAGACTCCGGACTAATACTAGTAGTAATTCAATAGAAAAATAACATTTGTCTGACCTCGTGAGCGCACATTAGTGAATCACATTATTTGCCACTAGACCAACGAAGCAGTTCTTTTTAAATATTTTTATATTTTAGAAATGAGATATGTGGAATACCTTTACAGGTATCAAATTATTGGAACCTTTGCTCTAAATATACCTACGTCCAACCGAGCCCGGAATACAGCATCAGTGGATTTGGCATTGGGCCGGGAAAAAACTGCATGCGTGGCCTACTTCATCGCACGCCCAACGTAAGCTTTCTACACCATTGACTTTGATAAATTGTACAGATTTTTTAGAGCATACAAGTTTCGATTTGTGTTGGCAGTTTGATTTCTGACTAGGAAAATATTTGGGACATTATCTGGAATGGCAGGGAAAAATGGACAACGTTTTGTATAGTGACTAGCTTTATTTTTTTCAGTTCGTTTAGTATTTTTTTTTTGAGTTATGCTAAGTTAAATTATATGTAAATGAGTTTGTGTATTTAGTGCTACCCAAAGTCGAATTGAAGCAGATATAATGCGTTCAAAAAATACCTTGTTTTCTACTAAGTTACGATTTTTCACAAAATAAAAGAGAGGAGATATAGAGGATTATAAACACATTACATGCCTCTTATTCGGATCACTATAATAATATTAGCCCTGTTAAGAAACTTTCCCACCGTTGGGCACGGGTTTTCTATCAAACTGAAAGGGATTACGCCATCACGCTAGCCCAGTGGGGGTTGGCGAATTTTACACACCTTCGAGAAACTCTTAGGCATGCATGTTTCCTCACGATGTTTTCCTTCACCGTTAAAGCAAGTGATAGTTAATTTTTAATACACACATGCTTTCAAAATGACCTTTGATACCTCTGACATTGCAATCCAACGATCTAACCACTATTACTGGATACGGATCACTAACAAATTATAAAAAGAAAAGGAAAAACCTTTTTTTAAACTTGCTCAAAAGTTGGAACAATTACTGTGTTGTGTGTCTGTGTGTGATTACAAACATAGATTTTACATACACAAACACCTAGATCGAAACAAATATTTGTGAGGCACACCAAAGAGAGAAAGGAAATTTGAAAGGAGAATTTGTGACTTTTATATCCTATGAACATAGCGAACTACCCACAAAGCTATCAACATATATGACTTTTTCAATGCATCTTGATATTGGTGCGAACCAGACCATGGCTTAAAAAACTTACTTACTGTAACTTACTTTGGACACAATTTTCTTGTAAACAAAGTCAACCGAATAAACGCTGTATCATTATAGTTTCTTTATTATCTCACCACTAAAATTAAACTTCTAATATCATGCAAATCTGAATTGCCGATAGCAAATACTATCTTCAAGACGCAAATATTCACCCAAAAAGGAAATCAAATACAGCACAATATGAAAAATTCCGACATTCAAGACTCCAACTGCGGAATTGAATCGGATATCAGTAGAAAATTTCATATTTATGCAAACTGCGAACTCTTTGCACCTCCGGGTACGTTGGTGTATATGCAATATTCATAAGTTTATGGTTTAGATTGCATCCGATGTTATCTTTGTATGGGACATGTTTCTTTTTAAAGTACTTTTATGCAGGCCATATACTTAACGATAAACTAGGCAAATTTGTAGACAGTATAAGCAGCAGGTAATCGCGTAGACGCTCGTAGCGCTGTGCATGTGCGACCGTGGTATTCTTACCGATCACCAAGGTTAAGCAGCGTTAGAGTCGGTCGGTCAAAGATGGGTGACCGTTTGTAGCATTTTCATATTTGAGGTGCGTTAAGCTGTTGATCTTGGGTACCACTAATAACATTAAGCCAAGTTGGAAGGCTTGATAAGTTCCAACACCAGGTGACCACAAACCTGCCTCTTCCAATCCGCACTTGGTCCGTATGGCTAAGTATGACCTAATCTCTCTCACCTCTATTTGTAAGCGAAACTCCTTGTCCAGCAGTGGGAGAGCAAAGATTATGATGATTCTTTTTGCGTTGGGTTTAGTATAGTTTCGAGGTGGTGCCATTATAATGAAATCGGTATTAAAGTTTTGACTTTGAAGATACACCAAGGGACTTCTTAACGGTGAACAGCACGAATGTATAGACTCCGTAATTATGGTTATTACATCAATCCTGTAGATACCTTTCAGCACAACTCAGCAAAATAATATAATATAGGTATATAAACATTAGTAGTTATATTTTATTCACTTGTCACTAAAAATTGTAAAATAAAAATCTTTTTAAAAAAATAAAGGCGATTTCAAAAAGCAAGAAATAAATATTTGAAGTCGGTGCCAAGTAACCGACTGTACTAGCCGGTAAAAGAAAGAGCTGACCGCGGCCACGAACGGCATGATTGTGCTATAGCCACCTACTTAGCGAGACAGATATGAATCATAGGCACAAACAAAGGGAAACCGACTTCAAAAACCAAAAAAATATATTTGAAATCGGTGCCAAGTAACCGACTGCACCAACAAATATTTGAAGTAGGTGCTCTACTTCAAATATTTATTTTTTGCTTTTTGAAGTCGGTTTCCCTTTTTTTGTGCCTATGATTCATATCTGTCTCGCTAAGTAGGTGGCTATAGCTACATTCATGCCGTTCGTGGCCGCGGTCAGCTCTTTCTTTTACAGGTGGTGGGGCACAAAGGGCAGACCAGCAAGAAAGGACCTGTTGGAAATCTGTACTCTTTGCCTACCTCGCAAGAGATCTGGCGTGATGATATAGAAAGATAGGTTAATAATATTATCGGGGGTATGGATGTTAAAAAAGACGTTGCACAAGTTTATTGCTGCAAGTGCGGCTGGCTTAAAAGCTATGTGGCGGCAATAGCGAGGTCGCGGTGGGTGTTGTTAATGATAAAAGTCTTAGGTTAATTACAGTTTATTTACAGAAAAATATTATTAAAGGTGTGGGTCGTGTTAAAATCTACAGTGCTAAGGTTTTGCAAATACCGCCAATTGGTGTAATTATTTTATTTTCGTATAAAATTGCTCATTTATGTTCCAAAAATAATCTATTGTATATTATTCTTACTAATAGTAATGTAAATATATTATATCATACCAAATTCACAATTCCACACTACATACAATTCACACAATTAATTCTTCATCATTATGTTTGCATAACCATTAAATTTAATCAGGTATCGGTGGTGACTTGGATGCCTTTTGATATTTGGGTGAGTCTTTTTATAGTTCCTAAAGGTGTGCTGTCCTGGTCTGTGTACGTATTTCTCTTTATTACTAAGTATTTGCGTCCATTAATGATTTGTTGGAGGACATTGATCAGATTAAAATCAGTGAGCATATTAACTGTGATCCTGAACACCTAAGCCAACATTTATTAACCCCCAATAAATACCTAAAGATTCTTTCTCAGAATATTCGTAGTGTCAATGCTAATTTTAATGGATTAGTGGTATTATTATATAGATTAAAAGTGCAATTTGATGTAATTATCCTATCTGAATGTTGGTTACGGTCAGTCAATGTTGTGCCTGGTATGGAGTTTTACAACTATCACACTTCCAGTGATAATTACAATCAAAATGATGGTTTAACATGCTACATAAAATCAAATATCATTTACGAGATTGTAGAACCCATATTCCCAGAAACAAACTGTCTAGTTATAAAAATAGCAAGGAAAACTGCAATAATCGCAATGTATCGACCACATTGTTTTAGGCATAATATCGTTAATTTTACCAATAATTTAGTTACCTTACTCAGCTCCCTCTCACATTTCCAAAACATTATTTTAATAGGGGATATCAATATTGATATTTCCTTTAATAACAACGAAAATGGTTCGACTGATTATTTAACCATACTAGCGTCACAGGGTCTTCTACCTACACACATATGTCCTACAAGACAAGAATCATGTCTTGACCATATAATGCTCAAAACCAGATGTTACGCTAAAAGCTTTACCATAAATTCTTCCCTAACAGATCATGATGCCATCAGCCTGTGTCTTCATACAAAACATTCCCCAATTTCATCTACGCGCTCTTTTCCCAAAATTGATTACACTGGAATAGAACATTCCTTGGGCAATACTGACTTCAATCCTGTCCTTAACTCTAACGATCCAAATGTAGCAGCCACGACTCTTATTCAGCTGCTAAATACTGTAGTTATTTCTAACACTATCACTGTAAAACCAACTTGTCGAATGAGATTGGTCAAACCCTGGATGACCGCGGGTCTGCTTAGGTGTATCCGCAATCGTGATAGGATGCATAATCGACTAAAGCTTACTCCTGATAATAATGTATTAATGACAACATACCGTAGATACCGAAACTATTGTAATAATATTCTAAAAAAAGTCAAAAGAGAATATGATAAAGCAGATATTAAGAGGGCCTCTTCTAATAGCAACAAACTATGGCAAGTAATTAAGAAATCCACAAACCTGGCCAAACCACACGATACTTCTCTAGATTTACTATCAATTTCATCAACGGCTCATCAATCCGTTCAGTTGATTAATGAATACTTTGTCAATATTGGAAAGACGTTACAGACAGAGCAAATTTTAAAAGATACGCTACACCATAATCTTAATAACACTTTATTATCATCTTTTTCTCGACGACACTCATTTACGTTACTAGACACCGATGAAAAAGAAATCGAAAGTATTATTTTCTCCCTGAAATCCAGTAGTGCGGTTGGCTATGATGGCATACCCCCAAAAATGCTGAAACTATTCAAGGATAAACTTGTACCAATAATAACCCATGTGTGCAATCTCAGCCTCACCATGGGCGTATTTCCTGATGCCTTCAAGGAGTCTCTTGTTATACCTATATATAAGACTGGCAGTAGAGGCTGTTTAAACAATTATCGACCAATATCTATCTTACCAACTCTATCGAAAATATTAGAACGAATCATGAATTCCAGATTAATCAATTATCTTGAAAAAAATAAACTATTGTCTCCCCAACAATGTGGTTTCCGATCAAGTAGATCAACATCTGATGCCGTTCAAGACTTAACTGATTATGTTGTGACTAAAATTGATGCTGGCAAGAAAACGCTTGCTATATTTTTGGACTTAAAAAAAGCGTTTGACACGCTCTCCTTGTGTCTAATACGATATTCCAGCATAAGGACATACATATGTATACGTGGAGAAGGAATGAACAAAAAAGCATGATAGATCTGATCCTGGTTGATAACCGTCTCCGAAGCAAACTACAAGATACGCGTGCGTATAGAGGCCCCACTCTGGAATCAGACCACTATCTCGTAGTTGCGCGGTTTAGTGGTCTGTTCAAGAAGTGGGGGCACTGGCAAGAGCGTATCCCCTTCGGAGACCTTGAAAGATTAAAGGTTGAAAAGTTGCAAGATGAGAGCGTGAGGAGAATGTATGAAGACAGAGTCCGGGACAAGCTTTTGACAGCAGGCTCTTCGGACTCAAATGTAGATGAATGCTGGAATAGCCAGAAAGAGAGTTTGGTGGAATCTGCGAAAGAAGTATGTGGTTGCTCAAAGAAGCATATTACAGCAAAAGGTGATGCATGGTGGGATGCGGAGTTGCAAAGCTCTGTCGAAAGTAAGAAGAAAGCGTGGCAGGACTATGTATCTTCTTTGAACCTGAATGCCAGTATGACAGAGATGAGGAAAGAAATATACCGGCAATGCAAGAATGCCACTAAAACTTTAGTGAAAGAAAAGCGTGAAAGAGCCAGTATGATTGAGGAGGAGAGGCTGGCGAAGAACTTCGAGAACAACACCAAAATCTTTTGGAGCAAGGTGAGAAAGGCTCGAGGTGATTCGTCAGGCCCCAGAATGGAAAGGATAAAATCTAAAGATGGTGACATTCTTGCAGACACACAAGCTGTGCTAAACCGGTGGAGTGAATATTTTTGGAGAAATGTATGGAGATGACCCGGATGCTGATACCGCAGACGTGCCTAAAGGCGAGATTGCGGCACCAGAATCAATGGAGGACATCACTATGGAAGAAGTGGAATGGGCGATAGGAAGTATGAAAAACGGTAAAGCTGCGGGAGTAGACATGATATCTGCCGAGATGATCAAATATGGTGGAACTTGCGTCCGGGACGCTTTCCGGGCCCTTGCAAACCTTTGCTGGAGGACCGGTAGAGTCCCTATAGATTGGCGCCGCGCAGTCATAGTACCCTTGTATAAAGGCAAGGGTTCGCAATATGACTGCGCCAATTACAGAGCCATCAGTTTGATCAGCTTGGCAGCCAAGGTGTACGGTAAAATTATTGAACGGAGAATGCGCGTGAAGTCCGATGGAATGATGTGCGAGGCACAAGGGGGTTTCAGGTCTGGAAGAGGATGTTCGGATCAAGTCTTCTCACTCCGCAACATCGTAGAGAAGCATCTGGCAGTGGGCTGGAAGGTTTTCTGCGGTTTTGTAGATCTGGAGAAGGCATTTGACAGAGTTGTGCGAAAGAGACTTTGGGACATTTTGCCAGAGTATGGTATAGATGGCACTCTGTTGCGAGCCGTCCAGTCCACTTATGTGGACTGCAAGGCATGCGTACGGGTGGGTGGTAACAGGTCACCCTGGTTTGACGTTAAAATCGGCGTCAAGCAGGGTTGCGTGTTGTCCGCTAGACTGTTTATAATATATCTGGACAAAAGTCTCAAAAGACTGAAAGCGATGAATGAAGGTGTACAAATGGGTGACTTAGTGGTAAACCATCTACTTTATGCAGATGACGCGGTTTTAATAGCGCCAACAGCCACTGATCTGCAAACACTAGTCACAGTTATGAAAAACGACTGCATGATCAATGGCTTACACTTGAATGTGAAGAAAACCAAGATTATGGTTTTTGAAAGGGAAGAAACCAGAACGAATGTAAGGATTGTGGTTGGTAACGATGTGCTGGAGCAAGTGAATGAGTTTGTATATCTTGGATGCGCCTTCAGTAAGGATGGGAAATACACCGCTGACATAGAGAGAAGAGTGAGTGCAGGAAACAGAGTGAATGGTGCGATGGGAAAGCTACTCGGGAGCCGGCACTTAAGCCATAAGGCGCAGCTGGCCATACATAACGGAGTTCTTGTCCCAACGCTGTTATATGGTAGCGAGAGCTGGGTATGTGAGAAGGAGAATGAAAGTAGGATAAATGCGGTAGAAATGCGAGCTCTGCGGAAGATGTGCGGAGTGAAGCTGACCGACCGCATTAGCAACAGCATAGTAAGACAGCGAGTAGGTATGAAAGATAGTATCGGTGTAAAGATGAGAAAGGGCATGCTCCGTTGGTTCGGGCATATAGAAAGAATGCCAGAGGAAAGAATGACAAAACAGATATACAATGTGAAAGTGGAAGGATGCAGGTACCGGGGAAGACCTAGACTATCTTACCACGACCAAATAAACCGAGTCTTATCTGATGGAAAAGTCAAGAGTCTCCGTAACCGGCGAGCGTGTATGAGACGAACTATGAGAGTCGAGGAAGCCAGAGAGGTATGTAAGGAAAGAACCTGTTGGAACTCTGTACTCTCTGCCTACCCCGCAAGGGATCTGGCGTGAGGTTATAGATAGATAGATAGATATAGGTTTGACACGCTCTCGATTCCTCTTCTTATTGGCAAGCTTAACCGTTTAGGTGTCAGGGGAACCCAACTGGAATTATTCAATTCGTACCTAAATAAAAGAGTTCAACGTGTTAAGGTGGGAACACATACCAGTGATGACTTATTGGTATCTTGCGGTATACCACAAGGAAGTGTAGTGGGTCCAACCTTATTTTTAGCTTTTATTAATGACTTGTGCCAAATGTCACTAACAAATGGCAAAATTATTTCATTCGCAGACGACACAGTCTTAATATTCTTCGGAAATTATTGGAATGAAACATTTTATCATGCCCAAGTTGGTCTTGACATAGTAAGACAATGGTTAAAATTAAATCTCTTAACAATTAATACAACTAAAACAAATGCCCTTACGTTTGCACCTCGTAATTCAACACTTCCACCCCATAATTCTTCATACATTACAGCACATACCTGCGCGATGCTACCTAATACTAAATGCCTTTGTCCAAAATTAAATACCGTTCCCGTTCTCAAGTACTTGGGAGTATTCATCGACCAAAACCTAAATTTTCAATACCATATCACCCATCTCGCTTCACGTGCCAGGAAATTACTCTATCTTTTTAAAAATTTACGACATATTTCTGATTTCAACGTAATCAAAATGGTCTATTTCGCGTTGTGTCAGTCTATACTGTTTTATTGTATCACCTCTTGAGGCGGCACAACCAAAACATCTATCATGAAATTCGAAATTGCACAACGCGCTATATTGAAAGTTGCTTCTTTCCGACCAATGCTTTTTCCTACAACAATGCTTTACAATGAATGGCAAATACTTACTGTTCGTCAATTATTTATCTTACATACAATATTAAAGAAACACTCGTTGACTCACTTTGATCATTCTGCGTACCAAAAACGTCGATCTGATATTGTATGCAGAAGTCCTTCTTTAAAAACAATTTTAGCCGAAGATTTTTCTGCTTTATGGGGTCTTACCTCTACAATAAGTGCAATAGATTCACCGGCATCTACGCCCTTAATTACGATCGTTGTAAAAAAATTGTTACAGACTGGCTAATCAACATGAACTATAAAGAGACAGAACATCTTTTACATGTAATATCATGAAACTGTTCTCTCCCTCTCTCTTTTCGGCACATACCAACACCATACACACACACCGTTACACTCTATCACTATACACATACACGCATTCACACACTAACACACACATGAATATGAGCATTCTTAATAATTATTATTTTGTTTCCTGTTTATTTCCTTTTTATTTTTTTCATTTTTTATGTTTTTTCATTTTTGTTTAATAACTATATATGAGCACAAGCCGATCCGTGGCTGGAGACCTGGTGATCCGAAACACAAGGCTTGCCTTAGCTCGGGCACCAGTCTCCACAATGTATGTAAACTTATTCTATGTGTGCATGCCAATTTGTACCTATTGTGGAGAAAATCAATAAAGAATTATTATTATTATTATTATTATTCCACTTCATGTATATAATGTTCCATATAAATGTTAAAAATAACTAAAAATGTTGACCCTAATAAAGTATGTTTGTTAAGGGATGCACCCGGCGCCACGAATGTTAATTTTGCACTGATGTTACAAATTTATGTTGCTTATTTAAACAAATTGCATAGATTGCGATTCGTGTGTTCGGTTGCTGACCGAACAAGCTATCTTCCCGGAACCCTGCTAGCTTGTGACAAAACCTTCCTATACAATGATTGCATATGCGGCGTCGTTATATTGAATGGCTGACACGCATTGAAACGACCAATCAACTGCCAGGACACTAACGTATCACAAATGCTTGATATAAGTGTCTGTCAGTTGGTCAATTCGTACGTCAACTAGTTAAATAGTTAATGAGATAATGCACTAGATTTTGGAATACTGTTTTGCGCTAAGATAAATTTGCGTGGTAATAGAATAACACCACTTTTCATTCCTGGAAAAGGCTACTGAAACTGCCTTATAGATCTACTAGCGTATGGTGTTGCTAATACCTATGTTGTCCTTGGCTTGAATCTTAGGTCGGTCAAAAAGTTATTGGGTTATTCTTCCATCGAAATAGTACGATAAAGTCTGGAATTGTGCCCGATAATGGCAATTACTTTAGTCCTTATTATATTGAGAACAACATCATTAGACAAATGAGAATGTTCGTAGTAGACCCCTATCACACCCTTTTGGAGAATATAGGCGTAACGGTGTATTTATATGCAGCCAGTAGTTTTATCACAGGATAGTTTCACCACGTGAACCGTTACAGTTAACTTAGGTGAGGTGTGGACGTTTGATATTTATATAATACTAGCGACCCGCCCCGGCTTTGCACGGGTGAATTATACACATAAACCATCCTCTTGAATCACTCCGTTTATTGTTGAAAACCGTATGGAAATCCGTTCGGTAGTTATTGAGTTTGTCGCGTTCAGATAGACAGACAGACGCGGCGGATTTTATTTTATAATATGTAGTAAAGTGGAATAGACGAGTATTAGTACCAAATGTCTCTAAGTGAAAGTTTGGTTTTTGCATCGAATTTGTAAAGCAAATAATCTTATTGGGGTGTCTGAGCTCTAGCGGTAATTGGGATGTTTCAGGTCTTGCAGTATTTACGTAAAACCTTGTTTATTTTATTCAGAAAAGTTCACCTTTTTACTTTCGCTGGGCAATATCTTCATAAGAGTAATACTGAATTATGTGGGACTTTTACTACGCCAAAAATCTTCTGCAGTGACCTTTCTTCATAAGGGGTTTCGTGATCTCCATAAGTTACATACCGGCGGGCTTAAAAGTCGAACGAAAAAAAAATGTGAGATATAGAAAAATGGCGACAGACGCGCCCCCTTTCACACGGCGATCCAACACCTGAACAACCACTTACACACCTCATAAGAGGTGTTCTTTTGCTCTGAAGGTATAAACCTTCAGAGCAAAAGAGTTGCCAGGGAACTAACATTCATAAAAGACATAAAAAGTTGGTTTCCCTTTCAATTTCACCACACATCCGACAAGTGTGTATTTTAGTGTAGATTATTATTTTTTATTAATAAAATATATAGAAAGCTCACTATTTTATTTAGTTATCTAAATGTTCAAAAACTAAAACCATAAATGGAATACTCCATTGCCCTGATTTTGAGCTCCTTCCTGTAGACTATTATATTAACATTTTTTCTATCTATCTATGAATAACTACTATGGAACAGATGAGGTATCACGCCAATTTTTCAAAGGCCTTAACGACTATTTCCTACTAAGGTCATACGATATTCCCATAGATCACTAACCGTATTTGAATTTTAAGAAAATATCACATGGCTGAGTACAAATCATATAACGGTGTCGAGAAATCGAATTCTCACGTTCATATTTATTAAGTAAATACACAGACTGAAAAGGATGCAATAATAACTCGATAGCATTACAATAACATCAGTCTACTCGTACAAAACCCTTAATTTTTGTATCATGTATAAGTGCCTTGTCTATATTATCACGCCAGATCTCTTGCGAGGTAGGCAGAGAGTACAGAGTTATTATAAGTGTCCTATTTGTTTATTTACATAATCTTTGATCATTGGCAAAGTACACAAAATGTTTTAAACTGTTCCCTTAGGCACAATTTCAAATGTTGCTCGTGCGATATGAAAAATTAAAATTAGAATAAAACGGCTCTGCTCATTTTGAAAACTTGTCCTCGAGCTGTCCCAACGAGTTCTGATGTTTGAACAAATAAAAAAATACACCGGCGCGCCTATATTCCCCAAGCGGGGGTGGCAGAGGTGTACTGTGTTCATTCAGTTTTCGCCGACAATGTTAGGTCCCATGTAATAAGCGGCGAGCTTATTGCCATACCGGGCACAATTCCAGACTCCGGACTGATACTCGGATTTTTCGATAAAAATCTATTTTTTTTTCCAATCTAAGATTTGAACCCAAGACTTTGTGATCGCATTATTCGCCAGTATAGTGGCGAATAATGCGATTAGCAACGAATTACTTGCTATCTATCTATCTATATCATCACGTCAGATTCCTTGCGGGGTATGGAGAGAGTACATAGAGCCAACAGGTTCTTTCCTTACAAACCTCTCTGGCTTCCTCCACTCTCATAGTTCGTCTCATACACGCTAGCCGGTTACGGAGACTTTTGACTTGCCCTTCAGATAAGACACGGCGTATTTGGTCATGGTAAGGTTGAATTTTAAGTAGGTTTTTAAACCATAAGTGGCTATGACACCATTGACACACGGCTTGGTCCATTGGTTAAGCTCCCCTTACTAGATCGTGTAGTCCCGGGTTCGATTATTATATATTACAATTTTTGAAGACTAACACTCGTTTGATTACTTAGTCCTAATAATTTACTTAGTCGAGTATTGCCATGTGTTTAAAATTCTATACTTGGCTAACTTTTGACATTTCTTACTTTTGACAGTTTCTAAACGATAGAATAAAAATTATGTACTAGTTCAATATTAGCCCTGTTAAGAAACTGTCCCACCGTTGGGCACGGGCCTCTTCTCAAACGAGAGGGTTTAGGCCATGGTCCGCCACGCTGGCCCTGTGCGGGTTGGCGAACTTCACACACCTTCGAGAAACTCTTAGGCACGCAGGTTTCCTCACGATGTTTTCTTTCACCGTTAAAGCAAGTTATAAGTATTTTTTTAATATGCACATGTTTTAGAAAAGACAGCGATGCGTAAGTAAATACTTGAGCGAAAGTATCTACTGAGACATGTTTAAGGTTTGGTCGAATAGCCGACGGAACGCGATGGAAGCGCTCGGCTACGTTCGGTTTGCCGTCGTGCCGAGCGGGGCTACGATATGTGGCATCTCCCGTACCTTTCAGTAAATTACAACTCCCCAAGCCGCGCCACCGGCGCGTTCCCGTCGCGCTGCGTCGGCTATCGAAACCTTTATAAATACGGATGTAAGATTTAATTTAAACAGTTTTCACTGACACTCCGCATAGTAATAGTTCACTGTGACAATAAGTTCCGCAATGCAGCAACAACGCTATTGGGAATAACGCAGGGCCCTTATCCGTTCTAACCAATTAAACACGTAACGAGTTGCGTTACGATATCTTTGTGATATATTTGTTTGATGGTACTCCAGTGGCATAGAGAATACCACCGTCATACCTATATTCCCCGAACGGAGGTGGCAGAGGTGTACTGAGTGGACCCACTTTTCGCCGACGATGTTAGGTCCCATGTAATAGATGATTACCCTATTTTTTTTTGAAAAAAACTTAGCCCCTCACTAGGATGTATTCCTGTGTCGGGGGTGCGGTTACAAATGAACATTCACATATACAAATGCCGAGACCGAAACAAATAATTGTGGGTCATACAAAGATTTGTTCTGTGCGGGCATCAAACCCGCGACTATTCGACCCAGTGGGCTGAGCGGCTTAAGTACTTAACCACTGACGGACGATTTAGCGCCCTGTGATCAGAAAACATTGCCAAAGTTTGAAGTACTTTTTCGGAAGCGGCCAGGGCGGGCGAGGTCATTTTTTGCCGACGTTTGCAAAAAAAAATTATAGTTGAAAAACTAAAGCGAATATTTACTTAAAATAAAAAGTACTTTATGATGATGACGTGTTTTCAACTGCCGATAACATAATGTGTACATCAATCTGTTGGACCTTTGTACTCTCTGCCTACCCCGCAAGGGGCGTGATAATATAGATAGATAGATAGATCTTATCAGGTCTCGAAAAACGTACGTTTCACTGACACATTCTAATAAGAATTCTTATATGATTCATTCATTAATAACACATTTTATGTGTTTACACTCACGGCCCATGTCAGCAACTTAGTGGGCACGCACGCTTATCGGATGTTTACGTTATCCATTCATGATATCACTAACACAGAAAAGTATTATACATCAACAGAACAAAAATAATTTCCTCTACATTTTGATAAAACATTGCCTATGGCTACGCGCTTAAGCCGCTTCGCCCGAATCTTTGTGAGAACTACAATTATTTGTGTCGGTCTGGGTATTTGTTTATGTAAAATTTCATTTTTGTAAACGCGCCTACGACACAGGAATAGATCCAAGTGCGGGGCTACTTTTTTTTAAGATTATCGTAACGGGCCGTGGTTTGTCATAGCGAATAAGGACTTAGTTCGATAAATCAAAGTGGGCTTAACATTGTACCCGCTAAGCATAAACCATTTGACGTTAGAATAACGTTCTCGAGAAATCGTGCTGTCACGTTATCGTATATATAGATGTAACGTATCAATTTGTTCATGCTAAACGCTCTCGCTACAACTCAAATACTATTTTGGCCCGTGGATGATATTGACGGGGGGGGGGGGGGGGGGGGGTGAACTTAGGGTTAACATTTAGTAACATTTTCCTACTTTCAGGGAAATATTACAACAGGTGGGTCCGCTCGTTAGTAATTAAAAACTTGGAACTTGGATAATTTTCATAGCAAACGGCAACTCTGCGACTGTCATAAAGTGACGTTTCACTTGATGACAGCGTTAGTTCAGATTTTGGCCGCGGCCCACAAGATCCTTGTATGACCGTACTGGCCGATTTAACAAACAAATGTCAACGCTAATAACACTGTGACTTAGTGAGTCTGTAGAGAATTGAATTTCAGCAGTCGTTAATTCTGATTTATGGTCTAATAATAACACAGGTCAACACGAATTTTGACTCTGATAAGAGAGTATTCAAATCCGATAGATTTATCGATAGCTAGACGAAAAAAATATACATGGCTTGCAAAAGTCTGCTTTTGTATCCAGGAGAACTGCTGTTTAATATTTAAAAAATTCATAGTTTAAATTTCAATTTATTGATAAATCGAAACAAATATATTTATATATATTTTTTAACGATTTTTACTGTCGTATCAACTTACAAAATAGTGGAAAAAAATTTAAAAGTGAACCCTATTACTTATTATTTTATGTTTATAAGTACTTTCACTCACTAAACCCCAAATGTAGTCCCCCATCAAATTTTCGTTGTATTGGCCCTGATAACGATATTCGAAGTCCATGATACGAGTATCTTGATGAAAATGTTCTTCTTGTTCTTGTGAGTACGCTACCATGTTTTTTTTTAATTTATCTTCATGAGCATGCAGCATATGTACTTTTAGAGAAATTCTGCATAGTTTTACAAATCATCTAACATGTTATCGACTAGCTCTCGGTAATTTTTAACTTTGTTATTTTACTCCTTTGAAACTATTCCAGGTTTTTTGTTGCGTTTTTAGTAGTTTTTGGAAATTTTCCACTGGCAAAAAAGTTTCACCAGCATCATACCATGGTAACTCGCGGAATCTTTTGAAATTACTGCAAGCAACATGTGGAGCTCAGGGTTTGTCTCGACTCCGAACAGGCTGGTTGAAATAAGCTTCGTAGGCTTCACAAAGCTTTTCACGTGCGTTTAAATGAAATTTTAAATCTCGTACTTTAATAAATACAACACATATTATATTATTATATAACAAAACGCATCAGCATCATATTTACACTTTCTAGACGACATATTAACCTCTTTGAGTCTTCTCCAAAATAGTTAATCGTTGTTTATCACTTAAGTGACATCTGTAGACGCTGAGTGACAGTTACGACCTTTTTATGTTTCGAGGTATTTTTAAAAATACCAGAACTATTAATACTTTTTTATAAACGAGACTTCAAACTCAATAACTACCCTAAAAGCAAACTTTTTATGGAATATGGGTAGTTTTCCATCATTTTGGGCCATAATAAATAGAGTATAAATTTTAGGACGAAGACATACATTTTTTTTGTTGAGTTGTTTTATGTATCTATATCATGAAGCCAAATCCCTTGGTAGTAGGCAGAGAGTACAGAGTTCCCACAGGTTCTTTGCTTACAGACTTCTCTCGCTTTCTCTAGTCTCGTTGTTGATCTCAAACACGATTGCTGATTATGGTGACTCTTGATCCTTCCTACTAATCTAGTAACGATCCGCGCGGTCAGATAACCCAGATCTTTCCCTATCCCTACATTCTTCCACCTTCGTACGGTATATCTATTTTGTCAATCTTCTTTCCAACATTTATTCTCTGGGAGCAAACCCTTTCTTATCTCTATATTTAAACCAAAACTATTGTTCATACCTACATGCTTTCTTATTACGCTGTTGCGAACGACGTAAGTCTGCTTGACTCCGCACATCTAATGGGTATTAATGAAAATCTATCTATGGTATCATCACACTAGATATCTTGCGGGGATTACTAAAATATCGGCATAAAAATTCCATTCCATGAAAATAGGAACTTACAGCCTGTCAATATATTTATATCATGCTAGCTCCTTTTACAGCATACATCAAAATGTTAAAAAAGTTAGATGATGCAAACAGATTTGGTTAAATAAAGACCCAACTGAATGTTTGCCTGGGACAATAAGTGTGCTGTAAATTGTAGAGTAAAACATAAGAAAATAAATTAAATAAATAAAAAACAGTAAAAACCGAGTTTTATCCAAACTACAAAGGAGAAATAATAACAAAATAATTTTATTGTGAAAAAGCGTGAAGTATTGAATTAATTATAGTAGTTAATTGTTAGCTTTTGGTATAGTAGAGTTATTATAAATATAAACTAAAAGGCACCCCCAACGAAGTGAATGTAACAAGGAGATACGTACACTTATGTTTTATTAATCTATACTTAATCACACCTATTTAACTCGTTCTGCACTGCTCTCTCATAGCCCATGAATGCAATGTATACAAAAAGAATTGTAAAACTCTACTTTTTTTTATTTGCTTTGATTTTTTTTTTTAAACTTTTGATATTTATTTGGAGATAGCATTATCACACTTTCCTATACAATCAAACGTGTCACTGCGTAGGACGGCGCAAGATGAAGAGGACGTTTCATCCCGCCCGCTTTTCTGTTTGCCATCTAGCTGAGAATAGCAGACTGGCGTAAACCACGCCCACCGAGATGACGTCAGGGCCTAACTGGAAGAAACAGTGCAAATCTGGCAGGATGTAGGTACCGTTTGCTTCGGTCGACTTCTCTTTATACTTGCTTGGCGTAGGTACTATGCTCATTTCGCCGTCGATGTTTTAATGTAATAGAGGGCGAGCCTATCATATTGTACGGGGCACTATTTCAAACTACGGTATTACAATTTTTTGTTCATAAAAACTTTTGTAATACTTTAATGTAGGGTAAGAGCCAGGACCGCGCGATTGCTAACAAACCCATGCGCACCAAGACCAATAAAACAGACAGTAAAACTAACTAATTATATATTTACATTTTCAAGAGCAACCAAGATTGCTGTAATTATACCTATTAGTATACTCCAAAGGGCGCTCGACAAGAGGAGATCGTAGTGCTGTGCGACCGCGATGTTCTTAGCTATCACCAAGGTTAAGTAGCGTTCAACTGGTAGTCGTTAAGCCAAGTTGGAAACCTATTAAGTACCTTGATAAGTTCCAACAGCAGGTGGCTACAAACCTGCCTGTACCAATTCGCACTGGGTCGGCGTGGTGAAGTATGACCTAATCTCTCTCACCTCAATTTGTTAGAAAACGTTTGTGCCCAGCAGTGGGACTGAATAGGCTAATATTATATACTCCAAAGGCTAATGACACCAAGTGGTTGTACATTTGCTCCTATTTTCAGTTATATACGTAAAATTAGAACAAGCCAATCAATAAAATAAACTCTCAAACATAAAAAACAAATGCAATTTATTATAAACAAATCTCCCTACCAACTATCAATCTCAAAAGAATCACTTCTTTTTCTTTTTCAAATCAATCAAATTTACCTTTTTCAACAATTTCTTTACGAGTCATATTAAAGCTAATAAAGCACTTAAAATTAAAGCAAAAAGATCCAAGTAGAGTCTCTGGTACAGTGGTACCAGGAATCCAGGAGATCTCAAATGAGGTGCACCACGAGTTTTAATTACATGTTCTACCCAGTGGATAAGTGCATCGCCAGGTTTAACAGGGCGATGGTGGTAGATAAAAGATAGCTCTTTCATCTTCTCTCTGTATCTGTAAACAAAAACATTTTAAATATGGCTAGTGTTTGAGCTATGAGAGTGGAGGAAGTGAAAGAGGTCTGTTATGAAAGAACCTCTAGGAATTCCATAAACAAACATCCAAACATCCCACAAGTATTCGCCCTGACAACATAGACAGATACGGTTTTTAAATAGATGATCGAAAGATCACCTAACATGATGAATAAGGTACTTCTTATTATAAATAATATAAGGAGTATCTATACGTACAATACTTTGTATGTTAGAGAAATTAAAGTCTACGTTAGTTATGGATAACCAAAGAAAACGGTATAACCGAAAGTAGATAGGGCAGACAAGTGAAGTAAAATAAAGTATAGTTTCATTGCACTGACTTCACTTTAGATTGAGATAAGTGTAAAATATAAACTCCGTCATGACCTAATTCCTTAAACAGCGAACGTTGAGCTGTAATGCGTGTAAACGCATTTAAACAACCGTGTTATCCCTAGAACCGTACCCTGGGGTGCAAATAAAAAAATGATGGTAAATATGTGCTTACTTTTTGGTTAAGACTCAGATTTTCTCGTGATGCCGTGTATTTGCGCAGGGAGGGGGTTAGTATCGAAGCATAAGTCAAGTGTGAACCCTGTTATTTTGTGGATACCGTAAGTATAAATTCATTTTTTCGATATTGATATTTCTCGAACAAATGCATATTTTGCACAATTTTGAGATATGTTTCATAATGTAATGATTTTAATTTGTATAATTTATTTTCCCTTAACATTGTTTCCCATAAATTTATTATACCCTATTTTTTATTACAGTTATACTGTAAGTAGGTATGCATATAATGTAATGCGTGCATGTTATTTAAACAAAAGCTATTTTTTAGATGACTTCACGTAGAATTCTCACAGACACACCACACAATAGAAAGTTTTCTTTTGGACTCCGATTGTGAAGATAAGATGGGTTTTAGGGAAGAAATGGAAGATAAACCAGACGAAATAATTCCTAACTTTCGCGATGAAGAGAATACGACGGACTGATGAGGATAACTCTAACCATGAAGAAGATTTTTAAAGCTCGGGAGAAGATCTTGATGAAGATAATATCCAGATTAGAACTACAAATTTACCAGTAACAGTCGTTACAGTGCCAGAAGTTTTGCGTGGTAAAGGAACAAAAAAGCAACGAAGTGTTGAAATATTGTATGGTTTTCATCTCATCCTCATTCAATTCGTACTCCACAAAGAAATATAATATTTCATGCACCAAGAAACAAAAGTCCAGCTAAATTAATTTTAAGCGATTTATATAGTTGGTTATTGTTTTTTACTATTGAAGACTCCAGTTTTTGACCTGATAAAGCCGCACCTGCATGACCGATTCTATAAAACTTTGCCGATGCATCTGCAAATTAGCATCGGTAATATAATAGGGAAAAGAGCATTATGTAACACTCCAAACGTTGAAGATTGAAAATCTAGAAAAAATAGGTATTCGTTTTCAAAAGATCTCAAACTAGATGTGAGAAATGTAAGACATTTATAAGTTTAAAGTACCAAAAATAATATTGCCAAAACTATTAGTTATAGTCATCATTAGTATTATTATTTGTTACTAATAAGACTATCATTAGTGCCTTTACAGTCAACTTATATAGACATACAAGTTGATTTTTAATATTTATCCTTTAGTAAAATTGGTGTTTTATTCATGGGGTACTCCCGTACCCCAGGGTACTGTTAGTGCAGTTAATTTATGGGTACGGTTCTAGGGTTAAGTCCCAATATGAGAATGAGCCAACAGCCTTATTATATAGAAAAGATGATTATATAGAATTAATAGAAAATTACATCAATATATTGTTATATTTCACAAGATTAAGAGTCATGCTCAAAGCAGCATATTGTAAAATGTAACCGTTTTACACTTTAGTAGCCACAGTATGTCGAAGTTAAAATGTTATATAATAAGCACTTACTTAGGATTTCCCAGCACTTCCTCAATAGCGCCTTTCAACTCATCAGCCATACCATAAGACAGATCAACTTGCAATGCGTATCCTTTCTGCACTGACTTCAATACATTTATTGACTGGTCGAAGTGTAGTGGTATTCCAATTAATGGTACTCCAAAGTGCAAAGCTTCCGTTGTTGATAGTAGACCACCGTGAGTTATGAAGAGAATGCAGTTGGGATGAGCTGAAATTATCATAAATAGATTAACCTTTTACAAAAGCTACTAGACCCCTAATCCTTCTCAAAAAACTTCGTTAAAACCTAATTATAACCACCGGTAGCCTTTTCTGTACTACTAGAACACAAAAAACATATCGAATGGCCTCTACGTGTTAATCTTGCAATAATTCATGTGCAGGGCTCGCAGGAGACTGGGGAAGCTCGGGACGTTGATCATATTGTAAAATTCTTGTAATTGTGATAGATATCACAATTATCCTTAGCTCTGCAAAACACACTCGTGTAAAACGAAACATAAGATTCCATCTCATTTAAATCGTTTCCTGGGACTCCTCAAGACTCAAACCTAATTATCATCGATGCAGGCAATAATTTTGGATTCGAGATTACAGAAGTAATAGTAATAGGCACGTATGATGAGCGTACTCCCAACAAAAAAAAACTGCAGTCAGGTCAACCAGACATTAAGATTCAGAATTGAGTATAAAAAAAAACACACCGTTACGCCTATATTTCCCAAGCAGGGGTGGCATAGGTTTACTGAGTACACCCACATTCCGCCGACAATGTTAGGTCCCATGTAATAGGGGGCGAGCCTATTGCCATACACCGGGCACAATGCCAGACTCCGGACTCGTACTGGGAAAACTAAACTTGTCTGACCTAGGATTTGAACCCAGGATCTCGTGATCATAAAGCGATGCGCTTTGCCACTAGACTAACAAGGCAGTCTTATTAATTAATTTAGTATTTTGAAAATTAATCTAACCTAAAATACTTTGTTGTGGCGCCCTTTCAACTATATGCACGTTCTTTGGCACATTCACTATCTCCTGTTCCATTTTCCATATTACTGTCTGTTTCAGTCCACTGAACATTTTCAGCAGTGATTTTTTCAACACTTCTGGCATGGTCTTGCCCTTCATCAGCGAGCCTAAACTAAAGTAAATTGCTCCGTTTGGAGAATTGTCCAAGATATTTTGGAAACTCTGAAATTAATTCCTAAGGAGGTTAAAAGGCAGCTTAAAAAACATTTAAGATCAATGGAAAAGATGGTCATGGCAATAGGTTCATTCCTTGTTGGTGATGATTAGACCATAGTATGATGGTTCAGTCTTCTCTGATACATAATCCTTCCATATTTGTGTGTCTTTTTCACTATTCTGTAGTTCGGCATCTTTCTACATATCCGAACCAGCGGTGGAGTTTTTTGTCATCTTTAAACCGATACATTCTTTATTTTTTATTATGGGTGTGGAGAAGGTGAGACGTGTACAAGTCATGCCAAAGTGTGAGATTTGAAATGGAACTACTTAATCCATTAAGCTGAGTGGTAAAATATACCCAAATCACTGCAGTCATCAATTTTCCAAATTGTTTTTAGAATCTCTTAAAAAAGTCTTACCTCAGGCAATGGCTTAACTTCATCATCAATATGATACCCGGCTACAGGAATATAGTTTTGTGGTAATCGCAACGCTGGACCAGAAGACACGTTCCGAGGTCAAGTCGCTGTTTGTTTTTTCATTTTCATCAGTTGATCTCAACAAGTGACTTACATAAGATTAACTTCTCACAAAGGGTACATATTGGACACGTGTTTCCATGCAAGACTTTCAAAGATCCGTGTTAAACCAGTGAATTCCAGCACGATACGTACAGCATCATTATGGAATTAAGTCAAATAATAATCTTACATTTTGTGAAGGTACCTACTGCGGTATTTTCATCAAATTAAATATTGTATATTACACAATGCAACCCTAATAATAGACAATGTAAATAAGATAAGTAAATTAAATTAATTAAATGTTTATTGTTTATCTGATAAACAAGTTATGGTATCGGAGATCTTGAAATAATTAAAAATTGTATTCAGGAATTTAAATTTACAAATTAATTTTAAGTATTTAAAATGTACGTGTTTATAAAACAAAAGGACCAGATAAAAGTTTAAAATGTTTTATATAACATCTAGTCACAACTATTTCGAATGTTACTTTTATTAAAGACATACTTACTATAATTAATGAATTGAATTTCGGTTCAATGGTATTTTTTTGTCCGATTATAATGATTGATGATGACAATAATAATTTTATTTGTCTTGGATTCAAAGGTAGCCAACCTTCAGGATATTCCGGTATGTTCTCTCAGATGTCATGCATAAATTATATCTGTGTATACTAATGAAAAGATGGTAAAGTTTCAGCATCTTACGGGTTTTTGTTAAAAAAAAACAAAAAAAAAACACCGTCACGCCTATATTCCCCAGAGGGGGTGGCAGAGGTGTACTGAGTACACCCACGTTTCGCCGACGATGTTAGGTCCCATGTAATAGGGGGCGAGCCTAATGCCATATACCGGGCACAATTCCAGACTCCGGACTCATACTGGGAATTTTTCATTAGAAAAACTACATTTGTCTGACTTAGGATTTGAACCCAGGACCTCGTGATCACAAAGCGATGCGCTTTGCCACCAGACCGACGAGGCAGCGAAAATTGTTAAATGTTATTAATTATCTCTTATACTTTTATTTAAATACTTTTCTAGACTTAGCAACATTTTTTTTTAAAGAAACGTAGCCCCACATTAGGATTTATTCCTGTGTCGTGGGTGCGTTTACAACCATGAAAATTCACATACACAAATACCCAGACCAGAACAAATAATTGTGGATCACACGAAGATTTGTCCCCTGCGGGAATTGAACCCGCAACTATAAGACACAGTGGGTGGAGGGGCTTAAGCTCTTAACCACTGCGCTAAATCGTCCGTCGCAAAATTAGAAATAATAAATTATATTTGTATCATGCATGCATTTTACAGATACTAGTTTCAGTCGCAGCATCCAGTTTCCTAAAGCAAAAAAAATTTGATAGTCCTTGGAAGGACTAAAGGACTCCATAAGCTTAGACTCCTTAGTTTACCACCTACCACCTTGTGTAATACAAGGACAGGACACGCCATAGCTCTCCCACCCGTTGGCTGAACGTTAGAGGTGGATTTAGAGGAGCCAAATGATCCGGTGTATACGCCGGATTGTGGATTTCATCTATCAAGGTCATTATCATGGCATGCGGCTCTAAAGACGTCGACCGGATGTACGGTGCGTTGACGATTGCAGCAAATCTATAATACGAGCAACAAATACAGCTTGGGGTGATTTCTTTTAGTTTCTTAAGCTTTACTATCGTTGGTTACACTTTCAAATTAGTGGTGATTTTTTGAGAAATAAATTTCTGTTTCAAGGTAATGTAAATCAGTTTGTTTATACATAAAGATGTTAAAAATGTCAACCCATCACTAATTGACAAATTCCAAGATAATGCTGTCCTCTTGAACGATGTGAATTATGTAGATGTGGTAATAATGTAGTCAGAAAGAGTCTTTTTACGTTATGGCCTATTGATTTTCTGATGAAAGTTAAATCTTACACAAAATGCGTAGCATTTTATTACTCACGTTCATATCTTGAGCCAAATAATTAAGGACCAGAAATTATAACTGATTACTCAACTATCCCATACTTTGGAAATTAAATACGAAAGTATTACCACAGTTCTAAACCTATTTTCTCGCAAACAAGTAACATTGTATGCATCGGTAATATAAGTTTTACACATACCCACAATAAAGTTCAGTATAAAGCCACTCAGCAATAACAACGTCGTATTTCTCCGTGTCCTCCATCAGAAACTTCTATACATTCTCATGGGTTATAGACGTATTGCCAACTATAAACATTACTTTGTAGAATTCGTTCATATCACTCAAGTTCACTTCTTTATTTAGCAGTTTCTCTAAATCTAAGAATTTGTCTGAAATGAAACCAAAATAATAATGTTGAGAAAAATTCATAAAAGGTCTAAGTTCATAAATACTTGAACGCTTATGTACTCTGTATGCTGTTATATGTATGCTGTTTATATCAGCACTATTATCCCGAAAAAGATGATTTCTTTATTGTTGTGGTACGTATCTTTGTACGGTTTATGTCCCGTGTAAATAATTGGCTTTGTTGACGGCTTCCGGCTTTATTCATTAGAGCATATCAAAGAACTTATCAGAATAGTTCTTCACATCAGTGAACTTGTCACATGTGTTGTCACCATTGCCTATTTGGTATATTAATTGATTTATTACAATTTTCATGGTTTTGAAAAGTTCAAATCTTTAGTTTGTATTATTTGTTTATGTTTGTATTATTGATTGCCTCGTTGGTCTGGTGGCAAAGCGCATCGCTTTGTGATCACGAGGTCCTGGGTTCAAATCCTAGGACGGACAAATGTAGTTTTTCTAACGAAAAATTCCCAGTATGAGTCCGGAGTCTGGAATTGTGCCCGGTATATGGCAATAGGCTCGCCCCCTATTACAAGGGACCTAACATCATCGGTGAAACGTGGGTGTACTCAGTACACCTCTGCCACCCCCTTTGGGGAATATAGGCGTGACGGTGTTGACGGTGTTTTTTAGTTTGTATTTAACGACAACTTGGTTAAATGGTCTGAGGAAGTAGGCCGCGCGAGTCATTGTACCGAGTAATTGAGAGTTTGATCCCCACACGAGGAAATCTGTGTGTAATAAAAAACTAAATCTTGTACACTTAAAAGAACACTTCTAGATTAAAGAAGAACTAGAAAGTAAGGATTTTTAATGTAACATGAGATAGACTGTACGTATCTGAAATTGTATTGTAATCAGGGAACAATTTCATTTGTAAGACATGATTTATGTCTTCTTAACGTCACTGCAGTCAAGAGTCTCCGTAACCGGCGAGCGTGTATGAGGCGAACTATGAGAGTGGAGGACGCCAGAGAGGTATGTAAGGAAAGAACCTGTTGAAACTTTGTGCTCTCTGCCTACCCCGTAAGGGATCTGGCGTGATGATATAGATCGACGTCAATAACATTTCAACTATATACAGAACTAGCTGTACCGTTTACAATGAAGCTAATACGGTCACAACGCATCGCCCGTCCGCACTATTACTTCGTTTTGTGTTCTTTCTAACTTCTTTACTCGGCTCCTAAGGGGCGTAGCGTGAAATTAAAGAGCCGCGTTCAAACAAACAAAAAAACTCTAAGCTTTATTATATTAAGCATAGATCTGTTCTGTTATATATTTGTAACTCGTCAGAATTCTTTTATCCTCTTTAAATTATAAACAACAATTTTCTCGTTTTGATGATTAATTTTAAGGGCCTCTTTTAACACCCTCGAGTAAAATGCTAAATAGTTACTTGTCGATTAGCGTTACTCGGAAATTAAAACTGGCTAGTTAAACCATCAGATAGGGTTATTCAGAGATGCTGAAAACTGTACATAGAGTTACTTGCAACTTTGATTGTCGATTAGTCTATTTTAGACTTTAGTCGAGGGTGGTGTTGCCCACAGTCCTTTTTATAGTTTTTTTTTTACGAGTGTTCTTTTAATTTTTTTTATTATTTAAGTTTTATTTCTAAACTTTAAATTAATTTCAAACCATGATAACATGGATGGTAAGATATAGATAAAAAACATAACACGTGAGTGAATGTAATATTATAATAATAATGAATAGGCAAACCGGTCTAGCTTTTTTTTCTAGCAATTTTGTTTTCGTGTCACTTGGTTCTAGAATAATCATTGGTTTTAATTACTTACCTAATTCAAATTTATCTTTATTAGAAGAAACATCGATTTGACGGAGATTCTGATGAGGTTCCAATGGGGCCGCAGTTATGTATGTAACCTGTTGATAAAGTTATTTTATTAATATTAGCAATCCGCAACTTTCTGAACATCTTCTGAAATAACGGTCCTATTAGGAGGTAAATACCTAAAATCAAAAAACAATTAACACTCACGTCTATATGCCTCAAGTGGTAGAGGTATACTGTGTACACCCATCCACATATCGGCAAATATGTAGGGGCTAAATGAAAAATGGAATAGGCCTGTAGCTGTCAGCGGGCGCAATTACACATTTTAGATCGCAATTGATTGTTTTTCGAACGAAAAGCCACACTTCGTCTATCCAGGATTTGAAACCAGGATCTCGTGATCATCAGCCCAGTGGCGTGCATTGCATATAGGCAATTAAGTAGTGCTTATGTCATAGAAATGTAATTACACTTCTTTTAAAAATTACTTCATAAACAAAATAATGCCAATCGTCATACTTACCTAATTACAGTAATTAATAACGTATACTCTACACTTAGTATTTTATACTGAGGTAAACACTGTTTAATGGCATATATGCAATGCACGCAGCTAACTACATCAGCCGTATATGTCATGCTATGCTGATATAATTTATTATACAGGGTAGATTTTTAGAAGGGGAAGTAGAGCACCTTAACCGTTATAGCCACAGGAAAACGGTCTCAAGAGTATATATAGAGATACTTTTTACGACATTTTGAGCTGCATTTACAGATTTTGAAGATAATGTGCAGTCAGCACGAAAAAGGACGATTCAATAAAAAATCGATAAAAAAAATTGATGCCAATCGATTCTGTTTCTTGCAAGGATCAAAAACTTATACTGGACCAGCTGAGATTAGAGTACTAGAAAAGTCAGAAATCGTGAAAAATACTTTTCCATACATTTCGTAGGAAATTATCGTGGTTTGATAACCTTGAACATTACTATGTATGGTAAAATAAATGCACCAACCTCATGTCCAGCTCTCAAAAGATGCCTCACATATCCTTCCCCAAGAATTGTATGGCTCTTCCCTGGATAAGGGAACACGACAAGAATTTTATAAGTGTACACATCACTAACAAACATACATGATAACAGAATAAATAAATACTTTATTTTTGGAGAACGGACCGCGCGATCCGATAACGGGTCACAAACTGACTCGTGATCATTCTTAAAGCAAATGCTTGCAATTATCATCTGATTGATAATATAATGTTCGCCCAAACTTGAGGAAATAGTTCTGGCTGTGCCTTGCGCGCGTTCGGTCGTGTCGCTGCGCTGCCCGCCCGCTCGCTATTTTCGTAATTACGTACGTATTCGATTTCGACTTACTCTGTTGGAAACGCCTGCGCTTGCGTGGAGTGGTGATCTGGTTGGCTCATATACGTGTATACGTACACATATACGGGCTTGCGACGTTACTTCTCCGCGTCTGGCTCGCGCGTAGCAACAAGGCGAGCCGTTAGGTAGACGCGCCGTTCTGACGGCGGTCGGCCTTCCCGCGTTTTTAGTAACGGTCGTTTTCCGAGACCTACGTGGTTTGTCGCGGCTGTGCTTACGTGTTTTGTGCTTGCGTGTTTACGTAATTGCATTCGTTGTGCGTATGCTTTTGCGTCACGTGTAGGTACGGTTCGCGTATCGCCCGGTGTGACCAATCACGTGGGTTGCTAGGCAGCCGCGTCGGCTAACGGCGCGGCCGGCCCTCCCGCGGTTTTCGTTTTCTCAACGGTTAGTTTCATAACTGTTTTCGATATTAGTGTTTATTGTAAATCCACGTCTTTTGTCCGTTCGTGGTAAGTCCGGTGGACGCCTAGCGGCGTCGTAAGCCGGCTTGAGCGGGACCCGAGCGCTCGCCTCCCTCCTTCAGAGGGCGGCCAACTCGGAAGGGCTTGAGCTCTGGCCTTGGGGGCTTCCCTAGTCAGGGCTCTTGATTCCACCAGGACCCTACCTTAACCCATCCCGCTATCCTATTCTCCGTGCGGCGGTTCTCTTCGCCCCGGAGCAGTTAGGGTTTGGTGCCGCCCGTTCGCCCCTAAGGCGAAGGGGCACACCGCGTCTCCCCGGTAGTGCCACCCCCCCCGCCGCCGCCCGGTGGGGGGATCAGGGCATCGCTCACGCCCGGGTCTTAGGGCCCTATTTTAGTTCACTCGCCCTGCCATTTCCCCTCTGGAAATGGCCGAAGACTTCCATCCCGATTTTGTCCGGGGCTTAACGAAGTACATCGTCCTACATTGCCCAGACATAGTCCGGGAATTCAGGGTGACGTACTCGCCCGTCTCGCCCGACGCGTCGCCCGCGCGCGCGTCGGCCCCCGGCCCCGCGCACCCCGCGCCTTCTGCGCGCCCCGCGACTCCGTTCGCCGCGCCGCGAACTGATGTAGGGGCGCAGCCCCAGACCCCCGCCGACCGCCCCGTCTCGCCATGCGGGTCCGAGCCTCTCTCGGACTCGGATATGGAGGTCGAGCGCGCGTCCGCGCGACGCGCCGCCCCCGCCCGGTCCCCGTCCCCGTCGCTCTCGTCGGAGGACGACTTCGTTCCCATCGCGAATGGGAAGCGGGCGCGCAAACCGCGCGACTCGCCGCCACCCAAAATCCAGAGGGCCGGAAACGTTTCCGTTTCTCCCGGCCCCTCCGGCCCCCGGCCGTCTCCGTCTCCCAACGCGGCCGCGAGGGCCTCCCCCCTCGCGCGCCCCGCACGTCCGAACATCACTCCCCCGCCGCTTGTCATTCAGGACAAGAGCGCCTGGGAGCGCATCTCCAAGGCGATTTATAATCGCCAAATCAACTACACGCACGCGCGTTCCACCGCGCAAGGCATAGCCGTCAAGGTGGCGTCCTCGGACGACCACCGACGGCTATCCGCGTTCCTGCGATCAAACAAGATCGCTTATCACACATACACCCTGGAGGAGGAAAGGGAGCTCAGGGTGGTAATCCGCGGTGTCCCGAGGGAGCTGGACACCGCCGTCATCAAGGCCGACCTCCAGTCCCAGGACCTTCCTGTGCGCCAGGTGCACAGAATGGTCAATGGGCGCTCCAAGGAGGCGTACGACATGGTGCTGGTCGTCCTCGACCGCACCGAGTCCGGGCGTAGGGTCTTCGACCTGAAGACCTTTACATCTTCGCCGGATTTACGGTCACGCTCTCAGATCAAACAAACAAAGTCTGTTAGTACCCAATCTATAACAATATTATACAAATATAACAGGGAAACCTATATCCCCACTAATGTGTTTTCCAACTGGCATGGTTCTTTTTTCTTTTTTTTTTTATTGTCAAATGATCTCTTTTTGAGTACAGTACCAAACAAAGGCTACGAATTAATTTGGTGATTATAAGAATGTTTTTGCTATCATTACAAATTTATGATTTTTTTTTTTTTTAATATCAACATTCTGCTATATTTAATGTTAGTTATATTTTTAATCTTTAAAGATGTACATATATCAAAATTTAACATTTTTTGTACTAGAGGCCTTTTTACTAATGAGCTTATATGGAATTAAGTCCGGTGAAGCTGTAAAGGCCTCGCGGCCATCAGCGTACATCACTCACACACACATCTTATCTGGAGATATTCCTCACATAAGGCTATGTGCTTTACCTATATAATCTATCTGGCTAATCTATATAGTGTGCCTCAAATTTCTAATATTATTAAGTACACTATAATTGATGCAGGAAATAATCAAAAAACCCAAAACCATTGCACCGCGAACTATCGCGGTTGCCCCAAGGCCCCGAAAGGGAAGCGCGGCCGGGCGAGGCGCGGCGGCCGCCGCCGCCCCCGCGCGGTTGCCCCCCCCTCTGCGCCCTCAGCGCAACACCCCCCCGCGCCCTCAGCGCACCCTCGTCCGGTGCCTTCTGCGCCAGCGACCACGGCTCCCCGCGCTTCCGCGCCTCTGAAGCTGACCCCCCCTCCCCCGCCGCTCAGGCCGTCCCTCGGCACCAACGCGTGGGTGAAGCCGCTGCCTTACACCGCGGCCTCCCACCCTGCGTCAGTGGGCCCTGCCCGCCCCCCGAAGCGCGCGCCGGCGATCCAGCCGGTGGCGGCTTGTCCCCCTCCGCCCTCTAACGTCAGTCAGGACGTCGACCTAATAATGAGCGTCTCGGCGGTTATAAGCCCCGCACTTTTCCCCAGAGTCCGCGAACTCGCACTTCGACTCCGCGCCGCCACCAACTTGGCGGACTAGGTTCTCCTGGCCGCGGAATACAGGGATGTATATGACGTCCTGGCGTCCCTCAAAACCCAACCCCCCCGCACCCAATAATGGATCTACGATCTCCCCGCCAAAAGCCCCACAACCTATCCCTGGCGTTCTTTAACGCCGATGGCCTTCGCTCCCAGCGAGATCAGGTTGCTGATTTCCTCCGAGATCACCAACTTGATATCCTCCTCGTGCAGGAAACCTTCCTGAAGCCCGCACAACGCGATCCTAGGATCGCAAACTATAACCTCGTGCGCAATGACAGAATCGGCTCCCGCGGAGGCGGTACTCTCATTTACTACAGGAGGTCCCTGCACTGCATCCCTCTCGATCCCCTCGCGCTCACCAACATCGAAGCCTCGGTCTATCGCGTCTCTCTCACGGGGCACCAGCCCATCGTGATCGCCTCCGTTTACCTTTCCCCCACTAAATCCGTTCTCAGGAGTGACTTTGAAGCACTCCTCAATCTGGGAAGCGCCGTCATTCTGGCGGGCGACTTCAACAGCAAGCACGTGGCCTGGAACGGTCTCACCACCTCCCCTAACGGTAGGAGCCTTGACGCCCTGGTCGACGTTCTCGACTTTGACGTCATCGCACCCATGCACCCTACCCACTATCCTAACAATCCCAATCACTGACCCGACGTCCTGGACATGGCGCTTCTGAAGGGTGTCACCCTACGGCTGCACTCCTTGGAAGTAGTCCAGGAACTCGACTCTGACCATCGACCTGTAGTCATGAGACTCGGTTCCCCCCCTTCCGCCCCTCAGCGACCCAAAAAGACGGTGGTGGATTGGCATGCGCTAAGCACGGCCTTGGCGGATGCCGACCCTCCCCCCCTGCCTCTCAGCTCGGACTCCATCCCGTCCCCTCAGGACACCGATCAGGCCGTAGATGCCTTCACCGAGCACATCCGATCGGCTGTCAGTCGATCGTCCAAGCAAGTCGAGGCGGAAGATCTCTACCTCAACCGCTTTCGACTGCCGGACGATGTTAGGGATCTCATTCGTTCCAAGAATGCTTCCATCCGAGCGTACGACTCCTACCCCACCGAAGCCAATCGGGCCCGGATGCGCGCTTTACAACGAGAGGTAAAGCGTCGTGTCGCGGAGGTCCAGGAGGAACGGTGGGGTGACTTCCTAGAGGGCATCGCGCCGTCGCATCAGGCCTACTGGCAGCTGGCGCGTAGCCTCAAATCCGACTCCACGACTGACATGCCCCCGCTGTCCCGCCCTTCAGGCGCAGCACCCCCAGCCTTCGACGACGACGTAAAGGCCGAGCTTCTCGCTGACTCCCTCGAGAGCCAGTGCGCCCCCAGCTCTCAGTCCGTTGACCAGTCCCACGTCGACGCGGTAGACAGGGAAGTCGAGCGCAGGGCATCCCTCCCCCCCGTCGATTCCTTGCCTCCTATCACGCAAACGGAGGTCGAAGATCTGATTATGGGTCTTAAAACTATAAAAAGCCCCCGGCCCTGACGGCATTTTGAATCGCGTTCTGAAATGCCTGCCCGCCCAGCTCATCTGCCTCTTGGTGGCCATTTTGAACGCCGCCATGACGAACTGCACCTTCCCCGCTAAGTGGAAGGAGGCGGACGTCATAGGCATTCCCAAGCCCGGCAAACCTCACAATCTCCCCGCGAGCTACCGCCCTATCAGTCTCCTCAACTCCCTGGCCAAGATATACGAGCGCCTACTTCTGGCGAGGCTCAAAGACTTCGTAACGTCCAGGGGTATCCTTATCGACGAGCAGTTTGGCTTTCGAGCCAAACACTCTTGCGTCCACCAAGTGCACCGCATCACGGAGCACATCCTCTCCGGTCTCAATAGACCCAAACCCATCTACACGGGCGCCCTCTTCCTAGATGTCGCGAAGGCATTCGACAAAGTCTGGCACAACGGCTTGATCTATAAGCTCTACCAATTGGGTATGCCGGACAGACTCGTGCTCATCTTACGAGACTTCTTGTCGAATCGCGCCTTCCGTTATCGCGTCGAAATGACGCGCTCCACTTCCCACTCCATCAGTGCTGGAGTCCCACAGGGCTCAGTTCTCTCTCCGCTCCTGTTTAGCCTTTACACGAACGACATTCCTCGTTCGAGTAAGGCGCATCTAGCCCTATTCGCGGATGATACCGCTCTCTACGTCTCGCATAGGAATAAGGGTTTCATTACCAGACACCTTCAGGCATCCGCCAATTCCCTAGGGAATTGGTTCAGGAAGTGGCGTATTGAGGTGAACCCGGACAAGAACGCTGCGGTGTTCTTCTCCAGAGGTGCCACCCCGCGCCACTCCCTGCGCCGCCCTAGAAGTAATCTCGGCCAAGTGACCATGTTCGACCGACCCATTCCCTGGGTCAAAGAGGTCAAATATCTAGGGGTCACCCTAAACAGTACCATGTCCTTCGGCCCGCACATCAAGCGGGTCCGTCACCGAGCATCATTTGTGCTCGGTCGTCTCCATTCGTTAATCTGCAAGCGGAGTAAAATGTCCCTTAGAAATAAGGTGACACTTTACAAAACTTGCGTTCGACCCATCATGACTTATGCGTGTGTTGTGTTCGGGCATTCGGCCCCCTCTCACATCGATAAACTCCAAGTGGTTCAAAACCGCTTCCTCCGTAAAGCCGTAGGAGCCCCCTGGTTCGTACGGAACGTCGACCTCCACTCCGATCTAGGTCTCGAACCTATTCGCGCCTTTATTAAAAAGGCGTCAACACGTCACTTCGCGAACGCATCTACCCATGCGAATCCGTTAATCGTAGCCACCGCCGACTACGATCTCCCCCCCGACCCCTGCCGCCACCGCCGGCCGCGACATGTTCTCACCGACCCCCCCGATGCTTTGTCATCCCTTCTTTCCGCTCAGAATACGGGCGACGACGACGACGTAGTAGTAGATCCCCTCCCATAGCCGGCGGTTGACCGGTGCACTTAGTAGTGCACCCGTCCCCCTACAGCGACTGTCCCAACCGAGGGCACCTCTTCGAGGCGCCCTCGAGTATGTCGCCTCTTGCCCTTCTGGCTGGCTAGAGCGTAGTGGTTGCACGCTCGCCTTTAAGTCCGGTGAAGCTGTAAGGGCCTCGCGGCCAACAGCGTACATCATTCACACACACACACTTGAGGAAATAAACTAAGCACGGACAGATTGACGTCAGCGTGAAGCTACGAGTTTATATGGCATCTCTTTCACTCTACACATTTACTAAATAAACGTGACAGCATGCTTTTTCGACGCTGTTGCGATAGCGTCAAATGGTTTGTGCTTAGCCTTCTGAGGATTGTATTGATTTTACTACTGTCAAGAAATTGTGGTATCTAGCACATTAACTTTATTTAATAACTCTCTAGCATGAAAAAGATTGGCGTATCAACTCGATATAGTTACACCAATGTCAAACTGTTCGTGCTAATTTATCAGATCGTTGAAATTAAATACTTTAGTAAATTTTGTTTGGTATTATCTTCATTTTGATGAATAAGTGTATCTTTCTGATGGGCAAGTCAAAAGCCGGCGAGCATGTCGATGATATACTATCAGAGTGGAAGGAGTGAGAGTGAGTCTTGTTGTATTCTGGTGAGTGTATTCTTCATATATCTCGCAAGAGATGGCGTGATTGCATACATAGAGATAGATAAAAATCACCTACTCACTGCCGAATATAGGGCTCCCCAAAATTTGCCACGACGAACGTCTGTAGCATCCATAGAAATTAGCATGACGTTAGCGAGTTGATATGCTATTCTTGTCACACTACAAATTTACTAAATAATCATACACATGACAGTACCATTACTCCCTAGAATTAGGCTAACGCTAAGTTTTCATGCTAAGCCCCTAAGATTTAACCTGTGATAATCTCTAGGTCATCGGTCCCCTTGAGACGGGTCTGTCCACTCTATGGTATAGAAATATACACTTCTATACTGGAAAGTACGCCAGCGTGATCAATACACAAAATGTATTCCGGTTTGTGAACCAAGTATTATCTACAGCTTTAATACTTATTCTGCTTTGCTAAAATACAATTTTCTGCTCTAAATATAATAAGAAAAAGTTTAATTTCGTGTGTGTCATTTCTGATTTTTGAACTGTTTAATTTAATGTTTATATTCCAGTGATAAAGTAGTGATAATTTGTTACGATTTTAAACATAACAACCTTGAAGACTATTATAATTCCGGACCGGATTAATTTCATAACACTTGAAACGTTAATAGCTATACAGCATACAGCATATACTGAGATGATTCGATAATGATAACGGAATACTTTATTATAATATTAGCCCTGTTAAGAAACTGTCCCACTGTTGGGCACGGGCCTCCTCTCAAACTGAGAGGGTTTAGGCCATAGTCCACCACGCTGGCCCAGTGCGGGTTGGCGAACTTCACAATTTCTTAGGCTCTGTGTAGCCCTGTCTGACGATTATACCAATTTCAACCAAAAGACAATTTTAATTACTGAGTTCCGCTAATCCAGATGTAACTGACCAGCACTTTACTAGAGGGTGGTGAAAGAGGTCCTAAATCTTGTAAAACAACTCGAAAAACCTAAGATTACTAGGTATCTATAAAACACAAACAAGTTTACCTGTGGTCATTAGGTAGCGCCATTTTTTTATTGAAATAGCTTCTCTACGTAGTCCATAGTCATTAATGGCCATAATACCAGATTCCGGACTCTCAGTGCAAATATGTTGATACAAAGTGCTGTCTAATGTAAGATTCACACCCTATAATTTGGACGAGCCTTGTGATCGGTTGCTACACCATGGCCCACTAGATCAACGAGGCATTCAAACACCGTGGAAGGAACTCCTTATTTAATTATAAGATAAGAAAAATACCCTGGCATACATTTCGTTGTATACTAGGTCGTAACCGGCGAGAGTGTATGAGACGAACTATGAGATTGGAGGAAGCCAGGGAGGCTTGTAAGAGGTGGATTTAGAGGTGACATGAAACCGGGCGTATACGCAGGATTGTGGATTTTAGCTATCAGTGTCATTATCATGACATATGGCTTTAAAGACATCGACCAAGTACGGTGCGTTAAAGATTGCAGCAAATCTGTGATTGATAGGTTTTCTTAATTAGCTTGAATCTTAAGTCAAAAAAAAGTATACAATATTTCGATAGAAACATTTCCAGCATCAATCCGAAATCTGTCATTGTGTCCGGTATAGTGGTAATAGGCTCGCCCCCTATTACATGCGACCTAACATCATAGGCGAATAGTGGGTGTACGCAGTATACGACTGCCACAATCGCTTGGGGAATGCAGAGGGTGTGTGTGTGCGCGTGTGTTTAAACTAAGCTATTAAGTGCTCCCAATTTAATATTTTACGTCTGAGGCGCGCGCATACTGTGTACGAGTACTGTGCGACTGCGGTTTTTTACCGATGCAGTAGCCGCTTGTGAATTTTTTATATTCGTGCGTCCCCATGCATCCGAACAACGTCAACCGTTCCGGTTACCACTTAATGTGCTAGTCGTTAAGCATAATATGATGCATAATGTAAGTGCATGTGAATCTGTGTCTATTTTTTAACCGACTTCTAAAAAGGAGGAGGTTCTCAATTCGACTGTATGTTGTTTTTTTTTGTATGTATGTTACGCTATCATTCCGCCAATTATGGATCGATTTTAATGATTCTTTTTTCATTGAGTTCAGTATAGCTCCGAGGTGGTCCCATTTTAATTTCATTGGTATTATTGGACCTTGGACTTGGAAGATACACCAAGGAACTCCTTAACGACAAACAATACGAATACGTAGATTGAGATATTATGGGTATTACGTCAATCCTATAGGTACTATGCCATAGAACAATCAGAATATTAACCGACTTCAAAAAAGGAGGAGGTCGACAATTCGTCTGTGTTTTCTATTATAACGTCTTTATTTATGAACTGATTTTGATGATTCTTTTTGCGTTGGGTTTAGTATTGTTTCGAGGTGGTCCCATTTTAATGCAATCTGTATTGAACTTTGGACTTCGAAGATATATCAGAGGACGCATGTATGGATTCCGTTATTATAGTTATGATACCAATCCTGTAGGTACCTTGCTGTATAACTCAGCAAAATAATATAATATAGATATATAAATATTAGTAAATAATAGGTATGTAAGGAAAGAACCTGTTCGAACTCTGTACTTTCTGCCTACCCCGCAAGGGATCTGGCGTGAGGTTATAGATAGATACATAGATAGTAAATAATTTACTTGTCACTTAAAATTGTAAAATAAAAATATTTAAAAAAAAACTGACTCGACTGACTAACCGGTACCGACTTCAAATATTTATTTTTTGCTTTTTAAAGTCGGTTTTTTTTTAAAAGATTTTATTTCAAACTTTACTTGTATGGCAAAGCAGTGTCAGTGCTTTCGAATAAAATTGTACGCTATTTCACTTCAATTTTTTTTAGGTTTCGCCACATATCCGACGCAGCGCGACGGGAGCGCCACGGTGGCGGGGCTTGGGGAGTTGCACTGAAATGTACGGGGGACGCTACACAGCGCAGTCCCGGTCGGCGCGACGACAAACGTCATGACTGAACGCAGCCGAGCGCTTCTGTCACGCTCTCGTCGCGCTCCGTCGGCTATTTGATTAAACCTTTATTATTATGATGCTTGTGTTCATAGCGAATAAGGGCTCACTTGTATGCATCAAGTAATGTAAGTTTTGTAAAAGCTCACCCACAATAAAGTTCCGTATAAATCCACTGGGCAATAACAACGTCGTATTTATCATTATCCTCGATTAGAAACGCCTGTAAATTCTTATTGGTTAAAGTCTTTTTAAGCCAATTTATAACAATATTGTATAAAATTCGTTCATGTCACTTAATTCCACTTCCTTTTTTAATATTTTCTCCAAATCTAGGAATTTGTCTGAAATAGTTGAGAAATTTTAGTAAGATATACACGGTGCATTTTTATCGGCCTAGATCAAAAGCTTAGCTAATATATCCAATGTCTACAGTACATTGGTAATTAAAAAAATTTAATGTAGATGTATGATTATAGTAGCTTTGTTGAAGGTACGCGCATAGATACGTCAGTTAACGTAACATTTTAGTGATTATTTGTTGTGAGCTTGCCTTAAAAAATATTTTTTTACATTTAGTTAGTATTAAGAATAAGACACCTCAACAGCTCTATTTTGTAGCGAAAGTTAGAGTGCAGACACTCTAGCTTCTTTTGTGCCATGTGCTAGACGCAACGTCACACGTTTGAGCGTTTAGATTTATTTAAAAAATATGCCTTCCTGTGCACTGAGATAATAACAAAGAAACGTAAGATTTTATTCTCTATGAAAACTCAAACATACCCGTTAACTCTGCGGTCATCAAGTTATGCTTAATTTTTTGTAAGAAGTAGCTTTTCTGGGCAGTAGTATATAATAACTTAATGTTTATTTATTAAGGATAACAACACAGACCCCAATTTTGTATCATAGTCCCACAAAACTATATGATCAATTTCAGTGTGGGGTCAGTTGAGTCTCATTCATGAAGCAATATAAAGAGGAGATGGTATTATAACATTTTCCTTTACAATGAAGCGTGTCACTACGCGGAGTGGCGCTGGACGAAGAGGATGTTATACCCCGCCCACTTCTGTATTTGCCATCTAGCTTGGAATGACAAACTCACGTAAACAACCACGATGAAGTCACGTCCTATTTGGAATACACAGTGCAGCTGCTTAGGCTGACTTAGGCTCCTATATTTGCTTTGTGATCTCAACATTAATTCTTTTCCTGAAACTTCCCTAATCCGGATTTATCCATAGATGATATGACATGGATTTGACGGAGATTCTGACGGGGTTCCATTAGAGCCGCAGTTATGTATGCAACCTGTTGAACAGGTATTTTTGCAATTAAGCGATTCGGAAGTCACGGAACACTCTTATTAGCGCACCCATAGGTCTAACTAACTAACTATATCATCACGCCAGATCCTTTGCGGGGTAGGCAGCTCCCTGCCAGTATAGATTTCTAACTGGTGGGCCAGCTTCCTACTCTTATAGTTCGTCTCATTCGCTCGCTGGTTACAAAAAGTATAATTATCCTACTAATAGTATGTTTAGATGTTTGGATGTTTGTTACTCCATCACGCAAAAACGGCTGAATGGATTAGGATAAAATTTGGCACACAGATAGTTTATCACTACCACACAAGGCAGTCACAGATATGATATGAGTAGTAACTCTTGTTCTTCTTTAAAAAAAAGACGTTTCGATACTCAGGATTTTTTGATTGCTATTACAAAGGGAACAACGAGGTCGTTACAAATGATAGTAAGTATTTTGTACCTTAAAATATGTCTTACAAATCCTTCTCTAAGGATTTTATGACTCTTTCACGCAAAAGGAAACACTAAAAGAATCTTATAAGCATACACTTCATTTAAAAACAAACACGATAACAATAAAAATAAATACTTCATCTCGGGAGAACTAACCGCTCAATGCAAAAATTGATCACAGACTGACTCGTGATTTTTCTTATAGCAATGCCTTTATTTGGATTTATCATCTGTTAGATAAAAATATTATCAATCAAATAATTCCATCATAAAATAGATCACCTAAACTGGGAAAAAGTTCATTGAAAGTCGTAAAAATTGCATTAATAAGACACTAGAAGTCGACGTCGCGAGAACATGTCGCACCTCCGCTCAAATAGCGTCATAACTTAAAAATCGTATTTATTTTGTGAAGTAAATTTTATTATTTCGTCTCATACAAAAATAAATAAACTCCGTTATGGCTATATTCCCCAAAAAGAGATGGCAGAGGGTGTCTTACCCAATGTAGAGGGCGGGATTATTATCATCATAGCTGATGAAATTGAGATTTTTTATAGAAAAATCTCCAGTCTGTCTGACACCCACTCCGGTAAATTTTCTGTATCCACTGGCTGGCATGGCGGCCCCAGCTGTTAGCAGGGCTGTGGCGAGCTGTTTAGAGAAAAGTAAAATGGTTAACGACCCACGGCACCCCATGCATAGCCACAACCCAGTGAATCAAAGGCTGAAAAGCCGTAAGAGCTTTATGAAGTGCGTCGAGCCATTAACCTTAGAGCCACCAAAAGCGAGGTGCAATCTCTGGAAGGAAGAAATATCCCTACCAAATCCCTTTGTTTCACCTGCTGAGAGTTTCCCTCCTGGACATAAATTAGCATGGCCCGTCTGGAAATCTGTAATAGACTTCGGACCCACCACCGTCGGCCGCACCAAGGAAAACAAGTTCAGATGGGGATTCACGGATGGTACCAATTTAGGGTGTTTGCGCGGCGACGACGATGTCCCACCTTATGTCGTGCTCCGCATCCCCTAACACGTGTACGCAGCAGGATTTGATGGCTGCCTCCGACAATGCAATCAATGTGGCCGCATTCTGGGCTGCTTCCATATAACTATTGCGTGTTTGCCGTCGAAACGCGAAGAAGAAGCTGATGAGAGATCATCAAGGTTAAGTAGCACTTGGCTCGGTCAGTATGAGATGGGTGACCGTTTGCTGCATTTTCATATTTGAAAGTCTACATTCTTTAAGCGGTGGAAGGTGCGTTAGTGCGTTTAGTAGATGTTGACCATTTCGCCTCTACTAATCCGCACTGAGTCCGCTTTGTAAAGTTTATAACTTATTCTCTCTCACATGAATTTGTGATAGAAGGCCTTTTTCTAGCATTAGAAATATATTGTATATTATATTGTAGAATACTAAATGATATGAGATGATGATACTAGCAATAAAAATGGACCAGGATTAGTACCTTGTGAAACTTTTATGACAAGACATCGCCAAGATATTCAGAGGAACGCATAGGAAATTATTCACAAGTGAAATTATACCTCAGAATGGAAAAGTTTTGCGTACAAGGTTTGAATACGTAATACCAGAAGTCACAGGCCTCGGTTCGTTTGTATTCATCCACCATTTTGTGGAGCGGTTTTGCAAATTTTTCCTTTTCTTTATGGTACAAAATTTATAGGAAAATGTACTGTAAATTTTAAGCTGTATTTCCAGCTTATGCCCTTATTTTTCTGGTTATTAAAACGGAAGAAATGCTTTTTCACATTAACTGTATCAATGGGCTCGTCGCCTACTTAGGTGATAAGAGGGTCGGCTCATTCCTTGCTCAGAAGATAAGTTAGGTCATGCAGAACGGTATCAGCTTGCGCTTTTGTACAAATCTTGTCCACAATTCCACATGAACAAGATTTCTACGATAAGATTTTTTTGGAAATTAGGTATCATTATTTTATTTAAATGATTCTCTTTACTAAATAAATTTGTGTAGAAGCATAAAAAAAGGTAAAATATATGTGACGGGGCAAGAAGATACAAAAAAGGCAAAATATATACAGAAACGAAGTTCCCCCTTGATGGGGCGAGCGGGTACACTAATCAATTTATTTCAGGTCCAATAAGCGAACGGCGCGAAACTCGAGAGTTGAGTGGGTCTACAACTGGAAATTGTATCGAGATTTAGAAAATTCCATAACAAAAAAAAAGTTTTTTGAGGCGTATGCTGTATGAAACAATAACCATTGTTTTTACATCTTCAGTCGCAAAATAATATTTAATTTTAAAGCCCACGATTAAAAATTCACATTGAAGGAAATTCTCACGACGAAATATTTGCAAAGCCTCAAAGTGCTTGTAGCTCACATTCATACGTGGTTATCAAATCTAATTAATTCCCGTTAATATCTCTAGGAATCTTACAAATTTCTTAAGAAATGTGTTTATTATAAAAAAATATTTTACACATTTCATAAACCGGCTTTGTATTTTATAGAATTAAATACTTTCCGGTACCATATAATTTAAAAAGTAATAGATTTCATTAACATAGAACAGCAAGACACGACCACATATGCTACCAACAATCCTGCAATATTCAAATCCCGCAACACACCGCACAATATGTCATGTTTTATTACAACGAACAGGTTGACAAACAGCCAGCACGGGCTAAACTGCCTTTTATGTCTCAAGTCGGATGTCCGACTGAATATGAATGAACCTTCCGACTTGTTAACGCCACTCCTGACCGCGTTTGAATATCACATGAGGTTGGCGTTTAGACTGCGAAACGAAAACAGGTGAGTCTAAAAGTGATGCAGTGTGTGGAGAATATTGAATTATTGATGCTACTGCTGGGGTTATGTGTCAAAAGGTCTACGGAAATAGTGATTATCGTTTAAGGAGACGTTTGCTTGGCTTAACACAAACAGGTTGACGTTAGCATTACTCTATCGAATGGATATGCCATCCTTTTTACACTATAAGTTTACTAAATAAAGATGAACGATAGCATGCTTTCTCTTCATCATAACGAGAGCGTAAAATTGTTTGTGCTAAGTTTTAAAGGGAATCAAAAAATGATGCAGATTGTGGAGAATATTGTATTGTTGATGTTACAGCTGTGGGGAGTATCTGTCAAAACGTCTTTGGACATTGCGATTTCCATTTCAAGAGATTTTTGTAGTGTAGTAGTGATGTTAGTAGTGTGAATATCAACTATATTCCATCCTTTTAACTACTATTTTATACTAAATAAAGATGAACGAAAAAGCATGCTTTCTCGTCAAGATTACGGCAACGTCAACCTCTTTGTGCTAATTTCTCAGTATCACATATCCACCATATCACAAGCAATACTTTTAGCATCAGCGATCAGCGATTTTGCGACTGGATTATGCTGTTTCATGTTTAAATGAGAGAGAGGCACTCATAGCGTGGTGCGATCGTGGTGTTCTTACCGATCACCAAGATTAAGCAGCGTTTGACTCGATCGGCGTGAGATGGGTGACCGCTTGTGGTATTTTCATATTCGAGCATCTCCGTGCTTCAGAATGCACGCTAAGCCGTTGATCCCGGTTAACATTTAATGTGATCGTCGTTGAGCCGAGTTGGAAGCCTTATAGGCGTCTTGATAATCTCCAACAGCAGGTGGCCATAAACCTGCCTCCACCAAACCTGTCACCTCGACTTGTGAGAGAAGGCCTTTGTCCAGCAGTGGGCAGTATAGGCTGATATTATTATGTATATATATATGACGGCGCCGCTGGCGCGATGTTGTTTTTAAAAATAATAAACGTACAATATATAACGTCAGCATTGCTGACGTCACGGTATCGATATAAGCATACGGTTCAGTCGCTGTGCTGAGCATTTAAAACGTCCAAATCGCCGCGACTGGAGTTTGTATCTGCTTCCAAAATAGATACTAAATCACCAAGAAGTCTGCTTTGCTTCTTAGAAAGTATTCCGTATACCCAAAGTGCATCGCAAGCAAGAGAGCACCAACATATTGCCGACGATGCTGAGTCTCTTTGTAACAGGGTACGAGGATATCACCCTTACACTGGACACAATTGCAGACTTCTGACTGCTACTGAAAGTTTTCCCTTAGAAGAATTACTTTTTTGGCTGATCTACGATTTCAACCCAGAACTTGTAAACAGTTCCTTCTTCCTGTGTGTAGTTATTTCAAAGTTCTCATACATTTAGATTATAGACATATACCTAATATTTAATACACATCAAATTGCTTTCCGCTGATGTACTTCCAAGACACATAATTAAATTTACCTCCTCCGTACACAGTCAACATCGTTAGTGTGTCGGAAAGACGCTCGTGTAGCGTAATGTATAGCATTAACAATTTACCAGCAATGCCGTACTGTGCACATAGACTTGGGAAAAGTTTTTACTAAATAAACAAAGGTTTTGTGAGTCAAAATTTAAAGTAAATAGTCAAAATAAAAGCAAAAATAGTTTGACTTTGAATGGGCAAATCTGTCATGGCAATAGCTAATTTCCAATGCTGTTTAAGATCATTTTGATTTGGCGTTAAGAATATTACAGCGTACTTAGCATCTCTTACTAACGTTTTAAGGATAAAGCTATTACTAGAATTTCCTATTCATATATATGTATCACCAGCGTTTAGTGCGGGCGGACAGATGCCAGCTGATGGAGAAATTATATGAGCAGCGCAGCGAGAGCAAGCTGCTTTTTATTTTAGTCAAAACGTATTGTGTCATTCAACTTATAAGTGAGCTTCTGATTACTATTTAGAGATCCCAGACCCGTAATATTCCGAGAGAGGTCTTCTTTCTTTTCCCCTTCGCAGAGGATCAAAAATTGAGCATTTTTTACATGTTTGTTTTGCCATCCCTCTGCGGCTGTCTGATAACAGCAGAAAGACCTCCGATTTCTTTTTCTACAAATATTTCGATCTTTGAGGGAGGCATTGTCCTGCAGGGGATGTGATGTGGTTTGGATAATAATGATCGATCCCCGCTATTTGGGACCATGAACTACACTCGAAAGTGTCCAAATCGCCATGCTACCTTTTTCTTGATCCGCCTCGGCTACTGACGTAGCTGGCCACAATTGTAAAAAGCAAGTAAAACCAATTCATTAAACCACCGCAGAACAGCACGGCACAACGCAGAAAAGCGTGGAACATAAGTTTTCCACTTGCGGTCGGAACTTTGTTCCTCGGTGTAATGAATGCGACCGCACTTGTTTCGTTTGCCCGCACATGGCAGGCCGACCACAGTTCATATTTTACTGAGACTCATTTGTTGAGGCTTACTAAAGGGAAATTAAACAATAGTGATTACTTAAAAAGTATTAAATTGCGGAAATGCCAGGTTAAAATGAAGGGTGTGGATCGCTATAGAACAAAATTAACTACTTTATTATTATTATCTGAAAATGTCCACTGCAGGACTTAGGCTTTTTCCAAACATAGCTCGATATCGCTTCTTAGTGTACGCATTTAGCTCTTCTCCATGACCTTCGCCAGTTCATCGGACCATCTTGTAGGGTCATCATGTGTACCTGTCTTCTGGTAGGTGGTCAGCACCTGAGAGCCTTTCTGGCGTAACTACCGTTGTTTCTACTAGCAGTGTGCTTTTACCGTAGAAGTGGGTGGGGCACATCACTCTTAGTCAATTTGGCAATCCTGAGCGCTATGTTGGTTACTTGGATGCTCCTGTGGTTTCTCATTTGATTTTGGCGATAGTTAGCGTCAGTTCCAACACATCCTTAGGCCTATGTTTGCCACAGTCTTTAAGCCAAATTATAAGTCTTATAAGCTTAATGAGTTCTAAAATCAGGTGACCACAAACCCCTGCCTTTGCAAATCAAATGCAATGGGTCCACGTGTTGGAATATGACATGGGACCACACGGTGGAGTATGATTTCTATCTATGTATCTATATCATCTCGCCAGATTCCTTGCGGGTTAGACAGAGAGTACAAAGTTCCAACAGGTTCTTTTCTTACATACCTCTCTGGCTTCCTCTCATAGTTCGTTTCTGTATGACTTTTTACTATTATATCTGTGTCTATTCAGACACTGATGCTCAATAAAACTCCGACCTTTTCTTTAGTTTTCGTATACTTCGTGACAAAATACAATTAGGTGATCTGATACAAGTATGTAAGCGTATTTTAGAAGAACAATTTTTGAATATATGCAGCGCCGTTATTGCGTCGTTAACGGTTGCTGACCTATTTTTCTTTTGACATATGTCAACTTGACACATGATGAATCGTTTAGAAAATGTTATGTCGCTTGTGATAGCGGCTTCAACAATCTGACTCTAAATTTGTGAAGCTATAATCTCATTGCGTTATTTACACCTTTTGCTTTATATAAGTAGAATTTCTTGAATAATACTATATCCACAAAATGTTCAAACGAAGGTGCAGACTGCCGCTAGTGTATTAAATAAAAAGGCACAACAAAACGACAAAACAAAGTTAACAAAATAACACCCAAACAAACGTACTACGAAAATAAAAGGACATTTGGCTTATAATAACACAGTTGAAATATTATTTCTAACACGGAGCACATAAAGAAAATACGGCGGCACATAAAACACGGGGTCTTCCAAGCTGACAAAACAGATGAAATGGACTCAAGAAATATCCTTGTCCGAAAATACAAAGTTATTTTGCTGACCTTACCCGGCCGTACCCGGCAATACGCACGCATTCCAACAAACTAACGCATTCCATCCGCGCTCGCTTCTATTAAGATCTTACTCGTTATATGAAAAGGGATCTACATCCCTAATTATTATGCTGACTGTACTGAGGGCTTAGCAAAAACCGATTGACGTTATTGTGACGTTGTCTAGAAAAGATGCCGTCACTTTCATCTTTATATAATAAATGTGTAGATAAGAAGGATGGCATATCAACTCGATATCCAGATATGCCATTCTTCTCATACTCCAAATTTATTTCATAAAGATTTTTCTTTATATATTTTTAAAAAACGTAGCCCTAGAATTTATTCCTGTGTCGTGGATGCGTTTATAAATATGAAAATTTACGTAAAGAAATACGCAGACCGAAACAAATAATTGTGGATCACACAAAGATTTGTCCCGTGCGGGAATCGAACCTGCGACTAATAGACACAGTGGCCGGAGCGGCTTAAGCTCTTAACCACTGCGCCAAATCTTCCGTCATAAATGTGACAGGAATTTTAACTCGCTAAGGTCAATTTGTTTAGGCTAAGTTGTCAAATTGAGGTTAGCCTAACGCTAGAGAGTTGATATGCCATCATTTACACACCACAAATTTACGAAATAAACATGGACGTGACAGCACGATTACTCGCTAGCGTCACGCTAAAGTCAAAAGTTTGAGCCCTCAGACTGAATTTATCGTGACGTTGTCTAGATCTCTCGCTATCACTTTCATCCTTATGTAATAAATGTGTAGTATAAAAGGGAGGGCATATCAACTCCATAACGTTATGCTCACATCAATATGTTCGTGCTAAGCCCTTTGATAGCCGAATTTTTGCTGCCTTTTGTTCGGGCGGATCCCGGAAACTTTGAAATTGAAATGGGTTTTCAAATAGTTGTACGTCCTTACAGCTTTTAAGAGGCTTATTTATATCTGTTCACCGCCACTTTTGTGCCTGTGTGTGTGTGTGTGTGTGTGTGTGAATGATATACGCTGTTGGCATGGTGCCTTTACATCTTCGCCGGATTTACTGTCACGCTCTCAGATCAAACAAACAAAGTCTGTTAGTACCCAATCTATAACAATATTATACAAATATAACAGGGAAACCTATTTCCCCACTAATGTGTTTTCCAACTGGCATGGTTCTTTTTTTTTTTTTTTTTATTGTCAAATGATCTCTTTTTGAGTACAGTACCAAACAAAGGCTACGAATTAATTTGGTGATTATAAGAATGTTTTTGCTATCATTACAAATTTATGATTTTTTTTTTTTTAATATCTACATTCTGCTATATTTAATGTTAGTTATATTTTTAATCTTTAAAGATGTACATATATCAAAATTTAACATTTTTTGTACTAGAGGCCTTTTTACTAATGAGCTTATATGGAATTAAGTCCGGTGAAGCTGTAAAGGCCTCGCGGCCATCAGCGTACATTACTCACACACACATCTTATCTGGAGATATTCCTCACATAAGGCTATGTGCTTTACCTATATAATCTATCTGGCTAATCTATATAGTGTGCCTCAAATTTCTAATATTATTAAGTACACTATAATTGATGCAGGAAATAATCAAAAAACCCAAAACCATTGAACTCATTACATGATAGAAAACTGAATAGGTACTAATAAATATTTTATTAGTATATTTATTATGACTGTAAGGTCTATTGTTAGCATTAAGTTTTTGTTTTTTTTTTTTTATTATATATATCAATTATTAAACAATAGTGTTTCTAATAATAATGTTTCTATACATAATGTTAAACATATGTAGGACAAGATTCACTTGTCTGAAGTGCAAGTACTTGCACAAAACCAATAAAATTGTTTGTCGTTGAAGGCATTATTAGTGTCATAGATACATACCAAAGTCCTCCAATATGATGGTTTCTTTGTAAAACTCATGTTGTATTCCTGATTGTTTTTCTGAATTTTTCAGCAACTTGAAAACCAAGTCCTTGTGTAAAATGCCTATCATGCTTTTTGTACCTCACTTTCTTTGAAAGGAGATTTCAAATGTCCAACGTGATGTTGTTTTTGGTGAACTGATAGGTAGTTATGTATACTAGACCAGTACACAGCTCAGTGCAAGTACTTTAAAAGATGATGCAATATAAACAGACTATTGCTCATAGAATATAATTCCAAGTACTGTTTTGCTTAATCAGCTTAACTTGCCTCAGCTGCGTATTTATCATGTAAACAGATATCAGGTTACTTGTTTAGTCTCAGTCCAATTCTCATAACTGTTTTGCTAAATAAGCAGATATCAATTAATAAGACGTATAACGCGTGGGTTCATTCTAGAAAGAGTTGTTTACTTGACGATGCCTATAAAAAGCCATCGCCAAGCAAAGTACATTTAATATCGACTCAGCTCTCTTACCGTTCGCACTAACGTTAAGTAATATTAATTGACTGCATTAATATTTTGAGTATCTATTATTAATTTGTATTGTGAAATAAATATATTTTTATAAAGTCACGCCGGCCTTTATATTTGACTGGCGCAGCCGAACGGTAGGATTTCAGTCGCGATAAGTGTTGCAGTAGTCATACCAGACAAGCTCAACGCCGTGTAGGAGTACAAGCATCGATTCCGGACCACAATCGCCTGGCTGAATCCTAGAAAAAGGACCTACCCTACCTTCGAACAAAGAAATTTTGTCAAGAAGTGCCTGCAGATACTCAAAGAGCGGATATTCGGCATGAAAAATTGCAGCATTGTGTGAGTTCTGACCTTTCCCACATGTTCCTATTTTTCTGTCTATTCTGAATTTAATTGGACAAGCATCGCTAATTTCATTCAGACCCCGAGCCTGTAATTCCGGTCAAAAATCGCGGGAATTATTTGGATAAAAGGATATCGCATTATTAGACAAGCATCGCTAATTTGTGATTAGAATTTAGGATCTCACGGGATTTAGACACGCATCGCTAAGCCGTAGATCACCACTTAGGGCCGTAAGAATCAGACAAGCATCGCTGAACTTACGTAAAACATTGTCGTATTTTATTGAAAAAGAAAATTACTTCCAGTGGGTCGATCACAAGGTCCACTTGAGAATGTAAAATATTGAAAAGAAAAAAAATATTAATGAAAAGAAATTAAGTATTTAAAAAAAAAGAGAAATAATAAACGTTGTTCTGCCTATAAAGGCTAAGTTGAATAATAATTGATAAGAGTTATCTTTTCGGACAAAAATCGCCGAATTTATGAACTTTTTCTTTTATTATATAAAATTTTTATTGTAAACTTTTTTGTGTTATTTTTAAATTGTATTTTTTTGTGTGTTATTTTAAATTGTATTTTTTTTTATTTTGTGTGTGTAATATTTATTTTATTGTGTTTGTAAAATTGAATAATAAGTGTTCAAAATATTCAAAATGAATCAAATTCAAATTATTCCGAAAGAAATTCTCGACTTAATTCCGCGTTACGACGGTAACAATCAATTGTTAAATTTTTACATCCAAAAGTGCGAATATGTTATTAGAAGCTTTAGTCGCGAAAATAATGCCGCACAACAAATGTACATTTACCATAGTCTGACGAGTAAATTAATAGATAAAGCCGCGAAACTAGTGAGTGAAAGAAATAATATCAATTCTTGGGATAGCTTAAAGGAACTCCTCATAGAACATTTCGGAGATCCTAGAACAGAATATTGCATTGCTGTAGAGTTAGAAAACATTAAATTAAAATCAGGAGAATCATATATAGATTTAGCTCATAGAATCCAAGACGTAAAAAGTTCAGTTATAGCCAAAGTAAATTTGTTAACCGATGAAGGCGTTAAAGCCGCTAAAATGATTATTTATAATAATTCCGCGTTAAATAGCTTTTTGTTTAACTTACTAGAAGACCTATTAAGGATCGTTAGGTTAAATAAATGCGCTAATCTAGAATCAGCCTTAGGAGTAGTTACAGAGGAAGTAAATTTCCATAACCATTATAATGCAAAAAGCAAAGTCAAATCAAATAATAGTTTACAAACAACTAAACAAATTCCAACCCAATTTAAATTTGGCATACCTCAAAATAGATTCCTTCAAAGTAATTTCCCACAAAGACAGCTAATGAATCAAAACTTCCGACCTAACTTCAATCCTAATTTAAATCAACAAAATCAACAAAAAGTCTTTAAAAATGATCAAAGATTACCCTACAATATAAATAATTACAAGCAATCTGGGTTCTTCAAACCCAATCCAAATCAACAATTCCGTTTCGGTATTCCTAATAAATTCATAAATAAAAATCAAACAGATAATGATGTCACAATGAGGACAGCAGTTCGTAACAATATGATTGAAAATTTATACGAGAATGACGTAGATGACATCGACCTTGAGACTGACGAATACTTTAATGAATATGAGCCAGTGACAATCGATGAAATCGACGACGAAAACCCCGATAATAATGTTTCTCCACCTGAAAATTTTCCAATGGATCCGGTCCAAGATCCCCCGAAATAGTTAATCTTAATTATAGTGAAACCTTAAAATTACCACATATTATAATACCAGAAATTCATTCAAAATTTATGATAGATACAGGAAGCACTAGATCCTTCATTAGCCCTGAAATAGCAAACAAATTCTTTTATAATTTTATAACTTTAGAACCTTTTGAAATAATTAGTACACATGGACATAGTAGGCACAGTAAAGTAGCTTATATGCCCTTAACCAAAACTTTTAAAAGTAAACTTTGTCACAAATTTTACATTTATGATGTGGATAGCAGATACGAAGGTTTATTAGGTTCAGACTTGTTAAAAGAACTAGAAGCCACAATAGATATGAAAAATCAAGTTTTAAAAACCAGAAATACTAAAATTCCGATATTGTATAGAAAACCCTACGAAATTAAATTATCACCGCGTTCAGAAACTCGTGTTAAAATTCCGACAAATCTTAAAAATGGTGAAGCCATATTACATTTTTTAGAATTTCAACCAGGAGTTAGAATGCCCGATGCCATAGTAAATTGTAAAAATTCAATAGCCCAAACAATTATACAAAATTCTACAGATCAAAATGTTATACTAAAATTTGATAATCCATTAAAAGTAGACAAATTTGAGGAAAAATTTTTCAATAACCTCAATACTTTAAATTTAAATACAAATAAAAATAAATTGTTACAACAAAATCTTTCTAAATTAAGATTAGAACATTTAAAGAAAGAAGAAAAACAAGCCATACAAAAATTATGTTACAGATATAGAGGCATATTCTATTGTGATGATATTCCTTTAACTTTTACGAATCAAGTTAAACATAAAATTTTAACCACTAATGAAGATCCCATATATATAAAACCATATAGACATGCCCCCACAGAAAATAAAGAAATTGGAAAACAAATAGATAAATTATTAAGAAACAATGTCATTAGGGAATCGCACTCTCCATGGAGCGCCCCAGTTCACTTAGTTCCGAAAAAAATGGACGCTTCGGGCGAACGAAAATTTCGCATGGTCATAGATTATAGACGATTGAATGAAATAACCGTAGACGACAAATACCCATTACCAAACATTTCAGACCTTTTTGATAAATTAGGAAAAGCGTGTTATTTTTCTACATTAGATTTAGCTAGTGGTTACCATCAGATTGAAGTAGAGAAACAGGATCAATCTAAAACAGCATTTACAGCACAAAATGGACATTATGAGTTTACTAGAATGCCATTTGGTTTAAAAACAGCCCCCGCAACATTTCAACGTGCAATGGATAACATACTTAGAGGTTTACAGGGTATCCATTGTTTAGTTTACTTAGATGATATCATTATATTCTCAAGTAGTTTAGAAGAACATTTAGAAAAATTAGAAAAAGTATTTGAAAGACTTAGGCAAACAAATTTAAAAGTAACATTAGACAAGTGTGAATTTCTCAGAAAAGAAGTTCTTTACCTAGGTCACACTATTACAGAAAATGGTCTTCAACCAAATGATGATAAAATTAAAGCTATATTACAATTTCCGTTACCTAAAACACCTTCGGAAATACGTAGTTTTGTTGGATTAGTAGGTTACTACCGAAAATTCATTAAAGATTTTTCCAAATTAACACAACCTCTCACTAAATGTTTAAAGAAAAGACACAAAATTATAATTAACAAAGAATATATTGATGCATTTGAGAAATGTAAAGAAATTTTAACAAACGCCCCAATCTTACAATACCCCGATTTTACTAAACCATTTTTGTTAACAACCGACGCATCCAATTATGCCCTTGGCGCTATACTATCACAACGACCGATAGGTAGTGACAAGCCTGTAGCTTATCTTAGTAGAACATTAAACGACGCAGAAACCCGTTATAGTACAATAGAAAAAGAATTATTAGCCATAGTATGGGCGTGTAGAAAATTTAGGCCATACTTATATGGAAATAAATTTACCATATTAAGTGACCATAAACCCCTAATGTGGTTAAATTCAGTTAAAGAACCCGGAAATAGACTTACTAATTGGAAATTACAATTAACAGCATTTGATTACGAAATTAAATACAAACCCGGTAAACAAAATGGAAACGCTGATGCGCTTTCACGTGCAAAAATTAATATACTAAAAGATAATCTATCAATGAAAGTTAATGCCTCAAGTCCCATAACAATATCTTCCGAAAATTCAAATAAATCTGAATTAACTAACCCAGTTCCATCTTTAAATAGTAGTACCTTAACCGCATCTGAAAAATCAGAATCATATTGAGTTCTTAGATTTACGCGAATATTACACATGAAATAAAACTATTTTACGGATTTTATCGCGGTTTATTTTTTTATTTTTATTTTTAGTTCCCGACGTTTCGAGTGCTTTGCAGCACCCATGGTCACGGGAGGGACTGAGGTGTTAGACGTCCAATAGGCATAGTTGTTCCGGGGTACCCTCAAACTTCTTAATTATTTTTGTTGTTGTTGGTCCGATCTACGCAGAATGAGCTCACGGTGTCTTGAGGTCTTGCAGTGTTATGCTTGGTTTTGGATTTGATTATATTAATTACCGGATCCCAAGACGATGGAAGCACCCAGCCATCTTCTCTATTGAAATTAGGATGTTTTTTAATTTCAATAGCCTCGCGAACCATCCTTGGTAGGAATCGGTGTTCTTTCACGAGGATTTGTGGTCTATCAAATCTGATGTTATGGCGGGTGCGGTCAAGGACATGTTCACAGACTGCAGACTTCTTTGAGCGACGGTGTTTTAGGTCAGCTATGTGTTCTTTAACCCGAGTTTTTACCGGTCTTTTTGTTTGTCCTATATAAGAGAGACCACATTCACAATCAAGCTTGTAAACTCCTGCATCTTGTAGAGGGATCTAACACTTGACAGATGGTAAAAATTGACTGATCTTCTTCGGCGGCTTAAAAAATGTTTTAATCGAAGCACGCTTCAAGATGTAGCCAATCTTGTCCGTGACTCCTCTCATGTAAGGTAGTACAGCAGGGAGACGCTCAACTGTGGCTGGTTTCACTCGGTCACTGTGACGTTGGCGTGGGACTCGAAGCTTATTGTCGTGCAGGACTTGCTTGACATGTTGAAGCTCGGCAGCCAGATGTTTCTTGTCACAGATCCCTTGTGCTCTCTGAAACAAAGATTTACCCACGGTAGCTAACTGTGTTGGATGGTGGTGAGATTCACCGTTTAAGTACCTATCAGTATGGGTCTTTTTACGATAAACCGTATGGCTTAAGGTGTTGTTGGGGTTACGGATTACTAACACATCTAGGAAAGCTAGGGAATTATTTGCCTCCAACTCCATTGTAAACTGAATTTTAGAGTTAATGGAGTTAAGATGATTTAGGAATACATGAATTTTGTCAGATGGTAATATTGTGAAAGTATCATCTACGTACCGCTTGTAGAAACTTGGCTTTACAGGTGAGGTACGAAGGGCTGTCTCCTCAAAGTCTTCCATGAATATATCGGCAACAATGGGAGATACAGGGGAGCCCATCGCCACGCCATCTACTTGCTTGTAGAACTGCTCCTTCCACAATAAGTAGCCAGATGTAAGGCAGTGTCTCAATAGTTCTAAGTAAAAATAAAAATAAAAAAATAAACCGCGATAAAATCCGTAAAATAGTTTTATTTCAATCAGAATCATCTTTTATTACTGTCCATTCAGAGGAAAACATGGATTCTGCTGATATTCCTATTTTACAAGAAGCAATTGATACTAAACCTAATCAAATACTTGTGTACACCTGGAACAGAAATGAATTTACTGTTAAAAACTTATCCAGAGATAAACAAAAAGTATTAGAAGTTCATTTACCATTAAATAATATCCAGTTAATAAAATAATTCCTTAAAGAATATATTAGGCCTAAAATAAAATATTTCCTATACTTTGACGATGAACGTCATCGTAAACAATTTTCAGAAATCATTATAACCTTATTTAAAAAAGATTCAGTAAAATTCTTTGAATGCACAAAACGTGTAGTGTACGTTGAAGATGAAAATGAGCAACGTGATATAGTGTTAAAATACCATATTGGCAAAACTTGTCACCGTGGCATAAAAGAAACCATTGCTCATCTTAAACGAACATTTTTCTGGCAAAATTTAGAACAAACCGTATCAAGTATAATTAATTCTTGTGAAACATGCAAAACGATGAAATACGATAGAAAACCTTTTAATCCTAAACTTCAATAACTCAAACTCAAACTAGACCCTTTCAGGAAATTTTCATAGACTTATTTTCCATAGAAGGCAAATATTTCCTAACGATAGTAGACTCCTTTAGTAAATTAGGTCAAGCCATAGAAGTTTCAAATAGAACAACACCAGAAATAATTAGAGCATTAATCAAATATTTTTCCATTTACGGAGTACCAAGAAAAATAAGTTCAGATCCAGGTTCAGAATTCAATAATAATTTACTTAAAGAAATGTTAATATTTTATAAAATAGATTTACATATTGGAACACCCCATAACCCCAACTCAATGGGCATTGTTGAACGTTTTCATTCCACAATAATAGAAATTTATAGACTTGCAAAATATGAAAGGAAAATAACAGATACTGCCTCAGTAATGACATATGCGATAATGTCGTATAACCAGTCCATACATTCAACAACTGGTCTTACGCCATTTGAAGTAGTTTTTGGTCATACAGATTCATCCAATGCATTTGAAGTTGATTTTGAGAAAAATTATACACAGCAACTTGTTTTAGAGCACCGTAAACGAACTAAACACTTATATGATTTCTTAACCGATAAAATGATAAATAATAAAATTAAAATCAGAGAAAAACGTAGCGGTGAATAAGGAATAAAATTTAAACAAGGAGACACCGTCTTTATAAAAGGTGTCAATATTAGGCGTAGTAAAGACCAACCGCGTTATAAAAAAGCAAAAATTATTGGATCAATTAATAGAAACACAGTACCGGTAGAGTCTCATCAGAGACACACAAAAGTCCCAATAAAAGATATAAAACGTTCTCCGCAGGTTCGCGCTCCTGATCCTCGTACAGGCAGCCCAAAACCTGGCCCTTCAGAAAATTAAAGATAATCCTGGAATCTTCCCTGTTCGGTACACTGTGCAACCGAACACCGCGTCAGCATTTTACGCGATTGAGCAGCATGCGTGCCGTTCGATCGGTGCAGTTTAAGCCAGGCTGTCGGACGCGTCGCTGTATCATATCAATTTTGTATCAGTTTAGCATTCGTAAATCATATCATTCACGATCATTATATCATAGAGCTATCGAAGGAAATATACAGTGTTTATCAAACTTATCTGAGTGTTTATCTAACTATCATTTATCAGTCACTGAGCGGCACCCCCTACATACTGGTCCTTCGAGCGCGCTATTGATCCACGTCGCCTCTGGATCTCGTACAGGACTCAGTTTGGGTAGATCAGTGGCTAACGGGAGTGCTATAAACTCGGTGACATTATCAATTATCAGTGAACTTTATTAGAACAATTATCAGTGAAATTTATCAGAACAAGTATCAGAGGAGTAATCAGTGAACTTTATCAGGGAATTTATCAATATACTTTATCATTGGAGTTATTAGTGTACTTTATCAGATGATTTATCAGTGAATTTTATCAGAAGATTTATCACAGAGTGTATCAGTGAACTTGTGATTGGAGTACCAGTAGGATTGGGAGTATCATCAATCATCAGCAAGCAGCGAGTATCGATCAGTAAGCAGCAATATCAAGTAAGGTGTTTCAATTTTTATCTATATCATAAGTCAGTATCAGAAGCAGAAGCAACATGGAGTTCCTTTACGAATCTCAGTTGGAACTATACATAGCGATGGACAAGCTATATAGTAATATGAAGAAGGATGGAAAAGAACGTAGGTCCACCCCCAGCTATTTTACACGTAAACTTGAAACGCTGGAATCGTATTGGCAGGAGATAAAAAGGAATCATAACAGGCTTTTATCATTGGGAAAGATGGAGGAACCGTATTTCAAAGAAAAATCGTATGAACAGGCGGAAATGTTATATCAAGAAATCAAAAAATATATAAGCGAGGCGTCGGTAAAAGTATCAAGTGAAGCGGAGAGTCCATATCAGAAGAAAGGCGTTGCAGGTACTAGTAAACAATATCAGACTAAAACGCTATCAGTGCCAGAGCCAGGTCACACTTATCAAATACATGAGGAAGAAGTATCAGAAGAAGGACAAAGGGATATTTATCAAGAGAAAGTATCAAATATATCAGTAGAAGCATATCAGAAGCCGTCAGGGAACAGGAAGTCGCAGGGGTCTACAAGTAAATTAGATGACATGCTTTACTTGCAAACTGTTAATTTTAAGGCTTTGATGCGCACAGTTAACAGTGTTAATGTCGAAAATATATCAGAGAAATGGGAATTTGAAGATGCGCTTTCTCGACTGAATAACAGGTGGTCAATTATTGATACACAGCATTGGCTAATTATAGCAGAAATGGGCGAGGAAAATGAAGAGTATGAAAATAATTTCACTTATCATGAAAATATCTATACCCGATTGAAGAAATCGATCAATAGCAAACTTTGGTCTGTATCACACCGAGAAAAATCTACGCCCAAAATCGAAGTCCCCATTTTCACAGGAAATTATCATCAATGGGTGTCTTTTAAAGATTTATTCCAAGAAGCTATCCATCTCAATCCCAGTTTATCAAAGGCACAAAAAATGCAATTCCTGAAGAATAAAATCAAAGGTGACGCTGAAAGGCTTATCCAGCATCTTCCCATCAGTACAGAAAATTATGACACTTGTTGGGATATTTTAAATCATAGATATGAGAACAAGAAACTTATTTTTACTTCTCATCTTAATATCCTTCTGGGTCTAGCAACTATCCAACATCAGTCGTTGGTACATATCAGGAAATTGCATGACGTCACGCTCGAGACCTTAAATGCGATCAAAAACCTTGGGGTAGATATCAGAACATCGCTCGATCATCGATCCCATCATAGTACATCTATTATCACAGAAGTTAGACGGCGAGTCGTACTCAGAATATATAGAATCATTAAAGAATCCTCGTGAGTTACCAAACTTAAAAGAATTTTTAGACTACTTGGAAACTAAATTTACAGCATTAGAACAAGGTCGCAGACCGTTTAGCAGCATAAATCAAAAATCCAATCACTATCAAGGCAATAATCAAGGGACTCAAGGCAATCTTAGGAGAAACGTGAACAATCAATATAATCATTACACTCAAAATCATAACATAAATAGCCCGCCAAGACCGTTTATGAGATCATCTCATGTAACATCAACAGGAAATAAGTGTCCATTATGTAACCTGGAACACGGATTATATTTTTGCAAAAAATTTATAAGCATGTCGAGCGAAGCAAAACTAAAAATGATAACGAAATTCAATATTTGTCAAAATTGTTTATATCCCCACTATGGAAAACCATGTATTTCCCAAAAAAGATGTCGCAATTGTACCGGTAATCATAACACTTTGATACATGATGCTTGCACAAACACAAATACAAACCTGATGCCGACATCCGGTCCCAATATAGAAAAACGTACGTGTCACAGAAATAATCAGAATGTCACACATGTATCGCAAAAAGAATCGGCTGAAATTTTATTATCAACAGCCATTATCAAGATCAAATCCTATGATGGAACATTTGTGAGGATGAGAGCCTTGATTGATCAGGGCTCCCAAATTTCTCTTATCACGGAACATGGTGCACAAACGTTAGGGTTAAAGAGACGTCATTGCAAGGGTATAATCTTTGGAGTAGGAGAAAAAGAAAGTAATTGTAAAGGGGTCCTAAATATTGAGTGCCAATCAATATACAATGAGTTTTCTTTTAATGCCGAAGTATATATCATGAATAATTTAATTAAAAAACTGCCAAATGCCTCATTTAAGAAACCGTCTTGGGAGTATCTCCAGAACATCAATTTAGCAGACCCCGAATATAATATAAGCAGACCTGTAGACATATTGTTCGGAGCAGATATTTACTCAATTATCATGTTAGGAGATATATTACGAGGTGAAAATCAGTCACAACCACTCGCCCAAAAAACACAATTGGGATGGTTGTTATGTGGGAATTTAAAATCATTTTATTGTAATGTAGTGTTAACAAATATGGAAAATATTCAGAAGTTTTGGGAGATAGAGGATATCAGTGAAGCAACAAATATATCAGACGAGGATCAATATTGTATAGAGTATTATAATAAAACGACAAAGCGGCGTGAGGACGGAAAATATGAGGTAGAGGTGCCTTTCCACGAAGATTTTAAAAAGCAGTTAGGGAGATCAAAAGAAATCGCAATTGCTCAATTCAAGAATTTAGAGAAGAAACTACTCTGCTTTATCAGACGAGTACAGGGCGTTTATTGAATAATATAGAAAATTAGGTCATATGATTCCATCAAAAGTTTTGAACGAGATGGAATGTTTCCTTCCACATCACGGAGTGTATCGTGCGGACTCATCTACTACGAAGCTGCGCGTAGTATTTAACGCATCTGCAAAGACGTCATCAGGAAAGAGTCTGAATGACGTCATGTACAAAGGGCCTAATCTACAGCATGATTTGCAATCACTTATTTTAAAATGGAGGCAATTCAAATTCGCCTACACTGCGGACATCGAGAAAATGTACCGGCAGATTTTTATTAGCGAAAAACATCAGATATATCAGAAAATAGTTTGGAGAGATGATCCAGCCCAGCAGATGCAAGAGTGCGACCTAACTACAGTCACCTACGGAACCAAAGCAGCACCGTTCCTGGCGATGATGACTTTGAGGCGCCTAGCAACAGACGAAAGATCAAAGTATCCTAGAGCAGCGGAGATCATAGAGACATCATGTTATATGGATGACCTAGTTCATGGTTCGCATTCTATTGAAAGTGGCAAACAGCTAATATTGGAGTTGGATAATCTACTAAAATCAGGAGGGTTCAAACTACGAAAGTGGGCCAGTAACGAAAAGGCATTATTGAAATGTCTGAAAAACGAACAGAGCACCGAGAACATGGATTTTCATTTCAAATCAGAAAGCACGGGAAAAACATTAGGCTTGAGATGGGATTTCGCAGAAGATAAGTTTACGTTTCATTGTAACATGAACCCATCAACATCGGGAAATATAACAAAAAGAAAATTACTATCCGAAATTTCGAAACTTTTCGATCCTATTGGTTGGCTAACCCCGATATCAACGACGTTAAAACTAATATTTCAAACTGTGTGGACTGAATGTTCTAACTGGGATGATATTATTCCACAAAAGGCAAGCAAAGAATGGAAAAAATTAAGAGCAGATTTGGAGACCATGGATCAAATCCAGATACCTCGTTGGATTGGTTGTACAGAAAATGATGTCATAGAGCTTCATGGATTTTGTGACGCATCTCTTAAAGCATATGCAGCGGCTATCTATGTAAGAATTAAAAGAGACTCAGAATATCACGTCATGTTATTAACAGCCAAAAACAAATTAGTATCGAACAAAAGGACTGTATCATTACCGAGGCTCGAATTATGCGGGGCTCAGCTGCTATCAAAACTCATGAAAAGAGTACTCGAGTGTTACGACAATAACAATATCAAGTCCTGTGGATGGACAGATTCAATGGTGGTGCTAGGCTGGCTGCAAGGGGAGCCTACACGGTGGAAACAGTTTGTAGCAAACCGGGTGAAAGAAATCCAAACAGTAATATCATCGGAACATTGGCGTTATGTGAAATCGAACGAAAACCCGGTGGACATAGCTAGTCGCGGTACAAATGTATCAGAGCTAAAAGATCGCACGTTATGGTGGAATGGGCCAGAATGGCTAAAGTCAATAATAATGTCAGAAAATAAAGGTAAATCTAAATACTTTACTAACAGCGAGTTAAAAGTTCATGTCGTACAAACGGACAAACATATCGACATTATTAGTGAGTTATTAAACAAGCATAATTCATTTACAAAAATTATCCGTATATTTGCATGGATACTTCGAGCATTTAAAAGTAAACAACAGATGCTACCTAAGTATATTACGTTGCAAGAATTAAAGAATGCAAAATTGCGAATAGTGAGGTATGTGCAACAATTGGAATTTGGAACGGATATTGAGCAATTACGAAAACATAACAAAGTAATAGATAAAAGTAACTTGTTGAATTTATTACCGTTTATTGATCAGGAAGGTTTTTTGAGAGTGGGAGGAAGATTAAGGAATTCTCACCTTCCATATGACATGAAACATCCATTAATCGTACCAAACAATCATAAATTATCACAGCTGTTAATAGATGAAGCGCATAGATTAACTTATCATGGCGGAGCTAGACTCACATTATCAAAATTAAGAACAGAGTATTGGATGATTGGCGGCAACAGAGCGGTCAAAAAACGTTTAAGGGATTGTGTCGTATGTCGAAAAAATAATCCAGAAATAAGAAATCAGCTCATGGGCGACCTGCCAGAAGCTCGGACAAATCCTGCTCCACCTTTTTACCATACAGGAGTGGACTATACGGGTTATTTGGAGGTCAAAGCAAATAAAGGACGAGGTGTTCGAACCACTAAAGGGTATATCGCAGTATTTATTTGTATGGTCACCAAGGCAGTTCATCTTGAGATGGTGTCCGATCTTACCAGTGAGGCATTCTTAGCAGCTCTTCGAAGAATGGCAGCTAGAAGAGGTGCTCCTCACCATATCTATAGTGATAATGGCACTAATTTTATCAAAGCTAACAGGGTTATACAAGAAGAGAATTTGGAGTTGAGCAAAATTTTGGATGATCAATTTTATCAGGAAGTAGTATCTATGAATATCAAGTGGCATTTTAATGCGCCGTCTTGGCCGTCAGCTGGAGGATTATGGGAGAGATCAGTTCGAAGCCTCAAATATCACTTGAAGAGAACAATAGGAGGTCAGAAGTTAACATACGAAGAGTACGCCACACTCTTGGCCCAACTAGAGGCGTGTTTAAACTCTCGGCCACTGTGTGCGATATCTGAAGACATAGATGACCTTGACTTCTTAACTCCAGCTCATTTTTTATCATGGAGAGGAGATCTGACTATCATGGAGACAAATCAGGACGCAAGGACAAGATGGCATCTTATCAATAAAATACAGAAAGACATTTGGAAAAGGTGGAAGATGGAGTATTTGAGTCAAATGACGGCGCAAGGCAAATGGTTGAAAAAACGAGAAAATATCAATTTAGGAGATGTGGTGATTATCAAAGAAGATGCGTTGCCCGCAGGAAAGTGGGCAATGGGGCGAGTTACGGAATTACATCCAGGAAAAGACGGGCTAATCAGAGTAGTGACTTTACAGACAAAGAACGGATTCATGAGAAGACCAATTGCAAAAATATCATTGCTACCTCTACGATCAGAAAATGACTCATCAGTATCAAAGAAGCAAAATATCAAAGAAAATAAGGAAGCAGGGACCAAGGAAAGTCAGTTTAAAAGGAAGAATCGTAAATTATCAGTATGCAATCAAATTCTATCAATGGCTATATCATTTATTTTATTTTTATCATGCCTGACATGTGTAAAGGCGCAATATAAGTTATCGACATTTAAAAATAATCAATCGTTATATTTCGATTCCATGGGCGACTTACAACTCATACGAGATGACTGGACTATGATTGTATACTATGACATGGCACCTTACTGGGAAGGAGCAGCAACTATAAATAAATTTACAAAATATCTCGAAAAAACATGTGATAAATTCCAGGAACAAACACGGTGTCGTATGGTTTTACTCCAGTTACAACACGACCAGACGGAGTTACAATATTATAATCAGTTATTGCTGAATCAAAAGTTCACAGGCCACGCCAGACAGCGTCGGGGGCTTGTCAATGGAATAGGCTATGTAGCAAATGCATTGTTCGGAGTATTGGATGACCGTTTCGCCGAACAATACACACAGGACATAGAACTGATAAGGACGAATCAGAAACATTTAGCTGCGTTATGGAAAAATCAAACCTCTGTGATAGAAGGAGAATACAATTTATTAAAAAGAACTGAAGAACTTATATCAAAACAACATAAATCTATCAATCGGCACATAAATACATTAGACACATCAATCAACGATATCAAACAACAACTGGAAAAACTTTCGGTGATAGAGGATTTTACGCTGTTATCAATTACTGCCATAAGTATGCTCAACAATTTGAGAAGAGTTCAAGATACATTACTAGATACTCTTACTGATCTTTATCATGGCAAATTCAATATTCACCTATTAACGCCTGACCAGCTTCGCAGTGAGTTGCAGATGATCTCGACTCAATTACCTAAAGAGTTATTCTTACCCTTAGACAATATTCATAGTGACGATATACACGGAATGTACAAGCTTCTTAGGGTACGAGCAAAAATTACACAAGATTATTTTATTTTTGAAATAAAATTCCCATTGATAAGCAGAGATAGTTATCAATTATATAAAATAGTTCCCATTCCACATCAAATACAATCAAATATGATAAATGTGACACCAATATCAGAGTACATAGCAATAAACCTGCAAAGAGACTCCTACATGACGACAACATTAAATGAAATTCAGAATTGTCTTATTCACGATCAAAAATTTTTATGTAGATTAAGAAACCCAATCACCCATTTATCAGCAGATGAAAAATTCTGCGAGTTAGAGGATCAAGACAAAAAACGATGCAAAATTCAGAAAAAATTGTGTAAAAATAGGTGGGTGGATCTCACTGATATTTACAGTTATTTGTATTTCTACTGTAATAGTTACTTTCTGAGAATAATTTGCAATAATACTATGACAACTAAAGAAATTAGCAAAGCAGGAATAATCAATTTAAACGGAAAATGTGTTATTAAAGGAGAAGACTTCACATTTTATTCACATCATGCTTCTGGAAACACCTTACATATCAAACCGACGAGCCTATCAACAAATATCCCTCAAATCAATTATATCATAAATATTACATTACCAAAAATTGAAAACTATGAGTCAGAGGAAGATGATATTAATAGAAATTTAAATGATATACAGAAACAAATTAAGATACTGAAAGATAGCGCTCAGTCAGCAGAGATTGGAATATCTGGACATGACATTCATCAGTATGTCATTTGCTACGTGATCCTGGGGATAGCTGTGGCCCTGGGAGCACTCTTCGTGTGGAGGAAAAGGAGGATGCATGTTGGACACGTGCGTCCCCATACGGAAGAAAGCGGCCAATGTGAAGTGAATAGTGAAATCAATGTAGAAAATGTGTCTAGTTCAAAAGGCTTCAGCGTAAGAGGTCAAAAGTGTAAATCAAAAGGTATCGAATTAGTGCATGTCGCGACGTCACCCATGCCGAAAAGATGTTATATTAATTCTGTTGTTAACGAATCAGAAGAATAGAGACATTAGTTGTGATTTAAAAAAAAAAATGTATTTTATCATGCTTTATGCTTTTTTGTCAATTTGCTATAATCATTTTTGACATTCACCATCAACGTAATCATCTCATCTCACTCCTCATCTTAGTCCCGGGAGCATGTTCGGTACACTGTGCAACCGAACACCGCGTCAGCATTTTACGCGATTGAGCAGCATGCGTGCCGTTCGATCGGTGCAGTTTAAGCCAGGCTGTCGGACGCGTCGCTGTATCATATCAATTTTGTATCAGTTTAGCATTCGTAAATCATATCATTCACGATCATTATATCATAGAGCTATCGAAGGAAATATACAGTGTTTATCAAACTTATCTGAGTGTTTATCTAACTATCATTTATCAGTCACTGAGCGGCACCCCCTACACTTCCCAGTTAAGGAAGGACAAGCATTCATTAGCACTTAAAATTGGAATATAATTAAAATATTAGATTTAAAATGTGTTAGTAACAGTATTGAATATAACGTTAACAAGTATTATGAAGTTAACGATTATTTAAAAGAAAAATTAAATGTATATTTCTTAGACGGAAATATCATAGATGCACAAATGCAAACTGAGTATATTATGAGTTTAACATTAGAGCGCTATAATCAATTAGTCCCAACAATTAGAATTAAAAGAGGTATTTTAAATCCTTTAGGTTCAATAGTTAAAGCCATTACAGGCAATTTAGATAATGAAGACGCAATTAGATACGATTCCTTAATAAGTCATATTCAATCTAAACAAAACGCTATTGATAACAAAATATCATTAGTTTCCGAAACAATTAGAGTCTGACAAACTCTGACAAACTCTACGAGAAATAATTTTATTGAAATAGACAAAACAATTAACGAAATAGAATCCATTCTGAATAAAACTCAATTCCAACATAGTAAAGAAATTGTCTTGAATACTTTCGATTTAATTATCCATAATTTTCAAATTTTGTTAACTAGGTTAGATGAGGTTGAAACAGCTATTGCTTTTAGTAGATTAAATATTTTACATCAATCCATTTTAGACATAGATGAATTGTTATCAACTCTTAAAGATATAGAGAAAATAGATAAATTAATGTATCCAGTAAATTCTGATAATTTGATAAAAATTGAACATTGTATAGACATAAGAGCATATATTAAGGACAAACGAATAACGTTTATTATGTCGATACCAATTGTCCAATAAGATTTCTATAACTATTACAACCTTCATCCTTTTCCCATGTATAATCCTCATTTAAACCTAAAATTCCTATTAACGCCTCAATATTCCCAAATCCTGGTCAGAGGGTCAGATATACTTCCACTATCACAATCATGCAAAGAAATAGACGAAGGAGAATTCCTGTGTTATGAAGATAATTTATCTGTCACTAATGAAGACTTATGCATTACAGATTTGATGAAATTTTCTTCACAAATTACATCATGTTCTCCACTTACAGTGAAATCCTCAAAAGTCAAGGTCAAATCTATTCGGCCTGACACATGGTTACTATATTCAGGAAAACAGACATTTCTCACAGAACACTGTGAAAATGATTTCAACCAGTTCAACATTTTTGGCACCTATATATTAACCTTAGATAATGAATGTGAAGCTAAATTAGAGAACATTACATTAAGGAAACGTCTCATTCAATTAACTAATCAAGTCTTCCATCAAGTTCCAGTTATAAATTTACCAAGCATCACAGCAGCAGAGAAAATCTACAAGCAGCCAATCAGCCTAGATGAAGTCAACTTAGAAGATCTTCAGTTCCTGTCACACGTATTAAACAGTAAAAGTGAAAAACTCAGTGAAAACCACGTATATTCAGTGAATGTGCATAGCATAAGTTTAGGTTCTATAATCATTTATGTAATATTAATAATTGTGCTTTTGATTGTTGTATATATTTATAAGTCTAAAATATTGTCCTTATGTAAACATAAGCAAAATCAACATTCTCAAAAATCGAACGCTGATTTTGAACTTATGGAGGGAGGAGTTATGTATACTAGACCAGTACACAGCTCAGTGCAAGTACTTTAAAAGATGATGCAATATAAACAGACTATTGCTCATAGAATATAATTCCAAGTACTGTTTTGCTTAATCAGCTTAACTTGCCTCAGCTGCGTATTTATCATGTAAACAGATATCAGGTTACTTGTTTAGTCTCAGTCCAATTCTCATAACTGTTTTGCTAAATAAGCAGATATCAATTAATAAGACGTATAACGCGTGGGTTCATTCTAGAAAGAGTTGTTTACTTGACGATGCCTATAAAAAGCCATCGCCAAGCAAAGTACATTTAATATCGACTCAGCTCTCTTACCGTTCGCACTAACGTTAAGTAATATTAATTGACTGCATTAATATTTTGAGTATCTATTATTAAAGCAGTGATAGCCTAGTGGTTAGACCGTTGGACTGCAAAGTCAGAGGTCTCGGGTTCAAACCCAGGCACGCACCTCTGTCTTTTCGAAAGCATGTGCGTATTTAAAATTAATTATCACTTGCTTTAACGGTGAAGGAAAACATCGTGAGGAAACCTGCATGCCTAAGAGTTTCTCGAAGGTGTGTGAAGTTCGCCAACCCGCACTGGGCCAGCGTGGTGGACTATGGCCTAAACCCTCTCAGTTTGAGAGGAGGCCCGTGCCCAGCAGTGGGACAGTTTCTTAACAGGGCTAATATTATTATATTATTAATTTGTATTGTGAAATAAATATATTTTTATAAAGTCACGCCGGCCTTTATATTTGACTAGGTACATTGTGACTTAATATTTTCACACCTAGGATGAGGATTGTTGTTCTATATTGGTTACAACGGTGGTCTTTTTATGAAATTTTAACTACTGGCTATGACTAGCTAGTTAATAATTCCATATTGATAAACCACTTTATTAACACTCCTTTTATGCAAAATATATACTGCTGACCTTAAAGGTTCTTATCTCAATAAAGGTTTCATGACTGTATTGTTAGGATTCATCTTTTCTGGCTACCCTGCAAGGAGTCTGGGTTGATAATATTGATAGATAATTATTAGTTTTATGTTAACTGGATAGACCAGGTATTTTATATTATCTTTTAAGTATCTTTGTGCATAACACAAATTATCCCACAACCTGCCTGCCGCAGCATCGGTAGGATAAGATATTATATTTGGAATGTATCTACAGTCCTGTTGCTTGTCAGTTACAACAAGCATTGCCATTAGTATATTACTTTGGCTTATTTGGTTATAAACCCTGTTCAGGAATAAGTATTGCTGGATTTAACTTTTTTAATACAAGTACTCATTATTTTGCACAATTCTTTGTGTAATAAGCTCCAGTTTGGGCTATTTCAGTATTATTATACAAGTATGTCTAATAATGAAATCAATAAAAACACTATGTTTCTGCAAAGGAGTGACTTTTGTTATTTATAATGTATTGTTATACATAAACAATGTCACTTTAATTACCCTTTTACACCTCATGGATAAAACCTATGAGTAGTATGACCTTCAGCACATATCTCGTATGGGCCCAAGTCTTGCGGATCACGCCGATGTATCTCGTACACCACTCGTGTCCTTTTTTTTTTTTTTTTTATAACCCGTGTCCTTAAAATGCCATCGATCCTTAACAATCATCATAATTGATGAACGTCCCCCTAATTTCTCTTATTGGAGGTATAACATTGCCAATTTATAGACGGTTAATAATCGTTTTCAGGTATATTTCGTGTTAAACTGTTTGTACACGAATAGGGACATAGACTTCATAAGTTTACTTTTCGGGCGACGAAGCTTTCCCAAACTTTAATATGACGAAATTCACGTCTCCAAATATTAGATATTATATAAATAAACAAGTTAAGCTGAAAACACCACACATAAACAACTATCGGTTGATCTTTTTAGAATGTACTCCTTTGCCAGGACGTAAACTTTTCTAAATTTGCCTATACGATGTTTTAAATTTATTTCACAAGGTCACTTGAGTATATTACAACCTTTTTGTTATATAATTTCAGTGCCATAACAAGATTATTAAATTAAATGTCGACCAAAAACTTTATTACAAAGCATCGGCTGCCGCGCTTTCAAAAGAATGGTTACAGAGGTTATGTCCACAGATACCATAGAGGCGGCGTTGACTTTTGAAGTATCTGAATGACGCGCGGTTGCCAAGCGACTCGAGAGAGCTGCTAATATAGTTTATATCGAGAACGAAGGACACAGTATAATATGTAAACTAGATACACAATGCGAAAGTGGAAGGATGTAGGTACCAGGGAAGACCAAGAATATCTTACCATGACCAATTAAACCGTGTCTTATCTGAAGAACAAGTCAACAGTCTCCGTAACCGGTGAGCGTGTATAAGACGAACTATGAGAGTGGAGGAAGCCAGAGAGATATGTAAGGTAAGAACCTGTTGGAACTCTGACTACCCCACAAGGATCTGGCGTGATGTTATAGATAGATAGATTTATATATTAAAATTTGCTCTACTTTGCAAGCCAATCTATGTGAACTGACTCTAAAAAGAATTCAATGTTTACAGAGTGTTTAGTTTTTCCGAGACACTGGGGCAACTCTGAAAGATGTAGGAGATGCTTACTTTGTCTCTGTTTCGTTTATTTTAGCCTTAATATTGCACAGTAAATATCATCACGACCTTTGTCTAAAAGTTGGTAAGGTGAATTCAGATTACTTAATAATAATATTCCGAATACATACCTTAATATTACAAGTTATTGTGATACTAGTATAGGTACTTAGTTATTGAAAGTTAGTTTAATTTATTGTCTATCTATCTATATCATCACGCTTAATTCCGTAAGGGATAAGAAGAGAGTTCAAAATTCCAACAAGACTTGTTAGATTTAGTGTTTTCTTACAGATCTCTTATTATTTTTTTAATTATTAATTTTACCTAATTGCTCTAGAAAGACGGTAGGTCATGTTTGTCAAGTGTGTGTACGTTTATTAGTGTATATGTCTTTTTGAATATTTCTTTAACAAAAACAAAAAAGGTAATATTTAATTTGTTAATTTTCGAATCAGGACCAAATACTTAGATTAGAGTGAATTTTACACGATTTCTCGTAAGTTCCTTTGTTGATAATCAGTTTTAAAACAATTCTCTAAATTTTTCTTCATATCCAACCCTTTTTAACATAACGAAGGTCCATAATACAATGAAAAGACAACGACGATAACCTATAACAAGAGTAGGTCAGTGGAAGGTAAACGCCAAATCACCGTGGTCGACACATACCCTCGAGAACCTCAAAAAAGACGCACTGCGTAAAAAAAGGAGGATAAAAAACGCTGCACCCATCCGACTCGAGTACGTCGCCAAGATATACAGAGAGGCCAAAGAGAGGTACGTGGAAGCAGCCTACGAAGCCCAAACCAGGAGTTGGAAGGAGTTCTGCTCAACGCAAGATAGATAGAGAGCCTATGGGACGGTGTATACAGAGTCATAAGGAAAACAGCTAGGAGGCAGGAGGATGTGCTCTTGAGAGATACAGAAGGGAACAACTTGTGCCCGGAGAAATCGGCGCACCTCCTAGCAACCACCTTCTATCCAAGTGACTCTGCGACGACAGACACACCTTACCATACTCAAATCCGAGAACTGACTGACAATAACGAAGCGGCGGGGTCAAGTAGCCTGTCAAAGGATAACCCTCCATTCACGGGGGCCGAACTGGAAGGAGTACTCAAAGCGCTAAATCCAAAAAAGGCCCCCGGGACGGATGGGTTAACCGCCGACATATGCACGAAGGCGATCCAAAGCGACAGGGGAGTGTTCTTAGCGATAGCCAATAAGTGCATGTCGCTGGCGCACTTTCCGACGCAATGGAAGACAGCACACGTTGTCATACTCCGGAAGCCAGGCAAGGAAGACTACACCCAACCAAAGTCTTACAGACCAATCGGCCTGCTGTCAGTTCTCGGGAAAATCGTTGAGAAACTCATGATAAGCCGCATTCAGTGGCATATTCTCCCAACACTAAGTGTAAACCAATACGGCTTCATTCCACAGCGTGGCACAGAGGACGCTCTCTATGACCTAGTGAAACATGTGAGGTCGGAAATCGACAAGAAGAAGTTAGTAGTCATAGTTTTGCTGGACATAGAGGGTGCCTTCGACAACGCGTGGTGGCCAGCTTTAAAACATCAGCTAACATTAAGGAAGTGTCCGAAAAACCTGTACGCAATGGTGGCGTCCTACCTCCAAGACCGAAAGATCAAGGTCAATTATGCCAGAGCAACGTGTGAAAGGGTAACCACAAAAGGTTGTGTCCAAGGATCCATAGGAGGACCGACCTTCTGGAATATAATCCTTGATACCCTGTTGCAAAAACTATCTGGCCAGGACGTCCACTGTCAAGCGTTCGCGGACGACGTGGTTCTAGTCTTCTCAGGAAAAACAACACCTGACATGGAGCCGAACATCAACACAGTCCTGGCAGGGGTGGTGGAGTGGGGTAGACAAAACAAACTCAGCTTCGCAGCACACAAAACAAATGCAATGCTGCTAACAAGGAAGCTGAAATACACCACTCCGGCAATCTACATGTCGGGAACAAAAATACAACTGGTTGACGAAATAAAGCTCCTAGGACTCACCATAGACAAAAGACTCACCTTCAAACCACACGTAGCCGCAATTAGTAAGAAAGCTGCGGATATATACAAACAGCTTGCGCGTGCGGCGAAGGTGACGTGGGGTCTAAACGGTGAGATAACTAGAACAATCTACGTCGCGGTAATAGAGCCAATTGTGCTGTACGCTGCGAGCGTTTGGTCCCAATCTACGGAACTGCAGATGATCCAAAACCGTCTGCAAGCAATCCAGAGGGGCTTTGCTCAAAAGATCTGCAAGGCGTATCGCACAGTGTCTCTTACATCGGCATTAGCTCTGTCAGGGCTGCTACCCCTGGATCTAAGGGTACAGGAGGCGGCGGCTCTTTACACAGCCAAGAGAGGGATCAGAAAAGACTATATACCACCAGGAAGGGAACTGGAGCACAGGGTGAGCTTCAGAGAACAGCCTAACCCCTCCAAACTCACAACAACAGAGTATGGGCTCCTGGAGAGCACGGACTCTCAAACCCTGGAAAGCCACAACATAGTCGGGCCACACATCTATACCGACGGCAGTAAAATACTCGGCAGAGTGGGAGCTGCAGTAACGTGGTGGGAAGGGGGAAGGGAGACCGGGTCCTCAACCTTCAGTCTGGACCCCCACTGCACTGTATTCCAGTCGGAACTTTATGCCCTCCGTAGAGCGATACCAATGATAAAAGCCAGCGGGGTAAAAATAGCAAACGTAATGAGCGACTCGAGATCTTCGCTCGACCTGCTGGCCAATCCAAAAACAACGCACCCTCTAGCCAAAACCATAAAGGGGAGCATAAATGAGATCAGAGCAGCCGGAGGGGGAAGTCCGCCTCTTTTGGCTCAAAGCGCAAGTGGAGACCGCCGGTAATTAGCGCGCCGACCATCTGGCGAAATCGGCGGCCCAGGCATCTGCCACCCACACAGACTACAACAATATACCCCTGTCATATGTCAAGAAAACCATCAGGGAAGAGTCGGTCCGTAAATGGCAGGCCAGGTATGACTCTTCGAGCACAGGGCTGGTCACAAAGACCTTCCTCCCCGATGTTGAGCGAGCTTACTCCATCGTAAGGAAAACAAGGTTGACAGCCAACCAAGTGCAAATCTTGACGGGACATGGAGGAACAGCGGAGTACTTGCACCGATTCAGGCTAAAAGACAGCCCCGGGTGTGAGTGCGACCCCAACATCAGTGAGTCTGTGTGGCACGTAATCCTGGATTGCCCGCGCTTTGCGGCGCTCGGGAAGGCGGTCCTCGGCATACCAAGTGTGCTGGGGAAAAAAATCAGGGGGAACCAACGGGCGGAGGGGGTGGCAGTCGCCGCCGAAGCGTTCTTGAGGGAGCCCCCTCCCAAAAGTCATAAGCAGCCGGAAAAGGCTCGAACAAGAGCCCAGATGGGGCTTGTCGATCCGCCGGAGCTCAGCGAGGCGACGGAGCCGCTGCAACACACAAAAAACGCGTTTCTCGAGTTCAAAGCAATCACCAATGCAACAAGAAGGGTCAATAGTGAGACCTGTAGATCCATCCTGCAAACCTATCACCTGGGCAATGAAGGATTGCTAGAGGTGAAGCTCGAGGAGGCAGAAGCGGCGGTGTACGACAACGACAACTCTACCACGTTAAGAGGAGAAATGTCGGGGAAGTACATGGCGGCCTATAGTGGAACCAGCGGTTTCGTCGAATACGATGAGGAGGGGTCCCGGCGGACCGGCAAACACAAGTTCAGAACCCCCCCTAACGACCCAATAGTGGTTGCGGCGAAGTGCACGAGGGTGATGCTCGACGACCGGATACTTGAGATGGCAGAAACTGTCTCAAGTGGCCGGGCTCGGGGGCCTGCCATCGAGCACTGGACCGTACCCAAAATAACATGGGTCAACGGGGTTCCTGGATGCGGAAAAACAACATGGATAATCGCAAATTACAACATCGAAAGCGATATCCTAATAAAATCTACAACCGAGGCAGCGAATGACTTAAGGGAGAGACTCGCGCAAAAAGTTACACACAACACAAAACAAACACCAAGAGGAGGGTCCGCACTATGGCTTCAATGCTGGTCAACGGATTGAAAGAAGGTGAAGAGTGCACACGTATTATCATCGACGAGGCACTCATGAACCACTTTGGAGCCGTAGTGATGGCCATCAAGTTATCGTGCCAAATCCTAGGCGGGGTAGGCCGAGAGTACAGAGTTCCAAGGTCATTTACTTACAAACCTCTCTGGTTTCCTACACTCTCGTAGTTCGCCTCATTCACGCTTGCCGGTTACGGAGACTCTAGTCTTGCCTTTCAGATAAGACCTTTCAGATTACCGTGGTAAGATAGTCTAGAACTTCCCTTTTGGAAGATGAGATAGATAATATTATTTAAATTTTGCTTTTTGAATTAGCAACCAAATATTAAAAACAGTTGGATTAAACTGAATTAAACACGATTTCTCAAAGGGCCTTTGTTCCTAATAAAATCATTTGAGCGGAACAGAGATTATCAATGTTAAAACAATTTACTTAATCTTTCCTCATGCTTTACCCCTTTCAACATAACGAAGGTCCACAATACAATGCCAAGACAACCGCGATAACGTATACCAAAGCATCCTAGAGTTTTCTTGCTAACCACAGACACCATAAGTAAATAGAATTGCATTTCCTTTCATAATATTTAACATACACCACGTCATCTGTTTATGAACATGTAACGGTGATAAATTATGGACGTCAAATGAAATCCATAAAAATATTTTATGTTTTCACAAAATTATATAGTATATGTGGGATATGAGGACTTTTAGTGACCTTTGAGTGAAGACTGATTGAAGATTTATTTTTAATGCAAATAGTATTTGAATTACGAGTGACAGAAATTATGCGTCGAAGACGTTTGTCAAAGAGAATGATTCATGATTGACGATTAGGAAGACCATGATCCTACTAATATCATATATGTGAAATTTACTATTTATTTATATTATTGGATTTTAAATTTGGATCACAGATCTTTTATTACCTGGATTAACACATGAAAAAAGTAAGGTTCCTCTCTACTAGTAGTCAACGCGGACGAAGTCACGGGCAGAAAATAGTTCGTAATAGCACTAGATATTTTAGTGGTTTTTCTGAAGAAATAATTCAAATTTCTTACCGTTCGTTTAATGATGCTCCCGTAGCAGGCCGAATAGCATTATACTTGTACGATCTAACGAAGTTATAGTGGCCCAGAAAATCCACAATCCATTCAAAAGGTATTTCCTAACAATTTTTAAAACTACAACAACCACTACAAGAGATCGTATAACTGCCACATGAAAAATTCATGTTTCTAGTTAGAACAAGAATGATTGCCCTCTTGTGAACGCTCAACTTTGAACTAAGAAACATTATTCAAACTTCTATAGCTTGGGGAATCGAGCTGATGTTCTTTCAACGACTGTTTGCAACAGATTGATTTTACTTTGTGTAACTTGAGATAAGATTTTAAATAGAATTTCAATTGATGACATTTTGTCACTTGTTCATTTTGTTCTACGTCAGACAATTCATTTACAAGCTTTTAACTTGATATGTTAGAAGTGCGAAGCTCAAGATCGACCGGGCTGACGGAGCACTGTTGACGCCCTCTGCCCCAACTAGGGGACTTAGGATCTAAAGAAGACTGTAAAGATATTCGTCGCAAATTTTTAATGTTTTACAGGGTTTCTTAATGACATCACGGTGGCCAGTTGGTAATTGGTTTATTTAGAATGCAACGCGTACTTATTATAAATTTTAGTGATACATTGACGGACGGCTGGATCAAATGTTAAGGTTTGAGTCGCTCTTCCCACTGGATCCAGTAGTCGCGGGTTCGATCCCTGTGCGGGACAAATCTTTGTGTGATGCTCCCGAGACAAAGTATTAATTCCAAGTGTAGGTCTACTTTTTTTTTAACTAACTATAGTGGTTACAATACAACAGTTTTCGCTCTAAGGTTTGTAGATTACTCTTCTTTCCCAACGGTATATAATATACTACGGTACCTATTTACAGTTTCCAGACGCGCCGAGACCACATAGAAGTTGCTCGCAAAAAGGAAGCAGGTACCTTCACCCTTGGAATCCTTACAATTTCAATATGACTCCTCCATTTTCATGCGAATAAAAGCGGCTTCTGCTTAGACCGTCCCGTAACTTTACAAAACAAAATATGGTGTGTTAAAAAATGCACAAGCTCTTTTTTACTGTCTTTAGACTTTATGATCATATGAGATGATATTTATTTTTGGTAGTCGAAAGAGTTCGTGATATTACTGGTTTGTTAATTTTTTATTATAATCTTCCATTAATCTTTAATTTAATAATCAACATGAAGATCTAAACCACTTCAAACGAGTTTCCTCTATTGTAATGTGAATAAAACAGTTTCAGAGTTGGTAAGGTTTAATTTTAATTATTCGTATTATAAAAAGAGTCACTAAAAAGCTTGCCTATTTGGTTTAATAATTTATTATGATGCGGCTGGTAATCACGAGGTCTTGCGCTTAAATCCTAGATCAGACAAGCATCAGTCCAGAGTTTGGAAATGTACTCGGTACGTCGGTAATTGCAGTAAGTTCGTCCCCTATCAAATTAAAATGTACTCAGTACTCTTGTTCTGCCCCTTTTTGGGCAATGACGAGATAATGTGTTATTATTTTTATACTATCATGTTTTTTTTTCTGCATTGAATCTTAGCTTTATTTATCAAACTATTTTTTGCCTTTCTGTACTGGCACGTCGAAAACTAATGGTCAAGCAAAAATTCACAGCTCAATATGATTTTTTTCGGTAATCCAGATCCTCACGGTCGTACCCTTGGCATTAAATGTTGCTTCCATTGCTCGCAAATCATTTACGTGTAGTCACGCCCAATTTTTACGACATGTTACGCGACCTCGGAACAGGTAGGCTCCTTGAAACCTAGCTGAAGCGAATCCCCAAAAGACTCTTGGGCTATATGCAATCCATCCCGACATATCCCTGCTTTTTATTTTGGAACTAAATGTCGGATATGTTTTGTGTGTAGCGAGAAAAGTATAGCTAGTTATGTATACTAGACCAGTACACAGCTCAGTGCAAGTACTTTAAAAGATGATGCAATAACAACAGACTATTGCTCATAGAATATAATTCCAAGTACTGTTTTGCTTAATCAGCTTAACTTGCCTCAGCTGCGTATTTATCATGTAAACAGATATCAGGTTACTTGTTTAGTCTCAGTCCAATTCTAATAACTGTTATGCTTAATAATCAATATCAATCAATAAGACGCATAATGCGTGGGTTCCTTCTAGAAACAGTTGTTTACTTGACGATGCCTATAAATAGCCATCGCCAAGCAAAGTACATTCAATATCGACTCAGCTCTCTTACCGTTCGCACTAACGTTAAGTAATATTAATTGACTGCATTAATATTTTAAGTATCTATTATTAATTTGTATTGTTAAATAAATATATTTTTATAAAGTCACGCCGGCCTTTATATTTGACTAGCTCTATTAGTGATATTGTATTTGTTTATTTTGACTAGTCATGTGGGTGAGATAAGAATAACAGTTGGTAAAGGGCTAAATATTTTCAGTGCGGAGTAAGGGCCTTCTGTCACAAGTAGAGGTGAGACAGATTATGTCATACTTTAAAACGTGGATCCCGTACGGATTGGTGACGGCAGGCTTGTAGCTACCTTATATTGAGATTATACTCTCGCTACGCGCTACTGCAATGCTTAATTTCAATGTTAATTAATATGTGGTCATATCTTCCTCAGCAGTGATTTATGAACAGTGATTTATGAATAGCCTAGTGGTTAGACCGTTGAACTGCCGTTGATCGTTGAAGTCAGAGGTCTCGGGTTCAAACGCAGCTCTGTCTTTTCGAAAGCATGTGCGTTTTAAAAACTAATTATCACTTGATTTAACGGTGAAGGAAAATATCGTGAGGAAACCTGCATGCCTAAGAGTTTCTCGAAGGTGTGTGAAGTTCGCCAACTCGCACTGGGCCAGCGTGGTGGACTATGACCTAAATCCTCTCAGTTTGAGAGGATGCCCTTGCCCAACGGTGAGACAGATTCTTACCATGGCGAATATTATATTATATATCTTTCTCCAAAACCGACTTAAGATTTATACGGCCATTAACATCTGTTTAAAATTGATATTCAAATTTGGAATACAAGAAATGTTTTTAAACTGAGTAACGAAGAACTCAAATGATCAACTCGATAGCGTTACGTCAACTTTAATATACTTATGCTCTCTTTTAAGTTTTACCCTAGCCATACTAAGTTAATTAATCTGTCAATTTTAATTATTTCCTGATCCTTCTTCAACTTTGTCTGTAACATATACAAAAAGTGCTCGGACTGGTGGATTGAATTATGTTGATCGCGTAAATTCATACATTTTGCAGCGCCATCTGTTTTGCTTGCAATTATTTTCATTTACATCTGCATATCATTTTGCCGAACTTTTTGCGGTACGCCGGAGTAACTTGGGAAAGTAAAAGAATGTTGCGAGCTTTGTTTTGGAAATTCATAATATAATTTCGGATCTTTTAAAGATGCGTTGCCATTGCCAGCATTCACGCTTATTGAATATTCAGCTTCATGAATTTGAGCATGGGACGTTAAATGGAGTGTTGAAAAACCAAATCAAAAATGTTTTATTTATTAAGACCAAAAAGCACTTATAAATAGTCCAAAAGAGGAAATTATTAAGACTCTACCACCCGTTCGGAAAGTCATTCCTGTGGAGAAGAACGCCAAGAAACTTCACGGTTACTCTTTTTAAAAATGAGAGTTTTATCATTTTTTTTGTATACATTACATTGATGGGGTATGGGAGGACAGTGCAGAACGAGCTAAACAGATGTGCTAATATTGTAGATTACTTAGATTCATGGTATCAGTCAGTGTCTACATAGTCCTCTCATTTACAAAATAGAGACTGTAAAGGTATAGAATAAAACGTTTAGTAAGAGAAACAAGAGGTTACTATAAAAAACAGCATTACATCAGTTCAAAAACTATCCCACGAGTCTGAAGTTCTTATGGTGAGAACTTGCCAAAGAGCATACAAATGCATGCTTCTGGTGTAAAGCACTTTAAGAAAAAGATAAATTTCTTAATTCTCTGGCATAGAATGAGTTATGCTAATGTTTCGGTTAAAGTCACAGTAAAGCTATTAATTTCTTGGAACAAATCATAATTAGTTAGCATTGCCTCTAAAAACGACTTAATTATCTGGCATAGAATGTGTTATGCTAATGTTTTGATTAAAGTCACAGTAAAGCTATTAATTTCTTGGAAGAAATCATTATTAGTTAGCATTGCCTCGAACAACGACTTAAGTCTCTGGCATAGAATGAGTTATGCTAATGTTTCGATTAAAGTCACAGTAAAGCTATTAATTTCTTTTAAGAAATCATTGTTAGTTAGCATTGCTTCGAACAACGACTTAATTCTCTGGCATAGAATGAGTTATCCTAATGTTTCGATTAAAGTCACAGTAAAGCTATTAATTTCTTGGAAGAAATCATTATTAGTTAGCATTGCCTCGAACAACGACTTAATTCTCTGGCATAGAATGAGTTATGCTAATGTTTCGATTAAAGTCACAGTAAAGCTATTAATTGCTTGGAAGAAATCATTATTAGTTAGCATTGCCTCGAACAACGACTATCCTATAGGCCGAGCAGCGTACACTTAGATCATTTGAGCGAGAAAAATATTTTTGTAATATAAATTCTTTGTTACGGTCTAGGTGATTAGTAATCTGTTAAATTGTGATTGCAAGTAAAAGCTAGTGATTATCACGGCTAAAAGCTGAATACGTAAAGCTCAAAGCTGGTCGTCATGGTTGTCTTAATGGAGCCCCTAAGTCTTGCAGTGGACATCCTTTAACTAATGATATATTATTTGATGATAGATAGATATTTATGTTATTTTATTTTTTAATTATTTGGGGGGCTTACAGCTAGCATAACAGAGTTAATAGTATAAAATAGTTACAATTAGCCATTTACAAGCCTCCACATATAGACTTAAGATATAGATAATTTGCTTAATCGCTTATTAGCGTTTTATCACTAGGATTTATTCCTGTGCTGTAGGTGCATTTACAAAGATGAAAATACACATACACAAAAACCCAGACCGAAACAAATAATTGTGGTACACACTAAGATTTGTCCTGAGCGGGAATCGAATCCGCGACTATTAGACACAGTGGGTGGAGTGGCTTAAGCTCTTAAGCCCTGCGTAACTTTCCTTATAGACCTCTCTGGGTTTCTCCACTCTCATAGTTTGTCTCATACACGCTCGCCGGTTATGAACTTTTGACTTGCCCTTCAGATAAGACACGGTCTATGTTGTCATGATAAGATAGTCTAGGTCTTCCCCTTGTACAGTCAGCAACATAAGTAGCTTAACATAAAGTTTTTCAAATTGCTTGCACACTTTTGTTTGACATCAAATTCATTATTTTTCTTAATCGAAAAATATTGGAACGTGTTGCTAATGAGTTTCCTTTGACAATGTTAAGCTACTTACGTTGCTGACTGAACTAGGACAACTTTATTGAGGTGCACTACTTCTTCCATCAATGACTTGAATCATTTTTTTTCTCATTACTTTATAATATGGAACCGGCGTATATCTGATGAGTTGCGTATTCTGTTTGACGAGCTATTTTGGTTGTTTTTTATGCTCAGACCTATAACAGAACTTGAATTTCCTTTAGTAGTGTTCATGTCCAAACTATACAATATTCTTACACCAAAAGGAACACTTAGACTACTGCAGTGCACGTCATTGAAAAGGCGCAAAGAAACCCTTTTAACCACTCGGGAATACCCTGACACTATCTCACATAGCGAGCGGATGTTGGATCGTTTGACAGCCAATTTGCGGCTTAGTTAACGGCCGCCTTGGCACGCCAGCACAGCCTACTTCCTTTTTAGCTAACTGGCCAAGAATTTATAGCTGGATTCAAGTTAAAAAGTAGTTTTTAAATCCTAAGATGTAGGCTGTACGTGCAAGGGAGTTGGCGTTATCATTGGATATTATGGGAAAAGCAATAGATATGAATGACTGCAAATGGGTATACTAGAACTAGATCTTTTGATCAATTATTATCATTATTGTATTAGCCTCAGAAGCGGATGGATGTAGAAAGAAGACGGCAGGGATGTTGGCTAAATATGGTTTTAATTTACACACACAGTATAACTGACAATCAGTTAAATCACCAAAAGCAAACGTTCGTATAACTGTGTTACAATTAAAAACCCTATTATATACCTCCTGTACCAACAAAACGAATTTATACAGCCAACCTATAATATACCACCAATACAATTGAGTGTTATAAAAATAAAATTTATGAGCATCTCACTTGATATAGTCAATTTTAAAAACTATATTCCTAAGAACAATTTTAAGAGAGAATAAGAACTATGAGTAGGTAGAACTGTTACTGCTTTGTATATTTAGACAAAAGGAATAAGAGTGTAAACATAACAAACTTAATTTATCCTACGTGACTAAGGTCAATATAAACATAATATTTAATTACTTTGTGCGAAAAATGCATAAGGCATGAATTTTAAGTAACAGAAAAACACTCAATTATTAATCAAGGGTTTGAAGTAATCCCAATTCCTATCAATTACGAACTAATCACATAAACAAATAAATCGTATCAATAGCTGTCGTTCTACGCTTAATAAAAACATTTCAACAACAGATGTCGCTACTACACGTTTAGATTAACATCAGTAATTGGTTATATAATATAACGGATTTGTAACAATTGTGTATTTTGTAATGCTTAGGGAATATGCATAAAAAGGATGATGGTCATCTTTCTCTATTATGTAAGACAATTGGATTGTAAACGATCTTTATTTATATGTGTCGTTACGCAGATACGGGTAAGGATTTGTGCCATTTTTAAACACTTATGTAAAAATGGCACAAATCTTAAAACATAACATTTTTAAATATCATCCATGGCCATGGCTATATTCCCCATGTTGTTGTGGCCGAGGTGTACCTACATCCGAATTTAATGACGATGTTGGGTTCCAAAGCAATAGAGAGTGAGCATATTGTCATTATACACCTCCGCGCACACTGCTTCGAGCTACTGGCACACCGTTCCGGACTACTATTGAGAAATATTCATATAGCATCTTCGAACACAAGATTCAAATCCAGGACCTCGTGAGCACAATCTCCACCACGTGCCGCTGGAACAACGAGGCTTGCTTATATTTTATTGCTTTTACGATTGCCTTTTATAGCAACCAGACAAAGGCAGACTGGTAATTCTAAAATTCTAATAAGTGCACAGGACCTCAACTTATCTAGGCAATACAAAAACTCACCTAATACACCTGAGATAAAGTTTTCAATCCCGTACCACAGACTCTACATGTCCCATGACAGATTAATTAAATAGACAGACAGCGCTCCGCAGTCCGTGGTTAACTGAGAGCCATTTCGAGCACCCTTCTCCCTGTTTACCCCTCTCACTTTATGGGATATATGCGAATCGAACTTAGAATGTAGCAGGTTAAAAATGGATTCTAAAATATTAGGTCTAGGTTTAATCCTCTAAACATTTATTTTTATATTTTAATTTTAAATTAAATTAAAAGTTCTTTGATCAATCTTTTATTGGATGTAGAAATAATATCGATGGTGGATACTTCAATTAATGTTATAATAATCATAAAATAATCAGCCTATACTGACTCATAGCTTGGCAAAGATGTTTTCCTACAAATCACGTTGAGAGAGTTTAGGTCATACTCCACCACGCAGACCCAATGCGGATTCATGGAGGCAGGTTTGTGGTCAACCAGCTTTTGGCACTTTTCAAACTACGTCTAAAGGCTTCCCACGACTACCAAGTCGTCTTTATACATTGTACCACATTAAGTGGTAACCGGGACCAACAGCTTAACCTGCCGTCCGAAGCACGAAGATGCTCGAATATGAAAATGCCACTAACAGTCACCCGTCTTAAACCGACTGAGATGGGCGTTGCTTAACATTGGTTATCGCTAGGACAACCGCGGACGCAAAACGTCACGAGCTTTTTTGGCAATTGAAGTTAGAGATATCCAAATGCATGTACCTAAGTGCCTCCAATAGCACTTTGACATAAATTGAACGTAAAATCTTTTGATTGCCAGCCGCCAGTTTTTAAGTTGATATTTAAATGGAATTCAAGATGTCCTTTTTCAAAACTTCCCAAAGTTTGACAAAGTATAAGTACTTGGCAAGTCTAAATGGATCAACAATGAGTTGCAAAAAACATCGTGATTTTCGAGAAACGTTCCATTTTTGTCGCAAAAAAGTAGTTTTGAACTTTTCATTTCGCTTTAAAATGTTTTCTTCAAGATTGCTTTATGGTTGCTGCCATATTATGATATCGTTAGTTGTTTCGGAGAAAGGAAAGTTCTCTTAGGCAACTTCTAAATCCGTTGATAGAATAACAAGTTATAAGTTATATGCTAATAACATAATATAATTCCTTACGTAGCTCCGTACGCTTTTTCTCTTCAAACACTAAAAAGAAAGCCACGTTGGATAGTGGTGACCACGAGGTCCCGAGATTTAATCCTAGACCAAAAAAGTGTTATTGGAGTTTTCATATCTATCTATATCACCACGCCAGATCTCTATGGGGTAGGCATAGAGTACAAAGTTCCAACAGGTATCTAAAAATAAGAAGTTCTTCAGTTTTTCAAGGAATCTAAAAAATCTCAGTATCTGTTCGGGAATTATTCAGTTACGATTATAATTATCTTGCCGCCCATTAGGCACATCGGAGCCTAACTTTTTCAACAAAATTTGCTTGTACATTTCTGCCACCCCTGCTTGGAGAATATAGGTAAAACTGTATTTATTATAATTTTATAATTAAAACGTTTATTACACACAGCTTAAAATAATCCCAAAAAAACTTTGAATAGTCCCGAAGTTATTTGGATACAAATACAGGACGTGTGTTTTTCATGACTTTAATATATAAATATTAGCCCTGTTAAGAAGCTGCCCCACTGTGGGGTACGGGCCTTCTCTCAAACTGAAAGGGTTTAGGCCACAGTCCACCACGCTGGCCCAGTGCGGATTGGCGAACTTCACACACCTTCAAGAAACTCTCAGGCATGCAGGCTTCCTCACGATGTTTTCCTTCACCGTTAAATCAAGTGATAGTTAATTTATAATACGCACATACTTTCGAATACCAGACGTCCGTACCTGGGTTTGAACCCGAGGCCTATTCATGAATATGCCAAAAAGATATAATGATCAACCAAATACTATCAACTTCGGCTCACATTCACTGCAAAGTACACTTTGTACTGTATTCATCGTTCTTTTACAGGGTCACCATCTCAATCCATTGGCACCAATTTTAGCTAGACCCTTCATTACCGCGAGTGCTACATTATGTATTTGATTGTTGTTAAGCTAACATAACCATCCTGCTTCTGAAGTTGAACAAGTTTTTGGTCATGTTCCTGCTTATGATATTTACATTCTCGCATTCCGAAGTGTGATGTCTATTTCTTTACATACTGCTGGGTGAGTATATGTTAGATCCAGGAGTTAAAGTCTTTTCCTGATTATCTTTTCGTTCATCGCTTACAAGTGAAAGTCACGCAAAATTTTTGAAACACTTATTGGTACTAACCGTTATAGAATTTTGAAATGTGTGTTTTCAATATGAACGTTTTTTAGGTAAGCTTAACAAATAAATCAAAACAAATTAAATTGTGCTAAACTCATTCTTCATACCTCCACAGTCCAAACGTTATCTTGAAAAAACTTGTTACAGAACTGTAACATGGGGCGTTATACTTAAATTATTTTTTCCTCAATTTGCATTATTCATAAGCATTTTATAACAAACTCGGTAGAGAATCGTCGCCGAAATTTTTATTGGCCTCATGGAGCTATCAATAGCTTTTTTAAAAAAAACTTGGACGTAATGGCCCTCTGTAAAGTAGCCATTAAAATTAAATTGAATATTTAAAACGGTATGAGGGCTTAAATCAAAATTAATAGGAAAACACATAATTCATTACAGGAGTAGTCTTATTACAGGCTACAACGTGTGCGATACTTTTAGTTTTGACTAGTAGCGATGTTGTCGTGGGTGCGCTTACGTGAGTTTCACATACATAAATCTTCATCATTATCAGCAATAATTTTATTTTAAAAGACCTTTTTAAAACAAGCTTTTATAGTAAAATACAACGAAGATATCATGCTTAGTTGAGGAGTTCCTATGGCTTCCTTCCGGCTCCATCATCAGACCTGGGACACCATTCGGGTCTAAAGTGCTCGTTAATACTCGCTGGGTGGTTTCATAGGCCACCTTTCGGCTTCATCATCAGATCTTGAATACTATCTGGTTATAACTACATACTACTTTCACTACTAACTATATCGTACTAACTTGTCAATAACAGTCTAACAAACCTTAACACACGGGTGTTACGATTTCTAGTTCACATGTTCCTATAGCCACCTTTCGACTCCATCATCAGCCCCCCTTCATGGTACCATATTATTGCGTTGTTATCAAATTTACATACGTATGCCAAATTTCAGCTCAATCGGATACCCACAAACGCTTGAAATATAGATCAAAAGATTTGAACCCGAAAGACAGACATACGAACATTGCAATTTAATAAAACCTTGTAAAAAGACGTTTCAGATCACCATGGTGAATGGCTTTGCGATGTATGTGTGTAGGCTTTGCGTGGGTGGGTGTACACAGAATACTTCTAAGTCAAAATCTTGCAAGCTGGTTTTAAACGATTATTTCTTCAATTACGTCAAGCAGATTAATGATTTAAATTTTATTTTCTAGTTTCCAAGTGTTTAGATCTGTTTTTGTGACATATTGCATGTGTCCGTGCAAATATTGAGATTCAAGCAGCAAGCATTGTGCACGGTCAGGTGTATAACCTCAATTGTAAAGCCGTGTAAATATGATATAAATAAATGTTTTGTAATTTTAATTTTTGTATGTTTTATTGTTATACATAAATAAAAATACATAATTTAATTTGTTTGAGAGAGTGAGAGAGAGAGAGAAAGAGAGAGAGATAGAGAGATCAAGAGAGAAAGAGAGAGTGAGAGAGAGAGATACTAATATAATCAATAGAAATCACGTTTACAGTTAAAACAATTACATAACGAACTTTGTTCTGGACGGGGGCCCCTCGACTACACAATTTTTCATTAAAAGTATTTTGCACAGATGTCATGGACAAAAGTACATTTTAATTCAATATTTTTCTCTTAAACAACGAAAATGGCGGTCCCAATTCCACAAATTGTTGGTTCAGAGGGACTTCAAAAAGTTTTCCGATTCAATTAATGTAACGAGTCCCTCTAAAACGCAAATTATGTAACAATTCTGCTGCCTCTGTAATCAATGGACGTGGAACAATTAAATAATTACAAAGCGATTGAGTGAGACGCGAGGAACGTTTGGGTTTTCTCATAACTTCTCCAAGAAATTATGCGAACGTACGCGAGCATGGATGTGGCATTTTAAAGACTATTCCAGTAGCGAAAAAGTACTACCAACACCGTCACGCCCGCGAAGTAAATATAAATAGGAGATGGCATTATTAGATTTCCCTATTCAGTCAAACACGTCACAGCGCGGGGTGGCGCGGGATGAAAAGGACGTTATACTCGTACCCCACCCACTCCTGCATTTGCTATCTAGCTGGGAATGACAAACAGATGTAAACCTCGCCTTTTGCGATGAGGTAAGGGCTTAATTGGAAGACACATTGCGCAGTTGCTTAGGCCGACACCTCTTTATTTTAGCTTCGTGGTTACGTCTGTATTCCTCAAATGAGAGAAATCAGTGTAATAAGGAGTTAGATTTTATACCGGATATAATTCGGACTCCGGACTATAATTGCGAGATTTTTCGATAAAAAAAAAGACACAATGTCTCTCCTAAAACTCAAGCCCAGGACTTTGTGAGCCGATAGCTGCCTCATGCGCGAGTAGACAAAGGAGTGAGTCAAGTAACAGGATTAAAAAGTTATTGGGTCTTGTGGTATTCAGGGATTAAAGGTTAAAAAGTACTCGCGACCTTCACCAGATCAACGGTCTTTCTTATACGTGGTTGTCACTCGAGAATCTCTGCCTCGAAGCCTCTACAAGCGATATACCCGTGTACATGTAAAATTTTAATTAGGTCACTAAATGTGTGTAGTTTATATGTCCATGAATAAGCCCCCAAACAAATTGGTTTATAAATTTCACCTGCTAAATGACTGCATATAATTGCACAGTTCTCATTAATATGTGGTTGGCAAAATTATTCGTTCACGGCATAATAGATTTTATTAATAACGTATGCATTTGGCTATCTTATTTTGGTGGGATATTACAGAGGAGGATTTAGTTTGAAATTATAATTATTTATTTGTGGTATTCGAATAACTGGTAACTTCGACAAGTTTAATACAAAAGTCCCTCTGGCAATTTGTGCGGTGTTGTATTTTCAAGGAACTCACATAAGTATTTGCACTCTTTATGCTGAATATAAAATCATAAACAACAAGAGATCGCTTAAAAAAAAAACTGGCACGCCTTAATTCCTCAAGCGGGGTTGGCTGAAGTGTATTGTGAATACCAAATATTCACCGATGATGCAAGAGGTATTTAACCGGGCACAATACCAAACTCATGGTATCGACAATACTGAACTGGTCATTTTTCTATCAAAAATAGATACTTTATCCAACCTAGGAGTCAAACCCAGGCCTTCATAATCACCGAGCGCATTATTCGTCCCTAGACAAACAAGACACTTACCAAATTAATATTACTGTATGTTCTTATGATGTGGTGACTAGGAGTGAAAGAGGTATGTTGAATTGGTATGGGCACGAGGAGAGGATGTGTGACAGGCGGCTAACGAAAAAAATATATTGAGTAAATGTGAGTAAGCGTTGGAAGAAGTCGCTCAAGGAAAACTTATCTCGACGAAATAATAGTCTCTTGGAAAACGGTCAAGTGCGTCGCACTCTTAATCGACGGACATGTATGTAGAGATGTATGAAAGTAGATGAAGCGAAAGAGGTGTATTCAAATTTTAGTATTAAACTGTAGTCTCCGCCCAGTGTTCTTATCAAATAAATCAAATAAATAACTTTGCAAAAATCAGTTACAGTGTTTGTTAAAATTACATAGTCGTACGCCATATTCTGCCAATAGGCAGCATGCAAATATCATTAGGCTAAAGCCAAAAAGAATCAGAGTGACCATTAAGAAAGCATAACAATTTTACAGAACATATGAATGTTCTGTACAATGGTAATGCTTTAGTTCACATTTTAATTAAATGATTCATGAGCATTATTTAATTAAAATGTAAACTAAAATATTCAAAATTTAACAAATTCAAGTTTTAATCTTAATGATGTCAATTACATTAATTTCAATTTTATTATTTTAAATAATATTAATGTCAATTGTAATAAAGTCAGTACTCATATTATGAATTCAATTCAGATTAATTCAGTTCTGTCATTAAGATACATGATATTGAATTATCAACTGGGTATTCATGAACACTATAGTAAGCCTTTTCCGCTAAAAGTCATTTTAGTCTCACTACTCATGTCAGTTATTTCTAGTATATGCTTTGGTAGATGGTTGTAGCCGCGAGATCTTTGCCGTTTTATAAGATGGACAGCTGACTTTGTATGCTCGGCGTTAACTTCTATAGTTCTCAATTAAGTTACTATTTTTCTTTACAAATGTTCAAGTTCATGTATGTACAGACAGGACATTGAAAAAGATTGTTAAACTCTTAAAGTAAGGTCTGCAACTATCTGTTCCTTGCAGATTGCTTGTATGCAATTTTTTTGCCATAGAAATACATTTTCCTTATAAGTAGAATGTCCCCAGAATATAATACCATATCTCAACAGAGAACCCACATTGTCATGATATGCAGTTACCACTGCCGACCGATTAAAAACCTGGAAATCCTATAAAGTACATATTATTGTGTGACATGGTGATAAAATATTTTCAGTCAAACAGTCGTCTCCATAGATTCGTAGGCAAACGTCGAACCAAGATGGCGTCCTCATGAATAAGCGATTGGTACACATTGCTGTATGTTCCCACGTGCTAAAGATGCTAGGAGAGTTGATACGTTTCCAAGACGTATTTATCTTGGAACCATTGTTTGTATGTTTGTTTGCGTGTCAGCAACCATTTTATTGTTAAATTTATGAAGCGAAATTTTGTATCTAAAGTTGTAAAAGCTAACCACTAAACTAACGACAACTCACATAGATGTTTTTGACATCTTAAAATTTGTATATATGGAACCCTGAGGCATTAGTAATGCACTAACATATGTTGATGGCACTGTTCACCTAAAGGTGAAAGTGATGAATTGCCAATACCCACGTGAGTCCACCAGAAACCAATCGTTTACGTATCAAAGCCACCTTATATCAAAGTAAATTGTTGAAATAAATAAGTAAATCGTTTTTCAAATTTTATGTGGTGTTAAAGATAAACTTCTATTGAAATCAATTATAGCGGGATACGTGTCTTCTACTTTGATGTATTTAAAAAATAAAACTATACGTGATAATGTATGAAGCTTTCTTCTTTGATATACTTTAAATTGGCGTTGAGTCGTTCAATCAAAATGGCCAACACCGTTTTTCGCCATCAAATTGATCGCTGAACTCTAAACTTTACTAAACAAACGCATTAAATAAGAAAACGCGACTCATAAATCATTATAATGTATCAAATATTCAAATTAATGCCAGTGCCCAGATACTGTTTTTTTATAATTCAAGAACATCAAAACCGTTAACTGTTGGCCGCCAGAACGATGGGACCTAAACCTCATTTGCGACCCAAAATTACATTTAGCCATTTGTGACTGCAGGGCCGTAATTCGCTAAGTCTAAACGCGACACGTTATGATAACTTTGTAAAATGTTCGTGTTATGGTATTCTATCTGCCACTGTCGTACCGTAAGTGGTAGCGTATTCTTAGTTTCAACTAAGGTTATTGTGATTTAACGTCAAATGAGTATTAGTAAAAATGCGGACTAAAAATAAACAAAGCTAGTATTAATAACTTTGTGTAGAATTTTTAAGTATTTACTTAATTCCGCGATAATACATAACAGCTTGTATAAGAAACAACAAAACTAAATTTATTTTAAAATTTTCTTGTTAATGAATTTTAAAAATATTCCGTGTATTCTGAGAGAATACAAACCAACAGCCTGTATATATTTAATTATATACCTTGATGTTAATATTGTCAGCACCTTCTTTTAAAATCATTCACACATATATAAGCCTCTAGGCTAATTACAACAAATCAGAAAGCGTAACGCTATCGAGTTGATATGCTGTCCTTTTCACACTACACATTTACTAAGCACGCTTTCTCGACAACGTTACGCTACCGCCAATCAGTTTGTGTTAAGCTATCAAAATATTTTGTAAGTGGCTTAACATTCTAAGTATTTCAAATCACTGATAATCTTCATTTTGTAAACGTTGCTGAACATTATCAGAACCAAATTATTAGCAATATATTTAAATAAACGTGGATCAACGAGAAACAATGGATATGATGCGACACAAAAGTGTGCCAGCGATTTGAAAAGTTAGGGGATTAAACGACTTATACTGCTGACCCTACCATCGTTTTTCCAAAGATAACGAAATCATTAATCAGCATCAAAGGCGCGATACACCAATATTGTTCGAAACATAAATAATATTAGCCTTGTTAAGAAACTGTCCCACCATTGGGCACGGGCCTCCTATCAAACTGAGAGGGTTTAGGCCATAGTTCACCACGCTGGCCTAGTGCGGGTTGGCAAACTTCACACACCTTCGAAATACTCTGAGGCATGCAGGTTTCCTCACGATGGTTTCTTTCACCGTTAAAGCAAGTGATAGTTAATTTATAATACGCACATGCTTTCAAAAAGGCAGAGGTGCGTGCCTGGGTTTGAACCTCTGACTTTGCAGTCCAACGGTTTAACCACTAGGCTATCACTGCTTGTTCGGAAAATTGTTTTTATTCATTTCGGTATGATAATAAAGTCACGTATTGCGTATATATTTGGATTTTTAATTCATCATCTCAGCCTATACTTGTCCCCTGCTGAACATAGGCCTCCCCAATCGCTTTCCAGCGTAACCGGTCCGATGCCACCTGCATCCAACGACTTCCTGCGATTTTCACAAGATCGTCGGTCCATCTGGCAGGCGGTCGTCCCACGCTGCGCTTGCCAATACGTGGTCTCCACTCTAGAATCTTTCTGCCCCAACGCCCGTCCGATCTACGCGCTATGTGGCCCGCCCATTGCCACTTCAGCTTGCTAATCTTAACGGCTATGTCGGTGACCTTGGTTCTTCTACGAATCTCCTCATTCCTGATTCGATCGCGTAGAGAAACGCCGAGCATAGCTCTCTCCATAGCTCGCTGAGCAACTCTGAGCTTTTTTATGAGACCTATTGTAAGAGACCACGTCTCTGATCCATATATCATCACTGGTAACACACATTGACTAAAAACTTTAGTCTTAAGGCACTGAGGTATTTTGGATGAGAAGATGTTGCGCAGTTTCCCGAACGCTGCCCAGCCGAGATGGATTCGTCGATTGACCTCTCTCTCAAAGTTGGACCTACCTAACCGGACTACCTGTCCCAGGTAAATGTATTCGTCGACAACTTCAAGAGTAGAGTTCCCAACGGTGAGTGCGGTGGGTACGACATGGACGTTAGACATTATTTTCGTTTTGTCCATGTTCATTTTAAGACCCACTTGTTGAGATACTCTGTTGAGGTCACCGAGCATTCGTCCTAGATCTTCCAGCGACTCCGCCACGACCACAATGTCGTCGGCAAATCGAAGGTGAGTGATGTATTCGCCATTGATGTTGATGCCAAGTCCTTGCCATTCCAAGAGCTTGAAGGCGTCCTCTAAGGTGGCCGTAAACAGTTTCGGAGAAATGACGTCTCCCTGCCTTACTCCTCTTTTTATGGGGATCGCCTTCGTGCACTGCCCCTGTACTCGGACTGACATGGTGGCGTTATTATACAAGCACTTCAACACTTCAATGTACCGATAGTCAATGCGGCATCGCTGGAGAGATCTAAGAACCGCCCAAGTCTCGATCGAATCGAAGGCTTTCTCATAGTCCACAAACGCCAAGCATAGTGGCCGATTATACTCCTCGGTCTTCTGTATAATCTGCCGCAGCGTATGTATGTGGTCTATGGTACTGAAGCCTTTCCGGAAACCGGCTTGTTCGGGAGGCTGGAAGTCATCAAGCGTGCGTTCGAGACGATTCGTGATGACTCTCGAAAACAACTTATAAACATGGCTCAGCAGTGTGATGGGCCTATAATTCTTCAGTAAAGTGTTATCACCTTTCTTGAAAAAGAGTACCACCACACCCCTGTTCCACGCTTCCGGCGTTTTTCCTTCGAGCAAGACGGAATTAAACAGCCTCTGAAGGACTTTAAGTACCGGCGATCCGCCCGCTTTCAGAAGCTCTGCGGTAATTCCGTCTTCACCCGGCGCTTTGTTGATTTTAAGTTGTTTGAGAGCCATCCTAATCTCGTACAGGCTGATGTCCGGGATATCTTCAGTGTAGTGTCGGGTTAGCTTGGCTCTTGGGTCTTTTACCAAGTCAACAACACCCTAAGCACCTCTGACCTATTCGACGTTACGTTTCCGTCCTCCGTCTTCAGCTTGGTCAACTGGCTTTGCCCAATAGACGCGTCTCTTGCAAACACTTTGGAGCCCTTGTTCTGCTCTATGGTCTCCTCAATACGTTTTGTATTGAAGGACCGAAAATCGTGTCGCAAGGACTTCAATATCTGTCCATTGAGCTGCCTATAGGACTTAGCATCATCGGAGGTTTGGAGTGTCATGGTACGTCGCTCAGCCATAAAGTTTCGGGTGTAGTTGGATAGTTTTTGAGGCCTATTTTTACGGTAGGGCTTAAAATGCTTGGACCCGACCGTATGGACAGTCTCTACCAACCTATTGTTGATTTCGTCCACTGATGCGCTGCTGTCTAGCAATTCGAAGCGGTTTGACAATTTGAGTTGAAAGTTCTCGGGGTTTTGGATATGTGCATTAGAAGGTCGGAGCGTAGACTTCATCAGACGTGATCTTTCCATTTTGACAATAATATTTAATGTGCCTCTGACCATTCGGTGATCACTGCCGGTTTTTACCCTGTGAATCACGGAGACATCATTAAATATTTGTCGCTTGGTGCTCATGATGAAGCCTATCTCATTTTTTGTGGAACCATCAGGGCTCATCCAGGTCCATTTCCTATGAGGCGGCTTCCGGAAGAAAGAGTTCATCATAAAGAGTCCCTCCTTCTCCAGATATTCGGCCAGCCTCTGACCCCTGGGGTTGCGTTGCCCATATCCAAATTGCCCCACTCTCAATTCATCATCGCCCTGTTTGCCCAGCCGCGCATTAAAGTCACCCATAACCACTGTAAAGTGTGCTTTGGAAGTATGTATGGCTCTACTAATGTCCTCATACATAACTTCGACGTCATCATCTGAGTATGCCGAGGTCGGTGCGTAGACCTGTATGACCTTCAGCGAATATCTTTTGGATATTCTGAGTATCAGGTACGCTACCCTGCTCGACACACTAGTGATGGACACAACGTTGTCTATGAGTGACTTGTGGACGATAAATCCGACACCACCTTGGGACTGCTGTTCGCCCTCCCGGTAGTAAAACAAGTTGCCGGATTTTAAGGTTATCGTGTCCTCGCCCTTTCTTCGGACCTCCGATAAACCAACAATATTCCACCGCAACTTGTTTATCTCTTCTTCCAGCTCAACAAGCTTCTCATCTGTTCTTAACGTGCGTGCGTTGTATGTCACCAGGGCCAATTTTCGTAGTTAGTGGTAGGCGAATCTCTGCCGGAGATTCTTAGCACCCCTTGTCCTGTCGTTATCATAGCTGCTACCGTGGCCAGGACGAACAGGACCGCCGGGGACTAGGGGCCTGGTTTTATCCTTTTCTTCCATTTAAATAAATTAGGGGGGTTTGCCATACTCGCCACGCTTGGCAGGCGGGTTGGCGAGCGCAGTTTTTGATGGTAGAAGTGTTAAAAGAACGCTGCTGCCCATTCCCTAGTTTTCCCTTAGTCGCCTTGTACGACACCCGATGGGATGAGATGGGTTGGTCCTATTCTAAGCCGGGAACCACGCGGCACGATTTTTAATTATATAACACAATATTCCTTGGTACCTATATCAGTATCTGAGGATTACCTAGTAATATTATTAAAATCTTTCAGATTATCAAAACCCGTTTGATTAGCAGCATCATTGAAATTACCATTTTCGTCGTTGGTCTTGTGGCGAATGATACGCTTTACTATCACGACGTCCTAGGATCAAACCCTATATCGGTCAAATGTAGTTTTTCTATCAAAAAATTCCCAATATCAGTCCAGAGTCTGGAATTTTACCCGGTTTATATATTATATAGGCTCACCCACACTTTGTCGGCAAAAAGTAGATGTGCACAGTACATTTCTGCCACACCTTTAGGTGTGGCTCCAAAGACGTCAAATCCGCAGCCTGTTCATTTACCAATCTAGTATATTTGCTACTTGGTGATTTGGCAATCTTGTAAGATAAAATAGACAACTTAAAAACATACTGCAACTTATATGATAGGAAGATAAGACAGGATTACAAAATCCCAAGTAACAGAGTACAAGGCTTTTGTTTTCTGCCGTAATGGCGACAACAAGCCTATTTTTATAACCTACTGTTATATTCTATTGATATTGGCAAAATAAACTGTTCAAGTGTGGGACCATTCATTAAAATATATAAGAGTATATTGCAAAGGTTGCAAAGCAATTGAGAAAATTGCAAAATGCTGTGACTTACTCTTTTGTAATCTACTAATGCTACCTGATTATTTTACGACCTAATGTCTGCAAGCTTGTCTTTCTGCTACCTAGTTATTTTTCTAGTAACTATTTTTGCTATCTGCTCATTTCGCAATCCAGTCTTTCTACAATGTAATACTCTTGCAAGATAGTCCTGTTATCTGGTCATTTTGCAATTCTGTTTCTATAACTGCGTTAATCAAACGCTCGAATCGCTTTTCAAAAAAACGTACATTTTTTTGAAAAGCTCTTACAGCGCGTCAGCATAAAGCTTTGTAAAAACGCCCGTGCGAACGAGGGCTTATACTTATAGTTTGTCTTATACAGGCTATCTAGTCATTTTGCAATATAGTTTTGTCACTACCTGATTATTTTGCAAGTTAATCTTTTTATAATCTAGATTTTTACTGAGTCCTTAGATTTACGCGAATATTACACATGAAATAAAACTATTTTTCGGATTGTATCGCGTTTATTTTAGATTTTTAATTTCCCGACGTTTCGGGTGCTTTGCAGCACCCATAGTCACGGGAGGGACTGACCATGGGTGGTCCACGGGAGGTCCCTCCCGTGACCATGGGTGCTGCAAAGCACTCGAAACGTCGGGAACTTAAAAAACCAAAAATAAACCGCGATACAATCCGAAAAATAGTTTTATTTTATCTAGATTTGTACCTAGTTTGTCCTATTTTCAACCCAATTTTAATTTAAAAGCCGTACACAAGAAATGGACTTCGCATTTTCCACATTAATTGATTCTATAATATACGTAACACAATCTCACATTTCTAAGGTTTACTTTAAGGTGAGTGGCGTTAAAATATTTGACGGCCTTAATTGGTTCTTATTAACTTAATAATAATAATAATAATAATGGCCCTGTTAAGAAACTGTCCCACTGTTGGGCACGGGCCTCCTCTCAAACTGAGAGGGTTTAGGCCATAGTCCACCACGCTGGCCCAGTGCGGGTTGGCGAACTTCACACACCTTTGAGAAGCTCTTAGGCATGCAGGTTTCCTCACGATGTTTTCCTTCACCGTTAAAGCAAGTGATAATTAATTTTTAATACGCACGTGCTTTCGAAAAGACAGAGGTGCGTGCCTGGGTTTGAACCCGAGACCTTTGACTTTGCAGTCCAACGGTCTAACCACTAGGCTATCACAATATTATATTAATATGTATGTGTACTCCATTTAAAAACATCGAGTCATGACAGTCTAATTTCAACGCAAACAATACTGAATCACGGCGTATTACTGATACCGATGTAATCACTTTTCTGCTTCTCAGATCCCAGAGCTAGATGTCTATCCTGCTTCACTTTCTCATATTATACTGATATACGACTATAAGCTTGGGAAAGACAGTGTAAGGATGCAGGTACCGGGGAAGACCTAGACTATCTGACCATAATCAAATAGACCGTGTCTTTTCTGAAGAGCAAGGCAAGAGTCTCCGTACCCGGCTAGCGTGTATGAGACGACCTAAGAGAGTGAAGGAAGCCAGAGAGGTATGTAAGAAAAGAACCTGTAGAAACTCTGTACTCTTTGCCACAATCTGCCACACACAAACAGCATCTGCCTTCACTAGTTCGCAATGGGACCGCGTGGTAGTATGAATCTCTTTCCTCGATTTACAAAAAAAGCCTTTACCTAGCAGAGGTAGAGGGTAGGTAGGTTGACTCAGTAATATTGTGTGATGAAAACAATCTGGCCTCCCGTAGAATCTTTAATTCATTTACTAGAAGAAGCTTGCTTGTATATACAGAGTCGCTGCGATTAAGTCAACTTGAGGCTGCTAATGTTATTAAGAAATCTGTTTATCTCAACTATTGTTTTAATCATGATTAGAGAATGATTCTTGTTTATTTTTAGTTTCAGTTTCAAAATGTACATTTATATGAAGAAGTAAAATAAACACATTAATATAATAAATCTGGAAATAAAACACAACTAACAAGACACCGTCGTGCTTATATTTTTTCTCAAGAGAGGAAAATAATACAAGTAAATACGTAAGTATTTATAAAATACAGAAGATATTCTATTAAAAACACAATGAAATTCCCACAGCTCAGCACAGAGGGTCAGATATATCGTTATAAAATTGTAAAAATCTTTCTGGATACCGCTCCAACTGTCAACGGCAGGAAACGAGCTTAGAATCGTTTGGATACACGTATTCTATTTGTTGCTGGATACACAACATTTTTAAAGAGATAAAATTATTTCAAAATGATAAAAAAATGTATTTTAAACAAGGAGGGTTTAGGTCATTACAAAAAAGGAGGAGATTCTCAATTCGGGTTGTTATATGTTTTGTTTTTAGTGTTTACAGCCAGATATATTTTAATGAGGATACACACAAGCTACAATCTTGTGTTGCATACATAACTTATTAAAGGGCCCAAAAAAAATTGAATTTGGGTTATTCTTTATTGTTTTTCTTTTCTATGTATCAGTCCGGAGATTGAAATTGTACCCGGGATAATGTCAATAGGCTCGCTCCTTATTACATTTGGACAACATTATCAGCAAAAAATGAGTGTACACAGTACACCTCTACAACCCTGGGGAATAGAGGCGTGACGAGAATATATGGGCGTTACAGTATTTTTTTAAAAATTAACAGGTTTTTGCAAATACTAGTTTTATTTATAAATGTAGCATACAATATGCCCTGATTTATGTTTATATCATGACTATAACTACTTTCGTGGATTTGGAGATGTTTTATAGTGTAATTTTTGAACGGAACTGTGTATCTTGTTATGCTATGTCGATTATACCAAACAGAATTCTTAACTTTGGACTGCTTTTCTGAGAATTTTTCTATAGAATCGGAGTATTCCTATAACTTTTATTACATAACTAGTATCTCTCGTAAGTATAAGACCACTTTGTTGAAATGTATATTCGATAATGTTGACAATTTTGGTAACATGGAAATTGTGCTCTATCTAGAATTTGATCGCAAAGGCATCATTACCCAATACTGGTTCGAAATTGATTAGATAATTGATATTCACAAACCATTCTCAACTAGGTGGAAGTCGAAAATGTAACTAAAATTAGGGGTTCCCAGTCAATGTTTCAACTTGTTAAATCAGTAACAGAATGATAGCCTTCATTGCGGTCCTGCTCATTACCTATTCAGTTTAAACAAATAACACGCCGTTTTCAGTTACACGGGTCTAGTGGGTTCTATCGGGCTTTAATTTTGTTGAACTATGTCTTATTGATTGGGGTCCTATGAATGTCGGCTTGTTAATATTTATGAAGAGATTTTTAACAGTCTAATAGTAGGAGGAATATTTTAGCCATATCACATTTTCGCAGCATCTAGAGAGATTGTCATCACCTTGTGATTTCGTTGTCCGAAGATTTCATGTACTGTAATATCAACATTCTGCAATAAATCTTTCTGATCTTGTTTGTTTAAGATTTTGTGATTCTATGATCTCAACATTTTTAACCGACTTCAAAAAGGAGGAGATTCTATGTTCGGTTGTATGTCTGCTTTTTTTTATGTGTCTTCAGCGATATTTCCGTCAATTATGGACCGGCTTTGATGATTTTTTTTGCATTGGGTTCAATATAGCTCCAAGGTGGTCCCATTTTAATTTCATTGGCATTGGACCTTGGATTTAGAAGATACACCATGGAACTCCTTAACGACAAACAATAGGCATGCGTAAATTGAGATATTATGGGTATTACGTCAATCCTATAGGTACCCTACTATAAAACAAAGCAGTATATTAGCCAACTTCAAAAAAGGGGGTTCATAATTCGTCCCTTTTTATAACTCCTTTGCTTATGAACCGATTTTGATGATTCTTTTTGCATTGGGTTCAGTATAGTTTTGAGGTAGTCCTATTTTAATGTTATTGGTATTGGACCTTGGACTTTGAAGATACAAGAGGGAACTCCTTAACGGCGAACAGTACGAATGTATAGATTCCGTTATTATAGTCATTATATTAATCCCGTAGGTACCTAACTGTACAACTCAGCAAAATAATATAACATCGGTATAAAAATATGACTAAATATTTTTTTTTTTTTATAATTAGACACTGCGGGCCCGGTTTGTCCCGCACCTTTTTTGTGTAATTTATGTGTTGTTAGGAGTTGCTTTTATATGCACTTGTATGGTACATGCCGCTTATTTTCACTTATTAGCTTATTGTTACAGTGCTTGGTATTTGTTTGTAGCGGTACTTCAGTAGAGGTTCTTTCTTTTCTAATAATTTTTTTTTCAAATTTATATTAATGATTTTGTAAGTGAATGAGGCTATCTGTTTTGGCTTGCCTTTGAGCGAGAATGCCTCAGCTGTGTAGGTGGTTGGCTGCTTGTGAGGGTTTCCTTTAGGCTTCCGCCTCCAGTAGCTTTTTAACAACTACCATGTCTCGACTGCGAATAGCCATCTTTATGTTGTATTCTTTTATTTTTTTGGTCGCAGCTGCCCTCGCCCTGCTTATTAGTGTAGCCGTTGCGTCCCCTTCACAGCTGTCTGTGTAGTAGACGCAACTTCCAGTGTGGCGAGATATAGCTACGACCGCGTGTGGATAGCTTCCGTGGAGCTTTAGTCTCTTGGGGACCGCTCGCACTATCACCACGTTTTCACTCGTTAGTCCCTAAGACTCATGCACGGTGAGGATGCGCGACCCGTTTCCCGACGCATAGCCCTGGCCGAGGAGAATTCCCTTCTCGGCCTGGGTGTGCACCAGAAACAGGGTGTTCTCCTGGTGTTTCAGAATTTGCCCTCCCGTGTACTTACTGAGGCTCAAGGACCTCACGAGGGATTTGGACGAGTATATGCCCCCATATATCTCGTTGAGGGCATACGCTACGTCCATTGGGTTTCTGTGAGTGCAGAGCAGCTCCCTGTTGACACGCGCCACGGAGTCTGGGCGGTTGTAACGCAGTCGAAACAGGTTCTCCCTATCAATGAACGGCAGTTGGTTGCAGTCGCCGACGAGAAGAGCCTCTCTCGCGCCAGTTATCTTGATGGCCATCACTACGGCTCCAAAGTGGTTCATGAGTGCCTCGTCGATGATAATACGTGTGCACTCTTCACCTTCTTTCAATCCGTTGACCAGCATTGAAGCCATAGTGCGGACCCTCCTCTTGGTGTTTGTTTTAACTTTTTGCGCGAGTCTCTCCCTTAAGTCATTCGCTGCCTCGGTTGTAGATGTTATTAGGATATCGCTTTCGATGTTGTAATTTGCGATTATCCATGTTGTTTTTCCGCATCCAGGAACCCCGTTGACCCATGTTATTTTGGGTACGGTCCAGTGCTCGATTGCAGGCCCCCGACCCCGGCCACTTGAGACAGTTTCTGCCATCTCAAGTATCCGGTCGTCGAGCACCACCCTCGTGCACTTTGCCGCAATCACTATTGGGTCGTTAGGGGGGTTCTGAACTTGTGGTTGCCGGTCCGCCGGGACCCCTCCTCATCGTATTCGACGAAACCGCTGGTTCCACTATAGGCCGCCATGTACTTCCCCGACATTTCTCCTCTTAACGTGGTAGAGTTGTCGTTGTCGTACACCGCCGCTTCTGCCTCCTCGAGCTTCACCTCTAGCAATCCTTCATTGCCCAGGTGATAGGTTTGCAGGATGGATCTACAGGTTTCACTATTGACGCTTCTTGTTGCTTTGGTGATTGCTTTGAACTCGAGGAACGCGTTTTTTGTGTGTTGCAGCGGCTCCGTCGCCTCGCTGAGCTCCGGCGGATCGACAAGCCCCATCTGGGTTCTTGTTCGAGCCTTTTCCGGCTGTTTATGACTTTTGGGAGGGGGCTCCCTCAAGAACACTTCGGCGGCGACTGCCACCCCCCCGCCCGTTGGTTCCCCCTGATTTTTTTCCCCAGCACACTTGGTATGCCGAGGACCGCCTACCCGAGCGCCGTTGTGACAGACGTGAGATTTTTGGCACCTGTAGTGTCCTTTGGCTTCTGCTTCGCTGTGCTCTCCTCGAGAGCTGCCCTCATTTGTAGGCGTTCAGACCCGCTGAGCCCGTCTTGAGTCGCTGTGGGGTGTCCCCAGATGTCAGTTGGGGTTTTTGTGATGAGGTTTTCTGGCTGTCGTGGCCGTAGGAAGTCGAGGTTTTGTCCTCTATCCTCATAGGCCACTACCTCGTGGTGTTTTGAGGCTTCTACTATCCCGATGTGGTCGGCGGCCTCACCTTCCTCAAATTCCACCACCATAGCGTCTACGCTTACTTTTGTTGGCTTGTCACCCTTCCCCGCTAGGCTGATCAGAAAACTGCATGCTTGGGCGAATTGGGAGGTGTTCTCGCCCGCTTGGAATAGTGCCACGGTCTTGTTCTTGGTTTGCACTATTCTGCACGCTGTGTTTCCGATCCCCGCGTTCTGCAGCTCGTTGAACTTCTTACGCTTCATTGTGTTCTTAAACAAACTGCCATGAAGAAGGGAGGCAAGCCCGGGCGAGATTGTTACCCGTTTGGGGCCGCTCGCGTCGCAGTAGCCGATGCCAATGCGCTCGGAATTATTGTCCATAAACAGGGCGACTGATTTTATTTGAATACCCGGCTTCCCACGTTCGCCTCTCCCAAGAAAATGTATGCTTTTGGGAATGGCGACTGCCAGAGGTGACGTAGGGTTTTGTGTTGGTGTGTAAGTGTTGTTGGTGGCTGTGTTTGTATCTCTTGGGGAAGTTTTTGATGCCAGAGTGCTGTTCCTTCTGAGGCAGATGCGGATAACCTTATCTGCAAACTTCAGGAAGTGCGGTCTCGCATCGTCGTCTGCCATGATGGCCGCCAGTTTGGTCCTGCTGAGGTTTTCGTTTAACCTCTGTTGCAGGTCCAATCTGTCAGCCGCAAAGCGCGGGCAATCCAGGATTACGTGCCACACAGACTGTCTGTGTGGGTGGCAGATACCTGGGCCGCCGATTTTCCAGATGGTCGGCGCGCTCATTACCGGCGGTCCCCACGTGCGCTTTGAGCCAAAAGAGGCGGACTTCCCCCCCGACTGCTCTGATCTCATTTATGCTCCCCTTTATGGTTTTGGCTAGAGGGTGCGTTGTTTTTGGATTGGCCAGCAGGTCGAGCGAAGATCTCGAGTCGCTCATTACGTTTGCTATTTTTACCCCGCTGGCTTTTATCATTTGCACCGCTCTATGGAGGGCATAAAGTTCCGACTGGAATACAGTGCAGTGGGGGTCCAGACTGAAGGTTGAGGACCCGGTCTCCCTTCCCCCTTCCCACCACGTTACTGCAGCTCCCACTCTGCCGAGTATTTTACTGCGGTCGGTATAGATGTGTGGCCCGACTATGTTGTGGCTTTCCAGGGTTTGAGAGTCCGTGCTCTCCAGGAGCCCATACTCTGTTGTTGTGAGTTTGGAGGGGTGAGGCTGTTCTCTGAAGCTCACCCTGTGCTCCAGTTCCCTTCCTGGTGGTATATAGTCTTTTCTGATCCCTCTCTTGGCTGTGTAAAGAGCCGCCGCCTCCTGTACCCTTAGATCCAGGGGTAGCAGCCCTGACAGAGCTAATGCCGATGTAAGAGACACTGTGCGATACGCCTTGCAGATCTTTTGAGCAAAGCCCCTCTGGATTGCTTGCAGACGGTTTTGGATCATCTGCAGTTCCGTAGATTGGGACCACACGCTCGCAGCGTACAGCACAATTGGCTCTATTACCGCGACGTAGATTGTTCTAGTTATCTTACCGTTTAGACCCCACGTCACCTTCGCCGCACGCGCAAGCTGTTTGTATATATCCGCAGCTTTCTTACTAATTGCGGCTACGTGTGGTTTGAAGGTGAGTCTTTTGTCTATGGTGAGTCCTAGGAGCTTTATTTCGTCAACCAGTTGTACTTTTGTTCCCGACATGTAGATTGCCGGAGTGGTGTATTTCAGCTTCCTTGTTAGCAGCATTGCATTTGTTTTGTGTGCTGCGAAGCTGAGTTTGTTTTGTCTACCCCACTCCACCACCCCTGCCGGGACTGTGTTGATGTTCGGCTGTCAGTGCCAAGTAACCGACTGCACCAATCAGCACCGACTTCAAATATTTATTTTTTGCTTTTTGAAGTCGGTTTACCTTTAATTAAAAGATTTTTTAATTCTAGCCATCATGAGATTTCGAGATTCGAGCCATCGTCCTTTGATCGTCGTCGTCAATCATCATCGTCCTGCAATATCGGCATTACAGAATGCCATAAATTTCATTATGCTAACTTTTCTCTATACTGCAAACTTGCCATTTTGCTATCTCGTCATTCTGCGAGTTGGTTATTCCATTATTCTAAGAACTTAATACTATGATACAGACCAAATATATTCTTTAGGTAAACAAACTGCAAGCTTTTTGTCGAACTGGACTCATCCTTTTTCAAAATTTTAGGATTATACGTCGTAACATTTTAATGGAAAAGCAGTTAAACAGATAAATCCAGGAATAACACTTTATCCTATATAAATAAATCGTCCGTTTCTTTTCTTTAAAGGAAGGTGCAATAATCATTTTCAGAATTGATTAAGAAAGGCTTTGCTTTTCAGAATTGATTAATATTAAAACAAAATCTAGATTTGAGCCTACGAAGCTGACCTTTTACATAATTCAACAAGCCACCCAGTTTTGCTCTAAAGACGAAATGTATTTGCGAGGAAATTGTATTCAAGACTTCATATCCAAGTGTTTCTTGCCACAATGTTTCTTTTTATATGTCTTTGGTATTCTCGTTATGTGGTGTGACATCTGTCTGTGCCATTCACTTTTATACTGACATAATTCATTTTATATTTGTTTACTTGTCGTTACTTTTGAAGTAAATGGTTAACTGAGTGCTTAAAAGCTTTTATAGTTTGTCTCTTACGCCTTTTGTCGTCTTAATAAGTGTTAAAGACTTTAGTAAGAAATATGTGTGTCTTACTTCTACGATACTACTGACGTTTATGTAAAGATTTGCCTCTTGCGGTGATCAAACCTGCGGCTTTTCAATGTATAGTCGGTTTCATACGTGGTCAATTTCATGAACAAATATGGTGTGGCAACTAAGACAAAGTTGATAAGGTTGCGAAATCAATCGATGAACTAAATGCGTGCATTCTGTTTATTTATTTATTCAATTTCTCAATCATATCCATTGTATTATATTTAGGTAGTCACCGCGCCATTATTAGTTTATAACATTGGCGACTAAAAAAAAAAACAGATTTTGGTTAATTGGGCTGCTTACACTTAATCCACTAGGCTAAGTTGTTGCTCACTAATTATCAAATCTAGTCTGTTTTCCTCTTTACTTATTTCGCCCTATTTATCTAAAATCTAATCCTTAGATCCCAGTTTCCATTTAAGTCTAATTTTGTGTAGCTTCAACGAATAGATTTAATTTAGGTCCTTAAATTGAGAGTTCAATTTAAACTCAAATTGTAAGCCATGTTCTATTTTAAATTCTCATTATTAGTTCACCATTCCGTGAAATGTTTAAAATGGCGCAAAAGGTAAGGACCACGATTGCGTCAATTTGAAAGGAGTAATTCCCGTTTTTAACCACTGAATAAATACTATTAGGTTTAGTGAAGTCAGATTGTTGTTTTATAGAGAAGTGTAGTGAAGCTTATTAGTACTTTATTTTAATAATGAATGTCGTTGGGGCGAAAAATTTCGCGTGTGGCAACCACGTACCAGAGGTGGTTTGTGTGTGAGTGATCTACGCTGTTGGCAGTGGGGTCTTTACAGCTTTACCGGACAAGAGAACGACCGGGGGTGGGGTGGACAGACCTCTCACAAACTGTTCTCACGATATGGTGAAAGTTGTGTATAAAAAACTGAATGCGTACAGCACTAATGGCAGATTTCAACATAGGATACACAAGAATAGATTTGCTTACTGGCAGCAGAATTTTGATAAATGTTCCATACAAAATATGTCAAAATTCTATCCGTAGTAGGCAAATCTATCCTTGAGTTAAATATTGAAACCGGCCGTAGGACGATCGTCGTGATCTTTGGAGAAGGCCTTTATTCAGTAGTGGACGTAGTTTTGTCGTCGTCTTATCGATCTATCGATATAATTACGCCAGATCCTTCGCGGTGTAGGTATAAATTGCAGAGTTCCATCAGGTTCTTTCCTTACAGACATTTCGTCTGATGGTGATCTTATCTTGTTTCCACTTCCAATTCTAGGAGTTATAAAACATGACGAGGACGGCGGGTTTAATAGTGCCATAGAGTCTGCCTTCCCCGCAAGGGATCTGGCGTGATGATATAGCTAGATAGAGTGCACTGCTGACTGGATAGAAAAGACGTATCTCATTGGGTTTATTGGGACGGGACGTTGGGTTTGGTGTGGACTTATAACGTGTGTTCTGTTAGGTCCAGGCACAAAAAACACAAACTATTTAATTATTCCTCTACAATTATAACAATTAAACCATACCGGTAACACGGCACCTTGTCGCTCACACGCGGGACACCCTGAAGGTTTTTGCCGAATTTAAACCCCTTTGGTAGCTTAGTGTTCACTGCTGGGCCAACCAGTAGGCAGAAACCAGGTCCGTAGTTGGCCAGCAAATAAACTAATTACTTAATGACTGACTTTTGTGGCAAACCCGGCGTTTATTAAGGCATATATTGCTGATGATTGTGGCAACTGCAATTCAAAAATCTAGGCGTCAGAGTTGGCAATGTAACAGTTTGCATTTGTCTGATCAGACTATTCAATTTTGTAGTAAATGTCTCATGTCTTAATTCATAACGAGCTACTTAAGCAAAGCTTTGACGAAAGCTTGGTCGAAAGGTTTATAGCTTAGGTCGTTCCCCTGACTAGATCGAGTAGTCACAGGTTTAATCTCCGCCCATGACAAATTTTTGAGTGACCCACAATATTTTATTTCCTTCTGGGTGCGTGTTTGTACATTTAGGACTATGTTAACCACTCAACGTAACTTTCTCGTGTTTAGACTTGTTACATTGGTATTGACAAGTACTATACAACCAGATAACGTTCGGGGTCTGATGATGAAGCTAAAAGGTGCCCAATGGAACCACCCTATTACTCAATGCCCTATCAAACCCTCGTGTTTGGGCACCTTGGATTTGTCTTGACTAATACGTTAGACTCGGATGGTATTCACGGTCTGATGAAGGAGTCAGAAGATATGTATAGAACTCCTCAACTAAGCAATTTAAATTAAAATTGTTTGCTTTCTAGCTAACTTTGATATGTTACTTTTGCTTTATGGAGTCAGTCCCTTTTTGAAGTTAATTATCTAGTCTCATTTTATTGATTAGTTAAATTTGATTAATAATTAAAATTGTAGGAGAAAGCTGGATATGCAATCATAAAGGTGTTCATCGTAGCTGTATTTTGGAGAAGGCATGCCCCTGCAGTGAACGTCTTTTGTTGATTCGTTTATCGTATAAGAATCGAAATCAGTTTATCATGGAGCCTAAAAATCATACTGTATACATATAAAAAATCATTCCCCTTTAATACAAATTGCGGTAGATATAGGTTCATTTGACCATTCATCTCAATGTGTCATATCAATTTGCAATACAGTTACACGGTGTAAGGTGACTTTCATACGTATCAGTACCCAGTGTGATTGTAGAATGTTTGTATGATAATATGTATTGTTAACCTGGCTAGGTAATTGTTATCAGCCGAAAGATGTCCAGATCATAGGCATGTTTCAAGCAAGCAAGTTTAATCTTAGCACGCATTAAGCAACGTTTAACTTAGACCCACACCCCACAAAAAATGTAGATGAAAAAAAGGTAAAATACTGTTTTATAAAAGTAACCGTGGAGTTTCTTGTCTTTCTTCTCGACAGGGATGACATTCCGAAGTGGTGGTAGAGTCTTTGTTACTTTTCTGACGATTCATAAATACTGTAATGGTTTACATGAATAAAAATATTCTAATTCTGATTCACGGCCCAACAACCGACTTTGCAATCTACGCATGCAGTTTAAATCTGCGACCTTCGCTAGGTCAACAATAAGCTGGGTGCTTCCATCGACTTGCGATCATGTTATTAATATAATTCAATCCAAAATATCCATGAAACATAGATTGGATCAACAAAAATAATTAAGAAGTTTGAAGGGACTCCGCAATAACTATGACATTTGGATGTCAAACAGCAGTTCCTTCCGTGACCATGGGTGCTGTAAAGCATTCGAAATGGCGGGAATTAAAAACTAAAATAAACATCGATAATATCTGAAAAAAGTAGTTTTATCTATCTATCTATATCATCACGCCAGATCCCTTACAGGGTAGGCAGACAGTAGTTTTATTTTATGTGTAATATTACCATAAATCCAAGAACTCAATAGGCGGACACCTGGTGAGGTACCTGCCTAATCGTAAGAGATACAATGTGAGCGACCATGTCTCAATACCGTAAAGCTATCATTGGCAACACACACTGGTCAAAGGATTTTGTCGAGACTTAGGTAAAGGTACAAAAATCCTTTTCTTCCAAAGATTGCAATCTCAGCAACACAAGAAAAAATATAAGTATTAATTGTGCGACTCGTCGGCACCTACATAAACCCTCAGAGGTTTTCGTCGTGCGACAATTATATTTATAGGAACTATAGATGTACATATTTTGGAAATAAAAAAGCATATCAAGTCAGTAAACATGGCGCCTTTTTATAACTCGCACGCCATCCCAAGTAGCACAAAAGCTGCTTAAAAGAAGAATTAATTGCCAATATTTACCTGCTGATGCACTGCAAACGATCAATAGATGAAAATAAAAGAAAACAAACCCTTATTATGAACTAGTTTTTGCCCGCTACTTCATCCGCATGAACTTTAGACAGGAACTTCACATTTTTCGGGATAAAATCCTATGTGATAATTCAGAAAATAAGCTATCTGTGTGTCAAATCCAGAAAAAGGCTAGTCGAGCAATTTACAATTTGGCCCCGAGAGCTTCTCTTAAGAAAAAATTTAGAGAAATAAATATTCTAACTGTTGCATTACAATTTTGACGGACGATTTAGCGCAGTGGTTAAGAGCTTGAGCTGCTCCACCCACTGTGTCGAATAGTCGCGGGTTCGATTCCCGCACGGGACAAATCTTTGTGTGATCCACAATTATTTGTTCCGGTCTGGGTATTTGTTTGTGAATTTTCATGTTTGTAAACGCACCCACGACACAGGAATAAATCCTAGTGTGGGGCTACGTTTTTAAAAGAAAAAAAAAAAAAAAATTATATATGAATATCTTCTCTATGTTAAAAAGAATATCAGTAATTTTGAAAAATATAGCGACATTCATGTAAATACACGGAACAAAGATGCTCTTATTGTACATTCCACTCGTTTCCACAGAATTAGTAATTCTTTCATGGGGCAATTTATACGCTTCTAAAAACAAATCTTTTAAAAAAAAGGTAAACCGACTTCAAAAAGCAAAAAATAAATATTTAAGTCGGTGCCAAGTAACCGATTGCACCAACTAGCACCGACTCCAAATTTTTTTTTACAATTTCAAGTGACTAGTGAATTATTTAGTAATATTTATATACCGATATTATATTATTTTGCTGAGTTGTACAGTAAGACACCTACAGGATTAATATAATGACTATAATAACGGAATCTTACATTCGTGCTGTTCGCCGTTAAGGAGTTCCCTCTTGTATCTTCAAAGTCCAAGGTCCAATACCAATAACATTAAAATAGGACCACCTCAAAACTATACTGAACCCAATGCAAAAATAATCATTAAAATCGGTTCATAAGCAAAGGAGTTATAAAAAAGGGACGAATTATGAACCTCCTTTTTTGAAGTTGGCTAATATACTGCTTCGTTCTATAGTAGGGTACCTATAGGATTGACGTAATACCAATAATATCTCAATTTACACATGCCTATTGTTTGTCGTTAAGGAGTTCCGTGGTGTATCTTTTAAGTCCAAGATCCAATGCCAATGGAATTAAAATGGGACCACCTTGAAGCTATATTGAACCCAATGCAAAAAAAAACATCAAAATCGGTCCACAATTGACGGAAATATCGCTAAACATACATAAAAAAAACATATATACAACCGGACATAGAATCTCCTCTTTTTTGAAGTCGGTTAAAAAATTACCCATAGATATCCGAAACATACCTATCAATAAGTTTAAAAAAGCTATTAAAACTAGACTCTGTAAGAAAGGGTATTACAAAATTTCGGATTCTCTTGACGATAAATCAGATTGGGTTTGAGCAACTCCTCAATCAGCAACATTAATCAATGATGTATAATACAATTTAGAAAAAAAAAATGGTTATCAGGAAGGCCGAACAAATTACATTAAAAGACTAGCCCGCTGAGTTTCTCGCCGGATCTTCTCAGTGGAGCCCGCGTTCCGATCAGGTGGTAGATGTAAAAAATTTAATAATTTTGACGTTTATGATTGCTATTGTATTGGCCTATACAAATATATATCTTAGCTGACTGTAAGAAAAAAAATCGTAAAGTAAAAATATCTTACCCAGCAGTGAGTTCTGAGAAGAACCAATCTAGAATAACAGCATCAAACTTCTCATCGGAGCGCTGAGGAGTTCCACTACCGCTGGGTTCTCCAAATAATAAACCTTATATAGATTTGGCAGTGTTTAAAGATAGTTAGTACAGCGTGACAAGGATTTTTGGCTCGTGGATGACATTGGCAGACAGTATGATTAAATGGTAATTTAATAACATTTTCCTACTTCTAAGGAGATATTTCAACAGATGGGGGACTCACCTGTTGCACGGTTACTAATTTAAAAAAAAAAAACTTGGGTAAATTTCATAGCAAATGGCAACTCTGCGAAAGGAAGTGACATTTTACTTTATGAGAGCGCTAGTTCTGCCTCGTTGGTCTAGTGGCAAAGTGCATCGCTTGGTGATCACGAGGCAGGACCTCGTTCAAATCCTTAAATTATATGTATAGGACCTAACATCGTCGGCGAAAACTGGGTGTTCTCAGTATATCAACCCCCGCTTGGGGAATAAAGGCGTTACGGTGTTTATTTTGAGACCGCTAGTTTCGATTTTTTCCGCGGGCCAATATATCCTTGTTCTTGTTGTAGATGTGTTCCGTGTACAATTTACATTCTCCAAGACAGCAGATGCATACTGTGTACCTGTACACCGATATTTCGCTTACGATATTAGGTGCCAATAGAGTACAAGTCTATTGCCATTAATACCGAACAATTCTAGAGATCGCGCTGTTACTCCGATTTTTTAACCACAGTTTGTCCAGCCTAGAAATCGAACCCAAGATATCGTGCTCGCCAGTCGTACTATATGCCACTAAATTAACGATATGATATCATAATACCTGTCTTAGGTAGTTAAAAACTATAATCACTTCTATATTTCTATATTACCAAGCCAGATCCCTTGCGGGGTAGGCAGAGAGTAGAGAGTTCCAACAGGTTTTTCCTTACATACCACTTTGGCTTCCCCTACTCCCATAGCCGATCTCATACACGTTTGCCGGTTATGGAGACCCTTGACTTATCCTTCAGATAATATACGGTCTATTTTGTCATGGTAAGATAGCGTAGCGCTGTGCGACCGCGGTGTTCTTACCGATCACCAAGGTTAAGCAGCGTTCTACTCGGTCGGCCTGAGATGGGTGACCGTTTATGGCATTTTCATATTCGAGCGTCTCCGTGCTTCGGAAGGCACGTTAAGCCGTTGGTCCCGGTTACCACTTAATGTGGTAGTCGTTAAGCCGAGTTGGAAGCCTTAAGGGCGGCTTGATAAGTTCCAACAGCGGGTAGCCACAAACCTGCCTCCACCAATCCGCACTGGGTCCGCGTGGTGGAGTATGACCTAATCTCTCTCACCTCGATTTGTGAGAGAAGGCCTTTGCCCAGCAGTGGGCAGTATAGGCTGATATTATTATTATATTATTAAGATAGTCTAGGTCTTCCCCGGTACCTACATCCATCTACTTTCGCATTGTATATCTGCTTTGTTATTCTTTCTTCTTCTTTCAAACCGCCTTATCTTCTTTTTAGCGAGTCATACAAGAATTCTTCTTCTCATAAGAAGAAAAAAGAAGGCGCTTTGTTATTTTAAGAAGAAAAAAGCGATTATAAAAATTTGCTTCAGTCTTTCGTGTGTGTGTGAGTGATGATTTTCCTTTGCCACTGAAATTGTTTATTCGATTAGGATAGAAATATAGAACTATGCTGATAGTAATATCTTTGAAAAAGAATTGACCAAATCTCACAAGAAGATAACGCACTTGAACGCACTAAAAATGGCGAATTGAGAACGTTTTACTACCGTCTAGTCGGTTAAAAGGTTGACAAGTTAAATAGGTTTTCTTATTTTAGTGACCAGAATATTTTTAAAGACGCTCATTTCCTAAGGGGTAAGCAAAAGTGGATATGTGTTGTAAATATTGGTAGTAAAATTAAGTTACTCATCATATTTTGATTATTCAATTAAACATTCGACTGCCTCGTTGGTCTAGTGGTAAAGCGAATCGCTTTGTGAGCACGAGGTCCTGGGTTCAAATCCTAGGTCGGACAAGTGTAGTTTTTATAACGAAAACTTCCCAGTACATTCCGGAGTCTGAAATTGTGCCCGGTATATGGCAATAGGCTCGCCCCCTATTACATGGGGCCTAACGTCGTCGGCGAAACGTGGGTGTACTCAGTACACCTCTGCCACCCCCGTTCGGGGAATATAGGCGTGACGGTGTTGTCAATTAAACATTTTTTTAAACCCTTTGTGTCGGTTTTTCTTTAATATAATATCCTATTTATAACGCGTATACATCTTAATTCGGCTACAAGTATTTTAGTGTGTTCGTTATAGAGATTCCCTCACTTTTTTCATCTAATGTGAGTATACCTACCAAGTACATCTCTTTTTATCCTTTTAAGAGTTATCTTAAAAGGATAAAAAGCCTTACACCTCAGCTTTACGCCTCTTAAGGCGTAAGGTACCTACATTGCCAGCAAAGTAAATAAACGGCTTTAACAAACCTTTTTCGGCTTCTTCTTTGAACCTGGCTGTCACAGAACTGACATCTATTTCCTTCAGATTAGGGACCGGTTTTCCGTTTGGATATGCCGTGAGGTATACCACCTGAAATTTATTTTAAATTATATGTTACAATAACCTTATTAAAGACCTTTTTAAAAACAAGCTTTTATAGCAAAAGCACATCGAAGATTATTTTGCTTAGTTAAGGAGTTCCTTTAGCCTCCTTCCGGCTCCATCATCAGATCTTGGACATTAATTGGGTCTAAAGTACTCGTCAAGGGAAATCCAACGAGCCCAGACAGTTTGAACAACGTAACCCACGTTGTATAGTTCACCTGTTCATATGGCCACCTTCTGTTTCCATCATCAGACGAGCTCCATGATACCATATTATTGCAGTCATAGAACTTACATACGTATACCAAATTATAGCTCAATCGGATATCTGTAGGTGCTTGAAAAATGGATCTCAAGATTTGAACCGGAAAGGCAGACAGACAGACAAACGAACATTGCAAGTTTAATAATGGCTTCTAAAAAAAACACTGATAAGAATACCTACTTTCATTATGACTACGGATCAGAATATTATAAAATAAAAAAATTGACACCCTCGCGCCTATATTCCTTTAAATGTAGGTACACTTAGTGATTAAACGAACTTACCTTAAGTGACGTTCTATCATAATTATACGAGGGCTTCATCCGAAGAGATTAGAGAACAATTGTAGTTACGCATATTGACTCGCTAATCTTCCACTATAGTTAAAAGTAGCTTTTATTTATATTTTTTTACTTTTTTATACTAAAAAAGTTTAAAAACACTGGCAACCCAGAGTCTTTCTACCAAACCGTGGGTGTTTCGAACCTCATTTAGTTTAAAGTAGAACATGCAGAGGAATAACCTGTAACAAACCATTTACAAAAAAACAAACAAACAGGTAATTATGTTTCGCTATTGAGGGCCATCTTGGGAGGGCGGGTCCTTATCTCTTCGGATGAAGCCCTCGTATAATTATGATAGAACGTCACTTAAGGTAAGTTCGTTTAATCACTAATTATACTTCGTGCTTCATCCTCGAGATTAGAGAACAATTGTAGAGCTTGAAAGATCGCGAAACATATTCAAAAATAAAATGGATATATTTTAGTTTCATTCACTATAGGAATTGTTTTCATTAAACTAAAATAATATTATTTTATGTAACATAACTAATTGAATGTGTACTTCACATTATATTATCAGAATGTTTTGTTTTTTTTTTATATAAAAAACTTAATTTCGCGTTATCATCCGTATTTTGGTTATCTATATCCCAATTGTAGAATTTTTTTAAAACATTGGATGTTCCACTCCAGCGGGCAGTGTTTCTTATGATGTGATAGCGTGCCGGGTAGAGTGGGCAGAGAATATAAAAGTGTCAATTTCACTTTCGTTTAGGGTACTCTTAATCCATTTGCTTATAGTTTGACTACTTACTGATTTGTAAGGCTTTTTGACCCTAATAAATAAATGATCACTATTATTTTCTTATATTATAAGGTATTGGCAGGACAGATATCGGGTTTTGCTTGTTAAAACTTTATGCCTGGATGTTTTTATTATCTCTGATATTATTATACGAATTAGATCCGTACCGCACTCTATATTTTGAATTTTTATTAAACTCAGAGTCTGGGCTCTGTGGGACGTGATAAGTGCTAACAGAGTCACGGTTTTCTTAGCTAACTGATCTAAGAATATCTAGTTATTAGGATGTAGATTAGGTAGAAAGTCCAGAACAATACCAGTATCCCATGTGATCTTGTACTTGGGAATAGGTGGGCGGAGTCTATAAAGCCTTTAAATAGTCTAATAAATCGATCATCAGAGGCCACCCTTGTGCCTATAATTAAGGATAAAGCATAAGGATAACTATTAAGCGTTCCATAGTGAGCTCCAGTACGAAAAAAAGGGTGTTAAGAAATATATAATATTCGGAATTGATGCATAATTGGACCGACGATCTTGTGAAAATCGCAGGAAGTCGTTGGATGCAGGTGGCATCGGACCGGTTACGCTGGAAAGCGATTGGGGAGGCCTATGTTCAGCAGTGGACAAGTATAGGCTGAGATGATGATGATGATGATGCATAATTATCTATGCCATTAGTATCACAAAAGCTCAACCATCATCTATAGGCTACGGCGTATTGTGCTACTGAACTATCCGATAAGGATGCAAACATGGCATCTAAGGAATTGAGTGGTACACTTCGCCTTGAAAAGGCTTTCCTGATAATTTCCTGGCCATAAGTTTGGGCCACTGCTGGGGGCGGAAGTTAACGTTTTATTAATAGATTCAAGAATAATAGGCTCTGATGAAAGAAGTCTATTGAATAATGAGAAACAAGCTTGCGTAGGCCAGTGTGCAAAAGCTTAAGATGTGCAAATTTCTATCTTCAGTTCAGCCAATTTCTATTATCAGTTTCTATCTTCGCAGAAACCTCAAATATCTTTTGCTAATTTATTAAAGTAAGAAATACGAACTCCTCCTATCCGATTGATATACGATATAGCAGTCGTTGTCAATCCTTAACAGGATCTTACAGTCTCTTAATTGTGACGCGAATATTTTTAGACCTAAAAAAGGCAGCTAATAATTCAAGAAAATTAATATGTTTAGTGACTTCGTGTGCAGTCCATTGGCCGTTTGCACCACATGCCACCCCCCACCCAGTTTTACTAGCATCAGAAAAGATTTCTAAAGTGTAAATATCGTCCCTTATTGGATTAAAGGCACTCTTTAAAGAATTAATCCACCATTTAATATCATCTTTTAAATATGTCGGAATACTCATGAATTGGTCGTAATCGCCTGATTGCAACAGAGCAAGATATTTACATCTTTCCAACAGTTTTGTATAGAGCCAGCCGTACTGGATACCGGGACAAGCAGCGGTGAGAAGACCGAGCACGCGTGCGAAATATCGTATGGAACAACGCTGTTTACGACTTAGTCTAGTTAGTTCTGTTATAATATTGTCTCTTTTTGTATCGATTAAACATATATAAAATTTTTGGGTGTCAATGATAAATCCGAGGTACGTGCATACGTACGTGCGTTTGATGGTATAAAGGAACTCTTTTCTTCATTTATTATAAAGCCTAGAGATTCAAAAAGGACGTTTCTTTGGACTTCGTTATCCATACATTCCTGATAAGTGCGTGTTTTACAACAGACGTCGTCTAAATATATAGTTGACATTACATGTCAACCTACATGTCAACCTAATGACCTTAATATGGACAATGCAGGTTTAAGTAGCTTAGTAAACACATAGGGTACTGTGCTTAACCCAAATGGCAATACATTAAATTCAAATAAACTCTCTTGCCATCTAAACCTTAAGTACTTTCTGTATCTTACATCTATTGATACTATAAATAGGCGTTATTTAAGCCATAAAATAATCTTTAGATATCAATTTTAAAGTCGTTCTAAGGTCCTCGAGTTTAAAATGTTCAGTTTTAATAAATTTATTTAAAGCTTCTAAATTTAATATTCAGGTCTGGAAGAGGATGTTTGGATCAAGTTTTCTCCCTCCGCAACATCGTAGAAAAGCATCTGGCAGTAGGCCGGAAGGTTTTCTGCGGTTTTGTGGACCTGGAGAAGGCGTTTGATAGAGTCGTGCGAAAGAGACTTTGGGACATTTTGTCAGAGTATGGTATAAACGGCACCCTGTTGCGAGCCGTCCAGTCCACCTACGTGGACAGCAAGGCATGCGTACGGGTGGGTGGTAACATGTCACCTTGGTTTGACGTTAAAATCGGCGTCAAGCAGGGTTGCGTGTTGTCCGCTAGACTGTTTATAGTGTATCTGGATAAAAGTCTTCAAAGACTGTGTGCGATGACTGAAGGGGTAAAAATGGGTGATCTAGTGATAAACCACCTATTGTATGCAGATGACGCGGTTTTGATAGCGCCAACAGCCACTGATCTGCAAACACTAGTCACAGTTATGAGAGACGACTGCATGAATAATGGCTTACATTTGAATGTGAAGAAAACCAAAATTATGGTTTTTGAACGGGAAGAAACCAGAACGAATGTAAGGATTGTGGTTGGTAACGATGTGCTGGAGCAAGTGAATGAGTTTGTATATCTTGGATGCGCCTTCAGTAAGGATGGGAAATACACCGCTGATATAGAGAGAAGAGTGAATGCAGGTAATAGAGTGAATGGTGAGATGGGAAAGCTACTTGGGAGCCGGCACTTAAGCCAAAAGGCGCAGCTGGCCATGCATAACGGAGTGCTTGTCCCAACGCTGTTATATGGCAGTGAGAGTTAGGTATGTAAGAAGGAGAACGAAAGCAGGATAAATGCGGTCGAAATGCGATCTCTGCGGAAGATGTGCGGAGTCACGCTGACCGACCGTATTCGCAACAGCGTAGTAAGAAAGCGAGTAGGTATGAAAGATAGTATCGGTGTAAAGATGAGAAAGGGTATGCTCCGTTGGTTCGGGCATATAGAAAGGATGCCAGAAGAAAGAATGACAAAACAGATATACAATGCGAAAGTGGAAGGATGTAGGTGCCGGGGAAGACCTAGACTATCTTACCATGACCAAATAGACCGTGTCTTAGCTGAAGGGCAAGTCAAGAGTCTCCGTAACCGGCGAGTGTGTATGAGACGAACTATAAGAATGGAGGAAGCCAGAGAGGTATGTAAGGAAAGAACCTGTTGGAACTCTGTACTCTCTGCCTACCCCGCGAGGGAGCTGGCGTGATGATATAGATAGATAGATAGATAAATTTAATATAAACCGAGATTTCCCATGTATCTTTTTTATTAAAAAATAAAAAGATAAAAATTGATTTTTATGTGGCACACACTTGAATATGACACCAGTGGTCAGAAGGTGACCTATGGCTTCCTTATAGTCAACTTTGTCTCTTGCTGATAATTTAAGTAATTGTGGGATATACTTTTGAACCGCTTGTTTGATACTACATATCCTCGCACCCACGATAAGATGGGTCATTAGTTATATGGCACTATTGATAACAAAATAAGGAAAGTCTGCCTGAGCAACGTACCGGGTCTAACGACGTTTGTGCGGGCGCTGCCTGCACGACTGCTGCGGTGGCGGCGGCGGCGGTGGTTGTCGGCAGAGGTGGCGGAGGCGCTAGGTAATAGCGACGCTGTGGAGTAGGTGGCGGTAGCACCGTTGGTATTTGTTGCTGTAGAGCAAGATCCTGCCTCTCCTTGACTGGCTGCCTGCTGTTCGCCAGTTAAGGCCTCGAGTTTAAATTACGAGTATGGACCCTAGATGCTGTGACTTTAGGTTTTGTTGCTTTAATTTCAGATCCAGACTTACGTATGGCTTTCGCTGCATTTAGGGTGTCTGCTAATTTTTTGCCAAAAAGGTAAGTATCGATTTCTGTCTCGTAGCGTTGAGTCTTAATGTTAATTAAGCCTTTATATACTGAGTTCTTAGATTTACGCGAATATTACACATGAAATAAAACTATTTTTTCGGATTTTATCGCGGTTTATTTTGATTTTTAAGTTCCCGATGTTTCGAGTGCTTTGCAGCACCCATGGTCACGGGAAGGACTGAGGTGTTAGACGTCCAAAAGGCATAGTTGTTCCGGGGTACCCTCAAACTTCTTAATTATTTTTGTTTTTGTTGGTCCGATCTACGCAGAATGAGCTCACGGTGTCTTGAGGTCTTGCAGTGTTATGCTTGGTTTTAGATTTGATTATATTAATTACTGGATCCCAAGACGATGGAAGCACCCAGCCATCTTCTCTATTGAAATTAGGATGTTTTTTAATTTCAATAGCCTCGCGAACTATCCTTGGTAGGAATCGGTGTTCTTTCACGAGGATTTGTGGTCTATCAAATCTGATTTTATGGCGGGTGCGGTCAAGGACATGTTCACAGACTGCAGACTTCTTTGAGCGACGGTGTTTTAGGTCAGCTATGTGTTCTTTAACCCGAGTTTTTACTGGTCTTTTTGTTTGTCCTATGTAAGAGAGACCACATTCACAATCAAGCTTGTATACTCCTGCATCTTGATGAGGGATGTGACACTTGACAGATGGTAAAAACTGACTGATCTTCTTTGGCGGCTTATAAAATGTTTTAATTGAAGCACGCTTCAAGATGTAGCCAATCTTGTCTGTGACTCCTCTTATGTAAGGTAGTACAGCAGGGAGACGCTCGACTGTGGCTGATTTCACTCGGTCACTGTGACGTTGGCGTGGGACTCGAAGCTTATTGTCGTGCAGGACTTGCTTGACATGTTGAAGCTCGGCAGCCAGATGTTTCTTGTCACAGATCCCTTGTGCTCTCTGAAACAAAGATTTACCCACAGTAGCTAACTGTGATGGATGGTGGTGAGATTCACCGTTTAAGTACCTATCAGTATGGGTCTTTTTTCTATAAACCGTATGGCTTAAGGTGTTGTTGGGGTTACGGATTACTGAAACATCTAGGAAAGCTAGGGAATTGTTTGCCTCCAACTCCATTGTAAACTGAATTTTAGGGTTAATGGAGTTAAGATGATTAAGGAATACATTAATTTTGTCAGATGGTAATATTGTGAAAGTATCATCTACGTACCGCTTGTAGAAACTTGGCTTTACAGGTGAGGTACAAAGGGCTGTCTCCTCAAAGTCTTCCATGAATATATCGGCAACAATGGGAGATACAGGGGAGCCCATCGCCACACCATCTACTTGCTTGTAGAACTGCTCCTTCCACAGTAGGTAGCCAGATGTAAGGCAGTGTCTCAATAGTTCTGAGTATTCCGCTGGCATGTTGTTCTCCGCTAGTTTGCGTCGGGAACTTAAAAATCAAAATAAACCGCGATAAAATCCGAAAAAATAGTTTTATTTCATAAGCCTTTATAATTAAAGAACATATAAGGTTTCTCCTTTCCATGGACTATGAGAACTGTAAATCACAAAGAAACTGGGCTCCCTCAAGCAGTCGTTTTATAATTGAGGCATCCTTATGTTCAGAATTAAACATTTTTGAGAGAGCTCCCCCAATGCACGAGAGTACCAAGGTAATTTGATTTTGTTTACTCTCTGTGGCCTTGTCCCTTCCTATCATGGTATCCGACATGGCAGCTTTTATTTCTAGATTTAATATTGGACCAGAAAGTTGACAATTGCCAGGTAACAAATGTTTGTCTAGTAGTTATTTTCGAGTTTCTTTTGTAAGGCCCGATGTTGCGATATGTTCCCATCGAAAGGCAATATCTTTTTGCATGTTATCCCCCATTTTCTTATTTCTTGTGGGGGATGCACCCAGTAATAAGAGGATCTCGTCATCAAGGAGACATTCCTCTGGTTCAGCAAAGACAGGTGCGGACGGTCCTGGGGAAATTTCCAGATCCACATCCTATGTGGGAGGGCCGAGCTGTTCATTCCGAGCAATGGAATCAGTTAACGAAACTTCATGGCCATCTGGAGTGTAGTGCATAAAATATGATTATTTTATTATTCATATTATGCCAAATGCAATTGGACTTTATTTACAAATAAAAATTTATGTACAAAGCATAGTTTGCTAAGTACTTGTATTATTTCGTAAAGAGGGTATGATTATTTTATTATTGTGCACTTTCATATCTTGCCAAATGCAATTGGACTTTATTTACGAATACAAATTTATGTACAAAGCATAGTTTGCTAAGTATTTGTATTATTTCGTAAAGAGGGTATGATTATTTTATTATTGTGCACTTTCATATTTTGCCAAATGCAATTGGACTTTATATACGAATACAAATTTATGTACAAAGCAAAGTTTGCTAAGTATTTGTATTATACTGTGTCCTTCGTTCTCGATATAAACATGCAGCTCTCTCTACTCGCTTGGCAAGCCGCTAAGTTTTTTAGAAACGTCAACGCCTCCTCTATGGTATCTGTGGACATAACCTCTGCGACCATTCTTTCTTTTAGCGTGGCAGCCGATGCCTTGTAATAAAGTTTTGGTCGACATTTAATTTAATCAAATAATCGTAGCAGTGAAATTATATAACAAAAGGTTTTTACATACTCAAGTGATGTTGTGAAATAAATTTAAAACATCGTATAGGCAAATTCAGAAATATTTTACGTCTTGACAAAAGAGTACATTCAAAAAAGATCAACTGATAGTTGTTTATTTGTGGCGTTTTCAGCTTAACTTGTTTATGTATATAATATCGAATATTTGGAGACGTGAGTTTTATTATATTAAGACTTGTAAAGTCTTCACTCGAAAAGTAAACTTACGAAGTCTCATGTCCCTCTTCGTGTAAAAACAGTTTAACACGCAATATACCTGCAAACAATTATTAACCGTCTATAAATTGGCAATGTAATACCTCTAATGAGAGAAATTAGCGGGGACATAAATCAATAATGATTGTTAAGGATCGATGCCAATTTAAGGACACGGGCGATGTACGAGATGCTTCGACGTGGTCCGCAAGACTTAACGGTAATTCAAGGACACGAGCGGTGTACGAGATGCATCGGCGTGATCCGCAAGACTTGGGGCCCATACGAGATATGTGCTAAAGGTCATACTACTCATAGGTTTCACCCATGAGGTGCTCCTGTGCAGTTCACATTTCTACAATGGTAAGAAACTTAAATGTTACCCAACATACATACCTTAAACAGTAAATACAAAGACTATTGCTATAAACTATAAGCAATTTGTGATATTATATCTCCTAAAGGAGACTTTCTAAAAGGGTAACTAAAGGGACATTGTTTATGAATTTATGAATAACAATACATTATTAATAACATAAGCCACCCCTTTGCAGAAACATAATGTTTTGCATTGATTTCATTATTAGACATACTTGTATAATAATCCTAAAATAGCCCAAAGTGGAGCTTATTACACAAAGAATTGTGCAATATTATGAGCACTTGTATTAAAAAGGTAAACCTTGCAATATTTATCCCTGATCAGGGTTTATAAACAGATGAGCCAAAGTAGTCTCTACTTATAACAATGCCTGTTATAACTGACAAGCAACAGAATTGTGGAAATATTCCAAATATAATATCACAGCCTACCGATGCTGAGACAGGCAAGTTGTACAATAATTTGTGTTACACACATACATCCTTAAAATATAATATAAAATACCTGGTCTATCCAGTTAACATAAAACTAATAATTATCAATATTATCAGCCCAGACCCCTTGCAGGGTAGCCAGGGAAGATGAGTCCTAACAATACAGTCATGAAACATTGATTGGGATAAGAACCTTTGTGGTCAGCAGTATATATTTTGTATTAAATAAGGTTAATATAGTGGAGTACCAAGATGGTATTATAACTATCTATTCATAAGCAGTACTTTAAATTTCAAGAAACCACCAGTGTTGTAACCAATATAGAACAACAATCCTCATCCGGTGTGTAAAAATGTACACCTATCCACAAATGTATGTATAAATGTACCCACAGTGTACCTATCAGCCCACCAAAAACAAATCACACTGGACATTGGAAGTCTCCTACCAGAGAATGTGAGGTAAGAAAAGCTTGCTTGGCTTTTTACATAAACATTTTTTTTTTTTTTTTTTTTTTTTTTTTTTTTTTTTTTTTTTTTTTTTTTTTTTTTTTTTATGTTACTGAAAAAATCAGTTAAACATTCAGGAATACAGCATGGCTGTTACAAATAAACCATAATATTGGAGGCTAAAGGTATTCATTGACTTTGGTATGTAACAATGTATCTATGACACTAATAAAAATGTGTGTCTGTCTGCCTTCAACGGCAAACATAACTTTATGGGTTTTGTGCAAATACTGCAAGTAATCCAGACAAGTGAAGGTTAAAAAATCTGGTCCTACATATATTTAACATTATGTATAGAAACATTATTATTAGAAACATAATTTTTAATAATTGATATACAATTTATAGCCATTCTCATTAGAATTTAATTAAAGATAGATGATCACAACGGTGCTATAATCCTTATCCCACAAAGAAACTCAATGCTAATAATAGACATTAGAGTCATATTAAATATACTAATAAAAATTTATAAGGAGCTATTCAGCTTTCTATTGGGTAATGAGTCCAATGGTTTTGGTTTTTGGTTACGTCCTGCATCATTTATAGTGTAATTAATACATTAGAAATTTGAGACACACAGAGGAAAGATTATACATCAATTCATGAATTGAAGAATTAGATGTTTTTATTGTACTTTTGTTTGATAAAATGATAATCAATAAATAATATATAATCAAATAAAATTATTGAAGTCATTAATAACTATAAAAAATAGGTTTGTGTTTAGTTTTGAATGTGCACATTATAATGAGCACCAGTGATGGTTCTGGTACAGTTAGGATATCGGAGATATGACACAAACACAACCTGCTACTATTATGGAAACAGGTGGTTTTAGAGCACTATACATGCTGTAATTTATTTGAAGGTGGTTCAGTGTAAAAATATTGAATTGGAAATGTCATACAAAAAATTTGCATTTTTCATATTGTTACATTTAAATTATTACATCCACATGTTACATGTATCTTATTAATGTATCTATATATAAAAATAAAATAAAGTCATGCAAATGACTTAATAATAATACCTATTTAAAAATTTAACGATATTAGGTTGACATGATATAGTTGATGAAATATTGAGTTACAATATTTAAAAGTATAGATTATCTTAAACAAGAATAATCAAAAGTATATTTTTATCACAGGTATGATAAATATTAGGTAGTATCTGCAATAACCTTAGTCTTAGGGAACTTGATATTATTTATTTATTATTAATTATAAGACCACGCCAGATCCCAAGTGGGTAGGCGAGGGCGCAAAAAATATTATGATATTAAATGAAATATGAATGATACGTAGGTACTACATGTATAAGTTAAGTGACACTCAATTCTCACAGTTGGAAATCTAGAACTTACTAGAAAGTTACTCATTACAGTTGCTACTTATAAAAAAACAGCCACATACAAAGAAGCAGAGGAAGTGTGGCATTTAAGGGTATGAAAAAGTTAAGTTATGAATAGGATTCCCAATATCATAAAGTTATAGTCCGTGGTTTGGTCTAGTTGCCTGTGACTTATACGCTACTTAAGTCATTACTAAATTAGTAAATTTGAGTGTAATTTTCATCAGTAATATAACGGGTCAGGGGTGGCCCGATCGTATTGCCAAAAATGAATGTTCGCGGGCGTTATTGCGCAAGAACGAATTGTTAAGTGATACATAAATATTAAGGTGGCCACTCAGGACATGGAAATGATTCCGGGATAGTTTCGAAATATATAATAATAGTAGTAGTACAGTTTAACAGTGGGGCAGGTTAAATTAGGTTACCACACATGGGCGGGCGAAAGGCTATCCCACCACACGCGTCCTTCGAGGCGCAGTGGCATAGCTTCTCGCCTATTTTGCTCGTCTGTCCCGGCAAGCAATTTGGCGTGGTCTTGGGAGTAGCGCACGGTCGCGACGATCCCCAAGGCAAGTGTGACTGTATCCTGCTCGCGGTTGCTGCCTGCTATTGGTCTGGTCCTTCTGAACAGACATAACAGAAACAGTCATGCGCTTACCTTTACCCAATCCTCGGTCCCATCCCTTCCCATCCTTTTCCTGAATAACACATCCTTTTGTCCCCCGGTTCTGTCCGGAAGTTTTGGTGGAAGCATGTGGCGAGAGTCGCCATGCTGCCCCTCACAATCTCTGGCTTTCGGAGAGGGTGGGGCGTAGCGGGCAGATTGGAGAATCGTTGCTCGGGGGTTCTAGGTACCTCTCTGGGCTTCAGAGAGGACCAGTGAGGTTCCACGGGAACGATAGTCGGGAGAGGGCGCGAAGCCCTTACATAACCCTTCCCTTCCTCTTCTCTATCCCCATCCCTAACTTCCCTCCCAATCCTTTCCCTTCCTCTCCTAGTCGTCGGGTCTGGTGTGCGCTTACCCCGCCTCCAGACACGGTCTTGACCACCGATGACGAACCCGTAACCAGCAACGATGAGCTTCGGCTCTACGCTGGGACGGGGGCCTTGCCTTCGCCGGCTGGGCCGCGTGGAAGAAAACCACTTTAAAAAATTACCAGCTGCAGGTGCGGCAACCCGAGGTACCGGCCGACCCCTCGGTGTATATAGGCTTGCCCGGGTGCAGGGGGCTCCGCCCGGGTCGACGTTTTATTTCCCCCATACTCGTGGGACCAAAAATGGAAAACGCAAATAAAAATAAAAATGACGAGACGAAGGAGAAAGGAACAACGGACACCGATTTGCAGGTGTTGAGGTCCAGCAAGCCGGTTGTGGTCTTAGAGCGGTTGGATCGGATCGCTTCTGCGACTGAAAAGAAAAAGGTGGAACAGAAGGAGTTGGATGTAAGCGATATGTCCGCCTCGGACTCCAGCTTTGTCCAAAGCACTACAACGTGGCGCAAAAAGCGCCCCAGAAAGCCGGAAGGCAGTCGTTCGGGCTCAGGCGAGGGCTCGGACGCTGACAACCCGCCGAAACCCCAGTCAAAACGCGGGAGAGGACGACCCCCCACCACTGGGCAGTATGTAGGGTACTGGGAGGCGAAAAAGAAGCTCCAACGTAGAGAGAACACCGACCAGTCGAGCGCCGAGGCCGAACGGGCCGCCGGGAGTTCCCGTGCGGCGTCCATAGCCTCGTCAAACCCAGACCCGGATGAGCTACTGCTCGAAGGGCTAAAAGGCAGGGTGGCTGCTTCCCTGGAGAGCATACGGGACGTGGCCCGCATATCCAAGGGACTTAAGGGCACATCCCAGAAGGCCCTAAAGCTGGCAGCCAATGCCATTGCCGAAGTGGTGGAGGAGGCGTTTTCCCGCACCACCTCGGACGAGGTTCGCCGCTTGCAGGTGGAAAATACCCGCCTGCAAAGACAAATGGCGGACCTAAAAAAGGAGCTGGACGTGGTCAAGGCCATGGTCCTTACCGCTGAGGACAGGCCACAAGACCCGCCCCCCAAAGCGGCTCCCAAGGCGCCAGATACGGACCTAGCGACCGTGATCCGGGAGGAGATGGGCAGAGTCCTCCAGAGGCTCTCTTTTCTGGAGGGCAAAATCCTGCGCCCTCCCTTGGCCTCCGAAGCCGGTAAGACCTCTGCGACGCCCTCAACTGCCACGACGTACGCGCAAAAGGCCGCGCAGAAGGCGCCGCGTAGAGCCCCGATCCGCCCCTCGGGGCAGGACGCCGTGCCGTCGCCCGCTTCCGTACCGTCGACGTCGCTGCAGACGTCCAAATCCGTGCCGATCCCAGCTGCACCCGCCGCTCCCAAAGCACCCGTGGCCCAACAAGCCAAGGGAAATAGGGGGACGGCAAAGGGGCAGAAAAAGAAGGCGCAGCAGCAGCAGCAGCCGCCGCCACTTGAAGCCGGAGCTGGGGACCAATGGGAGGTCGCCGGGGCCAAAAAGGCCCGAAAGAAGGCGGCCAAAAAGGACCGGAAGGCACGAGCGCGCGAACGCCGAAGGCTCCGCGCTCCGGACTCGTCGGCGGTCGTGTTGACACTGGCCCCCGGAGTGACCGAAGTGACCTACGCGGCGATACTGCATCTCGCCAGGTCAACTATTGACATCGGGGAGCTCGGGATCGAGGGGCTCAGGGTAAAGCGCACTATAACAGGTGCGCGCCTCCTCGAAGTCCCGGGCGCGACCAGCTCCCCGAAGGCCGACGCTCTGGCGGAGAAGCTCCGCCAAGGGCTGTCCCCAGAAGAGGTCACAATTACGCGGCCTTACAAGACGGCGAGCCTCCGCATCAGCGAGCTCGACGACTCGATCACGTCGGACGAGCTCATAGCCGCGGTGGCCAAGGGGGGCGGCTGCGACCTGCAGCGGGTAAAGTGCGGCGACTTACGGGCGGGTTACAGAGGCCTGTTTTCGGCTGTTGTGACCTGCCCTGTAGAAGCCGCCAAAAAGCTGGCCGATGCCAGGCGGCTGTTGGTGGGATGGGTGTCCGCGAATGTGGCCCTCCTGAAGGCGAGGCCGCTGCGTTGCTTCCGCTGCCAGGTGGAGGGGCACGTCGGCGCTCTCTGTCCGGCGGATATTACAGACCACAGAGGGCGCTGTTACAACTGCGGACAGCCGGGGCACCAGGCGCGGGATTGCGCCGAGGCTGCACGCTGCCTGCTCTGCAGTAAAGCCGGCAAGCCTGCCGAACACCGGGCAGGCTCTAATACCTGTGGGTCGCGTCTCACAGGCAAGAGAGCCCCGACGCGTGCCTCCGAGCGGCCAGCGCAGTCCAGGCCGCGAGAGATCCGGGTGGTAGAACCCATGGACGCCATCAATGGGTAGTCGTCCCCCTGCCATCAGCTTCCTGCAGACGAATCTCAACCACTCTGCCAGGGCTCAGGACCTCCTGCTACAGAGCATGGCAGAGTGGTCGATCGACGTGGCAGTGGCAGCGGAGCCGTACTTCGTGCTGCCCGCCAGCAACTGGGCTGGCGACGCGGACGGCACGGTGGCCATACTGCTGCCGAGGGGTGGAGGCTCTCTGTCTCTCGAAGACGTCGAGAGACAGAGGGGCTTTGTCGCCGCTCGCGTGGGGGCCATGGTGGTGGTCGGGGTGTATTTTTCGCCAAACCGACCACTACCCGAGTTCGAGGCCCTCCTGTCGCGACTCGGCGACTTTGTTCAGCGGTGTCGACCCCGTCCCGCTCTCGTCATGGGGGACTTCAACGCCAAGTCCTCGGCCTGGGGTTCCCCCATCGACAATGCCAGGGGCGAGGCCCTCGAAGAGTGGACGCATGCCCACGGACTGTCGGTCCTTAATAGGGGCACAGCCTTCACCTGTGTCAGGCGGGGCGGCGGCTCGGTGGTCGACGTGTCATTCGCCACCTTGGCGCTGGCGGGCCGGGTGCGAGGATGGAGGGTCGTCGGCTCGGTGGAGACCCTATCTGACCACGTTTACGTCAGATTTGTGGTCTCCGCCGAGTCTCGGGCCGCCGTGCCGGCTGGCGTGGCTGGGGGTGGGCCGAGATGGGCGTTGGCGCGCCTGAGCGCAGAGGCCGCGACAGAGGTCGCCGAAGTCCAGGCCTGGATGCCGGCACCGGTCTCCCCGTTCAACATCCAAGGGGAGGCCGAGTGGTTTAGAGCTGCGGCCACGGCAATTTGTGACGCCGCCATGCCCCGTGTGCGGCATACAGCTCCTCGCAGACGGCAGGTGTACTGGTGGTCGCGCGAAATTGCGCAACTGCGACGCGCTTGCGTCGCTGCGCGCCGCCAGTACACCAGACAGCGGAGGAGGAGAAGGCGGGACCCACCGCTTTTACCGGGTCTGACGCCTAGGGAGGAGGAGCTTTATGCCGTCTACCGGGCGGCAAAGACCGCACTGCAGGTGGCGATTGCGGACGCCAAGGTGCGGGCGCGCGAAGAGCTCCTGGCCAGCATCAACGCCGACCCCTGGGGACGCCCCTACCGCATGGTGCGGAACAAGCTCCGCCCCTGGACGCCCCCCCTTACGCAGACCATGCCGCCGGCGTTTGCAGATGGCGTGCTGTCGGCCCTTTTTCCGGAAGGAGCGGCTTCCAGTGCTCCGGCAATGTTCCGGACACCCGGAACCAACATTCCGTCGAGCGAGGCCGCTCCTGAAGTTACGGAGGAGGAGCTGAACGCCGCCGTCCGCAAACTACGGGCGAAGAAGGTGGCACCCGGACCAGATGGAGTCCCTGGCCGAGTGTGGGTTCTGTCCCACGGTCCGCTCGGCCACCGTCTCAGGGCTCTCTGGACCGAGTGCTTCAGACAGGGCCGGTTTCCTCAGCTTTGGAAGTTGGGGAAACTGGTCCTGATCAGGAAGGAGGGGCGCCCGGCAGACTCGCCGTCCGCCTACCGCCCCATTGTGTTGCTCGACGAGATCTGCAAACTCTACGAGAGAGTGATTGCGGACAGACTCGTCGAGCACCTCTCGCAGACGGGGCCGGACTTGCACGAGTGCCAATATGGGTTCAGGCGGGGCAGGTCCACAGTGGACGCAGTCAGGCGGGTCCAAGCCATGGCGGAGGAAGCCGTGGAGCAGCGGGAGGTAATACTGGCGGTGTCCTTGGACATCGCCAACGCGTTCAACTCCGTCCCCTATCCCTCCATACTCGCGGCTCTCCGATATCACGGCGTCCCCGAATACCTCCACTCGACCATTTCGGATTACCTTGTGGACCGGCGGGTAGTTTACCCCGGGCCGTCGCGGTGGCAGGAGCGGAACGTCGGGTGCGGGGTTCCGCAGGGGTCGGTCCTCGGACCGCTCCTGTGGAACATCGCCTACGATTGGGTCCTGCGTGGCACGTTGCTGCCGGGTCTGGCAGTGACGTGCTACGCGGACGACACTCTTGTCACCGCGAGGGCTCGGAGCCACAGGGAGGCGGCGTTGTTGGCCACAGCTGGCGTGGCACAGGTAGTGGGCCGCATACGGCGGCTCGGCCTGGAGGTGGCCCTCAACAAGACCGAGGCCGTAACGTTCCACGGCCCCAGAAACCGGCCCCCCCCTGACGCTCACATCATTGTCGGGGGGCAGCGCATTAACATCTCCGCCCAAATCAAATATTTGGGCCTACTCTTGGACGGGCGCTGGTCCTTTAGGGCTCATTTTGCCGCTCTTGCGCCAAAATTACTGGCGACTGCAGGGGCCCTCTCGAGGCTGTTGCCGAACTTGGGCGGACCAGAGGCCTCGGCGAGGAGGCTGTATACGGGGGTGGTGCGGTCCCAGGCCCTATACGGGTCCCCCATCTGGGCGGGCGCCCTGACGGCCCGAAACGTGGTGCTGCTGCACCGCGCGCAGCGAATCATGGCCGTCAGAGTCGTTCGAGGATACCGCACCATCAGTTTCGAAGCGGCGACACTACTGGCCGGTACGCCTCCCTGGGAGCTGGAGGCCCAGGCGCTCTCTGAGCTTTATGCCTGGCGTAGGGATCCCAACAACATCCGGGATCCCGGCGCCCCGAGAGCGAGGCGCACAGAGTTGCACCGAGCTGCGCTGGAGAGATGGCGGTGTAAGCTCGCCCATCCCACTGCCGGTCACGCCGTCATCGCTGCGCTGCTGCCTGTCTTCTGGGAGTGGCTGGGGCGACGACACGGCGTCCTCACGTACCGTCTGATGCAGGTACTGTCCGGGCACGGTTGCTTCGGGCGGTATCTGTGGCGGATCGGTCGTGAGGAGGCGGAGCGCTGCCACCATTGTGCGGCCCCAGAAGACACGGCGGCGCACACGATGCTGGTGTGCCCAGCATGGGATGCCGAGCGGCGCCGGCTCGCCGGAGCGCTCGGTGCAGGGGTACAGGCGCTATCGCTCCCGACCGTGTTATCATCCATGGTTGGGAGCGAGAGCGCCTGGGCGGCAATGGCGGCCTTCTGCGAGGCCGTCATGTCCGCGAAGGAGGAGGCAGAGCGGTTGAGGGAGGAGACGTCCTCCAATCCCGCTCGCAGACGGCGCGTTGGGCGAAGGCGCAGGGAAGACGCCCGGAACAACCTTCGCCCACCGTAATCTCGGCCTGCAGGCGTCGGGGAGGGCACCCCGGCGCCCTAGCACTTAGCAGGCCCGTGCCGAAGTAGCGCTGCGTCCGCGCAGCCTCCAATAGGCGGTAGGGGGAGACCGAACTCCCCCCTACATTTGTCGAGGTCCGCGCCTATCTGCGGACCGAGCCCGCCGGTGCCACAGAGGTCATGCCAGTGACGATTCCTGTGGCCCGGCAAAAGGGCAGTAGGACGCCGGGGGGTTTTAGTGGGTGCGAGCCCCACATAACCACCCGGGCCGTGCCCTCGGCCCGGGGGTATGCGCTAGGCATTTCCCCCTGTAAAAAAAAAAAAAAAAAAAAAGGTTACCACACATCAGCACTGCCCTTCGTTCCAAACCCAAAAATGGGGGGGGGGGGGGGGGGCGAGATCATATAGTTAATGTACATAGCCTTATGTGAGGAATAGCTCTAGATAAGGACATTAGTACAAAGGCCTCTAGTACAAAAATGTTAAATTTTGGTATATGTTCATCTTTAAAGATTATAAATATAACTAATACTGGAATACGCGGCAATCTCCTCAGGTGGACCGAGTCTTATTTAAGAAATAGATCCCAAGCTGTTGTTGTCGGTGGTGCTAAATCAGATATCATCAAAGTTTCTTCTGGCGTGCCACAAGGCTCCGTGCTGGCCCCACTGCTGTACGCAGCGTATGTATACGATATTGGTAGTCATATTAAAAATGCAAAGTTTCTAATGTATGCGGATGACACAAAAATTTATATGAATATCAAAAACGAAGATGATTGCACAAAAATGCAAGAAGATCTTAATAGACTCGCAATTTATTATGCAGATAACCACATCAGTCTAAATATCAGTAAATGCACAACGATAACCTTTACCCGTAAAAAGAAACCTGTTCTTTTCAACTATAGCTTTAGCAGTATTACCATCAGCCGCGACTGTATTGTAAAAGATCTTGGAGTTGTATTAGACCCGAAACTCTTGTTTTCTGAACATGTCTCTTTTATTGTTAATAAGGCATATACAAATTTAGGCTTCATTATACGTACCTGTCAACCCTTTACTGATATGTTGTGCCTCAAAATTCTGTACTACTCTTACGTTAGAAGTGTCTTAGAATATTGCAGCTGTGTTTGGAATCCACATTACGTTATTTACAAACAGGAAATTGAAAACATCCAATCTAAATTTATTAAACACTTAAACTATCGTACTCAAAAAAGCTTTCCTGATTATTCCGAAGCCTGTAAGTCTCATTGCATCCTAACCTTGGAAGAGAGACGCACTATTTCTGATATGCTATTTCTTCACAATATATGTAACAATGCCATAGATTGCCTTCCTTTAAATAATCTTGTAATGCAGTTTAGGGCTCCTTCCTACCGGACCAGACACACCACTTTATTTGATGTTCCAGCTAGCACAACCAACTATGCACATAATTCTGTCGCTTGCCGCATTCGTAGAACATATAACAATAAATTTTCTTCGGTAGATATATTTAACACCTCAAAAGCAATCTTTAAAAAACAACTGACGTCACTGCTTTAGTATTTATTAACATTGATAGTAATTTAAATAATATGTTTATAGTAATTATAATGCAATTTGTTTTACTTTTATTGGGTACACATGTATATTTATGTACACAAATACTAAGACGCATACACACACCCACATACACATACATACACTCACACACACACACACACACACGCACGGCATATAATTTATAGGTACGGCAATTAGTTTTCAATCATTAATTACTATTAAAATAGACTGTGTCTTAATATAGTGTAAATTGTAAAACCATAATTGGCTGTAAGGTATTATACTTATGTTCACATCTCCAATTATGTTCAAGAGCTGTGGTTTTTGTAATAAAAATAAAAATAAAAAAAAATAAAAACATTAAATATAACCGAACTTTGACATAAAAGAAAATAAAATAAATAAAAAAAAATAAAAATAAAAATAAAAAAAATAAAAAAAATAAAAAAGCCTTTTATTTCTTGCAAAAAAACTAAAATAAATTTAAAAAAAATAACTATAGTGTGTACTGGTTAATATATTAATATATATCCTAAATTAGTGGTAATAAAAAGTTTGGTTAATTTGCGAGAACCCCTCTTCGGGTGAAGGCCTCCTCCAAAGAAGTCCATTTGTCCCTGTTTTTGGCCACTTGTGTCCATTTCGGGCCAGCTGCTCTTATGATGTCGTCATGCCATCTCGTATAAGGTCTTCCTCTGTAGCGTTTCCCTTTTGGACCGTTCCACAAGGTGATTTTTTTAGTCCATCTCTCATCTTGTAGTCGCGCTACATGTCCCGCCCATTTCCATTTGAGTCTTTGGGCGTAGGTTAGAGCGTCAGTAGCTTTTGAAATAGTTCTTATTTTTGTGTGTCTTATTTTTTGTCTTTTATTTATATTTAACATACTGCGTTCCAGACCGCGTTGGCAGCTGATGATTTTGTTCTTTACTTTATTTGTGCATTTCCAGGTTTGACAAGCGTACGTTAAGCACGGCAGAAGACATGTATTCATTGCTCTAGTTTTAATTTTTATTGCCATATCGCTTTTAAATATTTCTTTCATACTCCAGTATTTATTCCAAGTGTTTTGTATTCTTCGTTTTATTTCTAGTTCATTGTTTGTTCTGTCAAAACCTATTTGTTTTCCCAGGTAAATGTATTTTTCCGTGTAAGTAAGTACTTCGGTGTCGACAGATATTCTTGTCTGTATGCTGTTTGTCATTACCATTGTTTTATTCAGGTTCATTTCTAGACCGACTTGTTTGCTGGCTTCGTTCAGTGAGTGGATCATAAGTTGTAGTTGGGTGCCCGATTCTGACAGCAGCACCAGATCATCAGCGAAACGGAGATGGCTAAGATACTTGCCATCGATGTTTAGTCCGTATTGTTTCCAGTCCAGTTTCCTCATTATGGATTCCAAGATGGCAATAAATAATTTTGGAGATAGGGGGTCGCCTTGTCGTACCCCTCTGTCGATGGGAAAGCTTGGGCCGATTTTGTCAAGTTTTACTCTTCCTGTATTGTTTCCATAGATGCTTTTAATTACCTGTATGTATACATCTTCTACTCCCTGATCTTTCAGCGTTTCCCAGATACTCGAGTGTGACACAGTGTCGAATGCTTTTTTGAAGTCTATGTAAGCGATGTAGAGTGCTCTCTGATGTTCTTGATATTTTTCAATCAATAGTTCCAGGGTGTGAATGTGGTCTATGGTTGAGAACCCCTTTCTAAATCCTGCTTGTTCCATGGGTTGTTCTGCTTCTAGTGTAGCGCTTACTCTTTGATTTAAAAGCGAAGAGAATAGCTTGTACAAGCATGGCAATAAGCTTATTGGCCTGTAGTTGCCTATGTCGTGAGGGTCTCCTTTTTTATATATTAAAATTATATTTGATTCTGACCACTGAGTAGGTGTCTCGATAGTCTCCAGTATGCGGTTGAACAGAAGGGTTAACGGTAGAGCCAGTATAGGGTAGGCTATTTTTATAGCTTCATTTGTTATGTTGTCTGAGCCAGGGCTTTTATCCGTTTTTAAACTTTTGATTGCTTCGACAACTTCTTTTTCGTTGAATTGTGCCTTACATCCTGTTTTGTAACAGTCTTTAGCATTTGTGCTCATCTGTCTTTTGCTCTTACATTCCTTGGCACTGTATAAGTTTTTATTAAATTCTGTTGCAACGTCTATGATGTCTTTGCGACTATGTAGTGTTTTATTTCCTCTATTCAGTCCGTCAATCCATGTTTTGCATGTTTTTAGCTCCTTAAAAGCTTTTTTTGAGCTGCCTGCTTGTACCAAGTGCTTTTCTATGGTTTTGTGTCTATATCTTGTATAGTCCTGTTTTATGAGTTTGCTTATTATTTTGTATAGAGCTGATAATTCGTTTTTCATTGATCGAGTTTTGTTTGTAGTTCTTTGTAGTTCTTGTCTTCTTTTCATAAGTGTTAAAGTGCGCTCTGATAGTATGTTTTGGGTTTTGTATATACTTTTTGTTAATCGAGCCGCCTGAAGACTTTGGGAGATAGCTTTTATAATTTTATCGTGATAGGTTTGTACAGAGATGGTGGAGCAGTCTAGTAAGTCTGGTAGGTAAGATGTGATGTGCTCTTTGTACCTTGATATTTCCACTTCTTTTTCCAGTGTAGAGTATTGGAATTTACTGAAACTAGATCTGTATTTCTTATGTTTTGTTAGTGATATTGTTGCTCTTACTGGTCTATGGTCTGAAGAGAAGTTGACGTTTAGCACTTCTATGTTTTGAACCATACTCGGTTGATTTGACAGGATAAAGTCAATTTCATTTTTATGCTCTCCGTTTGGCGAGCGCCAAGTCCATTTTAAGCCCGCCTTTTTTTTGAAAAATGTGTTTAGGATTGCGATTTTATTTTCAAGGGCGAAGTCTATTAGTCTCTGGCCTCTTTGATTTCTTTCTCCATACCAGTTATGTTTCATTACTAAGTATTCGTCCTGTCTGGGTTGGCCTATTTTTGCATTTAGGTCACCCATTATTATAAAGGATTTATGTGCTTGGTTTATGGCCTTATTTACATTTGTGTAAAAACTTTCTAATTCTTCTTCACTTGCTGCTTCAGTGGGTGCGTACACTTGTATGAGAGATATTTTGTTTCCTTGTATGTTTAAATCTAATATTGCTACTCTATCAGTGATGCCTGTAAAGTTTTCTATGTTCATTTTGTGCTTTATATGTAATAAAAAACCGACGCCATACTTTCCAGGTATAAGTCCTGCATGGCATAGTATATAGTTGCTATATTCCTCTATTTTTATTCCTTGACGTCTTGTTTCGGATAGTCCAATTATATCTAATTTTATATCCTTTATTGCTTCTAGCAGCTCCATTAAGCGTCCATAAGATGCCAGTGTTCTTACATTGTAGGTCATTATGTAGAGTTTGTTTGGCACAGATGTACAGTTTGATATATTTGTAGTTGTAGTAGTATTAAACTTTGGAGGGTTTTGGTCATAATCTTCTTCGGTGACCAGCCGTATTGGAAGATGATTATTGTTGATTGTTTGAACCTGTTTGTATAAGAGATCTTCGTGAGAGGGGTGGATTGATTGTTATGTGTTCTTGTCTTTGTTGTCTTGGTTATTTGTATTATTGTTGTTAGCGTTTTTGTTGACTAAGAAGTTCAGCATACCCGGTTTCAAGACTCCTTCTGATATGCTACTTGACCTTCGGACCGAAGCTTGTGATTGGTGTGTTTTGTTCTTTTTTGTGGCTTGAATTTTTTTATCGCTCTGTGGATGGGGGTTATTTTCGGGTGAGGTAGGAAATGTTCTTTTATTGTTGGTTTTTACTATGACCAATTTATCATATTTGATTTTGACTATATTGCCTTTCTCTTTCTCTAATATCATTTGCTGATGTAACTCCTTTCTTTTTTCTAAAATATACTGTGGATAGTCCTCCTTCATGTAATATTGAGTGTCTTTCAGTGCTCTCTTTTGTTTAAGAATATTTATCTTAAGCCCCAGAGTTGTGAAGGTTACAATTACTGGCCGAGGTCTCTCTCCTTTTTTTCCAATTCTCTTTACCTCTTGAATGTCTCTAGGGTCTAATTTAAGAGAGAAATACTCTTCTATCCATTTGGTAATATTGTTCTCCAGATCTCTGTACGACGATTCCTTTTCCTCAATGCCGAAGAATACAATGTTTCGTTGTCTTATCTGTTTGTCTAAAAAGTAAATTCGTTTCTCTTGGTTTTCGACCTTTTCTCTCAAGTTTTCATGTTTTTCTTCCCATATAGAGAATTTTTCTTCCAATATTTTATTGATATTCTGTGTTACTTGATCTGTTACAGTTTTTCCACTTTGGTGAATCGTTATTTTTTGTTCCTCTAGGTCTTTTTGTATGTTTCGAAGTGCGTTCAGAACTTCCTCCATCTTTGGTAAACTTGAAGTTTTGAATTTTAATTCTGTTTTGGTACTAGTAGCGTCCTCGTGTATATATAGCCTTGTACTAACTTAATTAGTGGTTCAAGGCTCTACTTAGATGTTTTTTAGCGCTCTCTATTAATTTATCGCTGAACTATAGCCTTATGTATCTTATTGATTGGGAACGTTTATCTATTGAATACTAGTGTTAGTAGTATGGTCCCTTTATAATAGATGGCGCTGGTTTGCTGCTTGTTTCTGCTGCTGGATAAAGAATTGCGAATAGTTCAATTTTTAGGTTATATTATGAAAGTTTTGCACTTCTGCACTGTATTTCATATATTTTCAATTCTGCACTGTTCCGGTAATTTTGGTTTTTAGCTTTAGTCGGCCGATCAGTCACAAGATTCATTAAAAAACGGTAGTTTTTAGTGTTGTTAGGCACTAACGTATTTTCAGCTTTATAATACTTTGCTGTTATTTTTAGTTCAAGCCTTCAATGTATGATTTAGTTCACTGACTTTTAGTCACTTTTTCACTTTTAAATTGATTGAATACACTGTTTTTTATAATAAAAACACTTTTTTCTTGCGGAGTCAATGTGAATCGTGCACCGTGGCGCCCTCCCATAAAAGAAAATACTTTATCATAAATTAAATAAGTAATTATAGCAAAGCATCCTTATAATCACCAATATAATTTGTAGCCTTTGTCTGGTACTGTACTCAAAAACGAGATCATTTGATAAAAAAAAAAAAAAAAAAAAAAGCCCCACTTGGAAGACACTTTAGTGGGGAAACAGGTTTCCCTGTCTTATTTGTCTTATATTGTTATAGATTGGGTACTAACATACTTTGTTTCCAGATCTAGTACACAGTAAGAGTTTTCTATCTATCTCTATCTATATCGTCACGCCAGACCCCTTGCGGGGTAGGCAGGGGGGTGCGGGGTTCCAACAGGTTCTTTACTTACTGGCTTCCTCCACTCTCATAGTTCGTTTCGGAAGGGTTTTCTATGATACAAGAATTATTATAAAGGGATTAATTTCATATAAACAACTCTCGTTATATAAAGAGACTACTATATAAAAAAAAAAAAAAAATCTATATATAGAAGACATAACAGATGGAGAATGCACTGATATCTGATAAGTAATGATTGATTATTATTACCCGGTAGTAATGAGTTATGGACAACAGGTGTGCTATAACAGGTGCTTTAAAGAATTTTGTTGGGATGGATCTACGCTATATAACATAACATGTTATTGAATTTGATTAAATAAATTTATTTTATAAATGCCGCGTGGTTCCCGGCTTAGAATAGGACCAACTCATCTCATCCCATCGGGTGTCGTACAAGGCGACTAAGGGAAAACTAGGGAATGGGCAGCAGCGTTCCCTTAACACTTCTACCATCAAAAACTGCGCTCGCCAACCCGCCTGCCAAGCGTGGCGAGTATGGCAAACACCCCCAATTTATTAAAATGGAAGATAAGAATAAAACCAGGCCCCTAGTCCCCGGCGGTCCTGTTCGTCCTGGCCACGGTAGCAGCTATGGTAACGACAGGACAAGGGGTGCTAAGAATCTCCGGCAGAGATTCGGCTACCACCAACATCGAAAATTGGCCCTGGTGACATACAATGCACGCACGTTAAGGACAGATGAGAAGCTTGTTGAGCTGGAAGAAGAGATAAACAAGTTGCGGTGGAATATTGTTGGTTTATCGGAGGTCCGAAGAAAGGGCGAGGACACGATAACCTTAAAATCCGGCAACTTGTTTTACTACCGGGAGGGTGAACAGCAGTCCCAAGGTGGTGTCGGATTTATCGTCCACAAGTCACTCATAGACAACATTGTGTCCATCACTAGTGTGTCGAGCAGGGTAGCGTACCTGATACTCAGAATATCCAAAAGATATTCGCTGAAGGTCATACAGGTCTACGCACCGACCTCGGCATACTCAGATGATGACGTCGAAGTAATGTATGAGGACATTAGTAGAGCCATACATACTTCCAAAGCACACTTTACAGTGGTTATGGGTGACTTCAATGCGCGGCTGGGCAAACGGGGCGATGATGAGTTGAGAGTGGGGCAATTTGGATATGGGCAGCGCAACCCCAGGGGTCAGAGGCTGGCCGAATATCTGGAGAAGGAGGGACTCTTTATGATGAACTCTTTCTTCCGGAAGCCGCCTCATAGAAAATGGACCTGGATGAGCCCTGATGGTTCCACAAAAAATGAGATAGACTTCATCATGAGCACCAAGCGACAAATATTTAATGATGTCTCCGTGATTCACAGGGTAAAAACCGGCAGTGATCACCGAATGGTCAGAGGCACATTAAATATTAATGTCAAAATGGAAAGATCGCGTCTGATGAAGTCTACGCTCCAACCTTCTTATGCACACATCCAAAACCCCGAGAACTTTCAACTCGAATTGGCAAACCGCTTCGAATTGCTAGACAGCAGCGCATCAGTGGACGAAATCAACAACAGGCTGGTAGAGACTGTCCATACGGTCGGGTCCAAGTATTATAAGCCCCACCGTAAAAATAGACCTCAAAAACTATCTAACTCCACCCGAAATCTCATGGCTGAGCGACGTTCCATGACGCTCCAAACCTCCGATGATGCTAAGTCCTATAGGCAGCTCAATGGACAGATACTGAAGTCCTTGCGTCACGATTTACGGTCCTTCAATACAAGGCGTATTTAGGAGACCATAGCACAGAACAAGGGCTCCAAAGTGTTCGCAAGAGACGCCTCTATTGGGCAAAGCCAGTTGACGAAGCTGAAGACGGAGGACGGAAACGTAACGTCGAATAGGTCAGAGGTGCTCAGGGAGATAGAGAGGTTCTATGGGCAGTTGTACACCTCAGTAGCTGAACCTGTTGTTGACTTGGTAAAAGACCCAAGAGCCAAGCTAACCCGACACTACACTGAAGATATCCCGGACATCAGCCTGTACGAGATTACGATGGCTCTCAAACAACTCAAAAATAACAAAGCACCAGGCGAAGACGGAATTACCGCAGAGCTTCTGAAAGCGGGCGGAACGCCGGTACTTAAAGTCCTTCAGAGGCTGTTTAATTCCGTCTTGCTCGAAGAGAAAACGCCGGAAGCATGGAACAGGGGAATGGTGGTACTGTTTTTCAAGAAAGGTGATAACACTTTACTGAAGAATTATAGGCCCATCACACTGCTGAGCCATGTTTATAAGTTGTTTTCGAGAGTCATCACGAATCGTCTCGAACGTAGGCTTGATGACTTCCAGCCTCCCGAACAAGCCGGTTTCCGGAAAGGCTTTAGTACCATAGACCACATACATACGCTGCGGCAGATTATACAGAAGACCGAGGAGTATAATCGGCCACTATGCTTGGCGTTTGTGGACTATGAGAAAGCCTTCGATTCGATCGAGACTTGGGCGGTTCTTAGATCTCTCCAGCGATGCCGCATTGACTATCGGTACATTGAAGTGTTGAAGTGCTTGTATAATAACGCCACCATGTCAGTCCGAGTACAGGGGCATTGCACGAAGGCGATCCCCATAAAAAGAGGAGTAAGGCAGGGAGACGTCATTTCTCCGAAACTGTTTACGGCCATCTTAGAGGACGCCTTCAAGCTCTTGGAATGGCAAGGACTTGGCATCAACATCAATGGCGAATACATCACTCACCTTCGATTTGCCGACGACATTGTGGTCGTGGCGGAGTCGCTGGAAGATCTAGGACGAATGCTCGGTGACCTCAACAGAGTATCTCAACAAGTGGGTCTTAAAATGAACATGGACAAAACGAAAATAATGTGTAACGTCCATGTCGTACCCACCGCACTCACCGTTGGGAACTCTACTCTTGAAGTTGTCGACAAATACATTTACCTGGGACAGGTAGTCCGGTTAGGTAGGTCCAACTTTGAGAGAGAGGTCAATCGACGAATCCAACTCGGCTGGGCAGCGTTCGGGAAACTGCGCAACATCTTCTCATCCAAAATACCTCAGTGCCTTAAGACTAAAGTTTTTAGTCAGTGTGTGTTACCAGTGATGATATATGGATCAGAGACGTGGTCTCTTACTATAGGTCTCATAAAAAAGCTCAAGAGTTGCTCAGCGAGCTATGGAGAGAGCTATGCTCGGCGTTTCTCTACGCGATCGAATCAGGAATGAGGAGATTCGTAGAAGAACCAAGGTCACCGACATAGCCGTTAAGATTAGCAAGCTGAAGTGGCAATGGGCGGGCCACATAGCGCGTAGATCGGACGGGCGTTGGGGCAGAAAGATCCTAGAGTGGAGACCACGTATTGGCAAGCGCAGTGTTGGACGACCGCCTGCCAGATGGAGCGACGATCTTGTGAAAATCGCAGGAAGTCGTTGGATGCAGGTGGCATCGGACCGGTTACGCTGGAAAGCGATTGGGGAGGCCTATGTTCAGCAGTGGACAAGTATAGGCTGAGATGATGATGATGATGAAATTTATTTTGAATAAGTTAGACAGACTGGTTGTAAGAAACAATATATGTTGTATTTGTGTTGTGTAGCAATGCAAACAACAGGAATGTGTTATACAAATGTACTCATGACATCTTATGTTTTAGAGCTCACGCTTAAAAATGACATTCATGTGGTATACTTCAACTTTACCCTTATAGCTCTAAACAGCTGCATGTTTATATCGAGAACGAAGGACACAGTATAATAAGTCATCAAACGAACTTACCTGAAGTGAAGTTCGATCATTATTATACGAAGTCCTTCGTTCGAAGATATAAGTACCCAACCCGCCCTGCCCGTTGGTAAAGTTGAAATGTACTACTTCTAAAAGGAATGGTCGCAGAGGTTATGTCCACAGATATCATAGAGGAGGCGTTGACGTTTCTAAAAAACTTAGCGGCTTGCCAAGCGAGTAGAGAGAGCTGCATGTTTATATCGAGAACGAAGGACACAGTATAATAATGATCGAACTTCACTTCAGGTAAGTTCGTTTGATCACTTATTATTTCGTTAAGAGGGTAGGTTAAAAATAATATGGAGAAACCCTTAATAGCTTATAAAAATATAATTTTATCATGTGGGTAGGTAGGCAGAACAGGCTATAATTTGGCCAACTGTGCACTAGTATTTGTACATTCAGATACGTATTTGTATGATGGGTTTGCATTACTACCCACATACACTTTAGGCTATATTTAGAATTTCAGATTTATGCATATTTGTTATAATTAATATTCAAAAGTTTACCTTCGAGTAATGATAGCACAGGCGATGAATTCTCTGCTCTCGACCTGCTGCTGTTCAAACTTATGCGGCGGCGCAAACGCTTCTTGCGTCTGCGCTATTTCTTTTTAATTTTTGGCATATTACGCCTAATATATTCGTCACTGTCTTCATCTTGAGTTCTTTTAGACATATTTCACAATTTTAAGGACAGCACATTAACGCAGAGAAAGTTAGTGTAGACTAGCGGAGCACTAAAATGCGAATGAGGTTCGAAACACCCACGGAGATACAGGGGAGCCCATCGCCACACCATCTACTTGCTTGTAGAACTCCTCCTTCCACAGTAAGTAGCCAGATGTAAGGCAGTGTCTCAATAGTTCTGAGTATTCCGCTGGCATGTTGTTCTCCGCTAGTTTCCTTTTTACAATTTCGACACAGTCTCGAAACGTCGGGAACTTAAAAATCAAAATAAACCGCGATAAAATCCGAAAAAATAGTTTTATTTCACTGGATACAAATCCAGACTACAGACTGTTTTTTAATTATCTTTTTTATATAAAATCCACATTTTGTCTGACTAGGGTCTCGTAATCCCCACTATGCGCACTAGATCAAAGAAGCAGTAAAGATTGATATGTTTAATACATCATCGGGAATATAATCAATATCCTTAACGTTTCGTTTGTCGTCAACAATCCTAAAATTGTTAAAGCCACTGGTAGTTTGTACTCCATCTATGAAGGAAAATAAATTAAAATTAGATTTCACAATGAAACAGAACTATTTCACTGTAGTCTTCATAGCAATCACCAAGGTTAAGCAGTGTTCGGCTCTGTCAGTTTGAGATTGGTGACCGTAGGGCATTTACATTTTCGAGCGCCTCCGTGCTTCGGAAGGCAAATCACAAAACGGGCGGTTCGGTCCGCACGTGGACGGTGACGTCCCGACGTGGTACGGCTGAAAGAACTTAACATTCACAGACTGAACTCTGTACTCTCTGCCAACCCCGCAAGGGATCTGGCGTGAGGTTATAGATAGATAGATAGATAGACACATTTTGCTGATACCAGTAGAATCTTGACAAAATTAGCTTATATGGAAAATCTGCCAAAGTACTTCCGATAGTAAGCAAATCCATTTGTCAGGTAGTTTATTATTGAAACCTGCCATAAGTGTCTACTCAGTGTTCTACAATACGTCAGTTTAACTCTAGGATAGATTTTTCTATTACCATTTGAGATATGTGACAAACCTGTCAATACTAGTGTCAGTAAGAAATACCTATTAAAGTGTGACAAGGATCTTTTGGCCCTTGGACGACATTGACAGCAGGTCTCAAACGACACTAACCTGTTTCACGAGATGGCCGACGAATGCGACAAAAAGAAGCTATGTGAAACAGGGTGTGCGATTTGTAGGGTGCGTTTACATAGATCAGCTCCGACAGCAGAGCAAATGTTGATATTAGTTTAAAATAGAGTTTTGGGATATTTGAAATAAGATTATCTTTTACATTTCACTTTTTTTGTGATAAGAGGATGCTTCAGACCTAGTTCGTTATTCAGTGTGCAATATTAAAACCAGTTGATCGACTCCTTATGTTCGCTCTTTTGTCCTTGAGCAGCAAACCACCTTCGATTGTGGTGAGTTTGCTTCCAGTAAATGTGACAAAATAAAACCTTATCGATGCTTTTCGAGCCGGTCTATATAAGCGGACCTTTAAAGGTAAAGGCCAGAAAAAGACTAATTAATACACTATATATAATTCGACTTTTGATTTTGTGTGAAAACGAATGCATATGAACCACAATTATCGCATCCAATGCAAATACACAACACGTTTGGTTGTTAACTCATGAATATTGGATCGTACATTAATCACATAAGGCTCGAAAGGGGGGGAACGAGGGGGTTTGGAAAATATCACAAGGGGGGAGGGGGGTGTAGTGAAATATCAAGTGTATTTCATTTTTCGTTGAACGCGCGGTTTGTAAACTCAAGCGGCACGTGACCTTGACTCGACTTGAAAATTTTAAAAACTTTGTACCAAAAAATAGTCGTAATTTAGGTGCGGGGCCTTTCTCAAACCTTACCACGTATCACCAGGAGTAAGAAAGGGTTTAAAAAGTTGCTAAAAATATCACGCAATTTGTGATCCCTATGTGGCATATATGCATCAGCTTTTACCCCAGATTATCTGACCACCTTGTAGGGGGCAATGGCAGATGTCAATAAATGTCAAAATGCCGAATGTACGTGGATGCGGTATGTATCACGTTAGTGCACCACTTCGCATTCTTATAACAAGATTCTGGGTTGCCAGTGTTTTTAAAAATATAAATAAAAGCTACTTTTAACTATAGTGGAAGATTAGCGAGTCAATATGCGTAACTACAATTGTTCTCTTATCTCGAGGATGAAGCACGAAGTATAATCACTTCTCGACGACAATGTTAGGTCTCATTTTACATTCGTCCCTCATTCAGTGTCACAGAAAATGTTATCTCCCTTGATCGTTTAACGTCTGCTATATATTGCGATATACAAGATGTAATTTAAGTCGTGCTGGAGCGAAAGCCTAGGTGATGTATTCAGCGTCTACAGTCAATAAAAATAACATTTCAATAAGTAACATCTACCTACTGACCTATCCGAATATCATAGCTAGGGTAAAAATCCCGAACACTGAAGGTATCTACCAGCCAGCTGACGAGCTGACGAGCCACGCCACTCCTTAATGTCATTTTGCGCTTGGTATAGGTAAAAGTTAGTTTTTTAATGTACTTAAGTAGTATTGCTATAGAGATGTTACATATCGAAATGTTGTGTTTTTTATTAATTTTTTTAGTACCATCGAACAGTACGTATTGGATACATCACCTGGGCATTCGCTTCAGGGCAACTAAAATTACACCGTGTATATTTGAATATCTGTTGTGTCCGGATATACATAATATTCTACCCCTTATATAGGACGAGGCTATTATTGTCAATAATAAAAATAAAATTCAACACCGATTCCTACCAAGGATGGTTCGCGAGGCTATTGAAATTAAAAAACATCCTAATTTCAATAGAGAAGATGGCTGGGTGCTTCCATCAACTTGGGATCCAGTAATTAATATAATCAAATCCAAAACCAAGCATAACACTGCAAAACCTCAACCGTGAGCTCATTCTGCGTAGATCGGACCAACAAAAATAATTAAGAAGTTTGAGGGTACCCCGGAACAACTATGCCTTTTGGACGTCTACCACCTCAGTCCTTCCCGTGACCATGGGTGCTGCAAAGCACTCGAAACGTCGGGAACTTAAAAATCAAAATAAACCGCGATAAAATCCGAAAAAATAGTTTTATTTCACTGGATACAAATCCAGACTACAGACTGTTTTTTAATTATCTTTTTTATATAAAATCCACATTTTGTCTGACTAGGGTCTCGTAATCCCCACTATGCGCACTAGATCAAAGAAGCAGTAAAGATTGATATGTTTAATACATCATCGGGAATATAATCAATATCCTTAACGTTTCGTTTGTCGTCAACAATCCTAAAATTGTTAAAGCCACTGGTAGTTTGTACTCCATCTATGAAGGAAAATAAATTAAAATTAGATTTCACAATGAAACAGAACTATTTCACTGTAGTCTTCATAGCAATCACCAAGGTTAAGCAGTGTTCGGCTCTGTCAGTTTGAGATTGGTGACCGTAGGGCATTTACATTTTCGAGCGCCTCCGTGCTTCGGAAGGCAAATCACAAAACGGGCGGTTCGGTCCGCACGTGGACGGTGACGTCCCGACGTGGTACGGCTGAAAGAACTTAACATTCACAGACTGAACTCTGTACTCTCTGCCAACCCCGCAAGGGATCTGGCGTGAGGTTATAGATAGATAGATAGATAGACACATTTTGCTGATACCAGTAGAATCTTGACAAAATTAGCTTATATGGAAAATCTGCCAAAGTACTTCCGATAGTAAGCAAATCCATTTGTCAGGTAGTTTATTATTGAAACCTGCCATAAGTGTCTACTCAGTGTTCTACAATACGTCAGTTTAACTCTAGGATAGATTTTTCTATTACCATTTGAGATATGTGACAAACCTGTCAATACTAGTGTCAGTAAGAAATACCTATTAAAGTGTGACAAGGATCTTTTGGCCCTTGGACGACATTGACAGCAGGTCTCAAACGACACTAACCTGTTTCACGAGATGGCCGACGAATGCGACAAAAAGAAGCTATGTGAAACAGGGTGTGCGATTTGTAGGGTGCGTTTACATAGATCAGCTCCGACAGCAGAGCAAATGTTGATATTAGTTTAAAATAGAGTTTTGGGATATTTGAAATAAGATTATCTTTTACATTTCACTTTTTTTGTGATAAGAGGATGCTTCAGACCTAGTTCGTTATTCAGTGTGCAATATTAAAACCAGTTGATCGACTCCTTTTTTTTTTTTTTTTTTTTTTTTTTTTTTTTTTTTTTTTTTTTTATAAAACGTAGCCCCACACTAGGATTTATTCCTGTGTCGTGGGTGCGTTTACAAACATGAAAATTCACAAACACAAATACCCAGACCGACACAAATAATTGTGGATCACACAAAGATTTGTCTCGTGCGGGAATCGAACCCGCGACTATTAGACGCAGTGGGTAGAGCGACTTAAGTTCTTAACCACTGCGCTAAATCGTCCGTCCTTATGTTCGCTCTTTTGTCCTTGAGCAGCAAACCACCTTCGATTGTGGTGAGTTTGCTTCCAGTAAATGTGACAAAATAAAACCTTATCGATGCTTTTCGAGCCGGTCTATATAAGCGGACCTTTAAAGGTAAAGGCCAGAAAAAGATTAATTAATACACTATATATAATTCGACTTTTGATTTTGTGTGAAAACGAATGCATATGAACCACAATTATCGCATCCAATGCAAATACACAACACGTTTGGTTGTTAACTCATGAATATTGGATCGTACATTAATCACATAAGGCTCGAAAGGGGGGGAACGAGGGGGTTTGGAAAATATCACAAGGGGGGAGGGGGGTGTAGTGAAATATCAAGTGTATTTCATTTTTCGTTGAACGCGCGGTTTGTAAACTCAAGCGGCACGTGACCTTGACTCGACTTGAAAATTTTAAAAACTTTGTACCAAAAAATAGTCGTAATTTAGGTGCGGGGCCTTTCTCAAACCTTACCACGTATCACCAGGAGTAAGAAAGGGTTTAAAAAGTTGCTAAAAATATCACGCGATTTGTGATCCCTATGTGGCATATATGCATCAGCTTTTACCCCAGATTATCTGACCACCTTGTAGGGGGCAATGGCAGATGTCAATAAATGTCAAAATGCCGAATGTACGTGGATGCGGTATGTATCACGTTAGTGCACCACTTCGCATTCTTATAACAAGCTTTTATTTAACTTGCAATGTTCGTTTGTCTGTCTGTCTTTCTGGTTCAAATCTTGTGATCCATTTTTCAAGCACTTGCAGATATCCGATTAAGCTGAAATTTGGCATACGTATGTAGAGTCGGTGACAATGCTATAATATGGTTTATGTATCATAGAGCTGGTCTGATGCTGGAGTTGGAAGGTGACCATAGGAACTTGTGAACCATACAACGTAACCCCCTCGTGTTTGGGCTTGTTAGATTGGTATTGACAAGTACTATTTGTTAAGTATAAGTTAGTAATATTTATAAAATGTATGTGGGTACATCTGAAAGGTGCAATAAACAGTCTACTACTGATTCCCGTGTTTGATTGACGTTGCACTGGCGACGACTCGGTTAGAGAACTATAATTACGCGTGTGAATTTTGGTTACGGTGATAATAATGCCTATCGGAAAACTGGAACCGTTTGATATAAATTCTAAGCAATGGCACCCGTATATACGACGAGTGAAGCAATATATTTTACTCAACGAAGTTAAAGTTGATCTTCATGTGCCTTTGTTAATAACCGTTGTGGGCGAAGCGACGTATTCGCTTATGTGCGATATGTGTTCGCCGGAGCACCCGGAATCAAAAAACTTTGACGATTTAGTGAAACTGGTAGCAGACCACTTAGAACCGCAGCGGTCTGAAATTGCTGAGCGACATGTGTTCCGATTATGTAGGCAGACTACCGGAGAACCTTTAACGGTATACCTACAGAACTTAAAGCACCTCGCGGCAACCTGCAACTTCGGAACGAATCTCGAGGAGAATTTACGGGATCAGTTCGTTTCCGGATTATCGAACGAGGCGATGCGATCGTGTATTTTTGCTGAAAAGTCAATCAAGTACAAAGAGGCAGTGGAATTGGCTCTGGCGCTGGAAGCCGCGGAGCGGCACGCGGAGGTGAGCGGTGCCACGAGCGTGGCGTCGACGTCGACCTCGGTTGCGGGCGGCGAGGCGGGCGAGGGCCTGCACCATGCGAGCACGGTGTCTCCGACGCTATAGAAGCTATCACAGAAGCACCACGACCAGAAAATGTAACACAATTAAAAAGCTTCCTGGGTATGTTAAATTATTATGGGAAATTTATCCCTAATTTAAGCATAATATTGCATCCGCTACATGCACTGTTAAAAAAAGAAGTCAGGTGGATGTGGAGTTCTGATTGTGAGCAAGCGTTTGTGGTATGTAAGCAGGCATTAATTAGCGACCGCGTACTTGCCCACTACTCGGAGGGACGCCCTCTGACGTTATCAGTAGATAGCAGCGCTTATGGTCTAGGTGCTGTATTAGCGCACCGCTACACCGATGGCACAGAGCGACCGGTGAGCTGTGTATCACGAACGCTAAATTCAGCGGAGCAAAATTACAGCCAGCTAGACAAAGAGGCTTTGGCAATATTTTTTGGTATTACGCGGCATCACCAATATATATTTGGCAGAAGATTCGTTTTGCGCACTGATCACAAACCATTAACATACATTTTTGGGAAAAAAGGTGGTATCACACAAACAGCTGCGAGTCGCTTACAGCGCTGGGCAGCGCGGTTGGCTGCATATGATTTCTCCGTGGAGTTTGTGCGCTCGGAACAAAACGGTCCAGCCGACGCGTTATCTCGTTTGCCTGTGCCCTCGGAGCGACGTCCACCTGATTCCGTAAGCTATTTATGTTTAGTACACGATTTTATACCTGTTAATTTTAAGGATGTGAGTAAAGAAACAAAAAACGATACACTGTTAAGTAAATTATCAGGTTGGACTTTTTGGCGGGAAATCGAAGAGTGATGTTGTCAATTTGTTTTAATTTCCAAAACTTGTGTTATTTCGAATTATAATGTGTAATGTTGGTGGAATATTAACCATTATGTGTTCCTATATGTGCATGAGTGAAGGTAATTGTAACAAAGTGATAAAACGTGCCCTTTCGATTTCCCTCAAAACGGCCGTCGCAATTGGTATGTAAAGTATCCACCGCTTTACTATCCAGGGTGGGGTACTTCATTAATTTTATTATCATCGTTGTCATCAAATTCATCGGGGAGTTGAATTAATTTAAATAAACACGATTATAAATCTCACTGGACACTGGCAAAATACCCTTATAATTAGTGTGAAGCCATAACTTGAAGAAGAAGAAGAAGAATTATCAGGTTATGTTATGTTCGGTTGGCCATCGGCAACCAGTTGCGAAGCTGAAAAACCTTTTTTCGCTAGAAAAAATGAGATAGTTTTAGATCTAGGATGTCTTATTTATAAACATAGGATTATTATACCATCTTCTCTTTACCAACAAGTCCTTAATGATATTCATGAAGGCCATTTAGGTATAGTAAAAATGAAAAATATTGCACGTAATTACGTATACTGGCCTACACTAGATAAGGATATTGAGAGTATTTGTAGGACTTGTGAGGCTTGTCGGGCGGTTCGTGATTCTCCGGCACACTCTATTTTACACCCGTGGGAATTTCCTACTAAGCCTTGGCATCGCTTACATGCGGATTTTGCAGACTGTGCGGGTAAAAAATATCTTGTGGTTATCGATGCGCATTCCAAATGGATCAAAGTCGTGAGTATGACTCGCACCGACGCATCTGCGACTATCGCTGTGTTTAGATCGATTTCTGCAAGGTTTGGTTTGCCGTCGCAATTGGTTACCGATAATGGACCCCCATTCTTCTCTCAAGAATTTAAAGACTATTGTTTAATGAATTGTATCAGGCATGTGACGTCAGCACCATATAGACCGCAAGGGAACGGCGCCGCTGAAAACGCAGTGAAACTTGTAAAAAAGGCAATTAAACGAGCAGTGATTGAAGGCGAGAACGTCTCTCAGGCGTTAAATAAATTTTTATTTCAGTATCGTAATTGTGAACAGGCAACGACTGGTGTGGCTCCGGCTGTAGCACTGCTGGGGCGTCGGCTCCGTAGCCGCCTCGACGCTCTTCGCCCTGATGTCACTGAGGCCGTCGGCGAGGCGCAGCGCAGGCAGGTGACTGCGGCCGGCGGTACACTCCGCGTTATCAGCGTCGGAGACACCGTGCTCGCACGCGATTATACAAACAAGGGCGATAAATGGTCTGAAGGGCGGGTTGTGCATAAGACGGGACCTGTGTCCTATAAAATTAATATGGGGAACGGGGTCGAATTGAGACGCCATCAAGACCAAATAATACCACTTAAAGGGCTTGGTCGTTATTCGATAGCCTGCGCGAATATTCACCCGACCGCGAGTGCGGATGGAGAAAGTGTTACTAGGGCGGAAGAAAATGGTGCCGACGACACATTTCAGGATGCATTAGGCGAAGGGGGAAAGAGGGCCGAAGCGGACCTGTGTTTGAAATCGCCGGTTCAGACAACTGCCACACAGGACCCGATCTTACCTGTCTCTCCCCCTCCCGAGGCATCTGCGCGTGCTCTTCGCGCTTATAATCGCAGTAAAAAAATGTTAGGTTAAGCTTGTTCATTTTTATTGTTTTATGTTTTATTTATACCCTTTTACATATGTACATTTCACTTGAAAAGGGGAAAGGGGGAAGTATAAGTTAGTAATATTTATAAAATGTATGTGGGTACATCTGAAAGGTGCAATAAACAGTCTACCACTGATTCCCGTGTTTGATTGACGTTGCACTATTGTTACGTCGTAACATAGTTTTAAAAATATAAAATAAAAATAAAAAATCGTTACACACAAACAAACAAAATAACTAGTTGTTACATCGAATGGAAACCGCGCGCCTTAACTAGTGATAGCATCATAATGACCATATAAGGTATTCGTTGGCACCGGAAATCAAATTCCTTCTAGAACACCTAATAAGAAACGCCCACAACATAGAAGGATCTAGAAATAATACAATAGCGAACAACGGGACAATGATCCTATCTCACTCGGTTCGGCTATTGCTAACTTAGTCCCACAAGAATTTTATAAAAAACAGACAATAGTTTAGGGCGTGCCTTGCTTCGGTTGAGCCGTTCTTTCTATATCTCTGTCCTCGTCTCAGACGAAGGATCAAGGGATCTGGGGAGTGCGCACTGTTGCCAGGCAGGAAGTAGGCCGTCCTGGGGGGGCAGTATATAAAAACGAGTTCGCGCAGGAACAACCCTTTTACGACGCCAGAGCTTGCACGACAACAATTCAGTTTAGTTCAAACAGTGCTTTATTAAAATAAAAAAAAAAAAAAGTTTAAATTAGCAACATTCTTCAACCCCCTTGAAAATTGGGGGTCCACCGTACGGGTTGACAAAGTACGGTTTGAGAGACAGCAGGCCTCACTTCTGCCCGTCGACTCCCGCTGACCTCGGCGGCTGAGGGCCTTCTACAGGGCACCTCCAAATTCCCCACCTAGCCGGTGGAGGCTGTTTACCGAAGACCCCCCACGCGTCATGGGATCGAGCGGCCTAAAGATAAGTGCCCAGCGCCCATAGGTTTTTTTGTGGACCCGAAAACTCCCCTGTGCCGGGAATTCACGCCCCATTTTAATATTATTACTTATTTTAATTTTCTGGATTGTTCTTATTACGATTTTTAATTGTTTGCGTAATTAAACGTATTTTTTCCTGTTAACAATAAACAATTGTATTTTTTTATAATTGTGTGTTTTATTTGTACCCGCCGTCAGGCGGTCGTAACACTATACAACCAGATAGTGTTCAGGGTCTGATGATGAAGCCGATAGGTACTAAAAGGAACCACCCAATTACGCAATATAACGCCCTCGTGTTTTGGCTTGTTTGATTTGTTTTAACGAGTACTTTTGATTCGGATGACGTCCAAGGTCTGATGATGGAGCTGGAAGAAAGCCCTAGGAACTCCTCATTAAGTAAGATATATTCGCTGTGTTTTTGCTATAAAAGCTTGCATATAAAAGGGTCTTTTTAAATTAAAATTATACCAGTATGGACATACCTTTATTGAAACAGGTTTTATAACGTCAACTACAGAACTCTCGGCCCTCCGCTCTCAGGTCCTTTTTTTAAATAATATTTGCACAACTCTGTGTCATGGGGTATTACATACACAAACACATAGACAGAAACAAATAATTGCCAATCACGCAAAGGTTGGTTCTGTGAGGTCAGGTTAGCACCAAGGTTGCAGGATAGTACCAAAATCGAGAAACAATGGAGTGGAATATAACCCGGGTGTTTACGGGACACTAATGAGTCGCATTTGATCATCCCGATGAATTACTAAACCAAGCTGTGACGTCATTAACTTTAGTTTCAGATACTCTTATTGACATACTATCATATCTTTTCCATGTATATTCATTGTCAAAGTCAAAATATTTTATTACTTTAGGCCAATAAGAGCGCTAACAAACGTCAAAAATCATTACATTTTTTACAACTGCCACCGCATCGGAACGCGGCCTCACACTGAGAAGATCCGGCAAGAAACTTTTTTCCGTGTATTATTTTGCCATGTCATCTCTCTCACACTCAGAATTTATTAAGTAAAGTAAAATGAGACAGCATAGTATGTCTCATAGTTATGCCACTATACAATGGACATAATAATAGCGGATTTTTTTTCTAGTGTTAATAACTAAATTCATTTATTTTTTTTGAATGACATCTCGTTGGCTTGATCTGGCGTGTTTACCAAGGTTTCTTTTTGTGCGCAATAGCAAGGTTAAATAGTATCGTGCCAGCATTATCCACAGTAGTTCTGTATGCTCTAAATGTAATTTTGTTATTAAATAGGTGACTGGACTATGTTCGTTGGTCACTTCAGCTGATCGGAATGTGATGTGTGTTGATAGCTTAGTTTAAGCAATCAACAAAAACCTGTCGTCCCGTGTTTATACATTTTACCTTTTGTTACATTTTGCTTATTCGCCATTTTGCGTTTGTACATCTCGCCTAATGCACATTTTGCTTACTGTAAGTATATTTACACCCGTATCTATAAACATGTCTAAGTAGTTACTTTTACTTAAGTGGTGTATTCTACGAGGCGCTCGTAGCGCTGTGCGACCGCGGTGTTCTTACCGATTACCAAGGTCAAGCAGAGTTCGACTCGGTCGGCCCGAGATGGGTGACCGTAAGTGGCATTTTCATATTTGAGGGTCTCCGTGCTTCGGAAGGCACGTTAAGCCGTTGGTCCCGGCTACCACTTAATGTGGTAGTCGTTAAGCCGAGTTGAAAGCTTTAAAGGCGGCTTGATAAGTTCCAACAGCAGGTGGCCAGAAACCTGCCTCCACCAATCCGCACTAGATCCGCGTGGTGGAGTTGACCTAATCTCTCTCACCTCGATTTGTGAGAGAAGGCCTTTGCCCAGCAGTGGGCAGTATAGGCTGATATTATTAAGTGGTGTACTGTATTATTTGACGGAGAATTTAGCGCAAAGGTTAAGAGCTTAAGCCGCTCCGCCCACTGTGTCTCCTAGTCGCTGGTTCGATTCCCGCACGGGACTGATCTTTGTGTGATCCACAATTATTTTTTTCGTTATAGTAAGTTTGTAAACGCACTCACGATACAGGAATAAATTCTAGTGTGGGGTGTTTTAAAAGGGTTTACTTACTACATCGTTTTTACTAGGAGGATGTAGGTATCGGGGAAGACCTAGACTATCTTACCATGATCAAATATACCGTGTTTGTCTGTAGGGCAAGTTAAGAGTCTCCGTAACCTGCGAGCGTGTAAGAGACGAACTATGAGAGTAGAGGAAGCCAGAGAGGTTGGTAAGGAAATAAACTGTTGGAACTCTGCCTATCCCGCAAGGGAACTGGCGTGATGATATAGATAGATAGATCATTTTTATTCTAAGTAAAGAATTTTAAACACATGACTACTAGGCATAGTAAATTCTCAAGACTAAATGTCTATAGATACGGGTGTGAGCATGTGAAAGTCATTATGCGTATTGCACATTTTGCAATGGAGGGCAATGTAGAGATAGGTATGATAAATTAGCGATTAATGACATCTTTAAAGTATAAAGAACGTCTGCAACTGATTACTAATTACGAGGTTCTGAGTTTATATTATATCAGACTAAGGGCCTCTTTCACGACCCTTGAGTACAGTCTGAAGTAGTCTAATCGGGAGTAACACCCGTATCTATAAATATGTCCAAGTAATTACTTTTGCTCAAGTCATCATCATAATCAATCAACCTGTCTCTCCCCTATTACGCCATTCGTTTCTGTCCTGTGCATGGCTATTCCACAACTTTCTGGCCACCTTCACGATGTCATCGCTCCATCTGGCTGGTCGTTTACCTTTAGGCCTGCGTTCCTTTCTGGGTCTCGCCTCATCAAGTCCTCCATCTCCAGTTTAACCTCGTGACCACCCCCGCTTGGGGAATATAGGCTGGATGGTATTTTTTATTTATAGTTGTACGATCAATAGATGAAAATAAACACACACCGTCACGCCTATATTCCCCAAGCAAGGTTGGCATAGATGTACTGAGTACACCCACTTTTCGCTGACGATGTTAGGTCCACATACTGGGCACAATTCCAGAGTCCAGGCTCATACTGTGGATTTTTGGTTAGAAAAACTACATTTGTCCGACCTAGGATTTGAACCCAGGACCTCATGATCACAAAGCGATGCGTTTTGCCACTAGACCAACGAGGCAGTCAAATTCAGCCGTTTTTGTGTGATTGAATCACGTTTAACATACAAACTTTCTCATTTATAATATTAAGTAGGATTATTAAAAGCTTATTTTGTGTCTTTTTCGTCAACTCGCGAAATGCGAAGGTAGAACCTTATAGGTTACCATATAGGTTCCATGGAAGGCCTAAACTATCTTACCGTGACCAAATAACCCGTGTCTTATCTGTAGGGTATGTCAAGAGCGTTCTTAACCGGCGACCATGTATGAGACGACCTGGAGGGTGGAGGAAGCCAGAGGTCTGTAAGAGAAGATCCTATAGGAACATTGTACTGTCTGCCTGCCCCGCAAGGAATACATCTCCTTTTCAGCTTCTCCAGTTGAAAGAAGTCACCTGCAGAATGAAGGTCTACATTGTTAAAGTAAATTGTATTGAATATTTTTGGAATTGGCTGACTATATTCAAATTTAAATACTCACACACCACACACCAATTTTTATTTTTATTTTACGTAAATTCACAATTTACTAACTACTCTTCGTTTTCTTCTGTGTCTTCCCTCTTGATCTCATTTGCATAACCTTAAGCTATATTAAAACTTAAACTATAACCTTAAGCTATATTAAAACTATAATTGCTAACAGATCTAAATAATACTTCTGATAGAGCGGCACGTGCAGCGCTGGAGAGCGCAGATGTAGAGCTCCGCGGGTCTTCTCAACGTGCTCCACCCAGTGCACTAGTTCCTTGCCCGGCGCTATGGGCCGATCGTGGAATATCAGAGACAGTTCCTTCGCTCGTGTTTTTTTACCTAAAAGTATATTTAAATATATAAGTTCATTTGGGAGTTGAGTTGACGAGTTCGTGTAATGAGCGAAGACGAAGCACTGTTCTCTATGTAGAAATAAACAAAACAAAATTCGTCTGAGGAATTTTATGCTGTAACATCTCTGTTGCGCCTGCAAATTTCATGTGGCAATTTTACTTTCAAAGCCCTTAAAGATAGCTATGTCATTTTTTTCAGTTGCGGTGCCTGGCTAAACGTCATTTCGATTATGATCAGCATTTTTGCATTGATCAATGTTAGCCGAAATAAGAAAAGAATAGTCAAGATTTAATTCCTGAAGCTCACCAGGGCTAACATTTTTATGTGAAATAAATCAAGAATTAAACTATCGAATTCTAATGGAAAGCCTCCTAAGAGTGAAAGTAACTTACGAATCATTTGTTAGAATCTCCTTGATAGCAGCTGTAAGTTCCTCGGCGACATCTTCAGCTAAAGTCACGTGTATGTCATATCCCTTATGTTCCACACCTTTCATATTGAATGTTTGATCACATCTTAATGATAATCCAATCACAGAGATCCCGTAGTAAAAAGCTACAGTGGTTGACAACAAACCTCCGTGTGTTATGAATAAATTCAAATTTGAGTGTGCCAAAAGAAAAGGTATATTTGAAATTAACGTCCACAAGGATCTTTTGACCTGCGGCCAAAATCGGATCTAACGCAGCCATCAAGAGAAATGTCAATTCTCGATAGGCGCAGAGTGGCTATGAAATTTGCCCAGGGCTTTTTTTAATTAGTAACCGTGCGGACCCACCTGTTGAAATATTTCTCTGGAAGTTAGAAAATTTGACGGAATGGTAACCCTAATTTCACACCGATGAAAAGGACGAAGTCTTGGTTTATTGGTTAAGAGCTTAAGATACTCAGCCCACTGCATCGAGTGGTTGCGGATTCGATCCCCGCACGTGACATATCTTTGACCCACAAATATTTGTTTCGGTCTGGGTGTTTGTGTATGTAAATTGACTTGACGGACGATTTAGCGCAGTGGTTAAGGGCTTAGCCCGCCCCGCTCACTGTGTCTAATAGTCGCGGGTTCGATTCCCGCACGGGACAAATCTTTGTGTGATCCACAATTATTTGTTCCGGTCTGGGTGTTTGTGTATGTGAATAATCATGTTTGTAAACGCACCCACGACACAGGAATTAGTCCTAGTGTGGGGCAACGATTAAAAAAAATAAAAAATTCATGTTGAAATAATACCAAGTGTAGGTAACTAACGGTTTGGCTAAAAACAATATAACTCAACATTCGGGCTTATCTTAAAAAAATCTTAACCTAACATCTTAATTTTTAACCGACTTCAAAAAGGAGGAGGTTCTATGTTTGGTTGTTTGTATGCTTTTTTTTATGTATGTTCAGCGATATTTCCTTCAATTGTGGGCCGATTTTGATGATTTTTTTTTTTGCATTGGGTTCAGTATATCTCCAAGGTGGTCCCATTTTAATTTCATTGGCATTGGACCTTGGACTTGGAAGATACACCAGGGAACTCCTTAACGACAAACAATAGGCATGTGTAAATTGAGATATTATGGGTATTACATCAATCCTATAGGTACCCTACTATAGAGCTAAGCAGTATATTAGCCAACTTCAAAAAAGGAGGTTCAAAATTCGTCCTTTTTGTATAACTCCTTTGCTTATGAACCGATTTTGATGATTCTTTTTGCATTGGATTCAGTATACTTTGGAGGTGGTCCTATTTTAATCTTATTGGTACTAGGACATTGGACTTTGAAGATACAAGAGGGAACTCCTTAACGGCGAACAGCACGAATGTATAGATTCCGTTGTTATAATCATTATATTAATCCTGTGGGTACCTTACTGTACAACTCAGCAAAATAATATAATATCGGTATATAAATATTACTAAATAATTCACTCGTCACTTTAAACTGTAAAATAAAAATCTTTTTAAATAAAAGGTAAGCCGACTTCAAAATGCAAAAAATAAATATTTGAAGTCGGTGCGGTTCTGGGTGACCTCTCCCAGGGGCATAGCCCTATGCCACCGCACGCGTCGCGGGTTGCGGATAGCGAAACGGCTTCCAGATATGGAAGCTAGCTGCCTAGTGCAGTCGCGGACAATAGGGCGGTTCACATAGAGGGGTGCTGGGGGGTCTATGGCTAGGCTTCCTCTATAAAATAGCACAAAACCCAATGACAGTGAACGACAGTGGCGAGTAGGAGCCGCCACTTTAAACAAAGCTCTGGGGAGACTGGCCTCGTCAACCTTGGATGGTAGCCAGTCTAGGAGAAGGTACTCTGAAACCAAACCAAACTGCTGCCTTGCAGTAAAGTGTTGAATCACTCAAGGCTAGGTGGCCACTCCTTAATAGAGTGTCAAACAATAACATGAAAGCGGGATTTACAAACAAACTACCCCAGGAGAGTACCAGTACAAATACTGGAGAATCCCTCCCTGAGCCCTGCTCAGGCAGCCCCACCGTTTCTGGGGGGGGCAAAATTTCGCTTAACTACAAGGAACAGTCGACTAATGAAAATGTACCATCTTCAGATGCTAGGCAAAAATCACGAGTCCTTTGCCAACAAGTATTCCATAAAGGAATGTTTAACATAACTGGACCAACTCCAACCAATGAACCTCATACACCCAAGCAACTAACAGCAAACCAAACTACACTAGAATGCGAAATAGAAAATAATTGGATTGAAATTACTAGCAAAAAACGTCAGCGATCCAGCCCGGATAATATTGCGTCACATAAACAAAGTAAACTAGACTCATACTGGCTATCTCAACCAATACCTACTTCCAATAGATTTGCCGAACTAGAGAACGCGAACCCGCTAGAACCTATGACTACGAAAGAGAAACCTGAAACAATTACCAAACCACCACCAATCTTTGTTGACCGAGTAAGCAACATAGCACCCCTTACAAAACTTTTGAATGAGCACGTAACTGATTGTTACGAATTGAAAATACTCAGAAATGACCAGGTCAAAATACAATCCAAGACCTCTGAGGCATATAGGAAGATTGTAAAAGAACTAGAAATAAGAAACACAGAATTCTATACATATAAGCGGAAACAAGACAGGAGCTTTAAAGTGGTTTTGAAAGACTTGCACCATTCTACGGACCCTGAAGAAATCAAAGAAGCCTTGGCCATGTTAGACCATGAATGTATTAATGTCTGGAATATAAAGCAAAGTAGCACCAAGAAACCATTGCCAATGTTCATAGTGGAAATTAAACCAAACAGTAACAACAAAACTATCTACGACATTACAAAATTGTTGAACTTCAACATACGATTTGAACCACCGCTACCTAAAAAAGATATACCACAATGTGCAAAATGCCAACATTATGGTCATACAAAAGCATACTGCAGACGAAACCCAAAGTGTATTAAATGTGCAGGCGACCACCTATCTCAAGACTGTCCACGTAAAACAAGATCTGATGACGTGAAGTGTATACTTTGAAATGGAAACCACCCTGCTAATTATAAGGGATGTAAAATTTATAGAGAGCTACAAAAAATTAAATATAGCCCTGACTTAGAAAAAAGAAAAAGACAAACACCAATAAAAGCCAAATTGACAAACCAGCCATATAGCAACACAGTACCAGAGCGAGGAGCGAGACCAACCTACGCAGAAATAACGCAACAAAACGAACGCCCTAATGTTTCCAATAAACATGAGCCTCAAAACATGACCCTGGCACAAAGTAATTATGAACTGCGAGAACTAGTGACTATGATGAAACAAATAATGCAACAATTGACGACAATGACGAACTTAATACTAACCCTCACGACAAAAATGACTCAAAATTTAATGCCTTAAAAATAGTATTATGGAATGCCAATGGGCTGACACAACACTACCTAGAAGTAAAAAAATACATACAGACAAACAACATTGACATATTATTAATATCAGAAACGCATTTTACCAACAAAAGTTACTTTTGTATGCCTAACTATAATTTCTATCAGACCATGCACCCGGACGGTAAAGCGCATGGTGGGAGCGCAATAATAATAAGAAATAACGTTAGACACCATTTAGGTAATCCCTACAGTACAGAAATAATACAAGCTACAAATATCATTGTCGAGGACTGGACTGGACCCATTACAATATCAGCTATTTATAGTCCGCCCAAACACAGCATAAAACAGTCTGACTATGAAGCTTTTTTTGCGACTCTGGGGAATAGGTTCATTGCCGGCGGTGATTATAATGCCAAACATACATTTTGGGGTTCAAGGATAATCACTACAAAAGGTCGACAGTTACTACTTGCTATTGAGAAACTCAAACTTGGAGTAGACTCCACTGGAGAACCTACTTATTGGCCAACCGACAATAGGAAAATACCAGACTTGATAGACTTCTGCGTTACTAAAGGCATAGCAAAAACACATTTAAGCTCGAAATCTAGCTCGGAACTATCTTCGGACCACACTCCCGTGGAGATAACACTGAGTAGAAGAATTATACCTAAAGAAATACCATGTCGACTGCATTCTCGCAAAACCAACTGGAACTATTTTCGAGAAAAGGTCGCGAATTCTATAAATGTGAACCTGCCACTCCAGAGCGACGACGATATTACAGAAGCCGTTGAACACTTTAACTCTGTTGTTCAGAAGTCTGCATGGGAAGCGACACCAAATTCGATAGGAACGAAACAATACTTACCTAAGTGCTCCCTGCCTGCGACGAAACTACTAGCTGAAAAACGTAAAGCTAGAAAGCGCTGGCAGCAAACAATGTTCCCTGACGATAGAACGCGGTATAACGCCATCACAAAAAAGCTCAAGCGGGTGTTGACTGACGAACGTAACGAAAGCGTTGCAACAAACTTACGATACCTAGATGCTACACCATCAACAGACTATTCACTCTGGAAAGCCACAAAAAATCTAAAAAGCCCAATATCATACCAGCCGCCTCTAAGAAAATTCGACAACACATGGGCTACCAGCGATTTCGAAAAAGCCACATTATTCGCTGAGCATCTCAAAGAAGTATTTGTGCCTAATCCAGATGCTGGGTCAACTAAGATAACTCAGGTATCAGACATATTGAACGAAACCCATCAACTAGAGCTACCAATAGACAAATTTAAGAAAACTGAAATAACAAATGCAATTAAAAAACTAAATACAAATAAAGCACCGGGGTATGACTTGATAACGGCCAAGTTGTTAAAAGAATTACCAAAGATAGGCATACAATTCCTCACTCATCTATTAAATGCCATTCTACGCAGATGCTTTGTCCCACCGCAGTGGAAAGTGGCACAGATTGTTATGATTCCTAAGCCTGGAAAAAATCCAGAAGACGTGAAATCGTATCGCCCAATTAGTCTACTTCCTGTTGCTTCAAAATTGATGGAAATTCTGTTCCTTACAAGATTAAAGCCTATTATAGAACAGAACAAGGTAATACCTGATCACCAATTTAGATTCAGACTAAAGCATGGGACAATAGAACAAATCCATAGACTAGTAGAAACCATCCACAAATCATTCGAAGAAAAGAAGTACTGTACTGCTGCTTTCCTTGATATATCACAGGCGTTTGATCGAGTCTGGCATGATGGACTTTTATTTAAAACCAAAAAGGCACTGCCCATCAATTACTATAACTTTATAAGGTCTTATCTTACAGACAGAAACTTTTTTATCAAGTATGGAGAAGCCATAACTAAGTTAAACCCCATAAAAGCTGGAGTACCCCAAGGCAGTACCATGGGGCCCATCATGTATCTGATCTTCACAGCTGACTTACCAATTACAGACGGGGTGATTATGGGTACATTTGCCGATGACACTGCTGTAATGTCCATTGCCAAAACACCACAAAATGCTTCTAAAAAGCTACAAATTGCTTTAAACGAAATATCTGCATGGCTTAAAGACTGGCATATAAAAGCCAATGAATCTAAATCAATTCAAGTAACATTCACTACCCGACGGGAAACTTGTCCTCCAGTTGTTCTGAACAATATCCAGATCCCGCAATCTGAGGAAACAAAATATCTTGGAATTTACCTAGATAGGCGATTAACTTGGAGAAAGCATATATTTACCAAACGCCTAGCACGGGGCCAACAGAGTCGCAAAATGTATTGGTTACTAAATAGAAAATCACAACTGTCCCTAGAAAATAAACTGCTACTATATAAAAGCATAATTAAACCAATATGGACATACGGGATACAACTGTGGGGCACAGCAGCCACATCAAACATTGAAATCCTCCAAAGGTTTCAAAACAAGACGCTTAGGATGATAGTAGACGCACCTTGGTACATTTCAAGCGACAGACTACACCACGACCTAAACATTAAAACAGTGATACAGGAAGTCATGGCCCATTTTTGCACATGCACATTTTGAAGTCGGTTTACCATTTTTTTTTAAAAGATTTTTAATTTGTTCGGTCATTACTCAAGATCGAGTGAACCGGATCTGACGTAACCTACAGATTTAAACGATATGTAAGCTAAATTATAGGTTTGATTAAAATGGTTTAGGAAGAACTGTCGTTTGTGGGAAGGTAGTGGGGAGGGCTTAACCAGGGTCCTCATTCGCTATACCTAATAAAAACGCATAGTGGCGCGTTATAATATATTCGTGGAATTGATCGTTTATTGGTACTCCAGTGGCATACAGAATACCATAACACGATCATTTCACAAAGTTATCGAAACGAGCCGCGTTTGGTCGTAGCGAATAACGGTCCTGAGGGTTAAGCACCAACAGATTGACGTTACTGTAACGCTATCGAGTTGATACGCCATTCTTTTCGCACTAAAAATTTACTTAGTAAAGGTCAAAGTGATGGCTCATCATTAGACCCTAGACACGATCCGGGTCTAAAGTACTCGTTATGACAAATCCAACGAGCCCAAACAAGTTATATTGAGTAGTTGGGTGGTTATTGGGTACCTTTCGGCTTCATCATCCGACCCTGAACACTATCTAGTTGTATAGTACTTGTCAATCCCACTATAAAACGCCTAAACATGAGGGGGTTACATTGTATAGTGTACATGTTCCTATCGGAAGGTGGCCACCTTCCGACTCCATCATCAGATCAGGTCCATGGTACCACATTATTGCATTGTTACCCAACTACATACGTATGACAAATTTCAGCTCAATCGGATAACCGCACGCGCTTGAAAAATGGATCACAAGATTGAAACCGGAAGGATAAACAGATATACGAACATAGCATGTAAAATTAAAGCTTGTAAAAAGGATGGCAATTGATATGCTTTGCCTCAGTAGTGTTACTGAGTGATCTGACATTATAAGTAGTAACGTTGTCTCAAAAGCTTGCTTGTTTGTTTATCTTTGTTCAAAAAAGATGGCATTTCAACTCAATAGCATAAGACAGACATAAATCTGTCCGGGTTAAGCCTTCTGAGACCTGAGCATGTGCATTTTGTGTTGTTACTATAACTGATGTTTGTCAAAAAAGCTTGTTTTCACGTTCTTCTTAGTTAAGTAAAGTTGTAGGGTGAAAAGGATGGCATTTCAACTCAATAGCGTTACGCTAACATATATATGCCTGAAGCCCTCTGAGGGCTAAGCACGAAAAATTTTGACGTTTAGTAACGTTGTCGAGAAAACCTGTTGTCACGCTTCTCATTATTCAGTAAATTTGTAAAGTGAAAAGGATGGCATATCAACTTTATAACGTTACGCTTACGTCAATCTGTTTGACCTAAATCCTTTGAAGCTTAAGGTCTGCATTTGACATTAAAATAAGGTTACTGAGAAAGCTTCCTGTATCGTTCTTCTTTATTCATTAAATTTGTAGTGTAAAGACCATGTCATATCAACTCAATATCAATAGTGTTATAATAATGTCAATCTGTTCATGCTAAGCCCTTTGACAGTAACAAATTAACTGTAGCGAGATATTTAGAGGTCTAAGAAATTTAACGACTATGATAACTTAATAATTTGACGTTATAATATCGTTGCTAAAAAGACGTGCTGTCACATTCATCTTTATTTAGTACATTTGTAATGTGAAAAGGATGGCATTTCAACGCGATAGCGTTACACTAACATAAATATGTGTGGGCTAAGCCTTTGAGGGCTTAGCACGAAAAATTTTGACGTTTAGTAACTTGGTTGAGAAAACGTGTTGTACGTTTATCATTAATTAGTAAATTTGTAAAGTGAAAAGGATGGCATGTCATACCGATAGCGTAACGCTAACATATATATGTTTGGACCAAGGCCTCTAAGGACTTAGCACGAACAATTTTGACGTTTAGTAACTTTGTCAAGAAAACGTGGTGTCACAATTTAGTAAATCATTACTTAGTAAATTTTTGAAGTGAAAAGGATGGCATATCAACTCGATACCGTTACGCTTACGTAAATCTGTTTAGTCTAAATCCTCTGACATCTAAGCACTGCATTTGACATTAAAGTATCGTTATTGAAACAGTTTCCTGTCGCGTTTGTTACGACCGCCTGACGGCGGGTACAAATAAAACACACAATTATAAAAAAAATACAATTGTTTATTGTTAATAGGAAAAAATATATTTAATTACGCAAACAATTAAAAATCGTAATAAGAACAATCCAGAAAATTAAAATAAGTAATAATATTAAAATGGGGCGTGAATTCCCGGCACAGGGGAGTTTTCGGGTCCACAAAAAAACCTATGGGCGCTGGGGACTTATCTTTAGGCCGCTCGATCCCGTGACGCGTGGGGGGTCTTCGGTAAACAGCCTCCACCGGCTAGGTGGGGAATTTGGAGGTGCCCTGTAGAAGGCCCTCAGCCGCCGAGGTCAGCGGGAGTCGACGGGCAGAAGTGAGGCCTGCTGTCTCTCAAACCGTACTTTGTCAACCCGTACGGTGGACCCCCAATTTCAAGGGGGTTGAAGAATGTTGCTAATCTAAACTTTTTTATTTTTTTATTTTAATAAAGCACTGTGTGAACTGAACTGAATTGTTGTCGTGCGAGCTCTGGCGTAGAAAAAAGAAGTTGTTCCTGCGCGAACTCGTTTTTATATACTGCCCCCCAGGACGGCCTACTTCCTGCCTGGCAACAGTGCGCACTCCTCAGATCTCTTGATCCTTCGTCTGAGACGAGGACAGAGATATAGAAAGAACGGCTCAACCGAAGCAAGGCACGCCCTAAACTATTGTCTGTTTTTTATAAAATTCTTGTGGGACTAAGTTAGCAATAACCGAACCGAGCGAGATAGGATCATTGTCCCGTTGTTCGCTATTGTATTATTTCTAGATCCTTCTATGTTGTGGGCGTTTCTTATTAGGTGTTCTAGAAGGAATTTGATTTCCGGTGTCAACGAATACCTTATATGGTCATTATGATGCTATCACAAGTTAAGGCGCGCGGTTTCCATTCGATGTAACAACTAGTTATTTTGTTTGTTTGTGTGTAAAGATTTTTTATTTTTATTTTATATTTTTAAAACTATGTTACGACGTAACACGTTCTTCATTGTTTAGTAAATTCGTTGTGTGAAGAGGATGGCGTATCAACTCGATAGCGTTACGTTACCATCAGTCCTTAACGATAACTAAATTCAGTTCTCAAGGTCTTGATTCTCAGCATATTAATCATCTTCTATAATTACGATAAAAATTATCATTAATGATCGCTTATCTGTATAAACACCTTATAATTTAATCTTATAGTTTATTTTTTACATTAAACAGGTGGTGTATTTGTGCAGGTATACAGTTTATGTGACACACAATTTGTGAATAATTATTCGATAATCGTTGATCGTAAGTAGCTTAATAAATATTTTATAGTATTAATTCTCTGAGATCTTTTATTCTAAGTGGGGTAGGCAAAAATGTGGCTAATATATTTGGCAGACGGCTTGATTCAGTAGTTAAGAGCTTACGCCGCTTCGCCCACTGGATCGAGTTGTCGCGGGTTCGAGTACCGCACGAGACAAATTTTTGTGTAGCCTACTAATACTTTTCGGTCTGGGTGTATGCATGTGAATTTCATGTTTGTAAACGCAATCATGACGCAAAAATTATTACTAGTGTAAGGCTGCGTTTTTTTTTAGGAAAAATAATATATTGTACACACAATTTTATAAAGATACATAATAGATAGTAAGAAAGCGTGCAGGTATGAGAGATAGTATCGATGTAAAGACGAGAAAGACTATGCTACGTTGGTTCGGATATATAGAAAGAATGTCAAAAGAAAGAATGAATATAATGTGAAAGTGGAACGATGTAAGTACCGGGGAAGACCTAAACTATCTCACCATGACCAAACAGATCGTATCTTATCTGAAGGACAAGTCAAGTGTATGAGACGAACTTTGAGAGTGGAGGAAGCCAGAGAGGTATGTAAGGAAAGAACCTGATGAAACTCTGTACTCTCCTGCTACCCCTTAAGGGAACTAGCGTGATGATATAGGTATATAGCAATTTAATTTTACCGATTTGAAGTTGCTACGCAACACAGCAGCGCATCTCACGCCAAGTAACATGTAATTAGTATCCGTTATTACTCCTTATTGAATAAAATAGGGTAATTGAACTTTATTTGGTAACATTATTTTTATGATAACGCTTATCTTAGCGACTAGCACTTGCAACTGATCAGAGAAGCTAACTTCAATCTTCAATCTGGGTAACTTCAAAATGGCGCTTACTGAGGGCTTAGCACGGAAATTTTACTGTTAGCGTGACGCTAGCGAGTAATGCTGTCTCGTTCATGCTTATTTAGTAAATTTGCAGTGTAACAAGGATGGTATATCAATTTGCTAGCGTTACGCTAACGTCAATCTTTTCCTACTACGATTTCTAGTGAGGTTACATGCTAGTCTTTATATGATCATTTATTATTCATTCCTGTGTTACAGATGCAGTACAAATTTACAATAACCTTAATGATAGTATGTTTGCTGACGACAAATGAAGCTTTAAGAATATTGTTAGTATTCCCAATTATTTCGAAAAGCCACAGTATATTGGGCAATGCGTATGCAAGGCATTTGTTGGAAGCTGGACATGAGGTATCTACTAATTATCTTTTTTTTTATTTGTTTTTATTACCTTAGTCCCACACTAGGTTTTATTCCTGTATCGTGAGTGCGTTTACAAACATGCAAATTCACATACACAAATACCCAGACCGGAACAAATAATTATGGATCACACAAAGATTTGTCCCGTACGGGAATCGAACCCGAGACTATCAGACACAGTGGGCGGAGCGGCTTAAGCTCTTAACCACTGCGCTATATCGTCCTTCGTATTTAGTAAAACTTACCCCAAAACTCATAACCAAATTCAAACTCTATAGGTTAAAAGATGGTTGTGAACTCTCCAAAGGAAACTGGCAGAGGTTACACATATTCCCCCAGCGGGGATGGCAGATGCGCCGAAGATGTTAGGTCCCAATGTTAAAGGCAAGCCTTTTGTCTTTATAGTTACCGGGGCCAATTCTTGATTCCGGTTTATTAGTGAAAAGTTTTTAATAAAAAAAACCTCAATAACCCTTTCTATGTCCTGGGATTTAAAATCACGATCCGTGATCGCCAATCGCTCCACTACACCAATGAGTGGTAACCAGTTAACGAGGACGTACCGAAATGTTGTTTAGAATACCGGTTTAAACTGTGTTATTGACTGACTGTCTGCCACTCAAGTACCATAAATCAATCATTTTACGAACTAAGGTTAGCGAATAAATGCCCTGTCAGTGTTAGAGTTATATGAAGTAAGTTTTTTGTCTAAGTTTAATTTTGATATTACAGGTGGTATTAATTACGACGCACCCAAATGAGAAACGGGTCCCAAACCTAAGGGAAATAGACGTTTCTTCAATTTTATCTTTTGTAAAAGCAGAAGCTGAAAAACGTAATACTCCTATTTAATTTTATAATAAATAAAAATAAACACCATCCAAGCGGGGGCGGCAAAAGTAAACTAAGTACACCCACTTTTCGCCGACGATGTTAGGTCGCATGTAACAGGAGGCAAGTCTATTGTCATATCCCGGGCACAATTTCAAACTCCGGATTCGTACTGGGAATACTTTGTTAGAAAAACTCCATTTGTCCGACCTAGGATTTGAACCCACGACCTCGTGATCACAAAGCAATGCGCTTTGCCAGTAGACCAACGAAGCAGTTTCTCAGTCAGATCCAATTTTACTTCCTTGTTAGTCCCTTAGCAAGTAGGTGGCAGTGCGCGGGGCACTTTACTTATAAAATTCACGGCCGTTGGGACGGAAAGGTTCTCGTGGGGCGACCACGTACCGGAAGACGTAGAGTGGGCAGGCTCCCATCCAAGATGGAGTGATGACCTGGTCGCGGGTGAAACGTGGATACATACATCACAAAGCCGGACATGGTAGCGGTCTTCGAGAAGGCCGTTGTCCTGCGGTCGACGTCTTTTGGTTGAAGATAAAATAATCCCTTAACCATATGCTTCATAAATCGGAAAATTCAGACAAGTTGACTCACTCGCTTGCTGCCTCGTTAGTCTAGTGTTGTATAATGCCAGTAGCAACTACGAGTTCCTGTGTCCGAATCGTAGGTTAAACAAAGACACCTTTTAATATTAAAAATCCTCAATATCAATCCGGAGTCGAAATTGTACCACGAATAATAGCAATAGGTGCTAAGGGACTTAAGGGCCTAAGGCAATCAACAGTTTATCGCCGGGAGAGTGACAGTGCTGCAATTACTTTAAAAAAGAATAATGCAAAAGCAAATTTCATCTTTTTCTGAAAAAAACTATATCATAAAATAAAAAAAAAACTGCTTTACAAGAAGTTTACTACAATTATTTGTAATGTTTTGAAGTAATTTCTAGTAATTAGTTCTTAAGCATTTCGCGTTGGAATCAGAAAATGTAAAGTAATTGAGATGACTAGATTTGTATATCTAGAAAATTTAGTTTAATCGTGTACTTCTTTTACCAGATTCTATAATATACAGTATAAAATCATATTTCGAAATAATTAGTTTCTAATCCTTATACTTCTTGCAGTGAATGAAGTACAAAAATACGTGCAGTACAAAAACACGTGCTTTTCGCGGTAGGCCCTTAACATCGTCGGCGTAAAGTACCCTTTCGCGGTAGGCCCTTAACATCGTCGGCGTAATGTACCCAGTACACCTCTGCCACCCCCACTTAGAAAATATAGACGTGACGGTGTTTTTGTTTAATACTTACAAAACGTTATTTTGTACAAGTGATTCAAATGTTATATTACTCTAGCTTCTCGTTCACTTTAAAAAGGAACCTAACATTTTTCCGAGTTAAGTGGTAATCCAGGTAATAAATTCTCTGTGTCATATTTCATCCAAATCTGTGTTCAGCCGTTTTTGCGTGACTGAATAACAAACATCCAAACATTTAAACATACAAACTTGTACATTTATAATATTAGTAGGATTTGGATCTAAAATCGACGACGAAATGTAGGTTTACACAGTACACCTTTGCACGTCCTTTGAATAAATGCAGTCTTGCTGTCTAAGATTTATTTGTTGTTAATTGACCTCTGTGTATAGTTACGGGATTTTATTTTCAGGCGGTGTTTTTGATATAAAAAACGTAAGCAATGTATTTAGTGATAGTGTGTTATTCACATTCGTCACATATCTGACGCAGAGGGGTCTGTTGAAAGAGCCGGAGGTGGTGGAACTCTTCAGCGATCCAAATGAGAAGTTCGATGCTGTTATTATTGAATGGTTCTTCTAGGAAGTTACTGCTGGGTAAGTTGTACTAGTTTCAGCGTTCACCACTTGAAATCTTTAAGATTTTGTACTGAATCTGTGGCATGGTCCACGTCACTTTGACGACCGAGTCAAAGCAGGGGAATAGAAAGAGAATACTTTTACCCTTCGCTTACCGCTCCGGCTTTGAGGAGCGTGTCACCCGTGACACGGGTGTGTTCTGATTTAATATTCGGGATCCTCTGGCCTTTCTCAAGATAAAGTACTGAGTCAGTGGCATAAGCCACGTCCCATTATCATTCCGTTAGTGATGGCTTTCACTCTCTCAAAAACATCACCATGTTGATGAACAGGGGTGATTTTACCGTGTTAGGCTGCTTGAATAATAATAACTGACGTTTATAATTGTATTGGCTTTTTCAACATCCACATTAAAAATGGAACTTTGGAGTATATGGTACAAATAACATCAGTTACACAAGAGGAAAAAAGCTGGATTTAAATACAACCGTTTTCTTCTTCCAGGATCGGGCCCCTTTTCCAATGTCCGCTGATATGGGCTGCTTCAACGGAACCACATTGGCAATTTCTGAGGCTAGGAGATGGAATCCCTAACCCTGCCTACACAGTGGACATGTATTCTCAAAACCAACTACCACTGAACTTCTGGGGAAGGATTACGGAATTGTATAAAATTGTAAGGAAATCTTTATTAATAAGGTAAGCAATAAACTCGACATGTGAATTCGATTGGTGGGAGTTGATGCGTCCAGCTCAAAGCTAGTCGTTGGGAGGTCTTCATTATGCAGTAAACGTCTTTCGGCCGAATGGTGATAGTGAAGCAGTTGCATCGTTTCTAGTCTTTGTAATGAATCTGTGAGTACAATAAACTGGTGCTGATGATAATGTTGATTGTACTGCTTACACCCGAATTTAGCGACAATGTTGGCTCCCATAAGCAGTGACTGCACTGGAATCGAGAACTTTTCCATAGAAAACCCCTTATAACAGTACCCGACCTAGGATTTAGGAAGAACAAGGCAGTTCCATTCTTAAAAAGTTTTTGTGATTTTAGCGTGTTTTCTTTGCTTGAGAGATTTACATACAATTTTGTGTACCCTGAAATAGCCGCTAAGAGAGGCGTGGATATGCCTTCGTACGATGAAGCTAAGTACAACGCATCTTTGTTGTTCATCAACTCTCATCCATCAATAGATTCGTCGTTCAAACTACCACAGAACGCTATAAGCATCGGCGGATATCATATTGACGAAAAAATTGAGCCTTTGCCAAAGGTAACTATCATTTTATTACCCTGTATATCTTAATAGTTAAAGTTTAAAATTCTAGTGTAAAAGGGTAACTTTTTGGTGTTCGCGGTGACAAATCTTTAAAAGAGCCTCGACTCCCAGTAATCACCACAATACAAAGCTACCACTGTGGCCTTTTTCTACACGGCAAGTGGGCTCGTGGACACACTGATGGAATGCCCCTGAATCTCTGTCTTGTGCCTTTAAGTGTGACCAGCTTTAAGTAAAGAAAAACGTGGTGATGACTCAGTTTTTGAAAGAACGTAACAACCTTTCAAAGATGTTAAAAAATGTGCTCCAAGAATGGCAAAAGACAAAATACTTCGATGTAGCTTAGGTGAACTATATTCACCTTCGCTTATCGCTCAAGAAAACTTTAGTATGAAAGAAGCCATTGTTTAATATCCAATGTTTTAGGTTCCGCAAGTAAAAGATGTTTGGAAGATTGTCAGTCCTCTGTAAGGCTTTTACCACTATAAAAACTTGAACAACACAAAGACGCTCCGCGCAGGTGCCTCTCTTTTGCATCCCACTTTATTTAGTTCGTCTTAGGGAAACAAAACCACTTCTCCTTATCCTTGCAGTACTTATGATAGCGTAGTAGTAGTAGTATCTTAAAATCGTTTCTTCAATTAGATGCAAGAGGGCTACTAAACTTTGGACATCCTCAACTTTAAAATACCTATTTAGGTTCAGTTTGTGCCTTTTTAGGATCTCCAAAAACTTATGGATGAAGCTGAACACGGCGTCATATACTTTAGTATATGAGTTTAGTAGACTTTAGGATCAATCTCAAGGAGTAGTGGCATGACCAACACCATGAAACAGACTTTGCTCGGCATATTTGGAAAACTAAAGGAGACTGTTATTTGGAAGTATGAAGCTGAAATGGATAAAAATCCTGCAAATGTTCATCTGATCAAATGGGCGCCGCAGCAGAGTATACTTAGTAAGTAGTAAGTTATTGAGGCCTTCACAGTACGTACTATTATTCGAACAATAAAAACTTACGTAGTCGTCTTGGTCGCCCAAGGTGAAGATGGCTTAATCACTTGGAAACGTGCAAGAGAGACGTGGGTACTATTAGCGCAGCATGGATATTTATGCAGACGTCAAGGGTAGGTCTTTGCCCGGCAGTGGTATACAGAATGAGCTATAAAAAAATTGCCAAGGTCAAGCTATGTTGACTGCGCTCAGGCCTTAGCTAGGTGACTGCTCGTGGTCTAAAATAAGACCATATTGCGTAGCGGAGTCACATCTGACGTTTAGCTAGTACAATGGGTAAACCAATTCGGGCAAAATAAATAACCATAATCTTTCCCCTACCCTGTCTACTAAAGAAAAAAAAAACGGAAAAGTTATTTTCATGAACTGAGTTCTTAGATTTACGCGAATATTACACATGAAATAAAACTATTTTACGGATTTTATCGCGGTTTATTTTTGATTTTTAGTTCCCGACGTTTCGAGTGCTTTGCAGCACCCATGGTCACAGGAGGGACTAAGGTGTTAGACGTCCAAAAGGCATAGTTGTTCCGGGGTACCCGCAAACTTCTTAATTATTTTTGTTGGTCCGGTCTACGCAGACTGAGGTCACGGTGTCTTGAGGTCTTGCAGTGTTATGCTTGGTTTTGGATTTGATTATATTAATTACCGGATCCCAAGTCGATGGAAGCACCCAGCCATCTTCTCTATTGAAATTAGGATATTTTTTAATTTCAATAGCCTCGCGAACAATCCTTGGTAGGAATCGGTGTTCTTTCACGAGAATTTGTGGTCTATCAAATCTGATGTTATGGCGGGTGCGGTCAAGGACATGTTCACAGACTGCAGACTTCTTTGAGCGACGGTGTTTTAGGTCAGCTATGTGTTCTTTAACCCGAGTTTTTACCGGACTTTTTGTTTGCCCTATATAAGAGAGACCACATTCACAATCAAGCTTGTATACTCCTGTATCTTGTAGAGGGATCAGACACTTGACAGATGGTAAAAATTGAACAACTATGTCTTTTGGACGTCTAACACCTCAGTCCCTCCCGTGACCATGGGTGCTGCAAAGCACTCGAAACGTCGGGAACTAAAAATCAAAAATAAACTGCGATAAAATCCGTAAAATAGTTTTATATCATAATTTTCATGAATTTTATTTTAATATTTCTAACCTTTTCTAAGAAAAAACGTCTTAACAGTTGGGGAGATCGAAGCATAATGAAGGAATCCTACAAGGATTCTATTTTACCGATTGACGTAGAGGACTTTAAAGCGACCATACTACTCTAAACTCATATCATATATACCTTTTCAGCACATCCAAATTTGAAGCTGTTCATAACACACGGAGGGCTACTATCAACCACAGAATCTTTATACTACGGGGTCCCATTGATTGGTTTACCACTTGGAGCTGATCAGCATATCAATATGAGATCTGTAGAGTGCAAAGGATTCGGGATCCTAGTGACAATAGCAGAAGAAATGGCTGACGAGCTTACAGCTGCTATCAACGAAATTCTGTCAAATAATTCGTAAGTTACTATCATTCTAGTTCTGAAAGGTAACTAGGCATAATCGACTTTATTGCTTTTGTCTGATATCACTTTTTAGTTTATAAACTGTCATGCCTTTTATTGTTAATTTATTTCCCGGTTTATTAAAGATGTTAGTATCCCGATGGCCAAGGATTTATTTCAACAAACAATAATCAGTATACGATATGTTTCGTATGGCAAAGTTGTTTCAAAATAGTTTCAAGATGTTAAAACGTTTATTGTTTAAATATAAGCATAAAACTTTTCTAGGGCATTGCGCAGATTCGATTCTTTTTCTGCCTATTTTTATGACGATAAATTGAAACCTTGCAGGTTAGATAGAGAGTAAACAGTTCCACATTTCTTACAGATCTCTCTCGCTTGCTCTACTCTCATAGTTTGTTTCATTCACGCTCGCCGGTTACGGAGACTTCCAAGATGCTCGTCAGATAAGACTAGCTCTCGCTAGCATCTACATGTGCATATCTATCCACTTTTACGTTATATATCTGTCTGTCATTAATTTTTTATATAGTACTTTTTCTATGTAGCAAGATAAACTTGATTTAGTTAATAGGTACCGAATGAATATTTCTTTGCAGGTACAAAGCAAGAGCGAAGGAACTGTCTCAGATATTCCATGACCGGCTAGTAGCGCCGGGCAAGGAACTGGTGCACTGGGTAGAACACGTTGTGACGATACGCGGAGCTCTGCATCTTTGCTCTCCAGCGCTGCACGTGCCGCTCTATCAGAAGCTTTACTTAGATCTGTTAGCGGTTATAGTTTTAATAGTAACTGTATTGTATAAAATAATTAGAAAATATATTAATAGTAGATCAAAAACGAAGACACAAAAAAAATTGAAGAGTATGTAACCAACTCTGAATTTAGGGACAGAAACATTTAATATTATATTATTTATTTATTTTATAGGTATTTTTTATTTTGTCATCCTTTTTTTGAACTGAAAATAGCCAGTCAATAATGATGAAATATGTAACAAATAAGTGTAAAATACTAAAAGTTACAGACTGGTTAGTCTAGAGTCAATCACAAGATTTGAATCCTAGATCAGACGAAGTGTGGCTTATCCATTGAAAAAATTTCAATAAGAGTCCGCAGTCTGGTAGCGATAATGAAGTCTTGGTTCGAGTCCGATATTGAACAAATTGTGGTTTATCCATCGAAAAATCCTCGACAATGGTCCGGACTTTGGAATTTTGGCCGGTATAATGGCAATGAGCTCACCCACCTAACATCGTCGTCGATTCGTGTTTATGTGTACACAATACCTTTGCCCCTCCCGCTTAGAAGGATATACGCATTACGGTATTTACCATACTGCGACAAGGATCTTTTGATCGGTGGACAACATTGACAGTGTGAAATGAGGGTTATCAGTAGGTAACTAGGTTTATTTTTATATAAGTTTTTTTATTGTAGCCCCACATTAGGATTTATTGCTCTGTCGTGGGTGCGTTTACAAAACGTGAAAATTCACATACTCAAATATCCAGACCAAAACAAATATTTGTGGGTCACCCAAAGGTTTGACCCGTGTGGGAACTGAACCCGCGACAATTCGATCCAGTGGGCGGAGCGACATTAGGGCCATGTATAATCTAGCTCATAACATAACTTTAAGGAAATAAACATTCTAACTGTTATATACCAATTTATATATGAAAACTTGTTATGAACAAAAAAGAATATTGATAAGTTTGAAAAATTGAGTGACATCCATACTGTAAATACTCGAATTGACTAATCTTGCCGTACATGTCAGATTGTCATGTGAGATTTGCCAATCAATAAATTTAAAACCATAATTAAGGCTAAATTATGTAATAAAGCATATTACAAAATCTCGGATTACATAGATGACGAGATCGCGTGGGATTAAAGTGGCATATTATTTAGTGTTGCTATTTATTTATCTCTTGGAATTACATCAATGTTAGGCTTAGCATGTTGTGCCTGACGCGCTTGGGATATGGCTGCTTTGTAGACACAATCTGACCACCGTCTTTGGGATTCTGGTTTGGTCATGCTCACTATAATGTCGTTGTTTGCGGTGGCTGACTGGCGCGGGTCATTCCCTTCCCTCCAATGTGGTCGAGGGGAGTGATGGCTGTTCCGGTAGTTATACTCGTAACCGGTTGCTGCTTGTGGGGACTGGTCCATCTGGAATCCTTTAGACACTTTTTATAAATAGCATCATTAGTCTCATATCTCAGTCTTAAGGAATCACACTGGAGCTAGATCGTAAACTATTTATTTGTAACCTAAACATTGTATCCACACAATATGATTAATAAAAATAGAAAGTAAAAAAGAGAAAGAAAATTAAATGAAAGTTTCTTCGCCGGATCTTCTCAGTGAAGGCCGCGTTCCGACCCGGTGGTAGATTAGTAGTTAAATTAGATTAAAAAAAATGTAAATTGTCTATTTGTAAGCGCCCCGTGCAGGGCTTATACAAAATAAATTATTTGAGTTTGAGTTTACAAGCTATTAACCACTGCACCAAATCGTCCGTCTCACAAGGAAATATTTCAACAGGTTACTAATTAAAAAAAGAACTTGGGTGAGTTTCATAGCAAACACCAACTCTGCGACTGTCATGAAGTCACATTTTACTTGATGCAAGCGTTAATTCCAATTTTGGTCGCGGGCCAAAATTTCCTTGTATGTATTTTTATATCACTAGAAGTGTTAAAAGCGTAAGTCGTACATTTATAATCAAATCAGAATAGACGCGGAATGTACGTATGTAATCTTTTATAATCGAGTTATAAGATTAATAGTCGAGAAAGATATTATATAGTAATATTCAAGGCCTTAATTATTACGAAATTATCATCCTTAAACGATAAAAGGAGCGCTACAGATTTGTTATCACGTTATCTACGTAATTCAATGTAGGTAATTTATATTTCAGTTGCTAATTTAAAATTAAAGGTAAACGCAATATCAGTAGCTTAGATACACTTAATTGAATGTTACTCGTTCGTACACCGATGTCGATTTGGATTTTACGATAAATCAAACGTAAGTCATTTCTTTACCATTATTATACCTTTTAAGTTTTCTGAACAAATTAAAAATACCTATTAAAAGGTTAGGATAGAGATTTTTAAATGGCTTAGCACTGATTGGCGTTAGTGTAACGTTGTCGAGAAACCTTGCTTGATATTCATCTTTATTTAGTAACATTTTTGTATAAAAATCATATCAACTCAATAGCGTTACGCTAATGTCAATCTGTTCTTGTTAAAATCTAGGTCTGAGAAATTATTAATATTTCAATGTGATACAACATCTAGCAAATATAGGATCAAAGTAGTCGAGGTTCATTCAGTAGCGTGTCGAATCATTCAAGTGGCGTACAAATGGAGAGGCCTATGCCCACCAGTAGACTACTGCTATAGACTGAAGATATACTGCCCCACTATAATAAGCCACTATAAGCCTATACTGTCCCACTGCAAGGCGAGAGCTTTAGTCTTGCAACTGAGTGGCTTACGACAGCGATTTGTGTTTTGGAGCTGAGAGCCGAGGTTCTGACATAATCTGAAAGCTTTTATTACATGCAAAGATAGCAAAAATCCCAAAAATGTAAATTTAATTTGTACATATTTGTCCAAGAAGAGCTATGAGAGTGGAGGAAGCCAGATACATATGTAAGTAAAGAACCTGTTGGAACTTTGTACTCTCTGCTTACTCAAGGGATCTGGCATGATCACATGGATAGATGCTTCTCTACAAGGATATAGAGAAAAGAAACATATTAATATAGTCAACTAACTTTGAATTACAGATGCAGTTCAAACTGACAATAGCCTTATCAATATTATGCTTAATAACGACAAATGAAGCGTTGAGGATATTAGTCGTCTTTCCGATGATGTCAAAAAGCCACAGTATTCTGGGCCATGGATTTGCTGATCGTTTGCTAGAAGCTGGACATGAGGTAACATTTTAAAAATTCGGTTACTAGGATTTTTGATATGAAGACGATTTCCGCACGGTCATTATGTGACCCATATGTTTTTGTGTTGGTCTGGGCGCATGTGAAATCTGTATTTGTTGGGAGTTTCTACGTCGACAAATACTCCATAAACAAGTTTATTGAATATAGCTACAGAAACATAGCTGTTCGATGTTTAAATGAATTATAGTTTAAGATTTACTAGTTCACAGGTAACAACGCACTTACGGCACATGAGTAAATACTGGTGTGAGGCAATGGATTTTTGAACAATAAATAGATCGATATAATTAGAGTTTAGCAATCCCGACAGCCGCTTGGTTTTGTTGTCTGAGCATAGGAAACTTATCTGAATTCTTAGCACGACCAGGTTAACGTTATCGTTACGTTGTCGAGAAAGTGTCTGCTATCACGTTAATCTTTATTTAGTATATTTTTAGTTCAAACAGGATCAACTCGATAGCGCCAAGCTAACCCCAATCTGTTTCTCCCAAGCCCCCCAAAGTCTAAGTTCGTGCGTTTATTGTGGACATTGAGTCAAACCCACTTTGCTATGTGGAAGATGGCCACTTGAGTATTAATAAGATATTCATATTTTCCTCCGCGATACCTAAAAAAACTTTTGAATTTTTTAATGTGACCTGTACATTTTTGTTTTGGTCTCGGTGTTTTTGCATGTTCGATTTGTGATTGTAAATAATATAATAATAATAACACAAGAAGAATAATGGATAGCACCATTTATTCTCCGGCATAACTGCTTGGCATAACCAATAGGGCGATAGGGGATTATACTTTCACATTTATGATTAGAGTTTCTATACTATATTTTATTAAGCTTATTTACATCTAATCTCTCTTGGCATGGTACTCGTATAAATTTCAGGTAGTACATATAACAGCAAATCCAAATGGGAAGTCAGTTCCTAATCTTAAAGAAATTGACGTATCCTCACTTTTGGCTACGTTAAGAGAAGAAGTCGAAAAAAGTAAGTGTATAGTTGATGTCGGCGCTATTTTCTAGATCCAAGTTTCACGTGTTTCGAAAGATTGTTAGGTTAATTAAGACTGTCAGGTTTTTGTACAATTTTTTTCATCAAATTAAGCAAATCAACGCTTGTGCAGCGTTAATAATAATAAGCGTATTGACCAAAAAATCTTAAAGTATGAGGCAAAGTTTGAACTCATTACCTTTTCTATCTATCTATCTATATCATCACGCCACATCCCTTGCGGAGTAGGCAGCGAGTACGGAGTTCCAACCGGTTCTTTCCTTACATACCTCTCTGGCTTCCTCCACTCTCATAGTTCGTCTCATACACGCTCGCCGGTTACGGAGACTTGTCCTTCCGATAAGACTCGATCTATTTGGTCATGGTAAGAGAGTCTGGGTTTTCCTCAGTACCTCCATCCTTCCACTTTCGCATTGTATATCTGTTTTGTCATTCTTTCTTCTGGTATTCTTTCTATATGCCCGAACCAACGAAACATTCTCATCTTTAACCCGTTCTCATCTTTACACCGATACTAACTTTCATACATACTCGCTTTCTTACTACGCTGTTGCGAATACGGTCGCTCAGCTTCACTCCGCACCTTTTTTAGCAGAGCTCGTATTTCCACCTCATTTATCCTACCTTGAAATTATAAAAAGTCCAGTTCACCCTTAAGGCAGGTACATTAAAACTATTAATTAATTGAATAGTATATTGTTTTTTTTTAACGATGTAAATATTTAATGTTATAATATTAACCCTGATAAGAAACTGTCCCACTGTTGGGCACCAGCCTCCTCTGGCCTAAACCCTCTCAGTTTGGGGTTTAGGCCATAGTCCACCACGCTGGCCCAGTGCAGGTTGGCGAACTTCACACACCTTTGAGAGACTCTTAGGCATGCAGGTTTCCTCACGATGTTTTCTTTCACCGTTAAAGCAAGTGATCACTAAATTTTATTTATAAATTTAATGTTATTACTATATTAATTTTGTAAATAAAATTTATTTGTTAAATCTTAATTAATTAATGTAATGCTAATTAAACAAAAAAATGACTACATCTTCAAAAGACAATATCTCATGTTTCAGGCGGCACTTATGATATTAGAAACAACATCAAAGGTCCTTCAGGTGATTCTCTGCTATTTACTATCTTCACATTTTACGCGCATAAGAAATTTTTGGAAATGCCAGAAGTGGTGGATCTCCTCAGCAATCCTAATGAGAAGTTCGATGCTGTTATTCTGGAATGGTTCTTTTCGGATATCACTGCTGGGTAAATGATCACACATTAATCATTTTTACTAGAAACCATATTCCAAATATATTCAAGAAATACCGTAATCCTCAGTTACCATTCCAGGATTGGTATCCCAGAATAGCTGAAATTAATAACAGGTATAGCATTAGGAATAGCTGCTTATATTATATTTTAGAAGGGGTTTCCTTTTTGTACAATTGTAACTAACTGGCTAAAACAGGTATAAATCATAAAAAGGTATATATCATACCTAACAATAAGTTTTGTAAACTCCGGGTAGCGTTGTGGACTGTACTGTATTTATATATAAATTTTCTTAGTATGGTATTGTAATGCTTCTGTATAGTTAGTGTTGTAAAAATGAGCGCCGAGCGCTGAGCGTTCAGCGCTGAGTCGACGCTTACGAGCGTTCAAGACTCGAGCCTCGCTCGAGCGTTTAAGGCGTTTAAGCGCGCCGCGGGGCGGAGCGGTCGCGGGGGGGATGTTACTTGCCGAAAGAGTAGAGAGGTTAAAAGAGGAGCCGAAAATGAAATTATAAATAAAATAGGTAAAATAAATCCTTTGAAAGGGCCGACTATGTATATGGGGTGCGTACAAACTGTACTCATTGTATCGTATCATGGGTACCATTAAGTATGTAATCCATAAATAATATATGTATTTAGAACTTGTTAGGGGAAACCTAATATCAATAGAAACTGTCTTCCCGGTGATAGATAACAAAAAATACGAATTTTCGTAGACTCAAGGTTTGGGTATGCGCGATACCTACTATGAAACAAATGATTTTTTTTTTAAATTTAATGATTACTCACACACACCTTCACGCCTATATCCTTACGTATGAGGTTGAGGGAATATAGTATACTATACACCACTTTTCGACGACACCACCTATTGTCTATATTATTTTTACGGAAACTTTAGCGTAAACGAATCCTTAATTGTGCGGCCGCCGGCAAACATCAAACGTGCCGACAAAGGATTTGTCGGTACATTGGACGCTGTTTTGTGATTCTAGGTGTGCTTGCTATTACGGCATTGGTCAAAGGATAGCCAACCAAAACGCACTGATTTGATGGTCATGGTAAATGAATATTTGTTTTTATTATTAAATTAGTATTTTGCGGGGTAATACGGTACCCCGCAAGGGATGTGGCGTGATGATAGGTAGTATTTTCATTCTTGGAGTTTATATGATCTCTTTTCGGCTTTATTATCAGATCCTGCTTATCATCTAGGTCTATTACATTTGTCAAAGCAAATCCAAAGAGCTTTAATTTAAGTAGTTCTTATAGCCATGTTCCGTTTACATCATGGGGCCCTGGGCACTACCTAGAGCCATTGTGAAGTACTTGAATAAGGCACGTTGAGGCGTTCGTAGCGCTGTGCAACCGCGGTGTTCTTATCGTTCACCAAGGTTAAGCAGCGTTCGACTCGGTCGGCCTGAGATGGGTGACCGTTTGTGACATTTTCATATTGGAGCGTCTCCATACTTCAAAAGGCACGCTAAGCCATTGGTCCTGGTTACCACTTAGTGTGGTAGTCGTTAAGCCGAGTTGGAAGCCTTATAGGCGGCTTGATAAGTTCCAACAGCAGGTGGCCACAAAGCTGCCTTCACCAATGCGCACTGGTTCCGCATGCATAAGTCAGACCGGAATGAATAATTGTGGATCACATAAAGATTTGTCCGGAATCGACTATTAGACACAGTGGGCAGAGCGACTTAAGTAGATCACAAACTACCTTAGAACTAAAGATAACTTTGAATCGGAAAGACAGACAGATATACATAAAGAGCAAGTTAATTAAAACAAAATAGGTACTCCACGCAGTAAATATTAGTATATGCACATGGATGATTTTATCATCCGTAAAACTGGAGCGACGTTTCAGTGAGCGTTTTAAATAAAACGCTCGAGCTCGCGCTCGAGGACTTTGAAACCGACTCGGCTCTGGACTCCAGCGCTTAGCAACATTTTTAGCGTCGACTCAAGCGTTTAAGCGCCGACTCGAGCGTTCTTACAACACTATGTGCAGTTGTTCTTTGTTCCCAAATAAAGAATTTCAATTTTAAAAAAGAACATAATCATCAACGTGTTTCAGCTTGATGGGAAGTGGCTATGGTTTAAAATCAAATCTGTAAGTCAAAGTCAAAAACATTGAAGGCAGACTTCAAAAAAGGACTTATTTTTTTTACAATTTGCATCTTCCTCCAGATCTAAAAGTGGCGTCCACTGAATAGATCCGGTGAGAAACTTATCATCATACATGACTTGAGGAAGCTCATATTATACATGTGTTATTGTCATTTTTCAGAATCGCGCCTTTGCTCCAATGCCCTCTAATTTGGTCTGTTTCAACAGAAGCGCATTGGCAAGCTTTAAGAGTGATTGATGACATACCGAACCCTGCATATACAGTGGATCTTTTTTCTCATGTAAAACCCCCTCTAAGTTTTTGGGATAGAACAATGGAACTTTATAAAATTGTGAAGAAATCTTTTATATTGATGTAAGTAGAATTAGTGGATAAAATTGGCTCAGAATAGGGATATGTGGCGCAAGAAGGAGAAGGCCCTAGGACCCCTTTTAAAGAAGGTTTAGCGCCCTTGGTCTGCAAGGGGTGAAATGAGCTGGAAGTGATGATGATGAAGCAGAATTGGAAGCTGGACGCTATGAATCTGGTAATGGAATATTTTGACAACGGTTTTGTCAGTGCTTAGAGCGTAAGCTGCTTCGCTCAGAGAATCAAGTAATCGCAGGTTCGAGCCTCGTACGTGACAATGTTTTTTTTGTGTTCTACAAATGTTTACAAATGTTTTGCTGTCGGTCTTTTTGTAAACGCACTCGTAGGTGCGTTTTGATTCCCGTATTTTATTATTCCTGCATCGTAATACAGGAATAATAAAATAAAGGGATCTTGTGTAAATCAATCTAGAATGCTGTAATGATTGAAAATTAAATAGCTCTGTCGATTCACTCTACAAAATAGATATATTATTATCTTAAAAAATTACGAGGAGTTTTGCTCCTCCATGTAGCAGGGTAAAGATTAGCGAAGAGCTATGACAAGATGTATATTTATTATCAACTTAAGTTGTCCAATTTTGGCACTATCTCGATGTATTTAGCACCATTCTCAAATAGTCCCTACATTGATTCTTCTTCACACATTAGTTTTAGAGTTTTCGATTCATTAAAACTTAATAATGCTTGCGCGGAGACATGAGCTCGACGTGTCCTTCTGAGACTAATAATATTCAAGATAAGATAAGTGGAAGGATGTAGGTGCCGGGGAAGACCTAGACTATCTTACCATGACCAAATAGACCGTGTCTTATCTGAAGGGCAAGTCAAGAGTCTCCGTAACCGGCGAGTGTGTATGAGACGAACTATGAGAGTGGAGGAAGCCAGAGAGGTATGTAAGGAAAGAACCTGTTGGAACTCTGTACTCTCTGCCTACCCCGCGAGGGAGCTGGCGTGATGATATAGATAGATAGATAGATAAGATAACTAATTCACATTTTTCATAAATATTCTTTACAGATTTATATATTTGTTTGAAAGATATGGATACAATTCAATCTACCCAGAAATAGCAGCTAAAAGAGGTGTAGATATGCCTTCGTTCGACGAAGCTATGTACAATGCCTCCTTGATGTTCGTCAACTCTCACCCGTCTATAGGATCGCCGTTCAGTCTGCCACCAAACGTGATAAACATTGGAGGATATCATATTAGTGATAAAATACAACCGCTCCCTAAGGTAGGTAACATTTAGACCCAAGCAATGCAAGGAAAAAAGTCGCTGGATGCTTAAAAATACGCTGCGGGATAGGTAATGGTCTTACTAACGTTTGGAATCGTGGAACATGATTATTAGTAACATAGGTAAACTTCGAGGTAACGAACGCCTAATCGCAATGTGATAAGGTGATAAAGAGATCTGTAGGAGAACCAGTCATCGACATAGCGTTCAGATTGCCAAACATAGCGTTCGTAAACACACCGCTCGTAGAACAGACAACTGTTGAAGAACAAATATTTTTGAGTGGCGACCACATCCCGGAAGCCGTGGAGGCCCCCCACAAGATTAATCAATCATTTGGTGAACGTTGTGGGTAAAAACTCAATGTGAGTACACATTGAGTTTTTACCCACAACGTTCACCAAATGATCCCTCCATAATATGCCTCCATAAGCAGTAGCTTATGGAGGCTTTTATCCTGCATTGGACGTTTTTCGGCTGATAGTGATAATAATGATAACATGATGCAAACCTTATAAAGAACACCACAATGCGTGCTTGTAGCGTTGTTCCAAGCTTTGGCCTAACATTTCAATTTCAGACTGTTATTTCTATAAATTCTACATTTGTAAAAGTCATCCCTAAACATTCAGGATCTTCAAAAGCTGATGGACAATGCAAAACACGGCATTATATACTTTAGTATGGGATCGGTCTCGAAGAGTACCGGCATGTCTGACAACATGAAGCAGACACTACTGAATATATTTGGAGAACTCAAGGAGACAGTTATTTGGAAGTACGAAGCTGAAATGGATAATGTGCCTGCAAACGTACATCTGGTAAAATGGGCACCGCAACAGAGTATTCTTGGTAAGTCACGGCACTGCGGCTTGCACTTATGTAATGAGAGACAATTATTTAGGCGAAGATAATACATAATAATTATTACATAAATGTACTTCCCGGCTTAGAATTGGACCAACCCATCTCTTCTCATCGGGTGTCGTACAAGGCGACTCAGGGACAACTAGGGAATGGGCAGCAGCGTTCTCCTAGATACTTTCACGACCATCGAGCTGCGCTCGCCAACCCGCCTGCCAAACGTGGCGAGTAAGGCAAATCCCCCCTATTGGGGAGGCCTATGTTCAGCAGTGGACAAGTATAGGCTGAGATGATGATTACGAAAATAATTATTGTTACTTTTTTTCTGCTATCGACATCTTTTTCTTTTCAGTTTATGACAAGGTCTGTCTCTCGTAAGCCGATTTGGTTCAGCAAAATTACTTTCTTGCCTGCTCAGGACATTCCGGGACTCGGCAATTTACATGTCAAAACGAGAGTGGATGAGAGTCCGTCCACTCTAACAAATATTAAGAAACACGGTTTCTAAAAAAAAAGAATAAAAACAAAGTTTACAAGAATTTGCAATTATGCTATTATGCCATATATCAACGAATTTCTACAGGCTATATTTGAACAAATTCTTAAAATCTTACAAATATTCAATATCTTCAATTTATCAAAATACCTAGTAACAAACATTTTAAATACAATTATGCTATTAATGGTTCACCTTTAACTATTACTTCTTGCAAATACACAAGTTCTGTTTCAGCACACCTAAATTTAAAGCTGTTTATAACACATGGTGGACTGTTATCAACCACTGAAGCTTTATATTACGGCGTTCCCGTAATTGGTTTACCAATTGGTGGTGATCAAAATATCAATATGAGAGCAGTAGAAAAGAAAGGATGCGGAATTATGGTGATATTAGGCGAAGATATGGGTGATAATCTTCGAGGTGCTATTAAGGAGATACTGTCAAATAATTCGTAAGTTACCATTGGCGCCTGATTGGCGCTTCATCCACTTAGATCCTAGTGCACTTTTCCTCCACTTGAAACCATCATACGAATTAGCGCCGAATAATGAATTCTAAAATACTTAAATGCTGCACTTGAGTCCACTGGATTACTCCATTGATAGATTCTTATCCACTTTTTCCTCTAACTGAATCAATCATGCCAATCATTTCCAAACAATGGTTTCTAACATGCATTAGACTGCACTTTGAGCCCAGTACTTTTTATTAATCCCTACGTCACAAATGTTCGAGTAAAACTTAGAAATGCCATCAAAATTAATCTTCTTCTTAGTATTTTTTTCTCTTCAACTATTTTGGAGGTCAACTAAAAATCATTATAGATCTCATTGAGCTCGAACAGGTTAACTTTTCTTAAAGTTCGTTCCGTACACAATAGGTGGCTTTGTATACCTTACAGGTACTTTAGACTTGTTGATAAGAATAATATAGTACAGTTTATACTTCTTAGGTACAAAGCAAGTGCAAAGGAACTGTCACTGATATTCCACGACCGGCCAGTAGCACCGGGCAAGGAACTGGTGCACTGGGTGGAGTACGTCGTAAAAACCCGCGGAGCTCTACATCTGCGCTCTCCAGCGCTGCACGTGCCGCTCTATCAGAAGCTTTACTTAGATCTATTAGCAATTATAGTTTTAATAGTAATAGTCTTGTATAAAATAATAAGTAAATATATGAAGAGTAAATCAAAAGCAAAATCACATAAAAAAGAAAAGGGTAATTAATATATAAAAAATAAAAAATCAGAATTTTAAAAATATTTTTGTCTTTCTTTTAATAATGGATTTTAGCATATTTCCGTCTCATTCTTCATTTACAGCATTATTTTCATCGCAGCATTTCAGCATTATTTTTCGTGTCTGTTTCCTTGATGATGTTGATCTTTCCGAAAGTTTATGTATTGTTGTTTTTTTTTTTACCGAGCATAGATTCACTATTGTAGCACTAAAATCGCGGTCATCAAAGTCACATGAGGAAATATCCCAACAGAAATAAAGTAACAGAGACAAAGTGATATCTAGCGTTTAATTCGACAAATTCAACAGACCAATGAGTTCGATTATGCAACTAGCATAATCGAACTCGATAAACCATTTCGTTCCTATCAATTTAACTGGTTGGTATGATGATTGTTGAATTTTATTCTTAGCGAAAAAACTGGGTTCATTTAAAATAAAATAATCGGGTCGGCACACGATTGACGATACTCGCTAGCATCACCACTGAATAATAATTTTTATTTTTAGCGTCACGCTAACGTCAAAATATTCATGCTAAACCAAAACCGGTTTACGTCGGCCATTGTCCTCGGGTGACGTGCTCTGATAGTAGTCTGCTATAGTACTACAGTTGTATGAAGTTTTGTTTCTGTTGGGATATTTACTCATGTTTCAAGGTTAAGGAGTATTGGGCAAGGCACTGGATGATCTATGACCATCATCCGTGCATCTTTGTACTTTAGAAGTTATATTAAGCTCTTGGTAGCCGTTAAGTAAAGTAAGAATTGTTGTACTGGGTGAGATGGAAAAGGCGTATCCATGTCTAAAGTAATTGAATTTATACGTCAGTCTTTCGGCTTAGTACTATGTATTTGTTTGAAATTCGGGGATATTTCCTCGAGTTATATATATAATAAAATGAATATAAAAGCATTTTCTCTTTCCTTTATTTCTATCTATCTATATCATCACGCCAGATTCATCCATCATCGCATTAAGAGACTCCTTGTATTTTATTTTACAATGCTTGGACGACTATCAGCTATTATTGTATGTATACACCGTCACGCCTATATTCCCCAAGCCTATATTCGGGGGTGGAAAAGGTGTACTGAGTACACCCACTTTTCGCCGTCGTAATTCGGTCTCATGTAATAGGGGGTGAGCCTCTTGCCATATACCGGGCACAATTCTAGACTCATGCTGGGAATTTTTCGAAAAATAATAATGATAGTTAACATAAACATAAGACAAGTTAGGCTAGTTAATTGTAAGAGCTTCGGAGAGTGATCCTTCGGGAGAGGACCTTACCAAGCTCCTCTCCCGAAGGTTGAAGTTGACTACTCTGCTAACGGATAAATGTTATTATACTGTTGAAGAATTCTTAAATGGTGATGACTGAGTAACTTGTAGTGATGCTGGAGTGATTGGGTAATTGTTTTCTCCTTTTTTTTTAAACGTAGCCCCATACAAGGATGTATTCCTGTGTCGTGGGTGCGTTTACAAACATGAAAATTCACATACACATATACCCAGACTGGAACAAATAATTGTGGGTCACACAAAGATTTGTCCCGTGTGGGAATCGAACCCGCGACTATTAGATACATCGGCGGAGCGGCTTAAGCCCTTAACCACTGCTCTAAATCGTCCGTCAATATATTATTATATTATAATTATCTTATACTTTAGCTGACATTACACAGAATTACTTTACCTATTTCACTAAAATTACTATAAATCATGTCATCATATCATGTTAATATTACAGTTTGTAACGACAATAATGTTTATTCCTTACAATAATTATAATCCTGAACAAGTATTACTTTGTATGCCTTAAAAGGTAAACATAGAGAACCTATTAGTATCAATTATTATCATAATTCTTTTTTTCTGGGATAAGGAGGCCAGGAGACCTGTAACACAAATTTTACTTAGTATGGTCTCCTGTCTTCCTACCAATATTTCTTTGTAAAATTTGAAATAATGCATGTAACTTGTGGGAGAAAATAAATGATTTATTTATTGATGGTAATCTGATAAGATCTATATTAACTACCTATGTTTACGATATTTGAAATTTTGTAGAAAATATAAATAAATAAATAAGATGAAATGAAATTATTTTCCGGATTATATCGTGGTTTATTTTTTATTTTAAGTTCCCGACGTTTCGAGTGCTTTGCAGCACCATGATCACGAGAAGGACTGAGGTATAGTATTCGCGTAAATCTAAGAACTCAACAAATAAAATACCTAATTGAAAATCAAACTATTTATCTATATCATCACGCCAGATCCCTTGCAGGGTAGGCAGAGAGTACAAATTTCAAAAAAATGTGCGTGTTCGTGTTTGGGTGTATGTGTATCTGTGATAATATATCGTTGATCAACATTATTCGATTAATAACAGTTGAAAATTCAGATTATTTAATCCAGAGTTAGAATGGTAGAAAATGCCCCAGCCATTAATTTCACCTAAGTACATAAGTGCATGAAGAATAAATAAATAAAAATGACCGGCAATTCCAGAATTGTGCCTTACATAAGGCACAATTCTAGATTCCGCTCCGCTTTCCTGTCACATTAGAATCTAACACACGGCGATATGTAGGTATACTCAGTATACCTCTACCACCCTCGCTTGAGACATATACAAGTAACGGTGTTTATTTTTGAAATAGAACTATTTTTCAGATTTAATCGCGGTTTACTTTTGATATATAAGTTCCCGACGTTTCGAGTGCTTTGCAGCACCCATGGTCACGGGAAGGATTGAGGTGTTGAACGTCCAAAAGGCATAATTGTTCCGGGGTACCCTTAATTATTTTTGTTGGTCCGATCTAAATCCGATAAATACTTTTATTCATGTGTAATATTCGCGTGAATCTAAAAGTCAAGGTGTTAATTTTTTGGTTTAAAAAAAAAATCCAAACGCGGTTGGGCGTAATTAAGTAACATACATCAAAACGTATTTATATCTACTATACATTAACTAGATAAGTATAAGAATCGAAGCTTGACTAAGATTACATTTAGTAGAGTGTTGTCCGCAAAGCGCGACGTGTGTTAATAAGTATATTTACACAATACGATAAAGTAATCGTGAGTATTTATTTGATTTCTAAGTAATCCTACTAAAATTACAAACGTGAAAGTTTGCGAGGATGAATATTACTCTTACACGCAAAAACTACTAGAGGGATTTTGATAAAACTTCACAGTATCGTATCTTATACATCAGAACACCATAAAGGCTTTTGTAAAGATACATACAAAAGATTCGCGGGCAGCCGTTAGTAGGTTGATATTATAGACTTTTAAATTGCAAATAATTTTACTTACTTACTACTTTCCTAAATACGGGCGCTTTTTAGTAAAAGTTACAATATGACAGATAACTAGTCACAATGGGACAATTTGTCAGTAATAAGCCATACAAAACTGGTTTATCAAATTTCACTTCAAACCTACTAAAGTTGCTTAACCTTGACCAACAAGATACGTATTTCGCGATGGCATTTTAAAATAGCTTTGTTTATCAATAACAAATCGGGCTTTCTGTCCCTCTGTCCCAAAGGCCTCTCAAACACCGAGGTGAGTGATATACACAAGTCACAATTCACCACGCGAACCCAGTGCGGGTTGGTGGAGAGTGTTTACGAATAATTCGACAGAATCTAAGTGTAATGCAATTAAGACATGTTATTTTTTTCTATGTTAGCTATCTACAGATTATTCAGTCGCTGGGATTTCTGCTCAAACACGCTCGCCGGTTATGGACGAATCTTTGTGCAACCCACAAATATTTGTCTTGGTCTGGATATTTGTGTATGTGAATTTCATGTTTGTAAACGCACCTACGACACAGGGTCCTTATTTGCGATTACCAAACGCGGCGTGTTACGATATTTTCATGAGATAATCGTATAATGGTATTCTGTATGCCACTGTATTACGTGTTTAATTTGTCAAAGGGCCCAGGTATAATTCATATTGTGGGCTAGATTTACTTAAAAGATGATTAGGAACGTAGGTTTTTACCAAATTCCATTAAGGTTTCGCCACATAGCCTACGGAGATCTTTGGACTGTTTCGGATACAAATGTTCGAATTTGAAAAGTTCTCTATTACACCTAAGTGGTCATCAACAATGAAGTTGAAATTTTAACTCTGTTGTTTAGTATTGTGCACAGTTTCATCACGATTAATTACTGTGATAACTTTATCTATCTCTTTTGTAGTGTATCTCTAAATTATACAGTAAGTCAGTATGTGTATTTAGTATTATTGATCTAGTGGTGCATAATGCGGATACAAACACGAGGTCTTGTGTTTGAATCCTAGATCGAATAGTGTGGTTTTACAATCCTCAATAAGAGTCCGGTGTAAGGAATTGTAAACACCGTCACGACTAGGTATATTTCCCAGGCGGGATTGGCAGAGTTGTACTGAGTATACCCACTTTTAGCGCACGGTGTTAGGTCCCATGTAATAGGAGGCGATCCTATTGTCATATACCGGGCACAATTACAGACTCCGGACTCATACTGGGAATTTTTAGTTAGAAAAACTACATTTATCCCATCTGGGATTTGAACCCAGGACCTCGTGTTCTAAAAGTGATGCGCTTTGCCACCAGACCAACGGGGCAGTCTGGAATTGTGCCGGGTATAATAGCAATAGAAACTCCCCTTATTACATTGGAAACTCATATTTTCGCCAATATTGGCTGTTTGGGTATGGTATAGGCGTGACGGTGTATATTTTTTAAAACGTAGTAAGTGTATGCCAATTATTATTCCATACTCATGTCGTCTCACTGGGCAAAGGTCACTCGTATATCTTTGTAACTTCCTTATAAAATATTGTAAAAAATCACAGATCGATATGACGAATATATCTCATATAGCACCTATATCTTTTGCGTCATTATCTATAATTGTATTATCTGGCTGTGTTTCCTTATCGTCATTTATCACTACTTTTGTTTAAATTCTGATCAGGTTTTAGTACTCTGATACTCGATAAACTTGTTTTGTATAACATAAATACAATAAAGTGGAAAGATTTGTATTTTTGTATGTTTGTAACGAATAAACTCAAAAGTACTGGACCGATTTTAATGATTCTTTCACCATCAGAGAGCTACATTTTCCAGAAGTTCCTCGGAAGGCTCGTTAAGACGTTGGACTCGGTTACCACTTAATATGGTAGTCGTTATGCCGAGCTGGAAGCCTTACAGGCGGCTTGATAAGTTTCCACAGCAGGTGGCCACAAACTTACCTTCACCAATCCGTATTGGGTCCGCGTGGTGGAGTATGACCTAATTTCTCACACCTCGATTTGTGAGAGAAGGCCTTTGCCCAGCTGTGGGCAGTATAGGCTAATATTGTATTATCCAGAAGTAACATAGGCCCGGTAGGTGGCGCTGTTGTCGAATGAGTACGAAGTCGCGGGAAACTGCTAGTTACGTATAACACAACAAGCCCCACACGCCTATTTTTCTCGAAGAACTCACTCGAAGGTTCACAGAACATCCCATATTTCGCCGAGTATTTCTGGCCCTAATGTGACATGAACTTTGATGTGAAATGACCTAAGATACAATCCCAGGACATCGTGGTCACGCATTACGCGCAACTTGCCCATCAAAACAATCAACTCATCGAAGTTAGAACTTAATATTTGCAAAGGAATTATATTCGTGAGGGATGAAATTTTTTCAATGCAATCATATAATATCCCGTCTATGCCAATCGTTTCATGGTTGCAGACAGACATGTCAAAGTAGCGACTAATTTTAATACAATAGGACATTCTGATAGTGACAGACAAACACAGTTCCTAATAACTACTGCAGAGCAGATAAGTGAACTCGACCATATTACTATGGCAAATATGGAATAGCAACATCTGTCCTTGAACTATTCTCTGATAATTCTAGTACATTGATACCACTTAAATGTAAGTGAATTCACTGCACATCGGAGCATTGACTGATAAGATTTGTTGCTACTCTTGAACTGAATTAGAGGATATGACCATGAATTATTTAAATAAATATTCCTATTTCAGGATTTAAGGATTGTCTGCCTCGTTGGTCTGGTGGCAAAACGCATCGCTTTGTGATCACGAGGTCCTGGGTTCAAATCCTAGGTCGGACAAATGTAGTTTTTCTAACGAAAAATTCCCAGTATGAGTCCGGAGTCTGGAAATGTGCCCGATATATGGCAATAGGCTCGCCCCCTATTACATGGGACCTAACATCGTCAGCGAAACGTGGGTGTACTCAGTACACCTCTGCCACCTCCTCTGGGGAATATAGGCGTGACGGTGTTTTTTTTTATATACCTATACCTGTTTCCGTGTACGTATTTATAGCTTTCGATTTCTTTGTCATCTCCAATAGAACCAACGATACTAAGTTTCATAAACTCTATCTATCTATAACCTCACGCCAGATCCCTTGCGGCGTAGGCAGAGAGTACAGAGTTCCAACAGGTTCTTTCCTTACATACCTCTCTGGCTTCCTCGACTCTCATAGTTCGTCTCATACACGCTCGCCGGTTACGGAGACTCTTGACTTTTCCATCAGATAAGACTCGGTTTATTTGGTCGTGGTAAGATAGTCTAGGTCTTCCCCGGTACCTGCATCCTTCCACTTTCACATTGTATATCTGTTTTGTCATTCTTTCCTCTGGCATTCTTTCTATATGCCCGAACCAACGGAGCATGCCCTTTCTCATCTTTACACCGATACTATCTTTCATACCTACTCGCTGTCTTACTATGCTGTTGCTAATGCGGTCGATCAGCTTCACTCCGCACATCTTCCGCAGAGCTCGCATTTCTACCGCATTTATCCTACTTTCATTCTCCTTCTTACATACCCAGCTCTCGCTACCATATAACAGCGTTGGGACAAGAACTCCGTTATGTATGGCCAGCTGCGCCTTATGGCTTAAGTGCCGGCTCCCGAGTAGCTTTCCCATCCCACCATTCACTCTGTTCCCTGCACTCACTCTTCTCTCTATGTCAGCGGTGTATTTCCCATCCTTACTGAAGGCGCATCCAAGATATACAAACTCATTCACTTGCTCCAGCACATCGTTACCAACCACAATCCTTACATTCGTTCTGGTTTCTTCCCTTTCAAAAACCATAATCTTGGTTTTCTTCACATTCAAGTGTAAGCCATTGATCATGCAGTCGTTTTTCATAACTGTGACTAGTGTTAGCAGATCAGTGGCTGTTGGCGCTATTAAAACCGCGTCATCTGTATAAAGTAGATGGTTTACCACTAAGTCACCCATTTGTACACCTTCATTCATCGCTTTCAGTCTTTGAAGACTTTTGTCCAGATATATTATAAACAGTCTAGCGGACAACACGCAACCCTGCTTGACGCCGATTTTAACGTCAAACCAGGGTGACCTGTTACCACCCACCCGTACGCATGCCTTGCAGTCCACATAAGTGGACTGGACGGCTCGCAACAGAGTGCCATCTATACCATACTCTGGCAAAATGTCCCAAAGTCTCTTTCGCACAACTCTGTCAAATGCCTTCTCCAGATCTACAAAACCGCAGAAAACCTTCCGCCCCACTGCCAGATGCTTCTCAACGATGTTGCGGAGTGAGAAGACTTGATCCAAACATCCTCTTCCAGACCTGAAACCCCCTTGTGCCTCGCACAACATTCCATCGGACTTCACGTGCATTCTCCGTTCAATAATTTTACCGTACACCTTGGCTGCCAAGCTGATCAAACTGATGGCTCTGTAATTGGCGCAGTCATATTGTGAACCCTTGCTTTTATACAAGGGTACTATGACTGCGCGGCGCCAATCTGTAGGGACTCTACCGGTCCTCCAGCAAAGGTTTGCAAGGGCCCGGAAAGCGTCCCGGACACAATTTCCACCATATTTGATCATCTCGGAAGATATCATGTCTACTCCCGCAGCTTTACCGTTTTTCGTACTTCCTATCGCCCATTCAACTTCTTCCATAGTGATGTCCTCCGTGGATTCTGGTGCCGCAAATTCGCCCTTGGGCACGTCTGCGTCATCAGCATCCGGGTCATCTCCATACATTTCTCTGTGTGTGTCTGCAAGAATGTCACCATCTTTAGATTTTATCCTTTCCATTCTGGAGCCTGACGAATCACCTCGAGCCTTTCTCACCTTGCTCCAAAAGAGTTTGGTGTTGTTCTCGAAGTTCTTCGCCAGCCTCTCCTCCTCAATCATACTGGCTCTTTCACGCTTTTCTTTCACTAAAGTTTTAGTGGCATTCTTGCATTGCCGGTATATTTCTTTCCTCATCTCTGTCATACTGGCATTCAGGTTCAAAGAAGATACATAATCCTGCCACGCTTTCTTCTTACTTTCTACGGAGCTTTGCAACTCCGCATCCCACCATGCATCACCTTTTGCTGTAATATGCTTCTTTGAGCAACCACATACTTCTTTCGTGGATTCCACCAAACTCTCTTTCAGGCTATTCCAGCATTCATCTACATTTGAGTCCGAAGAGCCTGCTGTCAAAAGCTTGTCTCGGAGTCTGTCTTCATACATTCTCCTCACGCTCTCATCTTGCAACTTTTCAACCTTTAATCTTTCAAGGTCTCCGAAGGGGATACGCTCTCGCCAGTGTCTCCACTTCCTGAACAGACCACTAAACCGCGCAACTACGAGATAGTGGTCTGATTCCAGAGTGGGGCCTCTATACGCACGCGTATCTTGTAGTTTGCTTCGGAGACGGTTATCAACCAGGATCAGATCTATCATGCTTTTTTGTTCATTCCTTCTCCACGTATACAAATGTATGTCCTTGTGCTGGAATATCGTATTAGACACAAGGAGACCCCTTTCCAAACAAACATCTACAATGAGCTTACCTGCATCGTTCACTCTCTTATCACCATAACGACCCAGAGCAGCGTCGCAAGTTTGCCGCCTGGTTCCTACCCATCCGTGCAGATCGCCACACAGAATCACCTTTTCATTAGCCTCAGCCAAATCCAGAACTTCCCTGACATTATCCCAAAACTTCTCAAGGTCCTGGGGTGTCGACGAGCTTACGGGAGCATACGCTGCGACCAAAAATACTCTAGTGACACCCAGTTTTAAACGGACCCAGAGAAGTCTCGCATCGCACAGGCCATAATCTCTCACTCCAGAGGTCAGGCGACGGGACAGCAAGATACCCACCCACATGCTGGCACGACTGCTCTGCGGTACCCCAGACCACAGAGCCATCGTTCCATCAGGAAGATCACAGGTTTCACTGCCCCTCCGCTTAGTCTCTGTTACACACAGAGCATCCAGGCGTCTCTCTTTCATTACATCAATCACCTCATGCATCTTATCTTCCATACCACCTCTTACATTCCAAGTGCCTATTAGGCACTCTGCACCCCACGACTCGCCAGTTCAGCCCGGCGTGATGGGTGGCGGCCCCCATCGCCGCTTCCACCTATATTCGTACCGACGGGGGCGGGCCGGTACGCGTCGCCTCGGGGGGACGCCCTAGCCCGCACTGCGGTACGTCTTCGGTCCAAGATTGCAGCCATAATGATTGGCAGGGGTCGCGACGAGCACGCTCTTTGACAGACCCCCAAAATAAACTCAAACTTAAATAACTTATTTTGTGTAAACCCTGATGGGGTATTTACAAATGGTCATATTTAATTTTTCTTTTAACTTACTATTCTAACACCGGATCGGAACACGGCCTCCACTGAGAAGATCCGGCGAGAAACTCAGCTTGCTTGTGTTTTTTGTCTAATTCTTCGTTACGTTTCATCATTTTCTGTAGAGATACATAAATTTTTATATAATACAAAATCATTTATGCGGTCCAGCTCCAATGTGAAGCCTTACCACTGAGATATAAGACTAATAATAATATGTTAAAATTTAAGTAATAATTATAAACTTAAGGAGTCTGGGTGGACCAGTCTGCACAAATAGCAGCCCTTCACGAGTATGACTACTTGAGCTGCCATCACCTCCCTCAATTATATAAGGGGGAAGGATGTGACCCGCACAAAAGTCTACAAAAGGAGCAGTACTTCGAGCTCGTTTGGCACGACATGCTACGTTTCGATATGTACTTTAAGGGACAAGCATAGAAGCAGTTCTAAGATTTTGCACTAAGAGATGATTGTTTGTTAAAATAAGCACGAAAGTAATTGTTGCAGCCAATTTTCTATTTGTTCCATAAGGCATGCCCTATACTATTCTTATTATTGCTATGCCCTATACTTTTCTTCTTTATAATAAATATTTGCTTCCTATAACGTATTATTTGCAGTATATTTTTTTTCTCCATTTATTTTGAAATTAACATTGATATTTTTTCATTGACATTTCAGAGTCATATTTGTCTGATTTTAACGTTTCACAAAGCTGCAATGTAAAGAATTACCGAAATAATTCAACAAAGTTCTAAAAAAAAATATTTACAATGTGTTATCTTAGTCTATGCCTTCTTAATGGTTATTATTACGTATTAAGTTATTTTAAAATACTCATTTTCCAATTGCAGATGCAGTACAATCTAATAGTAGCTTTGACAATATTATGCTTAATAACTACGAATGAAGCATTAAGAATACTTATCGCATTTCCAATGACTTCAAAAAGCCACAGTATACTGGGCTATGGATTTGCCAATCGTTTACTAGAAGCCGGACATGAGGTAACTGACGCTTTGAGTTTTAATGTAACTCTCGAAAAGTCGATAATTTAGGTTAGATTGCGTTTAACAGCAATGTTAAATTCAGTAAACAGGGATTATTTACCTTTGTAGCGTAAAGCAGAAAAACAATTTAAAAAATGTTCATTATCTCGTTAAGTGGTGCATAATGTGCGTGGCAATCTCGTGATTGCCAAGACCTCCTGGGTTCGAATCCTTAGTTAGACAGTGTAATTTTTCTATCGTAAATTTCCCAGTATCAGTCTGAAGACTGAAGTTTTACTAGGTATAATGATAATATGCTAAGCCCTTATTAGATTGGAACTAGCTTCGTTGCCGATAAGGACACCTTTGCCACTCCCGCTTGGTAATTATAGGTGTGTTTAATTTTTCAATTATGTCTACATTTTTGTTTATATTTCAGATTGTGTACATTACAGGAAACCCGAATGGGAAACCCGTTACTAATCTGACGGAAATTGATGTATCTTGTGTTTCAGCTGAGATGACAGAAGAAGCCAGCAAAAGTAAATATATATTTTATTTATCTATTTATTACGTTGACGCCACGATATTATTTATATTATCTTCTTGTTTCACATTCATTTGAATGACGCACTTTTACTTTTCGTTCCTTACATCTAAATATACTTCAATATTATTATCAACTGATTTAACTAAGGCTAAATTACGTCAGAAAGTCTATTACAAAATTTTGGATTCCTTAAAAGATAAGAATGCGTGGGTTTGAAGTGCCAAGCGTTAAATATAAATATGTATTGCTCTTAGAAATACAACAATGTTAAAACGTACGTTGTGCCTAACGAGCTCGGGGTATTAGTGATTTGTTAGACACATTCTGACCACTGTCTTTGGGGTTCTGGTTGATCATGCTCACTCAAATGTTTTGCTTACGGTGACTATGTGGTGCGGTCACTTCCTTCTCTCCGATATGGTCGAGGGGAGTGATGACTGGTCCAGTAGTCATACTCGTGAACAGGTGCTGCTTGTGGGGTCTGGTCCATCTGGAATCCTTTAGATACTTACTCCCTAGAAATAACATCATTAGTCTTATATCTCGATCGTAAGGCGTCACACTTGACTTAGATCTTAACTATTTAATTGTAACATAAACATTTTACTCACACAATATGTTAAAAAATGAAAAAAGAGTAAGAAAGTTAACTAAAAAAGACAAGTCATCTGAGTTTCTCGCCGGATTTTCTCAGTGGAGCTGCGTTCCGATCCGGTGGAAGCTTAGTAGTTAGATTGGATAAAAAAAATATAAACTTGGTCAGTTTACATTTTTTGTAAGTTCCCCCAGGGTTTATACAAAATAAATTATTTGAGCAAGAGTATATTTTTACGCTTGATTGGGATAAAACATTTTGATTCTATTATCGATGTTAACTTCCTATTTAACACATGTTTTGACAAATAAATATACTTTGACTTTGACAAAGATTTTCTCGCCGTCTATGTCACAAATTTTTTTGATTAGCATTTAGTCAATATTTATGAAATGACTACAAATCCACCTTGGTTTTGCCCGAGTAGTACGGACAAATATTATTATAGTTCAGTCAATTTGCACAAAATATTCATACATTATATACGTAAACCTTTCTCCTGAATTTATCTGTCCTTTGGTAAAATCTGAATAGAAACTGTAGTACTTTCTCAGATTAGCACGTACGTCAATAGAAAAGCCGCGGCGGGAGATTTCAATTAATATAATCTGTATAGATACAGATTTACCTACCGCGCAAGGGATCTGGAGGTTTCATATTATTCATCATCATCATCATCTCAGCCTATACTTGTCCACTGCTGAACATAGGCCTCCCCAATCGCTTTCCAGCGTAACCGGTCCGATGCCACCTGCATCCAACGACTTCCTGCGATTTTCACAAGATCGTCGGTCCATCTGGCAGGCGGTCGTCCCACGCTGCGCTTGCCAATACGTGGTCTCCACTCTAGAATCTTTCTGCCCCAACGCCCGTCCGATCTACGCGCTATGTGGCCCGCCCATTGCCACTTCAGCTTGCTAATCTTAACGGCTATGTCGGTGACCTTGGTTCTTCTACGAATCTCCTCATTCCTGATTCGATCGCGTAGAGAAACGCCGAGCATAGCTCTCTCCATAGCTCGCTGAGCAACTCTGAGCTTTTTTATGAGACCTATAGTAAGAGACCACGTCTCTGATCCATATATCATCACTGGTAACACACATTGACTAAAAACTTTAGTCTTAAGGCACTGAGGTATTTTGGATGAGAAGATGTTGCGCAGTTTCCCGAACGCTGCCCAGCCGAGTTGGATTCGTCGATTGACCTCTCTCTCAAAGTTGGACCTACCTAACCGGACTACCTGTCCCAGGTAAATGTATTCGTCGACAACTTCAAGAGTAGAGTTCCCAACGGTGAGTGCGGTGGGTACTACATGGACGTTACACATTATTTTCGTTTTGTCCATGTTCATTTTAAGACCCACTTGTTGAGATACTCTGTTGAGGTCACCGAGCATTCGTCCTAGATCATATTATTATTAAAATAAAAATGCAACTTTATGTTTTCAGGTGGTGCTTTCGATATAAAAAACCTTATCAACAGCAGCGTATTTAGCGATTCTCTTTTATTCACTTTTTTCACATTCATAACACACAAAAACTTTATAGAAGATCCCAAAATGGTGGCATTCCTCAGCGATCCTAAACAGAAGTTTGACGTAGTTATTCTAGAATGGTTCTTTTCGGAAATCACTGCTGGGTAATTTAATTGAATTTTAAATTTTCTAGCAATATTATTACCACTTGTGAGCAGTAAGCAGTGATAGCCTAGTGGTTAGACCGTTGGACTGCAAAGTCAGAGGTCTCGGGTTCAAACCCAGGCACGAAAGCATGTGCGTATTAAAAATTAATTATCACTTGCTTTAACGGTGAAGGAAAACATCGTGAGGAAACCTGCACGCCTAAAGGTTTCTCAAAGGTGTGTGAAGTTCGCCAACCCGCACTTGGCCAGCATGGTGGACTATGGCCTAAACCCTCTCAGTTTGAGAGGAGGCCCGTGCCCAACAGTGGGACAGTTTCTTAACAGGGCTATAATTATTATTATTACCATTTAAGTGAAGATTGAAAATAACTTCAATCCATTCGATTTTTAAAAAAAATTGTTAAACGGTAACGCCAGTCCAATTAAGTTAAAAGACTAGCCCGCTGAGTTTCTCGCTGGATCTTTTCAATGTGAGGCCACGTTCCGATCCGGTGGTAGTTTTAATATTTTTAAACATTTGTAAGCGCTTTGGTTGGCCTATACAAATAAAATATTTTGACTTCGACTTTGAATGTTCAGTTCTTCGAAGAACTGTCACAAACTTGCTCCCTGTAACATTGAGAACAAAACTTTCGAAAAAATTGGGTGTCTGTGTCGGGGCAATCGGCCGTTGGTTTTAAAGTGAAATGTCTATGCTAAAGAGTCGCTTTTAGTGTTAAAGATTGATAGAAAGGAGCGAGAGCGCCGGTTTCGGTCATTCTAGGCAGTGTCCCTCCCCGACTGCCCCGCCCGACCCGACAAACTGAAGGTCATAACAGTGAGCTGACTATATAAGCTAAATAATTACACTAGATTTATGTTTCTAAGACTGATAGTTTTGTTATTATTAAGGTAAGACGATATAGACCTTTTCGTTAAGATCCACTTTTCTGACCTGGTAGCAGTATGTTTCGGTGGGATTTTAAATCATTTTCACGTCAGAATGTGGTTGGACAATGTTCACCCCTGCCCTTTCGAGAATAACGGGCCTTGAGATGCATAGGTAAATGATGTTATGGTAAAAAGATGTTATATGCTTAGGTAAATATTATATACAAATTATTTCTTCCAGAATTGCTCCTCTCTTCCAATGTCCACTTATCTGGGTTGCATCGACTGATCCACACTGGCAAGTTTTAAGGGTGATAGACGAGTTACCTAATCCTTCATACACAGTTGACGTCTTTGCTAACAGTAAACCTCCGCTTGACTTCTGGCAAAGAGCCATGGAGCTGTATAAAATTGTGAGAAAATCAGCCATCTTGATGTGAGTAAAAATACCCACATACAGCATTTTCTATTGGAGCAAGACTTCCCTTCATTCTAAAATTATCGATTTTCCTATCCGAAACCTAGCAGTTGCTCACAGTATTACCTATATGAAATGTATACCAATAGACTATGTTATATAAGTCGTCGTGTTAAGCTCAAATATTAACTGCATAAATGCGTGTAATATGCCATATTATAGATTAGTCAAAATAGAAATTTAGTAGACCAGATGGAATTCTGCACTCTTACTATTTTTGTATCGCAAGAGACTCTGGTGTGGTAATAAAGATTAGTCGATCATGTCATTTCTGTTGAATCTCGGATGTAAGTTAGACACGGTCACCCCTATATTTCTCAAGCAGGGGTGGCAGAGCTTTACTAAGATTAAGGACCTAGCATGAGGACAAAAAGCGGATGTACATCGTTTTGTGTCATCATGTTAGATCCCATGTAATAGGGGGTGTAAGTTAATTTATTTTTATTATTTTTCAGGTTTGCGTCATTACTTGAGAGATATGTATACAATTCAGTATATACAGAAATCGCAGCTAAGAGAGGCGTAGATTTGCCTCCTTATAACGAAGCTGTATACAACGCGTCCTTAATGTTCATCAACTCTCATCCATCTATAGGGTCTTCGTTCAGACTGCCACAGAATGCTAAAAATATTGGAGGATATCATATAAGTGATAAAGTACAGCCTCTGCCAAAGGTACTATCATTCGCTTTCCCATAAAACTACGTATAAAATTTTCTTTGAATTAATACATATTTTATAGATAACTGAAACGAATTAAGTCTGTTTCCTCTAATTGAACTCTGTAGTTGACAGCACTTTAAAGTACTTTTTAGTTTGCAGGGTATGGTCTACCATACCCTGCAAAATAAAATCCAATACGAGCTAAGTAAATTATTTAATGTTTCAAATCAGTGTCTTTGATTTAAGAAAGTTACTATATGCCTTTATATGTTAAGGATCTCCAAAAACTCATGGATGAAGCTAAACAGGGCGTCATATACTTTAGTATGGGATCAATTTCGAAGAGTAGTGGAATGTCTGACAATATGAAACAAACTTTGCTTAGCATATTTGGAAAACTAAAGGAGACTGTTATTTGGAAATATGAAGCTGAATTGGAAAATGTGCCTGCAAATGTTCATCTTATGAAATGGGCACCGCAACAGAGTATACTTGGTAAGTTTTTAATGGTAAGAAAATGAAAGTTGCAGTTCAATAAATATAATAACAAATCTTTTGCCCCCTATTCCAACCTATTGTCAGTGTTTTCTTATAAATAATCGCATTATTTTCAAGTAAGTTTAAGTAAGGTAAGTAAAAAAAAAAAATATGCAAGAACTTCGTGCTTACGTGAAAATAGAATATTGGTAGCTGAGAATAAGTTTCTATTAATAAGATTCTAACGAATTTTTATTCTAAAATATTTCAGCACACTCAAATTTGAAATTTTTCATAACTCACGGCGGTCAGCTATCAACCACTGAAGCTTTGTACTACGGGGTCCCCGTAATTGGCTTGCCTATTGGGGCTGACCAAAATATCAATATGAATACAGTACAACACAAAGGGTCCGGAATAAAGGTGACTTTAGCTGAAGATATGGGTGATGAACTTACAGCTGCTATCAAGAAGATATTGTCAAATGATTCGTAAGTTACATATATTTAGGTAATATAATTACTCTTTACCGTACTAGTTTAGTAGTCATATTGTAAGAATAATCCAAATTTTTGAATAAAAAAGACATATTCTACTATTATTATAAATGTGAAAGTTTGTATGTTTAGATGTTTGTTACTCAATCACGCAATAACCAGTGAACGGATTTGGGTGATATTTGGCACACAGATAGTTTATTACCTGTATTAACAAATAATGTATCTTTTCATAGCGGAAAAATGTTAGGTTGCTGTCTAAAATCAAGACGGACGAAGTTGCGGGCATAAATTAGTAATGAATAAAAACTGTACCAAAGCACCCGCCGAGGTTATTTCTATGCGACGAACGTTATGTAATATTTACTGATAGCACTATCCTTTGAACCGTGGATGAATTATGTGTCATTGATAAATTTCGTTTACAACAACAATAATGTATACACATACTATAAAACGATCTTTGCAGGTACAAAACACGAGCGAAAGAACTCTCGCAGATATTCCACGACAGGCCAGTGGCACCGGGTAAGGAACTGGTGCACTGGGTAGAACACGTTGTGAAGACCCGCGGAGCTGTACATCTGCGCTCTCCAGCGCTGCACGTGCCGCTCTATCAGAAGCTTTACTTAGATCTGTTAGCAATTTTAGTTTTAATAGTAACCGTACTGTATAAAGCTATATGTAAAGCGGTGAAAATGAGATCACAACCGAAAACACCTAAGAAATCGAAGAGAAGTTAGTGAAATATCTGATACAAATTTTGATCTATTCGTATTTGTTTTATTTAAACATCCCAAGGTCATTTTGAAGTTGTAAAATGCTCCCAATATTTAATTATTTTGTCTTGTGGTATCATGAGATATGAACTTGAGAACTTTAAAGATTTATGTTATTTGTCGAAAAAAGTCGTAATATTTTGGGGTGAATAAGCATGAAGAATAAACTCCTATCATCCTCCTATCAATCTCCTGTGATTGGCGTTTTCAAAATGATCATAATTGCTTACACAATTTTCAATAACTCGATCACTGTTACGAGTGATCGATTTCTTGTTGGTATAATAAAATATTGTTGATTATCATGAAATCGACTGATTTAATTTAGGATTTAAAGTTTAAAATATTGTGTCATTACTTCAATCCCTTATCTTTATCCTAACGTGGCCGTTTTAATTTTTCATACGTAAATACATGTATGTATTTACATTACATATATACAGTGTAATTTTAGTTATTTTGAAGCGAAGGCCTAGATGATCTATCCAATATTTCTGTTAACTCGTGTTAAATAAAAATGATAAAAGAACTCTTCAATTAATACATATCCATAACAATAATATATATATATATATATATACAAGGTGTAACATAATTAACGCAAGACCTGAAAGTAGTTTGTACTAAATCAGCCACTGAATCGATTCCAACTATTTAAAGTTAGTTATTTATTATTTTATTTTCAAAAAAATGCTGTTACTCGTTCTGTTCGCTGTATTAAACAAAATTTAATAAGTATTCAAAGCATTACGGCTATTTCAAATGTATTTCTATTACATGCACCTTAATAGGCGTACAAAAGTAAATTATTTATTAAATTATATGGTTAATTTGAGTATCTAAGAGATTAAAAAATTCTTTTTAAAAAAAGAACTGGCTTCGCAATGCAAAAAATAAATATTTGAGGTCGATACCGGTTAGTGCAGTCGGTTACTTGGCGCCGACTTCCAATATTTATATTTTGCTTTTTGAAATCGGTTAATTTTTTTTTTCAAGTATTTTTATTTTACAATTTTAAGTGTAAGTGGATTATTTACTAATATTTATATACCTATATTATATTATTTTACTGATTTGGACAGCAAGGTACCTACTGGATTGATATAATAACCATAATAACGGAATCTATACATTCGTGCTGTTCGCCGTTAAGGAGTCCCCTGATGTATCTTTAAAGTCCAAAGTTCAATACCGATTTCATTAAAATGGGACCACCTCGAAACTATACTAAACCCAACGCAAAAAGAATCATCAACATCAGTTCATAAATAAAGACGTTATAAAAACTCAGACGAATTGTCGACCTTCTCCTTTTTTGAAGTCGGTTAATATTCTGATTGCTATGGCAGGGTACCTATAGTATTGACGTAATACCCAAAATATCTTAATCTGCGCATTCGTATTGTTTTACGTTAAGGAATTCCCTAGTGTATCTTCCAAGTCCAAGGTCCAATACCGATGAAATTAGAATAGAACCGACCACCTTGGAACTATACTGAACCCAATACAAAAAGAATCATCAAAATCGCTTCATAATTGGCGTAATGATCGTGTAACATACATACAAAAAAACATACAGTTGAATTGAGAACCTCCTACTTTTTAGAAGTCGGTTGAAAATGGTAGAAATCTCCATAAAATTGGAAGTTTGGAATAATCTAAATGGGGTATATATATATATATATATATATATATATATATATATATATATATATATATATATATATATATATATTAACTCTAGATTTGTTTCCAAGTATTAATAGAGTAACTTGTATATCATGTGTTATTACACATATATTATTATATCAGTCAATACTGTCTCACTACTGGGCAAAGGCCTTCTTATATAAATCGACGTGTGAGAGATTAGGTCATACTCCACCACGTGAACCCAGTGTGGATTGGTGAAGGCAGGTTTTTGGCCACCTGCTGTTGGAACTTATAAAGCCGCCTATAAAGCCAAATATAAATATACGCTCGAATATAAAAAGGCCACAAACGGTCACCCAGCCCGACCGTGCTGAAAACTACTTAACATTGACTATCGGAAAGAACAACGCGGTCGTACAGCGCTACGAGCGCCTTCTATATCATGTGTAATGTTTTCAAACCAGTAAATCAATATAACACACTTGCATTTCTGTTATTACCGACATCTACTGGATGTAGATACCGGGGAAAACCTAGACTATCTTACCATAACCAAATAGACCGAGTCTTATCTAAAGGACATGTCAAGAGTCTCCGTAATTGGCAAGCGTGTATGAGATGAATTATGAGAGTGGTGGAAGCCAGAGAGGTATGTAAGGAAAGAACCTGTTGGAACTCTGTACTCTCTGCCTACCCTGCAAGGGATTTGGTGTCATGATATAAATAGTAATAATTATAATAGTTTATTCACCAAAAATACTGATACATATGGCAGATATAAATCTGAGACGACGTGATCAGGCATTTTAAATACTTTAAAGGTCAATCAACCGCTGTAACAGGCAGGGAAAACGACAGAAAATAACTTGGTTGCCTTGATTGGGGTATATAGTAAGTTAAAGTGGCTCTGTTCACCTACCTCAGGTCCTGGTACTGCACTATAAAGATTAACGTAAGAAGTCGTTTATTTAAAAATAAAATTATATGTGATGTCATGTTCCAATGACGCTACAAATTTTTATTTGTTACATAAGAACATTTTCGTGACAGTATTTCCATCGATATCAAACAATTTGCTATATCACCTAATAATTTGATATCGATAAATCTTGGCATACTATATTACAATACATCGTTATCACGTACTAATACAAGGCTAGATATTCGTACAAATAAAATGATAATAAAATTATTATTAACTACTCTTATCTTTCTTTGTCTGCAGCTCCAATTTTGTCCTCGTCATCATTACTTTCCTAATTACTTTATATAACACTGATATTATTAAAACTATAACCGCTATGAGATCTAAGTAAAGCTTCTGATAGAGCGGTACGTGCATCGCTGGAGAGCGCAGATGTGGAGCTCCGCGGGTCTTCACAACGTGCTCCACCCAATGCACCAGTTCCTTGCCCGGCGCTACAGACCGGTCGTGGAATATGCGAGATAGTTCTTTTGCTCTTAACGTGTACCTGTGTGTAATGAAACAATAATAAATCACTGTTGGGCAGAGGACCTTGTCTCAAAAATAGGTGAGGGAGAATGCACTTTACTCCACCACGCGGACTCAGTACGGATAGGCAGGTTTGTAGTAACCTGCTGTTAAAACTAACCAGGAATCCAAAATGGCTTGATGACTGCCACAATAATTGGCAGCCGAAACCAACGACTTAGCATGCCTTAAGCACGCGATGGCGATGAAATCATATCATTGTCACAAATAGTCATCTATTTTAGACCGACTGAGCCAGACTTTGCTTTAGTCTTATTGATCGCTAAGAACATCGTAAGCTGGATTGAGAGAGTATCTGTAAAAATTGAAATTATTATTATATAGATATTGAACGAGAAAACGCTGTCAGCATTCTTTTTACAACTTGCGGGATGATGAACTACATGAATGAGGGTTTCTTACTCGAAATGATAATTTTCTTCCTATTATTTATAATCACTGTACTAAATTACTTACGAGCTATTTGATAGCATTTCCTTAATAGCTGCTGTAAGTTTATCAGCCATATCTTCACCTAGAGTCACTTTGATCCCATATCCTTTTTGCACTACCGTTTTCATATTCAAATTTTGATCGCCCATGACTGGCAAGCCAATCAATGGAATACCATAGTATAAGGATTCGGTAGTTGATAGCAGGCCTCCGTGCGTAATGAAAAATTTTAAATTTTTGTGTGCTGAAAAATAATTGTACTTTTATGTATTTCAGGGCAGAATCCTCCTTGGATTAAAGACCTGGTGAAGGTCGTCTTGGCGATCTTTGAGAAACTCTTTTGTCCTGTAGTAAACGTTTTCAGCTAATGATTATTTAGGATGATATAGTTTATGCTATATCTATATCATCACACCAGATCCAGAGAGTACAGAGTTCCAACAGGTTCTTTCCTTACATACCTCTCTGGCTTCCTCCACTCTCATAGTTTGTCTCATACCTTAAATACTACTAGAACTTTTCATGGAGCTGTGACCATAATGAAGTGTTACTTTTTCGTAAGGCGAAGATTGATTAAGTAAGACTGACACAAAATCCTAATATATCATCTCACATAAAGTATAATTCACATAAAATATCATAAATGTTTTTTTAGTTGCCCATATGTTTTGGCATAAAATTTTACATAAATTCATACACATTACATCATACAAAACCACGAAGTAAACAAAACATTTTTTATAAACATCGACAATCTCTTACCTAGTATACTTTGCTGTGGCGCCCATTTGACCAAATGAACGTTTGCAGGAACGTTGTCCATTTCGGCCTCAAATTTCCAAATTACAGTTTCCTGTAGATTCCCAAATATTTTGAGCAGACTCTGCTTCATATTGTCAGACATTGTACTGCTGTTCACACTTGAGCCCATGCTGTAGTAAATGACGCCATGTTTTGCTTCATCCATAATTTTCTGTAATTCCTAAAAGATAAAGACCTAATTAATATAGATTCAAAAACTTAGTGACATTAGACTTTTTAAATGAACAATTGAGCTTGAATTTTATTAAAATACCTAGCTGTTGTCCGCGGCTTCACACGCGTTTATTTTATAATACCTACCTGTAGATACCTACCTATTAGTATGTACCTACTAATGAAAATAAAAGTTAAAAATATTAATTACTAAATGTATGATTAATTAGTAAAGTTTCTTGTAAAATTTGAAATTAAAAAGATATCGAAGATTGTAATATGATTAAAGATGATTTTAAGTCCTTTTAATTATAATTACACATTGTATGATTCAAGGACAAATAATATTGCGTTGGTAGTTATTTGGTTTTGAATTCCTTAGTATTGCATGAAGATTGCTTATTGGGCTATGGTTCTTCTGAAGAATCAAATTTAGAATGAGGTCATCTATCAAAGTACGTATTACTCCTAGAATTCATCATCAATATAACTCCTAGAATTAGCAGACTGAAGTGGCAGTATATTTAATGAAGGACAGATAACATTTGGGGTAGACGTGTTCTTGAGTGGAGACCGCGGCTCGGCCAACGTAGTATCGGATGCCCTGCAGTTAGGTGGAAAAACGATATATGCAAGATAGCTAGCAGCAGTTAGTAGAGAAAAGCCGGAGACCAGGCTCGGTGGATTGCCTTGGAAGAGGCTCATGACCAGCAGTAGACAGATGAGGGCTGATGATTTATAATTTTTGGATCATCTGTGTTTTGTGACATGTAATTGATCTACGCTATTACGTCTAATAGAGCGGGGCATTTACAGATTCACCAGAAAAGAATAGTAGACGGAAGGGTTAGGGGCCAACTAGCACAAGGGTCCTCAATGAGAAACGGCCTTGGCTTGGGCTGTCGTGATAGGAGGGGAGTATACTAAATGTCTCGCCGTGGTGCTCAGCACCTGCTGGCGGGCAAGGGGCATCATCTGTGTGTGCATTTACCTTTGGTAAAGGTTTCACTTTATCACTTATATGATATCCTCCGATGTTAATAGCGTTCTGTGGCAGTTGAAACGAAGATCCTATAGACGGATGAGAGTTGACAAACAGCAATGATCCGTTGTATATAGCTTCACTATAGGAAGGCATTTCCACGCCTCTTTTAGCAGCTAATTCTGTATACACTGAGTTGTATAAATACCACTCAAAGAAATATATTACCCTGGAAATAATAATTAAAAATCATTGTAATATATTGCATACATCTGTAAGGAAAAAACCTGTTGGAACTCTACACTCTTTGCCTACCCCGCAAGGGATCTAGCATGATGTTATAGGTAGGTAGACTTTCCGATTTGGACGAATGGCTTGGTCTGGTTGTTAAGAGCTATAGCCGCTCTGCCAGTTGGATTGAGTATTTGCAGTTTCGATCCACGTACGAGTTAAATCTTTGACATGTGAATTTCATGTTTGTAAACGCATCCACGACAGAGGAAAAAAGAACTTACCAAGATATTAGATATTTCTTCACCAATTTGTACAGTTCCGTAGTTCGTTCCCAGAAGTTAAGTGGGGGTGTGCTGAAGGAGAAAAGGTCTACAGTGTAGGCAGGATTAGGGATACCGTCTATCAACCTCAATACCTGCCAATGTGGCTCCGTTGAAGCAGACCAGATTAGCGGACATTGGAATAAATTCGCAATGCTGTGAAAAAAGTAATATCCATTAGTAATTTCATAATTAGTTACTTAACTAGTGAAAGTTGTATAATATAACACATATACAATGCAATATAACAGATATATAATGAGACTTTGGGACATTTTACTAAAATATATAAATGGCATTCTGTTGCGAGCCGTCCAGTCCACCTATGAGGAGTTGTAACATGTCACCCTGGTTTGACGTTAAAATCGGCGTCAAGCAGGGTTGCGTGTTGTCTGCTACAATGTATATAATATATCTGAATAAAAGTCTTCAAAGACTGAAAGCGATAAATGAAGATATACAAATGGATTACCAAGTGGTAAACTATCTACTTTATGCAGATGATGCGGTTTTAATAGCGCCAACAGCCACTGATCTACAAACACTAGTCACAGTTATAAAAGACGACTGCATGAACGCTGTTATATGGCAGCGAGAGCTGGATATGTAAGAAGGAGAACGAAAGTAAGATAAATGCGGTGGAAGTGCGAGCTCTGCGGAAGATGTGCGGAGTGAAGCTGACCGACCATATTCGCAACAACGTAGTAAGAAAGCGAGTAGGTATGAAAGATAGTATCGGTGTAAAGAGGAGAAGGGGTTGGTTCGGGCGTACAGAAAGAATGTCAGAAGAAAAAATGACAAAACAGATATATAATGCGAAAGTGGAAGGATGTAGGTACCGGGTAAGACCTTTTTCTTTTTTTTTTTAACGTGGGGAAATCCTCATGGACTTCCGCCAGCCTCGGGGGAAGCTGGCGGGGCATGTCGGACTCTTACCGACTAAAACCCCACGATGACCGGCATCGACACTTCAGGGAAGGGCTCCGGGATCTCCGTTAGGAACGCACCGGTGCCCCTCCATGTCATGCTCCGAAGAGCCCGCCTTCGGGGGGGGAGCCTATGGATCCGCTCCCGCCCTGCACCGTCACGGTACTCACGGCGGCATGGGCCACACCACGGCGCCGTCCTCCTCGGGGTCGCCCGTGAAGGACGCTTAGGGCCCCCGCCCCAATATCCCACAACCCCAAGGGCCCCCCTGCGGATGTTGGTGCAGGGGGGGTGGTCTAGGGTTTTATTTTTCAAAAAGAGAAGCCAAAATATGAATTGTTCGAGATACGGTTTATGAGCGCCTTCACATATTCATTATGATTATTAAATAACTGGACTACTGCGAGTAGGTTTCACATTCTGAGTATTCCGCAAAAGTGCCACTAGATGTCTCTATATAATTTATAAATCGAAATAAAAAAAAATGCGTTATAATTACCAAAGTAATATTTTTTGTACTTCTCTTTACTTGTGCTCTAAAACTCTGGTCTTTTTCATGATTTTAGGCCAACAGTGAGATTTTGAAGAGTAATTTCATATGGCCAATCTTTAAATTGCATTAATTTAAAAGCTTTTATAGTTTACACCACCAAGAAACCGTAGACTTTAATATTAAACATTATTTTAACCTAATACCTCTACCTGTTTTGTTTCAGAAAAGAGAATTACTCGACTGCCCCGTTGGTTTAGTGTCAAAGCGCATTGTCATCACGAGGCCCTGGGTTCAAATCTTAGGTTGGACAAATGTAGTTTCTTTAACGAAAATTTCCTAGCCTGAGTCCGGAGTGTAATTGTGCCCGGTATAATATCAATAGGATCGACCCGTATGACATTGAACCTAATATTATCCGCATTAGGTTGGTATTCACAGAACACCTTTAGCATCGCCGCTTATGTAATATAGGCATGACGCAGTTTATTTATTTTAATCACTAATGCACAGAATGACAGACGGATAAGACAGGAAAGTAACCTTAAAAAGCAATTACCCAGCAGTAGATTCCGAGAAAAACCACTCCAAAATGACAGCATCAAACTTCTCATCAGGGTTGCTGAGAACAGCGACCAGGTTCGGATCGGCGAGAAGTAAGTAATGCATGTAGTAAGTAAAACCGACGAAGGTTATTGAGTCGCTATCCTGACCGCTGTTTACTATATTTTTAATATTTGTAACACCCGCTGAAAAAATAATTTATACGGTTTTAAAATTGGTAATAAGATTTTTTTTGGATAACTCTAACGTAGAACAATGCAATACACAATTTCCAAAAGAAAATTAATTACAACAATTTACCAAAGGTACCCAAAACATGCATCGTTATTGGTTCAAAAAGCTTATCTAAATTAGACTATGTAACAAAGGATGCCTGCCCCGTTGGTCTAGTGGCAACGCGCATCACTTTGTAGTCACGAGGTCCTGGGTTCAAATCGTAGATCGGACAAATGTAGTTTTTATAACGAAAAATTCCCAGTGTGAGTTCGGAGTTTGGAATTATGCCCGGTATACGGCAATCTGCTCGCTCCCTTATTACACGGGACCTAATATTGCCGGCGAAAAGTGGGTGAGCTCAGTACACCTTTTCCACCGCCGCTTGAGAAATATAGGTGTGACGGTGTGTGTAATAAAGGATATTACAAAATTTCGGATAATCTTGACGACCTTCACATTTAATATTAAAATGTGAATGTTTGTATGTTTGTTTCTCAATCACGTAACAACGGCTGAACGGATTTGAATTAAATATGGCACACAAATAGTTTATTACCTGCATTAACACTTAGGATACTTTTTATCCCGGAAAAATGTTAGGTTCCTGTCTAAACTCAACGCGGACAAAGTCGCGGGCAGAATTTAGCATAGTGTCAGGTCATTATCAGGGCTTGAGTTTAAGACCTCCGTCGAACAAAGGGAACCTACCTTTAGAAAAACACTCTCTCACAGTTCAGAGTCTAGAAATGTGCCCATTATAACAACATCGTCGATGTATGGGTGTATAAGGTTCACCTCTGCCACTCCCTTTTGCGGAATGTACCTACAAGTAACAATGATGTACTTACACTTGTTGGCGACTTCTTTAAACATTTCTAAAAGAGAAGACACGTGGACTTCTTTAAGGTTGTGTATTTTTTTGTCACTTGGGAACGACGTTACATGTACCACCTGAAATTAACGATAATTTAGAAAGAATAAAATAATTAAATTAAATGCAGTAATGCAATAAACTTACTATAACCTGGTAATAAATCTAAATAAACCAAAATAAGCGCAATCATATATTAATCTTGCAAAAACCTAGTTGTAGATTATTTTACAAAAACGAAGATGAACAGAGGCAGAGCACAAAATATGTTTAAGATTACCGTGAGGTTGACATGCCATCCTTGTCGTACCTGGGCTTATTAAATAAACACGAACGTGACAAAACGCTTTTTCTCTAGTGTCACGCTAACGCTTTTCATGATACGTTAAAAGTTATGTCTGTTCAATTCCTTTTTGTCTATAATACTAACTATTTCCAGCATTAACTAAAAGACGTCCACTGTACCAAAGACCTCCCAAAAGGTCGCCACAAAAGGTTTGAGATGCCATAGTAAAGGCTTCGTGTAAAAACACAAAGCCGGCCATCGTGGTGATCGTTGGGGAGGCATCTAACGGCCCTATATCACTGCTCTACAAGCCCCCGACAACAACTCTCGGGGGTACTCTCCTCTTATCAGCTGCTACCGCCAACCGCGGTAACCGACCCTCCCGATGCCTTTACATCTCTTATTTCGAATACAGATACCGCACACAGGATCAGACACCGACCTAGTCGGAGAGGTCGAAGTATCCCTTGCCCGCCGGCCGGCGCAGAGCTTTACGGCGACACACCGAGTATACGCTCTCCCCCATAGCGACTACGAAGCCGAGGCCGTTCCTCCTTGAGGCTCCCTTGAGCTAGTTGCGACCTTGCTCTTCTGGCTCGATCGTAGTGGTTGCACGTTCGCTCTCTTGTCCAGTGAAGCTGTAAAGGCCCCGTGGCCAACAGCGTAGATCATTCATACACACATACACACACACACACACACAACTGTCGGGGAAGTGACAGGTACCGCCAGACGTAACACCCATTTGGCTGAAAGATCATCGCTTTGATAAATCTTGCCAATGCGTTCTTGCCAAAGATCAATGTTTTGCTGCGAACCTCTTTCAGCTGATAATGACTCCTTGCCATAACTTCAAAAAATGTTACCTCATGCCCAGCTTCCAGTAGACGGTTTGCGAAGCCATTGCCAAGTATGCTGTGGCTTTTTGTCATCATTGGGAATAATAATAATATCCTTAAAGCACCACTGGTCGATAGCATGCATAACGATGCTAAGAAAATTGCTAATTTACACTGCATCTGAAATAATGATGATAATAATTAGCCTTTACAGCCCCAATGCTGGGCAAGGGCCTTTTATCACAAAACGAGGCGAGAGAGTTCAGGTTATTCTTTACCACACAGATCCAGTGTGGATTGGTGGAAACAAGTGTGTGGACAGCCTGCTGTCGGAACTTATCGAGCCGTCTATAAGGCGTCCAGATAAACGACTTCCACGTGAATTCGTAGCTGGGACCTACGGCTTAACGTGCTATCCAAAAGACAAATACGTTTAAAATGGCACATATAGTCATCCATCTTAGACTGACCAAGCTAAAGCCCTTTCACTCTTAGTGAAATTATAGAGAAGCCACACTTTTTCTGACCTAGAACTTGAAAGTGTTGAAACACTTTGTCCGTCCTAGGGTAGTTGTCATTATGATATTTCAATAAAAACATCCATGATGCGGAATATATTTCTAGTGGAGATTACCCCAAGTCCCGTGTGAAGAATAATGTTTACAAAAAAAAAAACAAATCACCATCACGGCTTGATTCCCCAAATCAAGGCAGCAGAACAGATAATGGAGGGCGAGTCTGATGTCAAAACACTGAGTGCAATTCCAGACATTAGACTTTTGTAAAGAAATTTTGATCACCTACCTACGCACACTGTCTGACCTAGGATTTGAGCTTCAGATGATCACAAGCCGCACTATTCGTCACTACACAGTAAATTAAATTTATATTATTCAGAAAATCAATACCATATTACTTACGATTAAATTGAAATTATTATCTAAAACAGTCAATTCGTCACACTCATTCGACGAGTTATCTGCGAATGCATAAATAATATAGGTAATTGTGAGTTTAAAATCTTTTTTGTTAACGCGACTTACTATATTAGCCCAGTTATAGATAAACAGTGATAAAAGTCTCGATGTTATACGGAGGTTTGAAAGAAACGTTTTTAAATCTATTTTTATCTATCTACAATATCATTGCTTCAGATCCCTTGCAAAATAGACAGAGTACAGAGTAATGTTGGATTAAAAACTGCTCAAGTGCGACATTAATTGAGAATAAATTAAACTACAATTAAATATATCGGATATTATAGCGGTTTTTTTTTTGTTTTTGAGTTCCCGGCGTTTTAAGTGCTCTACAGCACCATCACGGGCGGCGCTTGACGTCCAAAAGTGTTTGTTATTCCGGAGTACCTTAGGGGGATTAATTTAATTGCGATGAAATTTTTCTACAATTTTTTTTTTATAACGTAGCCTCGCACTAGGATTTATTCCTGTGTCGTGGGTGCGTTTACAAACGTGAAATTTCAAATACACAAATACCCAGACCGTAATAAATATTTTGTAGGTCACACAAAGATTTATCTCGTACGGGAAACGAACCCGCGACTATTAGACACAGCAGGAGGGGCGGCTTAAGTTCCTAACCACTGCGCTAATTCGTCCGTCATTAAAGCTAAAGTAGGATTCGAGCTCTGAGGGAGATTCAAGTTCTATACAAGGAGTAACGTAAATAACCAAGACCTGGGTGCCCGAGGTTTTGGTTATCTAATTAGGTAATTGCTCCACAAATTCAATACGAAAACCTTTCCAATTTTAAAGTTTTTTACCCTTTTTTAAGCACTTTCATACCCCAATTTACAAGGGAACTTGTACGTGTATGCGTATTAAGAAATACGTTTTAGAAATATGGAATAGGCGTGATTGTTTTTTTTCTTGATTCAATTCAGAAAAAAACAATCACGCCTATATTCCCCTAGCAGGGGTGGCAGATGTCTACTGAGTACACCCACTTCTCGCAGACAATGTTAGGTCCCATGTAATAGGGGGCGAGCTTAGACCGGGCACAATTCCAGACACCGGACTAATATTGGAAAGTTTACGTTAGAAAATTACATTTGTCCGACCTAGGATTTCAACACAGGACCTCGTGATCACATAGCGATGCGCTCTGACAGTAGACCAATGAGACAGACCTTGGCTCTCTCAGTTCGTTAAATTAAATTGCCAGTTTGCAATCCATTTCGATTCCATTTTGAGGAATGAAAATTTCAAGAAAATGTGGATTAAATCTAAAGAATCACAAACAATATATGCTTCATAGTTGGCTAGTTTAAGAATTTATTTAAGCCAATTCGAAAATATGGAAAGTAATTCGATATGAAGATATGTTATGTTTATAATAAAGAGAAAAACAGAGCACTGCCTATGGTTCTACCGTCCGTTCAAATACGACGCGCATCACCTATGACCCGCCAATGTAAAGTCGACGATACCACCTCTGCACTCAGACAGTCTATCTATCTATCTATCTATAACCTCACGCCAGATCCCTTGCGGGGTAGGCAGAGAGTACAGAGTTCCAACAGGTTCTTTCCTTACATACTTTTCTGGCTTCCTCGACTCTCATAGTTCGTCTCATACACGCTCGCCAGTTACGGAGACTCTTGACTTTTCCATCAGATAAGACCCGGTTTATTTGGTCGTGGTAACTTGGTGGCACTCAGACAGGTAGATGTAATGGGCAATGTTTGTGCACACAGGGGTTCAGAGCTCCAAATTTAATAGCTACGATTAAGGTATGACCTCACAGACTCTGTCCGAATTGTTGGAGGTAGGTTTGTGGCCACCTGCTATTGGAACTCATCATTATAAGGCTTTAGAAGGTATAATAAGCCGCTGGCCCTGGTACACACTTATTGTGGTAGTCATTAAGCCAAGTTGGAAGCCTTATAGGTGGCTTGATAAGTGCCAACAGCAGGTGGCCACAAACCTGCCTCCACTACTCCGTACTGGGTCCGCGTGGTGGAGTATGACCTTTTCTCTCTCACCTCGAAACATTTAGGTATAATCGTATTAATTCTTCTAATATTATGAATGTGAAAATTTATATGTGTAGATTTATTGTTTAGATGTTTGGATGTTTGTTACTTAATCATGCAGAAACAGCTAAACGGATTTGGATAAAATTTGGTACACATAGTTTATGACCTGGATTAACACAGCGATTATATATATATACTTTTTGTCCCGGAAAAATGTTAGGTTCCTGTCTAAAATCAATGCGGCTCGAGACCGGGCGTAAACTATTTGAAAACATAAGTTACTTTTAATGCTTAGTATTTTTTTATTAATTAATAACCTAAATCTGTTTCTCAACCTGAATGCCAGTATGTCAGAGATAAGGAAAGAAATATACCAGCAATGCAAGAATGCCACTAAAATTTTAGTCAAAGAAAATCGTGAAAGAGCCAGTATGATTGAGGAGAGGCTGGTGAAGAATTTAGAGAAAAACAACAATCTCTTTTGGAGCAAGGTGAGAAATGCTTAAGGTGATTCGTTAGGCTCCAGAACTCTACCTACCCTGCAAGGGATCTGGCGTGATGATATTGATAGAGAGAGATAGATAGAAAAACCTAAATAAGGATTACGCAATTTTTCGTGTTATCTTAAGATAATTTTAATATCATTGTGACTGTTAATAATTAAAACTATCTAATCAGTTAAATAATGACCTAATCTTTCTCACCTAGATTTGTGTGAGAAGGCCTTTGCCTTTGGACAGTATAGGTTGACATAATCATATTATTATTATTAGGAAGAAGATTTCAATCTTCAAGATACAATGATCACTAACACTATCGTCTCAAAGACTGAATGAAACTTTCTATTCGAATTTACTGCAGCAGAGAAAAGCAATTTGAATGGGCTGGCTAAAGCTCTGCTTATAGCAAGATTGCTGCAGATACAAAAGTACGGCATTTTTCGCAATCTTTTATTACAAGCTTTTATTTAACTTGCTTTGTTTGTATCGTTGGTCTAGTGACAAATAATAGGCGTAGCGTTCACAGGAGGATTCAAATCCCTAGGTCAGACAAAATGTATATATTTAATAGAAAAAAAATGGTTTTTTTTTAATGTAGAGCCACACTAGGATTTATTCTTGTGTTGCGGGTACATTTACAAACATAAAAATTCACAGACCCAAATACCCAGACCGAAACAAATAATTGCGGGTCACACAAAGATATGTCCCGTGCGAGATCAAACCCGCGACTATTTGGCCTGGAGAGGAGCGGCTTAATTTCTTAACCGCTGCGTCAAATCGTCCGTATCATCCCGGAATCTAGCATTGGGCCCGGTATAATGGTAATACGGATGGACAATTTAGCGCAGTGGTTAAAAGCTTAAGCCGCTCCGCCCACTGTGTCTATTGGTCGCAGGGTCTATTTCCGCACGGGACAAATCTTTGTGTGATCCACAATTATTTATTCCGGTCTGGGTATTTGTATATCGGAATTTTCCTGTTTGTAAACACACCCACGACACAGGAATAAGTCCTAGTTTGGGGCTACGTTTCTTTAAAAAGAAGAAGGAAAAGAAAAGAATAGGTTCGCCCCCTAGTATGTGGGAACTAACATCGTCGGCAAAGTGAGTGTACACAGTAAACATTTGGCGCTCCTGCTTCGGGAATATTTGCGGGACCGTGTTATTTTTCTTTTGTTCGTATGTCTGTCTTTCAGAATAAAGATCTTTATTCAATTTTTCAAGCACTTGCTGGTATCTGATTGAATTAAAATTTGCCATCCCTATGTTACTTCCGTGGCATTGCAATAATATGGTACCATAAAGCTGATTGGACGCTGTAGCCTGTATTAAACGAACGCTTAGTAAGCGAGCTTATTATACGCTAGATGATTATTTAAGATACCCTAATACTTGGGTAGGAGCTGTTCCGGCTCCACTTGATTGCGTATGGATAACTTCTTCAAACTCAAACACAAATCGTTTATTTTTCATAAACCCTGCAGGGGTGCTTACAAAGTGTCATATATACATTTTTTTAACTTACTAATCTACCACCGGATCGGAACGCGGCCTCTACTGAGAAGACCCGGCGAGAAACTCAGCGGGCTTGTCTTTCTCGTTTAATTCTCCATTCATTTTTTTTCATAATTTTTTGTATAGATACACACATTTTTATATTATACAAAATCATTCTTGCGATCCAACTCCAGTGTGATGCTTTACGACTGAGATATAAGACTATTTTTAAAAATAGGCTATAATAAAAAGCTAGAGGATTCTGGCTTGACCAGTCTCCACAGGTAGCACCCGTTTACGAGTACGACTACTTAAGCAGCCATCACCTCCCTCGACCATATTGGACCTTCAACTATTATTATTTAATATTCTCTCTCTTCCTTCTATTAATTTAGTAAAATTTATCTTTTTTTTCTCATTTTTCTCTGTAAATGAGGGAACCATGTAGCCATTCACATGAATTGTATAATTTGTTTAATTTAACTTAGACCCACCTGATAGACCAGCCTACATTGTTCTCCCATACCCCACAACAGAATGTAGATGGAAAAAGAAAATGTAAAAATACTATTTTAAAAGAGTGACCGTGGAGTTTCTTGCCCTTCTTCTCGACGGGAATGACATTCCGAAGTGTTGGTAGAGTCTTTGTTACTTTTCTGACGATTCTTAAATACTGTAATAGTTTACATGAATAATATTCCGATACTGATTTTGAAGAATAAAAAATACCTACGTCGTCTTAAAACTATTATCTTTTAAACAATTTTCTTAAGTTTAATATTCACTTGCGACTCGCCCCGGCTTTGAAAGGGTAAATTATACACAAAAACCTTCTTTTTGAATCACTCCATTGGTGAAAACCGTATGAAAATCCGTTCGGTAGTTACTGAGTTTATCGCGTTCAGACAGACTGACGGACGGAGCGGGAGGACTTTACTTTAAAATATATATTGAAGTTGAAAACTGTTCTAGAAGCGTTATCGTACAAGAAATTGCTTTTATGTGTAGCTTTGCCCCTCACTAGAAATTATTTCTGCCGTGGAAGCATCGATATATTAGTACAATAAAATTGATGTATGTAAGCGTTTAGAGACACCCTACTAATAATATAAATGTGAAAGTTTGTATTTTTGGATGTTTGTTACTCAATCACGCAAAAACACATAAATATAAATAAACATTAAGAATTATTTAAAACTTGTTTCTGCGCGTGACTTCGTCCGCTTTTGCATGACAGGAACCTTTAATTTTTTCGGGATAAGTAATAAAAAGTATCCTGTGTATTAATCCTGGTAATCAACTAGCCGTGTGCCAAATTTATATATATATATATATATATATATATATATATATATATATATATATATATATATATATATATATATATATATGTCGACGAAAGACCGTCAAAATAGTAAATAAGCTGAATGTGCCAATGACTTATTTATCATTTATTATGTTTAGTTTTTATTAATTGTGATTATTAAGTGATTAATGTTGTAGTGATATGTTTTCAATGTGGGTTTAAATCGCATCCGGTTAAAATAAGGAGTTATAACCTATTATTGTTTCGGACACCAGACTGTTGACTCACTATTGTTTAAATATTGATTGTAAAAATAATGAGTCAATGCTAAATTCATGTTGTGGTTTTTAAACAATAATGAGTTAGTATCTAGGTGTCTTTATAAACATTAAAACAATCACAACAATTGATTATTAAAATAATTAAGAGTCGAAAACGACTGGTGTTGTAGGCGTTTAAATGTTTTAAGCTGAATCAAAATATTTTAGTGTTAGAAATAGCTTATTAAATTATCTAAAGAATTAATGTAAGCAAATAATTAATTATAGACTAAGTTTATTAAGAATTGTATTACAATATTGAAAGTGTATTGAATTCACAACGCCATTTTGAAAACTTATATTGTGGGTCGGTTGTGAAGACACATTATTGTGAGGACTTTGCTCGAGGAAGGCCGTTCCTTGGAGCACCGTGTGAGTTATCATAATTATCTTCAATATATTAAAACTGTGACTAGGATATTGCTGTTGTGCTATTAAAATAATTATAAGTGTTTTATAAGGTGTTTCGTTATTTGCAAATGAGTGAGCCTGATAATAATGATAGTGGCGTCGGCTCTGCTGACGCCACTGTTTTTGCACGGCCAGCTGATCTTTATGCCTCGACATATATATATATATATATATATATATATATATATATATATATATATATATATATATATATATATATATTTAATATGTTGTACTGATCCTTGATAATGGAAAATCATCAAGGTTTGAACCTTGGGGTGTCCCTTTAATTGTCTTGGAACCTGCAAAAAATTTAATTAGAAAGAAAAACAGGAGGAGTAGGAAATATAAAAATTCCACTTCCCTCCTTTCGAAATCGGGAGATACAAAAAAATTAAAATTAACAGTAAATGGCAGTACAGTCAAAGAGAAGGAGACTACAACTAGGTCAAGCCCAGTTGAAAAGCACCACGGATACGAAAAAAATAATATTTACAGGGCCTATTAGTGAGCCTCATGTTTGATTCCAGTAATAGGTATGACAGAAACGTGCTACTTCGACCTGAATGTAGATCAACTCAATAAACTAGACCGCCTACTTAATAACTGCATTCGATACGTATTCAATATGCGCAAATATGATCATGTGTCGGAGCATCGTTCACAGTTAAAGTGGTTGCCTATTCGTCAACGCAGAGCTCTAACGGCACTGACAACATTGTTTTCTATCCTTCATTCTTCTGTAGCGCCTGCTTATCTTACTTGCCGATTTCAATACCTATGCTCCAATCATAATAAACATCTTCGCTCTTCTAATAATTGTCTCCTTCAGTGTCCCTCTCACCGTACTGATTTCATTCACTCTTCCTTCTTTGTCCTTTCAATCCTTCTGTGGAATGCATTACCTCAGGATCTCAGGATGGCTACCAATCGTCTCTCATTTAAAACAAAACTGCAGGACTATCTGTTAAACAAAATGTTGGCGGATTCTTCTAAACGCTAGTTGTTTCCTGTCGTTATGTCAAACTGTCTGTTGCATATATAGTATAGTTATATGTGTATGTATATGTATGTATTATACTTGTATGTATTATATGTTATTTATATACAACTGCTTTTGTTGTATGTATGTAATTAGTTTTGTGTTTTTAAATATTTTAATTTCCTTTTTTTTAATTGTAATTGTGTTTTTAGTCAATTTTTTTCTCTCCTTTTTATAGCTCATAATTTTTCGCACCTACCACAGCTGTTTCCACATCACCTCAAGGTAGACTGGCAGAAAATGCCTCTGGCATTAAGTCCGCCTACGTACATTTGCCGCGTGGTTCCCGGCTTAGAGTAGGACCAACCCATCCACGGGTGAAAGGCTATCCCACCACACGCGTCCTTCGAGGCGCAGTGGTATAGCTTCTCGCCTATTTTGCTTGTCTGTCCCGGCAAGCAATTTGGCGTGGTCTTGGGAGTAGCGCACGGTCGCGACGATCCCCAAGGCAAGTGTGACTGTATCCTGCTCGCGGTTGCTGCCTGCTATTGGTCTGGTCCTTCTGAACAGACATAACAGAAACAGTCATGCGCTTACCCCTTCCCCGCTCGGTCCCGCCCCCCCCCCCCCTTTCCTTTTTCCCCCGGCTTTAGCCGGAAGGTTGTGGCGCCTGGTTGCGCCCCTCCGTGGGGTGCAGCAGGTGGCGCCTGTCGTTTGGGTGGTCGGTCGAGGTCAGCGCGGCGCTAGTGTGCGCCGTGCATTTTTGTAGAGGGAATGACCTCCCGACCGCCCGCTGGGCTGTGGGGCCCTTTTGGGTCCCTAGCCCAGCCGTGCTGGGCCGACCGGCCGCTGCTGCTTGCTGCCAGAGGGGCGGCGCAGTGGTGGCTGGAAGGCTCACGCGCCTTTTAGGCGCAAGGGTGTGGGTGTGGCGCCTGGTTGCCCCCTCGCTCTCCCTTGGGAGAGAGAGTTGGGTGCAGCAGGTGGCGCCGCCCCTGGTAGGGAGCCGTTCGGGCGCCTTTCCTTAGGGGTGTGGCGCAGATCGGCTTGGTGGTCCGGTGGTCGGTGTAGGTTTGCGTAATCTCCCGACCACCTGCTGGGCGGTGGGGCCCCTTCGGGTCCCTAGCCCTGCCGAACCGGGCCGACCGGCTGCTGCTGCATGCCGCCAGAGGGGCGGCGCGGCGGCGGCTGGACGGTTCGCGCGCGTGTGGCGCGAGGGGGCGTGGAGATACCCATGGCCTCGGATGTCAAAGTCCGGGTACACGGGTGTCTCTACCGAATTACCTGGGTGGCAGACTCGGGGGAGTCTGCCTCCCAGCTCGAGAGGGAGACGCCGCGTTGGGTGACATCAACGCGGCGTCTACGTAGGGGAAGGACGTACGAAAGTACGCAGGGAGCTGGACTCCCAAGGTGGGCCCTCAACAGGGCAGGTCGCGTCGGGGCCGCGGTGCGTGCCTAACAGCGATCCCGTGGTCCCCGACACTCGCGACGAAGACGGTGTCACCGCAGGGTTTTTAGTCGGTACACTTGGTCCATCAACAGCCGGGGCTACGGCCCCGAGTGTTGATGGATCAAGAACTCCGACATAACCCCTCCGCGTCCCCCGAACGCGGACGGGTACCCATAAAGGGTTTTCCCTGCGATAAAAAAAAAAAAGGACCAACCCATCTCATCCCATCGGGTGTCGTACAAGGCGACTAAGGGAAAACTAGGGAATGGGCAGCAGCGTTCCCTTAACACTTCGACGACCAATAACTGCGCTCGCCAACCCGCCTGCCAAGCGTGGCGAGTATGGCAAACACCCCCAATTATGGAAGAAAGTAGGAAAACCAGGCCCCTAGTCCCCGGCGGTCCTGTTCGTCCTGGCCACGGTAGCAGCCATGGTAACGACAGGACAAGGGGTGCTAAGAATCTCCGGCAGAGATTCGGCTACCACCAAGACCGAAAATTGGCCCTGGTGACATACAACGCACGCACATTGAGGACAGATGAGAAGCTATTTGAGCTGAAAGAAGAGTTAAACAAGTTGCGGTGGAGTATTGTTGGTTTATCGGAGGTCCGAAGAGAGGGCGAGGACACGATAACCCTAAAATCCGGCAACTTGTTTTACTACCGGGAGGGCGAACAGCAGTCCCAAGGTGGTGTCGGATTTATCGTCCACAAGTCACTCATAAACAACGTTGTGTCCATCACTAGTGTGTCGAGCAGGGTAGCGTACCTGATACTCAGAATATCCAAAAGATATTCGCTGAAGGTCATACAGGTCTACGCACCGACCTCAGCATACTCAGATGATGACGTCGAAGTTATGTATGAGGACATTAGTAGAGCCATACATACTTCCAAAGCACACTTTACAGTAGTTATGGGTGACTTCAATGCGCGACTGGGCAAACGGGGCGATGATGAGTTGAGAGTGGGGCAATTTGGATAGGGGCAGCGCAACCCCAGGGGTCAGAGGCTGGCCGAATTTCTGGAGAAGGAGGGACTCTTTATGATGAACTCTTTCTTCCAGAAGCCGTCTCATAGGAAATGGACCTGGATAAGCCCTGATGGTTTCACAAAAAATGAGATAGACTTCATCATGAGCACCAAGCGACAAATATTTAATGATGTCTCCTGGATTCACAGGGTAAAAACCGGCAGTGATCACCGAATGGTCAGAGGCACATTAAATATTAATGTCAAAATGGAAAGATGGCGTCTGATGAAGTCTACGCTCCGACCTTCTAATGCACATATCCAAAACCACGAGAACTTTCAACTCGAATTGTCAAACCGCTTCGAATTGCTAGACAGCAGCGCATCAGTGGACGAAATCAACAATAGGTTGGTAGAGACTGTCCATACGGTCGGGTCCAAGCATTTTAAGCCCCACCGTAAAAATAGGCCTCAAAAGCTATCTGACTACACCCGAAACCTTATGGCTGAGCGACGTACCATGACACTCCAAACCTCCGATGATGCTAAGTCCTATAGGCAGCTCAATGGACAGATATTGAAGTCCTTGCGACACGATTTACGGTCCTTCAATACAAGACATATTGAGGAGACCATAGAGCAGAACAAGGGCTCCAAAGTGTTCGCAAGAGACGCGTCTATTGGGCAAAGCCAGTTGACGAAGCTGAAGACGGAGGACGGAAACGTAACGTCGAATAGGTCAGAGGTGCTCAGGGAGATAGAGAGGTTCTATGGGCAGTTGTATACCTCAGTAGCTGAACCTGTTGTTGACTTGGTAAAAGACCCAAGAGCCAAGCTAACCCGACACTACACTGAAGATATCCCGGACATCAGCCTGTACGAGATTAGGATGGCTCTCAAACAACTTAAAAATAACAAAGCGCCGGGCGAAGACGGAATTACCGCAGAGCTTCTGAAAGCGGGTGGATTGCCGGTACTGAAAGTCCTTCAGAGGCTGTTTAATTCCGTCTTGCTCGAAGGAAAAACGCCGGAAGCATGGAACAGGGGTGTGGTGGTACTCTTTTTCAAGAAAGGTGATAACACTTTATTAAAGAACTATAGGCCCATCACATTGCTGAGCCATGTTTACAAGTTGTTTTCGAGAGTCATCACGAATCGTCTCGAACGCAGGCTTGATGATTTCCAGCCTCCCGAACAAGCCGGTTTCCGGAAAGGCTTTAGTACCATAGACCACATACATACGCTGCGGCAGATTATACAGAAGACCGAGGAGTATAATCGGCCACTATGCTTGGCGTTTGTGGACTATGAGAAAGCCTTCGATTCGATCGAGACTTGGGCGGTTCTTAGATCTCTCCAGCGATGCCGCATTGACTATCGGTACATCGAAGTGTTGAAGTGCTTGTATAATAACGCCACCATGTCAGTCCGAGTACAAGGGCAGTGCACGAAGGCGATCTCCATAAAAAGAGGAGTAAGACAGGGAGACATCATTTCTCCGAAACTGTTTACGACCACCATAGAGGACGCCTTCAAGCTCTTGGAATGGCAAGGACTTGGCATCTACATCAATGGCGAATATATCACTCACTTTCGATTTGCCGACGACATTGTGGTCATGGCGGAGTCGCTGGAAGATCTAGGACGAATGCTCGGCGACCTCAACAGAGTATCTCAACAAGTGGGTCTTAAAATGAACATGGACAAAACGAAAATATTGTTTAACGTCCATGTCGTACCCACCGCACTCACCGTTGGGAACTCTACTCTTGAAGTTGTCGACGAATACATTTACCTGGGACAGGTAGTCCGGTTAGGTAGGTCCAACTTTGAGAGAGAGGTAAATCGACGAATCCAACTCGGCTGGGCAGCGTTCGGGAAACTGCGCAACATCTTCTCATCCAAAATACCTCAGTGCCTAAAGACTAAAGTTTTTAGTCAATGTGTGTTACCAGTGATGATATATGGATCAGAGACGTGGTCTCTTACTATAGGTCTCATAAAAAAGCTCAGAGTTGCTCAGCGAGCTATGGAGAGAGCTATGCTCGGCGTTTCTCTACGTGATCGAATCAGGAATGAGGAGATTCGTAGAAGAACCAAGGTCACCGACATAGCCGTTAAGATTAGCAAGCTGAAGTGGCAATGAGCGGGCCACATAGCGCGAAGATCGGACGGGCGTTGGGGCAGAAAGATTCTAGAGTGGAGACCACGTATTGGCAAGCGCAGCGTGGGACGACCGCCTGCCAGATGGACCGACGATCTTGTGAAAATGGCAGGAAGTCGTTGGATGTAGGTGGCATCGGACCGGTTACGCTGGAAAGCGATTGGGGAGGCCTATGTTCAGCAGTGGACAAGTATAGGCTGAGATGATGATGATGATGATGACGTACATAAGTGCATAAACAATAAATAAATAAAAACGCTTGAACGCACGGAAAATATCCCGAGTTTCTACAAGATCGTATAGACGTATTTTGCAGACTGTTTAACATAATGGTACGCTCGTTATGCTAGAGACTGCACTCCCAAAGAAGACGTGGAACACTGACATAGCTATGAAGGTACCAGTTTAAAAGTTTAAAATAACTTAATCCTAAAGTTGCCATGTCCGGTGAGAAATTTAGCCACACAGTGGTCTACCTGTAGCCATGTTCTCGCCAAACGCTCACGTACGGATGGAAAGAACAAGTAGAGGTAAAGGCCCTTTATTGTTGTATCCTATCGTTCCTGCTGTTCAGTCAGGCGATCTTCATAGGCGACTGATTGCGGTTTCAATAATCTAGTGATTTACAACGGTCTCGAGGCAATAGAAGCTCGGTGTTCAAGTTTTCTCGAGTGGAATGGTACATTGACGCGCGTTTCTGAACCTCAAGATCGACTGGAAGCACACCCGCAAGTACCGGTAGGGCTCTGTACTGACCATCCCGTATGCCTTACACAAAAATATCAGTTCCAAGCGTTGACTCTGAAGCAATGTACGCTGTGTCGCCCCTATCGTGGCCCTGTTGGCCCATACAGGTGCACCGTAACATAAACAGCCTAAGTATGTTGCTCCGTAAATGATTTTAAGAGTATTAAAACGAAGGCCCCAAGTTGACCTTGATATTCTGGTAAGTGCATAAAACTTTTTCGCCTACAGTTTTTATATGTTCAATAAATAATAAATTTCTCTCCGGAACTAAACCGAGATAACAAACCGATTCTTTTCTTTTGACTTTTTGATTGTTGAATTTAATACGCGGCGCTGATTGTAAATTTCCTTTTAATAAGAGTTGGTATGTTTTTTGAGGAGCGAAGGTAAGGCGGTTTCTTTCACCCCATTTTGGAATAAGATGCAGACATGTGTCCGCTAATTTCTCTAGCCCGACCCTACTCGTAGTGTTAGATTCTATGAGTAGAAGTCCGTCGTCAGGGTAACCGGTTAACGTGCTACCGCGCGGCAAAAGTATCTCTAGGAAATCATTGAACCCTAAATTCCAGAGATACGGACTTAATACAGACCCCTGAGGACATACCATCGGCAGCGATTTAGACAGTGCATGGTGACCAAGTTTAAGTTTAGTCGTGCCTTGTGAAAAGTACACCTGAATAAGTAGGTAGATGTTTCTATAACATCCACGAGCCTTCAGCTTAAGAAGTAGCATTGGCCTCCATGCGTTGTCGAAAGCGCCAGAGATATCAAGGAAAACGTCTAAAAGATATTTAAAATCTGTAGTGCTGATAGTTGTTCTAACGGATAGGGCTGCGTCTACATTTGATTTACCCGATGTGAATCCAAATTGTATCCGATTAAATGTTGGCCCACCGGGCAATAGACGAGGGACTATAAGACGCTCTAAGAGCTTACCCAGCGCCGGTAACAGGGTAATCGTTTGATATGACTTTGGGTCATCAGGTGGCGTGTCACCACTCTTCGGAATAATACGTATGACTCCGCGACGCCACACTCTAGGCAAGATGCCTTCAGATATACATCGATTAAAACCTGTAAAACTGAGTCACCCGACGTTCAACTAGCTTCTTTTATCATTCTATTCGATATTTTATCTTCACCGGCGGCTTTGTTTAGAGGGAGAGCTTGGACGATGTTAACAAATTCGTCGCGAGATGGAAGATCAGACGCGGGGGAAAGAGATGGCTCTATGGCCCACGCGCGTATCTGCTTATTATGTCGGTTGTCGTATCGTCAGGGATTAGTATATTGAGCAAGACACTCGCGGTCTCTTTAATACCAATGGAATGCTTATTATTTACTTTTATATTTTGTATGTATGTTAAGTCGATTAATAGATTTGCTTTGAGCTCAGTGGAGACCTAGGGCCTTTGTAATTGTGTTCATATTTTGGACCAAGGGCCAAAATATGATATCTTATAATATTATGAAAAAAAAGACGACGATGCTCGGTCCCAATGCAATAGGGGGCGAATATATTGCCATTATACTGGACATAATGCCAGACTCTGGATTGATACTGGGAACTTTTCCATAGAAAAAGTACACTATGCTCGACTTTTAATTCGAACCTAGACCAACGAAGTTTCAAAAGTCTCTGTCATAAGTCAAGTCTCTCTTTTTTGATTCTCAAATGTAGTTAAGAGGTCGGCAAATGCTTTGGCAACACCACAGACAGCCGAGCTTCTGAAGACAGTGCTTTTACTACAAACGGATGTTGGTTCATCCTTGTATTATTAAGTTGTACTGTGACATACGGAACAGAATATAGACGAGCTGAAGGAAAATTTAAAGTAAAATACAAAGTTTCGATGTTTCCACGCCGAAAAATCATAAATAATCAGCAATCAAATCCAAAAGTTGTTTTATCGTAAGGCGTCACTTAACTTCTTCATGCAAGAAAATATTCTATCTATCTATCTATATCACCACGCCAGATCCCTTGCGGGGTAGGTGTAATAATTATTGATGCTGACGCGGTCCGTTCGTTTAACACCTATACGTATAACGTACTGCCTCGTTGGTCTGGTGGCAAAGTGCATCGCTTTGTGATCACGAGGTCCTGGGTTCAAATCCTAGGTCGGACAAATGTAGTTTTTCTAACGAAAAATTCCCAGTATGAGTCCGGAGACTGGAATTGTGCCCGGTATATGGCAATAGGCTCGCCCCCTACTACGTGGGACCTAACATCGTCGGCGAAACGTGGGTGTACTCAGTACACCTCTGCCACCCCCTCTGGGGAATATAGGCGTGAAGGTGTTTTTTTATAACGCACCATGCGTTCCGTTCATAAGCTGAAGTGGGATTAGGCAGGACATATCGTGCATATGGACCCGCAAAGGTGGGCAAACATCGTCACGATATGGAGGCTTGAAGACGTTCACAGACGTCGTGGTCGACCGAGACGACATGGATACTACAGGCCTAGGATCGATTTTTATGGAAACGTAAATGGGATCAGAGCTTTTCCCAGCAGTGGGATACGGAAAAGGCTATTAAAAAAATACTGCCCAACGGAGACCTACTACAGCGGAGTCAACATATCAAACCAATCTGTATTAACATCTTTTAAGCAATGGGTGTTGTCATATCTGTGTAACCGTATGTACGACTTCTGTGAAAGACATTTGTATTGATGAGTAAGCCCGCTGCGCGGTGCGGATCCAATGTTTCGATATCACTGCATTGGCATAACTCGTGAAGCCGTGAATCCGGAAATAAGTAAAACAGACAGAACATCCCCGGTTTTATTTAAATGGACGCGTATAGGAATAAGCCTTTTAGTATCGCTGTATATTTTGGAGAGTTTGACTGGTATACGCTTTGTATGTTTTTATTATATTCATTTGCGCGCGGCGCGTTCTCTGGTTCTGGAACTATATTGGAAACCATTTTTTTGGGTAAGCAATTCGTATTGATTGCATGGTGACTTGTTTCTGGAGAAAGAAAGTTTTGTGTCAAGTACAAGAAAATTATAGATACGTACGAAATTATCCAATTTGTATGAACCTAGGTACTACCTGCAACATTATCCGCGTTGACTTTAGACAGAAACTTAACATTTTTCCTAGATAAAAAGTAACCTATGTTTTAATCCAGGAAATAAATTATGATTGTGCCAAATCCGTTTAACCGTTTTTGCGTTATTGATTAACCTAACAATCATCCCAATATACGAACTTTCATATAATATAAATAGGAGAGTAGGACTATGTGCTATCGCTAATCATAGCTTCGTCATCATCATCATTAATTAGCCTGTGTCTATCCACCACCTGCTGAGTGTAGGCCTATATTCTATTCGTTGCAATTTGTTCAACCACTTTCACGATGTCATGGTTCGTCTGGCTGAAGGTCTGCCTGCGGACTTCGTACGTTTCTAAACCACCATAAATCGCTGTTTAAGTATAGTTCAAAAAGCGAACCATTATTTTAGAAATGCTGAAAAAAAAGAATTTGCTATCAGACCAAAGTTTTAATTAGAAAAAGAAAATGTAATCTTTCTCGATTCGGTTCTCACTGTAAAATCTTAATCAGTTTTGATTTAACACGGTAACAATGGGAAGGCTGCAAACCCATCTGCGGTGACCGCAAACTGGCAATCTCTAAATTAAATGGATGTTGTTTCGCTTCACTAGGCCACGTCCACGTTTACGCAAAAGGATATAGTATTAGCTGAATTTTCATTCTTACTCCGTGAAAAGTGTCTTAAGGGGAACATATTAAACCAGATATACAATCCGAAAGTGGAAGAATGTAGGGACCGCGGAAGATCTAGACTTTCTTACTATAACCAAAAAAATCGAGTCTTATCTGAAGGACAAGTCAAGAGTCTCCGTAGCCGGCGAGTGTTTATGAGTTGAACTATGTAGGTGGAGGAAGCCAGAGAGGTATGTAAGGAAAGAACCTGTTGGAACTCTGTAGTCTCTACCTACCCCGCAAGGGGTCTGGCGTGGTGATATAGATAGATAGATAGATATTAAATACATCGTCACGCCCAGGGGTGTACTGTGTACATTTACTTTTTGCCGACAGTGTTAGGCCCAATGTAACAGGGGGCAAGCCTATTGCCACTGTTTCGGGGACAATGATAAACTCTTGCCTGACAGAGAACATATTACACATTGTTATTACATAATCAAACGGCTCAGTCCAATAGTAAAGAGGTTTGATCCCTGAACGAGACAAACATTTGTGTGACTTAAACATATTGGTTTCGGTCTCAATGGAGAAGTAAATTTCATGTTTATAAACACATCCACGATACAGGAATAATTCCAAGTGTTGGTGAGGCTACATTTAAAAAATATATATTTCTAGGTCGCTAATTAAGTAACGCCTTCGGACTGTTTCAAAGAATTTTTGATAGAAAAATTTAAATAACCTTTTGCCTGGCGTAGGATTCCAACTAAATTCATCGTGTTTACTAGCCGCATTGTGTCACTAGGCAACAATTGATTAGAAAAAAAAATTACTGCGTTAGAAAATCGCTGATCAATTCAGTTCTTGAAGCGAAATCTTAGTCAATTTCTTTCTAACACAGTAACAAAATCAGGCTTTATACCAATCTTCGGTGACCGCAGAATGGCAATCTCTGCCAAAATTGTATAAATTAATACATTTGGCTGTTATTTCGCCACGCTAGGGTTTGTGTGAGTGTGAATGATCTATGCTATTGGCCGTGAGGCCTTTAGAGCTTCACCGGGCAAGAGGACGAGCATGCAACCACTACGCTCGAGCTAGAAGGGCAAGAGGGCAACTAGCTTAAGGGCGCCTCAAGGAGGTATGGCCTCTGCTTGGGCAGTCGCTATAGGGGAAGGGCACCGGCCGGCGGGCAAGGTATTCTTCGATCTCGCCAGCGAGGTTGGTGTCTGATCCTGTGTGCGGTATCTGTATCCGAAAGAAGGAATGTAGGGCATCGAGAGGGTCGATTACATGCCGCGTACGACGGTAGCGGTTGATAGGAGGGGATCCCGCTAGGGCTACGTCTACATCTCTACGAAGGAATTATAGTATAATTAACAGAATTTTGATTTTTTATTCCGTAGAAAGTAACGAAACGATAACATATTTAAAGTTAGTAAAATAGTATTACTGATTCAGTGAAGCTGTAAAGGCCCCGCGGCCAACAGTGTAGATCATTCAAACACAAGCGGTTTATTTAAATTGTAGATACAATTTGATGGTATCCATTAGTGTCGGTGGATTCAAGTGAAGTAGGCTACTGTGGTAGGGGTTTTCGGCTATTATTTGCGCCTACATTTAGTTTACGCATGAACAGCCTATAACGGAAATAAACTCGCTCGCTATTATCGGGGCTGCTTGAAATCAGTACGGGGAATCGTGGATAACTTGAATAGCATCAGTGATTCAAACACCACTGAAAATGTTCTGGCATGATGATCGTTGTAATATGGGATAATAGAGTGTCTGCAAAACCTGCTTAAGGATATTGGTGTATTTACATATGTTATTCTGATATTCAGATAGCCAAATCTTTTTTCCTAGACTCATCATAGACATAAGAAATACTCAGAGCTATTCGAGAATATTTTTCGACCGCAGTAAGTCTGAAAGAACTCCTTGTACCTTGAACCGTACTTGACTCCCAAATAGCAGTAGCAAAACACGGAAAAAATATATTTATGTGATCCTCACGTACTCATGACGGTATACGTGTAATACGAATATAAACGGTCCCTTTTGTAATGAGGTTATCAGTACAAAGTCTCGTTTGCGACATATGAACATGTCAGTGCACGAAGTAATATCGCTCACTGGACCACATCAACATGTAATGCATGGACGCATTTCCACATGACACTTTGTGAATTCTACGCCACAACGAAGCAGCATTTTATGGTACCCCACATCAAATGATAACAAATGAAAGGCCGCATTTCTAAATTTCATTCGCTTTCACTTCTAGTATAAAGAAAGAAATGGTTTAAACATTTTTAAATTCGGCATCGGTTTAAGTACATAATGGGTTTGACTTATCATTTTTCCTAAAATGACGGTTTTACTGATTAAAATAAACAAGTTTTCTAAATAATATTTGTAAATGGCATTATTGCGCAGCCAAATAATCTAACGATTCAATGATTCCCCTTGGATCAGTGGTTAAGAAATTAAGCCCTCCACCCACTAAATCTAGAAGTCGCTTGTTCTCTCTGTTGTGATAACAACAAATTTTTGTGTGACCCACAAATATTTGTTTCAACCTTGTATATGTTAATTTCATGTTTGTAAAGGGTTGTCCTAGTGTGGGGTTAGGTTTATTTAAAAAAGAAAGCCCTGGTGACATTCCAAGAAACTCTTGAGTTCGGGACCCACGCTAGGAATCCCTGCTCTGTTAACTAAATGAAATATTAAACAGAAATAGTAGATAGTAATTTTTCACTTAAAGATATATAGACGTATGGACGTTAACCTAACTTAAGCTACATATATGCATCCCTTTGCATTTCAAATAAGGTGCAACTGTTCGGGCACCTTGTTTTAAGGCAGTCCTTGTTCTCGTGTCTTGTTTGAGTGGTTTCGGTTTAGGACCGTTGCAGTGTAAGAACATTAAGTAGGTTACTTTTAGAGAATTTTTAGGAGGAACGTTAAACACCATTAGGTGGATGAATTGGATTGTGTAATTATAGAATTGTTAAACAGCCAAAAACAATCCAACCATTCAATGATAAAAATAAAACAATTTTGCGGAGCCCTGATGACTTTATCCTAATTTAGGAATCAATATCTTACAGTGTTAATCTAGCCAATTAATAAGCAGAAATATTAGATAGTAATTTTCTAACTAAAGATGGCAACTATAGAAGTTAGGACGTTAACTTAACTTAAGCTACATATATGCGTCCCCATGCATTTCAAATAAGGTGCAACTGTTTTTGGTTTTAGAACCGTTTAGTATAAGAGCATTAAGTAGGTAGATTAAGGGCAACTTCTAAATGATGCTGGAAGACTTACAAGTGGATAGACTACGAGTTATTTTATAGAGTTTGCACACTTACATATGCCTCAGGGATATCCCCTCATGCATTGAATCAGGAGTATCAGGAAACGTTAGTTACATGAGACTAGTGCTATAAAATAATACTTCCAAATTATCCTGTGTGTGTTTTCAACTTATAAATTAGTTTTAAGAAAAAAATTGCCTTTCTGAGAATTATATAGTCCTTTATCTACTTAATTGCCTACTTATGTATATAGATATTACTTGGCAATAAACATAATTTATGTATAAGTTGCCATGTGTGTAACTATACCGAGATCTCAACGAACGGCTCCAATGGAAGACCAGCCGTGATTGCTTCCAGTCAGCACAATGCTGTGTCGGGGCCGATTCGCAACAGTTTCAGTTGTTTTTTTAGTAACATTGTATCTGCTACTTACATTTTCTTTTATTTTAGTTTGTTGCGAATAAATTTATTTTATTTTTTTCTCTCTGTATCCATCGATTAAGGGTGTGACGCCAGTAAAAAAAAAAACTATTTTAGACGTGATAGATTTTTCTTGGGCGACCACTTTTGACGCCTCCACTCACATTTGTTTTTATAATCTTAATATTCTTTTAGGAAGATATTAAAAAAAGGTATGTAAAGAAAGAACTTGTTGGGACTCTGTACTCTCTGCTTACTCCGCAAAGGATCTGGCGTGATGGTATAGAAAAAATATTCTTTTAGAGCGGTGAAAGAAAACTGTTATAGTTTACTTTTGTTTTCCAGTGTTTTGTGTCACTCATAGTCATCAGGATATGCTAATATCAGCTCTATTTTGCAAGCCCGTTATACAAAATAATTATATAAAATTTGTATAAAATTGAAATCTATTCTTTCAGATTTTCTTAGAATCTAAGTTTTTGGCATCGTTTCAATTGCTTTATAATATGGTCACATGAAATATCGAGAAAATCGTTTATTTCAAGTCACGACAATCCAAGAAGTCAGAAATGTATATTATAATTATTTAGTGCTCACTGTATTACAATCAGTTTAACCAGCTTGTCTATTCTGTTTCCTGGGAATAGAGGCTGTCCGAGACGTGTTTGCCCAAACCCTTAGAGTTGAAATTTGCGTAAACCATTGTATTTGTTAAATGTTTAACTATTTCCATGTTTCGAACCCAAGCAATATTACTCTCAAAGAGTTAAAATCACATGTTTATAAAATATAGTTGCATTATCAGTTGATTCTCAAAATGATAACACAGTTTATTTTTAAAATATACGATAGTCGCAAAAATAGAGATTTTTAAAATTAGGTCATTGTATGCATTTACCGAGGCAGAAATATATAACATTAAAATTTTGCAATATCTCGTTATAAGACAAAATAATTGACTGAACACAATGTTACCAAACTGTATATAATATTTATAAAGAACCTTTGTATTTTTCTTCTTTTTATGTTCTGGTCGTGACAGTTTTTGCAGGAATGCAAAGTTTTGGCAGGTTACAAAATTTTAATTAAAGTTAGCAACGCGTATTTCAAACGACTCTACTAACGAGCGGTCTAGCTACGAGGGAAAAAAATGAACAATAGTAAAAATATGAAATCCAACTAAAACTGTGCAAACCAAGGACTTCATAAAATGGAACTTTTCGGACGGTCTCTTTAGATTTCCTTTAGATTTAATCAACGCCTTATATTTTTTTGACTGATGCCTGTGCTCCCAAACAGCAAAGGATCCATCCTTTAGAAGGCCCACATATTTATTGATTTTAATACAAATAGGATTAGATAGTTCAAGCAAGGGCCTTCCTCATAAATCGAGATAAAAAAGAATAAGTCATACTCCACGCGGATCAAATTAGTGGTGGTAAGTTTGTTGCCACCAGCTGTTGTAAATTATCAAGCCGTCATAAGACTTTCAACTTGACGACTACCATATGATGCAGGGTTGGAAAAAAAATGGAATAAAAAAATAAAGTTTTGTTTTTATTTTGTTTTATTTGTTTGAAAACAATGTTTAATTTATTTTGATTATTTTTGAAAAATAGTTTTAAATTTCAAAATAATGAAATGCCAATAACAATTTATTTATATGAAGAGGAATGTCTATAAGCCCACTATGAAGAAACCTATTTCGTCGTATAACCTAGTGGGACTAGTAAAGTACGTTCCATTTATAAAAAGATTCTTTACCATATTTCACGCTTAATAAAAAATGTTCACGATGTAGCTCTTTTACAACAGGACATAGAACACATAAGCCAGTGGTGCAGCAACAACTAAATACACCTTAACACTAATAAATGCTACCACATGTAGTTCACTCGCAAACTCTATTTCATTGAATCTAACTATTCTACAGAAGGCACTTCCATACGTAAAGTTGACACAATAAAAGGCCTGGGTATTATTTTAGACAAAAAACTTACTTTTCAACCTCATATGGATGAGATCATTAAAAATGCATCCAAAATGTGGGGGTTTGTCATAAGAAATGGTAGAACATTCAGAAAGCCGCAAACAAAAATACTACTGTAAAATACCTTGGTTCGTAGCATACTAGAATCCTGTCTCACTGTCTGGAGACCGCATTATTTGACACATATTTTAAGACTAGAAAGGATCAGAAGCGTTTCATGTAGCATTTGGCATTTTCAGCTGGGATATCCAAAATACGTAAAAGTTATAATCAAAGACTATCTTGTTAATACACCATGGCTTGATAAAAGTAGAGCGCTTCTGGATTTGAATTTCATGTACAAATTTCTACGCAACCAATTGGATTGTCTTTCGCTGCTTGGAAGCCTAAAGTTTAACGCCCCTAATCGGATACCCCGTAAATCAAGTGCAATAATGGTTCATCCATTTCAAAGCACGGTTTTAGGATATAATTCGTCGATTCCCAGATTGTGCAGAACTGTTAATAAATATTCCGTAGAGGCAATCGAAACATTTACAGTAAAATTGCACGAATTTCGTAGACTTATTTTCGAAAATTTACCCAACTAATTATTTGCCAAAGCTCACGCCATTAAATATTAATAAAAAATATTTACAATTGTTTAATTAGTATTTTATCTTATTATTACTATTTTTTCTCTCTGGAAGTTTGTGAATTAATTGTAACTAGGTAATATCTGTCATTGATCTGTCAATAATATATAGAATAAATTGTTGTTATGCTGTATTCACCTATAATTAGTTATGCAATTGTTTATAAACTCAAAATTTTTATCATTTGCAAAAAATTATTGTACCTAACTGTTGGTGAATCTAATTAAATATATTAAAAATACTGTAATTTTTGAGAACGATTGGTTTTAATATCAAACCAATAAAAAGGTTAAAAGTAAAAATAAAAGTCAGTAAGTAAAACATATTTTCTATACTTATGTAAGCATGTTTTATTTGCAAATCTAGTACATATTTAAAACGTGTTTAAGATATTGTTCCAAATACATTTTAAAACAGTCGAAAGTACTGTTTAAATCATGTATTTAACGCGGTGATTTAAACCATGTTTTTTTATATAACAACCCTGATATGAAGTGTTAACAGGGACCAACGGAGATGATCGCTGCTTAACTTTGTGATAGCTAAGAAAGTACAGACCTGGCAGCACTATGAGCACCTGATGCTTGCAATATCTAATATCGTCATCATTGGAAGCCATCCCTAATAATGCCACTTGTGACCGCGTGGGTCTGCTTTAGTGCAGTCGAGTTAATGCAAACGTGCTCTAACTTGAAATGAGGTTGCATCCGGAGGTCCCCTATTCTACTAATTTACAACGTTAGTTGTAAAAGTTCCATTTCGTTAACGACTCGTTGTCATTTGTATGTAACACAAAAATGGTTTAGTTTAATATTCATACAACTGTATGTGAACAATAATCCTACTTCCTACTAATGTTATAAATGTGAAAATTTGTATAGATAATTGGATGTTTTTTACTCAATCACTTAAAACGGCCGTACGGATTTAGATGAAATTTGACATACAGATACTTTCTTTACACAAAAATTTTAGGTTCCTGCGTAAAGTCAACGTGGACGAAGTTGCAGGTAAAAGGAAGTATAATATGACACGCATTTTAGTACTTTAACACAGTAACATCTGTAATTGCTAATGTAAGAGCTCTAAACATTGTTACGACGAAAAGGTACTAAAGTGCCTCGAACAAGCAAAACATATCCATGATTGTAAATACATATGTATTGCTTATTGTAAATACTGCAATCTATCTTCACACACAATTATATGTGCACTGAAATTCAGTGACAACCTAATTGTGGCTGTATGATAGAAGATTTTTCTTTTTCACCCTTGTCGGCAATCTCACATGATTCCAGTAGAACATAGTTATATTTTACTGTAAATAATTAACAGTTGACATTAAATTAATGATAGATTGATGTGCAATTGCCGTGCAATTACTAGAATACGAACAGCTAAATCAGAATGTAAAGATATGTAAAATATTTACTGTAGTTAAACGCTGCCGTACGGCTGCGCTTAAGTTTCGACTGTCGCGGATTTTGGTCAGTAGAATTGTCCTCTGGGTCTAATTAAATAACTCCATGATGATGACAGCTTCCGGTTACAGAATAATGCTGGACTAGGAGGTAAGGATAGCAAGGATATTTGCTCCCCAACTAGAATATTCCAGTGATTTCTGCCTCATTTTCCAGCGGGAGACGCTGAACGTACATTTACATTTCACCGACGATGTTAAGACCTAATGCAGTAAGGGGCGATGGTATAACCATATTGCTGAGTAAAATTGTAAACTTGGGAACGGTACTGACAAATTTTCGCTAGAAAAATATCAAGTCCATCTCGTTCGTCCATTCGATAAAATCCAATTATTTAGAATCAATCAAAGCAATTCTAGAGTGGGGGCCACGTATCAGCAAGCGCAGCGAGTACATGCACCCCGTAAACTAAATATGTATTAAGCTCTTGTACAGCAATTTCTTTGAAGCTGATCCTAGTATTCTTAAAGGAGGAAGCGCGCTCCGCCGCTAGGTACCCTTCACTATATTCTGTTGGAGACTTTATACCTTTTTACGAGCAAAGACGAGGTAAACAACGAGAACATTACGGCACTTCACTATCTTTCCTTTGAGGCTTTGCCTTCGCAAGTTCTGCGAGATAAGTCTTTGGAAAATAATAGCTTACTGTAGATTTGTAAGAAGTACAGCGCTATATTACTTTTCCATGTACGATAGAAAAAAAAATAAACACCGTCACGCCTGTATTCCTCAAGTGGGGGTGGCAGACGAGCACAATACACACCCACTTTTCTCCGACTTTGTTTTCGGTCCCACGTCATAGGGGGCGAGCCTATTACTATTATACCGGGAACCATGCCAGACTCCGGAGTGGTACTGGAAATTTTAGAAATTCTAGAGCGTGTTGATAGAAAAAAATACTATAATATAGAAAAAATACACACTGTATGTTTATATTTCCCAAGTGGAGGTAGCAAAGGTGTATGTTATATAGCCACATATCGTCAACAATAGGTGCCAATATATTAAGAAGCAAACTTAAGTTTTGATCAAATAGCCGACGAAGCGCGACGGGAGCGTGACAGAAGCTCCCGTCTACGTTCGGCCGTGACGTTTGCCGTCGCGCCGAGCGGGGCTGCGATGTGTGGTGTCTCCCGTACATTTTAGTACATTACAAGTCCCCAAGCCGCGCCACTTGTCACGCTCCATCGGCTATGTGGCGAAACTTTTGTGCCATCATACTGTCACGCATGTATTCACTAAGCAAGGGTGGTTAAGGCGTTATATATTCATCTATATTTTGCCTACGCTGCTAAGTACCAATGTAATAGGGGGCTAGGTCATTAATAATCTATAACCTACATCTTGCGAAATCCTAGACTAAAAAACGGGTGGGAATCGCGCCCGCGACTACTTAATCCAGTAGGCGGACCGACTCAAGCTCTTAATCACTGGACCAAGCTATTCAGCTAAGTCACTTGTAAGTTTGTATCAGTAGTAGGTAACATGGCCAATAATTATTTCCCGTATTACTATCGACAGGCCCAGCACTAACACGGGAAAGGAAAGCGCACTTTACCGGTTGTACTACCAGTAGTAACACTGGCAACAATAATCCTTTAATTACTTTTTGTCAGAAAATCCCCAACATGTACTCTCTGCCTTCCCCAAAAGGGATCTGGCGTGATGATATAGATAGATAGAAATCCCCAATTTGGCACAAATCCGGCGGGGCGAGATAACGGCGCGACGCCAGCGGAAATAGCTATCTGTATTGTACTGAGAGCTTAGGTGATTGATGTTAGCGTAGTGCTAGCAAGTCCATATGCCATCTTTTTTACACAACAAATTTGTTAAATACATATGAACGTGACAGCACGATTACTCGCTAGTATCACGCTAATTTTAACGTTTTCGTGCTAAATCCTTTGAATAATGTACTGAACTATAAGGACAATAACAGAGTTCGGCGTGGCGAGCTGAATGGCATCTCTTATATAGTTCAGTACATTTCAATTTCCCTTCCCATCGACGTCACATCGCCGTTCGTACCGAAGGATATGTGGATGGGACTGAAGCATTGTAAAGTACTGAACAATTTAAAAAATAACACTGCTAGGCGTGGCGGCAACCATAGCATCACAGCGAGCTGTGTGTTTCCTGTATAATTTAGTACATTACAGTCGGCATCTCATCGCTGTCCCGCTACGTCGAATATGTGCCCAAGTTTTATTAATTTGTACGACCTAAGATTTCAAACAGGTTTCTAGTACACAAACGAGGCAGTTAAAAATGTAAAAAATCATAGATAGATGTTGCCTAGCATTTGAATTAAACTCCAAGTAAATATCCTTTTAGCTATCTAAAATACAGCTATCTGTATTTGTTTACAAATTCACCTCAAATCAAACACGGGTCCCAAACAAAACGCTCGTTTCGTATTCCATTACCTTTTCAATTTATTAAAACAATAGTCTGGCGAATATATCTCGATTTAATGTAGGGAAAGCAATTTGAGAAGGTAAAAATAATTTCCTTTGGGGTTTACGCACTGGGCTGGGAAAACGTTACTAGTTATAGCGAATAAATTACATTGTACTATTTATCTATATCATCACACCAGATCGCTTGCGGGGTAGGCAGAGAGTACAGAGTTCCAACAGGTTCTTTCCTTACATACCTTTCTGGCTCTTTCCACTCTACAATGCAACATACCTTTTTTAACGTAGGGAAATCCTTAAGGACTTGCGCCAGCCTCAGGTGAAGCTGGTGGGGCATGTCGGACGCTTACCGACTAAAACGCCACCATGGACGGCATCGAAACTTCGGGAAGGGGCTCCGGGATCTCCGTTAGGAACGCACCGGCGCCTCTCTGTGTCTGCTCTGTCTTCGGAGCTCTTGCTCACCTTTGGGAGGAGTAACCTATTGACCCGACTATGGTACTCACGACGGCATAGGCCACACCACGCCACCGTTCTCCTCGAGACGTTGCAACATACCTACTACAACCAAAAATACATAATGCCTGCCTTTTTACTTTTTGTAATTTCTATTATTTATTTTTTTCAATTTTGGTTGTCTGAAGTTAATTGCTGTCAGCGAAGAGACGGCAGTACACCTCTACCACCCCCTTTCACGAATATAAGCATGAAGGTGTAATACAATTTTTTCTCACGGAAGCGAGGTCTATCAGAATAGCTCTATGAATCTTAGCAGCGTTTGCCCGCACCTTTTTACTTGCGCAGTCAGTACACATTTGCGTAGTTTTCTCTTTGATGTAGCCCTTTGATCATGTTGTGTTTAGATGAAAGGGTGTACAGATTAAGACAGACGTAGATCATGTATTCACAGATTAGATTTAGGTACCACAGTTTCGTTGTTTAACTACCGTATCAAATGAAGTACCCGTGTACCAGGTACCGTCTTCACTAAAGTCGAGCAGCGTTTGGCTTGGTCATTCTGACATCGGTGTTCAAAAATGGCTTCAACATATTCGAGCGACTCCTTCTAGCACTTCGGAAGGCAAGTTAAGTCGTTTGTCTCGATAATCACTTAATTTGTAGGTAGTCGTTATGCCAAATTGAAATACCTGTGGGAGGCTTGATAATTTCTAACAGGACCACAAATCCGCGGAGGCAGGTTTGTGCTACATTTTTGAGCCGCATAATATACTTCCAACTCGGCTTAACATCACATTAAGCAGCACCTGAGTCTAAGGTCTTGATGTGCTCTCCAGATTACGGAGGATGACAAATCCGAACGCTTCTTAGCCATGGTTATTGCTAATAATGCCGCGACTCCGGAGGACTGTAAGAACGTCCCTTTAGTTCTATCTAGAAATAAATGTATAATCTTCCATTATCCAGCGACTTTAGAATAACATCCTTCTTATATTTGGCTCGTAGATTGTTTCCAGCACCCTGGGAAGAGAATCTCGACTTTATTCTGTTGAGTTAAGCAAATATTGTTGTATGTTCTACAGGGAAATATGTTCATACATTGCCAGTGTATTTGCGCTCGAGGCTGATGCTCGAATTCTTATAGTGATGCAAAACAAAAAAATGTTGAAAGATTTACTGAAATAATAGACGAGTTTTTCGTTTTCTATTTTTGATTAAAATTGAGTTGATTCCTCGAATTTCAGGGTAATCCTCATTGTTATCGTAGTAGCAAATGATGCGGTAGACGATCACGCGGCCTTAAATTCGAATCCTGAATGAGAAAAAGGGTTGAAAAAAATATTATTGAAACATACCCCACCGTCTCACCTATACTTTTCAAGTAGGGGTGCACTTAGGTCCTAATGTGATAAGGACGATATATTGCAAATAAAAAAATACGGGTATAATTTCAAAATCCTGACTAAAACTTTTAAATAAAAAAAAATACCTTTGTCCGACCTAGGATTTGATCCTAAGACCTGGTAGTACATACGCGCTTTATATGCCACTAAAATCTAGGTCATGTGGTTACCTCAGATTTGAAAGACGATGCTAATATACAAAAGGAACGTAGGGCGTTGTCTGTTCGTGCGAATATGATAGCCCGCACATTCGCTTGCTGTTCGATAGGGGTCAAAATAACTTTATTCAGGGCATTTTGCACCTCTTTCTACGCGAGCAGTGTGTGGGTCGCGCGGGGAGAGTACAGCGCGTTACGTGTCCAATATAACAATGCGTTCCGGATGCTTTTGGGACTACCCCGCTTTAATAGCGCTTCGGGAATGTTGAGCAAAGCGCGTGTGGACTGCTTTTATGCAACCATGAGCAAACAGTTCACGTCCCTGCTGCGCAGGGTGCGGACCAGCCGCAAGAGTATCCTTAACGCATTGGCGGAGAGGTTTGATCGTCAGTACTTGAACCACTGCAACATAGTTCATTTACTGACTACTTTTATTCTATCTATCTATCTATATCATCACGCCAGATCCCTTGCGGGTAGGCAGAGAGTACAAAGTTCCAACAGGATCTTTCCTTACATACCTCTCTGGTTTCCTCCACTCTCATAGTTCTGATAATTTTTTTTTATTAGTAGTGAATTGGCACCTGGGCGCTTCAGGACGACTAAAATAATACTGTGTATACACTCACATTATGCCAACGATGTTAAGTCCCAACGTAATAGCAGTAATATCTGGCGTGATGATATAGATAGATAGAAACTCAATATTGGTTAGTATATAGACCCATTAACCCAGGAGCAAATAAAAGCAAGGCGCAACCTATGGAGGGAAGAAGTATCAGAACCATATCCGTTTGTTTTACCATGACCAGATTGGCAGTCGTTAAGTAGACATTGGATCCGAGTCGACCGAAGCGAGGAAAACATTTTCAATAGTACTAACATGGGGTATTTATTTATGGCAGTGTTACTCAAACAATGTGCCACCTTCTATCATGTTTTGCGTGCCCAACACCTGCATGTTGCAAGATTTGATGTCCGCTTCCGAAAATGCAGTCAATGTGAGCGCATTCTAGGTCACATCCATATAATCATAACATGTATGCCGTCACCACAAAATAAATAAGGGAGAAACAGCTTCTAAGAGTAGGTTTAGATAGGTACTTCAGTACTTCTGGCGTTCATATTTTCAGTTCGTAGAAAATTCTCGTTCATTAACCCGTTGGTAAGTGCACAAGCACGCATGCAGTGAAGTAACTACAGCAGCCCACTCGTAGAAGCTGTTGTTCTGTGTTCTGTGCCGTCGCTAAGTAGACTGATAACCCTCCACTACTAACAAAGACCCTTAAAAAGCACCCCATTAAACAATTTTTTTTTTTTAATTCTTATATTCTTTTTTTTCAATCTCACCATCTTACCATCAAGTTTAACATTGATTTATCTACACGAGCCAAGGATCTAAGGAGTCAACAAACTTATCGAACCCTTAAACCTTCCAATTCAAGTTATTGATTTAAGTTTAGAAATTTTCGCAAGGTAATTAACTTAATCTCCAAGTCAAAGTGAGTCGGCGCGGTTCACACGACTTCATAAATCAATTAAACTGGAATTAATCTAGATTAATCTGTTTAGTTGTGCGTTAACTAACATTTGCTTGTCTTTCGGTTTGGTTGCTGTTTGCGTTGTTTGACTTTATATCTGGTCCCTTATGCATTATGTCTTAACGTGGTGCGTTACGATAATCTTGTGAAATAATCATGTAATGGTATTCTGTGCCACTGAAATAACTTGGACGGACGATTTAGTGAAGTGGTTAAGAGCTTAAGCTCCGCCCACTGTGTCAAATATACGCGGTTCGGTTCCCGCACGGGAAAAATCTTTGTGTGACTCACAATTATTTGTTTCGGCCTGTGTATTAGTGTATGTAAATACGCTTCGTTACGTTTTTGATTGGGCATGAAGACCAATCAAAAACCTAACGAAGCGTATTTTGATAACAAAGATTTAAAAAAAAACGCTGGCCAAAATTTTGATTTAGTGCTGTGTCGTGTCGTGGGTGCATTAACAAACATGAAAGTTCTTCACGTTCTTGTTTGGATTTGTAGTTGTTTGTTGTTGGCATTCTTGCGTGTTTCATGGCTGCTGAGTACCAACGGATTGAGTACCCGTTGGTTCGATCTGTGCACGGGACAAATCTTTGTACGTACTTTAAGCAATTCCTTCAGCCTAAGTGCAAATAGCAAATAGCATCTCAAATTTATGAAATAAAACACAGCCATCTTCTCTATTGAAATTAGGATGTTTTTTTAATTTTAATAGCCTCGCGAACCATCCTTGGTAGGAATCGGTGTTCTTTCACGAGGATTTGTGGTCTATCAAATCTGATGTTATGGCGGGTGCGGTCAGGGACATGTTCACAGACTGCAGACTTCTTCGTCGCTCAAAGAAGTCTGCAGTCATAAAGGCTTGGTGGAATTCCAAAGGCTCGCTTAGGCCATCTCCTCTTCGTATTTGTGTCGTGGTATAATATCTACACCATAGCTAATTATATCGTCCATTGTTAAGGAATCCCCTAAACAATACCGTGTGTGTGTGAGTGATGAACGCTGTTGGCCGCGAGGCCTTTACAGCTTCACCGGACTTAAGGGCGAGCGTGCAACGACTACGCTCGAGCCACAAGGGCAAGGGGCGACATACGGTTGGGACAGTCGCTGTGGGGGGACGGGGTGCACTACTAAGTGCACCGGTCAACCGCCGGCTATGGGAGGGGATCTACGACTACGTCGTCGTCGCCCGTATTCTGAGCGGAAAGAATGGATGACGAAGCATCGGGGGGATCGGAGAGAACATGTCGCGGCCGGCGGTGGCGGCAGGGGTCGGGTGGTGGAACGTAGTCGGCGGCGGCTACGATTAACGGATTCGCATGGGTAGATGCGTTCGCGAAGTGTCGTGTTGTCGCCTTTTTAATATAAGCGCGAATAGATTCGAGACCTAGATCGGAGTGGACCTAAACAATATCCTCAGTGGTGGTAACAAAAGGACTTGGTAACGATAGAACTATGGTTCTGTCAGTGTTATAACACTGATAACACTATAGTTATATCTCTTTTTACCAGGGCGTTTGTTCACTATGACCAATCAATCACGTAACGCAGCTCGTTACGATACAAAATAACATTTCACGAAGATATCGTAACGCGCCGCGTTTTGGTCTTAGCAAATTGGCCTAAAAGTACTCCAGGAAGGGATCTCTATTTATCTATATTATAACACCAGATCCCTTGCGAGGTAGGCGCAGCGTACAGAGTTCCAACAGGTTCTTTCCTTACAGACCTCTCCGGTTTCCTCCAATCTTATAGTTCGTTTCATATACGCTTGCCGGCTACGGAGACTCTTGACTTGCCCTTCAGATAAGACAAGGTCTATTTGGCCATGTTACCTACATCCTTCCACTTTCGTAACGTATATCTGTTTGTGACTCTTTCTTCCGACATTCTTTCTATATGCCCGAACCAACGGAGCATAGTTTTTTTTATTATTTTTACACTGATACTAGTTTTCATACTTACCCTTTTTCTCTCAATTCACTACTTTTGTTCTTAATTTATCATGGTGAGTAAAAGAGTATAAAAATAACTAGTTCGGACGAGTAAAATATGGTTTGAAGCAGGAAAACATGAAAATATTACCAAATTCTTTAAACCCTTACCTAAATCTGACTATAATAATGAATAGTTATTTTTAAAACTCTCATTAAATTGATTTTATTTTAATCTATTTTATTTATTTTGGAACATGGGAGCTTATCTTCTACTAGCAGTTTCCCGCGACTTCGTACCCGGTCGACAACAGCGCCACCTACCGGGTCTATGTTATATAGCCTATATTACTTCTGAATAAGGTAGCTTTCCAATGGTAAAAGAATCATAAAAGCGGATCAGTAGTACCGGAGATTACTCCGAACATCCAAACTAGAACTACCATAATGAAGAGATCCGAGGTCATTAATGATTTAAAACTAATTTCGGCAGTTGCTAGCTACGAGTAGGTATACATTCTTTAATATATCTAATTGCGGCCGTTTTAACTTTAGCTCTTTATAATATTAGTATACATAATTCAATACAAATTACCATAGGGGTAGGATTAAATACATAGAGGAATTACAAACGCAGTTCAGCCGTACACTTTTTCTGGACACTTGGTACTATTTAGGTAACCAATTTAAAAATCTTTGTTTTTACATGGTTTGAAATTCTTTTTTATTCAAAATGTATGACTTGTCATTTTGACGTAGGCTCCACGCAAATTTATCGGTTAATATTTGTTTATCTAGTGACTGTGTTCTCGGAGACTTTTAATTTGTTTCCAATTAATAAAATAATATATCATTAAAATATTTGTGAAAATATGGTGCCACACAATTAAAATACCGTGCATTGAGCACGGTATTGAAAAGAAAATCTTATAGGTCTAGAAAAGCAGATGAAGCTAAATTATGTAAGCTTCCGCCAGTGACTTGGTTTTGCTGTATCATGGTAAAGATAAATGTTATCAATATTTTCTAAAAAAGATGTAACTAGTTTGAAGATGCATAATAACTATACCAGATTGATTGAAATCCTTGAGCATAAATGATTAGATTTAGGTAGAATCTTAATAATCATATTCCCAAAGAGATTAGTCATAATTAAATAATCGGTAGTTATATAATTGTTAACGCATGTTTCTTTTGTTTTAGTATGCCTACAGATATTGCAGCCTAAATGAATAGTGTTTTTATGCAATACTAAGAGCACATTAGAGTTGAACTCAGTACAGTTGCATCTTATCAAAACATTTTACAAAATAGTGCCTCGATGTTGTACTCAAATAGCGAAGATTGCAACCAGTAGCAGTTTCAATGTAAAATTAACTTTAAATTGTACTCTTTTAAATTAATTATATTTTATTGCAAGAGGTTTTTCTTAAACTTTTTGTTCGCGCTTATATTGAAATAAATAAAAACGTTCTGAGAGGTTCAATTTTATTTTCACAAGCTAATATTAAACTTACAGTGTTCGTATGTCTATCTGTCCGTGTGTCTGTCTTTCCAGTCCAAATCTTGTGATCCATTTTTCAAGCACTTGCAGGTATCCGGTTGAGCTAAAATTTGGCATACGTATGTAAGTCCGATGACAATGCAATAATATAGTACCATGGAGCTGGTCTGATGATAGAGTCGGAAGGTGGGCATAGGCACATGTGAACTAAACAACGTAACCCCCTCATGTTAAGGCTGGTTAGATTGATATTGTAAAGTACTATATAACCAGAGGGCCTAGACAAGTTGCAAGCGTTTTGTTTTTATTCTCTTGTCGCAATTGATAGCGCATTGTTTTGACCACGTGACTTTTCGTTGCAAAATGTCATTCCCATACATTTTTCCGCTTTCTATTAGTGGGTCTGACGATGACGCCGAAAAGTGGCCAATGGAAGCACACAAGTACTCAACATAACCCCACCGTGTTTGGGCTTATTGGATTTGTCTTACCGAGTTTTGTAGACCCGGATGGTGTCCAGGGTCTCATGATGGAGGCGAAGGGTGACCAACAGAACTACCCAACTACTCAACATAAACCTGACGTGTTGGGGCTCGTTACATTTGTCTTGACAAGTACTATGGTAGTTGTCGGTCTCCGTTGTGTTTTTGCTATAAAAGCTTGCATGTCAAGTGAATGTCAAGATTCCTTAGATTGTCAATAGCTAGACCGAATTACAACAAACTTAATTAAGTTACGCATCTATAATAGGCATTATGAAATACAGCGATATTTCGAAAGGTAAAAAATATTTAATTTTCGGCATATTTACAAAATAATTTCATTGATAAACCTTTCGCAGCTGTATGGGAAAGTACTTACACTACGTCTATGGAAAAACACAAGTGTAGTCAATTTCATAAATAAATGTACAAGGGCGTAGCTGGTAATGATGGATTTGTCCCCTTTCATATTATTGACATGACATAAGTGTAAGCAGTGCAAATATATAATCTTGTAAATGCTCATTCTGTGCTTCTAGTACCTATATACAAATTACCATTCCATATTTACGGTTTCTGTATTCGCGGCATTTCTACGGAACCTATACGCCGCAAATAAGGAGTTTGTACTGTAGACGAATTATATTATACAACTGCCTTACACCGTTCCACTGGTTACTTTTATTTTACTTCGATAGCTCAATATCAAACAAAAAACAATCATACCCATCTCGCATAAAAATGTCTTCTACTTATTCATCCCTCTTGAAGCGCACCCACAAAGACCTTCCATATACACAAAACGGATCACGTAAAAAAACCTATATCTACTGTTCATTCGGTTATTTTGATTAAACCAAACTTTATTCATACCATAATGCACAGAGCCCCTATTCGTTATGACCAAACGCGGCACGTTACGATAACTTCGTGGAATGATTATGTAGTGATGTATGTTACTGTACATTACATATACTCATGCTTTTATCGCACTAGAGTAGGCAGAGGCTACAGAGTTTGGCACGAAAACATTTAGATTAGCATCACACTAGTGAGGGATCAAATATAAACTCAATCAATTATCGATGGGTTATTTGTTCTAGATTAAAGGTAGGTAGTTATAGTCCAGAAAACGGCCCGAAATATAAGAGCACAACCTATGGGTGTGGTCTTATTTCGAATTAACTTCTTTATTTCGAATTTTCAAACTCAAACTCAAATAATTTCTATCTATCTATATCATCACGCTAGATCCCTTGCGAGGTAGGCAGAGAGTGCAGAAGCCAAAGAAGTATGTAAGGAAAGAACCTGGTGGAACTCCCAACAGGTTCTTTCCTTACATACTTCTCTGGCTTCCGGCGAGCGTGTATGAGACGAACTACTCTCATAGGTCGTCTCATACACGCTCGCCGGCTACGGAGACTCTTGACTTGCCCTTCAGATAAGACACGATTTATTTGTTCATGGTCCTCAAATAATTTATTTTGTATAAGTCCTGCAGGGGTACTTACAAATTTTATAACTACTGATCTACCACCAGATGGGAACCGCCGCACCTTCACTGAAAAGATCCAGCGAAGAAACTCAGCGGGCTTGTCTTTTTTATTTAATTCTCTTTTTACCTTTCTATTTTGTGAAATAAAATTGCGCGAATAAGTAGTTTACGATATAGCTCTAGTGTGATGCCTTCCAACCGAGATATAAGACTAATGATGTTATTTCTAGGAAGAGACCTAAAGGATACCAGATGGACCAGTTCCCACAAGCAGTGCCCGCTCACGAGTATGACTATTGGGACAGCCGTCACTCCCCTCGACCATATTGGAGGAAAGGGAGTGACCCGCTCCAGACAGCTACCGCAAGAAAAGACATTATAGTGAGCATGACCAAACCGGAACCCCAAAGACGGTTGTCAGATTGTGTATACAAAGCAGCAAGTATCTACAAAGCAGTTCTATCCAACCATAGCCAAGGTAAGGACGCGTTAAAATTCGACAGTTTGCTAGAACTACCATAATGAAAAGATCCGAGGTCATTAATGGTTTAAAACTAATTTTGGCAGTTGCTAGCTACGAGTAGGTATACATTCGTTAATATATCCAAATGCGGTCATTTAAGGCTGTCATTCTGTTCATGATCCGATCAAGTATAAATAATATATGGAGTACAATAAAACGATAATTTCACAAAGTTATCATAACGCGTCGCGTCATAAGTTTAATTCGTCATAGGAAATAAGGACCCAGTAGGCAATATAAAAACTCATTCATTTCCATTGTAGAAGAAACCTTTGGATTTTAGGAGGGTGGGCTCATAAAACGTAAACCGAGCATTTTATTGGGGTTCAGTTTTGCCTAAAGCTAAGGGATCGTTGGTTTCGATGATCCTTTTATTTTTAACCGCCGATACGGACCATGGTTTTCCGTTATGACAGTACGTGGCTTTTAATGAGGAGTTTTAATTGATGAATGATTTTTGTAATCTTTTTGCTTTCTTGATTTTAATGGCATGTGGTGAAGCTAGCTAATATGACGTCCTGTGTACAAATTTTATATCAAATAGTATTATTATGTTCTATCAATTCTGCCAGTAAATAGTAGCAGTCCCGGGCGTTAAATTGTGCCTGATTTAATAGCAACAACTTGCCTTCTTTTAAATTGGGACCTAACATCGACCTCTGCTCTCTTTTTTTTCTGGAATCCCTTTACATACCTACTTAGTTACTAAAATAGCGTATTTAATTATGTAAACCCCACTTGCATAAACCAGGTTTATCCTTACCTATTGACTAACTCGATGTTAAAGCGTTAAGTTGAAGGCAATTTAACGTTATAGCCTCGAGTTAGTCAATAGATAACACTTTTTTTTTTTTTGCCGAAGAGAAAACCCTATATGGGTACCCGCCCGTGCTCGGGGGACACGATCGGGTTATGTCGGAGTCCTTGATCCATCAACACTCGGGGCCGTAGCCCCGGCTGTTGATGGACCAAGTGTACCGACTAAAAACTCTCCGGTGACACCATAGTCGCATAGTGTCGGGGCAAACAGGAACTCGATAGAACGACAACTGCTGCCCCGAAGCGACTGCCTGTTTAGGCCCCTCTGGGAGCGTTAGGTGCCCCCTAATTTCTTCCCCCCCCTCTCCCTACTAGGCACCATGCCGGTGTCACTCGGCATGGCGTCTCCCCCTCGGACTGGGCGACAGACTCCCCCGAGTCTGTCACCCAGGTGTTATCGATGGAGACACCCATGTACTCAGACTGTAAGATCTGAGGCCATGGGCATCTCCGCATCTTGCGCCCTGGGAGCGCTCGACTCCGTCGACCGCGCCTGCGCCTCAGGAATTGACACAGGCACCGGGGACTGGTCTACCTTCCTCCTGCCGGTCTTACGGGCTATGCAAGCCCTGCCGCCTAACACATGACCGGGACTTCGCCCGGTCGTAACGCATAGCGCGCAGTTCGGCGCGGATTTGCAGCCGGCGGCCTTGTTTTTTTGCCCGGCTTTCCGCACCTAAAATAGAGCGCGCTACGGTAATTTATCCCCTCGCACTGCTCTCGAACATGACCTGGTTCGAGGCAGTAGTAGCACCTCATCGGCCTCACCTCCAGGAGATTGACTCTCACGGATGTGAAGCCGACCAGAAGCCGACCTGCAGCCACCTTCTTCGCCGCCTCGACTAGGCAGCTAACCACTATGATGCCGAGGGGCGTCCGGTCACGCAGGACTTCACCCGCCTTGATCGCGCCCACCGGGCACTGGTCCTGGAGATGGCCACATCCTCCGCGGGCAGCGCCGCACTCAGCGCAGCCGCAAGGGCGTCCGCCTTTGGGCTGCTCTCCTCCCCAGCCACTTGCAGCATGCGGGCTCCAGTGGCCGCAACTTTGAATTCGAGGGAGCCGATGCCCAGTTCCCCTATATTCACCCTCGCCCGGACTATAATAGCCCCGTACGTAACGCCGCGCGCTGCGGCGTCCGGCTGCAGCTTTATCGACACCGCAGCCGAACGAGGCAGCCGAGGCAGCCGCAGCTTGCGTCTGCGCTTGGTCCGGCGCTTGTTTTGAGGCGCCTGCACTTGAGCACCTTTTGACTGTGCAGCCTTCGCAGGCCGCGCGGCTTTCTTCTTCTTCCCGACTATTTCAGCCCACGTCACTTCCGCGGACGGCGCGGTTGACGAGGGCGGGGGAGGTTGGGGCTCCACCTGTGCCGGCTTCGCGGGTGCCGGTGCAGGGAGCGCGCTACGCTTCTTCTTCGGTCCCTTGCCCTTCTTTCCCGGGGCAGTAACCAACGGTCCGGGCGGGATCGGCCGGTGGGAGGCCAGGGGCGGCCGAAGGCGCCACTCCGGAAGGAGCCTGTCCTCCAAGGCGGTGAAACGGGCGCCCATCATGGCGCCGACCTGGTCCACAATGGAGCGACGCAAGTCTTCCAGCTCCGTCGGGGCCGCTGTTGCAGGGACAGCTGCCGCAGCTGCAGGAGCAGCCACCTCCGGTGACACCCTTGCGGAAGCCGCTTTGGCGGCCTCAGCGAAGGCCTCCAATGCGGGTGACCTCCTATCCTCGGGGCGGGGTCTCGGCTGGTGTTCGGAGTGCATCCGCATCATTTGACTGCGCAGGAACTCCACTCTCTTCCTCAGCCGAGAGTTTTCCTCCTTGACCTTTTTCAGTTCCTGGGGAACTGTCAGGTCAAAGATGCCGTCAACAGCCTGCGCAATGACCTTGGCGGCATCTTTGAGTGTTTTTATGAAGGCCCCCTTGAGGTTCCTTGATGAACCGGCCACTCGAAGGATGTTCTACACCAGCTGAAGTGCAGCCTCCTTATGGTTCGCCGGGCCAAGGGACCACGACATCCTGCTGACCGCTTCTTCTTTTTGGGCAGCGGCGTCGACAGCCAACTGATCTGGACCTCCTCGATCTGGAGCTTCAGAAGTTCCGTTTTGCGGGCTGCGAGCTCCACCTTCGTGTTTGCGCCTTCTGCGGTCGTGGGCGGCCGGCCACCACCACTCGAGACCTGCCTGGTCGCCTTCTTGGCGACGCCTTCCTCCACCCCCAAGGTGCGAGGACGTTTTTTCGCCGCAGTAGTGCGGGACCCTTCGCTAGCCACCGAGCACGCCGAATTCGAAAACGACATTTCACTGTTATCGTCGGCGGCTCGGGAAGCTTCTTTCACGGCGGCCTCCTATTTGGTTCTTACCGCTGTGATGGCTGCTGTTCTTCCAAACGGCACCTCGTCGTCATCCGAATCAATTAATTTCTCAGAAAATTTCGAGGCAGCCGCGCGCATTCTGTCCGCTAGAGATGCGGGGCGTTTACTGTCGAAACGCTCAATCCTAGCGACAGGTGTCCTAATCGTTGAGCAATCAGAGTCCGTTGGGATTTTGCCTAGGTCGTGGGTGTGATGTTTCGTAGTCGTTGGTCGAAATTCAACCATAATTAATTTAAATTATATGTTTGAACATTATTAAGGTTCTATTGTCAAAGACTATACCTCTATAATCACAGATTTTGCCAAGGCTACACTGTTAATTTGCCAATTTTTCAGCCAAATAATATGAAATTTAAATAAAAAATAAAACAAACAAAAAATTAGTAAAGCAAGAATATTTTTTAATTCCTTTTTATTGACCAAAAAAGCAAAAAGAAAATGCTGTCCATTGAACTTGACATACATATTTAGATAATTTAATTAATGATACAAAACTTCTCTGTAAACGATGTTTATTTTAAAAACTCTTTCATCGTATGCTGGTTATGTTTGACATTCAGTAAGACTATAGACAAACAATATTAATCTATTCTCAATTTGAAGTGTATTGTGTCAAATACAGGGTAGTATTTGTAATGTTTTTTTTTTATTGATTTAATGTATTTTTAAGCATAATTAAAAAACAATATTAGCATTCTGCACTCCTTCTCGATATAAACTATAAGTGTGGGAAATTTTTTACTCCTCCGTCCGTGCAATTTTCGTAAAAAGGGGTACAAAGTTTTCGCTTCACGTATTAATATAATGATAATCTTACCAAAAAAAAATATACTTTAAACAAATATAACAAAGTCAACCTAAATGTAATTAATTATAATTTGTGTAAATCTGATAAAGTTTTGAACGGATGCCTTGTTCCGGGAATTAAGAGTTTAAGCCGTTCCAATCACTGCACCAAGAAGTCCCTGTTTCTTTTTTAATTATAACAGCCCCACGCAAGGAATCATTCCTGTGTCGTGGGTGTGTTTATAGACATGAAATTTACATACTCAAATATCCAGAACAAAACAAATATTTGTGGGTCACATATAGATTTGTCCCGTGCGGAGATCGAATCCACGAATACTCGATCCAGTAGGCTGAGCGGCTAAAGCTCTTAACCATTGCAGCAAGCCGCCCGTTGATACCCACATGGGACAAATCTTTGTCTATCTAGCTATCGATATCATCACGCCAGATCTTTCGCGGGATAGGCAGAGAGAACAGAAATCATGTAAAAAAATGAAACACCATCACGCCTACATTCCCCAAGCGGGGGTGTAGCGAAAATAGGTGTACTGAGTACACCCATTTTTCGCCGATTATGTTAGGTCCCATGTAATAGGGGGCTAGCCTATTGCCATATACAGGGCACAATTTCAGACTCCGGACTCCTACTGGGAATTTATTCGTTAGAAAAACAAACCTAGGACCTCTTGATCACAAATCGATGCGCTTTGCCACTAGACCAACGAGGAGACCAAAGGTCTTTGTGCGACTTATAAATACTTGTTTGTGTTTATGAGTTTGTGTACTGTCTTTGTAAACGCGTTCATGACACGGATAATAACTAGAGAGCTGCATTAAAAAAATGCTTTTAATTTTCAGAAAGCCACGACATCTAAGGAAACATTTTTGGCTTGAGCCGTCGCAGAAGACGCAAAGTTGTCTACACTATATCAATTAATATTTATTTATTTATTTATTTATTCAGAATGGTACACCAACACCACACATATTATTACATTCGTACAATCATTTATCAGAATACAATCCTGATACGTGAGCCAATAACAGGTGTACACAACATTGGCTAGTTGCTTGCAGATCTTAAAACAATACATTAATCACGAGCACAATAAATATGAATAATATGTGGTTGGAAATATAATATAAAAAATGCAGAATTAATTCAACACAATGGTGTCAAGTCATAATTATAAAACAATTCGTTGAAATTAAAATTAAAATTGAATCCACTTAAATCATCATTATAATTCATAATATTCTTTCGTAAAAATTAAAATATCGATATTGAATCAAATTATATTATTTTAAATAAAAAAGAATATATTTCTACAAAAAAAAAACAAAAACGAAAGATATTATTAAAATGATAATATTGTATTGAAGTAAATTGATTTAAAATAATAATGTTGTGTATATAATAGCTCATATCGACAATAATAGTTTCAGCACTTTACGTTTTAGGTTGGGTAATGAATCATAAAAAATATCAATGTCTATTTTAGAGTTTAAACGGTTGTATTCGTTGCACATTCTGGTTAAAGGGGGGGGGGGGGGGGGCATTAAATATTGCATGTAGCCGTCATTTGTATGTGATGTGCGGTATTCCGGTTATTGGCAATTACAACGCAATTGAGCCGAGATGGCTCAATGTACGTTATAACTTGCGGTGACCCGCCATTGACGCGGAAACTACAAATTAGACGGTATTGGATTGTGTTGGGGCCATGGTTGGGGACTATATTAATTATAATTGTCAAAAGCGACTGACCGTATTAGCAATAGCATAGTAGTTGTAGTTATTATTATTTAGACATTATAAAAGAATGTGGATAGCAAGAGAGTGTGAAGGGATGAAAGACTCGATATAATGATGAGAAAGGTATACTATGGTAGTTCACACATAGCATAAAAAAACCGGAAGAAATAACAACAACGACAATACAGATATACATTGTGATATTGGAAAGTTGTAGATATCGGGGAAAACCTAAATTATCTTACCATTAACAAAAACATAGTATCTTATATGATGAGTAAGTCAAGAGGCTCCGCAATCAGCAAATATATATCTGACGAGCGATGAGAGGGGAGTATGTAAGAGAGATCTGTGAGAAGTGATTCTATTGGACCTATGTTCAATTTGCATAACCCACAAGGGATCAGGCATGATGATTTAGATAGAAAGGTGTATATATGACTTAGACAAGGGCTACCGCAAAAAAACGGGCACTAGACACTTAATATTTCGAAGTATGATATTTGATTATATCTTTTAGAATCTAGTAAAAGGAATACACGATTAAACGAAATTTTCTCGATAGAATAAAAGTCTAAAGTCAATTTTATTGCTTTTAATTTTCTGATTCCAATGCGAAATACGAAGTTCTAATCAATATTACTTTAAAACATAGCTAATAATTGTAGTAAAGATCTTGTGAAGCAGTTTTTTTTATTTCATAGTGTAGTATTAAAAAATATATAAAATTTGTTTTTACACACACGTCGTTTATTTCCGAGCCCGCGCTCAATAGTTCCCTCCTTCATTGTTCTTTTGTAAAGTAATCGCATCTCTCTTACTCTCCTGCTCGTGATACACCCTTAATACCTTTTCCTTTAAATATGTAGGTATAGGTGAAAATAACACACTCACGTTCAGGTATTTTTGCTTCCGATATGAGATGTATTGTCAGAAACTTATAAATTTCTCCAACTATTTACTCTCTGCCTACCTCGCAAGAGATACATATAACATGGTGATATAGCTAGATCTTAAGCAAATCACCTCGGCTCATTTCCACCTGCTTGCACACCAAGTGTCCCATATAAGCTGAACACGACGCCAATAATTAACAATGCATGTTAATGACATTTAACTTGTACGGTGTCGCTGCAGATATTGGCAATTACCAGAGAGCCTAGTACGAAGAGATTGGCGTTAGCGTGACCCTAGCGAGTTTATATGGCATCCTTGTGACACTACCAATTTAACAAATAAACTTGAATGTGAACACATGATTACTTACTAGCGTCAAGCTATCATCAACGTTTTCGTGCAAAGCCTTGAGTATTGAGTGGCGGAGCTAAATGTGGATGCATGAAATCTGAATCTGCATATTAGCACGGTTAACGGCATACACTGAGGCGTACCCTGTACAAATGAACATCATCAGATCAGATCATTACTTGAAGATTCAGACTTAAACTCAAATAATTTATTTTGCATAAACCCTGCGGGGGCATTTAGACATGGACATTTAGTTTTAAATCCAATTGAACTACTAATCGTCCGACTTTCAAGAAAAGTCTGCTGGACTATCTACACAAAAGGTTGAATCCCTCTCAGTGTTAGTTGCTTCACGTTGTTATGTCGCACAGTTCTAGTTTATGTATTCATTGTATAGTTATTTATATATGTATATATTTGTGGTATATATAAATATGTATATTATCGTTATATATAATTTATATATATTAAGTATTATATATCGTTAATTAGTTGTTATTTATATAGTTTTTCTTTACCCTCTCCAACTCGTGTAATTTCGCACCTGCCACATTTGTCTCTACACCACCCTAAGGTGGACTGGCAGAACATGCCTCAGGCATTAAGTCCGCCTATGTACATAAAAGTGCATAAAGAATAAATAAATAAACTACTGATCTACCACCGGATCGGAACGTCGGCTTCACTGAGAAGATCCGGCGAAGAAACACGGCGGGCTTGTCTTTTTTATTTAATTCACTTTCTCTTTATTCCTTTCTATTTCTTTTAATCATACTGTTTGGGTACAATGTTTAGGTTACAATTAAATAGTTTATGATTTAGCTCCAGTGTGATGACGTATGACAGAGATATGTGACTAATAATGTTATTTATAAAGAGTGTCTAAAGGATTCCAGATGAACCAAAGCAAGGAAGCAGCACCCGTTCACGAGTATGACCACTAGAACAGCCATCACTCTCCTCGACCATATTGGAGGGAAGGGAGTGACACTGCGCCAGACAGACACCGCAAGCAAGAACAACAACAAATCAGAACCTCAAAGACGGTGGTCATATTGTGTCTACAAAGCAGCGATACCCCAATCTCGTCAAGCACAACACGGAAAGCGTTAACATTATTTATTTATTTATTTATTTATTCTTTATGCACATATGTATGTACAAAGGCGGACTTAATGCCTGAGGCATTTTCTCCCAGTCTACCTTAGGGTGGTGTGGAAACATGTGTGGTAGGTGCGAAAATACGAGGCTAAAATTGTAAGAAAAAAAAAAAATATAAAATAAATTAATAATAATACTATATATAAAACTAATAATAATGTTATACATATAAACATATATATATATATATACATATACATAATGACGTGAAACTATCATTGAGAGGATTCTGCCAACATTTCGAGTAGGTACTCGTGTAGTTTTTTTTTAAAAGAGAGACGGTTCGTTACCATCCTGAGTTCCTGAGGCAATGCATTCCAACGAAGGATAGATTGGACGAAGAAGGAGGAGTGAATAAAATCAGAACGATGAGAAGGGCACTGAAGAAGACGATTACTTGAGGAGCGAAGATTTTTCTCGTGATTGGAGCACAAATATTGAAATTGGGAAGTAAGATAAGTAGGTGAGGCTGAAGAATGGAGAATAGAAAATAATGTTGTCAGTGCCCTCTGAGTTCTACGCTGACGAATAGGCAACCACTTTAATTGAGAACGATGCACCGACACATGGTCATATTTACGAAGGTTGAAGACGAATCGAATGCAGTTATTGAGAAGACGGTCTAGTTTGTTGAGGTGATCTGCATTCAGGTCGAAGTAGCACACATCACCATAGTCGATGATAGGGAAAATTAGGGACTGTACAAGCATTGCTTTAGTATTGGAAGGGAGCAAATTTTTTAATCGATATAAGTATCGCAATACACTGGTTACCTTTTGACCAACGGCCGTAACTTGAGTCTGCCAGCTTAGCGTCGTGTCAATATGCAGACCAAGGTCTTTGACACTAGAACTTAGAGGGATAACTGTCCCGTTGAATTCAAGTGGGGGTAAAGTTCCAATATTCACCCTGCATATCAATCTAGAGCTCCCCACAAGAATCGCTTGACACTTGGTAGGATTCACCGTGAGACCGAACCTTTTGGACCAATTCTCAATTGCCCCAAGGTCCTGATTAACTTTGCTGATAATATCAGGGATTCGATCAGCACTGTCTTGCGAGTATAATTGCAAGTCATCAGCGTACAGATGATACGTACACTGAAGTTCTTGAGTTATCATATCAATGAAAATTGAAAATAAAAGAGGAGAAAGTATACCGCCTTGGGGAACACCAGTATCGAGGCAGCGCCAAGCAGACGACGTTTCATCACACAAAACTGACTGCTGGCGTTCCCGAAGATAAGAAGAAAACCAGTCCAGCGACTCTTGAGAGCACAAACGGTAGGAGAGAATAGACAGGAGGATATCATGACTAACGGTATTAAAGGCGTTGGAAAAATCAATTAACACAAGGACTGTAACTTTGGTATCTTCCATGCCTGATCGAATATCGCCAGTCACTTTAAGGAGGGCAGAAACGGTACTATGGGCAGGCCTGAACCCAGATTGGAGAGGATTAATTAAATTGTTGCTATAAATGAATTGAGAGAGTTGTTTATGAGCGCAGGCCTCAAGCACTTTTGAGAGAAAAGGAAGAATGGAAATTGGACGAAAGTGGCTAGGAAGGGAAGGATTGGGAACCTTTGGCAAGGGGCGGACAAAGGCTCTTCGCCAGAGAGAAGGGAACATGCCGGACTCAAAAGAAAAATTGACAAGATGAGTAATTGCCGGAAGGAGACAGTCCAGTATTGCTACGATCATATCTCTACATATTTTGTCACAACCAACAGCCTTGGACTTAATAGACATAATAATTTTCGTAACATCACAAGAGTCGACTGGAGAAAAGTGAAAAGCGTTAATGTTTGGACGTCTAAGACCACCCAAGAAGGTCAGAGTTTGCTGAATAGTTAGATGATCAAAAGGAGGAGTAGTGGAGAAATGGCGATTAAGATCATCTAAGCTTATTGTTTTAGGTATATCTTGACATCGAGCCTTACCAATACCTAAAGTACCAAGGAATTTCCAAATATTGGCAGGCGAAGAAGATGTGATATTACTTAGAATGTGGCGGCGTTTAGCGTCACGTATCATCATATTACACCGGTTTCTTGCAATTTTGAAGTAGGCCCAGTTTTCTGCCGTACGGTCTTTTTTTAGCATACGGAACGCACGATTTCTACGTCTCATGGCCATACGAATTCCCCTAGTCATCCACAGAGCAGGAGGTCGCTTTAACCTCACCTTCTTCACAGGGGCATGGATATCGTAAAGCTGGATCACAGTTTTATTGAAGATGCAAATTTTGTCATCGATGGTGTTAGCTTCCATTAGGGAATTCCAGTTGAGTTTAGATGCATCTTCAGTTAATTTTTTAATATCCATCCGAGCAAAGCAACGCCTGTACAGAATCTTAGGTTGTGGTTTGGGAGATTTGAGGATATAGGAAAGGAAAACAAGGTCATGATAGGAAAAACCGGAGGCGTCGTGCTGACCATGGGAGGAGACGAGAGAGGGATTGGATGTGAGTATGAGATCGAGCCAGGTATCTTCGCCTTTGATGTTACGATGAGTGGCATTAAGAGGCAGAATGTGCAAACTGGCCGACTCTATGAGTTGTCGGAGTTTATGGGAACGGGGGGAATTAAGGGCCAGGAGATTGGTATTGAAATCGCCCATGATGATATGATGCACGTAGTCAGACCCCAAGGATTCAAGAACCGATTCAAATTCGGCGAAATAATCAGCAGTGGGAGGGCAATATACCACTCCAATTATGGTTTTGGCTCCTTTGACCCAAACCTCAAGAAAAAGAAACTCAGCAGAATGCGAATCTTTAGAAGATGTGCCTACAATTTTAAACGGGAGGTCACCACGAAGGTATATAGCCACTCCACCGCCTCCCCTACCAATTCTGTCATTGCGAATGAGAACAAAACCAGGGAGGGCGTAAGTGGTTGATAGAAGATGAGGTTTGAGCCAACTCTCGGAAATCAGGATGGCGTGAACGTTAATATTTGTAAATGTATTATATAGTTCGTTGTGATGGCTAGGTAGACTTTGGGCATTAATATGGCATACATTAAGCAAATGGCCCACCTGTTGGTCAAATTTGTCACGAAGAAAGTCTCCAAGATCGTCATCAATGGAACAAAAACTTACATCGCACGACGAAGCGGTAGATTCGTTGACAGAATAAAAGGATTCACTATCTGACATCATATGATAAATATTGGTTTAAATATAACAATAAATAAATATTTATAATATTAGTAATAAATATATAACGAAGTGGCTAACAGTAGCACTACACTACGTAACCACATCACCCGCCAGCTAACATCACACTTACACCATAAAATGACTACTAAGTCCCTATCTGTAATTGCGCATATACCAACTTCGACAACAAAAAGGATAAAAAAATAAATAATAATTTGTAAGAAAATAAGAGAAAAACTCAAAAAAAATAAGAAAATAATAATTCATTAGCTACTACGTATGTTTTATCGCTTTACTAAAGCGGGTTGTAAAAGCGCTCGTGCGAATTCGAGGTTAATTGGACTGAACGCACGCACCTCTAGGGAATGCACCCAATACAAGCATACGTCAAACTGACATATAGTTCGATGTTGACATAAGTTGCTACGGCTTATAAAAAGTTGTTTATGTATTGAAGATGACGGTATTTACAAAGAATTATGTAAATTTAAAAGTCTAAATACGCAGAAAACAAGTAAAAACCACAAGAATCGAGTAACACAAATAGGCAAACTAGATATGGTGACATAATAATGACAAGTTATGAGATACAGAAAGTAAGTAATAGAACGTAGTAATATAACAAAAAAAATTAATAAAAAATGAAGTATAAATAACTATTGATTAAGCTTTCTGTTTTTTTAATAGATCACCTCCGGTCTCACCCTTACTCCTGCCCGAAGAAAATCCGCCCTGCCCCTTTGGGTACTTTTCCAACAAAGGGCTCAATTCGTCAGACGAAGTGATGCGGTGCCGACTACTATCCGAAGCTCTTAATATAATGACGCCGTCTTGTGTCCAACAAGAACTGACGCCGAAATGCAAACGCGCCTTGCTGAAGATGGCTTGCCTGGTCCTTGTAAGAAATTCCCTGACCGAGATGGACGACCCTTTCAGCCTTGTCTTCGCCTTCCAGACTGTCTGCTTGTCGTCAACACTGGTGAACCTCACAAGGATAGGCCTATGATGGTCTTGGCTGGAAGTCCCTAGTCTATGGCATCTGGTGATAGAGGAGGCAGTGAGACTTGCAAGGCCCATCCTGTTATTGAGCAAATTTAGGACGACTGAGTTGCAGTTCTCGTTTTCTACTTCAGCTAAGCCCAGGAACAGCAATGTTTTCCGCCGGTGCCTGGTCTCCATCAAGTCAATCTGTTTGGTGCACTCGCTTATCTGACGACGTAGCAGCCCGAGCATATTGAAGATGAGCTCTCGGAATGTCCGGAACTCCTCTGCTACTTTGGCCACTGTGTCCTTGGCAGGTCCTGCGCTGTGGATTTGCACCTCAAGATCCGACATCTTCTTCATGAAGCTATCCTCAAGGCTCTTCTGAGCAGAAATAATTGCATCTAATTGGGACATAGTGCAAGTATTCCAAGTACCAATTGTGTAGATTTGTACAGGTTCAGTGCAGTGATAGGCTGGCAGGTGAAGTGAAAGTACTAGCTTCACATAAATGTAAGTACAACTTATTACGATGAGTAAAAATAAGAATTGAAGAGAATTAAATGTAAATATTTGTTTAAATTAATTAAAATACGAAATTGAATACTAGAAACACAACTGTTCTTATTAACATTAATGTATTTCCAAGAGAAAAATAAATAGCAACACTATATAATATGGCACTTCAATCCCACGTGGTCTTATCTTCTATGCAATCCCAGATTTTGTAATAGGCTTTCTTACATAATTTAGCCTTAATTATGGTAGAGAGAAGTAGAAAGCAGAAGCCTTAATTATTAAATCCGTTCTGATTTACCCTACGAGCAGAGCTACGGCACTTTGCGACCCCGGTCGCCTTAGCGATTACCTTAGCAAATTTAATCAGCGTTCGATTCGGTCGGTCTGAGATACAGTGACCGTTTACGGCAATGTCACATTGGTTCGAGCGTCTCCGTGCTTCACAAGGTACGTTAAGTCGTTGGTCCCGGCTACAATTTCATAAAATAGTCATTAAGCCATGTTGGAAGCCTTAGCGGCTTGATACGTTCTAAAACCTGATAGTCACCAACCTGCCTGCACTGAGTCTACATATTTGAGTATGACCTAATCTCTCTCATCTCGATTTGTGAGAGTCGTTTGCTCAGTAATGGGAAAATATTTATTTATTTATTTTCCACTCTTACAGCTACTTTTACAGGATATTACCCTAATACAGTAGTGTCGACATCTTATTTTGATACTTTTTATTTGTAACACAATTATTACCCTTGTAAATTCACTAAGAGTACAGTCAAATAAGTCCGTTTCGACGGCGACCCGGTTTAGAGTGAACAGCGCGCGCGTCAGCGGAGCCTGCTGCAGTAGCGCGCGCTGTTCACTCTCAACCGGCTTTTTTACATATTTGTGTGATTTGATCTCGAAATGTTAGCTCGGTGTTGAGAGTTACTCCCTTACCACTTACGTTTGTGACTCTCAGCATCGGCGTCCCGTCAATTTTGTAATTCCACATAACCGGATCGCGAGAACAAGAGAAACTCATGGTCACACACTTTGAGATGTTGAAATTTAATCGATTATATTTACACCAACTTGCCACTCCTATCTATGTCTTTTTGTAACCTCTCACAGTCAGCGAACATTAAACATTTTGCATCTCTAACAACCTTTGGCAAATCGGTCACCATTATTATGAATTCCAAAGGTCCAAGGTTGCTACCTTGACTTACGCCAGATCGCGTAAAATAAGGTTCCGACAGAATTCCTGCATATTCTACGTATTGTTGTCTATCACTCATATAATTTGCAAAAAAGCTCAGCAGATAGGGAGTGAAACCGGTTACTGCTAACTTTGTAAACAACACGTGGGTGTCGACAAGGTCGAATGCTTTTTTGAAATCAAAGTAAGCAGCATCAGTCTGTCCTCACTGCCCACGGTCGGCACAATGTGCGCCATATAATTGAGAAGATTACTTGTAGTACTCCTGGCCGGTCGAAACCCATGTTGAGCATCTGCGAGTTCCCCACTGACTTGCGTTAATATGCTCTTTATGCAAAGCTGACTCAAATACTTTGGCGGGAGTAGATAATATTGCCGCCGGTCTGTATCCCTCCACCTTATCGCTCACAAGTCCTTTTGGAACTGGAACGACCTTAGTTAGCTTCCATCTCTCCAGATATATTGTTTGTTTTAGGCATAAATTGAAAATGTGAAGTAACGGTTCAGCAAGGTCTGTTCTGCAGTCTTTAAATAGGAATGGTGGAATACAATCCGGGTCACACGACTTTTTTGGCTTAAGTTGTTGAAGTGCGCGCTGTACGTCTTTTATTTGTAGTCTGTCCACACAAACTGGGGCTACACCATTATCACTATCTGCTTTAGCTACAGCTGCATCCACGGATAAATGCGCTCGCTGTGGACTGTGCACAGACTGGAAAAAACTAGCAAACTCTATAGTACATTGTTCGTTGGATAAATATATGCTGATTTATGACGGCGTTCGTGCGATCAATCGATTCGCTCATCAGGTCATGTAAATTGATGCAGGAAATTGACATGTAGGATTCACATATAATTACTTGCAACTAGCTTGCAACTCTGTAAGAAATTACCTCTTATCCCTTTTGAGGTAGGTAAGGAAGTTCATTCCACTCGCAGTTTGTCTTATATACGCATGACTATCGAGACATGATTTACTATGACATAAGACTCGGGTCTATTAGGTCAAGAAAATATACTCTATTTCTACGCCCCAACGATGCAATATGTATACTAGAATACTATGTAGTATTTTAATCATCGTATTATACCTAGCTACCTAGTTCCACGAATAACTTCCGACAAACAAATATACGTCGACGACCAAAGACTGTACACACTTAGGATTCCGCCATAATACTGCTGGTAGAACAGTAACGTTTTTGAGACGGAATGTATGAAAAGATGTTCTAGAATATGCTTTCGATAACATCACACTAGATCCAGGCGTGTCATTTACGGTAAAATGCGTCGTTAAAATACAAATAGTTGAACCGTTTCAGTTGCACGGAGTAGAAGAACCGGTAGTTAAATGATATTGTAGGTTAAAAAGGTAGTTATTCTTAGTATTTAAACTCTCGAACTGCTGAAAATAAATTAATGTATAGCATCATATTGCTGGGCAAAGATCTTATACAAATCTGAATTGGTAGAAGCAGCTTGGTAGCCCCCTGATGTTAAAATGAATCACAAAGACGCTTGTAAATGAAAATATCACAAATGGTCACCCGTCTCCGAGTATCCGAATTGAACGCTGCTTTTTTTCGATAGACACATAAAGTGGCACAGCCCTTACAGGACTGTATACACCGGCTTATACAGGTAGCAATTAACTGTAAGCCCAAAATCCATTGTATCCCGTTGAAACATAATTGGCGATAACAGTAACCTACCTCTAGGGATTAACACCGGTTCGATCCCGTTTGTACTCATGGTAACTCCTACATGGACACTTATAAGCAAAACAGTATGAACCAGGTACAACTGTGTGTTTAAATTTCAACCTTAAACGTAATTGTTAATGTTCAATTTTGAGGGAAGCATTATAAATGTTTTATATGTTATCGCTTAATTATGTGGTAGAGAAATTAAAATGAATCGTTCCGTCCTTAGATCGGATTGGTTTGATTAAAATTTCATGTTAGCGCTCGTTATATCTCAGATTGTGAATAATAATATTATATATTTTTCATGCCCGTTTTCCCTTATGGAATAAGCCGAGGTATACAAAGAATACCTGTATATTGCTGGAAAACAGCAGGATCGAGTCTGGAGCCAAATTTTTAGGCACATCATATCACATATTTTTCGAAAAATTTAAGGTTCTCTAGAAAATGGTGATTTGATTAAGATATTTTCTTTCCCAATCAGGAAGTGTAATCGGACATAGCTTTGAACCCTATTCCATGTGAATACAGGCGAGAGTTCCAGCACTGGGCTTTGGAGATACTTGAAACTATAGCTTATATCTATCTATCTATATCATCACGCCAGATCCCTTACGGGGTAGGCAGAGAGTACAGAGTTCCAACAGGCTCTTTCCTTACATACCTCTCTGGCTTCCTCTACTCTCATAGTTCGTCTCATACGCGCTCGCCGGTTACGGAGACGGTTATAGCTTATAAAACTAGGTAAATAAAACTATAGCATATAAATACGTTAATAATAGAAATTAATCACATTTATTATAAATTAATCTTAAAGAGACAGTACTTCTGCTGGCCAAAGGCTTTCTCTCACAAATCGAAGGAAGGAAGATTAGGTCATACACCCGGACGCGGTGCGGATTGGTGTAGGCAGGTTTATGGCCACCTGGTGCTGGAATTTATCAATCCTACCCTTTATCAAGTCTTAAGGCTTTTGACGCGGCTTAGTGACTACTTCATACACTACCGGAACCAACGGCATAACTTACCTTCCGAAGCACGGCGGCGCTCAAAAATAACAAAATGATTTTTTTTTTTTTTTTTATCCGTTTGTTTTCATTAGCACTTAACCGAAGAAATATATATTACATATAAAAAATTCAATAGGCTGTGCTAAAATAATTATTGAAAACTGCAATCAAATTCGGCCGATTCAGACGCTGCCATTTTAGCGCGCTTGCTGTGACGTCATTAGTCACTATTAAGTTGACAACTTGTATGCCGTGGGTGATTCCTAATAGTTTTAGAAAAATATCGATACGCCTTTATTTTGTTTTATTTTGTACATTCACATTTTGCCGAAAGTCAGGTCCCCAAAAATGTGTTTCCCCAAGTGACGGTGGTAGGAGTACCATGTCTACCCACGTTTCGCTTGCTATAGGTGTACTTTGTACGTTCACATTTTGCTGTCGAAGTTAGACCTAAAATTATATTTCCTTGAGCGGAGGGGACAAAAGTGTAATTTGTACACCCACATTTACCTCACTATACGACGTTAGGTCTTTAAATACATTTAAAAAAAAGCGAGGTGCCTCGCGCCTATCTTTGAGGGACGGTGTATCGCTACCGAATCCCTTCGTTCCACCTACTGAGAGTCCCACACCTAGACATGAATTACCATGGCCAGTCTAGAAGTCTTTAAATAGACTTCGGGCCCAGGTCGGCCGAAGAAAGGAAAACTTGATCAGGTGGGGATTCACAGACAGCACTAATCTGGGGTGTTTGTGCGGAGTAACCCAAACAATGTCCCATCTTATATCATGCTCTGCGTGCCCTAACACCTGCACGCAGCAGGATTGATGTCTGCTACCGACAATGCAATCGGTGTGGCCACATTCTGGGCCGCATCCATATAATTATAATCATGTTTGCCGTCAATACGCTAAGAAGAAAATACATTTCCGCAAGGGGTGGTGGCAGAGGTGTAGATTGTACATCCACAATTCAGCGATGATAGGTGTACTTTGAACACCCACATTTCACCCACCGTGTTTTCTTTTTTCAATAAATTTAAGAATTTGTGATTGTTTTCTCGTACAGTGACAGCTATGTTTACATGTAAGGCAGTCGCACGAAAAGACGTGCCGCTTCTATGCAGGTGACCTCAAAAATACCCCTAAATCTCTCTCACCTGGATTTGTAATAGAGTGTTCTAATTTACCCAGTAGTAAAAGATTATAGGCTGATTTATATTTTCTGTTGCACCTTTTAGTTCTCTAACTTCAACTTTCGTAAAATGCGATATTTTATCACGTCGTACTTCTTACAATATTACTTTCAGTCGTTATTGTATAAATACTGTTCTTAAGATAACATTACTTTGCAAAATTATGAATGCAAAGAATACATAATGAAACATAAATACAACGATAAAACTTTAGAAACGCCTGCACCTGCGCACGTCTTGACAACCAACATTAAAAACCAGTCTTGACAATCGCGACATGTGACGTCACGATCACTCTAAGCAATGGCGTTGCGTTTTGTTTCCTCGAATTTTTTGAACTTATTATTAATTAAAATTCCTAATTCAAAAGCGATTAAATACAAAAACCCTGTTTAAAAAAAACAAACTTCGTCACGCCTATATTCTCCAAGCGGGGGTAGCAGAGGTGTACTGAGTACACCAACTTTTCGCCGACGATATTAGGTCCCATATAATAGGGGGCGAGCCTGTTACCATATATCGGGCATAATTCCGGACTCCGGACGCATACTGGGAAGTTTTCGTTTGAAAAATTACATTTGTCCGACCTAGGTTTTGAACCCAGGACCTCGTGATCACCAAGCAATGCGCTTTACCACTAGACCAACGAGGCAGTCTCAAAAATACTATTATAGGTATAATTCTATGGCAATAAAGATTACAGAAAAAAATATTTTACCCATATTTAAATTACATGCATATTCCTTATTCCAAAACTTGTCACCAATGTCAGACAGACCACGCCGAACGCTGCTCAAACAAATCCACTTGCACAAAAGCCTTTAAAATTCTATACAGACTCCAAAAGTCGAAAAAAGGAGGTCCAGAATGGCTCTAATAACTGTAAAAGATGGATATAGGCATACCATGAATATTGGAGCACAATTTGAGCCATCCAGGGCATTTATTCTCTCTGACCATTTAAACTGGTAACGTGGTGCGTTACGATAACTTTGCGAAATGATTGGTACTCAAGTATCATGACCAGTCGGTCATGATACTTACGAGGCAGTCGCCTGGTTGGTCTAAGGGCAAATAATGTCTTTTGCGATCACTAGGTCCTGAGTTCAAATCCTAGGTTGGACAAATGTAGTGAGTGGAAGGGAACTGGCGTGATATTTTTTTTAAACGTAGTCCCACACTAGGATTTATTCCTATGTAGTGGGTGCGTTTACAAACATAAAAATTCACACACACAAATGACCCAGACCGAAACAAATAATTGTGGATCACACAAAGATTTGTCCCGTGCGGGAATCGAACCCGTAACTATTAGACACAGTGGGCGGAGCGGCTTAAGCTCTTAACCACTGCGCTAAATCGTCCGTCATAATATATAGATAGAAATAGAGAGAATGTGTGAACAGGCTCGCCTCCTATTACATGGAGCTTGGGGAATATAGGTGTGATGGTGTTTATTTTTTTTAACAGTAGCATACAGAATACCATAACATGATTATTTCATGTAGTTATCGTGACGCGATGCGTTTGGTTATATCGAATAAGGGCCCTGTGCCGTAACGCGCATACTGACGTCGCGCGCCGATAATCACGTTACTGTCAGATAATTGCAAATGCATGGCTGGCCGTAAGAGTTGTTAAGGGTATTTCAGCTTTCCAAATTAGTAGATTAGTACTTATTAACCTACCTACCTAAGTTGGTGTACCCAAATAAAAAAAATAGAAAAGGGAAGTTCATTAAAAGGAAACTCCCGTTTAGTTTTTTGGCAGATCTATCACCCGTAACTATAAACAAGTTATTACTTAAGAAAATACTTAGCCAGGTAATGTCATGTGTTTAGAATTCTATCCGTCGAAATCCTATTCTATAGTCACGTAAAGGCCACTACGTACTTGATCAGAAGCAAGCATGACTTTGTACTTCAGAATCTTTTGGAACTCTGCAATATATCAAATTCAAACCCAAATCTTTTATTTGGCATAAACCCTGCGAGGTTTTTACAAATTCTTATATTTAATTTTTTTTTAACTTACCAATCTACCACCGGATCGGAACGCGGCCTCCACTGAGAAGATTCGGCGAGAAACTCAGCGGACTTATCTTTTTTTTGTCTAATTCTCCATTCATTGTTACGTCATTTTTGTATAGATACATACATTTTTATACATAGGCTCGCCCCCTATTACATGGGACCTAACATCGTCGGCGAAACGTGGGTGTACTCAGTACACCTCTGCCACCCCCTCTGGGGAATATAGGCGTGACGGTGTATATACATACATTTTTATATTATACAAAATCATTTATGCGATCCAGCTCCAGTGTGATGCCTTACGACTGAGATATAAGACTAATAATAATATTTTTTTAAATATGTTATAATGAACAGCTAGAGGATTCTGGGTGGACCAGTCTCCACAAGCAGCACCCGTTCACGAGTATGAACGACTACTTGAGCAGCCATCACCTCCCTCGACCATGAGGGAAGGAAGTGACCCGCAACAAATAGCCACTGCAAGCATAGCCTTTTTAGTGAGTCTTACATTTCGTTAATTAATGAAAAAGTACAAAAGGTATAAAAAATAACGGACTGTTACAAGTGAGGTACATTGCTTAAGTAAAGAAAATGGTGACTCGTACTTGGCTAAGCAAACTAACTTTTGACATTACTTATTTTGACAATTTATCAACTATAGAGTAAAAATTATGTACTAAGTATTTACTTAAGTAAAATTAATTACTTATACATATTTTAAGATAGGGGTGTTAGTGGAGGACGCGTTCCTATTAGTGTAGTTTAGGAAGTTAAAAAAAAGTAAACTTGTAAGGTTTTTTACACAATAAATATTTTGAGATTAGACTAAGAATTTAGTTTGAATATTATTTGGTCGTTACCACAGAAGGAGAGAACGAAAGAATTTGGATCACTTCTAAAATTATTACAGACCCGTACCTAATACAGGTACTCAATAGCAAAATATTTACGCAATGTAATGTTTGCATTTTTTTTTATGAGTTTTGAAAATATGTCGTATTTTAAAAATTGTTCTGTGCGTTTTGTTTTGTAGTTCAACACTAACCACTAAAAATTTTCCCAATCAAAGTTTTTATCCAAGTTTATTGGTACGCCCACAAAAACCTTGCACTCTGCCCACATTCATACACGTAAAAGCAAAAAAAGAGAAAATATATTCCTATACAACACTTAAGCCATAACAATTACTTAGTCTAAAACGATACCAGCATTCAATTTCCTACTCTAGGTACATAGCTTAAGGCATCGAATTGCTCTCTCTAGTCTACTTATTAAGGGTAGCTCTTTGCGAATGTACCCTCTTACTTAACTTTGAGTATCTTGTATACAATTCTTTTGTTCTATATATTAGAGTCGGTACAAAAGTCGGTGGAACAGGTCAACTGGTCGTGTTTTGTTCGTAGATTAAAAACCACCGTATTGTAATAAGCAGGTTAGAGAACACGTTTGAATCAGTATGATTTTTCCAAATATTAACATTACATTAAACTGAGGACCAAGCACAAAATTTTGACAGTAAAGTAAAACTATTGCATACCTCTATGCATTATTGTATCGTCATGTCATCATTTTCAAATAATGACGTAATTATATATGGACATGTCATAACTACGAAAATAACATGCTAGGGTTAGGACACTAAAATGGCAGTCGGTAATAGTGAAGCCCATAATATTCATTTCGTATGAGAAATGAAGTACTAGTAACATCTGGACATTAAAATGGCTAACCAGCCGCAAAATGTATCTGGGCATTTTATTTATTTTTATTTTTACTCTTTATTGTACATAAAAACAAAAATTGTAAGTACATTTACACATATGATGTACATAGGCGAACTTAACTCAATTTGAGTTGTCTTCCAGTTAACCTTGGAGTGCATGGAGAATATTTCTTGTAAGTGAAGGCAATTGTACAACTATTCGATAATTCCAAAAGGAAAAAAGTAGAGATGAGTATGAAAACACAAATCAAAATCTCTGCATACATAAATAATACTTATATTACACATTATATATATATATATATATATATATACATATACCTAGATATATACCTATATAAGAATATAATAGAATTTGTATCAACTTGAAAGGAAATGCTCTTTAACTCTTCCTCTAAAGACATCTAGAGAACAGCTCTCGCGTATAGAATGTGGAAGGGAGTTCCATAGTTTCACCGCACGTACAGTAAAAGAGCCATCATAAAGGCTGGAAATATGAAGAGGAGTACGTAGAAGGAGAGAGGTAGCCTTACGACAAGCTTTGCCCCTGGGAATAAGGAATTCGAAACGTTCACGAAGATATTCAGGTGAGTGAGGGTTATGAAGAACAGAGTAAAGAAGAGTGAGAATGTGTAAATCCCGACGTCGCCGAATAGGTAGCCACTTCAGTTTCATTCGGTACTCGGAAACATGATCAAATTTGCGAAGGCCAAAAATGAAGCGGGTACACAAATTCTGCAGGCGTTCGAGTTTATTGACAAGTTCCTCTGTAGCGTCAAGAAAACAAACATCGGCATAATCCAAAAGTGATAGAAGGAAGGACTGAGCAAGAATTGTTCTAGTTTGAAAGGGTAGGAACTTTTGGAGACGTTTGAGAGATTGAAACGAGAAATGTACTCTCCTGCTGACTTCCGCAATGTGAGTGCTCCAGGATAGATTGCAGTCTAAATACACGCCTAAATTCTTCGCACTGGTGGTATAAGGTATAGGCACAGAGTCATAGACAATTGGGGGGAGAGACTGATGGTCCAGGAGATTGTAGAAATGCCTGCCACCAATAATGAGCGCTTGCGATTTAATAGGATTGACTAAAAGTCCAAAACTTCTAGCCCACTGATTGATATTTTCAAGATCATTATTGATGGCCCCAATTGCTACTGACAGTTCTTCGACCTTAAAATGACGATAAAGCTGCAAGTCATCTGCGTAGAGATGATACTGTGATGCTATAACTTTAGTGATCGCGTCGATAAATACCGAGAAGAGAAGAGGAGAGAGTACGCCACCCTGCGGTACACCCGCAGAAAGGTCACACCATCCTGAAGAGGCCTCATTAGAGCGGACCGACTGCGAGCGACCGCGAAGATATGAATTAAACCAGGCAGTTACAGAGGAAGATACGTTAAGTGAGGAAAGGATTCCCAGAAGAAGGTCGAAATCGACAGTATTGAAGGCACTGCTAAAGTCCAGTAGAACCAGAACTGTAAGTTGTTTGTTTTCCATGGCCAATCGTAGATCGTCAGTAATCTTGACTAGTGCAGTTACTGTACTATGGCCAGTACGAAAACCAGACTGGTAAGGACTAAGCAGGCTATTAGAGGAAAGAAAGAAAGACAGTTGTTTCTGGACAACACCTTCAAGAACTTTAGACAGGATAGGAAGTATGGATATTGGACGGAATTGTGAGACAGATGAGGGGTTTGAAACCTTAGGAAACGGTAGAACATAAGCCTTCTTCCAGGCTGAGGGAAAGAAGCTAGAACCAAGTGAGTAATTAATAATGTGGGTAATAACATAAATAAGTTCATCCACGAGGGGGCGCAACATTTGAATTTGAAGGCCGTCATCACCGACAGCCTTTGTAGTAATCGATAGGATAGATTTTTTTATTTCTTCCTCTGTGACTTGCCGAAAAGAAAATTCAGGACATGCAGGCAAAGGTTGGCAAGAAAGGTTGTGAAGAGTAGAACTTTTTATGTCATTTTCTAAAGTGACAGGAGATTTTGAAAAGTACACATTGATAGCGTTAAGGTCGATATCTAGGTTGGTATCGTTGGTAGAATTCCCGATACCCAGAGACTTAAGGAATTGCCATGCCTGAGCCGTGCTGAAATTTTGAAGTGAATTGTGTATGTGGCGTCTTTTCGCATCCCTACACATACGACTGCAGCGATTTCGTAGCTTTTTATATAGAGACCAGTTCTCTTCCGTAGGGAACTTAATGTACCACCTTTTAGCTTTGTCCCGTTTAGACATTTGTATTTTGATAGTGTCGGACAGCCATGGTGCAGGAGAATGTTTAACTTTCACCTTTTTTATAGGAGCGTGCACATCAAAAAGGTCTAACAGTAGTTTATTAAAGGCGACCACCTTAGTGTCCAAGTCCTCGCTATTGTAAACAGGAGACCAGTCAATATTACCCGCGTCCTCTCTCAAACGATCCAGATCAATAGTTTTAAAACTACGAAGAAAAAGGATCTTAGATTTGCGTTTAGGTGTTCGAATTTTATACGAGAGGAAAACTAGATCGTGATAAGAAAAGGAAGCTGGAAGTTGCCCGTGTAGAGCTACTTTACTTGGGTCGGATACTAGGATTAAATCTAGAAGTGAAGGAGAACAGTGGGGTGCATGGTGAGTAGCATGAAGAGGAAGAATATGCATGTTTACAGAAGAGACAAGAGATTGGAGTTTACGGCTGCGGATATCACCCTTAAGCAGACAAGTGTTGAAGTCTCCGAGGATAATAGTGTTGTCATATATTGATGAAAAATATTCGAGTTTGGTTTCAAAAGAAAGAAAATAATCAATATGACAAGATGGACTATAGTAGACACCTAAAAGAGTCTTAGTGTGGTTAAACATAATTTCTATAAAAAGGTGTTCTGCAAAATTTGAGTACATACTTGGAGACTGATCAACCACCTTGTAGGCAATATCTCCATGAAGATAAATCGCAACCCCCCCACCTCCCTTGCCCGTTCTGTCATTGCGCACAAGTTTGTACCCAGGAAGAGAATATTGTATGGAAGGAACAGCGGGTTTGAGAAAAGTTTCAGAAACAAGGACAGCGTGTATAAGTTCAGGGTCAAAAGAAGATAATAAATCGAGATGATGGGCAGGAATGCTTTGAGCATTTATGTGAACTACATTGAACACGTTTTTACATGAGAAAAAAGTGGAAAGAAGCTGATCGCGCAGGTGAACGGAATCATCATTAAATGCAGATGCGTAGCTGTCATCCGATGCCAAGGAGGAAGAGCAAGATATAAAACTATCATCCGACAAATCACCCATAAAATATATAATATTCAGATAAATATGAATAAAAGAGTATAAATATACTAAACTATGAATAAACGAGTGACTATGACTCCTCTATACACTCGCCAGTTTTCTACAAAATGATTAAAGGACTTCTATCTAGATATCGTAAGTTTAAACTATCCGATCACAAAACAACAGTAGGCACAACATTTCCGAACGAACACAGTTAATGTCATTTTAAAGTAAACAAAGTTTAGTTGGTATGTACTGATTGAAAATAAATATTTAATGTGAGGAAAGAAGAATTAGACCATTGAAAATAATTATTTAAGAAAAGAAGATTAGTATTTAAGAAAAGAAGATTAGATAAGAGAAATTATTCTAATAATAAAATAGTATCTAAAGCTACTTGACCGGTTTGCGCGATCTTTTGTCGACCGGCTTCGGACACGATGCACCAGAGCCAGACGCGATATTTTTGGAATCCGCAGCCACCTCTGACGTCGACGCCGCCGCCACCGGAAATTGGCCAATGAGTTGTCGCAGTTCAGCTGCGGATTCTATTTTGCGTCGGGCTTTGTTTGGAAGCAGAATCACTATCTTCCCCTCGGACGTCCAGCACTGCCTCACACCGAAGTGCCTACGCGCATTCAGGAATGTGTCGTGCCTGGGCTTGGTCATAAATTCTGAGAGTGTAAGCCCAGTGCCCTTCAATTCAGTCTTCCTGCGCCACACCTCACCACGCAGATCGCGCCTCTGGAACCTTACAAGGAGGGGGCGTACCTTTCCTGCGGCCACTCCTAAGCGGTGACAAGTCACTATGTCGTTGGCAGTGATGCTGGCAATTCCACATTTTGTACTTAGCGTCTGGACTACCAAGGAAGTGCAATCTTCATCCTTCTTCTCTGGAAGACCATGGAAAAGGAGCACCTTACTTCGAGAAGCCATTTCGTGACGGTCCAAGCCCAACACCAACAGCTCCATTTGATTTTTTAAAGATGTAACTGACTTCCACATCAAGCATTTGAATTCCATAAAATCCTTAGACAGACTAGCTATGGATTTATGGGAAGCCTCGCTGCCGCCAGCTGCCTTTAATTCCTCTTCATAGTGGTTCATCCGTGCAGAGAATGCAGCCGAGAGATCTTCCATGCAGTTGGATAATTTAGTGTAAAGATCCATTTTGTGAAAAAATACAGATGAGTTTAAAAGTAGATAGAGAAAGTGAGTGTTATAGAGGATATAAAAGACTTAGTTCATAAGGAAGATAAAATGTAAGTAAAATATATTTTTAATTTTAATTAAAACAGAGCTACGAAAAAAAGATACTATCACTTCAACTACCCTCAAGTTATTCCATGCTTTGTTTCATGGGCATCGTATGCTTTGTTTCATATCCACAATACTTTGATAGTTCATTGAAGTCGACTGACAGACAATGCTAAAATTAACACCGACCACACCCAACTGACAATGCACTGCCGATGAATGCATCAGCAGTGCATTGTCACGGTAAACACACGGTAAACAATGGTTTACGTTGAAAAATGAAAAAGAAATTAAGTAAGAGAAATAAAAATTAGAAAAATTACTAGGAAAGTGTTAAGATTCTCAAAAAACTAAAACTGCTATTTTCAAAGTGTACCTGAATGTATTAACAGATGTTTCATATCGATATATATATAATATTTAATTGACGTCGACTGACAGATAATGCTAAACTTAATAATAACTGACAGTAAACAGCCGGTGCATTGACTGCGTTAAAAAATGAAGAGAGAGAAAGAAAAATTACAAAAGTTACTAGGTTAATTATAAGATTCTGAAGAAACTAAAAATACTATCTTTAAAGTTTATCTGGATGTATAGACAAATCACGTCAATATATTTGATATGTCATTGAAGCCGACTAACAGACAATGCTAAGCTTAACACTGACTGACACAAACTGACAGATAAATTCACAGAGGGTGCATTATCTGCGTCATAGGCTCGCCCCTTATTACATTGGGACCTAACATGGTCGGTGATATATTGGTGTACACAGTACACGTCTGCCACTCCTGGTTTGGAAATATAGCTATCCGGCGTTTTTTTTAGCATCTATACACGGTGTAATTTAAGTCTCACTGGAACAAAAACCTAGGTGATGTATCCAATGCTAACTGTTCACTGGTAATCAAGAAATGAATAAAAAAAAGACTTCAATAAGTAAAATCGACCATGATCTATCCGAATATCATAGTTTAGGTGAAAATCCGGAACACCTAAAGAATTTACCGGCCGGTTTACGAGTAGCCCTGCTCCTCGATGACATTTTGCGCTAGGTATAGGTGTTTTAAAATAGTATATTTATGGAGATTTTACTTATTAAAGTTGTACTTTTTTATTTCTTTTTTATCAGTAAACAGTATTAAATATCATCACTGGGGCTTTCGCTCCAGGCTGACTGAAATTACACCGTATATTATAACTTGAATCGCCGAGGACTGGGGAAAATAGCGAAACATCATAAGAACTAGACTCCTAGGAGATGGAGGTCACGACCCTCAGATATGAGGAATACGACTCAAGGAGGAGTAGTAGTATTACGAGTATAACTAAATACTCTTCGTTGGTAAACCCATATTGGAGACGGAGATGACGGGACGAGCTCTACTTTTGTATGTCTATTTTCGGTCATCATCCCACCGTTGGGCAAAGGCCTTTACTGTTATTGTTCAATTCTGCTTATGGCTTTTAAACGCCAGTCTTTCAAGGAGGAGTCTAGCTCGTTCCGCCATCTCCGTCTAGGCCTGCCGCGACGAAGCACCACTCCAGATTTTTTCCTGTGTCGTGGGTATGTTACAAACATGACATTCACCTGCGCAAATACCCAGACCAGTTGGCCTTTGCCTAACGGTGGAACGATGACTGAAAATAGACATATTACATAATCCAATTGTGCTGATATTCAAGTGCCAGAAAATCTGTAAGTAGCACAAACAAGGTGAAATATTAGTTTCAGGCGCTTACGTGTTCTGCGATTTATGGCCTCTTGCCGTCCCCGCGCTGACATTGAAGGAGATTTGTATTCTTTCCTGTAATTAACTGACCCACGAGTAATGTTATTATGTGGTTAGAATACTACATTTTGTTCCACATCATTTCCTGCTGTTATATCCAGGTTTGGATATCCCGAAATGTTCAGATCTTGGAACATAATATTACGAGTATCACTACTAGACACAAGCCTTCTCTTACACATCGAAATAAGAGACATTACGTCATATGGATAACGTCAATTGTGGTGGAGATATGTTTAATGGCCACCTGTGGTGTTGTGGCTTGATCTAATCCAGCCCCCTATAAGCTTCCAACTTGAATTAAAGACTGCAACGTTAAGTGGTAATCGAGACCAACGGCTTAGCGTGTCTTTCGACGCACGAAGACGCTCAAATATGAAAATGCCCTAAACTGTAACCCATCTCAGACCAATCCAGCCGAACGCTGCTAAACCTTGATGATCGCCAAGAACTCCGCGGTTGCACTACGATACGAGCACTTACAACATAATATTTGGGATAATTATTAGTACCTTAGTATAATTGTCTCAAATTTACATGGTTTCATACATAATTTAGACTACTTCTATGTCTACTACGTACGTAAAATGTGAATGGCTTAGCACGAAAAAAATAATATTAGGATGACGCTAGCGAATTGATATACCATCCTTGTCACACTACAAATTTACTAAATAGACAAGAACGAGACAGCACGCTTAATCGCTAGCCCTCCGTTAATTTCCAAACAAATATGGAAAGAGATCTCTTTTCAAACTATCCCTGCTGACTTTGAATACCCTTCCATAGATTAATATATAAGCAAATGAGGTTAGATACAATATTCAACTTCAAAAATTTTTACTGCTCCATAAGGGTGAAAAATAATATTGCTAATGTTACTTTTCAAATCAGTCAAGTTCATTAATATTTGAAAAGGTCCCTCAACATAAAAAAAATGTACGGCCTAGCAAACGAAGTAACACCAAAAATTTAATAAAATTGTGTATTAGAGCGTAAAGCTATGAATATTACGTTACAGGGCCCGTTCACATGGAGCCGCTTGGAAACCAGCGCAAATTTAAAACGTTTTTTAAATTGGAGATATAATATAATAATATTAGCCCTGTTAAGAAACTTTCCCACCGTTGGGCACGGGCATCTTCTAAAACTGAGAGGGTTTAGGCCATAGTCCACCACGATGGCCCAGTGCGGGTTGGCGAACTTCACACACTGTCAAAAAAACTCTTAGGCATGCAAGTTTCCTCATGCCGTTTTCCTTCATCGTTAGAAAGTGATAGTTCTTTTTTTTCTTTTCCTTTTTTTTTTTAAATAACGTAGCTCCACTCTGGCATTTATTCCTTTGTCGTGAGTGCATTTACAAACATGAAAGTTCGCATACACAAATACCCAGAGCGGAACAAATAATTGTGGGTCACACAAAGATTTGTCCCGTGCGGGAATCGAACCCGCGACTATTAGACACAGTGAGCGGAGCAGCTTAAGCTCTTAACCACTGCGCTATATCTTCCGTCAGTTAATTTTTAATACGCGCATGTTTTCGCAAAGACAGAGGTGCGTGCCTGGGTTTGAATTCGAGACCTCTGACTTTGCAGTCCAACGGTCTAACCACTAGGCTTTCACTGCTTATCGCTTTCGAAATTGGAGATATTGAGATAATATGCAGTCTTGCTTTTTACATCTTTAGTGAAAGGTACTTTGGTAGCTACTCAGATGCGCGGAGTGTTAAACATGAAAAAACAGCCACCCGGCCCCTCCATGAAACAATTTCACTTAGAATTAAGATAATAATTTTGTGTTACGGATGAATTAAAATTGATATTCGACTATTGCTGAAATGGAGTTAGTGCATATGATGGATTCCAGTGAAAGAAGTGTATCAGGATCTGTTAAAGAAGACATCTAATGGATTTAAGTACACCTTTTAAGTATACTAGAATCTATGATTTGGAACTAATTCACATGATGAATTCAAGTGGCAGAAAAAAGTGCACTAGAATCCATCAATGAAGCCAGCCGGAAATAGATGTCGCAAATTTTGTAAATTAGTAAAATTAGCTACCTGTTCGTTTGCTCTTTCGCATTCCAGCTACCAATCTTCGCTCTGTATGAAAAAACAAGCGCTCTCGGATGCTCATCAAGCTGATTCATGTGAACGGACGCTTATGAAATGGTCGCTCTCAATTCTAATATAGAACGAGAATAATGAACTCTTACAAGTGTAGGTACTTTCAAACTTTGTTTTGAAGCAAAGTCAAAGGCGCTAAGGGAATTCATGTGTAAAAAGTATTTTCCAGAAATCTCTATATTGGAATTCCGAAGCCTAATATTTCATTTTTTTTTTACATTTTAGGGACACAATATAGTCTTAGTGTAGTTTATGAATATTTATATTATTTACTGCATTATTGGAATAATGCTGTGTGATGCGTGTAGAGAGTGCGAAGTCCTGGGTTTGAATCCTAGGTCAGATAGTGTAGTTTTCTTTTCAAAAATTGCAATAAGCCCGTCTCCTATTACATGGTACCAAACATCGTCGGCGAAAACTAGGTAAACGCGGTAATAGACGCAAACCTTTAGCTATATATCGGGCACAATGCCATATTCCCGATACTGGAGATTTTTCAATAGAAAAATTACTTTTTGTGACCTAAGATTTGAAACCAGGATCTCGTGATCGCTACGCGCGTTATTCGCAGTAGATCAATGAGGCAGTCAAAGCTTGAGAACTGAAGAATTTGGTGTTCAATTTTTAGCTTAAAATAGAACACCAAATTCAAGCAACAGATATTAAAACAAAACACGCCTGGCCGAAAGATACTAGGTACTTACTTTATGTCTCCTATGTTTCAAAATACAATTATACCTCACCAGTTTACGAAGTAAACTCTACAATGCAATTGAGTCAGTCATAAGGTACTACATATTTCCCCACGGAACAACAAGGTGAGGTTTAGTATTTAGTCCAGCAGCGTTACGATTGCGAGTTCGTATGCTATTCTTATCACAACACACTTACTCGCTACCGTCACATTAACATCTATATTTTTTGTGCTCTCAGATCCCTTTTCGGGTAGACGCAGACTACAGAGTTCTAGCAGGAATTGATACAGACCTCTCACTTGGTATTCATTTCTTTTTAGAGGTCAAATTTTAGCACGTATTAGCAACAAAGTACCATCAATAAAATATTTTCTTAAATTGGACTCGCGCATCTCATCAGTATTTTAATAGAATTTGATGTTCAATTTCGAGTTCAAATTGGAAGACCAAATTCAAAAAGCAGTAAAAAAATACACCTGGCTTAAGGATATCAGGTATTTACTTAATGTCCCCTATATTTTAAAATACAATTATACATTTTAGTTTACAAAGTCAACTCCACAAAGTTGTTGAGTCAGTCAAAATGTAGTGCATATTTCTCCACGGAACAAAAAGTTAGTGCCAGGTTTTGTATTTAGTCCAGTAACTAGACAATCTCTCAATCTAACTTTATTACCGCTCACCTTTGCTAAAAGGCTAGAGCACTTTACGGTTTAAAGGACATTTTAGATCACTTGGTCTAATAGACCGATGTTAAGACTGACGTAAAGTTTAATATCAAATAGTTGTTAGTGACTTTTTGCAAGCTTTTATTTATCAAACTTTTTCTATACAACAAAATTTACTACATATGGTTTATCTTGTATACTATTCAGGTACATTGCTGGTACATTGATATGACAGTCAATTTACGCCTAATTAGTAAGTAATTTTCTCAAATTTGGATTCCACCCGCGGTTCTGACGTCAGGATGTGAGCCAATGTGTTTTATTATAGCTGTCATATGAGAAAAGTACGTTGAATTTGCTTATAGGTATAAACAGGTACATTGTTTCCATACTTACTGCATTTTGAATAGTAACAGTTGTAGTTACTTAAGAATGGCCTGGTTACCTATAAATGTGGCAGCATTTAAATATAGTATGTTACCATGTCTGTATACTAAAATAATTTTACATAATGCTTGACTGCCCCGTTGGTCTAGTGGCGAATAATGTGCTTTGCGATCACGAGGTCATGGGTTCAAATCCTATGTCGGACTAATGTAGTTTTTCTATCGAAAAACTCCCAGTATAAGTCCGGAGTCTAGAATTGTGCTCGGTATATAGCAATAGGCTCGCCCTCTATTACATAGGACCTAACATTGTTGGTGAAAAGTTGGTGTACACAGGCGGGGGTTGCACCCCCGCTTGGGGAATATAGGCGTGACGGTGTTTATTTTTTATTTATTTTTGTAATGTTGGCCACTTTGGCTATCCTAAAATAAATAAATAAAACATTACACTCGCCATACTAATGCTTACTAATCTATACTCCAAGCTTAAACCAAGCCATCTCAATAATGGGAAAGTAGAAGGAAGTAGGTACTGGGACTACCTTCTATGACCAAAAGACCGTGTCTTATCTGATGGGCAAGTCAAGAGTCTCCGTAACCGGGGAGAGTGTATGATACGAACTATGAGAGTGGAGGAAGCCAGAGAAGTATGTAAGGAAAGAACCTGTTGCAAATTTGTACTCTCTGCCTACCCTGCGGGGGATCGGACGTGATGATATAGATAGATAGATTTAAATAATCTGATTCTAACACCCGTATCTGTAGACATTAAATTACTTAGTCCTAACATTTTACTTAGCCGAGTAACCTCATGTTTTTAAAATTCTTTACTTACTTGCTTAAGGAAATTAATCTTTGGCATTTCTTAATTTTGTCAGTTTCTCAACTAAACAATACTAGTTTCTGCCCGCGACTTCGTCCGCGTTGACTTTAGACAGGAACGTAACATTTTTTCGGGATAAATAGTATCCTATATGGTAATCCAGGTAATACACTCTGTGTGTGGCAAATTTCATCTAAATCCGTTCATCTGTTTTGTGTGATTTTTTTTCTTTTTTTAAACGTAGCCCCACACTAGGATTTACTCCTGTGTCGTGGGTGCGTTAACAAATATGAATATTCACATACACGAATACCAGGAACGAAACAAATAATTGTGGAACACACAAAGATTTGTCCCGTGTGTAGAGCGGCTTAAACTCTTAATTACTGCGCCAAATCTTCCGTCATTTCAATGTAAATTATTTTATATAGAGGCTTGCAGAGGTAATTTCAGGTTTCTTGAAAATTAAAGATAGAGACGATATATAAATTAGAAATAGAGGTAGGCGGAGAGTACAGAATTCCAACAGGTTCTTTCCTTACAAACCTCTTTGGCTTCCTCCACTCTCATAGTGGGATACCCCGCAAGGGATATGATCTGGCCTTGATCAGCCCGAAGACGAAGGTCGCCACGACGACCGACTTAGTGTTGTACGCATTAAGGTACGACCAAACCAACGAGTTCAAACTCGTCCGCGATGGCGTCTCCGCCGGCGATCACGGTGGCAACCAGAATCTCGCTATGACTGCGCGTGCAGACGCCGCCCAGATGGCGCATGCATGACGGAGGACATATTGGTGTGAATATTTCCATACAAATATTACTGCAGGAGCTGATGCTGGCGTGCACGGTGGCCCGTGCACGCCACCGCGGCCGCGGCTGAACGCGTTGGTTTGGCCGTACTTTAACGCGTACAGCACAAAGTCGGTTGGAGATCTTTGAGATAGGTCTTTGTCCTGTAGTAGACACCTTTCAGCTGATAACAATGATAATAAAGAGCACTTTATCATCACGCCAGATTAGAACCCTTGCGAGGAACCCCACTATGGGACTGAAGGAAACCAGAGAGGCTTATAAGGAAAGAACCAGTTGGAAGTCTGAACTCTCTGCTTACCTATCTATTTATCTATTTCATTTAGCCAGATCCCTTGCGGGGTAGGTAGAGAGTACAGAGTTCCAACAACTTATTTCCTTACATACCTCTCTGGCTTCCTCCACTCTTATAGTTCATCTCATACACGCTCGGCGGTTACGGAGACTCTTGACTTGACCTTCAGATAAGACTCGGTCTATTTGGTCGTGGTAAGAGAGTCTAGGTCTTTTCCGGTACGTACATCTTTCCACTTTCACATTGTATATCTGTTTTTTCATGATTTCTTCTGACATTCTTTTTATATGCCCGAACCAACGGAGTATACTCTTTCTCAACTTCACACTGATACTATCTTTCATACCTACTCGCTTTCTTACTACGCTGTTGTGAATACCGTCGGTCAGCTTCTCTCCGCACATCTTCCGCAACCTTGCATTTCGACCGCATTTATCCTACTTTATTTCTCCTTCTTACATACCCAGCTCTCGCTACCATATAATAGCGTTGGGACACAAACCAGCTGGAGTATGGCCAGCTGCGCCTTTTGGCTTAAGTGCCGGCTCCCAAGTAGCTTTCCCATCGCACCATTTACTGTGTTCCCTGCACTCACTCTTCTCGCTATGTCAGCGGTGTATTTCCAATCCTTACTGAAGGCGCATAAAGATATACAAACTCATTCATTTGCTTCAGCACATTCTTATCAACCACAAGCCCTGCATTCGTTCTGGTTTCTTCCTATTCAAAAACCATAATCTTGGTTTTCTTTACATTCAAATATAAGCCATTGTTCATGCAGTCGTCTTTCATAACTGTGACTAGTATTTGCAGATCAGTGGCTGTTGGCGCTATTAAAACCGCGTTATCTGCATATAGTAGATGGTTTATCAATAGGTCACCCATTTGTACACCTTCATTCATCGCTTTCAGTGTTTGAAGACTTTAATCCAGATATTTTATTTTTATTTTATTTAAATAGGCACAGTAACAGACAGACAGATTATATCATTTATCTTAAGACTTACAATAAATCAATTTTTTTACATCTGGCGTCCTTACCAACTGTACACAGCTTACACAACGGTTCATAATTAATATTCAAAAACAAGATCGCAAAAGTAGCATGCATAATTATTTAAGCACATAATAAAAAAGAGTTGCAAAAGAGATTAAAGCAATATGTTTATGCCTAACTGGTTGTAATTTTATAAATATCTTCTTTAAATTTATTACTATTACCGTTGTAATTCCAAATATCGCATATATCAGCTATCTCATTGTATGATTTTAACATTCTGTGAATGGGGTTGTTTTGAGAAACATTATTGTTGGAAGGAGGTATGCTAAACATTTTCTGATTACGTCGTGATCGTGATGGTATGTATAAAAGTAATTTTTCGCAGAGGTTTGTGCCAAAATTACCGCCAGCAATTTTATGCAATAAGGTTAGGTCTGCAGTTGTTCGTCTCTGCTGCAGACTTTTAAGATTGAATATATGTAATCTATCTTCATACTTAGCAAGTTTCTTTCTTAATCCATATTTAGAACACAAGGCTCTTAAAATACGTGCTTGTATGGGTTCTATATTTTTAATATGTTTGGTATAGATAGGCGACCATATGGAGGAACAATACTCAAGGCTACTGCGTACGAGAGATACATATAGTATTATAAGTGGTTTTGCAGTTTTGAATGGTTTTGCTGTCCTTAAAATGAAACCTAACATTTTGTTTACTTTCTTAGTGATATAATCATAGTGGGGTCTAAAAGAAAGTGAACTATCATAAATAACACCTAAATCACGAATCTGATTGACTTTAAGTAGTCTTGGCCTTTCAATTTTGTAATTATATTAAATAATAGTCTTATTTTTAGTAAAAGTCATAACTTTACATTTCTCTGCATTTAAATACATTCTATTATCTAAACACCAATTATGTATACGATCAATATCGCTTTGGAGAGTTTCACAATTATTTGGTGTGAGAATTCTTCGATAGATTTTTATATCATCCGCATATGCTAAACAATTGCTTTGAATAATGTGTAGGAGATCATTAATAAATAAAAAGAATAGCAAAGGACCTAAATTTGACCCTTGTGGTACACCAGATGTGGGTGAAAAACATATTGATTCATATCCGTGTAAAGCCATAAGCAGTGTGCGATTCAGAAGATATGAAGTAAGCCACCGCAGCAGATTTCCATGGATGCCCAAGTAATCCGCTTTAATTAGTAATATAGTGTGGTCAACGCGATCCAAGGCCTTAGCAAAATCTGTGTAGATGGAATCAACTTGAGCTTTCATATTAAAAGAGTCGCACAGATAATTGGTATACTCTAAAAGGTTCGGGATTTGTTGATCTTTCGCTGATAAAACTATGTTGTTTGCAGCTGAGAATGGAATATTTTTTTTTTTAAACGTAGCCTGACAGTACGATTTATTCCTGTGTCGTGGGTGCGTTTACAAACATGAAAATTCACATGCACAAATACCCAGACCGAAACAAATCATTGTGGATCACACAAAGATTTGTCCCGTGCGGGAATCGAACCCGCGACTATTAGACACAGTGGGCGGAGCGGCTTAAGCTCTTAACCACTGCGCTAAATCGTCCGTAAATGATTGTATATAGGTTCATATACTAGACTTTCAAAGACCTTTGCAAAACAATTTAGAATACTTATTGGGCGATAATTTATAACATGACTCTTGTCTCTAGACTTATGAATAGGTATAATGCGGGTAATTTTCCATAGTTGTGGAAACTGGCTCTGCAACGATTTATTGTAAATAATTGCCAGTGGTTTAGTTAATGATGATGCGCAAAGTCGTGCCACAATAGTTGGTATATTATCCGGCCCTGCACCCTTCCTTACATCCAGATTTTGTAGCTTACGATAGAAATCTTCAACTGTTATGTGAATACTGTGAATACTATGAGTGTGAGTTGGAAATTCAGGTGAATAATTAGTTGGTGTATTTGGTCCATAAACCGATGAGAAATATTCTGCGAAAAGGTTAGCAATATCAGTGCCTGTTTGCGCTGTTTAGTTACGATAGAACATTAATTTTGGTATATCATTGGTAATATTTTTGTTTTTTATGTACCTCCAAAAAGATTTAATACCAACATTAAGGTCTGCTTCAACTCTAGCAATATATTTTTGAAAACATATTTTCATGACAATTTTGGTTCTTAGTCTTAGTAATGTAAAAGTGTAATAATCACGGGGATTTTAATATTTTTAAAATTTCGCATGATATTTCTCTTTATTGTTCATAAGCTTAATAAAATCATTAGAAAACCATCTAGGGTATTCACGGTTCCTAACTTTTGATTAGGATATATTATAAACAGTCTAGCAGACAATAATACATATTAGTGGTCGACCATTGGTCGATATTTGACCATAATTAATTTAAATTATTAGTTTGAACATTATTAAGGTTTTATTGTCAAAGACTATACTTCTATAATCACAGATTTCGCCAAGGCCTATTTGCCTATTTTTTTCAAACTATATATGACTATATATTATATGAACTATATATTATATGAAATTAAAAAAAACAAATACATTATTAAAATAAAGAATGTATATACATAAATTTTTATTGAAACAAAAAACCACGCGATAAAGAGAATGCTGTCCATTGAACTTGACATACATATTTCGATAATTTAATTAATGATAAAAAACTTCTCTGTATACGATGTTTTTTTGTAAAAACTCTTTCATCATTTGCTGGTTATGTTTGACATTCAGTAAGACTATAGACATAATATTAAAGACAAACAATATTAATCTATTCTAAATTTTACACATTTTTTTATTGATTTATTATATTTTTAGGCATAATTTAAAAAAAATATTAGTATTCTGCACTCCTTCCCTACATTAACTATAAGTGTGAGAAATTTCATTCTCCTCCGTCCGCGCAATTTTAGTAAAAAGGGGTACAAAGTTTTTGCTTCACGTATTAATATAATGATATCATCTCTATCTATAATTTTCAAGAAACCACAAATTACGTCTGCCTTTATTTATATAAAATCATAGGCATTGAAATGAAGGATGATTTGGCGCAGTGGTTAAGAGCTTAAGCCGCTCCACCCACTGGGTCGAATAGTTGCGGGTTCGATTCTCGCACGGGACAAAACTTTGTGTGACCCACAATTATTTGTTTCGGTCTGGGTATTTGTGTCTGTTAATTTTTATGTTTGTAAACGTACCCACGACACAGGAATAAATTTTAGTGTCGAGCTTCATAACAAACGGCAACTCCAGATAACTGTCATGTAGAGACATTTCACTTGATAACAACGTTACAATCCCAAAAGGATCTTTGACGCCGCGGCCAAAATAGGGACTGGCTTCAAGTTAAATGTCACTTCGCGACAGTCGCAAAGTTGTTTTTTAATTAGTAACCGTGCAATATTTCTCAGGAAGTAGGAACCTTTTACCGAATAGTTACCCTAATTTCACACCAACGCCCCACTGTCAGTGTCATCCACGCTCCAAACGATACTTGACGCGCTAGAGTTCCGATTTTGCCTACATGCCAAAAGATACTTGTTGAACTATAGCCCGATGTCACGCGACTTCGTCTGACGTCACCTGTGATACGTGTCGCGGGATTTTTGTCGCCTGATGAAGGTTTTACTCTAAACTAATTTTAATTTAAAACGAACTTTTTAGAACAAGCTTTTATAACAGAAACACAATGAAGATATATTGCTTACTTAAAGAGTTCCTGTGGCTTCCTTCCACTATCTGGTTGCATAGTACTTGTCAATACCAATCTAACAAGCCTAAACACGAGAGGTTTACGTTGTATAGTTCACATGTTCCTATTGCCACCTTCAAGTTTGTTAAATTTTAGCACAATCAAATACCCAAAAGTGCTTCAGATCATAAGATTTGAACCGGAAAGACAGACAGATATACGAAAATTGTATGTTAAAATAAAGTTTGTAATAAGAGAAAACCCCAAAACATTGAGAAGAAAACTTCTTGTTGCCTTTAAACGCGCAGTATTTTGTTTTCAAGGAACACCGCAAAGTTTTTCTTTTAGTTGATCAACTTTTTTATAAGATCTGTCATTACTAATTTGACATCAGATTCTAGGAGATATTAATGATGATTTATACATCTCAAATAGGTCTAGTGGCAAATAAAGCGAAGTCGAATAAGGTACTTGGTTCGAATTCAAGGTCGGACAAACTGAAGTTTTCTATCGCACCTTTATTAAAAAGGCGATAACCCGATATTTCGCGAACATGTTCAATCATAGGAATCTGCTAATCGTAGCCGCCGCCGACTTCGAACCTAACTCTCCTCCCATTAGCCGCAACCGCCGTCCGCGGCATGTTCTCACCGACCCTCCCGATGCCCTTACATCCCTTCTTTCGGATACAGATACCAAACACAGGATCAGGCACCGACCTCGCCGGTGAGGTTGAAGAATTTCTTGCCCGCCGGCCGGTGCAGAGCACCACGACGAGACACCTAGTATATTCCCTCCCCATAGCGACTGCCCAAGCCGAGGCCGTTCCTTCTTGAGCTAGTTGTCCCTTTGCCCTTTGCCTGCCTTTGCCTGGCTCGAGCGTAGTAGTTGCACGCTCGCTCTCTTGTCCGGTGAAGCTGTAAAGGCCCCGAGGCCAGTAGACTATATCATTCACACACACACATACACAGAAGTTTTCTATCCAACAATTTCTAGTGTTAGTCCGGAGTCTGGAACTGTGCTTGGTGTAATGGCTTGCCTTCTATTATATTGAGACCTAAAATAGTCGGCGAAAAGTCGGCTTACAGTACACCTCTGCAACCCGCTTGGGGAATACAGGCGTGACGGTGTTTTTTTAGTAGGAACATTGCACCTTTGCTTTATAAAAGACCAGTTTCTGCTCGCGATTGAAACGTACTAGGCATGCCTTTTAAGTTCTGACGTTTCCATATTTCCCGGCAATTTTGAATTTAGAACTATTCTATATTCGAAAGTGTTTAAATTTTGAGTCTCAAAACAGTTGAAAGTATTAGGATTAATGCTATTGTTTAGTCACAGCGTCGATTGGAATCTGTCAGGTTACGTACGAAAATGAATCTTTCTAAGGAAAATGTTCGTGCAATAATTTTCTACAACTTTAGAAGAGGCCTGACACGGCTTCAGTGTTTTGAAGAGCTAACATCTGTGTATGTGATGAAGCCCCATGTCTGTGGACTGTCGAACGCGTGTATTTAGAATTCCAGCGTGGACATACTAGTGTTAGTGACAAATCTCGCGAAGGACGCCCAAAATTCGCCATCACTGAAGATAACATCATTGCTGTGAGACAACTAATTCTCGAAGATCGTCATGTGACGCATCGAGAGATAGAGGCTCTATTCGGCATCCCAGGGACAACAATTTAGAAGATCTTGCATGAAGCGCTTGGTGTGAGAAAGCTAGTTTGCCGGTGGATACCGCATCTGCTTTCCGACGATCACAAGGCGGCCCGCGTAAGATGGTGTTAGAAAACTCTGCAAAGGTTTCACCGAGGAGAATCAAATCACGTCTACGACATCATCAGTGGTGACGACTCTTGGATCTATGCCTGCGATCCTGATTCCTAACAACAATCTACAATCTGGGTCTTTCAAGACGAGCCAAAGCCGACTAAAGTTGTTCGTTCTCGAAGCACTTCAAAGAAGATGGTGGCCACGTTCGTTGGAAAAACCGGCCATTTTGCGACTATTGCACTTGAAGATCGTAGAACGGTTAACGCAGAGCGGTATACCACAGTTTGTTTACCACAAGTCATCGCCAAACTTCGAAAATCTAACTCAAGTCGACGCTTTCAAGTCAGCCATTTTGAACACCCCCACTTTAAAGTGGAATAAATGTTATAATAACTGGTTTGAGCGAATGAAAAAGTGTATTTAGCTACGTGGTGAATACTTTGAAAAACAATAAAAAGTACTGTAAGGTTCTAGTTGTATTTTTTCCTTCAAACGACAAAACTTAAAAGGCATGCCTCGTACACCGACTAGTATAGGTACAAAAAAAATAACTTTCGCTAATCTATCCTTGAAGGGATTTATTCTTGCCGCTCCGCTAACTGGATCGAGCGGTCGCAGGTTCAAACGCCACTCGGAACAAAATTCTATATGTATATATATATGTATATCTATTCATCTATCTACATTTTTGCGCCAGATCTTTTGGGAAGTCATGACATACCATGACTAAATAGACCATGCCTTACCTGACGAGCAAGTCAACAGTCTCCCTATCAAACGAACTATGAGATTGGAGGCAGCCTGAGAGGTTTGTACAGAAAGAACCTGTTGAAACTCTGTAGACAGTACAGAGTCTAGCCTTCCCTACCTTCCCTACCTTGGCGTGAAGATATAGATAGACAAATAGATCCTATATAATTAGCTCCTAATGCTTCGCTCTCTAAAATAATAATTCTTTTTTCGCATTACGCTGCGGTGTAAAAACGGCAGACAGTATAATCTCCCTTGTTCATAGCTCATTTAACTGGGACCTTTAACATAAAAGAACTTACAATTTTCTGATTTCCCACACCAGTTAATGCAAAATAAACGACATTTGTCATTTTTTACCGACGATAGCAACTCTTTACTTTTCAAGAATCAAAAGGCTTAGCACGAAGTGATTGACGTTAGCGTGACGCTAGCGAGCTGACATGCTATCCTTGTCACACTACAAATTTACCAAATAAACATGAACGTGACAGCACGATTCACTCACTAGCGTCTCGCTAACATCAATATGTTCGTGCTAAGCCCTCTGTTTATATATATTTACTATCAAAACACGAGATTCAATCTTAAAGAGTGAGCAATAAAGTTCGATTTTGCATTACAGAAAATGTAGAAAGTTTTCAATATTCCGTGTTTAAGCAAAAAATATATGTTGCTCCTGTCGTAGTGTTATTTAAGTTAGTGTAAGTGGCTTTTTATGGAGTAGAAAAATAGTCATTTTTAAGATATAGCAACTGTTTAATAACACTATAATTTTTGCGATATTATGTAGAAATAATTTGAGAAATAAAATATAGTCATAATAAACATCGTCACGCCTACCTTCCCCAAACGGGGGTGACAGAGGTCCATGTACATACCCACTTTGCGCAGACGATGTTAGGCCAGTACACAGAGCACAATACCAGATTCCGAAACGATATTGAAATTATTTTGATGAAAAAACTAGCCTTTGTCCAACTTAGGATTCAAATTAAGGACCTCGTAATCACTACGTGCATCATTCGCCACTAGTCCATCAAGGCTTTGATTAGTATTGGAAATAATACCTATTTATATAAACGATAATTTTATTTTAACCTTTGATGCTGTGATTTTGTGAAAAATCATTCATCATTCATAGCTCATTTCACTTACCGTGCAGCCTTCTTCTCTCCTTATCTGGTATCTCACAATTATATTGGCAAAAGAGAGGCACCAAATCAAAAACGGGGAGACCCGCAGGAGAACCATAGTCATTGATATAGCACTAAGAATTGAGAAGCTAAACTGGTTTTTGTAAAGTAGTTTTTGACTACTAAAGTGGCTTATCAACTGATTTACGATATTTTTTTCAAATACTTTACTTAACGTGGGCAACACAGAAATAGGCCGAAAGTAATTTGGATCTGATGTGCTACCTGATTTGAACAAAGGAATCACTCTACTAAGTTTCATAAGATCAGGAAATACACTACTAGCAACACAACCATTAAACACAGGTGCCAGGTAGGGGGCAATAATATGGGACACAGAACTAACTGTCTTTACAGACAGCCTTCATATATCCGCCATGTTTTTAATATTAAGTTTATTAAAAGTATTTATAATATCTTTCCCACTGACAACCGAAAATTTAAAGGATGCGCCGCATTCTGATACACTTTGTTTAAGAAGCGACTCAGCCAAAAAACTAGATGACGTCAGAGTTTTAGTAGTTAAGAAAGTAATATTAGTAGCGAAAGCTTCAAACTTGACGCTACTTTCTGATCCGCTCTCACATTTTTATCACCAATTTTCAAATTAAGGTCTCTGTTTCGCACCGTTGTTCTACCGGTTTCACTATTAATAATATTCCAAGTCATTTTGATAAAATTACCAGATTATTTAATTTTGTTTCTAAGTAGATAGAATTAGAATAGGAACAGGCTCTTTTAAAAATTTTAGAATTATTCCTAGCATATGCTACAAATTCAGGTTTATGGTTATAAGATTTTTCATCATAAAGTTCATATAACCTCAGTCTACTTTATAAATACCACAGGTTGCCCTTTCACTAAAACTAGCACGATCACCAACTATTTTTGGGCTTAAAAATGTTATTAAATTCATCACTGATAAGGTGGAAGAACGTTTGGGTCATTCTGATAGGGCAACGTTAGTACTTTCTCAATGAAATAGCATTTAAAACGCTCTAAGCGGTCTACATTCATTGAGACAAAGCTAACCTTTTTCCTTTAAACCTTACCGCTTTTATTAACCGCTCGAAAACATTATAAGGTGAAGATGAAGGTCTGTATACGCACACAACAATGAACTGCTTCGACTCAATACATGCAACTTCTATAACTCTTTCAACAGATAGGCTCACAATATCCTTACGTTCTTTAAATTTAATATTTTTATTTAGGATTTTTAGACAGCCACCATGTATCATATTAACTCTGCTGAAAGAGCTAGCAACCTGGTGATTTGAGAAATTGAACATGATCTGGTTACATTTCAGTAATGTTCTGTAAGACAGAGAATACCTTGCAACCATTCATGATTAAATCAATTTCCAAATCTTTGCCTGTTATATATTGATGATTGATGCACCAGTTTAGTTATATTTGTTTTATTATGAAATATTTCATTTAGAGCAAAAGGATGCCTTTATTGTCTTAGCGTGTAATTTAAATTAATTGTGATGTCGAAAGTTTTAATATTAAAAATGTCTGAATTCAAATTACAAATGTCAATATTACATTGCTCAATAGAAGCAACTTTTTTATTAGCCAAGGTTTTGGCTGATGTATATAAAAAATATGATAGCGAACCAGCTATATCTCTATTAAAATATTTTGAAAGATAAAAAGTATTAATCATTCGTCAAATGATTTAGATGTTTGTTACTCAATCACGCAAAAACAGCTGAACCTGTACCTGGATTAACATATAGGATACTTTTATCACGGAAAAATGTAACGTTCCTGTCTAAAGTCTACGCGGAGGAAGTTGCGGGTAGATACTAGTTACCAATAAAATCCATATTAATATTTTAAATTTGAAAGTAACATCTATCCGTTTATCTGTCTGTTTATTTGTCCTTTTTACGCCCAAACAGCTAGACAAATTTGATCAAATTCGACGAAAACATAGATTTTATCCAGGGAAAGGATATAGGCTACCCTTTGGCTCAACAAACTTAAGGGTGTGAAATGTACGGCTGAAAATAATGCGAACGAAGTTGCGGTTACAGCTAGTGAATCACGTCGGCACCTAAGTTTCCTTACCTGATATCTTTCGAGGGGCATCTTTAAAAGCAAAGGGTAGATATAATATACTGTATGGAATATGATGTATAAAATAGTGGAGGCAAGAGAATATAGAAGTCTTTAAATAGGATGTGGGTAGTTACCATAATATCATTAATGGTATTTCTCAAATGTTAATTTTCCGTGGAAAATATACTGAGCTCTAAACTGCGTACATTTGCGTCTATACAAATTTGGTGCTTTTTTTCGCACCTTGCGAGGACTGCACATGATAAGTTTTCTTATACAAATAGACGTAATTTTACGTCTGTTTGTATAAGAAAACTAATCGAACAGAAAAATGTTATCACTAAATATTAAACCCAAACAAACTGATGGACATCTTCTATTAAATAAACTTAATTAAGCCCATATTTTTAAAGAATCTCTCGAGATATATTAAAAGTAACTTGATATGTTCGAATCGGATTTGCACTCTGAGGGTTCCGTATAAAAAACACAAAACGGTCCCGTTTTAATTTTTTTTTTGTTCGGATTTTTCCATTACTTACATTATGTAAGCTTGCTTCTTGCAGAAATAAATGATTTAAGGTCAAATATCAAAATGATGTATTTTTTGATCCATGTACATCTATATCATCAAGGCAGATCTCTTGCGGGGTAGGCAGAGACTACAGAGTTTTAATACATTTAAAAATTTTTGATGACTGATTTTAAAGGCTCTTGATGATGAATCTTTTGATTGCATTGACATATAGGCTTCAATTTCTTACACCGACAGGGGACCGTAGTTTTTTTAAATTTGGCACAAATTTTAACTTGACATCTTTAGCTGTTCCTGAGAAAAAGAGGCATAACTATCGGATAGACAAACGGATAACTAAGTTTCTATAAGTGTTCTGCTTTTAATGATTTAGGTACGGAACCCCAAAAATTAGTTAGAGAAAAAGGTCAGCAGCTGCAAACAGTAATAATGTTCGCGTTTTATTATATTAATAAAGATGTAACGGGTAAATGTTGGTGACTTCTGCGGTTAAATAATCTTAGCTAACAGAGTTCAAGAGTTGGCGACAACTGTCAGACATTCTCATTTTATTAGTTCTACCTCCATTTTTGTAGAATAGAATGAAGATTTAATAATTTATCGAAATTTCTGATGAAATTGTTAAATCTAAATTTTTACTGAATTATGTTCGATGTCATTGTCTATTTAGAAAGGCTTGGTTTATTCACGTGTTATTTTCATGTGAAATGCATAAGACTACATTATTACTATTGACTCCTAAGATAAAGGTCTGCGTACCTAGTTTAGGGGTCAGAAAAATTATAAAAACTTAGTTTTAAGTTGTACAACCTGTTGTAATCGCTAAGTGTACTGTGTTTTCTATAATGTACAAATAAACGTTATAATTTTTATCTATCTATATCATCACGCCAGATCCCTTGCGAAGTAGGCAGAGAGTAGAGAGTTTCAACAGGTTCTTTCCTTACATATCTCTCTGGCTTCCTTCACTCAAAGTTCGTCTCTTACACTATCCGGTTACGGAGACTCTTGACTTGCCCTTCAGATAAGACACAGTCTATTTGTTCATGTATTGTTTTTATATTCATTGATATACATATATTATTTACTTTGCTAATAAATCGATGTGAGTAAAGTATATATTTTTAAGGTAATAAAAATCACACCATTCCACAAGCGGGGGCGGCAGAGGTAAACCTGTATACACCCTCTTTTCCCCATGTCTTATGTAATAGTGGGTGAGCCTTTTATATATAGGGCCCAGTTTCAGACTTCGGGCCGATCCTGGTAAGTTTTTGACAGAAAGACTATATTTGTCCGGCCTAGGATTTAAACCCAGGACCTCGGGATCGCAAAGCGCATTACTACTCGACTAACGTTATTTTAAAGTTATTTATCTACACATAGCGGTACGATTGGTAGAATACCTTATTACCGACATTCTTAGATCACAATGCAAGGAGGCAAAACTATTGTCGTTATCATCATCAGTCCATAGCAGTCCAGCATGTTATTGAATACGAAACCCAGAAAATTTCTAGAATCCAGAATGCTACTAAAATTATTCGATAGAAATATCAATCACGCTTTGTTCAACCTCGTATTAGAATCCAGGACCTCGTATTAGAATAGTAATCGCCAGCCGCACCACTTACCACTACACCAAAATTGCAGTCAAGTATTTACAACTACATATATTTACACTAATAGTGTAAAAGTAAGTGGTCTTAAAAGTATTGTAAAAAAACGTTTGTAAGATAGGGATCCTCATCTTTTTAATCTTTTTTGGCGTTTTCTTTGACGTTGGGAATTTGACGTTTCTAGAAATGTGGTGATAATAAAATCGAATGAAATGAAATAGAACTGTTGGAACTCTGTACTCTCTGCCTACCCCGCAAGGGATCTGGCGTGAGGTTATAGATAGATAGATAGAAATGAAATAGATTGAATATCGTATTACGCTGTAATATTCAGAGCTTCCACAAAAGTTCTGAAATGAGAGATTACATCATTATATAATATACCATTCAACGTAATAGTTTTGTAAATAAGTAACTTCACAATACTTTGGAAGTTGGTGATTTTGGAATACTTCACTAATCCATAATGAGTCCGTGTAATAGAATATGACCTGCCCTTACATCCCTTCTTTCGAATACAGATACCGCACACACGCGCCCGCCGACCGGTGCAGAGCACCACGGCGAGACACCTAGTATACGTCCTTCCCTATAGTGACTGCCCAAGCCGAGGCCGTTCCTCCTTGAGGCGCCCTTGAACTAGTTACCCCCTTGTCCTTCTGGCTCGAGCATAGTGGTTGCACGCTCGCCCTCTTGTCTGGTGAAGCTGTAAAGGCCCCGCGGCCAACAGCGTAGATCATTCACACACACAAAAGAATATGACCTGATCTCTCCCACCTTGATTAGTAAGAGAAGGCATTTGCCCACCAATGAGACAGTATAGAATGACTAAAATAATTACACAAAACCTGCAAAGTCGTGCATGAATGAATACCTGTATAACAACTAGCATAAATTCAAGAGAACAAAAGATCTAAATAGGTCAGATCCCAATAAACCACATAAACTTTTTGCTATTTATGTTGATAGGTACTTAATATGTGAGGGTCTGACGGGTATATACGGGTCGTTAGACTACCTCGGGTCAACGGCTAACATTACCATTGGTTGCTCAGCTGATTTATTGGATTTGACCTGGCCGAATAGGGCCAATGTTGATACTATTATTTTTGGTAGACGCTAGAATTTATGATCCTAAATTATTACGTTACATTTTGTGGGGTGGAAAAACATAAATTAAAAATTGGTTTAATGAAAAACTGCTACTTCAATATTAATGGGAGGTACTACAATTATTTTACTTAAAGTTTTGTGGCAAATAGGTTATTTATGTAAGATTATTCCTTGATTTCCTTAAAATATATTATGTAAAGTATACTGTATTTCGATATCGCAATTCTAGTAGGAGATTTCTATCTATCCTTAGTCGAAAGACGTCTACTGTAGGCTAAAGACCAACCCCAAACACCGCAACGGCTTTGACTTACGTTTTACTTACAGTAAGATATGTACTAGTAAAAATCTTAAAGTATTAAAAGTCACAGTTGTCTAAATCCATATTTAAATACATTCCCAAAAGGATCTCTTGTACCGCGGCCAGAATTGGTACTAACGCTGGCATCAACTGAAGTGTCACTACATGACTGTCGTAGAGTTGCCGTTTGCTATGAAATTTACCAAGTTCTTTATTTTAGTAGTAATCGTGAGGACCTAATTGTTGAAATATCTCTTTGGACGCAGGAAAATTTCACTAAATGTTAACCTTAATTTCACACCAACGCCCTGTCAATATCATCCATGAGTCAAAAGATGCTTGCCGCACTATATTTTCAAATTTTAACATTTCTGCATGTCACATTCATTGTTTTTGCCACAGAATAAAGAGGTACGCCGACGAATTCAAAACAAAATTTGAAACACTGCGTCTATAAAATAGATATTGAAACTTTAACAAATAACAGTACCTATTCAAAGAAATTGCTATAAACCAATCAGCTGAGATATCTATTGTGTGTATTGAATGAATAGAGACAAACAGTCCGTTCAAACTGTGAATTAAAACACACCTGGTCGAGCGCGTGATTCGGTTCGATTGAGGCTTTTCTAATCACTAAATTAAGTAAGTACATCTATTCTGTTATTAATCATAATATTTTGTCTTATCAAAATATGTTAAGTATCGGCAGACGTTTGGGTAACTATTTTAGGAATAAAATAAAAATTTCATGATATTTTCTAACAATTTATTTCGTCTGACAGCACATAGTCCGGTGGTCCCATGGTGTTAATTATTTATTTAGAAAAACAACATAATACACAATGGTAATTTATAGCACCACAAAATCGTGCCACCAGTTTGACTGTGAGGTCAGTTGAGCCACCAGATCCCCTTCGGGGCAGGCAGAGAGTACAGAGCTTCAACAGGTTCTTTCTTGGCCACTCTCATAGTTCGTCATACAATCTCGCCGGTTACGGAGACTTAATATTATGGTAATATTATTAAATACAGCGCAACTTAGGTAATGTCTAATAATATTAATGTCTTTTAAAAACTTTTATATTAGTCTCGCTCCTTATGGTCTGTACAAATACGAGTACCATTGATCTCATGAAAAAGCATGGCAAGATGCTAGTAGGCATCTTATGTAGGCCCACTGTAGGCGACAATGACTGTTTCTTCTCCAGGGTATTTTCGTACCGTCGTTTTATTGCTTCGAACAAACGCCGTAGGTCCTGTGTTTTATTTGCTCATGTTGTTATTGTGTATGTCCTTCTCACGACTCTCCACGTAGCAAGGTGTTAAGCTTCAACAATTCCTTTTTATAGGTGTCCGGGTTGTCGCGATTCTTTTTCTGGGACTGTCCCGGTGCGGGGAACTTAAATAAATTAAAACGATTTCTTTGGGTTCTGTGGAGCTCCTTTATTTGTATTTCTAAGTTAAAAATAATCATAAACTATCTATCCATCTATAATATCACTCATCATCATCATCAGGCAGAGAGTATAGAGTTCCAAAAGTTCTTTCCTTACATACCTCTCTGACTTCCTCCACTCTCATAGTTCGTCTCATACACGCTCGCCGGTTACGAAGACTTGTCCTTAGACGTCGTTAGTAAACTATAAATAAATAAATACCGTCACGCCTATAGTCCCCAGGCGGGGGTGGAAGAGGTGCACTGTGTACACCCATTTTTCGCCGATGATGTTAGGTCCCATGTAATAGGGGGTGAGCATATTGTCATATACCGGGCACAATTCCAGACTCCGGACTGATACTGGGAATTTTTCGAAAAAAAAGCTATATTTTTCCGACCTAAGATTTGAACCCAGGACCTCGTGATCCCAAAGCGCGTTATTCGCCACTAGACCTAGGCAGTAAACTATTAGTTTTAGTTTTCTATTTGATATACCTGCCTATAATTGTTTCAGTTGGATGTGTGTTTTAAGTTAGCTGCAACTTCCTATCTGGAAATTCTACTTTGAATCCTTGGTCAGACAATGTGTATATTGAAGAAAAAAATAAGTACAAAAAATACAAAGTAAAATTCCAACATTAATTGTTAAATCCCACGAAAAAATGCATATTTAGCTAGGCCGTAAACTAGGCCGTTGTCGTATATTCTAAAATAACTTAAACTGGCGTTATGTTTCAGATAAAGTATTGGAGATCCGAATTTATCTCTCAGTTTGTGGCTTGAGCAACGAGAAATTAAAACGGATAAGCTGTCAAAAGGCTTGGGAGCCGGGGCTTTAGGCCGTTTGCGGGCTTTTCGTATAATGCCGTTTGAAATTCAGGAAATCTATTACGTGTTGCTCAGTCATTTGTTTGGGAAGTAATGTTTTATTTTAGTCTTTGAATCCCATATACTAGGGCTACCGAATCATATGCACTTGTCCGGTGAATCTGTAAAGGCCCCGCGGTCAATAGCGTAGATCATTCACACACACACACACACACACACGACCACATATATGCATACCATGCCATTGACGGCAGGTGACATTTTTTTTTAAAGGTTCAAAAATAATTATAATATCTGGTATTATTATGATTTCCTTATTATCTTCTTTATACATAAATTCCGATGCGTGTGTTCGTAATTCTTCTCCTCCTAAACGGCTTGACCGATTTTGATGATTTTTTTTGGACTGGTGAGGTCACCTGGATAGTTCTTAGCTTTTAGACCCGGTAGGTGACGCTGTTGTCGACCGGGTGCGTAGCCTAGGGGTACTGCTAGTATATATTTGTTGTTGCAAATAGGACTGAAAGAAGTATTGATGGATTTGATTTGCATTGATTGAGATTGTTTTCTTACCTATCATGAAGTTGTGATAGTTTGTTAGCACGTTACGGTTATGTCGAATATTTCTTTTAAAAAAATTAGCACGTGCTTCTTTGAACATTTGCCATATTTGCCATATACCAACGGCTTTCACATAAATAGGGCACCCTAGCAAAACGATCTTTTACCATAACGTCCTGATAGCAAAATAACCTACTAGCAAATTCTCTCATTAGCAACTTATGCTAGTAGCAAATGGTCGTGATATCAAAAAGACATGAACGCAAAAGAGTGCTTTGTTGAATCATTGCATTGAAACCACGAAGTACTTCAATTACGTACTCCATGATTGAAACGTTCGCGAGGAATGTTACTTAATTTTTAATTGATACCTACAAATACTAGCCTAAACTGTCTTATTGCTGGACACAGCCAAAAATCGAGGTAAGCGACACGATAATGCAAAAGATGACTCCAAGATAGATCTCATTTTATTTACTTTGAGTAGGTATTTTATTTTTAATTTTTGGCGATCAAAGAGAATTCTCCCAGAGCCTTGCATCTATCTGTATGAGTTCTGTATTCCTGAGTACCTCGGTAAAAATGACAATTTGTTCACTGCAGATCGCTTTGCATAATATATTTTCGCATAATTAGTGTTGGAGATAATAAAATTCTTAATAGTAAAAAGTAAAGCTATGGAGGTGCTGGGATTTGAACCCAGGACTTTCAGCATGCGAAGCAGACACTCTACCACTGAGTTACACCCCCGCTGTAATCAGTTGTCAAAACACACTTTCTAAATCTGTGAGGCGTGACGTCATCTTAGTGTAATTTTAGAGCGTCCCGTTTATATTATTTTTTCGCGGTCTGTTCGGTCTAGATAAATGCAAATATTTACCTATTATAAAAGAAATAAGATATAAATTCCCTTGATCTAAGATTTGAGGCCAGGTTACCAAGTTACCCTATAGACATCCAAAAACGTCAAATTAAATAAGGAAGTATATGAAACACCATTAAACTTATATTGGCCAAACGGACTGGTAAATATGTACATCCACATTTCGCCAACAATGTTAAGTCCCAATGCAATTTGGGGAAAACCGATTGCCATTATACCGGGTAGGATTCCACATAACGAACTACTATTAAGAATCGATAAAAAAACTTTAATAACTTTTCGTCCGACCTAGTATTCGATAGGGATGGAAATTTTCACAGGTAAAATGTGAAATATTATATGAAATTCCCACTTAACTACTTTTACAACGGCTGCTAAAATCACACTTGATATTAAATCGCATATAATTCGGATATCCAACTTTTATGATCGTCCATTCATTTTTGACTTTAGTAGCCAATATTAGCAAGTGCCACGCTACTCTAACTTTTAGCAAACTAAAATCAATGGCTGTGAAATTTCACATGTCAAACCTTTGTCGAATTAAATTGTAATTTCATCAAATAAAAATTAAGTAAAAGTTGCAATCATCATCAGGTGCTAAGACGCTTACAGTACCGTGCAACTACTATGTTCTTAGCAATCATCAAGATTAAGCAGCGCTCGGCTCGGTCGGTCTGGGATGGGTGGCCGTTTGTGGCATTGGACGGACGATTTAGCGCAGTGGTTAAGAACTTAAGCTGCTCCGCCCACTGGGTCGAATTATCGCGGGTTCGACTCCCGCACGGAACAAATCTTTGTGTGACCTATAATTGTTTGTTTCTTGTCTGGGTATTTGTGTATGTAAAGTTTCATGTTTGTAAGCGCAGCCACGACACAGAAGGTAGGTAGGGTCGCAGTGTAGGGTTACGTTTTTAAAAAAATGGGAAAATTTTTTATATTCGATACATGCTTCAAGAAACACCAGTTACCACTTACTGCAAGTCGTTATGCCAAGTTGGAAGCCTTATAGGTGGCTTAATAAATTCTGACAGCATGTGGCCACAAACCTGACTCCACCAAACCGTACTGGATCCGCATGGTCGAGTATGATCTAGTCTCTCTAATCCCTCTCACCTCTATATGTGAGAGCTAGCAGTAAGGCAGTATATATCATCAGCCAAAAGAAGTTCACCGCCGGTCAAAGGCCCTCAAAGATTGCCACTACGAAGGGCTATGTGCTTTTTGTATCCAGCTTTTACCTATGTGACAGTTTACGTTGATTGATAATTTATTATATCGTTGCCTTATCTATTATATATATCCAGATTCTCGTAATTGCCAGCAACATTGTCCATTATTTCCTTAACTCAACTGTTGACGGCGATAAGGTCGATTATTGCTTGTTCAAAATTAGTTGCAATGAAACTACGTGCGAACCGTGTGACCGTTTATTTTTAACTAAAAACTTAAGGGTAATAATATGGACTGTAACATAAACACATAGGTAGGTATAGGCATCGTTATAACATGCTTGGACATTCCGCCCACCAAAGGATTTATCCTTTAAATTAAAGAAATAAAAACAATAGAATTGAAATTACAATATACCTAAGTTACTGCAAACATTGACCAAGATATCAGAAACAAAGTCTCGTTCATCATTGCAATGTAGGTAAGTATAGTATAAAGATACAACTATTATAAAAGGTTAAGTAGCTAACAATAATATAAATCAACAGCTCATTAACTAACTAGTTTTTTTTTGTTTTTTTTTTTTTAGCCCTGTGAAGGTAAGTACAAATATTGTATTCGTAACATCTAACCGCCCACCATTCTATACTAGTTTTTACTATTGATCACAGAGTAGGTAGTATAATCTCTTCATCCGTGTTTAATTTTGTTGAGTAATAAGTGCAGATACTCATAAATAGTTTGTAAGAAGTCATGAATGTTCATTCATAATAAACAGGTACATATTAGGTATGTTCTTAGAATTAGAATGACTTTACAGATTAATACAAAGGTAAATATGCAACTTAATTTAACTAGGTAGGTAAGTATACGACATTTAGTTTAATTAAACTGTAGGTAAACTTAATACTAATAGGTAAATTAATTTTGTTTAGGTAAAATACACAATTTACTTACAGGACGTTTATAAATACCATTTTTACATCTAACTGACACGACACGAGTAATGCCATCGGGGCCCATATGTTTTTGAATTATTTTACCTAATATCCACTTACTTGGAGGAATATTATCTTCCTTTAAAATCACTACGTCATCGATTTCTGGTTCAGTATGTTTGGTATTCCACTTATATCTTTGATTTAAATTTACGAGGTACTCTTTGTACCATCTGTTCCAGAAATCGTTGACCATTTTTTGCGTTAGCCTCCATCTATCCAAACTAGATATATTACAATTTGTATAATTTTCATCACATAAGTTTAATAAAGGCTCGCCAATCAGAAAGTGGCCCGGTGTTAGTGGAAGAGGATCATTAGGATCATCACTTAATACAGTTATAGGCCGGGAATTTAAACATGCCTCGATTTGAGCTAACACTGTAGCTAACTCCTCATAGGTAAGAGTAGCATCACCAATGACTTTTTTAAGATGAGTTTTTGCACTGCGCACCCCAGCCTCCCATAACCCGCCGAAATTGGGTGCATGAGGGGGTATAAAATGCCATGTAGTCCGCTCTAGGGCTAACAACTCTGCCACCTCACCAGGAATCGAAGACTTGGCATTAGTAACCATGTCTTTAAGCTGCTTCTCTGCGCCCACAAAGTTAGTGCCGTTGTCACTGTAAATATCATGACAAAGACCTCGTCTCGCTGTGAATCGCCGGAAGGCTGCTATGAATCCCTTCGTTGTCAAGTCGGTAACAGCCTCTAAGTGTATAGCTCGCGTTATCATACAGATAAATAAGCATATGTAACCTTTGTACGATTTAGCTCCCCTGCCTGGTGAAAAACGAATGTTGATGGGACCTGCGTAGTCCACACCAGCTGATTTAAAGGCTCGATCGGGTTTTACTCGCACATCTGGCAACTGACCCATCAGTTGCGTATTATTCCTTTTCGAGTACCTAATGCAACTGACACATTCTCGGTAAATTTTCTTTGTTAGATCTTTAGCTCGCAATATCCAATATTTTGATCTCAAATAGTTAAGCATTACTTGAGGACCACCATGTAATGTCCTATTATGAGCGTCCTGAATTATTAGTCTGCTAAGATGACTCTTAGTAGGTAAAATTATAGGGTGCTGGGTATCATAATTTGTTTGAGATTTTTGGATTCGCCCGCCAACTCTTAGAATCCAATTATCATCGATAATGGGACAAAGATTGCGGAGTTTACATCTTTTAGGTACATAACCGAGAGATTTTAACTGTTTCATCTCATCTTTAAATTCAATAGCTTGAACTTGTTTAATACAATTGTTTAATGTTTCTTTTAACTCTCTCGACGTAATAAATTTAGAATAACGCTCACGTTTGTCTTTAGATAATTTAAAATTAAGAAACCGTCTACAATATGAAATTACTCTCAACATTTTTGATAAAGTAGAATATTTAGACCAAATAAACTCCTCTTCAGTGTTGTTTATAGTAGTTAAGACTCTCACGCGTTCCTCTTCTTGTGTGTCTTCGATGTTAGGAACACTAATCTTTATATTGAGATCAGACAACCACTCTGGTCCACTCCACCACAGTAAGTGATTTAACAACTCTGGACCCTGTAAACCTCGTGAAGCACAATCAGCTGGGTTCATATCTGTAGATACGTGCCCCCATTTCTCGTAATCTACAATATTCAGTATATCTGACACTCTGTTGCTTACGAATGTGCTCCACCGACTTGGTCCACCTCTTAACCAAGCCAACACGATTGTAGAATCGGTCCACGCGAATAAATTATCTTTAGGTACACACAACACTTGAGATGTCTCCGAAATCACTTTAGCTGCTAATGTAGCACCACAAAGTTCCAGTCTCGGAATTGAAACTTGTTTCTCAATTGGAGCAACTTTTGTTTTAGAGGATATTAGGCTTACGTACACTTTCTCTTCGATAATTACGCGCATAAACACTGCTGCTGCGATTGCCGCTTGTGACGCATCTGCGAAGGCATGCAACTCGACCCTTAACACTCTGGTGTAGTGCAACCATCTTGGTATACTAAGGCCTTTAATGTGTGTCAAGTTTTCTCGATATTCTAACCATTCTGCCAACAAAACACCCTCAATGGGTTCGTCCCATTCTAGCCCTGTCTTCCACAACTTCTGCATGATCATCTTAGCTATTACGACCACAGGAGCTATCCATCCTAAAGGATCATAAAGTTTAGCTATTTCAGATAGAATATGCCGTTTGGTTACGGGTTGCTTAGGTTCTGGCAAGTTGACAGTATACTCAAAGGTATCGGCTTTCCGATTCCAGCTCACTCCCAAAACTTTAACAACACTGTTGTCCTTAAAACGCAACTCATTATCATCCCGTTTGTTTTCTCCAATGTACTGTAATAAAGCCTCACTGTTACTACTCCATTTTTGAAGCTGAAATCCTCCTGAGTTCATGAGGTTGTTCATTTCGTTATAAATGATCACAGCTTCTTTCTCCGTCTCACAACCTGATAAAAGATCGTCCATGTAATAATCGGTTTTGGTTATTTTTGATGCAATAGGATACTTTAATTTCTCATCATTAGCAAGTGTTTGAAGTGATTTTACAGCAAGGTACGGAGCACATGCGGTACCAAAGGTTAATCTAAAAGCTTAAAGTGTTTTATCGGCTCGTGCGGTGTAGATCTCCATAATAATCTCTGGTAGTTCGTATCTTCATCCGCTACACGCACCATTCTATACATTTTAATGATATCCGCGGTGATACAGATTTTGTGTGTCCTCCATCTCATTAATATGTGACGCAAGTCTTGCTGTAGTTGAGGACCCACACACAAATTATCGTTGAGAGAAAAGTTGTTAGAACCCTTACACGATGCGTCAAAGACGACGCGAAGCTTTGAGGTAGTCTTATCCTCTCGAACCACAGCATGGTGAGGAAGATAGACAGCCTTAGGGTTATCAATGTCTGAAGAATCAACTTGTATCATATGATTTAAAGCAATATATTCATTCATCGCTCTTTGATATTCTTCCCGAAACTTATTATCTTTTGACAACCTTTTCTCCAAAAAATTAAATCTTTTAGCAGCTATCTCCCTTAAACCACCATGTTGACTTTCTGGCTCTCCATTACGAAACGGCAACCTTACCACAAATCTTCCTTCTTCGTCTCTGACTGTAGTAGCTTCATAAAACTCTTCGCATTTTTCCTCTTCCTTTGAAAGCTTCTTTTGTATATTGTTAGGTTCCTTTTCGATCTCCCAAAATTGTCGTAACAACTCATCTTCCCTTACTTGGGCGTGTAGGGTTGTAACGTGTCTCTTTGCTGAGGTAGATGCTTGTGACATTCTTCCAGATACCACCCACCCTAGGATTGTATTTTGTGCCAGTAGATTACCCTTAGGGTGCTTAATAACGCCGTCTAACAAGACGTCGCTGTAAACCTCAGCTCCAAGTAGAATATCTATTCTACTTGGTGTTGTAAATCCTGGGTCAGCCAACTCCAGCTCCTGAAGTTCTGACCACTCAGGAAGTTTGAGATTAATGGTTGGTAGCAGTGTTGTTAGTGTGCGCAATACATACGCATTTACATGAATTAAATCACTGGGATTGTGGCGTGATTTCACGCAGAGTGAAACCATGTGTTTGATCCTAGTTTGCCCCTCTCCCACACCGGACACCCAACCACTCACTGATCTACGTGTAAGATTTAATAATTGAACGGTAGCCTCAGATATAAATGACGCTTGCGACCCCTGGTCTAACAAGGCCCTAATAATATGTTTACAACCGTTTTTGCTATGTACTAACACCTTAGCAGTCGCTAATAACACAGTATTTGTTTGTAAATGTTCACAAAAATTAGAAACGATATGCGCATCTGTTGATAAAGGTGTGGACTTACCTTTAGTCACATCATTAACGGTACCTGTAGCCGCGACTTCTCCTTCCTTGGATTTATCCGTGTTTTGCTCTCTCTCTAAGTGAAGAAGCGAGTGATGTCGCCTTCCACACCTCCTGCAACACGCTGACTGTCGACATTTGTTTACTGAGTGTGATGGCGCAAGGCAGTTGAAACACAATTTGCTGTTCTTAACGTACTCCTGTCTTTCCTTAGTAGACATGTCAGTGAAAGTTTTGCAATGGTAGATAAAGTAATCGCTGTTACATAATGCACAGTTTATTTGGCGCTCCTTGCCGTCCTTTTTGTCATCCTTATTGACGTTCGAATGAAAAGCCTTAGGTTTCACTACTAGTTTCGGTAGCGAAGACTTTACTTTATTACTTTCGATCATTTCTAGCGATCTGAACCTTGACTCCATAAAATCCCTCAAATCTTGCCAACTGGGTAAGTCAATATTGGACGTACTAAGTTGTTGTTCCCATTGCTTTATTGATTCTGGATCTAGCTTGGACACAATTAAGTAGTTTATGATCATATCCCATTTGTCAGTCTCAACACCTAAATTCTTCAAGGCTTTCAAGCAAGTTGAAGTTGTATCTACCAGGTGTTTAATTGAACTCGCAGACTCGGTATGGACAGATTTTTGTGTAAAAAGAACTCTTAAAATTGCGTTACAATTAAATCTCTTGTTGTTATAACGTTTCACTAACTCGTTCCAAGCGTCATCATAATTAGCATCGGTTGTAGTAAAACTACGTAATATCACTTCTGGTTCTCCCGTTAAATTGCTCTTCAAATAGTGCAGCTTTTGTACTGGTGACAATTTTGTGTTTCTATGAATCAAGGAAGAAAACAAGTCATAGAATGTCTGCCAGTCCTCATATTTGCCGCTAAATGTAGGTATTTTAATCTTTGGCAGTTTAATTTCGTTGCAGTCTGATGACCCTTGACCCTGACCAACACTGAGAATGGAAGCTTGAAGCGTTGAATCGAGAAATGGCTGAAGTGCTTCCTTCATAGCTGCTTTATACTGCACGTATAATTCTTGAAACATGTCATATATCTTCTCCTTAAAATATGGATCTTTTCTTTCTTCATCTTTAGTAACACTTAAAATAATACCCTTGTGTCCATCTTTAAAGTTCTTCCAAAGTTCTTCAAGCAATTCTAACCTCGTTTCTAGGTAAGGTCTTTTAATTCTGTCCTTTGGAGACTTCCTAAAGTTTCTTTCTGCATTTTTTAAGTTTTCTAATAGCTCATATTGATAAACTAAAAGTTCTTCCATCGTAATATACGCAATATGTAATATTTCACTAAATAAAACTCGACAGTCAACAAATTATGTTTGTTAAAAGTAATGTTCACAATGTCCGCAATTAGAAGGTAGTTAGATGCTGCACTTTTAATTAACTAAGCATTTATTTGTTCGTTAAACTCGTGTCCGATCACTCACAGAATAATATAAGCACTTAGTTATGTTGGTGTTTTGATACTAGTCAGTAAAATTGCAAGTAAACAACTATTTTGTATTCACTAATAATAGCACTAAAAGTTACATAGAATCCTTATGCCTTTCTTTTGTTCTCGCGATAAGATGCACTACTACCGGTCAGTGGCTCGAATCCGCTCGAGTTAGGACCAAATGTTGACGGCGATAAGGTCGATTATTGCTTGTTCAAAATTAGTTGCAATGAAACTACGTGCGAACCGTGTGACCGTTTATTTTTAACTAAAAACTTAAGGGTAATAATATGGACTGTAACATAAACACATAGGTAGGTATAGGCATCGTTATAACACGCTTGGACATCAACAGGGAAGTTTGAAAGCTCCGAATATCGTAATTTGTCGCACCGCTGCCGTCTCAACGAAATAAATAGTGTGCGTAGGTTTTACAAGTAGTACAATAAATCACTGGGGGTGTTCAGGTCGACTTTTGACGCCAGATTTTGTATTTTATTTGGAACCTTGATGTGGGAGTGACGAATGTGTTGCTTGTGTTATTAGATTTTCTTGGAGGTAAAATTTGGGATATTTTATATATTATGTGATAGACCTGCCTATTGGTCGGTATAATTTTTATCACTTGCAAGGTAGATGATCAATATTATGGTGAATCACAAGAGCGGATTTCCGGTGCGTTCGTCTGGGAATTCCGTAGCCCTCCAACGTATCGAAGGAGAACCACGGGGGTTTTGGCATAGTAAAAGTCTTGCGTACCACTGTCTTCCGAACACTGGACTAGAGGACTGGATAATCTCCCGAAAGTTTTCACCTGCAGAAGAGAGTAACAAAAGATATAAATGTTTGAATATCCTTTTTTTGAAAAAAGAGCACATAACCACTTAATACCGTTGAAGGTATTATATAATTTTATAAATTATAGTACAAAAGACGGGTAAAACAAAAATAATAGTGAAAAAATGGATACCAAAGCCTGTAAATGGTCACCCATTTGTGACTGAAATAACCAAACACTTCGTAACTTTCATAATAGCTTAGAGCACCAAATAACTAGAGCGTTACCAACTTCTGCCTGGGACTTCGTCCGCGTTGACTTTAGAGAGGAACCTGTCATTTTCTGAGATAAAAAGTACCCTATGTGTTAATTTTGGTAATAAATCGTTTCTGCGTTATTGAATAACAAATGGAAGTGGAACGATGTAGTTACCGGGAAGACGACCTATCAGACGGTTTCTTATCTAAAGGTCATGTCAAGAATCTCCGTAACCGGCAAGCGTATATAAGACGAACTATGAGAGCGAAGGAAGCCAGAGAGTTCTGTAAGGAAAGAACCTGTTGGAACTCTGTACTATCTGCCTACCCCGCGAGACATCTTTGGTGTGATGATATAGATAGATAGATAGAGTAATAAACACCCAACCATATAAACTCTCACGTTTATAATATAGGATTTATGAGTTTGTGATATTTGTATGTCATCATTTTCACCACTTTTTCCCGAAGCTATCCCATTCCTTGTCACAGGTCTCTCCCATGAAAGTCATTTGTGACTCTTAGTTGTTTGAAACAACAAAAAATATTATATCACCAACACAGCATTGTAACAAAACCTTCTCATCCATTTGACGTTCACCAATGTTAATCAAGGTTTTCATTATGTTTTATGAGTAGCCGTATGTGATACGGTCGTAGAGGTCGCATATTACCTCATTAACACATTTATTGGGACGAAACAGTTCGTCGTCACTGTTATTACACAGTAACCGGTGCTATAAAAGCTATATAGCAGGTAATAATGCTATTTTTATATGCGTTTTGTGCTTAGTTGTATCTTTTGATGGTTGTGTTATGGTAATCGAATATACATGGTGTAAATTTAGTCATCCTGGAGCAAAAACCCAGGTTATGTATCCAATGCCTTATGTTCACTCATACTAAAAAAAAGAAAAAAACTTTAAAGTTACAATTCAATAATAATATTAATTTAGTGCATAAAAAACACCTGTACTGCATTGAGGGGCGGTGCTGCTCGCCAGCTGGCTGGTAATTGACTTCGGTATTCCAGATTTGCACCCTAGCTATAATATTTGGATAGGTAAGTAGGTAGATATTAATTATTGAAGTAACCTTTTATAAATTTTTATTACCAGTGAACAGTGGGAATAGGAACCATCACCTGGATCACCTTTTGCTTCCGGACTACTAAGATTACAGGTAAATTGAGCGTCGTGCACAAAGAAAGAGCTAACCACAACATTTCTATCCTGGGTATTAGTGAAACACATCTCCGTGGTCAGGACCATTTTACCACCACGTCAGGAAGCACACTATATTTCTCAGGGCTGGAGGACTCTAGCAGAGGCGGTGTAGCTATACTTTTACCATCGAACATGAATAAGTTCGTACTTGGATACAACCCAGTGTTGCACAGAATTATTACAATGAAACTGAACACCAAACTTTGTCTCCTCAACATCGTGCAAGTTTACGCCCCTACGGCACAGTCCACGGAAGAAGAGATCAATGAATTTAACGGTAGACTTGAGAAGACTTTAGATGACATTCCAAGCCGACAAATCACAATAATACTTGGAGATTGGAATGCCAAGATAGGCAACACAGAACCTGTACATGAACTTAAAGACATCATAGGCAAATATGGCCTGGGCACTAGAAACGAACGGGGACAACGGCTTTCTGTGTTCTGTACAGGAAGAGGTCTAACCGTTACTAACACTATCTTTCAACATCACAAGAGACGACTCTACACATGGAAATCACCTGGCGACCGTTTTAGGAATCAGATAGACTATATACTAGTAGACAAACGCTGGAGATCCTCTATCAAAAATGTGAAGACCTTCCCTGGATCCGAATGTGGTTCAGACCACATGTTGCTTGTTGCATTCTTCTCTGTTCGACTAAAAGCTATCCACGAAGGTTCGCAACCCAAACTCAGATCTCTGAATCCGATAGAACGTGCCCATTTTCGAAGTCTGATAGAAAGAAAACTCACCGATTCTTACTCACTATCGACAGCCGATGCCAATTCCTTGTGGGATCACTTCGAAACCAAAACCAATAAGACCTTTGACGACCTTGTCTCTAAAAAAGAAAAAGACCAGAAAAGATCCACATGGATAACCGAAGAGACGTGGAGCCTAGTTCAGCGCAGGAAAGATATTAAATGCAAAGGTCTTCAGGATCCCACCGTAATGAAGGAATACTCAAAGCTGTGCAAAACGATAAAGAGGGAATGCCGCAGGAATAAAAACCACTTCATCATGGGTATATGTCGAGAGGTAGAGTCCCACGCATTGAAGCTGCAAACTTCGGACCTTTTCAAAAAAGTCCGCCTGCTGAGTAAAAAATTCAAGCCCAAGTCTTGGGTCATTAAAAATACTGAGGGAAAACCCTTGCACGAACTTGACAAAATTGCAGAACGTTGGCGAGGTTATTGTCAGCAACTATATGGAAAACCCTTCTCTGCGTTGTCCAACACCCGATTGGACTGGAAGTTCTTGGAGCTAGAACCTGACATACTAAAATCGGAGATAGTTGCAGCGATTGACCGTCTCAAAATAAAAAAGGCTCCAGGACCTGACAACATCACCTCTGAAATCCTAAAGGCCTGGGGTGACAAAGGCGTTAATACGCTGCACAAGATCTGTAACGACGTATGGCAAAACGGAGAGTGGCCGAAAGCATGGACACAATCTGTCATTATCCCATTGCACAAGAAAGGATCAACAAAAAAATGCGATAACTACCGCACACTTGCCCTCATCTCTCATGCCAGCAAAATTCTTCTTTACGTGATAAACAGCAGGATTCGTTATTACCTCGATTGGCAAATCCCTCAAGAACAAGCGGGTTTCGTGAGAGGCAAAGGCACCAGGGAGCAAATACTAAACGTCAGTCAAATTGTGGAGAAATGTTACGAGTTCGACACACCAGTCATCATGTGTTTCGTTGACTATAGTAAGGCTTTTGACTGTGTCGACTGGAACTGCTTGTGGGATATTTTAGCGGAATTGGGTGTACCTCAACATCTCACCGCACTGCTACAATCCCTATATTACAACAACCAGGGATTTGTGAGAGTTGATAGGACTGCATCCGATCTGTTCAGTTTCCAGAAGGGTGTACGACAAGGGTGTATTCTATCACCCATCCTGTTCAACATATACGGCGAATAGATCGTGAGGAAAACATGCGACGGCTGGAATGGGGCATCACTATTGGAGGACGCAAAATTTCGAATCTGTGATACGCTGACGACACCACCCTTCTTGCAGCAAGCGAAGCCGAGATGAGCCTTTTGTTGGATAGAATGGAGCGCACTGGTAGGAAACTCGGACTTGCAATTAACATATCCAAGACAAAGCTTATGATCGTTGATCGCTCAGGCAAGCTGGAGCTCAGTGGGACACTCAATTTGGAGTTTACAAACAACTTTGTATACCTGGGCTCAAACATAAGCAACAATGGCTCTTGTGAGATGGAGATTCGCAGAAGGATCGGGATGGCAAAAGGCACCATGTCACAGCTGGATAAGATATGGAAAGACAGGAACATCTCTAGCAACACCAAGAGCAACTTAGTCTGAGCATTGGTGTTCTCCATATTTATGTACGGTGCCGAGACATGGACTCTTAAGGAGGCTGACCGCGACCGCATTGATGCCTTTGAGATGTGGTGCTGGAGAAGGATGCTAGGTATACCATGGACAGCACACCGCACTAATGTGTCAATCCTAGCTGAACTCAAGATCCAAACTCGACTGTCCACTACTTGCCTGCGCAGGGTTCTAGAGTATTATGGTCACATTGCTAGAAAAGACAGTGACACCCTCGAAAAACTGATGGTCACCGGTAAAATTGAAGGCAAGCGACCACCTGGAAGGAGCCCAACACGCTGGACGAATCAGATTCGCACAGCTCTTGATACCACGTTTCACGATGCTCTGCACTCGGCTGCAGATAGGAGTGGATGGCGACTCATCATCCGCAGAAAACTGCTCTCTAACATATGACCACGATCCTCAGTAATGAGGAAACCGACGCAAGGAGGAAGACTAAGATTACACTGCGTATATATTAAGGAGGATAAGTAGATTTTTGGGGTTGGGAAGGGGGTGGCAAAGGTGTAAATTGTAGGCTAACATATCGCCGAAAATGTTAGGCCCCAATATAAAAAGGCGAGCCTATTATTATAACCTAGTGGTTGGACCGTTGGACTGCAAAGTCAGAGGTCTCGGATTCGAACTCAGGCACGCACCTCTGTCATTTCGAAGGCATGTGCATTTAATCACTTGCTTCAAAGGCGGAGGAAAGCATCGTGAGGAAACCTGCATGCTTCTCGAAGGTGTGTGAATTTCGCCAACCTGCACTGGGTCAGCGTGGTGGACTATGGCATAAACCCTCTCAGTTTTTGAGGAGGCCCGTGCCCAACGGTGGGACACTTTCTTAACAGGCATTATATTATTATTATTGATTATTGTTATAGAGCGTAATTCCTTTTATTTTATCTTTTTCTTTTATAAAAACAACGAAGCCCCACAATGGGAATTATTCCTGCGGGTGCAGTTACATACAAATATATGGGTCACATAAAGATTGGTCCTTTGCGGGTATCAAACCCGCGACTACTTAATCCAGTGGACGGGGTGGCTCATAACCACTAGACCAAGCCATCTGTCAATTCGGAAAATACTGTTTTTTTAGATAAAAATGTTCAAATAACATTTTTCTTTTGACCTAGAATTTGAAACTAGGATCTCGTGATCGCTAACTTAACCATGCCTCACTAGAATAATAAGGCAGTTTAGTCAAACGATAGGAATAATAAAACTATACTTTTAGAGAATACTCTTTGCATAAATATTCATTTGTTGAAGCCTAATCTCCATTAATATACTTTTATCTCCAATAAAAAGATTTATTTTGCTATCTATTTATTTATTTATTTATTGATAAAAAACACAAAACAGAATACAATCAAATATAACAACAATACAGAACTTAAATTAAAACTAGACTGCATTCCTAACTATGTGTTCTAATTTAGGACTAATACATAATAAAGTGACAGTGACAGTTATAAGATCAAATTATAAAAGTAAAAGTAAACAAAAACGAATAAATAATATAGACAAAGGAAAACCTCCAATTACCCAGTATGGAAAAGTACTTTTCTTAATGTACCAAAAAAAGTTCCAGATCTACAATTCATTATATCGACTGATTTATGTCTACATACCAGATCGTTGTATAGACGGCACATTCTAACTATAGGATTATAGAATGAGGTATTATTCTTATAGATTTGAAGCGAGAAGATGTTGGGATTACGAGTTCTGAAATTTGTATTAAACTGTATTAAAGACAGTATTTATTCTATTATTAGTATCTTGTTAGAAACAAGAAATTAAAATGGAAGAGTACGATAAAAACACATTTATGGGACTAACTCATTCGAAGTAGGTTATGAGCTAATTTCATGAGCGGACATTGGTTACCTCGTTTATGCACTAGACAAATAAAACGTTGACATTCGCTACAAGTTTTCGTATTAACTATAAACAATATTAACTATATACACATAACGCGGCGCGTTACGATAACCTCATTAAATGATCAATTACATCTCTAACTCATACGGCTAGATTGCTGAGTTGCAGTTCCCACATTATTCCAATTTTGCCCACATTATGCCAGTCAGCAATATATACCTTTATAAACCCCGGGTTGTTAACAAAACTTATTCAATAGTCATTTGGTAATTAGTCTAATTGCTGCCCAATTATAGAGCTGGTTTTAGCCTGCCGGTTGGCCCAGCAGTGAAAAGTAAGCCACTATAGGGGTCTGAATTCGACAAAGACCTTCACGAGGTCTCGCGTCTGACTGACAACGTTACCTTGTCTAGTAGTAAATAATGCACGTAGCGCAATACAAGGTATGATCAGAAATATAATTTAACACAAATGAGGGAAAGAACACTATTTCTACAGTTGGTTTTGTCTAACACGTGGTGAAGCTACTGGACTAATAACAGCGACGATATTTTATCACAGTGCGTAACTACGAGTTATTAAAGAAAGGGAGAAACATTTTCAATTAACACTTTTGTTTGTATTCCAATGAAGTTTCTGCTCGAATGAGTGCGCGAGCTAATTTCAGTGAGGTTTAATTTAGTTTTTTGCGTTATTATTTTCATCGTGTTAATTGTGAGTTTAGTTGCGTAAGCATTCAAAAGAAATGTAATTCGACGGCTTTGTTGGTCCGATAAAGTGCTATTGGGGTTTATCGCGAATATATGCAGCCTAAAGTACACTTCGGGCTGCTTTTGAAGGCAATTATATCCGGGTTTGATTCTATAAGCTCGTTTTATTACATTGAAATATAATTTCATCGGTTAAATGTGGGTGTAAGCTGTAACGCCTTTACCACCCTTGCATGAGGATATTGGCGGAATGGTGTTTATTATTTTTTATTACCAATTTTTCCTAAATTAAAAGTGTTAGAAGAAATTCTTAGCATGATATTATGATTCATTTCGCAGTCATCTTGTTCAACAAGCTATTTTGATGAACAGGTAGCTAGTTTAAAAAACCATGGTTAAGATTAAATAGCTAGTTTTTTTAGTTAAATCTCTAACCATGCAACTGTATGAAGGTCAGCTTTGTACATTTAACAGAATGAAGATCCGCTATCACGAACTATTTTGCTATGTTGATTATCATAAGCTTAATTAAAACCTGATCAACCAAAAAGAGTTTTGTTTTATAAAGAGATTGATGGTGTCATTGATAAGTTACAGAGATAAAATATTGAAAAATTCTATCTTGCAAAACAAGACAATAACAAAATCTTAAACACAACGGTTTTTTTTTTAAACGTAGCCCCACACTCGGATTTAGTCCAGTGTCGTGGGTGCGTTTACAAACATTAAAATTCACATACACAAATACCCAGACCGGAACAAATAATTGTGGAGTATACAAAGATTTGTCCCGTGCGGGAATCGAACCCGCGACTATTAGACACAGTAGGCGGACAGCTCTTAACCACTGCGCTAAATCATCCGTCGAAACAGCTTAAACAGCTCTTTCCCATTTGGCTTGTTGCCGTATTGGCAAATTTTTCTTCATAAACGACAGTTTGTAGTTGCTATATTCGAGTTCCGCCAGTATTCCAGTCAAATATCGAAAATACATTTATTTACATATCGGAAAGGGGAGTGTAGAAATAAAAGCTGTATTTCAAACTGAGTGATGTTAGGTGTTGTATTGCAGTTCTTATAGATTATTGATATGTTTCATCCAAGCGTTATGTAGCTGTAGTGTTCTTAGCAACCCCTCAGGGTAATCTGCTTTCGCATTGGTTAGTCTAAGATGCTCAACTTCGGGAAGACATTTTGTGGAATTCTCATATTTGGGCAGGGGACTTAATGCGGATTGAAGAAAGCAGGCAAAATTGTGACCATCCAGCTGTTGGAAATTATCAAACCAGGTTCAACTCGAATCAACGATTACCATATTATGTGTGAGCCGGGTTTAACGATTAAGAGTGTCTTCCCAAATTCCGGAAACGTTCGAAAATGGTATTGCTACAAACGTTCACTCATCTCCAACTGACCGAACAGAACGCTTTCTAACCTTGGCGCTCGCTAAAAACCCCGCAGACATGCAGCAGTACGAGCGCCTGAACTAATCAAATTAACACTACTTACTTCTTCTTAGCCACCTTATTTTATCAAAATGATCACAAAAAGCGAAGTAATAAAGGTAATCCTATTGCCATAATTTTTTTTTTGTTCTCAACAATACTATTCTTACCGGTAATAACCTAATGCAATAGCGTAGCAAACACGTAGCGTAGTAACACAGTCACTAAATACTAATACAATATCTACGTACAACCTAATACAATCTTCTAAGATAATACCAAATATGAGGCTTTCGTGGAGAAGGAATGAACAAAAAAGCATGATAGATCTAATCCTGGTTGATAACCGTCTCCGAAGCAAACTACAAGATACGCGTGCGTATAGAGGCCCCACTCTGGAATCAGACCACTATCTCGTAGTTGCGCGGTTTAGTGGTCTGTTCAGGAAGTGGAGGCACTGGCGAGAGCGTATCCCCTTCGGAGACCTTGAAAGATTAAAGGTTGAACAGTTGCAAGATGAGAGCGTGAGGAGAATGTTTGAAGATAGAGCCAGGGACAAGCTTTTGACAGCAGGCTCTTCGGACTCAAATGTAGATGAATGCTGGAATAGCCTGAAAGAGAGTTTGGTGGAATCCGCGAAAGAAGTATGTGGTTGCTCAAAGAAGCGTATTACAGCAAAAGGTGATGCATGGTGGTATGCGGAGTTGCAAAGCTCTGTAGAAAGTAAGAAGAAAGCGTGGCAGGAATATGTATCTTCTTTGAACCTGAATGCCAGTATGACAGAGATGAGGAAAGAAATATACCGGCAATGCAAGAATGCCACTAAAACTTTAGTGAAAGAAAAGCGTGAAAGAGCCAGTATGATTGAGGAGGAGAGGCTGGCGAAGAACTTCGAGAACAACACCAAACTCTTTTGGAGCAAGGTGAGAAAGGCTTGAGGTGATTCATCAGGCTCCAGAATGGAAAGGATAAAATCTAAAGATGGTGACATTCTTGCAGACACACAAGCTGTGCTAAACCGGTGGAGTGAATATTTTGGAGAAATGTATGGAGATGACCCGGATGCTGATGCCGCAGACGTGCCTAAAGGCGAGATTGCGGCACCAGAATCAACGGAGGACATCACTATGGAAGAAGTTGAATGGGCGATAGAAAGTATGAAAAACGGTAAAGCTGCGGGAGTAGACATCATATCTGCCGAGATGATCAAATATGGTGGAACTTGCGTCCGGGACGCTTTCCGGGCCCTTGCAAACCTTTGCTGGAGGCCCGGTAGAGTCCCTACAGATTGGCGCCGCGCAGTCATAGTACCTTTGTGTAAAGGCAAGGGTTCACAATATGACTTCGCCAATTACAGAGCCATCAGTTTGATCAGCTTGGCAGCCAAGGTGTACGGTAAAATTATTGAACGGAGAATGCGCGTGAAGTCCGATGGAATGTTGTGCGAGGCACAAGGGGGTTTCAGGTCTGGAAGAGGATGTTCGGATCAAGTCTTCTCACTCCGCAACATCGTAGAGAAGCATCTGGCAGTGGGGCGGAAGGTTTTCTGCGGTTTTGTAGATCTGGAGAAGGCATTTGACAGAGTTGTTTGAAAGAGACTTTGGGACATTTTGCCAGAGTATGGTATAGATGGCACTCTGTTGCGAGCCGTCCAGTCCACTTATGTGGACTGCAAGGCATGCGTACGGGTGAGTGGTAACAGGTCACCCTGGTTTGACGTTAAAATCGGCGTCAAGCAGGGTTGCGTGTTGTCCGCTAGACTGTTTATAATATATCTGGACAAAAGTCTTCAAAGACTGAAAGCGATGAATGAAGGTGTACAAATGGTTGACTTAGTGGTAAACCATCTACTTTATGCAGATGACGCGGTTTTAATAGCGACAACAGCCACTGATCTGCAAACACTAGTCACAGTTATGAAAGACGACTGCATGATCAATGGCTTACACTTGAATGTGAAGAAAACCAAGATTATGGTTTTTGAAAGGGAAGAAACCAGAACGAATGTAAGGATTGTGGTTGGTTACGATGCGCTGGAGCAAGTGAATGAGTTTGTATATCTTGGATGCGCCTTCAGTAAGGATGGGAAATACACCGCTGACATAGAGAGAAGAGTGAGTGCAGGGAACAGAGTGAATGGTGCGATGGGAAAGCTACTCGGGAGCCGGCACTTAAGCCATAAGGCGCAGCTGGCCATACATAACGGAGTTCTTGTCCCAACGCTGTTATATGGTAGCGAGAGCTGGGTATGTAAGAAGGAGAATGAAAGTAGGATAAATGCGGTAGAAATGCAAGCTCTGCGGAAGATGTGCGGAGTGAAGCTGACCGACCGCATTAGCAACAGCATAGTAAGACAGCGAGTAGGTATGAAAGATAGTATCGGTGTAAAGATGAGAAAGGGCATGCTCCGTTGGTTCGGGCATATAGAAAGAATGCCAGAGGAAAGAATGACAAAACAGATATACAATGTGAAAGTGGAAGGATGCAGGTACCGGGGAAGACCTAGACTATCTTACCACGACCAAATAAACCGAGTCTTATCTGATGGAAAAGTCAAGAGTCTCCGTAACCAGCGAGCGTGTATGAGACGAACTATGAGAGTCGAGGAAGCCAGAGAGGTATGTAAGGAAAGAACCTGTTGGAACTCTGTACTCTCTGCCTACCCCGCAAGGGATCTGGCGTGAGGTTATAGATAGATATAGAAAGATAGATGAGGCTTTCGTGAATTCGCTCAGCGAGCACGTAAACAGATCAATTAATCCCGTAACCACGTTAAGCATGCGCAACGCCCGCACAAGCGGCGTACGCTGGAGCAGGTTGGTGCGCGCGTGCGGCACCAGCAGCAGTGGCGGTCGCCGCCGCCGACCCATGTACGCATCAGGAACACAAACCCTAACTTCCTATAAAACTGCTGGGTTTTGTACTCTGCCACGAAGGACTTTAAATAAGTGGATAGCTAGGGCTACTTCCCGTCTAGCTTCCAGTTTTATATAGCCTACCATACCCAAAACAAATAAAGTTGGATACAACAGCGGATATCCTGGATAAACCCCATACTGTTTTAAATATAGGAACCTTATAAATTTACTCTGAATACGCTCCAACATCAGTCTGTATTTGGCCTCATATGGAGACCAAATTACCGCATTACATTCTAAGTGACTTTTTACGAAAGCCTCATGCAATGCTTTTAAAGCTCCGATGTTGGAAAATTGACTTGCTTGTCTCAAAAAAAACCCCAGATTCCGATAAGCTTTCTTACATACGCCTATAATATGTTACCATAAATTCAAATCTACAGTAAATCTGACTCTCAAGTCTTTCACCTCAGTGACACGTTGCAGCGGCGTGTCCCCTTCCATGTGTTACGGGTGGTGACGCGGGGCGCGCGCGCGACTAAACGATAGCACGGAACATTTAACCACGTTAAAGTATAATTTGTTTTCCAAGCTCCAACTTACAACCCTATTTATATCCTGCTGCAGCGTGTCATAATCCTCGGTCTGATCCACTCTACAGAACAGCTTCAGGTTGTCAGCAAATAACAAGGGGGTAGACCCAGTGACGACTTTAGGTAAGGCATTTATCATTAAAATAAAGAGCAATGGGCCTAATGTGCTGCCTTGACTCACCCCAGATCTCGTAAAGTAAGGTTAAGAATAGTATCCACCACAATCGACGTACTGACATCTATCACGCAGATAGCTCGCGAAGAATGACAGCGTGTGCTGCGTGCAGCCTACTCTGGCCAACTTTGAGAACAGGACATCGTTATCTACTGTGTCTTATAGGTTGCTTAATAACCACCAGTGAGTTATTGTTGTTCCGGATACTTACGAGAATGCTCCAGCAACAAGAGTCATTTATATAAAATATTTTATCTCCTTGTTTGATTGAGTTGAGCCGTTGTGCTGTTAGATCAGTGCATTGTAGTTGTTCTGAACACTTACGAGGTGAAGTGCCGCAAAGACAGTTTTTTTTTTATAAAAAACCTTGTCCTCGTTGTGTTGTGTTACACTACTGAGTTGTTGTTGTTCCGGACACTAACAAGAAAGAGTGCCCCAGCAACAATAGACTTCTATATAAAATACTTTATCGACGTGCACCAGTTTTGTAGATTCCTACTCGAGATTGTATTCCCACCATTTTTTCTCTTCTCCTCACAGTTTCAACAAAAATTTCACCAGAATTGAGCATGCACAAAATAATTTAATCCAAGCCAAATAGCAAAATCTCGTTGTATTCATAACCCAACTTTGTATCTCGGAAAATTTCCTTAAACCGTTTCGGAAATATTACCTACTTTGTAAACCGCATCTTGGCCGGATTACGAAGATGAAAATTAAGTCCAGGCTAAAAAGTAATAAAGAACGTGGAATCTAACTTTTAATCTTGCCGTGCAGCAAACATTGTATTCTGCATTATCCAAGCCGCGAGTCGCTTTCCCTGGTCCATATAAAAATGCATTGCATATTCCCGACTTTTATGTAAAACAGTTTCTGAAGTTAACTTCAGAAACTGTTCTACATAAAAGTCGGGAATAGCCTTTTTTTCTGTTGAAAAGACTGAAATAAATATTTCACAGAGAAATCTTCTACTTTATGCTGTTGGAATTCGTTCCTTTTCTTGATTTCGTCCGTTTATATGCTGCAGGAATCAGAGATTTGCAGATGAAAATAAGAGGATGATTCTATGCAATCCGTGTAGTGATAAACTTGTTACGTATTAAAAACTAACATTGTCTCGCCTATATTGTAAAAGCAGGGGTGACAGAAGTTAACTGTGTGCATCCACATTTTATCAACAACATTAAATTTCAATAGGAAAAAACCGGTCAAAGCTAGATGCATTTAGCACAAAGGAGTCATTGTGGTGATCTTTGAGGAGGTTTTTATTCTGCAGTAAAGGTCTATCGGCTGACAACTACGATGTTGCAAGGAGTGACCCTATTGTCTTTATAACATACGAACTCGTTACTGAAAGTCCCTTGATAAAAACCTCATAACATTTCATCGGATCTAGGATTCAAAGCTCAAGTCTCGTGATTGCAACTTAAACATGCTTCACTGGATGACCAAGTCAGTCAATAATACGCTTAACCTAATATAGCAATACCCTTTGGTCCATTTCAACTAGAATCAAGATTAACATCAAAAATCACATTCTAAATTTTTTATCCCCTTTACCTACAAGCACTTAGAGGCGAAAGGATTCCACTTTTATGTCGTCAATATTCCGCACTAGAAGCGGAGCAATTTTCTCCTCATTTATTAAAAGGACTGCAAAGGAATGGAAGCCAGCGGCCATATTGCTCTGCGTTATAACTTTGAAGTCGTATTTTATCCAAGAGTACTCCATTTTTAGAGTAAGATAATTACTTTTGCTGAAATAGAACTAGTAATTCAGTATTTCTTGTTTACTTATTTATTTGCAAATACGTAATCTGCTGGTTTATTGTTAAGTACTTAATATTACATTACGTAGTTACGCAACAGCACAGCGCGTCGTGCCCGTGAGTGGAGTGATATCAACAAAGATGCGCCGGAATGCCGCGCGGAGAACCGGTTCCGCGCAATCAAAACGATTCTCACTCGCTCAACGCAACATTTGCAATAGTAATTAAATAAATTTATACCCCATGCCACCTGTGGTAGCACAAGGTACTATATATTATATTGTGACTATATAAACACGCTTTTTATCTCATAGTAAATCATAACTTTTACTTTCATTATATATGTATACAATATTTATGTCTCTTTATTTATACATTTATATTACATAATTAGGTATTTACTGTATTTGTAATATGCAGTATACGCGATTGCGTCAGCATTAAGGGTAAAATTTATAAACAACAAATAGTAGCTGAGGAGGCTTTGGCTGAAAACCAGCGTTGGGGGAGACTTTGTCCCCCTCCAACACATGCTGCGCCCAATGCCTTTCGGCACAGCTCACACCGAGGCATACGTCACAAAAAACAGTAGCAGTTTATTTTACTTTCTACGTTTTTATTTTCTTTTGTTACCTTTCATATATTTTTTGTGTGCTGTGCTGAATAAATATTTTTTCTTTCTTTCTTTCTTTCTTTCTATTACCTATCTGTACTTATTACTTAGGTCAACTATTTTGAACTAATTTATAGATTTGGCAGAGCAATATAGATAATTATTTTCTAATTTAGTCAACTTTTACAAGCTTTTGTTGGTTTGATGATGGATACGTCTGGCGATTATAAGATCATCATCATCATCATCTCAGCCTATACTTGTCCACTGCTGAACATAGGCCTCCCCAATCGCTTTCCAGCGTAACCGGTCCGATGCCACCTGCATCCAACGACTTCCTGCGATTTTCACAAGATCGTCGGTCCATCTGGCAGGCGGTCGTCCCACGCTGGACTTGCCAATACATGGTCACCACTCTATAATCTTTCTGCCCCAGCGCCCGTCCGATCTACGCGCTATGTGGCCCGCCCATTGCCACTTCAGCTTGCTAATCTTAACGGCTATGTCGGTGACCTTGGTTCTTCTACGAATCTCCTCATTCCTGATTCGATCGCGTAGAGAAACGCCGAGCATAGCTCTCTCCATAGCTCGCTGAGCAACTCTGAGCTTTTTTATGAGACCTATTGTAAGAGACCACGTCTCTGATCCATATATCATCACTGGTAACACATATTGACTAAAAACTTTAGTCTTAAGGCACTGAGGTATTTTGGATGAGAAGATGTTGCGCAGTTTCCCGAACGCTGCCCAGCCGAGTTGGATTCGTCGATTGACCTCTCTCTCAAAGTTGGACCTACCTAACCGGACTACCTGTCCCAGGTAAATGTATTCGTCGACAACTTCAAGAGTAGAGTTCCCATCGGTGAGTGCGGTGGGTACGACATGGACGTTAGACATTATTTTGGTTTTGTCCATGTTCATTTTAAGACCCACTTGTTGAGATACTCTGTTGAGGTCCCCGAACATTCGTCCTAGATCTTCCAGCGACTCCGCCACGACCACAATGTCGTCGGCAAATCGAAGGTGAGTGATGTATTCGCCATTGATGTTGATGCCAAGTCCTTGCCATTCCAAGAGCTTGAAGGCGTCCTCTAAGGTGGCCGTAAACAGTTTCGGAGAAATGACGTCTCCCTGCCTTACTCCTCTTTTTATGGGGATCGTCTTCGTGCACTGCCCCTGTACTCGGACTGACATGGTGGCGTTATTATACAAGCACTTCAACACTTCAATGTACCGATAGTCAATGCGGCATCGCTGGAGAGATCTAAGAACCGCCCAAGTCTCGATCGAATCGAAAGCTTTCTCATAGTCCACAAACGCCAAGCATAGTGGCCGATTATACTCCTCGATCTTCTGTATAATCTGCCGCAGCGTTTGTATGTGGTCTATGGTACTAAAGCCTTTCCGGAAACCGGCTTGTTCGGGAGGCTGGAAGTCATCAAGCCTGCGTTCGAGACGATTCGTGATGACTCTCGGAAACAACTTATAAACATGGCTCAGCAGTGTGATGGGCCTATAATTCGTCAGTAAAGTGTTATCACCTTTCTTGAAAAACAGTACCACCACACCTCTGTTCCATGCTACCGGCGTTTTCTCTTCGAGCAAGACGGAATTAAACAGCCTCTGAAGGACTTTAAGTACCGGCGTTCCGCCAACTTTCAGAAGCTCTGCGGTAATTCCGTCTTCGCCTGGCGCTTTGTTATTTTTGAGTTGTTTGAGAGCCATCCTAATCTCGTACAGGCTGATGTCCGGGATATCTTCAGTGTAGTGTCGGGTTAGCTTAGCTCTTGGGTCTTTTACCAAGTCAACAACAGGTTCAGCTACTGAGGTGTACAACTGCCCATAGAACCTCTCTATCTCCCTGAGCACCTCTGACCTATTCGACGTTACGTTTCCGTCCTCCGTCTTCAGCTTCGTCAACTGGCTTTGCCCAATAGACGCGTCTCTTGCGAACACTTTGGAGCCCTTGTTCTGTGCTATGGTCTCCTCAATACGCCTTGTATTAAAGGACCGTAAATCGTGTCGCAAGGACTTCAGTATCTGTCCATTGAGCTGCCTATAGGACTTAGCATCATCGGAGGTTTGGAGCGTCATGGAACGTCGCTCAGCCATGAGGTTTCGGGTGTAGTTGGATAGTTTTTGAGGTCTATTTTTACGGTGGGGCTTAAAATACTTGGACTCGACCGTATGGACAGTCTCTACCAGCCTGTTGTTGATTTCGTCCACTGATGCGCTGCTGTCTAGCAATTCGAAGCGGTTTGACAATTCGAGTTGAAAGTTCTCGGGGTTTTGGATATGTGCATAAGAAGGTCGGAGCGTAGACTTCATCAGACGCGATCTTTCCATTTTGACATTATTATTTAATGTGCCTCTGACCATTCGGTGATCACTGCCGGTTTTTACCCTGTGAATCACGGAGACATCATTAAATATTTGTCGCTTGGTGCTCATGATGAAGTCTATCTCATTTTTTGTGGAACCATCAGGGCTCATCCAGGTCCATTTCCTATGAGGCGGCTTCCGGAAAAAAGAGTTCATCATAAAGAGTCCCTCCTTCTCCAGATATTCGGCCAGCCTCTGACTCCTGGGGTTGCGTTGCCCATATCCAAATTGCCCCACTCTCAATTCATCATCGCCCCGTTTGCCCAGCCGCGCATTGAAGTCACCCATAACCACTGTAAAGTGTGCTTTGGAAGTATGTATGGCTCTACTAATGTCCTCATACATTACTTCGACGTAATCATCTGAGTATGCCGAGGTCGGTGCGTAGACCTGTATGACCTTCAGCGAATATCTTTTGGATATTCTGAGTATCAGGTACGCTACCCTGCTCGACACACTAGTGATGGACACAACGTTGTCTATGAGTGACTTGTGGACGATAAATCCGACACCTTGGGACTGCTGTTCGCCCTCCCGGTAGTAAAACAAGTTGCCGGATTTTAAGGTTATCGTGTCCTCGCCCTTTCTTCGGACCTCCGATAAACCAACTATATTCCACCGCAACTTGTTTATCTCTTCTTCCAGCTCAACAAGCTTCTCATCTGTCCGTAACGTGCGTGCGTTGTATGTCACCAGGGCCAATTTTCGGTTTTGGTGGTAGCCGAATCTCTGCCGGAGATTCTTAGCACCCCTTGTCCTGTCGTTACCATGGCTGCTACCGTGGCCAGGACGAACAGGACCGCCGGGGACTAGGGGCCTGGTTTTCTTACATTCTTCCATAATTGGGGGTGTTTGCCATACTCGCCGCGCTTGGCAGGCGGGTTGGCGAGCGCAGTTATTGGTCGTCGAAGTGCTAAGGGAACGCTGCTGCCCATTCCCTAGTTTTCCCTTAGTCGCCTTGTACGACACCCGATGGGATGAGATGGGTTGGTCCTATTCTAAGCCGGGAACCATTGTAGTTTATTAATATCAAAATAGATACAAAATAAAACATTCTACAACGGTCAACGGTCAACGGTAAATTAAAGAAAAGGGTCTGACAATAATTAAAGGATACTTTATCAAGTTTCGGGAGTTAGATGGAAATGTCTGGTGTCAATTGCTACATATATAGAGCATTACGAGTGTTTTTATAGAAGGGACTATCATCAGAAATGCTCAAAACTCTTTGATGTTCCTGTATTCCTTATCATATTTTATTGTAAAAATGTTTATTGTCCTTGTAATAAATTAAAAAATCAGCTTATACTCTCTTTACTGCTGTACAAAGACTTCTCATAAATCGAAGAAACTTCACCATGGGGAACCAGTGCTGACTGTCGGGGACAGATTTAAGTCTCAAAGTAATAGGGAGTGAGCCTGTTACCATTATGATGGACACAATTGCATACTCCAGACTACTATTGATTTTTTTCCATAAAAAATCTTAATCAGACTTTGTATGATCTAGGATTTGAACTCAGATCTTTGTAATTGCTACATTCTATGTGCCACTAGACCGGCTATACTCAATCTTCTTTTTATAATTGCCACAAAGACGTTTTAGTTATGGTACAACCGACCACAATATAAAATTATTTAGGATCCAGATTTTAGGTGTTTATAAGTAACGTGATTCAAATTTAATGGTCTCTTGAACTTAGTACACATTTCTGTCATGATTTTAAAAAATGAAATAACAGTTTAACACTAAAAAAAACAACAATTAACTGAAAAAGCCGAGCGAGATTCACTATTTAACCTCGAGTTTTATCAGAAATCAAGTAAAAAAAGAATTAATTCACAAAGCACGCCGTCGGCAAACAAGGCGACACGCACGTATGTGAAAACGTGACAAGAAAATAGGAGGTGCCCCGTCTTGCTCTCGCTACCCGCTTACTGTTACTCAACGCGCCGTAGAGTTACCTATCGTCTACTCAGGTATCGACCTATTTTACTCCACGCTTCCACACTTACTCTGGATCTGCGAGAAATATAAAGTGGTCGATTACTTGATTACTATGCCAGGTGGGCCAATCACAAAAGATCGGCGGGCCGCAGGTTGAGTATAGCTTTACTAGACCAACGAGGCAGTCAAAGAAGGGTCTTAAAACTTTACAGAAGATTAAACGGATTAGATTTAAAGAGATATCAATAAAGGCTGGTTTAATAAACAAAAGTCTAACTGCAATAATATACACATTCATTGCAACAACTTTCCGAGTAACCAAATGAGATATCGAAACAAATAACAACATCCATTGTCCAGGAAAACAACCAATCTGACGTTTCCCGAAGAATGTGCAAAGTTTAATTTGCGCTTAGTCTCCGAGACAGATGGCCATTTAAGACTTTTCCGGAGCAAAAAGACTTCGGATTTCGGGTGGCAACTTTTTCAATGGAATGTTTTAGTCCTTTCCTACTTTTTTAAGGACATGTTGAAGATATTATGTTACGCAACTTTCGTATATACTTATGATCGCAAATATGTTTCTGTATTTTTGGGAAATGTATTCGTGCTTCTTGGTTACAAGGTTCTTTAGTATTGATTCAATTTACTTGTGTTTCTTTTCAAATATACTCTTGGATGATATCTATTGTGGACACATTCAATGAGTTTTCGATAGCTTAAGAATTTAAATAAACTTATGAATCGCATGTCCAACTTTGCAGGCACAGAACACAATGGAATGAACTATGTTTGAAGTTGAGGACGGAAGTCAGGTAAGAAAAACGCCAACTGACTTAAATCTTCAACTAGTTCAAACAGATTTTTGACTTTTTCAGCCGCTCTCTATTACATGGGACCTAATATCGTCGGCGAAACGTGGGTGTACTCAGTACACCTCTGCCACACCCGCTTGGGGAATATAGGCGCGATGGTGTTTTGACTTTTTCAAAAAAATTCAAATCGATTTGATACATAATTTTTAAATTCTCCAGCGTTTTTATTGTGCTAAGTTACGTTTAGGATATCTTAGAAGAATATTAATATATAATTCTTGCAACAAATTTTAAAGATATAATACCTTTTCTTTTGAAGTTCACAAAGACTGTTATAGCAAGTTGTGTTTCACCCCAATAATGTTTAACCACAATAATGTTCCTTAATTGTATTAAGTTGCAGAATTTGACACAATCATCAAGCCAAGTTAAGCCTGCCTATAATTGGCCTATAATATCCTAAATATAATTGTCAATGGGATATTGTCCACATCCACAATTCACCGATAATGTTAGGTTCCAATAAAGAGCAAATTAACTTCCATTATACCGAGAACATTTCCAGATACTTTATTTAAATACAAAAAACTACTTATGGTTTTTTTTCGATATAGAATATTAATTCGTGTGATGGGCACCAGCACAGTACATCACTAGATCAACAAAACAGTGACAAACATAAAAGCATAGTGCAAGAATAGTGATCATTGTTTCAACCTAGAATTCAAACTCGTGATCAAAATCTGCACTTTACGTCACTTGACTAACAAAGTAACAAAAAACCTAAAAGTATTTTATATTATTTTTTAATGTCATAAAACAGAATTACACGTAATTTTTTCTAGGAACACGTCGAGCCGTTACCTGGCAGAGGTGAGATCACGCACACGCTCGGTCGGACATGCGGCTTCGTAACGAGCACGGACCTACGTGTCGATGTCCGGCGGCCCGCTGATGTGCCACGTGCCACGGGTTTATGTGGGTTACGTTACTTTTTGTCTTTTCTGTATGTATTCAACAGCGAGACTCAAGATGAGTCTCGTTCATCACAATTATCGTTATAAAAGCATTTAGAAAATAAAAATCGTAGAATTAAACACCGTCGTATTCCAAAAGAGGACTGACAGAAGGTGTACCGTATACATCCACATTTCGTTGACGATCACGGTTTTCCAATTAATAGAAAATTTTGAATCTTTTAATAAAATAAGTATAACTTTTTTCCAACCTAGAATATAAGCGATCGAAAGCCGCACATTACGTTACTAAAATGACAAAGCAACAAAAAAGATAAAAGCATTATATATATTTTTTTATATCATAAAACAGAAATACACGTACGTTTTTCTACGAACACGTCGGGTCGTCACCTGGCGGAGGCGAGATCACGCACACGCTCGGTCGGACACGAGGCTTCGTAACGAGCACGGACTTACATGTCGATGTCCAGCGGCTCACTGATGTGCTACGTGCTACGAGTTTATGTGGGCTTCGTTACTTTTTTCCCTTGTTTTACAAATAATAATAAATAAGAGGGAATTTTAACGTTGCCCCGATTGATACACCCAAAAAATACGCTTAAGGTGACTCAGATAACCACTACGAGAGAAAGGAACCCCCAAAGAATTAAATTTAAAGTATTTGTATTTTTTTTGACTTTATTTGCCAACAACAAAGCGTGTTTGTTGAACACAACTCGCCATTTGATTGATGTCAGTCGAAAAAAAACTGAAAGAACCTTAACTTGACAACGACAGCACAAAATCGTGTTCCGTGAAAAAAACGATAGGAAGGCCGATTCCAAGTTGATGAAGACTGGACACAGTCTAGAAGGAAAAGAAGTATAATAGAAGAACTAATTGGCTAGAAAAATAGCTTGCTCGCCTTTTTGTTTGGTAAATGTTCATTTAATGGTCTTGAGCCGAAAATCACTAACGGCCGGTTTCAATATTTAGCTCGAGGATAGATTTGCCTACTAAGGATAGAATTTTTACATATTTTGAATGGAAAATCTGTGAAAATCCTACTGACAGTAAGTAAGTACTATCTTTAAGTTGAATATTGGAACCGTCACTAGGTAAAATAGTTAAAGCAAGGACATAATTATATCCGTAGTGATACTCGTATAATCATAGTTTCAGATGATGGTTATAAGTAAGATTTTTATAACTATCTCACTGGAGATATATTAATCCAGTTAGATATTTGAAAACAATGTGAAGGTTTAAATAAAATAACTCACTGTTCAGTTTTCCTTGCTAAACTTTCTTTTAAGAGCTAACTCTTTCTAAAGACTATTATAAACTAACTATAATATTATACAAATTGACGTTTGACAAAAGACTACTCTTAAATCAGTAATCGCGGCCATCTTGAATCTGGCCCTATAGCAAAATAACTTTCTACAGCCGTTAATGCTATTGAAAACGAATAAGATATATACGGGAATAACGAAGTCGATACAAGGCGCTATCGACTGCAGAAAAAATTAAAAACGTCAAAACGTTTATAAGTTGGCTGGACCCTATGTACTTACAAAATGTTCTTACCTATTTTACCACAAAGTATAAATCGGCTGACTGTTTTTTTCCTTACCGAAAATTGTCGCCGTAATAAAAGTTGCTGGTATTGTTAGTACTATCATGTATACAGACTTTGCGCATCTGTTTCTTACATCCTACTTCATACTAATATTATAAATGTGAAAGTTTGTGTTTAGATGTTTGGATGTTTGTTGCTTAATTACGCTAAAACGGCTGAACGGATTTAGATGAAACTTGGCACACAAGTTTGTTACTCGGATTAACACATACGATTATTTCTCGGAAAAATGTAATGTTCCTGTATAAAATTAACGAGGACCAAGTCGCGGGCAGGAGTCCATGAGGAGACTAGTCCTGTAAATAATGCAAAGTCAAGATATTTTTAATAGATGCAAAGTGCCTTCAGAGCATGAGGTCATTGATATCGAGGACCAGGTTAATACTATGTTTAGACACATAGATACTATGTATATCGTGTACTGTATATTGCGCACTAATGTAACAAATAGTAATTGAACAGGAATAACGAGATAAGTAACAGAAAGGGTGGCCTTATCGCTAATGAGGAATCTATTCCAGGAAACCTTAGGATGGAGAAATTTTTAAGTAATAGCAATGTCCCGTACACTGGTGCACTAAATTAGTATAATAGCAATGAGTTTAATAAACATTAGTATACAATAGCAACAATAAGATGCTTGGTTAATAAATAAATAATAAAGAAAAATCATTATAAAAAAAACACCATCACGCTTATATTCTCCAAGCGGGAGTGACAGAGGTGTACCGAGTGTACTGAGTACATCCACGTATCACTATAGGTGTTAAGTCCCATGTAATAGGGGGCGAGTCTATTGCCATATATCGGGCACAATTGCAGACTCCGGATTCATATTGGGAAATTTTCGTTATAACAACTTAATATGTCCGACCTGGGATTTAAACCCCGGACTTTGTGATCACCAAGCGATGCACTTTGCTACTAGACCAACCAAATTATAAATACGAATAATATTGAAGTAAGCAAATACATATAGACGTGTCCAACGAATAGTCCTAAAATCCAGTATTTATATTTCGCATTAATAACATTATTCACAGGCACGATAGCTGCAAATGCCATTTATCTTGGCATACGTAACTTTGTTCTATGAGACCGTCGATATGTATCTATCCATTACTAGTCTTTGCTTACCCAAGTTTTAACAACACCCGACCTTGTTGAAAATCTTCTATCGGTTGTAGGTTAGATTATTTTATAGATGTAACATTGAACCACGTTATTGAATTAAAACCATCGGTAACATCTTCGCACACCTCTTACCCTTTAATCTAGGGCCTCCATTTAAATTGCTAAGCACGTCTCAATTTGTTATCCTATGACTAAAATCAACACACTGTCTTAAAAGACGACAAGCCGGATTAATCTACCTCGTATCGGACATCCGTTAATTTGACTTTAAATAAAAAATAACGGGGATTTTATTGAACGTGCTTCAGTGGGTTTCTTGGAAAGCCAAATACTTAGGTGCCCTTTGAGTAGAACCGTAGTCAGCTGCAGAAGTTAATCGCTAAAATGGTGATTTTGCAATAATTTGCATACTTTTAATGTCTCTGGCAGGACAAATGGAGCGTATTCTGCCGAAATATTGGCGCTAAAGTCTCCGCTTAACTTATAACTGATCTTAGTTTCTTAACAAAAACCATTAATGCAGTTCGGAAAGTACATCAATATAGACCTGTTATTTGTTAAAGCCATACCAACTAGCGAGATCTGATATGTACAAGAAAGAATATTATTGTCTCTAAAGTACAATCTTTAATCTTCGTCGATAGCTTCGGGTAGCATAATTTAAACGAAAACATAAAAAAAATGCATATCCAAACGCATATTTTAAGAACTAAATAAAGGTAGCTTAGTCACAATATTGAATAATATCCTGCACTCGATCCCATAAAATAAAAAGCTATATTGTCGAATCTATCCGCCCGTGTGTCACGGTGCAAACCAAGCACTAACGTAAACTTAGAGCATCGATTTACCGGTCGATTGAAACTGGTTTTACTGAAATAACCATTCACACAGACTGTGAGGGCCCAAGAATAGATAGAGTAGAACCGGGCGCCATTTCAGTCTTTGAATATTAGGTGACACATTTTAGGGTAGACGTCTTATAGGCAAATCTGTTAGTTTAATGGATTGGATGTGTGTAGGATTTGATAGGAAGGTGTTATTGGGTCAAACTTTCACCTTGTCTAGTCAACAAAGTGTGCCAATTGGTGCATAGAAAAATTAATAACATTAAACAAAGTTTGTATCGTTGTCAATTTGTCACAAAATTTGTGTAACCGTGTTTTTTTTTTAAAAAAGTAGCCCCGCTCTTATTCCTGTATGCGTGGTGGGTGCGTTTATAAACATGAAAATTACACATACACAAATACCCAGACCGTAACAAATAATCGTGAGTCACACAAAGATTTGTCCCGTGTGGTAATCGAACCCGCGACTATTAGATACAGTGGGCGAAGTGGCTTAAGCTCTTAATAACTGCGCTAAATCGTCCGTCTTACCTGAAACAAAATTATTACAGTTGTGAATTTGTCACAAAGTTTGTCTTGAGGCTTTAAGAGGCCTATGTTCAGCAGTGAACTGCTACAAGTTGGTGATGATCATGATTACGATATAGTTTTGATTGATCTCTTGATCATTAAGTAAAGCTGGTGCAGAAACTACCAGCCACTGCTTTTTGTAAAAGCTATAATCACGCATACCTACAATGATATGCATGTTAAAAATACGGAAAAATATCTATAAAGGAATTAACCTGTTGGAACTTTGTACTCTCTGCCTATCCCGCTAGAGATTGGCAGAGAGTACAAACTGGCGTGATGATATACAGATAAAAAAGACATCCAATTCTTTAGTGTCTTTATACTCACATCGCCTCTGCGCTAAACTTCAGAGGATAAAATACAAATAAAGAAGAGAGATATCTAGATTGTGACTAGTGATATGGGTGGATTTGTAAAGAGCATGCGGCGGTAGCTGGGGGCGCAAAAAAGGAATGTGAGTGGTATGCAGTGAACGGGGTTTGTTCTATTACATTAGACCTTTGTATGCGTACAGCCCAATTCCACTATAATAGCCAGAACACATTCCTACCCTGCAGTAGCCAGCACACTATTTTCTACATGGATAGGTACAACTGATCTTCTCCTTTTCTCTCTGAACATTCCCGTTTTATTGGATATATTTTTATCAAAAAGAATTAAATAGCATAACGCCTATATTCCCCAAGCGGAGATGCAATGGTGTGCTTACTCTACTATTCGCCGACGATATTAAATCGAAATTATATTGCCATGATATCGGGGACAATTCCGACTCCGGACTCATACTGGTAATTTTTCAATAAAAAAGTACCTTTGTCCGACCCAGGATCCGAAACCATGACCTCGTAATCACGACTGGCATTAGACACTACTAAACCGATGCAATTTTTGATGTCCTCTCCGTCTATCTCTGTTTTGATGATATTCTGTGAACCATTTAGCCTACATAACAGAACCTACAAAAGCCGCCACATCAAATCCTTTATACGTTAATACTTTATAGAAACAGTGGGGTCGCCACGCGTGTGGAGTCAAGTCCATTAGATAGCGAGTGGAGTACCTGGGTAGGTGGCGGAGCGAACACTTTTGTTCCTTTACCAATGACCAGAAGAGGTACTTTTGGAAACAACGGCATTAAAGGAAACGAAATTCTTATTTTTATAGACTAGTCAGGGTGTTGGGAGTTGTTGACAATGATTTGGTTTATGTTTTAAATCGTAGGTTTTGCACACTGGATCGAGTTGCCGCGAGTTCGATTCCAGCATTAGGAAAAATATTTGTGTGACCAACAAATATTTATTTAGGTCTGGGTGTTTGTGTATGTGATTTCTATGTTTGTAAACGTAAAGTAATGAAAGTTATTTTAGAATGCTCTGTTTATTATTCAGGATTTTTTAAATCTGGAAATTGGTTAATTTCTACTAAATAAAATCAAGCACAGAAATGATATTCTGCGCAGCATTTCGTTTTCGTTTACAGAAACCACAAAAGCCACTACATTACAGCATATAAAGCCTTTACGCGTTAATACTTTATAGAAACAGTGGGGTCGCCACGCGTGTCAAGTTAAGTTCATTAGATAGTGAGTAGAGTACCCGGGTAGGTGTCGGAGCGAACACTTCTGTTCCTTTAACAATGACCTGGAGAGATACTATTGGAAATAATGAAATTAATTTATGAAATAAACGAAACTGTTATTTTTAAAGACTAGTCTGGGTGTTTGAGTTGTTGATGATGGTTTGGTTCAGTTGTTGAAACGTAGGCTTCGTTTATTGAAATGAATTGTCGTTGGTTTGATACCGTAACATCACATGGGACACAGCAAACAGTGAACAGCAAATATTTGAGTCGGCCTACCTGTTTGTGTATGCGAACTTAATGTTTGTAAACACTACCGCGCCGCAGGAATTATTCCTAGCATTTTCTACTTTTTTTTTCTTTGCGTAATGAGTAATGGAATGCTGCGTGCAGTGCTGTGTAAGAATACTGTGTTGAAATTTCAAGATTAAAATATTTTGAAATTGGTAATTTTAACATTTTTAAAGTGTATTGCAGAAACATTTATTTTGTGAACGGTAATACCCTTATACAAATTAGAATAAACAATAATTTAACTAATCTCAACAAAATGTGTGCGAATCTCTCTATTTAAACAGAACGTGACTAATTAGGTATTCTAATGGAATAAGAAAATAGACTTTAAGATATTATACGCTAATTCTAACAACACCGTAAAAATAACTTCTACAGTATTTTGCATATGAAAAAAAATATTAAAAATACGTCATCCGCAGAAACCAGTTATATCAACGCTAGAAAACTACGGGAAATAGATGCATGTTGCATGAATTGAATGTAACGCCAACAAAAAAATAAGCAAAGAACAAATATAGGCTCTTTGAAACGAGTTGTCACTGAGATTGTATACAAACATGAGTTCCTGTAGTAGGCCTCTTCCCAACCCACGGCTCGGGGGCAAAGTTAGGTCCATTGGTAACTTTTGTAGTTTGTTTTGGGATTGTTGACCTCAATGTCGAATGTAGGTGGTTCTTGTTGAACAACAAAGATATTTTAGAAAGGATGGGGATTTTATAATGTAGAATACTCGTATAAAAGTTACAGTAGTTCCTTAGATGAAAATCAAAATAGGTAGTTTTAATACGATTCAATTTTTTATCAATCAGATATTGTCTTATAATCTATGCTCAAAATACGTGCCTGTTGTGCCTTCATGTCAAACGACTCGTTTGGTGGGTCCATTAGCTTCATTATGTAACATCTAAATAAAAGTCACGCGATTTGTCATCAGCCGAAAGACGTGCAGGACAAAAGTTTCCCCCAAATATCGCCACGACGACCGACCTTCTACTATAGGTACGCATCTAACATGTTCTTGTAACTTTCCTCAGATCATCGATACACCATGTGAGGTCTGCCTACTCCACGCCTGCCTCTACGTCATTGCTACAAGAGAACCTTTCTGCCTTAACATTCATCAGTTCTACGAGCGATGTGCTCAACTCTCCGTGACTTAAGTTTGGAAATTCTATATTTACAATCAAGTTAGATTCCTGGCAGGATAGGCAGAGAGTACTGAGTTACCACAGGCTCTTTCCGAACAGACTTCTTACGGTCCTTAATTACCTAATAGTTTGATTTTAAATAACAGTCAAGAAGCTTGCATGGTTGCGATATGCCTTCATTGTATACAGAGATATGTGAATAAATGAAATCACTACATGATTATTTGCTCTAACGACTTACAAAGGCGTTTCTCCTTTGACAACTTCCATTTTTCTGTCACACGAGACTTTTATGGAGCAAAAGTTGTTCAGAAGGCTTAACACGAACACATTGACTTTAGATTACCGCTATCGACTTGCTATGCCATCCTTTTCATATTACAAATTTACTAGATAAGAAGGAAGTCAATTCATTTGTGCTTAGTCTTCGAAGGACTTAACACAAACGATTGAAGTTAGCGTAAGGCTGGGGATTTTTTTACACAAACATTTACTAGATAAAGGTGACATAATGATTTTTCGACGACGATACTGTAACGTCAACTGGTTTGTGCTTAACCTTCGTTTATTCGCTGTGGACTATGTGCAGTACTAACGGAGCCAGTTACTTCGTTATAAATCTGCCAGCTTTTATGCGACAGGACATGTTTAGAGTGTTCTACGGAGCAAGGTGTTCTGAGAGGTGGAATAAATTGTAGTAAATGAAGGTAGTTAAATATTCCATTGTTTGCCGGTATATTAACTATACAGTTTTCTTGGTTTATTCTATTAGATATTATTCGCCCCCTATAACATGGGACCAAACATCGTCGGCAAAAAGTGGGTGCACTCAGTACACCTCTGCTACCCCCGCTAAGGGAATATAGGCGTGACGTTGTGTGTGTTATTCTATTAGAAAGCAACTTACTGTTAGCTTAGTAATTTAATTTTTAGTAACTGATTGCTTCGTTGCTGTAGTGGAACACGGCTGGGGATTAATAGATCATAGCTTCGAATCTAGAGAGTGAGTAGTCTCGACCGTGCCCGTTATAGTGCCAATAAGCTAAACCACTTTTTCATTAAGGACCTAACGTCGTCGACTAAATCTGTATGTACACAGTACACTTCCCCCATCGGCTAGAACGTAAAGTCTGTTCCAATCAAACTTTAAGGCCCGTATAATATAAGTCGTGAATCTAGTTTTAAGAACTGATTTTGTACTCGATGTTATTATAATTAAAATGTTCAAATCTACAATTTTATTTAATAAGACTAATATAAATATTTTTAAATAAATAAAAAAAGTACAATAAAAAGTAGAAAAATATAATACACTATTTACAACTGTGCCAAATCGCTGGCGTTCGGCAGGGTGCCCAGAAGGCTGGCAGCGTTCTCGCGCTGGATAGCAGTGCTTATCCTTTGCCCAAGATACGTGCCAGCCCTCTGGTCATTTGTAGTGTCGACCAGTCTTTTAGACAGTTCCCCAAAGATGTGATGGGCACTTGAACCCCATGGACCCAAAGTCTCCACACCAAACGGCTCAAATAAGCATCCTTTATCCAGGTCCCTATATTTGCGCCGTTTGCGGCACTCGGCAGAATCCGCGGCGCTACCAGCTTTAATGACTGTCTCTGGAAGATGCGACGGCGCTAAAGTATCGACACATGTCGCCTCCTGTCATTCCATCGGGTCTCTTACTATCGTCACGCATAAGGCCGTTTGGTTCCAAAACGGCCGGTACATTGGCGGTGGCAAAGGCACGACGGATGACATCATTAATACTGGCATGCCGTGATATTCTACCGGCGCTTCGGAGACATGAGAGGCCATGGTGTCCAAACTGGTCGACATTCTCACCACAACGACATTTGTACATTTTGTACTGAAATGTTATGTTTAAAACTAGATTCCCGGCTGATTTTCGTTGTGTATTACGGGCCTAAAACTTTGTGAAACTTTTTCACTCAACATTTAATCGTCGATTTCTCGCCAAAGACTCGAATTTTCATTTCGATGTATTCAGAAATACTATCGCCTTCATATTACACTTTTTATAGATTGCAATGACAACTAGAACATCAAAAAATGGTTATGGTTCGATCACAAAGTATAATTGTTGCACATTCGCTCTTTCGCTCGGTGAAGCTGTAAAGGCCCCCCACACCCGAAAACGGTGTAGATCATTCACACACATACCTCCCACGCTTAGGGAATATAGTCGTAAAGGTTTGAAATTTATTTTCTTGCACTAAAGGCAATCTAATAACCAATTAAAATCCAATTCTATTTCGAGAAGTCTGCTTTGACCAAGTGTATACGTGCGATATGTTCAGATACACTTACGTGGACCTAGTTGCAGAAGTCAATTTCTTGGTTTGTCTAAACACTATCAAACTTCGCTAAATAAAATCTATTTCAGATGGCTGGGATAATAAAAGGAGGCGCTCGTAGCGCTGTGCGACCGTGGTGTTCTTACCGATTACCAAGGTTCAGCAGTGTTTGACTCGGTTGGCCTGAGATGGGTGACCGTTGTGGCATTTTCATATTCGAGCGTCTCTGTGCTTCGGAAGGCACGTTAAGCCGTTGGTCCCAATTTGCACAGGTGGAGTATGACCTGATCTCTCTCACCTCGAGTTGTGAGAGAAAGCCTTTGCCCAGCAGTGGGCAGTATAAGCTGATAATGTAATATAATTGTAATAAAATTTCAACACCACCTAACTTTGCGTCATAACATAACAGTTCTAACACAATTTTCTGGCAGACTCCGCTTGAATAATACTAGCTGCCTGTTAGTCTAGAAGTATATAGTCCAGCTAGCAATTACAAGATCTTGAGTTAGTGTCCAGAATCATGTCCGTTATATTCACAGTAGGTTCAACTCCTTTACTTTGACAACTAACATCGTCGCCGTTAATTGGCTGTAGATAGCATATCTCTGGCACCCCTCTTCGGAACAAGCGTGATGTTGTGTAAGCACACAACACAGATTACAATTTTAATCCCATACTATGTGCATCCCCTCTTAATCCCGCTTGAGATTAAGTGAGAGGGCTTAGCACGAATAGATTCACGTTAATGTAACGCTACCAAGTTCATTTGCTATCCTTTCCACATTACACATTTACTGAATAAAAGTGAACGGGACAGCACGATTTCTCGGTAATGTTACGATAATGCCAATCTTTTCGTGTTTAGCACTCTCTGGCCTAATCACGAACAATTTGATGTCATACGAATGTTGTTGAGACAGGACATAATATCACCTCAATAGCATTACGTTAATACTAATCCTGGTTGGTCTCTATAAACTTTAGTTAGTTTTAAACCTAAACTAAATTGTAAACCTTTCAAATAACACTTTTACTTCATAAAAGTAACGATGTGGAACTGATTGAAGCTTTTAGGGATACGGATTAGGTCTTGAAAGATAAATATTTAGAGTTTTAGGACAAATTATTCTAATGGAGTAAATTGCCTTTTTGTGGGTTGTGTTATTCGTCGTAAGCTGTTGTATGTACAGCCTGTTTCGAAAGTAGCTTAGTATATTGTTTGAGATTAACATGGATGTAACGAAGTTTAGGATTTAAACGTAGCTATATGTCGTAGCAGTATTTTCAAGTTAAAAGGTATATTTAGATTTCACTAGCATACTAAGTGGTACTCTATAAGTATATCCATTATTTTTTTAAGTAAATGATAAAAAAAAAAAAAAAAAAAAAAAAACATCGTCACGCCTATATTCCCCAGAGGGGGTGGCAGAGGTGTACTGAGTACACCCACGTTTCGCCGACAATGTTAGGTCCCATGTAATAGGGGGCGAGCCTATTGCCATATACCGGGCACAATTTCAGACTCCGGACTCATACTGGGAATTTTTCGTTAGAAAAACTACATTTGTCCGACCTAGGATTTGAACCCAGGACCTCGTGATCACAAAGCGATGCGCTTTGCCACCAGACCAACGAGGCAGACTAAGTAAATTATGTTAAAAATATACATCTGGTCACCAGAAAACGGATTTATAACGTACTTTGGACATGAATCTCCTGCTTTCTTAGGCTATCTTAGGTAATATAATTATTAAAACTGGCGACCCGACCCAGCTCTGCACGGATAGCATTATCTACGACCGGATGACCTGAAGTGACCTAGTAGGAGTAGGGATATATTTATTCTGCAATTAACCTACTGCCCAGATTTATTAAGTTTGACTAATGATAAGGAAAGCGTAAAGATTTACACATCGCACGCCACTAAAACTATCAGGAGACACGATTGTGTTCGACATAACGAATAAACAAGACATAACAAAAAACTTACTTCAGAAATCATTCAATCTACAGGCAAAAATCGACTGAAAGTAAGTATACTGAAAGAAAGTATTGTAGTTTTGATAATAACACGTACTTACAGAGAACGATCGTGGTATTACCAAGGTAACTAACAAGACACATATACAATGTGAAAGTGGACGGACTTGTCCTGTGAAGATGTAAAGGCCCCATGGCGACGAACGATGTGGGTACCGAGGAAAACTGGACTATTTATAAAAAACATTACCAAATGGAGCGTCTTTTATCTGAAGGGCAAGTCAAGGGCCTCGGAAACCGGGGAGCACGTAAGGAAGCTGGAGAGGTCTGTAAGGAGAAAACCTTTACTCTGTGCCTACCCTGCAAAGGATCAAGCGAATAAAGAATTATAGATACAAAAAAGGACAACATACTAAACTAAATATTTACTTCCTAGTCATACTTATTCATCCACTGACTTCCCATCCTACTCCATTATATTCTATCCAACTTATTCCAATTAACTTAATACCCAAAAATATAACATAAACAGTGATTTACTACGCACGTAAGCTACTTAGGCACATGTCCCAACTCATACCGTGCTGGAAAGGTTCCGTATAACAAACATTTAAATTTTAATATTGTGTGCTTAGGACCATGTCACGGTTTCTTATTCAGACGAAATAAACGAGAATTGTGTTTGCTGATATAACAATAACAATTTGTTATTAATAAGATGATATGCAAACTGCTTTAAGAGGTTTTGGGATGTTGCTGTATTTTTAGCAACCATTGCAGTTTAATTATTTGGGTGCTACTCCAGTCACCATCATCAAGTAGTCTGTATTTACCTACTGTTGAGTTTAGGCTTTTTCTCTGTCATATCAAACGTTCCGGTCATGTGCTAGTCTATTCCACAATTAGCTGGCCACGTCCGTAATGTCATAGTTCCAACTGGCTGATGGTCTCCTTTAGGGTATCTTACTCCACTAGCTCCAATTAACATAGATCAACATCTGTATCTTAAGTACTTTTTAATATGAATTAAAGTGCTGTTAATAGTTGATTTTTTCTAAGTTATAAAATCTATACCAGGTCTTATCTTAAATCAATAGAAAACTGGAGGCTAGGTTTTCTAAGGAATAGGGTCCATCTGATTTTTCTATGAATTATAGTAGTCGAGTATAAGTTAGTAGTTAAGTATCAGTAGGGATTTCTAGTAAAGAAATTTCAGTAAATGTCCTTGGTTTTGTAATCTTTGAGTGCTAAAATACGTAATTATTATGTAATAAATTATTCTGGTAACTGGTACAGCTCATACAGTGGTATAAAATAAAATGTTGAGGGTAAAAAAGTTATTTTATTTTAGAACAAAAAATGGCTACTTTAAAGAAACAAAGAATTCGAAGTGCCAAAACAAAATGCTCACTTTTTTCTGTAAAAAAGGAATGTTGCGTTGGTCCCCCGATTCGCCATATAAAACAGCAAAACATAGTCTTACCAGCTAATTGTTAGGCTCTCTAAGTTCCTGCCTTTGCTGGAACAATTCACATTAATTCTACAAGCTATCTCCTTTTAGCAGAAAGCTCTATATCACCATGAAGTCCGGATTAGCCACTCAAACAGTGAGCCGGTAACTTAGTGCCTGCCACATGAAACGCCGCCAAGTTGCCACATGCCAGCATTCGAGGTTCACTGGTGCATTGGTAGATATGATGCTTTGGTGTAATCGGATTGGCCAATTGTATGGTAGTTCAAAATAGTTCAGAATTTTTAAAAGTGTTGGAGCTTTGGTTAAGGCACTTTTATTGGCCGAGTTTTATTCTGTAGCCTTTATTGTTACTATCTTGCTTTAGCAAAGCATATGAAATCATGCAATGTTGCTTAGCGCATGAATATATTTTGGAGTATCACAAGTCAAGTTAGGACATAGTTTTTTTGGAAAAGGGATACTTAGTGAAACCTAAATAGTATCTTCCTTGACTATAATGACGCATAAATTATAATAAAAGGCACATAGCTTCTAGAATTGCCTGATTCTTTAGTCATTATCTGACATGAGCAGCACCCGACTAGACGAGATAATCTTTAAAGGAGATCTCTGTATAGTAGTAGACAAATCTGCGCCGGATTGAATGACTTACAGTCATTGAATGCAATTGTTTAGCTATCTAGTTGCCAACAGAGTGTCACAGAGCTTCAAGTCTTTCGACTTTGTCTATACTTCAGCATCCGTCTAAAGTCTGACAACCAAAAAGTCTGACGTTGTGCAAAAAGTACTTATAGACCAAACAAAACATAAATAGTCAAGAAAGAAAAATCTAGTAATTATTTAACACTTGTTCGGTCACCTGTTTAGAATGATATTCCTGTGGCGAAGAGGGGAAAGAAACTCCACAGTCGCTTTTTTTAAAGTAAGAGTTTTACAAGTATTTTTGTAAATATTTCGTTAATTGGGCATGGGAAAACAATGCAGAACGAGCTAGATAAAGAGGCAGGCAGCATAAACACATTGTTAATCCGACCTCAGTTAGTGTATCGCTAAACGTATAAATTTCACGAGTGCGCCGCTTTAAGCGGCTTTAATTAAGGCCGTGCTTAACCACAAATTTTGTGACCGAAAGCTCGTCGCGTCATGTGCTGGGTAGAGTACAAGCGAGCTTAATGAGTCACCTAAAAATGTTTGACGGTGGTTTGCTTTATTAGAAGCATCTAAATTGAGGGAGAATTTTGAAAAGTGTCTAATTTTGGAATGTTTATCTGGACCATTACTCATAGTAGATGCTAACTTCGAGGCATACCGAAAAAAACACTTATTGTGTTATGTTTCAAATACTAAAAAAAATTCGCTGAGTAACAGAGTCGTTCTTTATCTATATCATTACGCCAGATCCCTTGCGGTATAGGCAGAGAGTACAGAGTTCCAACAGGTTCTTTCCTTACATACCTCTCGGGCTTCCTCCACTCTCATAGTTCGTCTCATACAGGCTCGCCCGTAAAGGAGACTCCTAACTTGCCCTTCAGATAAGATAAGATAGATAAGTCGTACTTTTAATTTAAAAATGACATTAATACCTAATGTAATAGGTTTTAGGTTTCAAGATTTTTTATTAGGTAAGAGTATATAAGTAAATAAAAATCAATGACTTCTGTCATCTTTAAATTTAAAAAACGTCCGTTAGTGGGTGATGATTGAGCCAAAATAGAGCAGTTAATTGTAATTTCATCTGTAAAATTAACACGCCACTTAGATCTGTTTTTTCCACGCAGCAGTTAGATATTTCACTTAAATATTTTTAGTAGGAATCATTAATTTTGGGAATGAGCTTGTAGTAATTTTGTTCGGTCGCAAATTTTCGCAAGTCTATCTATCTATAACCTCACGCCAGATCACTTGCGGGGTAGGCAGAGAGTACAGAGTTCCAACAGGTTCTTTCCTTACATACCTCTCTGGCTTCCTCGACTCTCATAGTTCGTCTCATACACGCTCGCCGGTTACGGAGACTCTTGACTTTTCCTTCAGATAAGGATCAGTTTATTTTACTCGGTTTTATTCGCAAGTTTTTTCAAAAATAATTGTTTGAGGCCTGGAGGTTTCCTTAGGATTTTTCCCTTCAACGTTAGCAAGTATGTAACCATAATTGTGTCATTACGAAAATTTCGATATTATTGGAAGTGAGATGGGATTTGAAACCTGAACCTTGTATAGAAGATAAATGTTTTATCAATTAAACTTCCACTGCTAACAAATAAATTACTATAAATTGACAAATATGTAGATAGGTAACGTTAGTTCTGTAGTAAAAAAATCTTTCTATTTATATCATCACGCCAGATCCCTTGCAGGGTAGGCAGAGAGTACAGAATTCCAACAGGTTCTTTTCTCACATATCTCTCTGACTTCCTTTCATATCGCTCTGACTTCACTCTCATAGTTTCTCTCATACACGCTCGCCGGTTACGGAGACTCTTGACTTGTCCTTCAGATAAGACTTGGTCTATTTGGGCGTGGTAATATAGTCCAGATCTTCCGCGGTACCGACATCCTTCCACTTTCGCATTGACTTAATAGTGTTAAGAAATTGACTTCAAAAATGGTCTATAAATTATCATCATTCTTAACTCCCCATATTTTACTTTCCCCACAGTGCTGGTTATAAAACTAAGGTTGGCCTGGCACTTCGCCAAGTGGAACGCATTAAGATACGGAATAACTGCTGTTTTAGTGGCTAATCGGTAGGTTATTGCCGATATTGTCTTTTATGCTAAATGCAGGAAGGCGATAAATTTCTTCTTTAAAACTAAGTTTACTTGGCAAAATGTAAGTACGCAATCACACCACACTGATCAATTTTTTTTTATTATACGGTAATGATCGGACAAATTGTTGTATCTGAGGAGACGGGAAAAGCAGCGTAAATGAGAGTATCTAGCTACGTATAAAATTTTCTGTAGCTTGGCCCGTCTGAAAGTCTTACCATAATATGTGTTAAATGTCTGATCAGACCACAAGTAAACAATGGGATAAACTTCTCGAGGCTTTTACTACTGATTTAGAAACATTCGAAAACATCGCTCTTACACAATTCGAATAGAGTTGTCATCGAATTGTAGATAACATTTTGTTTAAATCACCCCATGATTGATTTTATAAGAACAATTATATCAAAAGTAAGCAGAGTGCTGTGTGGTTTTTATGTTTCATAGGATGCTCGAAAGATAGTTATAACACTTTTAATTGTTGTGAGATATGTCATCAGGCTATGATGCTAAGTGTAGGAATAGAGGTCAATGGCAAAATTAAAATATTTTTATTTATGTAACCAATTAATTAATGAAGAATCACCAAAAAATCCACCAGTTGCCAATATTATTTCTGGAGAAAATGAGGGCATAACACGCCACGGTTACGCTATTAAAATAAGAATTTTATTACAAAATATTACAGTATCCCATTAATAACAAATTTATTTTCAACAGTCGAATCTAAAATTATCTGACTGGTGTATCTGACCACAATTTAAATAAGAGTGTTATAACCTCAAGGGAGTTGTGTTGACAAAAATTATAAAAGTAAATACTCGTTGCATACATATAAGACTAATCCTTTGATACAAACTACGCCCATTTCTATCGTTATCGCAATACTCGAATAATCAAAATCGTCAGCTTATTACTCCATTTCATATCTTATCTGTCATTATTTATGCGATATTGGTCGTTACAATTTCATTAGCATGATGTTTGTGTGATCAACATAACGGTCAAAATGTGGAAGACAACACTCATTATTTATTTATTTCGGTTGATTTGTGCTCAAAATGAAAGATTTGCGTTGAATATATTGCATTACAATGACTTTCATGCAAGGTATGGTTTATACTTGAAGTGTTTTAGTGGTTGGTGTTAGTTTAAGTGGTGTCTTTTATTGATAAATCATCAGTAGCGTCTGGATTTTGCCATTGCGCCTAGTGTTCTCGATTATCGGCCCTAACATTAGGTGAAAAATGGCTATCCACAAAACACCTCTGCTGGAAGAATATAGGCGTGGGATTACTTTAGATTTTTTTGTTGTCCACATCCTAGGGAATCCAACTAATATTAGTTGGATTCCCTAGGATGTGGATGTTGCCTATTATGTTTTTTTCTTCACCATTATTAAAGAGTCTATCGTATTGCATTTTAAGAGCCAAGTGAACGTTCGACATTTTACTTACACGGTTAGGGTAAACTTGGCTGAGGCTGAAATTTCACAAAATTTAAAAAGATTTTTGTTTACACGTAACAAATCTTACAAAGTACGTTCCCCTTCTACTATCAGTAGATAATCACCATGTGCGGATTATTGACAAAACACGTTTAAGTCACGATTCTTCAATAATGTGACTTGAACAAATATTAGAGCATTTTTTATCTATTTATTACCCAATCGAAAGAGATTGTCGTATTAGTTTTATCGTTGCTTATCATTTATTGAGAGCAATTCATGACCTTGATGAGATCGTTTGTTTAGCTAAGCTAGTCGATTTGCAAGTATAGATTCAGTAGGATACCAAGATATGAGTAATTTAAGAGACATTAGCATCTACCGGGAATTTGAAATTCACAGATGAGGTGGAAGCTGTAAGAATAGAGGCTGAGAAACTCTACGAAGAAGGTGTCAACATCATTATAGTTTTGTCTCATTGCGGCCTTGATATCGATATGTACGTAAAGTTTCTTTTTGTTTTACAATGCTTATAAAATGGTAGAACTGTAATTTCAGCAATCATTATGTAAATAAGCAAGTTAATGAGTTTGTATAACTTAGATGCGCCTTCAGTAAGGATGGGAAATACACCGCTTATATAGAGAGGAGTGGAAGCAGGGAATAGAGTGAATGGTGCGATAGGAATGCTACTTGGGAGCCGGCACTTAAGCCAAAAGGTGCAGCCGTTATATGGCAGTGAGAGTTGGGTATGTAAGAAACAGAATGAAAGCTGGATAAATGCGAGCTCTGCGGAGGATGTGCGGCTGACTGACCAAATTCGCAATAGCGTAGTAAGAAAGCGTGTAGGTATGAAAGATAGTATCGGTGTAATGATGAGAACGGGTATGCTCCTTTCGTTCGGGCATACAGAAAGAATGTCGGAAGAAAGAATGGCAAAACAGATATACAATGCAAAAGTGAAAGGATTTAGGTACCGCGGAAGACTAAGACTATCTTACCATGACCAAATAGACCGTGTCTTATATGAAGGGCAAGTGAAGAGTCAAGAGACGAACTAAAAGAATACAGTAAGCCAGAGAGGTCTGTAAGGAACGAACCTGTTGGAACTCTGTACTCACTGCCTACCCTGCAAAAAAACTGGCGTGATTATATACATCGATTAAATATGATCAGGGCACTAATTTGCTAAGTTCAAACGCGGCACGCTATAATAACTTCCTCAAATCGTAATCTATAAATGTAATAGTATTCTGTATAGTTTTTTTTTTTTTAAGTACTAAAATTATGTCTTGTAGTTTATTTTCTTTTAGGAAAAAAACATTTTTGACTGTTGTCTATCTTCTGTCGTTGACATACTAATACTTTAACAATATTTTAACAAGCTGATTTCCGTTCTATTCTCCGAGTACGTGAGCATTAATTTTGTTATCTTTTTCAAATGATGTAACACTCGTACTAAGTTATTGCTCTCTAGAACCCATGTTCTGTTGTTTGATAAAATAAAAATCTAAATTACAGGGATATAGCTCTAAACGGCGGTCCATACATCGACATTATAGTTGGCGGGCACAGTCACACGTTGTTGTATAACGGAGAAATTCCTATTAACAGCGGTTTCATACCTCTGGGTCCTTATCCAGTTGTCGTTGAACAAGGACAGAGACCTGTTAGTAATATTGTTTATATTATAATTCTATCAGACTGAGACCTATTCAATTTTAGCCTACCACTAGCTATCGCCCGTGGCCTTACACGCATTATCTGTACGGACGGAGACGGACGGCTTAACCACTGGGTCAAGCTGTCCGTCTTAATGATTACTGGATTAATAGCGTAAGCCGCTCCGCCTACTGGTTCAAGTAGTCGCGGGTTCGATCCCCGCATGGGTTAAATCTTCGTGAGACCCACAAATATTCGTGTGTGTGTGAGTTTGATGTATGTAAACGCACCCACGATGCAAGAATAATTCCTATAGTGGGCTCACTTTTTCTTTTATAAATAAAATAGATTTTACGCAGGTACATAATAAAGCACCCACACTTTTTACAATTTAATTTACGAACGTAGCGATTTCGTGCTATAAACTATATTTTATCACAATGAACGGCACTTTGGAATCATGTAGCCAGAAGGCTACATGATTCCAAAGTGCCGTGATTAATTACAGGAAATTCTTTCATTGATAGAAATCAATGAAAGAATTTCCTGTAATTAATCAGTTCCACAGATCAATTAAGAAACATACGTCATCATCATTATCATGATCAGGCTAATCCTCCTACAATCATACATATCCATTAGCCGAAAGAAATCCACGGCAGGACAAAGACCCCAAAAGATCGCCAATATAGCTATGTGCTGTACGCTTTTAGCTTGTGCCCGAAAACTTCATCAGGTCAACTTCATCAACTAACATACACACTTTAGGTGTAAGCTTGACCGTGACCTTGAACGAGTCATACAAACATTTTTTTCTTAACCTATATTTCCCCACAGTTGGTAAAAGGATTCCTCCATAACCTTCCAGACGTCTCTGTTATCAGCCATATCCAGCCAATCCTTCTGAAACGCATCCAAGAACATTGATTTTAGCCCTTTATAATAAGTGAAGAAGGGTATAAAGGGAGCATGGATCAGGTTAATTTGTCCTTTTACACTAAGGGTTTAATTAAGTTGCCAAAGTAAAAGGCATTGGGGAGTGTGTCAGGCGAATTGTAAACTAAAACCATTACTACAGTTCTAACATTACCTCTCGCTTATGAATCATCATTTCAGCCTATACTTGTCCACTGCTGAACATAAGCCTCCCCAATCGCTTTCCAGCGTAACCGGTCCGATGCCACCTGCATCCAACGATTTCCTGCGATTTTCACAAGATCGTCGGTCCATCTGGCTTATGAATATGTTTACTTAATTGATAAAGTTGATCTTACAATCATTATTATAATAATTTTTTTTTTCATCATTATAACTCCAACGAAATTAATCGTTGGCCTTATATCGAATAATGCGTGAAGCGATCACGAGACTGTAGGATTAAATTGTAGGTTGGATAAGGTGTAAACTGGAAAGAAAAATTCCCAGTATAAGTCCGAAGGCTGACATTATGTCAGGTATAGGCTCACTTCCTATTACTATCCCTATCCTACTTAGTATTATAAATGCGAAAGTTTGTATGTTTAGAAGTTTGGATGTTTGTTACTCATTCACGCAAAAACGACTCAATGAATTTGATTAAATTTGGCACACAGATAGTTTATTACCTGCATTAACACATAGGATACTATTTATTCCTGTCTAAAATAGTTATTATTAGTAACTATAGTGTAAACAATATACCTCTGATATACCGACCTTGGCGTGACGGAATTTATTTTTATATTATTTGTAATATTTTTTTCTATAGGTGGCAATAGTACAAGTAGCAGCGCATACGCGAGATCAAACTGTACTTTGACGATGATGGTGAACTATTAGATTGGGAAGGCAGCCCACACTTTTTAGGAAATGAGGTGGAACAAGGTACCTACGTCTAAAAGGACGTTACACTTTTATGTTAAATATATTGTGATAATTTAATTTTCCATATTCTAACACCCTATGAAAAAACTGAATACCCTAAAGAAAATAACTTGAAGAACGTTAAACCGAATGAAAGAATAAAACGTAGAACATAATTATTTCCAGTATTGTAATCTTGCTTATTACTTGCTATAACTTGTAAGCAAGACTGTAGCAAAATTGGCAATAAAGTTGCTAACCAAAAATTTATTTGCTAACGCTAGTTATTTGCAAAATAGTTAAGGATTCTTACATTCATTGTTACAATAGCTAATTCTTCAATCACTGACAAATACTGCAGAAAAAATCTTAAATTATTTCAGCTCCAGATGTTTTGGAGAAGATAAACGAATATCTACCAATGATCCAGGAACTAGCTTCTCAGGAAAAAGGAACTTCTATGGTCAATCTGGCTGCAAGCTGTGCATGTGCTGAGTGCAATCTTGGCAGTTTCATATGTGATGCTTTTATGCATGCTGTAAGTTGTCAATTTTGGGAGTTATCTATTAGAGAGCTAGATAAATCGGATGGACTCTTATCCTGGGTAGTTTTGGTAATTGTATGTTTTCCAAGGACAGGACCTCGCATTCGCGTGAGCACCATTTCGATGCTACTGCACTGCTGCTTCACTAAAATTGCTTCCGTTTGGAAGCAATTTTAGTCTCCACACGTGGCAGACTTATCAAAGCAATGCATAGCCCCTCCGAATTATTAATGCTGGCAATTTTAAGGTTCTAAGTCGGCAGGAGTCCAACGTACCCCACGAGCTCCTCTCAAAATTCGCTAGTCCTCTGCCGGATTTTCATCACTTTGTACTAAAAGTAATCTTATGTTGGCTATAAATCGGGTCAGTACAATAGATTAAAGCAGTGCACAAAAAACCAAAGCATAATCCGTAGCAGTACAGTACAACTACATAAATTGTACGTTACCAATGGAGCATTTTATAGTATGAACTTTTTGACTAATATATTTATTTATCAGATGATACCAGTCCATTCTGTTTTAGGTAATGAACAGAGCTCAAGGAGATAACTGGCATTACGCACACTTCTGTGTTATAAATCAAGGCGGAATAAGAGCTGCTATTGAAGCTGGAGGTATACTAAAATTATTTCTGTCAAATAATTAAAAACACGCGCGGTAAGCCCAGAATGTGATGGTGGTAAATGTACATCTTACAAAAAGACTGGCCAATATAGTATGGAACGGACGAGAGTCGTAATAGAGAAGACCTTTTGTGAAGCAGTTGGCCAAAACTAAAATAATACACTTATTTTTTATGTCCTAGCCTTCCGGTATAGTCCGGCTGAAAATGCTTTAATAACATTATCAACTTATGAAATAAAACTATTTTTCGGATTTTATCGCGGTTTGTTTTATTTTTAAGTTCCCGATGTTTTGAGTGCTTTGCAGCAGCCATGGTCACGGGAAGGACTGAAGTCTAGGACGTCCAAAAGGCATAGTTGTTCCGCGGCACCTTCAAAGTTCTTAATTATTTTTGTTGGTCCGATCTATGCAGAATGAGCTTACGGTGTCTTGAGGTATTGCAGTGTTATGCTTGGTTTTAGATTTGATTATATTAATTACCGGATCCCCAGTCCAGGGAACACCCAACCATCTTCTCTAATAAAATTAGGATGTCTTTTTTTTAATTTCAATAGCCTCGCGAACCATTCTTGGTAGGAATCGGTGTTCTTTCACGAGGATTTGTGGTCTATCAAATCTGATGTTATGGCGAGTGCGGTCAAGGACATGTTCGCAGACTGCAGACTTCTTTGAGCGACGGTGTTTTAGGTCAGCGATGTGTTCGTTAACCCGAGTTTTTACCGGTCTTTTTGTTTATCCTATATAAGAGAGACCCCATTCACAATCAAGCTTGTATACTCCTGCATCTTGTCGAGGGATGTGACACTTGACAGATGGTAAAAATTGACTGATCTTCTTCGGCGGCTTATAAAATAATTAATTGAACCACGCTTCAAGATGTAGCCAATCTTATCCGTGACTCCTCTCTGAAAAAAACATCCTAATTTCAATAAAGAAGATGGTTGGGTGCTTCCATGGACTTGGGATCCGGTAATTAATAAAATCAAATCCAAAACCAAGCATAATACTGCAAGGCCTCAAGACACCGTGAGCTCATTTTGCGTAGATCGGACCAACAAAAATAATTAAGAAGTTTGAGGGTACCCCGGAAAATCTATGCCTTTTGGACGTCTGACACCTCAGTTCTTCCCGTGACCATGGGTGCTGCAAAGCACTCGAAACGTCGGGAACTTAAAAATCAAAATAAACCGCGATAAAATCCGAAAAATAATTTTAATTCATGTGTAATATTCGCGTAAATGTAAGAACTCAGAATCATAAACTTATTTTACTGGACTGCTTTATTGTTATAGTGGAGCAAAGTACAGGGAAATATCACCTGGTCCTTGATTAGAATTTCAGGTCAGATAAAATGGTTTTTAATCAAAAAATTACAGTCACAGCCCGGAGTTTGGAACTGGCGCAGTATGATCGCTTTGGCTCACCTCATATAACATTGGGACTTAACATTGTCGACGATTATGTAAATGAACAGAGTGGGCTTTACTTGAAAAGATTAAGGTGGTCGAGAAAGTGTGCTGTCACGTTCATCTTAATTAAGTAAATTTGCAGCGTGAAATGGATATTAATTCGATAGCGTTACACCAACGTCAATCTGAGATAAACCCTCAGCATATCTGTGCCATCCTTGCTTAAGGAATATAGGCGTGACGGTGTTTATAATTTTTTACCAAGTTAAACCGGACTACAAATTTTAACCAAAACCGTATTTACCGTTTTATTCACGGCACTCCTTTGATGACAGACACGTAAAAGTTTTTGAAAAACGATAGATATCGCATTCAAATTTCCACGGCTCGTTAGCATAACTTTAAAATTTATCTTCCAGTAATAACTTACGAAGCTGTGGTGGTGTCGACTCCCTTTGAGAATAACGTTGAAATTTTTGAGCTAAGAGGGGACCACATTATAGAAATGCTCGAGTATTCAGTGGCCAACGACCCTTATGCCGGCGCAAGGATGTTGCAAGTTTCAGGTGATTTTCATTTTAAGAGTTTCTTTAGTATATTTTCTAAAGAAAGACACTCGTATCGCTGTGCGACCGTGGTGTTCCTAGTGATCACCGAGGTTAAGCACCGTTCGACTCGGTTGATCTGATATGCGTGACGGTTTGTAGCATTTTCATATTTGAGCGTCCCGTGCTTTGGGGGATAAGTCATTGGTCCCGGTTACCATGTAATTTGGTAATCGTTAAAACATGTTGTAAGGCTTGTTGCCGCCTTCGCAAGTTCCAAATGCAGGTGGCCACAAACCTGCTTCCATCAATCCGCACTGTAGGAGAGCATGACTTCTTATCTCTTCTCGATTTAGGAGAAAAGGCCTTTGCCCATTAGTGGAACAAAATAGACTGCTTGTTTGTATGAATAAAATAAATTTTCTTTGGTAATAAATAACTTGTAATAACTTGTTAAGAAGCGTATAATTTTTAATATCGTGGTGATTTTTGTGAGAGGCCTATGTACTATTGTGCATGTCTTTGGAACATATAAAGAAACGAGATGGGAAACGACCTGACTAATTAGCCGCTTGGCATTCATACTTTTCACTACTTTAATTTACTTTTATATGTTTGAATATTATAAAAACATCGGTGAATGTTAACTTGTAAGCCAATCTCGTTTTACTTATAAAATTATAAGCCACTTAACATTTTCAATTTGATATATGGTAATATTCGTGAAAGCAATTTTTCACACGCGTCTACACTTTGCTCATACGTTTAGAAATTATCACACTAAATTATAAAATGTATTACAATATGTCTCATAACTAACCGCAGTCCGTATAACGCATCCATATTAAATTTTATATTCCATGTAATATTGAAACATATATTTGAAACTGAAAAGCGCAATATTCAAAAACATATTTTGTTAATTGAGATACCGATTATGGTATCTTCAAACTGCCATTTGGAAAGCAAAGGGCCACAAAAATCGTTATAATAAGGCACTAGTAATTAAATAACGCACGATTTCGTCCGAAACCACTGTCGCCGCTTCGTCATATACAGTCGCACAAGAATATTTTGCCCCGCAGCCAAACTCAAACCTAATTTAACTGACTAAATCTAATTTAGCTACTAATCTACCATCGAATCGGAACGCGGCCTCCACTGAGAAGATCTGGCGAAGAAACTCAATGGGCTTGTCTTTTTTTACTTAATTCTCTTTCTTCCTTTCCTTATTTTTCAATCATATTGTGTGGATACAATGTTAAAGTTACAATTAAATAGTTTACGAGCTAACTCCTTTGTGATGCCTTACGATCGAGATATGAGACTAATGATCTTATTTATAAACAGTGTCTAAAGGATTCCAGATAGAGCAGTCCCCACAAGCAGCACCCGTTCACGAGTATGACTACTGGAACAGCCATCACTCTTCTTGACCATATTGGAGGGAAGGGAGCGACCCGCGCCGAACAGCCACCGCTAGCGCAAAATCGGAACTAACTCTGCCATCATATGAAATGTCACTTCATGATAGTCGCACGGTTGCCGTTTGCTATAAAATTTACCCAAATTCTTCTTTTAGATAGTACCCGTGCGAGCCCACTGTCAAAATATTTCTCTGGAAGTAGGAAATATTTCCTGAAACCCTTATTTCACTCCAACGCGGGGGGCGTTGGTGTGAAATAAGTGTCAATGTCATCTATGGGTCAAAATATCCATGTCGCACTATATTTTCAGTTTGAAATATACACAGTTAAATAAACATTCTCATTATTGCTGTAAATGTAAATGCCGCGTGGTTCCCGGCTTAGAATAGGACCAACCCATCTCATCCCATCGGGTGTCGTACAAGGCGACTAAGGGAAAACTAGGGAATGGGCAGCAGCGTTCCCTTAGCACTTCGACGACCAATAACTGCGCTCGCCAACCCGCCTGCCAAGCGTGGCGAGTATGGCAAACACCCCCAATTATGGAAGAATGTAAGAAAACCAGGCCCCTAGTCCCCGGCGGTCCTGTTCGTCCTGGCCACGGTAGCAGCCATGGTAACGACAGGACAAGGGGTGCTAAGAATCTCCGGCAGAGATTCGGCTACCACCAACACCGAAAATTGGCCCTGGTGACATACAACGCACGCACGTTAAGGACAGATGAGAAGCTTGTTGAGCTGGAAGAAGAGATAAACAAGTTGCGGTGGAATATTGTTGGTTTATCGGAGGTCCGAAGAAAGGGCGAGGACACGATAACCTTAAAATCCGGCAACTTGTTTTACTACCGGGAGGGCGAACAGCAGTCCCAAGGTGGTGTCGGATTTATCGTCCACAAGTCACTCATAGACAACGTTGTGTCCATCACTAGTGTGTCGAGCAGGGTAGCGTACCTGATACTCAGAATATCCAAAAGATATTCGCTGAAGGTCATACAGGTCTACGCACCGACCTCGGCATACTCAGATGATGACGTCGAAGTAATGTATGAGGACATTAGTAGAGCCATACATACTTCCAAAGCACACTTTACAGTGGTTATGGGTGACTTCAATGCGCGGCTGGGCAAACGGGGCGATGATGAGTTGAGAGTGGGGCAATTTGGATATGGGCAACGCAACCCCAGGGGTCAGAGGCTGGCCGAATATCTGGAGAAGGAGGGACTCTTTATGATGAACTCTTTCTTCCGGAAGCCGCCTCATAGGAAATGGACCTGGATGAGCCCTGATGGTTCCACAAAAAATGAGATAGACTTCATCATGAGCACCAAGCGACAAATATTTAATGATGTCTCCGTGATTCACAGGGTAAAAACCGGCAGTGATCACCGAATGGTCAGAGGCACATTAAATATTAATGTCAAAATGGAAAGATCGCGTCTGATGAAGTCTACGCTCCGACCTTCTAATGCACATATCCAAAACCCCGAGAACTTTCAACTCGAATTGTCAAACCGCTTCGAATTGCTAGACAGCAGCGCATCAGTGGACGAAATCAACAATAGGTTGGTAGAGACTGTCCATACGGTCGGGTCCAAGCATTTTAAGCCCCACCGTAAAAATAGGCCTCAAAAGCTATCTGACTACACCCGAAACCTTATGGCTGAGCGACGTACCATGACACTCCAAACCTCCGATGATGCTAAGTCCTATAGGCAGCTCAATGGACAGATATTGAAGTCCTTGCGACACGATTTACGGTCCTTCAATACAAGACGTATTGAGGAGACCATAGAGCAGAACAAGGGCTCCAAAGTGTTTGCAAGAGACGCGTCTATTGGGCAAAGCCAGTTGACGAAGCTGAAGACGGAGGACGGAAACGTAACGTCGAATAGGTCAGAGGTGCTCAGGGAGATAGAGAGGTTCTATGGGCAGTTGTATACCTCAGTAGCTGAACCTGTTGTTGACTTGGTAAAAGACCCAAGAGCCAAGCTAACCCGACACTACACAGAAGATATCCCGGACATCAGCCTGTACGAGATTGGGATGGCTCTCAAACACCTTAAAAACAACAAAGCGCCGGGTGAAGACGGAATTACCGCAGAGCTTCTGAAAGCGGGCGGATCGCCGGTACTTAAAGTCCTTCAGAGGCTGTTTAATTCCGTCTTGCTCGAAGGAAAAACGCCGGAAGCGTGGAACAGGGGTGTGGTGGTACTCTTTTTCAAGAAAGGTGATAACACTTTACTGAAGAATTATAGGCCCATCACACTGCTGAGCCATGTTTATAAGTTGTTTTCGAGAGTCATTACGAATCGTCTCGAACGCAGGTTTGATGACTTCCAGCCTCCCGAACAAGCCGGTTTCCGGAAAGGCTTTAGTACCATAGACCACATACATACGCTGCGGCAGATTATACAGAAGACCGAGGAGTATAATCGGCCACTATGCTTGGCGTTTGTGGACTATGAGAAAGCCTTCGATTCGATCGAGACTTGGGCGGTTCTTAGATCTCTCCAGCGATGCCGCATTGACTATCGGTACATTGAGGTGTTGAGGTGCTTGTATAAGAACGCCACCATGTCAGTCCGAGTACAGGGGCAGTGCACGAAAGCGATTCCCATAAAAAGAGGAGTAAGGCAGGGAGACGTCATTTCTCCGAAACTGTTTACGGCCACCTTAGAGGACGCCTTCAAGCTCTTGGAATGGCAAGGACTTGGCATCAACATCAATGGCGAATACATCACTCACCTTCGATTTGCCGACGACATTGTGGTCGTGGCGGAGTCGCTGGAAGATCTAGGACGAATGCTCGGTGACCTCAACAGAGTATCTCAACAAGTGGGTCTTAAAATGAACATGGACAAAACGAAAATAATGTCTAAAGTCCATGTCGTACCCACCGCACTCACCGTTGGGAACTCTACTCTTGAAGTTGTCGACGAATACATTTACCTGGGACAGGTAGTCCGGTTAGGTAGGTCCAACTTTGAGAGAGAGGTCAATCGACGAATCCAACTCGGCTGGGCAGCGTTCGGGAAACTGCGCAACATCTTCTCATCCAAAATACCTCAGTGCCTTAAGACTAAAGTTTTTAGTCAATGTGTGTTACCAGTGATGATATATGGATCAGAGACGTGGTCTCTTACAATAGGTCTCATAAAAAAGCTCAGAGTTGCTCAGCGAGCTATGGAGAGAGCTATGCTCGGCGTTTCTCTACGCGATCGAATCAGGAATGAGGAGATTCGTAGAAGAACCAAGGTCACCGACATAGCCGTTAAGATTAGCAAGCTGAAGTGGCAATGGGCGGGCCACATAGCGCGTAGATCGGACGGGCGTTGGGGCAGAAAGATTCTAGAGTGGAGACCACGTATTGGCAAGCGCAGCGTGGGACGACCGCCTGCCAGATGGACCGACGATCTTGTGAAAATCGCAGGAAGTCGTTGGATGCAGGTGGCATCGGACCGGTTACGCTGGAAAGCGATTGGGGAGGCCTATGTTCAGCAGTGGACAAGTATAGGCTGAGATGATGATTGCTGTAAAGAATACTTTACGACAGATTGTAATCCATAATGATATTATAAATTCGTAAGTAACTCTGTCTGTCTGTATTTCAGTCTGTTTGTCTGTTACCTCCTTCCAAACCTCACGCCCAAACCGCTGAACGGCTTTTGTTCAAATTCTGCAGGAGTATAGATTTTATCCAGGGGAAGGACATAGACCTTTTGTCTCAAAAAAACTTGAGAGTGTGAAATGCACGCCTTAAAAATATACCTACAATTTTTGCTATAATTTCTGCAATTGGATATTCTGCAAAATACTAATTTTAGCCACTGTATCAAATACAGTGGCTCACGCAGTACTGAATCACACACAGAATCAAGAAGTATCTTTGTTCGGTTGAGTTACATAATTTGCATTTGTGAGAACTGGTGGATGGTTTGGTTCAGACGTAAAGAGCTTAAGCTGCTCCGCCTAATGGGTTGATTAGTCGTGGGTTCGGTCCTCGCATGGAACAAACCTTTGTGTGATCCACACACATTTATTTCAGTCTAAGTGTTTGTATATTTCAGAAATAAATACTACTGTGGGGCGTTTTAAAAAAAAAGTCACAATGTCACGCGGCTTTGCGACTTCTAGTGTCTTATAATTACGTTTTTTGTCCAATTTTGATTTGTATCTGCCAGTTTGAAAAGACGATAATTGTTTGGTAGATTAAAAAAAAATGTACAATTATATTCTTTGAAAATTGAGCACTTCTGCTTTAAATATAAGGTTTAATCCTACTAATATTATAAATATGAAAGTTTGTATGTTTGGATGTGTATTACTTAATCACGCAATAACTTTGGATAACATTTGGCACACAGATAGAATATTACCTGGATCCCAGAAAAAAAAGTAAAGTTCCTGTCTAAAGTTAACGCGCACAAAGTCGCGGGCAGAAAATAGTATTACATAAAATAGAAAATTCAACGAGAACAATCAATCGCAGGGTTCCACGTCACCTACGATGGCTCTCGACCGGTTAATGACAGGGTTTTAAACGTCACGGTCAGGTGTATCGAGTGTGATATCCCTAGATACGAGCCATTAAAGCTCGAAAAGTACTACAGAATTGTTTCACAAAGCTTCATTGGAGAAGGCGGCGATGGATTTAGTGTGAGTGACAACCCTAATGTTGCTGAAAATGAGGGTATCTGCATATTGAAATAAAAAAGTATTGTAGCTAAACTATTGTACTGATATTATCTCGCTTTATTGAGTTTGCTTATGTTCTCGACGTCCAGTTCTCTCCGTGACCATATGTGCTGTAAAGCACCCAAAACGTCAGAACTATATAAACCACGATATAATCATTAAAAAATGGTTTTATTTCATGTGTAATTTTTAAATATTATTGTATTCTGATCTAATTCACCAAACATATCGACATTACTGGAATATCGGTCGACCGATTTTAAGATTTACTATTAAAGTGTCAATTCTACCTCATGAATAATCCCTTTTGGGATAGTGTTACGTGATTGGAAGGACTATGCACGAAGGACAAGGCCAGACAGTGCCGGACATCGGATTGAAGAAATGAATAATCCGGTTGGGTTATATGCTTTATATTTAATTCTGCCAAGCAAACGATTTACATACCTATATAAGTTGTATTGTAAAGAACGCAAGATCTCGGACACCCCGATTAGATAATTTCTTCACAAATTCAATACGAAATGTCCATCCATCCAATTTAAAGTTTTTACCATTTTTAAAGCACTTCCATACTCCAATTAACAATGAAACCTGTATGTGTGCGTATCAAGATATACAGTGATTTTCTGATTACGCCGGGAGCAAAAACACTGCATTACTGTGCTTTGGGTGACAAATTTCAGTGATAAGCGTGAGTCCAGGAATGTGTGGCCAGCCTTGAGTTTCGTTTCTATGGATTTCTTGGACACAGAATATCGCAGTGCGTCTTGCGACACAACTCGGAAAGTATTTCTGATTTATCCTGTGAGAAACCGTCGGTGTCAATAGAGACTACACACAGCGGTTTAAGGGGCCACCAGGGTGCGCCGGACGTGCGTGGGCTCAAAAGATACGTCACACGGGGATCACTTTTCATGCACTAAACATTCTTATAACTAGATCATGTTTGCCGTCGAAACGCTAAGAAGAAATACATTGCAGAAATGCATTTAAAAGTACTGTATTGCTTTGAATTAAGAGTAAATTTATTTTTTATAGCGCACTGAAGATGTAACATCAATTTTAGCAAATATGAAAAATAAATTAAAATACATTAAAAATTGTTTGAATCAATTAATTTACCGTTTAAGAACAAGCTACTTTCAGGTAATGCGATAAATATGTATACCTTGTATATAGAAGGAGTATATTTACATATGACAACAATATATTTAACACAAACTATACCCAAGCATACATAGTAAAGTGTTGTTATTTAGTCAGCTAATATCCTATTCCACGTCAACGTTCAGTACATTAAATCTCAACATCGTCCACGTGAAGGCCTTGATATCAATAAATTTCGCGTACACGGTAACATTAGCATAATATTGTATCCATAATGTGCGCCCAATATCGTTGTTTAATCTGCATAGCGCACCAAAACTGCCCGCAACTACTGCATAACATAAATATACCTAACGTAGGTATATTTCTCAAACGCTTGATATAAGCAATGGTAGTAGAATTATAGTATATTTCTGTAGCCGGCTAAATGATAAGGCTTACTTGATTATTGATCACAAAAATTAACCAAAATGTCGACATAACAAAATGTTTCGATTCCGGTATGGCCATTGCTATGGCATTCGGAAATATTCCGGTTAATACCAAATTCAACTTATCTAATGGAACTGCAATGATATATTATTTCAACATCATCATTTTCATTCCCAATAATTTATAGAACATTTAGTGCTTGGTATTATCTTTACGACCAGCCATATATAAGAGGTGAACCCTTCACTAGATTTAACAGTAACTAACTCTGGTCCGGTTGCCCTAAATACTGTCATTCCAAAGAATGTTATCCTGCTCCCAGCAGCACTTAGTCTCAACGAGCCCTCTTGCAATGTGGCACCTGTCTTTACCTCACTTATTAGTTCAGGTTTCAACAACAAATACCTATAATAACGGTAGTATGTTATTAAAGGTATTTGTTGCTGAACAAATTCGCCTCTTACAAACCTATTTGAATGAGTGCTAAGTTAAAGTACAGTAACCAAATCTACCTTTCGAAATAAACAACCCTATGAGAGGAAGTTTAGTCGCATAACGATCAAAATGTTGATTACCAATGTCAAAAGAATGTGCCTGTTAACACTTTTGTATGATCAAATGGGCGAGAGTTCAGTCCTGTAAAAAGTTAAATTGCCAATGCCTAAAATAATGTTTGTGTTGACACTAATGTCAGCCATTCCAACTTCCAGGTATTCGTCCTGTATTCGACGGCTCCCAACCCGTTGGCAGTCGCCTGGTTAACGTAACCGTCCATTGCATTGAACGTAGTGTCCCCAGATACGAACCGTTGTCACCAGAAATGTATTATAAGGTTGTGTCAACCGATTTCTTGGGCAATGGAGGCGGAAATTACACTGTGAGTGGAAATGTTCTTCTTATTAATGGCCCCACACATTGACAGTGTATTTAAGTAATAATAGAATATTACAGTAAATTATAAGAATTGGTTGTTGTCGTCATAACGGCAAAAAACAAAAGCCGTAAAATTTTAGAAATATGCAGATACCCTCATTTTTTTACCACGCTAATTAACGTTTGGGGATTTTTGTGGAGTTTTATTTGTTTAGCTTTAAGATTACAGTAATCTTCTTTGTTCTGTGGTTACAATATTTGTGAGAAACGCTTCACGGCACAATTTCTGGCCTAACTAGTTTTGCTTAAGGTACGGCCAAACTAACGCGTCCAGCGTCCGCGGTGGCGATTAGTTCCTGCAGTAGTATTTGTATGGACGGGTTCACACCAACGCGTCCTGCGTCCTGCACTAAATTAATCTTGCTAGGATATGGGGCGGCAATGCTGACGCGTTATATTTATGTATGTACTTTATATTATATAGATGATCATTAGGAAAAGAATAAGGGAATGTTGAGACGGGATCTTATACGAAAATGCAGATTGGCTGAACGCGTTGTTGCGACCGACTTTTGCAAGCAAGATGATCGCCACTGATTGCCATCGTGCACGCAGATTGGAAGCGTTCGTTTGGCCGTACCTTTAGACTAAACTATTACAAAAATTCATTTTCTGAAATGAGCGTACTGTTGCCTGGGTAAGGAAGTCGGTATCATAAATATATACATTTTAATCAGTGCATGGTATTAGGTCGTCCTGTAAAAGGGACACAATATAATGAAAACTGAACAATTAAATTGGCCTATGTCCTACCGTGGAAATCTTTTAGCTGGCAAAGAAGAAGGAAAAGAAAAAGAGACCTACTCCAATTTACAATAGGTTCTGCTTCGTTGGTCTAGTGGCGAATAATGTGCCTTGCGATCACGAGGTCCTAGGTTCAAATCCTAGGTTGTACGAATGTAGTTTCTCTATCGTAAAACTTCCAGTACCAGCACAATGTCTGGGATTTTGCCCAGTATATAGCAATTGGCTCGCCCCTTATTACATGGGGCCTATCATCGTTGGCGAAAAGAGCGTGTACACTATACACCTCTACCACCACCGCTTATGGAAATTAGGCGTGACGGTGTTTATTTTTGTTTTAATTTCTATACAAGCTGTATCGTAAATAACGCAAGACCTCAGACACCTGAAATACAAATTCCCAAATTTAATTTTTTACCCCTTTTTTATCACTACCTCAATTAACAATGAAATTTGGGCGTGTATATATGTGCGTATTGAGGATACGTTTTAAAAATCCATTTAAGATCCCTGTACTGCTTAAAATCAAAAATAAATTAAGTTTACTAAAGCGCACTATAGGAGTAACATCATATTTTGAATATTAAAATGTATGAATGTTAAATACATTTAAAATTGTTGGAATCGATTCAGTTATCGATTTAGAATATATTACTCTCAGGTCTTGCATTTATTATGTTACACCTTGTATATCATTCCTTCTAATAGGAACTCCCGAAGTGAAAAATGTGCTCAACTAAGGAATATTGCTTCCTAATGTTTTCTATACTAATACTATAAAGAGGTAAAGTTTGTGAGTTTAAATATTCGGGGTAATCTCCGGTACTGCTGATCCGATTTTAATGCTTCTTTTACCATTGGAAAGCTACCTTATCCAGAAATAACATAGACTAAATAACGTAGACGCGGTAGGAGGCACTGTTGTCGACCGGGTACGGAGTCGCGGGAAACTGCCAGTTGAATATACTTTTGTTTCATTGTATGTTAGTAATCTTGTGCTGTGGTAAATAAAGTATATTTCCTTCTTTCATTAATTTTATTCACATGTAAGCACAGACCTTTACAATAATGATCATTTTTGAAAATTTCAGATGTTAAGTGAAAATCGTATCAATGTCGAAGTGGTGGGAGTGGATTATGACATATTGATGGATTACATACGTCATCAATCGCCGGTGTTCGCCGAAGCTGACGGGCGTATCCAGATATCAGATGCTTGTATTGTATAGAATTATGGAAGAATGAATCCAATTGGAACGGTTTTTGGTCGAAAATCTTTTGTTAATACTGTATCCTTTCAAGAAAGTAAATTTTATTTTTGAAGGTGAATATCATGTTTTAATTTCAAACCTTATTTTGAAGAATTTATGGTTTCTATGTGTTGACGTCATCATTTATAGACTGGGGAAGTAATGCTCTGTGGCAGATAAATATAAACAGAAACCATGATATCTATGAACGAGGTTTTGGGTTAGAAAGGTTCAGGGAGGGGTCTCGATAGTGATATAAATAATCGGTTATCAATAATTGATTAATCTGCCTTATCGATAATCAGCTCTATGCTATGGAAAAATAAGATCGATACCTAATCGATTATTAAATATTGACTGAGACTTTTTCTAGCTCACTTGTACTTCGCTATTTTGGATTGCACATTTTCATATTATGGTTTTGTACACCTTACATTATATTGAGTTTGAGTGAATTATTTTTTTTATAAATTGATGGGTTGGCAGGTTATTTTCTCACTCTATTACTTACATCTGGCCTACGTCGCCGTGAGCGCCGCGTCGGTGCGGGGGGAGCGTGTTATCATGACTTACCCCGATGGCGGAATCTTCAGAGCGCGGCACCAGAGGGGCACCGGTGCGTTCTATACGGAAATCCCGGAGCCCCTCCAAAGTGCCCATGTCGGCCACCCTGGGGTTTTAGCCGGTAGGAATCCGATACGCCCCGCGAGCTTCCCCCGAGGCCCGCGGAAGTCCTATGCAGGATATTCCCCAGGTAAAAAAAGGGAATCACTCTATTGCCACGTTAGTAACTCGATAGACGGTAGATATTCTACTCGTTTAGTCACCTTTTACGACACACACAGGATTTCGCACACACACACATATATGTGTGTCATTATTCTAATACCGCATAATTTCGGATCCCGGCATCACAGAAGCCATAAATTTTATCTTTTTATCTAAACTCAAGCCCCTCAAAAGATTTAATAGTGTTAAAAAAATACTCGCCGATAACGGGGCACTAAAAACCGCTAAAAAATTAATTGCTGTAATAAATTATTCAGTAGAATGATCGCTGAGAGTACTCAAAAAATCTAGTTAGGCACGTCCTAAGAAACATTTTTCATCTTATTGAAGCGAAATTTTTGATGAAGTCGTCCTTTTGTAATCTTGAGAGCTGAAATAGGTTATTGTGCTCAACGGTTTGTGAGATCTGTGATATTTTAGCTGTCTATCAGAAAAAAAAATAATTATATTTTGTTATATTTTAGAGTACATTCACGAGCAATTAGGTAAGTATTTTGTCTTAGCAACAAAACACAGGTCTGTTTAATCATGACGTTAGTGAAGCAATGTACTCAAGCGCTTCAAGAATTTCGCACATATAGGTACATTCACTCACACACATTTGTACATATCCTTATTCAACTGTGGTCAGTGTGTGCAATATTCAACACAAAAAAAATTATAAGAAACGCACATTTTTACACATTCATTTGCTAGTCATGGTGTTGATCTCAATACCTGGTCTGGTTGCGGCTTACCCTTAGTTTGAGGTCCACCAAAGTTATATACTCACTGTAAAGAAATTGGTGATAATAGTGTTATATCTATCTATATACATAATCACTCAAGCTCAACTCAAATAATTTATTTTGTATAAGCCCTGCGGGGGCGCTTACAAATAATAATAGTCAATCTACTTTATTTTTAAAATTTAATTTAACTACTGAACAAACATCGGATCGGAACGCGGCCTCCACTAAGAAGATCCGGCGAAGAACCTCAGCGGGCTTGTCTTTTTTTTTACTTATTTCTCTTTCACTTTTTTCCTTTCTATTTTGTAATCATATTGTGTGGATACAATGTTTAGGTTACAGTTAAATAGTGTATGATCTAGCTCAAGTGTCATCACACTGGACCTAGATCGTGAACTATTTATTTACCATCGTAAATAAATAGTTCACGATCTAGGGCATCCCCTACGACCGAGATATGAAACGAATGATGTTATTTATAAAGAGTGTCACGCCAGTTTCCTTGCGGGGTAGGTATACAGTACAGGGATCCAACAGGTTCTTTCATTACAAACCTTTCTGGTTTCCTCTACTCTCATAGTTCATCTCATACACGCTCGCCGGTTATGGAGACTCTTTTTTGACTTGCCTTTCAGGTAAGACACGGTATATAGATTATTATGATTTTATACATTACTGATTACACATCTATGGCAATATATCGGCGTCTTATATCGGTGGTTTTTATTCAATCTGATATAAAGTCTATAAATCAGTCTATAAAATATCAATACATTAACAAATCAAGGTGAGAAAAGAAAAATCCTAGTTTACCACGTGTAACTGATGCGTATTGGTAAATACTACACATACTAGAGATAAAAATGTATGAATTTGATACAATTTTGATAACAACTCATTTATAGTGTATGCTTTAGGAAAAAAATAATGAAGGAACCTATTTTTCGTCAGATTTTATCTCATTTTATCATAATTTCGCTCGTCACCTATATATCGTTTTTGACAAAAGAATATCTGCTATGTGCAAAAACTATAACTTCGAGATATTACAGATTTAAAAAAAAATATGCTTACTATGTTATTAGAGGCCTCAGTTCACCGTATAATTTGGTTAGTAAACTAGTCATAATAGCCACAATGTCGAAATCTCCAAAAAGCCCACATAGCAGATATTCATTAGTCAACAACGATTTATCCATAGGATATATCACTTGTAAATATTACAATTTTACCTTTCTACGTACTATACACGATAAAGAATAAATAGTTATCGTTTTCAAATATTAAACTAGCTTTTCGCGGGCTCTTAATGTCTGCCTTGTTTTCGTCAAAATTTGTTTCTAACTAACTGCCTATCACGCTTTTGTCTCCAACTTTATCCATGCGGTTTTCATTTGTTCCTTATAATTACTTCGAATTCCCCGTAGTACTACGCTTAATACGTTACCCACTAATAAAAGGTTAGTTCACATAAATGAAACTAATCTAAAGTACATCTTAAGTACAAAATGGCCGCCCTAGTTACAAGGAATGTGCAATGTCCCGTGAAATTGCGCTGCGTTTGAACATTGACCGGAGCGCACCTTAGTTCATACGTAATTACTGTTTTGTTCTTTTTAAAGACTAGTTGGGACATGTTGTGGTTGCTGCTTTAGTATGTAGCGAAATTGTTAGGATATTACTTTTTATAGTTACGTTGGTAAAGCTTGGCAGCAGATACTTGAAATTGACAGAAAAATTGAATCCGTTCATGCCAAAATCAGCATAGTCACCGCTACGAAAATGAAGCCAATGCTTTTTCTATCCAAAAAGTCAAATGAACTTTTCAATGGTCGCTCTAGTTATAAGGCGTGTGCAATGTCCCGTGAAATTGTGCTGTGTTTGAATTTTGATCGGGACGCACTGCGTGGCGTTATGAGACTTGGCCACCCGTATGCCAAAATGTCCATAGTCTTAATTGCTTGATTGTCAATCTTCACAAAATACCTATGGTCTCAATATGCACCTTATTAATGACAAAATGTCGTAATACCACTTTTTAATGCCAAATGAAGCTAAGTTGTTGGCCCTTACTTTTTATGGTTGAGTTTTTAAAACCTTGACAGCGGGAATGCTCACTTAGAAATTTTTAATTTATTTATAAAGAAAATACAATTCCTGTTTATTTCTAAATTTGATATACTACTAAGTTATCATTATAAAGATAACGCCATTATTTTTTTTCTGTTTGATGTCAAAAATGTTACCTAAAGTACACAATGGCCACCCTAGTTACAAGGCACGTGCAATGTGTTGTAAAATTGTGCTGCGTTTGATCTTTGAACTAGATACACTTTAATGAGTAAGTTATTACTATTGCTAGTGTTTTATGACTTAGGACAGCTTTGTGATTTAGAGAAAATTCATTGGCCGTAAATTATCATACACTTAATTTGTAAAAGCTCATAATAATAGCTTAAATTTCGTCTCAAAGACTTTTGTTGTTGCTAAAACTCCTACCTAGATAATTCGTGGTAATGGTATAATAATTTGAGACCGAAAATAACCATCAAAAATCTACCTTCACCGATCCCCACTCTATCCGCGTAGTGCAATATGACCCATTCTCTCTCAGCCGATTAGTGAGATAAACCTCATGGACAACAGTGGAACAGTGTATTCTAATTTATACAACGCAAATAATTTGTGAGTAAAGTCATGTTATTCGAGCTTAGACCTCAGGACAAAGTTTTAGTATTCCCCTACTCAAGTGGCACGAGGGTTTATAACGAATGTAATAGGAGTGAGGATGACATCAGAGGAGCTTTAAGTTGTTTGGAAAACTCCTACTTAGAAATTTGTAGAGTTTATGACTGAAGACCAAAACCAACTTTAATAGGTAACTAAAGTTGGAAAATTACCTTTCAGACAAGTATACAATACAGAAATGCGATCAGGATTTGTATTCTAGACGTGGTGGTTTCTTATAGTCAAGACTATTTATAACGAGTTTATCGATAATTTGTCACTGTTAAATCTATTTTAAATTACCTACTAAATATTTTAACAATGGGCATGAGACGTAGTAGTTAAGATTTATATCTTTTATCGCTTTCTATAACATCGTGATAACACCGGAAATTTTGATACAGAAAGGGAAAACTTAAGAATAAACAGATATGGGTGTACACAGTAGAGTTGGTCGTCAGCGGTATTCCGTCCTAATGCAACAGAGAACAGATCATCATATTTGACCTCAGAACTCAGGAGAGCTTGAAAACCAGAACCTTAGTGATTGCAAATAGCACCATACGCCACTAGACCGACAACACAGTCTAATGGCTCTACGAAAACATAATAACGATGCTTGCTAATACCACAGACATCATCTATGCTTAAGATTGCTAGGTACTAAAAAGGCCTCAAAAGGCCTAAAAAGGAAGCACTTATAAAGCTTATGACAGTTTTAAACCACTCAATAAATCTAAGTACTACACAAAACGCATGCAGTGCTCCAGTTAGCGATAGTTGCAAACGCAATGTACCATGAAATTGCGCTGCGCTCGGCCTTTGAACACTCGGGGTCCATAGACCGCGAGTGGGTGCAGCGATTTGAATACGTTATATTGTTAATGTGCCAAGTTGAGAGGTTATGCTCGACGATGTATAAGAGCTGAACAGAAGCGCTTCGCAATTTGATGGAGTTAACTTTTGTTGTTAGAATTTCGGTAGTTATTGAGAGGTTGAGTTGTAGTTCATGCTGTTACTTGGTAGAATTTAAAGGTTCTAAATACCTACGCTTGGTATTTCGGACCGATAGTCTGAAGATATAAACTGTTTATAAGTAAATATTTACTTTTTGCGCTTAAGTGTTCAAATTTCTATCACTTTGTTTTTTCTTTCTTACTTGGCTCGAAAGTTATTCGCAGAATAATAAAATCTTTCATTTTAAATCGAAAATTAGTTGTGCGAGCCTGCTTTGCTCTCATAAACTTTGCACTCAAAGTTTAAATATGAAAATGCCACAAACGGTCACCTATCTCAGACTAACCAACCCGAACGCTGCTTAACCATATTTATCGTTAAGAAAACTACGGCCATATTCTCTACGAGCCACAGCTAAAATATAAATATATCTCAGAAAATGGAAATTGAAACGAGCCTTTTCAAATTACACTCACAAAATCTGCGAAGCCATATTGCAAAGCCGAATTTCTCTGAGAATACGCACTTAGTATTCGCAACATATCCAACATGTTACATTAAAGTTGGAAATATTTTCTACAAGTACACAGAAAGTACGCATTAAGCTTCGTGTTAGAGCCTCTGCAAACAGTTACTGGCTTAAGCAATAGTTTCCTAAGAGATAAGTGTTTTCTTGCTATTTTAGCAACTCTATATATTGCTACAGAGTTGCGACTACTGACAGATGGCGGTGATATAACACATAATATATGGAGCAAGAACATTAGACGACGAACCGCCATACATGTCTAGGACTAGTCTAATCTATGCGATATAGGAGGTCGCATAACGCGTAACATATATACTAGCCCCTAATTCGTCCGGTGAAGTTGTAAGGGCCCCGTGGCCAACAGCGTAGATTACTCTCTCACATAAACACAGCTCTCGGAAAGGCCCCACCAAACAGAACATATATTTACCCATGTAACCCATATAACCACCACCAAATAGTACTGAAAGATCTAACCTTCCAATCCTACCATCATGTACTTGCCGAACTTCTATAGACGATCTTTTTAAAAATATTAAACTAAATTATGTGCTTATATTCCCCAAACGATGTTGACAGAAATGTTCCGTGTACGAACACATTGCATCGACGATGTTTGATCCTAATGTAATAGCGGTCGATTTGGGTCACAATTTCAGTTACAACTTCTGGACTCTGGACTAAAATGAAATTTTATCGATGAAAAAATCTCAATAACTCATTGTACTACATGATCATTAGCTACACAATTCGATACTTGGCTAATCTAACATGCTAATCAAAAGTTATCTCCAAGCAAATACGGCAGTGTTGGAAATGCATCTTAATAGTAGAGTAAATGAATCAGACTATGATCCTATTACAGGCAAACGTTACGGCGTAATGAGATATTAAGGAATATTTGTATTCATAGTTCGTCGAGTAGATATGTATTTAACTTGATTGATGATATTCTGGTCGTGAATCTGGTTGTGAAATTTATTGACTTGCTGCTATGAACAGAGTTTCGTTAATTTGGTATTTAATATATTTGATTAAAATAAATAAAGGTACGAATGGCGAGAGAAGAAGCTAATACTAAAGAGCGTGCGTTCTGAGGTATCTGATGAGACATTTCAAATGTAAAAACAGACTGATACCATGAAACGTATGCAATGGATCATGACAATATGGCTACATATGTCGATAGAAAAACCGCGCATTTTCATTCCATTATCTTTCTAATATTATAAATCTGAAAGTTTGTATGTTTAGATGTTTGTTACTCAATCACGCAAAAACAGCTAAACAGATTTCTATGAAATTTGGTACACAGATAGTTTATTATCTGGATTAACGGATAGGACTTTTTATCCCGGAAAAGGTCCCTGTCTAAAGTTAACGCGGACGAAGTCGCGGCCAGAAACTAGAAATTAGTCCTACTAATATGATAAATGTGAAAGTTTGTATGTGTAGATGTTTGTTACTCAATCACACAAAACGGCTAAACGGATTTGGATGAAATTTGGCACACAGATGGTTTATTACCTGGATTAACACATAGGATACTTATTAGTCCGGAAAAATGTAAGGTTCCGGTCTAAAGTCAACGCGGACGAAGTTGCGGACAGAAACTAGTTCTCTATAAGTGTGATATTTCGAATTGCTGGTAGATACTTTGTAACTTTTATAAGGTATGCAAAACAAAATTATTCTTATACTGATAAACAAGACGTTTTTAACGTATGAATTGGATAAAAGACAATAGAAGAAGTGAAAAAAAACCACTGCAATCATTTGCAAAGCATGAGACGGAACATGAAAAATTGACTGATAAATCTTAGAGAAGGAGTATATAACTGCTTAATAGAGACTATTTGTAAGCCTCGTGTTTGATTCTCTAGTATTTTTGCCACTATTATTTATAGATATCTTTCTATATTACTAAGCCAGATCCCTTACAATATCTTGCCATATGTATTATACAAAGCTATACAAGGTGTATCGTAAATAACGCTAGACCTGAGACACCCCGATTTGATATTTGCTTCACAAATTCAATTCGAAACCAAATTTCCAATTTTTATAGTTTTTTTACCCTTTTTTAAGCACTTTTATACCCCAATAAACAATAGAACTTACAGGTGTATATGTGCGTATTACGAAATACGTTTTAGATATGCATTTAAAATCACCGTATTACTTTGAATCAAGAATAAATTTAGTTTGTTATAGCGCACTTAAGGAGTAACAACATTTTTGTAAAAAAAAAAAAGATTTATTTAAAAATTGTTGGAATCAATTCAGTTATCGATTTAGAACAAACTACTTCCAGACCTTGCGTTACTTGTGCGTTCAAGCTTTCTATACAACGCATGGAAATTTTTCAGTTTCTACAAGGTCCCTACAGTGTACACTACCCAAAACATGTTTTGCAAATTGTCTAACATGCGGGTTGTGCCGTAGATTTCACTCGTAAAGAGCGTGTAACAAATCTTAACGGTATCAAATATACAAAGATTTTAGTTACCTTTTTAAATCCATACATATCATTTGCTACTACCTTCCATTGTCTTATCTCATCCAGAACTTTTATTTCCCACTCCGAGTTATTCCAGTTTAAAAGTTCTAGCGGTTCACAAAACCCTTGTGCTATGTTCACACAGTCAATAGACGGACAGGTTTTCCTGTTATCGCCTGTGTACTTCTGGTCTGTAGTTGCAAGTTCAAAAGGAAAGTATTTACATATACTTTAAACTGCTTTTGTTTTAAATTGGTTTAGTGTTATTTGATAGTGTAGATATAGGAGTCAGAATTATCAATATACTGTGCGTGTCTACAATTGTTTGTGTCAAATAAACATTGCTTTAAAAACTCGCTTTAAGCGTTAAGGCCACTTTAATGTCTTTATGTGCAATAAAATGAGCATAGTGTATTGTATTCTAGTATAAGTGGTGTCACATTTACATAAAAAAAACTCATTTACATAAAAAATCGTGGTTTTGAAAACTGATATTTTCCTAAACAATATAAATAGGCAATTTTTATAGCCATCAGCACAATATCTCAATCTGTTACCTCCTACAGTCTGTGGCCCTTTATTGGAAATTCTGAATTAACATTATGATATCCATGCATTAATAAATCAGTATACACTGCCCCACTTCAGTAGTGCTTAGGCAAAGACGTTCTCTCACAACTCGAGATGAGAGAGAAAAGTCATACTCCACCAAGCAGACCCCTTCCGGATTGGCAGAGGCAAGCTTGCGGCCAGCTATTGCTAAATTATTTTCAGGCAGTCTTTTCAATTCTCATAACATGTTAGTATAGTTACGAATGAAATTCCATCCTTCCGGACCTGTCATCAATCTTTTGGATCTCTCTTTCACCAGTGAAATACAGCAATAATGTTTCTACTCCAAACCAAACTGTAGCTGCACGCGTCCACAGGGATTACTCAATTTCGCTCCACGTGGTCCCTGAGCAGCAGCATTTTTACCGCTGGCAGGCTACGGCTGATGCCGATCACCACCCGTTCAAAAAGGTCATGCCGCCAAGCGACCCTATTGTGTTCTGGAATGTTGCCCGGAGTTGCCTTACGAGGAGGCGGATCTCGCCCGATCAACCGATTCGGAACCAAGTCTTACTTCCATCTCCTCAGCCTATTTTAGAGTGAATAGAATATCACTGACTCAGTAAGCTACATCTTCGGTCCCATCGTCACTTGCCATCAGGTGCGATAGCCAATCGCTGACCAGTCTTGAGTAGAAAAAAAAACGTTTTTCTTTCCGCTCGGGATAGCTCAAAAACATGCTGTTACCTAGTACAGGTTTAGGCTCAGCCTCTGCTAAAGTCGTTAGATTTAACCCCGTATGAAGGTCGCAACTGCAGTAATGTGGTCACATCTTTACAGCCCCAAACTTTGTCACGTAGGCTACTGTAAAACTTTTGCATTGGAGATTTCCCAAGGGGATTAGTACTTAATGCCAACCCTGATACTATGTTGTGGATAACGTGATTTAGGTCTAAATGCAGGCCACTTTAACCACAGTACTGGGTGAGTTGTCAATTTCACGAATGCATCTTCCTATCATTTGCTCTTGGGAAAGTTATGGTGAAACTTATACAATACACTAATTAACCCACATCTGGATTATTTAATCGAAATATGTGGTTGTGCCACTAAATCAAATATAAGTGAACTGCAAAGAACACACAACAAAATGATTAAAATATTATATAACTATTTAATACCAACACGCCAGGTCTATAGTAAAACTAAATTTATGAACGTAAACCAATTTTATATATAATACATGCATTCTAGTATAAAAATTCTGCACGAAGGACATTCATTCAAACATCAATTTAAAAAAGAAAACGGTTAAATTTCACCTCCGGAATAGGGATAAAATTGAACCCGTGCTCCTAGGACTGAATATGGTAAAAGAAAAATCTTTTTGAGGGAGTGCAACTGTTCAATAATTTATCTGGAAATATAAGGAATGAATCAATGAATATTTACAAAAAGCTTCTAAAAACACACGTTTCTGAACGATGTAATGTAGATTAAAATAAAGTCAGCCTCGATCATTAATGTTTTAGTATTAAGTTAATTAAGTTTTCCTTACGTGAAATGTAAATTTCATTGGAAATAAATGTCTTTGAACCAAAACTTTGAGTGAATCGTTTTATATGTATTTACTTACTCGTCCTAAATGTCGAAGTGGCACTAGTTTTAATTGCTGGATCATTGATAATCTACAACAACTAAAATGGCTATGGAAAGCGCTGTGGCAGGTAGTTTGTGGCAGGATTTGGCAAAGGGAAAATCTTCCAGCCAAAGGGGTGTTGTACCTGGAGGGGGCCTGCCACTTCCCCCTGAAGTTGTTGTCAGGGACGTGTCTCACGACGGGGACTCATATCGCGTTTTAGTCATGCATGGAGAATCGTTGTTTATACGAGGCATGCCTTTTAAGTTCTGTCGTTTCCATATTTCCCGGCAATTTTGAATTTGGAACTGTTCTATATTCGAATGTGTTTAAATTTTGAATCTCAAAACAGTTGAAAGTATTAGGATTAATGCTATTGTTAAGTCACAGCGTCGATTGGAATCTGTCGAGTTACGTACGAAAATGAATCTTTCTAAGGAAAATGTTCGTGCAATAATTTTCTTCAACTTTAGGAGAGGCCTGACACGGCTTCAGAGTTTTGAAGAGCTAACATCTGTATTCTGTGATGAAGCCTCATGTCTGCGGACTGTCGAACGCAATTGACAGACATTTTATTTTAGATTTTGGAGAGTCCCCTTGTTCTTGATTAAAGAAAAAGTAAAGGAAAGACATTTTTTATTGAGGAATAGTTAGTGATTAACCCCTATCTCATGTGATGGAAAGTGACAATGAAGATGTGGCTCGTTGATTCGGCAATAGCCTATTCACTCTGAAATAGGCCGAGGAGACGAAACATAGACTAAGTTTCGAATCAATATGAACGAGCTAGACCCTCCTCCAAGTTTGGCAACTCCGGGCAACATACCGGAACACGACTGTGTCCCTTAGCTGCATGAGTTTACTAGAAGGGTAGTGATCTGCCACAGTCGCACCCTATCCTGTGAAGATGCTGCTCGTTTAGCACATCCCAGGGACCACTTGCAGATCAACTTCGCAGAAGATTTAAATCCATTTTTAAAGCGTGATAGATCTTATTATTTTTCTTTGAATGTAGCCCCACACAAGGAATTATTCCTGTGTCGTGGATGCATTTATAAGCACAAACCCCGCCCGAATAAAATATTTCTGGATCTCACAAAAATTTGTCCTGTACGTGGATCGAAGCTGTGACTACTCGATCCAGTAGGCGAAGCAAATTAAGCTCTTAACCACTAGAGTCGTTCGTCCATTTTTGTACAAAACATTATATTTCTAAGTCAAGAAAATAAAAACTAACAGCATTTAAGAGAAGTGAAGTCACGTACAGTCAAAACTTTTCTATCGTAGATTTCCCGTGGGCCCAAGTGCTTAATGTTTGGGACCCAAATACGAGGCATGCCTTTTAAGTTCTGTCGTTTCCATATTTCCTGGCAATTTTGAATTTGGAACTGTTCTATATTCGAATGTGTTTAAATTTTGAATCTCAAAATAGTTGAAAGTATTAGGATGAATGCTATTGTTTAGTCACAGCGTCGATTGGAATCTGTCAGGTTACGTACGAAAATGAATTTTTCTAAGGAAAATGTTCGTGCAATAATTTTCTACAACTTTAGAAGAGGCCTGACACGGCTTCAGTGTTGAAGAGCTAACATCTGTGTTCAGTGATGAAGCCCCATGTCTGCGAACTGTTGAACGCTGGTATTTAGAATTCCAGCGTGGATACTAGTGTTAGTGAAAAATCTCGCGAAGGACGCCCAAAATCCGCCTTCACTGAAGATAACATCATTGCTGTGAGACAACTAATTCTCGAAGACCGTCATGTGACGTATTGAGAGATAGAGGCTCTATTAGGCATCTCAGGGACAACCATTCAGAAGATCTTCCATGAAGCGCTTGATGTGAGAAAGCTAGTTTGCCGTTGGATACCGCATCTGCTTTCCGACGATCACAAGGCGGCCCGCGTCAGATGGTGTAAGAAAACTCTGCAAAGGTTCAGCCGAGGAGAATCAAATCACGTCTACGACATCATCAGTGGTGACGAATCTTGGATCTATGCCTACGATCCTGATTCCAAACAACAATCTACAATCTGAGTCTTTCAAGACGAGCCAAAGCCGACTAAAGTTGTTCGTTCTCGAAGCACTTCAAAGAAGATGGTGGCCACGTTCGTTAGAAAAAACCGCCCATGTTGCGACTATTGCACTTGAAGATCGTAGAACGGTTAACGCAGAGTGGTATACCAAAAGTCATCGCCGAACTTCGAAAATCTAACTCAAAGCGACGCATCATCCTGCACCACGACAACGCAAGCTCACACAGCGCTCGTCAAACGATTGAGTATTTGAAGCAGGAAAAAGAGTATTAGAATAAATAGAAATTCTTGACCATCCTCGATACAGTCCTGACTTAAGCCCTAACGATTTCTTTACATTTCTTAAAATTAAGAAAAGTCTTCGTGGTCAAAGGTTCCAGTCCGGTGAAGAAGCAGTCGACGCTTTCAAGTCAGCCATTTTGAACACCTGGGGGTGTTCAAAATGAGTGGAATAAATGTTATAATAACTGGTTTGAGCGAATGGAATACATAATATCTGTGTACTTGTATCGTAAATATTTGATACTGCTTGTAGTGAAATTAATAATAGCAATAAAACTCTTTCTATTTTAATACACAAATTCTCAAGACAATTAAGAAAATTAATATAAAATTTAATTAAAGTTGATTTTCGAAATGAGATGTAATGAAGAAAATGCGTCACAAAATTAAATTTGAAACACAGTATCTTTTAGTTAAATCTAAAAAGAAAACATTTTTAAAAGTTTTTATATGCCTGTTTTCGCTAAGAGGCATAGATGTGTATTATGTCCACACATATTTGGCCATCAGTGTTATGTATCAACGTACAAAAGGAAAGGCCTATTTCTATTATACCGGGCACAATTTTAGACTCCGGACTACAATTGAAAAAAATATGTTAGATAAATCTTCACTAACACTGTTTGACCGACTAGACCCAAAAAAACACCAGGGTGGTCAACATCGACACCTTGTAGGAGCGTCAGGATCTCTACACAGTTCTAAAAGCAGGTGGCCACAAACCTGCCTCCGCCGATCCGCACTGGGTCCGCGTGGTGGAGTATGACCACCTCTGTTTGTGACAAAGGGCCTTTCCCCAACAGTAGGACAGTATAAACTTACTTTATTATTACTTATATTATTGTCGGCAAATTGTAATGATATACAAGGTTTATCGTAAATAACGTAAGACCTCAGATACCTCGACTAGATAATTGCGTTGCAAATACAACAGAAAAACATTTTTTTTTTCAAATTTAGCATTATTAAGCTTTTTTAAGTATTTTATATCCAAATTACCAATGAAACTTGTACATGTATGTGTGCATATTAAGAAATACGTTTTAGAAATGCATTTGAAATCTCTGTATTGTTTTGAAATTTAGTTTATTATAGCGCGTTAAAGGAGTAACAGCAGTTTTTGCAAATTTATAAAAATACATTAAAGATTGCTGACGACTCAGAACAAAGTAGTTTTAGGTCTTGTGTTTATTATTTGACACCTTGTGTATGATAGATCGTCAGCAAAATGTGGGTGTACACTAGGGTGAAGGGAAATTAACCTTTCCCGATTCCCACTGTTCTGTTTGAGCTCGAATTATATATATTTGTAGTTCAAATTAAGTCATGCTGAATTTTATATTAGTTTTGCTGTGTGTAAGTGCCACCAAACATTTAAACAAAATTATTTTATTATGTGTTTTAGGTATCGGAATTACTTATTATTTTAAGTTTTTCTTCAATATGTTTTAATATTATTCTTGTATACTTGGCGCTTTTTTCACAACTAGAACCAATTAATTACACCCAACACGGTAAGTTTACCGTGTTTAGTGTAATTAGGAATTGTCAGAGGTATCTGCCACCCCTGCTTGAGGAATGAAGGCTTAGCAGTGCTTATTTCTGTATACTTATAAGTAAACAATATCTTTTGCGTTTATATATGTGAATTTTATCTTTGTAAACGCACCTACGATACAGGAATCATTCCTAGTGTGGGGCTACATTTATAAAAAAAACCTATAAAAAAAAGAAATTATTCTATGAATTTCAGAATAGAAATCAATCGAATCGACTGTGAATCACGGCCAATGAATTGATTGAAACAAATAATCGGATCGAGCGAGAAGCTCTTAATCTAGCGAAAGGTTCAGTTCACACGTTCAGGCGACCACAAGACTGTTTGACCTACCGATAATTTAGATCAAAGATATTTTTTATAGATTATTTAGGCTTTTGCGGCGCTTTGGCTACGAGGCTGGGGTATTTAAAACGACTTAATAGCCGATTTGAGTATTAAACTAATAAGTGCAGATAAACAATGCGATAGTGAAAGGATGTCGGTACCGGGGAAGACTTAGACTATTTTACCATGTCCAAATAGACCGAGCCTTATTGGAAGGACAAGTCAAGCGTCTCCGTAACCGGCGAGTGTATTGAGACGAAATATGAGAATGAGAGTGGAGGAAGCCAGAGAGATATGTAAGGAAATAACCAGTTGGAACTTTGTACTCTGTGCCTACCCTGAAAGGGGCCTGGCGTGATGGTATAGGAAGATGGAACTAATAAGTAGGTTTTCTTACTGTCATCTTTTTATTAAGGACTGGCCAGCAATTAATTTTCAGATCACCTGATAGAAAATAATGATGGAGTCGAAGATGGGGTTCGCTGACTTAGTAGCCTATTCACTAGGGTGGTACAAAATATTTTGTTCTTATTTTTCAAGTTGACCACCTCATGAAATCGTTACACGTACAGTCATACGAGGATCTTTTAGTCCGCGGCCAAAATTGGAACTAACGCTGTCATCAAGTGAAACGTCACATCATGATAGTCGCAGAGTTCCCGTTTGCTGTGAAATTTAACCGAGTTCTTTTTTTATTAGTAACCGTGAGGACTATATACTAAATATCTTTGTCGTACTATATCTGTGGTAATAACATTGTGACATTTCAATTATCTAGATTTATCGTAAAAGGGTGTAATGAAAAATGCTTAATTTTATTTTAAGTTAAAATTCATATGTTACTCATATATTTGCTACTAGGCCATAAAACCAATTTGGTGCTCTAGTGATAAACTGACCAATATCACTATATAACTAGATAGAGATTTTTAATAATAATTCTTAGTGTGTTCCCATTTATGTAGATTTTTATTTTAAGTCTAATTACAATTTTAAAATCAAAATACTTACTTTCTAGTTTTTCATTAGATTTTTTCCATAAATGAGTTTATTTCAAAGTCAATGAGCAATCCGTTCTGGTTGAGATATAAGACAATTTTTTTTTACACATAATGACACATACATGTCTATCAATGACACGCAACATGACAGAAAACGACTAGGTCGCTACATGGTATCAATTTGTCGTGAGGGTGGTGCCCAGCTACTGCCGTCACCTACAACCGGAGAAGGTTCTGCTCGTTAAGCACTGTCCAGGGACCGCGTGTAGGCAATCGTAAGTAAATCTTAAGGTCACGAACAGCTTCGGCCCCTTGTTGGTACATGACTATGCGGCAGAGAGGCTGCGGGACGCGGGACGAGGATGGCTGGGAGCGATGACAACCACGGCAAGTTATGGTGCTCGTAATGGCATTACGAGCACTTTTAACTATTGATATGGGGGTCGGAGCTGCTTACGACCGCAGGATGTACTCTAGATTCCTTTCACGTGGTCCCTTGACCCTTGTAATCTCTACAAATACCGCAGTACTACAATAGTACTGCGCTGTTTGTAAAGATTACCAAGGTCAGGTAATGTTTGGCTTTGGTGATTTTAAATCACCAAAGCAACACTGATTTACAATACGAAAATACCTAGACCTTTAGCAAAAAGACCGCCAATTGTACCTTATGTTGTAACTACTCCGTTATGCATTTGGTATACAATGAAGCGTCTTCTATCTATCTAAACGCTGTTTATTAGCGGCGGTTAACATCGGTTTTTGCCGAAGTTCATCACTAAAATTAGCCTTCAAACTCTTAAACAGTGGTAATTTTAGACGCACTAAACCCTCTCCTGTTCAAAACGTAATTAAATTCATCTAGTGTTCGTGGTACCAGCTGCATTATTTACACAGGACTACATACAGGATACAGGTTGGGTTCAGATGTTTTATTCTGATTATTATTTATGCAGTTGTTTGCGGAATGAATGATGATTCGCGGAAGATTTTGTGGTTTTGAGGTCGTGATTTACTTAAAAATTTGGTAAAAAAGATCTTGTCCACACGGTTATTAGGACCTCTGTCATTTTTAGGATGTAAGTTAGGTACGTCAGCTTTTTAAACACGTTTCCATTTTATGAAAGAAACTCTAATCAGACATAAGGAGATTCGTAGAAGAACCAAGGTCACCGACATAGCCCTCAGAATTAGCAAACTCAAGTGGCCATAGGCGGGCCACATAGCGCTAAGATCGGACGGGCGTTGGGACTAAAAGATTATAGAGTGGAGACCACGTATTGCCAAGCGATGCGTTTAACGGCCGTCTGCCAGATAGACTGACGATCTTGTGAAGGTCGCAGGAATTCATTAGATGCAGACGGTTTTGAGACGATTCCGCTGGAAAGCGGTTGGGGAGACCTATGTTCAGCAGGGGACCAGTATAGGCTGAGATCAATGTGTTAAAATATAGACTATATATTCGTTAGAATATATATTCTCCAACGCGCTAATAAACTCACATGTAATTCGCCCTTTCTGGACAATGTCTACCTTCTTCGTCTTATTACTACTCAACTCCCAAAATCCTAAAAACCTCCCCATCTTTTGTTCACTTAGACATTAGGACGATATCTAAAAATAATATCTTCAGAAAAAGACGGCCATTTTACGAGGACGTTACTAAAGCTAACCACGCGCAGATAACGAATATTTTTTAAACTGTGTAATAAACAGTACAATTGCTTTTTATTAAACAACGTTTTATTTACGAGAATCGTTTTGTGATAACATAAAATACATATTTGGGCCCTTGGGAATATCTGTTTTTGCGTGACGATAAAAATTATATTTAGGTGGTTATATTAAATAGAAGAATGAATAGAGTGAGGTGGCATGCTGATTCATTAAAAAATCCTTGCATTGATTCCAATGGACCGCACTTGAATGGATTCTCGATTAAATTGAGCATTAAAAAATCGTTTCTAGATTGATTGAATCCAAATACTGATTGAATGAAAATGATTTTTTTGGATCCCACTCTATGTATCAGTTTTGATTTTTTTTTATATTATCAAGAACTCATAAAGTAATTTTATGTTTATTACTTAGTAATTGGAGCAAGAAACGTACCTTGCAATTATTATTATATATTGTAACGAATCGGTCTGATTCAGCAATTCCTCGTCAATCCGCACTGGAACCCTTCGAGGGTTCCAGTGCGGATTGATAAAGGCAGATTCGTGGTGTTGGATTTTTATAATCTAGGCACTGCCCAATTTATCGATCTAGCAATGGTTTCCATCTGGGCTTAACTGGAAGTAAGGCTTAAGTGGTAACCGGGACGAAAGGGCTTAAGATACCTTTTGAAGTATGGAAATGTTCGAACATAATGATAAAAAATTGATTGAAATGCTACAAATAGGCCCCCATTTCAGACTGTCCGAACCAAGCGGTGTTTAACACCGCGGTACCAAATTACTACGAGCGTCTCGACAATAAAATAGCACATTGGGTTCTTAGATTTACGCAAATATTATACGAATTACGTCAAATACCTTCCGCCTCTTCCATGATCATGGGTGCAATGCATTTGTGTGTGTGTGAATGATCTACGCTGTTGGCCGCGGGGCCTTTACAGCTTCACCGGACAAGTGAGTGCAAAGCACTCGAAACGTTGGGAAATTAAAAATAAACCGCGATAAAATCCGAAAGCATACATTTATTTCATGTACAAAATAATACTTTGAAATGTAGGTACCGCTATAATTAAAACATATAAAGCTATCTAACGAAATGCGGCACAAAATCTGCAGGGTTTCGCAGTGGAAGCTAAAAGCCACCTGCAGTGGGTGTCGACATAAATCTCCCGCGCAGACGCTGCGCTTATAACGCCCATTTAAGGCCACGTTGAATATTATTACACATACTCGTATCTACGTGTATGAGCCAAACTATGAGAATAGAGGAAGCCAGAGAGGTCTGTAAGGAAAGAACCTGTTCGGACTCTGTGCTCTCTGCGTACCCCCCAAGAGATCTGGCTTGATGATATTTTAGTAGTAATATATTTACAATTAAAGTATTGCCTCTTTGGTGTAGTGGCGCATAATGCGCGTAGCGTTCACGAAGCTGTGATGGTTTCCTGCATGTTTAGTGGTACTCCAGTTATATACCATTATTCTCTAGTCAGTAGGATTTTTACAGATTTTCCATACTACATATGTCAAAATTCTATCCATGAGGCGAATCTATCCATGAGGTGAATATAGGAACCGGCGGTAAATAAAGATGACAGTAACAGTACGCTTCCTCGACAGCGTCTCGCTAACATCAATCTGTTCGTGTTAAGCCCTTTAGATTCGAATCTTAGGTCGGACTTATTGTAATGTTCCTCTTGAAAATACCCATGATTCTGAAATCTGACATTGGGTTATTTTTGCTCCATTGTCTAAGTCTAGCCACTAATGGGAGATCCTGGGTGATCTAAGAGAGTTAATTTTAAAAAGATTCTGCAGCTGTGGAGGCGGATTTTGTCTATTGTCAGACTTTTGTTTTGATTTTTCTGTGATCTCAGTTGTTCTATGTCTAAAAACCTTCTCTTAAGGTTGTTCTATATTTTATTTCTTTTACCAGTTTGTTGTGAAAACAAGAATAGATTTTTCGGCCTTTACGTTACGGATATCAAAAAGTCAAAGTTTCCTATAACAAACCCTAGTTACTGTGTATTTGGTCAAATCCAATATCTTTTTATATATACACGTAAGCCACACTATATTTTACTTGAAAATTTTTTAAGGAGATACGCTTATTTGAAATGTTTTGGCGTCTTTCGCTAAAGTCAGCGGCTTATATTGGCTTCCTTCCAAGAGGACAGCCCACGCTGCAGTTTCGCTCAGATTAATTGTTGCTTCTTTGGTCAAGTGTACTATATAACTTGGACTTACGGTTGTTTTAGTAAAATTTCTATAATTTATCTAGTGAGTTAAATAAAAATGGTAAAACTTCGCAAGATATTTCCAGTACAGTTTTTGTCACTCAAACTAGGGTAATATTTTGAAAAAGGGAATTCAGCGTGTGATTGGTTCATAAATGTTGTTGCGGGAGACAAAATGTAGGTCTTCGGTGCAAGAAGAGAGTGAGACAAGTCCTCCCCTAATAGTTGCTTCTTTATTACGTCATATATAGGAACTAATGTTAACGCCAGCCACTACATGGTGAAATAGATAGAGATAGAGTACTCTGTATTGTATTGTGTGTTTATGTCCATTAATTACATATAATTAAATATTAACATCAGCTAGGTCCAGTTGGCGGACTTATTGCTAAAAGCAATTTCTTCCAGACAACCATTGCATTGGAAGAAGCAACATAAGGAATAGGACGGTTTTGGTGGCGTACACTATAAACCTTCATAAAACATATTGTAAAAGTAGTAAAAGTTCACCAACCCGGACAGGGCCGGCGTGGTGGACTATGGTCTAAACCCTTCCAATTTGAGAGGAGGCCCGTTCCCAACAGTGTGACAGTTTCTTAACAGGGCTATTATTATTTTATACTGGTATTTTCAGCTTTAGATTCTCCGATGGCATTCGAAACCTTGAATGTGTAAAGGAAGGTGTTCGCAAAGGAATTGTAAATCGTTTTTGAGGTATGAGGGAGAAATGTCGGAATAAATAAGATTATAAAGAAGAGATAATATGTGAGCATTCCGGCGAAGGCGAATTGGTAACCATCTGAGTTTTAAACGAAATCCAGAAATGTGATTATATTTGCGTAGACCAAATATGAATCTAATGAAAAAATTTTGAAGTCGCTCAGGCTTGTTATATTGTTTTTTTTGTGAGATCATAATAGCTGACGTCTACATTGTCGATTATAGGAAGAAGAAGGGAATGTTCGAGAGCAATTTTAGTGGCAGTAGGGAGAAAATTACGCAGCCTTCTCACGGACTCAACAGAAGTAAAAAGTTTACAACTAACTTCTTAAAGTTGCAGGCCCCCAAGTGAGATTTGTGTCAATATAAATCCCCAATTTTTTAACACTTTTGCTTATTAGTATGGTAATATCGTTAAATTCAATTTGGGGAAGTTGTGACCAATAAATCTGGGAAGTCATTCTGGAGCTAATAACCTGTGTCTTAGTTGGGTTAACTTTGAGACCAAATTCCTTACTTCAAGTACTTATTTTGGTTAGATCAATATTAATAGCAGGTCTCCTGAAGGGACACCTGCAATTCTGTCTTAGAAAGTATTTCCATCAATAGAAGCTGGAGTCAAAAGGCATCAAATATATCTTAATCCCACCTTACTAGTTTCAGATTACCTGCTCCCAATTCATTATTTATTTAAAAGTAATAATAAAAGCTGTTATTTGCCTTTTCTCGAATTTTATCACAAATACCCTCAATTTTATCACCAACAACTTCTAAATTTTCATCTCAGAACATATGGGCTATATATCATCTAAAAATTCTGCACTAAACAACATACTTATTCAAATTTTGTCAATACCAAATGCATGTTGTAGCAACTTTTAGCGACACCGTGTGGTTAATATGGGCTCCATGCCAAAATAGACCACCAGGAAGTTATTCTAATTTGGCTAATAAGGATATTATAGTGTTACGACGTTGATTTTGTAATGTTTTTAATTTCCCTAAAGATTCTTAAAAAAAAAACCAAAATACAATACTTAAGTCGTTTATACTTATTGCTTTACATCTACACTTACTTAGTGTAAACTAAATATTCGTAACGTTCCGCGTTACCTGTTTAATTGCTCTTAGGGAATGTATTTACTTCGCCATAAGTATAAAACGTCTGGTAACAAACTCTATGGTTTGAACAGCAGTGCGATTTATTCAAAAAGTTAGTTTGTTTCTACAATATTGGATTAGTTACCCGAAGTATTTTAGCACGAGTCATTTGAGTTAATCATTTAAAGGTGGGTGTATAATACGATGTCACAAATACCTGAATTAAAATTTCTTTACGTAAAATAATAAGTCGTTAGTTTTTATATACTTGACAATTTATGAGTTCAAAGTCGTATGTGGTGAATATTATCGTCATTCTTCAGGCACACTATTTGAGATGATTTGAAAACTTGCCACGCTCGTTTAAACGTGGAGATTACCTTATTATTTTGTTTTCACCGTTAGCAAGTGACAATATCTACTCATGGATTTATATAATATGAATTTTCTCGCTAGTGTACACCGGCTTTTACACTTTCTTTTGAAGGTTAACGAACATATTATTACGCACATTAATATTCGAAGAGCTCAAACTCTTTTAACATATTCACGTTAAAATTGTTTTAGTTCTTACATTAATTGAGTGCGAATTAATTAGGACTTGTGTATTTAAATACTTTTCTGTGTACTGGATGGATAATTCTTGCAATTTCGACTTTAAATATCGAAAAAGATAGTATATACTTAGCGTTAGATAGTGTGTAGTGTTCTTTTTCATTTATCCATAAATATAAGCGTGCGAATAAGAAGAGGTGTAAGGATAAGGTAGGTATTGGATATATCACCTGGGCTTTCGCTGCATGATGACTAAAATAACACCGTGCCACCTAACTGAATTTATAAACATAGATTTGTAGTTACTTGTCTATGGCAGGTTACGGCCGTGGCTGGTCACCGCTCTCCCAGCAGTCATAACGCCAAGCGACCCAGTCGTGTTGCCCGGAGTTGCCTTACTAGGAGGCGGATTTAGCCCGCTCATGCCGATTTGGAACTGTCTTATTTCCGATTCCGCCTATTTCAGAGTAAATAGGCTATTATTGGGCAGCGAGCTACATCTTAACTCACTTCAATTTCCATCAGGCGATGTAAGGGGTCAATCGCTAATCAGTCTTGTATAAAAAAAACCTTTGCTTTTAAAAAAAAACTTTTGTAACAAAATAGTCAAATTCAAAGTAAGAATGATTCCTTATCATCAAAATCATTGCATTTTAGTGATACTTATACAAATCTTAGCAGACTATAACCTTCTTGAACTCTCATATAACAAAGTGAAGTCACTAAAGAAAATTTTTCATTACATAAATTTACTCTGCGACTCAAAGTGTCAGAAACTATGAAATATTAACTTACAGTCAACAGAATGCAGAGTCTGAATAATTGAATAAAAATGTTGGTTACGACTGAAATATAAAGTTTAACGAGTTTCCTTCGGCCTCATATTCAAACCAAAAGTTACATATTTTATAAAAACCCGGCACTTAAAAATTGTTAATGTGAATTACATCACACTAGAGCTATATCGTAAACTATTAATTGTAACCTAAACACCGTATCTTCACAATATGATTGAAAAATTAAATCATGGCCGCTAAGTTTCTCACTAAATCATTTTCAGTGGAGGCTGCGTTACGATCCTGTGTTAGATTAGTAATTCATTAGATAAAAAAATGTATTTATTTTTAAAAATTCAGCGGCTGTGTCTTATTTTTTTTTAATATATTGTGGAGGCACAATGTTTAGGTTACAATGAATAGTTTAATGACTGAGATATGGGACTAACCCATATCTCAGTCATAAGGCATCACACTGTGGATGTTATTTGTAAAGAGTGTGTCGAAAAGATTCCGGACAGCCTCGTTGGTGCAATGTCCATTGGATACATTGGATCGCTCCATTTATGGATTTTAGTGCACTTTTCTTCCATTTGACACAATAAAAAAATAAGTAAAAAATCATATCAATTTGGTCTCTTGGTGCATAGTACAGGTAATGAGCAGAAGATTCTGAGTTTGAATACTAGCTCATACAAAGTGAGATTTTTCGACACAAAAACAAACAAAAACAGACGATGTCCAGATTTTTCAGAAAATTGCATTCGATGTAACAACCAACAGGCAGGCCTCTCATAAGGAATTAACATCGTCGACGATATGTGGGAATACACTCTACACCTCTGCCATTCCCGGTTGAGTTTTCTTATAGTGCGTCTATAAAAGAAGTATTCCTGGCTACCACTTTGTGTGATAGTCATTAAACCAAGTCGAAAGCGGCTTGGTAATTTCCAATAACAGGGGGCCTAGACAAGTTGCAAGCGTTTTGTTTCTATTCTCTTGTCGCAATCGATAGCGCATTGTTTTCGTTTTCGTTTTCGACCACGTGACTTTTCGTTGCAAAATGTCATTCCCACACATTTTTCCGCTTTCTATTAGCGTTAACGACTGTAGATTAGCAACTTGGCTATAGGCGCAAGTTACAAACCTCTCTGCATTTATTCGAACTGGCATCATCGACGATATGTGAGTGTAAACTCTATACCTCAGCCATTCCCACTTAAATATTCTTATAGTGCATCTATAATGGAAGTATTACTGGTTACTATGTCATATGGTAGTCGTTAAACCAAGTGGGAAGCCTTATGAGCGGCTTGGTTAGTTCCAATATGCAGGTCACAAATCTGTCTGCATTTATCTGAACTGGCATCGTCGGCAATATATTCCTGCGTGAGTTTTCTTAAAGTGCGTCTAAAACGGGAGCAATTATGTATACCATTTATATGGTAATTGTTAAACCAAGTTGGAAGCCTTAGGAGCGACTTGACAAGTTCCCACAACAGTTAACCCCAAAACGGTTTGCATCAATCCAAAAAGCCGCACTAGGTCTACATGGTAAAGTACAGCAAGTCTTAGAAGTTGTTTAGAGTCACTAGCGGTCACCCATGTAAGGTTTAGCCGTACTCGATGTCACTTAACTTTATTAATTTTCTTAACAACAACAGAAGTCGAGATAACTTTTGAAGTCATCAGATACAAGTAGTCACTCATATTCTTTACTATCACCGGTCACCCATCTAACATTTAAAAGTGCCTCAGAATGCAATGCACCTGTCAGTGCCTTATATCTTCAAAAAATCGGTGATACATTACCAACCAACCAACTATATATTCTTTTTAACCAAATGAGATCGTGTGGAAGTTTCTTCCGTACCCCACTTTCTTACTTTATGAGATATCTTAGCAGTAAAACAAGTTTCCCGCAGTACAAAGTTTCATAGGATATGAACTTATGACCTTATTCTCTCAGTAAACTATAATGGATACAAACTTGGATATTCATTTTATTCTTGTTTAAAAAAGTTTTTGAACACTTGAAGATTGTTGGTCTAGTAGGTCTGCCTGCCATAGTGCAAGCTATGGCAAGCAGTAAGAGGTCATGGGAGGTAGCGATGATCTTCTGTAAAGTGGTCACAGTGCTGAAAGAGGCGGCGGAGCGAGTGAGGAAGGCTGACCCTCTGGCTGATCCGCTCCGTCGTCGTAGAACGAGGCAGCGACAGCGTACCTATGCCAACTTAATGCAGCCTTAATTAGAGGGTGAGCGGGTAATAGGAAGGGGGTTATCCATCACCTGCACCCAAAAACTGGTCCTTGAGAGAAAGTGCGTGCCACGTGCTCCCGATACGCCCCTTAATGGAGTGTGTAGAAAGCATTTCCGCCAACAGTGGATTTCCACAATAGTGGAAAGTCGCTGGCGGGTCGCGGATAGTTGCTTACGCGTTCGTAACCCGCCCCAGCCACAGCGACGAACTGAAGCACGGTGGGGGTTTAGCCGGTAGGGGTAGTAGAATTGCCGCCCATTCTACTAACCAAACTCGGCAAAAATCAAATCTTATCCTTCGCCGATTAAGGGCCTGACGCGATCGACCATTAATCGACCAGGAGAGTGACAGTGATGCAATTACTTTACAAAGGAATAATAAGGGACGAATATATTGAGCGCGCGCTCGGAAATAATTGACGTATGTGCAAAAACAAATTTTATCATTTACTAAGAAAATTACACAATGAAATAAAAAGTGTTTCCAAGAACTGTGCTACAATTATTTCCATTTTTTTAAGTAAATTCTATTAATAAGTTTGCGTTAAGAATTTCGCGCTGGAATCAGAAAATGTAAAGAAATAGAGATGACATTAGATTTTTTTCTATAAAGAAAATTTCGTTTAATCGTGTATATCTTTTACCAGATTCTAAAATATACAGTCAAAAATCATATTTTGGAATATTAAGTCTCTAATCCATATCCTTATTGAAGTGCATGCAACAATTTTTTTTCGCAGAAGTCCCTTAAAGACATTTAGCCGGTTTTGCAATTTAGTAGTAGATATGTGCACGAATGTGTGTGTGTGTGTGTGTGTGTGGGTGCATAAGTGCGTACGTGCGTACATACTAATGCGTGCGTATGTGCGCCTGTACGCGAGTGTTGCGTGTTTGTAATTATAATACATTAAAATAAAATTACACATTTGCAAACCTCACTCGCCACCCATTGGAATAGCATTTATGTCATATAACAGTTGTATTGCGGCGGCTAGGTGTGGCCGTTAAGCCCACAATTGAGCTCGTAACATGGTTTTATGCTACCTATCAATGTGACGTTAAATTTATGGCGGTGCGGTTGTCGTAAACGGTCGTTTGTAGTGTCGTGTTTGAGAGATAAAGCGCACTTATGGCATAATCTTTCAAAACATGGTTGGTATGATAATAACAAAATCAAAACGGCCTATATTGCCCCATTGGACGAAGGCCTTCTCTTATAAATCGAAGTACGACAGTTTAAGTCACTTTAGAGTAACTAGACTTAAACTACCACAGATAGAGCCAAAATTTTCTAAAAGCCAAATATATTATTGAGCTATTATTATGTACCTGATATACCTAAGCAATGTCGTGAGTAATCAGTGAGCCAACGTTCCTACGTTGGCCCACTGATTACTGTTCTTCTTGATTTCTCGATTTTATGTTTCTATGTTGTATCAGCATTACAGTATCGGACAAGTCAAGTCTCCGTAATCGGTGAGCATGTATGAGACGAACTATGAGAGTGGAGGAAGCCAGAGAGATCTGTAAGAAAAGAACCTGTTGGAACTCTGTATTCTCTGCCTACCCGCAAGGGTTCTGGCGCGATGATATATATAGATACACAGGTCACTTTAAAAATGAACATTAGACTGGTCAATGATATGTCATATTGGTCAGCGACATATTGAAGTAAATATCACGGCGGGGTCCAGAGAATTGTTTTTTACCATTTTGAGACGAGTTCGTGGTAAACAATCAAAACACCCATCTGCAATCATTTTTGTACATTCATAATACTACATAAGCACATTATTTGACAAAAACACGAGTAGGAATCACAAAAAGGACTCCGCCTTTTCTCAAAGATAACAGATCTGAGAGAAAGAAATTTACATAGGTACACGCAGATAACGTAAAACGCTTTCAATACACTAACTACAGGGAGACATCAGAACAGAATCCGAGCACCCTAGCCAGCGACATCTCACTGCCCACGTTGAATCCCAGTTGAATCTAGAGTTCTGGATTAAGAGATTCGGGTGAAAGTCCGTTTTCGAATTTTGACGCCATTTTGTTATATTTTTTTTTTATTGCCCGGTGGATGAGTAATGAGTTGTTCTAATTTTGAAATTTTTGTTATTTTTTTCTAGAACAGTGTATGTACAAGTATTTTTATCATTTGTGTTCTTTATTTTCAATTTAAGTGTTGTTAAGTTTGGGGAGTGAAATTTAATTTTTACTGTTTACCCTCATTTAAATTCTTATTTTTTCTCGCCTTTCTAATTGTTCTACTTATGGGTAGAAGGTATACCTCATATAAAAATTAATGTGTACTGGTTACCCTAGGTTACTAAAACTATTAGATCTTATAATTTACTTTTAGAAATGTATTAGAGAAATCCGTTTTCCAAAAAAGGACGTGCGTAAAATCTGTCACAAAAAATATAATACCTGAATTAATTTAAAAATTTAATAAATAAATTATTACTTTTAAATAGATTTTTGTTAATTTTTGCGGACTGTATGACGACGTTATCATAAGGCATGCATCAGTATGCATGGTTCATGCTGGTCGAGTGCCAAATAGTGGTGTTTTAAATAATTAATGTTACTAACATAGATTATAAGGAAATTGTTACTAACACACTATGGATCTAATCCGAAATAAATTATTATTATTTAATATTAAACGATTTTAAAACATTATTTATTTAATATCATATTAACTCCTGTCCTCTACTAACACAATATCACATACGAAAGTGCACAATAGGTACTTGGGTTAATTCGCCCCAGGCCCGGCTGCCTTTATGCCGGTACTCATGGGAACATTATTTTTCATTTAGCTCCGGGAACCAGCCGGGCTTATTTTTGTAGTTTCCCGTCAAGCTAGCTTGAAATAGAGATTTTATATAATGCGTACCAAGTAGGAAGAGGGCGGCCCTTGCAGGCTTTAATAACTCTATGTTATTTTATACGGAATAAATAAGAGCATCTTAAAATTATTAACAATGACGACCAACATAAAGCATGATGGCGTTTTGAATTGACATTTGTATGAAAACTAAACATATAAGATATTCATGCGCATTGTAGGCGTTCGTAGCGCTGTGCGACCGCGATGTTTTTTCCGGTCACCTAGGTTAATCAGTGTTCTACACGGTCGGCCTGAGATGGGTGACCGTTTGTGGAATTTTCATATACGAGCGTCTTCATGCTTCGCAAGGCACGTTAAGCTGTTAGTCCGGATTACTACTTTATGTGGTAGTCGTTAAGTCGAGTTGGAAGCCTTATAGGCGAGTTCCAACAGCAAGTGGCCATAAACCAGCCTCGACCAATCCGCACTGAGTCCGCGTGGTGTAGCATCACCTTATCTCTCTCACCTCAATTTGTAAGAGAAGACCCTTGCCCAGCAGTAGGACAGTAGAGACTGCTATTATTATTCTCATTATTCATGCAACCCAACTGCACATAAATAAAGAAGAAGATATAAGAAGATATTATTTTTAAATTTACCAATTAAAGTTATTGTCATAATAGTGGCATGAAAGTATTATGGATTTGGGATTGCCTCTTTACTAGATTTTATTTGGTACATAATTGGTTTGCATTAGATTTTTTATTCTTTCTCTCTTTTCTCTATATCCAGATATATTTTCACACCAGATCCTTTGCAGGGTAGGCCGAAGAATCTCTTCTTTTCTTTTGATTCGTAGATTCCGTATTTAAATATTATACCCTATGCTCCTCCTACAATAGAGACATGTTATATAATGTTAAATTCCAATAAGCCATATAGAGTATTGAGCATGCCAAAGAGATAAATATACATCATCACTCAATAAACCTTTCTTCAAAAGCAGTCAAGCATTAATGCTAAGTTTCAGACACCTCCGATTAGTACATTTCTCATCTCGCCAAATCATTACAAAATAGCCTTACTACTATCTAGATAACTGATATCAAGTTATTACGCAACGAACATTACCCTATCAATAACTGTGATTTCAGCATTTAAATAATGCTGACAGCCAAATAAATTTCTACCAATATTCTAGTCGTTGTATTACTCCAGCTTCAATTACGGAGCTGGATTTACTTAGAACTCGAGACGGCAAGTTGATTATTTGGAAGCCAATCAATGTCTAAACGGTGGTTAGAGTAATAACGTGTCAGGAATAGGCGGTTTGGGCTTTTACCGTGCACATTTAACTATAGTTTACCTACCTACCTAGTTGATACCAGTACACTTTTTTCCGCTTAAATTTGTTGGTGAGTATTGTGGGTGGTGAGCCGAAGACCCTGGGCTTGGATACTAGCTAAGACAAAGTAAGATTTTTCTACACAAAAAGAAAAATTACAGTCGCAGTCCGGGGTCTAAAATTGTGTTCGGTATAATGCCATCAGGCAGGCCTCTCATGGGGAACTAACATTGTCGAAGATATGTGGGAGTACACACTATACCTCTTACCGTTTGAGTTTTCTTAAAGTGCGTCAATAACGCGAGAATTTTGGGCTAGCATTTCATATGGTACTCGTCAATTCAAGTTAAAAGCCTTATGAGCAGCTTGGTAAGTTCCAACAACAGGTCACAAGCATGTCTGCATTTATGCAAACTGGTATCGTCGCCAATATATAGTTGTACAAACTACACCTCTTCCCGCTTGAGTTTTCTTATAGTGCGCCTATAAGGGAAGCATTTTGGTGACTATTTCATATGGTAGTCGTTCAACCAAGTCAGAAGCGGCTTGTTAGTTTTCCAACAACAGGTCACAAACCTGACTGCATTTATTTGAACTGTCATCGTCGATAATATGTGGATGTACACACTACACCTCTGCCCTTCTCACTTGAGTTTTCTTATAATGCGTCTATAATGGAAGAATTACTGGATACTATGTCATATGGTAGTCGTTAAACCAAGTCGGAACCCTTATGAGCGGCTTGGAAAGTTCCAAAAACAGGTCACAAACCTGTCTGCATTATCCGAACTGGTATCGTTGGCAACATATGGGTGGGCACCTCTTCCCACGTAAGTTTTTTTATAATGCGTCTATACCGGGATTATTTCTGGTGAGCATTATATTTTCGGTAAGCGTTAAACCAAGTTGGAAGCCTTAGGAGCGGCTTGACAAGTTCCAACAACAGATGACTCCGAAACTGTTTGCATCAATCCAAAAGCCGCTCTGCGTCTACATGGTAAATTATATCAACTCTTAGAAGTTGAGTATTACGAGCCGTTACCTGTGTAAGGTTTAGCCGTACTCGATGTCACTTAACTTTATAAATTTTCTTAACCACATTGCAGTCGATATAACGACTTTTTAAGCCATCAGATGCACGGAGTCACCAATATTCTATACTACGACCGGTCACGCATCTGACATCTTACTGTGCCACAGGATACAATGCACCTGTAAGTGCCTTATATATACAACAAATCGGTGATAAGTTCCTTTTAACCAAATGAGATCGTGTGGAAGTTTCTTCCGTACCCCACTTTCTTACTTTACGAGATATTTCAGCAGACAAACAAGTCTCCCACAGTACAAAGTTTCACCTGGTAATATTACCCGCAGGGTTTGAACTTACGACCTTATTTCCTCAGTAAACTATAATGGATAGAAACTTGGATGTTTTTTTTGTGGCGTTTAATTTTTTTTTAACACTAGACGATGGTTGGTCTAGTGGTTACAAAATAAGTCCCTACACTCTCTGGATCGACTAGTCGCGGATTCGATAGCCGCATGGGACAGATCATGGTGTTAACCACAAATATTATTTCTGACTGGATATTTGTGTATGTGGATTTCATATTTATAAATGCACCCATGACGCAGGAATTTAGTTCCTTGTGTTGGGCTTTTTTTTAGTAAAATTCATTGATATATGTTTCGTACGGGGATTTAACCTACCAAGTCGCCATAAGGCCTCCACCTTGTTTTAACGACTATCAAATTACGTGGTAACCGGGACCAACGGCTTAACGTGCCTTCCGAAGCACGGAGACGCTCGAATATGAAAATGCCACAAACTGTGACCCATCTCAGGCCGACCGAGTCAAACGCTGCTTAACCTTGGTGAACGCTAAGAACACCGCGGTTGTTCAGCGCCATGAGGGCCATTTAAACCAGTCATATTATAGAAAAATAAAAAGAGAGCATCACTTGTAAATAAAATTTTTTTACTTGTAAATAACGTCTTTTGGATGATGATGAAATCTTTCTAAAATAAGGTACAATCATAACCGTTACTTTGTGATGGTGTAACCATAATACTCTCGTAGGAAGAACATAACCTTTTTTCGTAATTTTAAACACATAAAACTTACAGCATCAAAACTCCGTTCAATAGACGGTCACTACTTTGAAGAAAACTAAATTTATATCTAAAAGCACACAATTTAATAACGGTAAGTTTTGATTAAATACCCTCTACATATTTATAGACAGAATAGTAGCCGACACCATCTCAACCCAAACCATCAAAATGAAAACCGTTGGTGACATCGCAGGTAACGCTATTAATCTTGAAACTTTTGGCTTAATGTGTGGGATATAGATTATATCCCTTGATATTAACGTTTTAGAAATTAAAAGACGCAATCGTGCTAGATATTAGAAACTTTTGGGTATATAGAAAGAATATTAAAAGAAATAATGACCTAACAGATATAAATAATGTTATTTTATTTGTCCTGGAGCGAAAGCCCCGGTCATGTATTTAATGCCAACAGTTTACTGGTTCTTAAAACATATAAAAATTATTTCAATAAGTAACATCTCCATAACAATAATAATTTACTGCATTTAAAAACCAATTTTTAACCTATACCAAGCGCAAAATGACTTTGAGGGGTGGCGGGGCTCGTCAGCTGGCCGGTAGATACCTTCGGTGTTCCGGATTTTCATCCTAGCAATGATATTCGGATTGGTCAGTAGGTAGCTGTTACTTATTAAAGAGATCTTTTAATTATTTTTTTATTATTACTAAAGAACAGTGGCCATTAGATACATGACCTGGGCTTTCGCTGGACGACTAAAATTACACCGTGTACAATGTGAAAGTGGAAGGATGAGGTTTTGCCCGGAAGTCGAAGAGTGATGTTGTCAATAGGTTTGATTTTCCAAAACTTGTGTTATCTTGAATTATTATGTGTAATGTTGGTGGAATAATAACCATTATGTATGTGTGTGGAATAGTAACCATTATGAATGTGCACGAACCAAGGTAATTGTAACAAAGTGATAAAACGTGCCTTTTCGATTTCCCTCAAAACGGCCGTCGCAATTGGTATGTAAAGTATCCATCGCTTTACTATCCAGGGTGGCCCACTTCACCAATTTCATAATCATCGTTGTCATCAAGTTCATCGGAGAGTTGAATAAATTTAGAAATAAATATTTGTACTACTTGTATGTCAATAGTATTCGTAACCGGTGAACGTGTATGAGACGAACTATGAGAGCGGAGGAAGGCAGAGTAAGAAAATAACCTGTTGGAACTTTTTGCTCTCTGCCTACCCACAAGGCATCTGGCGTGATAATATAGATTAATAGACAGATTGCATTTTTTTTAAGACTGCCAAAAAATATGCCTCGTAAGTGTGACGTAATATCTAACATGATTGTGCAGGGAAACAGTAAAATCCATTGTGTCAGTATCACAATGGATTTTACTGTTTCCCTGCGCAATCATGTTAGATATCACCTCACATACACAAACTTTGAGAAAGACATAAAATATTTGCATGACATACATTTGTATGGTTATCCTGTCCTGGTTATTTAACCAGGACGGGATTCTATTCCTTTACCATATACATAATATGAATGGTCTTTTTTGTTTCCGCATGGAATAGAAAAGTTCGAAAATGTTAATGCCACGAACGACCACCTATCACACAAGGACTGAGTCAAGCGTTACTAAACTTAAATAATCACCACAACATGCGTGTCGTCAAGTTCCCCTGATGGTGAGCTCTTCGGAGCACGGCACAAGAAGAGCATTGGTGCGCTCCATACGGAGATTCCGGAGACCCTCTTAAGTACTGGTGTCGGTCACCCTGGGGTTTTTAGTCGATAGGAATCCGACACGCCTTCTCTCCGAGGCCTGCAGAAGTCCTATGCAGAATTTTCGTCAGGTAAAAAAAGTGATCACCACAAACTCACATAGACATTCTCTTAATAAACAAAACCTGGTCGAAAGTTATTACAAGGTCCACATTAAATCGACATAAACCCAAATAGCGCATAGAAACGAGCAAATTACTGTGACAACGAACAAGTTGCTTGATATTAAAAAAAGTTCTCCTTAAATCGCCTTTTATAATGACCTACTGAAAAAATAACGGCGCTTTTCTGCTTCTCATTAAAAGAACCACTTAGAAATTATGCTATAATATTCATAATATAGGGAACATTATGTAATAATGAAGTTTATAAAGGCAAGTGTTTCACAAAAGTTAGTACGAACTTATTAATAACGTACACAGGGCCTTACTTGTTGTGACCAAACGCGGCGCGTTATGATAACTTCGTGAAATCATCGTGCAATGGTAAATACCTGTATGTATGCTACTTGAGTACCATTAAGGGCGCCTTCAAATTTGCCGCAAAATACCGCGCGTGGCCAGCGCTGCTACCGCACTGTTAACACTGCGTATAAGAGTCATAGTGTTGTACATTCAGTTTCACGATGGACTCTGACAATGGCACACCTGCTCTTGGTGCTATTATTAAAACATAAAACATATTTTGGACAAAGAAAAAGGGAACCTAAGAAATCGTTATTTTAGGTACATAACCCAAGGAACTGAATTCTATAAATAAAAAGGCTGACCAACATACATACTGACCGTGTACTGACCAACATTTCAGAATTACTTAAGATATTCAAGAGAACGATTCAGATAATAAGCAATTGAGATAATAAATGCTATACTTGTCGTATCTCGAATTCCATAGCACGACTCTCAACCCCATCAATAATACCTTCAAGCTGAGCTTCATTCACTTCAAGACTGGAATAAAATGTACGTGCGCACCACTACTAGTCAATCGATGAATTTATATGCGGCTGCTGCGAGGGTGGAGCGCTGCAGTTGCGCGTTTTTTATTTATATGAATTTACAAAGCAGCGCGGCTGCAACACGTCAGCCGCGTTGCCTCCGCGCAGTATGTTGCGGCAAATTTGAAGGTGCCCTAAACGATGTTAATTACACCTAGCGAATTTGATTGGATTGATGGAGCACCACACCAGTCTTTGCTCCTTGAAGCACTGTACTACTGTAGAGAGGCCAGCTATGGTAATATTACGCTGAGAGGAAAACTTTCTCCCATCTGAGTCTCCGAACTTAGTTTTTGTGAAGACTATCCAGGACATTTGGGAAGACTGCCCCACTATGAAATTGAGCGGTGAATTCGAGGAGCCACACCAGCGGACACGGGAGGCTAAACAATGGTACCTCCTTGGTAACATTTAATTTTGATCGTAAATCGCATTACTGAAAGTATAGTTCTATACGATGATGATGATCATTTGACGATATTTTTAGAATGTTATCGTAACGCGTCGCGTTGCGTATTTAATAGTGAATAAGAGCCCAGTATAGAGGGATATTGCATAAACTTAAGTTTGATTATACTCTGGCCCCTACGCGGGTGAGACCTCGATAAGGGTGCGTGATAAGCGACTTAAGTGTAAGAACCACTTTAGCAAAACTATCCTATCAGGGATGGTAAGATGTAGTTTAAATTAACTTCAGTCACCAGAATGTAAAACAGTCCAGCAAACACTATATTCCTCAAGCAGGGATGGCGAAGGTGTACTGTGTGCACTCACTTTTTGTTGACAATAGGTTCCAACATGATAGGAGCGAGCCTACTAATACTGTTTTGTTGTTGTTGCTTAAAATCAGGGCAGTGTGCAATCGTATTCGGAGTTGACCCCCTGCATTTACGAAATATTTAAATTTTAAACGTAAACATGGCTTCTCCTCGTCGTGATTACGCCGCCGCTGCCGCCCGCGTACCGGAGGGGAACTGGGACGGGGCACGTAAGGTGCCTCGGACCACCATAAAGGGTCAATTTGATAAGGAACGCCATAAAGGTGGAGAAGAAGAAGAAGTATCCTCTTCGAAGGAACCGGTGTGGGTCTGCACCGGTCGATGATGGCACACTCCTACGTTCAGCAGTACCGACGCCGCTGTTGTACGTGTCACGGCCACATTACACAACCAAAGCCGATGACATTGTAGAGTATGAACGCAAGAAGTCATTGTATACTCTTAGGGTTGAAAAGCTGAATTTGTTGTGCGAGTTTCCACTGCCAAGCTGGAGACCTTCATGAGCGAGGACTTCTGGTCAAAGGGTGCGTATTCAAAATATTTTGCGGAACACTGAGAGACACCCCTGTGCAGTACAACATTTCGCCGCAATTAAATGTTATTTAAATAAAACGTTCAATATATTATTATATGTATGTTAGTCTGTAAGATTCTATGGTCCATTAAGTTATATAAAATTTTTTTCTCACTTTCTGTTGCCTAATTTTAATAAATTATTATAATTAAGAGAGAAAGTAATTACTCTTTTACAGCTTTAAGCTACCTCTTCACACCATTATGTAGTCTTTATCTCTCTTATACAACTTAAGCTGTAAAAGGGCAGTCATTTCCACTCGTAAGCAGCACTTGTCCTACTTGGGCTATTACTATGAGAGTGAGGGAAGCCAGCAAGGTTTGTAAGGAAGAACTTTTTGAACTCTGTACTCTCTGCCTACCCCGTAAAGGATTTGGCGTGATCATATAGACTGCACTTTGTCTGGGATGCCATATGTCAGCCCCATTATTAAGACTAATCTAAAAACTCCTCATATCCCAAAATCTACTAAGTATAAAATTAAATAGACATATGTACATAAACACTTTGACTCAAAAGTCGTTATCCTTCTTCTTGAGCAATGAAATAAATAGCGAAGCCTAAGGGCTTAGCACGACTGGATTGAAGTTAACGTGTCACTAGCGAGTAGATATGCCATCCTTGCCACAGTACAAATATACTAAATAAACATGAACGTGGCATTACGCCTACTTGATAGCATCACGCAAACCAACTCCTGCATAAAGCAAAAGCAAGACCATCTGCTGAACAAACCCAATAAATTGAGCAAAACTTCTGTCCCTAATTGTACAAGACTAAGGCCCACGGTCTCGATATTAATAAAATATTACGATTTTGAGGGTCAAATTCTCTGTCGGTTCCAGAACTGACCCGGGTATAAGTTATTGCCGGTCGAGTCAGGTGAAAAGACAAGATAATAACCGGCTTTGGTCGGGTAGGGTTGCTAGTAATTTCTTAGGGTTTAAGGAAACTAGTTTAAGAGGATTGCTGTTTTATTTTTAACACAAGATATTTCGTAGATTATTAAAACTATTGTCGTGGGTTAAACTTCTAGGTGGGACAAAGGATTATTGAGGTTATGTTTTTTTGAAAAATAAAGAAATGTTATCGAAAAATTGACCCGGGTAAAAGTTATGAACGTATGAGTGGGGTAAAAAGAGAAGATAATGCCCGTTTTTAGTCCGAATAGGGTTGTTAGTGATTTTTTAGGATTTAAGAAGAGTAGGTTAAGAGGATTACTGTATAGGTTTTATTAGGATATTTTGTGATTTATAACTATAACTACTTTTTAGGTTCGAGTTCTGGTAGGGCAAAGTGTTTATAAAAAAAATGATATTAAAAAAAATAGGATCGAAAAGCTCGGTCGACTGGTGTGAAAAGACAAAATAATAACCGGCTTTGGTCAGGTAGTGTTTTTATTACTATTTTTTAGGGTTAAAGAAGAGTAGGTAAAATATTTGTGGGTCACACAAAGATTTGTCCTATACGGGGATCGAATCAGAGACTACTCGATCCAGTGGAGGGACTCAAGCTTTTAACCACTGGACTAACCCGTTCGTCAAATTATTAAGGGTTTTCTATCGAAAAAAAAATCAGTAACAACTGGTCTGGAATTGTGCGGATTATGAAGCAAAAGGCTCACTAACCACATTAATACCTAACATCGTTAGAAATTGTTGCACATATTTACCCCGTTTAGGTAATAAAGGCGTGAAAGTGTTTTATTAAGGCGGGATTATTTGCACTGAGTTATAACTTGCTGAAAACTTGTGTATTGTGGAATGGTATCGCAATTTTTTCGATTATGATATCGACTTGGTTTAGGTTGGAGTTCTATTGTGTCCCCCGCCGTAACATCTGGCGGGAGACCCCCTTGCACCAACATCCGCATGTGGGCCTTTGGGGTCGTAGGAAGCTGGGGCGAAAGCTCTAAACATCCTTTACGTGCGACCCCGAGCAGGACGGCAGCGTGTTGTGGCCCATGCTACCGTGAGCACCGCAACGGTGAAGGGGAGGAGCGGGTTCATAGGCTTCCCGCCGAAGGCGGGCTCTACGGAGCACGATACAGAGGGGCATCGGTGTGTTCATAACGGAGATCCCGGAGCCCCTCCCCGAAGTGTCGATGCTGGCCACCGTGGGGTTTCAATCGGTAAAAGTCCAACATGCCCTGCCAGCTTCCCCCGAGGCAGGCGGGAGTGCGTGAGGATTTCCCCACGTCAAAAAAAGGTTGGAGTTCTATGGATATTTTTTGGAATTACAGTAACGGACGGCGTTCGTAGCAATGTAGTAAGATAGTGTGTAAGTATAAGAAAGTAGATACTTTCTTTCACATAAATACGTATCACATGTTATAATGAGCTAACGATTTACGATACCGACAAAAAACGATAGCTGTGACAGAAATGGCGTTCTAACGCACCAAATTTTGCTAAAATTATTTCGTTACGTTTTAGGATACGGCCAAACCAACGCGTCCAGCTGCGTCCAGTGGCGATTAGTTCCAGCAGTAGTATTCGTATAAACATGTTCACACCAACGCATACAGCGTGCTGCACGCGCTATCCGTGCGGCATCTGCACGCGCGATCATATGGAGATACTGATCGCTACCGCGAACGCGGCTGGACGCGTTGGTTGGGTCGTACCTTTATCCACCGAAATCGATAAGATAAAGATCGTTACAGCAAGTTATATAAGTAAATTGAGTAGGTAAGTAAATTTGGTGCATTAGATTTTTGTTGGTATCATAAATAAATTTCTTTGGCTTTTATCAACTGACATCAGTAACATATCACGACTGCAGGGCCTGGTTAGTAACAAAGTTTAGCCAGCTATCCGAACTTATCCACGGCAATTAGGGCTTGCCGCAGTGGACACTAAAACTCACATTCGCGTGAAACTTTAAGCTATTTGGCAAACGACCGCAATTCACCCAAAAATTGCTCCAATTATCGCCCCACATGCGAACATATACCTTTAGTACTGGAAGAGCTTTAGCGTAGCAATTGCAACGATGGTTCGTGGTGTGATATGGCATAGCACGATAGCATAAATCGACAATTTCAACTGGAATGTACAACCATACGTACTAAGTCGTAGCATTGTAGCATGCTACGTATTCTGTGACGGAAACGGTGAAGGAAAACATAACGGTGAAGGAAAACATCGTGAGGAAACCTGCATGCCTAAGAGTTTCTCGAAGGTGTGTGAAGTTCGCCAACCCGCACTGGGCCAGCGTGGTGGAATATTGCCTAAAACCTTCTCAGTTGGAGAGGAGGCCCGTGCCCAGCAGTGGGACAGTTTCTTAACAGGGCTAATATTATAAAATATTTATTATTACGTATTTTGTAGCACGTGATGAAGCGTAGCATGCGTCTACGTTGACTGTTAGCAACATAGCTGGAGCATAATATGAAGATATTGACGTGAGCGTAATATTATCCAAAAAGAATGCTGTCTCTTTCATCTGAATTAAGTTACTTTGCTGTGTGAAAAGAATAGCATATCAGCTCTAAAATGTCACGCTAATGACAGTGTTTTCATGCAAAGTCTTAGAAGCGCCGTGTTCTTTGCAGTGATTTCGTGTGACAAACTTTTTCAACACTTTTAAAGAAAAAATATAAGGTTATTTTTGTTTTAACATCGTCACGCCTAAATTCTTCAAGTGGGGGGATAACTAAACTAACTAATTTCTAGTTGCCGTTAATTCAATATAATGCGATGCTATTGCTTTTTTACACCGGGCATGTTAATTTTTTTTCATAGAAAAATATTATTAATGTGTGGTGTAATATTATAGCTTACTTATATAACAGGTTATTATTTATTGTAAAATTTTGTTTATTTAGCATTTAAACAAAAGATACAATGATTATAACGATTTACTCGACTTATATCAAAGACGAATAATGTCAACCCTAAATTATGCCAAAATCCAACAACGTCCAACCTGAACAATATTCATTCACCCAAAGATATAGACAAGTAAACTAGCTTCATTGCTATGATCCTCGGCTATTCTCATCTTATTTCTGCCAGTTGCCCTACAGATATTTGACAGACGATTCAGCGCAGTGGTTAAGAGCTTAAGCTGCTCCGCCCACTGTGTCGAATAGTCGCGGCTTCGATTCCCGCACGGGACAAATCTTCATGTGATCCACAATTATTTGTTCCGGTCTGGGGATGTGTTTGTGAATTTTCATGTTTGTAAACGCACCCACGACACAGGAGTAAATCCTAGTGTGGGGCTACGTTTTTTGAAAAGAAAAAAACAAGATATAATACAATCTATAATTTAATAAAATATAATATAATATAACAAAATCAATAAAATTTTACCTAATTTAATGAGAAACATATCAGTCGTTTTTGGATTCGTAATTTTTATGTATTGTCACAAAAATACCAAACCCGAAAAATTTATTCGTGGAAAATCGAACCATAGACGGAGTGGCCAACTATTAGGCTCTTAACCAAGTCAGCTATTAGACAAAGTATTCGTCAAAGATCAAAAATGTAAGTCTTCATTAAAAAAACTGGCTGTACAACAAAAAACCTAAATCCAATTAAAATTTCGAACGTTGCCAACCGAACGCAACATCCATAGACGATTTTCATAATAACGATATCTGTTTCGGGGCAATCGACAGAATACACAATTTACTTTTAAAATTCATAACGGAACCTCCCAAACGACATTGACTTTTCGTTACTCAGTTTAAAGCGCTGTTTTTGCGCAAAAGTGTATTATTGTATTCATTTTACTGAATTTAATGTCCAAATTAAAATGTTGGATGATATAAAATAATACTGTAATATAAAACACGTTCTATTTTATTGTTTATAAAAGAGAAATGGTCCGTGGTGTTCTGAGAATTACTGGAAAATATTTGTTTAGGACATATTTCATATTTCGGACGTGTTTTAAACTTATTTTGCGTTGATGGTACGGAAGGCCGATGTATGATCAATAGTAGGGTATTTAGGTTGGACTAAAATCATTTCAGAGAGAAATTCCACATTTTTTAAATAGGAACACAGTTGTATCTTTATTGGAACCTCAGTTGGAACTGACAACGACGATTTATCGTCAAAATATTATTTAAGTTTTTTGTATTCTCCTGAAAAAAAACTTTTTCACATTTTACTTTTTAAACGCACAACTGCATTTTTATAAGCTTTTATTTAACTTGCAATGTTCGTATGTCTGTCTGTCTTTCCGAATTAAATCTTGTGATCTATTTTTCAAGCCCTTGCGGGTATTCGATTGAGCTGAGGTTCAGCACACGTATATAAATTTGGTGACGATTTAATAATATGTTACCGTGAAGCTGGTCTGATTCTGGAGTCGACATCAACTACATAATATAATCCCCTCGTGCCTCGGTTTGTTGGATTAGTATTAACTAATACTAAACAGCCAGATAGTGCTCTGGTTATGAATCCAAAAGGTGGCCAATCGAACGACCCAATTACTCCACATAACCCTGTCGTGTTTGGGCTCGTTGGATTCCTCTCGACGAGTACTTGCTGTAGATCTAGATGGTAACTGGGTTCTGATGATGGAGCTGGACGGAGGCTATAGAGATTCTTTAATTAAGCAAAATAACTTACAACAAAGTCTCAGACACATTAGGGCTGATTTTTAAATCATCAATAAAAGTTATTCATAAGATAAAATACAACATAAACGAACTGAAAACACAATTGTGTAAATAAAATACTTAATTTTTTTCACTTTAATATGCAATTAGATTAAACATTATTTTATGTATAACTTTAATTTGGTCATTGAAAAATCAGCCCTTATATAATAAATACTCAAGTACATTACCTTATTATAAACACACACATAAGCAGGATATCCATAATTTCAACGGGCGCACATCAGAATTCCCATGTAGCTTTCCTTTCGCCACATAGGCGACGGAGCGGGACGGCGGCGAGACGCCGGCGCAGAAGCATGGCGCGTACGTTACACTACCGGTGCAATGATACCGTTGCGAAGCGTTAGCAACGCGCGGGGCGCTAAGCAACACAATGTTAGCGTCCCGCTCGCACCCGTATTGGCGTTTCGTTCTCCCCGTGCTCTGTTTGTAATCGCGTCGAGTGCGACTGTGGCGGGTCTCGATATTTATCGTCGCGCCGACCGTGGCGGAGCTGTGTGGCGTTCCATTCATCTCTGTGCATTAAAACTCTACTAAACTAAATTCGTCGCGCCATGCTCACGCCACGCCCGAGTTTATGTTTGTTAAGTAAATTTATAGTGTGACAAAGATGGTATATGAACATGCTTGGCCCAGGCTAACCCCAATCTTTTTGTACCTTCAGGCCATAAAAGACCATGTAATTGAAATGAGTTGGATGCTAAAATGACAGGTTAGCAAAACATTTTAAACTGTAAATTGTTAATCGTTATTCTGAATATAAATAATAATAGCAATAATATTAGCCCTATTAAGAAACTGTCCCACTGTTAGGTACGGGCCTCCTCTCAAACTGAGAGGGCTTAGGCCATATTCCACCACGCTGGCCCAGTGCGGGTTGGCGAACTTCACACACCTTTGAGGAACTCTTAGGTATGAAGGTTTCCTCACGATGTTTTCCTTTACCGTTAAAGCAAGTGATAGTTAATTTTTAATACGTACATGCAAGACAGAGGTGCTTGCCTGGGTTTGAACCTGAGACCTCTGACTTTGCAGTCTAACGATCTAATCACTAGGCTATCACTGCTCTTCTAAGTATGGCACAAAATTATACATTTTTGTGTTCAACTTATAAGTTGATAAATATTTACAAAAAAACAAATGAAACCAAATGAATTAATGAAGTATTCCATAAGTTTATTACCAATTTTCGGTTTATTAGTTCCCAATTCATTTAACAGCTCGTTTAGTTCCAATTTATTCGTTCGTTAACTTTCACACTTCAAAACATTCATGACTCCAAAAACCTTTTGGTGATATTAGAATTAGTTGTTTTCCTAGGACGTGACAAAAATGAAGATTTCTCTAGAAAATTGTAATGAGTATTTTATTGCGTCGTACTTTTAAACACTACAAAAGGTGACCGAATTGGAACGAACTAAGAATACATAATAATATTAATAATACACTTTATTGTACACCAAAAAAAACAATACAAGAAACAATTTAAATACAAAAACAGTACAAATGGCGGTCTTAACGCTTAAAGCAAAGATAAATAGCAAATAATCATATTATTGACAGATAGTGACTCTTAACCATGTTTTTGAACGAAACCAACGACTTTGCACGTCTAACTGACACTGGCAATGCATTCCACAGACGGACGGCTTGAATGGTAAAGGATTTATCGAAGAAATTTGTGCAATGCATCGGCATTTTCAGTTTTAAATTTTCCGATGATCTCAGGAACTTCGAGTGTGGCTCATGAAGAAACTCAAATCGATCTTTGAGGTAAGAGGGAGTTATCGGATTATACAGGACACTGTACAGAAGCGATAGTATATGAGCATTCCGGCGAAGGCGAATTGGCAGCCACTTGAGCTTTGTACGAAATTCAGAGACATGGTCATATTTACGCAGGCCAAATATGAACCTTATACAAAGGTTTTGAAGTCGCTCGAGTTTATTAAGTTGCTGCTCTGTGAGGTCAAGATAGCTGGCGTCTGCATAACCTATTATAGGGAGTAGAAGAGATTGTGCGAGTGCAATTTTTGTGGCAGTTGGAAGAAAATTGCGCAACTTCTTAATGAACCTGCAGAAGCAAAAAACCTTTCGGATGAGCTCCTGCAGCTGTGGACCCCAAGTGAGATTGGTATCGATGAAGATCCCCAAATTTTTTACGCTTTTACTTACTGGTATAGTGATACCATTAAAAATAATTTGGGGAAGTTGCGACCAATTGATACGTGAAGTAAGTCTGGAACTACCAATAACTATCACTTGTGTCTTAGTTGGATTAACATTGAGGCCATAGCACCCACTCCATTCACATATCTTAGATAAGTCATGATTCATAGTATTCACAGCTTCCGACAGCCTGGCTAATGGTGCCTGTGTGTATATTTGGAGATCATCTGCGTAAAGGTGGTATGACGAACGTAATTGATTGGGAATGGAGTTAATAAAAACAGCGAAAAGTAAAGGAGTTAGAACGCCACCCTGTGGTACACCGGCACTAGTGTTACACCAAGAAGAGTAAGTTTCATCGATGCGAATGCGTTGCCGGCGACCAGACAGGTAGTTACGAAACCAGTCAATTGCCGTTGGAGATATGTTAATAGAGCATAGGTCTCCAAGCAAAATATCAAAATCCACAGTGTTAAAAGCATCTTCCTTACTGGGCTGGAAGCGAAAGAAAAACTTAGAATGCCCCAGTAGCCATACTTTTGCTTGGCTGGTGGTAAGAGTCCACCAAAGGTAGTAACGTCATCCGATCAACGACCAGAAAAGGAAAATTTGAAACAAACCCTATACCAACCCGTCTGGCCAGCGTGGTATAGTAGGCCAAAAACCTCTTAATATGTTAAGACACCAAACGCAAAGGCCCCCAGTTCCCGGTAGTCCCGCTGTCCGCTGCCACGGTAGCGGTCGCGGTAACAGCGGGGCAGGGGGTGCGAAGAATCTCCGGGCTACGACACAAGGCTACCAAAAACACCTGACCCTGGCTACGTACAATGGACGCTCTCTACGGCTGGACCAACACCTCGCTGAACTCGAGGTAGAACTAGGTCGCATAAACTGGCACATATTGGGGTTATCCGAAGTCCGAAGACAGGGCGAGGACACGATAACCCTTGAGTCAGGCCACCTGTTTTACTTTCGGGAAGGTGATCGGCCCTCTCAGGGCGGTGTCGGTTTCCTGGTCAACAAAGCTCTCACTAACAACGTTGTGGAAGTCAGCAGTGTGTCGACACGGGTAGCGTACCTCATAATTAAAATCACCAACAGGTACACCCTGAAGGTGGTACAGGTATATGCGCCGACCTCGACATACTGCGACGACATAGCGGAAGCCATGTATGAAGACATAGCCAAGGCATTACATGGCACCACCAAGGCTCACTACAACGTTGTTATGGGGGACTTCAATGCCAAAGTGGGAGTACAAGAACGCGGCGAAACGATAATCGGACCCCACGGCGTGGGGCGCCGAAACCACAGGGGGCAGATGCTGGTCAACTTTCTGGAGTCGCAGGGGCTCTTCTTGATGAATTCGTTCTTTAAGAAGAAGCCTCATAGAAAGTGGACATGGCGAAGCCCCGACACTGTGACGAGGAACGAGATAGACTTCATCATGACTGACAGGAAGTCTATATTTAGAGACGTCTCCGTGATCAACAGGTTTAATACCGGCAGCGATCACCGACTTGTCCGAGGCGCTCTAAATATAGACTTCAAGGCCGAAAGACGTCGCATGATGAGGTCTACTCTCAGACCTACTGCGCCTCAAATAGCTTTAGGGTCCGAAAAGTTCCAACTGGAGCTTCAAAATCGTTTCGACCTGCTGGAAACCGAAGGCAATGTTGACGAGAAAACCGACACAGTGGTCAAAACGCTACAGGATGTGTCTCGAAGGGTGTTTCCCGGCAAAAGCGGTAACAGAGAGTCTAAACTCTCGCTCGAGACTCTCGAACTTATGAGGCAGAGACGGGAAATGTCATCCACGCAGGCGTCTTCGCCGGATGGGAGGAACCTCAACCGGAAGATCCGGAAGCGGGTGCGACGTGACCTCCGATGTTCCAACACCCGCGCCATCGCGGCTGCGATTGAACAGAACAGAGGCACCAAAGTCTTCGCTCGCCAGCTAGGTAGATCCCATCTGACGAAACTTAATACAGCGGATGGCAAAACCGTGACCTCCAAGTTCGAGATACTCGAGGAAATTGAGAGTTTCTACAAAGACCTGTACGCATCACGGATGGCTAAACCCTCGAGACCCAGCGCTGACGACCACAGAGCCCCACTAGCACGCCACGATACGGAAGACATCCCTGATGTCAACCAGGACGAGGTCAGAGTGGCTCTCGAGCAGCTCAAAAACAACAAGTCGCCAGGCGATGACGGAATCACCACTGAGCTCCTAAAAGCAGGCGGGACTCCAATCCTGAAAAAGCTAGCGAGTCTCTTTAATTCCGTCATCCACCAGGGCTTAACACCTCAAGCGTGGAGCGGGAGTGCGGTGGTTCTGTTCTTCAAAAAAGGTGACAAAACCTTGCTGAAGAACTACAGACCCATCTCACTCCTGAGCCACGTCTACAAGTTGTTCTCGAGAGTACTCACAAACCGCCTCGCCAGAAGACTTGACGAGTTCCAGCCACCGGAACAAGCCGGGTTTCGGGTGTGGTCTACAGCACCGTAGACCACATCCATACTGTTCGGCAGATTGTACAGAAGACCGAAGAGTACAATCAGCCGCTGTGTATGGCTTTCGTGGACTACGAGAAAGCCTTCGACTCCATCGAAACCTGGGCGGTTTTGGATGCTCTGCAGCGATGTGGCATCGATTGGCGCTATATCGAGGTGTTGAGATGTCTGTATGATACCGCCACAATGACCGTCCAGCTCCAGGACCAAAAGACCAACCCGATCGAGCTGCATCGAGGGGTAAGACAGGGGGATGTAATATCCCCCAAGCTCTTCACCAATGCACTCGAAGACGTCTTCAAGACGCTGGACTGGACTGGGCGGGGCATTAACATCAACGGCGAATACATCTCACACCTTCGGTTTGCCGATGATATCGTCATCGTGGCAGAGTCACTGGAACAGTTGAGCGGAATGCTGCATAGCCTAAATGGAGCCTCTCGAGGTGTCGGTCTCGGCATGAACTTGGATAAAACCAAGATCATGTTTAATGAGCATGTCACGCCGGGACCGATCTACGTCGATGGTTCGATGCTCGAAGTTGTTCGGGAGTATGTCTACCTTGGACAAGTTGTCCAATTTGGTAGGAACAACTTCGAGAAAGAAATCAACCGCAGGATCCAATTGGGTTGGGCAGCATTTGGCAAACTACGTCACGTTTTCGCTTCGCCTATACCGCAATGCCTGAAGACTAAAGTCTTTAACCAATGCGTTCTACCTGTTATGACTTACGGGGCCGAGACGTGGACACTCACAGTGGGACTAGTCCACAAACTCAAAGTCGCACAGCGGGCTATGGAGCGAGCTATGATCGGCGTCTCTTTGAAGGATAAAATTCGTAACGAGGTAATCCGACAAAGAACCAAAGTTACCGACATAGCTCGCAGACTCAGTAAGCTAAAGTGGCAATGGGCTGGTCACATCTGCAGAAGGACCGACGGCCGATGGAGCAAGCGTGTCCTAGAGTGGAGACAGCGACTTGGTAAGCGTAAGGTAGGACGGCCCCCAGCTAGATGGACCGACGACCTCAAGAAGGTCGCTGGGACGGACTGGATGCGGAAGGCGGGGGACCGTGTGCAATGGCGCGTGTTAGGAGAGGCCTATGTCCAGCAGTGGACTACGATAGGCTGATTGATTGATTGATTGAAAAGCATTGCTGAAGTCGAGTAGTGTTAGTATAGTCAAATTGCTATTTTCCATACCTAATCTTATGTCGTCTGTGATGTTCACCAAAGCAGTAACGGTGCTGTGACCAGGACGAAATCCTGACTGGAATGGATTAAGAAGGGAGTTCGTATTGAGGAATCTGCTGAATTAGTCGTGAACAAGACGCTCAAGAACTTTGGATAGGAAAGGTAATATGGATATTGGACGATATTCAGAGACAGATTTAGGATTGGATTTTTTAGGCAAGGGCGTTATTTGGGCTTCTTTCCAAGAGGATGGGAAATCTCCGCTAGATAGAGAGTAGTTAAAGATATGGCAAATGATGGGAAGGATTTCGTCAAGGATAGGGAGGATCATTTTGCGGCTGTTACAATCATTACCGACTGCATTTGATGTGATCGATTCTATGCTCCTTTTAACATCACAAGCGGAAAATTGACTTAAAACAAAAGGTAAATAATCGGGAGTCGGAACAGATGAAAGATAATTAAGCGTACTTAATTTTGTAGTCTTATCAAAATTAGACGAAGTCGAGAAATGCTTATTGAGAAGATTAATATTTAAATCCTTAGGAAACTTATCTTGACGAGATTTACCGACACCCATTGATTTAAGAAACTTCCAAACCTTTGTTGGATTACCATTTTGAACCGAACTATGGATGTGTTGGCGTTGAGCATCTCTACACACCTTGTTGCAGTGATTCCGGATGGCAATGTAGTTGATCCAATTAGAATCGGTGGATCTAGCTTTATACTTGGATTTCATTGCCACTTTTTTGTTCATCAATAACTTAATGTCTTTAGTTAACCAGGGTGCCGGAAGATGTTTAACTCTGACAGGGTGAATAGGAGCATGCAAATCATACAGCTGAATTAGCGTAGACGTGAAGATATTAATTTTGTCATCTAGTGTGTCTGCTAACAACAAAGGTTGCCAATTAATGCTAGCGGCATCTTGTCGAAGCCTGTCAAGATTAATGCCACTAAAATTACGCTGCAGAAGAATTTTGACTTTGGGCTTAGGTGGCCGAATTTTGAAGAAATAAATACTAAATCATGATAAGAGAAGGCGTCAGCTGAACACTGGCCATGCTTGGCTACATGTGCAGCTGAGGAAATAAATATAAGATCTAAAAGTGATGGAGTAGAATTAGGGAAATGATGAGTAGCATCAAGAGGAAGAATTGATAGATTACAGGATTCAAGAACTGATTTAAGGTTGGAAGAACGAATATCGTTTTTCTGCAGACATGTATTAAAATCGCCCATTATAATGCTATGACTGTAAGAAGGGACAGCATTTTCCAAAAGACTCTCAAAGGAGGAAAAGAAATCAATACGTGATGAGGGACAGTAGTATACACCGAGAAGTATTTTAGAATGGCAGAGCTCAATGTCTATAAAAAGATGCTCACCAGCGTTTGATGGAGGTGGTTGTGGCGATAAATCAACTAGAGAAAAAGGAATATTTGAACGGAGATATATCGCAACACCGCCACCATCTCCAACTAAACGGTCGTTTCTGATTAGATTAAAGCCAGGAAGAGAGTATAGCGTAGACGGAAGGCACGGTTTCAGCCAAGATTCTGAAACAAGGATTCCATGAATATTCTTACAGTCAAAGCTTACCAGCATATCGGAAAAATGGGCCGGGATGCTTTGGGCATTAATATGAACCACATTAAAGTTCCTAGTAACATCAGAAAAGGTAGACGTGAGGGTATCAGTAAGAGATGGAACACTAATGAAACTGTCATCGTTGCTTTCTAAAGAGAAGAATGTATCGGTATCACTTTCACTCTCATGTTCTGTCATGTAAATTTAATAAATAATCAAATAATATATTAATATATAGATGCGTTTAAACAATTAAAATACAAATTATATGCCTAATAATAAAGTCTAACCAATTAAAATAAATGAAAGATAATGCAAATATAATAATACTAATAAATAAATATACCTGTAAATTATTCAGTAGTAAATAACCAACCCACCTGCTAAAAGTGCTATAGCAAACAGAGCTGTTTTATATTAATTATTACAAATTATATAAAAATGGACAATATACATACAACAAATAACTCAAACATAAATGTCATCGAACCAATAAAAAAAAGGACAATTTTAGAACGAAACAGAACGTAACGATGTACGATTTTTGAACGAAAACAAATGACGAAATTTAGACGCAACTGACATTAACATTTAGGTTTGACATACTGAGAAACATAACTTTTAAAAACAAATTATAACTAGAAAAGAGGGTACAAAAACAAGGAAAAATGCGCGGAATACACAAAAAGGACAGAAATACTACACCTAATCCTTCATTTTTTTGCATTCACCCCTTGCTTGGGTCGTGCTGCAGCCCCAGTGTTAGTCTTCGATGTCGTTGGGTTAACAGGATCCTGTGCAATACTGTTAATATCGGAAAGAGACTTTACACAATGTCGCGTCCCGTCCAGCCTAAGGACATGCACTTGGCCATCTCTTGTCCAGCACTTGGTGACACCGAACCTAGCTCTCGCAGCCATGAACAAGTCGTGGCGGGTCTTTGTGAGGAACTCGGAGATGGTGACCCCCGTGCCCTTGAGCTTAGTCTTGACGAACCAGACTTTGTTGCGGGCCGCCACATCGTTAAATTTAACCAGAACTGGCCTAGCTGACTTCTTTGAAGCACGTCCCATCCTGTGACACCGGCGTATGTCAACTGTTTGAAAATCGCTCAAACCCAAACAGTCCCTAGCAAGCTTGGCGATAACCTGTGTTGTATCCTCATTGGCCTCTTCTGCGACACCGTGAACCAGCAGGATCTTTTTTCTGCCTCTCATTTCAATATTGTCGACAGTTTTAGCCAACATCTCTATCTGCAGTTGGAGGGCATTGAGTGTTTGCATAATGAAGGCACGAAATGATGTAAACTCTGCAGCCAGGACAGCAGTGGTTGATGTAGGAGTGGCAGAGGACTTCTGGAGCTCGCTTTCAAAGTCAGACATCTTCTTGTGAAACATTTCCCACAGTTGAGACATTGAGTTCTGTAGTGATTCCATGGTGATAGTGTGTAATAGTGTTTCACAGTAAATATAGGAAATAACACTTGTAAGGCAAGTTATTAAGGTTAGTTATCAATTATATTCATTAATACTGTTTAAAATATGAGTGTATACAATTAATTTTAAATTAAATACAGAGCCAAATAGAAAACGTTGTACTCGTTTAACTACCCGAAAAAAAAAAAAAAACCCACAGTCTAGCACAGGCCTAGCGATAAAATGTATTACGTCAAGGATTTTGTCACCGTAAGTGAGATAATAGTTCTGTCTTATGTGCTAGTATGGCGTACCGTGAAAAAAGTTTCAACGGGAAAACTCGTTTCAATAATTGTACGTGTATTGACGTATAGATTTTTTTGACTTGATGAGAATAGTCTTGCCCCCTCTTAGACTAACAGCAACTTCTATTATACGACTTAATGAAGTCACAAATTGTGGCAGTTTCAACAATACTGTACTCTTGAATTGACAAGGTGATCTCAATCCTGAATGTGTTATAACAGATTTGACGTTCCATTCAATTCATGAGGTAGTTTGTAACACAAATTGAAGTAATAAAACGATTTGACCACCATCCAGCAGCTTGAGATTACTCATCACTGCAACAGGCTTATCACTTATGTAAACACATAAATACAACGGTAGGTATGCCAGTGTGTGTGTGTGTGTGTGCGTGCGTGGGAGCAGGGACTTATACGAGCTGATAATGATTTTCAATATGTATAATAATAAATAATCAGCCTTTACTGTCCCACCGCTGGGCAAAGGATTAAGGAAGGAGATTATGTCATATTCCATCACGCGGTAGTACAGCGCAACGAGCGCTTTGTTGGGAATATGTATATGAAACGATAAATATTTGTTATACGTTTTTTTCAAAGCTATCGCTTATTCCTTTATTCAAACATTTGCATTGGATCGCATAACGATTAGCCCCTTTCAGGGATCATATCCGCAACTACTCGATCCACTAAGCAGAGCTCTAATCCCAAAATATAGCCATCGTCATAGTTATTTATATTATTTACGAAATTTTATCCACTTGGTTATTTACAACAGAAAATCCGCACCGACCCAATATAAAAATTGCGGGCTTCTTAAGTTTCATCTCGCGTTTGCCACGATGTACTGTGTATGGAGGCTGCATGCGATCCATTTATCACTCAAAAAAATGGATTTTTCAATCATGTTTTTAAACCACCAGGTGCCTAATGCAATATAAGTGAGCTTTATCATTTTGTAATGTATAGGTGGCGCTTTGGTACCGTAATGGCAACATATTCAGCGCGATATATACAGGGCATCTTTTGGCTCGTGGCCAACATCGGAACTGACGCTGTCAGCAAGAGACATGTCACTTCTTACCTAAGTCCTAAGTTGTATCAGTATTATGGAGTAAATTAATTAACGGAATTTGGAGTAGTATTATGGAGGAAGCCAGATAGGTCTGTAAGAAAAGAACCTGTTGGAACAATGTACTCTCTGCCTACCCTGCAAGGGATGTTGCGTGATGATATAGATAGATTACATAGGTCACTTTAATAATGAACATCAGAACGGCCAGCTATATATGTCATATTGATCAGCGATTTATTGAAGTAAATACCACAGCGGGGTCCAGAGAACTGTTATTTACCATATATGGAGTTCGAGGTAAACAATCAAAGCACCCATCTGCAAACATTTTTGTTTATTTATAATGCTACATAAGCACTTTATTTGACAACAACCCGAGTCCGAACCACAAACAGTTCTATCCCCTTTCACCAAACATATATAAACAAAACATAACAGATCTGAGAATAATAAATTTACATAGGTACACGCAGATAACGTATAACGCTTTCAATATACGAACTTCAGGATACATCAGTAGAGAATCCGAGCACCCTTGCCGGCGACATCTTACTGCAACAAGCCGTGAAAACCCCCCGAATCACTGGCTTATTTAACCCGGTTTAATCTAGTTTTGCTGGATTAAGCGGTTCGGGTGAAAGTCCGTTTACGAATCTTGACGCCATTTTGTTATATTTTATTTACTGTCTAGTGGATGGGGTAATGTGTTAATGTTGTTTTAATTTTAAATTAATATTTATATATTTTTTTCTAGCACAATGTATTTTTTTAATATGAGTTTTTAATTTTCATTCTTACTACTCGTATTTCCAATTTTAAATGGGGTGAAATTTGTTTTTTCTGCCCAGCCTTACTACTACTACTAGTACTTATGAGTAGAAGGTATACTACCCCATACTGGATGTATTGCTGTCTCTATTGATATCGAACTCCTTTTTACCCTAGGTTTCTAAAACTATAAGATCTTATAATTTACTTTAAAAAATGTATTAGTGAAATTCGTTTCCCATAAAAGTACTTGTGTAAAATCTGTCACAAAAAAAATAATAGTTAATTTTAATAAATACATACTTACTTTGAAGCAATTTAAAAATATTATTTATTTTATATCATAATAACTCCTGTCCTCTACTAACACAATATCAAATACGCAAGTGCATAAAAGGTACTTGGGTTAATTCGCCCCAGGCCCGGCTGCCTTTATGCCGGTAATCCTGGGAACATTATTTTTCATTTAGCTCTGGGAACCAGACGGGCTTATTTTTATAGTTTTCCGTCAAGCTCTAACCTCTATTTCAAGCAAGTAGCTTGAAATAGAGGTTTTATATAATGCGTACAAAGTAGGAAGAGGACCGCCCTTGTAGGCTTCAATAACCCTATTTTATTTTGTACTACCACTCACGGAATAAATAAGTGCATCTGAAAATTCTTAAGGTTGACAACCAATATAAAGCCTGGTGGCGTTTAGAATTGACATTTGTATGAAAATTAAACAAAAAGGATAGGATATTCGTGCGCATTGTAGGCGCTTGTAGCGCTGTGCGACGGCGGTGGTCTTGCCGATCACCAAGGTTAATCAGTGTTCGACTCGGTCGGCCTGAGATGGATGACCGTTTGTGGCATTTTCATAGTCGAGCATCTCCGTGCTTCGGAAGGCACGTTAAGCTGTTAGTCCTGGTTACTACTTAATGTGGTAGTCATTAAGTCGAGTTGGAAGCCTCTTAGGCGACTTGATAAGTTCCAACAGCAAGTGGCCCCAAACCAGCCTCCATGAATCTGCACTGGGTCCGCCTGATGGAGTATGACCTAAACTCTTCCATATAGATTTGTGAGAGAAGACCTTTGCCTAGCCGTGGGACAGTATAGGCTGATATTATTATTATTATTCATGCGACCCGACTGCACAAAAATAATGAAGAAGATATTATTTTTAGTTTTACCAATTTAAGTTTTTATCTAAATAGTAGCATACATGTATTATGGATTTTGGATTGCCTCTTCACTGGATTTTATTTCTATATCATTACCTCAGATCCCTTTCGGGGTAGGCAGAGAGAACAGAGTTTCAACAGGTGCTTTCCTTACAAACCTGTCTGGCTTCCTTTACTCTTATAGGTCGTCTCATACACGCTCGCCGGTTACGGAGACTCTTGACTAGTCCTTCCGATAAGGCACGGTCTATTTGGTCATGGTAAGATAGTCTAAGTCTTCTCGGTACCTACATCCTTCCACTTTCGCATTGTGTCTGTTCTATCATTCTTACTTCTGACAGTCTTTTTAATGCCCGAACCAACGGAGCATACCCTTTCTCATCTTAATATTGATACTATCTTTCATACCTACTCACTTTCTTACTACGCAGTTGCGAGTTGGACTTTATTTAATACTTAATTGTATTGTCTTAAGATTTATTTTATTATTTCTCTCTTCCCTATATATACACACATATTATAACGCCAGATTCTTTACGGGGTATCTCTCAACTTTTTTTGATTTGCTTATTTTGTATTTAAATATTATCCACCATGCACTTCCCACAATAGAGACATGTATATATATTACTTATTTATTTATTTACTATAAAATTACAACTTCCTTACAGTTACCCAAATCGATGCTATAACCAACAACGTTATTTATTATCATAAATTAAATCATATTATTATTAATTTGTTCTAAAAACCTAGTTGCACATTTCATAAATTTCGTCTGGCTGCAACTAAAAATATCAATTTCTTTATGTATGAGATTTACAATACATTTAGCGCGAGCTACATGTGAATACATGAGTAAATTAGTGCGAGCTACCGAAACACTCAGCAACGGAGGCCGCCGGCGCGCACCGACATAATTATCAGGCGCGCAAAGCTGGAGCTCCTCTAATATGTCCGGGTGATGCACTTTCCCCTTCAAGACGTCTACTACGTACCTAGCGAGGGTAACGTCTCGTCTCACGGCCAGTCTGGTGTAATGTTAAATTCCATTAAGTCATATAGACTATTGAGCTGCCAAAGAGATAGACATACTTCATACACTCGATAAACCTTTCTTCAGGAGCAGTGAAGTAACAATAGTTAGTTTCAGACACCTCCGATTAGTACATTTCTCATCCCGCTGAATCATAAAAAAATCAACCTTGTTACTATAATATTCCAGATACTATAATATAACGTTATTATGCAACGATAATTACCCTATCAATAACTGTGATTTCAACATTTAAATATTGCTGACAGCCGAATAAGTTTCGAACAATATTTTAGTTGTTCATCATCATCATCATCATCTCAGCCCATACTTGTCCACTGTTGAACATAGGCCTCCCCAATCGCTTTCCAGCGTAACCGGTCCGATGCCACCTGCATCCAACGACTTCCTGCGATTTTCACAAGATCGTCGGTCCATCTGGCAGGCGGTCGTCCCACGCTGCGCTTGCCAATACGTATTTTAGTTGTTAAGATAATATTATTCGAGCTTCAATTATGGACCTCGATTTACTTAGAACTCGAAACGGCAAGTTGGTAAATTGGAAGCCAATCAAAGTCTAAACGGTGGTTAGAGTAATAACATGTCAGGAACAGGCGCCTTCGGCGTTTACTGTAGACATTTCACTATAGTTTAGGTTTAATAATTAATGGAAGAACAATTTGGAATAAAAATGTCTTGAAAATTTTAAATAAAAGTATTTCATGTGTTAATAATATGTTAACAACTGACCGAGCCCCAAAAATCCAAACTCTAGGTTTGCCAAAGAGCGATGGAACGTAATATGTTGGGTATTAAGTTACTAGCCAGAGTTCGGAACACCACAATACGCTCGAAAACGGAAATCGCTAATGTGAGTACTAAGTCTGCAAAGCTCAAATGGGAGTGGGCAGGGAATGTTTGTCGAATGCAACCTGCAAGATGGGCTAGAGTCGTTACGCAATGGGTGCCTGCAGATGGGCATCGACGTTGAGGCAGACCCAGGAAGCGTTAGCGTGATGACTTGGATGCATTTTGGAAGGATTGGTCGGAGATGCCTGAAAACAGATCGGTATGGAAGGTTCTAATGTGGTAGTCGTTAAAGAAGTGGAGGCCTCATATACGGCTTGATAAGTTCCAATAACAGGTTTCTCTTAAATCGAGGTATGAGATATTAGGTCATACTCCACCACGCGGACCCAGTGCGGATTGACGGAGGCTAGTTTGTGGCCACCTGGTGTTGGCACTTATTGAGCAGCCTGTAAGGCCTCCACCTTGGCTTAACGACTACCACATTACGTGGTAGCCAGTACCAACGGCTTAGTGAGCCTTCCGAAGCATGGAGACGCTCAAATATGAAAATGCCACAAACGGTCACCCATCTCAGGCTGAACGAGCCGAAGGATGCTTAACCTTGGTGATCGCTAAGAACACCGCGGTCGTATAGCGCTATGAGGGCCGTAAACACCAGTCGCATTTATTGAAAAATAAAAAGAGAGTATCATTTGTAAATAAATATTATTGTTAGTTATACTTGTAAATAACGTCCTTTGGATGATGATGAAATCTTTCTAAAAGAAGGCACAATCATATAACCATTACATTCTGATGAAACAACCATAATACTCTCGTATAAAGAACATAAACTTTTTTCGTAATTTCAAACACCTAAAACTTACAGCATCAAAACTCCGTTTAATAGACGGTCACTAAACTTTAAAGAAAACTAAATTTATATCCAAAAGCACACAATTTAATAACGGCAAGTTTTGATTTCATACTCCCTACATATTCATAGTCAGAATAGTGGCCGACACCAACTCAAACCAAACCATCAAAATGACAACCGTTGGTGACATCGCAGGTAACGCTATTAATCTTTAAACTTTTGGCTTAATGTGTGGGATGTAGATTAAATCCCTTAATATTAACGTTTTAGAAATTAAAAGACGTAATCTTGCTAGGTATTAGAAACTTTTGGGCATATAAAAAGAAAATGGAAAAAAAATATTGACCTAACAGATATACAGTCCTGGAGCAAAACCTCAAGTGGTGTAGCCAATGCCTACACACTAGCCTAGGTGATCCCTAATGCCTATTGAATAAAAGTACAAAAAAAAAACATTATTTCATACGTATATACAAAAATATATTTCAGTACGTGACATCTCCATAACAATATAAATTTATTGCATTTAAAAACCAATTTTTAAACCTACACCAAGCGCAAAATGACATTGAGGGGCGGCGCGGCTTGTCAGCTGGCCGGTAGATACCTTCTGTGTTCTGGATTTTCATCCTAGCTTTGATATTCAGATTTATGAAGAAACAAATAAAATGGTTTTGAACGGAAAGAAACCAGAACGAATGCAAGGATTGTGGTTGGGAACGATGTGCTGGAGCAAGTGAATGAGTTTGTATATCTTGGATGCGCATTCAGTAAGGATGGAAAATACACCGCTGACATAGAGAGAAGAGTGAGTGCAGGGAACAGAGTGAATGGCGCGATGGGAAAGCTACTTGGGAGCCGGCACTTAAGCCATAAGGTGCAGCTGGCCATACATAACGGAGTGCTTGTCCCAACGCTGTTATATGGCAGCGAGAGCTGGGTATGTAAGAAGGAGAATGAAAGTAGGATAAATGCGGTGGAAATGCGAGCTCTGCGGAAGATGTGCGGAGTAAAGCTGACCGACCGTACCAACAGCGTTGTAAGAAAGCAAATAGGTATGACAGAGAATATCGGTGTGAAGATGAGAAAGGGTATGCTCCGTTGGTTCGGGCATAAAGAAAGAATGTCCGAAGAAAGAATGACAAAACTGATATACAATGCAAAAGTGGAAGGATGTAGGTACCGGGGAAGACCTAGACTATCTTACCATGACCAAATAGACCGGGTCTTATCTGAAGGACAAGTCAGGAGTCTTCGTAACCGGCGAGCGTATATGAGACGAACTATGAGAGTAGAGGAAGCCAGAGAGGTATGTAAGGAAAGAGCCTGTTGGAACTCTGTACTCTCTGCCTACCCCGTAAGGGATCTGGCGTGGTGATATAGATAGATAGATATAGACAAATAAAACACCTTTATTCTTATTTGTTATCAAAATACCTTTATTCTCGAACATTAATTCCGTGTAGGTACACGATACACTTTTTAACAAATCCTGGATTATCGATTATCTACGTCTGCTTTGTTCGAGTGCTCGAATCCAACTTACTTAAAAATGGCCAGTCTCATCAAATTATATTCGTATTTGAGTCAAATCAGATACCGTTGAAAATCAGCGTTTATGTTAAAGCAACAAAACAAATGAAGTACTATTTATTTTCTTTAACAATTCAAAGTCAGATAAAATACTCTTAAAATTCTAAATAAATTATTTGTAACTGGAAATCGTGACAGATTTGTCAATATGTAGCTGTTACTTAAGTGTTTTTATTCTTCATTTTTTATTACCAGTGAACATTAGATACATCACCTGGAAATTCGCTCAAGGACGACTAAAATTACATTGTAAACAATGTGAAAGTGGAAGGATGTCGGTACCGGGGAAGACTTAGACTATCTTACCATACACGCCGACAAATAGACCGTGTCTTATCTGAGGGACAAGTCAAAAGTTTCCGTTACTGGCGAAGATGTATGAGATGAACTATGAGAGTGAAGGAAGGCAGTGTAAGGAAATAACCTGTTGGAACTTTGTACTCTTATACTTTGTACTTGTATACTAACACAACGGATTTTACTGTTTCCCTGCGAAAAAAATACTTCTGTTGTTGTGATGTTTGCATGTCATACAAATAACTAGAAAGGGAATCTATTCTGTTATACCATATACATAATTTAAATAATCTTTTTGTTTTCGCATGGAATAGAGAAGTTCAAAAATAGTAATGCCACGAACGATCACCTATCACACAATGACTAAAGCAAACGCTGTTTAACCTAAATAATCATTACAATACGCATGTCACTAAGTTCTCTGGATGGTCAGCTGTTCGGAGTACGGCATAAGAGCGGCACTGGTGCGTTTCATACAGAGATCCCGGAGTCCCTCTAAAGTACTGATGTCGGCCACCCTGGGGTTTTTAGTCGGTAGGAATCCGACTCACCGCGTTTCCTCCGAGGCTCGCAGAAGAAATGCAGAATTTTCCCCAGTTAAGATATGTGATCACAACAAACTCACATAGACATTTTTCTCGTGGTTCTCCACTAGCAAATATTTAAATATTAAAAGATGTGTTTCTGTTTGGGTATTTGTTACGCTACGCTTAAGAAAAAAGTAAACAGAACTTTGTCGAAAGTTTTTTACAAGGTCCACATTAAATCGACATGGACCCAAACAGCGCATAGAAACGAGCAAATTACGGTGACAACGAACAAGTTGCTGGATATTAAAAAAAGTTCTCCTTAAATCGCTTTCTATAATGAACTTCAGAAAAAACGACAGACGTTTCTGCCTCTCATTAAAAAAATCTACTTAGAAATTGTGCTATAATATACATAAGATAGCAAACATTATGTAATAATAGAAGTTTATAAAGGCAAAGTCGTACACAAAAGTTAGTACAAACTTATTAATGTGTAAACTTACACAGGGCCGTATTTGTTCGGACCAAAAGGGGCACGTTATGATAATTTCGTGAAATCATCGCGCAATGGTATGCTAATGTACTCCATTGGGGCGCCTATAAATTTGCCGTAAAATACCGCGCGTGGGCAGCGCTGCAGCAGCACTGTTGGCACTGCGTTTAAGAGTCGTAGTGTTGTACATTCAGTTTCACGATGTACTCTGGCAATGACACATCTACTCTTGGTGTTATTATTAAAGCATTAAATATAGTATGGATACAGAAAATAGGGAACCTAAGAAATCGTGACCGTTATTTTAGGTATATAACACAACGAACTGATTCCTATAAAGCAAAAGTCTGACTAAACATATATACTGACTGTTAACTGGCCAACATTTCAGAATTATCAAGAATTTATAGAAGTCAGAATAGTATAGATAGAATGGTAAAGTTTGTCAAGAAAACAATTCAGATAATAAGCAATTGAGATAATAACATCTCGGATTTCAAATTCCATAGCACGACTCTCAACCCCATCAATAATATCTACAACCTGAGCGGTGAATTTGAGGAGCTACACAAGCTGATACCGGAGGATAAACAATGGTTCCTCCTTTTTAACATATAAATTTGATCGTAAATCTGAAAGTCTATTTCTATACGATAATGATGATCATTAATCGATAATTTCAGAATTTTATCGTAACGCGTCGCGTTACGTGTTTAATAGTGAATAAGCACACACACCCACACACACACACACACACACACACACACACACACACACACACACAACACACTCACATGCTCGCACACAAACACACATAGGAACACACACTCACACACAAGTGACATGCCATTAAAAATGTTGGACTGCGTTGTTCTAGAATAATACGTAGCTGAATAACAAACATGTGAAGGATCTGCTGCCCTGAAATACAGGTTATACCTAGCTTGGGCACCAGTCTCCTGCAATAATCTGTGTTATGTTTCTAGGCAATGTAATTAACACAATATTGTGGTGAGAAAATAAAGATTATTATTATTATTTGAAGCGAGGACCTCGTGATCGCAACGCGCATTTTCTGCCACAATACAGTAATACGAAGTCTCAATTAAATACATATTTACTATATTTTCCAATCGGGAATGGAAGATAAATACTGTTCGCACCCATCTTTTTCGACGACAAGGGCACAATTCCAGCCTGATAATGAGAATTTACGCCGTCACGCCTATATTCCCCAAGCGGGGGTGGCAAAGATGCACTGAGCACACCCACATTTCGCTGACGATGTTAGGTCCCAGGTCATAGGGGGCGAGCCTATTGTCATATACCGGGCACAACAACAACAACAACAATTCCAGACTCCGGATTCATACTGGGAATTATTCGTTAGAAAAACTACATTTGTCCGACCTAGGATTGAACCCAGGGCAATCACATCACAACGCGATGCGCTTTGCCACTAGACTAATGAGGCAGTTAAATTTTTGTGATAAAAAAACTAAACTAACTACTAAGTATCACAACTGCTGCTTAAGAGAGCAAGTAACTACCCTTTCACAGCTTCAAGCTCCTGCTTTACATCATTATATAGTCTATACTCTCTTATACAACTTAAGCTGTAAAAGGGCAGTCACTACCTCTTTTAAGCAGCAGTTGTGCTATGTGGGCATTATTATGAGAGTAAAGGAAGTCATCGAGGTTAGTAAGAAAATCACCTATAGGAACTCTTTACTCTCTGCCTACTCTACAAGACATCAAGCGTGATGATATAGCCTTAATATACAAGTGAAAAATAATGCTATATATAAGCTAAATATGACATTACACAGTTTAAATTTACAAAACAACTACAATAATATTGACAAAATGCATGTCACATTAACAGTTATGTTCATAACTCACACTATTTGACAAAAGATAAATTTTATCTTTCAAAATATTTTAAAAGATAGATTAAAAATATGATAGCTGATTTGCTATCATATTTTTTTATATATCAGCCTAAAATTTGGCTAATAACAAAGTTGCTTCTATTGAGCAATGTGATATTGACATTTGTAATTTAAATTCAGAAATTTTAAATAATTATGTTACACGCAAAGATAATAGAGGCATATTCTTGCTTTAATTTAAATGAAATATTGAATAACAAAACAAATATAATTAACCTGGTACATCACAATATTCAATGTATAAAGGACAAAGATTTGGAAATTGAATTATTCATTAATGGTTGCAAGATAGATATTCTCCGTCTTACTTAACATTGGCTGAAAAGTAACCAGTTAATATCCAATTTATCAAATCACCAGGTTGCTAGCTCTTTCAGCAGAGTTAATATGATACATGGTGGCTCTCTAATAATCATAAATAAAAATATTAAATTTAAAGAACGTGGATATTGTAAGTCTATCTGTTGAAAAAGTTATAGAAGTTTCATGTATTGAGTCTGAGAAATTCATTGTTGTGTGCATATACGAGTACAGACCTCCATTTTCACCTGATGTGGATTTCTAGCAGTTAATGGAGGACAGTTTGCTTAAAACCTCCACTTTAAATAAAACAGTTGCAATCTGCGGAGAATTCAATATAAATTTATTAGAAAACTATATTCTGACTAGGAAGTTGATGAAATCCTATAATATTTACAATATTTTCTTGGAACCTACTAGAATAACTGCTACTCGTGCAACATGCATTGATAATATTTTTCCAGATGTTCAACCTAGGTATTATTCTGTAATAAATAAACTAGAATGCGATCATAGTGGTCAATTGGTCGTGTTCCTTAGGACTAGTAAGATTCTAAGGAGAAAGGTTAGCCTTGTCTCAGTGAATGTAGGCCGTTTAGAGCGTTTTAAATGCAATTTAATTTAGAAGATAGAAGGTAGATTCGGGTAGAGTCACCCTATCAGAATGACCCAAACGATTTATATAACTCACTGTTCCACTAACCCGCTAAGTTTCTCACCGGATCTTCTGTGTGGAGACCGCGTTCCGATCCGGTGGTAGATGAAAAAATGTAATAATTTTGACATTTGTGAGTGCTATTGTATTGGACTATACAAATAAATGATTTTTAACTTTGACTATGACTAACTTTGTCTACGATACCATATATCACACCCATAGTTAAGACAAATCTAAATACTCCTCATATGCCAATAATAATATTAATTAAGCGAGCGAGCGTGTATGAGACGAACTATGAGAGTGGAGGAAGCCATAGAGGTATGTAAGGCAAGAACCTGTTAGAACTCTGTACTCTCTGTCTACCCCGCGAGGATCTGGCGTGATGATATGATGATATGGATGTACATAAGTACACAGACTCAAACGTCGTTACCCTTCTTCTGAAGCAATTAAATAATCAGCGAAGCCTAAGGGCTTAGTACGTCTAGATTGAAGTTAGCGTGACGCCAGCGAGTTGATATGCCATCCTTGTCACACGACAAATATACTAAATAAACATGAACGTGACATCACGCTTACTCAATAGCGTCACGCAAACCAGCTCATCCATAAAACAAGACCATCTGCTGAACAAACCCAATAAATTGATCAAAACCACTGTCCCTAATTGTACAAGACTAAGGCGCACGGTCTGGATATTAATAAAATATTACGAGTTTGAGGGTCAAATTCTGTCGGTTCCAGAACTGACCCGGAGTTACGGCCGGTCGAGTCGGGTGAAAAGACAAGATAATAACCGGCTTTGGTCGGGTAGCGTTGTTAGTAATTTCTTAGGGTTTAAGGAAACTAGGTTAAGAGGATTACTGTTTTAGTTTAATCACAAGATATTTCGTAGATTAATAAAACTATTGTCTTGCGTTGAAAATCTGGGTAAGACAAAGGATTATTAGTTGAATTTTTTTGAAAACAAAATGTTATCAAAGTTGTACTGGCTAAAAGATATAAACGTTTGAGTAGCGTGAAAAGACAAGATAATGACCGGCTTTAGTCCGAGTAGGGTTGTTCGTAATTTCTTAGTGTTTAAGACGAGTAAGTGAAGAGGATTCGTGTTGGTTTTATTAGGATATTTTGTGGATTATTAGAACTACTTTTTTAATTGTTAATAAATAAATTGTATTTAAAGAAATGGGATCGAATAACTCGGTCGAGTGGGGTGAAAAGATAAGATAATATCCGGCTTTGGTCAGGTAGTGTTTTAATAGTATTCTTTTGGGTATAAAGAAGAGTAGGTAAGGAGGATAACACTTTAATAAGGTAGTGTTGTTGTTTGTAGGTGGGACAAAGTTTAATTATTATTATTATTCTTTTTTATCAAAACTTCACCCCATACTAGGCATTATTCCCGTGTGCAATTACAAACATGAAATTCACACACACAAACTTCCAGACCGAAATAAATATTTGTGGGTCACACAAAGATTTGTCCTATACGGGGATCGAATCCGAGACTACTTGGTCCAGTGGACGGAGCGGCTCAAGCTCTTAATCAATGGACTAACCCGTTCGTCAAATTATTAAGGGTTTTCCATCGAAAAAAAATCAGTAACAATCTGGTCTGGAATTGTGCGCAGTATGAAGCAAAAGGCTCACTAACCTCATTAATACCTAACATCGTTGGCAATTGTTGTACATCTTTACCCCGTTTAGGACTTAAGGCGTGAAAGTGTTTATTTTACTTATCTGCACTGATTACTCAAACACAACCCTATGCATCTATCCCTCTTTATCATAAAAATCATAGGTACCAAAATGGGACGAAACGCAGTAAATTGTTGACTGCTAGTATATTATTGAGCGCTCTTCCAGGCTAGTACGGGGTTTTATTTTATTCATGTTTATGAGGGTTTGTCGGTCGCAGGGGTTATTTGCACTGAGTTATAATCTGCTGAAAACTTGTGTATTGTGGATTGGAATCGCAATTTTTTTGATTATGATAACGACTTGGTTTAGGTTGGAGTTCTATTGTATCCCCTGCTGTAATCTAGCGGGGGACTCCCCTTGCACCACCATCCGCATGAGGGCCTTTGGGGTCGTGGGAAGTTGTGTAGAAAGCTCTAAATATCCTTCACGTGCGCACCGCGACGATGAAGGGGAGGAGCGGGTCCATAGGCTCCCCGCCGAGAGGCATCGGTGTGTTTCTAACGGAGATCCCGGAACCTCTCCCCGAAGTGCCGATGCTGGCCACCGTAGGGTTTTAATCGGTAAGAGTCCAACATGACCCGCCAGCTTCCCCCGAGGCAGGTGGAAGTGCATGAGGATTTCCCCACGTCAAAAAAAGGTTGGAGTTCTATGGATATTTTTTGGAATTATGGTAACGGACGGCGTTCGTAGCAGTGTAGTAAGATAGCGTGTAAGTATAAAGAAAGTAGATACTTTCTTTCACATAAATACGTATCACGTGTGATAATGAGCTACCGATTTACGATACCGACAATAAACGATAGCTGTGACAGAAACGGCGTTCTATCGAACCAAATTTTGCTAAAATTATTTCGTTACGTCTTAGGAAACGGCCAAACCAACGCGTCCAGCCGCGTTCGGTGGCGATTAGTTCCTGCAGTAGTATTCGTATGGATATGTTCACACCAACGCGTCCAGCGTGCTGCACACGCTATCTGTGCGGCATCTGCACGCGCGATCATATGGGGATACTAATCTCCACCGCGGCTGGACGCGTTAGTTGGGTCGTACCTTTATCCACCGAAATCGATAAGATAAAGATCGTTACAGCAAGTTATCTAAGTAAATTGAGTAGGTAAGTAAATTTGGTGCATTCGATTTTTGTTGGTAACATAAATTAATTTCTTTGTCTGTAAAGATTAAATTCGTTGGCTTTCAACTGACTATATGACGACTGTAGGGATGGGTCAGTAACTAAGTTTACGACACTAAAACTCACATTCGCGGGAAACTTTAAGCTATTTGGCAAACGACCGCAATTCCGCCAAAAATTGCTCCAATTCTAGCCCCACATGCGAAGATGTACCTTTAGTACTGGAAGAGCTTTGGGGTAGCAATTGCTACGAAGGTTCGTGGCGTGATATGGCATAGCAGCATAAATCTACAATTCCAACTGGAATGTACAACCATACGTATGGTTTAACTTAGCTCTGAGTCTTGTTTTACAGTATAAGTTAAAGTGATAGGCATCATGTGGCAATTTGCTATTAATAATCTTGTGAAACCAGTTCATTAAACAACACCTGTCGTGACAGTGCAAAAACTTTTGTATTTTTTATAAATATGTCGCATTGGTATTAAATAGGACCCTGATGAAAATTTTAAAATCTAATTGGTTGGTTTCACACACATTACTTCGCTTCGCATATTCCTCGTGTAATTGCAGCTTAAGATGGAAGAGCATCGTAGCCTCCTATAATACGCAGCTTCGTTGTACATGGTCATATACTATATTTATAACGAACTTTATCCTTTTAAACAATAAGCTTTTAGATATAATGTATGATAAAAATAAAACAAACAAATATTGATTCTTGAACACCCTTAGTAAATTGAGTCATCGCGTTACGGCTCGCTACGTCGTAGCATTGTAGCATGCTACGTATTCCGTAGCTCGTGTTGAAGCGTAGCATTCGTCTACATTGCTTTTAGCAACATAGCTGGAGCTCAATATGAACATATTGACGTGAGCGTAATATTATCGGAAAAACGTGCTGTCTCTTTCATCTGAATTAAGTTACTTTGCTGTGTGAAAAGAATGGCATATCAGCTCTAAAATATCACGCTAATGACAGTGTCCTCATGCAAAGTCTTATAAACGCCGTGTTTTTGCAGTGATTTCGTGTGATAAATTTTTTCAACCCTTTTCAAGTAAAAATGTAAGGTTGTTTTTGTTTTAACATCGTCACGCCTAAATTCTTCAAGTGGGGGTTAACTAAACTAACTAATTTTTCGTTGCCGTTAATTCAATGCAATGCGAATGCTTTTACACCGGGAATATTCAAATTTTTTCATGAAAAAATTCTAATAATAGTCTAAACCTAGGACTCGAACTCACGACCTCATGATCACTACTCACATTATGCGGTACTAGACCAACTACGAAGTCTCATTTCTAGTATGTTTCTATATCTTTAATTTGGTAATATAATGTTTTAATAATTATATCTAATCTCACATCATATAGTTATTGTTATAATATAACATTTATTTTGTTAATCAGTGTACCTTGTACGCAATAGGTGTATGATATAATAGCTTACTAATATAACTACTTAGGGTATTATTTATCGTAAAATTTTGTTTATTTAGCATTTAAAAAAAGATACAATGATTATAACGATTTACTCGACTTATATCAAAAACGAATAATGTCAACCCTGAATAATGCCCAATTCCAAAAATTCACCCAAAGTTATAGACAAGTGAAATAGCTCAATTGCTATGATCCTCGGCTACTCTTATCCAATTTCTGCCAGTTGCCTTACAGATATCAAATAAATAAAATTTTACCTAATTTAATGAAAAACAAATTAGTCATTTTTTGTGGATTTGTAAATTTTATGCATTGTTACAAAAATATCCAACCCGAAAAATTTATCCTTGGAAAATCGAACCATAGACGGAGTGGCCAACTATTAAGCTCTTAACCTAGTCTTAACCATTAGACAAAATATTCGTTAAAGGTCAAAAATGAAGATTTCTATTCATTAAAAAAACGGGCTGTACGACAAAAAACCTAAATCCAATTTAAATTTCGAACGTTGTCAACCGAACGCAACATCTCTAGACAATTTTCATAATAACGATATCTGTTAATTTCTGCCAGTTGCCCTACAGATATCAAATAAATAAAATTTTACCTAATTTAATGAAAAACAAATCAGTCATTTTTTTGGATTCGTAAATTTTATGCATTGTTACAAAAATACCCAACCCGAAAAATGTATTCTTGGAAAATCGAACCATAGACAGAGTGGCCAACTATTAAGCTCTTAACCAAGTCTTAACCATTAGACAAAATATTCCTCAAAGATCAGACAATGAAGACTATTCATTAAAAAAACGGGCTGTACGACAAAAAACCTAAATCCAATTTAAATTTCGAACGTTGCCAACCGAACGCGACATCTCTAGACAATTTTTATAATAACGATATCTGTTTCAGGGCAATCAACAGAATACACAATTTACTTTTAAAATTCATAACGGGCCCTTCCAAACGACCTTGACTTTTCGCTACTCAGTTCACTAACGCAAACACAGCGCAAAAGCGCTGTTTTTGCGTTAAAGTGTATGAATACTATTGTAATAGTATTCATTTTACTTAATCCAATGTCCAAAATAAAATGTTGGATAATTAAAATAATATTGTAATTTAAAGGCGATCCATTTAATTATTTATGAAATAGAAATGGTCCGTTGTGCTGAGAATCGATGGAAAACTTTCGTTTCGGACTTATTTCATATTTCGGACGTGTTTCAAACTTATTTTGCGGTTATGGTACGAATCGTACCAATAGTAGGTTATTTAGGTTAGACTACAATCATTTTAGATAGACATTTGACAAAGAAGTTTTAATAATTTTTAAAAAAGTTGTAACTTTATTGAAATATCGGTTGGATTTTTTAAAATATACACCAGTACGCGGTGCTCCAGCTTGCAAGCAGTATTCCAATATGATATGCCTCCATACATGTAAAATGGCTCTATCAAAGAAAAACCTCCTAGGTGTAGAACCTCAATTCTATAATAAGGTGCCAAATGACATAAAAAATCTAAAAAATAATACATTTAAACACAAATTATCATTATTATTAATTGAAAAATATTATTATAGTGTTGACGATTTTATAAATGATAAATTAATTTAATGATATTAACTTATATTTTCTGAGTGGGAGTCGGGTCTTTGGCTACAGGCGCACCCTTCTGTCCATCTTGGGACCCTATTAGACCCCACTGAATTTCGTGTTGCATTGTGTCTTCGTTTAGGGGTTCCTTGTCTTGTTCCACACCATTGTCAGTGTGGTAGTAGAGTCAGCCAGCTCGGCCACCACGGACTCTCATGCCGCAGAAGTGCCGGACGGATTGCGCGTCATGCCAGTCTCAACGGCGTCATACGCCGTGCCCTTGCCAACGTCAACATGGCGGCCATCCTTGAACCGGCTGGTCTCCATCGAGATGATGGCAAGAGGCCCGATGGTATGACGCTGGTACCCTGGAGGATGGGACGGCCGTTAGTGTGGGACGCTACATGCGTCGACACTCTCGCTCCGTCTCATCTTCCAGCGTCCTCGGTGCGGGCAGGCAACGCTGCACTGAGCGCAAAATCCCTCAAACGCCGCAAATATGATTCCCTTGGCTCGGGATACATATTTGAGGCGTTTGGGGTAGAGACATTGGGTCCGTGGGGGCCGGGAGCCCACCGGATGTTTCGAGAAATTTCGAAACGTTTGGTGGAGTGTACTGGCGACCGGAACGCTGGTATGTATTTTGGTCAGCATATAAGCATTGCTATTCAGCGCGGCAATGCTGCCAGCGTTCTAGGTACACTGCCAACTGACAGTGGCGTGGAACCATTTGGCCCTTAGGTATTTTCCTTTTTTGCACCCGTTTTTATTAATAATTATTTGCTGTTTTTTATATAATTGTACATACTGTATATAATATTCATAACATAAATATATTTTTTTTATCTTAATTAATTATAATTTTACATTCTTAATTTATTATTAATAATTACCAATTGATAATTTCCTATGCTGTATGGCAGTACATGGAATGACCTATTGTAATGTTAACACCTAAGCCTATATTTATAAATGATTTGATTTGATTGGAACTGACAACGACGATTTATCATCAAAATATTATTTAAGTTTTTGTATTCGCCTGAAAAAAAATCTATTTCACATTTTACTTTTTAAACGCACAGCCACATTTTTATAAGCTTTTATTTAACTTGCAATATTCGTGTGGTGTCCTATAGGCAGCTCAATGGACAGATATTGAAGTCCTTGCGACACGATTTACGGTCCTTCAATACAAGACGTATTGAGGAGACCATAGAGCAGAACAAGGGCTCCAAAGTGTTTGCAAGAGACGCGTCTATTGGGCAAAGCCAGTTGACGAAGCTGAAGACGGAGGACGGAAACGTAACGTCGAATAGGTCAGAGGTGCTCAGGGAGATAGAGAGGTTCTATGGGCAGTTGTATACCTCAGTAGCTGAACCTGTTGTTGACTTGGTAAAAGACCCAAGAGCCAAGCTAACCCGACACTACACAGAAGATATCCCGGACATCAGCCTGTACGAGATTGGGATGGCTCTCAAACACCTTAAAAACAACAAAGCGCCGGGTGAAGACGGAATTACCGCAGAGCTTCTGAAAGCGGGCGGATCGCCGGTACTTAAAGTCCTTCAGAGGCTGTTTAATTCCGTCTTGCTCGAAGGAAAAACACCGGAAGCGTGGAACAGGGGTGTGGTGGTACTCTTTTGAAAGGTGTTCTTCAGAAAGGTGATAACACTTTACTGAAGAATTATAGGCCCATCACACTGCTGAGCCATGTTTATAAGTTGTTTTCGAGAGTCATTACGAATCGTCTCGAACGCAGGTTTGATGACTTCCAGCCTCCCGAACAAGCCGGTTTCCGGAAAGGCTTTAGTACCATAGACCACATACATACGCTGCGGCAGATTATACAGAAGACCGAGGAGTATAATCGGCCACTATGCTTGGCGTTTGTGGACTATGAGAAAGCCTTCGATTCGATCGAGACTTGGGCGGTTCTTAGATCTCTCCAGCGATGCCGCATTGACTATCGGTACATTGAGGTGTTGAGGTGCTTGTATAATAACGCCACCATGTCAGTCCGAGTACAGGGGCAGTGCACGAAAGCGATCCCCATAAAAAGAGGAGTAAGGCAGGGAGACGTCATTTCTCCGAAACTGTTTACGGCCACCTTAGAGGACGCCTTCAAGCTCTTGGAATGGCAAGGACTTGGCATCAACATCAATGGCGAATACATCACTCACCTTCGATTTGCCGACGACATTGTGGTCGTGGCGGAGTCGCTGGAAGATCTAGGACGAATGCTCGGTGACCTCAACAGAGTATCTCAACAAGTGGGTCTTAAAATGAACATGGACAAAACGAAAATAATGTCTAAAGTCCATGTCGTACCCACCGCACTCACCGTTGGGAACTCTACTCTTGAAGTTGTCGACGAATACATTTACCTGGGACAGGTAGTCCGGTTAGGTAGGTTCAACTTTGAGAGAGAGGTCAATCGACGAATCCAACTCGGCTGGGCAGCGTTCGGGAAACTGCGCAACATCTTCTCATCCAAAATACCTCAGTGCCTTAAGACTAAAGTTTTTAGTCAATGTGTGTTACCAGTGATGATATATGGATCAGAGACGTGGTCTCTTACAATAGGTCTCATAAAAAAGCTCAGAGTTGCTCAGCGAGCTATGGAGAGAGCTATGCTCGGCGTTTCTCTACGCGATCGAATCAGGAATGAGGAGATTCGTAGAAGAACCAAGGTCACCGACATAGCCGTTAAGATTAGCAAGCTGAAGTGGCAATGGGCGGGCCACATAGCGCGTAGATCGGACGGGCGTTGGGGCAGAAAGATTCTAGAGTGGAGACCACGTATTGGCAAGCGCAGCGTGGGACGACCGCCTGCCAGATGGACCGACGATCTTGTGAAAATCGCAGGAAGTCGTTGGATGCAGGTGGCATCGGACCGGTTACGCTGGAAAGCGATTGGGGAGGCCTATGTTCAGCAGTGGACAAGTATAGGCTGAGATGATGATGATGATGATTCGTATGTGTGTCTGTCTTTCCGTTTTAAATCTTGTGATCCATTTTTCAAGCACTTGCGGGTATTCGATTGAGCTGAAATTTAGCACACGTATGTAAATTTGGTGACAATTCCATAATATGGTACCATGGAGCTGGTCTGATGATGGAGTCGGAAGGTGACCATAGGAACATATCAACTACATCGTATAATCCTCTCGTGTTTAGGCTTGTTTGATTGATATTAACTAATACTAAACAACCAGATGGTACTCTGGGTCTGATTATGAAGCCAAAAGGTTGCCAATGGAACGACCCAATAACTACAAATAACCCCGTGTTTGGGCTCGTTGGATTTCTCTCGATGAGTACTTGCTGTAGATCCGGATGGTAACCGGGATCTGATGAAAGAGGCTATAGGGATTCTTTAATTAAGCAAAATAACTTACAACAAAACTAGACACATAAGGGCTGATTTTTCAATCATCAATCAAAAGTTATTCATACGATGAAAATACAACATAAACGAACTCAAACATACAATTATGTAAATAAAATACTTAAATTATTTCACTTTAATATTCAGTTAGATTATACATTATTTTATGTATCATTATATTTATACGTGAAGCAAAGCTTTAAGAGTGGAAAATAAATAAATAAAACTTTGTACCCCTTTTTACGAAAATTGCGGAGGACGGAGGAGTATGAAATTTCCCACACTTATAGTTTATATTGAGAAGGAGTGCAGAATGCTAATATATTTTTTAAATTATGTATAAAAAATACATTAAATCAATAAAAAACACATTACACACACTGCCATGTAGTTGACACAATACACTTCAAATTGAGAATAGATTAATATTTTTTGTTTTTAATATTATTTGTCTATAGTCTTACTGAATGTCAAACATAACCAGCAAACGGTGAAAGAGTTTTTACAAAAAACATAGTTTACAGAGAAATTTTGTATCATTATTTAATTATAGAAATATGTACGTCAAGTTCAATGGACAGCATTGTTTCATTATAGTGTTTTGTTTCAATAAAAAAAGGTATTCTTTATGTTCATCTTTTTTGTTTTTTTTTTTATTTAAATCTCATATAATTTGTTTGAAAAAAAAATTGGCAAATTAATAGTGTAGCCTTGGCGAAATCTGTGATTATATAAGTATAGTCTTTGACAAAAGAACCTTAATAATTTTTAAACTTATAATTTAAATTAATTATGGTCGAATTTCGACCAATGGGTGACCACTAGTTACTTTTATTTGGTCATTGAAAAATCACCCCTTATATAATCAATACTCAAGTACATTACATTTATTATAAATAAACACACATAAGCAGGCCATCCATCATTTCAGCGGGCGCATATCAGAATTCCCATGTAGCTAAAGCTATCACCACATAGCCGATGGAGCAGGACGGTGGCGAGACGCCAGTGGACAGCAGAGTGGCGCGTACGATACACTGCGGGTGCGATGATACCGTTGCGAACCGTCAGCAACGCGCCGGCCGCTAAGCAACACAATGCTAGCGTCCCGCTCGCACCCATATTGGCGTTTCGTTCTCGCCGTGCTACGTTTGTAATTGCGTCGGGCAGGGCTGTGTCGGGTCGCGACATTTATCGTCGCGCCGGCCGTGGCGGAGCTGTGTGGCATTCCGTACATCTTTGGACATTACAACTCCACAGATCGCGCCGTCGTCGCGCCATGCTCACACCGCTCCCGCGTTTATATTTGTTCAGTAAATTCATAGTGTGACAAAGATGGCATATCAACTCGCTAGTGCCACGCTAACCTCAATCTTTGCGTGCTAAACCATCAGACCATAAAATACCATGTGAATGAAATGAGTTGGATGCTAAAATGACGATTTAGCAAAATATCTCAAACTGTAAATTGTTAATCGTTATTCTAAATATAAATAATAATAGTAATAATATTAGCCCTATTAAGAAACTGTGCTACCGTTGGGCACGGGCCTCCACTCAAACTGAGAGGGTTTAGGCCATGGTTCACCACGCTGGCCTAGTGCGGGTTGGCGAACCTTTCACACCTTCGAGAAACTTTTAAGCATGCAGGTTTCCTCACGATGTTTTCCTTCACCGTTAAAACAAGCGATAGTTAATTTTAATACGCACATGCTTTCGAAAAGGCAGAGGTGCGTGCCTGGGTTTGAACCCGAGACCTCTGATTTTGCAGTCCAACGGTCTAACCTCTAGGCTATCAATGCTCTTTTAAATATGGCACAAAATTATACATTTTTTGTGTTCAACTTTTAATAAAAAAACAAAAAAAAAAACAAAAAAAAAGCCTGTATTTCCTTATCCTTGGTTTCCATTTCAAATGTTGATATTTGTTTGTTAGTGTTTAGTTAGTTATATAATGTTTTGCTTGTTGTTTAATTGTTAGTAAGAGTTAGTTTTTGCTCTTGGATATGGCCCCTCCTCGGGTAAAGGCCTCCTCCAGTCCTTTCCACCCGTCTCTGTCCTTGCCGATAGTTTGCCAGTCATTTCCTATTATTTCGGTTATGTCGTCAGCCCATCTCCTTTTCGGTCTCCCTACCCTTCCTTGCCGATTGGCCCTTTCCACCTAGTAGTATTGATTGTCCACCTGTTGTCTGTGTGTCTTGATACGTGACCTGCCCACTGCCATTTCAATTTTAGAGCTTGTGTGAGGGCATCTGTTATCTTTGTTTTCTGTCTAATTACTTGCTCCTGACTTTTTGCATTTTTTTTATGTTTAGGATACTTCTCTCCATAGCTCTTTGTGTTGTTGTGATCCTTTGTTTTGCTTTTGTTGTGTATATTCAAGTTTGGCAGCCATAAAGTCGACAAGGCAGTATACAGGTATCAAATACCGTTTTCTTAAGGTTTATCGAGTAGTCTCCTTTTAGAATTTCTTTGTGTGACCAAAATTTCTTTCAGGCTATATTTGTTCTTCTTTCAATTTCATCTTCATTGTGCGTTTTCAAAAATGATATTTGTTTGCCTAGGTAGATGTAACTGTGGACATATTCTATAGATTTTTCTTTTACATTGATGGGCCGTTCTATGCTGTTTGTCATGATTTTGGTTTTTGTAGCATTCATCTCTAAACCTACCTTTGAGCTTGCTTGAGCAAGTGAGCGGAGTATATCTTGTAATTCATTTGCTGTTTCAGACAGTATAACTATGTCATCCGCGAATCTGAGATGGCTTAGATAGCTGTTGTTTTTTTTTATGCCTCTAGTTTTCCAGTCTGTGTTTCGAAATACATCTTCTAAAACCGCAATAAACAATTTAGGTGACAGGGGGTCTCCCTGTCTGACTCCTCTTTCGATATTAATTGCATCACCTCTAGATTCTAGCATGACATTACTTGTGCTGTTGTTGTATATGTATTTTATAATATTTATATATTTCGAACCCATAGGGAAGTTTAGGTTCAACTTTTAAGTTGATGAAAATATAAAAAAAGAAACAAATGAATAAAATTAATTAAGTATTCCATAAGTTTATTACCAATTTTCGGTTAATTAGTTCCCAATTCATTCAAATGCTCGTTTAATTCCAATTTATTAGTTCGTTCAAACTTCAACACAAACATTCACGACTCCACCGACCTTTCGGTGATATTAAAAAAGTCGTTTTTATAAGACTTGCCATTTGAGAAAGAAATAAAGATTTCTCTAAAATAAATGAGTTCTTTATTGCGTCGCACTTTTAGACACTACAAAAATCTTTTAAAAAAAAGGTAAACCGAATTTAAAAAGCAAAAAATAAATATTTGAATTCGATGCTGGTTGGTGCAGTCGGTTACTTGGCACCGACTTCAAATATTTATTTTTTGCTTTTCAAAAGATTTTTATTTTACAATTTTAAGTGACGAGTGAATTATTTAGTAATATTTATATACCGATATTATATTATTTTGCTGAGTTGTACATTAAGGTACCTACAGGATTAATAAAATGACTATAAAAACGGAATCTATACATTCGTGCTGTTCGCCGTTAAGGAGTTCCTTCTTGTATCTTCAAAGTCCAAGGTCCAATACCAATAACATTAAAATAGAACCACCTCAAAACGATACTGAACCCAATGCAAAAAGAATCATCAAAATCGGTTCATAAGCAAAGGAGTTATAAAAAAAGGACGAATTATGAACCTCCTTTTTTGAAGTTGGCTAATATACTGCTTAGTTCTATAGTAGGGTACCTATAGGATTGACGTAATAGCCATAATATCTCAATTTACACATGCCTATTGTTTGCCGTTAAGGAGTTCCCTGGTGTATCTTCTAAGTCCAAGGTCCAATACCAATGAAATTAAAATGGGACCACCTTGGAGCTAAACTGAACCCAATGCAAAAAAAATATCAAAATCGGTCCACAATAGACGGAAATATCGGCGAACATACATAAAAAAAAGCATACATACAACCGAACATAGAACCTCCTCCTTTTTGAAGTCGGTTAAAAAGTCGACCGAATTGGAACGAAGTACGAGTACAATTACCTACAAGTCTAGCACAGGCGTCGCGACAAAATGTATTATGTTGAGGATTTTGTCACCTTAAGTGAGATAAAAGTTCTGTCCCATGTGCTAGCATGGCGTACCGTAAAAAGGTTTGAACAGAAATCCCGTTTCAAGAATTGTATTGTTTTCACAAATTCTGTTAATAGTGGAAGTTTAAACGATACTGACAGAATAAAAACTCATTGAAACACAAAATACTCTTGAATATACAGAAGGTGACCTCAAACCTGAATGTATTATAACAGATTTGACGTTCCATTCAATTCATGAGGTAATTTGTAACACAAATTGCAGTAATAAAACGATTTGACCACCATCGAGCAGCTTGAGATTACTCATCACTGCAACAGGCATATCACTTATGTGAACACATAAATACAACGGTAGGTATGCATGCCAGTGTGTGTGTGTGTGTGTGTGTGTGTGTGTGTGTGTGTGTGTGTGTGCGTGTGCGTGGGGGCTGGGGGCTTTACAGGCTGATAATAATTGTAAATATGTAATAAATAATCAGCCTCCCACGAAGCTATCTCTCTCAAATCGAGGTGAGCGAGATTAGGTCATATTCCATCAAGCGGTCTTATCAAGTTTCCTATTGGAAATTATCAAGCCGCTTATAAAGCTTCCAACATGGCTTTACGATCACCATATTAAGTGGTAACCGAGACCGACGGTTTAGCGTGCCTTCCAAAGTACGGAGACATTCAAATATGAAAATGCTACAAACGGTCACCCATCTCAGACTGATCGAGTCGAACGCTGCTTAACCTTAGTGAACGGTAAACACCACGGTCGCACAGCGCTACCAGCGCTTCGTCGTGAATATGTATACATAACGATAAATATAGTTACATATTTTTTAAAAGCCATTGTTATTCATTTATTTAAACATTTGCTGTGGATTGCATGGGTAACGATTAGCCCCTTTCAGGGATCAAATCTTCAACTACTCGATCCACTAAGCAGAGGTTTAATCCCAAAATATAGCCATCGTCATAGTTATTTATATTATTTACAAAATTTTATCCACTCGGTTATTTGCAACAGAAAATCCGCTCCGACACAATATAAAAATTGCGGGCTTCTTAAGTTTCATCTCGCGTTTGCCACGAGCATCCACTGTGTATGGAGGCTGCATGCGATCCATTTATCACTCAAGAAAATGGAATTTTAAATCATATTTTCAAACCGCCAGGTGCCTAATGCAATATAAGTGAGCTTTATCATTTTGTAATGTTTGGGTGGCGCTTTGGTACCGTATTTGTGACATATACAGCGCGATATATACAGCGGATCTTTTGACTCGTGGCCAAAATCGGAACTAACACTGTCATCACTTGAAATGTCACTTCATGACAGTCCCAGAGTTTCCGTTTACTGTGAAACTTACCCAAGTCCTTTTTTAATTAGTAAACGTGCGGACCAACCTGTTGAAATATTTCCTATGAAGTAGGAAAATTTTACTGAATGATAACACTAATTTCATGCCAACGCTCCCCTGGTATTATCATCCTGATATGTATAATTGTAATTTGCATGTGGGTAACTCAGTAATAAACCTGCTCTCGAGTTAAACGGTCGTTTCATTGCTACATACTTTTCACATCCACGGGCCAAAATATCCATTGTCACACTACAAGTGAACATTATCATTTTGTAAGGGGAGGTGGCGCTGTGGTACAGTATTTGTGACATAGATTTCTATCTTTCTATCTATCTATCTATATCACGCCAGCTCCCTCGCGGGGTAGGCAGAGAGTACAGAGTTCCAACAGGTTCTTTCCTTACATACCTCTCTGGCTTCTTCCACTCTCATAGTTCGTCTCATACACACTCGCTGGTTACGGAGACTCTTGACTTGCCCTTCAGCTAAGACACGGTCTATTTGGTCATGGTAAGATAGTCTAGGTCTTCCCCGGCACCTACATCCTTCAACTTTCGCATTGTATATCTGTTTTGTCATTCTTTCTTCTGGCATTCTTTCTATATGCCCGAACCAACGGAGCATACCCTTTCTCATCTTTACACCGATACTATCTTTCATACCTACTCGCTTTCTTACTACGCTGTTGCTAATACGGTCGGTCAGCGTGACTCCGCACATCTTCCGCAGAGATCGCATTTCGACCGCATTTATCCTGCTTTCGTTCTCCTTCTTACATACCCAACTCTCACTGCCATATAACAGCGTTGGGACAAGCACTCCGTTATGCATGGCCAGCTGCGCCTTTTGGCTTAAGTGCCGGCTCCCAAGTAGCCCTCCCATCGCACCATTCACTCTATTACCTGCATTCACTCTTCTCTCTATATCAGCGGTGTATTTTTTTGTAATTATGTATATTCTAATAAATATTAACTCTATTGACTGCGCGTACAACTCGTATGGCGAGCGGTGATGTTATGATATTCACTTGTTGGCTGCCGCTGCAAGCGGCCGTCTGTGCATTCAGTTCTTTTTTCTTTTTTTTAAACGTAGTCCCACACTAGGATTTATAACTGTCGTGGGTGCGGTTACAAACATGAAAATCCACATACAATAATACCCGGAACGGAACAAATAATTGTGGATCACACAAAGAATTGTCCTGTGCAGGAATTGAACCCGCGACTATTAAACACAGTGGGCGGAGTCGCTTAAGCTCTTAACACTGCGCTAAATCGTCCGTCTCGTTAGTGTATTTTTGGTAATAACTAAAGAAGCGTCTCATTTGAGGACACCACAGGAACGTTGCTAGCGATCACCTAAGTTGAAGTCAGTTAGGCTGAGATGGGTGATCATTTGCGGCATTTTCATTTTTGAGCGTCTCCGTGCTTTGAAGACATGTAAAGTCGTTGGTGCCGGTTTTTTTTTTAATTTATTTATAATGATATACAAGTTCACCAAACTGCACGACACAGTTTGTTGGCGAAGGAGGTGCTCTGTTTGCCTACAATACAGCTTGTACACTTTTAATTATTATGGAAACATTAACAACTGTCACTTTTTTAGTAGTAGAAGCATATTTTTTTTAAGTTTTTTCTTTAATGTTGCAATTGATGTATCTTGTCTTAAGCATCTCAACAAATTTATGTTATTATATATCACACGTGTTAAGTAACGCCGTGTTCTCTGTCCATAATAATTTTTAACTTATGGTATTATGAATTTTCCTTGTTTAGCCTGCCTGGTATAGTACTTGCCTAGTATCGCTTCATGTGATAGTCCTTATAAGTTCCTACGGTAGGTGGCCACAAACCTGCCTCCACCAATTCGCACTGGTTTAGTGTAATGAAGTATAACCTAAACTCTCTCAACTCGAGCTTTTACCCAGCATTAATATGGGCTCAACACAAACTAAGGTTATTTGAGGATAGTATTCAAATAATTCGAAAGTTAAATTTATATTTAACTTTAGAGTTATTTGAATATTAGTTATCAAAGCAATCGACCTTGCCCATAAACATTTCTCCATCTAAAACTAAACAAAAGTTAAAATAATAATAAAACCGTCGTGCATATACCCCAATCGAAGTAGCAGACGTGTAAAATGTACATTCATATATTGCTGACTATGTTAAGTCCTAATGTAATATCGGACCCTAATCCAGTCTCCGGACTACGAGTTAGAATTTTTAATAAAAAACTACCCTTATTTATTTACTAAGAAAAGGAAAATTTGAAACAAACCCTATACCAACCCGTCTGGCCAGCGTGGTATAGTAGGCCAAAAACCTCTTAACATGTTAAGACACCAAACGCAAAGGCCCCCAGTTCCCGGTAGTCCCGCTGTCCGCTGCCACGGTAGCGGTCGCGGTAACAGCGAGGCAGAGGGTGCGAAGAATCTCCGGGTTACGACACAAGGCTACCAAAAACACCTGACCCTGGCTACGTACAATGGACGCTCTCTACGGCTGGATTAACACCTCACTGAACTCGAGGTAGAACTAGGTCGCATAAACTGGCACATATTGGGGTTATCTGAAGTCCGAAGACAGGGCGAGGACACGATAACCCTTGAGTCAGGCCACCTGTTCTACTTTCGGGAAGGTGATCGGGCCTCTCAGGGCGGTGTCGGTTTCCTGGTCAACAAAGCTCTCACTAACAACGTTGTGGAAGTCAGCAGTGTGTCCACACGGGTAGCGTACCTTATAATTAAAATCACCAACAGGTACACCCTGAAGGTGGTACAGCGACCTCGACATACTGCGACGACATAGCCGAAGCCATGTATGAAGACATAGCCAAGGCATTACATGGCACCACCAAGGCTCACTACAACGTTGTTATGGGGGACTTCAATGCCAAAGTGGGAGTACAAGAACGCGGCGAAACGATAATCGGACCCCACGGCGTAGGGCGCCGAAACCACAGGGGGCAGATGCTGGTCAACTTTCTGGAGTCGCAGGGGCTCTTCTTGATGAATTCGTGCTTTAAGAAGAAGCCTCATAGAAAGTGGACATGGCGAAGCCCCGACACTGCGACGAGGAACGAGATAGACTTCATCATGACTGACAGGAAGTCTATATTTAGAGACGTCTCCGTGATCAACAGGTTTAACACCTGCAGTGATCTCCGACTTTTCCGAGGCGCTCTAAATATAAACTTCAAGGCCGAAAGACGTCGCATGATGAGGTCTACTCTCAGACCAACTGCGCCTCAAATAGCTTTAGGGTCCGAAAAGTTCCAACTGGAGCTTCAAAATCGTTTCGACCTGCTGGAAACCGAAGGCAATGTTGACGAGAAAATCGACATGGTGGTCAAAACGCTACAGGATGTGTCTCAAAGGGTGTTTCCCGGCAAAAGCGGTAACAGAGAGTCTAGACTCTCGCTCGAGACTCTCGAACTTATGCGGCAGAGACGGGAAATGTCATCCACGCAGGCGTCTTTGACGGATGGGAGGAACCTCAACCGGAAGATCCGGAAGCTGGTGCGACGTGACCTCTGATGTTCCAACACCCGCACCATCGCGGCTGCGATTGAACAGAACAGAGGCACCAAAGTCTTCGCTCGCCAGCTAGGTAGATCCCATCTGACGAAACTCAATACAGCGGATGGCAAAACCGTGACCTCCAAGTTCGAGATACTCGAGGAAATTGAGAGTTTCTACAAAGACCTGTACGCATCACGGATGGCTAAACCCTCGAGACCCAGCGCTGACGTCCACAGAGCCCCACTAGCACGCCACGATACGGAAGACATCCCTGATGCCAACCAGGACGAGGTCAGAGTGGCTCTCAAGCAGCTCAAAAATAACAAGTCGCCAGGCGATGACGGAATCACTACTGAGCTCCTAAAAGCAGGCGGGACTCCAATCCTGAAAAAGCTAGCGAGTCTCTTTAATTCCGTCATCCACCAGGGCTTAACACCTCAAGCGTGGAGCGGGAGTGCGGTGGTTCTGTTCTTCAAAAAAGGTGACAAAACCTTGCTGAAGAACTACAGACCCATCTCACTCCTGAGCCACGTCTACAAGTTGTTCTCGAGAGTACTCACAAACCGCCTCGCCAGAAGACTTGACGAGTTCCAGCCACCGGAACAAGCCGGGTTTTGAAAAGGCTACAGCACCGTAGACCACATCCAAACTGTTCGGCAGATTGTACAGAAGACCGAAGAGTACAATCAGCCGCTGTGTATGGCTTTCGTGGACTACGAGAAAGCCTTCGACTCCATCGAAACCTGGGCGGTTTTGGATGCTCTGCAGCGATGTGGCATCGATTGGTGCTATATCGAGGTGTTGAGATGTCTGTATGATACCGCCACAGTGACCGTCCAGCTCCAGGACCAAAAGACCATCCCGATCGAGCTGCATCGAGGGGTAAGACAGGGGGATGTAATATCCCCCAAGCTCTTCACCAATGCATTCGAAGACGTCTTCAAGACGCTGGACTGGACTGGGCGGGGCATTAACGGGGAATGTCACGCCGGGACCGATCTATGTCGTCCTTGGACAAGTTGTCCAATTTGGTAGGAACAACTTCGAGAAAGAAATCAATCGCAGGATCCAATTGGGTTGGGCAGCATTTGGCAAACTACGTCACGTTTTCGCTTCGCCTATACCGCAATGCCTGAAGACTAAAGTCTTTAACCAATGCGTTCTACCTGTTATGACTTACGGGGCCGAGACGTGGACACTCACAGTGGGACTAGTCCACAAATTCAAAGTCGCACAGCGGGCTATGGAGCGAGCTATGCTCGGCGTCTCTTTGAAGGATAAAATTCGTAGCGAGGTAATCCGACAAAGAACCAAAGTTACCGACATAGCTTGCAGACTCAGTAAGCTAAAGTGGCAATGGGCTGGTCACATCTGCAGAAGGACCGACAGCCGATGGAGCAAGCGTGTCCTAGAGTGGAGACCGCGACTTGGTAAGCGTAAGGTAGGACGGCCCCCAGCTAGATGGACCGACGACCTCAAAAAGGTCGCTGGGACAGACTGGATGCGGAAGGCGGAGGACCGTGTGCAATGGCGCGTGTTAGGAGAGGCCTATGTCCAGCAGTGGACTACGATAGGCTGATTGATTGATTTGATTGATTTATTTACTACCATGTTTCTTCACTATATTGAGTACATCTTATTGTCCATAAACAGATCATTGGGCTTATCACGAAAAGATTGACAGCGAGACGCTAGCGAGTAAATTAGCGATTTATGGTTATTCAGTAAACTTGTAGTTTGACAAGGATAGCATATCATCTTGTATTGAGTACATCTGACTGTCTAGTAACAAACTAAAAGGCTTAGCGTGGTGCTAGCGAGTGACCTTACTGGCACATTCATGTTTATTAAGTAAACTCGTAGTGTGTAGTGGCATATTAACTAGCTACGTTACGCCAACGTCAATATTTTCGTGCCAAGCCCTCAGCTTAGTGGAACCGGCTACGCCGGCCGTTGAGACAACGGACTTTTGACACATATCCGATCTAGGAATCGAACCCAGGATTTTGTGGTCGCCAGATGAACTACACGGAATAAGACTAGCGAGGCAATATCTATCTATCTATGTCATCACGCCAGATCACTTGCAGGCACTTTAAAGAAAAACAGTATTATCGTAAAAATCCTCCAATAACTTTCAATATACTTCTTTCAAAGACCAGTATAAGTGAATAGACAATGTCCAACAAAATTTTCACCGCGCCATCTCTTGACAAATTCATTATCATCACGCCAGATGTCTTGCAGAAGCAAATAATTTTTAATGCTTTTTACTAAAGAAGTAATTTAAATTTCTTTTTGTTTCAATGGATGTTTTCAGGCTGCGAGTCAGCGCCATCTATGCATAAAACAGAATTGGTTATTTACGATTTGTTAAGTGCCTATTCATAGTCTATTACTTTAAACTGTTCTATGTTTAAGCAACGGAAAACACAGACCAATTCCTAGAATTCAATTTTAACTTCGCAAAATATTTCCACTTATACGTTCTTATTTACTTTTGCTCCAACAAAATTGTCCCTTTCATTTCTCGAGTTCGAGAAATCCAGTTATGAAACGGGCACTAATCGAACTGCATTTCAGCAATCTTCGGATGTAAAGGTGGAGTTTGACCCACATTTTGACCCGGCTATTCAACCACTAGTAGGGAATAAACGAGAAATGTCTGTTCAAAAGAAACTATTTCCACCGCAAGCAAACTTTACGAAATAATCGTATTTTTGTAGGAATCAATAAGCCGATATAATACCAGTGATAGCACCTTTTGATTTTAATAATGAAAATAATAACATGTGATCAAAAGTAATGCCAGCTATTAATGAATTTTGGGTTAGACGAACAAAAAGATTTAAGAAAGCTTTAAATCGCAAAAAGCTTCAACTGCTCTCTTGGTGTCGTGAAATCCTTAATAGCAGTTCGATAATGGCAAATATTATACACATAGGAAGACACCTATATCTGCCTGCTTCTTGGATTTGTCGGCATTCGATCTGGTCAGTTATAAGTTGTGGCATAAGCTAAAGTTCGAAACCTCAGTACCGCAGGAGGTAATTCATTTGTGTAGATATTGGTACAAAGGTCAAAATAATAGTGTTAAATGGATGGGCTCACATTTGTGTATCGGTTAGAGTGCGGGGTGTGGCAGGGGAAGTTTATATTGCCTCGCCTTTAGATTAACCTATACATTAACGGGTTGATGTACGAATTGAGTAATACCAATGTCGGATGTCATGTTCATGGGACTTGTAATTATTACATACGCTGATGACTTGGTGTTGTTGAGTCCATCCACAGGTGCTATGAGGAGGCTTCTCTCTATCTGTGAGTCATATGTGGTGGCTCATGAGCTCAAACACAATGTCAGAAAATGTAAGGTTACCTCACTTATCGCTCTAGGGGGACACTTTTGTGTAGGATGAAGAATTTTAAGTATTCGGGTCACTGGGTTACCGATAACTTGAGGGACGACCTTGATATAGAGAGGGAACGTAGGTCGCTAGCTGTTCGTTGTAACATGCTGGCCCGCAGGTTAACTTTCTTTAATTCTTTTTGTCAATCATTCTACACGTTCAGTCTGTAGGTTAATTATACTCGGCGGACATACAACGACCTACGAATACAATATAATAATGCACTTAGGCTACAGTTGGGACTGCCGTGGCGATGCAGTGCCACGCTAATGTTCGCAGAGGCGCCCACCGATGGCTTTGCATCTATTAAGAGGAAACGGTGCACCTCCATGATGGCTCGTTTGCGCGGCAGTACCAATAGTATATAGTGTTTTTAATAATCGTTGGGAATCGCCTATGTTTAAATGATGGGTTTTATTATACATAAATTAGTGTGCAATATGCTATGTTATTTTCTTATAAATTTATTAATAGTTGTAACATTTCTAATTTAATTTAAAATTAATGATTTATTAACTATGGACATATCAAAAATAAATTATTATTATCATTATGTATGCATTTATTAAATACTATTTCTTATAAAATGTATTTTAAAATTCAAAACTGATAAACAATGCAAAAGTGGAAGGATGTAGATACCGGGGAAGACCTAGACTATCTTACCATGACCAGATAGACCGGGTCTTATCTGAAGGACAAGTCAGGAGTCTCCGTAACCGGCGAGCGTGTATGAGACGAACTATGAGAGTAGAGGAAGCCAGAGAGGTATGTGAGGAAAGAGCCTGTTGGAACTCTGTACTCTCTGCCTACCCCGTAAGGGATCTGGCGTGATGATATAGATAGACAGATAAAATACAAAATACAAATGTTCTTAAATAAATTGCATAAACAATATGTTCTACACTGACAGCGAGGTTTACGACCCAAGCTACCGGTGGTCAGGGCTCCAAAGAGAGAAGCCTCCTTACAATGCGCGCCGTGTCCAATACTACCGCCTTCTGTATCAGGCCCTTTGCCCAACTGGCTAGCAAAAGCTTCTCGAGGTGTTTATCGAAGCTCTTATTATTATTAGTATTAATAACTTCTCTGCCGTTTTAATAAAAACTAACAGCGTCTGCAATATCATAATATGTGTATACATTTTACAACTTTGCCATCCGAATATAGGCACGATGTAGTTTATCCTTTTTATGTTCATATATACACTTCTCTTCCTATATACCCTAAAATTTGATTAACACTCACAAATTTTCAAGTAATACCCGTAATTACAAAAATGCGTCTCCAGATAATTACAATTACTAAGATGAATGTAAAACAGCACCAAACAAATTAAACATAACCGCCTCACCTCAACAGAAATAATTTGCGAGATAAAATGAGGCTTTGACAAATATACGGCAGGCTGTGTTCAATTTATCAGAGGGTCTGTAGTGGCATAAAACAGAATTACCTTGAGCAATCCGCTTGTATCCACGCCTTCCCTCGGCAATGTCCGTTAAGCTGTCTGTTTACCAGAGCGAGGAAAAGGAGAAGATAAAGATTTTTTTTTTCAAAAGTCCAAGTCAATAATCATTTATTTGTTTTGGCCACTTACAACTTTTTTTTTTAAAAAAAGGTCACAACATTGGTAATTTCGAAAATATATATGTTTTGGTTTTGTATGTGACGATTAAAATAAAAGACAAATACCACAATAAATTAATAATAATAAGGAAAACAATAGTTCTTTTTAAAATAAATACGTAGCCTTACACTCGAAATTATTTCTGTGACATGTGGGTGCGTTTATAAGCTTGAAATTCACATGCACAAAAATCCAGACTATAGAGATTTGTTTTGTGCGAGGATTGTATCCGTGACTATTCGATCCAGTGGACAGAGCAGCTGAAGCCTTTAACCACTGGATCAAGCCGTCAGAAAATATGCAAATTAAAATATAAAGTGTCTACTTTCTATTATTGAAGGCTTGCCTGAACTAGGTTAAGACCTGCGCTTCTGGCGGGATCAATAAGTTTGATATTTGTTAAAATATATCTGCTTTGGCATCTTTATGTCCAGAATAATTCACGTTAAAAGGGAATTACAAAGTATCAAAAAAGAAAAGGTTAAATCAACATGGAATTTAGTTAATATTAACCTATTCTCACGTGCCAGTTTTTATTGGAGATAGAATAAGCTCTTTTTATAGAGTTTCCATGCAAGTTAATGTAATTATTGAAGTTTGAATCTAGTGACAGCTTTAAGAAAATGTTTTAATTGAAGCCGTTTAATTGAAGCCAAGATGAACAGTTTTTGTTTCCTCACCCATCACTATAGTAATGGTTAAAAGCTTAACCTCGCTTTCAATAGCATTTTTAGTTTATCCACTGTAGCATCATCACGCTTCTTTCTTATTTAACCAAATTTTCTTTCAACTGAACCTTAGCGTGAAAAGGCATAGCATGACGGAGTTACACTCATATCCCTTACATTGCTTGTCCTCGCTTAAGTTAACTGCAACCTTTAGTACTACGGAAAGCGTGGCGACTATTTCGTCTGCTTGTGATTAGCGTGGCTGAAGATAATATGGTTATTATACGGTATATTTGTTTTACTTTCTTATGAAAAAAATGCACTATACACTCAATTGTAAGTAACATACCTACCGAGTATTTTCTGTTTTACCTTAGCCAGATCTTATATTTAGTGGGCCATCAATTTAATTCTGATTGGATACCAACTAGTAGATACAAGTATCTCCATAATTATAATGAAAATTTTGTTAGTATACAACCTAAAGTCAGACAAGAATATTTTGGCCCGTAGATAAAACCAGAACTAGCGCTGCCATCAAGTGAAATATAACTACATGACAGTCGCAGAGTTGCCGTTTGCTATGAAATTTACAAGTTCTTTTTTTAATTATTAACTGTGTGAACCGACCTGTTGAAATATCTCATTGGAAGTAGGAAAATTTTACCAAATGTTGACCCTTATTTCACACCAACGCCCCCCTGTCAATGTCATCCACGGGCCAAAAGATTATAGCCGGAATATATATCTATCTACAAACGCATAAAGTATAACCGTGTATACTATGTCAGAGAATGCCCATCCAAATAGGTCTATCTATATCAACACGCCAGCTCTCTCGCGGGGTAGGTTGATAGTACAGAGTTCCATTAAAAAACTAGTTATAAGAATAATAAGATATCAAAAAAGAAATTCTACAAGACTTTAAATCATTAAAAGATAATAATACTACAACTACTATATCATCACGCCAAATCCCTTGAGAAGGCAGAGAGTACAGAATTCCAACAGGTTCTTTTCTTACAAGCCTATCTGGCTTCCTCCACTCTTATAGTTTGTTTCATACACGCTCGCTGGTTACGGAGACTCTTGACTTACCCTTCAGAAAAGTTACGGTCTATTAATATATTACTCAAAAATTGCCTTACGTTGGACCAATATCAGTGCCATAACAATAAGCGTCCTACTAAGATATGAGACCCAATAGACAATTTTTCAGCATTCACGTGTTATTGTCATATTTAAAGCACCTAGCATGACCCTGCGCACCGGCGAGATGTGTCGGAATAATCTTTGGCCGGAATGCCACGCGCCAGGAACCAGTTTCATGGGATTTAAACACCCCCCACTCACTTGACGCGCCAATATCTTATTATCTATAACTCTGATAAATGAATGTATTATAAATGTTAATTAATTTAATTTTTTTCATTAAAATAATAATTATTATCTATCTATCTATCTATTCAATAATATAACAAAAATATTTATTATTACTAATATTTATATTGTACTTGTCTTTTTTTCTATTTATTACATATGCGATATTTATTTACTGTGTCCAAAGTACGTGCGATTACGTCGGTATTCAGGGTATCCATGTTTACGTTTAAGGGTCTGAAGAAGGGTTTTTGCTGAAAATCAGCGATGCAGGCGACCCCAGTCCTCCTCCAGCACATGCTGAGACAAACGCCTTTCGGTACAGCTCACACCGTAGGAAACAATACCTATAGCAGTAGATATATGTTTCTTCCAAGTCCAAGGTTCAATACCGACATCATTAAAATAGGGCCACCTAAAAGCTATAATAAACTCAACGCAAAAAGAATCAACAAAATCAGTTCATAAATACTGCCTCGTTGCTCTGGTGGCAAAGCACATCGCTTTGTGATCACGAGGTCCTGGGTTCAAATCCTAGGTCGGACAAGTGTAGTGTTTCTAACGAAAACTTCCCAGTACGAGTCCGTAGTCTGGAATTGTGCCCGGTATATGGCAATAGGCTCGCACCCTATTGGCACCATACATGGGACCTAAAATCGTCGGCGAAACGTGGGTGTACTTAGTACACCTCTGCCACCCCCGCTTGGGGAATATAGGCGTGACGGTGTGTATGTGAGTACATAAATAAAGACGTTACAAAAAAAAACAGACGAATTGTAAACCTCCTCCTATTTTAAAGTCGGTTAATATTCTGATTAGATCTATGATAGGGTATGTATAGTATTAACACAATACTTATAATAACTCAATCTACAGATTCGTATTAATTTTCGGAGTTCCCTGATGTATTTTAAAAGTCCAATGTCCAATAAAAATGAAATAATAAAAAACCACCTTGGAGCTATAGTGAACTCAATGTAAAAAGAATCATCAAAATCGGTCCACAATTGACGCAAATATTGGTGAACATGCATAGAAAAAAACATACATACAATTATAGAGCCTCCTCCTTTTTGAAGTCGGTTCAAATAACATTTTTTTTTGTTTGTTTGTTTTGTTTTTTTTTTTAAAAACGTAGCCCCACACTAGGATTTATTCCTGTGTCGTGGGTGCGTTTACAAACATGAAAATTCACAAACAAATACCCAGACCGGAACAAATAATTGTGGATCACACAAAGATTTGTCCCGTGCGGGAATCGAACTATTCGACACAGTGGGCGGAGCAGCTCAAGCTCTTAACCACTGCGCTAAATCGTCCGTCGTCAATTTTGTATTAATAGACCCCGCTCATAGCACGGAAAATTCACGCTGTATTACTATTTCAGCTCAATACGTTTTATTTATACTTCGCATTATTTTATTCAACCTACATATAGTGTTATGTCTATCTACATCTAAAGGTATCGATAAAATCCGTTCAACAGCTAAATGATGTCCGATTTTATAAGACCTTTAAAATAGTCGCACCAAAACATTTTTATAGTGAATTCAATGAACAGATACAGCTTCTTTACAGTTATAATAATATAAGCCCTGTTAAGAAACTGTCCCACTGTTGGGCACGGGCCTCCTCTCAAACTGAGAGGGTTTAGGCCATAGTCCACCACGCTGGCCCAGTGCGGGTTGGCGAACTTCACACACCTTCGAGTAACTCTTAGGCATGCAGGTTTCCTCACGATGTTTTCCTTCACCGTTAAAGCAAGTGATAATTAATTTTTAATACGCACATGCTTTCGAAAAGACAAAGGTGCGTGCCTGGGTTTGAACCCGAGACCTTTGACTTTGCAGTCCAACGGTCTAACCACTAGGCTATAACTGCACTCTCTATTTACAGTTATATAATAGAATATATATGAAAAAAAGGTGTGATCGAAGCCATTTTTTAGTAGGCAGGTTTCAACTGTGCCAACTACGAAATACCGAAATACAGTTTTATTTTGTCTATACACTTTTGTGGAACAAGTCAAATAAACTTGATTTTCTGAGGGTGGCCTAACGCTGTGGAAACCACGTAAATAAAGCCGTGTGTACATTATTCGTGTTTCAATAAAAAGATTTGATGTGTTCAAAGGCGGGCTACAAATACAAACCATGCCAAAAGAAATTTCCTTTTGAGAAAAAAAGATTCTTAAATTCTAGATTTGTGCAGCTTTTGAAGTATGATGTACTTTTAAAAGATTTGGTATTAATAATAGAGACATAATTTCCTTTTTAATAAAACTTGCATCTTCAAGTTTAGTATTGACTTAACTTGATTTAGTTAATCATTCATTCATTCATTTCATTGTTTTGTTTTTGACTATAGCTTTATTGTTCGCGTGTTATATAGATTCGATGAAAATACTTTTGCCCTATTAGCGTTAATGTTGGTGTTAACGCTTACGCCAAAATTTGTTTTAAAAAAGTCTTAAAATAATAAGTTACCGCATCTCGATAACGCTTTAAATATTGGCTTCACCTGCACAATGTCTTTGTTAGCGTGCGTGGGAGCAGCCCAGAATGCGGCCACATTGACTGCAATGACGGAAGCAGCCATCGAGTCCTGCTGCGTAAAGGTGTTAGGGCATTTGGAACACGATATAACGTGTTTCTGGTTAAATGAATCCCCACCTGAGCATGTTTTCCTTGCTTCGGCCGACCTGAGTTCGAAGTCTATTTACAAATTTCCAGACCGGCCTTGGTAATGTATGTCCAGTTAAGAGACTCTCATCAAAAGTGGAAAAAAAGGATTTGGTACGGATACTTTTTCCTTCCAGAGATTGCACCTCGCTTTTGTTCGCTTTAAAGATAATTTCCGCCTTTGTTGCTCTGGATTGTAACTATGCATGGGGTGCCGTGGGACATCCATTCTAGCTTTCTCTGCAGAGCTCTGCAAACATCTGGCGGCGCTTTGCCAGCCAGTAGATACAGCATACAGATTATATCCGAGTAGGTTTCAGACAGTCCGTGATAATCCGGCAAGTTTCTTCTTCTTCTTGCGTGGTCGGAACGACTCCGAACAGGGCATGCATATTCGCATGTAGGGAAAGCTAGCGCCAGGCCAGATGTCCATATTACTTATGACGAGGCTCTCCCTTGGTTGTAGTAAGGCGCTAGTGTTATTTTTGCGAGCGTGCACTGTTTTATTATATTTATACCTAATATCTTAATTGAAATGTCAGTCCGAGTACGGGGGCAGTGCACGAAGGTGATCCCCATAAAAAGAGGAGTAAGACAGGGAGACGTCATTTCTCCGAAACTGTTTACGGCCACCTTAGAGGACGCCTTCAAGCTCTTGGAATGGCAAGGACTTGGCATCAACATCAATGGCGAATACATCACTCACCTTCGATTTGCCGACGACATTGTGGTCATGGCGGAGTCGCTGGAAGATCTAGGACGAATGCTCGGTGACCTCAATAGAGTATCCCAACAAGTGGGTCTTAAAATGAATATGGACAAAACAAAAATAATGTCTAACGTCCATGTCGTACCCACCGCACTCACCGTTGGGAACTCTACTCTTGAAGTTGTCGACGAATACATTTACCTGGGACAGGCAGTCCGGTTAGGTAGGTCCAACTTTGAGAGAGAGGTCAATCGACGAATCCAACTCGGCTGGGCAGCGTTCGGGAAACTGCGCAACATCTTCTCATCCAAAATACCTCAGTGCCTAAAGACTAAAGTGTTTAGTCAATGTGTGTTACCAGTGATGACATATGGATCAGAGACGTGGTCTCTTACAATAGGTCTCATAAAAAAGCTCAAGGTTGCTCAGCGAGCTATGGAAAGAGCTATGCTCGGCGTTTCTCTACGTGATCGAATCAGGAATGAGGAGATTCGTAGAAGAACCAAGGTCACCGACATAGCCCTCAGGATTAGCATGCTGAAGTGGCAATGGGCTGGCCACATAGCGCGAAGATCGGACGGGCGTTGGGGCAGAAAGATTCTAGAGTGGAGACCACGTATTGGCAAGCGCAGCGTAGGACGACCGCCTGCCAGATGGACCGACGATCTTGTGAAAATCGCAGGAAATCGTTGGATGCAGGTGGCATCGGACCGGTTACGCTGGAAAGCGATTGGGGAGGCCTATGTTCAGCAGTGGACAAGTATAGGCTGAAATGATGATGATGTTAATTGAAATATGGGTGTATATAGTACACCTGTGCCGCTCCTCCGCATTTGTGCGATTACTAGTTGATGGGATGTAACTTTGCTAAACAAATCTACGACTACTGAAAGACCTAGCCCAATTGCAAGTATTTAGTTTATATTCTCTTTACGCAGTCAGTAGTGACTTTTTCTGACATAGTATTGATAATGACTTTTGTTGTCAAATATCACTACCATACATTTTTCCTTTGGATCGATACACAAGGTCATATCGTGACAAAATTGGAACTGCCCAAAGGCATTTTATTTATATTCAAAGGCTTTCTATATACCAAAAAAAAATGCTAGCAGTAACATTTCGCCAAACACTTTAGCCGAACTCCCAAAAACGAATAAACAAAAAACAACCGCTAACGTGTACCCCACTTAGCTCAAACCAAAGCTCGTTAGGGATCACTTCAGATAGCCCCGGCGATTACCAGACGATTCAAGAAGTTCCAGCCTCCCTCGCCGCCCATTCGTAAATAAAAAATACACGCCTTAATACGACCGCCTCAAACTTTGCTCCGTTTCAGCCTGGCCACCATTTGTCTGTTTGGAAGACACATTTGTAGGGCCATCAATAAGGATTTGTTAGCGTTTATTTAATTACGTCTGTCATTTTTGTTTCAGTTTTTCTTAGTATTAAATTCGGATATCTGGGACACTCCTCTATTAGTCCGCATGGAGGCCGCGTGGTGGTGGATGCCCTAATCATTTTTACTTCAATTTGTTAGATAGTATAGGCTGATATTATTATCTGGGACATTTGTGCCACTGGACAGACATCACTTGTTATAAGTAATGATGGGAAAAGTTGAGGGTAAAAAACTCGTTAAATGACGGAAGTATATTATATTGGATATTAGGAAGTGGACTGTGTCTTAGGATAAAAACAGAGTTTCAACACTTCCGTAATAAAAGGGCACTCCGAGAAATGTTGTTTAGTTTGTAGTTAAAGTGTCAGGGGATATACTTCTGTATGGTAGTTTATTCACGAGGAAATTTACTCACGATTTCCTGGTTTTAAAGCTTAAGTCAAACAAAGCGTTATTGGGGTTTTTACATCCATAACTTCTTAGTAGTAGACCGAAGTCTGGATAATGTCCTATAATGGATTGACCACTTTTATCAAGGGACTTATGGTAGAGCCTAGCAGTAATCTTTTGTACTATGTTGTAGCTAGTATTGGAACTGGCTCTACCTGAGAAATACCATGCTCTCATTGATAACTGGTGCGAAGTAGTGACATTGTTTCTAGTGGTGGCAGAAATCCGAATTTCAACACCCTGCTCACCCACTTCTGGGAAGGGCAATGAAGTCCGCTGGTGGTGATTGTTTACCATAATAGAACCCACAGGCTCGTTTGAGGCTTCTTCCATATTAAAATCGGCTTCGTCCATATTGACGGACGATTAAGCGCAGTGGTTAAGAGCTTAAGCCGCTTCGCCTACTTTGACTGATAGTCGCGGGTTCGGTGTCCGCACGGGACAAATCTTTGTGTGACCCACAATTATTTGTTTCTGTCTGGATATGTGAATTTTCATGTTTGTAAAAGCAGCCACGACACAGGAATAAGTCTTATTGTGGGGCTCCGTTTAAAAAAACTAACATCATCCGTAAAACTTTGGGTATAGGCACACAGTACATTTTTGTTTTGTCCGTGTCATAACAACTCAAAGTGTGAAAGGATGCACGCCAATGAGTTGAACTCATTGGCGTGTATCCATCGTCGAAAGATGTCCACTGCAGAACAAAATCTTCACCCAAAGACTGCCACGACCGTCTTTGTGCTGAATGCAGTTTTTATCTGCGACCTTCACCAGGTTATAGGTCGTCCTTGTGAGTGGCCTGCTCACTCCACTGCTTCCAGTACGAGGTCGCCCCTCGAGAACCTTTCTGCTCCAACGGTCGTCTGATCTACAAGCAATGTGCCCCACCCACAGCCATTAAAGGTACACGTTACGTATTGAATATAGGATACGTTATGAATTATTATACCTACTAGAGTATGCCTCGTTGGTCTAGTGGAAAAGCGCATCGCTTTGTGATCACGAGGTCCTGGGTTCAAATCCTAGGTCGGACAAGTGTAGTTTTTCTAACGAAAACTTCCCAGTACGAGTCCGGAGTCTGGAATTGTACTCGGTATATGGCAATAGGCTTGCCCCCTATTACATGAGACCTAATATCGTCGGCGAAACGTGGGTGTACTTAGTACAACTCTGCCACCCCCGCTTGGGGAATATAGGCGTGACGGTGTGATAGAGTATGATGATTCTCTCTGACTTCCTCCACTCTCATAGTTCGTCTCATACACGCTCGCCGGTTACGGAGACACTTGAATTGCTCTTCGGTTAAGACATGGCCTATTTGGTCATCGTAAAATAGTCTATGTCTTCCCCGGTACCTACATCCTTCCAGTTTCGCATGGTGTATCTGTTTTCTCAATCTTTCTTCCGACATTCGTTCTATTTATTGATTTATTTCATTTAATGCCTATATGTAATACGCGCCACTGGCTGATCTATGTCAAACTATCTTGAAGGTCTATATAATATTAGTAAACTAGATAGAGATCTGTCTTCTAAGGTAGTCCTCTTAAGATACGGTTTACTACGTAACCAGAAGTCTTGCGGCTAATACGTTTTGTACCCGCAACCCGGATAATAAAATCTGCCTTGGTAACCGTAGAAATGCCTACACGGATTTTCTTGGGATATACTTGCTCACATGAAAGGAAATTTACTTGAAAGGTCGGGAAAGGTTTTGTTTTGTGACGTATGCCCGTGAGATATAATTTAGGGTTAGACAGTGATCTGTTTTCATATTTCTCGATTGAAATAATAATTTTCAAGGAAATAGGTTCCTTTGTTAGTTGCTAAGCATTTTAACTATACATAAATTATCTAGTTGCGAATAATGCGCGTAGCCATCACGAGGTCCTGGATTCGAATTCTAGATCGGTCAAAAAATTTATTACTTGATAGAAAAATTTCAAATATCAGTCCGAAATCTGATATTGTACCCGGTAAAATGGCAATAGGCTCGCCGCCTATTATATGGGACCTATTGTTGGCGAAAAGTGGATATGCACAGTATATCTCTGCCACCCCTCCTGGGGAATACAGGCATGATAGTGTTTTTTTTTAATTATTAATGACTGCGCTGCTTTTTGTCTTCAATTTGCTCAAAAATCGATGAACCTCCACGACCACCATGCTACTACGGCCGCAACCTTCTGTCATAATTATACAGTTTAATTAAATAATTTTCCGAAGTTCTTGACGCTTCCGTGTAGCTCCTGAAAGCCCCGTACAACCTGGGAATTGTGGCTGCACCAAAAAAATATATTCTCTATACTTTCGAAACCGTATTATTCAACTTCTATTCATGACGACCGTTTGTATTTATTGTTCTTCGTAACCACCAACTTGAAAGAAAAATTTTTGTAAACTATTTTACTTCACATGCACATCCGGTAACATTCTAGCTGTGATTTAGCTTTTATTTACTTTGAAGTCTTATGAGGAGGTTTTGACGCAGGTTAGGTTGTAAGGAAAGCACATGTTGGAACTTATTACTCTCTGCCCACCACGCAACAGATCTGGCATAATGATATAAATAGATAGTTTTGACACAAACCGGAAAGATAATAAAACTAGAGTAGTTAAAAACTGTTTGGTGTAGTTTATTTAGTGAAATTGGAGTTAAAACACATTCGTAGTACTAAGGGAGAAATCGAGCAAAAGCCACCAAAATCCATATATCCACTGAATCGCAAAACCCAAAATAATCGCGTATTCAGAAGAAATCAAGTGAGCAGAGGGCTTAGCACGAGTAGATTGATGTTTCCGTAAAGATCTCAAGAGAACATGTTGTCACGTTCATGTTTATTTAGTAAATGTGTAGTGTGAAAAAGATGTCACATCAACTCGATTGGGATTCGCTAACTCAACCTGTTCGTACTAAAGAAGCGGGAAGGGCCATCGGAACACGATTTACATAACAAACATGAGTTAACGACGATCGCGGTCTTACTCTGAATGTAAGCGGGTAAAAGAATTCAATTTCTATCCTTTTGTGATGTTTTTGGACCTTTGTGTATTAAAATATGTAGGTGTTATTTGAATCCCTTTTCTATTTGATGCCTAAAGCCATATAATAATAATGATAAACACATCGGCATCATACCTATTTTTTACCAAGCGGGGGTCAATTTTTTTTTTATTTATTTGGGAAAAGAAACACTGACAAATTGAAAGTTTTAGTACAACATTTTATGACACAGGCAAATAAATTTGACACCAGCATCAGATAAGCGCGCGTATTCGTTAAGTGTCTGTCAAGTACCGTGAGTGTAAACAAATAAAATGTCTTATTGGTACTGATGTATGAATCGTACAGGAATTCTTGTTAGAATATGTTAGTGAAACGTTAGTGTACATCATGTTATTCTCAACGGAAAATGTAACTTTACTTACGGTACGTCACCTTTTTGTGATTTTAGGTTAAAAAATTGTAAAATAAACGTTTATTTGCATATATTTATGTGTAGGGGGTCTGTCCAAGAGCGTGCTCGTCGCGACCCCTGCCAGTCATTATAGCTGCAATTTTGGACCGAAGACGTACCGCAGTGCGGGCTAGGGCGTCCCCCCAAACGACGCGTACCAGCCCGCCCCCGTCGGTACGAATATAGGTGGAAACGGCAATGGGGACCGCCACCCATCACGCCGGGCCCGAACTGGCGAGTCGTGGGGTGCAGAGTGCCGAATAGGCACTTGGAATGTAAGGGGTGGTATGGAAGATAAGATGCATGAGGTGGTTGATGTGATGAAAGAGAGACGCCTGGATGCTCTGTGTGTAACAGAGACTAAGCGAAGGGGCAGTGAAACCAGTGAACTCTGTGGTCTGGGGTACCGCAGAGCAGTCGTGCCAGCATGGGAGTGGGTATCTTGCTGTCCCGTCGCCTGGCCTCTGGAGTGAGAGATTATGGCCTGTGCGATGCGAGACTTCTCTGGGTCCGTTTAAAACTGGGTGTCACTAGAGTATTTTTGGTCGCAGCATATGCTCCCGTAAGCTGGTCGACACCCCAGGACCTTGAGAAGTTTTGGGATAATGTCAGGGAAGTTCTGAATTTAGCTGAGGCTAACGAAAAGGTGATTTTGTGTGGCGATCAGAATGGATGGGTAGGAACCAGGCGGCAAACTTGCGACGCTGATCTGGGTCCCTATGGTGATAAGAGAATGAACGATGCAGGTAAGCTCATTGTACATGTTTGTTTGGAAAGGGGTCTCCTTGTGTCTAATACGATATTCCAGCACAAGGACATACATATACGTGGAGAAGAAATAAACAAAAAAGCATGATAGATCTGATCCTGGTTGATAACCGTCTCCGAAGCAAACTACAAGATACGCGTGCGTATAGAGGCCCCACTCTGGATTCGGACCACTATCTCGTAGTTGCGCGGTTTAGTGGTCTGTTCAGGAAGTGGAGGTACTGGCGAGAGCATATCCCCTTCAGAGATCTTGAAAGAATAAAGGTTGAAAAGTTGCAAGATGAGAACGTGAGGAGAATGTATGAAGACGGAGTCCGGGACAAGCTTTTGACAGCAGGCTCTTCGGACTCAAATGTAGATGAATGCTGGAATAGCCTGAAAGAGAGTTTGATGGAATCCGCGAAAGAAGTATGTGGTTGCTCAAAGAAGCATAGTACAGCAAAAGGTGATGCATGGTGGGATGCAGAGTTGCAAAGCTCCGTGGAAAGTAAGAAGAAAGCGTGGCAGGACTATGTATCTTCTTTGAACCTGAATGCCAGTATGACAGAGATGAAGAAAGAAATATGCCGGCAATGCAAAAATGCCACTAAAACTTTAGTGAAAGAAAAGCGTGAAAGAGCCAGTGCCATTGAGGAGGAGAGGCTGGCGAAGAATTTCGAGAACAACACTAAACTCTTTTGGAGCAAAGTGAGAAAGTCTCGACTTGATTCGTCAGTAGTAGTAAGTTTGCAACACGTCCGAAACTGAAATCAGTCCGCAATAAAATAAGAAACCATCGATTCTGAGAACAACACGGACCATTTCTCTTTTATAAACATTAAAATAGAACGCCTTTCAAATTAAAATATTATTTTATTTACCCAAACTTTTATTATAGATGTTAAATTAAGTAAAATGAATACAATAATACATTTTAGGCAAAAACAGGATTTTCAACTGAGTAGCGAAAAGTTACGGTCGTTTGGGAGGTCCTGTTATGAATTTAAAAGTAAATAGTGTATTCTGTTGATTGCCCCGAAACAGATATCGTTAGCAAGGAGCAAGGTGAGAAAGGCTCGAGGTGATTCGTCAGGCTCCAGAATGGAAAGGATATAATCTAAAGATGGTGACATTCTTGCAGACACACAAGCTGTGCTAAACCGGTGGAGTAAATATTTTGGAGAAATGTATGGAGATGACCCGGATGCTGATGCCGCAGACGTGCCCAAAGGCGAGATTGCGGCACCAGAATCAGCGGAGGACATCACTATGGAAGAAATTGAATGGGCGATAGAAAGTATGAAAAACGGTAAAGCTGCGGGAGTAGACATGATATCTGCCGAGATGATCAAATATGGTGGAACTTGCGTCCGGGACGCTTTCCGGGCCCTTGCAAACCTTTGCTGGAGGACCGGCAGAGTCCCTACAGATTGGCGCCGCGCAGTCATAGTACCCTTGTATAAAGGCAAGGGTTCACAATATGACTGCGCCAATTACAGAGCCATCAGTTTGATCAGCTTGGCAGCCAAGGTGTACGGAAAATTATTGAACGGAGAATGCGCGTGAAGTCCGATGGAATGTTGTGCGAGGCACAAGGAGGTTTCAGGTCCGAAAGAGGATGTTCGGATCAAGTCTTCTCCCTCCGCAACATCGTAGAGAAGCATCTGGCAGTGGGGCGGAAGGTTTTCTGCGGTTTTGTAGATCTGGAGAAGGCATTTGACAGAGTTGTGCGAAAGAGACTTTGGGACATTTTGCCAGAGTATGGTATAGATGGCACTCTGTTGTGAGCCGTCCAGTCCACTTATGTGGACTGCAAGGCATGCGTAAGGGTAGGTGGTAACAGGTCACCCTGGTTTGACGTTAAAATCGGCGTCAAGCAGGGTTGCGTGTTGTCCGCTAGACTGTATATAATATATCTGGATAAAAGTCTTCAAAGACTGAAAGCGATGAATGAAGGTGTACAAATGGGTGATTTAGTGGTAAACCATCTACTTTATGCAGATGACGCGGTTTTAATAGCGCCAACAGCCACTGATCTGCAAACACTAGTCACAGTTATGAAAGATGACTGCATGATCAATGGCTTACATTTGAATGTGAAAAAAAAACCAAGATTATGGTTTTTGAAAGGGAAGAAACCAGAACGAATGTAAGGATTGTGGTTGGGAACGATGTGCTGGAGCAAGTGAATGAGTTTGTATATCTTGAATGCGCCTTCAGCAAGGATAGGAAATACACCGCTGACATAGAGAGAAGAGTGAGTGCAGGGAACAGAGTGAATGGTGCGATGGGAAAGCTACTCGGGAGCCGGCACTTAAGCCATAAGACGCAGCTGGCCATACATAACGGAGTTCTTGTCCCAACGCTGTTATATGGTAACGAGAGCTGGGTATGTAAGAAGGAGAATGATAGTAGGATAAATGCGGTAGAAATGCGAGCTCTGCGGAAGTTGTGCGGAGTGAAGCTGACCGACCGCATTAGCAACAGCGTAGTAAGACAGCGAGTAGGTATGAAAGATAGTATCGGTGTAAAGATGAGAAAGGGCATGCTCCGTTGGTTCGGGCATATAGAAAGAATGCCAGAGGAAAGAATGACAAAACAGATATACAATGTGAAAGTGGAAGGATGCAGGTACCGGGGAAGACCTAGACTATTTTACCACGACCAAATAAACCGAGTCTTATCTGAAGGAAAAGTCAAGAGTCTCCATAACCGGCGAGCGTGTATGAGACGAACTATGAGAGTCGAGGAAGCCAGAGAGGTATGTAAGGAAAGAACCTGTTGGAACTCTGGACTCTCTGCCTACCCCGCAAGGGATCTGGCGTGAGGTTATAGATAGATAGATAGATATTTATGTGTGTGACGCTAAAATAGGATGTAATCTTTCTATTTATGGCAAAAAACACAGGTCGTAAGTCTTTAAATTATTGTAAAAACTGTTTCTATTTTCACGGTCTACCTAGGTCGAAATCAAGTCTATTTTTTGTAGTTTACGAGGTATTTTTAGATAATTTTTCTTAAGATGACCTAAAATTAGTTGTGCAGTTTTATTTACGATTAGAAAGTGCAATAAATCATTTGTCAAAGTTTTCTAAAAAAAATCCTAAAAATATTTGTTTACGTAAAAATTTTTACATTTTTCGGGTCCGTATGTTTGAGGAAGGAATTTTAAAAGTACAAGGTAAAGTAAGTAAAACACGTCATTATCATAAAGTCGTTTACTTTTGATTCCAAGTGAATATTCGCCATACTTTTTGAATTATCATTTTATTTTTGCAAACGTCGGCAAAAATGACCTCGCCCGCCCAGTCCGCTTCCAAAAAAGTACTTCAAACTTTGGCAATGCGAAGCAGTACGTCAAAGAACAATGGCGAGGTCTTACCTGAATGTTTGATGAAGTGTCTAAAAATACGACATGTGCAAATTTTAGTAATATAATTCGGTCGGTTTTTACACAAAATTAATTTTGTATGTAAATTCGCACGATATTATTTTTTTAAATTAAAGTACTTCATTTGACTAAATTCATATTCATCCATTTTATTTGAATTACCATAATTGCCACATTTGAAAAAATAAATGTCAATAGTAGAAACTAATAAACATTTGTAAATAAACGTTTACTTAAAGACTATTGATTTATAAAAGCTCTCGTATTGTTTTCCTTTGAAATAGTTGAAATCTATCTATCTATCTATATCATCACGCCAGATCCCTTGTAGGGTAGGCAAAGAGTACAGAGTTCCAACAGGTTCTTTTCTTACACACCTCTCTGGCTTCCTTCACTCTCATAGTTCGTCTTATACATCGTAAGAAAGCGAGTAGGTATGAAAGATAGTATCGGTGTAAAGATGAAAAAGGGCATGCTCCGTTGGTTCGGGCATATAGAAAGAATGCCAGATGAAAGAATGACAAAACAGATATACAATGTGAAAGTGGAAGTATGCAGGTACCGGGGAAGACCTAGAGTATCTTACCACGACCAAATAAACCGAGTCTTATCTGAAGGAAAAGTCAGGAGTCTCTATAGTTGAAATAATTTCTAAATCGTAAATATCAAAAAAAAAAAATTCACAACGTAATTTAAATAGTTTATGGAATTGATTGAAAAGAAATGTAGTGCCAATACTTCGTAATAACCATTTGTGTTGACAATTTATTTACAACTTCAATTTACCAAAAATTTTACGGTATTCTTTTTCTTTCTGGTTGTTTGATTTATATTTACTTTTAACCCTTGCAGCTACTCGATTTTATTGTAGGAAACTGATAATTTCTTTCTCTAAATGGACTCCGATTGTACCTCAAGAAATTGTGTAGGTACGCTTCGCTCGGAGGCGGAAAGGTGTGACAGACCTACACGCATTATGTACGTGCAAATGTTATATTGGAGATGTATTGGAATCAATAATGCTCAGCGATATAAGTCTTGGATCAAAACACGAGAACACGCTCTACAACTTGACTCTTAGCTATTATATGTGACGAAATGAATACATATTTATTAAATAAATCTTGATACCCATTTTTATTTTACCTGTTTTATTTTGATGCAGTGGGTGGTAACTAGGTGATAACAAAAAAAATTAATCAACTAATTCTGTCCCACTGCTAGGCAAATGTCTCACAAATCCAGATGAGAGATAGATCATAGTCCACCACCTTTACATATTTCATATAAAAGTAAGTAGATACCTAAACCTAGGGCCTACTATTATGATTTCTTATGGTTGCAAACTAACCCTTTTTAGAAGACTCGAATATTTTTTTATGGTTACCGCTGAGTGTTTTAGAAGCCTCAAAGTTATAAATAGCTCATGATTCCTAACTATTTAATGTTTTGACATATAAATAAAAATTCCCGGTGTTTATGTTTAAGTAATAGAAATCCTATAGTTTTCACATTTTTTCACTCATAGACGCTTCAAATCGATATCAAGCAAAACCATGTATGGGAGTTTGCCATTGTCCTTTAGGAAATAAATCATTACTAAATATAGTAATATATAACGATCTAAAACCGAAAAATAAATATTTTTTACAAGCTTTTATTAAACTTGCAATATTTGTATGTCTGTGTGTCTGTCTGTCGTTCCGGTTCAAATCATGTGTCATTTTTCAAACATTTGTGCATATCCGATTAAGCGGAAGGTGGCCATAGGAACATGTGAAATATATAACGTAACCCCCTCGTGCTTAGACTCTTTCGATTGGTATCAGAAGTAATACAATCAGATTGTGTCTAGGATCTGATGATGAAGCCGTAAGGTGGCCAATTGATTTACACAAGTACTCAATATAACCCTGCCGTGTTTGGGCTCGTTGGATTTATCTTGACGAGTACTTTAGACCTGGATGGTGACTAGCATCTGATGATGGATCCAGCGCGTGGCAAAGTCAAAGTCAAAGTCAAAAATCATTTATTTGTATAGGCCAATACATAAGCACTTACAAACGTCAAAATTATTACATTTTTTACATCTACCACCGGATCGGAACGCGGCCTCCACTGAGAAGATCCGGCGAGAAACTCAGCGGGCCAGTCTTTTAATTTAATTTGTTTGGCCTTTCCGATACCCAATTTTTTGTTTTAAAAAAAAATGAATTATACATCATTTATAAATGTTGCTGATTGAGGAGCTGCTCAAACCCAATCTGTTTTATCGTCAAGATAATCCGAAATTTTATAATACCCTTTCTTACAGAGTCTAGTTTTAATTGCCTTCTTAAACTTATTGATAGGCATGTTTCGGATATCTATGGGTAATTTGTTGTAGAAGCGTTTACATTGCCCCATGAAAGAATTACTCATTCTGTGGAGACGAGTGGAATGTACAATAAGATCATCTTTGTTCCGTGTATTTACATGATGTATGTCGCTATATTTTTCAAAATTACTGATATTTTTTTTAACATATAGAAGATTTTCATATATTTGATTGTGATGCAACAGTTAGAATATTTATCTCTCTAAACTTTTCCTTAAGAGAAGCTCGCGGGGCCAAATTGGAAATTGCTCGAACAGCCCTTTTCTGGAGGACAAAGATGGTATTAAGTTTTGCAGAGCATCCCCAAAGTAGTATGCCATATGACATAATACTATGAAAATAAGCGAAATAAACAAGTCTAGCTGTTTCAATATCAGTTAGTAATCTAATTTTCTTTACCGCATATGCCGCTGAGCTTAATTTACCAGATAATTGAACAATATGGGGACCCCATTGTAATCTGGCATCAATAGTGATACCTAGAAATACAGTCGACTCTACAAGGTCTAAATCCACGCCATTTATTTGTACATTAGTTGCAACCTGTCTTACATTTGGCGTTGTGAATTTAATACATTTTGTTTTGTTCTCATTAAGGAGAAGATCATTCGTGTTGAACCAATGAACAACCATTGACAGCCAACGGCCAACGGAACTACCCAACTATTCAACATAAGCCCACCGTGTTTGGAGTCTTTAGATTTGTCTTGACAACTTCTGTAGACTGGGATGATGTCCAGGGTCTGATGATGGATCCAGTAGGTGGCCAACGGATTTACCGAAATACTTTTTTTTTTTTTTTTTTTTTTTTTTATTTATTATAATTCACAAAACTGATGTACAATCTCTCATGCAATATTACAGAGTATAATACATTAGGTCTGATTGACATCTACTAGATGTGAATCCAGCATGCATATTTTAAGCAAGACAAAAATTAAGTGGGTCTAGTGTAAACTACTATAATCTGCTATGAACAAATCAAGACACTGATTTTAGACTTTACTGAGGCTACAGAACCAGCAAAGACATTCATTTCGCCGCGAATGGAGTTGGCAAGTGAAAGCATACGAGATATGGGCGAAAAAAGCCCAATATTTGTGCGACTGTGAGGCATAATAAAAGTTTTTCGATTTATTAAGCGGCTGCCAGTACGCGGAATACAAATATGCACTTTCTCTAAAAGCCCAGGTGAATCTATTAAGCCATTAATTATCTTGAACAGAAACATAACGTCTAGAGATTTTCTACGTGCGCTCAACGATTTAATTTTATAGTGACTCAGTCTGGAGTTATAGGAATTCAAAATACGGCATTTGTTGTCTGAATAGCATAAGTTATATAGGAACCTTTTTTGGACTCGCTCTATTCTATCGGAGTGCACCTGGTATGACGGACTCCACACTGTGCTACAGTATTCTAGAATACTTCGTATAATGCTGTTATAAATTAAAATAGTTAGAAACGGTTCCTTAAAGATTTTCATTTCTCTGACAATGAACCCTGACAATTTTGATGCCTTACTTATAATTAGGTCATAGTGATTTCTAAAATTTAATCTACTATCTATCAGGATACCAAGGTCTCTAATAGTGTCCACTTCTTGGAGCGGGTTGTCATTAACTGAGTAAAAAGCTTGGTTTGTTATAGTTTTCCTACTAAATTTAATGAAGTAACATTTGTTTTCATTTAATGACATGTTGTTTTGTTCACACCATCGACATAAGTTATTTATATCCAGTTGTAGCTGATTAGTATCAGAATCACTATTTATAGTTCGATATATTTTTAAATCATCAGCAAAAAGTTTGTACTCTGAATCAATTTTACTTCCTAAGTCATTTATAAAAATTAGAAAAAATAGAGGTCCTAGGTGAGAGCCCTGAGGTACTCCTGATGGTATCAAACATTTTTTGGATTTAAAACCCTTGAGATACACTAATTGCGAACGATTTCTCAAGTAGGATTCACACCAACGCAGCAACGACCCATGAACGCCCATACTTCCCAATTTAAGTAATAATAGGTCGTGATCCACTAAATCAAAGGCCTTTTTAAAGTCGGTGTATATTGCATGAACTTATTTACCCCCATCTAGTGCAGATGATATATAAGACACATACTCGGTGAGATTAGACAATGTTGATTTTTTGGGGCGGAAGCCATGCTGGTTATCATCCAATACATTTTTTATGTGGAAGAACATTTTTTTCTGTACTAGGGATTCAAGCACTTTACCACATGTAGAAAGAATAGACACTGGTCTGTAATTTTTAACATCATCAACACTACCAGATTTAAAGATTGGCGTGATGTGTGCAATTTTCCACGAGTTGGGGTAAACTCCTTGTGTTAAAGAATAGTTGAATATCATGGTCAGAGGAACAGCTAAGTTTGCTGCACATTTTCTGAGAAAAAGAGGAGGAATTGAATCAGGCCCTGGTCCTTTATCGGAGTCAAGAGAAGACAAATACTCAAAAACTTCTCTTATTTCAAGTATACAATTACTAAACGTGTTGTTGTTACAAGGGTTAGGTGAAGCTGAACTTGAGGGATGGCATGTATTCCGATTAACTCTATAGATGGATTGAAAATGATCGGAAAACAATTCACAAATTTCCTGACCGCCCTTAGCTGTATTGTTGTTATTCAAAGTCATTTTATTAGGAATATAACTGTTGGCTATCCGTTTGTTTTTGAAGTACTTCCAAACGTATTTAGGATTTCGACGCAGGTGTGTGGCGATATTGCTTTTAAATTTTGCGTAACAGTCTTTTATTAACACTCTGCAGCGTGTTCTCAAGCAATCAAACGTAATTTTATCTCTGGGGTTCTTGTACTTTTTATATAAAATGTGATATTTAGCTTTCTCCCTTATGACTTTTAGTAAAGCTCGACTGTACCAGACGGGATAGCGCTCATCGCATGGTCGGCTAATAGGTGTGTGTTGTTGAATGATTAGCATTAGAATTTCGTAAAATCTAATCACCATTTCGTCAATATTAGTAATAGAATTCAATTCATCAGACCAATTAATTTTCGCTAGTTTGTCGTTAACATCATCATAATTAGAAATATAAAAATTTAAATTGGAGACTTTCCTGTGCACTAGTGGACTACTATGATTAGATATAAGTGAGATTTCCAACGCTGGATGATGGGGATCAATTGGTAGTAGTGGACTTGTGGCTTGTGATACCAATACAGTCCTATTACTACTATTGGTAAGAACTAGATCTAGAGTACGATTTGAAGCGTTTACTATTCCGTTGCATTGATGAAGATCATTAAAGGCAATCGTGTCTAAAAAAATGTTTTCTTGATTATTACTGGATCCTTTGGGGACCAAAAGACCAGAACTTACGTCATATTCCCAACAAATATTACCCATGTTGAAATCCCCGATTAATATGTTAATGGAATTACTTTTGCTCTTATTACTAATTACTTCTGTAAAGTTATTACAGAGAGTATTCAAATAATCTAGTTTAATTGGCGGTGGAATATAAACCACACAAATATTAATATTTAGGCCGTTCTCACATTTTATGGTTATCCATAATTCCTCGCAATGTGATTCCCAATTAAATCTCCTTAAGACCTCATATTTGTCCAGTGTTGCAATAGCTACACCTCCACCATCTTTTTTGGTGATTGAAGAAACCGTAGTCGACCTATCGCGCCTAAAAACTCTGTATCGGTTATCTACAATTTCTTGATCTAGCACTGTGTCGTTTAACCAACTTTCGGTGGCAACAATTATGTCATAATTAAAATGCAAAGCAGCAGAATAAAAATCCTCGGTCTTGGTTCTTAAGCCTCTTACATTCTGATAATAAATTTTAAACATGAATTTTAATACTTATTACACTATATATCTTGCAAAACAAAAGTTAACAATTTACAAAGTCTCCAGATACTCTAAATTTTTAACTAAAAGAGATTTGGATGTTATATCTTTTCTCACAAATACGCGACCATTTCGGACCCATACAAAGTTATATTTCTTCTCCTTGGCAGCAATCCTCATTGCTGCGTGAAGTTTTTTTATTTGCAGAAGTTAAATTCTCTGTTACAAAAATCGGTTGCCTTTCACCGCCAATACCAACGTGGCTGCTATTTAGTTTCTCCGAGTCGTTTTTTTTATTAAAGTTTCTGACTGCAGCAAGTAGATTATCTCGAATGCGAGGACTAACTAACTTTACGACTATACTTCGTGGACGATTTGACTCTGTATTTAATTTGGCGACTCTATGAAGTGACTTAATTTCACTGTCGTGAATTTCATTTCCCACAACTCTACCCAGCTGTTGGACAACAGTCAACAAGTTTTCGGTTTTGTGCTCAGGAACGCACTGTATCTCGATATTACATTCACGTGCTATTTGATCAAGTTGTTGCACTTTAGCGTCCAACTCCCTAACTTGAACATTGACTGCGGCGTTATTCTTGAGCATTTCGTTAATAAACTTGTTATTGTTGGCATTAATTTCCTTTTGGTCATCGTGAGCGTCAGATAAAAAGTAAACCGTCTTCTTAAACTCATCCAGGTCTTCGCGCATTGAAGTAAATCTTCCGGTGAGATCCTTTATGTTCTTTTGAACCATAGCTAGAGTGGTTTGAAAATTCGCTAAAACAGCCTGCTGTCTGTCAAATTTCTCGTTCATTTCCTGCCGCAATTTACGAATTTCCACAAGAATCGCATTTGGTATGTCGACCTCTGTAATTGCAGGCGTTATTATAGCCGTTTCTGGTGGCGGATACTCATTTGGGGTATATGTCTGAACCAGCCCTGCTTGGTAATGGCTAGATGGTCCCGGCTTTGGGGATTCTATTGTAGCCGTCGCCGGAGCCGCTTGATTAGTACGCGAAGTATGGCCCTTAGACTGAATGGGTGTATTAGTATTGTCCCGTTTAGGACGGCTGGAAACACAACTCGGACAAATCCATTGAATCCTAGGTGTTGATCTTTCATCATATTTTACGCATTCCGAATGGTACTGAAGGCCACATTTGCCTACAGAGCATTTAATTCTCTTATGTGTCACAAGAAGAGTATCATTACAAGCAGCACAAATCATTACTGCGATTAAGTAAATCAACAAGAAAATAAAAATAATTGCAAAAAGTAAATCCGAACTGGGGATCGAACTCGAGGAACTAACACGTTACTTAACATAGGCCCGACTTGTTGAAAATCGTACATTTGTCTTGACAAGTACCATAGTGCTTGTCGGTCTCCGTTGTGGTATTGCTATAAAAGATTGTTTTAAAAACATATTTTTAAATCAAAATTATTTTGGACTGGAGACCTTAAACTGGCAAACGCAGTGTAGGACGCTTCCCCGCGAGATGGAGTGACGACACTCCTATATTCCCCAATTAGGAGAAGCCAGAGATGTACTGAGTACACCCACTTTCGGTGACGATGTTAGGTCCCATATAATAGGGGGCGCGCCTATTGCCATACACTGGGCACAATTCCAGACACCGGACTGGTATTAAGAATTTTTCGACGACAAAACTACATTTATCCAACCCAAGATTTGAACCCAAGACCTCGTGATCACAATTCGCCCATTTGCACTATTAGCCACTGGACCAACGGGGCAGTTACGAAAACATTGTAATAAAAATAAAACAAGGCGTATTTACTCATAAAAGGTCCCATTATATGTAATTGTTTTTGATTAAGTAAATAACTGTTATTGAAACTATTTTTCAGTAAGGCAACAAAAGAGAGGTAAAGTTTCAAAAGAAAACGCTTTTATTAGCTAAAAGGCGCCGCCGACAAAGTTTTGCTTAGGACTCAACACAATGGCTATTTGATCCACAATTTCCAACTAAGGTGTTATAAAATGGGAACAATAATGATTTATACTTATTCATAAAAATATGTATTTAAATAACACAATATAGTTCGTAGAAAATATTTACTATGCCTCATTGTGTCCGCATTAGCTTTCAGCAAATACAATTTGTCTGTTGCTTTAGTTGAAAAATTAAAAAGACAAGAATGACGAAACAGATAAACTTATACTGAGTTCTTAGATTTACGCGAATATTACACATGAAATAAAACTATTTTAACGTCGCTCAAAGAAGTCTGCAGTCTGTGAACATGTCCTTGACCGCACCCGCCATAACATCAGATTCGATAGACCACAAATTCTCGTGAAAGAACACCGATTCCTACCAAGGATGGTTCGCGAGGCTATTGAAATTAAAAAACACTCTAATTTCAATAGAGAAGATGGCTGGGTGCTTCCATCGACTTGGGATCCAGTAATTAATATAATCAAATCCAAAACCAAGCATAACACTGCAAGACCTCAAGACACCGTGAGCTCATTCTGATCATCTCATTCGTAGATCGGACCAACAAAAACAAAAATAATTAAGAAGTTTGAGGGTACCCCGGAACAACAATGCCTTTTGGACGTCTAACACCTCAGTCCTTCCCGTGACCATGGGTGCTGCAAAGCACTCGAAACGTCGGGAACGTAAAAATCAAAATTAAAAAGCGATAAAATCCGAAAAAATAGTTTTATTTCATTCAGATAAACTTAGCTTCGATTTTTGTATAAGATAGACTGTGTTACCTAGGCAATATTAAAAAAAAAAACAAGAAACTGGAATGAGATATTTTATTTTATAATTTAAATATAAATATATTGAATACAAATCAAATGCAGTTACTCGTATTAAGTAAGCGGTCTAGTTTATTGAGTTGTAATTTTAATGTAACAAAACTGCTTTTTTGCTGTTTTTCTTTCACGCGAATCACATGTTTTCTTAAAAAAGTATTTAAAAGAGTCTTGACAGTATGATATGGTTATGTTAGGGAGAAATACGGCTGGATTGTTTTTAATATTAGTTATTAGTATCCAAAAGATTAAGAATTGGAAAAATATTTTTTAATAAAAAATACCTTTTGAAAAACAAGCTTTTATAGCAAAACCACAACTAAGAGGTCTTGCTTAGTTAAAGAGTTCCTATGGCCTTCTTCTGAGTGCATCATCAGACAAATCAAACAAGCCCAAACATGGCGAGGTTAAATTGAGTAGTAGGCCCTGGTTGTATAGTATTTGTCAATACCAATCTATCAAATCTGCGCACGAGGGGTTAAGATATATAGTTCACGTGTTCCTTTGGCCACCTCCCGACTCCATCATCGGACCAGCTCCATAGTACCACATTATTGCATTGTCACTGACTTTACGATGAAAAATTTCAGCTCAATCGGATACCCGCAAATGCTTGAATAATGGATAACAAGATTTGAACCGGAAAGATAGACATACATACGAACATTGCAAGTTAAATAAAAGGATTATTTTTTTCTGTGCTGTAAGCTGAAATTGGTCACGCAAAATACTAACGAGCATTACACGGCTGAGTGCCTACCGTCCGAACTAACTCAAAGCTTTAGGGCACAGGAAAAGCCTTCGGGCTCCAAAATTTACGCTGGAATACCCGGCGCTCCCGATAATCCAAGTGTTTATCGATGCGTGACGTCATCGCTACATCACACGAATATCCACACTCGAGTGCATTGAGTGTCGTGATCCTGAGTTAGGTGACGTGATCCTGAGTTAGTATACCGTATGACTTGGGGACTTAGCACGAAATGTTGGACTTTAGCGTGACGGTAGTGAATTGATATGCCGTCCTTGTTACGCTTCAAATTTACTTAATGAACATGATCTCGGCAGCACGCTTACTCGTTAGCGTCACACTAACGTATATTTTTTTTTACTACCCTCTCAGATATTATTTAATGAATAGTTCGCTAAAAAGTACCCCATCAAATACTTAAGTAATTTCAGTCGACTTCCCCAAAAAACGGTTATAATACTTAATAGTCCTCGCCGTTTCTAATTCGTTCGAAAACCTTCACGACAAATAAATTCCAATTCCAATAAAAATCTCGTAAAAATTTTAATAAATCAAACACTAAGCTACCTTCACAAGCGCTAATAACTTTTGAAATACTTTGAGCCAGAGGCGGCCCACCAAATAACTAATATTAAACGCCTTGAGTCATTGGCTTAGAGGTTATAATAATTTATATAACAAAGGGAGACCTCAAAGGGACAGCAGGATTGCCATGAGTTCAGTATTTTAATTAACTGTCCGAAAATAATTAGGATTTTGCCACACAGCCGACGCAGTGCAACGGGGGCCGACGGTGACGGGAGCTGGTGAGTTGTAATGTACTGAAATGTACAGGAGACGCCACACAGTTCCGTCACGCTCGGTGCGACGGCAAACGTCACGACCCACCCGACGCGAATGAGACCGTTTAAGGTTTGGTCAAATAGCCGTCGGAGCGCGACGGGAGCGTGACGGAAGCGCTCGGCTACGTTCATTCGTAACGATTGCCGTCGTGCCGAGCGTGGCTGCGGTGTGTGGTGTCTCCCGTCTCCCGTCTTCTATCTCCCATACATTTCTATTTATATATTTTTATTTATTTATTTATTTCATCAATGTCTTATTTAACATGCTTGTTTCTTTATAATTCTGTCGGCCATCTGTTGGCGTATGCAGAATAAAGAGCATTCTTCTCTTGTTTCTATTTATGCATCGTCAAAAATATAACTATGATCCCATCGGAATGTCATTCCTATGGAGAAGAAAAGCGGATGGTTATTTTAGAATAATATTTTGCAACACGGATAAGTCAAGAGTCTGTCTCCCTAACCGGCGAGCGTGTATGAGTCGAACTATAAGAGTGGCGGGATCCAAGTCTGTAAGAAAAGAACAAGTTGGAACTCTGTGCTCTTTGCCTACCCCGCAAGGGATCGGGAGTGTTAATATAGATACATTTTTGTAACAATTTTGTCTTGTTTTGTGTGATAGGTACGTAGTTACTCTGAATGTAAAAATATTGTCCCTAATATGTATTCATACATATGGTAAACCTGTACCGTACATTTAGATAGCCGTAATTTGTTTGATGGGCAAAATAAAGACATGACTTTTAACGTAAAAAGTATTAAACCACTGAGGGCGGATGGTGACAAATGCGAAAATTTACATGTATGGAGAAACAATACCTTTTCGGCGCTTACAAATAGTCAATTAACATTTTATTAAATCTAATTTAACTACACATCTATCACCAGATCGGAACACGGCCTTCACAAAATCAACGTGCTTGTCTTTTTTAATTACTACTCTTCCTCTTTTTTCTTTTTTTTCAATCATATTGTGTGGATACAATGTTCAGGTTACAATTGAATACTTTACGATCTAGCTTCCGTGTAATGCCTTACGATCGAAATATGAATCTAATGATGTTATGGGTAAATAGTGTCCAAAAGATTCCAGATAGACCAGTCCCCACAAGTATCACCCGTTTTTGAATATGACTGCTGGAACAGCCATCACTCCCCTCGACCATATTGGAGGGAAGGGAGTGACCCGCGCCAGACAGCCATCGCAAACAAAGACATTATAGTGAGCATGACAAAACCACACCCCCAATAGATAGTCAGATTGTGTCTACAAAGCAGCAATACCCCAAGCTCGTCAAGCATGAAGAAAACAAATTAAGTTAATAGATCGCTGAGTTTCTCGCCGGATCTTTTCAGTGGAGGCCGTATTCCAATCCGGTGGTAGATGTAAAAAGGGTACTTATTTTTTACGTGTGTAAGGCCCACTTGCACGATCCAGGGTTATCGTTACCTAACACTAACACTAGGTTAAAGCGTTTAATTGCCTCCACAACTTATCGTTATAACCCCTAGTTAGTCAATATGTGCTAATAGTCTGCCAACGGCCATAACGGTGAGAATATTATAAAAAAAAATATAAGGAATCAGAAAAAGCATTACTTAAGTTTGTGCTAAGTTATTATTACCATTATATTAAGTTTCTAGACTCAACTGACCCCACCCACAGTCAAACTGGTTACACAGTTTTGTGGGGCTATGATTTATTATTGTGCATTATGTTGTGTTCCTAAATAAATAAATAAAAAAAATCCTGGGCCTAGTATTTTTATTGGCCTATGCAAATAACAAATTTTTTACTTTGTCGTGATCGCTGAGATTATCGTATCTACGCAGCCCTGAAAGAGTCTCAAAATTTTCCCTAAAAAAGAAAGATAATTTAAAAAGGAAATGCGGAATCCGGCGTCGTTGGATTGCGTGAGAATTTATCACTTATCAGTGTTTGTACCGCGTGTTCGCGGGTGGATCGCAGACAGCCTTATGAACATTCATTTTGTCGCGTCAGGTGTTTTTCACGCATATGTTTGGGGCCTCTAAAAGCGCGATCAAGAATATATTTTGTAAATTCTTCCTGAAAAAGATGATTATAAATAAAACAAGTACGAAAATGGTAGATAACATGATGTTGGGTTAGATAGATAGATAGATAGATATATATATATAGATGGATAGATAGATAGATAAATCATTTATTGCTTGAAACATGGTTTTATACAAGGTGGACGTCTTTCAGCTGACAAAGATGATAACAGAAAAAAAATGGTCTTTTCACATCATTCCATATAATTTCATATCATTCAGACGTTACCAGATTATTGTGTCAGTAACATTATTCTAGACTGCCTCGTTGGTCTAGTGGCGAATAATGTGCTTTGAGATCACGTGGTCCGAGGTTCAAGTCCTAGGTCGAACAAATGTAGTTTTTCTATCGGAAAACTCCCAGTATCAATCCGGAGTCTGGTTGTGCCCCGTATTTATCAATAGGCTCGCCCCCTATCACATGGGACCTAACATCGTCAGTAAAACTGTGAGCACAAAGTACACCTCTGCGATACCCGCTTGGGGAATATAGACGTGACGGTGTTTAAAATTAGTAGGAATACCAATATCCTACTAATCCGATACTAAGTATATTATTAGTAGAACTCTTAATATTCTGCTCATAAAATTGATGTGATTGATTGATGTTGAGAAGTTTACCATTCATTAATGCCGAATAACTTTGAGTTAAATTTAGCAGAGTTGGGTTATAGATAACATATAGGTCATTGAAACTGGTATCAATGACCGATATGAATGAACAATATAGATTGATACGAACTATATTTATTAAAAAACTTATTTATTAAAAAAAACACCGTCATGCCTATATTCCCCAAGCGGGGGTGGCAGAGGTGTACTAAGTACACCCACGTTTCGCCGACAAATGTAGATATAAATGAATTCAATTAACACTGTTCTCCAAGCTGTTCTATGGTGCCTTATTATTTAAAGGATATTTGAAATTATAAAAATCGCACAACTCGTGGCCGTACTTTGACGAAATATATTACAGTACCGCGGGAATGTAAACCAAGTTGTTAGTAAGTGTAAAGTTATGGCTTTAATAATACATGTTTTATTATTTAACGCCATTTTTACCTCACTTCCACAGTAAATAAAAGTAAGAAGTTTAATGATGAAAAATTAAAGAAACCAAAAGTACCTACCAACAAAACGTAATCACTATCTCGCATATATTCCCCAAGTGAGCGTGGCAGAGGTGTACTATGTACACCCACTTTTCGCCGTCGATGTTTGTTCCCAATGACTCACGGTGTTCCTTTATGGTTTCGCCACATAGCCGACGCAGTGCGATGGTGGCGCGACCTTGGGAGTAGTAACGTACTGAAATGTACGGGAGATACCACACAGCGCAGCCACGCACAGCGCGACGGCAAACGTCATGACCCGCCGCCGTCGCGCCTGACGCAATTACAAAGCAAGCACGGCAGGAGAGAGACACGCATGCGAGCGGGGCGCTAGTGGATGCCGGCCGCCCGGCCGGCGCGATATTGCGCCCACCATACGCCCCTAGAGTGACGTATACCAGCCGAACGCCTGCATCGCGTCCGTTGGCTATTTAACCAAACCTTTGATTTCAGAGAGTTACTATGTTGAACATTATCAGCCCAAATTAGTCGACTACTCGACATAGGTCTTTTCTGATGAGCGCTGTAGTGCGCCACTGAGCGGATTAAAACAACAACAACATATCACATCGGATTAATTCCTTATAAATAAAGTAGGAATTATTCCTTTTGATAAATCGGCATGCAAAAATACAATGTCAACAAAACCTACCTACAAGGGACTGGCGTATTGATATATCTATATCATATAGATAGATAGCTCAACATATAAACAGATAGTCCGACCTAGGATTCGAACCGGTTCTGAGGCAAAAATTTAATTTTTGTGATCATTTACCACTAGACCAACGAGATAATCGGGAAAATATAATAATTTAAAACAAAATTTCATAGCAAAAACACGACTAAGATAGCTTGCTTATTTGAGGAGTTCTTATGGCTTCTTTCCTGCTCCATCTTCAGTCCCTGGAGACGCCATCCGGGTCTAAAATACTCTTCAGGACAAATCCAACGAGCCCAAACACAGCGGAGTTATATTGAGTGATAGGGTGGTTCCATTGGCCACCTTTCGGTGGCCCTTCATCATCAGACCCTGAACATTATCTGGCCGTATAGTACTTGTCAATATCAAACTAACAAGCCGTATGTTCTAATGGACACCTTGCGGTTGTATCACCAGACCAGCTCGATGGTACCATAATATTGCATTGTCACCAAACATACAACATGGCAAGTTAAATAAAAGCTTGTAATAATCCTCTTTATAGGTTTAAATGTATCCAAAAGTTGTCTAAACAACCCACCTCTTCATACGTGTCCTTCGTGTATTATTAACTCCATTCCCAATCAATTACGTTCGTCATACCACATTTACGCAAATGATCTCTAAATATACACACAGGCACCATTAGCCAGGCTGTCGGAAGCTGTGAATACTATGAATCATGAGTTATCTAAGATATATGAATGGAGTGAGTGCTACGGCCTCAATGTTAATCCAACTAAGACACTAGTGATTGTTATTGGTAGCTCCAGACTTACTTCACGTATCAATTGGTCGCAAATTCCCCAAATTATTTTTAATGGTGTTACTATACCAATGAGTAAAAGCGTAAAAGATCTGGGGATCTACATCGATACCAATCTCCCTTGGGGGCCACAGCTGCAGGAGTTCAGGCGAAAGGTTTTTGCTTCTGCAGGCTCATTAAGAAGGTTGCGCAATTTTCTTCCAACTGCCATAAAAACTGCACTCGCTCAATCTCTTCTACTCCCTATAATAGATTACGCAGACGCCAGCTATCTTTACCTCACAGAGCAGCAACTTAATAAACTTGAGCGACTTCAAAACTTTTGTATAAGGTTCATATTTGGCTTGCGTAAATATGACCATGTCGTACAAAGCTCAAGTGGCTGCCAATTCGCCTTCGTCGGAATTCTCATATATTATCGCTTCTGTTCAGTGTCCTTTTTAATCCGGTAACCCCATCTTACCTCAAAGATCGGTTTGAGTTTCTTCATGAGACACACTCGAGGTTCCTGAGATCATCGGAAACTTTAAAACTGAAAACGCCGATGCTTTCCACAAGTTTCTTCGATAAATCCTTTACAATTCAAGCCGTCTGTCTGTGGAATGCATTGCAAGTGTCAGTTAGACGTGCAAAGTCGTTGGTTTCGTTCAAAAATGTGGTTAAGAGTAACTATCTGTCAATAATATGATTATTTGCTATTTATTCTTATCTGTGTTTAGCTATAATATGTGTATAGTATGTAATAGTATATATTGTCATGTCTGTATATATATATATGACTAGGTTTATATTATATATGTATGTATTGTAAGTTGTCATCAATAGTGTACGCCACCAACTGACCTTTTTGTTATTATTTGTTTTCTTTCCAACGGTTATCTGGAAGAAATCGCTGTAAGCGATAAGACCGCCATTTGTACTGTTTTTGTATTAAATTTGTTTCTTGTACTAATTTTTTGGTGTACAATAAAGTGTATTAATATGTATATATTTATTAAGTATAATTTCTTATAAAATCTATTTATTAATACGAGAAGCAAAAACTTTGTACACCTTTTTACGAAAATTGCGCGGACGGAGGAGTCTGAAATTTCCCACACTTATACTTTATATAGAGAAGGAGTGCAGAATACTAATATTTTTTTTAAAATTATGCATAAAACATACATTAAATCAATGAAAAAAACATTACACACACTACCATGTATTTGACACAATACACGTCAAATTGATGTTTGTCTTTAATATTATTTGTCTATTGTCTTACTGAATGTTAAACATAACCGGCAAACGATGAAAGAATAGGTCGAATATCGACATATGGGTGACCACTAGTATATATAAAAATACAAAACACAAATATTCTTATATATATTATATAAAAAATGTGCTCCACTAACAGCGAGGTCTACGACCCAAGCTACTGGTAGGGTCAGGGTTCCAAAGAGATAAATCTCCTCACGATGCGCGCCGTGTCCAATACTACCGCCTTCTGTATCAGGCACTTCATCCAACTGCCAAGCGAGAGCTTCTCGAGGTGTTTATCGAAGCTTTTCGCTATTGGCCGTTGACTGAAACGACTATTGGAATAATAGTAGTTGAAACAACATTCTACATGGCGGTAACCTCATGAGCCAGGTCCAAATATTTAGATATTTTTTCTTTCTCGGCCTTCACAAGGTTCTCATAATGCGGAATGGTGATATCAACGAGCATTACACGACGCATCGATCGATCTATTATCACGATATCAGGCTTATTGGCTACAATAGTCCTGTCCGTGATATCGATCCCAGTAGAGCATGATATGACCACTTTCGAGAACTGGAAGAGGCTGGTACTAGTAGTACGGTACTTCAGAGTCCACAAGGCCATATTTTATTATTATTATTAGTATTATTATAAGGTGCTCTTACCTGATAATATGAGCTCAATATCTAACTGTGAGATCACAGCTTAATAGAATAACGAGGTCACAACACATTAAGGTTGCCATTCCATCGTGTAAGTGTAAGGATGCGAAAAGAGGAATGTGTGTGAGGCTTATTATTACAGGATAGGCAGCTTAGTCTAGTGATTAAGAACTTAAACCGATCCGCCCACTAAATAGATCCCCGCACAAATATTCCTTTCAGCCTATATGTTTATGTATCTGAATTTGATTTATGTATGCGCGCGCTTGACACAGGAATAATTACTAGTGTGGGGCTAAGAATAATAAGAAAAACTATTGGCGATAAACTATACACCATTAGATCAACGATGCAATCAGTAGTAAGTCAGCAATAAAAACAAAGCTTTCGCCACATATCTGACGGGGCGTGACGGCGACGTGATATTGACACCCGTATCCTCTAGTTTATATTGTAACACCTACATTCCCTAACGCGTTGGATACGGATTCACATGCCTTCAAGCCCAGCTGTATGTCATCTCCTGTTTACTTTAGTATATTACTACTATCCATAATTTTAATAAAGTGGACTATACAGGAGATAACACACAGATCGGTGTGTGCCTTTGCATCCGACGTGACGCGAAACAGCGGGAATGGGAAGCTGCAGGATGCGAGCGGAACGCTAGCTTTGTAACGCTAGGATCTTGCACGCACCCTGCAGCGTGACGCGATAACGCGATGTGTTGTTTTGCAACTAGCGTGACGTATGGACCGCGCTGCTGCAACGTTAACGTGGCACCAACGTCTCTTCCATCGGATATGTGATAAAACCTTACACGTAGTGTCGCTAACAATCACGAGGTTTTAGATTCAAGTCTGAAGTAGCCCCGAGTTTAAAATTGCGCCTAATATACTAGCCATAGGCCGTTAATTACATTGGAAGTCATAATCAGCAAGAAGTGTGTATACACAGTAAATCTTTGCCACTCCCGCTTTGGGAAGGCAGGCGTTATGGTGTAAACTATTTTTTTTTATTGAGGATTGGTCAGTGATTAGTCTTTACCTCAGCTGATGGAAAATTACAATGGGACCGAAAATTAGCGGACGGACGATTTAGCGCAGTGGTTAAGAGCTTGAGCTGCTCCGCCCACTGTGTCGAATAGTCGCGGGTTCGATTCCCGCACGGGACAAATCTTTGTGTGATCCACAATTATTTGTTCCGGTCTGGGTATTTGTTTGTGAATTTTCATGTTTGTAAACGCACCCACGACACAGGAATAAATCCTAGTGTGGGGCTACGTTTTTAAAAAAAAAAAAAAAAAATGTAGCTCGCTAACTCAGTAACAACCTATTTATTCTGAATATAAAGATGCCCAAGTTATACCTCTCCGGTATAGGTAATATGTCTCGAGTGCATTTGTAGAACCAGCTGCTTTTTTAAGCTGCGTCGATAATCCCGCCGCTGCCGAAATGCCAACGTGAGTTATGGCCCTTAAGGGCATGATAAGGAACGGGAAAAGTATTATGAAGACAGTTTGGAAAGAATAGAAAAAGATGGGACGCAACGAAAGTGGCTATCGACTGTCATTTACCTTTAGTAAATGTCGTTTTTCTTTGTGATGGCGTATTTGCAGACTACGCGTAGGTAGATATATGGGCAGATATATTAATAATATTGCTTCAATAAGTGCCTAAATGGTCTGGTAGCGAATAAAATGCATTGCGATCACGAGGTTCTGGATTCAAATCTTAGGTCGGTCAAATATAGTTTTTTTATCGGCTATCTCAATATCAATCCAGACTCTGGTATTGTGCCTGCCTAACACAGTCGGCGCAAAGTGGATGTAGTCAGTGCACTTCTGCCACTCCCGCTCGGGGAGTATAAGCATGACGGTGTTTATTTTTTATAAAAATAAATGAATACCGTCCTACCTCAGAACCACTCAGAGGAAAACTATATGCTACTACCCGTTCTGTATGGTTCTCCCACACTCCATGAGTACACTGTATACAAAAATAAATTGAAATAACCTCATTTTTAAAAAGGGAAACTGTGGACTATTAAATTTTAAACTCCGGACTAATACATAGAATTCCAACCTGTTGAGATAACCAGATTTCTTAATAATATTAGCAACCTCAAGTTGACTTAATCGCAGCGACTCCGTATACATAAGCGAGTTTCTTCTGGTAAATGAATTAAAGATTCTACAAGAGGCCAGTTGCAGGCGTAATAAGATCGGCTATCCGTTTTACTTGTTTTGATCACATAATATTACTAAGTCAACCTGCCTACCCTCTGCCTCTGCTAGGCAAAGGGTTTCTTTTATAAATCGAGAAGAGGTAATAGGTCATACCACCACGCTGTCCCAGTGCGAACTGATGAAGGCAGGTTTGTGGCAATCTTATGGAATCTGTTGGATGGTCCTGTTGGTGGCAATCTGTTGGAATTGTTTTTACTAATAGTTTCTACTTTACTTAAAGTATCTTATCTTGGCTTAACAACTACCACATGAAGTGGCATAGAGGACCACGTGTTTTCCGAGCTTATCTATCTATGTATATCATCACGTCAACCCCTTGTGGGGTAGATAGAGAGTACAGAGTTTCAATAGGTTCTTTCCTTACATACCTCTCTGGCTTCCTACACTCTCATAGTTCGTCTCTTACACGTTAGCCGGTAACGGAGACTCTTGACTTGCCTTTCAGATAAGACACGGTCTATTTGGTCATGGCAAGATAGTCTAGGTCTTTCCCGATACCTGCATCCTTCCACAGTCTTTCCCGAGCTTATCGTTATATTATGACCGTATAAAGATAAGAGAGTGATGTGATTTAGTTTTTTTTTGTGTTGAAATTAGGCTGTCATGACACGATGTTTTTTCATGGAGTAATATATCTAGCAAAAACTTTGTACACCTTTTTACGAAAATTGCGCGGACGGAGGAGTATGAAATTTCACACACTTTTAGTTTATATAGAGAAGGAGTGCAGAATACTAATATTTTTTTAAACTTATGCATACAACATACATTAAATCAATGAAAAAAACATTACACACACTACCATGTATTTGACACAATACACGTCAAATTGATGTTTGTCTTTAATATTATTTGTCTATAGTCTTACTGAATGTCAAACATAACCAGCAAGCGATGAAAGAGTAGGTCGAATATCGACCTATGGGCGACCAGTAGTAATAAGTTAATAAGAACCAGTTAAGGCCGTCGCATATTTGAACGCCCAATCACCTTAAAGAAAACGTTACAAATGTGAGACTGTGTTACATACATTTTAGAATCAATTATCATGGAAAATGCGAAGTCCATTGGTTGTGTACAGCTTTTAATTAAAATTGGGTTAAAAATAGAAAAAAAGTAGGTCACATAAAAGACTAGATTTTAAAATGATTAAATTGCAAAATTACCAGGTATCGAAAAAACTATGTTGCAAAATGACTAGATAGCCTGTATAAGACAAAGTATAAGAAGCCCTCGTTCGCACGGGCGTTTATACAAAGCTTTATGCTAAGGCGTTGTAAGCGGTTGTAAAAAAAATTATAGTTAGCCGTTTGTTTTATTCGAGTGCTTCATTAACACAGTTGCAGAAACATAGAATTGCTAAATGACCATATAGTAGTAAGCTTAGATTGCAAAAAATAATAATAATAATTCATTTATTCGCGTAGACAACATTGATCCATTATTTGTTAGTAAGCTTAAATTCTAGGAGTTAGTAGAAATAAATCATATTAAATCAAATTAAAACAAATCAAATTAAATTAAATTGATTCACTACCATGCATCTTTTTATTAAACATTGCCAGATAGGGGAGGCAATGTCTTCCGCCACAACCTTCATTATGCTGTTGGGACAGCGCCTCACCGCTCCAACTAATGTTGCCGTCTTTTTCCTGATGATGGCTGAAAAACCATCAGTTTGGTACTGTGCAAACATCTCCGAGGCACTGCAAAACCGGGGTAGTCGCAGCAGCATTCTGAAGATATTGTTATATTGGATACGCAGGGTATCCATCGATCTTTTGGTGTGGCTAACCCATAGATTTCCCGAGTAAAAACCTTGACAGTACGCCTTAAAGAGCGTAATCTTAACGTCGTCAGAGCAACGGTAAAATCTACGGGTCAGCATATTACCTCTGACCGATAGCGCTCTGCGCTCCCTCTCAATATCCATATTGTCTTTAAGGTCGTCGGTAAGAATGTGCCCCAGATATTTGAAAGTTTTTACATGTCTAATATTTACTCCATTTAAGGTGAAAATGGGTAAAACGCTTACCGGCGGCCCCAAAGACCATATATTCACATTTTTGCACATTGTACCGTAGCCCATGCGCACCAATATATTTCTCACAAACTTTTAACATCTCCCTGATCGATCCAGCACTAGGGCCCAGCAGTACCATATCGTCTGCGTAACTGATGTTGTTAACGCTTATACCCCCTATTCGACAACCAACATGCATACTGCTGAGCTCCACCAATAGATCATTAACATAGAGGTTGAAGAGTCTCGGCGAGGTCAGCCCTCCCTGCCTCACGCCGCACTCCAGCCCATACGTCTCAGAGAGTGTGTTTGACCATTTTACAGAATTCGTTTGTTTGCAATACCAATACTGTAAAATCCTCACCACCTCCGCGGGTACACCGGTCACGGCCAGCTTCTTCCAGAGCATATCGTACGAAACAAGGTCAAAGCTCTGGAGAGATCCAGAAAACAGGCGTATACCGGGGTTTTCATAAAATATCGGACTGCATGCTTGAGACTCAGTATTGCGCTTTCAGTAGATAGCTTAGGTTGAAAACCAAATTGCGCGTCACTTAACTTAATGTGCTTTTCCAGATAAGAATCAAGCACTCTGTCCATTTTTGCCGCCGTCGTCGCTAGGGAGATAGGCCGGTAATTATTCCTGTCCCCAATATCCCCTGTCCTATTTTTTACTATGGGCACAACAACTGTTCGCATCAACCTCTCCGGCAGATACGAGTGTCTAATGCACATTGTGTACCGTAGGGACAAGAGTCTTGGAAGGTGTACCCCTGCATATTTGAAATGTTCAATGTTGAGCCCATCATGTCCCGGAGATTGGCCTTTGCGCATGTCTTTAATAACGGCTTTGATCTCTTTGGCCGACAAAAACAGTGAACTTTCCTCTCCGTCACATACAGGCTCAAAATCATCCATTCTTCTCGACGGACCAAGAGGAGACCGCATTCAGAAATGGTCCATGAACATGTTGGCGATATCCCCGTGATCGCATTTCCACGCTTACAGGGAGTCCAGGCCTACAATCAAGCTTATTTGTTGCCTTCCAGAACTTACCAAAGTTTCCGCCCGCCCTCTGTTTCGCAATGATGTCCATTTTAATTTGATCTTGGTTGTTTAGGCACCACTTCAAGCGACCTTTGAAGATCTTCCGTGTATTATACATGTCCTGGTAGACTAATCCCGAGGTGGGCCTGTTATGCAGTATCCAGATTTGTAACCTTAGTCTGGCCTCCTTGTAAGCGTCACGAACATGTTTGTTCTACCCACATAAGACTCTTCTACTTTTAGATACAGTCTCCTCCTGCTCGTTAGTCTTGGCTGAGGCTTCAGATAAGACATGTACAATATTGTCATACAATTTGTCCAGAACTCGCTTATGTTCGACCAAGTTGCAGGAGCCAAAGCCACACTTTGCGAACTCTTGTGGAAAATCAATATCACGAAAACTTTTACTGCACAGATCATGATATTTGGCAATTTGGGATTCTTTCCTGTCACCCCATATGACCTTATTACGCGGCATGGTTCGCATTATGAGCTTAGGCTTTACTGCATCCAGATTGCACTTAACATAAACAGGAGATGGTCTGAAGTATAAACGTCCTCCTCAATACCTACTTCCACAATAGTATGCCACGCAGAAATTGACACAACACAGTGATCTAACCATCTTGTACACCCGTGAGCATCGCTGACAAAGGTGTGGTGATTGGAGTTAATTCCCAGTTTTTCTGTGTCAGCACAAATCCAATTCTGTTCCTCACAGAAATTTATAAGGTGGTTAAAAAATATTTGATGGGGGTGAGCGTTAAAATCACCCAACACAAACACACATTCAACATCGGCACTCTCGGTGATGGCAATAATCTCTCCTAAAACCTCTATGAAGACTAGGAGGTTGTCGAGTGAACTAGTTGGCATATAAACTGAGAAAACTATAATAGTCCTACCTCCGACTACCGCTCTAATAGCCGCTAGTCGAGGGCTATTACAGTTCAGGACAGAGACCGATTCAAAAATACCCTTGCGCCAGCGCCCATAGCTACTCCCCCGTAAGGCCTTCCCGTTAGCAGCCCCGCTGCTGTATCAACGGCCGACTTCCCTGTGTATTCAAAATCATGACTAATTGAACCTAAGACAGGAATGTTATGGTGGAAAAGCCATGTCTCCTGCAGGGCGACAATGTCAGATCTTGCACAGATGTTTCGTACTCCATCGATTGAACTTTTAACAGACTTACAGTTAAAACTAGTGAATTTACAAAATATATTATGTTTATTATTATTCATCAGGACACACGACTAAGTACTATTACGAAGGTTGCACTCGATACATAAATTTCCCAAAGCGCCTAAATGTTATCCCGTTTGGCCAGAATTGATCATCTAAAAATAAATCTAGTTTACTCTTTGGTACAAATAACTTAAATGCATGATATTTTTTGGTTTCTTTTGTTTTTATCTGCTTTAGAGTCACATTTACATTAGTTTTTTCCTTTACGTAATTAATTATGTCCAATTCGCTTGTTTCTAAATTAACGTTAGATATAAGTAACGGCACTATAGTGTCCGCGGCCCTAAACTTTACACTTGGTGCAATAGATGCACTACCTTTCCGTCCAATCAATCTATAGTTATGTTTTGACGATTTATTTCGCACTATCGTCCACTCACAATCTAAGCCCCTTACCTCTTGCTCACTTTTAGATCCGCTCGAGTTGATCGTGTTCAAGCAGACCACCGGCGCCGGCTGCGCCGTTACCCGCTTCGGCGTTGTCTCTAGTACTCGTACAGTACCCGAATTGTCTTCTACGGCTGCGACTGGTGATTTTTCAGTAGTAGGGGACTTGTTTACTGTGACGCGAGCACAGGTGACAGATAAGCCGACCGGTTTTTTCGAAATCGCCGTACCCGGCACGTCACACCCACCTTCACGCCTTGGTGTTATCTCTTTCGCTTCTTTCGCGCTGCTGCATGCTTGAGATGTCTCACAACTTGTCTCACTCGCACTGTTCGGAACCACAGTGTTGCACTGCCCCTCCAATGCACGTACGCTATGCTCTGTCTTCTTTTTTCGTTTGGTTACACATGAGACAGTAACACATTCTCCGCTAGTGGTATCTTTTGCGCATGATTCACTGCCTGCCCTTACTCGGCGGATTTGTATATTTGAATCAGCTGTTTTGTGCAACGGTTTTAAAGGTACATATTGTAAGCCTATAGGACCACTATCTTAAGAGTTATTACGTAATGGCGTCCCAATTCTCATATTTATATTGTCGTTTGTAGGGCAATGATCTAATATGGACCCATATTTCATGTTATGAACCTCCTGCTTCACAATGTTAAATTCCTCCCTTGTGACAACTTTCTCTTCCAGATTCTTTAACTGATTTTGCAAAGCTAGTATATCCTTCAGAAACCTGATCTGATCAAAAGTGACTGGTGGAAGCTTATGTAAATCCTTAGCCACGAAAGTAGGAAGAACGACCGGATTAGTTTGCAAAAGGATTACGTTGCAGAAAGACTGGATTGCGAAATGAGCAGATACTAGGTAGCAGAAAGATAAGCTTGCAGACAAATTTGTATTATCTCAGAATAAACGAAACATTTTTGAAATTCGTCAACAAAAAAGTTTTAAAACGAATTTAGTATTGTTGTTTCTTATACAAGCATGCATTATTCCGCGATAATGCATTATGCATTATCGCGGAATTAAGTAAGTACTTAAAAATACTACACTAAATTATTAAAACTAGCTATGTTTATTTTTAGTCCATGTTTTTACTAATACTCATTTGCCGTTAAATCACAATAACCTTAGTTGAAACGAAGAATAAGCTACCACTTACGGTACGGCAGTGAAAGATAGAATACCATAACCCAAACATTTCATAAAGTTATGATAACGTGTCGCGTTTAGACGTCACGAATGACTTTTATGTATACTTGTAATGTTGGGACGCAAATGAGATTTAGGTCCTATCGTTCTGGCAGGCGGCCAACAGCTAACGGGTTTTGAAGTACTTGAATTATGAAACAAAACAGTTACTGGGAAATTGTATTAATTTGAATATTTAATGCATTATAATGACTTATGAGTCGCGTTTTCTTATTTAATGCACTTGTTTAGCAAAGTTTTAAGTATAGTGATCATTTTATTAATAAAAAAGGTATGTAATGGTCGCATGGGTGCGTTACTTGATTTTAATTCGAGTCTATGCACTTAATTTCAATAAATACTTATTTTAAGATGCCTAAAGTGACATCACATTGTGACGATAGATACTATACTACCTATCATCACAGTGTGATGTACAAGTAGTAACTTGTACTAAATTGAACACGAAAGTTTAATTTTTTTTTATTTTGGAAAACGTATGACGTATAGTGACGTATAATGCGTGTGGCGATCACGAGGCCCTGGGTTTGAATCCTAGGTCGGATCGTACATTTTCGTTAGAAAACTTCATCATCATCATCTCAGCCTATATTTGTCCACTGCTGAACATCGGCCTCCCCAATCGCTTTCCAGCGTAACCGGTCCGATACCACCTGCATCCAACGACTTGCTGCAATTTTCACAAGATCGTCGGTCCATCTGGCAGGCGGTCGTCCCACGCTGCGCTTGCCAATACACATCTTTAAATATTTATCGCATGGTGCTTATGATAAATAATAATAATAATAATATTTTATTTCGGATACTTGATCCATAATTTTAGGGTTAGTAATACATGTATTAATATTAATGTTAGTATTTTTACATAAAAAAAAGAAAATAAAAAAAAAATTAATTTAACGTCAAAACACCCTGATGCCCAAGACGCTTGATTATTTGACTACATGTAGTCGTATCCAGCGCTCGAGCATCGGCGAGTCCCAACGCTCAGCTAATGCTTTCAGGATGCCATTAGTACTGCCACGCACGCGCTGCATCATGGATGCACATCGCTTTCTCATGATCGTACTAAAGCTATCCGTACGGGCCACGGCAAACATGCCAGATGCACTACAAAATCGTGGCAGCCCCATTAGCACCCTAAAAGCATTGTTATATTGGACGCGCAAGTCGCCATAAGCCCTCTGCGTATAGTTAACCCACAGGCTGCACGTGTAAAAGGACTGGCAGTACGCCTTGAATAAAGTTACCTTAACGTTATCAGTACATCGTGCAAACCTGCGAGCCACCATATTACATCGGACAGCTAGAGACCTGCGCTCCCGTTCAATATCAGTATTGTCACTCAAGTCATCGGTGATCCAGTGACCCAGGTACTTAAACTTTTTCACAACATTTAAGAACGTACCGCAAAGACGAACGTTCGGTATATTATTATATAATTTCTTTGATGATTTGAAAACCATGATTTCACTCTTCTTTGCGTTATACCTGAGTCCGTGGGTCACCGCATATACCTCACAATTACTGACCAATCTCCTGAGGGCACCGACCGAGGGGCTCAGAAGCACCATATCGTCCGCGTAACTGATATTATTAACACATACACCGCCTATATGACATCCGACGTTGGTACTCCTGAGACCCTCGATCAGTTCATTTACATACAAATTAAAGAGACAAGGAGAGGACAACCCCCCCTGTCTCACCCCACACTTGAGTCCATACTCATCCGAAAGCGAGCCTGCCCATCTTACAAGGTTCTTCTGGTTATTATACCAGTGTCTAAACAAAAATATAATTTCCTCGGCAACACCTGTATTCCTTAACTTCTCCCATAGTATATCATATTGTACTAAGTCAAAAGCTTTTGACAGGTCTAGGAAGCAGGAATAGACTGGTGTATTTCTCGACGTATAATATTGGACAGTCTGCTTGAGACACAAGATTGCACTCTCTGTCGATAAACCCGGACAAAATCCGAATTGTGCATCACTTAACTTGAGAAATTTCTCCAAGTGTCGGTCAAGCAGACTATCCAATACCTTAGCTATAATAGTAGCTAAGGAGATTGGCCTATAATTAGATGCATCGGATGTATCTCCGGTTTTGTTCTTGATCACGGGTACCACAGTGGTATATATTAATTTCTCAGGGAGGTGAGTATGACTTAAACACAGATTAAAAAACAGGGAAAGAATTCTAGGCATATGAACTCCCGCGAACCTTAGATGCTCAATGCTAAGATTGTCGTGCCCCGGAGACTTTCCCTTCACCATTTTCTGTATCACTGAGGCTATTTCTTTTGTTGTAAATCTCACAGTCAAATCCGGCACACGCTTCTCAGCACTAAGCATCAGAGGATGCGCCGTACATGCCGGTCCAATTGGCAAATCCACTTTAAAGTGTGACTTAAAAATATCAGTTATATCGCGAGGCTCGTGCACCCCGGACACACTCACGGGAAGACTCGGTCTGTGATTCATATTGTTCGTTTTTTTCCAAAACTTCTATCTAAGTCTATCTCATTTTTTTTGGAACCATCAGGACTCATCTAGGTCCATTTCCTATGAGGCGGCTTCTGGAAAAAAGAATTAACAAACAGAGTCTCCATTCTCTAGAGAATATCTGGATATTCGGCTTCTGATCGATATGGCTTATGATATAATTCCAGCTTCTGACCCCTGGGGTTGCGCTGCTCATATCCAAATTGTCCCACTCTCAACTCATCATTGCCCCGTTTGCCCAGCCGCGCATTGAAGTCACCCATAACCACTGTAAAGTGTGATTTGGAAGTATGTATGGCTCTACTAATGTCCTCATACATAACTTCGGACCTCTCATCTGAGTATGCCAAGGTCAGTGCGTAGACCTGTATGACCTTCAGCGAATATCTTTCGAATATTCTGAGTATCAAGTACGCTACCCTGCTCGACACACTAGTGATGGACACAACGTTGTTTATGAGTGACTCGTGGACGATAAATCCGACACCACCTTGGGACTGCTGTTCGCCCTCCCGGTAGTAAAACAAGTTGCCGGATTTTAAGATTATCGTGTCCTCGCCCTCTCTTCGTACCTCCGATAAACCAACAATATCCCACCGAAACTTGTTTATGTCTTCTTCTAGCTCAACTAGCTTCTCATATGTTCTCAACGTGCGTGCGTTGTAAGTCACCAGGGTCAATTTTCGTTGTTGGTGGTAGCCGAATCTCTGCCGGAGATTCTTCGCACCCCTTGTCCTGTCGTTACCATGGCTGCTACCGCGGCCAGGACGAATAGGACCGCTGGGAACTAGGGGCCTGATTTTATACTTTTCTTCCATGATGATTGGTGGGAAAAATTACCAGTTCAGTATTGTCGATACCATGAGTTTGGTATTGTGCCCGGTGAAATAGCTCTTACATCATCGGTGAAAAGGTGGTGTTCACAATACACCTCAGCCACTCCCGCTTGAGAAATTTAGGCGTGCCAGTTTTATTTAACTTTGATTTATTTCTTGTTTTTTTAATCTGCCCGATGTCTGGTATGAACCAGATGATATATAGACGGGATATATAAACTTAGGGGAAAGCAAAGAGTACACGGCTCCTTCTTGTTAATTTTGTGTTCAGTATAAAGAGTGCAACTACTTCTGTGAGTTCCGTGAAAATACAAAACCACACAGATTCGTAGAGGGGCTTTTATATTAAACATGTCGAAGTTACCAGTTATTCGAATACCACAAATAAATAATTATAATTTGAAACTAAATTTTCTATAATATCCCATTAAAATACAATAACCAAATGTATACCTTATTAATAAAATCTATTATGACGTAAACGAATAATTTTGCCAACCACATATTAATGAGAACTGTGTCCGCAATTATATACAGTCATTTAGCAGTTGAAATTTATAAACCAATTTGTTTGAGGGCTTATTCATGGACACATAAACTACACACATTTATTGACCTGATTAAAATTTAACATATACACGAGCATTTCGCTTGTAGAACTGATGGCTTCGAGGTAGAGGTTCTCGAGTGACAATCACGTGTATCCTACACCGTTGATCTGGTGAAGGCAGCGAGTACTTTTTAACCCTTAATCTCTATAATACCACAGAACCTAATAACTTTTTAATCCTGATACTCGACTTACTCCTTTGTCTACTCGCGTATGAGGCAGCTATCGGCTCACAATGTCCTGGGCCTCGTTTTTTATCCAAAAATCATCAAAATAGTCCGCTAGTCCTGTATAAAGGCTAGCTCCTTATTACACTGAGATCCCTCATTTACGGAATATAGGCATGACCACGAAGCTAATATAAAGAAGAGTCGGCCTAAGCAACTGCGTAATGTGTCTTCCAACTAAGCTCTTATCTCCTCCTCTCTCCTCATCGCAAAGGGCGTGGTTTACATCTGTTTGTCATTCTCAGCTAGATAGCATATGCAGAAGTGGGTGGAGTATAACGACTTCAACATCCCGCGTCACCCCGCGCTGTGACACGCTTGATTGTATGGGGAAATCTAATAATACCATCTCCTTTTTATATTTATTGCGTAGGCCTGACGGTGTTGGTTGTATTTTTTCGCCACTGGAATAATCTTTAAAATGCCATATCCATGCTCGCGTACATTCGCATAATTTCTTGGAGAAATTATGAGAACCCCCAAACGTTTCTCGCGTCTCAATTGCTTTGTAATTATTTAATTGTTCCACATCCATTCATTACGGAGGCAGCAGGATTGTTACATAATTTGAGTTTTAAAGGGACTCTTTTCGTTAATTGAATCGGCAAACTTTTTGAAGTCCCTCTGAACCAACAATTTGTGGAATTGGGACCGCCATTTTTATTGTATTAGAAAAAAATATTGAAATAAAACGTCCTTTTGTTCATGACATCTGTGCAAAGTACTTTTAATGAAAAATTGTGTTGTCGAGGGTCACCCGTCCAAAACGAAGTTCGTTATGTAATTGTTTAAACTGTAAACGTGATTGAATATGTAGATTTCTATTGATTATATTAGTATCTCTCTCTCTCTCTCTCATTTTTATTTATGTATAAAATAAACATAAAACATACAAAAATTAAAATTACAAAACATTTATTATATCATATTTACACGGCTTTATAATCGAGGTTATACACCCTGACTGTGCACAATGCTTGCTACTCGAATCTCAATATTTGCACGGGCACATGCAACATGTCACAAAAATAGATATAAAGAGTTGGAAAATTTAAACTAAAATTTAAATCATTAATTTGCTTGACGTTATTGAAGAAATAATCGTTCAAAACCAACTTGCAACTTTTTTTTGACTTGATTTTTGATTTTGACTTAGAAGTGTTCTGTGTACACCCACCCACGCAAAGCCCACACACATATCTGAAACGTCTTTATACAAGATTTTATTAAATTGCAATATTCTTATGTCTGTCTGTCTTTCGGGTTCAAAGATTTTGATCTATTTTTCAAGCGTTTGTGGGTATCCCATTGAGCTGAAATTTGTCGGAAGATGGCTATAGGAACATGTGAACTAGAAATCGTAACCCCCGTGTGTTAAGGTTTGTTAGACTGGTATTGACAAGTTAGTATGTTATAGTTAGTAGCGAAAGTGGTATGTAGTTATAACCAGATAGTATTCAGGATCTGATGATGAAGCCGAAAGGTGGCCTATGAAACCACCCAGCGAGTATTAACGAGCACTTTAGACCCAAATGGTGTCCAAGGTCTGATGATGGAGCCGGAAGAAAGCTATAGGAACTCCTCAACTAAGGAAAAGGTCTTTTAAAATAAAATTATTGCTGACAATGATGAAGATTTGTGTATCTGAAACTCACGTAAACGCATCCATGACAACATCGCTAGTAGTCAAAGTTAAGAGTATCGCACACGTTTTAGCCTGTAATAAGACTACTCCTGTAGTAAATTATGCTTCTTCCTATTTAATTTTGTAAATCAAAAGCCCTCATACCGTTTTAAATATTCATTCCAATTTTAATGGCTACATTACAGAGGGCCATTACGTCCAAGTTTTTTTAATAAGCTATTGAAGGCTCTATGAGGCCAATAAAAATATCGGCAACTTCCCTACCGGGTTTTTTATTAAATGCTTATGAATAATGCAAATTGAGTAAAAAATAACTTAAGAATAACGCCCCATGTTACAGTTCTGAAACAAGTTCTTTTTTTAAATAGATCGTTTGAACCGTGGAAGTTTGAGGAATGATTTCAGGGTAATTTACTTTGTTTTGATTCATTAGCTTACTTGAAAAACGTTGACACTGTAACCACAAATTTCAAGGTTCAATAACGGTTAGTACGAATGAGTGTTTCAAAAATGTTGTGTGAATTTCGTTTGTTAGAAAATGTACTCAGGAAAAGGGACTGGACCCCATGGACCTGATATACTCTCACGCAGCAGTGTTTAGAGAAATAGACATGATACTGTGTAATACGAGAATGTAAACTTCATAAGCAGGAACATGAGCAACAATTCGTTCAATTTCAGAAGCAGAATTGTTATGTTAACTTAACAACAATCAAATAGACAATGTAGCATTTGCGGTGATGAAGGGTCTAGCTAAAAAATAGCACCAATGGCTATAGGGATGAATACAGTACAAAGTCAGTCATTGCGGCGATCTTCTGGGGAGGCTTTAGTCCTGCAGTGGATGTTAGTCGAAGCCGATAATATGATCACCTGATGGCTGATCAGTTGGTATAGTCATGAACACATACGTGTTGTATTTGTATCCAAATAACTTCTGATTTTTTTCTTTTTTTGAGTCTTTTAAGCTGTGTCAAATAAACGTTGGAATTATAAAAATATAATAAATACAGTCTCGCCTATATCCTCCAAGCAAAGGTGGTAGCACTGATAGCCTAGTTGTTAGACCGTTGGACTGCAAAGTCAAAGGTCTCGGGTTCAAACCCAGGCACGCACCTCTGTCTTTTCGAAAAGCATGTGCGTATTAAAAAATAATTAGTACTTGCTTTAACGGTGAAGGAAAACATCGTGAGGAAACCTGCATGCCTAAGAGTTTCTCGAAGGTGTGTGAAGTTCGCCAACCCGCACTGGGCCAGCGTGTTGGACTATGGCCTAAACCCTCTCAGTTTGAGAGGAGGCCCGTGCCCAACAGTGGGACAATTTGTTAACAGGGCTAATATTATTTATTATAACGGTAGCAGAGGTGTACACGCAAATTTTGTTGAAAAAGTTAGGCTCCAATGTGCCTAACAGGCGGCAAGATGATAACCATCGCAACAAGAATAATTTCAAAAGAGATACTAAGAATTTTTAGATTCCTTGAAAAACAGAAGAACTACTTATTTTTAGATACCTGTTCGAACTTTGTACTCTATGCCTACCCCGTATGGATCTGGCGTGATGATATAGATAGAAAAACTGCAATAACCCTTTATTTGGTCTAGGATTCGAACTCGGGACCTCGGGATCATCACTAACCAACGTGGCTTTCTTTTTGTAGAAAAAAGGCGTAGATATCTACTACGTACGGAATGATATTAAGTTATTAGCAAATAACGTATAACTTGTTATTCTATCCACGGTTTCCGAAGTTGCCTTAGAGAACTTTTCTTTCTTCGAAACAACTAACTATATTATAATATGGCAGCAACCATAAAGCGGTCTTGAAGAAAACATTTAAAAGCGAAATGAAAAGTTGAAATCTACTTTTTTGCGACAAAAATGGAACGTTTCTCGAATACCACGATGTTTTTTGCAACTCATTGTTGATCCATTTAGACTTTCCAAGTACTTATACTCTGTCAAACTTTGAGAAGTTCTAAAATGGATATCTAGAATTTCCATTTAAATATCAACTTAAAAACTAGCGTAAAATCTTTGGATGGCCAGCCGCCATCAAAATATTTTACGTTCAATTTATGTCAAAGTGCCATTGTAGGCACTTAGGTACATGCATTTGGATGTTTCTAACTTCAATTGCCAAAAAAGCTCGTAACATTTTGCGACCGGGGTGTTCTTAGCGATCAACAAAGTTAAGCAACGTCCAGCTCCAGTTAGCGGCATTTTCATAATCGAGCATCTTCGTGCTTCGGAAGGCAGGCTAAGCCGTTGGTCTTGGTTACCTCTCAATGTGGTAGTCGTGGGAAGCCTTTATACGCGGTTTGACAATTACCAGAAGCAGGTTGTCCACAAACCTGCCTCCATGAATCCGCATTGGGTCCGGGTGGTGGTGTATGACCAAATCTCTTTCATCATGATTTGTAGGAAAAGGTCTTTGCCAAGCTATGAGACAGTATTGATTATTTTATTATTATTATAACGCCTATTGAAGTATCCACCATCGATATTATTTCTACATCGAATAAAAGATTGGTCAAAGAACTTTTAATTAATTAAAATATAAAAATAAATGTTTGGATGATTAAACTTAGACTTAATGCCAATTATTTTAGAATCCATTTTCAATCTGCTACATTCTAAGTTTGATTCGCATATATCCCATAAAGTGAGAGGGGTAAACAGGAAGAAGGGTGTTCATAATGACTTTCAGTTAACCACTGACTGCGGAGCGCTGTCTGTCTATTGAATTAATCTATGGGACATGTGGAGTCTGTGGTACGGGATTGTGAACTTTATCTCAGGTGTATTAGGTGAGATAATTTTGAGGTCATGTGCACTTGAAATAAAACTATTTTTTCGGATTTTATCTCGGTTTATTTGATTTTTAAGTTCCCGACGTTTCGAAAGGCATACGAGGAAGCGCTAAGATCCTAAACCAGGCAAGTAAAAAGTTGTTACAAACGGTGATTCATCAAACGCGTTCCGATCTACACCACCTCAGCAGAAATATAGAGATTTCATCCAATGAATTAAAGACAGTGTTAACTACATTTGATTTTAATAAATGCACTGATACTTTAAATAAGCGTGAAATATCTAAATATAATGAATGTAAAAATAAACACATAATAAAATATAATAAATTAACAACTAAATCAAATGTCAAGAACAAATCATTACGGTGTAACGAAACGCAACCGTGCACCATAGACAACGAATCACGCGCAGTCATCAATCTGTCAAAACAAACATTGGATGAAAACATCGTAAAAGTCCTATCTAAAGGTTTAAATTATGCTGTAACACCTCTAAGGATACCATATGAGGAAATTATCAGCGCCGTTGAAGACGTCCTATCCAAAAATAGTATAGGGAGGGAAGATTCGGAGGCAATACGTCAGGATGTCTCATCCATGTTACGTCGAAGTTCAGTGCCCAAACTAAATCTTCCTAAAAATCAATACGCAATAGGAAGGATATCACTATTCTCCGCGCGGATAAAGGTAATGCTACGGTCATAATGGATACGTCAGATTACAATGTCAAAATACAAGAACTTTTATCGGATGCAAACACATACAAAAAGGTCAAGACAGACCCAACCACCAGTATATTAAAACAATCTAATGATTTAATAAAGAAACACTCCGAAACATTGAATCTGGACGTCAAATCACTAATACCTTCGTGCGCAAAACCACCACAGTTGTATGGGCTCCCAAAAATTCATAAACCGAATGCTCCCCTACGTCCAATTGTTAGCCAAATCGACACACCAACCTATAGATTGGCTCAGCACGTAGCGAAAGTGCTCTCGCCACTCAGAGGACACACAAGAGCACATGTTAAGGATTCATACCATTTTGTTAGTGAGATCAAAAATCTACATCTCACTGACAATGAAACTATGGTCAGTTTCGATGTCCAATCACTATTCACATGCTTACCTGTACAAGACTGTGCCGAAATTGTAGAAAGGAAACTAGCGGAGAACAAAATGCCATCGGAATACTCAGAACTATTGAGACACTGCCTTACATCTGGCTACTTATTGTGGAAGGAGCAGTTCTACAAGCAAGTAGATGGCGTGGCGATGGGCTCCCCTGTATCTCCCATTGTTGCCGATATATTCATGGAAGACTTTGAGGAGACAGCCCTTCGTACCTCACCTGTAAAGCCAAATTTCTACAAGCGGTACGTAGATGATACTTTCACAATATTACCATCTGACAAAATTGATGTATTCCTTAATCATCTTAACTCCATTTACCCTAAAATTCAGTTTACAATGGAGTTGGAGGCAAACAATTCCCTAGCTTTCCTAGATGTTTCAGTAATCCGTAACCCCAACAACACCTTAAGCCATACGGTTTATAGAAAAAAGACCCATACTGATAGGTACTTAAACGGTGAATCTCACCACCATCCATCACAGTTAGCTACTGTGGGTAAATCTTTGTTTCAGAGAGCACAAGGGATCTGTGACAAGAAACATCTGGCTGCCGAGCTTCAACATATCAAGCAAGTCCTGCACGACAATAAGCTTCGAGTCCCACACCAACGTCACAGTGACCGAGTGAAACCAGCCACAGTCGAGCGTCTCCCTGCTGTACTACCTTACATAAGAGGAGTCACAGACAAGATTGGCTACATCTTGAAGCGTGCTTCAATTAAAACATTTTATAAGCCGCCAAAGAAGATCAGTCAGTTTTTACCATCTGTCAAGTGTCACATCCCTCTTCAAGATGCAGGAGTATACAAGCTTGATTGTGAATGTGGTCTCTCTTACATAGGACAAACAAAAAGACCAGTAAAAACTCTGGTTAAAGAACACATAGCTGACCTAAAACACCGTCGCTCAAAGAAGTCTGCAGTCTGTGAACATGTCCTTGACCGCACCCGCCATAACATCAGATTTGATAGACAACAAATCCTCGTGAAAGAACACCGACTCCTACCAAGAATGGTTCGCGAGGCTATTGAAATTAAAAAACATCCTAATTACAATAGAGAAGATGGCTGGGTGCTTCCATCGTCTTGGGATCCAGTAATTAATATAATCAAATCTAAAACCAAGCATAACACTGCAACAACTCAAGACACCGTGAGCTCATTCTGCGTAGATCGGACCAACAAAAACAAAAATAATTAAGAAGTTTGAGGGTACCCCGGAACAACTATGCCTATTGGACGTCTAACACCTCAGTCCTTCCCGTGACCATGGGTGCTGTAAAGCACTCGAAACGTCGGAAACTTAAAAATCAAATAAACCGCGATAAAATCCGAAAAAATAGTTTTATTTCATGTGTAATATTCGCGTAAATCTAAGAACTGAGTATCATGTGCACTTATTAGAATTTTAGAATTACCAGTTTGTCTTTGTCTGGATGCTATAAAAGGCAATCGTAAAAGCAATAAAATTTAATGCTTCTTTGTTTTAGCGGCACGTGGTGGGGATTGTGCACACGAGGTCCTGGATTTGAATCTTATGTTCGAAGACGCTATATAAACATTTCTCCATAGCAGTCCGGAGTGGTGTGGCCGGTATAACGACAATATGCTCACCCTCTATTGCTTTGGAACCCAACATCGTTATTAAAGTCGGATGTAGGTACACCTCGGCCACAACAACATGGGGAATATAGCCATGATGATGTGTTATTTTGATATATATCATCATGCCAGAAGTAGTAAGGTTATATATGAGAATAAGTGTTTAAAAATGGCACAAATCCTTACCCGTATCATTCGTAACGACACATAAATAAACATCATTCACAATCCAATTTTTTTTGTTTTGTTTTTTTTAAAAACGTAGCCCCACACTAGGATTTATTCCTGTGTCGTGGGTGCGTTCACAAACATGAAAATTCACAAACAAATACCCAGACCGGAACAAATAATTGTGGATCACACAAAGATTTGTCCCGTGCGGGAATCGAACCCGCGACTATTCGACACAGTGGGCGGAGCAGCTCAAGCTCTTAACCACTGCGCTAAATCGTCCATCAATTGTTTTACATAACAGAGAAAGATGACCATAATCCTTTTTATACATGTTCCCTAAGCGATACAAAAGACAAAATAATGTTAGAAATTGTTCAAAAGATCTAGTTCTAGTATACTTATTTGCAGCCATTCATATCTATTGCTTTTCCCATAATATTCAATGATAACGCCAACTCCCTTGCACTTACAGCCTACATCTTAGCATCTAAAAACTACGTTTTAAACTGAATCCAGCAATAAATACTTGGCCTGTTAGCTAAAAAGGAAGTAGGCTGTGCTGGGGTGCCAAGGCGGCCGTTAACTAAGCCGCAAATTGACTGCCAAACGATCCAACATCCGCTCGCTACGTGAGATAGTGTCAGGCTATTCCCGAGTGGTTAAAAGGGTTTCTTTGCTCCTTTTCAACGAGGTTTTTCTTGACATGCACTGCAGTAGTTTAAGTGTTCCTTTGGAGCAAGAATATTGTATAGTTTGGACAGGGACACTATTAAAGGAAATTTTAGTTCTGTTATAGGTTTGAGAATCAAAAAACAACCAAAATCACACATCAAACAGAATACTAGTACACAACTCTTAAGACATACGCCGGTTCCATATTATGAAGTAATGAGAAAAAGAATGATTCAAGTCATTGAAAGAAGAAGTAGTGCACTTCAATAAAGTTGTTCTAGTACATTCAGCAACGTAAATAGCTTAACATTCTCAGTTTTTCAAATTATTAGCAACATATTCAAATATATATTCAATATTTCGATCAAGAAAAATAATGAATTTGATGTCAAACAAAAGTGTGCAAGCAATTTGAAAAACTGAATGTTAAGCTATTTATGTTGCTGACTGTACAAGGGGAAGACCTAGACTATCTTATCATGACAAAATAGACCATGTCTTATCTGAAGGGCAAGTCAAGAGTCTCCGTAACCGGCGAGCGTGTATGAGACGAACTATGAGAGTGGAGAAAGCCAGAGAGGTCTATAAGTAAGGACTGATGATATATTTATGTTTGTTTGTTGTCCTAGTACTATATACTCTGTGTTATCATTAGCTAAAAGATGTCCACTGCAAGACTTAGGGGCTCCATAAAGACAACCATGACGACCAGCTTTACGGTTTCCGTATTCAGTTTTTACCCGCGATTTTACTAGCTATACTTGCAAGCACAATTTTATGGATTGCTAATCACCTAGACCGTAACAAAGAATTTAGATTACAAAAATATTTTCCTCGTTTTAGTGATCCAAGTGTAGGCTGCTTGGCTTATAGGATAGTCGTTGTTTGAGGCATTGCTCACTAATAATGGTTTCTTCCAAGAAACATTAGTTTCTTGGAAGAAATCATTATTTATCTAAGTATACAAATCAGATAACACTCGCGCGCCGCTGTCAAGGTCAGCTGTGTTTTTGTTTGTACGCTGCGCTGCGTGCAACAACGAACTTTTTAAATCATGTCGCAAATATTAAAATGTTACGCCTGTAATATAGACATAGATGAACTATTGGCATATGTGCAAAATAAAATATCAGTTATCGACGAAGATACGTTGAAAAGAATTTGTGTGTCCGCGTTTACGAGTAGTGAAATCAGTAAATCAAAATCATTACTATTTGAATCCTTGCCGACGGATCATCGTAAAATCGTAAGAAAAAGGAAGGGAAAGGAAGTAAGGGAACTTAATGACATCGTTAGTGTGTTTAAAAGCATAGATCCCGATGTAATTCCTGTTTTTGTTGCGAAGAATCTCGAAAAACTACCCCCAATTTTGTTCGATCACCTTGATTGTACAAAACTGCTAAAAGATCTCACAAGATTAAATTCTGAGATTGAAGAAGTCAGAAACACATATGTCACGGTAAAAAAGTTTGAGGATTTGCGAGCAGATATACAGAATCTAAAGCACGCAACGTTATCGGGACCTATAAATACTGCTGACTATGTAAATACGAGACGGGGTGCTTGGAATCAGGAAAGTGGACCTGTGAGCATGACATTGAGTCACAACTGCATCATGGACGAGCACGAGTTACAGTCTGATAATATGGTAAGAAATCAATGCCCCGTAATAGCAAATCACGAGGCATTGACAATGGCTACTGATAAATGTCAAGTTGATATCGTGGTGTGTACGCCGTTAGCTCAAGCCAAAAATGATTCACCGAGTGCGCTAAAGACTGCAAGGGCGGCACAGGAGACTCAGGGCGAGAGTACCGACGAAGCGCCAAGTATTCCGTTATCTCCGAAAGCGATCTTAAGAACTGATCAACCAATCACAATGGCAACTGACCAGGAGCACAAAAAGAATAATGCAGTACCGATCACGCGTCTACTCCCCAGTCGAAAACCCAAATAAATAACAGAAAGGAAGATACTAGTCCTTAGCAAACAGTGAAAAAACGTAAAAGAAAACCAAACTATAGATATTTGAGTAAAAAAGCAGAAGCGTCAGTATCGTCCTTTAGAGCTGCTAATAAGAAAATACCTATTTTTATAACGAATGTACATAAGGATACAGTGGAGTCTGACACCATTAATTATATAAATACTCAAACACAAGAAAGGATATTTTTGGAAAAGATAAACACGAAGAAAGTGTTAGATCACAAAGCCTACAAATTCTTTGTGTCCGAGTCTAAAGTGTCCAAATTCTTAGACGAAAAAATATGGCCTGAAGGAATTATCTTTAGACGCTTCGTACACTTTAAAAATCGAAGAGCGGATGATGAGTCCGCGACAACCGGTCCGTTGATCTCTAACTATGGATAGTACGACCTACAAATTTGCCAGCTATAATTGTAAAAGCGTGAAGTGCGCTATGAGCGATATTCGACGTTTATGTGACGAATGCGTGCTGATAGCACTACAAGAAACTTGGCTGCTACCGGAAGAGTTGGCGTATCTGAATAGCATCGATAGTAGATTTAATTGCACGGGGACATCAGCTGTGGACACGACGGCAGGGTTACTGCGTGGCAGGCCGCACGGCGGTACCGCGCTGCTGTGGAAGACTAGTGTGTTTCATTGTGTTACTGTTATAAATTGCGATAATCCGCGAGTGAGTGCTATTCGCATAAATGGTGTGTTTTATATGCCTACAAACAAATCGGAAAACCTGGCTACTTTTACTGACTGCATGGGAACTGTAAGTGCTATTAGTAATGATTATGAAAACGAACCTGTTTTTGTTTTAGGAGATTTTAATGCTCATCCCGGTGAATTATTTTTTAATGAATTAAATGGTTTATGTAATGAGTTTAAATGGGTCCCAATTGATATAAATATGTTAGGATAGACCTCTGGAACTTTTACATACATAGATCAAGCTTGTGGATCTAAGCGTTGGTTAGATCATTGTGTTGTATCGCAATCAGCTGCGGTGTCTGTGTGCAATGTTTACGTTGAATACGATGTGTGCTGGTCAGATCACTATCCAGTTATATGCGAGTGTAATTTAGATTGTTTGACCATTGTAAGAACTATGCCAAATGTCGCTAGTAATATCGTGTGGGGTGAGAGATCAGTCGATCGTATTAAACAATATCGAACTGAATGTCATATACGTCTCAGACTTATTGATTTTCCTGATGAGTTTCGAAACTGTTGTGATCGGTATTGTAATGATCCTACACACAGCTTACTTATTGATAAACTTTATTCCGATATTGTGCTTGCATTATCCCAGGTGGCGCGAAAGGGTCAGGTAGGCGAGCGTGGACAGAATAAACAGAGTAAGTTGCGGCGCAAAACAATTGTTGGATGGAATAAACATGTTAGTGACAGCTACAGGGCGGCCAGGGCGATCTTTCAGGAATGGTTGTCGTACGGTAGTCCCACCACTGGTATTATCTATTCAAAGATGTGCGAGAGTTAAAAAATATTTAAATCACGTTTAAAATGGTGTCAGAAGCATCAAGATCAATTGAAAATGGATATACTTGCAACTAAGCACAGTAAAAAAGATTTAAGTGGTTTCTGGAAAAATACCAATCGTTTGAAGGGACGGCCTGGTATTCCTGTGAATGTAGATGGCACAAGTGATTTAAAATGCATCGCTGATAAATTTAAAAATAAGTTCCTTGTCAGGTCTCCGTTAGGACCGTCATTGTCACAGAGTAGTCATGAGGTTAGTGGCGAACACGTTAATACCAGAATTACGGCCGGAGATGTATTAAACGCGGTTAAGTCTATTTCAAAAGGTAAATCGCCTGGACATGACGGATTAAGTGTTGAACATGTCCAAAACGCTGGCCCTCACATGTGCAGAGTATTAGCTATGTTGTATAGTTTTTGCATATCTCACTCTTACCTACCTCCTGACATGATGAGAACTATCGTTGTGCCGGAAGTAAAAAACAAAGCGGGAGATTTGTCAGATGTATCTAACTATAGACCTATTTCCTTGGCAACGATAGTTGCAAAAGTGTTTGACAGCATTCTGAATACACAATTAAACAAACACCTTAAGTTGCACGATAACCAGTTTGGCTTTAGGCCGGGACTGTCTACAGAAACTGCAATATTGTGTCTCAAGAGTGCTGTCAAATATTATACTGTAAGGGAAACATCTGTCTATGCTTGCTTTCTTGACCTTTCCAAAGCTTTTGACCTGGTCTCATATGACATATTGTGATACTTGAATAAAATGAGATCATCCCATATACCGAATGAACTTATAAACATATTTAAGTATTGGTACAAGAATCAGGTTAACAACGTAAAGTGGGCAGGCACCTTGTCGGATTCGTATAGGTTGGAATGTGGGGTGCGGCAGGGGGGGTTGAGCTCTCCCTCCATTTTTAACCTGTACATTAATGGACTGGTCGAGGTGCTTAGCGAGCAACATATTGGTTGTCACATAGACGGCGTCTGTTTCAATAACATAAGCTACGCGGACGATATGGTTCTGCTGAGCACCTCGGTCTGTGGACTTAGAAAGCTGCTCAGTATCTGTGAGGGCTATGCAACGGATCACGGGCTCCTTTATAATGTAAATAAGAGCCAGTGTATGGTCTTTCAGGGTGGACTAAGAAAAGTAACAGAAATGCCACCTATTCGACTGAATGGCTCACCTCTAGAAAGGGTAGATACTTTTAAGTATCTTGGCCATTTAGTAACATCTACCCTGAAAGACGATGCAGACAATGAACGAGAGCGAAGAGCGCTGTCGGTTAGAGCGAACATGGTAATCCGGAGGTTTGCACGGTGCTCGATTGACGTAAAAATAACTCTTTTTCGATCCTATTGCACTACTTTTTACATATGCAGCTTGTGGACAGACTACACGCAAAAATCGTACAGCGCTTGTCTGCGACAACACTAGCCGGCTGCGGGGGAGCGGGAGGCGCGGCATCTTGGACGGCGGCGGCGACGTGGTCGGTTGGCCACGCATACACAAATAGCAGCGGACGGGAGCGCACGCTGCTTATCTCCCTATACCTAATTATTAATATTCCTGTACAAGTCTTAATTTAATATATATCCTAAAAGTTAAAACGAGTTCCTCAATTATAGTTCCTTGTTCCATAATCGCATACAGCGCTCTTCGAGTACAATTTAACAACGCGTTCAGGATGATGCTTGGGCTCCCTCGCTTTTGCAGTGCATCGACAATGTTCGCGGAAGCGCGCGAAGATTGCTTCAACACAACTATGCGCAAGAGAGGCACTTCGCTCGTGCGGCGGGTGCGGGGGAGCTCCAACAGCATGCTGGCCACGCTCGCGGACAGGCTCGATTGTCCCTACATTACCCACTGTTGTAAGCTTCACGTTGCACACAGGGAGTGACGGCATTGGGACCAATTCATCTTATGTGACATTATTTCAATTTTATGGCAATGATTTTAATTTTTTATAATTTTTTTAATGTTTAATGTGACTGCTGATTTGACTTTATTTTATCTTATTGATTTTGTGAGTCTTTGATACTTTTTAAATAATTTATTATTATTATTAGTTAAAGCTATTAAGCTTTACTGTGACTTTAATCAAACCATTAGCATTACTTATACTGTGCCAGAAACCACTTATAGGAAAAAGTTCTATTTAATTAAGAAATTTATCTTTTTCTTAAGATACATTTCACCGGGACCATGTATTTACCATGTATATAAAGATGAGAAAGGGCATGCTCCGTTGGTTCGGGCATATAGAAAGAATGCCAGAGGAAAGAATGACAAAACAGATATACAATGTGAAAGTGGAAGGATGCAGGTACCGGGGAAGACCTAGACTATCTTACCACGACCAAATAAACCGAGTCTTATCTGATGGAAAAGTCAAGAGTCTCCGTAACCGGCGAGCGTGTATGAGACGAACTATGAGAGTCGAGGAAGCCAGAGAGGTATGTAAGGAAAGAACCTGTTGGAAGTCTGTACTCTCTGCCTACCCCGCAAGGGATCTGGCGTGAGGTTATAGAGATAGATAGATAGACCATGTATTTGTATGCATGTCCTCACCAAAAGAACTTCATGCTTGTGGGATACTTTTAGAATACTCCATTCAACGCATCCATGCTCAAATTCATGAAGCTGAATATATAATAAGCGTGAATGCTGACAATGGTAGCGTATCTTAAAAAGAAGCGAAATTATACTAGGAATTTCTAAAACAATGCTCGCAACATTATTCCACTTTTCCAAGTTAATCCGGCGTACCGCAACAAATTCGGCAAAATTATATGCAGATGTAAATGAAAATATTTGCAAGCAAAACAGACGGCGCTCCGAAATGTATGAATTTCCGCGATCAATATAATTCAATCTACGAGACCGCATATACTTTGTATATGTTACAGACAAAGTTGAAGAGTGCGTAATTTCAAGAAAGTACAAGGAAATAAAACAAATTGATAGATTAATTAACTTAGTATGGCTAAGGTAAAACTTAAAAGTGAGCATGAGTATATCGAAGTTGGCGTAACGCTATCGAGTTGATATTTTGAGTCCTTCGTTACTCAGTTTAACAACATTTCTTGTGTTCAAAATTTGAACATCAATTTTAAATAGATGTTAAGAGGCGTCTAAATCTTAAGTCAGATTTGGAGAAAGATATATAATATAATATTAGTCCTGTTAATAAACTGTCCCACTGTTGGGCACGGGCCTTCTCTCAAACTGAGAGGGTTTAAGCCATAGTCAACCACGTTGACCCAGTGCGGGTTAGCGAACTTCACACACCTTCGAGAAACTCGTAGGCATGCAGGTTTCTTGACGATATTTTCCTTCAACGTTAAAACAAGTGATAATTAATTTTTAATATGCACATGCTTTCGAAAAGACAGTTGCCTGGGTTTGAACCCGAGACCTCTGACTTTACAGTCCAACGGTGAAACCACTAGGCTACCACTGCTCATTAATCACTGGTGAGAACGATATGACCGCATGTTAACATTAAAAGTACTCGTTGCACTATGGTATAGAATGATAGCAGCGAGAGTAAGATTTCAAAATTAAGTAGTTACAACTCTGCTCTCACCCATTCGTACTGGATCATCGTTTCAAAGTATAAAACAATCTATCTCACCTCGACTTGTGAAAGAAGGTCTTTACCTCACACTGAAAAGATTTAGCCCTTTACCAACTGCCATTCTTATCTCACCCATATCACTAGTCAAAATAAACAAATACAACATTACTAATAGAGTTATACTTTTCCCGCAACACACAAAACATAACCGACATTTATAAAAAAAGCAGGGATACGTCAGTACAGATTGCATATAGACCGAGAGTCTTTTGGGGATTCGCTTGAGCTTGGTTTCAAGGTGACTACCTATTCCAAGGTCGCGTAACATGTCGTAAAAATCGGGCGTGACTATACGTAAATGATTTGGGAGCACGCGTAGTGGAAGCAACATTCGAGGCCAAGGATACGACCGTGAGAATCTGGAGTACCAAAAAAAGTCATATTAAGCTGTGAATTTTTGCTTGATCATTAGTTTTAAACGTGCGAGTACGGTAAGGCAAACATGAAAAATAGAACGAAGCTCCAGCAAGGAATCAAAGAAGAATAGAAACACTATCTCGTCATTGTCCAAGCGGCGGTAGAACAAGTGTACTGAGAACATTTTAATATAATAGGCGACAAGGTTATTGCGACTATACCGAGCACATTTGCAGACTCTGGAGCGCTGTTTGTCTGACCTAGAATGTTTTATTCACATACATAAAATACCCAGACAAGAACAAATAATTCTGGGTCACACAAAGATTTGTCCTGTGTGGGAATCGAACCCGCGACTATTAGTCACAGTAGGTGGAGCCGCTTAAGCTCTTAACCACTGCGCTAAATCGGCCGTCAAGAATTTATGCGCAAGACCTCGTGATTGCCAGCCGCATCATAATATGTTATTAAATCAAGGGAGCAAGCTTTCTAGTGACTCTTATTATAATACCAATAATTAAAATTAAACCTCTCTTAAAGTATTTTATTTACATTATAATAGAGGATACTCGTCGGAAATGCTTTAGATCTCCATGTGGATTAGTAAATTAAATATTAATGGAACATTATAATAATAATTATACAAACTAGTAATATCACAAACTCTTCCGGCTACCAAAAATCAAATATTTTGTCTCATCTCATGATCATAAAGTCAGTAAAAGAGAGCTCGCTCATTTTTAACACGCTTTTTTGTTTTGTAAAGTTACGGTACGGTGTGAGCAGAAGCCGCTATTATTCGCATGTAAATGGAGGAGTCATGTTAAAATTCTAAGGATTCCAAGACTGAAGGTACCCGCTTCCTTTTTGCGAGCAGCTTCTCTGTGGTCTCGGCGCGTCTAGATATTGTAAATAGGTAACACAGTATATCACGTACTATTGGGAGAGAAGAGTTATCCACATACTTGTGAGTTTGAGTTGAGTGAAAACTGTTGTATATCTATAGTACTTTTTTTTCCTTAAAAACGTAGCTCAACGCTAAGAATTATTCCTTTGTCGCGGATGCGCCACACAAAGATTTGTACCGTGTAGGATTGAACCCGCGACTACTGTATCCAGTGGGAGAAGCGCCTCGAACCCTGACATTTAAGCAAGCTTTCTGTCAATGTATCACTAACATTTATAATAGGTGCGCGTTGCATTGTACATAAACCAGTTACCAACTGGCCCCCGTGGTGTCATTAAGTAATAGACATGTATTGATCTTTACTGATATGGTACAGTGATATAAAACGTAAGGTTGTAAAGAAAAATGCCTCATTTGTATCTGAATCTCGATCTTACATTCACCAGTATATAAAGGCGGTAATCTTACAGAACAAACAAAATGCTTCATATTTTATTCCAACTTAGAACTGAATCTCGACCTTACATTTACTAAACTTGCCGTCTCACAGAATGAACGCAAACGCGACGCGATATCGTCAGTGGGCTGATTGTGCTTGAATTTAGCTGATTCAAATGTTCCAAATGAGACATATTACCATTCGAATCTTTGCATTGTTTCAGATACAAATGATCGAACCTGAACAGTGACGCACTTTTGCCATATCTATTAAGTAAACCTTTAATACATTACAAATATACGTCGCTAGTATAACGTCTTCTTACGACCCTATGTTCTCTAAATGAGACAGAGGGCGTCAATAGAGCGCCGCTATCCCGGACAATCTTAAGATTCGCGCTTCAGCTCACTTCAGGTTTTCCTTATAGGCTGTGCTTCTGCAATGATTGTCCGCCACCAGATCTGCTTAGGACGGCTACACTTACGCTTTTCTTAGGGGTTCCAGTCTAGGGCTTGCCTCGGCATGTGCTCAGGGTCCCTTCGGTATTAACTTTACCGTAAGGGACAAAAACTGTGCCCAGTAGAGTTCGAACCCAGCACCTACGAGCATCATTCGTCCATAGACAAACGAAGTAGTCAATGATAATTTCAATAATAATGTTGGTAACATAGAATTTTCAAGGATGGCTTTGTCCAGTGATTAAGTTGCGCCACCCATTGCATCAAGTAGTCGCAGGTTCAATCTCCGCACGGAACAAATATTAGTGCGAAACACAAATATTTGTTTCGGTATTGGTTTTTGTGTATGTGAATTTCTTGTTTGTAAATGCACCCATGGGTACGTTTTTAAAGCAAAATTTTAATTTAAAAAGTTCTTTTTAGAAACAAGCTTTTATAGCAAAAACAAACAAAGATATATTCAATCATCTTCGCGTCGCTCAAAGAAGTCTGCAGTCTGTGAACATGTCCTTGACCGCACCCGCCATAACATCAGATTTGATAGACCACAAATCCTCGTGAAAGAACACCGATTCCTACCAAGGATGGTTCGCGAGGCTATTGAAATTAAAAAACATCCTAATTTCAATAGAGAAGATGGCTGGGTGCTTCCATCGTCTTGGGATCCGGTAATTAATATAATCAAATCCAAAACCAAGCATAACACTGCAAGACCTCAAGACACCGTGAGCTCATTCTGCGTAGATCGGACCAACAACAACAAAAATAATTAAGAAGTTTGAGGGTACCCCGGAACAACTATGCCTATTGGACGTCTAACACCTCAGTCCCTCCCGTGACCATAGGTGCTGCAAAGCACTCGAAACGTCGGGAACTAAAAATAAAAAAATAAACCGCGATAAAATCCGTAAAATAGTTTTATTTCATGTGTAATATTCGCGTAAATCTAAGAACTCAATATACAAAGATATATTGTTAAGTTGACGAGTTTTTATGGCGTCCTCCCAGCTCCATCATCAGATCTTGGACATTATCGATGTCTAAAGTACGCGTCAAGAAAAATGCAACGAGCCTAAACACTGCGGGGTTATATTAATTGGATGGTTTCTTTGGCCACCTTTCAACTTCATCATCAGACCCTGAACACTATTCACATATATGGTAATTATCAATACCAATCTTACAAGCCTAAACACAAAAGGGTTACGTTGTAAAGATTACATGTTCCTATGGTCACCTTCCGGTTTCATCATCAGACCAGCTCCATGGTATCATATTATTGCACTGTCACCAAACTACATACGTATGCCAAATTTCAGCTCAATAGGATACCCAAAAGTGCTTCAAAAATGGATCACAAGATTTGACTCGGAAAGGCAGACAGACATACGAACATTGCAAGTTAAATAAAAGCTTGTTAAAAGGTGACAAAATGTCATCAATTGAAATTCTATTCAATATCTAACCTCAAGTCACACAAAGTAAAATCACTCTGTTGCAAACAGTCGTTGAAGGAACATCAGCTCGATTCCCCAAGCTATAGAAGTTTGAATAATGTTTCTTAGTTCAAAGTTGAGCGTTCACAAGAGGGGAATCATTCTTGTTCTAACTAAAAACATGAATTTTTCATGTGGCAGTTATTCGATCTTTCGTAGTGGATGTTGTAGTTTTTAAAGTTGTTGGGAAATAACTTTTAAATTGATTGCGGTCTTTCTGGGCCTTTGTTTGCTATGACCAAACGCGTTGCGTCACTATAACTTCATTAAATCATACGAGTATAATGCTATTCGGTCCGCTACGGGAGTATCATTAAACGATTATAGCGCCATTAAAATCAAAAAATTTGAATTATTTCTATATCATCACGCCAGAATCGTGTTTTATTCACTTTAATCCAACTGTTTTTAATAATCGGTTGCTAATTCAAAAAGCAACAATTTAAATACGTATTATTACCTATTTCTTCTCCGAAAAGTAAAGATCTAGACTATCTTACAGTGTCTTATGTGAAAGACAACTCAAGAGTATCCGTAACCGGTGAGCGTGGAAAGATTTAGAGAATTGTTTTAATACTGATTATCAACAAAGGAACCTTTGAGAAATCGTGTGAAATTCACTCTAATCTAAGTGTTTAATCCTGATTCGAAGATTAACAAATTAAATAATATTACTTGTTTTGTTTTGTTAAAGAAATATACAAGAAGACATATAATATTTAATGATCTAACAAACTTACCTGCACGTGAAGTTCGATCATAATTATATAGTTCGATCATAGTTACTAGCGCCAATAACATTGACAACTTTTTTGTCGAATTTTCTAAATTAAGTGTATGGTTGGGTCCTAATCCAGCTAAATGATACGTTTTCACGAATTTGTTTAGACATTTTAAGTTTAACATAAAACTTTTGTCACCATTTGGTTTAAGTACCAAGAAAATGCTCGATATAAATTCGTTTTTTAAATATGTACTTTTTGATATTGCCCCAATATTAAATAACGACTTAATGCAGTTGTAGGTATTAAAGTCGTTACCCTCAGATTTTGATTTCGGATACACGGAAGGTTTATTAGTTTGAACAGGAAACGTATTAAAGGGAATCTTGTACCCATTTAACCACGACAAAACCAAGGGATCGTGAGTTATTTATTTCTTTCCATCTAGAGAATAAATATTTTAGGCGATCAGAATATACCTCAACTATCGTCTCCTGGTGTTCGGCGCGAACGCCGACCGCTCCGACGTGTCTCGATGCCCCCGCTGTTGAGAGCTGTTGGTCGTTGACGAGCGCGGGCCCTGGCGAGGTCTGGCTGCTATGTCCGGCTTGGGAGTGATTTTTCGAGGCACCACCTTGGATTTTAAAAAAATGATTGTTTGGATTTGTTTTAATAAAATTATTTTTATTAAAAATGTTTTGACGTGTATTTATTTGTTTGAGGTCAGCAGCTGACCTCTTTACAGATTTTGCAGATTTCAATTTTTCGGATACATTTTCGCCGAATAATAATGTTTTAAAATATCTTTCATTTAATGTTTCTTTAAGATTGGGACTTTTTTGAAGATATGACGAAACCGCGGTGCGTCCTAGTGTCGGTGAAATGACTGTCACAAAGAAACGTACAAGCATCACTTAATAGCTTTAATATAGTGGTGTGACTTTCTCTCAATATTATCAGCTCTGTTGCTCGAGTAAGAGCAGCTATAGCTACAGAAAGTTGTTTTTGTTTAGCCATAAGCGAAGACTCCCTTTTCACCATATTATCTGCTAAAGCAACTTTCACCTTCTGATTTAGTAAAGGTGGTACAAGCATACCGCAATTTTCTAGAATTAAATATTCTGTCATCAATTTATCCTTCACTTCATTCTGTAATCCTTTTTCAAGGATTTCCTGCCATCTGGAAGCTAAATCACTATGAGTTGGTCTCCCAAACGTATTATCTGGTTTCGGTGCATCGCTAAGTAAAGCAAGAATTTCGCTATCCAGTTCTGTCGAAGCCCGCAAACCCGCAATCTGTTCTGGAGTCTTGGATGTCAAGGGGGCAGCTGCGAGTATTGTGGGTTCTTGAACTATAGACGTTGATGTTATAGGGTCATTATTATAGTGAACCTCGTTATTGCCGATTCCTAAAATAATCATTGGTGTTGTTTACATCCAATAGTAAGACCAAACCGATATATTTTTCGTGTAGTTAGGTGAATGGTAAAATAACATTTTACGTGTAAGCAGTATGCTTACTCTTGACACTCGATTTCAATCGTAATTTGGGATTGGGTTCGAAATCTTGTCAATCGGTACTCTTGAACGCTGCAGTAGCGCACGATTAACTCGATTACGGTGGAATTTTATGGAACTAATTGAGTTCGACTATTCTCGATTGTTTACTATTTTTGCCACTCTTGAGACGTGATTTGACATTGACGTATCGAGTTTGGATTCGAGTTTGCGATCGAAGTAACACAGTTAACAAAAGTTTACTTTTGCGCGTTCGAGTGTGTTGTTTTATGTCAAATATTGCGAATTCATCCAAAATAATGGCCCGCCTAGCGCTCATGTTCGATATGTTAGAGAGCTCCAATAATCTGTAAACGTTATAAGGTATGTAAATAGCGTGGTGAAGGTATAAGCTTACCTCATTATATCGTGTTATTTTGCTAACGTATTCGTTAATTTTAGGTTTTAGTAGCACTCTCATTTTACGCCACTGGAAGCTATCAGCGTTTGCTGGGAGCTACGCATGGGACGATGATGTCCCAACAGTCAGTCTCGAGTGCCTTAAAAGAGGTGACGGGCGCTCTCAATTCAGATCCTCAATCTTCTTCAGCCGAAAGACGTCCACTGCAGGACAAAGGCCTCCCCTAAAGACCGCCACAACGACCGGCTTTGTGCTGTACGCATCCAACTTTTACCCGTGACCTTCACCAGGTCATCGGTCCATCTTGTAGGGGCCTACCCACTCCACGTCTTCCGGTACGTGGTCACCATTCGAGAACCTTTCTGCCCCAACGGCCGTCAATAAGTGGCTTGAATTCCCCATGACACGACAGGAAAGAGACTGTATTAAAAGAAGGTATCAGTAAAAACTATATTTCTGTTGTTATTTACCACCACTTACGATAAATTGTAGTGGCTACATTCTGTTGGCTTTAGGTTGAACAAAGAATAACAATTATTAATAATTTATTTCAGATTTTATGAAAAATTCAAAATTCCATCGGTCATAGGTGCCATTGATGGCACTCATGTGGCAATTATACGACCAGCCCAAAATGAAGAACGATTTTACAATAGAAAAGGTTACCACTCAAGGAATGTGTTACTTGTGAGTTATTTTTATAGAATAGTTTTACATACATGAATTCAAAAATATTCTTAATTAACTTAATATGTATTCTATTCATTGTAGATTTGCGATGCAGACTTGAATATTTTAAGTGTGGACTCATCTTTTAGGGGTGGTACACATGACAGTTTTGTTTTCAATCAGCACCCTGTCAAAAATCATCTGATGGAATTATTGAATACAGGAGAACAAATTTTCTTACTTGGTATGTTTATGTTATAATAATCAAGTATTTATTTGGTAAATAGATACCTAATTCTTTAGAAACATATTAAATAATTGTTAAATACTTTTCAGGTGACTCAGGCTATCCTCAAAGGGAGTATTTGATGACTCCTATAATAGATGCTGCTGCAGGTTCACCTGAAGAACATTACAGCCGGTTGCAGTGTATTGCACGCAATACTGTAGAGCGCACAATTGGTGTGCTTAATAATAGATGGCGGTGTCTTCTGGGCCACAGAGTTCTACATTACCACCCAAATAGAGCAGCCAAAATAATAAATGCTTGTTGTGTGTTGCACAACATTTGCAACCAGGCACAAGGAGGTGATTATGTCGAAAATGTAACCATGCCACCCACTGTGGAGGAGTCAGCCCAACAAGCCAACACACAGGAGCTACCAGCTGAAGAATTAAGGAGAGGCCATGCAGCACGTTCACGTTTAGTGTGTGAGCTGTGGGCATCCAGGAATCATTGATTTTTTATAATACATATTTTTGTCAGAATCCAAATTAAAAAAAAAATTAAACTTTTGCTTTTTATATAGTTTTATTTTTTCATTAACTTTATTATACAAATCTCTTTTTCTCATTATATTAAAATTTAATAATTAACTAATAAAAATTTACAATATATAAGTCTGCTTAGTTCTATAGTAAGGTACCTACAGAATTGACATAATACTCATAGTAATACCCTGTTTTTCATTACTCCTTACATTTGCCTGACCTAGGATTTGAACCCAGGACCTTGTGATCACAAAGAAATGCACTTTGCCACTAGACCAACAAGACAGTAAATATTAAATAATAGAATTTATACTTTAGAAAAATAATAGATATAATTTATTGTTTTTGTTCTCTTATAGCTCCGGCTATAATACGAGAAGATTCTCTTATTGCTTCTGCTAAATTATTTATAGCCGAAGCTACAGATGAAATATGGTCCACAGCTTCCTGTAGTGCCTTTGCTGTGGCCATTTCTGCTTCCACTCTTTTCTTTTCAATTTCAGCGAATTTTTCTTTATCTGTTTGCAAATTTGAACGAACCCGTGATCGAGTAATGATATTGCTGGATCTCTCTGTACTCTGCCCTTGCTGTGAGGCAGGCAGTATTGTGCGCACTGGGGAAAAATCATGGATAATTATTAGAATTAATATACCATTATGCCTATCACAATTAAGTACATAATATAATCTACATAAATCCAATATGGGAATTTATTTAACCCAGGAGCTCATGCTCATGCTTATATATAATCAGTTGCTAAAAAACTGTGTTTAATTTGTATAAGAGAGATTCCTAGAAAATCTAGTTTTTAATAATATGTAATTATTTTACAAACCCCTTTCATTGTGTGACGCATGCACAGTAGTATCGGGCTCCTCAATTGGTATTATATCTTGAGCCTTAGGGCTCTCCATGACAGACTCTGACAGAATGACTTATTTTCATTGGGTGTTTCTGGTTTAAACAAGTTACCACTTTGAACCTGCAATTAGTAATTTAGTGTTGGAATTTAGAAACCCTTTACAATTCGTTATTGATGTTATAACAGACTTGAAAATGATAATCACTAAAATGGATTTAAATAGTCTCAATGATGCAGATAACTATAGGTTTAACAACTTAAATTTATCAGTTAGTAAGAAGAATCAAAAACTTGATTTTGAACATAAATTCACAACTTACAGCTGTGGGAGGAGTAATGGTGGCAGATGTTGGGGAAGGAGTTATAGTGGCAGATGTTGGGAAAGGATTTACAGCTACATGGCTGTCTCCAATGGAAAATTGCAGGCCTCCCATCACTGCCACCAACTGCTGGTCAATTGGTGACAACAATGGTATTTCCTCCGCGGGACCACCGCCTGTACGCCTCATGGACCTTGTGTGTAGTGCACAATGTTTTTTCAAGGTAAACTTTTTGTCAGCCCAGTACTAAAAAAATGCAAATTTGTACAAAAAAATTGAATAGAATATGATATGAAAATTAGATTTATAATGAACAGGCACAATACCTTCGCCCAGCCTTTTCCATCTTTTTGTGCACCACCTAGCGAATTGAGGTGTACAGAAATTTTTGTCCATTTTTTTTTGGTGTCTTGTTTCGCATGCGCAGTGCGCAGGAGACCTTTGGCTAATCCTGGATTTTGCACGAGAAAGTCGGCAAGGGTCTCCATTTGATGAAATGATAGTCTACTCATTATAATATCCTGGCAGAAATTAATTATAATTAAGAATATTGCTTGAATAAGTTACATAAAACGTAAAAAAGATTGTAACTTACCTGTCGTCGTATGCAACTGTATTATGCCCTTTGAGTTGTGTGCTTTATTGGAAATAATTCTACATAAAATAGTTCTCCCTACCAAAGTACTATAACGCAATGAGTTTTAAATAAATTTCATTTGCGCGGGATGTACACTTTTCACAATAATTTAGGCAATGACAACGCATTCATTCTGCCACCACATAAAATCCTTTCGATTTTAAGGTTATAAAAAATTCTTAGATTTACGCGAATATTACACATGAAATAAAACTATTTTTGTTCGGATTTTATCGCGGTTTATTTTTTGATTTTTAAGTTCCCGACGTTTCGAGTGCTTTGCAGCACCCATGGTCACGGCAAGGACTGAGGTGGTAGACGTCCAAAAGGTATAGTTGTTCCGGGGTACCCTCAAACTTCTTAATTTTTTTTTTGTTGGTCCGATCTACGCAGAATGAGCTCACGGTGTCTTGAGGTCTTGCAGTGTTATGCTTGGTTTTGGATTTGATTATATTAATTACTGGATCCCAAGTCGATGGAAGCACCCAGCCATCTTCTCTATTGAAATTAGGATGTTTTTTAATTTCAATAGCCTCGCGAACCATCCTTGGTAGGAGTCGGTGTTCTTTCACGAGGATTTGTGGTCTATCAAATCTGATGTTATGGCGGGTGCGGTCAAGGACATGTTCACAGACTGCAGACTTCTTTGAGCGACGGTGTTCTAGGTCAGCTATGTGTTCTTTAACCCGAGTTTTTACTGGTCTTTTTGTTTGTCCTATGTAAGAGAGACCACATTCACAATCAAGCTTGTATACTCCTGCATCTTGTAGAGGGATATGACACTTGACAGATGGTAAAAACTGACTGATCTTCTTCGGCGGCTTATAAAATGTTTTGATTGAAGCACGCTTCAAGATGTAGCCAATCTTGTCTGTGACTCCTCTTAAGTAAGGTAGTACAGCAGGGAGACGCGCGCCCCGCGTCACCACCCGTAACACTTGAAAGGGGCGCCACTGCAACGTGTCACTGAGGTGAAAGACTTGGGAGTCAGATTTACTGTAGATTTGAATTTCCGGAAACATATTATAGGCGTATATAAGAAAGCTTATCGGAATCTGGGGTTTGTTTTGAGACAAGCAAGTCAATTTTCCAACATCGGAGCTTTAAAAGCATTGTATGAGGCTTTCGTAAAATGTCACTTAGAATGTAATGCGGTAATTTGGTCTCCATATGAGGCCAAATACAGACTGATGTTGGAGCGTATTCAGAATAAATTTATAAGGTTCCTATATTTAAAACAGTATGGGGTTTATCCAGGATATCCGCTGTTGTATCCAATTTTATTTGTTCTGGGTATGGTAGGCTATATAAAACTCGTAGCTAGACGGGAAGTAGCCCTAGCTATCCACTTATTTAAAGTCCTTCGTGGCAGAGTACAAAACCCAGCAGTTTTACAGGAAGTTAGGCTTTGTGTTCCTGATGCGTACATGAGTCGGCGGCGGTGACCGCCGCTGCTGCTGGTGCCGCACGCGCGCACTAACCTGCTGCAGCGTACGCCGCTTGTGCGGGCGCTGCGCATGCTTGACGTGGTTGCGGGATTAATTGATCTGTTTACGTGCTCGCTGATCGAATTCACGAAAGCCTCATATTTGGTATTATCTTAGAAGATTGTATTAAGTTGTACGTAGATATTGTATTAGTATTTAGTGACTGTGCTACGCTATTGCATTAGGTTATTACCTGTAAGAATAGAGTATTGTTGAGAACAAAAAAAAAATTATGGCAATAGGATGACCTTTATTATTTCGCTGTTTGTGATCATTTTGATAAAATAAGGTGGCTAACAAGAATTAAGTAGCGTTAATTTGATTAGTTCAGGCGCTCGTACTCTTCGTATGTCTGCGGGGTTTTTAGCGAGCGCCAAGGTTAGAAAGCATTCTGTTCGGTCAGTTGGAGATGAGTGAACGTTTGTAGCAATACCATTTTCGAACGTTTCCGGAATTTGGGAAGACACTCTTAATCGTTAATTCCGGCTGGCACATAATATGGTAATCGTTGATTCGAGTTGAACCTGGTTTGATAATTTCCAACAGCTGGATGGTTACAATTTTGCCTACGTTCTTCAATCCGCATTAAGTCCCCTGCCCAAATATGAAAATTCCACAAAATGTCTTACCGAAGTTGAGCATCTTAGACTAACCAATGCGAAAGCAGATTACCCTGAGGGGTTGCTAAGAACACTACAGCTACATAACGCTTGGATGAAATATATCAATAATCTATAACAACTGCAGTACAACACCTAACATCACTCAGTTTGAAATACAGGTTTTATTTCTACACTCCCCTTTCCGATATGTAAATAAATGGATTTTCGATATTTGACTGGAATACTGGTGGAACTCGAATATAGCAAGTACTAACTGTCGTTTATGAAGAAAAATCTTTGGCAATACGGCAACAAGCCAAATGGGAAAGAGCTGTTTAAGCTGTTTCGACGATTTAGCGCAGTGGTTAAGAGCTGTCCACCTACTGTGTCTAATAGTCGCGGGTTCGATTCCCGCACGGGACTAATCTTTGCGTACTCCACAATGATTTGTTCCGGTCTGGGTATTTGTGTATGTGAATTTTAATGTTTGTAAACGCACCCACGACACAGGAATAAATACTAGTGTTGGGCAACGTTTAAAAAAAATACCGTTGTGTTTAAGATTTTGTTATTGTCTTGTTTTGGAAGATAGAATTTTTCAATATTTTATCTCTGTAACTTATCAATGGCACCATCAATCTCTTTATAAAACAAAACTATTTTGGTTGATCAGGTTTTAATTAAGCTTGTGATAATCAACATAGCAAAATAGTTCGTGATAGCGGATCTTCATTCTGTTAAATGTACAAAGCTGACCTTCATACAGTTGCATGGTTAAAGATTTAACTAAGAAAACTAGCTATTTAGCCGCGTGGTTCCCGGCTTAGAATAGGACCAACCCATCTCATCCCATCGGGTGTCGTACAAGGCGACTAAGGGAAAACTAGGGAATGGGCAGCAGCGTTCCCTTAACACTTCTACCATCAAAAACTGCGCTCGCCAACCCGCCTGCCAAGCGTGGCGAGTATGGCAAAACCCCCCCAATTTATTAAAATGGAAGAAAAAGATAAAACCAGGCCCCTAGTCCCCGGCGGTCCTGTTCGTCCTGGCCACGGTAGCAGCTATGGTAACGACAGGACAAGGGGTGCTAAGAATCTCCGGCAGAGATTCGGCTACCACCAACACCGAAAATTGGCCCTGGTGACATACAACGCACGCACGTTAAGGACAGATGAGAAGCTTGTTGAGCTGGAAGAAGAGATAAACAAGTTGCGGTGGAATATTGTTGGTTTATCGGAGGTCCGAAGAAAGGGCGAGGACACGATAACCTTAAAATCCGGCAACTTGTTTTACTACCGGGAGGGCGAACAGCAGTCCCAGGGTGGTGTCGGATTTATCGTCCACAAGTCACTCATAGACAACGTTGTGTCCATCACTAGTGTGTCGAGCAGGGTAGCGTACCTGATACTCAGAATATCCAAAAGATATTCGCTGAAGGTCATACAGGTCTACGCACCGACCTCGGCATACTCAGATGATGACGTCGAAGTAATGTATGAGGACATTAGTAGAGCCATACATACTTCCAAAGCACACTTTACAGTGGTTATGGGTGACTTCAATGCGCGGCTGGGCAAACGGGGCGATGATGAATTGAGAGTGGGGCAATTTGGATATGGGCAGCGCAACCCCAGGGGTCAGAGGCTGGCCGAATATCTGGAGAAGGAGGGACTCTTTATGATGAACTCTTTCTTCCGGAAGCCGCCTCATAGGAAATGGACCTGGATGAGCCCTGATGGTTCCACAAAAAATGAGATAGACTTCATCATGAGCACCAAGCGACAAATATTTAATGATGTCTCCGTGATTCACAGGGTAAAAACCGGCAGTGATCACCGAATGGTCAGAGGCACATTAAATATTAATGTCAAAATGGAAAGATCGCGTCTGATGAAGTCTACGCTCCGACCTTCTAATACACATATCCAAAACCCCGAGAACTTTCAACTCGAATTGGCAAACCGCTTCGAATTGCTAGACAGCAGCGCATCAGTGGACGAAATCAACAACAGGCTGGTAGAGACTGTCCATACGGTCGGGTCTAAGTATTTTAAGCCCCACCGTAAAAATAGACCTCAAAAACTATCCACCTACACCCGAAACCTCATGGCTGAGCGACGTTCCATGACGCTCCAAACCTCCGATGATGCTAAGTCCTATAGGCAGTTCAATGGACAGATACTGAAGTCCTTGCGACACGATTTACGGTCCTTCAATACAAGGCGTATTGAGGAGACCATAGCACAGAACAAGGGCTCCAAAGTGTTCGCAAGAGACGCGTCTATTGGGCAAAGCCAGTTGACGAAGCTGAAGACGGAGGACGGAAACGTAACGTCAAATAGGTCAGAGGTGCTCAGGGAGATAGAGAGGTTCTATGGGCAGTTGTACACCTCAGTAGCTGAACCTGTTGTTGACTTGGAAAAAGACCCAAGAGCCAAGCTAACCCGACACTACACTGAAGATATCCCGGACATCAGCCTGTACGAGATTAGGATGGCTCTCGAACAACTCAGAAATAACAAAGCGCCAGGCGAAGACGGAATTACCGCAGAGCTTCTGAAAGCGGGCGGAACGCCGGTACTTAAAGTCCTTCAGAGGCTGTTTAATTCCGTCTTGCTCGAAGAGAAAACGCCGGAAGCATGGAAAAGGGGTGTGGTGGTACTGTTTTTCAAGAAAGGTGATAATACTTTACTGAAGAATTATAGGCCCATCACACTGCTGAGCCATGTGTATAAGTTGTTTTCGAGAGTCATCACGAATCGTCTCGAACGCAGGCTTGATGACTTCCAGCCTCCCGAACAAGCCGGTTACCGGAAAGGCTTTAGTACCATAGACCACATACATACGCTGCGGCAGATTATACAGAAGACCGAGGAGTATAATCGGCCACTATGCTTGGCGTTTGTGGACTATGAGAAAGCCTTCGATTCGATCGAGACTTGGGCGGTTCTTAGATCTCTCCAGCGATGCCGCATTGACTATCGGTACATTGAAGTGTTGAAGTGCTTGTATAATAACGCCACCATGTCAGTCCGAGTACAGGGGCAGTGCACGAAGGCGATCCCCATAAAAAGAGGAGTAAGGCAGGGAGACGTCATTTCTCCGAAACTGTTTACGGCCACCTTAGAGGACGCCTTCAAGCTCTTGGAATGGCAAGGACTTGGCATCAACATCAATGGCGAATACATCACTCACCTTCGATTTGCCGACGACATTGTGGTCGTGGCGGAGTCGCTGGAAGATCTAGGACGAATGCTCGGTGACCTCAACAGAGTATCTCAACAAGTGGGTCTTAAAATGAACATGGACAAAACGAAAATAATGTCTAACGTCCATGTCGTACCCACCGCACTCACCGTTGGGAACTCTACTCTTGAAGTTGTCGACGAATACATTTACCTGGGACAGGTAGTCCGGTTAGGTAGGTCCAACTTTGAGAGAGAGGTCAATCGACGAATCCAACTCGGCTGGGCAGCGTTCGGGAAACTGCGCAACATCTTCTCATCCAAAATACCTCAGTGCCTAAAGACTAAAGTTTTTAGTCAATGTGTGTTACCAGTGATGATATATGGATCAGAGACGTGGTCTCTTACAATAGGTCTCATAAAAAAGCTCAGAGTTGCTCAGCGAGCTATGGAGAGAGCTATGCTCGGCGTTTCTCTACGCGATCGAATCAGGAATGAGGAGATTCGTAGAAGAACCAAGGTCACTGACATAGCCGTTAAGATAAGCAAGCTGAAGTGGCAATGGGCGGGCCACATAGCGCGTAGATCGGGCGGGCGTTGGGGCAGAAAGATTCTAGAGTGGAGACCACGTATTGGCAAGCGCAGCGTGGGACGACCGCCTGCCAGATGGACCGACGATCTTGTGAAAATCGCAGGAAGTCGTTGGATGCAGGTGGCATCGGACCGGTTACGCTGGAAAGCAATTGGGGAGGCCTATGTTCAGCAGTGGACAAGCATAGGCTGAGATGATGATGATGATGATGAATCACAACCATGGTTTTCTTAACTAGCTACCCGTTCATCAAAATAGCTTGTTGAACAAGATGACTGCGAAATGAATCATAATATCATGCTGAGAATTTCTTCGAACACTTTTAATTTAAGAAAAAATTGGTAATAAAAAATAATAAACACCATCCCGCCAATATCCTCATGCAAGGGTGTTAAAGGCGTTACAGCTTACACCCACTATATACTTTAGGCTGCTACTGATATTTTCGCGATAAACCCCAATAGCACTTTATCGGACCAACAAAGCCGTCGAATTACATTTCATTAGAAAGCTCACAATTAACACGATGAAAATAATAACGCAAAAAACTAAATCAAACCTCACTGAAAATTGCTCGCGCACTCATTCGAGTAGAAACTTCATTGGAATACAAACGAAGGTGTTAATTGAAAATGTTTCTCCCTTTCTTTAATAACTCGTAGTTACGCACTGTGATAAAATATCGTCGCTGTTATTAGTCCAGTAGCTTCGCCACGTGTTAGACAAAACCAATTGTAGAAATGGTGTTCTTTCCCTCATTTGTGTTAAATTATATTTCTGATCATACCTTGTATTAATCGCTACGCGCATTCTTTACTACTAGACAAGGTACCGTTGTCAGTCACACGCGAGACCTCGTGAAGGTCTTTGTCGAATTCAGACCCCTATAGTGGCTTACTTTTTACTGCTGGGCCAACCGGCAGGCTAAACCCAGCTCTATATTTGAGCAACAATTAGACTAATTACCAAATGACTATTGAATAAGTTTTGTTAAAAACCCGGGGTTTATAAAGGCATATATTGCTGACTGGCATTAATAGAATTGGAATAATGTGGGAACTGCAACTCAGCAATCTAGCCCTATGAGTTAAAGATGTAATTGGTTATTTCACGAGGTTCTCGTAACGCGCCGCGTTATGTGTATAATTGTTTATAGTAAATACGAAAACTTGTAGCAAACATCAACGTTTTATTTGTCTAGTGCGTAAACGAGGTAACCAATGTCCGCTCATGAAATTAGCTCATAACCTACTTTGAATGAGTTAGTCCCATAAATGAGTTTTTATCGTACTCTTCCATTTTAATTTCTTGTTTTTAACAAGATACTAATAATAGATAGCAAAATAAATCATCTTTTTATTGGAGATAAAAGTATATTAATAGAGATTAGGCTTCAACATACGAATATTTATGCAATTAGTATTCTCTGAAAGTATAGTTTTCTTATTCCTATCGTTTTTCTAAACTGCCTTATTATTCTAGTGAGGCATGGTTAAGTTAGCGATCACGAGATCCTGGTTTCAAATTCTAGGTCAAAAGAAAAATGTTATTTGAATACTTTTATCTAAAAAAACAGTATTTTCCGAATTAACAGATGGCTTGGTCTAGTGGGTATGAGTCGCCCCGTCCACTGGATTAAGTAGTCGCGGGTTTGATTCCCGCCCAGGACAAATCTTTGTGTGACGCATATATTTGACGGACGATTTAGCGCAGTGGTTAAGAGCTTAAGCCGCTCTGCCCACTGCGTCTAATAGACGCGGGTTCGAGTCCCGCACGGGACAAATCTTTGTGTGATCCACAATTATTTGTTCCGGTCTGGGTATTTGTGTATGTGAATAACATAATAAAAAAAAAATTGTATGTAACCGCACCCGCTGGAATAATTCCCACTGTGGGGCTTCGTTGTTTTTATAAAAGAAATAGATTAAATAAAAGGAATTACGCTCTTAAACAATAATAAATAATAATAATATAATGCCTGTTAAGAAAGTGTCCCACCGTTGGGCACGGGCCTCCTCAAAAACTGAGAGGGTTAAAGCCATAGTCCACCACGCTGACCACGTTTTTGTTCCAGGACGACTAAATTTACACCGTGCATATTCGATTATCATAACACAACCATGAAAAGGTACAACTAAGCACAGAACGCATATAAAAATAACATTATTACCTGCTATATAGCTTTTATAGCACCGGTTACTGTGTAATAACAGTGACGACGAACTGTTTCGTCCCAATAAATGTGTTAATGAGGTAATATGCGACCTCTACGACCGTATCACATACGGCTACTCATAAAACATAATGAAAACCTTTATTAACATTGGTGAACGTCAAATGGATGAGAAGGTTTTGTTACAATGCTGTGTTTGGTGATATAATCATGATCTTTATTGTTTCAAACAACTAAGAGTCACAAATTACTTTCATGGGAGAGACCTGTGACAAGGAATGGCATAAATTCGGGAAAAAATGGTGATAATGATGATATACAAATATCACAAACTCATAAATCCTGTATTATAAACGTGAGAGTTTGTATGGTCGGGTGTTTGTTACTCTATCTATTTATATCATCACACCAAAGATGTCTCGCGAGGTAGGCAGATAGTACAGAGTTCCAACAGGTTCTTTCCTTACAGACCTCTCTGGCTTCCTTCGCTCTCATAGTTCGTCTTATATACGCTTGCCGGTTACGGAGATTCTTGACATGCCCTTTTATCTTATCTTATCTTAAATTGGCTTACCGGACCGAGGAAACCTCTGGCGCACTTCGACCCATGGGATCTTTTGTGCTGTCCTTGCCCTAATGCTCTTACGTACCTGAGGTGTCCAGTACTCCCTGTATTAGGTTGTAGATTCCAGCAGGGGGACAGAGCCGTAGTTCTTCTGGGTTTGGATAGGCCACTCCCAGTAGTTCCATTCGCCGCGCAGCCAGAGCGTCGCAGTGACAGATGACATGCTTCATGGTTTCAGTTTCTGTGCCACAGCACCTGCATACCACGTCGCCGCATAGGTTCATCTTGTGTAGATGTTCTTTCGTGCCATAGTGGCCTGTGAATGCTCCCGTTATTTGCCTTAGTTGTAGTCTACTATATTTTAGTAGTCTCTTGCAGTCGCTTTCACACCATGTGGAAAGGAATTCCTTTGAGTGTCGTAGCCCTGTGTGTGCTTCCCATTCTTTCTTATGTTGTTCTTGGGCATATTTAAAGAGTGCGCCTCTATAGGCGCCGTCTGGTATGCCTATGAACGGTTCTGGACCAACGGGTTTTCCCATTGCTCCCTTCCTGGCTAAGTCGTCCGCACGCTCATTGCCATCAACTCCCGTGTGCCCAGGGACCCAGACTAACCTGACCGTGTTGCGCGCTCCACATCTGTCAAGAACGTATGCGCACTCCGCAGCCAGTGCTGAGTTTAGCTCATAGGAGCCGACGGCCTTGAGGGCAGCCTGACTATCACTACAAATGTAGATTTTCTTGCCCGTGATTCGTTTGTCCAATATCTCCTCTGACATGCCCCTCTATCTGACATGCCCTTTAGATAAGAAACCGTCTGTTAGGTCGTCTTCCCGGTAACTACATCCTTCCACTTCCATTTGTTATTCAGTAACGCAGAAACGATTTATTACCTAGATTAACACATAGAGTACTTTTTATCTCGGAAAATGACAGGTTCCTCTCTAAAGTCAACTCGGACGAAGTCCCAGGCAGAAGTTGGTAACGCTCTAGTTATTTGGTGCTCTAAGCTATTATGAAAGTTAGAAGCGTTTGGTTATTTCAGTCTCAGATGGGTGACCATTTCAGTGCTTTGGTATCCATTTTTTCACTATTATTTTTGTTTTCTTCTAAAATATTATAATACTTCCAAAGTATTAACTGGCCATGTGTTCTTTTTTAAAAAAGGATATTCAAACATTTTTCTTTTCTCTCTTTTGCAGGTAAAAATTTTCAGGAGATTCTCCAGTCCTCTAGTCCAGTGTTCGGAAGACAGTGGTACACAAAACTTTTACTTTACCAAAACCCCCGTGGTTCTCCTTCGATACGTTGGAGGGCTACGGAATTCCCAGACGAACGCACCAGTAACCCGCTCTTGTGATTCACCATAATATTGATCACCTACCTTGCAAGTGATAAAAATTATACCGACCTATAAGCAGGTCTATTCACATTATATACGAAATATCCCAAATTTTACCTCTTAGAAAATCTTATAACACAAGCAAATGCCTTATGATTTATACCATCCGCGGTAATACATTTGTCTCTCCCACATCAAGGTTCCAAATAAAATACGAAATCTGGCGTCAAAAGTCGACCTGAACACCCCCAGTGATTTATTGTACTACTTGTAAAACCTACGCACACTATTTATTTCGTTGAGACGACAGCGGTGTGACAAATTACGATATTCGGAGTTTATAAACTTTATATTGAGATAAGGTAATATTTGAGGAATATTTGACATTGTTGCTGGCAATTACGAGAATCTGGATATATATACTAGATAAGGCAATGATATAATAAATCATTAATCAACGTATACTGTCAGATAGGTAAAAGGTGGATACGAAAAGCACATAGCCCTTCGTAGTGGCAATCTTTGAGGGGCTTTGACCGGCAGTGAACGTCTTTTGGCTGATGATTTATACTGCCTTACTGCTAGCTCTCACATATGGAGGTGAGAGAAATTAGAGGGACTACGTCATACTCCACCACGCGGACCTAGTACGGATTGGTGGAGGCAGGTTTATGGCAACATGCTGTCAGAACTAATTACTTGGCATAACGACTAGCAGTAAGTGGTAACTGGTGTTTCTTGAAGCATGTATCGAATATTAAAATTTCATTGTTTTTTTTTAAAAACGTAGCCCCCACACTACGATTTATTTCTGTGTCGTGAGTGCGCTTACAAACATGAAATTTTACATACACAAATATCCAGACCGAAACAAACAATTGTAGGTCACACAAAGATTTGTTCCGTGGGGGAATCGAACACGCGATAATTCGACCCAATGGGCGGTCGGCTAAGTTCTTAACCACTGCGCCAAATCGTCCGTCCAATGCCACAAACGGCCACCCATCTCAGACCGACCGAGCCGCCATTGATTTTAATTTGCTAAAAGCTAGAGTAGCGTGACACTTGCTAATTTTGGCTACTAAAGTCAAAAATGAATGGACGATCATGAAAGTTGGACATACGAATCATATGCGATTTAATATCAAGTGTCATTTTGCAGCCGTTGTCAAGGTCGTAAGTTGGAATTGCACATAATTTTTCACATTTTACCTGTGTCTGTGCAATTGTCTTAGTGCAATTATGTTTTTTCTAAGTACCTTCATGTTATTTTTATATTTACTTATACGAGATTTGCACTCATTACTTTTGTATTTTTATAGGGCCTTTTTACCTTTTTGTGTTATTTTTAAACTACAAATAAGTGATATACACATTTATATTACAAGTGTTTTTGGAATAAATTGTCACAATTGTATTTATATTTGTCTCTCGTTATGGTCAAACCCTCAGTTGCCTTTATTTTATCAATTAAAATACTCTTTTAAAGCCATTATATACTCCACCTTCATAGACACAAAAGTTTATGTTTTGTATATGCGTATGCTAGTTACGTTGTCGAAAATATACTCCAAGTTAAATTGTATGCGCCCGTCATTTTACACTATATTTGCTTATAACGGATAATTATAATTTATAATTTTTTTACCAAAACTGTAGGGACATTTTGTCTCACTCGTACGATGTGATTATTCTAACAGAAACCTGGCTTGCACCCGAAATAGTGGATAGTGAATTTATAGATAACAGATATATCGTTTTTAGGCATGATCGTGACCGTTTTCGTACTGGTAAGCGTGACAGTGGCGGTGTGTTAATAGCTATATTACGTATACTACGACCTGTTGTATCTGCGTCCTGCCGGTAATATGTACATCGAACACGTCTCGGTACAACTCTCTGCTGCACTTTACAACAAAAGACATGTAATAAGTGCTACGTATATGCCGCCTGGTACCAGAGATGACGTATACAGTGCTCATTTTGACACGTTATTGGACATTATTAACGATCCCGGAACAACGACATTTTACATTGTGAGTGACTATTATTTGCCTGAGGTTGATTGGCTCAATCGCGGTAATCATGTCCTCACACCTTACACAGTTAATGTTGCTGGTCAATATTTATATGACTTTTTGTCTATTTCCAATTCCTTACAATATAATACCTCTAGAAATTAGCTGGGCCGTATTCTGGACTTGTTTATGTCCAATGTGGATTGCGCAGCCGCCTCTTATGTTCCTTTATTACTTCCGGATAATTATCATCCACCATTTTGTGTAACATCGTCATTGGCAACCATTTGTAAACCAATGAAGTCAGTGCGGACTTCTAAACATAATTACTGCAGAGCCAACTACGAGGACATAAACAACATATTTTATGATTTCGATTGGGACGCATGTCTGTCAAATCTGCCTGCTGAATTGGCTGTGCTTAGGTTTTACGAAATAATCTATAATGTAATTAAATCACATGTTCCTATGTCTCGGGTCAAAAATCCACATTTCCCAGTTTGGTTTTCTCCTGCTCTCGTCTGCATCTTTAAAGCTAAAGACCGTGCCTGGATAAAATGGAAAAATATGGAAACATGTGATTATGAAATCTTTTCTATCCAGCGTAAACGTTTTAAACTCGAATCTTACAAATGCTTCCGAATATATATGACGACTGTTGAAGACAATATATCTTTTGATGTTAAACATTTTTGGACGTATATTACAAATCGTAAAGGCAAGTCAAATTTTCCTGCTACTATGTATTTAAACCAGGTATCCTCTAGTACTCCAACTGAAATTAGTAACATGTTTTCTACATTTTTCACTTCTGTTTACGAACCTTCTTTTTTTGATCCCTCTCACTGGCAACCTCCACACATTTTTCTGAAAATTCAACAACTATTTCAAATATTGTCTTGACTAGTAACGCTATACACATTGCCTTGACCAGCTTATATGTAAGCAAGGGCCCAGGACCTGATATGTTCCCGCCTATTTTCTTTAAAAACACAGCTGATACTCTTAACACTCCCTTGTTCATTAATTTTAACATGTGTTTATGTAAAGGTACCTTTCCTTAAATATGGAAGCAAGCTTTTATTACCCCGGTCCTCAAAAATGGCGATGCAAGCAACATTGAAAATTAAAGACCCATCTCTATATTGTCCACTTTATCTAAGCTGTTTGATCGCCTAGTGCATAGCGAAATATATACCCATATTCACCATCTTATTTTACCTGAACAGCATGGTTTTATAAAACGTCGCTCAACTGCTACTAATTTAATGCTATTTACAAATTATTTATTTAATCAATTCGATTGTGGCGTACAAGTTGATACCGTGTACACGGATTTTCAGAAGGCGTTCGACCGGGTGGACCATAAACTACTAGTAGATAAAATTGCATATAATGGTATCAGAGGCAACCTATTGCGTAAGTTCACATCTTATATATTTAAGAGAATTCAAAAAGTCGTCATTAATGGGGTTGAGTCTGATTCAGTTGTTGTTACTTCCGGCGTCCCACAGGGATCTATTTTAGATCCTCTTCTGTTCACCTTCTTTATCAACGACATTAAAAACTGCTTCCACCACTCTTACTTCTAAATGTATGCGGATGATATTAAAATTTTTAAATCATGTAGAGAAATTCATGATTGCTTGCTTCTCCAAGATGATCTAAATAGACTTGCGTATTACTGTTTAGTTAACAAGCTCAAACTTAGTGTACCTAAATGTCACTGCATAACGTTCACAAAAAAACAAAAATATTTACACTTATAACACAACAACTCTTTAAATAATACTTCACTGAGTAAAGTTGATTCCATCCGTGATCTAGGTATTATTCTCGATTCAAAGCTTCACTTTCATCTCCATATTGATAAAATTCTTAGTAAAGCTTTTAAAATGTACGGTTTTGTCATACGGTCTACTAAAGATTTCAAACGTACATCCACACTTTTACTTTTATATAAACCATTATTCCGTTCTCAGACGGTTGGCTCTTTGGTTTATGTAATAATAAGTTCGACTGTAATGACCTCACGAATGACATATGTTATGTTGTACCTAGAACTGCAATGGTGCCTGGGGTTCGTGCACCCTGTTTGTTCTATACACCTAGGTGCAGAACTAACGCTGGTGTGCGGGTCCCACTACGTCGGCTCTTGGAAACATATAACACGCACTTTCCTGATGTTGACATCTTTGCCCACTCGGAGTATCAATTTAAAAAGATGATCAATAATACATTTAGCTCGTCTAGAAGTAGCAATCTCTAGTTGTTGATTTTTTTTTCCATAGTAATACATGCTGGTCGGCCAGCGCACATGATTATTCTTTTTAACAGCATTTTAGTTTATTCCGTGGACAAAACCGTGGGTTATATGTTTATCCAATATCAATCTACCCGTTTTTTTATGTAACACAGAACATGTAACTGTTTTTGTCCCTTATTTTAAAAATAAAAATCATTAAAATAAATTTTCCATCCCTATCGGATCTAGCATAAGTGTTATTAATTTTTTTTTTCCCGATTTTTAATAGTATTTCGTAGTGTGGAATCCTTCCCGGTATTATGGCAATTGGTTTTCCCCAAATTGCATTGGGACTTAATATTTTTGGCAAAATGTATATGTACATATTTACCAGTCCGTTTGGCCAATATTAGTTTAATGGTATTTCATATACTTCCTTATTTAATTTGACGATTTCGGATGTCTATAGGATAACTTGGTAACCTGGCCTCAAATCTTAGATCAAGAGAATTTATATCTTATCGCTTTTATAATAGCTAAATATTTACATTTATCTAGATCGAAGACACCGCGAAAAAACAATATAAACGGGACGCTCTAAAATTACACTAAGATGACGTCACGCCTCACAGATTTAGAAAGTGTGTTTTAACATCTAATTACAGCGGGGGTGTAACTCAGTGGTAGAGTGTCTGCTTCGCGTGCTGAAAGTCCTGGGTTCAAATCACAGCTTCACTTTTTACTATTAAGAATTTTATTATCTCCAACACTAATTATGCAAAAATATATTCTGATAAAAAATATGTTATGCAAAGCGATCCGCAGTGAACAAATTGTCATTTTTACCTAGCTACTCAAGAATACAGAATTGATACAGATGGATGCAAGGCTCTGGGAGAATTCTCTTTCATCGCCAAAAATTAAAAATAAATAACCTACTCAACGTAAATAAAATGATATCTATCTTGGAGTCATGTTTTGCATTGTCGTGTCTCCTCGTTGACCTCGATTGTTGGGTTTGTCCAGCAATAAGACAGTTTAGGCTAGTATTTGTAGGTAATAATCCAAAATTAAGTAACATTCCTCGCGAGCGTTTCAATCATGGAGTACGAAATAGAAGTACATCGTGGTTTCAATGCAATTATTTAACAAAACACTCTTTTGCGTTCATGTCTTTTTGATATCACGACCATTTGCTTCTAGCATAAGTTACTAATAAGAGGATTTGATAGTAGGTTATTTTGCTAACAGGACGTTATGGTAAAAGATCGTTTTGCTAGGGTGCCCTATTTATATGAAAGCCATTGCTATATGGCAAATATGGCAAATGTTCATAGAAGCACATTGTAATTTTTGTAAAGAAATATTCGACGTTACCGTAACGTTCTAGCAAACTTTTACAACTTCATGATGGGTAAGAAAACAATCTTAATACAAATCAAATCAATTAATAACCTTCAGTCTTTATTTGCAACAACAAATATATATTTTACTAGCAGTGCCCCTAGGCTACGCACCCGGTCGACAACAGCGTCACCTACCAGGTCTAAAAGCTAAGAACTATCTAGGTAACCCCACCAGTACAAAAAAAATCATCAAAATCGGTCAAGCCGTTTAGGAGGAGAAGAATTACGAACACACGCATCGGAATTTATGTATAAAGAAGATAATAAGGAAATCATAATAATACCAGATATTCTAATTATTTTAGAACCTTTGAAAAAAAAATGTCACCTGCCGTCAATGGCATGGTATGCATACGTGTGGGTGTGTGTGTGTGTGAATGATCTACGCTGCTGGCCGCGAGGCCTTTACAGATTCACCGGACAAGTGGTATGCATATGATTCGCTAGCCCTAGTATATGGAATTCAAAGACTAAAATAAAACATTACTTCCCAAACAAATGACTGAGCAACACGTAATAGATTTCCTGAATTTCAAACGGCATTATACGTAAAGCCTGCAAACGGCCTAAGGCTCGGCTCCCAAGCCTTTTGACAGCTTATCCGTTTTAGTTTCTCGTTGTTCAAGCCACAAACTGAGAGATAAATTCGGAACTCCAATAATTTATCTGAAACTTAACGCCAGTTTAAGTTATTTTAGAATATAAGACAACGGCCTAGTTTAAGGCCTAGCTAAATAGGCACTTTTTCGTGGGATTTCAAAATTAGTGTTGGAATTTTACTTTGTATTTTTTGTACCTAATTTTTTCTTCAATAGAAAAATACTGTTAATTAATTGTCTGACCAATAATTCAAAGCAGGATTTCCTGATAAGAAGTTGCAGCTAACATAAAACACACAACCAACTAAAACAATTATAGGTAGGTATATCAAATAGAAAAATAAAACAAATAATTTACTGCACTTTGGGATCACGAGGTTCTGGGTTCAAATCCTAGGTCAGACAAATATAGGTTTTCTTTCGAAAAATTCGGTCCGGAGTCTGGAATGGTGCCCGGTATATGGCAATAGGCTCACCCCCTATTACATGGGACCTAACATCATCGGCGAAAAATGGGTGTACACAGTACACCTCTTCCGCCCCCGCTTCGGTAATATAAGCGTGACGGTATTTATTTATTTATAGTTTACTAACGACGTCTGAAGGACAATTCAAGAGTCTTCGTAACCGGCGAGCGTGTATGAGACGAACTATGAGAGTGGAGGAAGCCAGAGAGGTATGTAAGGAAATAACTTTTGGAACTCTATACTCTCTGCCTGATGATGATGATGAGTGAGATTATAGATAGATAGATAGTATACTATTCCCAAACTATATACTTTATCGCGGGTTTATGATTATTTTAACTTGGAAATATTTGTATTTTAAAAGAGCTCCACAAAACTCAAAGAAATCGTTTTAATTTATTTAAATTCCCCGCGCCAGGACAGTCCCAGAAAAAGAATCGCGACAACCCGGACACCTATAAAAAGGAATTGTTGAACGTAGGTAAGCATCTTGCTACGTGGAGAGTCATGAGAAGGACATACACAATAACAATATGAGCAAATAAAACACAGGACCTACGGCCTTTGTTCGAAGCAATAAAACGACGGTACGAAGGTACCCCGGAGAACAAAAAGTCATTGTCGCCTACAGTGGGCCCACATAAGATGCCTACTAGAATCTTGCCATGCTTTTTCATGGGATCAATGGTACTCGTATTTGTACAGACCATAAGGAGAGAGACTAATATAAAAGTTTTTAAAAGACATTAATATTAGCAGACATTACCTAAGTTGAGCTGTATTTAATAATATAACCATAATATTAAGTCAAGAGTCTCCGTAACCCGCGCGCTTGTATGAGACGAACTATACGAGTGGCCAGGAAGCCAGAGAAAAAGAAACTGTTGGAGCTCTGTACTCTCTGCCTGCCCCGAAGGGGATCTGGTGGCTCAACTGACCTCACAGTCAAACTGGTGGCACGATTTTGTGGTGCTATAAATTAACATTGTGTGTTATGTTGTTTTTTCTAAATAAATAATTAACATCATGGGACCATCAGACTATGTGCTGTCAGACGAAATACGTTGTTAGAAAAAATCATGAAATTTTTAATTCATTCCTAAAATAGTTACCCAAACGCCTACCGATACTTAATATACGATCGTATTTTATAAGACAAAATATTATAATTAATAACAGAATAGATGTACTTACTTAATTAAATGATTAGAAAATCCTCAATCGAACCGAATCACGCGCTCGACCAGGTGTGTTTTAATCCACAGTTTGAACGGACTGTTTGTCTCTATTCATTCAATACACACAATAGATATCTCAGCTGATTGGGTCATAGCAATTTCTTTGAATAGGTACTGTTATTTGTTAAAGTTTCAATATCTATTTCATAGACGCAGTGTTTCAAATTTTGTTTTGAATTCGTCGGCGTACCTCTTTATGCTGTGGCATAAACAATGAATGTGACGTGCAGAAATGTTAAAATTTGGATATATAGTGCGACAAGCATCTTTTGGCTCATGGATGACGTTTTCAGGGGGGCGTTGGTGTAAAATTAAGGTTAACATTTAGTAAAATTTTCCTGCGTCCAAGGAGATATTTCAACAATTAGGTCCTCACGATTACTAATAAAATAAAGAACTTGGTAAATTTCATAGCAAACGGTAACTCTACGACAGTCATGTAGTGGCACTTCAGTTGATGACAGCGTTAGTACCAATGCTGGCCGCGGTACAAGAGATCCTTTTGGTAATGTATTTAAATATGGATTAAGACAACTCTGACTTTTAATATTTGAAGATTTTTTTACAACTACATATATTAAGTGATCAAACGAACTTACCTGAAGTGAAGTTCGATCATTATTATACGAAGTCCTTCGTTCGAAGATATAAACATGCAGCTCTCTCTACTCGCTTGGCAAGCCGCTAAATTTTTTAGAAACTTCAACGCCTCCTCTATGGTATCTGTGGACATAACCTCTGCGACCATTCCTTTTAGAAGTAGTACATTTCAACTTTACCAACGGGCAGGGCGGGTTGGGTACTTATATCTTCGAACGAAGGACTTCGTATAATAATGATCGAACTTCACTTCAGGTAAGTTCGTTTGATCACTTATTATACTGTGTCCTTCGTTCTCGATATAAACATGCAGCTGTTTAGAGCTATAAGGGTAAAGTTGAAGTATACCACTTGAATGTCATTTTTAAGCGTGAGCTCTAAAACATAATATGTCATGAGTACATTTGTATAACACATTCCCGTTGTTTGCATTGCTATACAACACAAATACAACATATATATATATATATATATACAGACGAGTATATATACACCTATATTGTTTCTTACAACCAGTCTGTCTAACTTATTCAAAATAAATTTATTTAATCAAATTCTATAACATGTTATGTTATATAGCGTAGATCCATCCCAACAAAATTCTTTAAAGCACCTGTTATAGCACACCTGTTGTCCTTAACTCATTACTACCGGGTAATAATAATCAATCATTACTTATCAAGATATCAGTGCATTCTCCATCTGTTATGTCTTCTATATAAAGATTTTTTTTTTTTTTTTTTATAGATGTCCCTTTATATAACGAGAGTTGAGGAATTACCGATCCAGAACTTTGTTTATATGAAATTAATCCCTTTATAATAATTCTTGTATCATAGAAAACCCTTCCGAAACGAACTATGAGAGTGGAGGAAGCCAGTAAGTAAAGAACCTGTTGGAACCCCGCACCCCCCTGCCTACCCCGCAAGGGGTCTGGCGTGACGATATAGATAGAGATCGATAGAAAACTCTTACTGTGTACTAGATCTAGAAACAAACTATATTAGTACCCAATCTATAACAATATAAGACAAATAAGACAGGGAAACCTGTTTCCCCACTAACGTGTCTTCCAAGTGGCACGTGGGGCTTTATGTGTTTTTTTTTTTTTTTTTTTTTTTTTTGTCAAATGTTCTCTTTTGTGAGTACAGTACCAGACAAAGGCTACCAATTCTATTGGTGATTATAAGGATGCTTTGCTATAATTACTTATTTAATTTATGATAAAGTATTTACCTTTATGTCAAAGTTCGGTTATATTTAATGTTAGTTATATTTATAATCTTTAAAGATGCACATATACCAAAATTTAACATTTTTGTACTAGAGGCCTTTGTACTAATGTCCTTATCTAGCTATTCCTCACATAAGGCTATGTACCTTAACTATATGATCTCGCCCCCCCCCCCTCCCCCATTTTTGGGTTTGGAACGAAGGGCAGTGCTGATGTGTGGTAACCTAATTTAACCTGCCCCACTGTTAAACTATACTACTATTATTATTATATATTCCGAAACTATCCCGGATATCATTTTTATGTCCACCTAAATATTTATGTATCACTTAACAATTCGTTCTTGCGCAATAACGCCCGCGAACATTCATTTTTGGCAATACGATCGGGCCACCCCTGACCCGTTATATTGCTGATGAAAATTACACTCAAATTTACTAATTTAGTAATGACTTAAGTAGCGAATAAGTCACAGGCAACTAGACCAAACCACGGACTATAACTTTATGATATTGGGAATCCTATTCATAACTTAACTTTTTCATACCCTTAAATGCCACACTTCCTCTGCTTCTTTGTATGTGGTTGTTTTTTATAAGTAGCAACTGTAGTGAGTAACTTTTTAGTTAGTTCTAGATTTCCAACCGTGAGGATTGAGTGTCACTTAACTTATACATGTAGTACCTACGTATCATTCATATTTCATTTAATATCATAATAATATGTTTTGCGCCCTCGCCTACCCACTTGGGATCTGGCGTGGTCTTATAATTATTAATAAATAAATAATATCAAGTTCCCTAAGACTAAGGTTATTGCTGATACTACCTAATATTTATCATACCTGTGATAAAAATATACTTTTGATTATTCTTGTTTAAGATAATCTATACTTTTAAATATTGTAACTCAATATTTCATCAACTTCATCAACAATTTTTAAATAGGTATTATTATTAAGTCATTTGCATGACTTTATTTTCTTTTTATATATAGATACATTAATAAGATACATGTAACATGTGGATGTAATAATTTAAATGTAACAATATGAAAAATGCAAATTTTTTGTATGACATTTCCAATTCAATACTTTTACACTGAACCACCTTTAAATAAATTACAGCATGTATAGTGCTCTAAAACCACCTGTTTCCATAATAGTAGCAGGTTGTGTTTGTGTCATATCTCCGATATCCTAACTGTACCAGAAACATCACTGGTGCTCAATATAAATGTGCACATTCAAAACTAAACACAAACCTATTTTTTATAGTTATTAATTACTTGAATAATTTTATTTGATTATATATTATTAATTGATTAAAATATTATCAAACAAAAGTACAATAAAAACATCTAATTCTTCAATTCATGAATTGATGTATAATCTTTCCTCTGTGTGTCTCAAATTTCTAATGTATTAATTACACTATAAATGATGCAGGACGCAACCAAAAACCAAAACTATTGGACTCATTACCCAATAGAAAGCTGAATAGCTCCTAATAAATTTTTTATTAGTATATTTAATATGACTCTAATGTCTATTATTAGCATTGAGTTTCTTTGTGGGATAAGGATTATAGCACAGTTGTGATCATCCATCTTTAATTAAATTCTAATGAGAATGGCTATAAATTGTATATCAATTATTAAAAATTATGTTTCTAATAATAATGTTTCTATACATAATGTTAAATATATGTAGGACCAGATTTATTTAACCTTCACTTGTCTGGATTACTTGCAGTATTTGCACAAAACCCATGAAGTTATGTTTGCCGTTGAAGGCAGACAGACACACATTTTTATTAGTGTCATAGATACATTGTTACATACCAAAGTCAGTGAATACCTTTAGCCTCCAATATTATGGTTTATTTGTAACAGCCATGTTGTATTCCTGAATGTTTAACTGATTTTTTTTCAGTAACATAAAAAAAAACAAAACAAGCCTTTATGTAAAAAGCCTAGCAAGCTTTTCTTACCTCACATTCTCTGGTAGGAGACTTCCAATGTCCATTGTGATTTGTTTTTGGTGGGATGATAGGTACACTGTAGGTACATTTATACATACATTTGTGGATAGATGTACATTTTTACACACCGGATGAGGATTGTTGTTCCATATTGGTTACAACACTGGTGGTTTCTTGAAATTTAAACTACTGCTTATGAATAGCTAGTTATAATTCCATCTTGGTACTCCACTATATTAACCTTATTTAATACAAAATATATACTGCTGACCACAAAGGTTCTTATCCCAATCAATGTTTCATGACTGTATTGTTAGGACTCATCTTCCCTGGCTACCCTGCAAGGGGTCTGGGCTGATAATATTGATAATTATTAGTTTTATGTTAACTGGATAGACCAGGTATTTTATATTATATTTTAAGGATGTATGTGTGTAACACAAATTATTGTACAACTTGCCTGTCTCAGCATCGGTAGACTGTGACATTATATATGGAATATTTCCACAATTCTGTTGCTTGTCAGTTATAACAGGCATTGTTATAAGTAGAGACTACTTTGGCTCATCTGTTTATAAACCCTGTTCAGGGATAAATATTGCAAGGTTTACCTTTTTAATACAAGTGCTCATAATATTGCACAATTCTTTGTGTAATAAGCTCCACTTTGGGCTATTTTTGGATTATTATACAAGTATGTCTAATAATGAAATCAATGCAAAACATTATGTTTCTGCAAAGGGGTGGCTTATGTTATTAATAATGTATTGTTATTCATAAATTCATAAACAATGTCCCTTTAGTTACCCTTTCAGAAAGTCTCCTTTAGGAGATATAATATCACAAATTGCTTATAGTTTATAGCAATAGTCTTTGTATTTACTGTTTAAGGTATGTATGTTGGGTAACATTTTAGTTTCTTACCATTGTAGAAATGTGAACTGCACAGGAGCACCTCATGGGTGAAACCTATGAGTAGTATGACCTTCAGCACATATCTCGTATGGGCCCCAAGTCTTGCGGATCACGCCGATGCATCTCGTACACCGCTCGTGTCCTTGAATTACCGTTAAGTCTTGCGGACCACGTCGATGCATCTCGTACATCGCCCGTGTCCTTAAATTGGCATCGATCCTTAACAATCATTATTGATTAATGTCCCCGCTAATTTCTCTCATTAGAGGTTTTACCTTGCCAATTTATAGACGGTTAATAATTGTTTGCAGGTATATTGCGTGTTAAACTGTTTTTACACGAAGAGGGACATGAGACTTCGTAAGTTTACTTTTCGAGTGAAGACTTTACTTTATAATAAAACTCACGTCTCCAAATATTCGATATTATTATACATAAACATGTTAAGCTGAAAACGCCACAATTAAACAACTATCAGTTGATCTTTTTGGAATGTACTTTTTTGTCAAGACGTAAATTATTTCTGAATTTGCCTATACGATGTTTTAAATTTATTTCACAACATCACTTGAGTATATAAAAACCTTTTGTTATATAATATCACTGCTACGATTATTTGATTAAATTAAATGTCGACCAAAACTTTATTACAAGGCATCGGCTGCCACGCTAAAAGAAAGAATGGTCGCAGAGGTTATGTCCACAGATACCATAGAGGAGGCGTTGAAGTTTCTAAAAAATTTAGCGGCTTGCCAAGCGAGTAGAGAGAGCTGCATGTTTATATCGAGAACGAAGGACACAGTATAATACTATAAGTAAAACGTAAGTCAAAGTCGTTGCAGTATTTGGGGGAGGTCTTTACCCTGCAGTAGACGTCTTTCGACTAAGAATAGATAGAAATCTCCTACTAGAATTCCGCCATCGAAGTAGAGTATACTTTACATAATATATTTTAAGGAAATCAAGGAATAATCTTACATTACCTATTTTCCACATAACTTTAAGTAAAATTATTGTAGTACCTCCCATTAATATTGTCCAGAAATACTTCGAAGTAGTAGTTTTTTATTAAACCAATTTTTGATTTAGGTTTTTCCACCTCACAAAATGTAACGTAATAATTTAGGACCATAAATTCTAGCGTCTACCAAAAATAATTGTATCAACATTGGCCCTATTTCGGCCAGGTCAAATCCAATAAATCAGCTGGGCAACCAATGGTAATGTTAGCCGTTCACCCGAGGTAGTCTAACGACCCGTGTATACCCGTCAGACCCTCACATATTAAGTACCTATCAACATAACTAGCAAAAAGTTTATGTGGTTTATTGGGATCTGACCTATTTAGATCTTTTGTTCTCTTGAATTTATGCTAGTTGTTATACAGGTATTCATTCATGCACGACTTTGCAGGTTTTGTGTAATTATTTTAGTCAATCTATACTGTCTCATTGGTGGGCAAATGCCTTCTCTCACTAATCAAGGTGGGAGAGATCAGTTCATATTCTTTTGTGTGTGTGAATGATCTACGCTGTTAGCCGCGGGGCCTTTACAGCTTCACCAGACAAGAGGGCGAGCGTGTAACCACTATCCTCCAGCCAGAAGGGCAAGGGGGCAACTAGCTCGGAAGGGCGCCTCAAGGAGGAACGGCCTCGGCTTGGGCAGTCACTATAGGGGAGGACGTATACTAGGTGTCTCGCCGTGGTGCTCTGCACCTGTCGGCGGGCAAGGGGTTCTTCGAGCTCGCCGACGAGGTCGGTGTATCCAAAAGAAGGGATATAAGGGCAGGTCATATTCTATTACACGGACTCATTATGGATTAGTGAAGTATTCCGAAATCACCAACTTCCAAAGTATTGTGAAGTGACTTATTTACAAAACTATTACGTTGAATGGTATATTACCTGTGATGTAATCTTTCATTTCAGAACTTTTGTGGAAGCTCTAAATATTACAGCGTCATAACATAAAATATTATATAATAGATGGTCACTCAACATGGAGCCCTAAGAAGAACTAACTAAACAAAGTCAACGTAAATTAAACTTACAAATTCAAAGAAATAAAATCTTAAACTTATTAAAATACTTAATTGCGCATAAGTGCATTCTAATTGCTTATAAGACATTTTAATGTTTAAAACTATTTACTCTATTACATTTTTACATATTTTGAACATTACCAAAGATACAATCTTTTCGAAAACTATCCTTTTTCCAAACCGTTCAATCTTTTAATCCATTATCTTCAATAGAGAAACATACTTAAAAAAAAAACCATCACTTTTTCAAACCCTTCGGCTGCTTTTTATCCATAATCTAAACAAAAACAAAAAACAGATGGTTGACTGAGATTATTTGTGGGTCCACAAAGCCTATCGATTACAACAACAGCTTAGAAGGCATTACCCGTATGACCACTGGGTTAGAACTGTCTAACCTATGGAAAAGATGATCTGTGAATTTCTGCTACGCTGCTGGTATAATATTCGATTGTTTGGTTTTCTTAGGGTTAGTATTAGACAGATGCTTCATTAGATATTGCCGATATTGTAGAACTCTTGATAGATTTTTTGTTTTTCTCAGAAAATATCGCCCCACTATTGTTTCATGAGGGGTAATATTACGATACCAGTTTAACAGTTTTGCTCCTACAGCCTTTCTCACGAGACGTGGGCACGGTGACGTTTGATAAAATAACATTTTACGCATATTATATTTTAATTATTTATTTGAAATAAGGAATCTAGAGAATTAAAAATGATATAAATACAAACGAAAAACCTATTTTAATTTACATTTAAATGATATACTGTTTATAGATTTGCGTAATTATTTAAAAATTATATATATACATATATATATATATGTATATATATATATATATATATATATATATATAATTTTTAAATAATTGTAACGGTTTGCAGTTTAGGGATTGACACAATGAAATCGTTATTATTGATTAATTGTTTTTTATAATGTAGTAAATCGATTGCCGATTCCTTGACGAATATTATTTTATGTGTCCGACTGAAAGACATGGTATGGTCATGGCCAAAAAATAATAAAAAAGCGTGGATTGGCCATCTTGTCATAATAAACATAGTTCCATAAATTTGTAAATAATAATTCACGTGAGCGACGAATAAAGCGATTTTTCAGACGGTTTTTCTAAACAATCGCTTTATTAGTAAATAAATAACGTTACATTATATTATTTGGTTTTTTTTTTTTCTTAATGATTGTTATTAAAATAAATTCGTTTTTTTTGTCATAAATCATCTCGATACGATATTGAATCTATTTCATTTCATTCGATTTCATCATCACCACATTTATAGAAACGTCAAATTCTAAACGTCACTGTACCAATGGCACGTGAAAAAGACTATAAAAAGATGAGGATCCCTATCTTACACACATTTTTTTTCAATACTTCTAAGACCACTTACTTTTACACTATTAGTGTAAATATATGTAGTTGTAAATACTTGATTGCAATTTTGGGGTAGTGGTAGATGGTGCGGCTGGCGATTACTAGGTCCTGGGTTCTAATACGAGGTTGAAGAAAGCGTAATTGATATTTCTATCGATTAATTTTAGTAGTATTCTGGATTCTAGATTTTTTCTAGGTTTCGTTTCATGCTGGACTGCTATAGACTGATGATGATAACGACAATAGTTTTGCCTCCTTGCATTGTGATCTAAGAATGTTGGTAATAAGGTATTCTAGCAATCGTCCTGCTGTATGTAGATAGATAACTTTAAAATAACGTTAGTCTAGTGGTAATGCGCTTTGCGATCCCGTGTTCCTGGGTTCAAATCCTAGGTCGGACAAATATAGTTTTTCTGTCAAAAACTTTCCAGGATCTGCCCGAAGTCTGAAACTGGGCCCTATATATAATAGGCTCGCCCAATATTACATAAAACATGGGGAAAAGTGGGAGTATACAGGTATACCTCTGCCGCCCCCGCTTGTGGAACATAGGCGTAACGGTGTGATTTTTATTACCTTAAAAATATATACTTTACTCACATCTGCGCAAAGTGGGTATTTACATGGACCTCTGCCACCCCCGTTTGGGGAAGCAAGGCGTGACGATGTTTATTATGACTACATTTTATTTCTCAAATTTTTTCTAAATAATATCGCAAAAATTATACATGTTATTAAACAGCTGCTATATCTTAAAAATGACTATTTTTCTACTCCATAAAAAGTCACTTACACTAACTTAAATAACACTACGACAGGAGCAACATATATTTTTTGCTTATTAACACGGAATTTTGAAAACTCTCCACCTTTTCTGTAATGCAAAATCGAACTTTATTGCTCACTCTTTAAGATTGAATCTCGTGTTTTGATAGTATATATAAATAAACAGAGGGCTTAGCACGAACAAATTGATGTTAGCGAGACGCTAGTGAGTGAATCGTCCTGTAACGTTCATGTTTATTTGGTAAATTTGTAGTGTGACAAGGATGGCATGTCAGCTCGCTAGCGTCACGCTAACGTCAATCTCTTCGTGCTAAGCCTTTTGATTCTTGAAAAGTAAAGAGTTGCTATCGTCGCTAAAAAACGACAAATGTCGTTTATTTTGCATTCACTGATGTGGGAAATCAGAAAATCGTAAGTTGTTTTATGTTAAAGGTCCCAGTTAAATGAGCTATGAACAACGGAGATTATACTGTCTGCCGTTTTTACACCGCAGCGTAATGCGAAAAAAGAATTATTGTTTTAGAGAGCGAAGCATTAAGAGCGAATTTTATAGGATCTATTTGTCTATCTATATCTTCACGCCAAACCTCTTGTAGGGAAGGCTAGACTCTGTATTGTCTACAGGGTTTCAACAGGTTCTTTCTGTACAAACCTCTCAGGCTGCCTCCACTCTCATAGTTCGTTTGATAGAGAGACTGTTGACTTGCTCGTCAGGTAAGGCATGGTCTATTTAGTCATGGTATGTCATTACTTCCCAAAAGATCTGGCGCAAAAATGTAGATAAATGAAAAGAAAGACATAGTAATTTTGTCCCGAGTGGCGTTTAAACCCGCGACCACTCGATCCAGTTAGCGGAGCGGCAAGAATAAATCTCTTCAAGAATAGATTAGCGAAAGTTATTTTTTTTGTACCTATACAAGTCGGTGTACAAGACGTGCCTTTTAAGTTTTGTAGTTTGAAGAAAAAAATACAACTAGAACCTTACAGTACTTTTTATTGTTTTTCAAAGTATTCACCACGTAGCTTAATACACTTTTCCATTCGCTCAAACCAGTTATTATAACATTTATTCCACTCTAAAGTGGGGGTGTTCAAAATGGCTGACTTGAAAGCGTCGACTGCTTCTTCACCGGACTGGAACCTTTGACCACGAAGACTTTTCTTAATTTTAGGAAATGTAAAGAAATCGTTAGGACTGTATGGAGAATGGTCAAGAATTTCTATGTAATGTATGTATGTAAGTTCGGCGATAACTTGTGGTAAAGAAACTGTGGTATATCACTCTGCGTTAACCGTTCTACGATCTTCAAGTGCAATTATTGCAAAATGGCTGGTTTTTCCAACGAACGTGGCCACCATCTTCTTTGAAGTGCTTCGAGAACGAACAACTTTAGTCGGCTTTGGCTCGTCTTGAAAGACCCAGATTGTAGATTGTTGTTTGGAATCAGGACCGTAGGCATAGATCTAAGATTCGTCACCACTGATGATGTCGTAGACGTGATTTGACTCTCCTCGGTTGAACTTTTGCAGAGTTTTCTTACACCATCTGACGCGAGCCGCCTTGTGATCGTCGGAAAGCAGATGCGGTATCTAACGGCAAACTAGCTTTCTCACACCAAGCGCTTCATGCAAGATCTTCTGAATGGTTGTCCCTGAGATGCCTAATAGAGCCTCTATCTTTCGATACGTCACATGACTATCTTCGAGAATTAGTTGTCTTACAGCAATGATGTTACCTTCAGTGAAGGCGGATTTTGGGCGTCCTTTGCGAGATTTGTCACTAACACTAGTATGTCCACGCTGGAATTCTAAATACCAGCGTTCGACAGGCCGCAGACATGGGGCTTCATCACCGAACACAGATGTTAGCTCATCATCTCATTGCTGTTAGACAACTAATTCTCGAAGATCGTCATGTGACGTACGTGAGAGATAGAGGCTCTATTAGGCATAACAGGGACAACCATTCAGAAGATCTTGCATGAAGTGCTTGGTGTGAGAAAGCTAGTTTGCCGTTGGATACCGCATCTGCTTTCCGACGATCACAAGGCGGCCCGCGTCAGATGGTGTAAGAAAACTCTGCAAAGGTTCAACCAAGGAGAGTCAAATCTTGCTACGACATCATCAGTGGTGACGAATCTTGGATCTATGCTTACGATCCTGATTCCAAACAACAATCTACAATCTGGGTCTTTCAAGACGAGCCAAAGCCGACTAAAGTTGTTCGTTCTCGAAGCACTTCAAAGAAGATGGTGGCCACGTTCGTTGAAAAAACCGGCCATGTTGCGACTATTACACTTGAAGATCGTAGAACGGTTAACGCAGAGTGGTATACCACAGTTTGTTTACCACAAGTCATCGCCGAACTTCGAAAATCTAAATCAAAGCGACGCATCATCCTGCTCCACGACAACTCAAGCTCACACAGCGCTCGTCAAACGATTGAGTATTTGAAGCAGGAAAAAGTAGAAATTCTTGCCCATCCTCCATACAGCCCTAAGCCCTAACGATTTTTTTTTACATTTCCTTAAATTAAGGAAAGTCTTCGTAGTCAAAGGTGCCAGTCCGGTGAAGACGCAGTCGACGCTTTCAAGTCAGCCATTTTAAACACCCCCACTTTAAAGTGGAATAAATGTTATAATAACTAGTTTGAGCGAATGAAAAAGTGTATTAAGCTACGTGGTGAATACTTTGAAAAACAATAAAAAGTACTATAAGGTTCTAGTTGTGGTTTTTATCTTAAAACGACAAAACTTAAAAGGCATGCTACGTATAATATGTATTAATCCAGGTAATAAACTATCTGTGTGCCAAACGTCATCAAAATCTGGTCAGCCGTTTTTGCATGATTGAATAACAAACATCTAAACATACAAACTTTCACATCTATAAGATTAAAGAAGGTTGAATAGAAGAATAGGACATAAAAAGTTCTCAATTTTTAGCTTTACGTTACATAAAGTGTTAACGCCCTAGTCAGAATGCGCTTTAAACAAGGCGCAAAAAATTGCACCTCACGGATGTCAATTAACGCAATAAACATTGGCTTTATATGTGAAATGCCATCATTAGCGTGCAAATTAACGCATTAGGACAAAGGAAATGAGGACGATGAATATGTATGAAGTTAAAAAAAAACTGATCTTATCAGTACGGTGATTGACTGTTCTCAATGGAAGCTTCGATATAACGTCGGTATCATCACATTTTACACCGAATGTATAAGGAGTGTTTTCTTTATAAGCATATATGAACTTGCATTACTAGGCATGCCTTTTAAGTTCTGTCGTTTCCATGTTTCCCGGCTATTTTGTATGTGGAACTGTTCTATATTCGAATGTGTTTAAATTTTGAATCTCAAAACAGTTGAAAGTATTAGGATTAATGCTATTGTTTAGTCACAGCGTCGATTGGAATCAGTCAGGTTACGTACGAAAATGAATCTTTCTAAGGAAGGTAACCTGAGTGGGCCTGATGATGGAATCGGAAGGTGGCCATAGGAACATGTGAACTATGCCACGTAAACTTCTTGTCTTGTTAGATTGGTATTAACAAGTACTATGCAACCAGATATTGACGGACGATTTAGCGCAGTGGTTAAGAGCTTAAGTCGCTCCGCCCACTGTGTCTAATAGTCGCGGGTTCGATTCCCGCACGGAACAAATCTTTGTGTGATCCACAATTATTTGTTTCGGTCTGGGTATTTGTGTGTGTGAACTTTCATGTTTGTAAACGCACCCACGAAACAGGAATAAATCCTAGTGTGAGGCTACGTTTTTTAAAAAAGAAAAAAAAAAAAAAAAAAGTTAGTGGAAGGAAGCCACAGGAACTCTCTAAGTAAGCAAGATATCTTCATTGTGTTTCTGTTATAAAAGCTTGTTTTAAAAAGTTCTTTTTAAATTAAAATTAGTTTAGAGTATAACCTTCATCAGGCGACAAATATCCCGCGACACGTATTGCAGGTGACGTCAGACGAAGTCGCGCGACATCGGGCTATAGTTCAACAAGTATCTTTTGGCATGTATGCAAAATCGGAACTATAGCGCGTCAAGTATCTTTTGGAGCGTGTATTACACTGACGGTGGGGCGTTGGTGTGAAATTAGGGTAACTATTCGGTAAAATGTTCCTACTTCCAGGGAAATATTGCACGGTTACTAATTAAAAAAGTACTTTGCGACTGTCTCGAAGTGACATTTCACTTGATGACAGTCCCTATTTTGGCCGCGGTGCAAAAGATCCTTATGGGATTATAACACTGTTATCAAGTGAAATGTCCTCCTGAAAATGTACTCCTCTTCACCTACCTGACTTCACGCGCTGTACACCTGGAAGTCGCCGCATCACTTAACACCGAGTCAGCTGTGATGGCCCTACGACGATACATCGCCCGCCGCGGCAGCCCAACTGAAATATGGTCGGACAATGGGACCTATCTTTGAGGCGCCGAAAAAAGAGCTACGGGGGGCGCTAGACAACGCCACCCAAGAAGAGGCCACAAGGAAGACGATCAGCTGGCGCTTTATTCCCCCTGGCGCCCCGTTCATGGGCGGCGCATGGGAAAGACTGGTGGGCAGCGTGAAGACAGCTCTGTACGCGATCCTGGTGGAGAGGCACCCGACCAAAGAGGTTCTCACCACACTGCTGGCGGAGGTCGAATTCACCGTGAACAACCGAATGCTCACTCACGTCCCCGTCGATCCTGAGGACCGGAGGCGCTGACACCGAACCACTTTCTGCTCTACGGCCCGGCGCGCAACCCTACACCAGGAACCTTCACTGACACTGACCTCATCGGCCGCACCAACTGGAGAGCGGCACAGAGACTCGCGGACATGTTTTGGGAACGATGGATAAGGGAGTACTTACCTGGACTTCAGTACCGGCGGAAGCCCCACGGACGCGGCGCCGCCCTGAAAGAGGGGGACATCGTCCTCATTATTGACAACGTACTCCTCAGGAACATGTGGCCTCTTGGGAGTATAATAAGGACCTTCCCTGGAGAAGATGGAATTGTGCGTGCAGTGGACGTCCGCACCAACGGAGGAGTTCTTCGGAGGCCAGCGAAGAAGCTAATAGTGTTGCCGACGTCGTCTCTCGACGAAGATGTATGAACCGTCAGTGAAGCAGACAGTTCACGGCGGGAGAAATGTACGGGACGACGTCTTCATTTTGTATAGTATAGTATGTGATAGATTAAGTTAGAAATAAGATATTGTAACAGAATATGTTATAGCACCCAAGAATATAGAATTAGAAGAGTGTATACCTAGAAAGGGATAGATAGTAAGTGATAATATGTAATTGGATTATTAGAACAATAAAGCTCGTTGCAAAGCCCGCTAGTTGTGACCCTATAAAATTGTACCTAAGCACGCGCGACATCGCGCCGCGCGCGTTCGAGCGACTGGGAACCCATATTTTGAGAAGAAACTCTGCGCGTCTGTCTGAAGAGGGTCACAACTGGTGGGTGGAGCACTGTTTCAAGAATTTGTTTGGTTTTTTCACTTGAATCTTCCTTCGTGACGCACACTGGCCAGAATTGCAACAGGGCGCACGACGTATCATATTCGTCCTGTTCAATTTACATCAGTCTTAACATCGGTTTATTAGACCAAGTAATCTAAAATGTTCTATAAACCGTAAAGTGCTCTAGCCTTTAAGCAAAGGTGAGCGGTACTAAAGTTAGATTGAGAGATTGTCTAGTAACTAGACTAAATACAAAACCTGGCACTAACTTTTTGTTCCGTGGAGAAATATGCAGTACCTTTTGACTGACTCCACAACTTTGTGGAGTTGACTTCGTAAACTGGAGAGGTATAATTGTATTTGGAAACTTAGGAGACATAAAGTAAGTCCCTAGTATCCATCAGCCAGGCGTGTTTTGTTTTAGTGTTTTTCTTGAATTTGGTGTTCTATTTTAAGCTAAAAATTAAACACCAAATTCTTAAGTTCTCAAGCTTTGACTGCCTCGTTGGTATACTGCGAATAATGCGCGTAGCGATCACGAGATCCTGGTTTCAAATCTTAAGTCACAAAAAAGTAATTTTTAGATTGAAAAATCTCCAGTATCGGGAATATGGCATTGTACCACATATATAGCTAAAGGTTTGCCTCTATTACTGCGTTTTCCTACTTTTTGCCGACGATGTTTGGTCTCATGTAATAGGAGACGGGCTAATTGTAATTTTTGAAAAGAAAACTACACTTATCTGACCAGGACTGACGGGAGTTCGCAATCTCTACACGCATCATACGCCATTATTCCAATGATTCAGACATCATTGGAATAGTGGTATAAATAATAGAAATATTCATAAACTACACTAAGACTATATTGTGTCCCTAAAATGTAAAAAGTCTGAAATATTAGGCTTCGGAATTATAATATAGAGATTTCTGGAAAATACTTTTTACACATGAATTCCCTTAGCGCCTTTGACTTTCCCTCAAAACAAAGTTTGAAAGTACCTACACTTGTAAGAGTTCATTAATCTCGTTCTATATTAGAATTGAGAGCGACCATTTCATAGGCGTCCGTTCACATGAATCGGCTTGATGAGCATCCAAGGGCGCTTGTTTTTTCATACAGAGCGGAGATTGATAGGTGGAATGCGAAAGAGCAAACCAACAGGTAGCCAATTTTACCAATTTACAAAATTTATTTACTAAATTTGCGTCGTCCACTTCAATCCGGCTGGCTTCATTGATGGATTCTAGTGCACTTTTTCCGCCACTTGAATTCATCATATTTATTAGTTCCAAATCATGGATTCTAGTATACTTAAAAGGTGTACTTAAATCCATTTGATGGCTTCATTAATATATCCTGATACACTTCTTCCACTTGAATCCATCATATGTACTAATTCTGTTTCAGCAATAGTCGCATACCAATTTTAATTCATCCGTAACACAAAATTATTATCTTAATTCTAAGTGAAATTGTTTCATGGAGGGGCCGGGCGGCTGTTTTTCATGTTTAACACTCCGCGCATCGGAGTAGCTACCAAAGTACCTTTCACTAAAGAAGTAAAAAGCAAGACTGCATATTATCTCAATATCTCCAATTTCGAAAGCGATAAGCAGTGAAAGCCTAGTGGTTAGACCGTTGGACTCAGAGTTCCGAGGTCTCGAATTCAAACCCAGGTACGCACCTCTGTCTTTTCGAAAGCATGTGCGTATTAAAAATTAACTGACGGACGATATAGGTCAGTGGTTAACAGCATAAATTGATTGCTCGGAACTTGTTGCACGAGTATATCTTAACGTTCCTCCACGCCACTCCCGACCCAGAAATCTACTCCATGTTCCGCAAACACGCACACTATATCGCCATAATAGTTACCTCATACGCTCATCTAAAATGTTTAATGAAACGATTGGTTCTACCCATACAGCTTCAGATTTATTTTCCAGCAGCCCAACAGCATTCAAAAACTATTTAACTAAAAGTGTTTTTCCTTCCTCCATGTTATCATAGGACTTTACAGCTATTTATTTAACCTACTAACTAATTAATTATTCAGTATTCCGACTCAATTTGAGCACATGTTCTTTTTAACTGTGGTGGCTTGTCAATGGCTTCTTACTGCTAATCACTAAACTAACCTGTATTGCTAGCTGTAAGCCTCCCAAATAAAAATAAAATAAGTCGCTCCACCCACTGTGTCTAATAGTCGCGGGTTCGATTCACGCACGGGACAAATCTTTATGCGAGCTTTCATATTTGTAAACGTACTCACGACAAAGGAATAAATACCAGTGTGGGGCTACGTTTTTTAAAAAAAGAATAAGAAAATAGAAAGAAAAGAACTATCACTTGATTTAACGTTGAAAGAAAACGTCATGAGGAAACTTGCATGCCTAATAGTTTTTCGAAGGTGTGGACTATGGCCTAAATCCTCGCAGCTTTAGAGGAGGTCCATGCCCAACGGTGGGACAGTTTCTTAACAGGGCTACAATTATTATATTATATCTCCAATTTAAAATACGTTTAAAATTTGCCCTGGTTTCCAAGCGGGTCCATGTGAACAGGCCCCGTAACGTAATGTTCATTACTTTACGCTCTAATACACAATTTTATTAAATTTTTGGTGTTACTTCGTTTGCTAGGCCTTACATTTTTTTAGGTTGAGGGACCTTTTCGAATATTAATGAACTGGACTGATTTAAAAAGTAACATTAGCAATATTATTTTTCTTTAGTTGAATAATGTATCTAACCCCATTTGCTTATATATTAATCTAGGGAAGGGTATTTAAAGTCAGCAGGGATAGTTTGAAAAGAGATCTCTTTCCATATTTGTTTGGAAATTAACTGAGGCCTTAGCACGAAAAGTTTTATGTTAACTTGATACTAGCGATTAAGCGTGCTGTCTCGTTCTTGGTTATTTAGTAAATTTGTAGTGTGTCAAGGATGGTATATCAATTCGCTAGCATCACGCTAATATTATTTTTTTCGTGCTAAGCCATTCACATTTTACGTACGTAGTAGACATAGAAGTAGTCTAAATTATGTATGAAACCATGTAAATTTGAGACAATTATACTAAGGTACTAATAATTATCCCAAATATTATATTCTAGGTGCTCGTACCGTAGTGCGACCGCGGAGTTCTTAACGATCATCAAGGTTTAGCAGCGTTCGGCTGGGTTGGTCTGAGATGGGTTACCGTTTGGGGCATTTTCATATTTGAGCGACTTCGTGCTTCGAAAGACACTCTAAGCCGTAGGTCTCGGTTACCACTTAACGTTGCAGTCTTTAATCCAAGTTGGAAGCTTGTAGGGGGCTGAATTAATTCAAGCCACAACACCACAGGTGGCCACAAACATGTCTCTTCCACACTTGACGTTGTCCATATGACGTAATGTCTCTTATTTCGATGTGTAAGAGAAGGCTTGTTTCTAGCAGTGAGACGGGCCGAAAACTGATGATATTATTATGTTCCAAGATCTGAACATTTCGGGATATCTAAACCTGGATATAACAGCAGGAAATGATGTGGAACAAAATGTAGTATTCTAACCACATAATAACATTACTCGTGTATCAGTTAATTACAGGAAAGAATACAAATCTCCTTCAATGTCAGCGCGGGGACGGCAAGAGGCCATAAATCGCAGAACACGTAAGCGCCTGAAACTAATATTTCACCTTGTTTGTGCTACTTACAGATTTTCTGGCAATTGAATATCAGCACAATTGGATAATGTAATATGTCTATTTTCAGTCATCGTTCCACCGTTAGGCAAAGGCAAACTGGTCTGGGTATTGGCGCTGGTGAATGTCATGTTTGTAACATACCCACGACACAGGAAAAAATCTAGAGTGGTGCTTCGTCGCGGCAGGCCTAAACGGAGATGGCGGAACGAGCTAGACTCCTCCTTGAAAGACTGGCGTTTAAAAGCCATAAGCAGAATTGAACAATAACAGTAAAGTCGTTTGCCCAACGGTGGCACGATGACCGAAAATAGACAAACAAAAGTAGAGCTCGTGCTGTCATCTCCGTCTCCAATATGGGTTTACCAACGAAGATTATTTAGTTATACTCGTAATACTACTCCTCCTTTAGTCGTATTCCTCATATCTGAGGGTCGTGACCTCCACCTCCTAGGAGTCTAGTTCTTATGATGTTTCGCTATTTTCCCCAGTCCTCGGCGATTCAAGTTATAATATACGGTGTAATTTCAGTCAGCCTGGAGCGAAAGCCCCAGTGATGTATTTAATACTGTTTACTGATAAAAAATAAATAAAAAAGTAAAACTTTAATAAGTAAAATCTCCATAAAAATACTATTTTAAAACACCTATACCTAGCGCAAAATGTCATCGAGGAGCAGGGCTACTCGTCAACCGGCCGGTAAATTCTTTAGGTGTTTCGGATTTTCACCTAAACTATGATATTCGGATAGATCATGGTCGATTTTACTTATTGAAGTCTTTTTTTATTCATTTCTTGATTACCAGTGAACAGTTAGCATTGAATACACCACCTAGGTTTTTGTTCCAGTGAGACTCAAATTACACCGGGTATAGATGCTAAAAAAAACGCCGGATAGCTATATTTCCAAACCAGGAGTGGCAGACGTGTACTGTGTACACCAATATATCACCGACCATGTTAGGTCCCAATGTAATAAGGGGCGAGCCTATGACGCAGATAATGCACCCTCTGTGAATTTATCTGTCAGTTTGTGTCAGTCATTGTTAAGCTTAGCATTGTCTGTCAGTCGGCTTCAATGACATATCAAATATATTGACATGATTTGTCTATACATCCAGATAAACTTTAAAAATAGTATTTTTAGTTTCTTCAGAATCTTACAATTAACCTAGTAACTTTTGAAATTTTTCTTTCTCTCTCTTCATTTTTTAACGCAGTCAATGCACCGGCTGTTTACTGTCAGTTATAATTGAGTTTAGCATTATCTGTCAGTCGACTCCAATAACATATTAAATATATCGATATGAAACATCTGTTAATACATTCAGGTACACTTTGAAAATAGGAGTTTTAGTTTTTTGAGAATCTTAACACTTTTCTAGTAATTTTTCTAATTTTTATTTCTCTTACTTTATTTCTTTTTCATTTTTCAACGTAAACCATTGTTTACCGTGTGTTTACCGTGACAATGCACTGCTGATGCATTCATCGGCAGTGCATTGTCAGTTGGGTGTGGTCGGTGTTAATTTTAGCATTGTCTGTCAGTCGACTTCAATGAACTATCAAAGTATTGTGGATATGAAACAAAGTATACGATACCCAGATACATTTTGCGGGCGGTTTGCCATTTTAATGTCCAGATGTTACTAGTACTTCTTTTCTCATACGAAATGAATATTATAGGCTTCACTATTACCGACTGCCATTTTAGTGTCCTAACCCTAGCATGTTATTTTCGTAGTTATGACATGTCCATATATAATTACGTCATTATTTGAAAATGATGTCATGACGATACAATAGTGCATAGAGGTATGCAATAGTTTTACTTTACTGTCAAAATTTTGTGCTTGGTCCTCAGTTTAATGTAATGTAAATATTTGGAAAAATCATACTGATTCAAACGTGTTCCCTATCCTGCTTATTACAATACGGTGGTTTTTAATCTACGAACAAAACACGACCAGTTAACCTGTTCCACCGACTTTTGTACCGACTCTAATATATAGAACAAAAGAATTGTATGCAAGATACTTAAAGTTAAGTAAGAGGGTACATTCGCAAAGAGTTACCCTTAATAAGTAGACTAGAGAGAGCAATTCGATGCCTTAAGCAATGTACCTAGAGTAGGAAATGGAATGCTGGCATCATTTTAGACTAAGTAATTGTTATGGCTTAAGTGTTGTATAGGAATATATTTTCTCTTTTTTTGCTTTTACGTGTATGAATGTGGGCAGAGTGCAAGGTTTTTGTGGGCGTACCAATAAACTTGGATAAAAACTTTGATTGGGAAAATTTTTAGTGGTTAGTGTTGAACTACAAAAGAAAAACGCACAGAAATTTTTTTAAAATACGACATATTATCAAAACTCATAAAAAAAAATGCAAGCATTACATTGCGTAAATATTTTGCTATTGAGTACCTGTATTAGGTACGGGTCTGTAATAATTTTAGAAGTGATCCAAATTCTTTCGTTCTCTCCTTCTGTGGTAACGACCAAATAATATTCAAACTAAATTCTTAGTCTAATCTCAAAATATTTATTGTGTAAAAAACCTTACAAGTTTACTTTTTTTTAACTTCCTAAACTACACTAATAGGAACGCGTCCTCCACTAACACTCCTATCTTAAAATATGTATAAGTAATTAATTTTACTCAAGTAAATACTTAGTACATAATTTTTACTCTATAGTTGATAAATTGTCAAAATAAGTAATGTCAAAAATTAGTTTGCTTAGCCAAGTACGAGTCACCATTTTCTTTACTTAAGCAATGTACCTCATTTGTAACAGTCCGTTATTTTTTATACCTTTTGTACTTTTTCATTAATTAACGAAATGTAAGACTCACTAAAAAGGCTATGCTTGCAGTGGCTATTTGTTGCGGGTCACTTCCTTCCCTCATGGTCGAGGGAGGTGATGGCTGCTCAAGTAATCGTTCGTACTCGTGAACGGGTGCTGCTTGTGGAGACTGGTCCACCCAGAATCCTCTAGCTGTTCATTATAACATATTTAAAAAAATGTTATTATTAGTCTTATATCTCAGTCGTAAGGCATCACACTGAAGCTGGATCGCATAAATGATTTTGGATAATATAAAAATGTATGTATCTATACAAAAATGACGTACAAATGAATGGAGAATTAGACAAAAAAGATAAGTCCGCTGAGTTTCTCGCGGAATCTTCTCAGTGGAGGCCGCGTTCCGATCCGGTGGTAGATTGGTAAGTTAAAAAAAATTAAATATAAGAATTTGTAAACAACCTCGCAGGGTTTATGCCAAATAAAAGATTTGGGTTTGAATTTGATTTATTGCGAGTTCTAAAAGATTCTGAAGTACAGAGTCATGCTTGCTTCTGATCAAGTACGTAGTGGCCTTTACGTGACTATAGAATAGGATTTCGACGGATAGAATTCTAAACACATCACATTACCTGGCTAAGTATTTTCTTAAGTAATAACTTGTTTATAGATACGGGTGATATATCTGCCAAAAAACTAAACGGGAGTTTCCTTTTAATGTACTTCTCTTTTCTATTTTTTTTATTTGGGTACACCAACTTAGGTGGTAGGTTAATAAGTACTAATCTACTAATTTTGAAAAACTGAAATACCCTTAACAACTCTTACGGCCGGCCATGCATTTGCAATTATCTGGCAGTAACGTGATTATCGGCGCGCGACGGCAGTATGCGCGTTACGGCACAGGGCCCTTATTCGATATAACCAAACGCATCGCGTCACGATAACTTCATGAAATGATCGTGTTATGGAATTCTGTATGCTACTGTTAAAAAAAATAAACACCATCACACCTATATTCCCCAAGCTCCATGTAATAGGAGGAGAGCCTGTTCATACATTCTCTCTATCTATATATTATGACGGACGATTTAGCGCAGCTTAAGCCGCTCCGCCTACTGTGTCTAATAGTTGCGGGTTCGATTCCCGCACGGAAAAAATCTTTGTGTGATCTACAATTATTTGTTTCGGTCTGGGTCATTTGTGTGTAAATTTTTATGTTTGTAAACGCACCCACCACATAGGAATAAATGCTAGTGTGGGACTACGTTTAAAAAAAATATCACGCCCTTCCACTACTACATTTGTCCAACCTAGGATTTGAACTCAGGACCTAGTGATCGCAAAAGACATTATTTGCCCTTAGACCAACCAGGCGACTGCCTCGTATGTATCATGACCGACTGGTCATACTTGAGTACCAATCATTTCACAAAGTTATCGTAACGCACCACGTTACCAGTTTAAATGGTCAGAGAGAATAAATGCGCTGGATGGCTAAAATTGTGCTCCAATATTCATGGTATGCTTTTATCCATCTTTTACAGTTATTAGAGCCATTCTGGACCTTCCTTTTTCGACTTTTGAAGTCTGTATAGAATTTTAAGGGCTTTTGTGCAAGTTGATTTATTAGAGCAGCGTTCGGCGTGGTCTGTCTGACAGTGGTGACCAGTTTTGGAATAAGGAATATGCATGTAATTTAAATATGGGCTAAATATTTTTTTCTGTAATCTCCATTGCCAACTATCAAAGTATTTTTGAAACTGCTTCGTTGGTCTAGTGGCAAAGCGCATCGCTTGGTGATCACGAGGTCCTGGGTTCAAATCCTAGGTCGGACAAATGAAATTTTTCCAACGAAAACGTCCCAGTATGAGTCCGGAGTCTGGAATTATGCCCGATATATGGCAATAGGCTCGCCCCCTATTACATGGGACCTAACATCGTCGGCGAAAAGTGGGTGTACTCAGTACACCTCTGCCACCCCCGCTTGGGGAATATAAGCGTGACAGCGTTTTTTATACAGTATTTTTACGTTTAATCGCTTTTGAATTAAGAATTTTAATTAATATAAGTTCAAAAAAATGTGAGGGAACAAAACGCAACGCTATTGCTGAGAGTGATCGTGACGTCACATGTCGCGATTGTCAAGACTGGTTTTTAATATTTAGTCCAGTCATTTAAGCTTAAATTAGGTTTGAATCTCGGAATTCGAGATACCCAGCTGTAAGTCTGTAAATACTTGTATATTGACACCCTAAAAGTTGTCTCAAAACCTACATATGGTAGGGTACTATTAAATTTCAAGGTCAAAGGTCATCAAAATCGGTTTTTTGCGCTTTTTTTGTAAATATCTCATTTACTATGGGTTTTTTTGCTATTTGTATATATTATCAATATTGTAGAACACGAAATTCTCTATAAATTTTGTTTAAACAATTTTTTATACGGTGAACCGTTTTCGAGATAGAGGGCGGAGAGCGCGCGGTCACAGCATCACTTCAGGTCAACCGGTGCCTCCGGTCGAAAACGCGCCATATATAGTTGATGAACTATATATGGCGAAAACTAGAAAACCAAGATTATGGTTTTTGAAAGGGAAGAAACCAGAACGAATGAAAGCATTGTGGTTGGTAACGATGTGCTGGAGCAAGTGAATGAGTTTGTATATCTTGGATGCGCCTTCAGTAAGGATGGGAAATACACCGCTGACATAGAGAGAAGAGTGAGTGCAGGGAACAGAGTGAATGGTGCGATGGGAAAGCTACTCGGGAGCCGGCACTTAAGCCATAAGGCGCAGCTGGCCATACATAACGGAGTTCTTGTCCCAACGCTGTTATATGGTAGCGAGAGCTGGGTATGTAAGAAGGAGAATGAAAGTAGGATAAATGCGGTAGAAATGCGAGCTCTGCGGAAGATGTGCGGAGTGAAGCTGACCGACCGCATTAGCAACAGCATAGTAAGACAGCGAGTAGGTATGAAAGATAGTATCGGTGTAAAGATGAGAAAGGGCATGCTCCGTTGGTTCGGGCATACAGAAAGAATGCCAGAGGAAAGAATGACAAAACAGATATACAATGTGAAAGTGGAAGGATGCAGGTACCGCGGAAGACCTAGACTATCTTACCACGACCAAATAAACCGAGTCTTATCTGATGGAAAAGTCAAGAGTCTCCGTAACCGGCGAGCGTGTATGAGACGAACTATGAGAGTCGAGGAAGCCAGAGAGGTATGTAAGGAAAGAACCTGTTGGAACTCTGTACTCTCTGCCTACCCCGCAAGGGATCTGGCGTGAGGTTATAGATAGATAGATAGATAGAACTATCGATAAATCAATGATTATAAATATTTGTCAATTTTATTAACTATTATATTATATTTTATCATTTTCTTCATGCATTAAATCTATATCTATTCAATAATACTGATAACCGTTTCCTAAAATGAAAAAATAATTAAGGGAAAAACTTAAATCATATAATTATATTCCCATTTACACTAATGACATTTTAAATAGAAAATAATTAAGTGCATCTTCTTTAAAATCCGTAAATTTCAAAATCCTTCCACTACGTCAAAAATTATACCTGGGAATTAGACGGGCCCAGAAGATTTGCTTAATACAATTTCCTGCAACTACAAGAGTGGTTGTGGTTCGCGATGCGGATGCAGGAAAGCGGGCTTGCAATGCTCTTTAGCTTGTGACCAATGTAATGGGCAAGCTTGTCTCAATGCTCTACCATATCAGAGCGACATTAACGAAGATGGAACCTTTGACCCCGAAATCATGGAAAAACTTGAGACAAATGTCGTTGAAGACGATAATGAAGTCCAGTTTGAAATTTACCAGCAGCCGGAAGACGACGATGAAGAGAAAGAAGATGATTAAAATTATAAATTGTAGTTTTTGTACCCTTCATTCCATTTTTTTTACTTTTAATAAAAATAAATGTATTGAATGATATTTTTTCATAAAAAGATTAATTCATTATTTAATTGTTTGTTTTTTCACCATGTAAGAAGTTATTAATATTAATTAGGTTATAATTCAAATATAATTTTTATATTTTCATTAACAATTCTGCAACTACATGGGCAGGTAAGTGTTGTTAAATAAATTAATACTGAATAAAAAGTGGATAGGTTAGGAAAAAAATTATAAAATATAATATAATAGTTAATAAAAATTGACAAATAAGTATAATCATTGATTTATCGACATATTTGACCTTGAAATTTAATAGTTGCTTACACCCTACCATATGTAGGTTTTGAGACAACTTTTAGGGTGTCAATATACAAGTATTTACAGACTTACAGCTGGGTATCTCGAATTCCGAGGTGAACTTACTATAATGACTGGACTAATTGGTTGTCAAGACGGGCGCAGGTGCAGGCGTTTCTAAAGTTTTATGGTTGTATTTATGTTTTATTGTGTATTCTTTGCATAATTTTGCAAAGTAATGTTATCCTAAGAAATAACAATATTTATACAATAATGACTGAAAGTAATATTGTACGAACTACGACGAGACAAAATATCGCATTTTTCGAAAGTGATGTTAGTGGAGTAAAGGTGCAACGGAAAATATAAAACATTATCTTTCACTACTGGATAAAGTGTTCTCTTACCTTATACAGGTACTCAATAGCAAAATATTTACGCAATGTAATGCTTGCATTTTTTTTTATGAGTTTTGATAATATGTCGTATTTTAAAAAATTTTCTGTGCGTTTTTCTTTTGTAGTTCAACACTAACCACTAAAAATTTTCCCAATCAAAGTTTTTATCCAAGTTTATTGGTACGCCCACAAAAACCTTGCACTCTGCCCACATTCATACACGTAAAAGCAAAAAAAGAGAAAATATATTCCTATACAACACTTAAGCCATAACAATTACTTAGTCTAAAATGATGCCAGCATTCCATTTCCTACTCTAGGTACATTGCTTAAGGCATCGAATTGCTCTCTCTAGTCTACTTATTAAGGGTAACTCTTTGCGAATGTACCCTCTTACTTAACTTTAAGTATCTTGCATACAATTCTTTTGTTCTATATATTAGAGTCGGTACAAAAGTCGGTGGAACAGGTTAACTGGTCGTGTTTTGTTCGTAGATTAAAAACCACCGTATTGTAATAAGCAGGATAGGGAACACGTTTGAATCAGTATGATTTTTCCAAATATTTACATTACATTAAACTGAGGACCAAGCACAAAATTTTGACAGTAAAGTAAAACTATTGCATACCTCTATGCACTATTGTATCGTCATGACATCATTTTCAAATAATGACGTAATTATATATGGACATGTCATAACTACGAAAATAACATGCTAGGGTTAGGACACTAAAATGGCAGTCGGTAATAGTGAAGCCTATAATATTCATTTCGTATGAGAAAAGAAGTACTAGTAACATCTGGACATTAAAATGGCAAACCGCCCGCAAAATGTATCTGGGTATCGTATACTTTGTTTCATATCCACAATACTTTGATAGTTCATTGAAGTCGACTGACAGACAATGCTAAAATTAACACCGACCACACCCAACTGACAATGCACTGCCGATGAATGCATCAGCAGTGCATTGTCACGGTAAACACACGGTAAACAATGGTTTACGTTGAAAAATGAAAAAGAAATAAAGTAAGAGAAATAAAAATTAGAAAAATTACTAGAAAAGTGTTAAGATTCTCAAAAAACTAAAACTCCTATTTTCAAAGTGTACCTGAATGTATTAACAGATGTTTCATATCGATATATTTAATATGTTATTGGAGTCGACTGACAGATAATGCTAAACTCAATTATAACTGACAGTAAACAGCCGGTGCATTGACTGCGTTAAAAAATGAAGAGAGAGAAAGAAAAATTTCAAAAGTTACTAGGTTAATTGTAAGATTCTGAAGAAACTAAAAATACTATTTTTTAAAGTTTATCTGGATGTATAGACAAATCATGTCAATATATTTGATATGTCATTGAAGCCGACTGACAGACAATGCTAAGCTTAACAATGACTGACACAAACTGACAGATAAATTCACAGAGGGTGCATTATCTGCGTCATAGGCTCGCCCCTTATTACATTGGGACCTAACATGGTCGGTGATATATTGGTGTACACAGTACACGTCTGCCACTCCTGGTTTGGAAATATAGCTATCCGGCGTTTTTTTTAGCATCTATACCCGGTGTAATTTGAGTCTCACTGGAACAAAAACCTAGGTGGTGTATTCAATGCTAACTGTTCACTGGTAATCAAGAAATGAATAAAAAAAGACTTCAATAAGTAAAATCGACCATGATCTATCCGAATATCATAGTTTAGGTGAAAATCCGGAACACCTAAAGAATTTACCGGCCGGTTGACGAGTAGCCCTGCTCCTCGATGACATTTTGCGCTAGGTATAGGTGTTTTAAAATAGTATTTTTATGGAGATTTTACTTATTAAAGTTTTACTTTTTTATTTATTTTTTATCAGTAAACAGTATTAAATACATCACTGGGGCTTTCGCTCCAGGCTGACTGAAATTACACCGTATATTATAACTTGAATCGCCGAGGACTGGGGAAAATAGCGAAACATCATAAGAACTAGACTCCTAGGAGGTGGAGGTCACGACCCTCAGATATGAGGAATACGACTAAAGGAGGAGTAGTATTACGAGTATAACTAAATAATCTTCGTTGGTAAACCCATATTGGAGACGGAGATGACAGCACGAGCTCTACTTTTGTTTGTCTATTTTCGGTCATCGTGCCACCGTTGGGCAAACGACTTTACTGTTATTGTTCAATTCTGCTTATGGCTTTTAAACGCCAGTCTTTCAAGGAGGAGTCTAGCTCGTTCCGCCATCTCCGTTTAGGCCTGCCGCGACGAAGCACCACTCTAGATTTTTTCCTGTGTCGTGGGTATGTTACAAACATGACATTCACCAGCGCCAATACCCAGACCAGTTTGCCTTTGCCTAACGGTGGAACGATGACTGAAAATAGACATATTACATTATCCAATTGTGCTGATATTCAATTGCCAGAAAATCTGTAAGTAGCACAAACAAGGTGAAATATTAGTTTCAGGCGCTTACGTGTTCTGCGATTTATGGCCTCTTGCCGTCCCCGCGCTGACATTGAAGGAGATTTGTATTCTTTCCTGTAATTAACTGATACACGAGTAATGTTATTATGTGGTTAGAATACTACATTTTGTTCCACATCATTTCCTGCTGTTATATCCAGGTTTAGATATCCCGAAATGTTCAGATCTTGGAACATAATAATATCATCAGTTTTCGGCCCGTCTCACTGCTAGAAACAAGCCTTCTCTTACACATCGAAATAAGAGACATTACGTCATATGGACAACGTCAAGTGTGGAAGAGACATGTTTGTGGCCACCTGTGGTGTTGTGGCTTGAATTAATTCAGCCCCCTACAAGCTTCCAACTTGGATTAAAGACTGCAACGTTAAGTGGTAACCGAGACCTACGGCTTAGAGTGTCTTTCGAAGCACGAAGTCGCTCAAATATGAAAATGCCCCAAACGGTAACCCATCTCAGACCAACCCAGCCGAACGCTGCTAAACCTTGATGATCGTTAAGAACTCCGCGGTCGCACTACGGTACGAGCACCTAGAATATAATATTTGGGATAATTATTAGTACCTTAGTATAATTGTCTCAAATTTACATGGTTTCATACATAATTTAGACTACTTCTATGTCTACTACGTACGTAAAATGTGAATGGCTTAGCACGAAAAAAATAATATTAGCGTGATGCTAGCGAATTGATATACCATCCTTGACACACTACAAATTTACTAAATAACCAAGAACGAGACAGCACGCTTAATCGCTAGTATCAAGTTAACATAAAACTTTTCGTGCTAAGGCCTCAGTTAATTTCCAAACAAATATGGAAAGAGATCTCTTTTCAAACTATCCCTGCTGACTTTAAATACCCTTCCCTAGATTAATATATAAGCAAATGGGGTTAGATACATTATTCAACTAAAGAAAAATAATATTGCTAATGTTACTTTTTAAATCAGTCCAGTTCATTAATATTCGAAAAGGTCCCTCAACCTAAAAAAATGTAAGGCCTAGCAAACGAAGTAACACCAAAAATTTAATAAAATTGTGTATTAGAGCGTAAAGTAATGAACATTACGTTACGGGGCCTGTTCACATGGACCCGCTTGGAAACCAGGGCAAATTTTAAACGTATTTTAAATTGGAGATATAATATAATAATTGTAGCCCTGTTAAGAAACTGTCCCACCGTTGGGCACGGACCTCCTCTAAAGCTGCGAGGATTTAGGCCATAGTCCACACCTTCGAAAAACTATTAGGCATGCAAGTTTCCTCATGACGTTTTCTTTCAACGTTAAAGCAAGTGATAGTTCTTTTCTTTCTATTTTCGTATTCTTTTTTTAAAAAACGTAGCCCCACACTGGTATTTATTCCTTTGTCGTGAGTACGTTTACAAATATGAAAGTTCGCATAAAGATTTGTCCCGTGCGTGAATCGAACCCGCGACTATTAGACACAGTGGGTGGAGCGACTTATTTTATTTTTATTTGGGAGGCTTACAGCTAGCAATACAGGTAAGTTTAGTGATTAGTAGTAAGAAGCCATTTACAAGCCACCACAGTTAAAAAGAACATGTGCTCAAATTGAGTCGGAATACTGAATAATTAATTAGTTAGTAGGTTAAATAAATAGCTGTAAAGTCCTATGATAACATGGAGGAAGGAAAAACCCTTTTAGTTAAATAGTTTTTGAATGCTGTTGGGCTGCTGGAAAATAAATCTGAAGCTGTATGGGTAGAACCAATCGTTTCATTAAACATTTTAGATGAGCGTATGAGGTAACTATTATGGCGATATAGTGTGCGTGTTTGCGGAACATGGAGCAGATTTCTGGGTCGGGAGTGGCGTGGAGGAACGTTAAGATATACTCGTGCAACAAGTTCCGAGCAATCAACTTATGCTGTTAACCACTGACCTATATCGTCCGTCAGTTAATTTTTAATACGCACATGCTTTCGAAAAGACAGAGGTGCGTGCCTGGGTTTGAATTCGAGACCTCGGAACTCTGAGTCCAACGGTCTAACCACTAGGCTTTCACTGCTTATCGCTTTCGAAATTGGAGATATTGAGATAATATGCAGTCTTGCTTTTTACTTCTTTAGTGAAAGGTACTTTGGTAGCTACTCCGATGCGCGGAGTGTTAAACATGAAAAACAGCCGCCCGGCCCCTCCATGAAACAATTTCACTTAGAATTAAGATAATAATTTTGTGTTACGGATGAATTAAAATTGGTATGCGACTATTGCTGAAACAGAATTAGTACATATGATGGATTCAAGTGGAAGAAGTGTATCAGGATATATTAATGAAGCCATCAAATGGATTTAAGTACACCTTTTAAGTATACTAGAATCCATGATTTGGAACTAATAAATATGATGAATTCAAGTGGCGGAAAAAGTGCACTAGAATCCATCAATGAAGCCAGCCGGATTGAAGTGGACGACGCAAATTTAGTAAATAAATTTTGTAAATTGGTAAAATTGGCTACCTGTTGGTTTGCTCTTTCGCATTCCACCTATCAATCTCCGCTCTGTATGAAAAAACAAGCGCCCTTGGATGCTCATCAAGCCGATTCATGTGAACGGACGCCTATGAAATGGTCGCTCTCAATTCTAATATAGAACGAGATTAATGAACTCTTACAAGTGTAGGTACTTTCAAACTTTGTTTTGAGGGAAAGTCAAAGGCGCTAAGGGAATTCATGTGTAAAAAGTATTTTCCAGAAATCTCTATATTATAATTCCGAAGCCTAATATTTCAGACTTTTTACATTTTAGGGACACAATATAGTCTTAGTGTAGTTTATGAATATTTCTATTATTTATACCACTATTCCAATGATGTCTGAATCATTGGAATAATGGCGTATGATGCGTGTAGAGATTGCGAACTCCCGTCAGTCCTGGTCAGATAAGTGTAGTTTTCTTTTCAAAAATTACAATTAGCCCGTCTCCTATTACATGAGACCAAACATCGTCGGCAAAAAGTAGGAAAACGCAGTAATAGAGGCAAACCTTTAGCTATATATGTGGTACAATGCCATATTCCCGATACTGGAGATTTTTCAATCTAAAAATTACTTTTTTGTGACTTAAGATTTGAAACCAGGATCTCGTGATCGCTACGCGCATTATTCGCAGTATACCAACGAGGCAGTCATAGCTTGAGAACTTAAGAATTTGGTATTTAATTTTTAGCTTAAAATAGAACACCAAATTCAAGAAAAACACTAAAACAAAACACGCCTGGCTGATGGATACTAGGGACTTACTTTATGTCTCCTAAGTTTCCAAATACAATTATACCTCTCCAGTTTACGAAGTCAACTCCACAAAGTTGTGGAGTCAGTCAAAAGGTACTGCATATTTCTCCACGGAACAAAAAGTTAGTGCCAGGTTTTGTATTTAGTCTAGTTACTAGACAATCTCTCAATCTAACTTTAGTACCGCTCACCTTTGCTTAAAGGCTAGAGCACTTTACGGTTTAAAGAACATTTTAGATTACTTGGTCTAATAAACCGATGTTAAGACTGATGTAAATTGAACAGGACGAATATGATACGTCGTGCGCCCTGTTGCAATTCTGGCCAGTGTGCGTCACGAAGGAAGATTCAAGTGAAAAAACCAAACAAATTCTTGAAACAGTGCTCCACCGACCAGTTGTGACCCTCTTCAGACAGACGCGCAGAGTTTCATCTCAAAATATGGGTTCCCAGTCGCTCGAACGCGCGCGGCGCGATGTCGCGCGTGCTTAGGTACAATTTTATAGGGTCACAACTAGCGGGCTTTGCAACGAGCTTTATTGTTCTAATAATCCAATTACATATTATCACTTACTATCTATCCCTTTCTAGGTATACACTCTTCTAATTCTATGTATTTACCTATCACATGGATTTACTGACTATTGCTTGGGTGCTATAACATATTCTGTTACAATATCTTATTTCTAACTTAATCTATCACATACTATACTATACAAAATGAAGACGTCGTCCCGTACATTTCTCCCGCCGTGAACTGTCTGCTTCACTGACGGTTCATACATCTTCGTCGAGAGACCACCTTCAGGGTGTACCTGTTGGTGATTTTAATTATGAGGTACGCTACCCGTGTCGACACACTGCTGACTTCCACAACGTTGTTAGTGAGAGCTTTGTTGACCAGGAAACCGACACCGTGACCGGCCTTAGAGGGCCGATCACCTTCCCGAAAGTAGAACAGGTGGCCTGACTCAAGGGTTATCGTGTCCTCGCCCTGTCTTCGGACTTCGGATAACCCCAATATGTGCCAGTTTATGCGACCTAGTTCTACCTCGAGTTCAGTGAGGTGTTGGTCCAGCCGTAGAGAGCGTCCATTGTACGTAGCCAGGGTCAGGTGTTTTTGATAGCCTTTTGTCGTAGCGCGGAGATTCTTTGCACCCCCTGCCCCGCTGTTACCGTGACCGCTACCGTGGCACCGGACAGTGGGACTACCGGGAACTGGGGGCCTTTGCGTTTGGTGTCTTAACATGTTAAGAGGTTTTTGGCCTACTATACCACGCTGGCCAGACGGGTTGGTATAGAGTTTGTTTCAAATTTTCCTTTTCTGGTCGTTGATCGGATGACGTTACTACCTTTGGTGGACTCTTACCACCAGCCTAACAAAAGTATGGCTACTGGGGCATTCTAAGTTTTTCTTTCGCTTCCAGCCCAGTAAGGAAGATAGTGTTGTGTAGTGGTCTTTTTTTAAAGTGAAAACTTCTTTAGGCGCGTTGGGCATTTTTAAGATGGGAAAAAACAATTGAACGTGCGACACTATTACCGACACTTCTTTGAAGTGAAAACTTCTTTAAGCGCGATGGGCATTTTTGAGATGGGAAAAAACCATTGAACTCGCGACACTGTTACAGTTACCGACACCTCTGTATATAAGCATGTACATAAATTGTGTATGTACATACATGGATACACATGCACATTGTTCAAGTTTTCACTTCTGTCGGCACTACTGTTGTTTTTTTTACAAAGAAGATTTCTTAAAGATTTCTATACTCTCTGCCCATCCCGCATAGGATCTGGCGTAATGATATAGAAAGCTAGATACACAAAGATTTGTCATCATGTCATCAACGGGCGGCTTGGTGCAGGGGCTAAGAGCTTCGGCCTCTCCGCCCACTGGATCACCCAGTCGCGGGTTCGATCCCAGCACGGCACAAATCTATGTGTGACCCACAAATATTTGTTTCGTTCTGTATATTTGTGCCTGTGAATTTCATGTTTATAAACGCACCCACGACAAAGGAATAATTTATTGTGTGAGGCTGTTTTAATTTAAAAAAAACAGGGACTTCTCGGTCTAGTGAGTGGAGCGGCCTAAACTCTTAAGGCTGCGCTGGAGAGTGATTGGGGAGGCCTATGTTCAGCAGTGGACAAATATAGGCTGATATGATGATGAATAAGGATGTCATATTAGCTAGCTTAACCACATGTCATTAAAATCAACGAGGCAAAAGATTACAAAAATCATTCATCAATTAAAACTCCTCATTAAAAGCCACGAACAGTCCTGACGGAAAACCATGGTCCGTATCGGCTGTTAAAAATTAAAGGAACATAGAACCCAACGATCCCTTAACTTTAGGCAAAACTGGACCCCAATAAAATGCTCGGTTTACGTTTTATAAGCCCACCCTCCTAAAATCCAAAGGTTTCTTCCAGAATGGAAATGAATGAGTTTTTATATTGCCTACTGAATCCTTATTTGCTATAACGAATTAAACACGTGACGCAACGCGTTATGATAACTTTGTGCATGACATCAGCTCAATTTTCAAAAGTTCTTTGTTTCTTTTATATTCCGATGATAATAAAATTTTCTATGTTATCCAATCAACTGAGGACTGTGCCCGATTGCAAGAGGACATTGACAGGTTATCAGAATACTGTCAACGTAATTTGCTATTCCTCAATTCCGATAACTGCAGTGTTATAACATTTTCTCGTAAAAAGAACTATATTATGTTTAATTACAATAGCAAAGGACAGGCTTTATAACGAGTTTCGGTTGTAAAAGACCTAGGTATTTACCTGGGTACTAAACTTTTATTTGATAACCATATTAACGAAATCGTTAACAGATCCTATCGAATTTTGGGTTTTATTCTAAGGGTTGGTAGGGATTTTAAAAGAAATTCGACAGTCCTATCTTTATTTAGATCCTTTGTTCTTCCTATCTTAGAGTACTGCTCGGTTGTTTGGAACCCGCAATATAAAGTTTATACTGAGCGTTTAGAATGGGTTCAGAACAAAATTTTTAAACATTTACTTTATCGCGCCAATTTCTGTAGTCTGCCGGCACCGGCTACCTTAATGACTCTCTCCGACCGTAGGTTAATTATAGATCAAAAATTTTTGTTCAAAATTATTAATAACCGTATTAACTCTCCTTATTTATTATGCCGCGTGGTTCCCGGCTTAGAATAGGACCAACCCATCTCATCCCATCGGGTGTCGTACAAGGCGACTAAGGGAAAACTAGGGAATGGGCAGCAGCGTTCCCTTAACACTTCTACCATCAAAAACTGCGCTCGCCAACCCGCCTGCCAAGCGTGGCGAGTATGGCAAACACCCCCAATTTGTTAAAATGGAAGATAAGAATAAAACCAGGCCCCTAGTCCCCGGCGGTCCTGTTCGTCCTGGCCACGGTAGCAGCTATGGTAACGACAGGACAAGGGGTGCTAAGAATCTCCGGCAGAGATTCGGCTACCACCAACATCGAAAATTGGCCCTGGTGACATACAATGCACGCACGTTAAGGACAGATGAGAAGCTTGTTGAGCTGGAAGAAGAGATAAACAAGTTGCGGTGGAATATTGTTGGTTTATCGGAGGTCCGAAGAAAGGGCGAGGACACGATAACCTTAAAATCCGGCAACTTGTTTTACTACCGGGAGGGTGAACAGCAGTCCCAAGGTGGTGTCGGATTTATCGTCCACAAGTCACTCATAGACAACATTGTGTCCATCACTAGTGTGTCGAGCAGGGTAGCGTACCTGATACTCAGAATATCCAAAAGATATTCGCTGAAGGTCATACAGGTCTACGCACCGACCTCGGCATACTCAGATGATGACGTCGAAGTAATGTATGAGGACATTAGTAGAGCCATACATACTTCCAAAGCACACTTTACAGTGGTTATGGGTGACTTCAATGCGCGGCTGGGCAAACGGGGCGAAGATGAGTTGAGAGTGGGGCAATTTGGATATGGGCAGCGCAACCCCAGGGGTCAGAGGCTGGCCGAATATCTGGAGAAGGAGGGACTCTTTATGATGAACTCTTTCTTCCGGAAGCCGCCTCATAGAAAATGGACCTGGATGAGCCCTGATGGTTCCACAAAAAATGAGATAGACTTCATCATGAGCACCAAGCGACAAATATTTAATGATGTCTCCGTGATTCACAGGGTAAAAACCGGCAGTGATCACCGAATGGTCAGAGGCACATTAAATATTAATGTCAAAATGGAAAGATCGCGTCTGATGAAGTCTACGCTCCGACCTTCTTATGCACACATCCAAAACCCCGAGAACTTTCAACTCGAATTGGCAAACCGCTTCGAATTGCTAGACAGCAGCGCATCAGTGGACGAAATCAACAACAGGCTGGTAGAGACTGTCCATACGGTCGGGTCCAAGTATTATAAGCCCCACCGTAAAAATAGACCTCAAAAACTATCTAACTCCACCCGAAATCTCATGGCTGAGCGACGTTCCATGACGCTCCAAACCTCCGATGATGCTAAGTCCTATAGGCAGCTCAATGGACAGATACTGAAGTCCTTGCGTCACGATTTACGGTCCTTCAATACAAGGCGTATTGAGGAGACCATAGCACAGAACAAGGGCTCCAAAGTGTTCGCAAGAGACGCGTCTATTGGGCAAAGCCAGTTGACGAAGCTGAAGACGGAGGACGGAAACGTAACGTCAAATAGGTCAGAGGTGCTCAGGGAGATAGAGAGGTTCTATGGGCAGTTGTACACCTCAGTAGCTGAACCTGTTGTTGACTTGGTAAAATACCCAAGAGCCAAGCTAACCCGACACTACACTGAAGATATCCCGGACATCAGCCTGTACGAGATTACGATGGCTCTCAAACAACTCAAAAATAACAAAGCACCAGGCGAAGACGGAATTACCGCAGAGCTTCTGAAAGCGGGCGGAACGCCGGTACTTAAAGTCCTTCAGAGGCTGTTTAATTCCGTCTTGCTCGAAGAGAAAACGCCGGAAGCATGGAACAGGGGAGTGGTGGTACTGTTTTTCAAGAAAGGTGATAACACTTTACTGAAGAATTATAGGCCCATCACACTGCTGAGCCATGTTTATAAGTTGTTTTCGAGAGTCATCACGAATCGTCTCGAACGCAGGCTTGATGACTTCCAGCCTCCCGAACAAGCCGGTTTCCGGAAAGGCTTTAGTACCATAGACCACATACATACGCTGCGGCAGATTATACAGAAGACCGAGGAGTATAATCGACCACTATGCTTGGCGTTTGTGGACTATGAGAAAGCCTTCGATTCGATCGAGACTTGGGCGGTTCTTAGATCTCTCCAGCGATGCTGCATTGACTATCGGTACATTGAAGTGTTGAAGTGCTTGTATAATAACGCCACCATGTCAGTCCGAGTACAGGGGCAGTGCACGAAGGCAATCCCCATAAAAAGAGGAGTAAGACAGGGAGACGTCATTTCTCCGAAACTGTTTACGGCCACCTTAGAGGACGCCTTCAAGCTCTTGGAATGGCAAGGACTTGGCATCAACATCAATGGCGAATACATCACTCACCTTCGATTTGCCGACGACATTGTGGTCGTGGCGGAGTCGCTGAAAGATCTAGGACGAATGCTCGGTGACCTCAACAGAGTATCTCAACAAGTGGGTCTTAAAATGAACATGGACAAAACGAAAATAATGTGTAACGTCCATGTCGTACCCACCGCACTCACCGTTGGGAACTCTACTCTTGAAGTTCTCGACGAATACATTTACCTGGGACAGGTAGTCCGGTTAGGTAGGTCCAACTTTGAGAGAGAGGTCAATCGACGAATCCAACTCGGCTGGGCAACGTTCGGGAAACTGCGCAACATCTTCTCATCCAAAATACCTCAGTGCCTTAAGACTAAAGTTTTTAGTCAGTGTGTGTTGCCAGTGATGATATATGGATCAGAGACGTGGTCTCTTACTATAGGTCTCATAAAAAAGCTCAGAGTTGCTCAGCGAGCTATGGAGAGAGCTATGCTCGGCGTTTCTCTACGCGATCGAATCAGGAATGAGGAGATTCGTAGAAGAACCAAGGTCACCGACATAGCCGTTAAGATTAGCAAGCTGAAGTGGCAATGGGCGGGCCACATAGCGCGTAGATCGGACGGGCGTTGGGGCAGAAAGATTCTAGAGTGGAGACCACGTATTGGCAAGCGCAGTGTGGGACGACCGCTTGCCAGATGGACCGACGATCTTGTGAAAATCGCAGGAAGTCGTTGGATGCAGGTGGCATCGGACCGGTTACGCTGGAAAGCGATTGGGGAGGCCTATGTTCAGCAGTGGACAAGTATAGGCTGAGATGATGATGATGATGATGATTTATTAAGCAAAATATTATTTAAATGCCCACGCCTCAATGCAAGAAACACATTCCTACTTCAGTCGTCGATAGCCAGAACTAATTATGGATCAAACACTGTTATTCGACGATCATGTAGATGTAATAATGAAAGCTTCTCCGACATTGACTTTTTTTCAATATCTTTAAAGTCATTAAATAAAACTCTCATCCTTACTTTAATTTCAAAATAAAATACTATATCATTTTGTATGTACCTAGTCTCTTAACTTTAGCAACTCTTGTTCCCTATCTTCTTTATAATTATTTGTATTACTTAATGGTGGAAACTTAATTAGATTTTGAAATACCTTACATTATTCTTAGTTTAAGCATTATATTTCTGTGTTTCCCAAATAAATAAATGGTACTCCAGTTTTTGCTGTGATATACAAGCTGTACCATAATTAACGCAAGACCTGAAAGTAGTTTGTTCTGAATCGGTATCTGAATTGATTCCAACAATTTTAATGTACCTTAATTTTATTTTTAAATTTACAAAAAATTCTTGTACTCCTTCAGTGCCCTATAAAAAACTATATTTATTCTTGATTCATAGCAATAAGGAGATTTCAAATGCATTCCTAAAACGCATTTCTCAAAACGCACACATACACGTACAAGTTTCATTGTTAATTGGGTTATAAAAGTGCGTAAAAAAAGGGTCAACACCTTTAAATTACGAAATTTGGTTTTCGTTTTGAATTCATGAAGCAATTCTCTAATTGGGGTGTCTAAGGTCTTGCGTTTATAATATTACAACTTGTATATGTGTTTTTCCATCGATAGATGCGAAAAAATACATATTTATTTATACTTGATCGGATCACGAATAGAATGACAGCCTAAATATGGCCACATTTGGTTACATTACCGAATGTATACCTACTCGTAGCTACCAAATCTCGAAATTATTTTAAAATCATTAATGACCTCGGACGTTTTCATTATGGTAGTTAATGCGTCCTCACCTTGGCTATGGTTGGATCGAACTGCTTGGTAGGTACTTGCTGCTTTGTAGACACAATCTGACTACCGTCATTGGGGTTCTGGTTTGGTCACGCTCACTATAATTATATTTCGGGCCGTTTTTTAAACTATTACCTTTCAATCAATCAATCAATCAGCCTATCGTAGTCCACTGCTGGACATAGGCCTCTCCTAACACGCGCCATTGCACACGGTCCCCCGCCTTCCGCATCCAGTCCGTCCCAGCGACCTTCTTGAGGTCGTCGGTCCATCTAGCTGGGGGCCGTCCTACCTTACGCTTACCAAGTCGCGGTCTCCACTCTAGGACACGCTTGCTCCATCGGCCGTCGGTCCTTCTGCAGATGTGACCAGCCCATTGCCACTTTAGCTTACTGAGTCTGCGAGCTATGTCGGTAACTTTGGTTCTTTGTCGGATTACCTCGTTACGAATTTTATCCTTCAAAGAGACGCCGATCATAGCTCGCTCCATAGCCCGCTGTGCGACTTTGAGTTTGTGGACTAGTCCCACTGTGAGTGTCCACGTCTCGGCCCCGTAAGTCATAACAGGTAGAACGCATTGGTTAAAGACTTTAGTCTTCAGGCATTGCGGTATAGGCGAAGCGAAAACGTGACGTAGTTTGCCAAATGCTGCCCAACCCAATTGGATCCTGCGGTTGATTTCTTTCTCGAAGTTGTTCCTACCAAATTGGACAACTTGTCCAAGGTAGACATACTCCCGAACAACTTCGAGCATCGAACCATCGACGTAGATCGGTCCCGGCGTGACATGCTCATTAAACATGATCTTGGTTTTATCCAAGTTCATGCCGAGACCGACACCTCGAGAGGCTCCATTTAGGCTATGCAGCATTCCGCTCAACTGTTCCAACTATTACCTTTAATCTAGAACAAATAACATATCGATAATTATTTGATATTATATTTGATCACTCACTAGCGTTACGCTAATCTGAATCTTTTCGTGGTAAACTCTGTATCTTCTGCCTACTCTAGTGCAATAAACGTATGAGTATATATAAGGTACTCTAGTGGCATCACTACATAATCATTTTACGAAGTTATCGTAACGCGCCGCGTTTGGTCAGAACGAATAGGGACCTTGTACATTATGTTATAAATAAAGTTTGGTTTAATCAAAATAACCAAATGAACGGTAGATATCGGTTTTTTAACGTGATCCGTTTTGTTTATATGAATGGTATTTGTGGGTGCGCTTCAAGAGGGGTGAATAAGTAGATGATATTTTTATGCGAGATGAGCTTGTTTATTTTTTGTTTGATATTGAGCTATCGAAGTAAAATAAAAGTGGAATGGTGTGAGGCAGTTGTATAATATAATTCGTCTACAGTAAAAGCTCCTTATTCGCGGCGTATAGGTTGCGTAAATGCACACCACACACACACCGTAACGCCTATATTCCCCAAGCGGGGGTGGCAGAGGTGGCAGAGGTGTACTGAGTACACCCACGTTTCGCCGACGATGTTAGGTCCCATGTAATAGGGGGCGAGCCTATTGCCATATACCGGGCACACTTCCAGACTCCGGACTCATACTGGGAATTTTTCGTTAGAAAAACTACATTTGTCCGACCTAGGATTCGAACCCAGGACCTCGTGATCACAAAGCGAAAATATGCCGCGAGTACAGAAACCGTGAATATGGAATGGTAATTCGTATGCAATAATCTAAACTAATATTACAAAGAGGCAAAGTTTATGAGTTTGGATGTTCGGGGTAATCTCCGGTACTGCTGACCCTATTTTAATGATTCTTTCACCATTGGAAAGCTACTTTATCCAGAAGTAACATATAACATAGCCCCGGTGGGTGGCGCTGTTGTCCAACGGGTACAAAATCGCGGGAAACTGCTAGTTTGTTGTTGTTGTTCCAAAGTAAATAAAAACGATCAAAATAAAATCAATTTAGTAAGGGTTTTAACAATACCTATTAATTATTATAGTCTGGTTTAGGTAAGAGTTTCAATAATTTAGTAATATTTTCTTGTTTTGCTACTTTTAAGATCATATTTTACGCGTCGGTACTACTTTTTCTACCCCTTTACTTGACATGATAAATTAAGAACAAAGCAGAACAGGCACGTGTTATTCCATCAAAACTACATACTGACAAATTGAAGAAATAAAAAACCGACGTAGTGAAACGTGTAATACGGCAGTGGCGAAATTTGAAAACGTTCTTCAAGTAGTGGCAATAATTTGTTTGACTTGAAATAAAATAAGACGCCGTCACGCCTATATTCCCCAAGCGGGGGTGGCAGAGGTGGCACAATTCCAGACTCCGGACTGATACTGGCTGAATTTTTCGATAGAAAAACTACATTTGTCCGACCTAGGACTTAAACCCCAGACTTCGTGATCGCAAAGCACATTATTGGCCACTAGACCAACGAGGCAGAGATAAAGATATTACCGATGAATAAGTAAGCATTGTACAGTGTGTTGCTTATCTTAACAAATAAAATGATATTAATAAATTTACACATTTATCACAATCCAATCCAAAACTTTTTCACCTTCATATAACATCCGTCGAAAGACGTATGAATAAAAGCCTTTCCTGGAGATCGCAATGAACACCAGCTTCATGATGTTACGCAGGCACCTCTCACCCTCAACTTTCTCCAGGTCATCGGACCTCCCACTCTCCACGTCTCGACGTAGTCGCCATTCAAGAACCTTTCTGCCCCAACAGCCGTCAGTTCTTCGAGCGATGATCTCACCCACTGCCTCTAAAGTTTGGCAATTCTGAGCGCTGTACCGAAAAATTGTGGCTGTGGGAAAGTTTTTGAAAAACTAAACTTCAGATACCCAAAGCCTCGTAGTTGCCAGCTAGACAATACGCCACTAGTGCTACCAAGGTTGATTTCGTTGTGTAACATTTATAACCCTATATTACGTATAGTCATTTTCAATCAAACTTTAACACTTTGTGATCGTGCGCTCAGATCCTCACCATTTTTAGATGTTTTTATTCTGATTGCAATCTACAAAAGTATAATATAAAGGCGATGCGATAGTATTTATGAATATATAGAAATGAAAATGATTTAGCAAGTAATCTATCAATTCTATATCATCACGCCAGATCCCTTACGGGGTAGGCAGAGAGTACAGAGTTCCAACAGGTTCTTTCCTTACATATCTCTCTGGCTTCCTCTACTCTTATAGTTCGTCTCATACACGCTCGCCGGTTACGGAGACTCCTGACTTGTCCTTCATATAAAACCCGGTCTATTTGGTCATGGTAAGATAGTCTAGGTCTATCTATATCATCACGCTAGATGCCAAAAGTAATCGAGGTAATTATATTGATTATATGTATGTGTATGAAAATTTCATATATAAAAACGTACTTAGGACACAGGCATTATTCGTACTGTTAGGTGCGGGCACTTAGTTAAAAAAAAACAACTAGAGTACTAGACACTTATTTATTTTTGTTCCACAATTATTATAACCAACTACACTTGTAACGCGGTACTTTTGTCGCTCACACGCGAGACTTCCTGAAGGTCTTTGCCGAATTCAGACCCCTTTGGCAGCTTAGTTTTCACTACTGAACCAACCGGCAGGCAGAAACCAGTTCTGTAGTTGGGCAGTAATTAGACTAATTACCAAATGAATAATGACTGCCTTTTGTTGAAAACGGGATTTATAAAGGCATATATTGCTGATTTGCTTTAACAGAAATGGCAGAATGTGGGAACTGCAATTCAGCAATATAGCCGTGGGAGTTAGGGATGTAACAGTACGTTTTGACTTAATACAAAAATAAGTTAATTAAAAAATTATCCTCTTCCTGCTGACCGCTGACATAGAGAGAAGAGTAAATGCAGGGAATATCACTATATTCCGGTACGATGGGAAAGCAACTTGGGAGCCGGGACACTTAAGCCAAAAGGTGCATCGGGCCATGCACAATGGAGTGCTTGTCCCAACGCTGTTATATGGTAGATAGAATTGGGTATGTAAGGAGAATGAAAGTAGAATAAATGCGGGCAAATGCGAGCTCTGCGGAAGATGTGCGGAGTCAAGCTGACGGAGCGTATTCACAATAGCGTAGTAAGAAAGCTTATAGGTATAAAAAATAGGATCTGTGTAAAGATAAAAAAGATATGCTCCATTGGTTCGGGCATATAGAAAGAATGTCGGAAGAAACATACAATGCAAAAGTGAAGACCGAAGAAGTACCGGGAAAGATCTAGACTATCTTGCCATGACCAAATAGACCGTGTCTCATTTGAAGGACAAGTCTAGAGTCTCCGTAGCCGGCAAGCGTATATAAAACTAACTATGATATTGGAGGAAGCCAGAGAGGTCTGTAAGGAAAGAACCAGTTAGAACTTTGTTCTCTCTGCCAACCCCGCAAGGGATCTGGCGTGATGATATAGATAGATAGAGGTCCCCTTCCTAGAGTAGTTTTGGGCCAATTCAATTAGCTGTACTGTTATAAGTTTTATGGTTATATCGTTAACAAGTCCTTTTGTGCACTACTGAGGGTATTGTTTAGGGGATTTATAACAATGGACGGTATAATTAGCTATGGTGTAAATATTGTACCACGAAGCAAATACGAAGAAAGGAGGTGGTCTAAGCTAGCGAGCCTTTGGAATTCCACCAAACCTTGATGTTATCGTGGTGGGCGTGGCTTACCTCAGTTTGCCATCGCCACTCGCTCCTTTGTTACTATAAATAACATCCTTTATATGAATTGATGTATCTTAACATGCAAAAATTACTTGGAGGTGCGGCTTCGCTCGACGGCATGTTGGTTCCGGGTGTCCGGAACATTGCCGGAGCACTGGAAGCCGCTCCCTCCGGAAAAAGGGCCGACAGCACGACATCCGCAAACGCCGGCGACATGGTCTGCGTAAGGGGGGGCGGAGCTTGTTCCGCACCATGCGGTAGGGGCGTCCCCAAGGGTCGGCGTCAATGCTTGCTAGGAGCTCTTCGCGGGCTCGCGTCTTGGCGTCCGCAATCGCCACCTGCAATGCGGACTTTGCTGCCCGGTAGACGGAATGCAGCTCCTCCTCCCTGGGCGTCAGGCCCGGTAAGAGTGGTGGGTTCTGACGCCTTCTTCTCCTCTGTCTGGTGTACTGGCGGCGCGCAGCGACGCAGGCGCGTCGCAGTTGCGCAATTTCGCGCGACCACCAGTACACCTGACGTCTGCGAGGAGCTGCATGCCGTACACGGGGCATGGCGGCATCGCAGATCGCCGTGGCTGCGGATCGACACCACTCGGCCTCCCCTTGGATGTCGAACGGGGAGACCGGCGCCGGTGTCCAGGCCTGCACCTCTGCTGCCTCGACTGCTGCCTCCACATCCAGGCGCGCCAAGGCCCACCTCGGCCCACCCCCAGCCACGCCAGCCGGCACGGCGGCCCGAGACTCGGCGGAGATCTCAAATCTTATGTACAAGTGATCCGACAGAGTCTCCACCGAGTCGACAACCCTCCATCGCGGTACCCGATTTGCCAGCCTTGGGCTAGCGAACGACATGTCGACGACCGAGCCACCGTCCCGTCTGACGCATGTGTAGGCAGTGCCCCTGTTGAGGACCGCCAGTCCCTGTCCATGCGCCCATTCTTCAAGGGCTTCCCCCCTCACGTCGTCGACGCGGGAACCCCAGGCCGAGGACTTGGCGTTGAAGTCCCCCGCGACGAGAACGGGACGCGGCCGACAGCGCCCCATAAGGTCGCCGAGTCGCGAGAGGAGGGCCTCGAACTCGGGTAGTGGTCGGTTTGGCGAAAAATACACCCCGACCACCACCATGGCCCCCACACGAGCGGCGACAAAGCCCCTCTGCCTCTCGACGTCTTCGAGAGACAGAGAGCCCCCACTCCTCGGCAGCAGTATGGCCACCGTGCCGTCCGCGTCGCCAGCCCAGTTGCTGGCGGGCAGCACGAAGTATGGCTCCGCTGCCACTGCCACGTCGATCGACCACTCTGCCATGCTCTGGAGTAGGAGGTCCTGAGCCCTAGCAGAGTGGTTGAGGTTCGCCTGCAGGAAGCTGATGGCGGGGGGACGACTACCCATTGGTGGCGTCCATGGGTTCTACCACCCGGGTCTCTCGCGGCCTGGACGGCGCTGGCCGCTCGGAGGAGCGCTTCGGGGCCCCCTTGCCTGTGGGATGCGACCCACAGGTTTTTGAGCCTGCTCGGTGCTCAGCGGGCTTGCCTGCCTTATTGCAGCTCAAGCAGTGTGCGGCCTCGGCGCAATCCCGCGCCTGGTGCCCCGGCTGCCCGCAGTTATAGCAGCGCTCTCTGTGGTCGGTGATGTCCGCCGGACAGAGAGCGCCGACATGCCCCTCCAGCTGGCAGCGGAAGCAGCGCAGCGGCCTCGCCCGAAGCAGGGCTACGTCCGCGGACACCCAGCCTACAAGCAGCCGCCTCGCATCGGAAAGTCTTTTGGCGGCCTCCACGGGGCAGGTCACAACGGCCGAAAACAGGCCTCCGTAACCCGCCCGTATTTCGCCGCACTTTACCCGCTGCAGGTCGCAGCCTCCCACGTTGGCCACCGCGGCGATGAGCTCGACCGACTGAACAGAGTCGTCGAGCCCACTGACGCGGAGGCTCGCCGACTTAAAGGGCCGCGAGATTATGACATCTTCGGAGGACAGCCCTTGGCGGAGCTTCTCCGCCAGTGCGTCCGCCTTTGGGGAGCTGGTCGCACCCGGGATTTCAAGCAGGCGCGCACCTGTTACGGTGCGCTTGACCCTGACTCCCTCGATTCCGAGCTCTCCAATGTCGACTGTCGACCTGGCGAGATGTATGATCGTGGCGTAGGTGACTTCGCGCTTCTCTGCCCCAGGCGCCAGGGTCAGCACGACCGCTGCCGAGTTTGGAGCGCGGAGCCTCCGGCGTTCGCGCGCTCTCGCCTTTTTGGCCTTTCTGGCCGCCTTCTTTCGGGCCCCTTTGGCCCCCGCAACCTCCCACTGGCCCCCTTCTCTGGCATTGGGAGGCGCTGGCTGTTTCTGCGCTGCCTGCTTCTTACGCCCCTCGACCGTCCCCTTACTGCCTGTGGCTTTTTGGGCCGCGGGAACCTTGGGGGGAGCGGGTGCAGATTGGGACGGCACGGGTTCGGAGGTCCGCGCTGATGTCGACGGCCCGGGCGCGGGCGTCCGCGCCGACGTCGACGGCACGGCGTCCCGCCCCGAGAGGCGACTCGGGGTTTTCGGCGGCGCCTTCTGCGCGGCCTTCTGCGCATACGTCGCCGTCGGCGTCTTCGAGGCCAGGGGAGGGCGCAATACTTTGCCCTCCAGGAACGAGATTCTCTGGAGGACTTTACTCATCTCCTCCCTGATAACCGTTGCCAGGTCGGTGTCCGGCGCTTTGGGAGCCGCTTCGGGAGCCGGATCTTGTGTCCTTTCTTCGTCTCTAAGGACCATAGCCTTGACCACATCCAGCTCCTTTTTCATTTCCGCCATCTGCTTGCGGAGGCGGATGTTCTCTACTTGCAGACGGCGGACCTCGTCCGAGGCGGTACGGGAGAACGCCTCTTGCACCACCTCGTCAATAGTGCTGACCGCCAGCTTAAGGGTTTTTTGAGACGTGCCCTTGAGTCCCTTCGATATACGGGCCACGTCCCGAATGTTTTCGAGGGACTCGGCCACTCTGCCTTTGAGTCCCTCGATATACGGGCCACGTCCCGAATGTTTTCGAGGGACTCGGCCACTCTGCCTTTGAGTCCCTCGAGGAGCAGCTCGTCCGCGTCCGGATTCGAAGAGGCTTGCGACGCCGCACGGGAACTACTCCCGGCGGCCAGTGCGGCCTCGATGACCGATTGGTCCGCCTTTTGTTTTGTGGCCCGCCTCTGAGATGCTTCTAGCTTCTTTTTGGCGTCCCAGTATCCCACGTACTGTCCCGTGGTGGGGGGTCGTCCTCTACCGCGTTTGGACTGCGGTTTTGCCGGTTCGTCAGCGTCCGAGCCCTCGCCTGAGCCCGAACGGCTGCCTTCCGGTCTTCTTGGCCGCTTTTTGCGCCACATGGTGGTGCTTCGGGCGAAGCTGGAGTCCAGGTCTGAGGTGGACATTTCACTCACTACCAGCTCCTCCCTTACCGTCTTTGTCGCCGAAGCGACGTTTTCCAGATCGCATGCAACAGATTCCGTGTGTGTATTGCCATTGTCGTCATTTTCGCAGAGATCGATAGTCAGATTATGATTGCCAGGGTCGTCGTGTAGTTCGTGTCGCAGAGTGGCCCCCCCAGAATACGAGGGCCTGCCGGAGTCCTTTCGGAGCTCCGGGTGGGATTCTCCGGCCTTGCCGGTACCCACCTGGGGTAGTTTCTCTTGTTTCTTTGACATATCATGGGTTTTTTAGTGCGCTAGCAGGAGGTTTCGCCCCCTCCCATTCCAGCCGCAGCACGCAAGACTGCAGCATTTAGGCACATCGAGCCGACCGGCCTATCAACTTCGACTGTTTAAGTGTAGTGTAACTGTGGTGGGTGTGTAAATTGTATGTGTGTAATGCGTGGGTGCGTTACTGTATGTGTGTTAAAAGGGGTGTGTGTGTAGTGTACCAAGAGAAGGGTAGGACAGAGCAGAATCTGAACCTATCCCTTCAGACCACTGATAAAAAACGGTCTCTCTGGTCCCATCTGATGATCAGATGGGCACCGAGAGCCCAACTGCCGACGCAGATTTGCCACTTTGGTGGCGGGATAATGGAGTGAAGGGAGAACAGGAAGAAGGAAGGGAGGGTATGGGGGGCTTGGGAAAGGAAAACGCATGACCATTTTTGTTCTGTCTGTTCAGAAGGACCAGACCAATAGCAGGCAGCAACCACGTGCAGGAGAAGGTCACACTTGTCTTGGGGATCGTCGCGACCGTGCGCTACTCCCAAGACCATGCCAAATTGCTTGCCGGGACAGACAAGCAAAATAGGCGAGAAGCTATGCCACAGCGCCTCGAAGGACGCGTGTGATGGGATAGCCTTTCGCCCGCCCATCGACCCCCTCCCTAACATATGCGATACTAACCTTTTTTTTTTTTTTTTTTTTTACGGGGGGAAATGCCTAGCGCATACCCCCGGGCCGAGGGCACGGCCCGGGTGGTTATGTGGGGCTCGCACCCACTAAAACCCCCCGGCGTCCTACTGCCCTTTTGCCGGGCCACAGGAATCGTCACTGGCATGACCTCTGTGGCACCGGCGGGCTCGGTCCGCAGTTACGCGCGGACCTCGACAAATGTAGGGGGGAGTTCGGTCTCCCCCAACCGCCTGTTGGAGGCTGCGTGGACGCAGCGCTATGACGACGCGGGCCTGTTAAGTGCTAGGGCGTCGGGGTGCCCCCCCCGACGCCTGCAGGCCGAATGCGATACTAACCTAACCTAACCTAACCTAACATATCAGATAACTGCGAAAAATGTCAACACCCCTGACACCTAGTAGTTCGAGTTTGGATAGCAGTATGGGGATAGACACAGTGTCAAAAGCCTTCGATAGATCCAGAAATATGCCCACTGTTTTTTGCTTCTTTTCAAAATTCTTGATCACAGCATCAGTTAGTTCAAGAACCGCGTCTTCAGTAGACGTACCATTGCGAAAGCCAAACTGATTTGCCGATAGGACACTATTTTCGTTCAGAAATTTTAGAAGTCTGGTATTTAATACTTTCTCAAAAATCTTGGACAAAACAGTTAGAACGGAAATAGGTCGATAGTTTGTGACACTGTCCTTATCTCCACTTTTATAAATAGGGTGCACAACTGCCATTTTAAAGGCATGCGGGAAGACACCAGAAGAAAGGGCTATGTTGAATATATGTGTCAGTATGGGGATGAAAATATGCCTCGCAGTTTTTACTAACGGGGCAGAAATGTTGTCCCTGCCGGCCGCGCTCTTATCCTTCAAATTTACTATTATTGCTTAGATCTCACCTTCAGTTACGCTAAATAGGGCCATCGAGTGATAATATTCTAGTCTTTTAGAAGCTTTGAGTTGGTCTAGGTAAGCTTCAGACGTTACGCGGATCAAAGGACCGTTTTCTACTTTGCGTAGGAGTATCTTGCCGCGCGATACCCAACAAAACTTAAAGTCATTAGATTTGGCGTAGTCACGAGTCAAAAAGAAAAGCCTCTTCATTTTTGAAGTACGGTTCTCCGCAATAAATATTGGTTTTACAGGCCCTTGTTTTTTTTAGATGTTCAGTTGTCAGTCTAGATGTCGAGTTAAATGTGCGATACATTTTTATGAGTTTATCTTTGAGGAGAATGGTGGTTAGATCTACTATTATTGTTCTGTGTGCAGGGTTCTTCGTTCTTATTCGGTAGATGTCCTTAACCTTGTTCAGTTGTATAGGAACGTTGAGTGCCCTACCAGTATTAATAAAGGTGTCTAAAAGCGATAGCTTAGCTTCCGTGGGTGAGACAGGGATGTTTTTAATCTTTAGACAGGTAGACCTGGAGCTACGTTCAAGATTTTCAATCTTTTCTTCCAGAGATCTGATGTACTAGCTGTCTTCATTTTGCGCTGCCGCCATTTTGTCAAACTGGGCTTGCAGCTTATCATATTTATCTGACAGAAGATCGAACATCGAACGGATGTCCTCAACCATAGAACACAATTTATCAGACATCTTTTCCTGGTCTTTCTTAAAACTAGCTAAAAGTCTTTCTTAAAACTTGATTAAACATAGGTTACTTTTTATCTGGGAAAAATGTTAAGTTTCTGTCTAAAGTCAACGGGGATGATGTTGCAGGTCGTCCCTAGTTTCATATAAATTGAATAATTTCCTGCGTATATCAATCTATAATTTTCTTGTACTTGACACAAAACTTTCTTTCTCCAGAAACAATCCAATCCTCACAACAACCACGCAATCAATACGAATTGCTTATCCAAAAAAATTGTTTCCTTATCCAAAAATATAGTTCAATAACCAGAGAACGCCCGCAAATGAATAAAAGAAACATACAAAGCGTATACCAGTCAAACTCTCCAAAATATACAACAATACCAAAAGGCTTATTCCTATACGCGTCCATTTAAATAAACCCGGGGCTGTTCTGTCTGTTTTACTTATTTCCAGGTTCATGGCTTCACGAGTTATGCCAATGCCGTGATATCGAAACATTGGATCCGCACCGCGCAGCGGGCTTACTTATCAATACAAATGTCTTTCACAGAAGTCGTACATACGGTTACACAGACATGACAACACCCATTGCTCAAAATATGTTAATGCTGATTGGTTTGGCTACGCTGTAGCAGGCCTCCGTTGGGCAGTATTGTTTTAATAGCCTTTTCTGTATTTCACTGCTGGGAAAAGCTCTGATCCCCTTTACGTTTCCATAAAAATCGATCCTAGGCATGTAGTATCCATGTCTTTCCCGCTAAGGTGTCTAAGTCGGCACACCATCTTCGTCTCGGTCGACCACGACTTCTGTGACCGTCTTCGAGGCTTCATATCGTGACGATGTTTGCCCACCTTTGCAGGTTCATATACACGATACGTCCCGCCTAATCCCACTTCAGCTTATAAATGGAGCATGGTGCGTTATACGTATAGGTGTTAAATGGAAGGACCGCGTCAGCATCAATAAATATTACACCTACCCCGCAAGGGATCTGGCGTGATGATATAAATAGATAGATAGAATATTTTTTTGCATGAAGAAATTAAGTGACGCCTTACGATAAAACAACTTTTGGATTTTATTGCTGATTATTTATGATTTTTCGGCGTGGAAACATCGGAAACTTTGTATTTTACTTTAAATTTTCCTTTAGCTCGTCTATATTCTGTTCCGTATGTCACAGTACAACTTAATAATACAAGGATGAACCAACATCCGTTTGTGGTAAAAGCACTGTCTTTAGAAGCTCGGCTGTCTGTAGGGTGACCAATGCATTTGCCGTCGTCTAAAATACATTTTAGAATCAAAAAGAGAGACTAATATTATGAGATGTACTTCGTTGGTCTAGGTTCGAATTAAACGTCGAGCATAGTGTAATTTTTCTATAGAAAAATTCCCAGTATCAGTCCAGAGTCTGGCATTATGTCCGGTATAATGGCAATATATACGCCCCCTATTGCATTGGGACCTAGCATTGTCTTCGAAAACACCTTTGCCACTCCTGCTTAAAAAATTTATGCGTGTGTTTATTTTTTTTCATAATATTGTAAGATATCATATTTTGGCCCTTGGTCCAAAATATGAACGCAATTACAAAGGCCCTCGGTCTCCACTGTGCCATTACCTCAAAACAAATCGATCAATCGACTTAGCACACATACAAAATATTAAAGTAAATAATAAGCATTCCATTGGTATTAAAGAGACCGCGAGTGTCTTGCTCAATACAGTAATCCCTGACGACGATACGACAACCGACATCATAAGCAGATACACGCGTGGGCCATAGAGCCACCTCTTTCCCCCGCGTCTGATCTTCCATCTCGCGACGAATTTGTTAACATTGTCCAAGCTCTCCCTATAAACAAAGCCACCGGTGAAGATAAAATATCGAATAGAATGATAAAAGAAGCTAGTCGAACGTCGGGTGACTCAATTTTACAGGTTTTAACCAATGTATATCTGAAGGCATCTTGCCTACAGTGTGGCATCGCGGAGTCATACGTATTATTCCGAAGAGTGGTGACACGCCACCTGATGACCCAAAGTCATATCAAACGATTACCCTGTTACCGGCGCTGGGTAAGCTCTTAGAGCGTCTTATAGTCCCTCGTCTATTGCCCGGTGGGCCAATATTTAATCGGAAACAATTTGGATTCACATCGGGTAAATCAAATGTAGACGCAGCCCTATGCGTTAGAACAACTATCAGCACTACAGATTTTAAATATCTTTTAGACGTTTTCCTCGATATCTCTGGCGCTTTCGACAACGCATGGAGGCCAATGCTACTTCTTAAGCTGAAGGCTCGTAGATGTTATAGAAACATCTACCTACTTATTCAGTCGTACTTTTCACAAGGCACGACTAAACTTAAACTTGGTCACCATGCACTATTTAAATCCCTGACGATGGTATGTCCTCAGGGGTCTGTATTAAGTCCGTATCTCTGGAGTTTAGGGTTCGATGATTTCCTAGAGATACTTTTGCCGCGCGGTAGCACGTTAACCGGTTACGCTGACGACGGACTTCTACTCATAGAATCTAACACTACGAGTAGGGACGGGCTAGAGAAATTAGCAGACACATGTCTGCATCTTATTCTAAAATGGGGTGAAAGAAACCGCCTTACGTTCGCTCCTTAAAAAACATACCAACTCTTATTAAAAGGAAATTTACAATCAGCGCCGCGTATTAAATTCAACAATCAAAAAGTCAAAAGAAAAGAATCGGTTTGTTATCTCGGTTTAGTTCCGGAGAGAAATTTATCATTTATTGAACATTTAAAAACTGTAGGCGAAAAAGTTTTATGCACTTACCAGAATATCAAGGTCAACTTGGGGCCTTCGTTTTAATACTCTTAAAATCATTTACGGAGCAACATACTTAGGCTGTTAATGTTACGGTGCACCTGTATGGGCCAACAGGGCCACGATAGGGGCGGCACAGCGTAAATTGCTTCAGAGTCAACGCTTGGAACTGATATTTTTGTGTAAGGCATACGGGACGGTCAGTACAGAGCCCTCCCGGTACTTGCGGGTGTGCTTCCAGTCGATCTTGAGTTTCAGAAACGCGCGTCAATGTACTATTCCACTCGAGAAAACTTGAACACCGAGCTTCTATTGCCTCGAGACCGTTGTAAAATCACTAGATTATTCAAACCGCAATCAATCGCCTATGAAGATCGCCTGACTGAACAGCAGGAACTATAGGATACAACAATAAAGGGCCTTTACCTCTACTTGTTCTTTCCATCCGTACGTCAGCGTTTGGCGAGATCATGGCTAGAGGTAGACCACTGTGTGGCTAAATTTCTCACCGGACATGGCAACTTTAGGAGTAAGTTATTTTAAACTTTTAAACTGGTACCTTCACCGCTATGTCAGTGTTCCACGTCTTCTTTTGGAGGACAGTCTCTAGCATAACGAGCGTACCATTATGTTAAACAGTCTGCAAAATACGTCTATACGATCTTGTAGAAACTCGGGATATTTTCCGTGCGTTCAAGCGTTTTTATTAATTTATTTATTGTTTATGCACTTATGTACGTAGGCGGACTTAATGCCAGAGGCATTTTCTGCCAGTCTAACACTGTGGTAGGTGCGAAAAATTATGAGTTATAAAAAAGGAGAGAAAAAAAATTGACTAAAAACACAATTACAATTAAAAAAAGGAAATTAAAATATTTAAAAACACAAAACTAATTACATACATACAACAAAAGCAGTTGTATATAAATAACATATAATACATACAGGTATAATACATACATATACATACACATATAACTATACTATATATGCAACAGACAGTTTGACATAACGACAGGAAACAACTAGCGTTTAGAAGAATCCGCCAACATTTTGTTCAACAGATAGTCCTGCAGTTTTGTTTTAAATGAGAGACGATTGGTAGCCATCCTGAGATCCTGAGGTAATGCATTCCACAGAAGGATTGATTGGACAAAGAAGGAAGAGTGAATGAAATCAGTACGGTGAGAGGGACACTGAAGGAGACAATTATTAGAAGAGCGAAGATGTTTATTATGATTGGAGCATAGGTATTGAAATCGGGAAGTAAGATAAGCAGGCGCTACAGAAGAATGAAGGATAGAAAACAATGTTGTCAGTGCCGTTAGAGCTCTGCGTTGACGAATAGGCAACCACTTTAACTGTGAACGATGCTCCGACACATGATCATATTTGCGCATATTGAATACGTATCGAATGCAGTTATTAAGTAGGCGGTCTAGTTTATTGAGTTGATCTACATTCAGGTCGAAGTAGCGCGTTTCTGTCATACCTATTACTGGAATCAAACATGAGGCTCACAAATAGGCCCTGAAAATATTTTTTTTCGTATCCGTGGTGCTTTACAACTGGGCTTGACCTAGTTGTAGTCTCCTTCTCTTTGACTGTACTGCCATTTACTGTTTATTTTTTTGTATCTCCCGATTTGGAAAGGAGGGAAGTTGAATTTTTATATTTCCTACTCCTCCTGTTTTTCTTTGTAATTAAATTTTTTGCGGATTCCAAGACAATTAAAGGGACACCCCAAGGTTCAAACCTTGATGATTTTCCATTATCAAGGATCAGTACAACATATTAAATATATATATATGTGTGTATTCTTTGCTCAGATGTTCGGATATTTAGATGTTTGTTATCATAACATCCAAAAATACAAACTTTCACATTTATATTATTAGTAGGAAGTCTCTAAACGCTTACATACATCAATTTTATTGTACTAATATATCGATGCTTCCACGGCAGAAATAATTTCTAGTGAGGGGCAAAGTTTAACATAAAAACAATTTCTTGTACGATAACGCTTCTAGAACAGTTTTCAACTTCAATATATATTTTAAAGTAAAGTCCTCCCGGTCCGTCCGTCTGTCTGTCTGAACGCGATAAACTCAGTAACTACCGAACGGATTTTCATACGGTTTTCACCAATGGAGTGATTCAAAAAGAAGGTTTTTGTGTATAATTTACCCTTTCAATGCCGGGGCGAGTCGCAAGTGAATATTAAACTTAAGAAAATTGTTTAAAAGATAATAGTCTTAAGACGACGTAGGTATTTTTTATTCTTCAAAATCAGTATCGGAATATTGTTATTCATGTAAACTATCACAGTATTTAAGAATCGTCAGAAAAGTAACAAAGACTCTACCATCACTTCGGAATGTCATTCCCGTCGAGAAGAAGGGCAAGAAACTCCACGGTCACTCTTTTAAAATAGTATTTTTACATTTTCTTTTTCCATCTACATTCTGTTGTGGGGTATGGAAGAACAATGTAGGCTGGTCTATCAGGTGGGTCTAAGTTAAATTAAACAAATTATACAATTCATGTGAATGGCTACATGGTTCCCTCATTTACAGAGAAAGAAATGAGAACAAAAAACATAAATTTTACAAAATTAATAGAAGGAAGAGAGAGAATATTAAAGCCGGAACAGCTCCTACCCAAGTATTAGGGTATCTTAAATAATCATCTAGCGTATAATAAGCTCGCTTACTAAGCGTTCGTTTAATACAGGCTACAGCGTCAAATCAGCTTTATGGTACCATATTATTGCAATGCCACGGAAGTAACATAGGGATGGCAAATTTTAATTCAATCAGATACCAAGTGCTTGAAAAATTGAATAAAGATCTTTATTCCGAAAGACAGGCAAATATTCCCGAAGCAGGAGCGCCAAAGGTTTACTGTGTACACTCACTTTGCCGACGATGTTAGTTCCCACATACTAGGGGGCGAACCTATTCTTTTCTTTTCCTTCTTCTTTTTAAAGAAACGTAGCGTAGGCAATTTTTTTTTTTTTTCGGTTATTTAAAAAGTACAACGTGTTTTAAATTAATTGTATATATTCATATATTGAACAGTATTAATGAAAACAATTGATAACTAACCTTAATAACTTGCCTTACAAGTGTTATCTCCTATATTTACTGTGAAACGCTACTACACACAATCACTATGGAATCACTGCAAAGCTCAATGTCACAACTGACAGAAATGTTCCACAAGAAGATGTCCGAGTTCGAAAACGAGCAGAAGTCCTCCACCACTCCTGACTCGACCATCACTGTCTTGGCTGCTGAATTTACAACATTTCGAGCCTTCATTATGCAAGCACTCAATACCCTCCAGCTGCAGACGGAGATATTGGCTCGAACAGTCGACAATATTGAGATGCGAGGCAGAAAGAAGATCCTTCTGTTTCACGGTATTGCTGAAGAGGTCAACGAGGACACATCACAGGTTGTCGCCAATCTTGCTAAGGATTGTTTGGGTTTAAGCGATTTTCAAACACTTGACATACGCCGGTGTCACAGGATGGGGCGGGCTTCACAGAGGTCAGCTAGGCCAGTGCTTGTCAAGTTTAGCGAAGTAGCGACCCGCAACAGAGTATGGTTTGTCAAGACTAAGCTCAAGGGTACGGGGGTCACCATCTCAGAGTTCCTCACAAAGACCCGCCACGACCTGTTTGTGGCTGCGAGAGCTAGGTTCGGTGTCGCCAAGTGCTGAACGAGGGATGGCCAGGTGCACGTTCTTGGGCTGGACGGAGCGCGTCATTGTGTGAAGTCTCTTTCCGACTTAAACAGTATTGCGCAGGGTCCTGACAAACCGACGGCAGCGAAGGTGAATACTGGGGCTGCGGGTCGATCCAAGCGAGCAGGGAATACAAAGAAATGATGTTGTGTATTAAATGTGTCCTATTTATCTTCTTCTTCTTGTGTGTTTCACGAATTTTGCCTTCTATACCCTCTGTTGTTATCGTAAATTTTGTTTTTCAGCTCCAATGTCAAACTCAAATGTCAATGTCAGTTGCGTCTAACTTCCGTGAGGAGATGTTTTCGTTCTAAAATTGTGTTACGTTTCGTTCTGAAATTGCGTTTTGTTTTGTTTCGATGACATTAATGTATGAGTTACTTGTATCTTGTTTTGTAATAAGCTTTGTTGTAATTTATATAAAAAAAAACTCTGTATGCTGTAGCACTTTCGGCAGGTGGGTTGGTTATTTATTATTATCTTGGTTTTTAGTTAATAATTTACAATTATAGATTTTTAATAGTTAGTATTGCTATACTAGCTTTAAGTTTTACTTATATTAGTTTTAAGTTTTAGTTTTATTAGTATATACCTATATATTTTCCGTATTTTTACCTGTTTATATTTTAACTTGTTTATATATTGCGTAAATAGCTACGCATTAAATCTATCTATCTATCTATAACCTCACGCCAGATCCCTTGCGGGGTAGGCAGAGAGTACAGAGTTCCAACAGGTTCTTTCCTTACATACTTCTCTGGCTTCCTCGACTCTCATAGTTCGTCTCATACACGCTCGCCGGTTACGGAGACTCTTGACTAAATCATGACCGAATATGATATTGAAAGTGATACGGATACATTCTTCTCTCTAGAAAGCAACGGCGACAGTATCATCAGTGATCCGTCTCTGACGGATACCCTCACGTCAACTTTTTCTGATGTTCCTAGGAACTTTAATGTGGTCCATATTAATGCCCAAAGCATTCCGGTCCATTTTTCTGATATGCTGGCAAGCTTTGACTGTAAGGATATACACGCAATTCTTGTTTCCGAATCTTGGTTAAAGCCGTGTCTCCCGTCTACAGTTTACTCTCTTCCTGGTTTCAATCTTATCAGAAACGACCGTTCAGTTGGTGGTGGTGGCGGTGTCGCGATATATCTCCACTCAAATATTCCCTTTTCTGTACTTAATTTATCGCCACAACCGCCTCCATCATTCGCTGGTGAGCATCTTTTTATAGATATAGAACTTTGTCATTCTAAAATACTTCTTGGTGTATACTACTGTCCCTCATCACGCATCGATTTCTTTTCTTCTTTTGAAAGTCTCTTGGAAGATGTTGTCCCTTCTTACAGTCACAGCATTATAATGGGGGATTTTAATACTTGTCTGCAAAAAGATGATACGCGTTCCTCCAACCTTAAATCCGTTCTTGAATCTTGTAACCTATCAATTCTTCCACTTGATGCTACTCATCATTTCCCTAATTCTACTCCTTCACTTTTAGATCTCATCTTTGTTTCGTCAACTGAACATGTAGGCAAACACGGCCAGTGTTCAGCTGACGCTTTCTCCTATCATGACCTAGTTTATCTATCCTACAAAATTCGGCCACCAAAGCCTAAAGTAAAAGTTCTCCTGCAGCGTAATTTTAGTGGCATTAATATTGAGACACTTCGAGAAGATGCTGCTAACATTGACTGGCAGCCTTTGTTGTTGGCGGACTCACTAGATGACAAAACTAACATTTTTACATCCACGCTAATTCAGCTATATGATTTGCACGCTCCTATTCGCCCTGTAAGAGTCAAACATCTTCCGGTAAAAAAGTGGCAATGAAATCCAAATATAAAGTACGATCAACTGATTCTAATCGGAATAACTATATTGCTATTCGGAATCACTGCAACAAGGTGTGTAGGTATGCTCAACGCCAACACATCCATAGTTCTGTACAAAATGGTAATCCAGCAAAAGTTTGGAAGTTTCTGAAATCAATGGGGGTCGGTAAATCTTGTCAAGATAAGTTTTCCAAGGATTTAGATATCAATCTCCTCAATAAGCATTTCTCAACTTCGTCTAATTTTGATAAGATTACAAAGTTAAGCACGTTTAACTATCTTTCATCTATTCCGACGCCCGATTATTCACCTTTTGTCTTAAGTCAATTTTCCGCTTGTGATGTTAAGAGGAGCATAGAATCGATCACATCCAATGCTATCGGCAGTGATTGTATTAGCCGCAAAATTATTCTTCCTATCCTTGACGAAATCCTACCCATCATTTGCCATATCTTTAACCATTCTATATCCAGCGGCGACTTTCCATCCTCTTGGAAAGAAGCCGAAATAACGCCCTTGCCTAAAAAATCCAATCCTAAATCTGTCTCCGAATATCGTCCTATATCAATATTACCTTTCCTATCCAAGGTTCTTGAGCGCCTTGTCCATGACCAATTCAGCAGATTTCTCAATAATAACTCTCTCCTTAATCCTTTCCAGTCTGGCTTTCGTCCTGGCCACAGTACCGTTACTGCACTGGTGAAAATCACAGACGATATAAGATTAGGTATGGAAAATAGCAATTTGACTTTATTAGCACTGCTCGACTTCAGCAATGCTTTTAACACTGTAGATCTTGACATTTTGCTTGGAGTCCTATGCTCTATTAACATATCTCCAACGGCAATTGACTGGTTTCGTAAATACCTGTTTGGTCGCCGGCAACGCATTCGCATCGAAGAAACTTACTCTTCTTGGTGTAACACTAGTGCCGGCGTACCACAGAGTGGCGTTCTATCTCCTTTACATTTCGCTGTTTTTATTAACTCTATTCCCAATCAACTACGTTCGTCATACCACCTTTATGCAGATGATCTCCAACTTTACACCCAAGCACCATTGGCCAACTTCTCGGAGGCTGTGACCACAATGAACCATGATCTGTCTAAGGTATGTGAATGGAGTGGGCGCTACGGTCTTAATGTCAACCCAACTAAGACACAAGTCATTGTTGTTGGCAGTCCCAGACTCACTGCACGTCTTGATTGGTCGCAACTCCCCCAAATCATGTTTAATGGTATTATTATACCGATAAGTAACAGTGTTAAAGATTTGGGGATCTACATCGATACCAACCTCACTTGGGGACCACAGCTGCAAAAACTCAGCCGCAAGGTTTTTGCCTCCGCAGGCTTTTTAAGAAGGTTGCGCAATTTTCTCCCAACAGCCACTAAAATTGCACTCACACAATCCCTTCTACTTCCTATTATCGATTATGCAGACGCCAGCTATCTTGACCTCACAGAGCAGCAACTTAATAAGATTGAGCGACTTCAAAATTTTTGTATAAGGTTCATATTTGGCTTGCGCAAATATGACCATGTTTCTGAATTTCGTACAAAGCTCAAGTGGCTACCAATTCGCCTTCGCCGGAATTCTCGTATATTATCGCTTCTATACAGTATTCTGTTTAATCCGATAACCCCAGCTTACCTCAAAGATCGGTTTGAGTTTCTTCATGAGACACATTCAAGGTTCCTAAGATCATCGGAGAATTTGAAGCTGAAAATGCCGATGCATTCCACAAATTCCTTCGAAAAATCCTTTACGATTCAAGCTGTTCGTTTGTGGAATGCATTGCCCATTTCAGTTAGACGTGCAAAGTCGTTGCTTTCGTTTAAAGCAATGGTTAAGCATCACTACTTATCCATAATTTAACTGTTTGAATCTTTTTTTTTTATATAATCTTTTTCAGTGTTTAGCTATAATATGTAATAGATTAAATTATAATATGTGTGTATATTTACATAATCAGGTATATAATTGTGTATGTATTGTTATGTGTGTATGTATAGTTGGGTATGTATATATATATATATATATATATATATATATATATACATACCCAACTATACATACACACATAACAATACATACACAATTATATACCTGATTATGTAAATATACACACATATTATAATTTAATCTATTACATATTATAGCTAAACACTGAAAAAGATTATATAAAAAAAAAAGATTCAAACAGTTAAATTATGGATAAGTAGTGATGCTTAACCATTGCTTTAAACGAAAGCAACGACTTTGCACGTCTAACTGAAATGGGCAATGCATTCCACAAACGAACAGCTTGAATCGTAAAGGATTTTTCGAAGGAATTTGTGGAATGCATCGGCATTTTCAGCTTCAAATTCTCCGATGATCTTAGGAACCTTGAATGTGTCTCATGAAGAAACTCAAACCGATCTTTGAGGTAAGCTGGGGTTATCGGATTAAACAGAATACTGTATAGAAGCGATAATATACGAGAATTCCGGCGAAGGCGAATTGGTAGCCACTTGAGCTTTGTACGAAATTCAGAAACATGGTCATATTTGCGCAAGCCAAATATGAACCTTATACAAAAATTTTGAAGTCGCTCAATCTTATTAAGTTGCTGCTCTGTGAGGTCAAGATAGCTGGCGTCTGCATAATCGATAATAGGAAGTAGAAGGGATTGTGTGAGTGCAATTTTAGTGGCTGTTGGGAGAAAATTGCGCAACCTTCTTAAAAAGCCTGCGGAGGCAAAAACCTTGCGGCTGAGTTTTTGCAGCTGTGGTCCCCAAGTGAGGTTGGTATCGATGTAGATCCCCAAATCTTTAACACTGTTACTTATCGGTATAATAATACCATTAAACATGATTTGGGGGAGTTGCGACCAATCAAGACGTGCAGTGAGTCTGGGACTGCCAACAACAATGACTTGTGTCTTAGTTGGGTTGACATTAAGACCGTAGCGCCCACTCCATTCACATACCTTAGACAGATCATGGTTCATTGTGGTCACAGCCTCCGAGAAGTTGGCCAATGGTGCTTGGGTGTAAAGTTGGAGATCATCTGCATAAAGGTGGTATGACGAACGTAGTTGATTGGGAATAGAGTTAATAAAAACAGCGAAATGTAAAGGAGATAGAACGCCACTCTGTGGTACGCCGGCACTAGTGTTACACCAAGAAGAGTAAGTTTCTTCGATGCGAATGCGTTGCCGGCGACCAAACAGGTATTTACGAAACCAGTCAATTGCCGTTGGAGATATGTTAATAGAGCATAGGACTCCAAGCAAAATGTCAAGATCTACAGTGTTAAAAGCATTGCTGAAGTCGAGCAGTGCTAATAAAGTCAAATTGCTATTTTCCATACCTAATCTTATATCGTCTGTGATTTTCACCAGTGCAGTAACGGTACTGTGGCCAGGACGAAAGCCAGACTGGAAAGGATTAAGGAGAGAGTTATTATTGAGAAATCTGCTGAATTGGTCATGGACAAGGCGCTCAAGAACCTTGGATAGGAAAGGTAATATTGATATAGGACGATATTCGGAGACAGATTTAGGATTGGATTTTTTAGGCAAGGGCGTTATTTCGGCTTCTTTCCAAGAGGATGGAAAGTCGCCGCTGGATATAGAATGGTTAAAGATATGGCAAATGATGGGTAGGATTTCGTCAAGGATAGGAAGAATAATTTTGCGGCTAATACAATCACTGCCGATAGCATTGGATGTGATCGATTCTATGCTCCTCTTAACATCACAAGCGGAAAATTGACTTAAGACAAAAGGTGAATAATCGGGCGTCGGAATAGATGAAAGATAGTTAAACGTGCTTAACTTTGTAATCTTATCAAAATTAGACGAAGTTGAGAAATGCTTATTGAGGAGATTGATATCTAAATCCTTGGAAAACTTATCTTGACAAGATTTACCGACCCCCATTGATTTCAGAAACTTCCAAACTTTTGCTGGATTACCATTTTGTACAGAACTATGGATGTGTTGGCGTTGAGCATACCTACACACCTTGTTGCAGTGATTCCGAATAGCAATATAGTTATTCCGATTAGAATCAGTTGATCGTACTTTATATTTGGATTTCATTGCCACTTTTTTACCGGAAGATGTTTGACTCTTACAGGGCGAATAGGAGCGTGCAAATCATATAGCTGAATTAGCGTGGATGTAAAAATGTTAGTTTTGTCATCTAGTGAGTCCGCCAACAACAAAGGCTGCCAGTCAATGTTAGCAGCATCTTCTCGAAGTGTCTCAATATTAATGCCACTAAAATTACGCTGCAGGAGAACTTTTACTTTAGGCTTTGGTGGCCGAATTTTGTAGGATAGATAAACTAGGTCATGATAGGAGAAAGCGTCAGCTGAACACTGGCCGTGTTTGCCTACATGTTCAGTTGACGAAACAAAGATGAGATCTAAAAGTGAAGGAGTAGAATTAGGGAAATGATGAGTAGCATCAAGTGGAAGAATTGATAGGTTACAAGATTCAAGAACGGATTTAAGGTTGGAGGAACGCGTATCATCTTTTTGCAGACAAGTATTAAAATCCCCCATTATAATGCTGTGACTGTAAGAAGGGACAACATCTTCCAAGAGACTTTCAAAAGAAGAAAAGAAATCGATGCGTGATGAGGGACAGTAGTATACACCAAGAAGTATTTTAGAATGACAAAGTTCTATATCTATAAAAAGATGCTCACCAGCGAATGATGGAGGCGGTTGTGGCGATAAATTAAGTACAGAAAAGGGAATATTTGAGTGGAGATATATCGCGACACCGCCACCACCACCAACTGAACGGTCGTTTCTGATAAGATTGAAACCAGGAAGAGAGTAAACTGTAGACGGGAGACACGGCTTTAACCAAGATTCGGAAACAAGAATTGCGTGTATATCCTTACAGTCAAAGCTTGCCAGCATATCAGAAAAATGGACCGGAATGCTTTGGGCATTAATATGGACCACATTAAAGTTCCTAGGAACATCAGAAAAAGTTGACGTGAGGGTATCCGTCAGAGACGGATCACTGATGATACTGTCGCCGTTGCTTTCTAGAGAGAAGAATGTATCCGTATCACTTTCAATATCATATTCGGTCATGATTTAGTCAAGAGTCTCCGTAACCGGCGAGCGTGTATGAGACGAACTATGAGAGTCGAGGAAGCCAGAGAAGTATGTAAGGAAAGAACCTGTTGGAACTCTGTACTCTCTGCCTACCCCGCAAGGGATCTGGCGTGAGGTTATAGATAGATAGATAGATTTAATGCGTAGCTATTTACGCAATATATAAACAAGTTAAAATATAAACAGGTAAAAATACGGAAAATATATAGGTATATACTAATAAAACTAAAACTTAAAACTAATATAAGTAAAACTTAAAGCTAGTATAGCAATACTAACTATTAAAAATCTATAATTGTAAATTATTAACTAAAAACCAAGATAATAATAAATAACCAACCCACCTGCCGAAAGTGCTACAGCATACAGAGTTTTTTTTTATATAAATTACAACAAAGCTTATTACAAAACAAGATACAAGTAACTCATACATTAATGTCATCGAAACAAAACAAAACGCAATTTCAGAACGAAACGTAACACAATTTTAGAACGAAAACATCTCCTCACGGAAGTTAGACGCAACTGACATTGACATTTGAGTTTGACATTGGAGCTGAAAAACAAAATTTACGATAACAACAGAGGGTATAGAAGGCAAAATTCGTGAAACACACAAGAAGAAGAAGATAAATAGGACACATTTAATACACAACATCATTTCTTTGTATTCCCTGCTCGCTTGGATCGACCCGCAGCCCCAGTATTCACCTTCGCTGCCGTCGGTTTGTCAGGACCCTGCGCAATACTGTTTAAGTCGGAAAGAGACTTCACACAATGACGCGCTCCGTCCAGCCCAAGAACGTGCACCTGGCCATCCCTCGTTCAGCACTTGGCGACACCGAACCTAGCTCTCGCAGCCACAAACAGGTCGTGGCGGGTCTTTGTGAGGAACTCTGAGATGGTGACCCCCGTACCCTTGAGCTTAGTCTTGACAAACCATACTCTGTTGCGGGTCGCTACTTCGCTAAACTTGACAAGCACTGGCCTAGCTGACCTCTGTGAAGCCCGCCCCATCCTGTGACACCGGCGTATGTCAAGTGTTTGAAAATCGCTTAAACCCAAACAATCCTTAGCAAGATTGGCGACAACCTGTGATGTGTCCTCGTTGACCTCTTCAGCAATACCGTGAAACAGAAGGATCTTCTTTCTGCCTCGCATCTCAATATTGTCGACTGTTCGAGCCAATATCTCCGTCTGCAGCTGGAGGGTATTGAGTGCTTGCATAATGAAGGCTCGAAATGTTGTAAATTCAGCAGCCAAGACAGTGATGGTCGAGTCAGGAGTGGTGGAGGACTTCTGCTCGTTTTCGAACTCGGACATCTTCTTGTGGAACATTTCTGTCAGTTGTGACATTGAGCTTTGCAGTGATTCCATAGTGATTGTGTGTAGTAGCGTTTCACAGTAAATATAGGAGATAACACTTGTAAGGCAAGTTATTAAGGTTAGTTATCAATTGTTTTCATTAATACTGTTCAATATATGAATATATACAATTAATTTAAAACACGTTGTACTTTTTAAATAACCGAAAAAAAAAAAAAATTGCCTACGCTACGTTTCTTTAAAAAGAAGAAGGAAAAGAAAAGAATAGGTTCGCCCCCTAGTATGTGGGAACTAACATCGTCGGCAAAGTGAGTGTACACAGTAAACCTTTGGCGCTCCTGCTTCGGGAATATTTGCCTGTCTTTCGGAATAAAGATCTTTATTCAATTTTTCAAGCACTTGGTATCTGATTGAATTAAAATTTGCCATCCCTATGTTACTTCCGTGGCATTGCAATAATATGGTACCATAAAGCTGATTTGACGCTGTAGCCTGTATTAAACGAACGCTTAGTAAGCGAGCTTATTATACGCTAGATGATTATTTAAGATACCCTAATACTTGGGTAGGAGCTGTTCCGGCTTTAATATTCTCTCTCTTCCTTCTATTAATTTTGTAAAATTTATGTTTTTTGTTCTCATTTCTTTCTCTGTAAATGAGGGAACCATGTAGCCATTCACATGAATTGTATAATTTGTTTAATTTAACTTAGACCCACCTGATAGACCAGCCTACATTGTTCTTCCATACCCCACAACAGAATGTAGATGGAAAAAGAAAATGTAAAAATACTATTTTAAAAGAGTGACCGTGGAGTTTCTTGCCCTTCTTCTCGACGGGAATGACATTCCGAAGTGATGGTAGAGTCTTTGTTACTTTTCTGACGATTCTTAAATACTGTGATAGTTTACATGAATAACAATATTCCGATACTGATTTTGAAGAATAAAAAATACCTACGTCGTCTTAAGACTATTATCTTTTAAACAATTTTCTTAAGTTTAATATTCACTTGCGACTCGCCCCGGCATTGAAAGGGTAAATTATACACAAAAACCTTCTTTTTGAATCACTCCATTGGTGAAAACCGTATGAAAATCCGTTCGGTAGTTACTGAGTTTATCGCGTTCAGACAGACAGACGGACGGACCGGGAGGACTTTACTTTAAAATATATATTGAAGTTGAAAACTGTTCTAGAAGCGTTATCGTACAAGAAATTGTTTTTATGTTAAACTTTGCCCCTCACTAGAAATTATTTCTGCCGTGGAAGCATCGATATATTAGTACAATAAAATTGATGTATGTAAGCGTTTAGAGACTTCCTACTAATAATATAAATGTGAAAGTTTGTATTTTTGGATGTTATGATAACAAACATCTAAATATCCGAACATCTGAGCAAAGAATACACACATATATATATATTTAATATGTTGTACTGATCCTTGATAATGGAAAATCATCAAGGTTTGAACCTTGGGGTGTCCCTTTAATTGTCTTGGAATCCGCAAAAAATTTAATTACAAAGAAAAACAGGAGGAGTAGGAAATATAAAAATTCAACTTCCCTCCTTTCCAAATCGGGAGATACAAAAAAATAAACAGTAAATGGCAGTACAGTCAAAGAGAAGGAGACTACAACTAGGTCAAGCCCAGTTGTAAAGCACCACGGATACGAAAAAAAATATTTTCAGGGCCTATTTGTGAGCCTCATGTTTGATTCCAGTAATAGGTATGACAGAAACGCGCTACTTCGACCTGAATGTAGATCAACTCAATAAACTAGACCGCCTACTTAATAACTGCATTCGATACGTATTCAATATGCGCAAATATGATCATGTGTCGGAGCATCGTTCACAGTTAAAGTGGTTGCCTATTCGTCAACGCAGAGCTCTAACGGCACTGACAACATTGTTTTCTATCCTTCATTCTTCTGTAGCGCCTGCTTATCTTACTTCCCGATTTCAATACCTATGCTCCAATCATAATAAACATCTTCGCTCTTCTAATAATTGTCTCCTTCAGTGTCCCTCTCACCGTACTGATTTCATTCACTCTTCCTTCTTTGTCCAATCAATCCTTCTGTGGAATGCATTACCTCAGGATCTCAGGATGGCTACCAATCGTCTCTCATTTAAAACAAAACTGCAGGACTATCTGTTGAACAAAATGTTTCTGAATTTCGTACAAAGCTCAAGTGGCTACCAATTCGCCTTCGCCGGAATTCTCGTATATTATCGCTTCTATACAGTATTCTGTTTAATCCGATAACCCCAGCTTACCTCAAAGATCGGTTTGAGTTTCTTCATGAGACACATTCAAGGTTCCTAAGATCATCGGAGAATTTGAAGCTGAAAATGCCGATGCATTCCACAAATTCCTTCGAAAAATCCTTTACGATTCAAGCTGTTCGTTTGTGGAATGCATTGCCCATTTCAGTTAGACGTGCAAAGTCGTTGCTTTCGTTTAAAGCAATGGTTAAGCATCACTACTTATCCATAATTTAACTGTTTGAATCTTTTTTTTTTATATAATCTTTTTCAGTGTTTAGCTATAATATGTAATAGATTAAATTATAATATGTGTGTATATTTACATAATCAGGTATATAATTGTGTATGTATTGTTATGTGTGTATGTATAGTTGGGTATGTATATATATATATATATATATATATATATATATATATATATATATATATATATATATATATATATATATATATATATATATATATATATATATATATATATATATATATATATATATATATATATGTATTGTATATCATTAATAATGTACGCCACTAACTGCCCCTTTCTATCGTTATTCGTTATTTTCCCAACGGTTGCCTGGAAGAAATTGCTTTCAGCAATAAGGCCGCCATTTGTACTTATTTACTGTTTATAAATTGTTTGTAATTTAATGTTTTGCTGGTGTACAATAAAGTGTACTATTATTATTATTATTATTATTATTATGTATATATTTATTCAGTATAATTTCTTATAAAATATATATAAAAATATAAAATACAAATATTCTTATATATATTGTATAAAAAAAATGTGTTCCACCGACAGCAAGGTCTACGACCCATGCTACCGGCGGTCAGGGCTCCAAAGAGAGGAACCTCCTCACAATGCGTGCCGTTTCCAACATTACTGCCTTCTGTATCAGGCCCTTCACCCAACTGCCTAGCGAGAGCTTCTCAAGGTGTTTATCGAAGCTCTTCGCTATAAGGCCGTTGACTGAAACGACCATCGGAATAATGATAGTTGAATCAACATTCCACATGGCGGTAACCTCATGGGCCAGGTCCAAATATTTTGATAATTTTTCTTTTTCGGCCTTTACAAGGTTCTCATCATGCGGAATGGTGACATCAACTAGCATTACACGACGCATCGATCGATCTATTATCACGATATCAGGTTTATTGGCTACAATAGTCCTATCCGTGATAACAGATCGATCCCAGTAGAGCGTGATATGACCACTTTCGAGAACTGGAAGAGGCTGGTACTGGTAGTACGGTACTTCAGAGTCCACAAGGCCATATTTAAGAGCAAGTTGCTGATGGATAATCCTAGCCACTTGGTTGTGTCTGTGCAAGTACTCTCCGTTAGCAAGACGAGAACAACCGGAAACTACATGTCTAATAGACTCACCGGGACGGTGGCATGCCCGACAAATGTCAACCGTGCCGTCCTTTAGGATGTACTTCCGGTAGTTGTTCGTCATGATAACTTCGTCCATAATTGCAAAGACAAAGCCTTCAGTTTCCCCAAAAAGGTTGCTGAAGCGTAGCCAGGTCACGGAAGCGAGCTGGTCCTCATCAGGCCCTGTAAGAGCCCGATAGAACCGTCCGTGTAGCTCCTTGCCCTTCCATATGGCTGTGCGGTCCGAAGTACTTAATACCTGGGGCCTTCGCCAGTTCCCGTTTGCCAAGGAAAGCGGAGTTAGGCCTCTATCGATTGCGGCAACATCTCGATACATCACCACGGATACACTCAAAAAGTACTGTCTGAGATTGCACACCTCGCGGTTGTGTAGTGTCTTAGCGTTTAAAAACCCACGACCACCGCACTTCCGCGGGATGTACAACCTCATAACAGACGACCGCGGGTGATGCATACGATACGCTGTCAGCAATCGACGGACCTTTCTATCCAGGGCATCCAGTTCAGACTGAGTCCACCTTAGTATGCCAAAAGAGTATGTAAGAACAGGCATGACCCAACCATTGAAAGCTCGGACCCTATTTCCACCTGATAGAAGGCTTTTTAACACTTTTATCAGGCGGGCAAAGAACCGATCCCTCAATGATTGTTTCATATCCTGTTCCGCTATACTTAAGGCTTGTGACATACCAAGATACTTGAAGGAATCCATTTCAGAGAGAGACCTGAGGGATATATCTTCAGAGAGCTGTAGATTAAAAGAATCTTCAACTCTCCCTCTTTGTACATGGATGACCGCACACTTGTCTACTCCAAACTCCATTCCGATGTCGTTGCTAAAATTGCCGGTTATTTTGAGCAACTCCATCAGGTCTGTTTTCTTCGAAGCGTACAACTTGAGGTCATCCATGTACAGTAGATGAGATATAGGCTCACTCTCCCTCCGCAAATGGTAACCTAGCTTTGAATCCTTAAGTATAGCACTTAATGGATTCAAAGCTAAGCAGAACCACAACGGACTCAAACTGTCGCCCTGAAAGATACCCCTGCTTATCTTTATCAAGTCCGACGAACCAGAAAGGCCACCACATCCTGGGTGACGAAGAACTGTGGTCCACTGCCTCATACACGAACCGAGGAAAGAGCATAGCGCCGGGTGTACTCTGTACAGCTCCAGCACCCTCCCCAGCCATGTATGAGGTACCGAATCATAGGCCTTCTTATAGTCAATCCAGGCCATGGAGACATTCTTTCTGGATCGTCGTACCTGTTGGCAAATGGCAATATCAATGAGGAGCAAATCCTTTATACCCCGGGACCCCCCCTTACAGCCATTCTGAGTAGGCGATAGAATATGCTGTGCCTTAAGGTGATTATTGATTTTTATTCTCAGAATGGATGTAAGGAGTTTATAGACCGTAGGTAGACATGTAATCGGTCTATAATTTTTAGGTTCCGAAGTACTGCCAGATTTGTGAATCAAGTGAGTGACACCCGATGTCATAAAACTAGGAAGCGATCCCAATTGAAGAGCTTCTTGGAATTGAGTCGCTAGACGAGAATGTGAGCCCTGGAGCCTCTTTAGCCAGAATGCGTGCAGTCCATCCGGCCCCGGACTTTTCCAGTTCGGCGCCGCACGAACCGCACAGGCCAGATCTTCACGGCTTATGACTACGGGCTCCATTTCCTGAATGGGCCCACAGGATCGTCCAACAACATCAAACCATTCGCCCTCGGAGTGAGTGACGGGCACTGACCAAATTTTACGCCAAAACTCGGCCATCACGGCCGCATTTGGCAAGTGCACGTCAGTCACTCTCTCTTGGGGACGCTCCCAAGCCTGGTATACACTCCTTTGATTCGTCTGGAAGGTGCGATTCACGTGGTATCTGTCTGCTCTCGCCTTATACCTGCGAATCCTCTTCGCCCATGCATAAACTTTTTGCTTCCAGTAGTCTATGCGTTCCGCGACTCCTGCCACATAGTCCACAGGAGCCACTCGTGTGCCTGCAAAGGCTTGGGTCACGAAACGCACAACTCTCGGGCGGTTGTTTCCAGCCTGGAAGCACAACAATTTCGCTATGAGCGTCCTAGCCATATTTATACGCCGCTCTATTCTGCACTGCCAGAGTGGTTTAGCATTTGTGGGTTGGGTGGCTCGGTGTAGATTAGGAAATCTTACACCTGCCACCCGACACACCGCCACCGCTCCACAGTACAAAATAGAATGGGTATCACATAAGTCCACACTGGTCTCCCAGTGTGGCTTTAAAACATTGTCTAGGGCACTCACAAGCGAAATGTTACGTCTATGCATGGGCAAACGGGGTAGGCATGGTCTTAGGGAAATCGGTGCAGACCGATACTCCGCAAAGGCATCCTCCAGAGCTCTCCTCACCTGCTCCTGTAGCTGGTCACTAACACTTACCTGCTCGCTATTTACCTCCTCCGATCGTGCGAAGTTATTCAAAGAGATAGGATCTTCAACACTTCGCACGTTGGATTCAGTACGAGCAGGAAGTGCTTCGCGGTGCAGTCGCTCAAGCACTGTGTCATCCAACAACTTGCACCGCTGGATGGCACGTACTTGATCCGATAGTCGTTGCGCAGTAACGGCGACAGTCGGGTGAAGCCCCTGAAACAGAGACAACAATTTCGGACGGTAAGCGGTGAGGATGGTTCCTCCCTCTGTAGCACCATAGTAGGCCCGCATGACACTCAAATTTAATTCTGGAGTCCATCTCATGCGGCGCACTACACCACCGGTAGCAGGGGCCGTGGGCGGAGCACAATGTCCCGCTGGTCCCAGGCGTGCCGGCAGCGGTGGGCGTCCTCTCCTCGCAGATTTTAATGTAGGTGGAGACGCCGATATCCCGGCATCGTCGCTAGAGGCCCCAGATGTCGGCGGTGTAAAAAAATCTTCATCCTCCGAAGGCTGGGGCGAGGTGGGCGAGCCGGGCAAAGGTGTTGGGCGTGCGCTAGGTGACCGGGCATCCCGCTGCCGACACAGCCGCACGGGGTTTCTTCGGCTGGGCTCGGCCATTTACAGATGTGTTATGTTTTTCTTCCAAATCCACATTTTGCGAACCCACGTTCGCATTGTAAATTTTGCTCTTAAAGTGTGTTGTTTTTTGATGTTTGTTGATGTCTAAACGGATACTTTTCAATATTTCTTCGCCAAAAAAATTTTTATTTACACAAAACGACGTGTCGTTGACAGCGGTTGCCATGGTTATTATTATTATTATTAATTTAACGAACTGAGAGAGCCAAGGTCTGTCTCATTGGTCTACTGTCAGAGCGCATCGCTATGTGATCACGAGGTCCTGTGTTCAAATCCTAGGTCAGACAAATGTAATTTTCTAACAAAAACTTTCCAATATTAGTCCGGAGTCTGGAATTGTGCCCGGTCTAAGCTCGCCCCTTATTACATGGGACCTAACATTGTCTGCGAGAAGTGGGTGTACTCAGTAGACATCTGAAACCCCTGCTAGGGGAATATAGGCGTGATTGTTTTTTTCTGAATTGAATCAAGAAAAAAAACAATCACGCCTATTCCATATTTCTAAAACGTATTTCTTAATACGCATACACGTACAAGTTCCCTTGTAAATTGGGGTATGAAAGTGCTTAAAAAAGGGTAAAAAACTTTAAAATTGGAAAGGTTTTCGTATTGAATTTGTGGAGCAATTACCTAATTAGATAACCAAGACCTCGGGCACCCAGGTCTTGGTTATTTACGTTACTCCTTGTATAGAACTCGAATCTCCCTCAGAGCTCGAATCCTACTTTAGCTTTAATGACGGACGAATTAACGCAGTGGTTAGGAGCTTAAGCCGCTCCGCCCGCTGTGTCTAATAGTCGCGGGTTCGTTTCCCGTACGAGATAAATCTTTGTGTGACCTACAAATATTTATTACGGTCTGGGTATTTGTGTATTTGAATTTTCACGTTTGTAAACGCACCCACGACACAGGAATAAATCCTAGCGTGAGGCTACGTTATAAAAAAAAATTGTAGGATCAATCAATTTAAATTTCATCGCAATTAAATTATTCCCCCTAAGGTACTCCGGAATAACAAACAATTTTGGACGTCAAGCGCCTCCCGTGATGGTGCTGTAGAGCACTTAAAACGCCGGGAGCTCAAAAACAAAAAAATAAACCGCTATAATATCCGATATATTTAATTGTAGTTTAATTTATTCTCAATTTATGTCGCACTTGACCAGTTTTTTAATCCAACATTACTGTACTCTGTCTATTTTGCAAGGGATCTGACGTAATAATATTGTAGATAGATAAAAATAGATTTAAAAACGTTTCTTTCAAACCTCCGTATAACGTCGAGACTTTTATCACTGTTTATCTATAACTGGGCTAATGTAGTAAGTCGCGTTAACAAAAAAGATTTTAAACTCACAATTACCTATATTATTTATGCATTCGCAGATAACTCGTCGAATGAGTGTGACGCATTGACTGTTTTAGATAATACTTTCAATTTAATCGTAAGTAATATGGTATTGATTTTCTGATTAATATAGATTTAATTTGCTGTGTAGTGACGAATAGTGCGGCTTGTGATCATCTGAAGCTCAAATCCTAGGTCAGACAGTGTGCGTAGGTAGGTGATCAAAATTTCTTTACAAAAGTCTAATGTCTGGAATTGCACTCAGTGTTTTGACAGTAGACTCGCCCTCTATTATCTGTTCTGCTGCCTTGATTTGGGGAATCAAGCCGTGATGGTGATTTGTTTTTTTTTTTTGTAAACATTATTCTTCACACGGGTCTTGGGGTAATCTCCACTAGAAATATATTCCGCATCATGGATGTTTTTATTGAAATATCATAATGACAACTACCCTAGGACGCACAAAGTGTTTCAACACTTTCAAGTTCTAGGTCAGAAAAAGTGTGGCTTCTCTATAATTTCACTAAGAGTGAAAGGGCTTTAGCTTGGTCAGTCTAAGATGGATGACTATATGTGCCATTTTAAACGTATTTGTCTTTCGGATAGTACGTTAAGCTGTAGGTCCCAGCTACGAATTCACGTGGAAGTCGTTTATCTGGACGCCTTATAGGCGGCTCGATAAGTTCCGACAGCAGGCTGTCCACACACTTGTTTCCACCAATCCACACTGGATCTGTGTGGTAAAGAATAACCTGAACTCTCTCACCTCGTTTTGTGATAAAAGGCCCTTGCCCAGCATTGGGGCCGTAAAGGCTAATTATTATCATCATTATTTCAGATGCAGTATAAATTAGCAATTTTCTTAGCATCGTTATGCATGCTATCGACCAGTGGTGCTTTAAGGATATTATTATTATTCCCAATGATGACAAAAAGCCACAGTATACTTGGCAATGGCTTCGCAAACCGTCTACTGGAAGCTGGGCATGAGGTAACATTTTTTGTAGTTATGGCCAGGAGTCATTATCAGCTGAAAGAGGTTCGCAGCAAAACATTGATCTTTGGCAAGAACGCTTTGGCAACATTTGTCAAAGCGATGATCTTTCAGCCAAACGGGTGTTACGTCTGGCGGTACCTGTCACTTCCCCGACAGTTGTGTGTGTATGAATGATCTACGCTGTTGGCCACGGGGCCTTTACAGCTTCACTGGACAAGAGAGCGAACGTGCAACCACTACGATCGAGCCAGAAGAGCAAGGTAGCAACTAGCTCAAGGGAGCCTCAAGGAGGAACGGCCTCTGCTCGGGCAGTCGCTATGGGGGAGAGCGTATACTCGGTGTGTCGCCGTAAAGCTCTGCGCCGGCCGGCGGGCAAGGGATACTTTGACCTCTCCGACTAGGTCGGTGTCTGATCCTGTGTGCGGTATCTGTATTCGAAATAAGAGATGTAAAGGCATCGGGAGGGTCGGTTACCGCGGTTGGCGGTAGCAGCTGATAGGAGGAGAGTACCCCCGAGAGTTGTTGTCGGGGGCTTGTAGAGCAGTGATATAGGGCCGTTAGATGCCTCCACAAAGATCACCACGATGGCCGGCTTTGTGTTTTTACACGAAGCCTTTACTATGGCATCTCAAACCTTTTGTGGTGACCTTTTGGGAGGTCTTTGGTACAGTGGACGTCTTTTAGTTAATGCTGGAAATAGTTAGTATTATAGACAAAAAGGAATTGAACTTAACTTTTAACGTAGCATGAAAAGCGTTAGCGTGACACTAGAGAAAAAGCGTTTTGTCACGTTCGTGTTTATTTAATAAGCCCAGGTACGACAAGGATGGCATGTCAACCTCACGGTAATCTTAAACATATTTTGTGCTCTGCCTCTGTTCATCTTCGATTTTTGTAAAATAACCTACAACTAGGTTTTTGCAAGATTAATATATGACTGAGCTTAATGTAGTTATTTTATTCTTGCTAAATTATCGTTGATTTTAGGTGGTACATGTAACGTCGTTCCCAAGTGACAAAAAAATACACAACCTTAAAGAAGTCCACGTGTCTTCTCTTTTAGAAATGTTTAAAGAAGTCGCCAACAAGTGTAAGTACATCATCGTTACTTGTAGGTACATTCCGCAAGAGGGGGTGGCAGAGGTAAACCTTATACACCCATACATCGACGATGTTGTTATAATGGGCACATTTCTAGACTCTGAACTGTGAGAGAGTGTTTTTCTAAAGGTAGGTTCCCTTTGTTCGACGGAGGTATTGAACTCAAGCCCTGATAATAACCTGACACTATGCTCAATTCTGCCCGCGACTTCGTCCGCGTTGAGTTTAGACAGGAACCTAACATTTTTCCGGGATAAAAAGTATCCTAAGTGTTAATGCAGGTAATAAACTATCTGTGTGCCATATTTGATTCAAATCCGTTCAGCCGTTGTTACGTGATTGAGAAACAAACATACAAACATTCACATTTTAATATTAAATGTTAAGGTCGTCAAGATTATCCGAAATTTTGTAATATCCTTTATTACACACACCGTCACACCTATATTTCTCAAGCGGCGGTGGAAAAGGTGCACTGAGCTCACCCACTTTTCGCCGGCGATATTAGGTCCCGTGTAATAAGGGGGCGAGCAGATTGCCGTATACCGGGCATAATTCCAAACTCCGAACTCATACTGGGAATTTTTCGTTATAAAAACTACATTTGTCCGATCTAGGATTTGAACCCAGGACCTCGTGACTACAAAGTGATGCGCTTTGCCACTAGACCAACGGGGCAGGCATCCTGTGTTACATAGTCTAATTTAGATAAGCTTTTTGAACCAATAACGATGCATGTTTCGGGTACCTTTAGTAAATTGTTGTAATTAATTTTCTTTTGGAAATTGTGTATTGCATTGTTCTACGTTAGAGTTATCCAAAAAAAATCTTATTACCAATTTTAAAACCGTATAAATTATTTTTTCAGCGGGTGTTACAAATATTAAAAATATAGTAAACAGCGGTCAGGATAGCGACTCAATAACCTTCGTCGGTTTTACTTACTACATGCATTACTTACTTCTCGCCGATCCGAACCTGGTCGCTGTTCTCAGCAACCCTGATGAGAAGTTTGATGCTGTCATTTTGGAGTGGTTTTTCTCGGAATCTACTGCTGGGTAATTGCTTTTTAAGGTTACTTTCCTGTCTTATCCGTCTGTCATTCTGTGCAACGGTTATTCTCATCGTCACGTACAATAGTATTTCATAACTGCGCAATAATAAATCACAATGTTATGCAGTAATAATCATCGCAATCAAAAAATAAAGCTTTGGCTTATCAATCGTATTTAGAATTGATATAAATGATTAAAATAAATAAACTGCGTCATGCCTATATTACGTAAGCGGCGATGCTAAAGGTGTTCTGTGAATACCGACCTAATGCGGATAATATTAGGTTCAATGTCATACGGGTCGATCCTATTGATATTATACCGGGCACAATTACAGACTCCGTACTCAGGCTAGGAAAGTTTCGTTAAAGAAACTACATTTGTCCAACCTAAGATTTGAACCCAGGGCCTCGTGATGACAATGCGCTTTGACACTAAACCAACGGGGCAGTCGAGTAATTCTCTTTTCTGAAACAAAACAAGTAGAGGTATTAGGTTAAAATAATGTTTAATATTAAAGTCTACGGTTTCTTGGTGGTTTAAACTATAAAAGCTTTTAAATTAATGCAATTTAAAGATTGGCCATATGAAATTACTCTTCAAAATCTCACTGTTGGCCTAAAGTCATGAAAAAGAGCAGAGTTTTAGAGTACAAGTAAAGAGAAGTACAAAAAATATTACTTTGGTAATTATAACGCATTTTTTTCATTTCGATGTAAAAATTATATAGAGACATCTAGTGGCACTTTTGCGGAATACTCAGAATGTGAAACCTACTCGCAGTAGTCCAGTTATTTAATAATCATAATGAATTTGTGAAGGCGCTCATAAACCGTATCTCGAACAATTTATATTTTGGCTTCTCTTTATGAAAAATAAAACCCTAAAAATGATTTGTGTGTGTGTGTGTGTGTGTGTGTGAATGATCTACGATGTTCGCCGCGGAGCCTTTATAGGCTGATTAATGTTGCTATTGTTATTATATTTATATACAACAACGAGAGTGGTCTAGTAGTGAATTATGTGTCGGACGAAGATAAGGTCCTAGGTTCGATTCATGGGACCGAAAAATTGGGGTCTTTGTTTGAAACAAGGAGCGAGAGAGAGAGCGAGCAGTACAAGCGAGAGAGATGGCAATTGAAAGCTTTTTCAACTAAAGCTTTAGTTGAAAAAGCTTTCAATTGCCATCTCTCTTGCTCTCTTGAATTTTGTCTAACATAATCTGGGAACTAACATTGCCCTGTGGCAAAGTTAGATGTTTAGAGCACACCTCTCCCTCAAACTTCTCCCATTTTTGATTAGGTAATACCACGGTAATACAGACGTGATTGTTTATTTCTTACGTGGGAAAAGAAAGACAGTGACAAATCCAGAAATATTATTCTGAATTATTAACCAGATACAAAATGAAGAAATACCATGATTTTTCCAAAAATACAAACACGAACGTGGATCAAAGGGACTTGCAACATTATTTTTTATTTAAATAAATGAAACATAAAGTATGAGAAAATACGAAGAGAGTAATTATACAGTTTTTATCTTTCTATCTATATCATCACGCCAGATCCCTTGCGGGTTAGGCATCGAGTACAGAGATCCAACAGGTTCTTTCCTTACATACCTCTCTGGCTTCCTCCACTCTCACAGTACGTTTCATACACGCTCGCTGGTTACGGAGACTCTTGACTTGTCTTTCAGATAAGACTCGGTCTATTTGTATGATAGTCTAGGTCTTCCCCGGTACCTACATCCTTCCACTTTCGCATTATATATCTGTTTTGTCATTTTTTCTTTTGACATTCTTTCTGTACGCCCGAACCAACCCATTCTCCTCTTTACACCGATAGTATCTTTCATACCTACTCGCTTTCTTACTACGTTGTTGCGAATATGGTCGGTCAGCTTCACTCCGCACATCTTCCGCAGAGCTCGCATTTCCACCGCATTTATCTTACTTTCGTTCTCCTTCTTACATATCCAACTCTCGCTGCCATATAACAGCGTTCATACAGTCGTCTTTCATAACTGTGACTAGTGTTTGTAGATCAGTGGCTGTTGGCGCTATTAAAACCGCATCATATGCATAAAGTAGATAGTTTACCACTTGGTAATCCATTTGTATATCTTCATTTATCGCTTTCAGTCTTTGAAGACTTTTATTCAGATATATTATATACATTGTAGCAGACAACACGCAACCCTGCTTGACGCCGATTTTAACGTCAAACCAGGGTGACATGTTACAACTCCTCATAGGTGGACTGGACGGCTCGCAACAGAATGCCATTTATACCATATTTTGGTAAAATGTCCCAAAGTTTCATTATATATCTGTTATATTGCATTGTATATGTGTTATATTATACAACTTTCACAAGTTAAGTAACTAATTATGAAATTACTAATGGAAATTACTTTTTTCACAGCATTGCGAATTTATTCCAATGTCCGCTAATCTGGTCCGCTTCAACGGAGCCACATTGGCAGGTATTGAGGTTGATAGACGGTATCCCTAATCCTGCCTACACTGTGGACCTTTTCTCCTTCAGCACACCCCCACTTAACTTCTGGGAACGAACTATGGAACTGTACGAATTGGTGAAGAAATATCTAATATCTTGGTAAGTTCTTTTTTCCTCTGTCGTGGATGCGTTTACAAACATGAAATTCACATGTCAAAGATTTCACTCGTACGTGGATCGAAACTGCAAACACTCAATCCAACTGGCAGAGCGGCTATAGCTCTTAACAACCAGGCCAAGCCATTCGTCCAAATCGGAAAGTCTACCTAACTATATCATCATGCTAGATCCCTTGCGGTGTAGGCAAAGAGTGTAGAGTTCCAACAGGTTTTTTCCTTACAGATGTATCCAATATATTACAATGATTTTTAATTATTATTTCCAGGGTAATATATTTCTTCGAGTGGTATTTATACAACTCAGTGTACACAGAATTAGCTGCTAAAAGAGGCGTGGAAATGCCTTCCTATAGTGAAGCTATATACAACGGATCATTGCTGTTTGTCAACTCTCATCCGTCTATAGGATCTTCGTTTAAACTGCCACAGAACGCTATTAACATCGGAGGATATCATATAAGTGATAAAGTGAAACCTTTACCAAAGGTAAATGCACACACAGATGATGCCCCTTGCGCGCCAGCAGGTGCTGAGCACCACGGCGAGACATTTAGTATACTCCCCTCCTATCACGACAGCCCAAGCCAAGGCCGTTTCTCATTGAGGACCCTTGTGCTAGTTGGCCCCTAACCCTTCCGTCTACTATTCTTTTCTGGTGAATCTGTAAATGCCCCGTTCTATTGGACGTAATTGCGTAGATCAATTACATGCCACAAAACACAGATGATCCAAAAATTATAAATCATCAGCCCGCATCTGTCTACTGTTGGTCATAAGCCTTCCAAGGCAATCCACGGAGCGCGGTCTCCAGCTTTTCTCTTCTAACTGCTGCCAGTTACCTTGCGTATATCGTCTTTCCACCTAACTGCAGGGCATCCGATACTACGTTGGCCGAGCCGCGGTCTCCACTCAAGAACACGTCTACCCCAATTGTTATCTGTCCTTCATTAAATATACTGCCACTTTAGTCTACTAATTCTAGGAGTTATATTGATAACCGTATTACTTTGTCAGATAACCTCATTCTAAATTTGATCCTTCAGAGAAACCATAGCCCAATAAGCAATTTTGTGTCAATGCAGCAATCAATGCAGTACTAAGAAATTCAAAACCAAATATCTACCAACGCAATATTATTTGTACTTGAATCATACAATGTTTAATTATAATTGAAAGGACTTAAAATCATCTTTAATCATCTTACAATCTTTGATATCTTTTTCATTTCAAATTTTACCAGAAATTTTAGTAATTAAATATTTTTAACTATTATTTTCATTAGTAGGTACATACTAATAGGTAGGTATTATAAAATAAACGCGTGCGAAGCCGCGGACAACAGCTAGGTATTTTAATAAAATTTAAACTCATTTAAAGAGTATAATATCACCAAGTTTTTGAGTCTATATTAATTAGGTCATTATCTTTTAGGAGTTACAGAAAATTATGGACGAAGCAAAACATGGCGTCATTTACTACAGCATGGGCTCAAGTGTGAAAAGCAGTACGATGTCTGACAATATGAAGCAGAGTTTGCTCAAAATATTTGGGAACCTTCAGGAAACTGTAATTTGGAAATTTGAGGCCGAAATGGACAACGTTCCTGCAAACGTTCATTTGGTCAAATGGGCGCCACAGCAAAGTATACTAGGTAAGAGATTGTCGATGTTTATAAAAATGTTTTGTTAACTTTGTGGTTTAGTATGATGTAAAAAAAAACACCGTCTCGCCTATATTCCCCAGAGGGGGCGGCAGAGGTGTACTGAGTACACCCACGTTTCGCCAATCTAATGTGTATGAATTTCTGTAAATTTTTATGCCAAAACATATAGGCAACTAAAAAACATTTATGATATTTTATGTGAATTATAGTTTATGTGAGATAGAATATTAGGATTTTGTGTCAGTCTTACTTAATCAATCTGCGGCTTTCGGAAAAGTAACACTTCATTTTGGTCACAGCTCCATTAAAATTTCTATTAGTATTTTAGATATGGTATTTCGTACGTCTCATACCATTATGAGACGAACTATGAGAGTGGAGGAAGCCAGAGAGGTATGTAAGAAAAGAACCTGTTGGAACTCTGTACTCTCTGGATCTGGTGTGATGATATAGATATAGTATAAACTATATCATCCTAAATAATATTCATCTAAAAATGTTTACTACAGGACAAAAGAGTTTCTCAAAGATAGCCAAGACGACCTTCACCAGGTCTTCAATCTAAGGAGGATTCTGCCCTGAAATAAATAAAAGTACAATTATTTTTCAGCACACAAAAAATTGAAATTTTTCATTACGCACGGAGGCCTGCTATCAACTACCGAATCCTTATACTATGGTATTCCATTGATTGGCTTGCCAGTCATGGGCGATCAAAATTTGAATATGAAAACGGTAGTGCAAAAAGGATATGGGATCAAAGTGACTCTAGGTGAAGATATGGCCGAAGAACTTACAGTGGCTATTAAGGAAATGCTATCAAATAGCTCGTAAGTAAATTAGTACCGTGATTATAAATAATAGGAAGAAAATGATCACTTCAAGTAAGAAACCCTCATTCAAGTAGTTCATCATCCCGCAAGTTGTAAAAAGAATGCTGACAGCATTTTCTCGTTCAATATCTATATAATAATAATTCCAATTTTTACAGATACTCTTTCAATCTAGCTTACGATGTTTTTAGCAATCAATAAGACTAAAGCAAAGTCTGGCTCAGTCGGTTTGAAATGGATGACTATTTGTGACAATGATATGATTTCATCGTCACCGCGTGCTTAAGGCATGCTAAGTCGTTGGTTTCGGCTGCCAATATTGTGGCAGTCATCAAACCATTTTGGACGCCTGATTAGCAGCTCAGTAAGTTTTAACAGCAAGTGGTTAAAAACATGCCTATCTGTACTGATTCCGCGTGGTGGGGTATAGTGCATTCTCAATCACCTATTTTTGAGACAAGGTCTTTGCCCAGCAGTGATTTATTATTATTTCATTACACACAGGTACACGTTAAGAGCAAAAGAACTATCTCGCATATTCCACGACCGGCCTGTAGCGCCGGGCAAGGAACTGGTGCACTGGGTGGAGCACGTTGTGAAGACTCGCGGAGCTCTACATCTGCGCTCTCCAGCGCTGCACGTACCGCTCTATCAGAAGCTTTACTTAGATCTATTAGCGGTTATAGTCTTAATAATATCAGTATTATATAAAATAATTAGGAAAGTAATGATGACAAGGACAAAATTGGAGCTGCAGACAAAGAAAGATAAGAGTAGTTAATAATAATTTTATTTTCATTTTATTTGTACGAATATCTAGCCTTGAATTAGTACGTGATAACGATGTTACAATATAGTATGCCAAGATTTATCGATATCAAATTATTAGGTGATATAGCAAATTGTTTGATGTCGATGGAAATACTGTCACGAAAATGTTCTTATGTAACAAATAAAAATTTGTAGCGTCATTGGAACATGACATCACATGTAATTTTATTTTTAAATAAACGACTTCTTGAGTTAATCTTTACAGTGCAGTGCCAGAACCTGAGGTAGTTGAACAGAGCCACTTTAACTTACTATTTACCCCAATTAAGACAACAAAGTTATTTTCTGTCGTTTTCCCTGCCTGTTACAGCGGTGGATTGACCTTTTAAGTATTTTAAATGCCTGATCACGTCTTCTAAGATCTATATGTGCCATACGTATCTGTATTTTTGGTAAATGAACTATTATTATTATTACTATTTATACCAGCACACCAAATCCTTTGCGGGGTAGGCAGAGAGTACATAGTTCCAAGAGGTTATTTCCTTACATACCTTTCTGGCTGCCACTACTCTCATAGTTCGTCTCATACACGCTCGCCGGTTACGGAGTCTCTTGACATGTCCGTTAGATAAGACTCGGTCTATTTGGTTATGGTAAGATAGTCTAGGTTTTCCCCGGTATCTACATCCAGTAGATGTCGGTAATAATAGAAATGCAAGTGTGTTATATTAAGTCGTTGGATGCAGGTGGCATCGGACCGGTTACGCTGGAAAGCGATTGGGGAGGCCTATGTTCAGCAGTGGACAAGTATAGGCTGAGATGATGATGATGATGAAGTGTGTTATATTGATTTACTGGTTTGAAAACATTACACATGATATAGAAGACGCTCGTAGCGCGTTGTTCTTTCCGATAATCAAGGTTAAGTAGTGTTCAGCACGGTCGGGCTGAGATGGGTGACCGTTTGTGGCATTTTGATATTCAAGCATATATTTATATTTGAGCGCATCCATGCTTCGGCAGGCACGCTAAGCCTTTGGTACCGGTTACCATTAATGTGGTAATCGTTAAGCCATGTTGGAGTAGCCTTTATAGGCGGCTTGATAAGTTCCAACAACAGGTAGCCAAAAACCTGCCTTCACCAATCTACACTGAGTTCAAGTGGTGGAGTATGACCTTATCTCTCACACGTCGATTTGTATAAGAAGATCTTTGCCCAGTAGTTAGACAGTATTGACTGATATTATTAGACCTGATATAGCATAAAGCCCTGAGGAATACCACATGGCCGATTTATATTATTAAATATAAAAAAAAAACACCGTCACGCCTATATTCAGAGGGCACCTCAGGTGTACTGAGTTCAACCACGTTTCGCCGACGATGTTAGGTCCCATGTAATAGGGGGCGAGCCTATTGCCATATACCGGGCACAATTCCAGACTCCGGACTCGTACTGGGAATTTTTCGTTAGAATAACTACTACTAACATTTGTCCGAACTATATATATATATGTATATGTCGTCAAAAGGCCAAACTAACTAGCATAAGAGCTCAATCGTTTACATTTACACATAATATTTACCGCCATCTTCATCATCATCAACCACCAAATCTAATAACCTTATATCGGCTCAGAATGACCACTTTCCCAAAACGACTACTTAATTGTCATCATCACATGTCCAGCTGGTCCCAACACCGAGCCACCACTGTTACATCATCTCCATCATTGCCACCTTTGTCCATTAAACTCAACCACCACATACCCAGCTAATCCTTGAAGAGATCACTGTAACATGGATGATCATTTATCTTACAATATTTTCTCCACAATACGCCATTATCATCACCGCCTCCATGCTCGGCTAACCTTGAAGTTACCGCATTTTCCATCATCCACAGGTTTCTGCCAAACAATAATGGTGTTATTATACCAATTTTAACTTATGCTCAAGACTGTGGGACTGTCCTCGTATTGTTATAATGGAGATGCAACAGAATTAGTGACTAATATCAGCTGAATCTCAAGCATTATTATTCGCTGACACAGTATCTTCACTTGATGTCACAATCCCAAGGCTAATAACTTTCGTAAGCCTTCACGGAGGTCTCCAAAATATTTCTTTCAGACGTTAACGTATTGTAGCACAAAATACTACTTTCAACATTCTCGTGATTTTTAGGGCATGACAAATGCTTTAAAGACCGAAGAATTCTTTACTCACCAGCTGATGCCGAACACCACTGCGAATACACACACCATATTTCATACCCTCTCCCATAACGATTGTCTAAACACTCCCTCAATCTCTAGAAACGACCCCGTTTCTCCTAGTGGCGCCCTGGAGTTGGTTATATCCTCTTTACCCCTTGGCTGCGGCGAAAAGGGTGAGAGAGAAGAATAGCTGTGCTGACCTCACAGATAACAACATACGCATACACTCACATACAAACAACTGTATTTACCACTAAGTACCCGTACCCCGTGGTACAGACGGTACCTTGTACACCAAAGAATATGGTTCCCAGTAAACACGATGTAAATCAGTCAATAGAATAGTGCTTACTCGGTATTAAAACAAAAACACTCCGATCCAATGCTATCGTTGAAGTAAACTAAGAATAGTTTGGCGTCCAGTACTTCAGTCTTACAGCCCAGCTACTTTTTCACGGGGAATACAGTAGAGACAAATGTCATAATTTCGTAGTTAGGATCATTACTTAACGAAAAAAAAAACGTAGGGCATTTTAATTATCGGCGCTAAACATCAAATTCCTTTCTTCATTCTTAATTATGCATGCATAACGTATACACTTAATAAACTCAAATAAACGTTAAACGAATGTTATATTATACGACTCGTTCAGTTTTGTTCCCGATAGCAGTAAGTCATCTAGCGAAAAAGATAACTAGACAGATAGAAGACTACGGAACCATATCATTCTGTCCTGTGTTTTTTAGAATCACCTAAATCTCCAGATTCTAATAAATTTACTAATTGAACAATAATTGATTACAAAAGCAAGCGTCATTCTGTTTTAGACTGTGCATTACCCATGCATGCACTACACAAGCCTGTCAGTCGGTGCAACAATTATGTTTGTAATTTCGTATACACACGTACTGTTAACAAATAAACTCAGCTATGAACATATAGAACTGCCCTAGCATACATGATGTACACATGCTCCACTGCGCCCACTAATATCTTTTGAGTTTATATGAACTATAGCGCGACTTGAATTCAGAACTGAACTTTAGTTGGGTACCTTATTTACACCCCTAAAATAAATCGTTCTATAGATGTACAAGCTGACATCAGCATAGTAATCCATATCCGTGTCTGACGAACGTTATGATTCCATCTATAAAGAATGATATTATTTGCTAGAACCTGGTATTTTCAGAATAGTAGGTCTTTTTTCACATACCACGATACAGTTACCCAACTAGATGGCACATCTATCTATAGAAGCACTAAATTATCTTTCATACTCAATGAAAACAAAATCAGGTCCAGGAATAATCACGCTAGGTTATTTTAAATGATCTCAAAATAATTAGTTTGTACCAAATACCGTACAAGCATGGTCTTTTAATAGTTGATCTATATATTTTAACCCAACACTTAATGATTCATTCAAAAACGGGCAATTAGTACATTGCGTTCTCTAAAAAAAATTTACTACACCTATTGCAAACATAAAAATAATATAATTAACTAAAAGAAAACAATTTAATTTAAGTGAATTTTACGTTGAATCTGCTACTGGTTTACTGTTACTGTATACTGTTATCAATTCTAATGTGCTCTAGCTATTGCATAAAACCGCTATTAATTTACCTCGAAATATCTGTAGGCGTACATAATCAACAAAAACCAAGCACCGAACGAAGCTAGCTTAGCTTCATCTGCTTTCCGAGATCGATAAAATTTGCCTTCCAATAAAAAGTACGTTATTTTAGTTCTTTTTATTACTTGACAACAAATAAAAAGCCTCCGAAAACACAGTCACTAGACAAACAAATATTAACCGATAAATTTGCGCGGAGCCTATGACAAGCTAATGTTTTGAATAAAAAGAAATAACGAACCATGTAGGAACAAAGATTTTTCAATTAGTTACCATTTAAGTACCAAGTGCCCACAAAAAGTATACATGACTCATGCAATTGACCTTGACAAATATGACAGGAAGATCATTTGTTATTTCAATTACATTTAAATTTAAATTAATAAAAACTTGCCAAACTTGACATTGACAGGATCATTGGTAAGCTATGGAGCCATAGATTATAATTGGAACTTGGGAAATGAAATGCATAAGTGCCATTACATAGTTTTAGCACCGACGCAAAGAAGGCGTTATTAGATCGTTATTTAACAATTTACACTCAAATATCTAATGGACGTTTGACCTATACTCTGTAACTATTCCAAATGTGGGCGCGTCAAGTACACTGTTGTAGCTATACGAATGAATCTCGGGTGAGGTATCTACGATTTTTGATCATCACTATCTAAAACAGATACAGTGCAGATAAGATTTCATACATATGACAGGTCGTGCACCTCGCAGGGCCAACAGAAAACATAGATTTCAATAGTTATTTTAACCACACTTCCGATCAGTCACTATTCTAGAATTCATTATTTTACCTTTTGCCTCCCTCGCAGGCTATTCCTTACACACTCACCACCTTTTGCTTTCCCTTCGTAATCAGTTTGGAAATGCTTACGCTTGCTATCCTTTTTACACTTGAGTCAAGAGAAAATTAATTGTCATACCCGTAGTATGTAAATTATCGATCACCTTGATTGATCCCTTGCCACACAACTTTGTTATCCGAAGCTCGGGTAGAACTTCTGTACGGAGACAGTACAAGTTCCATGGGGCAGATACAGGGATCCAGGTTTTTGCAGACGAAGCACGTAATAACCCAGCGTCCTTCATGAAACACTGCATCTGTGAAACTTCCAAATTCAGTTTATAAACAGTTCCTAAACTTACGACCTTATTGTTCACCGTATCTAACGCTAGAGTCGTGGATGTCGCAGTAAACGACACCTGTCGCAACATCACCGGATATCCAAAGCTGACTCCACTAATCATGGCCTACCCTTAGCAGGCATACCGCCACCCGAAGTTCGGCGAGACATGGCCTACTCCGTAGAAAAGTCAAAACAAGGGTCTGATAGCCGACATATTTTGTATAGCCACCAAATCTCACTTTCCAACAGCGACACAATGGAGAGTTAGAAATACCTACCGCCCCTGCTGGCCCCATGTCAAGAGCAATCTCCGCGGAGGCGGCAACTACCAAGGCCGGTGTAGAGCGGAAATCATAAAATCGGCTACCCACTCAGATAGGTAAATGCAGCCAAAATCAGTGCACATGGAGACTCAAAGATCCAAATTGAATAACCCGTGATTGTAGCGTCACCTCACAGGCTAAGTCGCACTCGCCGGTCCGCCCTTTGTGTGGTCCGTGATCGCCCGTCACGGACGGCGCGATCGATCTAGTCATTTGAACTAGCCATTGAAAAATTGATACTGAAAGAAAAGACCGCATTAATAACACGCAGTAAAATATTCAGTCCCTTTGGTTCCTTTACTATATGCTACCAAGTGTATTCGTAATACGATGCCTCGAACGATAAATCGTGAATCATGATTACGTGATAAAAAATCCAATAAATACACATCTTGCGTAATACGAGGCATGCCTTTTAAGTTCTGTCGTTCCCATATTTCCCGGCAATTTTGAATTTGGAACTGTTCTATATTCGAATGTGTTTAAATTTTGAATCTCAAAACAGTTGAAAGTATTAGGATTAATGCTATTGTTTAGTCACAGCGTCGATTGGAATCTGTCAGGTTACGTACGAAAATGAATCTTTCTAAGGAAAATGTTCGTGCAATAATTTTCTACAACTTTAGAAGAGGCCTGACACAGCTTCAGTGTTTTGAAGAGCTAACATCTGTGTTCAGTGATGAAGCCCCATGTCTCCGGGCTGTCGAACGCTGGTATTTAGAATTCCAGCGTGGACATACAAGTGGTAGTGACAAATCTCGCGAAGGCCCCCCAAAATCCGCCTTCGCTGAAGATAACATCATTGCTGTGAGACAACTAATTCTCGAAGATCGTCATGTGACGTATAGAGAGATAGAGGCTCTATTAGGCATCTCAGGGACAACCATTCAGAAGATCTTGCATGAAGCGCTTGGTGTGAGAAAGCTAGTTTGCCGTTGGATACCGCATCTGCTTTCCGACGATCACAAGGCGGCCCGCGTCTGATGGTGTAAGAAAACTCTGCTAAGGTTCAACCGAGGAGAGTCAAATCACGTCTACGACATCATCAGTGGTGACGGATCTTGGATCTATGCCTACGATCCTGATTCCAAACAACAATCTACAATCTGGGTCTTTCAAGACGAGTCAAAGCCGACTAAAGTTGTTCGTTCTCGAAGCACTTCACACACACAAAGAAGATGGTGGCTACGTTCATTGGAAAAACAGGCCATGTTGCGACTATTGCCCTTGAAGATCGTAGAACGGTTAACGCAGAGTGGTATACCACAGCTTGTTTACCACAATTAATCGCCGAACTTCGAAAATCTGACTCAAAGCGACGCATCATCCTGTACCACGACAACGCAAGCTCACATAGCGCTTGTCAAACGATTGAGTATTTGAAGCAGAGAAAAGTAGAAATTCTTGACCATCCTCCATACAGTCCTGACCTAAGCCCTAACGATTTCTTTACATTTCCTAAACTTAAGAAAAGTCTTCGTGGTCAAAGGTTCCAGTCCGGTGAAGAAGCAGTCGACGATTTCAAGTCAGCCATTTTGAACACCCCCACTTTAGAGTGTAATAAATGTTATAATAACTGGTTTGAGCGAATGGAAACGTGTATTAAGCTACGTGGTGAATACTTTGAAAAACAATAAAAAGTACTACAAGGTTCTAGTTCTGTTTTTTTCTTCAAACGACAAACCTTTAAAGGCATGCCTCGTACATCTCCTAGTACGGATACCGGTCGAAGAACTCCTAATAACCGATCATTTTCGTTAGTCAACATAGTTTTGTAGTTTCAATACTAATCTTACACTATCTCAGCTTATTGAATTTGTATTTGTCTACCAACTGCTTTCGTAAAGACTACAAGAAAAAAAAACAGTCAATCCTTGATCTTATTATGCAAGATCCTTGCATAATAAGATCAAGGATTACCTCAATCCTTTGCACAAACCGTCTGTATCACCATGGGGATCGAACTCGATGAACATCGGCAGCATTTGTTTTTAGGGTCCAAACTAACATTCATCTTTCCGTCGCGTTTGAATTTTCAACATACAACGAATCACTGAGCATTTGGACATCGTAGTTCAGATCCTACATCTGATGGCCAAACTAACTAGCACAAAAGCACACTCTTCAGACTCAGACATGGGCGGGGTTAGGTTTCCAAACAGCTAAACACAATGATTGCCCATCAGTTATTTAATCACATAACTTATCCACATGAGACAATATCAACCATTGAATTATCAAAAGGGCAGGACGACCATTTTGTCACGTCGTCATTGCATCGTTCTCCATGTTCTGTCCATCTTCCTAATTCAAAATCCCGTTGTCTCTCGCGTTCCGTCAGTACGCGGCCATAGCGCCGACTATTTGCCACAGATAATAACCATGCCGACATATATATATATATATTGCACTTAATTAGTATTGTTATGGAGATGTTATAAATTGAAGACTTCTTTTATAATTTTTTATTTAGCACGATTAAACAGAAATGTTGGATAGATCAACTAGACTTTCGCTCCAAGATAACTAAAATTACACTGTACAAAAATTAAAATGGCCGCGTTAGGATAAATTACATATAAGGGATTGACGGACGATTTAGCGTAGTGGTTAAGAGCTTAAGCCGTTCCGCCCACTGTGTCTAATAGTCGCGGGTTCGATTCCCGCACGGGACAAATCTTTGTGTGATCCACAATTATTTGTTCCGGTCTGGGTATTTGTTTGTGAATTTGTATGTTTGTAAACGCACCCACGATACAGGAATAAATCCTAGTGTGGGGCTACGTTTTTATCAAAAAAAAAAAAAAAAAGAAGTAATGAAACAACATTTTATACATTTAATCCTAAATTTAATCAGTCTATATCATGATAATCAAAAAATATTTTATTATACCAACAAGAAATCGATCACTCTCAACAGTGATCAAGTTATTGAAAATTGTGTGAGTAATTATGATCATTTTGAAAACGCCAATGATAGGAGATGGATAGGGGGATGATAGGAGTTTATTCTTCATACTTATTCATGCCAAAATATTACGACTATTTTTATAAAGCCACGGACATACACAAATAATATAAATCTTCAAAGTTATCAAGTTCATATCTCATGATACCACAAGACAAAATAGATTTAATATTAGGAGCATTTTACGACTTCAAAATTAGCTTCGGATGTTTAAATAAAAAAAATACGAATAGATCAAAATTTGTATCAGATATTTTACTAACTTCTCTTCGATTTCTTTGGTGTCTTCGGTTGTGACCTCATTTTCACCGCTTCACATATAGCTTTATACAGTACAGCTACTATCTCTCTATCTATCAATATCATCACGCCAGCTCCCTCGCGGAGTAGGCAGAGAGTACAGAGTTCCAACAGGTTCTTTCCTTTCATACCTCTCTGGCTTCCTCCACTCTCATAGTTCGTCTCATACACACTCGCCGGTTACGGAGACTCTTGACTTGCCCTTCAGCTAAGACACGGTCTATTTGGTCATGGTGAGATAGTCTAGGTCTTCCCCGGCACCTACATCCTTCCACTTTCGCATTGTATATCTGTTTTCATTCTTTCTTCTGGCATTCTTTCTATATGCCCGAACCAACGGAGCATACCCTTTCTCATCTTTACACCGATACTATCTTTCATACCTACTCGCTTTCTTACTACGCTGTTGCGAATACGGTCGGTCAGCGTGACTCCGCACATCTTCCACAGAGATCGCATTTCGACCGCATTTATCCTGCTTTCGTTCTCCTTCTTACATACCCAACTCTCACTGCCATATAACAGCGTTGGGACAAGCACTCCGTTATGTATGACCAGCTGCGCCTTTTGGCTTAAGTGCCGGCTCCCAAGTAGCCTTCCCATCGCACCATTCACTCTATTACCTGCATTCACTCTTCTCTCTATATCAGCGGTGTATTTCCCATCCTTACTGAAGGCGCATCCAAGATATACAAACTCATTCACTTGCTCCAGCACATCGTTACCAACCACAATCCTTGCATTCGTTCTGGTTTCTTCCCGTTCAAAAACCATAATTTTGGTTTTCTTCACATTCAAATGTAAGCCATTGTTCATGCAGTCGTCTCTCATAACTGTGACTAGTGTTTGCAGATCAGTGGCTGTTGGCGCTATCAAAACCGCGTCATCTGCATACAATAGGTGGTTTATCACTAGATCACCCATTTTTACCCCTTCAGTCATCGCATTCAGTCTTTGAAGACTTTTATCCAGATACACTATAAACAGTCTAGCGGACAACACGCAACCCTGCTTGACGCCGATTTTAACGTCAAACCAAGGTGACATGTTACCACCCACCCGTACGCATGCCTTGCTGTCCACGTAGGTGGACTGGACGGCTCGCAACAGGGTGCCGTTTATACCATACTCTGGCAAAATGTCCCAAAGTCTCTTTCGCACGACTTTATCAAACGCCTTCTCCAATTCCACAAAACCGCAGAAAACCTTCCGGCCTACTGCCAGATGCTTTTCTACGATGTTGCGGAGGGAGAAAACTTGATCCGAACATCCTCTTCCAGACCTGAAATCTCCCTGTGCCTCACACAACACTCCATCGGACATTCTCCGTTATCGCGCATTCTCCGTTCAATAATTTTACCGTACACCTTAGCTGCCAAGCTGATCAAACTGATGGCCCTGTAATTGGCGCAGTCATATTGTGAACCCTTGCCTTTATACAAGGGTACTATGACTGCGCGGCGCCAATCTGTAGGGACTCTACCGGTCTTCCAGCAAAGATTTGCGAGGACCCAAAAAGCGTCCCGGACGCAAGTTCCACCATATTTAATCATCTCGGCAGATATCATGTCTATTCCCGCAGCTTTACCATTTTTCATACTTCATATCGCCCATTCAACTTCTTCCATAGTGATGTCCTCTGTGGATTCTGGTGCCGCAAACTGGCCTCTGGGCTCGTCTGTGGCACCAGCATCCGGGGCATTCTCATACGTTTCTCCAAAGTATTCACTCCACCGGCTTAGCACAGCTTGTGTGTCTGCAAGGATGTCACCATCCTTAGATTTTATCTTTTCCATTCTGGAGCCTGACGAATCACCTCGAGCCTTTCTCACCTTGCTCCAAAAGAGTTTGGTGTTATTATCGAAGTTCTTCGTCAGCCTCTCCTCCTCAATCACACTAGCTCTTTCACGCTTTTCTTTCACTAAGGTTTTGGTGGCATTCTTGCATTGCCGGTATATTTCTTTCTACATCTCCGTCATACTGTCATTTAGATTCAAAGAAGATACATAGTCCTGCCACGCTTTCTTCTTACTTTCTACGGAGCTTTGCAACTCCGCATCCCACCATGCATCTCCTTTTGCTGTGCTATGCTTCTTTGAGCAGCCACATACTTCTTTCGCTGATTCTACCAAACTCTCTTTCAGACAATTCCAGCATTCATCTATGTTTGAGTCCGAAGAACCAGCTGTCAAAAGCTTGCCCCGGACTCGGTCTTTATACATTCTCCTCACGCTCTCATCTTGCAACTTTTCAACCTTGATTCTTTCAAGGCCTCCGAAGGGGATACCCTCTCGCCAGTGCCTCCACTTCCTGAACAAACCACTAAACCGCGCAATTACGAGATAGTGGTCCGATTCAAGAGTGGGGCCTCTATACGCACGGGTATCTTGAAGTTTACTTCGGAGACGGTTATCTACCAGGATCAAATCTATCATGCTTTTCTGTTCATTTCTTCTCCACGTATACATATGAATATCCTTGTGTTGGAATATTGTATTGGACACAAGGAGACCTCTTTCCAAACACACATCTACAATAAGCTTACCTGCATCATTCACTCTCTTATCACCATAAGGACCCAGAGCGGCGTCGCAAGTTTGCCGCCTGGTTCCCACCCATCCGTTCAGGTCGCCACACAAAATCACCTTTTCATTCGCATCAGCCAGATCCAGAACTTCCCTGACATTATCCCAAAACTTCTCAAGGTCCGGGGGTGTCGACGAGCTTACAGGAGCGTAGGCTCCAACCAAAAAGACTCTAGTGACACCCAGTTTCAAGCGGACCCAGAGAAGTCTCGCATCATGCAGGCCATAATCTCTCATTCCAGAGGCCAGGCGACGGGACAACAAGATACCCACCCCCATGCTGGCACAATCGCTCTGTGGCACTCCAGACCACAGAGCCATCATGCCGTCAGGGAGATCACAGGCTTCACTGCCCCTTCGCTTAGTCTCTGTTACACACAGAGCATCCAGGCGTCTCTCTTTCATTACATCAATCACCTCATGCATCTTATCTTCCATACCACCTCTTACATTCCAGGTGCCTATTCGGCACTCTGCACCCCACGACTGGCCAGTTCGGGCCCGGCGTGATGGGTGGCGGCCCCCATCGCCGCTTCTGCCTATGTTCGTACCAACGGGGGCGGGCTGGTACGTGTCGCATCGGGGGGACGCCCTAGCCCGCACTGCGGTACTTGCTCGGTCCAAGATTGCAGCCGTAGCGGCTGGCAGGGGTCGCGACGAGCACGCTCTTAGACAGACCCCCTAAACAGTACAGCTACTATTAAAACTAAAATTGCTAACAGATCTAAGTAAAGTTTCTGATAGAGCGGCACCTGCAGGGCTGGAGAGCGCAGATGCATAGCTCCGCGGGTCTTCACAACGTGTTCTACCCAGTGCACCACTTCCTTACCCGGTGCAACTGGCCTGTCGTGGAATATCTGAGAGAGTACTTTCGCTCGTATTTTGTACCTGCAAAGATCGTTTTATAGTATGTATATACATAATTGTTGTTGTAAATGAATAATGAATGAATAAAATTTTGAATCAATGACACATAATTCATCCACGGTTCACAGGATAATACTATCAGTAAATATTACCTAACGTTCGTCGCATAGAGATAACCTCGGCGGGTGCTTTGGTACAGTTTTTATTCATTACTAGTTTCCTCCCGCAACTTCGTCCGTCTTGATTTTAGAAAGCAACCTAACATGTTTCCGTAATAAATAGATATATTATTTGTTAATACAGGTAATAAACTATCTGTGTGCCAAATTTCACCCAAATCCGTTCACCGGTTGTTGCGTGATTGAGTAACAAACATCTAAAGATACAAATTTTCACATTTATAATACGTTTTTTCATTCAGAAAACTAAGTTATTTAAGGACTAATAAGTAAGACTATAAGGACCCATTAGACTACTTATCTACTTCTTTACAGTAATTATGCTTTGGATTATTCTTACAATATAACTACTAATCTATCTAGTACGGTAAAGAATAGTTATATTACCTAAATATATGGAACTTACGAATCATTTGACAACATCTTCTTGATAGCAGCTGTAAGTTCATCACCCACATCTTCAGCTAAAGTCACCTTTATTCCGGACCCTTTGTGTTGTACTGTATTCATATTGATATATTTTCGTCAGCCCCAATAGGCAAACCAATTACGGGGACCCCGTAGTACAAAGCTTCAGTGGTTGATAGCTGACCGCCGTGAGTTATGAAAAATTTCAAATTTGAGTGTGCTGAAATATTTGAGAATAAAATTTCGTTAGGATGTTTTGAATAGAAACTTATTCTTAGCTACAAACATTCTATTTTTACGAACGCACTAACTTCTTACATAAAAAAAATCTTTATTTACCTTATTTAAACTTACTTGAAAATAATGCGATTATTTGTCAGAAAACACTCACAATAGGTTCGACGAATAGGGGGCAAAAGATTTTTTATTTTATTTATTAACCTGTAACTTGTCGGAGAAGATGTCAGTTTAAAAGTTCGAATCCAATTTCATATTCTTACCATCAAAAACTTACCAAGTATACTTTGTTGCGGTGCCCATTTGATAAAATGTACATTTGCAGGCACATTTTCCAATTCAGCTTCGTATTTCCAAATAACAGTCTCCTTTAGTTTTCCAAATATGCTAAGCAAAGTTTGTTTCATATTGTTAGACATTTTATTTATTTATTTATTTATTCTTTATGCACTTATGTACATAGGCGGACTTAATGCCAGAGGCATTTTCTGCCAGTCTACCTTGAGGTGATGTGGAAACAGCTGTAGTAGGTGCCAAAAATTATGAGTTATTTAGAGAAAAAAAAATATTAAAAAAAATACTAAAAACACAATTACAATTAAAAAAAAAAAAAAAGGAAATTATAATATTGAAAGACACAAAACTAATTACATACATACAACAAAAGCAGTTGTATATAAATAACATATAATACATACAGGTATAATACATACATATACATACACATATAACTATACTATATATGAAACAGACAGTATGACATAACGACATAAAACAACTAGCGTTTAGAAGAATCCACCAACATTTTGGTCAACAGATAGTCCTGCAGTTTTTTTTTAAATGAGAGACGATTGGTAGCCATCCTGAGATCCTGAGGTAATGCATTCCACAGAAGGATCGATTGAACAATGAAAGAAGAGTGGATGAAATCAGTACGGTGAGAGGGACACTGAAGAAGACAATTATTAGAAGAGCGAAGATGTTTATTATGATTGGAGCATAGATATTGAAATCGGGAAGTAAGATAAGCAGGCGCTACAGAAGAATGAAGGATAGAAAACAATGTTGTCAGTGCCCTTAGAGCTCTGCGTTGACGAATAGGCAACCACTTTAACTGTGAACGATGCTCCGACACATGATCATATTTGCGCATATTGAATACGAATCGAATGCAGTTATTAAGTAGGCGGTCTAGTTTATCGAGTTGATCTGCATTCAGGTCGAAGTAGCACACATCACCATAGTCGATAATAGGAAAGATCAAGGACTGCACAAGCATTGCTTTGGTATTAGAAGGGAGCAAGTTTTTTAATTTATACAGGTATCGCAACGTTCCCGTGACTCTTTGACCAACCGACGTAACTTGGGTCTGCCAGCTAAGCGTAGTGTCGATGTGTAAACCGAGATCTTTGACGCTTGGACTTAGAGGAATAACTGTACCATTGAACTCAAGCGGAGGTAGAGAACCAATGTTTAGTTTGTTAATCAGTCTGGAGCTCCCCACAAGAATTGCTTGGCACTTTGCTGGATTCACTGCGACACCGAATCTGTCGGACCAATTTTTAATTGCCCCCAGATCGCGGTTTACCACTACTCCACTACTCTTCGAAATCGATCCCATACTAAAGTATATGACGCCATGTTTAGCTTCATTCATGAGTTTTTGGAAATCCTGGACATATAAAGGCATATAGTAAGTTTATTAAATTATAAACACTGATTTGAAACATTAAATAATTGCCTTAGCTACTATTGGCTAATCTTCCATATCCTGCAAACTGAAAAGCACAATAAAGCGCTGTGAACTACAGAGTTCAATTAGAGGAAACAGCTTTAATTCGTTTCAGTCATCTTGTAAATATATTTAAAAGAAAATTTTATACGTAGTTTTATGGTAAAGCGAATGATATGTATATATGTCGTTATATGCGTACCCTTGGCAGAGGTTTATTTATTTATTTATTTATTTATTCTTTATGCACATATGTATGTACAAAGGCGGACTTAATGCCTGAGGCATTTTCTCCCAGTCTACCTTAGGGTGGTGTGGAAACATGTGTGGTAGGTGCGAAAATACGTGGCTAAAAATTGTAAGAAAAAAAAAAAAAAAAATTAATAATATATATAAAACTATATATAAAACTAATAATAATGTTATACATAATAACATATAAACATATATATATATATATATATATATATACATAATGACGTGAAACTATCATTGAGAAGATTCTGCCAACATTTCGAGTAGGTACTCGTGAAGTTTTTTTTTAAAAGAGAGACGGTTCGTTACCATCCTGAGTTCCTGAGGCAATGCATTCCAATGAAGGATAGATTGGACGAAGAAGGAGGAGTGAATAAAATCAGAACGATGAGAAGGGCACTGAAGAAGACGATTACTTGAGGAGCGAAGATTTTTCTCGTGATTGGAGCACAAATATTGAAATTGGGAAGTAAGATAAGTAGGTGAGGCTGAAGAATGGAGAATAGAAAATAATGTTGTCAGTGCCTTCTGAGTTCTACGCTGACGAATAGGCAACCACTTTAATTGAGAACGATGCACCGACACATGGTCATATTTACGAAGACGAATCGAATGCAGTTATTGAGAAGACGGTCTAGTTTGTTGAGGTGATCTGCATTCAGGTCGAAGTAGCACACATCACCATAGTCGATGATAGGGAAAATTAGGGACTGTACAAGCATTGCTTTAGTATTGGAAGGAAGCAAATTTTTTAATCGATATAAGTATCGCAATACACCGGTTACCATAGAGGTTGTACTTTATCACTTATATGATATCCTCCGATATTTTTAGCATTCTGTGGCAGTCTAAACGAAGACCCTATAGATGGATGAGAGTTGATGAACATTAAGGATGCGTTGTGTGTGTGTGTGTGTGTGAATGATGAACGCTGTTGGCCGCGAGGCCTTTACAGCTTCACCGGACTTAAAGGCGAGCGTGCAACCATTACGCTCTAGCCAGCCAGAAGGGCAAGAGGCGACATACTCGAGGGCGCCTCGAAGAGGCGCCCTCGGTTGGGACAGTCGCTGTAGGGGGATGGGTGCACTACTAAGTGCACCGGTCAACCGCCGGCTATGGGAGGGGATCTACTACTACGTCGTCGTCGTCGCCCGTATTCTGAGCGGAAAGAAGGGATGACAAAGCATCGGGGGGGTCGGTGAGAACATGTCGCGGCCGGCGGTGGCGGCAGGGGTCGGGGGGGAGATCGTAGTCGGCGGTGGCTACGATTAACGGATTCGCATGGGTAGATGCGTTCGTGAAGTGACGTGTTGACGCCTTTTTAATAAAGGCGCGAATAGGTTCGAGACCTAGATCGAAGTGGAGGTCGACGTTCCGTACGAACCAGGGGGCTCCTACGGCTTTACGGAGGAAGCGGTTTTGAACCACTTGGAGTATATCGATGTGAGAGGGGGCCGAATGCCCGAACACAACACACGCATAAGTCATGATGGGTCGAACGCAAGTTTTGTAAAGTGTCACCTTATTTCTAAGGGACATTTTACTCCGCTTGCAGATTAACGAATGGAGACGACCGAGCACAAATGATGCTCGGTGACGGACCCGCTTGATGTGCGGGCCGAAGGACATGGTACTGTTTAGGGTGACCCCTAGATATTTGACCTCTTTGACCCAGGGAATGGGTCGGTCGAACATGGCACTTGGCCGAGATTACTTCTAGGGCGGCGCAGGGACTGGCGCGGGGTGACACCTCTGGAGAAGAACACCGCAGCGCTCTTGTCTGGGTTCACCTCAATACGCCACTTCCTGAACCAATTCCCTAGGGAATTGGCGGATGCCTGAAGGTGTCTGGTAATGAAACCCTTATTCCTATGCGAGACGTAGAGAGCGGTATCATCCGCGAATAGGGCTAGATGCGCCTTACTCGAACGAGGAATGTCGTTCGTGTAAAGGCTAAACAGGAGCGGAGAGAGAACTGAGCCCAGTGGGACTCCAGCACTGATGGAGTGGGAAGTGGAGCGCGTCTTTCGACGCGATCACGGAAGGCGCGATTCGACAAGAAGTCTCGTAAGATGAGCACGAGTCTGTCCGGCACACCCAATTGGTAGAGCTTGTAGATCAAGCCGTTGTGCCAGACTTTGTCGAATGCCTTCGCGACATCTAGGAAGAGGGCGCTCGTGTAGATGGGTTTGGGTCTATTGAGACCGGAGAGGATGTGCTCCGTGATGCGATGCACTTGGTGGACGCAGGAGTGTTTGGCTCGAAAGCCGAACTGCTCGTTGATAAGGATACCCCTGGACACAACAAAGTCTTTGAGCCGCGCCAGAAGTAGGCGCTCGTAGACCTTAGCCAGGGAGTTGAGAAGACTGATAGGGCGGTAGCTCGCGGGGAGATTGCGAGGTTTGCCGGGCTTGGGAATGCCTATGACGTCCGCCTCCTTCCACTTAGCGGGGAAGGTGCAGTTCGCCATGGCGGCGTTCAATATGGCCACTAAGAGGCAGATGAGTTGGGCGGGCAGGCATTTCAGAACGCGATTCGAAATGCCGTCAGAGCCGGGGGCTTTTTTAGTTTTGAGACCCATAATTAATTAGATCTTCGACCTCCGTTTGGGTGATAGGCGGTAAAGAATCGACGGGGGGGAGGGATGCCCTGCGCTCGACTTCCCTGTCGACCGCGTCGACGTGGGACTGGTCGACGAACTGAGAGCTGGGGTCGCACTAGCTCTCGAGGGAATCGGCGAGAAGCTCGGCCTTTTCGTCGTCGTCGAAGGCTGCGGGTGCGCCTGAAGGGCGGGACAGCGGGGGCATGTCAATCGTGGAGTCGGATTTGAGGCTACGCGCCAGCTGCCAGTAGGCCAGATGCGATGGCGCGATGCCCTCTAGGAAGTCACCCCACCGTTCCTCCCGGACCTCCGCGACACGACGCTTTACCTCTCGTTGTAAAGCGCGCATCCGGGCCCGATTGGCTTCGGTGGGGTAGGAGTCGTACGCTCGGATAGAAGCATTCTTGGAACGAATGAGATCCCTAACATCGTCCGGCAGTCGAAAGCGGTTGAGGTAGAGATCTTCCGCCTCAACCTGCTTGGACGATCGACTGACAGCCGATCGGATGTGCTCGGTGAAGGCATCTACGGCCTGATCGGTGTCCTGAGGGGACGGGATGGAGTCCGAGCTGAGAGGGAGGGGGGGAGGGTCGGCATCCGCCAAGGCCGTGCTTAGTGCATGCCAATCCACCACCGTCTTTTTGGGTTGCTGAGGGGCGGAAGGGGGGAAACCGAGTCTCATGACTACAGGTCGATGGTCAGAGTCGAGTTCCTGGACTACTTCCAAGGAGTGCAGCCGTAGGGTGACACCCTTCAGAAGCGCCATGTCCAGGACGTCGGGTCGGTGATTGGGATTGTTAGGATAGTGGGTAGGGTGCATAGGTGCGATGACGTCAAAGTCGAGAACGTCGACCAGGGCGTCAAGGCTCCTACCGTTAGGGGAAGTGGTGAGACCGTTCCAGGCCACGTGCTTACTGTTGAAGTCACCCGCGAGAATGACGGCGCTTCCCAGATTGAGGAGTGCTTCAAAGTCACTCCTGAGAACGGATTTAGTGGGGGAAAGGTATACGGAGGCGATCACGATGGGCTGGTGCCCCGTGAGAGAGACGCGACAGACCAAGGCTTCGATGTTGGTGAGCGCGGGGGGATGGATAGGGATGCGTTGTATACAGCTTCGTTATAACGAGGCAAGTCTACGCCTCTCTTAGCTGCGATTTCTGTATACACTGAATTGTATACATATCTCTCAAGTAATGACGTAAACCTGAAAATGATAAAAATAAATTAACTTACACCCCCTCTACAGTCCCCTATTACATGGGACCTAGCATGACGACAAAAAGCGGATGTACATAGTAAAGCTCTGCCACCCCCGCCTGAGGAATATAGGCGTGGCGGTGTGTAACTTACACCCGAGATTCAACAGAAATATATCATCGACTAATGCAGAATTCCATCAGGCCTACTAAAGTTCTATTTTGACTAATCTATAATATGGCATATTACACGTGTAATACTATGTAAGCAGTTAATATTTGAGCTAACCTCGACGAATTGTATTTTAAAGTCTATTGGTATACATTCCATATAACACTGTGAGCAACTGCTAGGTTTCGGATAGGAAAATCGATAATTTTAAAACAAAGGAAAGCCTCGCTTCGATGGTAGATATTGTATGTGGGGATTTTTACTTACATCAAGATGGCTGATTTTCTCACAATTTTATACAGCTCCATGGTTCTTTGCCAGAAGTCAAGCGGAGGTTTACTGCTAGCGAAGACGTCAACAGTGTATGAAGGATTAGGTAACTCGTCTAATAACCTTAGAACTTGCCAATGTGGATCAGTCGATGCAACCCAGATAAGTGGACATTGGAAGAGAGGAGCTATTCTGGAAGAAATAATTTGTATATAATGTCTACCTATGCCTATAACCTCTTAAGGCCAGTTATTCTCGAAAGGGCAGGGGTGAATATTGTCCATCCAAATTTCGACGTGAAACGTCTTTAATATCACACCGAAACATACGGGTACTAGGTCAAAAAAGTGGACCGTAACGTGTCATTATTTAGCTTATATAGTCAGTTTATTGTTATAAGCTTTAATTTGTGTCGAGACCGGGCGGAGCGGTGAGAGGGGGACACTGTGTAGGATAACCAAAACCGGCGCTCTCACTCCTTTCTATCAATCTTTAACACTAAAGGTTTCACTAAGGAGGCGACACAGCGCGACGGGAGCGCGACGATGGAGCGGTTTGGGGAGTTGTAATGTACTGAAATGTACGGGAGACGCCGCACAGTGCAGCCCCGCTCGGCGCGACAGCAAACGTAGACGAGCGGTTCTGTTGCGCTCCCGTCGCGCTTTGTCGGCTATTTGACCAAACCTTAATAAACGTTTCACGTTCAAACCAACGGCAGAGTGCTCATACAGATAGCCGATTTTTTTGAAAATTTTGTTCACAGTGTGACAAGGAGCAAGTTTGTGACAGTTCTTCGAGCATTCGATTAAGATTATTTTCAATCTTCACTTAAGCGGTAATAATATTGCTAGAAAATTTAAAAATCAGATTAATTACCCAGCAGTGATTTCCGAAAAAAACCATTCTAGAATAACAACGTCAAACTTCTGTTTAGGATCAATGAGGAATTCCACCACTTTGGGATCTTCTACAAAGTTTTTGTGTGTTATGAATGTGAAAAAAGTGAATAAAAGAGAATCGCTAAATACGCCGTTGTTAATAAGGTTCTTTATATCGAAAGCGCCACCTGAAAATATAAAGCTGCATTTTTATTTTAATAATAATATGAAACCCCCAGACCCCTTGCGCGGTAGGTAAATCTGTATCTATACGTTAATATCCGCGTATACGTCGCGTCTCTTCTATTTATGTATTTGCTAATTTTAGAAAGTACTACAGATTCTATTCGGAGTTTACTAAAGATCAGACTAAATCATGAGAAAGATTTATGTATATAAAGTATGAATATTTTTCAAATTGGCTGAACTATAACAATATTTGTCCATGCTACCCAAGTACAACCAACACGGATTGGTGTTTATTTTTCAAAAACTTTGTGAACTCAACTGAGAGAGAAATCTTTCATAATAATATTGAAGTATACTTAAATGTAAGGTACGAAAAGAAATAAAAAAATGAAATGTATTCATTCATGTGAGCAGGGATAGCCTAGTGGTTAGACCGTTGGACTGGCAAGTCAGAGGGCTCGGGTTCAAACCCAGGCACACACCTCTGTCTTTTCGAAAACATATGCGTATTAAAAATTAATTATCACTTGCTTTAACGGTGAAGGAAAACATCGTGAGGAAATCTGCATGCACGAGTTTCTCGAAGATGTGTGAAGTTCGCCAACCCGCACTGGGCCAGCGTGGTGGACTATGGCCTAAACCCTCTCAGTTTGAGAGGAGGCCCGTGCCCAACAGTGGGACAGTTTCTTAACAGGGCTAATATAATTATTGGTATTATTATTGGTATTATTATTGGTATCTCGCTGAGATTCACGGGCTTTACCCAGACCTTTGAAAGGTGTGCATGAGGATGTGGGTCCAACACGTAGAGGCCCTTTGCGAGAAATAAAAAGCAAGCAGCGACTTGCGTAGCGAGTGAACGCGTTCACTAAATACTTCCGACAAATTATAAAATATAATAATTTAAGTTATACAACTTTCAACTTTAATTGTGCGTGATACAGTGTTATTTTCAACGATAACCCATAGCAAGTTGACGGCGACGGCTCATCTGTGCAAGTGTGCATCGATAACACTGCAGTGCCCGTACGCATCTTAAGGGCCATACACATATTAACCGAGCGGAGCCATAAGCGGAGCGGGTAATTTTCCCATAATATTTTGATTTCACTAAAAATTGAATACCAATAAAGTGTCGGACATTTACACCTACGACAATATGAGTTCAACCGAGAGTAACAGTACCTCTCAACCTGATTTGTCGATTACTGGGATATCTGATCATAACTTTAGAAATGTAGCACTACGAAAAAGAAAAACACCTGAGGATGAAATCTTGCATCAATTTCACGAATTTAAGAAGGAAATCAGAGGTTTACTTCTCGAATTTGGAAAGAGCCAAGGTGACAGTATGAATACAATAAAACAAGATATATCATCAATAAATCAGCAACTTATTGAAACGAAATATAAAACCGATCAATTGATTTCTGAACACAACAAACTAAAGTCAGAAATGCAAAGCCTAACAATAACAGTAAAAAATAACAAAGAACAACTCGTAAATATTGAACACGATATACAAGTACTACAAAATAAGGAACTCCCCACACCACCATCAATTGACCCTAGTCGTACTACTACTACTACAATACCTTCTTATGGTAACATAATAGCTGAGTTCCAAGATCGCATGGAACGTAGTAAAAATATAGTTATTGTTGGTCTTTCTGAACCATATTCCGAGAATATGGAGATAAAGAGAGAAAGCGATAGATGTGAAGTTAAGGAAATTGTATCAGCTATATGTCCACTCTGCCCGGACCCAGTCAAAATTATACGACTAGGAAAGTACGATAGAAAGAAAACCTGCCCCTTTAAAGTCTGTTTTGTTACACAAGACATAGCTAAAACTGTACTCAAAAAGATTTCAGACTTTAAAAATGAAAACATTAAAATATATTCCGACCAGACACCAAATGAAAAACAAACCATGGAAAAACTACGAGAAGACTTACGGTTACGGAAAGAAAGGGGTGAGACTAACCTTAGTATCAAATATATAAAAGAAAATCCTAAAATAGTAAAACAAGAGCAAAAAAACTAAAAACAAGAGAAAATACCATACACAACTTCAAAGGAAACAAATATGTAGCTCATGAAGTGCACACAAACTATGAAAATGTCAAAATTACTAAAAAAAACACTTAAATTCCTGTATGCCAATGCCTGTAGCATAGTTAAACATGGTAAACTCGACGAATTAAGATGTGTCATAGAATCATTTCAATCAGTTATCCAAGTTATAATCCTCACGAAGACCTGGATAAAAAACGAGAGCCAGGCTCAAAGACTTGTCAAAATACTGAACTATACGCATTACTATAACTACAGGGAAGACTCTAAAGGTGGTGGAGTGTCAATTTTCATTCAAATCAGCATAAATCACGAATTTTTGGAAGATGATTACGACGATGGAATCCATTTTCTATGGGTACACATTGACACACTTTCCTTAGATATAGGAGCAATATACAAGCCACCGGCAGCAAGTATTACCAAATTCCTTGAAAAGTATAATAAGCATCTCAAAAGACGAAAACGTGTTATAATCATTGGTGATACAAATGTGGATCTGCTAAAGAAAAATGAACTTTATGTGAAGGAATATAAAGAAATGTTGCAAGATAAGAGAATAAAAGTATTAAATAAGATAAGCACAGAATACTGCACCCGCGAAACGGACTCAACGAGAACAATCATAGATCATGCGTGTACAAACTTACAGAATAATACATTCCATATGTCAATTATTGATTCCTCACTATCTCACCACAAACACATTTACCTCAAAATAAACTGGCCTAAACCCGAACCAATTAGAAGAGTCTAATATAATTCGGTTAATTACACAGACCTTCTGAAAGATGTCAAAGAAATTTTTACCACAAACCAGTTTAATGAATACGAGAATTTAGAATCTATCCTATTACAAACAATTGAAAAAAACAATATAGAAAAAACTAAAAGATTAAATCCACCCTGCAATGAGTGGATAAGCAAGGACCTAATAACATTAATAAATAAAAAAGACGATCTATGGCATAAATTAAAAGTAAGACCCCATGACGAAAAACTGAGGAAGGAATTCATAAGCCAAAGAAACATTACCTACATAAGTATTCAAGCATCCAAGAATCAGTACTATCAAAGGGCTTTTGCTTATTGTCGAAAGAATTCTTTGAAAATGTGGCAACTCATAAATAGGCTAGCAAGCAATAAATCTGAAATGCCAGGAAAGCCAATTTGCGAACATTTTAATACTTTTTTCACTACAATAGGCGCCGAACTTGCCAGAAATATACCTATAAAATACCACAACAACTTAACACAAACAGTAACCTACGAAAAAACAAAGAATTACACTCTGACACTATCACAGATAAGGCTAACTACCGAACACGAAGTACTAAAATAATACAAAATCTAGATTCAAACACAAGTTCAGGTCTGGATGGCAGAAATACTAAATCTCTCAAATGTATTGGAAATTATGTAGTAGTAGACCTGACCAAGTGTATCAACAAATGTTGTATTGAAGGTTATTTCCCTGACCAATTAAAATTAGCAAAAGTTACCCCTATTTTTAAATCGGGAAAAAAATCGGACCCCAGCAACTATCGGCCTATATCGGTATTATCTGTGATGTCTAAAGTATTCGAAAGAATACTGCATAACAGGTGGTATGAATTCCTGACTTCTATAGATTATTTGTTTAAAAGCAATACGGTTTCCGCCCTAAATCTAATACATTATCAGCAACTGTTGATTTGGTTACCAATATAAGACTAAATATAGACCAAAAATAAAATTGCTTTAGGTATATTTATTGACCTGAAAAAGGCTTTTGACACCGTCAGTCACGATATACTTTTACTAAAACTTAAAAACCTAGGTGTCACAGGAAAAGCATATGAGATATTTAAGTCATACCTTATAAACAGATCTCAAGTAGTTAAAATTGATAACACCCAAAGTAGTCCTCAACTGATAACATGCGGAATTCCTCAAGGATCAATCTTAGGACCTTTGTTTTTCCTTATCTATGTGAATAATATGCATGAGATTGGTCTTAAAGGGGATATCACTCTATATGCCGACGATACAAGCCTGTTTTATTTTGGCCATTCATTAAAAATATTAATTTACCAAGCCTAATGTGACCTAGATAAACTGCACAATTGGCTGCAATCAAATTTACTTACTATTAACGTCCTAAAAACTAAGTACATTATCTTCTCAGCTAAAAATAAAAAACTTGAAAGTTATAATCATCTTACTATAAACAGTGAAATTAATACAAAAGTAAAAAATGAAAAGTATTAAGGCCTAATTTTAGATAACCGGCTTACCTGGAAACCGCACATTGAAAAAATACACAATAAAATTTACTCACTAACAGGGGCAATAAAAGGCCTAGCACGATGTCTCCCTAAATATACTAAATATACCATATACAATTCCTTGGTCAAGCCACACATACATTATTTGATTGAAGTATGGGGATCAACAGCAAAATCAAACTTAAAAAAACTACAAGTAACTCAAAACAAAATCATAAAATCACTATTTCATTATGACTACCTCACACCCACTGAAATAATCTATAAAGAAACTATGCTTATGAATCTAGCTCAAATATATAGATATAACACATGTATCTTTATTAGAAAAATCTTAACGAAAGATATCCACCCCCAAATTAACTTTACAAAAAGGATAGATTACACCAAACGAATGACAAGACAGGCAAATAACCCTTACCTAAGAGCTCCTCGGACAAACTATGGCAAAAAAAGTATTTTATATGAAGGAGCTCAACATTACAATAAATTACCTAGTAGCATAAAAGAAGCTAAATCTCTACTCACTTTTAAAAAGTTGTTAAAATACCATATTTTAAATAATTTTTCATTGCTAGGACCCTAAATAATATATGTGTGTGTGTGTGTGTGTGTGTGTGTATATGTATGTATTACTTAGGGTATGTAACTTACATAACAAAATATAATTAGAAAAAAGAAACGCATAACATACTAATAGTTCAATTACAGATTGAAATCGAATATATATAAAGAAACCGTAAAAGTCAATAATCTGATACCAATAGATACCCAATACTATAATATTACAAGTTCACTTAAAAATATTTTTTATACTCAATTACATACATTATATCACTTTAATCTATTTCTTTCAAGTTGCCACTATTTCATAGGCCTTAATAAACAATTATTAAATTCCGCACTCACACAGTTACCATCTAACTACGAAGCCGCAAACAAAACAGATTTTGTATAGGCTCCCATTTCTCCGTTTGTAACTACCCGCAGGCATCAAGCAGTGATAGCCTAGTGGTTAGACCGTTGGACTGCAAAGTCAAAGGTCTCGGGTTCAAACCCAGGCACGCACCTTTGTCTTTTCGAAAGCATGTGCGTATTAAAAATTAATTATCACTTGCTTTAACGGTGAAGGAAAACATCGTGAGGAAACCTGCATGCCTAAGAGCTTCTCAAAGGTGTGTGAAGTTCGCCAACCCGCACTGGGCCAGCGTGGTGGACTATGGCCTAAACCCTCTCAGTTTGAGAGGAGGCCCGTGCCCAACAGTGGGACAGTTTCTTAACAGGGCTATTATTATTATTTTTACTATTATAACTACCCTGCTTTTATTTATATTGTTTGTGTACGTCAATCCGCTTACTACGCCAAGTCCGCTTAATTTTATGTTTGTAGTACTATAAGTTTTGTATTTTCTTTGTAAGTGATTTGTAAATCTTTTGAGTAAATAAATGTCTTAAACCATAAGTCACCTGCTGAGATCACTTGCTAAAAATGAAGAAACAACCAGCGAACTGACCTCGGCAGGTGCAAGGGCTACTGTTCATTATGAAAAGAAAACAAGGTCTATGTAAATGAGGTTTGATGGACAAAAACTGGACTATTTCAAAGGGGACGGACACCGGCCATAATTAGTGATACCTAACTACCTGTGGCCGGCGGTGATTTGCCGCTTAGCCTAGCCTGGCCGAGGTTCAATTCAGGTTGGAGGCTTCGGAAACTACCATCCGCGAACTACAGGAAGCGGTTGCGTCATTACGTGGCGCCAGCGCGGAAAGTAGGTCGCACAAGGCCTCTCATGTCAACGTACGTCGCGGAGCGCAAAATGCATCTGTCGGCAATTTTGATTCGGCCGACGCGTCGCCGGCTGTTGCTACAGCTTCGTGCAATGCATCGCGTACCGCCGCCCGCAGTACACCGCGCCCCGCTGCCAGCTCCGCGGCCCCGCCGGTGACGTCTAACGTAAACACGACTACTTCTCGTCATGATTACGCTGCCGCCGCCACCCGCGTGCCACAGAAGACAACCGTAAGGACCCGAACGAAGGGTTAAGTTGATGAGGAAGGCTTCATCAAGGGGGAGAAGAAGAAGAAGCCTCCCCCGACGAAACCGGTGTGGGACTGCACCAGTAGAAGATGGCATATTCCTTCGCTCAGCAGTACCAACAACACTGCTTTACGTGTCTCAGCTACAATACACCACTTAAGCCGAGGACATTGCGGAGTACGCCTGTAAGAAAACCTTTTACACTCTGAGGGTCGAGAAGCTGAACTCGCAAAACAATACGGCATTCAATTCCTTTCTTGTGCGAGTTCCCACCGATAAGCTACAGACCTTCATGAGCGAGGAGTTCTGGCCGAAGGGTGTCGTCTTTAGGAGATTTATTTATTTATTCAGAAAACCAACAGCGTTATACAATTATTGCATACTAAGATTATGTATTCAAGTATAGCCAATAACAGGTTTTCCTTACTGTGTATACAAGTAATGGCATTGTTGGGTGAATAAAATGAATTTAAAAAGAAAAGATGACATTATGATAATATCGCCATCGTTGATTTAAAACATACTGTTTAGTGAAATATAATTATTACTTTAGTTTTAATTTATATTACTAGCTGCGATAGTGCTAACGACGTGCTTTTTAAATTTAAGTTTTGAGCAAGCAAAGAGATCGATGCGGCTAAATAAAGTGTTATAAGTGCGAGTAAGACGCGATAATATAGTGTTTTTAGCGTAGTTAGTACAATGGAAGGGTACGTCAAGTAAAGAGGTGTGTCGTGTGCGATACAAAGGCACCCGAAAAGCAATTTTAGATACGAGGTCGGAACAATCTATATTACTATGAACTATGTCAAACAATAAGCACATATCCAAGATAATGCGCCTCTGCTCCAATGGGAACAGATCATGTATACGGCAACTTCTTTGGTAATTATTCAAACTGTTACGTTTACGGTAATTTAGATGGTTAATAAAGATTTTCTGAATTCTCTCCAGGTAGTCTTTATGTATAATGTACTGAGGAGACCACACGGGGCTCGCATATTCGAGGATGCTTCTCACATACGCAAAGTAAACTGTTTTTAGAACGGCTATATCAGAGAATGGTTTACATACACTCAGAACAAAGCCAAGGTTCCGATAAGCTTTATTAGCTACATAATGCGTGTGTTCAGACATCAGCATTTTGCTATCGAGATATACTCCTAAGTCGCGGACGATTTTGGATCTGTCAATAGGTCGATTCTCGAAAGTGTAGTTATACGTAATTGGCTTTGTTTTGCGTGAAAAAGTAATACATACACATTTCTGTATGTTGACCGTTATCCTATTTTGCGCATAATATGTGTACAAGCAATCAAGATCTTTTTGCATTTGTAAACAATCATTTATATTATTAATTTTACAAAAAATTTTTGTATCATCAGCGTACATGAGATATTCCGAATGCTTTAAACAAGAACCTATGTCGTATAGATAAGCATTGTAAAAAAGGGGACCTAAATGTGACCCCTGTGGGACACCCGTGGGTATACCTACAAAGTTCGATCGATACCCGCCTATGACAACCGCCTGAGAGCGACATGTAAGGTATGATTGGACCCAACGGTACAAATCTCCGTGTATACCGAGTGATTGTAGTTTATTTAGTAAGATGATGTGATCCACACGATCGAAAGCTTTTTCAAAATCCGTGTAAATCACATCAACTTGACCACCATTATCCATATTCGAAAGAAGGTAATTCGTAAAACAACTTAGATTTGTAGTGGTAGAGCGTTTTTTCACAAAACCGTGTTGTTCAGCGGGAATATGTTGGGAAATTAAAGGATAGATTTCTTTATAAACGAGCCGTTCAAGTACTTTAGCGATAGTGTTCAACATAGAAATCCCTCTGTAGTTCTCTATCTGAGTTCTAGAACCTTTCTTATAAATGGGGATTATGTGCGCGGATTTCCATTTATTAGGGAATATTCCTTCACGTAAAGAACGGTTAAATATTATACTAACGGGCAATGCAAGAGTTTTCGCACAGTTGGACCAAAAAACTGGAGGGATTCCATCACTACCGGCACCTTTGTTCCTATCTAGTTTTTCTAATAATCTTCTGACCTCGTCGGTACTAGTCTGTATAACTGAGAGTGTATGGAAACCAATCGAGCTATTATCAGATTGTGTGTAGCAAGAACTAGGAATTCCAAAAACGCTTTTAAAAAATAAATTGAAAACATCACATATGTCTTCACCTCTTGAAAACTTATCATTTCCTAAACTCAAGGTTTTAGGGTACGCGGACTTGCCTTTTGTAGCCTTGACAAAAGTCCAGAACAATCTAGGGTGAGATTTAATATTATTTTCGCAACTTGATGTGAAGTTTTTAAAACAAGCATTTTGGACCTTACTTCCTCTGGCACGTAGCAAAGAAAATTCATCATAATCTAAATTGTTGCCATATTTTTTCCATTTTGAGTGGGCTTTAATTTTTTCTTTCATAATCTTAATTAAAGCCGGGCTGTACCATTTTGGGTATGTTCGACTGTTCAGTTTTTTACGTAAAGGGACATCTTAACACAATCATCTATTACATTATACAATTTGTCCACCGCGTCATTCACTGTACCTGAGCACAATAGAGAGTGCCAATCTTGACCGATAATGTGATTATTTATGGCTTCGTAGTCGGCTTTCCTAAAGTTTGGTCTCGGAGTTGTAGACTCACGGAGAGGCCGTACCGCTAAGTCTAAGATATTTAACGTAAATGGTGGGTGAGCCATGTCCTCTTTAAGGAGTGGAACAGAACAACGAACTATTTTTAACGGGAGATTAGAAAAAGCTAAATCTAATGTATTACCGGAAATATTTTTTAAAGAATTATGTTGTGACAGACCATAAAATTCAAATTCCTCGATCATTTTTACACCAGCATTTTGAATTTCCACTGATCCTTTCCTCAAAAAAGTTGGCATGCCACCGTCCCATGTGATACAAGATAGATTATAATCACCTATCAGAAGATAATTATCTTTCGGATTTAGTTGTAGAACATTCTTGGTCGCTAGGGTTATCATGTCAATATCGTGAGGTTGACGATGCTGGTCCGGTGCCACATATGTAGCGCACAAATGCAAGTCAGCCATAGAAGAGCATACACTTGCCGGCACCGTCACCCATAACAGCTCTGCCGACCGCTGTTCTCCGACCTCACGGCGTTCAGCGCAGAGCGCGCGGCGTGTCATGATCAGCACTCCGCCTCCTGTCGCTTTGCCGGTCGTAGTTAAATTGCGGTCTGCTCGGAACACGTCATATTTGTCATCGCATAGTTCTCCATCAAAAATTCCATCATGTAACCACGTTTTGAGGAAGATTTCGAGACGTCCCTGCATAGCGCAACATATCGCCGTCAACACATGTGTCTGAGTTTATAAGCTTTTATATATTATATGTATGTTAGTCTGTCAGGTATATATTCTATGGGCCTGTAAGTTGCACATAATTATTTTTGTGAAACTTCAGTTGCCTGAAATAAATGATTTATTATTATTATTATTAGGCCATAGTCCACCACGCTGACCCAGTGCGGGTTGGTTAACTTCACACACCTTCGGAAAAACTCTCAGGCTTGCAGGTTTCCTCACTATGTTTTCCTTCACTGTTAGAGCAAGTGATAGTTAATTTTTAATACGAAAATGCTTGGATTTGCACCCGAGACCTCTGATTTTGCAGTCCAACAGTCTAACCACTAGGCTATCACTGTTTACGTTAAGAATAGATAAAAATATATTTACTTTTACTGGCTTCTTCTGTCATCTCAGCTGAAACAGAAGATACATCTATTTCCGTCAGATTAGTAATGGGTTTCCCATTCGGGTTTCCTGTAATGTATACAACCTGTAATATAACCAAAAATTTAGACATAATTGAAAAATTAAATACCGTCACACCTATATTCATCAAGCGGTAGTGGCAAAGGTTTACTTATCGGCAACGAAGTAAAGTTCTAATCTAATAAGGGCCGAGCCTATTGTCATTATACCCATTACAACTTCAGACTCCAGACTGATACTGGGAATTGTACAATAGGAAAATTACACTGTCTGACCTTGGATTCGAACCCGTGATTGTCACGCACATTATGCGCCACTTAACGAGATAATCAACATTTTTTTAATTATTTTTCTGCTTCACACTATAAAATTAAATAATCCATGTTGACTTAATTTAAGATTGCTGTTGAAAGTAATCTACCCTAAACTATCTACTTTTCGAGAGTTGAATTTAAACTTAAAGCGTCTGTTACCTCATGTCCGGCTGCTAGTAAACGATTGGCAAATCCATAGCCTAGTATACTGTGGCTTTTTGACGTCATCGGAAATGCGATAAGTATTCTTAATGCTTCATTTGTAGTTATCAAGCATAATATTGTTAAAGCCACTGTAATCTTGTACTGCATCTGTCATTCAAAAAGAGTTTTTTACAATATTTGAATATTACTATACATAATAACAACGAATTATATTGTGTATTTGTATATATATGATTTTTTTGCAGTTTGGTTTTTCAGCGCGCTGTTTCTGACAGATCACGCGTGATTTGTGCCATGTGACAGAATTAAAGTTGTGTAGTTTTTATTGCCATTTCATCATGGAATCATGACTGCCTCGTTGGTCTAGTGATCACGAGGTCCTGGGTGCAAATCCTAGGTCGGACAAATGTAGATTACCTAACGTAAACTTGCCCGTACTAGTCCGGAGTCTGGAATTGTGCCTGGTATATGGCAATAGGCTCGCCCCCTATTACATGGGACCTGACATCATCGGCGAAACGTGGGTGTACTCAGTATAGCTCTGCCACCCCCGCTTGGGGAATATAGGCGTAACGGTGTCATCATGGAAAGACTTACAAACGAACAACGCTTACAAATCATTGAATTTTATTATCAAAATCAGTGATCTGTTAAAAATGTGTTTCGCGCACTTCAACCATTTTATCGATGAAGCACACTTGTGGTTGAACGGATACGTTAATAAGCAAAATTGCTGCATTTGGTCCGATGAGCAGCCACAAGCAATACAAAAGCTGCCAATGCATCCCGAAAATGTACTGTTTGGTGTGGTTTGTGGTCCGGAGAAATCATTGGCCTGTACTTCTTTAAAGATAAAGATGAGAACAACGTTTCTGTCAATGGTGATCGCTATCGTGCAATAATTTCCAACTTTTTATTGCCCAAAATACACGAGCTAAATCTGGTTGAAATTTGATTTCAACACATGCCACACAGCACACGAAACGATGGACCTATTGCGCAATAAGTTCGGTGAGGAATTCATCTTTCGTTCTGGACCAGTGAATTAGCCGTCTAGATCGTGCGATTTGACGCCGTTGGACTATTTTTTGTAGGGGTATGTCAAATCTCTTGTTTATGCTGATAAGCCAGCATCGATTCAAGCACTAGAAGACGACATCACACGTGTTATCGGTGAGATACCAGCCAATATGCTCGAAAAAGTAACACAAAATTGGACTTCACGTATGGATCACCTAAAACGTAGGTCGTGGCCAACATTTACATGAAATAATGTTTAAAATATAAATGGCAAGAATTGATTAGACCCAATAAAAATTTTATATTTTTTATAAAATTTCCTGTGTATTTTTTTGTAAATTAAAAACCAAGCGCTTAAGAAATACACAGGGTTTACACAATATAAGTCGTTTGAGTTTATAATCTTTAGTATCGTTGGTTGTATTAGAGATGACAAAGAAATCAAAAGCTATTAAATACGTACACGGAGAGAGGTAAACGAATGTTTGTTTAAATAATTGAGTCATATACTCGTAGAGGCAAAACCAGCAACATCCATATCAATCTATATGGATGTTGCTGATTTTGATTCCGCAGGGCAATTTTCTATCTATCTATATCATCACGCGAGATCCCTTGCGGGGTAGGCCGAGAGTACAGGCAATTTTCCCTTCCAGTTTATAGACGTCGGTACATTACCGAAAGATTATTAGAGATCCTAGTCTCTTATAACACCGTCATGCATATATTTCCCAAGCGGAGGTAGCAGAGGTGTAAGAAAACCAGCAACATCCATATCGATCAATATGGATGTTGCTGGTTTTGCTTCTACATGACTCAATTCATGGTCATATCCTATAATTCATTTCAAGAGTGACAACAAACCTTATCAGTCAATGCTCCAATGTGCAATGAATTCATTTACATTTACGTGGTACCAATGTACCAGAATTATCAAAGAGAAGCTCAAGGACAGATGTTGCTATTCCATATTTGCCATAGGAATTAAAGCTCTACGCTCCTTAGTAATATGGTAGAGATCACTTATCTGCTCTGCAATAATTATTAGGAACTGTGTTTGTCTCTCACTATCTGAATGTCCTATTGTATTAAAATTAGTCGCTACTTTGACATGTCTGTCTTCAACAATGGCGCGATTGGCATAGACGAGATATTATACGATTGCATTAAAGAAATTTCATCCCTCACGTACACAATTTCTTTGTAAATATTTAGTTTTAAACTCATTGTGTTGACTGTGTGGATGGTCTAGTCGCGCGTAGTGCGACTGGTAACGACGATACCCTGGGATTGTATCTTAGGTTATTACCCGTTACATAAGGGCCAGAAATACCTCAGCGAAATATGGGTGTACTGTGAACTTTGCTGAATTCTTCGAGAAAAATAGGCGTGTTAGGTTTGTTGTGATATATGTAGCCAGCAGTTTCTCGCGACTTCGTACTCGGTCGACAAGAGCGCCACCTACCGGGCCTATGTTTTATAGCCTATGTTACTTCTGGATAATACAGCCTATACTGCTCACAGCTGGACAAAGGCCTTCTCTCACAAATCGAGGTGAGAGAAATTAGGTCATACTCCACCACGCGGACCCAGTGCGGATTGGTGGAGGCAGGTTTGTGGCCACCTGCTGTGGGAACTTATCAAGCCGCCTGTAAGGCTTGCAACTCGGCTTAACGATTACCATATTAAGTGGTAACCGGGTCCAACGTCTTAACGAGCCTTCCGAGGAACTTCTGGAAAATGTAGCTTTCTAATGGTGAAAGAATCATTAAAATCGGTCTAGTAGTTTGAATCTATTCGTTACAAACATACAAATCTTTCTCCTTTTTATGGTATTAGTGTAAATATCTTATGTTATGTTATACAAAACAAGTTTATCGACTACCAGAGTATTACAACCTGATCAGAATTTAAACAAAAGTATAATATATGACGATAAGAAAACACAAACAGATAGTACAATTATAGAAAATGACGGAAAAGATATAGGTGCTATATGAGATATATTCGTCATATCGATCTCTGATTTTTTACAATATTTTATAAGGAAGTTACGAAGATATACGAGCGACCTTTGCCCAGTGAGACGACATGTGTATGGAATAATAATTGGTATATACTTACTACGTTTTAAAAAATGTACACTGTCACGCCTATATGACCGACTCTCTAGGCAAATTGAGTAAATCTTTGCATTATAGCTTGTCTGACGTTTTGTCACAAATTATTTGGATTTTTTTTCATTAATATGTATAGCATTTTTTTCCCTTACTTCTTATCTTTAATTTAGTCATATCAACTTTGGAGTTTAGTTAGTTTCTGTACCTATTATGTTTAGTTTATTATTAGTTTCGCTGTGCAAGCGGTGTTGCCTATAAATAATTGTTACACTTAGAACTTATTTAACACATGTTTTTTCTACTGTCCCAATAGTGTAAACAATTGTTGGTGAACTAAATAAAGAAAATTAAATAAATATACCATATCCAAACGCCATACCCAACACAACAGGGTCCCCCTCTCCATTTTGGCGAAAATCTTAGGTTCCGATGTAATAAGGGGAGTTTCTATTGTCACTATACCCGGCACGATTCCAGACTGCCTCGTTGGTCTGGTAGCAAAGCGCATCGCTTTGTGATCACGAGGTCCTAGGTTTAAAGCCTAGATCGGATAAATGTAGTTTTTCTAACAAAATAATTTCCATTATGAGTCCGGAGTCTGTAATTGTGCTCGGTATATGGCAATAGGCTCGCCCCCTATTACATGGGACCCAACATCGTGGGTGTACCCAGTACACTTCTGCCTGGGGAATATAGGCGTGACGGTGTTTACAACACCGGACTGTTATTTAGGATTTTCCGATAGAAAAACCACACTATTCGATCTAGGATTTAAACCCTCGTGATTGTTACCCGCTTGTGTCCTGATTGCTACTAGCATTAGCGCAACTAGGTCAATGGGGCTATCTACTAAATATACATAATGACTAACTATATAATTTAGAGTTACATTACAAAAAACATAGATAAAGTTATCACAGTAATTAATAGTGATTAAATTGTACACGATACTAAACAACATAGTTATAATTTCAAAGTCATTGATGATGACCACTTAAGTGTGATACACAACTTGTCAAATTCGAACATTTGTATCTGAAACAGTGCAAAGATTCGAATCTCAATCTGCCTTATTTGGAATATTTCATCATCTAAATTCGAGCACAATCGGCTCATCGAGCGAAATCGCGTCGCGTATTCATTCATTCTTGAGATGCTATGGTTAGTGAATAGTTCCAAATTCAGATTGAAATGAAGGGTTTTGTTTCAATATTAGGTATAGTGACTGATGAATGTAGCACCGAGATTTAGATGAGTTATTTGTTTTAGTACAACTGTTTCGTATCTTGTAGTTCTCGTTAATTTTTCATATCACTGAATCGTTTCAACAAAGATCGACACAGGTCTAAAATGTAATGTTTGAAGCGTAAACCGATCAGTTTACTGGGCCAAAATGACCGCGAATTTGATCTACACGGCGTAAGGCAAGGGCAATAATGTGTTGGCACTTAATTAGTTCAACACGGTAAAGGGTTGGTTAAATAGCCGACGGTGCGCGACTGCAGCGCTCGGCTACCCGGCATTCCCTTATACTTAGTTTGTAATAGCGTCTGGCGCGCGTGCGGCGGGTTGTGCCGTTATTTATTTTTTTTTTTCTTTAAAAATAGACACACTAGGATTTATTCCTGTATCGTTTCCTGTATCGTGGGTGCGTTTACAAACATGAAAATTCACAAACAAATACCCAGACCGGAACAAATAATTGTGGATCACACAAAGATTTGTCCCGTGCGGGAATCGAACCCGCGACTATTAGACACAGTGGGTGGAGCGGCTTAAGCTCTTAACCACTGCGCTAAATCGTCCGTTTGCTTTCGCACAGAGACCGCTGCGCTGTATGACATCTCCCATATATTTCAGTATATTACAACATTTTTAAATCCATGATTACAACTCTACAGGTCGCGTCACCGTCGCGCTCCCGTCGCACTGCGTTGGCTATGTAGCGAAACCTTAACGAAATTGTAAGTACCTAAGTTCCTAATGACTTTTTTAAGTAAAATTAGCCCCACTCTAGGAATTATACCTGGGCCCTTACTCGCCACGACTATACACGTAACACTGCGTGTTACGATAACTTCGTGAAATAATCATCTAATGATACAGTGGCATACAGAATACCATTAAACGATAATCTCATGAAGATATCGTAACGCGCCGAGTTTGGTTATCGCAAATAAGGGCCCTGTATCGTAGGTGCGTTTACAAACATGAAATACACATACGCAAGCAAACACCCGGACTGAAATTGTCCATAGCCGACGAACGTGTATGAGATAACCTTCACAGTGGAGAAAGCCAGAGCGGTCTATAAATAAAGAGTAAAGAAATTTTTGGAAATCTGTACCCTCTACCCACCCCGTAAGGGATCTAGTGAGATGATATATACAAGGTGTATCGTAAACAACGCAAGACCTCAGACAACCCCGATAAGATTGCATTACACTTAGATTCTATCGAATTATTCGTGAACACTCTCCACCAACCCACACTGGGTTCACATGGTAAATTGTGTGGGACCGCGGGACAGAAAGCCCGATTTTTATTGATAAACAAGGCTATTTTAAAATGCCACTGCGAAGTACGTATCTTGTCGATCAAGGTTAAACAACTTTAGCAGGTTTGAGGTGTAATTTGATTAAGCGGAATACCGCTTAATCAAATTACACTGTAAGGTATTACTACCGTAAGGTATTGGTGACAAATTGTCCCATTGTGACCTGTTATGTTTCATTGGAACTTTTTATTAGACAGGCTCGTATGTAGGAAAATATTAAATAATTTGTAATTTAATTTAAAAGTCTATAATAGGAACCTCCTAACCGTTGCCCGCGATCCTTATGTATGTATGTATGTATCTTTGCAAAAGCATTTGTGTTGTTTTGATGTATAGAAGCTACAATACTGTAAAGTTTTTGTGTAAAGTAGTAGTAGTTTAATATTCATCCTCATAAACTTTCGCGTTTAGAATATTAGTAGGATTGCTTAGAAATCAAATAAATACTCACGATTACGTTATCGTACTGTGTAAATTCACTTATTGACACACGTCGCGCTTTACGGACAACACTACTAAATGTAATCTTCGTCAAGTTTCCGTTCTTATATTTACCTAGTTAATATATTGTAGTTATAAATGCGTTATGATGTATACTTCTTAATTACTCCAAACGGCGTTTAGGGTCAGAGATGGGCAAAATGTAATCACTACTCCCTAATCTTCAACGTTTACGATTACACTTTTAATCTTGAATCATGATTGAATATTACAAAATACAATTGTAATCATTAATATGATTATATTTTGCCCATCTCTATTTAAGGTTTTGGATTTTTTATTAAAACAAAAAATAAACAATATTCTTAAACTAGCGCGAATATTTAACAAAAAATATAACAATTTTTCGAATTTTATCGCGGTTTATGTTCAGCACCTCTGGCCTCCCCGTGACCATGGGTGTGACACTCGAAACGTCGGGAACTTAATAATCAAAAATAAAAATCGCGATTAAAACCGAAAAGTAGTTTTATTTCAAAAATAAACCCCGTTACGTGTATATGCCTCGAGCAGGGGTGGTAGAGGTGTACTAAGTACACCTACATATTGCCGTGTGTTAGATCTTAATGTGATAGGAAAGCGGAGCGGAACCTGGAATTGTGCCTTGAATATATAAGCCACAATTCTGGAATTGCCGATCAATTTTATTTATTTATTCTTCATGCACTTATGCACTTAGGCGGAATTAATGGTTGGGGAATTTTCTGCCAGTCTACCTATCTGGATCAAGTTATCTGGATTTTGAACTGTTATTGATTGATTAATGTTGATCAGCGATATATTATCACAGGCACACACACCCAAACACACACGCACAATTTTATGAAATTTGTACTCTTTGCCTACCCTGCAAGGGATCTGGCATGATTTATTTATTTATTTAGGATAAAGACACACCATCGACAGAATCACAGATATCACAGTATAAATATTGTAACAGTTTAGGACAGTGTGAACTGTCATTACAGGAGTGTACAGCTTTTACAGAAAAGAATACAAGATTATTATAGGAACATGCAATCTATTGATAAGAATATTTAAATACAAAAAAAAAAAAAATAAACATGAAAAAGTCAAGATTATGGAGATTAGAGATATTATATAATAAAATTGTAATAGATGGTATTTAATCATTTTATTATTATGTCATTTTTATTATTATGTCATTTTTATTATTATGTCATTTTTATTATATAATTCTAGTCGCAATCAATTTAGAATAGGAGAATAATGGAAATTAAAATAAGATTACAATAAAATAATTAGGTGTCACCAAATATTTTAAACAATTCACAACGAAACATGACCAGGGAATTGCTGAAGATGTCAACATTATTAACTTCATTGTATGTTTTAATAATACGATTCAAGGGGCAATTAATTTTGGTTCGGTGTAGTGTGGGTACAAAGGTCGAAGTTAAAGGGAATCTAGGGATCCTACTGGGTACTGATAGTTTTAATTTTTCCAACAGGTTTGAATTGTCAATAGTCCCATTCACTAGTTTATGTAAAAATGCTAAATCGATTATTTTACGGCGGGTTTCAAGTGAACAAAGTCCATAATGCCGCAATCGTTCCTTGTAGCTAGCACGGTACGGGCCTTGTGGATCTTTATATGCTAAGAATTTTGTAAAATTCTTTTGAACGCGTTCTAATCGATTAACATGAACCGTGTATTGGGGGCTCCAAACAGCAGTTGCATATTCGAGAATACTTCGGACTAAGGTGTTGTACAGACAAATAAGAGTGCGAGTGTTGGAGAAGTTATTGCACGTTCTCTTTAGAAAACCAAGCAGCTTCCAAGCTTTAGATAGTGTTTGGTTAATATGTTGTACAAATCTTAGTTGATTATCGATCTCGACCCCCAAATCGCGAATATAAGCCACTTCAAGTAGCTGCTCACCTTCAACAAAGTAACGAGTTGCTATGGGCATTTTAACTTTCGTCATCTTTATGTGAGCACATTTACTTGCATTAAGCTGCATATTATTCTGAAAACACCAATCATTAATAGCATTAATGTCATCTTGAAGTTTATACGAATCCTCCACACTACTTATTGTCATATATAATTTAAGATCGTCAGCAAAAAGGGAGTAATTAGAATGTTTTAAATTCTCACCTATGTCGTTTATGAAGATTAAGAATAATATTGGGCCCAGATGAGAGCCCTGAGGGACCCCAGAAAATGCTACGTAGTCCCTGGACTTATAACCCTGTGCTGTTACTCTTAAAACCCGATTTTCTAAGTATGATTGAAACCATAGGAGGAGCGGCCCGTGTATCCCAAATCTCCTCAGTTTGTTGACAAGTATATTGTGATCTACCTTATCAAACGCACTACTAAAGTCTGTGTATATAGCGTCAACTTGCGCACGTTGATCAATGGAGTGCGATAAGTCGGTGGTATAGTTGACTAGGTTAGTGACGGTTGACCTATTTTTGAGGAATCCATGTTGGTTTGGTGACAACATATTCTTTGTAAATTCTGTTAATGATGGGCAAACAATACTCTCGAACGTTTTAGAAAAAATATTCAGAATGGAGACCGGACGATAATTTGTGACACTATTGACGTCTCCTTTTTTGTAAATTGGAACAACATTTGCTTCTTTCCAGACCGAGGGAAATGTAAAAGTGTCCAAAGATTTTTTGAATATAAGTTTGAGAGGTAAGGAGAGATTTTTACTCGTCATTTTGATAAAGTATGGAGGAATACCGTCTGGCCCGGCCCCTTTACTGACGTTGATTTTTTTCAAAACACTCAAAACAAGAGTTTCAGTCACATGGATATTATTTAAAGAGTATTGATTGAATATTTCCTCGATTTTAGGCTCTATGGCAATATCAGTCTTTGAAAAAATAGAGGAAAAATGATCTGCAAAAAGATCACAAATTTCTTTGCCTGATTTGGCAATATTGTTTGCTAGCGTCATTTCAGATGGTATTCCAACTGATTGGCCACGGTTTTGTTTTAAAAATGCCCAAAATTTCTTAGGATTGCTACATATTGATGATTCTACATTGTTTATGTGGGTATGATAGCATTTTTTCATCAAGTTTTCTACCCGTTTATTCGCAAGTTTTAGCTCAATCAAATCTCGTGGGTTTTTGTTCACTCTGTATTTGCGTCTGATTTTCTCTTTTTCTGCTATCAATGCTATTAAAGACCGTGTGAACCAAAAGGGATATTTATGGGTACGCTTTTTTGTCTTAGGTACTGATGATTCTATAATGGAATAAACTATTTTATAAAATTTATGTGTCATAATGTTGACATCGTCGCAATCAAGCTCAGACTCCCAGTCTACTTGTCTTAGTTTGTCATTTACGAGTGAGTAGTCAGCTTTTTTAAAGTGATAAGTGGCAAAAATCTGATTTTTGAGGAAAAGCGGGGTCTGGAGATTAAGTTTCATTTCTAGAGGTGGATGATATGAGTCAATTTTGCTAAGAGGAATCGTAGCTTCCTCAATGTCAATACCTTCGAAATTAGTTAGGACAAGATCAAGTATTCTATTGCTGTTATTTTTGACATTATTGTGTTGTTTAAGATTATTTTGGGACATGAAATCAACAAAGGAGTAGCCAATAATGTTATCGTAATTAGTAGGTAGCAAATCCTTGCCCTCATCAATATCCCTTTGCCATTCCATAAAATTTAAATTAAAATCGCCAAATATTATGACTTCTGTAGGATTATCAGCCATAATCGCATTAACATTATTTATAAAAGAATCCAATGAACTCACTGTAACAGGCGGTGGCAAGTAAATGACACATAGTAGTATATGTTTTGTCACATTATTGTCTCTAATTTTTAACGAGATCCATAAGTCCTCTTGAGGGGACTCAAGGTGAGCGAGTCGCCTAGATTGTAAGTTTCGGGCAACAGCGAAAAGAACTCCTCCACCTTCCTTTTTGGCCGAACATGTTGACTGTCGATCACGTCGGTAGATTTTGTAATTTTTATTGAATAGTTCTCCGTCTTCTATAGAGTTGTTTAGCCACGTTTCAGTTGCAACTATTATATCATAGTCATTGCTAAGAGACGCCAATCTAATATCCTCTAGCTTACTTCGCATGCCTCGTAAGTTCTGATAATGGACTTTGAATTTTAATAGTAGCTGTACGGTCACAGATTCTTCGTCTTGTAACTGTTCAGAGTTTCTTCAGACAGTCGTTGGACTTGATTTGCCGTGCGGGAGATTGATCATTCAAACGTGTAAATATACGGCCATTTCGAATCCACACATACTTGATCCCTTTCTCACGAGCAATTTTTCTTGTTTCAGCGTGAAGTACTTTATGGTATGGGGATAGATGTTCCGAGACATAAACTGGCGCTTTCTTCCCACTGTAGCCTAATAATCCACTGTGCAGCTTTTCATTAGGGTTTTTCCTATTATATTTCGATACCGCGGCCAAAACGTTGTCTCTAATTCTAACACTAGGGAATTTTACTATTATTGAGCGAGGTCTGCTACTAGCGTCATCCAATTTCCTTACTCTGACGGAGCTTAATATTTCGCACTGTTGAATTGGACAAGAGACGGTAGAACCTAGCTGCTGGACCAATATCGGTAAGTCTTCGGATCTGTTTTCAGGTATACCATTTATTTCGATATTGTTCTCTCGAGCATGTTGTTCCATCAAATTTAATCTAATTGACAGGTCATTGGTAGTGTTTAAAAGCCTTTCGTTTTCTCTTGTTGTCTTCGATATGTTTTCTTGGGCTAATTTCAAATCTTGTTTTAGGGTATCATATTCGTCACTTAAGAATTTAATGGAATTTTTCAGGTCTTTTAGTTCAGCAAGGTTAGTTTTTATTTCTTTCAATTCATGCTTTAGAAATGTTTTCACCGTATTTTCAATTGCCTCTTTGACGGCCAAATGTATTTCGGATTTAATTGTTGCTAGTAAAGATCGCTCAATATCCATTGTTTGGTAATTTTTTAGGTCCTCCTCAGATTGAACTGTGTTCTTACGACGAGTTACGTAGTCAATGCTAATGTAACTAGGGGAATTCGATTCCGAAGTATTGACTGATTGTCCGGAACGTATAGGCGTGTTGGAATTATCCCCCTTCGGTTGTTTACTGCGGCAGCAGTGACATATCCAAGTTGTTTTAAGTTCCTTGGTCATAGCAGAGAAGCGTTTGTCCGAAACATTGGCGCACATAAGATCGTAACTTTTGTTGCAAGACGAACACTTAAGAAAGTCCTTGTTTTTTATAGTATTGGGACACCCTGCACATATATTAGCTTTAGATGCCATCGCGATAGTTTATTCTAATTGTTATTGATAATAGTAGTAGGTAGATAAGTAAAAAGTCCAACGTTCAAAATAGCTTCGCAGTTGCAAACGTTAAGACTACACGCAAAAGTTCGTTAGAAAAAGGTCGTAAGCGCCGTGCATATCGTGGCGCTTACGCGTACCTCTGAGTCAGTCTCTGGGCTGCATTGTCATTTCAGTTAAATTGTTTAATTACGAATTATTTGTTTATTTTGCACAATAATATTCACAAGTTATATTGATATGACACTATTTAATGCACTACACTAAATTTTAATCCGAATAACTCAGTAAATCCACGAGTAAACAATTAAAATGATCGTAATTGCTTAAACACTTGTATTCCGTTCAACAAAATTATATGATGATATAGATAGATAGATAGTTTGATTTTCAATTAGGTATCTTATTTGTTAAGTTCTTAGATTTAGGCGAATACTATACCTCAGTCCTTCCCGTGATCATGGGTGCTATAAACCACTCGAAACGTCGGGAAATTAAAAATCAAATATAAAGCGCGATTAAATCCGAAAAACAGTTTTATTTCATCTTATTTATTTATTTATATTTTCTTCAATTAATACAGATCTTGTCAGATTACAATAAATAAATAAATCATTTATTTTCACCCACAAGTTACATGCAATAATGCATATATCAAATTTTACAAAGAAATATTGGTAGGGAGACAGGAGACGTCCATAAGGCATAGTTGTTCCGGGGTACCCTCAAGCTTCTTAATTATTTTTGTTGGTTCGATCTACGCAGAATGAGCTCACGGTGTCTTGAGGTCTTGCAGTGTTATGCTTGGTTTTAGATTTGATTATATTAATTACCGAATAACAACTATGCCTTTTGGACATCTAACACCTCAGTCCCTCCTGTGCTGCAAAGCACTCGAAACGTCGGGGACTAAAAATCAAAAATAAACCGCGATAAAATCCGTAAAATAGTTTTATTTCATGTGTAATATTCACGTAAATCTAAGAACTCAGTATGTTAACATGGTTTATCAGTAATTTTTAGTAAAATAAGTAAAGGAATTTCCGTGTAATTTAGCTAAAGTATAAATAGAAAGCAAGTACCCAATCATACCAGCATCACTTCAAGATACTAAGATATCATCATTTAAGAATTCGCCAACAGTATAATAACATTTATCTGTTAGCAGAGTAGTCAATTTCAACCTTCGGCAGAGCATTACAGCTTACCAAATCACTCTCCGAAGCTCTTACAATTAATTCGCCTCCCTTGCTTTATGTTTATGTTAACTATCATTATTATAAAGAGTAATGTAAGATGGGGTAGAGCAGAGACCCTTAGCACTGGTGTTATATACGTAAAAGCAGTCTCTAAATCATATTACCGAATAGTCGTGACTATTCCGTAATATGATCTTGGTACCGAAACAAATATTTTTGTATTACCACCAATATTTGATCGATGACTTTTGATAAAACAAAAAACACAATTTTTCTTACCTACAATTCGAACCCAGGACTTTGCCTATGCCCTACCAAATAAAAATATACTCTTTGCCTGCACCAAAAGGTATCTGGCGTGATGATATAGATAGATATAAATAAAGGAAAGATAATTTATTTTATATATAGTTCGAGGAAATATCCCCAAAATTCAAACAAATACATAGAACTAAGCCGAAAGACTGACGTATAAATTCAATAACTTTCGACATGGATACCCCCATTCCATTTCACCCAGTACAACAATTCTTACTTTACTAGTCTTACTACTTACTTTGGCTACCAACAGCTTAATATAACTTCTGAAGTACAAAGATGCACGGATGGTGATCATAGAACATCCAATGCCTTGCTCAATACTCCTTAACCTTGGCACAAGAGTAAATATCCTAACAGAAACAAAACTTCATACAATTGTAGTCCTATATAGCACTATAGCAGACTACTATACCCGACTACTATCACAGCACGTCACCCGAGGACAATGGCCGACGTAAACCGGTTTTGGTTTAGCATGAATACTTTGTCGTTAGCGTGACACCACAAAATAATAATTTCTATTCAGTGGTGACGCTAGCGAGTATCGTCGATCGTGTGGAACCTGATTATTTTATTTTAAATGAACCCAGTTTTTTCGCTAAAAATAAAATTCAATAATCATCATACCAACCAGTTAAATTGATAGGAACGAAGTGGTTTATCGAGTTCGAATATGCTGGTTGAAAAATCGAACTCATTGGTCTGTTGAATTTGTCGAATTAAACGCTAGATATCGCTTTGTCTGTGTTACTTTATTTCTGTTGGTAGATTTCCTCATGTGACTTTTTCTTTATTTCTTTATTTCTGTTGGGATATTTCTTCATGTGATTTGTGAATCTATGCTCGGTAGAAAAAAACAACAACACAAACTATTGGAAAGATAAACATCATCAAGGAAACAGACACGAAAAATAATGCTGAAATGCTGCGATGGAAATAATGCTGTAAATGAAGAATGAGACGGAAATATGCTAAAATCCATTATTAAAAGAAAGACAAAAATATTTTTAAAATTCAGATTTTATTAATTACTTTTTTCTTTTTTATGTGATTTTGCTTTTGATTTACTCTTCATAAATTTACTTATTATTTTATACAATACTGTTACTATTAAAACTATAATTGCTAATAGATCTAAGTAAAGCTTCTGATAGAGCGGCACGTGCAGCGCTGGAGAGCGCAGATGTAGAGCTCCGCGGGTTTTTACGACGTACTCCACCCAGTGCACCAGTTCCTTGCCCGGTGCTACTGGCCGGTCGTGGAATATCAGTGACAGTTCCTTTGCACTTGCTTTGTACCTAAAAGTATAAACTGTACTATATTATTCTTATCAACAAGTCTAAAGTACCTGTAAGGTAAACAAAGCCAACTATTGTGTATGGAACGAACTTTAAGAAAAGTTAACCTGTTCGAGCTCAATGAGATCTACAATGATTTTCAGTTGACCTCCAAAATAGCTGAAGAGAAAAAAATACTAAGAAGAAGATTAATTTTGATGGTATTTCTAAGTTTTACTAGAACATTTGTGAAGTAGGAATTAATAAAAAAAGTACTGGGCTGGGTGCAGTCTAATGCATGTTAGAAACCATTGTTTGGAAATGATTGGCATGATTGATTCAGTTAGAGGAAAAAGTGGATAACAATCTATCAATGGAGTAATCCAGTGGACTCAAGTGCAGCATTTAAGTATTTTAGAATTCATTATTTGGCGCTAATTCATATGATGGTTTCAAGTGGAGGAAAAGTGCACTAGGATCTAAGTGGATGAAGTGCCAATCAGGTATTTTCAGAATTAAAATGATAACTTACGAATTATTTGACAGTATCTCCTTAATAGCACCACGAAGATTATCGCCCATATCTTCGGCTAATATCACCATAATTCCGCATCCTTTCTTTTCTACTGCTCTCATATTGATATTTTGATCACCACCAATTGGTAAACCAATTACGGGAACGCCGTAATATAAAGCTTCAGTGGTTGATAACAGTCCACCATGTGTTATAAACAGCTTTAAATTTGGGTGTGCTGAAACAGAACTTGTGTATTTGCAAGAAGTAATAGTTAAAGGTGAACCACTAATAGCATAATTGTATTTGAAATGTTTGTTACTAGGTATTTTGATAAATGGAAGATATTGAATATTTGTAAGATCTTAAGAATTTGTTTAAATATAAAAGCCTGTAGAAATTCGTTGATATATGGCATAATAGCATTATTGCAAATGCTTCTTTTTTTTTAGAAACCGTGTTTCATAATATTTGTTAGAGTGGACGGACTCGTTTTGACATGTAAATTGCCGAGTCCCGGAATGTCCTGAGCAGGCAAGAAAGTAATTTTGCTGAACCAAATCGGCTTACGAGAGACAGCCCTTGTCATAAACTGAAAAGACAAAGATGTAGATAGCAGAAAACTAGTAACAATAATTATTTTCGTAATCATCATCTCAGCCTATACTTGTCCACTGCTGAACATAGGTCTGCCAAATAGGGGGGATTTGCCTTACTCGCCACGTTTAGCAGGCGGGTTGGCGAGCGCAGCTCGATGGTCGTGAAAGTATCTAGGAGAACGCTGCTGCCCATTCCCTAGTTGTCCCTTAGTCGCCTTGTATGACACCCGATGTGAAGAGATGGGTTGGTCCAATTCTAAGCCGGGAACTACATTTTTGTTATAATTATTATGTATTATCTTCGCCTAAATAATTGTCTCTCATTACATAAGTGCAAGCCGCAGTACCGTGACTTACCAAGAATACTCTGTTGCGGTGCCCATTTTACCAGATGTACGTTTGCAGGCACATTATCCATTTCAGCTTCGTACTTCCAAATAACTGTCTCCTTGAGTTCTCCAAATATATTCAGTAGTGTCTGCTTCATGTTGTCAGACATGCCGGTACTCTTCGAGACCGATCCCATACTAAAGTATATAATGCCGTGTTTTGCATTGCCCATCAGCTTTTGAAGATCCTGAATGTTTAGGGATAACTTTTACAACATGTAGAATTTATAGAAATAACAGTCTAAAATTGAAATGTTAGGCCAAAGCTTGGAACAACGCTACAAGCACGCATTGTGGTGTTCTTTATAAGGATTGCATCATGTTATCATTATTATCACTATCAGCCGAAAAACGTCCAATGCAGGATAAAAGCCTCCCAAAGCAGTACACATTGAGTTTTTACCCACAACGTTCACCAAATGATTGATTAATCTTGTGGGGGGCCTCCACGACTTCCGGGATGTAGTCGCCACTCGAAAATATTTGTTCTTCAACAGTTGTCTGTTCTACGAGCGGTGTGTTTACGAACGCTATGTTTGGCAATCTGAACGCTATGTCGATGACTGGTTCTCCTGCAGATTTCTTTATCACCTTATCACATTGCGATTAGGCGTTCGTTACCTCGAAGTTTGCCTATGTTACTAATAATCATGTTCCACGATTCCAAACGTTAGTAATAATGATGTTCCACGATTCCATTACCTATCCCGCAGCGTATTTTTAGGCATTCAGTGACTGTTTTCCTTGCATTGCTTGGGTCTAAATGTTACCTACCTTAGGGAGCGGTTGTATTTTCTCACTAATATGATATCCTCCAATGTTTATCACGTTTGGTGGCAGACTGAACGGCGATCCTATAGACGGGTGAGAGTTGACGAACATCAAGGAGGCATTGTACATAGCTTCGTCGAACGAAGGCATATCTACACCTCTTTTAGCTGCTATTTCTGGGTAGATTGAATTGTATCCATATCTTTCAAACAAATATATAAATCTGTAAAGAATATTTATGAAAAATGTGAATTAGTTATCTTATCTTTAATATTATTAGTCTCAGAAGGAGCCTCTATACGTTGAGCTCATGTCTCCGCGCAAGCATTATTAAGGTTTAACGAATCGAAATTTCTAAAACTAATGTGCGAAGATGAATCAATGTTGGGACTATTTGTAAATGGGGCTAAATACATCAAGATAGTGCCAAAATTGGACAACTTAAGTTGATAATAAATATGCATCTTGTCATAGCTCTTCGCTAATCTTTACGCTGCTACATGGAGGAGCAAAACTCCTCGTAATTTTTTAACATAATAATATATCTATTTTGTAGAGTGAATCGACTGAGCTATTTAATTTTCAATCATTACAGCATTCTAGATTGATTTACACAAGATCCCCTTATTTTATTATTTCTGTATAACGATACAGGAATAATAAAATAAGGGAATCAAGAGGCACCTACGGGTGCGTTTACAAAAAGACCGACAGCAAAACATTTGTAAACATTTGCAGAACACAAAAAAAAACATTGTCGCGTACGGGGCTCGAACCTGCGATTACTTGATTCTCTGAGCGAAGCAGCTTACGCTCTAAGCACTGACAAAACCGTTGTCAAAATACTCCATTACCAGATTCATAGCGTCCAGCTTCCAATTCTGCTTTATCATCATCACTTCCAGCTCATTTCACCCCTTGCCGATCAAAGGGTCTAAACCTTCTCTGAAAGGGGTCCTAGGGCCTTCTCCTTCTTACACCATATATCCCTATTCTGAGCCAATCTTATCCACTACAATCTTATCTACTTACATCAATATAAAAGATTTCTTCACAATTTTATAAAGTTCCATTGTTCTATACCAAAAACTTAGAGGGGGTTTTACATGAGAAAAAAGATCCACTGTATATGCAGGGTTCGGTATATCGTTAATAACTCTTAAAGCTTGCCAATGCGCTTCTGTTGAAACAGACCAAATCAGAGGGCATTGGAGCAAAGGCGCTATTCTGAAAAATGACAAAACATATGTATAATATGAGCTTCCTCAAGTCATGTATGATGATGAGTTTCTCATCGGATCTATTCAGTGGAGGCCGCTTTTAGATCTGGAGGAAGATGCAAATTGTAAAAAAATTAAGTCCTTTTTTTGAAGTATGCCTTCAATGTTTTTGACTTTGACTTACAGATTTGATTTTAAACTATAGCTACATCCCGTCAAGCTGAAACAGGTAAATAATTATGTTCTTTTTTAAAATTGAAATTCTTTATTTGGGAACAAACAACAACTGCACATAGTGTTGTAAGAACGCTCGAGTCGGCGCTTAAACGCTTGAGTCGACGCTCAAAATGTTGCTAAGCGCTGGAGTCCAGAGATACCTAGATGATAAGCAAGATCTGATGACGAAGCCGAAAAGAGACCATATAGACTCCAAGAATGAAAATACTATCTATCATCACGCCACACCCCTTGCGGGGTACCGTATTACCCCGCAAAAGACTAATTTAATAACAAAAAAAAATATTCATTTACCATGACTATCAAGTCAGTGCGTTATGGTTGGCTATCCTTCGACCAATGCCGTAATAGCAAGCACACCTAGAATCACAAAACATCTTCCAATGTACCGACAAATCCTTTGTCGGCGCGTTTGATGTTTGTGCCGCATAATTAAAGATTCGTTTCCGTAAAAATAATAAAGAATGCCGTGCAAGCCCGTTGAGTTTCTCGCCGGATCTTCTCGCGTTCCGATCCGGTGGTAGATAAGTAAGTTAAAAAACAATTTGTGGACTCCCCTGCAGGGTTTTTGTAAAATAAACGATTTGAGTTTTAGTTTGGCCATAGCGAATAAGCCCTGGTAGTTCACTTACATATTATAGGTAAGCCATATTTATGTACTAGCTGTTAACCTAGACTTGAGAAATTGTGCTTGATATAATGACAACAGACACGCCCTTTAATACTTCGGACCAAACATCGTCGCAATATGTAAGTGAACAGAATACGCCTTTGCCATCCTTGCGACTGTCTTGTAAATCTAGTGATGAACAATGCGCGGTTTGAATCTAAGGTCAGACAGTATTATAATTTTTGGATTAATAAATTTTGCATTGTAACAGTAAACAGCTGCCGTTCCCGCTTGGGGAATATAGGCGTGAAAGTGTTGGTTTTTTTTTAGATAAGGTATAATCAGAATTATAATTTGACATCACCCAAACGGAGGTCGAAGATCTCATTTTGGGGCTCAAAACCAAAAAAAGCCCCCGGCTCTGACGGCATTTTTAAACGCGTTCTGAAATGCCTGCCCGCCCAACTCATCTGCCTCTTAGTGGCCATATTGAACGCCGCCATGACGAACTGCACCTTCCACTTAGCGGGGAAGCAGACGTCATAGGCATTCCCAAGCCCGGCAAACCTCGCAATCTCCCCGCGAGCTACCGCCCTATCAGTCTTCTCAACTCCCTGGCTAAGGTCTACGAGCGCCTACTTCTGGCGCGGCTCAAAGACTTTGTTGTGTCCAGGGGTATCCTTATCAACGAGCAGTTCGGCTTTCGAGCCAAAGACTCCTGCGTCCACCAAGTGCATCGCATCACGGAGCACATCCTCTCCGGTCTCAATAGACCCAAACCCATCTACACGGGCGCCCTCTTCCTAGATGTCGCGAAGGAATTCGACAAAGTCTGGCACAACGGCTTGATCTACAAGCTCTACCAATTGGGTGTGCCGGACAGACTCGTGCTCATCTTACGAGACTTCTTGTCGAATCGCGCCTTCCGTTATCGCGTCGAAATGACGCGCTCCACTTCCCAGTCCATCAGTGCTGGAGTCCCACAGGGCTCAGTTCTCTCTCCGCTCCTGTTTAGCCTTTACACGAACGACATCCCTCGTTCGGGTGATGCTAAACTGGCCTTATTCGCGGATGATACCGCTCTCTATTTCTCCAGTAGGAGCAAAGGCATTATCACTTCGAGACTTCAGGCCGCTGCCAATACCCTAGGGGATTGGTTCAGGAAGTGGCGAATCGAGGTGAACCCGGACAAGAGCGCAGCGGTGCTCTTCTCCAGAGGTTCAACTTCGCGCCGCTCTCTGCGCCACCCCGGAAGGAACCGAGGTCAAGTGACCATGTTCGACCGACCCATTCCCTGGGTCAAACAGGTCAAATATTTAGGGGTCACCCTGAACAGTACCATGTCCGTCACCGAGCATCCTTTGTGCTCGGTCGTCTCAATCCGTTAATCTGCAAGCGGAGTAAAATGCCCCTTAGAAATAAGGTGACGCTTTACAAAACTTGCGTTCATCCCATCATGACTTATGCGTGTGTTGTGTTTGGGCATTCGGCCCCCTCTCACATCGACAGTGGTTCAAAACCACTTCCTCCGTAAAGCCGTAGGAGCCCCATGGTTTGTACGGAACGTCGACCTCCACTCCGATCTAGGTCTCGAACCTATTCGCGCCTTTATTAAAAAAGCGTCAATACGTCACTTCGCGAACGCATCTACCCATGCGAATACGTTAATCGTAGCCACCGCCGACTACGATCTCCCCCCCAACCCCTGCCGCCACTGCCGGCCGCGACATGTTCTCACCGACCCCCCCCGATGCTTTGTCATCCCTTCTTTCCGCTCAAAATAGGGGCGACGACGACGTAGTAGTAGTAGATCCCCTCCCATAGCCGGCGGTTGACCGGTGCACTTAGTAGTGCACCCGTCCCCCTACAGCGACTGTCCCAACCGAGGGCGCTCTCGAGTATGTCGCCTCTTGCCCTTCTGGCTGGCTAGAGCGTAGTAGTTGCACGCTCGCCTTTAAATCCGGTGAAGCTGTAAAGGCCTCGCGGCCAACAGCGTACATCATTCACACACACAAATAAAGAATGACAATAGGTGATGTCATCGAAAAGTGGTGTATTGTATACTATATTCCCTCAACCTCATACGTAAGGATATAGGCGTGAAGGAGTGTGTAAGTAACAACTAAATTTAAAAAAAAATCCGTTTGTTTCATAGTAGGTATCGCGCATACCCAAACCTTGAGTCTACGAAAATTCGTATTTTTTGTCATCTATCACCGGGAAGACAGTTTCTATTGATATTAGGTTTCCCCTAACACGTTTTAAATACATATATTATTTATGGATTACATACTTAATGGTACCCATGATACGATACAATAAGTACAGTTTGTACGCACCCCATATACATAGTCGGCCCTTTCAAAGGATTAATTTTAGATATATTTTTTATAATTTCATTTTCGGCTTCTCTTTTAACCTGTCTACTCTTTCGGCAAGTAAAATCCCCCCGCGACTGCTCCGCCCCGCGGCGCCTTTGGCAGTGACAAATAACTACAATTTGCATAAGTACGACGGACTCGCACCTACATTTTTGTTATATTTAGGTTTAATATAAACTGTGTGGCTGCGTCGTTGGTTTAGTGGAAAAGCGTATCGCTTGGCGATCATATGGTCCTGGGGTTAAATCCTGGGTCGGACAAATGAAGTTTTTCTAACGAAAACTTCCCAGTATGAGTCCGGAGTCTGGAATTGTGCCCGGTATATGGTCATAGCCTCGCGCCCTATAACATGCCCTCTGTCCAGAAATTTGCCATTAGAATATTACTGCACTTGTACTTGGCACAAGAGCTGCCCTTGGAAAAATCAGGCATTCATGCAAATACTAGCATTGTGTGGGTAATTTTAAAATTATACACCTTTTTTCATTTATCAAAATTGATGGAAAGATCTTAGTTACTGGTGTTGGTACGCCTCTGTATACAGTTGTTTCGGCACTATAAATTAATTTCGATTTTTGAGAATCTAAGCAAAATAAATTATAATGCTATAACGCTTGAGCACGCAGCTCGTGCGTTATAGTCCAAGTCTTCAACGCTCCGTGAGCCTTAAACGCTCGAGCGTTCAAGGCTTGAGTCTTGAACACTCGTAAGCGTCGACTCAGCGCTGAACGCTCGGCGCTTGGCGCTCATTTTTACAACACCAACTCTACAGAAGCATTACAATACCATACATTTCTTGAATATATTTGGAATATGGTTTCTAGTAAAAATGATTAATGTGTGATCATTTACCCAGCAGTGATTTCCGAAAAGAACCATTCCAGAATAACAGCATCGAACTTCTCATTAGGATTGCTGAGGATATCCACCACTTCTGGCATTTCCAAAAATTTCTTATGCGCGAAAAATGTGAAGATAGTGAATAGCAGAGAATCACCTGAAGGACCTTTGATGTTGTTTCTAATGTCATAAGTGCCGCCTGAAAAATAAGATATTGTCTTTTGAGAGAGTAGTAAATTTATTGTTTAATTAACATTACAATAATTAATTAAGATTTAACAAATAACTAATTTTATTTACAAAATTAATATAATAATAACATTAAATTTATAAAAAAAATTTAATTATCACTTGCTTTAACGGTGAAAGAAAACATCGTGAGGAAACCTGCATGCCTAAGAGTCTCTCAAAGGTGTGTGAAGTTCGCCAACCTGCACTGGGCCAGCGTGGTGGACTATGGCCTAAACCCCAAACTGAGAGGGTTTAGGCCAGAGGAGGCCGGTGCCCAACAGTGGGACAGTTTCTTATCAGGGTTAATATTATAACATTACATATTTACATCGTTAAAAAAAAAACAATATACTATTCAATTAATTAATAGTTTTAATATACCATTTACAACTTTTTATTGCCTTAATTGTGAACTGGACTTTTTATAATTAAAAGGTAGGATAAATGAGGTGGAAATACGAGCTCTGCAAAAAAAAGTTGCGGAGTGAAGCTGAGCGACCGTATTCGCAACAGCGTAGTAAGAAAGCGAGTATGTATGAAAGTTAGTATCGGTGTAAAGGTGAGAACGGGTATGCTTTGTTAGTTCGAGAATATAGAAAGAATACCAGAAGAAAGAATGACAAAACAGATATACAAGGCGAAAGTGGAAGGATGGAGGTACCGGGGAAAACCCAGACTCTCTTACCATGACCAAATAGAACGAGTCTTATCGGAAGGACAAGTCAAGAGTCTCCGTAACCGGCGAGCGTGTATGAGACGAACTATGAGAGTGGAGGAAGCCAGAGAGGTATGTAAGGAAAGAACCGGTTGGAACTCCGTACTCTCTGCCTACTCCGCAAGGGATGTGGCGTGATGATATAGATAGGTAGATAGTAAAGGTAATGAGTTCAAACTCTGCCACGTACTTTAAGATTTTTTGGTCAATACGCTTATTATTATTAACGCTGCACAAGAGTTGATTTGCTTAATTTGATGAAAAAAATTGTAAAGAAACCTGACAGTCTTAATTAACTTAACAATCTTTCGAAACACGTGAAACTTGGGTCTAGAAAATAGCGCCGGCAACAACTATACACTTACTTTTTTCGACTTCTTCTCTTAACGTAACCAAAAGTGAGGATACGTCAATTTCTTTAAGATTAGGAACTGACTTCCCATTTGGATTTGCTGTTATATGTACTACCTGAAATTTATACGAGTACCATGCCAAGAGAGATTAGATGTAAATAAGCTTAATAAAATATAGTATAGACAGTCTAATCATAAATATAAGTGTCATGTGAAAGTATAATCGCCTATCGCCCTATTGGTTATGCCAAACAGTTATGCCGGAGAATAAATGGTGCTATCCATTATTCTTCTTGTGTTATTATTATTATATTATTTACAATCACAAATCGAACATGCAAAATGACCGAGACCAAAACAAAAATGTACAGGTCACATTAAAAAGTTCAAAAGTTTTTTAGGTATCGCGGAGGAAAATATGAATATCTAATTAATACTCAAGTGGCCATCTTCCACATAGCAAAGTGGGTTTGACTCAATGTCGAAAATAAACGCACGAACTTAGACTTTGGGGGGCTTGGGAGAAACAGATTGGGGTTAGCTTGACGCTATCGAGTTGATCCTGTTTGAACTAAAAATATACTAAATAAAGATTAACGTGATAGCACACACTTTCTCGACAACGTAACGATAACGTTAACCTGGTCGTGCTAAGAATTCAGATAAGTTTCCTATGCTCAGACAACAAAACCAAGCGGCTGTCGAGATTACAAAACTGTAATTATATCGATCTATTTATTCTTCAAAAATCCATTGCCTCACACCAGTATTTACTCCTGTGCCGTAAGTGCGTTGTTACCTGTGGACTAGTAAATCTTAAACTATAATTCATTTAAACATCGAACAGCTATGTTTCTGTAGCTATGTTCAATAAACTTGTTTATGGAGTATTTGTCGACGTAGAGACCCTCAACAAATACAGATTTCACATGTGCCCAGACCAACACAAAAACATATGGGTCACATAATGACCGTGCCGAAAACGATCACTACTACTAACAGCTTACGCGTCTTCATATCAAAAATCCTAGAAACCAAATTTTTAAAATTTTACCTCTTGTCCAGCTTCTAGCAAACGATCGGCAAATCCATGGCCCAGAATACTGTGGCTTTTTGACATCATCGGAAAGACGACTAATATCCTCAGCGCTTCATTTGTCGTTATTAAGAATAATATTGATAAGGCTATTGTCAGTTTGAACTGCATCTGTAATTCAAAGTTAGTTGACTATATTAATATGTTTCTTTTCTCTATATCCTTGTAGAGAAGCATCTATCCATGTGATCATGCCAGATCCCTTGAGTAAGCAGAGAGTACAAAGTTCCAACAGGTTCTTTACTTACATATGTATCTGGCTTCCTCCACTCTCATAGCTCTTCTTGGACAAATATGTACAAATTAAATTTACATTTTTGCTATCTTTGCATGTAATAAAAGCTTTCAGATTATTTCAGAACCTCGGCTCTCAGCTCCAAAACACAAATCGCTGTCGTAAGCCACTCAGTTGCAAGACTAAAGCTCTCGCCTTGCAGTGGGACAGTATAGGCTTATAGTGGCTTATTATATTGGGGCAGTATATCTTCAGTCTATAGCAGTAGTCAACTGGTGGGCATAGGCCTCTCCATTTGTACGCCACTTGAATGATTCGACACGCCACTGAATGAACCTCGACTACTTTGATCCTATATTTGCTAGATGATCACATTGAAATATTAATAATTTCTCAGACCTAGATTTTAACAAGAACAGATTGACATTAGCGTAACGCTATTGAGTTGATATGATTTTTATACAAAAATTTTACTAAATAAAGACGAATATGACAGCAAGGTTTCTCGACAACGTTACACTAACGCCAATCAGTGCTAAGCCATTTAAAATCTCTATCCTAACCTTTTAGTAGGTATTTTTAATTTGTTCAGAAAACTTAAAAGGTATAATAATGGTAAAGAAATGACTTACGTTTGATTTATCGTAAAATCCAAATCGACATCGGTGTACGAACGAGTAACATTCAATTAAGTGTATCTAAACTACTGATATTGCGTTTACCTTAATTTTTAATTTGCAACTGAAATATAAATTACCTACATTGAATTACGTAGATAACGTGATAACAAATCTGTAGCGCTCCTTTTATCGTTTAAGGATGATAATTTCGTAATAATTAAGGCCTTGAATATTACTACATAATATCTTTCTCGACTATTAATCTTATAACTCGATTATAAAAGATTACATACGTACATTCCGCGTCTATTCTGATTTGATTATAAATGTACGACTTACGCTTTTAACACTTCTAGTGATATAAACACACACAAGGAAATTTTGGGCCGCGACCAAAATTGGAATTAACGCTTGCATCAAGTAAAATGTGACTTCATGACAGTCGCAGAGTTGGTGTTTGCTATGAAACTCACCCAAGTTCTTTTTTCAATTAGTAACCTGTTGAAATATTTCCTTGTGAGACGGACGATTTGGTGCAGTGGTTAATAGCTTGTAAACTCAAACTCAAATAATTTATTTTGTATAAGCCCTGCGGGGGCGCGGCCTTCACAGAGAAGATCCGGCGAAGAAACTTGTCTGTTTTTATTTAATTTTCTTTCTTGTTTTTACTTTCTATTTTTATTAATCATATTGTGTGGATACAATGTTTAGGTTACAAATAAATAGTTTACGATCTAGCTCCAGTGTGATTCCTTAAGACTGAGATATGAGACTAATGATGCTATTTATAAAGTGTGTCTAAAGGATTCCAGGTGGACCAGTCCCCACAAGCAGCGCCCGGTTACGAGTATAACTACCGGAACAGCCATCACTCCCCTCGACCACATTGGAGGGAAGGGAATGACCCGCGCCAGTCAGCCACCGCAAACAAAGACATTATAGTGAGCATGACGAAACCAGAATCCGGTGTTCAGATTGTGTCTACAAAGCAGCCATATCCCAAACGCGTCAGGCACAACACGCTAAGCTTAACATTGATGTAATTCCAAGAGATAAATAAATAGCAACACTAAATAATATGGCACTTCAATCCCACGCGATCTCGTCATCTATGTAATCCGAGATTTTGTAATATGCTTTATTACATAATTTAACCTTAATTATGGTTTTAAATTTATTGATTGGCAAATCTCACATGACAATCTAACATGTACGGCAAGATTATTTATACCGAGTATTTACAGTATGGATGTCACACAATTTTTCAAACTTATCAATATAATTTTTTGTGCATAAGAAGATTTTATATATATATTAGTGTATAACAGTTAGAATGCTTATTTCCTTAAAGTTATGTTATGAGCTAGATTGTACATGGCCCTAATGTCGCTCCGCCCACTGGATCGAATTGTCGCGGATTCAGTTCCCACACGGGTCAAACCTTTGGGTGACCCACAAATATTTGTTTCGGTCTGGATATTTGAGTATGTGAATTTTCACGTTTTGTAAACGCACCCACGACAAAGCAATAAATCTTTATGTGGGGCTACAATAAAAAAACCTATATAAAAATAAACCTAGTTACCTATTGATAACCCTAATTTCACACTAACATGTTGCCCCCCTGTCAATGTTGTCCACCGATCAAAAGATTCTTGTCGCAGTATGGTAAATACCGTAATGCTTATATCCTTCTAAGCAGGAGGGGCAAAGGTATTGTGTACACATAAACACGAATCGACCACGATGTTAGCTCCCAATGCGGGTGAGCTCATTGCCATTATACCGGCCAAAATTCCTAACTCCGGAATTTTTGAACATTGTCAAGGATTTTTCGATGGAAAAACAACAATTTGTTTGATATCGGACTCGAATCCAAGACTCCATTATCGCTACCAGACTGCAGACTATTATTGAAATTTTTTCGATGGATAAGCCACACTTTGTCTGATCTAGGATTCAAATCTTGTGATTGACTCTAGACTAACCAGTCTGTAGCTTTTAATATTTTACACTCATTTGTTATATTTTTTCATGATTATTGACTGCTATCTTCAGTTCAAAAGGAAAGTATGACAAAATAAAAAATACCTATTAAATAAATAAATAATATAATATTAAATGTTTCTGTCCCTAAATTAAGATTTGGTTACATACTCTTCAATTTTTTTTATGTCTTCGGTTTTGATCTACTATTAATATCATCATCATCATCATCTCAGCCTATACTTGTCCACTGCTGAACATAGGCCTCCCCAATCGCTTTCCAGCGTAACCGGTCCGATGCCACCTGCATCCAACGACTTCCTGCGATTTTCACAAGATCGTCGGTCCATCTGGCAGGCGGTCGTCCCACGCTGCGCTTGCCAATACGTGGTCTCCACTCTAGAATCTTTCTGCCCCAACGCCCGTCCGATCTACGCGCTATGTGGCCCGCCCATTGCCACTTCAGCTTGCTAATCTTAACGGCTATGTCGGTGACCTTGGTTCTTCTACGAATCTCCTCATTCCTGATTCGATCGCGTAGAGAAACGCCGAGCATAGCTCTCTCCATAGCTCGCTGAGCAACTCTGAGCTTTTTTATGAGACCTATTGTAAGAGACCACGTCTCTGATCCATATATCATCACTGGTAACACACATTGACTAAAAACTTTAGTCTTAAGGCACTGAGGTATTTTGGATGAGAAGATGTTGCGCAGTTTCCCGAACGCTGCCCAGCCGAGTTGGATTCGTCGATTGACCTCTCTCTCAAAGTTGGACCTACCTAACCGGACTACCTGTCCCAGGTAAATGTATTCGTCGACAACTTCAAGAGTAGAGTTCCCAACGGTGAGTGCGGTGGGTACGACATGGACTTTAGACATTATTTTCGTTTTGTCCATGTTCATTTTAAGACCCACTTGTTGAGATACTCTGTTGAGGTCACCGAGCATTCGTCCTAGATCTTCCAGCGACTCCGCCACGACCACAATGTCGTCGGCAAATCGAAGGTGAGTGATGTATTCGCCATTGATGTTGATGCCAAGTCCTTGCCATTCCAAGAGCTTGAAGGCGTCCTCTAAGGTGGCCGTAAACAGTTTCGGAGAAATGACGTCTCCCTGCCTTACTCCTCTTTTTATGGGGATCGCCTTCGTGCACTGCCCCTGTACTCGGACTGACATGGTGGCGTTATTATACAAGCACTTCAACACTTCAATGTACCGATAGTCAATGCGGCATCGCTGGAGAGATCTAAGAACCGCCCAAGTCTCGATCGAATCGAAGGCTTTCTCATAGTCCACAAACGCCAAGCATAGTGGCCGATTATACTCCTCGGTCTTCTGTATAATCTGCCGCAGCGTATGTATGTGGTCTATGGTACTATTAATATATTTTCTAATGATTTTATACAATACAGTTACTATTAAAACTATAACCGCTAACAGATCTAAGTAAAGCTTCTGATAGAGCGGCACGTGCAGCGCTGGAGAGCGCAGATGTAGAGCTCCGCGGGTCTTCACAACGTGCTCTACCCAGTGCACCAGTTCCTTGCCCGGCGCTACTGGCCGGTCGTGGAAAATCTGAGACAGTTCCTCCGCTCTTGCTTTGTACCTGCAAAGAAATATTTACTACCTATTAACTAAGCTCTAAATGAAGTTTATCTTGCTATATAGAAAAAGTACTATATAAAAAAATACAGACAGATATATAATGTAAAAGTGGATATATATGCACATGTGGATGCTGGCGAAGACCAAGTTTCATCTGATGAGCGTCTTGGAAATCTCCGTAACCGGTGAGCGTGAATGAAACAAACTATGAGAGTAAAGCAAGCGAGAGAGGTCTATAAGAATAGTGGAACAGTGTACTCTCTACCTAACCTGCAAGGTTCCAAAAGACGTATCTTTACCATCATAAAAATATATAGAAAAAGAATTGAATCTGCACAATGCACTAGAAAAGGTGATTTCTTAAATAGTTTTAACATCTTGAAAGCATTTTGGAACAACCTTGCCAAACGAAACATATCGTATACTGATTGATGTTTGTTGAAATACGTCCTTATTATCCCTTATCATAATGGTTATCGAGATACTAACATCTTTAATAAACCGGGAAATAAATTAACTGTACAAGGCATGAACAGTTTTAAACTAAAAAGTGATATCAAACAAAAGAAATAAAGTCGATTATAGGCATAATCGACTTTATTACCTTTGGTTACATTTCAGAACTAGAATGAAAGTAACTTACGAATTATTTGACAGAATTTCGTTGATGGCAGCTGTAAGCTCGTCAGCCATTTCTTCTGCTAATTTCACTAGGATCCCGAATTCTTTGCACTCTACAGATCTCGTATTGATATACTGATCAGCTCCAAGTGGTAAACCGATCAATGGGACCCCGTAGTATAAAGATTCTGTGGTTGATAGCAGCCCTCCGTGTGTTATGAACAGCTTCAAATTTGGATGTGCTGAAAAGATATGATATGAGTTTAGAGTAGTATGGTCGTGTTAGAGTCCTCTACGTCAATCGGTAAAATAGAATCCTTGTAGGATGCCTTCATTATGCTTCAATCTCCCCAACGGTTAAGACCGTTTTTCTTAGAAAAGGTTAGAAATATTAAAATAAAATTAATATAAATTATTTTTTCGTTATTTTTTCTTTAGTAGACAGGGTAGTGTAAGTATTATGGTTATTCATTTAGCCCGAATTGGTTTACCCATTGTACTAGCTAAACGTTAGTTATGACTCAGCTGCGCAATATGGTCTTATTTTAGACCGCGAGCAGTCACCTAGCTAAGGCCTGAGCACAGTCAACATAGCTTGACCTTGGTAATATTTTTATAGCCTATTCTGTATTCCACCGCTGGACAAAGACCTACCCTTGATGTCTGCATAAATATCCATGCTGCGCTAGTAGTACCTACGTCTCTCTTGCAAGTGTCCATGTTATTACGCCATCTTCACCTTGGGCGACCAAGACGACTATGTCAGTTTTTATTGATCAAACAAAAGTACGTACTGTGAAGGCCCCAATAAATCAGTACTTACCAAGTATACTCTGTTGTGGCGCCCATTTGATAAGATGAACATTTGCAGGAACTTTATCCATTTCAGCTTCATATTTCCAAATAACAGTCTCTTTTAGTTTACCAAATATGCTGAGCAAATTCTGTTTCATGCTGTCGGTCATGCCGCTACTCCTTGAGATTGATCCCATACTAAAGTATATGACGCCGTGTTTAGCTTCATCTATAAGTTTTTGGAGGTCCTGAAAATGCACAAACTGAACATAAATTTTAAGGTAGAGGATGTCTAAAGTTTAGGCCTCTTGCATCCAATTGAAGAAACGATTTTGAGTCATCGCAAGGGTTTTTTTTACTTTATGCTGGTAACACTTGAGGCACAAGACATAGATTCAGGTGTGCTGTGTAGAAAAATACCACAGTAGTAGCTTTGTAATGTGGTGATTACTGGTAGTCGAGACTCTTTTGAAGATTTTTCACCGCAAACATCAAAAAAGTTTCTCTTTTCCACTGGAATTTTAAAGTATAATTATTAACATATCCAGGGTATTAAAATGATGGTTACCTTTGGCAGAGGCTCAATTTTGTCTTCAATAAGATATCCGCCGATGCTTATAGCGTTCTGTGGTAGTTTGAACGACGAACCTATTGATGGATGAGAGTTGATGAACAACAAAGATGCGTTGTACTTAGCTTCATCGTACGAAGGCATATCCACGCCTCTCTTAGCGGCTATTTCTGGGTACACAGCATTGTATGTGATTCTCTCTAGCAAAAGAAAACACGCTAAAAATACCAAAAACTTTTTAAGAATAGAACTACCTTGTTCTTCCCGAATCCTATGTCGGGTACTGATATTAGGGGTTTTAAAAGTTCTCGATCCCAGTGCAGTGATTGCTTATGGGAGCTAACACTGTCGCCAAATTTGGGTGTAAAAAGTACAATCAACATTATCATCAGCACCAGTTTATTGTACTCACAGATTCATTACAATGACTAGAATCACTGCAACTGCTTCACTTTCACTATTCGGCCGAAAGACGCTTACTGCATAATGAAAGCCTCCCAACGACCAGCTTTGAGCTGGACGCGTCTAGAGTTTACTCACAACTCCCACTAGTCGAATTCATCATATCGAGTTAATTGCTTACCTTATTATTAACAATTTCCTCACAATTTTATACAATTCTGTAATCCTTTCCCAGAAGTTAAGTGGTGGTTGGATTTGAGAATACATGTCCACTGTGTAGGCAGGGTTAGGGATTCCATCTACTAGCCTCAGGAATTGCCAATGTGTTTCCGTTGAAGCAGCCCAGATCAGCGGACATTGGAAAAGAGGCCCGATCCTGGAAGAAGAAAACAGTTGTATTTAAATCCAGCCTTTTTCCTCTGGTGTAACTGATATTATATGTACCATATACTCCAAAAGTACCATTTTAATGTGGATGTTGAAACAGCATATACGCCAGTTATTATTAATCAAGCAGCTTAACACGGTAAAATCGCCCCTATTCATCAACATGGTGAAGATTTTGAGAGAAAGAAAGCCTTTAGGAGGAGGCGAAGAGTATTATATTGCTTTCTCTCGGCACTGACGGGATGATAATGGGACGTGGCTTACGCCACTGACTCAGTACGTTATCTTGAGGAAGAGCAGAGGATCCGGAATATTAAATCAGAACACACCGGTGATACGCTCCTGAAAGCCGTCCTGTAGGTGGAGGGTACAAGTATTCTGTTTCTTTTCCCCTGCACTGACGTGGTCGTCAAGGTGACGTGAACGATGCCACAGATTCAGTACAAAATTTTAAAGACTTCAAGTTGGTAAACGCTAAAACTAGTACAACTTACCCAGCAGTGACTTCCGAGAAGAACCATTCAATAATCACAGCATCGTACTTCTACATTTGGATCGCCAAAGAGTTCCACCACCTCCGGCTCTTTCAACAGACCCCTCTGCGTCAGATATGTGAAAAATGTGAATAGAAGAGTATCACTAAATACATGGCTTATATTTTTTATATCGTAAACACCGCCTGGAAAAATAATCCCGTAACTATACACAGAGGTCAAGAAACAACAAATAAATGTTAGACAGCAGGACTGCATTTATTCAAAGGACGTGCAAAGATGTACCGTGTAATTGTAAATGTAACATTTCGTCGTCGATTTTAGATCCAAATCCTACTAATATTATAAATTTAAAAGTTTGTATGTTAGGATGAGTGGTTTGTGTTGTTAGTAGAGTTTGTATGTTAGATATTAGGATGTTTTTTACTCGATTACGCAAAAACGGTGCAACATATTTGGATAACGTATGACACACAGATAATTCAATACCTGGATTACAATTGGTAATACTTTTTAACTCGGAAAAATGTTAGGTTGCTTTCTGAAGTCAACGCGGACGAAGTCGATGGCAGAAGCTAGTGTAATATAATATTTGAATCACTTGTACTAAATAACGATTTGTTGGTATTAAACAATAACACCGTCATGTCTATATTTTCTAAGCGGCGGTGGCAGAGGTGTACTCAACATTACGCCGACGATGTTAAGGGCCCACCGCGAAAAGCACGTGTTTTGTACTCCATTCACTTCAAGAAATATATGGATTAGAAACTTATTATTTCGAAATATGATTTTATACTATATATTTTAGAATCTGGTAAAAAGAATACACGATTTAATGAAATTTACTCTATAGAAAATATTTAAAGTCATCTCTATTGCTTGACATTTTCTGATTTCAACGCTAAATGCTTAAGAACTAATCACTAGAAATTACTTAAAAACATAACAAATAATTGTAGTAAAGTTCTTGTAAAGCAGTTTTATTATTTTGTGCTGTAGTTTTTTTAGAAAATGATGAAATTTGTTTTTGCATATCCGTCGTTTATTTCCGAGCACGTGCTCAGTATATTCGTCCCTTATTATTCTTTTTAATGTAATTGCATCACTGTCACTCTCCTGGTCGATAAACTGTTGATTGCCTTAGGCCCTTAAGTTCCTTAGCGCCTATTGCTATTATCCGTGGTACAATTTCGACTCCGAATTAATATTGAGGATCTTTCAATGGGAAAAATCTTTTATAAAAAAAGGTAAACCGACTTCAAAAAGCAAAAAAATAAATATTTGAAGTCGGTGCTGGTTGGTGCAGTCGGTTACTTGGCACCGACTTCAAATATTTATTTTTTTGCTTTTTGAAGTCGGTTTACCTTTTTTTATAAGAGATTTTTATTTTACAATTTTAAGTGACCAGTGAATTATTCTATAGTAAGGTACCTATAGGATTGACGTAATACCCATAATATCTCAATTTACACATGCCTATTGTTTGTCGTTAAGGAGTTCCCTGGTGTATCTTCTAAGTCCAAGGCCCAATGTCAATAAAATTAATATGGGACCACTTTGGAGATATACTGAACCCAATGCAAAAAAAATTATCAAAATCGGTCCACAATTGACGGAAATATCGCTGAACAGACATAAAAAAAAGAAAAGCATACGTACAACCGAACATAGAACCTCCTCCTTTTTGAAGTCGGTTAAAAAGGTGTCTTTGTACTTCCTGCCTGGCAACAGTGCGCACTCCCCAGATCTCTTGATCCTTCGTCTGAGACGAGGACAGAGATATAGAAAGAACGGCTCAACCCAAGCAAGGCACGTCCTAAACTATTGTCTGTTTTTTATAAAATTCTTGTGGGACTAAGTTAGCAATAACCGAACCGAGTGAGATAGGATCATTGTCCCGTTGTTCGCTATTGTATTATTTCTAGATCCTTATATGTTGTGGGCGTTTCTTATTAAGTGTTCTAGAAGGAATTTGATTACCGGTGCCAACGAATACCTTATATGGTCATTATGATGCTATCACTAGTTAAGGCGCGCGGTTTCCATTCGATGTAACAACTAGTTATTTTGTTTGTTTGTGTGTAAAGAGTTTTTATTTTTATTTTATATTTTTAAAACTATGTTACGACGTAACACTTTAACATTGGGATCTAACATCTTCGGCGCATCTGCCATCCCCGCTGGGGAAATATGTGTAACCTCTGCCAATTTCCTTTAGAGAGCTTGAATTTGGTTATGAGTTTTGGGGTAAGCTTTACTAAATGATAATTAGTAGATACCTCATGTCCAGCTTCCAACAAATGCCTTGCATACGCATTGCCCAATATACTGTGGCTTTTCGACATAATTGGGAATACTAACAATATTCTTAAAGCTTCATTTGTCGTCAGCAAACATACTATCATTAAGGTTATTGTAAATTTGTACTGCATCTGTAACACAGGAATGAATAATAAATGATCATGTAAAGACTCACCGACATAGCCGTTAAGATTAGCAAGCTGAAGTGGCAATGGGCGGGCCACATAGCGCGTAGATCGGACGGGCGTTGGGGCAGAAAGATTCTAGAGTGGAGACCACGTATTGGCAAGCGCAGCGTGGGACGACCGCCTGCCAGATGGACCGACGATCTTGTGAAAATCGCAGTAAGTCATTGGATGCAGGTGGCATCGGACCGGTTACGCTGGAAAGCGATTGGGGAGGCCTATGTTCAGCAGTGGACAAGTATAGGCTAAGATGATGATGATGTAAAGACTAGCATGAAACCTCACTAGAAATCGTACTACAAAAAGATTGACGTTAGCGTGACGCTAGCAAATTGATATACCATCCTTGTTACACTGCAAATTTACTAAATAAACATGAACGAGACAGCATTACTCACTAGCGTCAGGCTAACAGTAAAATTTCCGTCTCATACATTTGACTTGTCCTTCAGATAAGATGCGATCTATTTGGTCATGGTGTGATAGTTTAGGTCTTCCCCGGTACGTACATCGTTCCACTTTCACATTGTGTTCATTCTTTCCTTCGACATTCTTTCTATATATCCGAACCAACGTAGCATAGCCTTTCTCATCTTTACATCGATACTATCTCTCATACCTGCACGCTTTCTTACCATCTATCATGTATCTTTATAAAATCGCGTGTACAATATATTATTTTTCTTAAAAAAAAACGCAGCATTACACTAGTAATAATTTTTGCGTCATGATTGCGTTTACAAACACGAAATTCACATGCATACACTCAGACCGAAAAGTATTGGTGGGCTACACAAAAATTTGTCTCGTGCGGTACTCGAACCCGCGACAACTCGATCCAGTGGGCAAAGCGGCGTAAACTCTTAACTACTGGATCACGCCGTCTGCCAAATATATTGGCCACATTTTTGCCTACCCCACTTAGAACAAAAGATCTCAGAGAATTAATACTATAAAATATTTAATAAGCTACTTACGATCAACGACTATCGAATAATTATTCACAAATTGTGTGTCACATAAACTGTATATCTGCACAAATACAACACCTGTTTAATGTAAAAAATGGACTATAAGATTAAATTATAAGGCGTTTATACAGATAAGCGATCATTAATGATAATTTTTATCGTAATTATAGGAGATGATTGATATGCTGAGAATCACGACCTTGAGAACTGAATTTAGTTATCGTTAAGGACTGATGGTAACGTAACGCTACCAAGTTGATACGCCATCCTCTTCACACAGCAAATTTACTAAACAATGAAGAACGCGACAGGAATCTTTTTCAATAACGTTACTTTAATGTCTAATGCAGTGCTTAGATTTCAGAGGATTTAGACCAAACAGATTGACGTAAGCGTAACGGTATCGAGTTGATATGCCATCCTTTTCACTTTAAAACTTTACTAAGTAATGATGAACGTGACATCACGTTTTCTTGACAAAGTTACTAAATGTCAAAATTTTTCGTGCTAAGTCCTCAGAGGCCTAAGTCCAAACATATATATGTTAGCGTAACGCTATCGGTATGACATGCCATCCTTTTCACTTTACAAATTTACTAATTAATGATGAACATATAACACGTTTTCTCAATAAGTTACTAAACGTCAAAATTTTTCGTGCTAAGCCCTCAAAGGCTTAGCCCATACATATTTATGTTAGTGTAACGCTATCGAGTTGAAATGCCATACTTTTCACATTACAAATGTACCAAATAAAAATGAATGTTGTTACATTCATGTTCATGTTACGTGCTGTTGCACGTCCTTTAAACAACGTTATTACGTCAAATTATTAAGTTATCATAGTCGTTAAATTTCATAGACCTCTAAATATCTCGCTACAGTAAAGTTATTACTGTCAAAGGGCTTAGCATCAACAGATTGATATTATTATAACACCATTGAGTTGATATGACATGGTTTTTACACTACAAATTTAATGAATAAAGAAGAACGATACAGGAAGCTTTCTCAGTAACCTTATTGTAACGTTAAATGCAGACCTTAAGCTTCAAAGGATTTAGGTCAAACAGATTGACGTAAGCGTAACGTTATAAAGTTGATATGCCATCCTTTTCATTTTACAAATTTACTGAATAATGATAAGCGTGACAACAGGTTTTTAACCGACTTCAAAAAGGAGGAGTTCTATGTTCGGTTGTATGTATGCTTTTTTTATGTATGTTTAGCGATATTTCCGTCAATTGTGGACCGATTTTGATAATTTTTTTTTCATTAGGTTAAGTATAGCTCCGAGGTGGTCCCATTTTAATTTCATTGATATTAGACCTTGGACTTAGAAGATGCACCAGGGAACTCTTTAAGGACAAACAATAGGCATGTGTACATTGAGACATTATGGGTATTACGTCAATCCTATAGGTACCCTACTATAGAACTAAGCAGTATATTAACCAACTTCATAAAAGGAGGTTCATAATTCGTCCTCTTTTATAACTCCTTTGCTTATGAACCGATTTTGATGATTCTTTTTGCATTGGGTTCAGTATAGTTTTGAGGTGGTCCTATTTTAATGTTATTGGTATTAGAACTTGGACTTTGAAGATACAAGAGGGAACTCCTTAACGGCGAACAGCACGAATGTATAGATTTCGTTATTATAGTCATTATATTAATCCTGTAGGTACCTTACTGTACAACTCAGCAAAATAATATAATATCGGTATATAAATATTACTAAATAATTCACTCGTCACTTAAAATGGTAAAATAATAATCTTTTTAAAAAAAAGGTAAACTGAAAAAAAAAATATGTCGAAAAGCAAAAAATAAATATTTGAAGTCGGTGCCAAGTAACCGACTGCACCAACCAGCACCGACTTCAAATATTTATTTTTTGCTTTTTGAAGTCGGTGTACCTTTTTTTTTAGAAGATTTTTATCTCGACAACGTTACTAAACGTCAAAATTTTTCATGCAATGCCCTTAGAGGGCTTGAGGCATATATATGTTAGCGTAACGCTATAGAGTTGAAATGCCATTGTTTTCGCCTTTAAAAATTTACTTAACTTAGAAGAACTTGAAAACAAGCTGTTTTAAAAACGTTACTATAACACCAGTTATAGTAACAACACAAAATGCACATACTCACGCCTCAGAAGGCTTAACCCGAACATATTTATGGTAGTTATGCTATCGAGTTGAAATGCCATCTTTTTTACACTGAACAAAGATAAACGCACAAGCAAGCTTTTGGGACAACGTATAACTTCAGATCGTTTATGCTTAGGCCTCTGGATGTCGCGCTATCATAAGGTATTTCGCATGAACACATTAACATAAGCGTAACACTATTGAGGTATGGCGTATCATTTGCCATTCTTTTTACAAGCTTTAATTTTATATGCAATGTTCGTATGTCTGTTTGTCCTTCCGGTTTCAATCTTGTGATCCATGTTTCAAGCGCGTGCGGTTATCCGATTGAGCTGAAATTTCTCATAGTATGTAGTTGGGTGACAATACAATAATGTGGTACCATGGGCCTGATCTGATGATGGAGTCGGAAGGTGACCATAAGAACATGTGCCCTATACAATGTAACCGTTTTATATTGGAATTGACAAGTACTATACAACTAGATAGTGTTCAAGGTCGGATGATGAAGCTGAAAGGTACCCAATTACCACCTAAATACTCAATACAACTTGTTTGGGCTCGTTGGATTTGTCATAGCGAGTACTTTAGACCCGGATAGTGTCCAGGGTCTAATGATGGATCATCACTTTGACCTTTATTTAGTAAATTTTTAGTGCGAAAAGGATGGCGTATCAACTCGATAGCATTACATTAACGTCAATTTGTTCGTGCTTAATCCTCAGGACCGTTTTTCGCTACGACCAAACGCGGCTCGTTTCGATTACTTTGTGAAATGATCGTGTTATGGTATTCTGTATGCCACTGGAGTAACAATAAGCGATTAATTCCACGAAGTTATCATAACGCGCCGCATTGCGTTTTTAATAGGGCATAGCGAATGAGGACCCTGGTTAAACCCTCCCCACTACCTTTCCTCAAACGACAGTTCTTCCTAAACCATTTTAATCAAACAAGTAATTTCACTTACATATCGTTTAAATCGGTAGGTTACGTCAGATCCAGTTCACTCGATCTTGAGTAATGACTGAACAAATTAAATATTAGGATGTTTGGTTAAGATTTTTTTAGGATAAGCCCGAATCTTTAGTTATATTGTTTTTAGCCAAACCGTTAGTTAGCCTACACTTGGAATTATTTCAACGTGAAATTTACATACACAAACACCCAGACCGAAACAAATATTTGTGGCTCAAAGATATGTCATGTGCGGGGATCGAAACCGCAACCACTCGATGCAGTGGGTGGAGAATCTTAAGCTCTTAGCCAATGAACCGAGACTTCGTCCTTTTCGTTGGTATGAAATTAGGGTTACCATTCAGTAAAATTTTCCAACTTCCAGAGAAATATTATCACGGTTACTAATTAAAAAAGGACCTGGGTAAATTTCGTAGCAACTTAGCGTTAGTTCCGATTTTGGCCGCGGGCCAAAAAATCCTTGTGGACGTTAATTTCAAATATACCTTTTCTTTTGGCACACTCAAATTTGAAGTTATTCATAACACACGGAGGTTTGCTGTCAACCACTGAAGCTGCGATTGGATTATCATTAGGAGGTGATGAAACACTCAATATGAACGGTGTCGAACATAAGGGATATGGCATACATATGGTGACTTTAGCCGAAGACATGGCCGAGAAACTTACCGCTGCTATCAAGGAGATTCTAAGAAATGATTTGTAAGTTACTTTCACTCCTAGGAGGATTTCCATTAGACTTCGATAGTTTAATTCTTGAAGCTCACCAGGTCTTAAATTTTTATGTGAAATACACATAAAAATTAAGCCCAGGTGAGCTTCAAGAATTAAATCTTGACTATTCTTTTCTTATTTCGACTAACATCATAATTTTTTTTTGATGATTTTGATCAATTAATTTAAAAATGCTGATCATAATCGAAGTAACGTTTAGCCAGTCACTGCAACTGAATAAAATCACATAGCTATCTTTAAGGACCTTGAAAGTTAAATTGCCACATGAGAACTTGCAGGCGCAACAGAGATGTTACAGCGTAAAATTCTTTAGACGAATTTCGTTTTGTTTATTTCTACATAGAGAATAGTGCTTAGTCTTCGCTCTTTATACGAACTCGTCAACTCAACTCCCAAATGAACTTATACACATAAATATACTTTTAGGTACAAAATACGAGCGAAGGAATTGTCTCTGATATTCCACGACCGGCCTAGTGGCCGGTAGCGCCGGGCAAGGAGGTAGTGTACTGGGTAGAGCACGTTGTGAAGACCCGCGGAGCTCTACATCTGCGCTCTCCAGCGCTGCACGTGCCGCTCTATCAGAAGGATTACTTAGATCTGCAAGCAGTTATAGTTTTAATATAGCGTAAGGTTATGCAAATGAGATCAAGAGGGAAGACACAGAATAAAATGAAGAGTAGTTAGTAAATTGTGAGTTTACGGTAAAATAAAAAAAATAAATGGTGTAAGGTGTGTGATTATTTAAATTTAAATATTGTCAGCTAATTCCAAAAATATCTAATCCAATTCACTTTAACAATGTAGACCTTCATTCTGCAGGTGACTTCTTTAGACTGGAGAAGCTGAAAAGGAGATGTATTTCTTGCGGGGCAGGCAGACAGTACAATGTTCCTATAGGATCTTTTCTTACAGACCTCTGGCTTCCTTCACTCTCCAGTTCGTCCCATACATGGTCGCCGGTTAAGAACGCTCTTGACATACCCTACACATAAGACACGGTTTATTTAGTCACGGTAAGATAGTTTAGGCCTTCCCTGGAACCTATATCCTTCTACCTTCGCATTTCGCAAGTTGACGAAAAAGACACAAAATAAGCTTTTAATAATCCAACTTAATATTATAAATGAACGTGAATCAATCACACAAAAACGGCTGAATTTGACTGCCTCGTTGGTCTAGTGGCAAAACGCATTGCTTTGTGATCACGAGGTCTTGGGTTCAAATCCTAGGTTGGACAAATGTAATTTTTCTAACCAAAAATCCCCAGTATGAGCCCAGAGTCTGGAATTGTGTCCGGTATACGGGCCTAACATCGTCGGCGAAAAGTGGGTGTACTCAGTACATCTATGCCACCCCCGCTTGGGGAATATAGGTGTGACGGTGTGTGTTTATTCTCATCTATTGATCGTACAACTATAAATATAAAATACCATCCAGCCTATATTCTCTAATCGGGGGCGGTTACGACGTTAAAGTGGAGATAGACAGTACACTTGATGAGGCGAGACGACAGCGGGTGGACTAAGGCCGTAACGGAGTGGTGGCCCAGAAAGGAACGCAGGCCTAAAGGTAGACGATCAGCCAGATGGAGCGATGATATCGTGAAGGTGGCCAGAAAGTTGTGGAATAGACATGCACAGGACAGGAACGAATGGCGTCATAGGAGAGAGGCAGGTTGATTGATTATGATGACGATGAAGCTTGAGCAAAAGTAATTACTTGGACATGTTTATAGATACGGGTGTAACTCCCGATTAGGCTACTTCAGACTTTACTCGAGGGTCGTGAAAGAGGCCCTTAGTCTGATATAATATAAACTCAGAACCTCGTAATTAGTAATCAGTCGCAGACGTTCTTCATACTTTAAAAATGTCATTAATCGCTAATTTATAATACTTATCTCTATATTGCCATCTATTGCAAAATGTGCAATACGCATAATGACTTTCACATGCTCACACCCGAATCTATAGACATTTAGTTATTCAGTCTTGAGAATGTACTAAGCCTAGTAAAGTCATGTGTTTTAAATACTTTATTTAGAATAAAAATGATCTATCTATCTATATCATCACGCCAGTTCCCTTGCGGGATAGGCAAAGTTCCAACAGGTTCTTTCCTTACAGACCTCTCTGGCTTCCTCCACTCTCATAGTTCGTCTCTTACACGCTCGCAGGTTACGGAGACTTTTAACTTGCCCTTCAGATAAGACACGGTCTATTTGATTATGGTAAGATAGTCTAGGTCTTCCCCAGTACCTACATCCTCCTAGTAAAAACGATGTAGTAAGTAAACCCTTTTTAAACACCCCGCACTAGAATTTATTCCTGTATCGTGGATGCGGTTACAAACATGAAACTTCACATACACAAATACCCAGATCGAAACAAATAATTGTGGATCACACAAAGATTTATCCCGTGCGGGAATCGAACCAGCGACTATAAGACACAGTGGGCGGAGCGGCTTAAGTTCTTAACCTCTGCGCTAAATCGTCTGTCAAATAATACAATACACCACCTAATAATATCAGCCTATACCGCCCACTGCTGGGCAAAGGCCTTCTCTCACAAATCGAGGTGAGAGAGATTAGGTCATAGTCCACCACGCGGACCCAGTGCGGATTGGTGGAGGCAGGTTTGTGGCCACCTGCTGTTGGAACTTATCAAGCCGCCTTTAAGGCCTCCAACTCGGCTTAACGTCTACCACATTAAGTGGTAGCCGGGACCAACGTCTTAACGTGCCTTCCGAAGCATGGAGACGCTTGAATATGAAAATGCCACAAACGGTCACCCATCTCGGGCCGACCGAGTCGAACGCTGCTTAACCTTGGTAATCGGTAATAACCCCGCGGTCGCACCGCGCTACGAGCGCCTCGTAGAATACACCACTTGAGTAAAAGTAACTACTTAGACAAGTTTATAGATACGGGTGTAAATATACTTACCTACAGTAAGCAAAATGTGCATTAGGCGAGATGTACAAACGCAAAATGTCGAATAAGCAAAATGTAACAAAACCTAAAATGTATAAACACGGGCGACAGATTTTTGTTGATTGCTCAGCTAAGCAATCAACAAAAACCTGTCGTCCCATTCCGATCAGCTGAACTGAGCAACGAACATAGTCCAGTCACTTATTTAATAACAAAAGTACATTTAGAACATACAGAACTACTGTAGGATAATGCTGGCACGATACTATTTAACCTTGCTATTGTACACAAAAAGAAACCTTGGCAAACACGCCAAGTCTAGCCAACGAGATTTTATTGTAAAAAAAATCTTGAATTTAATTACTAACACTAGAAAATAAATTTCCGCCATTATTATGTCCATTGTACAGAAGCATGACTGACAGACACATCGAAAAATATGCTGTCACATTTACTTTATTGATTAATTTGGAGTGTGAGGGAGATGACATGGCAACACAATAACACTACTGTAAGTCGTATTAGTAGATATTGATTAAATTGTGTAATAGAAAATACAAAGGATATCCATTGAAAAGATATGATAGTATGTAGTATGAGTATCTGAAACTAAAACTGCATATGAGTATCTGAAACTAAAGTTAATGACGTCACAGCTTAGTTTAGTAATTCATCGGTCCCATAATAACCAAGGTGTTTATATTACACTTTAATTTTTTCTCGATTTTGGTACTATCCTGTAATCACCCACGAGCATAACACCTAACCATCTCACAGAAAAAATCTTTCCGTGATTTGCAAGCTTTTTTTTCTGTCTATGTGCTTATGAATGTAACACTCCAAGGCACAGATTTGTGCAAATATTAAATAAACAAACGACCTGAGAACGGAGGCAAAAGATCTCTCTGATTGACGTCATAAAACCTGTTTCAATAAAGGTATGTCCATACTGGTATAATTTTAATTTAAAAAGACCTTTTTAAATGCAAACTTTTATAGCAAAAACACAACGAAGATATCTTGCTGAGTTGAGAAGTTCCTATGACTTCCTTCCGGCTCCATCATCAGATCTTGAACGCCATCCGGATCTAAAGTACTCGTTAAGACAAATCCATGGAGCCAAAACACGACGGGGCTAAATTGCCTAATTGGGTGGTTCCATTGACTACCTTACGGCTTCATTATCAGACCCTGAACACTATCTAGTTGTAAAATACTCGTTAATCTGACAAGCCTAAGCACGAGGAGGTTACGTTGTATAGTTCATAAGTTCCTATGCCCACCTTCCGACTTCAGCATCAAACCAGCTTCATGATACTATATTATTGCATTGTCACCATAAGTATGCCAAATTTTAGCTCAATCAGATATCTGCAAGTGCTTGAAAAATGGATCACAAGACTTGAACCAGAAAGACAGACAGACAGACATACGAACATTGCAAGTTAAATAAAAGCTTGTAATAAGAATGCGAAGTGATGCACTAACGTTATACACACTGCATCCGCGTACATTCGGCATTTTGACATTAATTCACATCTACCAATGCCCCCTACAAGGTGGTCAGATGATCTGGTGTAAATCGCAGGTAAAAGCTGGTGAGGTTTTAGACTAACCGACATGATGTCTATTTTTGTGCTGATAGTAGACGTTTTTAAATGTTTCAGTATTGGGTCACTTATATTTGTATGAGTTAACAAGTTAACAACCAAACGCTTTGTGTATTTGCATTGGATGCGGTAATCGTTGTCCATATGCATTTATTTTCATATAAAATCAAAAGTCGAATTATCATTTAAATTTTTCATAATTCGTTGTGTGTGTACTTGTCTTTGTCTTGCCTTTACCTTTAAAGGTCCGATCATATAGACCGGCTCAAAAAGCATCGAGAAGCTTTTATTTTTTACATATACTGCAAACAAACTCACCCCAATCGAAGGTGGTTAGCTGCTCAAGGACAAAAGAGCTAGCGAACATGAGGAGTCGATCGACTGGTTTTAATATAACACACTGAGCAACGAGCTAGGTCTGAAGCATCCTCTTGTCACAAAAAAGTGAAATATAAAAGAAAATCTTATTTCAAATATCCCAAAACTCTATTTTAAACTAATGTCAACATTCGCTCCGCTCTCGGAGCTGATCTATGTAAACGCACCCTACAAATCGCACACACTGTAACTCACTGTTTCACATAGCTTCTTGTTGTCGCATTCGTCGATCATCTCGTGAAACAGGTTAGTGTCGTTTGAGACCTGCTGTCAATGTCGTCCAAGGGCCAAAAGATCCTTGTCACACTTTGATAGGTTTTTCTTTACATACTAGTATTGACAGGTTTTCCACATATATCTTAAAATCCTCCACTCCGATCTAGGTCTCGAACCTATTCGCGCCTTTATTAAAAAGGCGTCAACACGTCACTTCGCGAACGCATCTACCCATGCGAATCCGTTAATCGTAGCCACCGCCGACTACGATCTCCCCCCCCGACCCCTGCCACCACCGCCGGCCGCGACATGTTCTCACCGACCCCCCCGATGCTTTGTCATCCCTTCTTTCCGCTCAGAATACGGGCGACGACGACGACGTAGTAGTAGATCCCCTTCCATAGCCGGCGGTTGACCGGTGCACTTAGTAGTGCACCCGTCCCCCTACAGCGACTGTCCCAACCGAGGGCGCCCTCGAGTATGTCGCCTCTTGCCCTTCTGGCTGGCTCGAGCGTAGTGGTTGCACGCTCGCCTTTAAGTCCGGTGAAGCTGTAAAGCCCTCGCGGCTAACAGCGTACATCATTCACACACACACATATCTTAAAATACTAATGGTAGAAGAAAAATCTATCCTATAGTTAAACTGAGTGTACAAAAATGAGTAGACACTTATGGTACGTTTCAATAATAAACTACCTGACAAACGGATTTGCTTACTATCGGAAGTATTTTGACAGATTTTCCATATAAGATAATTATGTCAAGATTTTACCAGTAGCAGTAAAATCTATCCTCAGGTTAAACCAACTGTCAGTGTAGAGTGAACAATTTGAAACCGCGGTCGTCGTTTGTGTTTTAACGTAGGCACATAACGGTAGTGACATAAGAATACAGCTGACATTCAGTCTAGAGTTACCTGGACAAGGTTACGAATGCGTGTGGCTCAGTACTGTTGAATGTTAAACGTGAGTGACTATTTTATTAAAGTGAACAGTGTAACTGTGTCTAAATTGAGAGAGTAACAAAGATCCGGGTTTTAAATCCCACGTATCACTTTTCCCATAGAAAAAAAATGGTAGCAGTCGCGAGTCTGAAATTGCATCAATGGCAATCAACTAGCCCTTTATTACATTGGGAGCTAACATGGTTGGCACCAAATTCTTTATCTACTCATCGCCGATATGGCCACGTTACTTTGTACTCCCAACTTAGCAGGAATTCGAACGTTGGTTACTTCGACAAATCTCATATCTATCATGTAGAAACCTTAACTTCATAAGGTCCATCATATTTTGGGCTTAAATTGGTACCTTCTCTTCTCAATCTTAGTGACTCCGGTAAGAGAACATACTCTCCTTTTTCATACTTGTCTTACTCGTCTTGTTCAGCCGGTTTGGTCATCGTGTTAATAACAAATAAAGTATTTGAATCGACCCTTTTCTTCGTATATTTCAATGTCCTCGTCTATTTTGCTTAAAAGTTCTTGTGTTACACATCTTTTCTCAAGTATTTTTTGAGATACAGCTGTCACGTTTTGAGACTTTTCCCAATGAGCCCCCCTGGGTAGTTCCGATGACAGTCAATCCATCCTACTAATAGAAATGCAAAAGCTCGCATGTTTCTCACTCAATCACGTAAAAACGGCTAAACGGATCTGGATGAAATCTAGCACATAGACAGCTCATCACCTGCATTTACACATCGTATTCCCATCATCCCAAAAACGCGGACTAAGTCGCGGGCAGAATGTAGTAATATTATAAACGCAAAAATCTTTCATAATGGTTGTTTGTTACTCTTTCACGCAAAAATACTAAACGGGTTTTGATGAGAGAGATATTTACATCAAAATGAGAGATATTTATAAGGATAAAGTTTATAAGGATATTACAAAGAAAACACCTGCGCAGCCGCAGGTAACAGCTGGTTTTTCATAAGTCATTATTCGTTTGACCGTTGACTCTGCTTGTGTACCTAGCACATATGTTGTCACAATAAAATTGTAATGAAATGTGATGCGTTTTGGTGTTCTAAAGAGGAATAAGTTTTCATTTTGGAATATTGCAAAAATTACAAACTAGGTGTAGGAATTGATAGATAACTCAGGGTCATGACATTGTTCCACTATTAGCCATTCGTTTACAGTTGATAGGTTCATTACTACATGAGGCGAATTTCTGCAAGAGAAATCTGCATGTTTGCATTTTTCTCCTTTGCGGTAATCAACTTCATACTCAAAGTATTGCAGAAAGGACCACCACCTATGAATTCTGGAAAGTAATTCTTGTTTATAACGTGATGCTTTAACTGCATTGCAATTAATCACAATAGTAAATTTTTATCGCAGTACTAAGCACAGCTTGTATCGCGGGAAACCTAATAAGAATATCTTTACTGAGTTCTTAGATTTACGCGAATATTACACATGAAATAAAACTATTTTTCGGATTTTATCGCGGTTTATTTTGATTTTTAAATTCCCGACGTTTCGAGTGCTTTGCAGCACCCATGGTCACGGGAAGGACTGAGGTGTTAGACGTCCAAAAGGCATAGTTGTTCCGGGGTACCCTCAAACTTCTTAATTATTTTTGTTTTTGTTGGTCCGATCTACGCAGAATGAGCTCACGGTGTCTTGAGGTCTTGCAGTGTTATGCTTGGTTTTAGATTTGATTATATTAATTACTGGATCCCAAGACGATGGAAGCACCCAGCCATCTTCTCTATTGAAATTAGGATGTTTTTTAATTTCAATAGCCTCGCGAACCATCCTTGGTAGGAATCGGTGTTCTTTCACGAGGATTTGTGGTCTATCAAATCTGATGTTATGGCGGGTGCGGTCAAGGACATGTTCACAGACTGCAGACTTCTTTGAGCGACGGTGTTTTAGGTCAGCTATGTGTTCTTTAACCCGAGTTTTTACTGGTCTTTTTGTTTGTCCTATGTAAGAGAGACCACATTCACAATCAAGCTTGTATACTCCTGCATCTTGAAGAGGGATGTGACACTTGACAGATGGTAAAAACTGACTGATCTTCTTTGGCGGCTTGTAAAATGTTTTAATTGAAGCACGCTTCAAGATGTAGCCAATCTTGTCTGTGACTCCTCTTATGTAAGGTAGTACAGCAGGGAGACGCTCGACTGTGGCTGGTTTCACTCGGTCACTGTGACGTTGGCGTGGGACTCGAAGCTTATTGTCGTGCAGGACTTGCTTGACATGTTGAAGCTCGGCAGCCAGATGTTTCTTGTCACAGATCCCTTGTGCTCTCTGAAACAAAGATTTACCCACAGTAGCTAACTGTGATGGATGGTGGTGAGATTCACCGTTTAAGTACCTATCAGTATGGGTCTTTTTTCTATAAACCGTATGGCTTAAGGTGTTGTTGGGGTTACGGATTACTGAAACATCTAGGAAAGCTAGGGAATTGTTTGCCTCCAACTCCATTGTAAACTGAATTTTAGGGTTAATGGAGTTAAGATGATTAAGGAATACATTAATTTTGTCAGATGGTAATATTGTGAAAGTATCATCTACGTACCGCTTGTAGAAACTTGACAAACAAAAAGACCAGTAAAAACTCGGGTTAAAGAACACATAGCTGACCTAAAACACCGTCGCTCAAAGAAGTCTGCAGTCTGTGAACATGTCCTTGACCGCACCCGCCATAACATCAGATTTGATAGACCACAAATCCTCGTGAAAGAACACCGATTCCTACCAAGGATGGTTCGCGAGGCTATTGAAATTAAAAAACATCCTAATTTCAATAGAGAAGATGGCTGGGTGCTTCCATCGTCTTGGGATCCAGTAATTAATATAATCAAATCTAAAACCAAGCATAACACTGCAAGACCTCAAGACACCGTGAGCTCATTCTGCGTAGATCGGACCAACAAAAACAAAAATAATTAAGAAGTTTGAGGGTACCCCGGAACAACTATGCCTTTTGGACGTCTAACACCTCAGTCCTTCCCGTGACCATGGGTGCTGCAAAGCACTCGAAACGTCGGGAATTTAAAAATCAAAATAAACCGCGATAAAATCCGAAAAATAGTTTTATTTCAAGAATATCTTTGTCTTAAAACTTTCGTTTTCTTAACCTGATGCTTTGACTACTTTCAATATATTTTCTGAATAACCCTGTACATCCTCCTATTCCTATAGGAGGATCCCCTAGGAGGATTTCCAATAGACTTTGATAGCTGAATTCGTGATTCATTTCACGTTAAAATTTTAACCCTGGTGAATTTCAAGAATTAAATCTTGACTATTCTTTTCAGATTTCGGCTAACATTGATCACGAATTCAAAGATGCCGATCATATTCGCAATAGCGGTTCAGCCAGTCACTAGAACTCAATAAAATCACATAGCTATCTTTAAGGCACCTTTAAAGTTATATTGCTACATGAAAACACACAGGCGTAACAAAGACGTTACAGCACAAAATTCCTTATGACCAATTTTTCTTTGTTTTTAGGGAAAGAATAGTGCTTAGTTTTCACTTATTACACGAACTCGCCAACTCCACTGCCTAATTATACATTAAAATATACTTTTAGGTACAAAGCTAGAGCGAAGGAACTGCCTCTAATATTCCACGACCGGCCAGTAGCACCGGGCAAGGAACTGGTGCACTGGGTGGAGCACGTTGTGAAGACCCGCGGAGCTCTACATCTGCGCTCTACAGCGCTGGACGTGCCGCTCTATCAGGATCTATTAGCGGTCATAGTTTTAATAGTAACAGTATTGTACAAAATAAAAGGATAGGTTATGCAAATGAGATTAAGAGGGAAGACATAGAAAAAAATCAAGAGTAATTAGTAAATTGTGAATATGCCGTTAAAATAAAAAAAAAATGCGTGATGTGTAATTATTTAATTGAAATATAGTCAGGCAATTCCAAAAATATATTTTACTTGAACAAATTACACCTTTATTTTGCAGCAGACGTCTTTCGGCTGTAAAAGTGCATGTAGCGCTGCTTGTAGCGCGTAGAAAAAGACACAAAATAAGCTTATAATAATCCTACTAATATTATAAATGTGAAATTTTCCTTGTTTAGATGTTTGTTTATTCAATCGCGGAAAAACGGCTGAACGGATTGGAATGAAATTCAAAGTCAGTCAAAGTCTAAAATTACTTATTTGTATAGGCCAATACAATAGCACTCACAAACGTCAAAATTATTACATTTTTTACATCTACATCTCCACTGAGAAGATCCGGCGAGAAACTCAGCGGGCGGGGGTCTTTTAATTTAATTTGTTTGGCCTTTCTGATAACCATTTTTTTTTGTCTTTTTAAAATTGTATTATACATCATTGATTAATGTTGCTGATTGAGGAGCTGCTCAAACCCAATCTGTTTTATCGTCAAGATAATCCCAAATTTTGTAATACCCTTTCTTACAGAGTCTAGTTTTAATAGCCTTTTTAAACTTATTGATAGGCATGTTTCGGATATCTATGGCTAGAAGCGTATACATAATAATAATAATAATAAATCATTTATTACAGGCATCTGAAGTTTTACAAAAATAATAGAATATATATACCTTACAGACTAACATACATATAATATATAAAAACTTATAAACTAAGAAACATGTGTTGACGGCGACATGTTGCGCTCAGCAGGGGCGTCTCGTAACCTTCCCCGATATCTCCTGAAGACGACACCCTTCGGCCAGAACTCCTCGCTCATGAAGGTCTCCAGCTTGGCGGTGGGAACTCGCGCAACAAAGGAATTGAATGCCGTATTGTTTTGCGAGTTCAGCTTCTCGACCCTCAGAATGTAGAAGGTCTTCTTACGGGCGTACTCCGCAATATCCTCGGCTTTAGTGGTGTAGTGTAGCCGCGACACGTACAGCAGTGTTGTTGGTACTGCTAAGCGAAGGGGTATGCTATCTTCTACCGGTGCAGTCCCACACCGGTTTCGTCGGGGAGGCTTCTTCTCAACCTTGATGAAGCCTTCCTCATTAACTGGACCCTTCGTACGGGCCTTCCTGGTTGTATTCTCGGGCGCGCGGGTGGCGGCGCCGGCGTAATCGGCGACGAGAAGTAGACGTGTTTGCGTTTGACGTCACCTGCGGGGCCACGGAGCTGGCGGCGGGGCGCGGTGTGCTGCGGGTGGCGGGGCGCGGTGTGCTGCGGGAAGCGGGGCACGGGGCCGTAGCAACAGCCGGTGCCGCAACGGCCGACTCAAAGCTGCCGACGGATGCATTTTGCGCCCCGCGACGTACGTTGACATAAGAGGCCTCGTGCGACCTACTTTCCGGACTAGCGCCACGCAATGACGAAACCTCTTTCCGTAGTTCGCGGATGGTAGTTTCCGAAGCCTCCAACCTGAATATAACCTCGGCCAGGCTTGACTTCAGGGTGTTTATGTCCTTTAGCAGCCTGGTGACGTCGACGTGGTCGAATGTGACGTGGGCAGCCTGTGCAGCTGCTTCGCCACGAAGGCGGGCACGTCGTCGGGATCTGTCTCCTTCAACAGGGTGATCATGTCTTGGAGACTTCTCTCGCCCTTTTTGTCCCTCCTGCGGGTCGGCATGCGATCGGTCATTCCTAGCGATTGGTACAACAGCACCTTTGCGCTGCAAATTTTATCATGTTTGAAGTTAGTCTTGCAAATCTGCAAGATGCTAACTTCATCCATTGTGTCTATGGCGTGCTGTAGAATCGCCAAGACTTCGTTGGCTATGAGTTTTTCCGAACTCATAGCGGCGATGACGTGCAGCGGTTATAGCCGCGCAAATCACGAATTATAATATTTCGTAAATGCAGTGTGGCACGTCCGAATCCGAGCGCGCACTGCACTGCCCTTGCCCCATGTACAATGTGAAATGTACAATAAAATCATCTTTGTTCCGTGTTACATGATGAATGTCGCAATATTTTTCGAAATTACTGATATTCTTTTTAACATATAGAAGATTTTCATATATAAATCTGGGGGGTCTGTCCAAGAGCGTGCTCGTTGCGACCCCTGCCAGTCATTATGGCTGCAATCTTGGACCGAAGACGTACCGCAGTGCGGGCTAGGGCGTCCCCCCGAGGCGACGCGTACCGGCCCGCCCCTGTCGGTACGAATATAGGTGGAAGCGGCGATGGGGGCCGCCACCCATCACGCCGGGCCCGAACTGGCGAGTCGTGGGGTGCAGAGTGCCGAATAGGCACTTGGAATGTAAGAGGTGGTATGGAAGACAAGATGCTGTTACGACCGCCTGACGGCGGATACAAATAAAACACACAATTATAAAGAAAAATACAATTGTTTATTGTTAACAGAAAAAAATATATTTAATTACGCAAACAATTAAAAATCGTAATAAGAACAATCCAGAAAATTAAAATAAGTAATAATATTAAAATGGGGCGTGAATTCCCGGTACAGGGGAGTTATCGGGTCCACAAAAAAAACCTATGGGCGCTGGGGACTTATCTTTAGGCCGCTCGATCCCGTGACGCGTGGGGGGTCTTCGGTAACAGCCTCCACCGGCTAGGTGGGGAATTTGGAGGTGCCCTGTAGAAGGCCCTCAGCCGCCGAGGTCAGCGGGAGTCGACGGGCAGAAATGAGGCCTGCTGTCTCCCAAACCGTACTTTGTCAACCCGTACGGTGGACCCCCAGTTTTCTGGAACGCGCCGAATTGGACACATGTAGCGCGAAAGATCCGACTCCCAGGCACTAGGTGAGACCAGGAGTGGGCGTCGGCATCTTTCGCGAAGCAATTAAAATATTCACGAAATGGAGTGGTGATATTTACGTCCGGTTAAAACATAATACTAAGGAAAAACAAATATATAAAAAAACTTATTACCCAACCCAGAATCAAACCCCAACATTATATTTAGGACTATCACCACTCCACTACGCTATGAGGTACAAAAAATTTTAATTTCTACACATTAGGGTAGGTCTATAAAAACATCGAAACAATGACCATTGATATTTTTTTTTGTCGGGTATATTGAGAAAACCCTCTTTCGTGACATCAATCCAGCGAATAATTTTGTGTTTACATTATACTATTTGCGGTGGCAATTTCTAATAGATTAACAAAACAAAAAGCTCATTATTTTAATGTATGAAGTTAGAAATTTAGTTATTACGGAATTTTTGACAACAATTATTTAGAAAAATAGATATTCACAAGCCACCGATGTTCAACAACACACGCGTGGAATGCACAGTGGGAATTAATTATCGCGGCCATATCTCTCCTGGTTTCTTGTGGAGGCTGGATCGATTTGGACGAAATTAATATGATAATAGAAATGAAGAAAAATACTGCAGTGAAACATATTCAAAACTTATCGAATGATTAAATAGAAAAGGTTATATTTTACAATTTTTAAGATACTAGCTGTCACATTTGGTTACGTTGTTACCCACTATTAAGAAATATATATAGCCACAGAAAAATACACTATTAAAAGGTAGAACAAATCACTTGTTGAATAGTAATCGAATTAATCCAGACACGAAAAATTATTTAACAGCAATCAGAACTATTGGAATAATTATATTAAACTTACCAAGGGGGTTGCAGAATGTTGCTAATTTAAACTTTTATTTTTTTATTTTAATAAAGCACTGTTTGAACTGAACTGAATTGTTATCGTGCGAGCTCTGGCGTCGGAAAAGGGTTGTTCCTGCGCGAACTCGTTTTTATATACTGCCCCCCCCCAGGACGGCCTACTTCCTGCCTGGCAACAGTGCGCACGCCCCAGATCTCTTGATCCTTCGTCTGAGACGAGGACAGAGATATAGAAAGAACGGCTCAACCGAAGCAAGGCACGCCCTAAACTATTGTCTGTTTTTTATACAATTCTTGTGGCACTAAGTTAGCAATAACCGAACCGAGTGAGATAGGATCATTGTCCCGTTGTTCGCTATTGTATTATTTCTAGATCCTTCTATGTTGTGGGCGTTTCTTATTAGGTGTTCTAGAAGGAATTTGATTTCCGGTGCCAACGAATACCTTATATGGTCATTATGATGCTATCACTAGTTAAGGCGCGCGGTTTCCATTCGACGTAACAACTAGTTATTTTGTTTGTTTGTGTGTAAAGATTTTTTATTTTTATTTTATATTTTTAAAACTTTGTTACGACGTAACAATGCATGAGGTGATTGATGTAATGAAAGAGAGACGCCTGGATGCTCTGTGTGTAACAGAGACTAAGCGGAGGGGCAGTGAAACCTGTGATCTTCCTGATGGAACGATGGCTCTGTGGTTTGGGGTACCGCAGAGCAGTCGTGCCAGCATGGGGGTGGGTATCTTGCTGTCCCGTCGCCTGGCCTCTGGAGTGAGAGATTATGGCCTGTGCGATGCGAGACTTCTCTGGGTCCGTTTAAAACTGGGTGTCACTAGAGTATTTTTGGTCGCAGCGTATGCTCCCGTAAGCTCATCGACACCCCAGGACCTTGAGAAGTTTTGGGATAATGTCAGGGAAGTTCTGGATTTGGTTGAGGCTAACGAAAAGGTGATTCTGTGTGGCGATCTGAACGGATGGGTAGGAACCAGGTGGCAAACTTGCGACGCTGCTCTGGGTCCTTATGGTGATAAGAGAGTGAACGATGCAGGTAAGCTCATTGTAGATGTTTGTTTGGAAAGGGGTCTCATTGTGTCTAATACGTTATTCCAGCACAAGGACATACATTTGTATACGTGGAGAAGGAATGAACAAAAAAGCATGATAGATCTGATCCTGGTTGATAACCGTCTCCGAAGCAAACTACAAGATACGCGTGCGTATAGAGGCCCCACTCTGGAATCAGACCACTATCCGTTGTTGCGCGGTTTAGTGGTCTGTTCAGGAAGTGGAGGCACTGGCGAGAGCGTATCCCCTTCGGAGACCTTGAAAGAATAAAGGTTGAAAAGTTGCAAGATGAGAGCGTGAGGAGAATGTATGAAGACAGAGTCCGAGACAAGCTTTTGACAGCAGGCTCTTCGGACTCAAATGTAGATGAATGCTGGAATAGCCTGAAAGAGAGTTTGGTGGAATCCGCGAAAGAAGTATGTGGTTGCATGGTGGGATGCAGAGTTGCAAAGCTCCGTAGAAAGTAAGAAGAAAGCGTGGCAGGACTATGTCTCTTCTTTGAACCTGAATGCCAGTATGACAGAGATGAGGAAAGAAATATACCGGCAATGCAAGAATGCCACTAAAACTTTAGTGAAAGAAAAGCGTGAAAGAGCCAGTATGATTGAGGAGGAGAGGCTGGCGAAGAACTTCGAGAACAACACCAAACTCTTTTGGAGCAAGGTGAGAAAGGCTCGAGGTGATTCGTCAGGCTCCAGAATGGAAAGGATAAAATCTAAAGATGGTGACATTCTTGCAGACACACAAGCTGTGCTAAACCGGTGGAGTGAATATTTTGGAGAAATGTATGGAGATGACCCGGATGCTGATGCCGCAGACATGCCTAAAGGCGAGATTGCGGCACCAGAATCAACGGAGGACATCACTATGGAAGAAGTTGAATGGGCGATAGGAAGTATGAAAAACGGTAAAGCTGCGGGAGTAGACATGATATCTGCCGAGATGATCAAATATGGTAGAACTTGCGTCCGGGACGCTTTCCGGGCCCTTGCAAACCTTTGCTGGAGGACCGGTAGAGTCCCTACAGATTGGCGCCGCGCAGTCATTGTACCTTTGTATAAAGGCAAGGGTTCACAATATGACTGCGCCAATTACAGAGCCATCAGTTTGATCAGCTTGGCAGCCAAGGTGTACGGTAAAATTATTGAACGGAGAATGCGCGTGAAGTCCGATGGAATGTTGTGCGAGGCACAAGGGGGTTTCAGGTCTGGAAGAGGATGTTCGGATCAAGTCTTCTCACTCCGCAACTTCGTAGAGAAGCATCTGGCAGTGGGGCGGAAGGTTTTCTGCGGTTTTGTAGATCTGGAGAAGGCATTTGACAGAGTTGTGCGAAAGAGACTTTGGGACATTTTGCCAGAGTATGGTATAGATGGCACTCTGTTGCGAGCCGTCCAGTCCACTTATGTGGACTGCAAGGCATGCGTACGGGTGGGTGGTAACAGGTCACCCTGGTTTGACGTTAAAATCGGCGTCAAGCAGGGTTGCGTGTTGTCCGCTAGACTGTTTATAATATATCTGGACAAAAGTCTTCAAAGACTGAAAGCGATGAATGAAGGTGTACAAATGGGTGACTAAGTGGTAAACCATCTACTTTATGCAGATGACGCGGTTTTAATAGCGCCAACAGCCACTGATCTGCAAACACTAGTCACAGTTATGAGAGACGACTGCATGAACAATGGCTTACACTTGAATGTGAAGAAAACCAAGATTATGGTTTTTGAAAGGGAAGAAACCAGAACGAATGTAAGGATTGTGGTTGGTAACGATGTGCTAGAGCAAGTGAATGAGTTTGTATATCTTGGATGCGCCTTCAGTAAGGATGGGAAATACACCGCTGACATAGAGAGAAGAGTGAGTGCAGGGAACAGAGTGAATGGTGCGATGGGAAGGCTACTCGGGAGCCGGCACTTAAGCCATAAGGCGCAGCTGGCCATACATAACGGAGTTCTTGTCCCAACGCTGTTATATGGTAGCGAGAGCTGGGTATGTAAGAAGGAGAATGAAAGTAGGATAAATGCGGTAGAAATGCGAGCTCTGCGGAAAATGTGCGGAGTGAAGCTGACCGACCGCATTAGCAACAGCATAGTAAGACAGCGAGTAGGTATGAAAGATAGTATCGGTGTAAAGATGAGAAAGGGCATGCTCCGCTGGTTCGGGCATATAGAAAGAATGCCAGAGGAAAGAATGACAAAACAGATATACAATGTGAAAGTGGAAGGATGCAGATACCGGGGAAGACCTAGACTATCTTACCACGACCAAATAAACCGAGTCTTATCTGATGGAAAAGTCAACAGTCTCCGTAACCGGCGAGCGTGTATGAGACGAACTATGAGAGTCGAGGAAGCCAGAGAGGTATGTAAGGAAAGAACCTGTTGGAACTCTGTGCTCTCTGCCTACCCCGCAAGGGATCTGACGAGAGGTTATAGATAGATAGATAGATTCATATATAAATTGTGATGGAACAGTTAGAATATTTATTCCACTAAATTTTTCCTTAAGAGAAGCTCTCGGGGCCAAATTGTAAATTGCTCGACCAGCCCTTTTCTGGATTTGACACACAGATAGTTTACTGTCTGAATTATCACATAGGATTTTCTCCCGAAAAATGTGAGGTCAAATGTGAGTCAATTCGGATGAAGTAGCGGGCAAAAACTAGTTAGTAATAAGGGTTTGTTTTCTTTTATTTTTATCTATTGATCGTTTGCCGTGCATCAGTAGGTGAAAATTGGCAATTACTTCCTCTCTTAAGCAGCTTTTGTGCTACTTGGGATGGCGTGCGAATTATAAACAGGTGCCATGTTTACTGACTTGATATGCTTTTTATTTCCAAAATATGTACATCTATAGTTCCAATAAATATAATTGTCGCACGACTAAAACCTCTGAGGGTTTATGTAGGCGCCGATGAGTCGCACAATTAATACTTATACTTTTTCTTGGGTTGCTGAGATTGCAACTTTGGAAGAAAAGGATTTTTGTACCTTTACCTAAGTCTAGACAAAATCCTTTGACCAGTGTGTGTTGCCAGTGATGGCTTTACGGTATTGAGACATGGTCGCTCACATTGTATCTCTTACGATTAGGCAAGTACCTCACAAGGTACCTCACCCATTGAGTTCTTGGATTTATGGTAATATTACACATGAAATAAAACTTCTTTTTTCAGATTTAGTCGCTGTTTATTTTGGTGTTTAATTCCCGCCATTTCGAGTGCTTTACAGCACCCATGGTCACGGAAGGATTTGATGTTTAACGTCCAAATGTCATCTTCTTAATTGTTTTTGTTGATCCAATCTACGTGTTATGGATATTTTGGATTTAATTATATTAATTACATGATCCCAAGTCGATGGAAGCACCTGGTAGCACAACCTTGACCAAGCGAAGGTCGTAGATTAAAACTGCATGCGTAGATTGCAAAGTCGGTTGTTGGGGCGTGAATCAAAATTAGGATATTTTTACTCATTTAAACCATTACAGTATTTATGAATCGTCAAAAAAGTAACAAAGACTCTACCACCACATCGGAATGTCATCCCTGTGGAGAAGGGCACGAAACTGGCACCATGGCTACTCTTTTAAAACAATATTTCACATTATTTTTCCATCTATTCATTCATCTTTATTTTGTGGGGTATGAGTCTATCAGATGGATCTAAGTTAAATGTTGCTTAATGCGTGCTAAGTTTAATGCGTGCTTGAAACAGGCCTATGATCTAAATATCTTTCGGCTGATAATAATTACCTAGCCAGGTTAACAATACATTTTTTTTTTTTTTTTTTTTTTTTTTTTTTTTTTTTTTTTTTTTTTTTTTTTTTTTTTTTAAAAAAACCTCTACTGAAGTACCGCTACAAACAAATACCAAGCACTGTAACAATAAGCTAATAATAAGCGGCATGTACCATACAAGTGCAAATACTAACAACACATAAATTACACAAAAAAAGGTGCGGGACAAACCGGGCCCGCAGTGTCTAATTACAAATAAAAAAAAAAAAAAAAAAAAAAAAAAAAAAAAACAATACATTTTATCGTACAAACATTCTACAATCACACTGGGTATTGATACGTATGTAAGTCACCTTACTCCGTGTAACTGCATTGCAAATTTATATGAGATTGAGACGAAAGGTCAAATGAATCTATATCTACCGCAATTTGAAATAAAGGGGAATGATTTTTTATATGTATACAGTATGATTTTTTGGCTCAATGATACACAGATTTCGATTCTTATACGATAAACGAATCAACATCAGTCAAAAGACGTTCACTGCAGGACATGCCTTCTCCAAAATATCGCTACGATGAACACCTTTATGATTGCATATCCAGGTTTCTCCTACGATTTTAATTAATAATCGAAATTAACTAATCAATAAAATTAGACTAGATAATTAACTTAAAAAAGGAACTGACTCCATAAAGCAAAAGTAACATATCAAAGTTAACTAAAAAGCAAATAATTTTAATCTAAAAATACCTTTTTAAAAACGAGCTTTTAAAGAAAAAACAACGAAGATATCTTCTTATTTCTTCTGGCTCCATCATCAGACCGTGGAGACCATCCGGGTCTAAAGTACTCGTCAAGACAAATCCAAGAAGCCCAACACGGGGGTTTTGTAGGGCATTGAGTAATAGGGTGGTTCGATTGGGCCGATCGAACCTTTCGGCTTCATTCTCAGACCCCGAACGGTATCCGGTTGTATAGTACTTGTCAATAACAATGTTGTTACATTGTCATTGACAAGTACTTACGTTCAACGTAACCTCCTCGTGTTTAGACTTGTTAGTCTAAACACGAGAAGGTTACGTTGTATAGTTAACATAGTCCTAAATGTAAAAACACGCACCCAGACTGAAACAAAAATTGTGGGTCACTCAAAAATTTGTCATGGGCGGAGATTAAACCTGTGACTACTCGATCTAGTCGGGGGAACGACCTAAGCTATAAACCTTTCGACCAAGCTTTCGTCAAAGCTTTTCTTAAGTAGCTGGATATGAATTAAGACATGAGACAGTTACTATGAAATTGAAAAGTCTGATCTGACAAATACGAACTGTTACATCCCCAACTCGCACGGCTAGATTGCTGAATTGCAGTTGCCACAATCATCAGCAATATATGCCTTTATAAACGCCGGGTTTGCCATAAAAGTCAGTCATTTAGTAAATAGTTTAATTGCTGCCCAACTACGGACCTACCGGTTGGCCCAGCAGTGAATACTAAGCTACCAAAGGGGTTTAAATTTGGCAAAAACCTTCAGGGTGTCCCGCGTGTGAGCGACAAGGTACCGTGTTACCGGTGTGGTTTAATTGTAATATTTGTAGTAGAATAATTAAAAAGTGTCTCGAAAATTTGTGTTTTTTTGTAACAATAAAGTGCCTGGACCTATCAGAACACACATTATAAGTCCACACCAAACCCAACGTCCCGTCCCAATAAACCCAATGAGATACGTCTTTTCTATCCAGTCAGCAGAGCACTCTATCTAGCTATATCATCACGCCAGATCTCTTGCGGGGTAGGCAGACTCTATGACACTATTAAACCCGCCGTCCTCGTCATGTTTTATAACTCCTAGAATTGGAAGTGGAAACAAGATAAGATCACCATCAGACAAACTGTCTGTAAGGAAAGAACCTGATGGAACTCTGCAATTTATACCTACACCGCGAAGGATCTGGCGTAATTATATCGATAGATCGATAAGACGACGACAAAACTACGTCCACTACTGAATAAAGGCCTTCTCCAAAGATCACGACGACCGTCCTACGGCCGGTTTCAATATTTATCTCAAGGATAGATTTGCCTAGTACGGATAGAATTTTGACATATTTTGTATGGTTTTTGAACGGGAAGAAACCAGAACGAATGCAAGGATTGTGGTTGGTAACAATGTGCTGGAGCAAGTGAATGAGTTTGTATATCTTGGATGCGCCTTCAGTTAGGATGGAAAATACACCGCTGATATAGAGAGAAGAGTGAATGCAGGTAATAGAGTAAATGGTGCGATGGGAAGGCTACTTGGGAGCCGGCACTTGAGCCAAAAGGCGCAGCTGGCCATGCATAACGGAGTGCTTGTCCCAACGCTGTTATAGGCAGTGAGAGTTGGGTATGTAAGAAGGAGAACGAAAGCAGGATAAATGCGGTCGAAATGCGATTTCTGCGGAAGATGTGCGGAGTCACGCTGACCGACCGTATTCGCAACAGCGTAGTAAGAAAGCGAGTAGGTATGAAAGATATTATCGGTGTACAGATGAGAAAGGGTATGCTCCGTTGGTTCAGGCATATAGAAAGAATGCCAGAAGAAAGAATGACAAAACAGATATACAATGCGAAAGTGGAAGGATGTAGGTGCCGGGGAAGACCTAGACTATCTTACCATGACCAAATAGACCATGTCTTAGCTGAAGGGCAAGTCAAGAGTCTCCGTAACCGGCGAGTGTGTATGAGACAAACTATGAGAGCGGAGGAAGCCAGAGAGGTATGTAAGGAAAGAACCTGTTGGAACTCTGTACTCTCTGCCTACCCCGCGAGGGAGCTGGCGTGATGATATAGATAGATAGATAGAACATTTATCAAAATTCTGCTGCCAGTAAGCAAATCTATTCTTGTGTATCCTATGTTGAAATCTGCCATTAGTGCTGTACGCATTCAGTTTGTTATACGCAACTTTCACCATGTCGTGAGAACAGTTTGTGAGAGGTCTGTCCACCCCACTTCCGGTCACTCTCTTGTCCGGTAAAGCTGTAAAGACCCCACTGCCAACAGCGTAGATCACTCACACACACAAACCACCTCTGGTACGTGGTTGCCACACGCGAAATGTTTCGCCCCAACGACATTCATTATTAAAATAAAGTACTAATAAGCTTCACTACACTTCTCTATAAAACAACAATCTGACTTCACTAAACCTAATAGTATTTATTCAGTGGTTAAAAACGGGAATTACTCCTTTCAAATTGACGCAATCGTGGTCCTTATCTTTTGCGCCATTTTAAACATTTCACGGAATGGTGAACTAATAATGAGAATTTAAAATAGAACATGGCTTACAATTTGGATTTAAATTTAAGGACGTAAATTAAATCTATTCGTGGAAGCTACACAAAATTAGACTTAAATGGAAACTGGGATCTACGGATTAGATTATAGATAAATAGGGCTAAATAAGTTAAGAGGAAAACAGACTAGATTTGATAAATAAAGAGCAACAACTTAGCCTAGTGGATTAAGTGTAGGCAGCCCAATTAACCAAAATCTGTTTTTTTTAGTCACCAATGTTATAAGCTAATAATGGCGCGGTGACTACTTTAATATAATACAATGGATATGATTGAGAAATTGAATAAACAAATAAGCAGAATGCATGCATTTAGTTCATCGATTGATTTCGCAACCTTATCAACTTTATTGTCTTAGTTGCCACACCATATTTGTTCATGAAATTGGCCACGTATGAAACAGACTATACATTGAAAAGACGCAGGTTTGATCACCGCAAGAGGCAAATCTTTACATAAACGTCAGTAAGATCGTAGAAGTAAGACACACATATTTCTTATTAAAGCCTTCAACACTTACTAAACTGGCGTAAGAGACAAACTATAAAAGCTTTTATGCACTCAGTTAACCATTTACTTCAAAAGAAACGATAAGCAAACAAATATAAAATAAATTATGTCAGTATAAAAGTGAATGGCACAGACAGATGTCACACCACATAACGAGAATACCAAAGAAATATAAAAATAAACATTGTGGCAAGAAACACTTGGATAGTATTGAAGTCTTGAATACAATTTCGTCTTTAGAGCAAAACTGGGTGGCTTGTTGAATTATGTAAAAGGTCAGCTTCGTAGCCTCAAATCTAGATTTTATTTTAATATTAAGAATAACTTTCTTAATCAATTCTAAAAAGGATTATTGCACCTTCTTTAAAGAAAAGAAACAAACGCTTTATTTATAAATGACGAGGATAAAATGATATTCCTGGATTTGTCTGTTTAACATAACTGCTTTTCCAATAAAATGTTACGACGTAGAATCCTAAAATTTTGACAAACGATGATAAAAAGCTTGCAGTTTGATTACCTAAAGAATATATTTGGTATGGATCATCGTATCAAGTTCTTAGAATAATGGAATAACCAACTCGCAGAATGAAGAGATAGAAAAATTACAAGTTTTCAGTATAGAGAAATGTTAGCATAATGAAATTCATGGCATTCTGTAATGCCGATATTGCAGGACGGTGATGATTGACGAAGACGGTCAAAGGACGATGAAATCTCATTATGGCTAGACTTAAAAATGATGAGATCATAGAATCACAAAATCTTAAACAAACAAGATCAGAAATATTTATTGCAGAATGATGATATTACAGTACATGAAATCTTCGGATAACGAAATCACAAGGTGATGACAATCTCTCTAGATGCTGCGTAATTGTGATATGGCTAAAATATTCCTCCTACTATTAGACTGTTAAAATTTCTTCATAAATATTCACAAGCCGACATTTATAGGACCTCAATCAATAAGACATAGTTCAACAAAATTAAAACCCGATATAACCCATTAGACCCGTGTAACTGAAAACGGCGTGTTATTTGTTCAAACTGAATAGGTAATGAGCAGGACCGCAACGACGACAATCATTCTATTACTGATGTAACAAGTTGAAACATTGACTGGGAACCCCTAATTTTAGTTACATTTTCGACTTCGACCTAGTTGAGAAGGGTTCGTGAATATCAATTATCTACTCAATTTAGAACCAATATTGTGTAATGATGCCCTTGCGATCAAATCCTAGATAGAGCACAATTTCCATGTTACCAAAATTGTCAACATTATCGAATATACATTTCAACAAAGTGGTCTTATACTTACGAGAGATACTAGTTATGTAATAAAAGTTATAGGAATACTCCGATTCTATAGAAAAATTCTCAGAAAAGCAGTCCGATGTTAAGAATTCTGTTTGGTATAATCGACATAGCATAACAATATACACAGTTCCGTTCAAAAATTACACTATAAAACATCTCCAAATTCACGAAAGTAGTTATAGTCATGATATAAACATAAAATACATATTGTATACTACATTTATAACTAAAAGTAGTATTTGCAAAAACGCGAAAACCTGTTAAATTTAAAAAAAAATACTGTAACGCCTATATATTCTCGTCACGCCTCTATTCCCCAGGGTTGTAGAGGTGTACTGTGTACACTCATTTTTTGCTGATAATGTTGTCCAAATGTAATAAGGAGCGAGCCTATTGACATTATCCTGGGTACAATTACAATCTCTGGACTGATACATAGAAAAGAAAAACAATAAATAATAACCCAAATTCAATTTTTTTTGGGCCCTTTAATAAGTTATGTATGCAACACAAGGTTGTAGCTTGTGTGTATCCTCATTAAAATATATCTGGCTGTAAACACTAATAAAAACAAAAAATATAACAACCCGAATTGAGAATCTCCTCCTTTTTTGTAATGACCTCCTCCTTGTTTAAAATACATTTTTTTATCATTTTGAAATAATTTTATCTCTTTAAAAATGTTGTGTATCCAGCAACAAATAGAATACGTGTATCCAAACGATTCTAAGCTCGTTTCGTGCACTTGAAAGTTGGAGCGGTATCTAGAAAGATTTTTACAATTTTATAACGATGTTTCTGACCCTCTGTGCTGTGTTGTGGAATTTAATTGTATTTTTAATAGATGATCTTCTGTACCATCGCCACCATGTCAGTCCGAGTACAGGGGCAGTGCACGAAGGTGATCCCCATAAAAAGAGGAGTAAGACAGGGAGACGTCATTTCTCCGAAACTGTTTACGGCCACCTTAGAGGACGCCTTCAAGCTCTTGGAATGGCAAGGACTTGGCATCAACATCAATGGCGAATACATCACTCACCTTCGATATGCCGACGACATTGTGGTCATGGCGGAGTCGCTGGAAGATCTAGGACGAATGCTCGGTGACCTAAATAGAGTATCCCAACAAGTGGGTCTTAAAATGAATATGGACAAAACAAAAATAATGTTTAATGTCCATGTCGTACCCACCGCACTCACCGTTGGGAACTCTACTCTTGAAGTTGTCGACGAATACATTTACCTGGGACAGGCAGTCCGGTTAGGTAGGTCCAACTTTGAGAGAGAGGTCAATCGACGAATCCAACTCGGCTGGGCAGCGTTCGGGAAACTGCGCAACATCTTCTCATCCAAAATACCTCAGTGCCTAAAGACTAAAGTTTTTAGTCAATGTGTGTTACCAGTGATGACATATGGATCAGAGACGTGGTCTCTTACAATAGGTCTAATAAAAAAGCTCAAAGTTGCTCAGCGAGCTATGGAAAGAGCTATGCTCGGCGTTTCTCTACGTGATCGAATCAGGAATGAGGAGATTTGTAGAAGAACCAAGGTCACCGACATAGCCCTCAGGATTAGCATGCTGAAGTGGCAATGGGCTGGCCACATAGCGCGAAGATCGGACGGGCGTTGGGGCAGAAAGATTCTAGAGTGGAGACCACGTATTGGCAAGCGCAGCGTAGGACGACCGCCTGCCAGATGGACCGACGATCTTGTGAAAATCGCAGGAAATCGTTGGATGCAGGTGGCATCGGACCGGTTACGCTGGAAAGCGATTGGGGAGGCCTATGTTCAGCAGTGGACAAGTATAGGCTGAAATGATGATGATGATGATCTTCTGTATTTTATAAATAAATAAAACTTACGTATTTACTTGTATTATTTTCCCCGCTTGGGAAAATACATAAGCAGAACGATGTCTTGTTTGTTGTTGTTTATTTCCAGATTTATTATATTAACGTGTTTATTTTACTTCTTCATATAAATGTACCTTTTGAAACTAAAACTGAACAAAATAATTTCCTAATCATAATTAAAACAATAGTTGTGATAAACAGCTTAACTTAATAACATTAGCATCCTCAAGTTGACTTAATCGCAGCGACTCCGTAAACACGAGCAAGCTTCTTCTAGTAAATTAATTAAAGATTCTACAGGAGGCCAGTTTCAGGCGTAATAATATCGGCTATCCGTTTTACTTGTTTCATCACGCAATATTACTAAGTCAACCTACCTACCCTCTACCACTGCTAGGTAAAGGCGTGTTATTGTAAATCGAGGAAAGAGATAATAGGTCATACCACCACGCGGCCCCATTGCGAACTAGTGAAGGCAGATGCTGTTTGTGTGTTTCTACAGTTTCTTTTCTTACATACCTCTCTGGCTTCCTTCATTCTTTTAGTTCGTCTCATATACGCTAGCCGGTTACGGAGACTCTTGCCTTGCTCTTCAGATAAGACACGTTGTATTTGATCATGGTAAGATAGTCTAGGTCATCCACGGTACCTGCATCCTTACACTGTCTTTCACAAGCTTATCGTCGTATATCAGTATAATATGAGAAAGTGAAGCAGAATAGACATCTAGCTCTGTGATCTGAGAAGCAGAAAAGTTATTACATGGATCTCAATAATACGCCGTGATTTAGTATTGTTTCCGTTGAATTAGGCTGTCATGACTCGATGTTTTTAAATGGAGTACAAATACATATTAATATAATACGAGTATGAAGTTAATAAGAACCAATTAAGGCCGTTGCATATTCTAACGCCATTCACCTTAAAGTAAACCTTAAAAATATGAGATTGTGTTACATATATTATAGAATCAATTATTGTGGAAAATGCGAAGTCCATTTCTTGTGTACAGCTTTTAAATTAAAATTGGGTTGAAAATAGGAAAAACTAGGTTACGTAAAAATCTAGATTTTAAAAAGATTAAGTTGTAAAATAATCAGGTAGTGACAAAACTAAATTGCAAAATGACTAGATAGCCTGTATAAGACAAACTATAAGTATAAGCCCTCATTCGCACGGGCGTTTTTACAAAGCTTTATGCAGAGACGCTGTAAGAGCTTTTCAGAAAAATGTACGATTAGCACTTTGTTTTATTCGAGCGTTTGATTGACACAGTTACAGAAACAGAATTGTAAACTGGCCAGATAACAGGAATATCTTGCAAGAGGATTACATTGCAGAAAGACTGGATTACGAAATGAGCAGATAGCAAAAATAGTTACTAGCAAAATAACTGGTTAGCAGAAAGACAAGCTTGCAGACATTGACAGATTGCAAAAGAGTAAGTCATTCACAACATTCTGCACTTTTCTCACTTGCTTTGCAACCTTTGCAATCTACTCTTATATATTTTAATGAATGGTCCCACACTTTAACAGTTTATTTTGCCAATATCAAGTAATAATAGAATATAACAGTAGATTATAAATATAGGCTTTTTGTCGCCATTACGGCAGAGAACAAAAGCCTTGCAATCTACTCTGTTACTTGGGATTTTGTAATCCGGTCTTATCTTTGCTAAGTTGCAGTATGTTATTAAGTTATCTATCTTATCTTAAAAGATTGCCAAATTACCAAGTAGCAAAAATACTAGATTGTTATTTAACAATGAACAGGCTGCGGATTTGACGTCCTTGGAGCCACACCTAAAGGTGTGACAGAAATGTACTGTGCACACCTACTTTTTGCCGACAAAGTGTGGGTGAGCCTATTGCCATAAACCGGGCACAATTCCAGACTCTGGACTGATATTGGGAATTTTCGATAGAAAAACTACATTTGACCGATTAGGATTTGATCCTAGGACGTCGTGATAGCAAAGCGCATCATTCGCCACAAGACCAATGACGCAAAGGTTATTTCAATGATACTGCTAATCAAACGGGTTTTGATAATCTGAAAGATTTTAATAATATTACTCAGATACTGATATAGGTACCAAGGAATATTGTGTTATATAATTAAAAATCCAAAAACCCTTGTATACGCAATACGTGACTTTATTATCATACCGAAATTAATAAAAACAATTTTCCGAACAAGCAGTGATAGCCTAATGGCTAGACCGTTGGACTGCAAAGTCAGAGGTTCAAACCCACGCACGCCCCTCTACTTTTTTGAAAGCATGAGCGTATTATAAATTAACTATCACTTGCTTTAACGGTGAAAGAAAACATCGTGAGGAAACCTGCATGCCTGAGAGTATTTCGAAGGTGTGTGAAGTTTGCCAACCCGCACTGGGCCAGCGTGGTGGACTATAGCCTAAACCCTCTCAGTTTGAGAGGAGGTCCGTGCTCAACGGTGGGACAGTTTCTTAACAGGGCTTATATTATTTATGTTTCGAACAATATTAGTGTATCGCGACTTTGATGCTGATTAATGATTTCGTTATCTTTGGAAAAACGATAGTAGTGTTAGCAATATAAGTCGTTTAATACCCTCACTTTTCAAATCGCTGGCACACTTTTGTGACGCATCATATCCATTGTTTCTGTTGATCCACGTTTATTTGAATATGTTGCTAATAATTTGGTTTAGATAATGTTCAGCAATGATTACAAATTGAAGATGATCAGTGATTTGAAATACTTAGAATGTTAAGCCACTTACAAAATATTTCGATAGCTTAGTACAAACTGATTGACGGTAGCGTAACGTTGTCGAGAAAGCGTGCTATCACGGTTACCTTTATTTAGTAAATGTCTAGTGTGAAAAGCACAGCATATAAACTCGATAGCGTTACGCTTACTGATTTGTTGTAACTAGCCTAGAGGCTATATATGTGTGAATGATTTTAAAAGAAGATGCTGATAAAATGAATATCAAGGTATATAATTAAATACATACAGGCTGTTGGTTTGTATTCGCTTGGAATACACGGAATATTTTTAAAATTCATTAACAAGAAAATTTTAAAACAAATTTAGTTTTGTTGTTTCTTATACAAGCTGTTATGTATTATCGCAGAATTAAGTAAATACTTAAAAATTCTAGACTAAGTTATTAAAACTAGCTTTGTTTATTTTAGTCCATATTTTTACTAATACTACTCGTTAAATCACAATAACCTTAGTTGAAACGAAGAATACGCTACGACTTACGGTACGGTAGTGGCAGATAAAATCCCATAACACGAACATTTTACAAAGTTATCACAACGTGTCGCGTTTAGACTTAGCGAATTACGGCCCTGCAGGCACAAATGTCTTTTAGGGCTAAATGTAATTTTGGGGCACAAATGAATTTTTGGTCTCATCGTGCTGGCAGGCGGCCAACAGCTAACGGGTTTTCAAGTACTTAACTTATGAAACAGTTTCTGGGATATTGCATTAATTTGAATGTTTGATGCATTATAATGATTTATGAGTCGTGTTTTCTTATTTAATGCACTTGTTTCATAAAGTTTAGAGTTTAGTGATCAAGTTGATGGCGACGGTGTTGGCTATTTTGATATCTAAACGACTCAATGCCAATTCAAACTATATCAAATTAGAAAGCTTTATACATTAACACGCATAGTTTTATTTTTTAAATAAATCAAAGTAGAAGATACGTAGCCCGCTATAATTGATTTCAATAGAAGTTTTTCTTTAATACGATATAAAATTTGAAAAACAATTTACTTATTTATTTTAACAATTTACTTTGAAATAAGGTAGCTTTGAGTCGTAAACGACTAAAATTGGTTACTGGTGGGCTCACGTTGGTATTGGCAATTCATCACTTTCATCTTTTGGTAAACTGTGCCATCTACATATATACCATTGCATCAGAGTTTCATAAATACTTATTTTAAGATGTCTAAAATGCCTATGTGAGGTGGCGTTAGTTTAGTGGTTAGCTTATACAACTCTACATATAAAATTTCGCTCCATAAATTTAACAATAAAACGATTGCTGACACGCAAACAAACACACAAATAACGGTTCCAAGATAAACACGTCTTGAAAATCTATCAACTCTCCTAGCATCTTTAGCATGTGGGAACATACAGCAGTGTGTACCAATTGCTTATTCATGAGGACGCCATCTTGGTTCGACGTTTGCCTACGAATCTATGGAGACGACTGTTTGAATGAAAATATTTTATGACCATGTCATACAATCATATGCACTATATAGGATTTCCAAGGTCAGTCAGCAGTGGTAACTGCATATCATGGCAATGTGGATTCTCTGTTGAGATATGGTATTATATTCTGGGGAAATTCTATTATAAGGAAAATGTATTTGTATGACATAAAAAAAAGTTGCTTACAAACAATCTGCAGCGAACATATAGCCACAGACCTTACTTTGAGAATTTAACAGTCTTTCTCAATAGCCTGTCTGTACATATATGAACTTGTAACATTTGTAAAGAAAAATAGAAACTTATTTGTAAACTATAGGAGTTAACGCCATGCATACAAAGTCAGCTGTCCATTTTATAAAACGGCAAAGATTTCGCGGCTACAACCATCTACCAAAGCACATACTAGAAATAACTGACATGAGTAATGAGACTTTTAGTGGAAAAGGCTTACTATAGTGTTAATGAATACCTAGTTTACAATTTAATATCATGTATCTTAATTAATCTTAATTGAATTCATAATATGAGTGCTGACTTTATTACAATTGACATTAATATTATTTAAAATAATAAAATTGAAATTAATGTAATTGACATCATTAAGATTAATACTTGGATTTATTAAATTTTGAATATTTTAGTTTACATTTTAATTAAATAATGCTCATGAATTATTTAATTAAAATGTGAACGTATCTGTTTTCGATAGAAAAATTACCAGTTTAGTATTGTCGACTCATGGTGAGTTTGGTATTTTGCCCGGTAAAATACCTCTTTCATCATCGGTGATAAGTTGGTATTTACAATACACTTCAGCCACTCCGGCTTGAGGAATTAGGGCGTGCCAGTATTTTTTTTAAAGAGATCTTTTGTTGTTTATGATTTTATATTCAGCATAAAGAGTGCAAATACTTCTGTGAGTTCCTTGAAAATACAAAACCACACAAATTAGCAGAGGTACTTTTATATTAAACTTGTCGAAGTTACCAGTTATTCGAATACCACAAATAAATAATTATAATTTTAAACTAAATAATATGCCACGAAATATGCCACGTATCCAATCCTCTGTAATATGCCACGAAAATTAGATAGCCAAATGCATACGTTATTAATTAAATCTATTATGACGTGAACGAATAATTTTGCCAACCACATATTAATGAGAACTGTATCTGCAATTATATGTAGTCATTTAGCAGTTGAAATTTATATACCAATTTGTTTGGGGGCTTATTCATGGACACATAAACTACACACATTTAGTGACCCAATTAAAATTTTACATGTACATGGGTATATCGCTTGTAGAACTGATGGCTTCGAGGCAGAGATTCTCGAGTGACAACCACGTATAAGAAACACCGTTGATCTGGCGAAGATCGCGAGTACTTTTTAACCCTTAATCCCTGAATACCACAAGATCCAATAACTTTTTAATCCTGATACTTGACTTACTCCTTTGTCTACTATCGGCTCACAAAGTCCTGGGCTTGAGTTTTAGGAGAGATATCGTGTCGTTTTTTTTATCGAAAAATTTCTATTTTTCCGCCTATCTAGTCCGGAGTCCGAATTATATCCGGTATAAAATCTAGCTCCTTATTACACTGATTTCTCATTTGCGGAATACAGGCGTAACCACGAAGCTAAAATAAAGAGGTGTCGGCCTAAGCAACTGCGCAATGTGTCTTCCAATTAAGCCCTTACCTCATCGCAAAGGGCGAGGTTTACATCTGTTTGTCATTCTCAGCTAGATAGCAAATGCAGGAGTGGGTGGGGTATAACGTCCTTTTCATCCCGCGCCACACCTCGCTGTGACGTGTTTGATTGTATAGGGAAATCTAATAATGCCATCTCCTTTTTATATTTACTTCGCGGGCGTGACGGTATTGGTAGTACATTTTCGCTACTGGAATAATCTTTAAAATGCCACATCCATGCTCGCGTACGTTCGCATAATTTATTGGAGAACTTATGAGAACACCCAAACGTTTCTCGCGTCTCAATCAAACGCTTTGTAATTATTTAATTGTTCCACGTCCATTCATTACGGAGGCAGCAGGATTGTTACATAATTTGCGTTTTAAAGGGACTCGTTACATTAATTGAATCGGAAAACTTTTTGAAGTCCCTCTGAACCAACAATTTGTGGAATTGGGACCGCCATTTTTGTTGTTTTAGAAAAAAACATTGAAATATAACGTACTTTTGTTCATGACATCTTTGTCATGACATGTTCATACTTTTGGTCAAGTTCGTTATGTAATTGTATCAACTGTAAACGTGATTGTATATGTAGATTTCTATTGATTATATTAGTATCTCTCTCTCTCACTCACTCTCTCTTGATCTCTCTCTCTTCCTCTCTCTCTCTCTCTATCTCTCTCTCACACTCTCTCAAACAAATTAAATTATGCATTTTTATTTATGTATAACAATAAAACATACAAAAATTAAAATTACAAAACATTTATTTATATCATATTTACACGGCTTTACAATTGACAATTGAGGTTATACACCTGACCGTGCACAATGCTTGCTGCTCGAATCTCAATATTTGTACGGACACATGCAACGTGTCACAAAAACAGATCTAAAGAGTTGGAAAATAGAAACTAAAATTTCAATCATTAATTTGCTTGACGTAATTGAAGAAATAATCGTTCAAAACCAGCTTGCAAGAATTTGACTTAGAATTGTTCTGTGTACACCCACCCACGCAAAGCCCACACACATACATCGCAAAGCCATTCACCATGGTGATCTGAAACGTCTTTTCACAAGATTTTATTAAATTGCAATGTTCGTATGTCTTGCAGGTTCAAATTATTTGATCTATTTTTCAAGCGTTTGCGGGTATCCGATTGAGCTGAAATTTGACATACGTATTTAAATTTGATGACAACGCAATAATATGGTACCATGAAGGTGGTCTGCTGATGGAGTCGGAAGGTGGCTATAGGAACATCTGAACTAGAAATCGTAACCCCCGTGTGTTAAGGTTTGTTAGACTGGTATTGACAAGTTAGTACGATATAGTTAATAGTGAAAGTAGTATGTAGTTATAACCAGATAGTATTCAGGATCTGATAATGAAGCCAAAAGGTGGCCTATGAAACCACCCAGCTAGTATTAACGAGCACTTTAGAGCCGAATGGTGTCCAAGGTCTAATGATGGAACCGGAAGGAAGCCATAGGAACTCCTCAACTAAGGAAAAGGTCTTTTAAAATAATATTATTGCTAACAATAATGAAGATTTGTGTATGTGAAACTCACTTAAACGCATCCATGACAACATCGCTAGTTGTTAAAGCTAAGAGTATCGCACACGTTTAAGGCTGTAATAAGACTACTCCTGTAATAAATTATGCTTCTTCCTATTTAATTTTGATTTAAGCCCTCATACCGTTTTAAATATTCATTTCAATTTTAATGGCTACATTACAGAGGGACATTACGTCCAAGTTTTTTTTTTTAAATAAGCTGTTGAAGGCTCCTTGAGGCCAACAAAAATGTCGGCGTCGTTCCTACCGGGTTTGTTATTAAGTGCTTATGAATAATGCAAAATGAGAAAAAATAACTTAAGATTAACGCCCCATGTTACAGTTCTGAAACACGTTTTTTCAAGAAAACGTTTGAATCGTGGAAGTTTGATGAATGATTTCAGGGTAATTTACTTTGTTTTGATTCATTAGCTAACTTGAAAAACGTTCATACTGAAACTACAAATTCTAAGGTTCAATAATGGTTAGTACGAATGAGTGTTTCAAAAATGTTGTGTGATTTTCACTTGTTAGCGATGGATGAACGAAAAGATAATCAGGAAAAGAACTTAACCCCTGAACCTGATATACTCTCACGCAGCAGTATTTATAGAAATAGACATGATACGAGAATAGTAATACGAGAATGTAAACATCATAAGCAGGAACATGAGCAAGAACTTCAATTTCAGAAGCAGAATTGTTATGTTAACTTAACAACAATCAAATAGATAATGTAGCATTTGCGATAACAAAGGGTCTAGCTAAAAAATGGCGCCAATGGCTTAAGATGCTGACCTTGTAATATAGGGATGAATACAGTACAAAGTCAGTCATTGCGGCGATCTTTTGGGGAGGCTTTAGTCCTGCAGTGGATGTTAGCCGAAGTGTGTTAGCAGTGTGATCACCTGATGGCTGATCAGTATATCATTTTGGCATAGTCATGAAAAACATACGTGTTGTATTTGTATCCAAATAACTTCTGAATTATTTTTAATTTATTTTTAATTTTCTTTTAAGCTAAGTCAAATAAACGTTTGAATTATAAAATAATAATAAATACAGTCTCGCCTATATCCTCCAAGTAAGGGTGGCAGAGATATAAACGCAAATTTTGTTGAAAAAATTAGGCTCCAATGTGCCTAATAGGGGGCAAGATGATAACCATCGCAACAAGAATAATTCCAGAACAGATACTAAGAATTTTTAGATTCCTTGAAAAACTGAAGAACTGCTTATTTTTAGATACCTGTTCGAACTTTGTACTCTATGCCTACCCCGTATGGATCTGGTCTTGAAGAAAACATTTAAAAGCGAAATGAATAGTTCAAATCTACTTTTTTGCGACAAAAATGGAACGTTTCTCGAATATCACGATATTTTTTGCAACTCATTGTTGATCCATTTAGACTTGCCAAGTACTTATACTCTGTCAAACTTTGAGAAGTTTTGAAAATGGGCATCCAGAATTTCCATTTAAATATCAACTTGAAAACTGGCGGCTAGCAATCAAAAGAATTTACGTTCAATTTATGTCAAAGTGCCATCATAGGCACTTAGGTACATGCATTTGGATGTCTCTAACTTCAATTGCCAAAAAAGCTCGTGACGTTTTGCGACCGGGGTGTTCTTAGCGATCAACAAAGTTAAGCAACGTCCAGATCCAGTTTCAAGCATCTTCGTGCTTTGGACGACAGGTTAAGCCGTTGGTCTCGGTTACCTCTTAATGTGGTAGACGTGTGAAACCTTTATATGCGGTTTGAAAAGTTCCAAAAGAACCATTCCTCCGTGAACCCGCATTGGGTCCGGGTGGTTGTATATGACCTAATCTCTTTCATCTTGATTTATAGGAAAAGATCTTTGCCAAGCTATGAGACAGGCTGATTATTTTATTATTATTATAACATCTATTGCTGTATCCACCATCGATATTATTTCTACATCGAATAAAAGATTGATCAAACAACTTTTAATTAATTAAAATATAAAAAAGTGTTTGGATGCTTAAACTTAGACTTTATGCCAATTATTTTAGAATCCATTTTTAACCTGCTACATTCTAAGTTTGATTCGCATATATCCCATAAAGTGAGATGGGTAAACAGGAAGAAGGGTGCTCGTAATGACTCTCAGTTAACCAGGGACTGCGGAGCGCTGTCTGTCTATTTAATTAATCTGTCATGGGATATGTGGTACGGGATTGTGAACTATATCTCAGGATTATTAGGCAAGTTATTGTATTGCCCAGATAAGTTTGAGGTCCTGTGCACATTTTAGAATTACCAGTCTGCGTTTGTCTGGATGCTATAAAAGGCGATCGTAAGAGCAATAAAATTTAATGCCTCGTTGTTCTAGTAGCACGTGGTGTGGATTGTGCTTACGAGGTCAGGAAATTAGTGAACATTGTCAAAGGAAAATCATTAGCAACTAGTTCCAATATTTTTTCGATTAAGAAAAATAATGACAAACAAAAGTGTGCAAGCAATTTGAAAAACTTAATGTTAAGCTACTTATGTTGCTGACTGTACAAGGGGAAGACCTAGACTATCTTATCATGACAAAATAGATCGTGTCTTATCTGAAGGGCACGTCAAGAGTCCATAACCGGCGAGCGTCTATGAGACACACTATGAGAGTGGAGGAACCCAGAGATGTATATAAGGAAAGTTATTAGCGCAGTGGTTAAGAGCTTAAGCCGCTCCACCCACTGTGTCTAATAGTCGCGGGTTTGATACCCGCTCGGGAAAAATCTTAGTGTGTACCACAATTATTTGTTTCGGTCTGGGTTTTTGTGTAAGAGTAGTTTCATGTTTGTAAATGCACCCACGACACAGGAATAAATCCTAGTGAGGGTCTACGTTTTTAAAAAAAAGACAAAATAAAAGTTTCCTGTTGGAACTCTGTACTCTCTGCCTACCCCGCAAATGGTCTGGCGTAATAATATGTTTCTTTGTTCTAGTACAATATACTCTGTATTCATCATATAAATATCTATTTATCTATCATCAAATAATATATCATCAGTTAAAAGATGTCCACTGCAAGACTTAGGGGCTCCATTAAGACAACCATGACGACCAGCTTTGAGCTTTACGTATTCAGCTTTTAGCCGTGATATTCACTAGCTTTTACTTGCAAACACAATTTAACAGATTACTAATCACCTAGACCGTAACAAAGAATTTATATTACAAACATATTTTTCTCGCTCTAATGATCTAAGTGTAGGCTGCTCGGCTTATAGGATAGTCGTTGTTCGAGGCAATGCTAACTAATAATGATTTCTTCCAAGAAATTAATAGCTTTACTGTGACTTTAATCGAAACGTTAGCATTACTTATTCTCTGCTACAGAATTAAGAAATTTATCTTTTTCTTAAGGTGCTTTATACCGGAAGCATGCATTTGTATGCTCTTTGGCATGTTCTCACCAAAAGAACTTAAGACTCGTGGGATAGTTTTAGAACCGATATAATGCTGTTTTACCTATAGTAATCTTTTGTGTTTCTTACTATACGTTTTATTATATACCTTTACAGTCTCCATTTTGTAAATGAGAGGACTATATAGACACTAACAGATACCATGAATCTAAGTACACTTATGCTTAATCTATAATATAGCACATCTATTTAGCTCATTCTGCACTGTTCTCCCATACCCCATCAATGCAATGTATACAAAAAGAATAATAAAACTCTTATTTTTAAAAAGAGTAACCGGGAAGTTTTTTGGCGTTCTTCTTCACAGGAATGACTTTCCAAACGGGTGGTAGGGTCGAAATAATTTTCTCTTTTTTAATAATTAAGTACTTTCTGGTTTAAATACATAAAACATGTTTGATTTGGTTTTTAAACACCCCATTTAACGTTCTAGTCTCAAATTCATGAAGCTGAATATTCAATAAGCGTGAATGCTGGCAATGGCAACGCATCTTTAAAAGATGCGAAATTATACTAAGAATTTCCAAGACAAAGCTCGCAACATTCTTCTACTTTCCGAAGTTACTCCGGCGTATCCCAACAAATTCGGCAAAATGGTAGGCCGATGTAAATTGTATGAATTTCTGCGATCAACATAATTCAATCTAACCACGTACACTGTTTATGTAACAGACAAAGTTGAAGAAGGATCAGGAAATAATTAAAATTGACAGATTAATTAACTTAGTATGGCTAGGGTTTAACTTAAAAGAGAGCAGAAGTATATTAAAGTTGACGTAACGCTATCGAGTTGATCATTTGAGGTCTTCGTTACTCAGTTTAAAAACATTTCTTGTATTCAAAATTTGAATATCAATTTTAAATAGATGTTAAGGGCTGTATAAATCTTAAGTCCGTTTTGAAGAAAGATATATAATATAATATTAGCCATGTTAAGAATCTGTCTCACCGTTGGGCATGGGCGTCCTCTCAAACTGAGAGGGTTTAGGCCATAGTCCACCACGCTGGCCCAGTGCGAGTTGGCGAACTTCACACACCTTCGAGAAACTCTTAGGCATGCAGATTTCCTCACGATATTTTCCTTCACCGTTAAATCAAGTGATAATTAATTTTTAATACGCACAAAAAGACAGAGCTGCGTTTGAACCCGAGACCTCTGACTTCAACGGTCAACGGCAGTTCAACGGTCTAACCACTAGGCTATTCATAAATCACTGCTGAGAAAGATATGACCGCATATTAATTCACATTGAACGTACGCGTTGCAGTAGTGCGTAGTAGTTAGCGAGAGTATAATCTCAATATTAGGTAGCTACAAGCCTGCCATCACCAATTCGTACTGGATCCACGTTTTTAAGTATGACATAATCTCTCTTACCTTGACTTGTGAAAGAAGGCCCTTACCCCGCACTGAAAATATTTAGCCCTTTACCAACTATTATTCTTATCTCACCTACATCACTAGTCAAAATGAACAAAGACAACATTACTAATAGAGCTATACTTTCCCGCAACACACAAAACGTATCCGAAATTTAGTTTCAAAATAAAAAGCAGGGATACGTCGGGACGGATTGCATATAGCCCGAGAGTCTTTTGGGGATTCGCTTCAGTTAGGTTAGGTTAGGTTAGTGGTACCTGTTCCAAGGTCGCGTAACATGTCGTGAAAATCGGGCATGACTACACGTAAATGATTTGCGAGCACGCGTGATGAAAGCACGCACACGCATTCAAACCCAAGGATACGACCGTGAGGACCGTGAGGTTCTGGATTACAGAAAAAAATCATATTGAGCTGTGAATTTTTGCTTGATCATTAGTTTTCGACGTGCCAGTACAGTAAGGCACAAATAGTTTGATAAATAAAGCAAAGATTCAATTCAGAATAGGTAACATGATAATATAATAATAATAATACATTATCTCGTCATTGCCCAAACAAGGGGTACATTTTAATTTGATAGGGGACGAGCTTATTGCGATTACCGACGTACCGAGCACATTTCAAAACTCTGGACTGATGTTTGTCTGACCTAGAATTTAAGCGCAAGACCTTGTCATTACCAGCCGCATCATAATATATTATTAAACCAAAGAGGTAAACTTTTTAGTGACACTATTTATAATACGAATAATTAACATTAAACCTTACCAACTCTTTAAGTATTTTATTCACATTACAATAGAGGAAACTCGTTTGAAGTGGTTTAGATCTTCATGTGGATTATTAAATTAAAGATTAATGGAAGATTATAATAAAAATTTAATAATCCAGTAATTTGACTAACTCTTTCGACTACCAAAAATCAATCTCATCTTAGATGATCACAAAGCCTATAGACAGTAAAAAAGAGCTTGTGCATTTTTTAACACCCTATTTTGTTTTGTAAAGTTACGGTACGGTGTAAGCAGAAGCCGCTGTTATTCGCATGTAAATGGAGGAGTCATATTGAAATTCTAAGGATTCGAAGATTGAAGGTACCTACTTCCTTTTTGCGAACAACTTCTCTATGTGGTCTCGGCGCGTCTGGAAAAAGTAAATAGGCACCGCAGTATCTTAGATACCATTGGGAAAGAATAGTAATCCACATACCTTAGAGCGAAAACTGTTGTATCACTATAGTTAATTAAAAAAAAAGTAGCCCTACTGTGGCCCCAGTGGGAGGACTCAAACTTTAACATTTGATCAAGCCGTCCGTCAATGTATCACTAAAAGTTATAATAATAAACCAATTAACAACTGGCCACCGTAATGTTATTAAGAAACCCTGTAAAACATTAAAAATTAGCGACGAATATCTTAACAGTCTTCTTTAGATCCTAAGTCCCCTAGTTGGGGCAGAGGGCGTCAACAGTGCTCCGTCATCCCGGTCGATCTTGAGCTTCGAGCTTCTAACATATCAAGTTAAAAGCTTGTAAGTAAATTGTCTAACGTAGAAAGGTGACAAAATGTCATCAATTGAAATTCTATTTAAAATATAACCTCAAGTTACACAAAGTAAAATCAATCTGTTGCAAACAGTCGTTGAAGGAACATCAGCTCGATTCCCCAAGCTATAGAAGTTTGAATAATGTTTCTTAGTTCAAAGTTGAGCGTTCACAAGAGGTGAATCATTCTTGTTCTAACTAGAAACATGAATTTTTCATGTGGCAGTTATTCGATCTTTCGTAGTGGTTGTTGTAGTTTTAAAAGGTGTTGGGAAATACCTTTTGAATGGATTGTGGATTTTCTGGGCCACTATAACTTCGTTAGATCGTACGAGTATAATGCTATTCGGTCTGCTACGGGAGAATCATTAAACGAACGGCAAGAAATTTGAATTATTGCTTTAGAAAAACCACTAAAATATCTAGTGTTATTTAGAACTATTTTCTGCCCGTGACTTCTGACTAGCAGAGAGGAACCTTACATTTTTCGGGGATAAAAAGTATCATATGTATTAATCCAGGTAATAAAAGATCTGTGAACCAAATTCAAAATCCAAATAATATAAATAAATAGTAAATTTCACATATATATTCGCTAGTCTTCCTAATCGTCAATCATGAATCAACAACTCTTTGACAAACGTCTTCCACACATCATTTCTGTCACTCGTAATTCAAATACTATTTGCATTAAAAACAAATCTTCATTCAGTTGAAATAAAACTATTTTACGGATTTTATCGCGGTTTATTTTTATTTTTAGTTCCCGACGTTTCGAGTGCTTTGCAGCACCAGGTGTGACCTAAAGCACCGTCGCTCAAAGAAGTCTGCAGTCTGTGAACATGTCCTTGACCGCACCCGCCATAAAATCAGATTTGATAGACCACAAATCCTCGTGAAAGAACACCGATTCCTACCAAGGATGGTTCGCGAGGCTATTGAAATTGAAAAACATCCTAATTTCAATAGAGAAGATGGCTGGGTGCTTCCATCGTCTTGGGATCCGGTAATTAATATAATCAAATCCAAAACCAAGCATAACACTGCAAGACCTCAAGACACCGTGAGCTCATTCTGCGTAGATCGGACCAACAACAACAAAAATAATTAAGAAGTTTGAGGGTACCCCGGAACAACTATGCCTTTTGGACGTCTAACACCTCAGTCCCTCCCGTGACCATGAGTGCTGCAAAGCACTCGAAACGTCGGGAACTAAAAATAAAAATAAACCGCGATCAAATCCGTAAAATAGTTTTATTCCATGTGTAATATTCGCGTAAATCTAAGAACTCAATATCTTCATTCAATCTTCACTCAAAGGTCATTAAAAGTCCTCATATCCCACATATACGAGGAGGGATCAAAAAGTAGTGAGAACGACATACTCTTTGGTAAAAAAAAATACTGGCAGGCATAGCTCAGATACATATTTGTAATATTAATAAAAAAAAAATCTTCGATTCTCTTTTGTTTTTTTCTGAATGTAGTCATTTGTTTGCTTCGTGTCGGAATGTGTTCTCGAAAATGGAGGAAAACGAAGTGCGAACCGTTATTAAATACCTCTGTTTCAAAAAGTTAACCACGCAAGAGATTCATTGCGATTTGGAGGCAACATTAGGAGAGTCTGCTCCGCCGTATTCCACTATCGCAAGGTGGGCTTCTCAATTTCGAGTAGGGAGAACGAGCACGGAAGACGAACATCGTTGCGGCCGTCCATCGACGTCAGTTACCCAAGAAAATGTTGCGAAAGTCGAAAAAATTGTATTGAGCGATCGAAAAGTACCGAGTTCCGATACTTAATTCAAGAAACGGGCATTGCATATGGAAGTATTCAATCCATACTGAAACAATCTTAAATATGAGAAAAGTCTCCGCAAGATGGGTGCCGAGAATGTTAACCGACAGTCAGAAACAAAATCGACTTGACATTTCGAAGATATTGTTGGATAAGTTTCAAGAAGATTCTGGAAACTTTTTGTCTCGTTTCGTAACAATGGACGAAACATGGGTCCATCATTTTGATCCCGAAACAAAACAGCAATCTTCTCAATGGAAACGGCCATCATCACCGACCCCGAAGAAGTTTCGTGTCGTGGTATCGGCTAGCAAGGTTATGCCCTAAATATTTTGGGACTTGGGAAGAAATATTGTTGATTGATTACCTGGAGCGTGGAACCACTATTACAGGCCAATATTATGCATCTTTAATTCCCAAGTTCAGGAATGCTATCAAAGAGAAAAGGAGAGGGAAACTTCGAAGGTTTGTGCTGTTTCATCACGACAACGCACCCGCGCACAGGTCGGCAGTTGCGATGGCTGCCATTCAGCAAGCTGGCTTCGAATTGGTTGACCACCCCCCTTATTCACCAGATCTGGCGGCTAGCGATTTTTATCTGTTCCCCAAATTGAAAAAATACTTAAGGGAAAACAGGTACGAAGACGATAACGAGGTGATGGATGCCGTGGAGAGCTTTTTGCAGAACCAAGACAAAACTTTTTTTGTGAAAGGGATTGAAGCCTTGGAAAAGCGCTGGACTCGGTGTGTAGAGAGACTCGGAAACTATGTAGAAAAATAAATTATAAAGTTATCAATAGTCATTATATTCTATCTTATTCTCACTACTTTTTGATCCCTTCTAGTACTATAATAATAATAAGCCTTTTATTTCATGCAAAAGAAATGTAAGGTACATACAAAGTTTTTTTTTTGTTTTTTAAAAAGAAAAATAAATAAAAAGTTTAAGTCTGGATCTATCTATAACCTCACGCCAGATCCCTTGCGGGGTAGGCAGAGAGTACAGAGTTCCAACAGGTTCTTTCCTTACATACCTCTCTGGCTTCCTCGACTCTCATAGTTCGTCTCATACACGCTCGCCGGTTACGGAGACTCTTGACTTTTCCATCAGATAAGACTCGGTTTATTTGGTCGTGGTAAGATAGTCTAGGTCTTCCCCGGTACCTGCATCCTTCCACTTTCACATTGTATATCTGTTTTGTCATTCTTTCCTCTGGCATTCTTTCTATATGCCCGAACCAACGGAGCATGCCCTTTCTCATCTTTACACCGATACTATCTTTCATACCTACTCGCTGTCTTACTATGCTGTTGCTAATGCGGTCGGTCAGCTTCACTCCGCACATCTTCCGCAGAGCTCGCATTTCTACCGCATTTATCCTACTTTCATTCTCCTTCTTACATACCCAGCTCTCGCTACCATATAACAGCGTTGGGACAAGAACTCCGTTATGTATGGCCAGCTGCGCCTTATGGCTTAAGTGCCGGCTCCCGAGTAGCTTTCCCATCGCACCATTCACGCTGTTCCCTGCACTCACTCTTCTCTCTATGTCAGCGGTGTATTTCCCATCCTTACTGAAGGCGCATCCAAGATATACAAACTCATTCACTTGCTCCAGCACATCGTTACCAACCACAATCCTTACATTCGTTCTGGTTTCTTCCCTTTCAAAAACCATAATCTTGGTTTTCTTCACATTCAACTGTAAGCCATTGATCATGCAGTCGTCTTTCATAACTGTGACTAGTGTTTGCAGATCAGTGGCTGTTGGCGCTATTAAAACCGCGTCATCTGCATAAAGTAGATGGTTTACCACTAAGTCACCCATTTGTACACCTTCATTCATCGCTTTCAGTCTTTGAAGACTTTTGTCCAGATATATTATAAACAGTCTAGCGGACAACACGCAACCCTGCTTGACGCCGATTTTAACGTCAAACCAGGGTGACCTGTTACCACCCACCCGTACGCATGCCTTGCAGTCCCCATAAGTGGACTGGACGGCTCGCAACAGAGTGCCATCTATACCATACTCTGGCAAAATGTCCCAAAGTCTCTTTCGCACAACTCTGTCAAATGCCTTCTCCAGATCTACAAAACCGCAGAAAACCTTCCGGCCCACTGCCAGATGCTTCTCTACGATGTTGCGGAGTGAGAAGACTTGATCCGAACATCCTCTTCCAGACCTGAAACCCCCTTGTGCCTCGCACAACATTTCATCGGACTTCACGCGCATTCTCCGTTCAATAATTTTACCGTTAATTTTTAAGTCTGGATAATAATATATAAGTTTGTTTGCATGAACCCCTCCTCAAGTGAAGGTGAAGGCCTCCTCTAAAGAATACCATGTGTCTCTCTCTTGAGCTATTTGCGACCAGCAGGTACCAGCTATTTTTATCAACTCATCTTTCCATCTCGTGTAGGGTCTGCCTTTGAGGCGCTTGCCGATTGGACCCTTCCACGTTGTTACCCTGTTGGTCCATCTCTCGTCCTTTAGCCTCGCTATGTGTCCAGCCCACTTCCATTTTAGTTTTTTAGCGTAGGTTACAGCATCCGTCACTTTGATGGTTTCTCTAGTTTTTGTGTGAAGAATTTTTTGCATCTTTTTAATGTTGAGCATACTTCGTTCTATTCCACGTTGGCAGGTAGTGATTTTGCTTTTTAATTTGGATGTAAATTTCCAAGTTTGACATGCGTATGTTAGACAAGATAGGAGGCAGGACATCGTGATTTTTGTTTTGATATTTGTTGGCATGTTACTTTTGAATATCTCTTTTAAGGACCAGTGCTTGTTCCAAGTATTTTGTACTCTTCGTTCTACTTTAAGTTCGTTTTGTTTTCTGTTGAAGCCAATTTGTTTTCCAAGGTATGTGTATTTCTCTGTATATTTCAGAATTTCATTGTCCACTTCTTCTCTGTATACTATTTGTCATGACCATTGTTTTCGAAAGATTCATTTCTAGTACTATATCATTTTGTAAAAACATAAAATATTTTTATGGATTTCATTTGACGTCGCTAATTTATCACCGTTACATGTTCATCAACAGATGGCGTGGTGTATGTTAAATATTATGAAGGGAAATGCAATTCTATTTACTTATGGTGTCTGTGGTTAGCAAGAAATCTCTAGGATGCTTTGGTGTTCGTTATCGCGGTTGTCTTGGCATTGTATTGTGGACCTTCGTTATGTTGAAAGGGGTTGGGCATGAGGAAAAATTAAGTAAATTGTTTTAATATTGATAATCTCTGTTCCGCTATAATGATGTTATTAGGAACAAAGGCCCTTTGAGAAATCATGTTTAATTCAGTTTAATCCAACTGTTTTTAATATTTGGTTGCTAATTCAAAAAGCAACAGTTTAAATAATATTATCTATCTCATCTTCCAAAAAGGAAGTTCTAGGCTATCTTACCACGGTAATCTGAAAGGTCTTATCTGAAAGGCAAGTCAAGAGTCTCCGTAACCAGAGAGCGTGAATGAGACGAACTATGAGAGTGTAGGAAGCCAGAGAGGTCTGTAAGTAAAGGACCTTGGAACTCTGTACTCTCTGCCTACCCCCCTAGGATTTGGTACGATGACAAAGATAAAAAATACAGAGAATTTTAAGCCAATTACCTTGCACGGGTCTCTGCGGTTAGCAAGAAAACTCAAAGATGCTTTGTTATAGGTTATCGTCGTTGTCTTTTCATTGTATTATGGACCTTCGTTATGTTGAAAAGGGTTGGACATGAGTAAAAATTATGAGAATTGTTTTAACACTGATTATTAACAAAGGAACTTACGAGAAGAAGACATATATACTAACAAATGTACAGACACTTGAAAAACATGACCAAGTCGTCTTTCTGGAGCAATTTGGTAAAAATAATAATTAAAAAAATGATAAGAGATCTGTAAGAAAACACTAAATGCAACAAGTCATGTTAGAATTTTGAACTCTCTTCCTATCCCTTACGGAATTAGGCGTGATGATATAGATAGATAGACAGTAAATTAAACTTTTCAATAATTACGTACCTATATCGCAATAACTAATAATATTAAGTTATGTATTCGGAATCATATTATTAAGTAATCTGAATTCACCTTACCAACTTTTAGGCAAAGGTCGTGATGATATTTACTGTGCAATATTAAGGCTAAAATAAACGAAGCAGAGACAAAAGTACGCATCTCCAACAGCTTTCAGAGTTGCCCAAATGTCCCGGGAACACTAAACACTCTGTGAACGTTGTGTTCTTTTTAGAGTCAGTTCACATAGATTGAATTGAAAAGTAGAGCAAATTTTGATATATATATATATATATATCTATCTATCTATAACATCACGCCAGATCCTTGTGGGGTAGGCAGAGAGTCAGAGTTCCAACAGGTTCTTACCTTACATACCTCTCTGGCTTCCTCCACTCTCATAGTTCGTCTCATACACGCTCACCGGTTACGGAGACAGTTGACTTGTTCTTCAGATAAGACACGGCTTAATTGGTCATGGTAAGATATTCTTGGTCTTCCCAGGTACCTACATCCTTCCACTTTCGCATTGTGTATCTATTTTATATATTATATATAATATAATAATATTAGCCCTGTTAAGAAACTGTCCCACCGTTGGGCACGGGTCTCCTCTCAAACTGAGAGCGTTAAGGCCATAGTCCCCCACGCTGACCCAGTGCCGGTTGACGAAGGCGTGTAAAGTATCACACGCCTTCGAAAAACTCTTAGACATGCAGGTTCCCTCACTACGTTTTCCTTTACCGTTAAAGCAAGTAATAGTTATTTTTTTATATTATATATCCATGATTCATATTATGAAAAAATGTGCTCCGATGCTCACCGAGCTACTCTATGTAAATGAACCTTTATGCACCGTACAAAAGTGTCACACATTTTACAAAACTTGACACTAATAAGATACAGGTATCTCTTTGTTACAGAAAACTTGCCCGAAATCTTATCTTGTTGCTACAAGATCCTGCTGAAAAAAATCTTGTTTATATAAAACACCACTGTGCCTTATTCATGCGAGTATAAAAGAGAATAAATAAATATTAGTCACGCGCGCATTAATGAAGAAGTAGGAAGATGCGTTTTGCTGACGGTCTTTTTAGTTGTAAATGCGACTAGTGGTAAGCCATAGATCGTTTAATGCTCGAAGCCATGCCCAATATTTTACAAGCCTTTTACAAGGTTTATTTAACTTGCATTGTATGTAAGTTTGTGAAAGTCAAATATTGCAAGCTAAAATAGAATTTATTTATCTTATCTTACCAAATTGAAATTGGACATGTTGGTTCAGTTCCGAAGACAATGCATTTTTATAGTAAATATGAGGAAATATTTATAACCAGAATTGGTTTCAGCTAAAGGAACTTCTTAATAGCTAAGAGCTTAGGCACGAAATTTTGTAAGCTCGCCGGTCACGGAAACTCTTGACTTGCCCTTAAGATAAGACACGGTATATTTGCGACGGTTATGGTTAGATAGTCTAGTCTTCCCCGGTACCTACTTCCACTTTCGCATTGTATACCCAACGGAACATACCCTTTCTCATCTTTACACAGATATTATCTTTCATACCTACACCCTTTCTTACAACGCTGTTGCGGTCAGCTTAACTCTGAACATTTTCCACAGAGCTCGCATTTCGACCGCATGTATCCTGCTTTTATTCTCCTTCTTACATATCCAACTCTCACTTCCATATAACAGCGTTTGAACAAGTACTCTCTTATGCATGGCCAGCTGCGCCTTTTGGCTTAAGCGCCGGCTCCCAAGTAGCTTTCTCATCGCTCACTCTATTACCTGCATTCTTGTCTCTCTATGTCAGCTGTGTATTTCCCATCCTTTCTGAAGGCGCATCCAAGATATACAAACTCATTCACTTGCTCCAGCACATGTTAACGACCACAATCCCAAAGAGGTATTTTTTCTTGATAAAACAAGTAGTTGTATGAAAAGTTATTCTTATAACTTATTGTTTGTTGTTTCGCAACATAGGCATAAAGCTTATAGCGGGAAGGTACTCAGAAATGAAAATTATAAAGCTGTACCCGCAACTCCCTTCGCCTTGTTTTCAAGCGTGTATTTACACACCCTTAAGATTTTTTTGATAGAAAAGATCTAAGTCATTCCCCTGTATAAAATCTATTTTCTTGGCGACATCGATCAAAATCTTTTCAGTGATTTAGACGTGAAACGGTAGTAGACAGATAGAGTTCCTTTCGAATTTATAATATTGGTATAGATTGGTTTTTCGCTTCTAAAGTTTTACATCTAGTTGAAAGAAGTGCCGCTGTTCTATTACGTGACAAATAGATAGGTTAGCACAATAGTACCGAATACTTCTTATCCTTAAATTAACTATATAGAAAAGAATAATGTTGGAGTCACTTAATAGAGGAAATCGCCCTGTTAAATTGTTTTAACACTAGCTACTATCGAAAGTTGGTAACTAGATGTTAATATGAAGATTTTTAGTACTGTATAAAATCGCACATAACTTGGAGTTCAAGTTTTTACACATAGGACAGATGGCTTGGCCAGTGGTTTAGAGCTTAAGTCGCTCCACCTACTGGATTGAGAAGTTGCGGGTTCGATTCCCGTACGAATAAATCTTAGTGTGATCCACAAATATTTTGTTCGGTCTGGGTGTTTGAGCATGTGAATTAGGTGTTTGTACCCACGACTAGCGTTAAAAAATTCCGAAAGGAACCAATTGTTTCTTTCGCGAAAAAAACGGAAAATTTGTTTATTTCAGTCTTTTACGTATTTTCGTTGAAAAATTGAAACCACGTGACTTGTTGAAACAACAATATTTCTATGAAAAGAACGGGGTTTATAAAAACACGGTTTAAAAAGATGTTTTAAACATTTACTAGGTCGTTTGTCGTCGATGAAATGTGGGTGTACAAAGTACACCTAAGCAACTGCCGCTTGGGGAAACATATTTTAGGACCAAATGTTGACGGCGAAACATAGGCGTACAAAGTATACCTATCGTGGGTGTAATCGTGGGTATATATAGTACGCTTCTGCCACCACCGCGCGAGGAAATATATTTTTAAGCCGAACAAACATTGCCGGCGAAATGTGGACGTACAAAACACATCTATCGTCGGAGAAATATGAGTATACAAAGTACATCCACAATTCTCAACAACTCGAGTTGGTGTGTGGTGGCGACACTCACTGTGGCAAATTTTAGCCACTCATGCTCACGGCTCTGAATGTAATCAAAATAAACTAACGTTTTTTTTCTGAAACTTTCATTTTTTCAGTTTTTTTTAGAAAAAACATGTTTTATTCCGCATCAGCTGTCATTTGCTTTTTTCGAATAAAACATGAAAACAACGATGGATTTTCAAAGGAACGGGAGTGTTTAAGTTTTTTTCAACGCTACGACACATGAATAATTCCAAGTGTGGTGAAGTAAGTTTTTTAAAAGGAGAAAAAAAGGGCTTGAGCAACATTAGTAGAATTTTAATGACAAACAAATATAAACTGATTGTCTGGTAGGTATAGTGGCGAATAATGCGCGTAGCAAGCAAGAGGTCCTGGTTCAAATACTGGGTCTGACAAAAAAAATCGATAGAAGTATTTCCAGTATTAGTCCGGAAGCTGGCATTGTGCCCAGTATGATGGCAATAGGCTCGTAACCTTATAACACATACTCTCGCTTGGAGAATATAGGCGTGCCCTCAGATCATATAAGAATATGATCTGAGAGCGTGACGGTAAATCCAGTGAAGCTGTAAAGGCCCCGTGCCAACAGCGTATATTATTCGCACACACACACACACGCACGCACGCACGCACGCACGCACGCACGCACGCACTCACGCACGCATACACGCTCGCACGCACGCACGCACGCTGTACCTCTTAAGGACGTACAACTATTTGAAAACCCGTTGCAATTTCAAAGTTTCCGGGATCCGCCCATAAACAAAAGGCAGCAAAAATTCGTCTATCGAAGGGCTTAGCACGAACATATTGATGTGAGCATAACGTTATGGAGTTGATATGCCATCCATTTATACTACACATTTATTTCATAAGGATGAAAGTGATAGCGAGAGATCTAGACAACGTCACGATAAATTCAATCTGAGGGCTCAAACGTTTGACTTAAGCGTGACGCTAGCGAGTATTCGTGCTGTCACGTCCATGTTTATTTCGTAAATTTGTGGTGTGTAAATGATGGCATATCAAATCTCTAGCGTTAGGCTAATCTCAATTTGACAACTTAGCATAAAAAAATGACGTTAGCGAGTAACCGTCCTGTCATATTTATGACCGAAGATTTGGCGCAGTGGTTAAGAGCTTAAGCCGCTCCGCCCACTGTGTCTAATAGTCGCGGGTTCGATTCCCGCACGGGACAAATCTTTGTGTGATCCACAATTATTTGCTCCAGTCTGGGTATTTCTGTACGTAAATTTTCATGTTTGTAAACGCACCCATGACACAGGAATAAATTCAAGAGTAGGGCTACGTTTTTTAAAAATATATAAAAAAAAACTTTATGTAATAAATTTGGAGTATGAGAAGAATGGCATATCTGGATATCGAGCTGATATGTCATCCTTCTAATACTACACATTTATTAGATAAAGATGAAAGTGACGGCATCTTTTCTAGACAACGTCACAATAACGTCAATCTATTTTGCTAAACCCTCAGTACAGTCAGCATAATAAACTACATCCCTTTTCATATAACGAGTAAGATCTTAATAGAAGCGAGCGCGGATGGAATGCGTGAGTTTGTTAGAATGCGTGCGTATTGCCGGGTACGGCCGGGTAAGGTCAGCAAAATAACTTTGTATTTTCGAACAAGGATATTTCTTGAGTACATTTCATCTGTTTTGTCTACTTGGAAGACCCCGTGTTTTATGTGCCGCCGTATTTTCTTTATGTGCTCCGTGTTAGAAATAATATTTCAACTGTGTTATTATGAGCCAAATGTCCTTTTATTTTCGTAGTACGTTTGTTTGGGTGTTATTTTGTTAACTTTGTTTTGTCGTTTTGTTGTGCCTTTTTATTTAACACACTAGCGGTAGTCTGCACCTTCGTTTGAACATTTTGTGGGTATGGTATTATTCAAGAAATTCTACTTATATAAAGCAAAAAGTGTAAATAACGCAATGAGATTATAGCTTCCCAAATTTAGAGTCAGATTGTTGAAGCCGCTATCACAAGCGACGTAACATTTTCTAAACGATTCATCATGTGTCAAGTTGACATATGTCAAAAGAAAAATAGGTCAGCAACCGTTAACGACGCAATAACGGCGCTTCATATATTCAAAAATTATTCTTCTAAAATACGCTTACATACTTGTATCAGATCACCTAATTGTATTTTGTCACGATGTATACGAAAACTAAAGAAAAGGTCGGAGTTTTATTGAGCATCAGTGTCTGAATAGACACAGATATAATAGTAAAAAGTCATATAGAAACGAACTATGAGAGTGGAGGAAGCCAGAGAGGTGTGTAAGAAAAGAACCTGTTGGAACTCTGTACTCTCTGTCTAACCCGCAAGGGATCTGGCGAGATGATATAGATACATAGATAGAAGTCATACTCCACCTTGTGGTCCCATGTCATATTCCAACACGTGGACCCATTGCATTTGATTTGCAAAGGCAGGTTTGTGGTCACCTGATTTTAGAACTCATTAAGCTTATAAGACTTATAATTTGGCTTAAAGACTGTGGCAAACATAGGCCTAAGGATGTGTCGCAACTGACGCTAACTATCGCCAAAATCAAATGAGAAACCACAGGAGCACCCAAGTAACCAACATAGCGCTCAGGATTGCCAAATTGACTAAGAGTTATGTGCCCCACCCTCTTCTACGGTAAGAGCACACTGCTCGTAGAAACAACGGTAGTTACGCCAGAAAAGCTCTCAGCTGCTGACCACCTACCAGAAGACATGTACACATGATGACCCTACAAGATGGTCCGATCAACTGGCGAAGGTCATGGAGAATAGCTGAATGCGTACAATAAGAAGCGATATCGTAGCTATGTTTGGAAAAAGCCTAAGTCCTGCAGTGGACATTTTCAGATAATAATAAAAAAGTAGTTAATTTTGTTCTATAGAGATCCACACCCTTCATTTTAACCTGGCATTTCCGTAATTTATACTTTTTAAGAAATCACTATTGTTTAATTTCCCTTGAGTAAGCCTCAACAAATGAGTCTCAGTAAAATATGAACTGTGGTCGGCCTGCCATGTGCGGGCAAACGAAACAAGTGCGGTCGCATTCACTACACCGAGGAACAAAGTTCCGACCGCAAGTGGAAAACTTATGTTCCACGCTTTTCTGCGTTGTCCCGCGCTGTTCTGCGGTGGTTTAATTAATTGGTTTTACTTTCTTTTTACAATTGTGGCCAGCGACGTCTGTAGTCGAGGCGGATCTAGAAAGAGGTAGCGTGGCGATTTGGACACTTTCGAGTGTAGCGGGGATCGATCATTATTATCCAAACCACATCACATCCCCTGCAGGACAAACCCTCTCTCAAAGAAAGAAATATTTGTAGAAAAAGAAATCGGAGGTCTTTCTGCTGTTGTCAGACAGCAGCAGAGGGACGGCAAAACAAGCATGTAAAAAATGCTCAATTTTCGATCCTCTGCGAAGGGGAAAAGAAAGAAGACCTCGCTCGGAATATTACGGGTCTTAGATCTCCAAGTAGTATGGAGAGGCTCACTTATAACTTGAATGACACAATACAATTTGACTAAAATAAAAAGCGGCTTGCTCTCGCTGCGCTGCTTATATTATTTCTATATCAGCTGGCATCTGTCCGCCCAAACTAAACCCACTGGTGATACATATATATGAATAGGGAATTCTAGTAATAACTTTATCCTTAAAACGTAAGTACGATATGTTAAGTACGCTGTAATATTCTTAATGCCAAATCAAAATGATCTTTAACAGCATTGGAAATGGAGCAATTGCCTTAACAGTTTGCTCATTCAATGTCAAACCATTTTTGCTTTTTTATTTACCTGACTATTTACATTAAATTTTGACTTACACAACCTTTCGTAATTTAGTGAAAACTTTTCCCAAATTTATGTGCACAGCACGGCATTGCTGTGAAATTGTTAATGCTATACATTACGCTACACGAGAGTCTTTCCGGCACGCTAACGATGTTGACTGTGTACTAAGGAGGTAAATTTAATTATGTGTCTTGAAAGTTAGCAAGTATATCAGCGGAAAGCAATTTGGTGCGTATTAAATATTAGGTATATCTCTAAGAGAACTTTAAAACAACTACATACAGGAAGAAGGAACTGTTTACAAGTTCTGGGTTGAAATCGTAGGTCAGCCAAAAAAGTAATTCTTCTAAATGAAAACTTTCAGTAGCAGTCAGAAGTCTGCAATTGTGTCCAATGTAAGGGTGATATACTCATACCCTATTACAAAGAGATTTAGCATCGTCGGCAATATGTTGATGCTCTCTAGCTTGCGATGAACTCTGGGAATACGGTGTGGCGATGTTATTAGACATAGTTTCTAAGAAGCAAAGCATGATTTAGTATCTATTTTGGAAGCAGATACAAACTCTAGTCGCGGCGATTTAGACGTTTTAATTGATACCGTGTTTGAACGTAGTTAGTCACCAAACACGACACAGGATCGATGTAGTCGCTAAGAATCGACTGATGCCGCGATTAAACGCAACAATTCAGTTACACATATTATATATATATACATAGTTATATCGACCTATACTGCCCACTGCTGGGCAAAGGCCTTCTCTCACAAGTCGAGGTGAGATAGATTAGGTCACATTTCACCACGCGCACCCAGTGCGAATTGGTAGAGGCAGGCTTATGGTTACTTGCTGTTGTTGATTATTAAGCCGCCTATAAGGCTTCCAACTCGGCTTAACGACTAGCACATTAAATAGCAACCGGGATCAGCGGCTTAGCGTGCATTCCGAAGCACGGAGATGCTCAAATATAAAAATACCATCTCACCCCGATCGAGTCAAACGCTGCTTAACCTTGGTGATCGCTAAGAACACCGCGATCGCTCCACGCTACAAGTGCCTCTCCCTCATTTAAACATAAAACAGCATAATCCAGTCGCAAAATCGCTGATGCTAAAAGTATTGCGTGTGATATGTGATACTGAGAAATTAGCTCAAGGAGGTTGACGTTGCTGTAACCTTGACGAGAAAGCACGCTTTTTCGTTCATCTTTATTTAGTATAAAATAGTAGTTAAAAGGATGGAATATCAACTTCTATAAACATCTCTTGAAATGGTAATCGCAATTTCCAAAGACATTTTGGCAGATACTCCCCACAGCAGTAACATCAACAATACAATATTCTCCACAATCTGCATCATTTTTTGATTCACTTCAAAACTTAGCACAAACAATTTTACGCTCTCGTTATGATGAAGAGAAAGCATGCTATCACGTTTATCTTCATTTAGTAAAGTTATAGTGTAAAAAGGATGACATATTCATTCGATAGCGTAATGCTAACGTCAACCCGTTCGTGTTAAGCCAAACAAACGTCTCCTCAAACGATAATCACTATTTCCGTAGACCTTTTGCAGATAACCCCAGCAGTAGTATCAATAGTTCAACATTCTCCACAAACTGCATCACTTTTAGACTCACCTGTTTTCGTTCCGCAGTCTAATCGCCAACCTCGTGTGATATTCAAACGCGGTCAGGAGTGGCGTTAACAAGTCGGAAGGTTAATTCATATTCAGTCGGACATCGGACTTGAGACATAAAAGGCAGTTTAGCCCGTTTTGGCTGTTTGTCAACCTGTTCGTTGTAATAAAACATGACATATTGTACGGTGTGTTGCGGGATTTGAATATTGTAGGATTATTGGTAGCATATGTGGTCGTGTAGCAGTTGTGCGAAAGAGACTTTGGGACATTTTGCCAGAGTATGGTATAGATGGCACTCTGTTGCGAGCCGTCCAGTCCACTTATGTGGACTGCAAGGCATGCGTACGTGTGGGGTAACAGGTCACCCTGGTTTGACGTTAAAATCGGCGTCAAGCAGGGTTGCGTGTTGTCCGCTAGACTGTTTATAATATATCTGGACAAAAGTCTTCAAAGACTGAAAGCGATGAATGAAGGTGTACAAATGGGTGACTTAGTGGTAAACCATCGACACTGATCTGCAAACACTAGTCACAGATATGAAAGACGACTGCATGATCAATGGCTTACACTTGAATGTGAAGAAAACCAAGATTATGGTTTTTGAAAGGGAAGAAACCAGAACGAATGTAAGGATTGTGGTTGGTAACGATGTGCTGGAGCAAGTGAATGAGTTTGTATATCTTGGATGCGCCTTCAGTAAGGATGGGAAATACACCGCTAACATAGAGAGAAGAGTGAGTGCAGGGAACAGAGTGAATGGTGCGATGGGAAAGCTACTCGGGAGCCGGCACTTAAGCCATAAGGCGCAGCTGGCCATACATAACGGAGTTCCTGTCCCAACGCCGTTATATGGTAGCGAGAGCTGGGTATGTAAGAAGGAGAATGAAAGTAGGATAAATGCGGTAGAAATGCGAGCTCTGTGGAAGATGTGCGGAGTGAAGCTGACCCACCGCATTAGCAACAGCATAGTAAGACAGCGAGTAAGTATGAAAGATAGTATCGGTGTAAAGATGAGAAAGGGCATGCTCCGTTGGTTTGGGCATATAGAAAGAATGCCAGAGGAAAGAATGACAAAACAGATATACAATGTGAAAGTGGAAGGATGCAGGTACCGGGGAAGACCTAGACTATCTTACCACGACCAAATAAACCGAGTCTTATCTGATGAAAAAGTCGAGAGTCTCCGTAACCGACGAGCGTGTATGAGACGAACTATGAGAGTCGAGGAAGCCAGAGAGGTATGTAAGGAAAGAACCTGTTGGAACTCTGTACTCTCTGCCTACCCCGCAAGGGATCTGGCGTAAGGTTATAGATAGATAGATAGATAGATATGTGGTCATGTCTTGCTGTTCTATGTTAATTAAATCTATTACTTTTTAAATTATATGGTACCGGAAAGTATTTAATTCTATAAAATACAAAGCAAGTTTAAGAAATGTGTAAAATATTTTTTATAATAAACACATTCTTTAAGAAATTTGTAAGATTCCTAGAAATTTTAACGGGAATTAATTAGTTTTGATAACCACGTATGAATGTGAGCTACAAGCACTTTGAGGCTTCGCAAATATTTCATCGTGAAGATTTCCTTCAATGTGAATTTTTAATCGTGGGCTCCAAAATTAAATATTATTTTGCGACTGAAGATGTAAAATCAATGGTTATTGTTTTATACAGCATACGCCTCAAAAAACTTCTTTTTTTGCTTATGAAATTTTCTAAATCTCGATACAATTCTCCAGTTGTAGACCCACTCGACTCTCGAGTTTCACCCCGTTCACTTATTGGACCTGAAATAAATTGATTAGTGTACCCGCTAGCCCCATCAAGGGGAAACTTCGTTTCTGTATATATCTTTATTTTTTTTTATGTATCTTCTTGCCCCGTGACATATATTTTACCATTTTTTTATACTTCTACCCAAATGTATTTAAAGAGAATAATTTCAATAAAAAAATGATACCTAATTTCCAAAGAAAAAACCTAATCGTATAAACCTTGTTCATGTGGACAAGATTTGTACAAAAGCGCAAGCTGATACCGCTCTGCATGGCCTAACTTATCTTCTGAGCAAGGAACGAGCCGACCCTCTTATCACCTAAGTAGGCGACGAGCCCATTGACACAGTTAAAGCGAAAAAGCATTTCTTCCGTTTTAATAACTACAAAAATTAGGGCATAAGCTAGAAATACAGCTTAAAATTCGCAATACATTTTCCTATCAATTTTGTACCATAAAGAAAAGGAAAAATTTGCAAAACCGCACCACAAAATGGTGAATGAATACAAACGAGCCGAGGCCTGTGACTTCGGGTATTACATATTCAAACCTTGTACGCGAAACTTTTCCATTCTGAGGTATAATTTCACTTGTGAATAATTTCCTATGCGTTCCTCTGAATATCTTGGCGATGTCTTGTCATAAAAGTTTCACAAGGTACTAATCCTGGTCCATTTTTATTGCTAGTATCATCATCTCATATTATTTAGTATTCTGCAATATAGGTATATTTCTAATGCTAGGAAAAGGCCTTCTATCACAAATTCAGGAGAGAGAGAATAAGTTATATACTCTACGAAGCGGACTCAGTGCGGCTGGGAAGAGGCGAAATGGTCAACATCTACTAAACGCACCTTCCACCACCTTAAAGAATGTAGACGTTCAAAGATGAAAATGCAGCAAACGGTCACCCATCTCATACTGACCGAGCCAAGCGCTACTTAACCTTGATGATCTCTCATCAGCTTTTTCTTCGCGTTTCGAAGGCAAACACGCAATAGTTATATGGAAGCAGCCCAGAATGCGGCCACATTGATTGCGTTGTCGGAGGCAGCCATCAAATCCTACTGCATACACGTGTTAGGGGATGCGTAGCACAATATAAGGTGGAATATCGTCGTCGCCGCACAAACACGTGAATCCCCATCTGAACTTGTTTTCCTTGGTGCGGCCGACCTGGGACCAAAGTCTATTACAGATTTCCAGACCGGCCATGGTAATTTATGTCCAGGAGGGAAACTCTCATCAGGTGAAACAAAGGGATTTGGTAGGGATATTTCTTACTTCCAGAGATTGCACCTCGCTTTTTGTGGCTCTAAGGTTAATGGCACGACGCACTTCATAAAGCTCTTACGGCTTTTCAGCCTTTGCTTCACTGGGTTGTGGCTATGCCCATGCATAGCGGCACCACGGCACCCCATGGTGCCGTGGGTCGTTAACCATTTTACTTTTCTCTAATCAGCTCGCCACAGCCCTGCGAACAGCTGGGGGCGCTATGCCAGCTAGTGGATACAACAGATTTACCGGAGTGGGTTTCAGACAGACTGGAGATTGGAGATTTTTCTATAAAAAAATCTCAATTTCATCAGCTATGATGATAATAATCCCGCCATCTATATTGGGTATGACACCCTCTGCCTCTGCCATTTTGGGGAATATAGGCGTAACGGAGTTTATTTATTTTTGTATGAGACGAAATTATAAAATTTATTTCACAAAAATATACGATTTTTGAGTTATGACGCTATTTGAGCGGAGGTATGATATGTTCACGCGACGTCGAGTTCTAATGTGTTATTGATGCAATTTTTACATTTATTTATTTATTTATATACACCAACGACATACTACAAAAATGCTTACAATAAATAAAAGTAACAATAATTCTTAAATTCTGTGTAGAATGACTTTACAGGTGTATATAGCACTCATTAAAGACGTAGATTTACAATAATTTACAATAAATGTTATAATATAGAAGAAAATGTCGATTTATAAAAAAATGGAACAAAATGAACAATAAGAACATAAAGGATTTACATTAATTTTAGTATCGTGGACTTAATAAAATTAGATTATTAGTACAATTGGACAGAATTAAATTGTAAGATTTAATTATTATTGATTGAGTTAAGTCAGATGTTTTTTTAAATTGGAAATAAATGTCGTTAATAACGAACTTTTTCCCAGTTTAGGTGATCCATTTTATCATGGAATTATTTGATTGATAATATATTTATCTAACAGATGATAAATCCAAATAAAGGCATTGCTTTAAGAAAGATCACGAGTCAGTCCGTGATCGTTGCATTGAGCGGTCAGTTCTCCCGAGATGAAGTATTTGTTTTTATTGTTATCATGTTTGTTTTTAAATAAAGTATATGCTTATAAGATTCTTTTAGTGTTTCCTTTTGCGTGAAAGAGTTATACAATCCTTGGAGAAGGATTTATAAGACATCTTTAAGAGCTGGACATGAGGTTGGTTTGTTTTGTTGCACTTACATAATACTTACTATCATTTGTAACGACCTCGTTGTTCCTTTTGTAATAGCAATCCAAAAATCCTGAGTTTAAATCGAAAGGTCTTTTTTCTTAAAGAAGAACAAGACTTACTGTCATATCTGTGACTGCCTTGTGTGTAGTAGTGTAGAATGGTGCTGGCAAACTCGAGATCCTGGGTTTAAATCGACAACGTGTGGTATTTTTTTCAACGTCACGCCTATATTCCTCAAGAGGTGTATTATGTGTAGACATTTTTGGCTGACGATGTTAGGTCCGATGTTACAGGCGGTAAATATATTGCCTGAATATATTTACCGCCTGTAACATCGGACCTGACTGATAGATAGATTTTTTTTCTATTGAAAAATCACATTTTGTAAACCTAAAACCTCGCGATTCGCCTCGAGACTAGTCTAGATGTTTTCCCGTTTAATAGCAAGGCGCGTCCCAGGTTACATTGGGCCCCTAACATCATCGGTGATAAGTGAGTGTAGACACTTCGTCCATTTCCGTTTGGAGAGTATAGAGGTGATACTGTTTCAGCCTGCGACTTCGTCCGTGTTATTTTTAGATAGGAACCTAACATTTTTCCGGGATAAAAAGTATCCTACTTAACACAATAGATAGATAGATTATAAAATATTCCAGGTAATAAATGATCCATGTGACAAATTTCATCCTAATCCATTCAGCCGTATTTGCGTGATTGAGTAATAAACATCCAAACAACCAAATAACCAAGCATCTAAACATACTATTAGTAGGACAATTATACTTTTAGCAACCGGCGAGCGTATTTGAGACGAGCTATAAGACTAGGAAGCTGGTCCACCGGCTGGAAATCTGTACTGGCAGAGAGCTGCCTACGCCGCAAAGGATCTGGCGTGATGATATTGTTAGTTAGTTAGAATTATGGGTGCCCTAGAAGGAGTGTTCAGTGACTCCCGAATCACTTAATTGCAAAAATACTTTTTTGTTCAACAAGTTACATACATAACTGCGGCTCTATTGGAACCCCGTCAGAATCTTCGTCAAATCCATGTCATATCATCTATGGATAAATCCGGATTAGGTAAGTCTTAAGAAGAAAACGAATGTTGAGACCACGAAGCAAATATAGGAGGAGTCAGCCTAACCAACTGCACTGTGTATTCCAAATAGGACGTGGCTTCATCGTGGTTGTTTACGTCAGTTTGTCATTCTCAGCTAAATGGCAAATACAAAAGTGGGCGGGGTATAACATCCTCTTTGTCCAGCGCCATCCCGCGCAGTGACATACTTCATTGTAAAGGAAAATGTTATAATACCATCTTCTCTTTATATTGCTTCATGAATGAGACTCAACTGACCCCACACTGAAAGTGATCATACAAATACAAAATACAAATACAAAAATTTTTTTCTTTGACTTAAAATCATATTACAAATTAGCCGTATTTAGAGACTCCTTTTAAGTATGTAGTACCTGTGCTAGGAGTCTCTGCTCTTCCATAACATACATTACTTGTTTACTATGATTGTTAACATAATCAAAAATAAGATAAATTTAAATTAAATTCTAAACTTAAGTTAAAATGTGTGTGTGTGTGTGTGTGTGAGTGCGTGCATGCCTATGTGTATGTGTGTGAGTTATATGATCATATAGTTTTGTGGGACTATGATATAAAATTGTGGCCTGTGTTGTTATCCTTAATAAATAAACATTGAGTTATTATATACTACTGCCCAGAAAAGCTACTTCTTACAAAAAATTAAGCGTAACTTGATGACCGCAGAGTTAGCGGGTATGTTTGAGTTTTCATAGATATTAAAATCTTACGTTTCTTTGTTATTATCTCAGTGCACAGGAAGGCATATTTTTTAAATAAATCTAAGCGCTCAAACGTGTGACGTTGCGTCTAGCACATGGCACAAAAGGAGCTAGAGTGTATGCACTCTAACTTTCGCTACAAAATAGAGCTGTTGAGGTGTCTTATTCTTAATACTAACTAAATGTAAATAAATATTTTTTAAGACAAGCTCACAATAAAATAATCACTAACAGGTTACTTTAACTGACGTATCTATGCGCGTACCTTTAACAAAGCTACTATAATCATGCATCTACATTACATTTTTTTAATTACCAATGAACGGTAGACATTGGATATATTAGCTAAGCTTTTGGTCTAGGCCAATAAAAATGCACCGTGTATACCTTACTAAAATTTCTCAACTTTTTCAGTCAAATTCCTAGATTTGGAGGAAATATTAAAAAAAAGAAGTGGAATTAAGTGACATGAACGAATTTTATACAATATATATTATTAAAAATTGGCAATAAGACTTTAACCAATGAGAATTTACAGAATTTTCTAATCGAGGATAATGATAAATACGACGTTGTTGTTTATTTTGGGTGAGGTTGTACAAAACTTACATTACTTGATTATACTCTTCTTTCTCTGTCCAATCCATTTTGCTATGGAACGCACTGCCCCAGGATATCAGGATGGCCACAAATCGCTTGTCTTTTAAAAACAAAGTGCAGGATTATCTTCTCTAAACTTTAGCAGAATGATCTCAATTTTAATTTCATTTGTGTATATGTGTATTTATTATTATATGTATATATTAGTTATATATATCTATATATACCATATATATGTATCTTATTATATTTTTTCTATCTCTTTATTTTTATCTTCTATGGATTTGCACCTACTTCACTAGTTTTTGCATCACCCTAAGGTAGACTGGTAGAGAATGCCTCAGGCATTAAGTCTGCCTTTGTACCTGTAGTGCATAAAGTATTAAATAAATAAATGCATACAAGTGAGCCCTTATTCGCTATGAACACAAAAATCATAATAATAAAGCTTTAATCAAATAGCCGACGGAGCGTGACGAGAGTTTGACAGAAGCGCTCGGCTGCGTTCAGTCGTGACGTTTGCCGTTGCGCCGACCGGGGCTGCGCTGTGTAGCGTCTCCCGTACATCTCAGTGCAACTCTCCAAGCCACGCCACCGTCGCGCTCCGTCGCGCTGCGTCGGATATGTGGCGAAATCTTAAAACAATTGAAGTGTAATAGCGTACAATTTTATTCGAAAGCACTGTCGCTGCTTTGCCATACAAGTAAAACTTGAAATAAAAATCTTTTTAAAAAAAATAAGGATACAAGCTAATTAAGGAAACCTTTCAATCATCCTTTTACAGATTTGCTGCCAACTTTAACGCACGGTACTTGGTGGATGTCTTTAAAGCCGTATGCCATGATAATGACACTGATAGATGAAATCCACAATCCTGCGTATACGGCCGGTTTCATGTCACCTCTAAATCCACCTCTGACTTACAAGCCTCCCTGGCTTCCTCCAATCTCATAGTTCGTCTCATACACTCTCGCCGGTTACGACCTTGTATACAACGAAATGTATGCCAGGGTATTATTCTTATCTTATAATCAAATAAGGAGTTCCTTTCACGGTGTTTGATTTCTCTGAATGCCTCGTTGATCTAGTGGGGCATGGTGCAGCAACCAATCACAAGGTTCGACCAAATTATAGGGTGTGAATCTTACATTAGACAGCACTTTGTATCAACATATTTGCACTGAGAGTCCGGAATCTGGAATCGGGCCTACGTAGAGAAGCTATTTCTATTAAAAAAATGGTGCTACCTAATGACCACGGGTAAACTTGTTTGTGTTTTATAGATACCTAGTAATCTTATGTTTTTCGAGTTGTTTTACAAGATTTAGGACGTCTTTCACCACCTTCTAGTAAAGTGCTGGTCAGTTACATCTGGATTAGCGTAACTCAGTAATTAAAATTGTCTTTTGGTTGAAATTGGTATAATCGTCAGACGGGGCTACACAGAGATGGTGATATTTGTACATAGACTTACTTGCAACTTGTCAATAACTGTGCTTCAGAATTTACTAAAAAAATGTATTTTTTAACACTAAACTAACTTTAATAGATTGCAAAATAAATTTAAAAATGGATAAAACAATGCATGATGATTCTCTTTTCTAGATTTAATTATGTTCATTAACTAATTACTGAGATATTTTTATGCTATGCTATAACTATACAAAAAAAATTATTAAATTCATTAATAGGCATGACATAGAGGGCTTATTTATCTTGTTTATTTATTTATTTATCACTTAATGTGTTACCTAGTTGTTAAGCTAAGTTGCGGTTGAGCGGTGGCTTGATAATTTTCAATGCGTGGGTGGAGTATGAACTAATCTCTCTTGCCTCGATTTATTAGAAAAAAAACACTGGTATTGTACAAGCTCATTTATATTGTCTATCCATTCATATCATCACGCCAAATCCGTTGCGAGGGTGGCAGAGAGTACAAAGTTCCGACAGGTTTTTCCTTACAGAAATCTGGCTTCATTCACTTTTCCGGTTAGTCTCGTACACGCTCACAGGGCACGGAAAATCTTGACTTGATCATATTTTTTTATGCAAAATAAAGCAGTGATAGCTTAGTGTTTAGACCGTTGGACTGCAAAGTCAAAGGTCTCGGGTTCAAACCCAGGCACGCACCTCTGTCTTTTCGAATGCATGTGCGTATTAAAAATTAATTATCACATGCTTTAACGGTGAAGGAAAACATCGTGAGGAAACTTGCATGCCTAAGAAATTGTGAAGTTCGCCAACCCGCACTAGGCCAGCGTGGTGGACTATGGCCTAAACCCTCTCAGTTTGAGAGGAGGCCCATGCCCAACGGTGGGACAGTTTCTTATCAGGGCTAATATTATAATAAAGTATTCCGTTATCATTATCGAATCATCTCAGTATTTGTATAGCTATTAACGTTTCGAGTGTTATGAAATTAAACCGGTCCGGAATTGTAATAGTCTTCAAGGTTGTTATGTTTAAAATCGTAACAAATTACCACTACTTTATCACTGGAATATAAACATTAAATTAAACAGTTCAAAAATCAGAAATGACACACACGAAACTTTTTCTTATTATATTTAGAGCAGAAAATTGTATTTTAGCAAAGCAGTATAAGTATTAAAGCTGTAGATAATACTTGGTTCACAAACCGGAATACATTTTGTGTATTGATCACGCTGGCGTACTTTCCAGTATAGAAGTGTATATTTCTATACCATAGAGTGGACAGACCCGTCTCAAGGTGACCGATGACCTAGAGATTATCACAGGTTAAATCTAAGGGGTTTAGCATGAAAACTTAGCGTTAGCCTAATTCTAGGGAGTAATGGTACTGTCATGTGTATGATTATTTAGTAAATTTGTAGTGTGTCAACTCGCTAACGTCATGCTAATGTCCATATTTTCGCGCTAAACTCTATGGATGCTACAGACGTTCGCCATGGCAAATTTTGGGGGAGCCCTGTATTTGGCAGTGAGTAGGTGATTTTTATCTATCTCTATGTATGCAATCACGCTATCTCTTGCGAGATATATGAAGAATACAGTCACCAGAATACAACAAGACTCACTCTCACTCCTTCCACTCTGATAGTATATCATCGACATGCTTGCCGGCTTTTCACTTGTCCATCAGAAAGATACACTTATTCATCAAAATGAAGATAATACCAAACAATATTTACTAAAGTATTTAATTTCAACGAGCTGATAAATTAGCACGAACAGTTTGACATTGGCGTAAGTATATCGAGTTGATACGCCAATCTTTTTCATGCTAGAGAGTTATTTAATAAAGTTAATGTGCTAGATAGCACAATTTCTTGACAGTAGTAAAATCAATACAATCCTCAGAAGGCTAAGCACAAACCATTTGACGCTATCGCAACAGCGTCGAAAAAGCATGCTGTCACGTTTATTTAGTAAATGTGTAGAGTGAAAGAGATGCCATATCAACTCGTAGCTTCACGCTGACGGCAATCTGTCCGTGCTTAGTTTATTTCCTCAAGTTTGGGCGAACATTATATTATCAATCAGATGATAATTGCAAACATTTGCTTTAAGAATGATCACGAGTCAGTTTGTGACCCGTTACCGCATCGCGCGGTCCGTTCTCCAAAAATGAAGTATTTATTTATTCTGTTATCATGTATATTTGTGAGTGATGTGTACGCTTATAAAATTCTTGTCGTGTTCCCTTATCCAGGGAAAAGCCATACAATTCTTGGGGAAGGATATGTGAGGCATCTTTTGAGAGCTGGACATGAGGTTGGTGCATTTATTTTACCATACATAGTAATATGTTCAAGGTTATCACACCACGATAATTTCCTACGAAATGTATGGAAAAGTATTTTTTACGATTTCTGACTTTTCTAGTACTCTAACCTCAGTTGGTCCAGTATAAGTTTTTGATCTTTACAAGAAACAGAATCGATTGGCATCAATTTTTTTTATATCGAATTTTAATCGAATTGTCTATTTTCGTGCTGACTGCACATTATCTTCAAAATCTGTAAATGCAGCTCAAAATGTCGTAAAAAGTATCTCTATATATACTCTTAAGACCGTTTTCCTGTGGCTATAACGGTTAAGGTGCTCTACTTCCCCTTCTAATAATCTACCACGTATAATAAATTATATCAGCATAGCATGACATATACGGCTGATGTAGTTAGCTGCGTGCATTGCATATATGCAATTAAACAGTGTTTACCTCTGTATAAAATACTGAGTGTAGAGTATACGTTATTAATTACTGTAATTAGGTAAGTATGACGATTGGCATTATTTTGTTTATGAAGTAATTTTTAAAAGTAGTGTAATTACATTTCTATGACATAAGCACTACTTAATTGCCTATATGCAATGCACGCCACTGGGCTGATGATCACAAGATCTTGGTTTCAAATCCTGGATAGACAAAGTGTGGCTTTTCGTTCGAAAAACAATCAATTGCGATCTAAAATGTGTAATTGCGCCCGCTGACAGCTACAGGCCTATTCCATTTTTCATTTAGCCCCTACATATTCGCCGATATGTGGATGGGTGTACACACTATATCTCTGCCACTTGAGGCATATAGGCGTGAGTGTTAATTATTTTTGATTTTAGGTATTTACCTCCTAATAGGACCGTTATTTCAGAAGATGTTCAGAAAATTGCGGGTTGCTAATATGAATAAAATAACTTTATCAACAGGTTACATACATAACTGCGGCCCCATTGGAACCTCATCAGAATCTCCGTCAAATCGATGTTTCTTCTAATAAATATAAATTTGAATTAGGTAAGTAACTAAAACCAATGATTATTTAAGGACCAAGAAACTCAAAAACAAAATTGCTAGAAAAAAAAGCTAGGTCAAAGACCGGTTTGCCTATTAATTATTAATATAATATTCCATTCACTCACGTGTTATGTTTTTTATCTATATCTTACCATCCATGTTATCATGGTTTGAAATTAATTTAAAGTTTAGAAATGAAACTTAATAAAAAAAAAACTAAAAGAACATTCATAATTAAAAAAAAAACTATTAAAAGGACTGTGACACACGATTCTCGAGTAAAGTCTAACATAGACTAATCGATGACCAAAGTTACAAGTAACTCTATGTACAGATTTCACCATCACTGAGTAGCCCTAGCCGACGGTTTAACTAGCTAGTTTGAATTGCCGAGTAACGCCAATTGACAAGTAACTATTTAGCATTTTACTCGAGGGTGTTTAAAGAGGCCCCTAAAATGAATTATCAATACGAGAAAATTGTTGTTTATAATTTAAAGAGGATAAAAAGAATTCTGACGGGTTACAAATATATAACAGAACAGATCTATGCTTAATAAAATAAAGCTTAGAGTTTTATTGTTTGTTTGAACGCGGCTCTTTAATTTCACGCTACGACCCTTAGGAGCCGAACAAAGAAGTAAGAAAGAACACAAAACGAAGTAATAGTGCGGACGGGCGATACGTTGTGACCGTATTAGCTTCATTATAAACGGTACAGCTAGTTCTGTATATATTGGAAATGTTATTGACGTTAATCTATATCATCACTCCAGATTCCTTGCACACACAAAGATTACAAAGAGTTCCAACAGGTTCTTTCCTTACATTCCTCTCTGGCGTCCTCCACTCTCATAATTTGTCTCATACACGCTCCCCGGTTACGGAGACTCTTGACTGCAGTGACGTTAAGAAGACATAAATCATGTCTTTCAAATAAAATTGATCCCTGATTACAATACAATTTCAGATACGTACAGACTATCTCATGTTACACTAAAACTTTCTATCGTTATTTGTTATTTTCTCAACGGTTGTCTGGAAGAAATTGCTTACAGCAATAAGGTTGCCATCTGTACTTATTTACTGTTTACAAATTATTTGTAATTTATTGTTTTGCTGGTGTACAATAAAGTGTACTATTATTATTATTATTAAAAATGCTTGCTTTCTAGTTCTTCTTTAATCTAGAAGTGTTCTTTTAAATGTACAAGATTTAGTTTTTTATAATACACAGATTTTCTCGTGCGGGGATCAAACTCTTAATTACTCAGTACAATGATTCGCGCGGCCTGCTTCCTCAGACCACTAAGCCAAGTTGTCGTTAAATACAAACCAAAGATTTGAAATTTCTAAAACCATGAAAATTGTAAGAAATCAATTAATATACCAAATCGGCAATGGTGACAACACATGTGACAAGTTCACTGATGTGAAGAACTATTCTGATAAGTTCTTTGCTCTAATGAATAAAGCCGGAAGCCGTCAACAAAGCCAATTATTTACACGGGACATAAAGCGTACAAAGATACCACAACAATAAAGAAATCATCTTTTTTGGGATAATAGTGCTGATATAAACAGCATACATAGAACAGCATACAGCGTACATAAGTGTTCAAGTATTCATGAACTTATAGCTTTTATGACTTTTTCTCAACATTATTATTTTGGTTTTAATTCTATGGTTTCATTTCAGACAAATTCTTAGATTTAGAAAAACTGCTAAATAAAGAAGTGGACTTGAGTGATATGAACGAATTCTACAAAGTAATGGTTATAGTTGGAAATACGTCTATAACCCATGAGAATGTACAGAAGTTTCTGATGGAGGACACGGAGAAATACGACGTTGTTATTGCTGAGTGGCTTTAGACCGAACTTTATTGTGGGTATATGTAAAACTTATATTAGTGATCCCATAGGATAGCTGAGTAATCAGTTACAATTTCTGATGCGTAATTATTTGGCTCTAGATATGAACATGAGTAAAAAAATGCTATGCATTTTGTGTAAGATTTAACTTTCATCAAAAAATTACTAGGCTATAACTTAAAAAGCCTCTTTCTGACTGCACTATTACCATATCTATATAATTCACATTTTTAACATCGTTGTGTGTAAACAAACTGAGTTACCTTGAAACAGGAATGTATTTCTCAATATATCACCACCAATTTGTATGTATAATCAACGACAGTAAAACTTAACATACTAAAAGAAATCACCCTAAGCTGTATTTATTGCTCCTATTATAGATTTGCTGCAATCGTCAACGCACCGTACATCTGGTCGACGTCTTTAGAGCCGCATGCCATGATAATGACCTTGATAGATAAAATCCACAATCCGGCGTATACACCGGATCATTTGGCTCCTCTAAATCCACCTCTGACGTTCAGACAACGGGTGGGCGAGCTATGGCGTGTTCTGTCCTTGTATTACACAAGATAAGTGGTAAACTTAGGAGTTTAAGCTTATGGAGGCCTTGAGTCAAGGACTATCGACAATTTAATCACTTTCCGGAAACTGGATGCTGCGACTAAAACTTTTACTCTGCTCAATTTCGAATGTAAAAGGCAGCGATGAAACAGTCGTATATTTGTGTGATTTCATACTGCAGCTGAAAACATCACGTCATACCGTTGTTAATATCGTAACTCGCATGAACCTTGATATCGAAATTTTGATAACAGCTGTTAGTAATCTAAGCTCGAGTCATTCGGTTCACTGAATTCAGTAGCTCTAAAATCGTTTTCCAAATGAAAGGATGATGATTCGTATGATCCACAGATCCTTCTTTTATCTAGATCCTTTTGCATGTAATATTTAGCGACCTAAAGATATTGTTTCATGCATTTTACAGATACTAATTTTAACTTAACAGCAAAACCATTCAAAACTGCAAAACCACTTATAATACTATATGTATCTCTCGTACGCAGTAACCTTGAGTATTGTTCCTCCATATGGTCGCCTATCTATACCAAACATATTAAAAATATAGAAGCCATTCAAGTACGTTTTTTAAGAGCCTTGTGTTTTAAATATGGATTAAGAAAGAAACTTGTTGAGTATGATGATAGATTACATAAATTCAATCTTAAAAGTCTTCAGCAGAGACGAACAATTGCAGACCTAACCTTATTGCATAAAATTGCTGGCGGTAATTTTGGCACAAACCTCTGTGAAAAATTACTTTTATACATACCATCACGATCACAACGTAATCAGAAAATGTTTAGCATACCTCCTTCCAACAATAATGTTTCTCAAAACAACCCCATTCACAGAATGTTAAAATCCTACAATGAGATAGCTGATGGATGCGATATTTGGAATTACAACGATAATAATAATAAATTTAAAGAAGATATTTATAAAATTATAACCAGTTAGGCATAAACATATTGCTTTACTCTCTTTTCCAACCTATTTTTTCAACTCTTTTTATTATGTGTTTAAATAATTATGCATGCTACTTTTGCGATCCTATTTTTGAATCTTAATTATGAACCGTTGTGTAAGTTGTGTACAGTTGGTAAGGACGCCAGATGTAAAAATGTGATTTATTGTAAGTCTTAAGATAAATGATGTAATCTGTCTGTCTGTTACTGTGCCTATTTAAATAAAATAAAATAAAATAAAATAAAATAAAATAAAATAAAATAAAATAAAATAAAATAAAATAAAATAAAATAAAATAAAATAAAATAAAATAAAATAAAATAAAATAAAATAAAATAAAATAAAATAAAATAAAATAAAATAAAATAAAATAAAATAAAATAAAATAAAATAAAATAAAATAAAATAAAATAAAATAAAATAAAATAAAATAAAATAAAATAAAATAAAATAAAATAAAATAAAATAAAATAAAATAAAATAAAATAAAATAAAATAAAATAAAATAAAATAAAATAAAATAAAATAAAATAAAATAAAATAAAATAAAATAAAATAAAATATAAAGCGATATCTTTATATAAAATAAGTATCTGTAAGATGCATGCGTCATACAAAAAAAAGTATTTAAATGGGTATCATGTTAATAAGAGATAATTAATGACATTTAACGAAAACCCGTAGGATGGTGAAATTACTTTACCATCTTTATATTTGGATGCACAGATATAATCTATGCATTATCTGAGAGAACTTACCGGAATATCTTGAAGGTAGCCTTTGAATCCAAGACCAATCAAATTATTACTGTCATCATCAATCATTATGATCCTTCAAAGAATAACCATTAAACCGAAATTCAAATATTATATTGTTGACGTAGAAATAGAAAAATAGAATACATTAATAACAGTAACTTTAAGTATGTTTTTAACAAAACATACGAAATAGTTGTGACTAGATGTGATATAAAACATTTTGAAAACTTTTATCCGGTCCTTTTGATTTATAGCCACGTACATTTTGAATACTTAAAATTGACGGACGATTTAGCGCAGTGGTTAAGAGCTTAAGTCGCTCCGCCCACTGTGTCTAATAGTCGCGGGTTCGATGCCCGCACGGAACAAATCTTTGTGTGATCCACAATTATTTGTTTCGGTCTGGGTATTTGTGTGTGTGAACTTTCATGTTTGTAAACGCACCCACGACGCAGGAATAAATCCGAGTGTGGGTAGCCCCACAAACGTTTAAAAAAAAAAAAAAAATACTTAAAATTAAACATTTTGTAATTCTGAATGCCTGAATACAATGTTTAATTATTTCAAGATCTCCGATACCATAACTTGTTTATCAAATAAACATTAAAACGCACAGTTAATTAATTTAAGTTACTTATCTTATTTATATTGTCTTTTATTAGTGTTGCATTGTGTTCTATACAATAATACAATATTAAATTTTATGAAAATATCACAATAGGTACCTACACAAAATGTAAGATTACTATATGACTTAATTTCATAATGATTATGTACGTATCGTGCTGGGATTCACTGGTTTAACACGGATCTTTGAAAGTCTTGCATGGAAACATGTGTCCAACATGTATAGTCCTTTGTGCGAAGTTAATCTTATGTAAGTTACTTGTTGAGATCAATTGATGAAAATGAAGAAACAAACAACGATCTGACCTCAGAAGGTGTAAGGACTATCGTAAACTATCGAAAGAAAACAAGGGCTATGTAAATGAAGTTTGATGGACATGGTCATCATTATAATTATTATTATTATTAACAGGACGTTGAAACAAGAAGAAGAAAAAGCTTTTGGCGAGGCTTTTGGGCCGGCGGCAGCCAAAAGAGGCGTTCCTCTACCTACATTAGAAGAGTTAAAATATAAAAGCGCCATGGTTATTGGCAACTCTCACGTGTCTTCTGGTCTATCGTTGCGATTACCACAAAACTATATTCCTGTAGCCGGGTATCATATTGAAAATGAAGTTAAGCCATTGCCTGAGGTAAGACTTTTTTTAGAGTTTTTAATAACGATTTGGAAAACCGATCACTGCTGTGATTTGGGTATATAATCCCACTCGGTCTAATGCGTTAAGTAGTTTCATTTATATCTCATACGGAACAAACTTAAGCATGACTTACACACGTGTTACCTTCTCCACTCCCATAATAAATAATAAAGAATGTATCGGTTTAAAGATAACAAAGGATTCTTCCGCTAGTTCGGATATCTAGAAAGAATGTCGAAATAAAGAATGACGAAAAAGATACACAGTGAAAATATGGAAGGATTATGTATCAGGGAAGACTAGACCATCATACCATGGTCTAATCATCACCAACAAGGAATGAACCTATGGCCATGATCATCTTTTCTATTGATGTTAAATTTTTAAGTTGCCTTGTAATCTACTTAAGATGAAATAAATGAAATAAAACTATTTTACGGATTTTATCGCGGTTTATTTTTTTATTTTTAGTAGTTAGAACTCAATATCTACTTAAGAATTAATTCCAGAGTTTCCAAAAAATCTTGGACAATTCTCCAATCAAATAACTCCGGATTTACTTCAGTTTAGGCTCGCTGATGAAGGGCAAGACCATGCCAGAAGTGTTGAAAAAATCACTGCTGAAAATGTTTAGTGGACTAAAACAGACGGTGATATGGAAAATGGAACAGGAGATAGTGAATTTGCCAAAGAACGTACATATAGTTGAATGGGCACCACAGCAAAGTATTTTAGGTTAGATTAATTTTTAATTTACAAAATTCTGAATCTTAATAACTGGTTAACCTGACTGCAGCTTTTATTCGTCGGGAGTACGCTCATTGTGGTGTGTGTATGTGTTATATAGGTACCTATATATACGTACTTACCACTATTACTTCTGTAATCTAGAATCCACAATTATTGCCTGCATCGATGACACCCAGATTTGACTGTTGAGGAGTCCCAGGAAACGATATAAATGAGATGGAATCTTATGTTTCGTTTTACACGAGTGTGTTTTGCAGAGCTAATAAGAACACACAATTACAAGAATTTCTCAATACGATCAAAGTCCCGAGTTTTCTGAGTCTTTTGCCTTGCACAGAAATTATTGCAAGATTGACACGAACAGGCCCATTCAGAGATTTTTTGTCGTGTTCTAGTAGTACAAAACAATGCTGTCGATCACCGACGGTTAAAATTCGATTGTAGCGAAGTTTGTAAGAAGCATTAGGGTTCCAGTAGGTTTTGTAAAAGGTTAATCTAATTATAATTTCTTCAGCTCATCCGAACTGCATTCTCTTCATAACTCACGGTGGTCTGCTATCAACAACGGAAGCTCTACACTTCGGAGTGCCATTAATTGGAATACCACTTCATTTTGACCAGTCAATAAATGTATTGAGATCAGTACAGAAAGGATACGCATTGCAAGTTTTTTTTTTTTTTTTTTTAAAAACGTAGCCCCACACTAGGATTTATTCCTGTGTCGTGGGTGCGTTTACAAACATGAAAATTCACATACAAAAATACCCAGACCGGAACAAATAATTGTGGATCACACAAAGATTTGTCCCGTGCGGGAATCGAACCCGCGACTATTGACGTAGTGGGCGGAGCGGCTTAAGCTCTTAACCACTGCGCTAAATCGTCTGTCAAGTTGATCTGTCTTATGGTATGGCTGATGAGTTGAAAGGAGCTATTGAAGAAGTTCTGGGAAATCCTAAGTAAGTACTTATTATATAACATTTAAACTTCGAAAAACTCTGCATACTTACGTGTAGAACGGTTACATTTTAGTTTACAATATGCTGCTTTGAGCACTTAATATACATTTAATCTTGTGAAATATTACAATATATTAATATAATGTTGTCATCATCTTTTCTATATAATATGGCTATTGGCTGATTTATTATTACATTGGGACCTGACATGGTATTTTAAAAGGGTTTAAACGCATTATCCCTCGACGTTCGCTGCTCGAGGAATTAAGTCGTGACTGTGTTTATATTTTACACTTAAATCAACTTTAAGTAAAGTCAACTTTAAGTGCAATAAAACTATCCTTGAATTTACTTTACTTGTATGCCCTATCTACTTTCAGTTCTACCCTTTTCTTTGGTTATCCTTTATCCGTGCGTATAGAGGCCCCACTCTGGAATCAGACCACTATCTCGTAGTTGCGCGGTTTAGTGGTCTGTTCAGGAAGTGGAGGCACTGGCGAGAGCGTATCCCCTTCGGAGACCTTGAAAGATTAAAGGTTGAAAAGTTGCAAGATGAGAGCGTGAGGAGAATGTATGAAGACAGAGTCCGGGACAAGCTCTTGACAGCAGGCTCTTCGGACTCAAATGTAGATGAATGCTGGAATAGCCTGAAAGAGAGTTTGGTGGAATCCGCGAAAGAAGTATGTGGTTGCTCAAAGAAGCATATTACAGCAAAAGGTGATGCATGGTGGGATGCGGAGTTGCAAAGCTCCGTAGAAAGTAAGAAGAAAGCGTGGCAGGACTATGTATCTTCTTTGAACCTGAATGCCAGTATGACAGAGATGAGGAAAGAAATATACCGGCAAGGCAAGAATGCCACTAAAACTTTAGTGAAAGAAAAGCGTGAACGAGCCAGTATGATTGAGGAGGAGAGGCTGGCGAAGAACTTCGAGAACAACACCAAACTCTTTTGGAGCAAGGTGAGAAAGGCTCGAGGTGATTCGTCAGGCTCCAGACTGGAAAGGATAAAATCTAAAGATGGTGACATTCTTGCAGACACACAAGCTGTGCTAAACCGGTGGAGTGAATATTTTGGAGAAATGTATGGAGATGACCCGGATGCTGATGCCGCAGACGTGCCTAAAGGCGAGATTGCGGCACCAGAATCAACGGAGGACATCACTATGGAAGAAGTTGAATGGGCGATAGAAAGTATGAAAAACGGTAAAGCTGCGGGAGTAGACATGATATCTGCCGAGATGATCAAATATGGTGGAACTTGCGTCCGGGACGCTTTCCGGGCCCTTGCAAACCTTTGCTGGAGGACCGGTAGAGTCCCTACAGATTGGCGCCGCGCAGTCATAGTACCCTTGTATAAAGGCAAGGGTTCACAATATGACTGCGCCAATTACAGAGCCATCAGTTTGATCAGCTTGGCAGCCAAGGTGTACGGTAAAATTATTGAATCCGAAAGAATCCGAATCCGATTGAAAGGTCCGATGGAATGTTGTGCGAGGCACAAGGGGGTTTTAGGTCTGGAAGAGGATGTTCGGATCAAGTCTTCTCACTCCGCAACATCGTAGAGAAGCATCTGGCAGTGGGCCGGAAGGTTTTCTGCGGTTTTGTAGATCTGGAGAAGGCATTTGACAGAGTTGTGCGAAAGAGACTTTGGGACATTTTGCCAGAGTATGGTATAGATGGCACTCTGTTGCGAGCCGTCCAGTCCACTTTTGTGGACTGCAAGGCATGCGTACGGGTGGGTGGTAACAGGTCACCCTGGTTTGACGTTAAAATCGGCGTCAAGCAGGGTTGCGTGTTGTCCGCTAGACTGTTTATAATATATCTGGACAAAAGTCTCCAAAGACTGAAAGCGATGAATGAAGGTGTACAAATGGGTGACTTAGTGGTAAACCATCTACTTTATGCAGATGACGCGGTTTTAATAGCGCCAACAGCCACTGATCTGCAAACACTAGTCACAGTTATGAAAGACGACTGCATGATCAATGGCTTACACTTGAATGTGAAGAAAACCAAGATTATGGTTTTTGAAAGGGAAGAAACCAGAACGAATGTAAGGATTGTGGTTGGTAACGATGTGCTGGAGCAAGTGAATGAGTTTGTATATCTTGGATGTGCCTTCAGTAAGGATGGGAAATACACCGCTGACATAGAGAGAAGAGTGAGTGCAGGGAACAGAGTGAATGGTGCGATGGGAAAGCTACTCGGGAGCCGGCACTTAAGCCATAAGGCGCAGCTGGCCATACATAACGGAGTTCTTGTCCCAACGCTGTTATATGGTAGCGAGAGCTGGGTATGTAAGAAGGAGAATGAAAGTAGGATAAATGCGGTAGAAATGCGAGCTCTGCGGAAGATGTGCGGAGTGAAGCTGACCGACCGCATTAGCAACAGCATAGTAAGACAGCGAGTAGGTATGAAAGATAGTATCGGTGTAAAGATGAGAAAGGGCATGCTCCGTTGGTTCGGGCATATAGAAAGAATGCCAGAGGAAAGAATGACAAAACAGATATACAATGTGAAAGTGGAAGGATGCAGGTACCGGGGAAGACCTAGACTATCTTACCACGACCAAATAAACCGAGTCTTATCTGATGGAAAAGTCAAGAGTCTCCGTAACCGGCGAGCGTGTATGAGACAAACTATGAGAGTCGAGGAAGCCAGAGAGGTATGTAAGGAAAGAACCTGTTGGAACTCTGTACTCTCTGCCTACCCCGCAAGGGATCTGGCGTGAGGTTATAGATAGATAGATAGATAGATCCTTTAATCAACTTATAGTTTAATTTCTCCAACATACAATACCCCTCCTTCATCATATTTGGTGGTCTTTCGATCATCTATTTAGACACCGTACCTGTCTATATCGTCAGGGCGAATACTTGTGGGATAAGCAAAGAGTACAAATTTTTAGAGGTTCTTTCATCACAGACCTCTTTCACTTCCTCCACTCTTATAGCTCAAACACTTGCCATATTTAAAATGTTTTCTTTTCCAGGTACAGAGGGAAGATGAGAGAGCTATCTTTTATCTACCACCATCGACCTGTTAAACCTGGCGATGCCCTTATCCACTGGGTAGAACATGTAATTAAAACTCGTGGTGCCCCTCATTTGAGATCTCCTGGATTCCTGGTACCACTGTACCAGAGACTCTACTTGGATCTTCTTGCTTTAATCTTAAGTGCTTTATTAGCTTTAATATGGCTCGTAAAGAAATTTTTGAAAAACGTAAAGCCGAAGACTGATTTGAAAAAGAAAAAGAAGTGATGCTTTTGAGATTGATAGTTAGTAGGGAGAGTTTTTGTAATAAATTGCATTTGTTTTTTATGTTTGAGAGTTTCTTTTATTGATTGGCGTGTTATAATTTTACGTTTAAAACTGAGAATAGGAACAAATGTATAACCACTTCGTGTCACTAGCCTTTGGAGTATATAATGTCAGCCTATACTGTCCCACTGCTGGGCAAAAACGTTTTCTAATAAATCGAGGTGAGAGGGATTAGTGTCATACTTCACCACGCGAACCCAGTGCGAATTAGTAGAGGCAGATTTGTAGCCACCTGCTGTTGGAACTTATCAAGCTACTTAAAAGGCTTCCAACTTGGCTTAAAGATTACCACATTACGTGGTAGCCGGGACCAACGGCTTAGGGTATCTTCTATAGCACGGAGACGCTCGAATATGAAAATGCCACAAACGGTTCTAATCTTAAGCTAACCGAGTTGAACGCTGCTTAACCTTGGTGATAGCTAAGAACATCGCGGTCGCAAAGCACTACGATCTCCTCTTGTCGAGCGCCCTTTGGAGTTTACTAATTACAGCAATCTTGGTTGCTCTTGAAAATGTAAATATATAATTTGTTAGTTTTACTGTCTGTTGTATTGGTCTAGGTGCGCATGGGTTTGTTAGCAATCGCGAGGTCCTGGCTCTTACCCTACATCAAAGCATTACAAAAGTTTTTATGAACAAAAAATTGTAGTTTGAAATAGTGCCCAGTACAATATGATAGCCCTCTATTAGATTAAATCATCGGCGGCGAAATGAGCATAGTACCTACGACAAAGCAAATATAAAGAGAAGCCGACCGAAGCAAATGGTACCTACATCCTGCCAGATTTGCACTGAGACTTCCAGCTGGGCCCTGACGTCATCTCGGTGGGCGTGGTTTACACCAGTCTGCTATTCTCAGCTAGATGGCAAGCACAAAAGCGGGCGGGATGTAACGTCCTCTTCATTATTTAATTTATTTTCTTATGTTTTGCTCCACAATTTACAGCACACTGTTTGTCCCTAGCAAACATTCAGTTTGGTCTTTATTTAACCAAATCTGTTTGCATAGGCCGCCGTGTTATAATAAGTAAAGTAAATCATTTAAGCGGTAAAAATAAAGATTTTTGAATATTATATTACAATTCAGTTTTTACATTCTGAAGCTAGTGTCGGCTTACTTTATTTAACATTTTGATGAATACTGTAAAAGGAGCTAGCATGATATAAATATATTGACAGGCTGTAATTGCCTATTTGAGCGGAATGGAATTTTTATGCCGATATTATAGTAATCCCTGCAAGGTAGACAGATTTTCATTAATACCCATTAAATGTGCAGAGTCAAGCAGACTTACGTCGTTCGCAACAGTGTACTAAGAAAGCGTGTAGGTATGAACAGTAGGTTTGGTTTAAATATAAAGATAAGAAAGGGTTTGCTCCCAGAGAATAAATGTTGGAAAGAAGATTGACAAAATAGATATGCCGTACGAAGGTGGAAGAATGTAGGGATAAGGGAAGATCTGGGTTATCTAATCGCGCGGATCGTTACTAGATTAGTAGGAACGATCAAGAGTCACCATAATCAGCAATCGTGTTTGAGATCAACTACGAGACTAGAGAAAGCGAAAGAAGTCTGTAAGCAAAGAACCTGTTGGAACTCTGTACTCTCTGCCTACCCACAAGGGATTTGGCTTCATGATATAGATACATAACACAACTCAACAAAAAATTTTTTATGTCTTCGTCCTAAAATTTATACTCTATTCATTATGGCCCAAAATTATGAAAAACTACCCATATTCCATAAAAAGTTTGCTTTTAGGGTAGTTATTGAGTTTGAAGTATCGTATATAAAAAAGTATTAATAGTTCTGGTATTTTTAAAAATACCTCGAAAAAATAAAGAGGTCGTAACTGTCACTCAGCGTCTATAGATGTCACTTAAGTGATAAACAACGATTAACTATTTTGTAGAAGACTCAAAGAGGTTAACATGGCGTCTAGAAAGTGTAAATATGATGCTGATGCGTTTTTTTATATATGTGTTATATTTATTAAAGTACGAGATTTAAAATTTCATTTAAACGCACGTGAAAAGCTTTGTGAAGCCTACGAAGCTTATTTCAACCAGCCTGTTCGGAGTCGAGACAAACCCTGAGCTCCACATATTGCTTGCAATAATTACAAAAGATGCCACGATTTACCATGGTATGATGCTGGTAAAACTTTTTTGCCAGTGGAAAATTTCCAAAAACTTACTAAAAACGCAACAAAAAACCTGGAATAGTTTCAAAGGAGTCGAATAACAAAGTTGAAAATTACCGAGAGCTAGTCGATAACATGTTAGATGATTTTTAAAAGTATGCAGAATGTCTCTAAAAGTACAGGTGCTGCATGCTCTTTTAGATAAATTTAAAAAAAAAAACATGGTAGCGTACTCACAAAAACAAGGAGAACATTTTCATCGAGGTACTCGTATCATGGACTTCAAAAATCGTGATCAGGGCCAATACAACGAAAGTTTGATGGGGGACTACATTTGGGGTTTAGTGAGTGAAAGTACTTATAAACATAAAAGAATAAGTAATAGGGTTCACTTTCAAACTTTTTTCCACTATTTTGTAAGTTGATATGATAGTAAAAATCGTTAAAATATATATACAAATATTTATCAATAAATTAAAAATTAAACTATGAATTTTTAAAATATCATCCAGCCGTTCTCCTGGATACAAAAGCAAACTTTTGCAAGCCATATATATTTTTTTCGTCTAGCTATCGATAAATCTATCGGATTTTAATACCCTCTTATCAGAGTCAAAATTCGTGTTGACCTGTGTAGTCATTAGACCATAAATCATAATTAATGACTGCTGAAATTCAAGTCTCTACAGACTCACTAAGTCACAGTGATATTAGCGTTCACATTTGTTTGTTAAATCGGCCAGTACGGTCATACAAGGATCTTTAGGCCCGCGGCCAAAATCGGAACTAACGCTGTCATCAAGTGAAATGTCACTTCATGACAGTCGCAGAGTTGCGGTTTGCTATGAAAATTATCCAAGTTCCAAGTTTTTAATTAGTAACGAGCGGACCCACCTGTTGTAATATTTCCCTGAAAGTAGGAAAATGTTACTAAATGTTAACCCTTATTTCACACCAACGCCCTCCCGTCAATATCATCCACGGGCCAAAATAGAGCGTTTAGCATGAACAAATTGATACTATCGTGACGTTATGTTGATATCCTATCTTTTTACACTAAAGATTTGCTCTATATAGATGACCGTGACAGCACGATTTGTCGAGAACGTTATTCTAATGTCAAATGGTTTATGCCTTGCCCTTGCTTGCCAGCTTAGCGGGTACAATGTTAAGCCCACTTTGATTTATCGAACTAGGTCCTTATTCGCTAGGACAAACCACGGCCCGTTACGATAATCTTAAAAAACGTAGGTCCACACTTGGATATATTCCTGTGTCGTAGGCGCGTATAGAAAAATGAAATTTTACAAACAAAAATACCCAGACCGACACAAACAATTGTGATTCTCACAAAGATTCGGACGGAGCGGCTTAAGCGCGTAGCAATAGACAATGTTTTAACAAAATGTAGAGGAAATTATTTTTGTTCTGTTGATGTATAATACTTTTCTGTGTTAGTGATATCGTGAATGAATAACGTAAACATCCGATAAGCGTGCGTGCCCATTAAATGACTGTCATGGGCCGTGAGTGTAAGCAAATAAAATGTGTTATTGATGAATGAATTATATAAGAATTATTATTAGAATGCGCTAGTAAAACGTACATTTTTCAACTCCCGATAACATCTATCTATCTATCTATATCTATGCGGGAACTCTGTACTCTCTGCCTACCCCGCAAGGGATCTGGCGTGAGGTTATAGATAGATAGATAGATAGATCATAAAGTACTTTTTATTTTAAGTAAAAATTCGCTATTGTTTATCAACTACATTTTTTTTTGCAAACGTCGGCACAAGAATTACTTCGCCCCCCCCTGGCCGCTTCCGAAGAAGTACTTCAATTTGGCAATGTTTTCCGATCACAGGGGTTAACCACTGCGTTAAATCGTCCGTCAGTGGTAAGTGCCGCTCAGCCCACTGGGTCGAATAGTCGCGGGTTTGATCCCCGCATGGAACAAATCTTTGTGTGACCTACGATTATTCGTTTCGGTCTGGGCATTTGTATATGTGAATGTTAATTTGTAAACGCACCCACGAAACAGGCATAAATCCTAGTCAGGAGCTAAGTTTTTAAAAAAAAAAATAGGGTTTTCATCTATTACATGGGACCTAACATCGTCGGCGAAAAGTGGGTGCACTCAGTACACCTCTGCCACCTCCGTTTGGGGAATATCGGTATGACGGTGGTATTCTCTATGCCACTGGAGTACCATCAAACAAATATATCGTAACGCAACTCGTTACGTGTTTAATTGGTTAGAACGGATAAGGGCCCTGCGTTATTCCCAATAACGTTGTTGCTGCATTGCGGAACTTATTCTCACAGTGGACTATTACTTTGCGGAGTGTAAGTGAAAACTGTTTCAATTAAATCTTACATCCGTATTTATAAAGGTAATTCGCTACATAGCCGACGCAGCGCGACGGGAGCGCGCCGGTGGCGCGGCTTGGGGAGTTGTAATGTACTAAAAGGTACGGGAGATGCCACACATCGTAGCCCCGATCGGCGCGACGGCAAACCGAACGAAGCCGAGCGCTTCCGTCGCGCACCGTCGGCTATTTGACCAAACATTAAACATGTCTAAGTGGATACTTTCGCTCAAGTATTTACTTACGCACCTCTATCTTTTCCAAAACATGTGCATATTATTAAAACATACTTATCACTTGCTTTAACGGTGAAAGAAAACATCGTGAGGAAACCTGCGTGCCCAAGAGTTTCTCGAAGGTGTGTGAAGTTCGCCAACCCGCACAGGGCCAGCGTGGTGGACCATGGCCTAAAACCTCTCGTTTGAGAAGAGCCCCGTGCCCAACGGTGGGACAGTTTCTTAACAGGGCTAATATTGAACTAGTACATAATTTTTATTCTATCGTTGAGAAACTGTCAAAAGTAAGAAATGTCAAAAGTTAGCCAAGTATAGAATTTTAAACACATGGCAATACTCGACTAAGTATATTATTAGGACTAAGTAATCAAACGGGTGTTAGTCTTCAAAAATTGTAATAGATAATAATTGAACCCGGGACTACACGATCTAGTAAGGGGAGCTTAACCAATGGACCAAGCCGTGTGTCAATTGTGTCATAGCCACTTATGGTTTAAAAACCTACTTAAAATTCAACCTTACCATGACCAAATACACCGTGTCTTATCTGAAGGGCAAGTCAAAAGTCTCCGTAACCGGCTAGCGTGTATGAGACGAACTATGAGAGTGGAGGAAGCCAGAGAGGTTTTTTTTTTTTTTTTTTTTTTTCTTTTTTAAAAAGTATGTATGTATTTTTTTAAAAAGTATATGTGTCTTTGTAAGGAAAGAACCTGTTGGCTCTATATACTCTCTCCATACCGCGCAAGGAATCTGACGTGATGATATAGATAGATAGATAGCAAGTAATTCGTTGCTAATCGCATTATTCGCCACTATACTGGCGAATAATGCGATCACAAAGTCTTGGGTTCAAATCTTAGATTGGAAAAAAAATAGTTTTTTTATCGAAAAATCCGAGTATCAGTCCGGAGTCTGGAATTGTACCCGGTATGGCAATAAGCTCGCCGCTTATTACATGGGACCTAACATTGTCGGCGAAAACTGAATGAACACAGTACACCTCTGCCACCCCCGCTTGGGGAATATAGGCGCGCCGGTGTATTTTTTTATTTGTTCAAACATCAGAACTCGTTGGGACAGCTCGAGGACAAGTTTTCAAAATGAGCAGAGCCGTTTTATTCTAATTTTAATTTTTCATATCGCACGAGCAACATTTGAAATTGTGCCTAAGGGAACAGTTTAAAACATTTTGTGTACTTTGCCAATGATCAAAGATTATGTAAATAAACAAATAGGACACTTATAATAACTCTGTACTCTCTGCCTACCTCGCAAGAGACCTGGCATGATAATATAGACAAGGCACTTATACATGATACAAAAATTAAGGGTTTTGTACGAGTAGACTGATGTTATTGTAATGCAATCGAGTTATTATTGCATACTTTTCAGTCTGTGTATGTATTACTTAATAAAGATGAACGTGACAACACGATTTTTCGACACCGTTATATGATTTGTACTCAGCCATGTGATATTTTCTTAAAATTTAAATACGGTTAGTGATCTATGGGAATATCGTATGACCTTAGTAGGAAATAGTCGTAAAGGCCTTTGAAAAATTGCCGTGATACCTCATCTGTTCCATAGTAATTATTGTTAGATAGATAGAAAAAATGTTAATATAATAGTCCACAGGAAGGAGCTCAAAAACGGAGCAACGGAGTATTCCATTTATGGTTTTAGTTTTTAAACATTTAGATACCTAAATCAAATAGTGACCTGTCTATATATTTTATTAATAAAGAATAATAATCTACGCTAAAATACACACTTGTCGGATGTGTGGTGAATTTAAACAGGAAACCAACTTTTTATGTCTTTTATATATGTTAGTACCCTGGCGACTGTTTTGATCTGAATGTATAAGAGGTGTGTAAGTGGTTGTTCAGGTGTTGGATCCCTGTGTGAAAGGGGGCGCGTCCGTCGCCATTTTTCTATATCTCACACTTTCTTTTCGTCCGAATTTTAAGCCCGCCGGTACCTTATGGATATTATGGAGATCACGAAGCCCCTTGTGGAGAAAGGTCACCGCGGAAGACTTTTAGGGTAGTACAAGTCCCACATAACTCGAAAGAAAGTACCAGCGAAAGTAAAAAGGTGAACTTTTCCGAATAAAATGAACAAGGTTTTACGTAAATACCGCAAGACCTGAAACATCCCAATTACCGCTAGAGCTCAGACACCCCAATAAGATTATTTACTTTACAAATTCGATGCAAAAACCAAACTTTCACTTATAGACGTTCGGTAATAATACTCGTCTATTCCACTTTACTACATATTATAAAATAAAATCCGCCGCGTCTGAACTGTCTATTTGAACGCGACAAACTCAATAACTACCGAACGGATTTCCATACGGTTTTCAACAATAGACGGAGTGATTCAAGAGGAAGGTTTATGTGTATAATTCACCCGTGCAAAGCCGGGGCGGGTCGCTAGTATTGTATAAATATCAAACGTCCACACCTCACCTAAGTTAACTGTAACAGTTCACGTGGTAAAACTATCCTGTGATAGAACTACTGGCTCGATATAAATACACCATTACGCCTATATACTCCAAAAGGGTGTGACAGGGGTCTACTACGAACATTCTCATTTGGCTGATGATGTTGTTCTCAATATAATAAGGGCTAAAGTAATTGCCATTATCGGGTACAATTCCAGACTTTATCCTACTATTTCGATGGAAAAAATAACCCAATAATTTTTTCACCGACCTAGGATTCACGCCAAGAACAACATAGGTACCAGCAACACCATACGCTAGTAGATCTATAAGGCAGTTTCAGTAGCCTTTTCCAATATCCACAGGTATGAAAAGTGGTGTAATTCTATTACCACGCAAATTTATCTTAGCGCAAAACAGTATTCCAAAATCTAGTGCTTTACCTCATTGACTATTTACCTAGTTGACGTTCGAATTGACCAACTGACAGACATTTATATAACGCATTTGTGATACGTTAGTGTCCTGGTAGTTGATTGGTCGTTTCAATGCGTGTCAGCCATTCAATATAACGACGCCGCATATGCAATCATTGTACAGGAACGTTTTGTCACAAGCTGGCAGGGTTCCGGGAAGATAGCTTGTTCAGTCAGCAACCGAACACACGAATCGCAATCCATGCAATTTGTTTACATAAGCAACATAAATTATTAACATCAGTGCACAATTAACATTCGTGGCACCGGGTGCATCCCTTAACAAACATACTTTATTAGGGTCAACATTTTTAGTTATTTTAACATTTATATGAAACATTGTATACATGAAGTGGAATAAACTAAAATTAACCTAACAGACTTTTATCATTAACAACACCCACCGCGACCTCGCTATTGCCGCCACATAGCTTTTAAGCCGGCCGCACTTGCAGCAATAAACTTGTGCAACGTCTTTTTTAACATCCATACCCCCGATAATATTATTAACCTATCTTTCTATATCATCACGCCAGATCTCTTGCGAGGTAGGCAAAGAGTACAGATTTCCAACAGGTCCTTTCCTGATATACTTTTCTGGCTTCCTCCACTCTCATAGTTCGTGTCATACACGCTCGCCGGTTACGGACACTCTTGACTTGTCCTTTAGATTAGACTCGGTCTATTTGGTCGTGGTAAGGTAGTCTAGGTCTTCTCCGGTATCTACAGCCTTCCACTTTTGCATTGTATATCTATTTTGTCTTTTTTTCTTGTGACATTATTTCTATATGCCTGAAAATACGAAGCATACCCTTTCTCATCTTTACACCGATACTATCTTGCATACCCACTCGCTTACGCTACGATAATTTTATTTTATTTTATTTTATTTGGAAAACAAACAGTATTACATATCTTTATGGACAACAAAATAAATGACTTTACTACCATTTAAATGTTTTCGCATACATATTGCTTAGTTACTAGTCTATTCTAAACAATAATTTGGACAATTAAAAGGAGAAGAAACAATAATAAGAAGTTAAAATATATATATATATATATATATATATATATATATATATATATATATATATATATATATATATATATATATATATATATATATATATATATATATATATATATATATATATATATAACAAAGAGTAGAAACATGCACACAACAGTGTAAAATTAATACGTTAAGTTAAAACAAAAAAAAAACAAAATGAATATGAATAAGTTAGAGAACCGACTCAAACCAATGTTTGGATAAAGTACATCTGAACATTGATGGATTTGAATTAAATAAATCTAACTCACGACAGTTGACCAGTCTATTAAAACAATTTGCTGTTCTTGGAAAAAAAGAATTTTTCCTATATTTAGTTGCACTGTAGGGAACATAAAGAGAACACTGATGTCTTACGGACCTCGTAGGAACTTGTAATTGTAATTTGGAAAGTAAGAATGATGAATCAATTCTCGATTGAGCTATTTTTGCCATTAGACATAGATCAGCTATTTTTCTTCGCTCATATAAAGGCAAAATGTGATGTCTTTTACATCTCGCTTCGTAAGAAATGTCAGTTATATTGCATTTGTACTGAAGAAATCTCATAAATTTTCGCTGTATTAATTCTAATCTTTCCATATGCACTTCATACTGTGGATTCCATATTTGGCAGCAATATTCAAGGATACTGCGAACGAATGTACAGTAAAGAATTTTATGTATTTTAATATTATTAAATTCAGAACATGATCTAATCACAAAACCTAAGGCTTTATTGGCTTTTTTGGCAATGCTATCAATGTGTATCTCATATGTTAATTTGGCATCGTGGGTTACACCAAGATCTTTAACCTCGTATACTCTGTTTAACTTTATTCCTTTAAGAGAGTATCCGTATTCAACAAATTTCGGTTTTCGGGTAAATGTAATGTAGTGACATTTAGAAACATTGAGATCTAACATGTTTGACTTACAGTAATGTTCAAAATGTACCAGGTCTTGTTGTAAAAGATGACAGTCGTTAACTGATTCAATTTTCCTAAATATCTTCATGTCATCGGCGTAAAGTAAGATCTTAGAATGTGAAAAACAGATGTTAATGTCATTGATAAATATGTTAAACAATAACGGCCCTAGCAGCGATCCTTGGGGAACACCAGAAGGGATAGTGCGCCATGTAGATACGTAGCCATTCACTGTGATAGCTTGTGAGCGATTTTCGATGTACGAGGTGAACCATCGGAATAAATTGCCATGAATTCCGGCCCCTAAGAGCTTTTGCATAAGTACTCTATGGTCAATACGATCAAACGCTTTACTAAAATCTGTAAATACAGCATCAATTTGTCCACCCGCATCCATGCCCGATGTTATATAATCTGTGAACGTGAGTAAATTAGTGGTGGTAGAACGGTTTTTAAGAAATCCATGTTGGGCGGGGATAAAAACATTGGATAAAGAATCGTAGACCTGTTTGTAGACAATGCGTTCAAAAATTTTGGCAAAAATACAAAGCTTAGAGATAGGTCTGTAATTTGTAATATCTGCTTTGATTCCGTTTTTATGTATCGGGGTGATGAATGCAGATTTCCAAATATTGGGTACAATACTTTCTTTAACGGAGCGCTGAAACAAGATCGTAAGTGGTTTGGTTAAACTTTCTGCACAATTTGTAATAAATTGAGGTGGTATGAGATCTGGACCAGCAACTTTGCTAAGGTCAACATACTCTAGTAGTTTACTGACAGCAAACGGAGTAATCTCAATATCACCTATTATGTTCGAGTGGTTGGAATCGGTGGTTACAACTCTAAGAGATGAACTAGCTAGACTCGAGGCTGAGGAAAGAAATGTAGATTGGAAGTATGTTGCAAAAAGATTACAAATATTAGTGCCTGTATCAGCGGATTGTCCTTCATAATGCATGTTGGAAGGCAGACTGTTATGACCTTTCTTATTGGACTTAATGTAAGTCCAAAATAATTTAGGGTTTGTAACAATAGATTTTTCCAATTTATTGATGTATGCACGATACGATTCCTCCTCAACAACTTTAGCTCTTTTACGCAGGAGAATAAAGGTATTATAATCTTCTGTATTGCCATAGATGCGGTATTTACGTAAATATTTAAATTTTTCTTTTAATATTTTTTTTAAGCAAGCATTATACCATGGCGGAAAAGTCGAAGAATAAATTAATTTAAATGGCACAAAATTATCAATTAAGTTGTGCAAAAGGTTATAAAAGTGTTCGATTGCCCCCTCTAGAGAAATATTAATTAAGCAGTCCTCCCAATGTTGTTCATTTAATATTGAATTTATTTTGTTATAGTCCCCAGATTCATAAAAGAACTTTTTCCTTGGGTTTGTTCTCAGATATTCAACACTGTTATTATTAAGACTAATAATAAGAGATTTGTGATGCTGTGCATCGTCTGGTACTAGCGGGTCTACACATGTTGTTATAGATGAAATTAAATCAGTATTGCAAAAAACTAGATCTAATAGTCTATTATTTAGGTTGCGACATGTATTAAGTTGGGTCAGGTTGCATTCAGAAACGGTGTCAAAAAAATACGTCTGGGTCGGACCCGATATACCTAATGGCTGTAAGGCGATTCCATCAGATGCCCAGTCCACGTTGCTAAAATTAAAATCTCCCATTATTATAAAAGTGTCATTAGGGCAGGAGTTCATGATAACTGATAATTTATCAGTAAAGTTACGTAATTGAGAATTATATGAATTACCATGATTTTCCGCGCAGAGGTAAACGGTGCAAAAATGTATATTATTTGTAGTACGATTTTTAAGTTGGGTAATAGTAACCCAGATGTCCTCAGCCGACGAGGACCATTCCGGACGGTCTACGGCTCTTAATTCACGGCGCACGGCTATGAGTACCCCACCTCCGTATTTTTCTCGTGTGTTTAGATAATTCCTATCACGTCGCCAAATTACGTATCTGTCATCAAAAAGCTCGCTGTCATTAATACCACTGAGTAACCACGTTTCCGTTAGAGATATCACGTCATAAGCGTTAGTACATAAGTTACGTTTAAACAAATGAGTTTTGGTTCGCAGCCCCCGAGTATTCTGATAATATACGTTAAAAAAATACATTGTGAATAGCAAAGCAATCACTAATGCGAAGCCATAGAATAAAAATATAATAAAGGAATCTGTTTATCCTAAAAAGTGCGTAAATAACATTTAACGAATTTATCAGTAAAAGTGCAAGAACAAACATTTTAATATGAACTACTTCAATTCTCAAAACGATGTACTCGTAATATAAATAGCTAACCTGTAATAATTCACTTGTGTTTATAATATAACAGTATACAAACATGCAAACTGAGTGAGTATCAATATAAAAATAATAACTGATAATGCGATAAAATAATAAACATCTATTAGCCTTTATAATTAACTCAATAATTGATAGCATCGATATTGAGCTAGGACATAATAATAGACTACTGTTGAAAAACAAGATTAATACATTTAGGTAATCGTTATAAAAAATATTTAGCCTATTTAAATCTATAATGAAAAAAATAATTAAAAATGAGGTACTATTATGATAATTATCCTTCATAAGCGATTGAAGTCCGTTTGATAGCGCAAGCAAATTTAAGCTAAACGAACTATGGAGAACGTAGGCGATAAAGCTCAAAGCATCTTTATAAGCGCTTACGCATAAGAACGATGTTTGCATAGACTGGTCAACGAATCCACAAATACTCACATGACGGGTAGTAGGACAATAGACCCAGTAATTGAATACGGTTCTCAAACCTTTTACACTATTTGGCGATAAACAAGTTTGTGTTAAATCTATTTTTACGCAGTTAATTTTAATAAATCGTTGTCGTTCTTTATAAAAAACACGGGTGAAGTATCAGATTTACGGGCCATGATTTTGCAGTGTTTCACCCAAATATACTGGAAATTCTTATCCTTAGCGATTGATCTTGCTTTGCTTAAAAGAATCTTATTAGTTGGCGTCAAATGATCATTTACATAAAAATTTGCAGATGATGTGAAGCCCAACTGTGATAGGTTAAGTTGCTTGTTCCTGCGCGATGACGCTATAATATTATCAATAATCTCTCAAAAATCTTATATCAAAGTGTTACTATAATTTAAATGACTTTTTTAATAATCCCACTTTCACATAAATTTTTACATAATTTTTTCTCAACTTCGTGTGTAGTTGAATTAAGAATTATTAAATGTATTATTTTTTTATTTTCTCGTTACTAAATGAATTAATAATTATTTATTTAACTGGCGCACGATTGACTGAACAACAGTTATATTAAATAATAATATTTTATGTTTGTACCAACTTTGATCTCATTGACATTTATTTTATTTTACTGGATTAATTGACTTTATTGGTACTCATACTGAGTTCTTAGATTTACGCGAATATTACACATGAAATAAAACTAATTTTTCGGATTTTATCGCGGTTTAATTTTTAATTTTAAGTTCCCGACGTTTCGAGTGCTTTGCAGCACCCATGGTCACGGGAGGGACTGAGGTGTTAGACGTCCAAAAGGCATAGTTGTTCCGGGGTACCCTCAAACTTCTTAATTATTTTTGTTGGTCCGATCTACGCAGAATGAGCTCACGGTGTCTTGAGGTCTTGCAGTGTTATGCTTGGTTTTGGATTTGATTATATTAATTACCGGATGCCAAGTCGATGGAAGCACCCAGCCATCTTCTCTATTAAAATTAAGATGTTTTTTAATTTCAATAGCCTCGCGAACCATCCTTGGTAGGAATCGGTGTTCTTTTAAGAGGATTTGTGGTCTATTAAATCTGATGTTATGGCGGGTGCGGTCAAGGACATGTTCACAGACTGCAGACTTCTTTGAGCGACGGTGTTTTAGGTCAGCTATGTGCTCTTTAACCCGAGTTTTTATCGGTATTTTTGTTTGTCCTATATAAGAGAGACCACAATCACAATCAAGCTTGTATACTCCTGCATCTTGTAGAGGGATGTGACACTTGACAGCTGGTAAAAATTGACTGATCTTCTTCGGCGGCTTATAAAATGTTTTAATTGAAGCACGCTTCAAGATGTAGCCAATCTTGTCCGTGACTCCTCTCATGTAAGGTAGCACAGCAGGGAGACGCTCGACTGTGGCTGGTTTCACTCGGTCACTGTGACGTTGGCGTGGGACTCGAAGCTTATTGTCGTGCAGGGCTTGCTTGACATGTTGAAGCTCAGCAGCCAAATGTTTCTTGTCACAGATCCCTTGTGCTCTCTGAAACAAAAATTTACCCACAGTAGCTAACTGTGTTGGATGGTGGTGAGATTCACCGTTTAAGTATCAGTATGGGTCTTCTTTCTATAAACCGTTTGGCTTAAGGTGTTGTTGGGGTTACGGATTACTAAGACATCCAGGAAAGCTAGGGAATTGTTTGCCTCCAACTCCATTGTGAACTGAATTTTAGGGTTAATGGAGTTAAGATGATTTAGGAATACAGTTATTTTGTCGGATGGTAATATTGTGAAAGTATCATCTACGTACCGCTTGTAGAAACTTGGGTTTACAGGTGATGTACGAAGGGCTTTCTCCTCAAAGTCTTCCATGAATATATCGGCAACAATGGGAGATACAGGGGAGCCCATCGCCACGCCATCTACTTGCTTGTAGAACTGCTCCTTCCACAGTAAGTAGCCAGATGTAAGGCAGTGTCTCAATAGTTCTGAGTATTCCGCTGGCATGTTATTCTCCGCTAGTTTCCTTTCTACAATTTCGACTCAGTCTTCTACAGGTAGGCATGTGAATAGTGACTGGACATCGAAACTGACCATAGTTTCATTGTCAGTAAGATGTAGATTTTTGATCTCACTAACAAAATGGTATGAATCCTTAACATGAGCTCTAGTGTGGCCTCTGAGGGGCGAGAGCACTTTCGCTATGTGCTGAGCCAATCTGTAGGTTGGTGTGTCGATTTGGCTAACAATTGGACGTAGTGGAGCATTCGGTTTATGAATTTTTGGCAGCCCATACAACTGTGGTGGTTTTGCGCACGAAGTTATTAGCGATTTGACGTCCAGATTCAATGTTGTGGAGTACTTCTTTATTAAATCAGTCGTTAGTTTTAATATATTGTTGGTTGGGTCTGTCTTGACCTTATTGTATGTGTTTACGTCCGATAAAAGTGCTTGTATTTTGACATTGTAATCTGACGTATCCATAATGACCGTAGCATTTCCTTTATCCGCGCGGAGAATAGTGATATCCTTTCTATTGCGTAAGGTTTTCAACGCTAAATATTGACCATGGGTGCTGCAAAGCACTCGAAACGTCGGGAACTTAAAATTAAAAATTAAACCGCGATAAAATCCGAAAAATTAGTTTTATTTCATTTATTGGTACTGTTAAAAAAAAATATTTCATTTTATATTTGTACGCCTGATTTGGCAAAAACATGTTGATTCTATTATCGATGTTTACTTCCTATGTACCTACACATGTTTTGACAAATAAATATACTTTGACTTTGAATAAAAATATATTTTTAATTAATTATTGCTACAAATTTTGCTTGTATTTCAATCAAACTTTAAAACTTTTCAAGCAAACCATCACCATTTTTAGACGTTGCGATTGCAATATTATTACAAGTGTAATATGAAGGCGACAGTATTTCCAAAGACATCGAAATGAAAATGCTGTTAGCAAATAATCAACGTTTTTATGTTTAATTAAAAAGAAAAAGTTTGATTCGACGTAATCATTAATCTACCAAATATTAAACTAATTCAAGCTATTACAGACATTTTGAGACATTTCGTCAACCCCACGTATGAAAAACTGCCAAGAGGAGGTTACACTTAACCCCTTAAGACACCCGATGACCTCTGCGGGTCGGTTTTATTTTCCGTGATAATTTTTCTAAAGCTTAAAGTTAAAATGAGTCCCCAGGATACTGCATATACTAGCAGGTGTACCCGACAATGCGGTGTCTAGGAGTAAGAGGTCGGTGGCGCCTAACTGCATAGATGTTAATGGATTAATTGGGAATCGCTGGACTGCGCACTATGCGATGTGTTTAATATTTATAATTATGTAGAGAATATATCATAATATAAATATTTCTCACACCTTTCTCTCTAATAGTAGGTAAAAGTCAACCACATTCACAATTTACCCAGGTGTTTAGTCCAGGAGTATGTTGTTATTCCTTCAAAACGTGGCATCGTTTAACGGTTTAGTTAAGTAGTTTTTCTATAAAAAAAATTGTGTCCAGTAGAATGGCAATATGGCAATAGCTTGCACCTTGCACTGTATTATGGGGACCTAATATCTTCGTTTAGCACATCTCTTGGGAAATAAATTTGTAACAATATTTTGTTACATTTAAAACCTATCTTTGAACATATTAAAAAATGTTACTAGCTACATTTGCAATTTTTATCCCAGCTGCTAATGTTGTGATTTTAAAATAAAGGCATCTATTGGTTGAATGAAATCAGGCAGTGACAGTATCTATTTTCCTCATCCTAAATCAATATACAAAGAACTCCGGATGTGTGCAAACGAAATAAACAACATGTGCGTACGCGAAAAAACACCGCAGGCGATAACAATATGTGGGTGTATGACGTACCACTCAGCTATAACTACTTGAAATATTTTTTTCTGAGATTAAATTCTCTATGGGCCTCTGGATAAATTCATTTCCTATATACATTCTATAAACGGGGGTGTACTGAGAGGTGTACTACGCACACCCTAATTTTAGCCGACGATGTTAGGTTCCATGTAACAGGGGGCGAGCCTAATGCCGTATACCGGGAACAATTCCTAAGCCCGGACTGATACTGGAAATTTATCGATAGAAAAACTACATTTGTCCAACCTAATATTTGAACCCAGGATCTCGTCATCACAAAGCGATGCACTTTGCTACTAGACCAATGAGGCAGTGTTAACTTCTAGTGTTTAATTATTACGATTTCTGTGGCCCTAAGGAAGGGAATAAGGAGATTCGTGGAAAAACCGAGGTCACCGACATAGTCCATAAGATTACTAAGCTGCTATGTCAATGGGCGGGCCAAATAGCGCGAAGATCGGACGGGCGTTGGGGCAGAAATATTCTAGAGTGGAGACCACGTATTGCATCATAGATATTCTAGAGTGGAGTGCAGCGTGGGACGGCCGCCTACCAGATGGACCGACGATCTTGTGAGACTCCCAGAAGATCGTTAAATGCGGGTGGCATCTGACCGGTTCCACTGGAGAGCGATTAGGGAGGTCTATGTTCAGCAGTGGACAAGTATAGGCTGAAATGATGATAATGATAATGGAAGGGAATTCTCTCCAGCCGTCTGTGTTTCTGGGAAGAGATAACGGAGAGTTTTAAGTTTGAAATAAATAAGCTATTACCGAGTCAGAGAGTTATATCTTCGGCCCCATAGTCACTGCACAGGGGTGGTAGAGGTCAATCGCTGAACAGTCCTGAATAAAAAAGAGTTGTAACTTAAGATACTCTGTAATCTTCTGTTGCCACATTTTTACCTTACGCCTCATGATTAAAAGTAATACCTATGTGGTTATATTACTAGTGTCACATTGTTACTACTATTATCCGCTTGAAAAAAAAGTAATGCATGCTTCCAGTTACAAAATATTTAATTTATCGCTGAAAATAGGTTTCTATCTAACTATATCGTCACGCCGGTGAGGTTTACCTTACTGTAAACCTTAAGGTTTACCTTTGCGGGATAGGTAGAGAGCACAGAGTTGCAAAGGTTCTTACAGACCTCTCTGGTTTCTTTTACTCTCATAGTTCGTCTGATACACGCTCACCGGAAAGTAGATTTATTCGTAGCACTCCATAAATTTAAAATTTGATTATCGAAAACCAATCGTATACGCCCCAAGGCTACCAATCATAACTGTTTATCCAGTTTAATGAACGTTTTATTTTGAAAAGTAAAACATCAATGTTTAGTAGATATTTCCATATTTTTGTTTGAGTTGTATCGATGATTTTATCTATATTTAGCGTTAATAATCAAAATATATTATCAATAATAATTAGTTCTAGTTTCTGCCCCCGACTTCGTCCGTGTTGACTTTAGACAGTAAACTTACATTTTCCGGGATAAAAAGTATCCTATGTGTTAGTCCAGGTAATAGACTATCTGTGTGCCAAATTTTATTTATTCATTCAGCCTATTTGCGTCATTGAATAACAGACATCTAAACATATAAACTTTCACTTTTATAATATTAGTTGGATTATAAATGCGAAAATTTTTAAGGATGCATGTATAGACGTTTGTGACCTCTTTTATCATAGAGTAAAGTACTGGTTAGTTATTTTACGATTAGCGTTACTCGACAATTAAAACTGGCGAGTAAAACCATCGGATAATAATTGTGAAATTCGTACAAAGACTCACTATTAAACTTTGATTGTCGATAAGTCTACTACAGACTTTACTCGAGTGGGTTAAACAGATTTAACTATTGAACGGATTCTGATGACACAGTACAGCAATAAAGCTTACATCAGAATACATCATACATCAAAATAATATACAGGCTATAATTTATAAAGACATTACATAATGAATTCCAAAATAAACGTGTGCGCAGGCGTGGGTACAGCTAGAACTTTTATAAACTTTATATCCTACTAATATTGCAAATGTGAAAGTTGTATGTTTGGATGTTTGTTACTCAATCACGCAAAAACGATAGTACACAGATAGTCTCCTACTTAGATTACCACATAAGATACTTATATCTCGAAAAATGTTAGGTTCCTGTCTAAAATCAATGCGGACGAAGTCACGGGCAGAAGCAAGTTGTTTTATAAATCCGACTATACAGTCCAATTACTGGGAAAAGGTCTTCTCTCACATTTGATAAAGAATAACACTTCTCCATGTACAGTCAGTGCGGTTTAATGGAGGCAGGTTTGTGGCCACCTGTTTTTGGAACTTATCAAACCGCCTATAAAGGTTCCCACCTGATTTAATGACTACCCACTTGCTGGTCTACCTTTTGTGCCCCACCACCTGTAAAAGAAAGAGCTGATTGCGGCCACGAACGGCATGGTTGTGCTATAGCCACTTTGCTTAGCGAGACAGATATGAATCATAGGCACAAAAAGAAGAAGAATGACCGCCACATTAGGTGGTAACTGAGACCTACGGCTTAGCATGTCTTCCAAAGCTAAGAGTCATTAGAATATGAAAAGCATGTAAATCACATATTTTAAAAAATAAATCATAATATTATTTACCTTTAGTCACGTTTACATTTTAGAACCAGTTAAAATTTTCTTCTAGTCTCATCGCCTCGAAAAGCAATATTAAATTTAAAGGACAGTATGCTATTTACAATTAATTAATAAAAATTAAAAAGAAAAAAAAATTTTAATGTAATGATACGTATAAGAAAGTTTTTTCTAGGCATTTGATTCATAATTCTAAGAATAGAAAAAAAAAACTGAAAGCAGATAGGCAAATTCAAAATAAAAGTCATGTTTGTTACCAAATAAAAATCTTGTAATTACAGGTGTTGTTACAACCTGTGGCTAGAAAAATATAATAAAATTATAGAACACTAATAACCAGCAAATATTTTCCACTATAATGCACATAGGCCGCTAAGTAATCTCCTGTGATGAATTAGAGAGTATTGCATAACGATGCTTCAACAGCACTTTATGTGTCTCCGGAATTGTATGAACCGATTGCTTAGTCCGACGAATCGGACTATGTTACCTTTTTTTCCTATTGGTTTGATTTGTCGGAAAAAAAGTAATCCTTAGGAGAGTGTAGTTTGCCACATCGGAAGATAATACCTTATAATAAATTTTCGTAGTCCGACATTTCGGACTCCGAGGAAACGCAATAATTGTGCCATTTATTGTGTGTGCATGTGGTTATTCGTTTACGTCATGCCTATTAATAAACCAGCCTTTGCTCTTCCACTGCTGGGCAAGGAGTTTCGGTTACAAATAGAGGTGAGAGAGATTAGGTCATACTTAGCCATGCGGGCCTAGTGCGGATTGGAAGAGGCAGGTTTGTGGTCAACTGGTGTTGGAATTCATCAAACCTTCCAACTTGGCTTAATGACATTAGTGGTACCCAAGATCAACAGCTTAACGCACCTCAAATATGAAAATGCTACAAACGGTCACCCATCTTTGACCGACCGAGTCTAACGCTGCTTAACCTTGATGATCGGTAAGAATACCACGGTCGCACATGCACAGCACTACAAGCGTCTTCGCGATTACCTGCTGCTTATTCTTGTACTGTGTACAAATTTGCCAAGTTTATCGTTAAGTATGTGGCCTGTATAAAAGTACTTAGAAACAAACATGTCCCATACAAAGATAACATCGGATGCAATCTAAACCATAAACTTTTCAATATTGCATATACACCAACGTACCCGGAGGTGCAACGAGTTCGCAGTTTGCATAAATATGAAATTTTCTACTGATATCCGATTCAATTCCGCAGTTGGAGTCTTGAATGTCGGAATTTTTCATATTGTGCTGTATTTGATTTCCTTTTTGGGTGAATATTTGCGTCTTGGAAATAGTATTTGGTATCGGCAATTCAGATTTGCGTGGTTTTAGAAGTTTTATTTTATTGGTGAGATAATATTTTTTGTTCCTCCTCAGGTGATGTGTCATGGGAATAAAGAACGGAGGTAATTCTTGAACAGTATCGTAATCAAAACTACAGCGTTCATTCGGTTGTTTTTGTTTACAAGAAAATTGTGTCTAAAGTAAGGTACATTAAGTAAGTTTTTAAGCCATAGTCTGGTGGTTCGCACCAATATCAAGATGCATTGAAAAAGTCATATATGTTGATAGCTTTGTGGGGAGTTCGCTCTGTTCCCAGGATATAAAAGTCACAAATTCTCCTTTCAAGTTTCCTTTCTCTCCTTGGTGTGTCTCACAAATATTTGTTTCGATCCAGGTGTTTGTGTATATAAAATCTATGTATGTAAACACACACAACACAGCAATTGTTTCAACTTTCGAGCAAGTTTAAAAAAAGGTTTTGCCTTTTATTTTTATAATTTGTTAGTGATCCGTAGCCAGTGATAGTGGTTAGATCATTGGACTGCAATGTCAGAGGTCTCGGGTCCAAACACAGGCTCGCATTTCTGTCTTTTCGAAAGCATGTGTGTATTAAAAATTATCTATAAGTTGCTTTAACGGTGAAGGAAAAATCGTGAGGAAACCTGCATGTCTAAGAGTTTCTCGAAGGTGTGTGAAATTCGCCAACGCCCATTGGGCCAGCATGATAGAAGGCCTGTGCCCAACGGTGGGATGGTTTCTTAGCAGGGCTAATATTATTATATTCAACCGAATGGGAGGCAGGATTATAAACACATTACGCGTTTTTATTTATATATATTGTTGTATTATTATTCTTCCTCTCTTTTATTTTGTGAAAAATCCTAACTTAGTAGAAAACAATGTATCTTTTGAACGCATTATATCTGCTTCAATTTGACTTTGGGTAGCACTAAATACACAAATTCATTTACACATAATTTAACTTAGCATAACTCAAAAAAAAATACTAATCGTTGTCCATTTTTCCCTGCCATTCCAGATAATGACCTAAATATTTTCCTAGTCAGAAATCAAACTGCCAACACAAAATCGAAACTTGTATGCACTAAAAAATCTGTACAATTTATCAAAGTCAATGGTGTTGTCAATGGAAAGCTTACGTTGGGCATGCGATGAAATAGGCCACGCATGCAGTTTTTTCCCGGCCCAATGCCAAATACACTGATGCCGTGTTCCAGGCTCGGTTGTATGTAGGTATATTTAGAGCAAAAGTTCCAATAATTTGATACCTATAAAGGTTTTCCACATACTCATTTCTAAAATATAAAAATATTCAAAAAGAACTGCTCCGTTGGTCTAGTGGCAAATAATGTGCTTTGCGCTCACGAGGTCGGACAAATATAAATACTACTAGTATTAGTCCGGAGTCTGGAATTGTGCCCGGTATATGGCAATAGGATCGCCCTCGATTACATGGAACCTAATATCGTCGGTGAAAAGTGGGTGTACAGTGTACTGTATTTCCCAAGCGGGAAGTAGCGGGGAGTAGCGGGGGTAGCAAAGATACACCTCTGCTACCCCCGCATGGGGAATACAGGCATGACGGTGTGTTCTAAAAGAAGATATCGAAATACTTGCTGCTTCTCGATAATAAAATATATTGCTTCACGAATCCGAATTAGGTCCTCGTGCTCAAAGTTTAATCTATTTTTCTCACCTCGATTTGTCAGAGAAGGCCTTTACCTAGTGGGACAGTATAGGCTAATTTATGTAAGTGTTGTTTTATCTATCTATTTATATCATCACGTCAGATCCCTTATCTCATAGTAGACAGAAAGTACAGAGCTCCAACTGGTTCTTCCCTAACAGACCTCTCTGGCTTCCTCCACTCTCATAGTTCGTCCGACACACGCTCGTCCGTTACAGAAACTGTAGACTTATGTGTTGTTGAAGCAATCATTTAGGAATCTATATTGAAGAGTTTCTTATTCAATATACATACTAATAGATCGTTTTTACGTCTTAAAATATGAATCAGTATTCAATTATGTATACATATGAATCAGTGCCAGAAAATATAAAGTCAACATTATATGAGCATGCTTTTCTGAAAAACTTGACGACTACGCAAATGTATGGCATAACATAACTGCAGGAAGCAGTTTTCTTGACATAATCAAATCGTCTTCATTTACATGTAAAGTGACAACTAGGAACGGTACTTCTCGACCGGAAGCTTCCAAAAGTATGTTAATATGTAAATTTTATAACACAACTTTGGGCCGTAACTTGAAATATATCGCTTTGGTATCAACCGTTGTGAAAGCTATAAATAAAGCCTGAACAACGCGATCGGAACTGCGGCCTGAATTTGCCGATACCCATTTAAAACTGCACGTGTGGAATATTTTTCCATTTGCTGTCACACGGATTTAAGCGTAATGGCGTTATAAATTCGGCTGATTTTTGCACCTCTCTGATTTAAGATACAGACTATAATTTGAAATAAATCGATCTAGTCTACTTTTGAATGGATTTACATTAAAGCGATAACTTACATAAGTTGTTTGTGGTGATGTGCTGCTACAATAACCTTATTACGTTATCAATGACTATGGGTAAATAATTTTAATGGAGAAAGACCTTTTCAAAAACAAGATTTTTTGCAAAAACACTACGAAGATATCTTGTTTAGTTAAGGAGTAACTATGGCTTCCTTTCAGCTCCATCGTCAGACCTGTCCACAATGTAAAATTCCAAAGGAAAAAAAAACATTAGCTACTACTACATGGACACATTTAGATCGGATCGAAGTACTCATTAGGCTAATCCAATGAACCCAAACACGGCGGGGTTATATTGAGTATTTGGGTGGTTCAATGGGTCACGTTTTGGCTTTATCATCAGACCCTGAACACTATTTGTTTGTATAGTACTTATCAATAACAATCTAACAAGCCTAAATACGAGAAGATTACATTTTGCAGTTTACACGTCCCTATGGGCACCTTCCGGCTCCATCATCAGACCAGCTCAATACCATATACTGGTACAGGTACCATATTATTGTATTCATTGAACTTACAGGAGTATACCAAATTTCATTGGTTACCCGCAACTACTTGAAAAATAGATCAAAAGATTTTAACCGGAAAAACAGACGGACACGCGAACATTGTAAATAACAGCTTGTAAAAATCTAGTTATATCAAGGCTTGAATTACCTATATTATAATATTCAGCTGCTTTCGACAGGTATGTACGATTTATATCCTATTTAGTCTATTTTTGCGCAAAATTCTCTGTGTGTTACTGTTGCTATGATCATGCAGAGAAATATCCCATTGCTTAAGTTTATACCTTAAGTACATAACAAAGCTTAAACTGTAACACCTAAGCTTTACGTCAGATACATTATTACGGCTATGTTTTTTAATCAATAATTGGGTTATTATATATATACATTATATATATACAAGCCGGACGCTTTCGTTGAATTTGCCAATACTCATCTAAAACCGCATATGTGGCGGTTATCCCGTTGGCTGATCAACATTGACTTCGAAATACGTTTGTTGAATTGCTTGGCACAAATATTTGCTATCCGAAACAGTTTTAAAAACGGTGACGTCATGAAACAAAGCAATGTTGCGATTTTATTTTTATGGACTATTTGGTTCACTTTATTTTTCATTTCATTTGTATTGGTTTTGTAATTTAATACTTTGGTTTATGATTGGTGCTTAAACAAGGTATATATAACGTGCAATATTTAACCTCAAAGAAGAACACTCAATTTCTTCCACTTCTTTTTGTGTCAATGACTAGTTCGATCGCAATGTCGTGTTTCACTACTTTTAATTCTCTATTTTTATTACCAGTACACTAGTAGCTCTTGCAATGGAACACACAGCTTGATTATAATATCTCCATAAAAGACTTTGCTAAACTATAATGAACTAAAAGAACATAGCTTAGAAATATTTTAAGCGCGACGCTCGATATCTTTCTCCTTGTCCTGATTACTAATTCTTATTAGCGAATAAAACTACTAGTAAGCAGCTCCTGTACCACTGTCCAACCATTTATCTTTATTCGATCTTACTCGCTACCGACATAAAACTTGCCTATGACTTGCAAAATATCTAGAACAAGACAAACTACCTATTTCTCAAAATCCCTTCTTTAAAGCAGGCCACACACGTAACCATAAACTTGTGTAAATCTGTACTCAGTACGCATGAGCAGCTGGTAATCTTAATAAAGTAATCATACCACCCATATACACTCACATAGAGTGCAGTTACAGCTAAGTACTAAATATTGCTTTGCGAAGATTGACGTTACGTGGTGCTAGCGAGTTAAGATGCCATCCTTGTCATACTACAAATTAACTGGATAAACATAAACGTACGATACTATTTCGCTAGCGTTACGCCAACCTCAAAATTTTCATGTTCAGCCTTCTGTATGCTTTGACATAACTACCTTTCGGTTGGAAAAATCTAGTCAAGTATCGATATCGCGTTGGTCTGACCACGTGAATTATCGTTGTAGTCGTTCCCATACATTTTTTTTTGTTTGACAACTGAAAGACGTTCACTTGGGTGCAAGCATACACGTTCTATAGTCGTTGAAGCGAAAACGTACGAGAATCATAAGTTATGAGGTCAGAAGAAGGCGTTAAAGAGAATAGACGTACAAAATGCTTGCAACTTGGGTAGCTGTGTAACTGGTTGTGCACAATTTCTTAAACATTACTACTTACTAAACTCAAACTCTAAAGATTTCTTTTGTATAAACTTTGTATACATTTACAAACAGTCAATTTTTAACTCTTACTAATCTACTACCGGATAAAAATGCAGTCCCCACGTGATCCAGTGAGAAACTGAGACCGCTTGTCTTTTTTTGCTCAATTCCCTTTTCTATTCTTGAATTATATAGCGTAGTGTACTGTGTGTATCTTACCACGACCAAATAAACCGAATCTTATCTGATGGAAAAGTCAAGAGTCTCCGTAACCGGCGAGCGTGTATGAGACGAACTATGAGAGTCGAGGAAGCCAGAGAGGTATGTAAGGAAAGAACCTGTTGGAACTCTGTACTCTCTGCCTACCCCGCAAGGGATCTGGCGTGAGGTTATAGATAGATAGATAGATAGATAGTGTACTGTATTAGACTTGAGGAAGTTTATTATTTTGTATGTGGCTGGCATCTTTACCCTCATTATCATTACATGTGTGGCCGGTATTACTACCCCCAGTATTAAAACCCTCAGAAAAAGGAAAAGTATGTTCCGTTCTATCATGTAAACGTATCTAGGTCTTGCAATAACACTGGAACAACCATGCAGCCCGAACCGCTCATAAAAATGAAGCTCTGAAACAAAGTAGGCTCTCAGCTATCACGCTCGTATTAAATCTTGGGATGGTTTTATGAAATGGCATCCTTTTGAACGGGATAAGGGCTGGAAATTTTTGAAGCTTCGTTTTAATGTCGACGGTTGACTAACGATAGCTGTAGATCTAGAATATAGTTCGAACGTCCAATATACTGTTAGTATGTTAGTCCTTTGATGGTACGGACGGATTTTGATGGTACTTGCATTTGCTCTAGCTCTTAGGATTCAAACTGTATAACGACGAAGTTGGAAATGATAATATGTAGAATTAGATAGTTAAACTCGATGAATAATGTACGTAGTGATCACGAGGCCCTGGAATCCTCCGTCGGACAATCGATCAGAAAAAATCCAGCACCAGTCCGGAGTCTGGCATTGTGCCCAGTATAATGGCAATAGCCTCGCCACCACATACATATTACATGGGAGCTGACACCGACGGCGCAAAGTGGGTACACACATTACACCTCTGCTACCCCCGTTTTGGGAATATAGATGTAATAGTGTTTATTTATTAGACAGTTCAATTCGAACTATGAGAGAGGAGGAAGCTAGAGAGGTCTGTAAGAAAAGAACCTATTCGAACTTGTACTCTCTGCCTACCCCGCAAGGGTTCTGGCATGATAATATAGAATTAGTAGTAATTAAATTCGCGTTCCAGTCTTACTGCTAATAGCTTACAGTTCAAGTGTGTGCGTCCTATCGTAACATTTTTGTTACACGTGTGCTTTGAGGTCACTTGAATTCAGAGCTCTAGAAATTTTATTATAAAGCTTAAGACTTCGTATGTTCTTTTTAAGAAAATGCTATTAAAAAAAAACACCGTCACGCCTATATTCCCCAAGCGGGGGTGGCAGAGGTGTACTAAGTACACCCACGTTTGACCGACGATGTTAGGTTCCATGTAATAAGGGGCGAGCCTATTGCCATATACCAGGCACAATTCCAGACTCCGGACTCTTTTTCCGGCTATTTTCGTTAGAAAAACTACACATGTCTGATCTAGGATTTGAACCCAGGACTCCGTAATCACAAAGCGATGCGCTTTGCCACTAGACTAACGAGGCAGTCACAGGCAACGAGGCAGTACTATTCTTTTGTTGTATATTTTATTTGCGGTAATATTTAATTAATTCAATTATTTAAGTGACACAAGCAATTTTAATCACGTAATTCTCTTATTACTTTATTTAAATTTCTATGAGGCCTATCATCTTCTAAGGCGTGTCAGCATAGGATTACATTATGCGCTCTAATTTCATCGAATTATTTTTTTAGCAACATTCTTAAATTTCATTCTTGCCTTTTCATGTTTCAAAATCTGGTTACGTTCTTTTAGAAATAAAACCATTTCCTTCATCGCAAGTAAGTCACATTTTCAAATATAGAGTTCAGTTCTTTTACTAAACCAAGTCTGCAGAACATCTATGTTTACCAAAGTGTGCCCAAGTTTGGAGCGTCTATTAAAAGAGTGTTGTTTCCACTTCTTGGTCATTCAAAGTCCTTTTATGTTTTCTACAACTAACCTAAAATTATATATAAATCTGTCCATGTCTGATCCATTCAAAAGGTTTTATATTAGCGTATTGAATAGTTGAATTAAGTTTTGTAATTTCTCATAATATTTGCTTATTATAAATAGCCACTTAAATATGTTTGTTTTGACTGTTAACGTATGACTAGGTAACAGAGGGTTACCGCAGCGTTTCTAGCAGTATGATTGTAATCTTACTTTGACGTGAAAGGAAGAAAGAGCAACAAACTGCGCATATCATCTTGTTTTATCTGAAGATTAAAGAAACCGCGGTCCATTTCGGTAGTAGATGTAAGAATAATAATTTAATAGTATTAATTCGATACACTGACCGGAGCGGCCTAGCCTAGGCAACGTAAAGTCAAGTTAAGTTAGGTGCTGCCAGAATGCCAGCGCTGCACTGTAACAAAATATTATGGTGCAGCAACATTCTGAGGCAGCATCCTTGTCGGCCTTCACAACCTCTGATATTTGCAGATATGTTTGTTATTACCACTGTACTTGTGTTGTTATTTTTATTAATATTATTAAAAGCCATTATTGTACCACTACTGGGCTAAGGCCTCCCTCCGCTTTTTCTACTCTCCCCAGTTATTTGCCATCCCAGGCCAGTTCTTAAAAAATGCATCCATTTCATCCCGCCATCTCTATCTTAGTCTAACGGGTCGCTTTTTCTTGTTATGTGGGGAGCAGTCAGTAGTTATTTTGGACCATTGGTCGTTTGCTAAACGGCAAACATGTCGAGCCCAGTCCGACTTAAGCTTGGCGGCGTTTTGACCAGCGTCGCCAATCCCCATCATGGAGCGTAGTGTGGCGTTCCGAACATGGTCGGTAATTTTCATTATTAAGTATACTACGCTATTTTTTTAAAGACGATACCCCTCATTAGGATTTATTCTTGTGTCATGGGTGCGTTTACAAATATGAAAATTCACATACACAAATATCCAGACCGGAACAAATAATTGTGGATCACACAAAGATTTGTCCCGTGCGGGAATCGAACCCGCGACTGTTGGACACAGTCGGCGAAGTGGCTTAAGCTCTTAAACACTGTGCTTAATCGTCCGTCCGTTCATGAGACCGCTGACAAACCGCGAGCGCGGAGTTCTGATGTTTGCTCAACGACCAAGTCTGTGCGCCGTAGGTGAGAATGGGGACGATCCATGAGTCTACGCTTAAATTCTATATTGTGGTTAAATAAATATTTTTCTTTCTTCTTTCTAAGTCACGTGGTCAAAGCAAGGCACTATTGATTATGGAAACAAAAACAAAACTGCAACTAGTCTAGGTCCTCGGCTCATGATATATTAAATATACCCGTATCAGTTATTTATCCCCGTCCTTCCCATACCCTACAGAAAGGAGCACCTCAAAAGTCACAAGGAAGTATAGGTAACTTATGCCAAGTGTTGGCAGCACTCCCGAGCAGCGCTATAAACCGTTCCTCAAACCACGTAATGCTCGCTAATTTTGCTGCTGCTGAACGCAGACAAGAACTCGGCACCCAAATGAGATGCAAATGAATCGGACTGTACCTAAATTGCACCCGCTGACTTGCTCACTTGCTAATTTCATACTATATATAATACGGGGGAATCTCAACTTTCAAAGTGTGTAAATAAGAACTATTATCACTATATTTAGCGATACTGGTTCTTAGTTATACACGGTGAAATTTTTAACGTCCCAGAGCGAAAGCCCACCTGATGTATTCGTGTATCGGAAAATTGTGTATAGGACTTCCGCTAGCCACGGCGAAAGCTTGCGGGTCATATCAGACTTAAAAGAACATGGTGTCCATCGACACTCCAAAGCGGATTCGGGGTCTCCACGGGATCAGGCCGGTGCCCCTCTGTGCCATGCCTCAAAGAACCTGTTAATAAGAAGAGACCTGAATTGTTCTCGGCACATATTTTTTATTTTGTATTTACTATGCAAGCAATCTGGCGTAATAATATAGATAGATGATGAATACTCTGCCACTAAGAAATTTGAAGTTTTTTAATTAGTACCGATCTGAAACCGGTTTTTACTATGAAAAGGTGCATAAATATCACTTACCTATTCTTGTCAAATAATTTTCTGCTCCAATGATTAGGTTATAAATTCTCTGAACACAGCACACATGCTCCTATTAAATTATTACGGCCTGAAATTAGCATATGCTTCCGCTTGTTTTGCTAATTAAAGCCAGCTTGTTAGTGCACTATATAATGCGTTGATTAATTGTGTGTTGCCGAAATCAAGTACATAAACTTACCGTAAGCCTAATTAGTCGGGTTCAGAACGACTGAATACGGCTCGATCACAACCCGCGATCCAAATATCTCGGCTGGAGTGGATGTGGTTTGGGTTGTTATGGTGTTTGTTACCGTTGGAGTGGCCCGCGAGCTCCTAGCTCTTGAGTCGTGCTCAATTGAGACGGCTTGAGTACAATAAGCGAGCCAATTTGCTTCGGCCGGAGTGGACGTGGCTTGGGCTACCTACCTCGATCGATAAATGATAGCCCTGCTCAGCACGGCTTGAGCATAACAGTCGAAACAATTTGGTTTAGTTTTTGTAGAAGTGGTTTAGGCTGCCTCGGTCATTGGTTGCCGCTGGACAAGCATCGCAATCCACTCCTGTGACCGTCTGTGATATTTTCATATTCCAGCATCTCTGTGCTTCGAAAGGCACACTTAACCATGATTCTGGTAGTTCTTAAGGCAAGTTTGAAGCTCACGGTGGCTTGATACGTTTCAACAGCAAGCGCCCACAAACCTGCTGGCATAAAATATTTTGTTACTAAAATCAAGTAAGACCATGCCAGGTCTGTCTGGGCCCGACTATTTACACACAGTCAACTCGGTAGTTTGTAGGTAAGTGCCAGTATGTAAAGTTAGGATTACCACTCTGTTCAATTTAATGTCCAATTTCCCAGTAATTACGACGCTGGTCTAATGCGAGTGGCAATCAAGGTGTACTAGGTCAGACAAAGTTACCAGTGCTGCTCGGGGCTTAAAAGAACAAGTCCATTCTAAAGAGGTCACCGCTGGAGCTTTTTGAATGTACTAATAGTCCCATGTACTTCAGTTTTCTTTACATAGAATTGATAATCTTTTGGGAAATTAGGTTAAAGAATGCTATATCTATTAAAATGTCAATCGCTTTCCGGAGTCTAAAATTGTGCCCGGTATAATGGCGATAGGGTCGCTTCCTATTTGATTATATTTTTATATAGTTACATATATTTACACACATAGTACACCTCTACCACCCGGCTTGGGGATTATAGACGTGGCGGTGTTCAGACTGATATTGAGTTTTTTTTCACAGAAAACACACTTTGTCACAGGTCACTAGTGTCCGACCGAACCTTTGGCCAAAACTTGGAAAGTTTCTAGCAAGCACAAAATTGAACGAACTATTACGATTTACGACTTACAAATGCGCGAGAGCGCCGCGAAAATGGCGACGCGCGGGGTGCAGGGAGCACATTGGGTTGCGCCGGCCAGCCGCCATTGCCATAAAATGACCAAATTAAAACAAACAAGTGTGTTAATACAGTTAACATAACTGTTTCAAAATTTAGCCAATCATGAACTACGAAATTTCTTAGTTATTAAATCATCAGTTTCGGTTTCAGCGATGGCCTATTAATTGGCTTCATCTTCGGCTAAAATTGTCCTTCGATCGGACACTACTGATCACTACTTGCACTATATGCCACTGGACGAAAAAGACAGTTTAAGAAGTCTTATAACAAAATTAACTCCTCTACAAGTGAACCAATCTAAATAGGTTATTCAGTACGTCTATAGCTAAAACAAAAAGTTGGAAGAAGTTTTCATAAATAAACCAACACGTGAACTCCTTGGGGGTGAAGTCGTGATGTGAATTACTTTGTAAGCTGCTGAGACGTTCTGAAGTGGGTATTTAGTAGAAAATCTAGAAAAGCTGATATAAAAGAGTTATTATGCTGGAGTGTTGACTCTATACACATTTTATAATTTGTTTAGTTTGTAACGTAAATAAGTACTTATTAACGTAACGTAGTTCAACTATGTATTTGATGCAAAACAAAAGCGTACAAGTGGTATGAAAATCTAAGAATGCTAAGCGACTTATGTTGCTGACAGTACGCAGCAAAAAAAAAATACGTAAAATATTTTTTGTGGCGCTAAAAATGATGTACACTCAGCGTAATGCCTCGCACGAAAATATTAACATAAACGTGACGCTAGCGAGTTTATATGCCATCCTCCACACTATAAATTTACTAAAATAAGGTGAACATGACAGCACGACTACTCACTAGCTTTACATTAAAGTCAATCTCTTTGTGCTACGCTCTTTGTTCTTTATTAAAAGCGATACGGCGACAAAGAAAAAGTCATGAAATGTTGCCAGATTTTTCAAGTGACTTCGTTAAACTACCTTCGGTAAACATCCCATGTATGCTTATGTCTTTGGCGCATTCTCCGTTAATTGTTAAGTTCAAGTTTATCAGTCTAAATAATATTAGATTAAAGCTAATATTGGTTTTTAAAATCTGTTTCATAAGTATTTATTTCATTCTCTTTTTGTTCTACTTTTACTTCGCCTTATTTTAACTCTGCGGTAATATTTTTAGACAATACTTTTATATTTTTCTTGTTTTATACACATTGTATGTTCGTCTAAGAAGCCATCAAATTAATTTTGATAGGACTTACAAATGTTCTCTGTTCTCTGATTTATAAAATGGTCGTTTTATAAAACTACAAACTTTTTGTATATAGATTTTAACCAGATGTTCATTCCTTATTTTACTCACTTGAATAATATTTTTGCAAAATAACTCAATTACTGAGTTATTAATTGTTACCAAAAGTCTAATTATGAATTTTCGTATTCCTAAATTAAAAACTGATGGATTCCCCGTACAAACTTTCATGCAATATTGTACCATTGGAGAAGACAGAAAGATAGAAAAATAGTTTATGTTGTGTGAAAATAAACAAAATAAAGGAGAAATGAAAAGCAGTAATTGTGAGAGATCAATATTGGTCATTGCCTCAGCTAATGCCGTAGCAGTATTATGCTGCTGCGCTGGTCTTCCGGTAGTGCCATGATGCGGCAACTGCGACTAGACTCTTTTCGATATACCTACAATTAAAATCGCTCAGAGATGATTTCACGAGAACGCTGAAATATGTATTTCTTTATTTCCCACCTAAAGCTAAACAATGGATTTATATATCCCTTACTTAAAAAATACGTGGTTTCTTATGTACACTTTCAAAAGCTAGTCTATGTTCTTCTGCTGGATAAAATCTATCTCTGACAAATTTTATTAAATGTTTTTTGGTTCAGGCATGCAAAGGAAACAGTAATAATGAGATACAGTTACTTTCAAATTCATAATATTGAGTTGGATGACACTTCGTTGAAGCTAGGATTAGAAATACAAATTAGAAGGAAGAAGAAGATTGGAAGGATTAGATATTTCGATTAATTTTTTTCGAAAACAATCTTTGTCCGACCTAGGACTTGGTCCCCAAAGCCTAGTGATTGCAACGTGCATTATACACCACGCGCATTATACACTAAAATAACTAGTAATAAATATAATATTGTAATATTCCTTATACATTTTAAGGTTTTTTAGAGTATCAAAGGTTCCTTACAATTTATAAGAATATCCGTAATTTCTTCAAATCAGTGTAATTTATCCCCGGGGCAGCAGGTTAATAAATGTTTCAAAGAATCATTGGAAAAAGTAAAAACATAAACGAGGCTGTCGAGAACAAAAATGGAAAGGCCTAATTAATATTTTACAATTTTTATTAAACATTTCTTCGCTGTGCGACCGCGGTCTTTTTAGGGATCACCTAGGTTAAGGGCCCACCGCGATCGACCGTTTGAGACCGGGAGAGCGACAGTAAATCAATTTCTTTTCAAAAGAATATTAAGGAACGGATACATTGAGCGCGTGCTCGGAATAAACGACGTATGTGCAACAAACAATTTTATAATTTTCTAAAATAACTACATAAAAAAACTGCTTTTTTATTAAATTAAAATAGATGGATTAGTTCTTAAGCATTTCGCATTGGAATCAGAAAATATATGTAAATGTAGAGATGACTTTAGATTTTTTTCTATACAGAAAGTTTTGTTTAATCACATGATAATCATACATTTAATTATATATATTATAGAATTTTAAATATATACTCAAATATCAAATTCAGAAATATTGAGTCTCTAATCCATATGTTTCTTGAAGTGCATGGAGTACAAAACACGTATTTGCGGTAGCCACATAAACAGCCTTCGACTCGGTAGTTCTGAAATCATTAACCGTTTGTGGCATCATTTCATATTCAAGCATCTCCGTGCTTTAGAAGGCACGTTAAGCCGTTGGTTTCGATTATCACTTCATATGGTAGACGTTAAACTAAGTTGGAAGCAACATAGGTGGCTTAATAAGTTCCTGCAGCAGGTAGTCACAAACCTACCTTCACCAATCCGCACTGGGTCCGCGTGTAGGGTATAACCTAACCTCACTTACCTCGATTCGTAAGAGACGGCCTTTGCCCAGCAATGGGACAGTATAGACTGATTTAGAATTCGTTTGGAAAGTATAAAGTTTAAGGAGTGTTTAAGATCGATTATGACTGATCAGCCCGCATCAATCCAGTGCTGTATATAGGTCTCTCTCAAGTCACGCCACTAATCACGGGTTTTTTGGTCTTCTCGTCCAACCATTGCCAGTCACCTTACGTATATCATAGGTCCACCTAGCTGCAGGACGTCCTACACTACGTCTGCCGAGTCGCGGTCTTCACTCAAGAACACGTCTACCCGACGATTACAAATCCTTTGTCAAATATGAGCAGCCCACTACCATTTCAGCTTGGAAAATAAAAGAATATCACTGAGACTGCATTATATGCTATCTCATTCACGCTACAGATTATCGATATAAGAAAGAGCGTGACAACCATACTGATAATACAATGCTACCAATTATCCGTTCAAGCCTGTATAAAGAATAATTATAATATTATCATCAGCAGACCTACTGTAAACAGCCTCCTGATAATCAAGTCAAATCTTTAGGAAAATGCAATTTTCGCTTTAGAAAATTACGTTATTATACCGGGACCCATCGTCAATGTTTTTTATGAATATTTTGTGCGGCGATAATAACTGCCGGCTTGTTGGCATGCGATTAATTTTTTATACTTCATTATAGCAATGGACAGTACAAACAATAGACTTAATTTTCGTGAATAAATACACTCTGGGCTTTCGCATCGGATATATTTATCGGAAAATTTCGGGCAAAAAATGATGTTTTTAATTATATTTTAAATATTAAATTAACGTAGGTAAATTTTTCGTTTTTATCTAAATTCAATGCACGTAAGTGGTAATAGCATAAAAGTGAATATAGATTTGACAGAAACAAAAATAAATGAATAAGACATTTGCGCCTATCATAGATACATGATAAATGCTGAGGAAGATAAAAATACTTTCATGGTTTTTATATAATTGTTGGAACTGCATGGACTCCATATATGCTAGATTGAGGTAATCAGAAAAATAAAGAATCCGATGCAGTACGAATTGCGCTCTGAGCTGGAGTAAGCAAGATACAAATTTATTTAGGAATATATTAAATACAAATGAACATATGGGAAATACACCGCTGACATAGAGAGAAGAGTGAGTGCAGGGAACAGAGTGAATGGTGCGATGGGAAAGCTACTCGGGAGCCGGCACTTAAGCCATAAGGCGCAGCTGGCCATACATAACGGAGTTCTTGTCCCAACGCTGTCATATGGTAGCGAGAGCTGGGTATGTAAGAAGGAGAATGAAAGTAGGATAAATGCGGTAGAAATGCGAGCTCTGCGGAAGATGTGCGGAGTGAAGCTGACCGACCGCATTAGCAACAGCATAGTAAGACAGCGAGTAGGTATGAAAGATAGTATCGGTGTAAAGATGAGAAAGGGCATGCTCCGTTGGTTCGGGCATATAGAAAGAATGCCAGAGGAAAGAATGACAAAACAGATATACAATGTGAAAGTGGAAGGATGCAGGTACCGGGGAAGACCTAGACTATCTTACCACGACCAAATAAACCGAGTCTGATGGAAAAGTCAAGAGTCTCCGTAACCGGCGAGCGTGTATGAGACAAACTATGAGAGTCGAGGAAGCCAGAGAGGTATGTAAGGAAAGAACCTGTTGGAACTCTGTACTCTCTGCCTACCCCGCAAGGGATCTGGCGTGAGGTTATAGATAGATAGATAGAGATAGATATATTAAAATTTCATTGCACAATCATCAGGTACTCCACATCTATCAATGAGTTTTTTTTTTCATCTGTTTACTTCTTGTGATAAATTCAGAATTTAATGAGGACGTTATCATTGATGAAGGCTAGCATATAGAGCCTAGTTTACAATTGCTAAAATGTCTACGTATAGAAATTACCTACGGGTTGTTTGAAAATCAATATAAAATAACGCGCCCATTCCCCAACCCTTTAAACCAATTTTTGAGCAAACATTTCCATGTTTACTTTTCTGGTCCCCTCATTACCTGTAATACGATTTCACTTTGATCCGACCAATCGTCCTTCATTCCTGCGCTACATCTTGGTTAGATTTATAGCAAATAAATTAGATTTGATATCCATTACTGGACTGTTAGTGTTAAGAGTATTGGGAATTGTCCCGTACACCTGGTTTTCAACGGCATAATTTAGTATGTAGTACGTATGATTAATATTTATTCCCTCGACTATATGTTGTAAATTATTAGAGTTAAGATAGGATTATTTAGTAGTATAAGCTTTTAGACCACTGTGTACATAATAAACGATAAATTGTAAATCAGCGTATACAGTCCCACACTGGGTAAAAGTTTTCTCAGAGAGGATAGAGACAGGTTTGTGGCTACCTTTAAACTTTTCATGCTAACTATAAGGCCAGGACTGGGATCAATAATAATTATAAGAGTGATCATAATCAAAATCTATACCAAATTTTAAACTCCAGTATACTGAGATTTTCCAGAAAAACAACTAAATCTAATTTATATTGTGTAGAACTATTTGGGATCAACTTAAGTTACGAAAAAAGTAAACCAAAATAAGTAAACAATAAAATCATTCTATACATTTATTATTTTCTACAAGTCTTATGTTTCTACCTATAAAATGTTGTGTGCAAATTAAATCATAGCACTAATCTCTTACATATACATAAAAAATCTTATACATTATGTTACAAAATATTCATCATCATCATCATCATCTCAGCCTATACTTGTCCACTGCTGAACATAGGCCTCCCCAATCGCTTTCCAGCGTAACCGGTCCGATGCCACCTGCATCCAACGACTTCCTGCGATTTTCACAAGATCGTCGGTCCATCTGGCAGGCGGTCGTCCCACGCTGCGCTTGCCAATACGTGGTCTCCACTCTAGAATCTTTCTGCCCCAACGCCCGTCCGATCTACGCGCTATGTGGCCCGCCCATTGCCACTTCAGCTTGCTAATCTTAACGGCTATGTCGGTGACCTTGGTTCTTCTACGAATCTCCTCATTCCTGATTCGATCGCGTAGAGAAACGCCGAGCATAGCTCTCTCCATAGCTCGCTGAGCAACTCTGAGCTTTTTTATGAGACCTATTGTAAGAGACCACGTCTCTGATCCATATATCATCACTGGTAACACACATTGACTAAAAACTTTAGTCTTAAGGCACTGAGGTATTTTGGATGAGAAGATGTTGCGCAGTTTCCCGAACGCTGCCCAGCCGAGTTGGATTCGTCGATTGACCTCTCTCTCAAAGTTGGACCTACCTAACCGGACTACCTGTCCCAGGTAAATGTATTCGTCGACAACTTCAAGAGTAGAGTTCCCAACGGTGAGTGCGGTGGGTACGACATGGACTTTAGACATTATTTTCGTTTTGTCCATGTTCATTTTAAGACCCACTTGTTGAGATACTCTGTTGAGGTCACCGAGCATTCGTCCTAGATCTTCCAGCGATTCCGCCACGACCACAATGTCGTCGGCAAATCGAAGGTGAGTGATGTATTCGCCATTGATGTTGATGCCAAGTCCTTGCCATTCCAAGAGCTTGAAGGCGTCCTCTAAGGTGGCCGTAAACAGTTTCGGAGAAATGACGTCTCCCTGCCTTACTCCTCTTTTTATGGGGATCGCTTTCGTGTACTGCCCCTGTACTCGGACTGACATGGTGGCGTTATTATACAAGCACCTCAAAACCTCAATGTACCGATAGTCAATGCGGCATCGCTGGAGAGATCTAAAAACCGCCCAAGTCTCGATCGAATCGAAGGCTTTCTCATAGTCCACAAACGCCAAGCATAGTGGCCGATTATACTCCTCGGTCTTCTGTATAATCTGCCGCAGCGTATGTATGTGGTCTATGGTACTAAAGCCTTTCCGGAAACCGGCTTGTTCGGGAGGCTGGAAGTCATCAAACCTGCGTTCGAGACGATTCGTAATGACTCTCGAAAACAACTTATAAACATGGCTCAGCAGTGTGATGGGCCTATAATTCTTCAGTAAAGTGTTATCACCTTTCTTGAAAAAGAGTACCACCGCACCCCTGTTCCACGCTTCCGGCGTTTTTCCTTCGAGCAAGACGGAATTAAACAGCCTCTGAAGGACTTTAAGTACCGGCGATCCGCCCGCTTTCAGAAGCTCTGCGGTAATTCCGTCTTCACCCGGCGCTTTGTTGTTTTTAAGGTGTTTGAGAGCCATCCCAATCTCGTACAGGCTGATGTCCGGGATATCTTCTGTGTAGTGTCGGGTTAGCTTGGCTCTTGGGTCTTTTACCAAGTCAACAACAGGTTCAGCTACTGAGGTATACAACTGCCCATAGAACCTCTCTATCTCCCTGAGCACCTCTGACCTATTCGACGTTACGTTTCCGTCCTCCGTCTTCAGCTTCGTCAACTGGCTTTGCCCAATAGACGCGTCTCTTGCAAACACTTTGGAGCCCTTGTTCTGCTCTATGGTCTCCTCAATACGTCTTGTATTGAAGGACCGTAAATCGTGTCGCAAGGACTTCAATATCTGTCCATTGAGCTGCCTATAGGACTTAGCATCATCGGAGGTTTGGAGTGTCATGGTACGTCGCTCAGCCATAAGGTTTCGGGTGTAGTCAGATAGCTTTTGAGGCCTATTTTTACGATGGGGCTTAAAATGCTTGGACCCGACCGTATGGACAGTCTCTACCAACCTATTGTTGATTTCGTCCACTGATGCGCTGCTGTCTAGCAATTCGAAGCGGTTTGACAATTCGAGTTGAAAGTTCTCGGGGTTTTGGATATGTGCATTAGAAGGTCGGAGCGTAGACTTCATCAGACGCGATCTTTCCATTTTGACATTAATATTTAATGTGCCTCTGACCATTCGGTGATCACTGCCGGTTTTTACCCTGTGAATCACGGAGACATCATTAAATATTTGTCGCTTGGTGCTCATGATGAAGTCTATCTCATTTTTTGTGGAACCATCAGGGCTCATCCAGGTCCATTTCCTATGAGGCGGCTTCCGGAAGAAAGAGTTCATCATAAAGAGTCCCTCCTTCTCCAGATATTCGGCCAGCCTCTGACCCCTGGGGTTGCGTTGCCCATATCCAAATTGCCCCACTCTCAATTCATCATCGCCCCGTTTGCCCAGCCGCGCATTGAAGTCACCCATAACCACTGTAAAGTGTGCTTTGGAAGTATGTATGGCTCTACTAATGTCCTCATACATTACTTCGACGTCATCATCTGAGTATGCCGAGGTCGGTGCGTAGACCTGTATGACCTTCAGCGAATATCTTTTGGATATTCTGAGTATCAGGTACGCTACCCTGCTCGACACACTAGTGATGGACACAACGTTGTCTATGAGTGACTTGTGGACGATAAATCCGACACCACCTTGGGACTGCTGTTCGCCCTCCCGGTAGTAAAACAAGTTGCCGGATTTTAAGGTTATCGTGTCCTCGCCCTTTCTTCGGACCTCCGATAAACCAACAATATTCCACCGCAACTTGTTTATCTCTTCTTCCAGCTCAACAAGCTTCTCATCTGTCCTTAACGTGCGTGCGTTGTATGTCACCAGGGCCAATTTTCGGTGTTGGTGGTAGCCGAATCTCTGCCGGAGATTCTTAGCACCCCTTGTCCTGTCGTTACCATGGCTGCTACCGTGGCCAGGACGAACAGGACCGCCGGGGACTAGGGGCCTGGTTTTCTTACATTCTTCCATAATTGGGGGTGTTTGCCATACTCGCCACGCTTGGCAGGCGGGTTGGCGAGCGCAGTTATTGGTCGTCGAAGTGCTAAGGGAACGCTGCTGCCCATTCCCTAGTTTTCCCTTAGTCGCCTTGTACGACACCCAATGGGATGAGATGGGTTGGTCCTATTCTAAGCCGGGAACCACGCGGCAAAAAATACAAATATAAAATATTAATAATATTAAATAAATAATATTAGCCCTGTTAACTGCCCCACCGTTGGGTACGGGGCTGCTCTCAAACTGAGAGGGTTTAGGCCATTGTCCACCACGCTGGCCCAGTGCGGGTTGGCGAACTATACTTACCTTCGCGACACTCTTAGGCATGCAGGTTTCCTCATGATATATTCTTCACAGTTATAGTAAGTGATAGCTAATTTTTAATACGCACATGCTTTCGAAAAGACAGAGGTTAGAGCAGTAGTCCAGCCTCTGCTCAAACAAAATACTATTTAAAATAAATTTAAATATTATATTCAAGGAACTAAATCTAAAGAGCATTTAGATCAAAATCATTTTAAGGTCAAAATTCCAAAATTTGGATTCCGTGCCTTATTTGTCACCCGTTTACCCATTATTTTCCGTGTTAGGGTTTGGCATTAAGTACACTAGACCCGCTACACCTGAAAATTAAATCAATCAATATATCACTTGTTGATTGTATAAAAATGAAACAACTTGTGCATTATTATTTTTAGAAAGATGTCGGAGAAAATCACGATACCCATAGTTTTTTCAACGTTATAATAGCTACTGTAATCCCAAACTGCCCGCACAATCAAAATTCTGGATCATAAGTCTTATGGTACAAATTGCTCTTTACGGGAATAATTTGCAAGTTTAAGACAACACCTTGCCATATATGTTTGATATTATTTTAGTTAATACGGACTGATAGTAGCTTTTTAAGTAATATATATCTGTTTGAGTTTCATAAGTATTTCATAGATTGTTTTTCTTATCTTTCGGCTGTGAATATCAAAATGATAATATAATTTACTTCCTATTGACAGACGACTTAGTACATTAGTTAAGAACTTAAGCCACTCCGCTTACTGGATCATAAAGCCGTGGACTTGCTTGGGACAAATCTTTGTGTGACGTATAGGACAAATCCACAACCTTTATTTTCAGTCTGTGTATTATTAAATGTAAATTTCATGTTTGGAAATGCACCAATGACACGGGAATCAATCTGAGTGTGAAAGTTTTTTTTTAATTACAAAAAAATCTAACTTTATTTCAGGCGATGATAATTTCTTGTATGCGTGTGTAATATTTTGTTTAGAATTTCCATACTTACATATACATACTACTAATAACGTGAGAAAAGGTGACATACACGAGGATTGCAGCATAATGGGAAATAAAATGCTTCCTACTAAAGAGCCAATTCGACCTGCCATCGTGACTATTGAAAATGATAAAGACCTGAAAAAATCAAACGTTACATAATTGTGCTTCACTTATACAATTGTTTAAATATTAATATTACGTCCCGTAAAAATCAGAATAGTATACATTGAATTTGAATGAAAACCAGTAACCTGTTACTCTAAAAGCCAGGGATGTTATGGAGTTCCGTAACCGTAACTAAAAGTATCAATAATCCGAAATAGAAATATATCCGTAACAGAATCCGATATAGAAGTTTAGAATAATTTCGGATAGGCGCGGAGTCTAAATGAGACACGTTATGAGAGGTTTTTGTTTTTTCCCAGGCGAGCTGACACGCTAGCTTCGCGTGCCCCTTGCATTGTTTAATATTTCTATTGCCTATTATCATTTATTCTTGTAGGAATATAGTTACAATTACTTAGATAAAAAAGTGTTGTGTAAAATGTTTATATCTGGGCAAAATGCATCCTAAATCTAGTTAAATTTGGACATTTTTATTTAAGTAAAAGCAGATTCCGCAAAATTTAAACATTGTCTCGCCTCCTGCCTAAAACATGTTTTTATTACTTTATGAGTAAGCAATTAACTCATTATAATAAATTGATTTCTTATAAGAAATCAAATGAGCATTAGCAGGAATGCACTTTTGGATTTCCTAAACTTTTTTGTTTATTATAAAGATCTTTTAAAATTTTAAGTAGATAAATAACACTTAAAAATAAGTAGCTATAATAATTACTTATATGACTGCTTGTAGTACCAATTGATAAAGAATACTCAAAAATAAAGTCAAATCATTTTACTTTTAGTATTTTACTTTTACAATTTCTTAAAAATCTAATATCCCTAAATAAAACTATCTGAAACTAATGAATAATCCGAAATAAATTCATATCCGTAACCATATCTGCAACCGGTATAATATTATTCATATATCCGTATCCATATCCAGATCCGAAATTTCATATACATAACATCCCTGCCCAAAACCCTGTGAACCAACTATGAAGAATTTTAAATGCAAATAAATAATATATTCACTATATTAAATTTAATAAAAAACTTATTATCATACCTCACTGACGTGGGAAATACTCGGATGAGTATATTATATATTAAACTAACTGCGGCCTGCATAAACGCACACGTAGCAGATAAAAGAATCACGACCTGTATTAAAGAGTTGGTCCAATACAGCGTTCCTGAGGTAGCCCCACACAAAATCAACGAAACCAACAAAAGAGGCTTTTGACCTACGTATTTGACGAGATATCCGTTGATGGAGAAACATAATAATGCAACTGAACCCATTATTATCCCGCTAAGGTAGGTGTCGAAGCCACCGATGTGCTGGAAATAAAAAAAATATAGTGTCAATGGCTTTGTGAGAATCAAGTACTGCTGTAATAAAAGCGATATTTGTATTGCTTTTGCATGCTATTAATGTAAAACATTTAAATAATGTCATGAAATACTAGTTTCTGCCCGCGACTTCGTCCGCGTTGACTTTAGACAGAAACCTAATAATTTTTCGCGATTAAAGGTACTATATGTGTTATTATAGGTAATAAACTATTTGTATGCTGAATATCATCAAAATTATCTTCTCAGCAATAAATCAGCAGCAGTTCAGCGGTTTTTGCGTGATTGAGTAACAAACATCTAAATATACAAACTTTGACATTTATAATATTAGTTGGATTTAATCGCTCGTTACATATTAAATTGAGCAACCAACAATTGGATTTACAACTGTGTAGAGTTAAGTGAAATCTTTAATATTTAATAAATATAATATTAATATATATTTTACAGATCTCACCGGCACACAAATGGCATTTTCCGTATTATTAAGCTTGATTGAGGAATTTTTCACCAATCTTTGCGTGTAGTCATCAATCATGACACAAAATCTCACTGTTTCTTGATGTTTATTTTGATAATTTTCAATAATGGTAGAAATTTGAGGGAACCACAATCTTAGAGGGCTGTATCTGTAATTAGTAATCACTTATTTAAAATTTCGTTGTAAATGTGTTCGTAATTCTTCTCTTTCTAAACGGCTTGGCCGATTTTGATATTTCTTGCGCTTATGGAGTCCCTGCATTGTATTAGCTATAATTGAATCCGGTAAGTGGCGCTGTTGTCCACCGGATCTCGATGTAAATATAAAATGAACGCGTTCGAAGCTGCAAGAAATTGGTTTATCGTGACGAATTTTGGGAATCACCCAAAATTCGTCACGATAAACGAATTTGTGTTGATCATATCCCTCTTTTGTTTATGATGATTTTTTTTTAACCTGATGTTAATGTTGCACTTTCAGATAAACGTTTGTTATTCTCTATATTGTACAAGAAATAGTATTTTTTCGGTAGTTGTGTAACTGTCAATATAGCTGTAATTTGTGTGCAAATAAAAACAAAATCTTAGTAACTACAGTAAGAATAAATAGCATCACGACCATATTTTTTAAGCGGGAGGAGATCCATGTGTACTGTAATGTGTCTATCCATATATTGCCAACGATTTCAGGTAATAGAAGACGGGACGATTGCCACTATATCGGCCACGATTCCAGACTCTGGACTCCTGAAAATTCTTCGATAGAAAACCTTTAGGTCGGGAGATCTAGCCTTTAGCCTTTGGGCGTCAAAATTGGCAGTATTTTAATATGATGATACTTACGAAAACAAAGAAATGAAGTTCATAAACAGAAATAATAATAATCGCCCAAATAGTGGCCGCCGAAACAGACTCTTTACTTCAAATAGAGCTTCGACTATCTTTTTATTTAAAGTAGTTTTGTCCGAAAACTTTGACGATTCCGATGAGTACAGTGACGTAATCTGTAATAAAATTGCTAGAATTACAATTATTGAAGTTTAATAAGGTACAAAACAAGTTATATATACACGGTCTTTGAATTAAACGTGGAGCTCGTATATAAGTAGTCGCATATGTGCAGTCTCTTTTACTCTTAAATTAGTTTAAATCCAAAAAAGAGGTACACCTGTATGTAAATATAATGAAATTGTTTCCCCTCTTGCTGTATCTGACTCTAATTAACAGGGTTACAATAAACTGAACGGAAATATATTGGGTTCTTAGATTTACGCGAATATTACACATGAAATAAAACTATTTTACGGATTTTATCGCGGTTTATTTTTTATTTTTAGTTCCCGACGTTTCGAGTGCTTTGCAGCACTCATGGTCACGGGAGGGACTGAGGTGTTAGACGTCCAATAGGCATAGTTGTTCCGGGGTACCCTCAAACTTCTTAATTATTTTTGTTGTTGTTGGTCCGATCTACGCAGAATGAGCTCACGGTGTCTTGAGGTCTTGCAGTGTTATGCTTGGTTTTGGATTTGATTATATTAATTACCGGATCCCAAGACGATGGAAGCACCCAGCCATCTTCTCTATTAAAATTAGGATGTTTTTTAATTTCAATAGCCTCGCGAATCATCCTTGGTAGGAATCGGTTTTCTTTCACGAGGATTTGTGGTCTATCAAATCTGATGTTATGGCGGGTGCGGTCAAGGACATGTTCACAGACTGCGGTACGTAGATGATACTTTCACAATATTACCATCTGACAAAATTCATGTATTCCTAAATCATCTTAACTCCATTAACCCTAAAATTCAGTTTACAATGGAGTTGGAGGCAAACAATTCCCTAGCTTTCCTAGATGTGTTAGTAATCCGTAACCCCAACAATACCTTAAGCCATACGGTTTATCGTAAAAAGACCCATACTGATAGGTACTTAAACGGTGAATCTCACCACCATCCAACACAGTTAGCTACCGTGGGTAAATCTTTGTTTCAGAGAGCACAAGGGATCTGTGACAAGAAACATCTGGCTGCCGAGCTTCAACATGTCAAGCAAGTCCTGCACGACAATAAGCTTCGAGTCCCACGCCAACGTCACAGTGACCGAGTGAAACCAGCCACAGTTGAGCGTCTCCCTGCTGTACTACCTTACATGAGAGGAGTCACGGACAAGATTGGCTACATCTTGAAGCGTGCTTCGATTAAAACATTTTATAAGCCGCCAAAAAAGATCAGTCAATTTTTACCATCTGTCAAGTGTCAGATCCCTCTACAAGATGCAGGAGTTTACAAGCTTGATTGTGAATGTGGTCTCTCTTATATAGGACAAACAAAAAGACCGGTAAAAACTCGGGTTAAAGAACACATAGCTGACCTAAAACACCGTCGCTCAAAGAAGTCTGCAGTCTGTGAACATGTCCTTGACCGCAACCGCCATAACATCAGATTTGATATACCACAAATCCTCGTGAAAGAAAACCGATTCCTACCAAGGATGGTTCGCGAGGCTATTGAAATTAAAAAACATCCTAATTTCAATAGAGAAGATGGCTGGGTGCTTCCATCGTCTTGGGATCCGGTAATTAATATAATCAAAACCAAGCATAACACTGCAAGACCTCAAGACACCGTGAGCTCATTCTGCGTAGATCGGACCAACAACAATAAAAATAATTAAGAAGTTTGAGGGTACCCCGGAACAACTATGCCTATTGGACGTCTAACACCTCAGTCCCTCCCGTGACCATGAGTGCTGCAAAGCACTCGAAACGTCGGGAACTAAAAATAAAAAAATAAACCGCGATAAAATCCGTAAAATAGTTTTATTTCATGAACGGAAATATTATCAATTTCACTTTTAAAACTGTACCTTTGTAAATTCATATTTAATTATAAAATCTGATATACCACAATAAAATAAAATGAACATAGTAAAAAGATTGTAAGATAACGTTTTACTTCCATAGTTTCAAGCAAAATTGTAATATAGAAGAACAATGAACATTAATTCAGATTTAAAATAGCTTCTCTCAAAAAAATGTAATGTAAAAATAATTTTGGTCTTTGACATACTTATCTGCAGTCCGACCCCGCGGCCTGCAGCACTCAGTTCGCAAAGCATTTGCTCTAAGTCAGAGGCTGACGAAGAGAGAAGGACAATGTCATCGGCGAAACGTAGATTTGTTAGTCTTTTCTCTCCGACGACAATGCCCCTCTTGCTCCAGCCGGCTGCCAGCTTTTGAAACACGTCTTCAAGGGCCGCGGTAAAAAGTTTAGGGGACAGAAGGTCTCCCTGTTTTACTCCTTTTTCGATTCGGAAGGACGGTCCTGCGCAGGTATGTATTTTGATTGCAGCTGTGCTATTTAAATATATTTGTTTTAAGAGATGGATGTATGTAGATGGTATGTTATGTGACTGTAACGATTTGAATAGGGCGCTATGATGAATACTGTCAAATGCTTTGGAATAATCTATAAATTATTTTTCGAACTTAACTTCTTAAGTAAATCTATACATAAAGTAACACTTAGGCTTCATACAGTCTAACGCTAATTAAAGTAGTAAACAAGATTCTAAATACTGAGTTCTTAGATTTACGCGAATATTACACATCAAATAAAACTAATACAATTATTTCAAGATTCTAAATCTCAGATAAATATTTTCAAAGTCAAAAGCAAATTGGATACATTTGCTTGATTTGGTAATTAATCCAGTCTATTAAAAGGCTAATGTTGTTATTCATTAAATCAATACTGTACTAACTGCGTATTAAATTTTCATGGAAAGCAAATTGAGTTTAGGAAAGATGGAATACTTGTTGGTGTTGGTGCTCCCATGAGATCGCAGTGTTTTTAGCCATCGCCAAAGTTAACCTTCCTTGGTTCTTCGGGTCATATTGACCCGAAACTGAAATTGAACTGGCCATAAAAGTTGTAATTATTAATATAATTTATTACGACTTCATGATAATTATTAATTATGCATTCACTATATTTTAGTATTGTAAAATTATGGTGGTCTCTTATCTTAAGAAAATTAAGTTTTTTTCGTCTTAGTTTCCTCGGGCTAATAATACCCGAGTATGAAAAAAAAACCTCGGGTCAGAAAAGCCCGTGTTCTGCAAAAAATTATGCTTTGTTGCATTCTAAGAATATACTTAAAATTTATAAATGTTAGTCATATCTCAATCACTTAGCGTGTTATTGTTGAAGGTAGTTTGAGAAAAATTGTTTATTTACATTTGTATACGGTTAGATTACATTACTTAAGTGAGACGGTTACTTTTATTTGATTCATTGGTTGTTTGGACTTGATGTGTTCCGCTGGTGTTTGAAATGGCTTACAATTTGTCTGAAGCTATGATTTCGCAAATCCTAAATTACGTTATAAATTTCTATGATGAAATGACATAATTAGTGAAACGGAGAATAGTTTGGATGAAAATCCTACCGACAATTTTCAACCCGGTCTAGACAATGAAAGCAGTAGTGACGAAACAAATAGTGATGAAGAGCCTCTTTCAAGATACATTACCAATACCAGTGCTAATGACAACCAAATGCTTTCAAAAAATTTGTGTGGTCAAGAACCCCATTGGAAGTCAAGAGGTCGTTTGAGTAGTGCAAACCGAATGAAACTTACACCGGGCATTACCAGGTACGCCTCTAATCGCATAAATACATTTAGTTCTTTTGATTTATTTCTAAATAAGAAATAAATCAAAATAACTTCTAAATGTATCTATGTCTAAATGAACTAGTAAATGCTTCACGGGAATTAGTACAACGAGTGCAGTCAGGTGCTACTGAGACAACGAATACTTCCACTACTCAGAGTTCTAATAAAAGAAAAAGGTGTAGTGTATGTCCACCTTCAAAATATGTAAAAACTTCAAAAATCTATAAAAAATGTAAGAAACATCGGGAGCAAGTGAATGAGTTTGTATATCTTGGATGCGCCTTCAGTAAGGATGGGAAATACACCGCTGACATAGAGAGAAGAGTGATTGCAGGGAACAGAGTGAATGGTGCGATGGGAAAGCTACTCGGGAGCCGGCACTTAAGCCATAAGGCGCAGCTGGCCATACATAACGGAGTTCTTGTCCCAACGCTGTTATATGGTAGCGAGAGCTGGGTATGTAAGAAGGGAGAATGAAAGTAGGATAAATGCGGTAGAAATGCGAGCTCTGCGGATGATGTACGGAGTGAAGCTGACCAACCGCATTAGCAACAGCATAGTAAGACAGCGAGTAGGTATGAAAGATAGTATCGGTGTAAAGATGAGAAAGGGCATGCTCCGTTGGTTCGGGCATATAGAAAGAATGCCAGAGGAAAGAATGACAAAACAGATATACAATGTGAAAGTGGAAGGATGCAGGTACCGGGAAGACCTAGACTATCTTACCACGACCAAATAAACCGAGTCTTATCTGATGAAAAAGTCAAGAGTCTCCGCAACCGGCGAGCGTGTATGAGACGAACTATGAGAGTCGAGGAAGCCAGAGAGGTATGTAAGGAAAGAACCTGTTGGAACTCTGTACTCTCTGCCTACCCCGCAAGGGATCTGGCGTGAGGTTATAGATAGATAGATAGATAGACATATATGTCCGAAATTTTGTGCCTCTCGTGTTGCCAAGAAAATGAGTAGTATATATATATATATATATATATATATATATATATATATATATATATATATAGTCGTTTAATGTTTCCTTATTTTTATTTAATAAATGTGTCTTAGAAATAATTAGATTTTGTATTTAATTTAAAACAATTACTTCATATTTTTGAAATCGGGTCAACATGACCCGAAGGCCTCAAGTGTACATAGTATTTGAAGAACCGAGGAAGGTTAAGTAGCGTTTCGCTTGGTCGGTTTATTATGGGTAGCCGTATTTTGGAGCATCTTCGTGCTTTGAAAGACACTTAGACCGTTGATCCTAGCTGTCACTTAATGTGATAATCGTTTAGCCGTGTTAGATGCCTTATAGGTAGTTTGTTAGGTTTCAACAGCTGCTGGACACAAAATTGCCTCCACCGATCCGCGCTGGGTTTGAACTAATCTCTAACCTTGATTGTCGAAGAAGGTTTTTGTCCAGCAGTGGGACAGTATATACTGATATGTCTCTAAATAAATTGTCTTAGAATATGCCTGATGTTTTTAGATCACACGGACGTCAACCAAGAGGGGCCTAAAATCTGGATGAATTAAAAGGCTTGCTTTTGTATGGTTTTATTATATGCGAGGTTTTTACTAATATATTTTGCTTCGCATTTTCTAAGAAGCCGTCACATGACTTGAAGCTATTTATAGGAGCAGAAGTGGTGGAAAAAGTCAATAAGTTCAAGTACCTGGGAAGTTGGATGAACAAAAACGGAGATCATGCCCAAGAAATAAAAGTTCGCATCGAAATGGCTAGGTCAACCTTCTTTAAAATAAACAAGTTATGTGTGATAGAGATCTGAGTCTCGAGCTAAGACTGCGTATGGTGCGCTGCTATATCTTCTCCGTATTACTCTATGGCGTATAAACATGGAGTCTCACGCAGAACCCAACTAAAAACCGTGAGGCCTTTAGAGATGTGGATATACCGCCGTATCTTGAAAATCTCATAGCGTGACTGAATAACCAACGTGCAGGTACTAGATAGGCTTAAAAAGAAGATGGAGCCCATGAAAACCATCAAACGCAGAAAGTTTTCGTACCTCGGACTCGTCATGAGGAATGACAAGCTCAAATTACTCCAGCTCATCATCAAAAGAAAGATTGCCGGGAAAAGTAGTGCCAGCAGGTAGCGGCACTCGTCGCTGAAAAACTTGAGGGAGTGGTTTGGCTGCAGCACTACCTCGCTCTTCAGAATGGCAGCCTCAAACGTTCTAACGTTTACGAATTACCCTTCTGTTTTCCAACCTCCGATAGGAGTGGAACTTGAAAAACAAGATTTACAATATTTTAAAAATTTACAAGGCCGTGTTCAAGCCCGATATCGTTGTTCCCGAGCGAACTTATAGAAACGTTTGCAAACATTTTAAATAATAACACAGGCTGTGAACCTTTGTGTCAAATTAATAGTTCTATAAATGGGACGGGCAAGCTTATGTTAGAAATAAAAAGTGCCAAAATAGAACCCAAATTCAAATACTGCCAAGTTACTTCACTTGACGTAGAACGATCCTTTACTGCTTATAAAAAAAATATTTTGAGCAATCGAAGACTCCACCCTACTACCGAAGATTTACAACAGTGCCTGTTAGTATCTGTTTACAATAGTAGGAAAATGTGGAGAATATATTTTTTTGTGAATAATGCTTTTGCCTGATAATACAAGGCATGCCTTTTAAGTTTTGTCGTTTGAAGAAACAAACACAACTAGAACCTTATAGTACTTTTTATTGTTTTTCAAAGTATTCACCACGTAGCTTAATACACTTTTCCATTCGCTCAAACCAGTTATTATAACATTTATTCCACTCTAAAGTGGGGGTGTTAAAATGACTGACTTGAAAGCGTCGACTGCTTATTCACCGGACTAGAACCTTTGACCACAAAGACTTTAATTTTAGGAAATGTAAAGAAATCGTTAGGGCTTAGGTCAGGACTGTATGGAGGATGGTCAAGAATTTCTACTTTTTCCTGCTTCAAATACTCAATCGCTTGACGAGCGCTGTGTGAGCTTGCGTTGTCGTGGTGCAGGATGATGCGTCGCTTTGAGTTAGATTTTCGAAGTTCGGCGATGACTTGTGGTAAACAAACTGTGGTATACCACTCTGCGTTAACCGTTCTACAATCTTCAAGTGCAATAATCGCAACATGGCCGGTTTTTCCAACGAACGTGGCTACCATCTTCTTTGAAGTGCTTCGAGAACGAACAACTTTAGTCGGCTTTGGCTCGTCTTGAAAGACCCAGATTGTATATTGTTGTTTGGAATCAGGATCGTAGGCACAGATCCAAGATTCGTCACCACTGATGATGTCGTAGACGTGATTTGACTCTCCTCGGTTGAACCTTTGCAGATTTTTCTTACACCATCTGACACGGGCCGCCTTGTGATTGTCGGAAAGCAGATGCGGTATCCAACGGCAAACTAGCTTTCTCACACCAAGCGCTTCGTGCAAGATCTTCTGAATGGTTGTCCCTGAGATGCCTAATAGAGCTTCTATCTCCCGATACGTCACATGACGATCTTCGAGAATTAGTTGTCTCACAGCAATGATGTTATCTTCAGTAAAGGCGGATTTTGGGCGTCCTTCGCGAGATTTGCCACTTGGACTAGTATGTCCACGCTGGAATCCTAAATACCAGCGTTCGACAGTCCGCAGACATGGGGCTTCATAACTGAACACAGATGTTAGCGCTTCAAAACACTGAAGCCGTGTCAGGGCTCTTCTAAAGTTGTAGAAAATGATTGCACGAACATTTCCCTTAGAAAGATTCATTTTCGTACGTAACCTGACAGATTCCAATCGACGCTGTGACTAAACAATAGCATTAATCCTAATAGTTTCAACTGTTTTGAGATTCAAAATTTAAACACATTCGAATATAGAACAGTTCCAAATTCAACATTGCCGGGAAATATGGAAACGACAGAACTTAAAAGACATGCCTAGTATTAAGAAATAGATAATAAAAATACTAGCATAGCATATTTTAAGCATTTTTCATGCATATTTGTACGCACATTTCAAGCTTGTTATGTTGGCTGGCCTCTTTTTACTATGTTGGTTCCTGTCCTTGTTCTTCCCGTGTTCCCGCTTTCATAGGGATTATTAAAGGGTAAGGCTTGGGGCATATTGACGCCTCCACGAGACAGGCTTTGCCTAGTGTGGAAGGCACCAGTAACTCTAGCTTCTCATGTTCCTTTTATCTAATAATTAGTTTTTAAGGATTTGCATGTGTTTATTTTTTGGAAATAAATTATTCTTATTCTTATATTGTACGCGTCTGTATATTTTACGCGGCAGTGTTGGTGTGAAGTGACGCATCCGACTTCGTGGCTTGGGGTTTTTGATATATTTAGGGTGGTAAGTAGGTTGATTTTCCCTTTGTTTTTTTTCCAATCTGCTCCACCGCTCTGACCCTCGCGCGCCTGACTTGTATCTTCTTGCTGCTCAAGGTGTTGTCCTTAACAATAAGCAAAGCTTGCCCTTGCTTTATTGTCCCTCTTCTTCCTAATGGGGCATTTGTCACTGAATATCCCATGTTGTATGTCCTGTAATTTGTCGGGTGAGCAATTTTTGTAGTTTGGTTTTTAGCCAGTCACCAAGTGGAGGCAGTCTACCTTTCGGTGTTGGCCAACGCAGTAGTTGCACGAGTTTGTCTGTTTCTAGCATGCGACTTTGACCAAATGTCAAACATTTCGTGCACTATATAAGTGGCGACTGGTCTTCGACCTGCAAGTATTACAAGTCCACGTAGAACCTGCCTGCCGTCGCCATCCGCTGCCAATTAGGGGGTGCCACCTACAGTATTCTGTGGCACTGCAGCTGGTTCCTCTATCGCTTTCTGTATTTTACTGTGGTGGTGGCAATTTACTCAGCGGACAAGCCATTCATCAACTACGTATTCTCATTTCTGACGGCCTGTAACACCTTCTCTTTAGTGTCATAGAACATCATGTATTTTAGGATGACTAGTAGGTTCATATTCTCTAGCATCCTATACTCTTTAGTTTAGTAATGGTGAAATGTGAGCCAGTGAGCAAAATTCTTACAGCTGTTATAACAGCTGTAAGAATTTTCTGATAATGAGACAAGTATTGATCATGGCAGCTTCCTGTAACGCAAGTTTATGGTGATAGATTGAGTAGTCGAATACTATTCAATAGTCGTTTAAAGTACCTAAGAATAGGAACGTATTTAAAAAAAAACCTGATCAAACTAAAGAAAGAAAGAAATATTGTGAGACTATTTTCTCAGCTGCGTTTTATTACAGCATCATTACACATTTAGTATAATATAAAGAAACGCTGATTAAAAAGTCTGTCGCTCTAATTTAATAACAGGGTAGCTTGGGTATTTTTAACACCATTGTAGCTATTATCATCATCTCAGCCTATACTTGTCCACTGCTGAACATAGGCCTCCCCAATCGCTTTCCAGCGTAACCGGTCCGATGCCACCTGCATCCAACGACTTCCTGCGATTTTCACAAGATCGTCGGTCCATCTGGCAGGCGGTCGTCCCACGCTGCGCTTGCCAATACGTGGTCTCCACTCTAGAATCTTTCTGCCCCAACGCCCGTCCGATCTACGCGCTATGTGGCCCGCCCATTGCCACTTCAGCTTGCTAATCTTAACGGCTATGTCGGTGACCTTGGTTCTTCTACGAATCTCCTCATTCCTGATTCGATCGCGTAGAGAAACGCCGAGCATAGCTCTCTCCATAGCTCGCTGAGTAACTCTGAGCTTTTTTATGAGACCTATTGTAAGAGACCACGTCTCTGATCCATATATCATCACTGGTAACACACATTGACTAAAAACTTTAGTCTTTAGGCACTGAGGTATTTTGGATGAGAAGATGTTGCGCAGTTTCCCGAACGCTGCCCAGCCGAGTTGGATTCGTCGATTGACCTCTCTCTCAAAGTTGGACCTACCTAACCGGACTACCTGCCCCAGGTAAATGTATTCGTCGACAACTTTAAGAGTAGAGTTCCCAACGGTGAGTGCGGTGGGTACGACATGGACGTTAGACATTATTTTTGTTTTGTCCATGTTCATTTTAAGACCCACTTGTTGAGATACTCTGTTGAGGTCACCGAGCATTCGTCCTAGATCTTTCAGCGACTCTGCCACGACCACAATGTCGTCGGCAAATCGAAGGTGAGTGATGTATTCGCCATTGATGTTGATGCCAAGTCCTTGCCATTCCAAGAGCTTGAAGGCGTCCTCTAAGGTGGCCGTAAACAGTTTCGGAGAAATGACGTCTCCCTGCCTTACTCCTCTTTTTATGGGGATCGCCTTCGTGCACTGCCCCTGTACTCGGACTGACATGGTGGCGTTATTATACAAGCACTTCAACATTTCAATGTACCGATAGTCAATGCGGCATCGCTGGAGAGATCTAAGAACCGCCCAAGTCTCGATCGAATCGAAGGCTTTCTCATAGTCCACAAACGCCAAGCATAGTGGCCGATTATACTCCTCGGTCTTCTGTATAATCTGCCGCAGCGTATGTATGTGGTCTATGGTACTAAAGCCTTTCCGGAAACCGGCTTGTTCGGGAGGCTGGAAGTCATCAAGCCTGCGTTCGAGACGATTCGTGATGACTCTCGAAAACAACTTATAAACATGGCTCAGCAGTGTGATGGGCCTATAATTCTTCAGTAAAGTGTTATCACCTTTCTTGAAAAAGAGTACCACCACACCCCTGTTCCATGCTTCCGGCGTTTTCTCTTCGAGCAAGACGGAATTAAACAGCCTCTGAAGGACTTTAAGTACCGGCGTTCCGCCCGCTTTCAGAAGCTCTGCGGTAATTCCGTCTTCGCCTGGCGCTTTGTTATTTCTGAGTTGTTTGAGAGCCATCCTAATCTCGTATAGGCTGATGTCCGGGATATCTTCAGTGTAGTGTCGGGTTAGCTTGGCTCTTGGGTCTTTTACCAAGTCAACAACAGGTTCAGCTACTGAGGTATACAACTGCCCATAGAACCTCTCTATCTCCCCGAGCACCTCTGACCTATTCGACGTTACGTTTCCGTCCTCCATCTTCAGCTTTGTCAACTGGCTTTGCCCAATAGACGCGTCTCTTGCGAACACTTTGGAGCCCTTGTTCTGTGCTATAGTCTCCTCAATACGCCTTGTATTGAAGGACCGTAAATCGTGTCGCAAGGACTTCAGTATCTGTTCATTGAGCTGCCTATAGGACTTAGCATCATCGGAGGTTTGGAGCGTCATGGAACGTCGCTCAGCCATGAGGTTTCGGGTGTAGATGGATAGTTTTTGAGGTCTATTTTTACGGTGGGGCTTAAAATACTTGGACCCGACCGTATGGACAGTCTCTACCAGCCTGTTGTTGATTTCGTCCACTGATGCGCTGCTGTCTAGCAATTCGAAGCGGTTTGCCAATTCGAGTTGAAAGTTCTAGTAGCTATTATATTCTAAATGAAATAGCTAAGTTTAATTTGTACCAAACTAAACAATATTTGATAAAAAATTGTTAAGGCTTTGATAAAGCCTATTAAGAAGTTTATGATAAAGCTCGTCACCTAAGAATGTTATTGAAGCTGCGTCTGTAAAAATATACCGTAATAAAATAATATGTAGAACTACGAATAAAGCTACGAAATAGAAATATGGATTAATTTTTATATCCCTAACTTTGGAAATAATGGATGCCCCGTACAATCTACTTTCCCCTATTTCACCCTTCCAGTTTTTTTAAGAAGAAGGTAGCCTTTCCTTCCCATTCCCTTGCCAATTTTCAACAAAATTTGTTGCGTTATTTAGGCTTAACAGGGTAACAGGATAAATAGAGAGCACTGTCGAATTTATAATCTTATGTACGGGTGTAAGGAACGGCCGAAAGTTTCAAGAGGTGTAAGAGTAAGTGTCTTACTCACGAGATAAGGCTTTTGCAGTGGAATAGTATATCCATGGCTTTGTAGGTAACAACACCTTAAGCCATACGGTTTATAGAAAAAAGGCCCATACTGATAGGTACTTAAACGGTGAATCTCACCACCATCTATCACAGTTAGCTACCGTGGGTAAATCTTTGTTTCAGAGAGCACAAGGGATCTGTGACAAGACACATCTGACTGCCGAGCTTCAACATGTCATAGCTTGACATGCTGAAGCCCGGCAGTCAGATGCACGGCTTGTCCTGCACGATAATAAGTTTCGAGTCCCACGCCAACTTCAAAAGTGACCGAGTGAAACCAGCCACAGTCGAGGGTCTCTCTGCTGTACTACCTTACTTAAGAGGAGTCACAGACAAGATTGGCTACATCTTGAAGCGTGCTTCAATTAAAACATTTTATAAGCCGCCGAAGAAAATCAGTCAGTTTTTACCATCTCTACAAGATGCAGGAGTATAAAAGCTTGATTGTGAATGTGGTCTCTTTTATATAGGACAAACAAAAAGACCAGTAAAAACTCGGGTTAAAGAACGCATAGGTGACCTAAAACAACGTCGCTCAAAGATGTCTGCAGTCTGTGAACATGTCCTTGACCGCACCCGCCGTAACATCAGATTTGATAGACCACAAATCCTCGTGAAAGAACACCGATTCCTGCCAAGGATGGTTCGCGAGGCCATTGAAATAAAAAAAACATCCTAATTTCAATACAGAAGATGTTTGGGTGCTTCCATCGACTTGGGATCCGGTAATTAATATAATCAAATCCAAAACCAAGCATAACACTGCAAGACCGCAAGACACCGTGAGCTTATTCCACGTAGATTGGACCAACAAAAATAATTAAGAAGTTTGAGAGTACTTCGGAACAACTATGCCTTTTAGACGTCTAACACCTCAGTCCTTCCCGTGACCATGGGTGCTGCAAAGCACTTGAAATGTCGGGAACTTAAAAATCAAAAAACAAACCGCGATAAAACCCGAAAAAATAGTTATTTTTCAAACGTACCACTATTTTACTTCCTGGCAAACCTAAGGAAAAAACTGAGGAAACTGAAAAAAATAATTTGACAAAACGACCATTTCAGAAGCAGCTTTAAATCAATGGCACAATTGTGGCAATTAGTATACTGTTGTATGATTGATAATGATAAATGCATGCTCAATGACGGCCTAAACGAAATGTAATATTAAATTATATTCCTACTTACAGGAAAAGTATTTTTGTCTTTCCTTGTGTTAATGTTGTACATCGTTATCAAAACTTCCAACGATTCTTTTTCTAGGCCTTGAGATAGAAGATATTTAGGGCTTTCCGGAAGATAGTAGTAAAGAACTGCAGCCAAAAAACTCCAAATTGAACAGATGTAGAAGTATATATTCCATGTGTAAAGTTCTGAAATGAGATGTGAAGAATATTAAAGATTAAGTGGACTTCAATGAGCAAAAAGTTGTAATCGCATGGATTTGTACATTGCAGTTTAAACCTAAAACATTTTGTTATAAAATTATATTTTGAAGATACATTTTGATATACATAAGCGCAAATCTGTATCAAATTGTATACTTAAATAAATCCACATCTAGACACAATGTTTGAAAAAAAAATATAATTATTTATTATTAGCTCTTTTTATGTATATCTTAGTTGAGTCGAATATTGAATAATGGTTACATTCATATTTTTTTGCTTATGTCTGGGATCTTAAATATTATATTTCGAAGACTTTTTTTTACTTTTAACCAAAACGATTCAAAACAATTTCTTAAATATCTTCAAAGATAATATATATAACTGTCAAACAAAAATAAACAAGAATTTCAAACTAGCAACATTATTTTCGCTAACTCTTATAACTTATTAGCAAAACTCTAGACATATTTTAGTTTACACTTTTTTAAGAAACGTCAAAACTTTGTGGTTAAAAGCAAGGCTTTAATTTACACGTCGGAAATAATTGAAACCAAAGGATATTATTATAAAGAGAATGGCTCTTAACTATTGTTTATTACACGGGTAACTGAATTAAGTATAGAGAACAATAGTATGGCTTTTAAAAATTTTAAGCGTACTGTTTTCGCAAGATTGTCGCCTCTTTCGGCAGAGTACATTGATCAAACAGTCACAGCAATGGGCTTATTATAAGAACTGAACTGTATTGAATATACTGCGATTAATTTGAATTAGTTTTGTAAGTGTAAGTTTAAGTTGGAAAAGATCGTTAAAAGGTTTCAGTTCCAGGTAGAAGAAGTCAGGAAGAATACAACGTGGACCAAGAGTAAATTGGCCAAAGCAGGATTTTGGCTACCTGCTGTTAAAAAATATGTATAAAAAGTTGACAATAAAGCTTCCAAATGGGCCAATGATGGCTTCATTAATGGCAATCAAGATCGACGGCTTGCCATAGTATACAATAATAATGCATGAAAAATTACCAAAGTTATCCATAATTTTGAAGTTCCATTGTTGAGGTAGCACTGCCCAGGATAAGAGAGCTGCTACTATCAGAGATATTGACATGAAAGACGACCAGAGTAGTAAAATTCTATCTCTTACGTTCTTATGAGTGCATTCTGACACCATTACAGAAGAGGCCGTGAAAGTAACACTTAAGCTGCAAAAAAATATTGTGATTGTATGAATGAAAGTATTATAATATGATATAATATAATAATAATTAATCATTTATTTCATACAACTGAAATTTTAAAACAAAAATAATTTTGTGCAACTTACAGGCCTATAAAATGTATACCTTACAGACTAAAACTCACATATAAACGCTTATCAATTAAGAAACATGTTTTGATGGCGATATGTTGAGCTGTGCAGGGTCGTCATTCAGTTTCCCTTGAAATCTTCTGAATACGATACCCTTGTTGCGTAACTAACTAAAATAACAAGTTGCGTTTTAAAGCAAGTCTTTAGGTTATGTAAATTAAAAATTTAGATTTGAATGGCATTATTGTCTTTACCATTTCCAATTGGAACGTCAGATATGGTATTTTTTTATGACCAGACGCCTGCCAAATCACAAGGCTTCTTGGATTATCATACTTGTTTATGTTATTATAAAACAAACAGAATAGACTAGGGCTATAAATGCTATGGGTATTGACATTCTAAAGAATATTGTCTTACTTCTAATAACACCCAAAACAAACTGGCTTTAATCAAAAGAAAATGCTCTCCCGCAACATGGCATCAGAGTGCTGACTCGTTTAGAGTACTATTACAAATGATAATTAGTGTTGAATTTAGTCGCCTTTTATGCTCCATCGTCCCGTCTTGTCACAGAGGGACAATAGTTTTAATGCTGACTTCGAGCCACTACCAAAAAATATTTTCAAAATGTTCCTTACTCGGCAAAATAGCCGTGACCAATATGATGAAATAAACTCCAAACATCCATAAAATACTTTTCTAAAAGATCTAAGAAAAATATATAATTATAGTGGTGGATATTCAAGTTGTTGATATGCATAATATTAATTTGGCTACAAAAAACGTCACTAAAATTTAGGCAATGAAGTTTTTTTTTTCCTTATACATGGTTCACCCCTATTTCTACAAATACTTTTATGAATTATTCAGTCACTTAAAATGTCTTCCTAAAGTTCATTATATTTAGTGCTTACACGTCGTCAGAACACGTGAGCTAGCAATTTGTTGTTGAGAAAGCTGCTGTCACGATCATCTTTATTTAGCAAATGTGTAGTGAGAAAAGGATAGCATACTAACACTTTAGCGATACGCTATCATAATTCTGTTCATGTTAAGCTCTCTGTTTCTGATTTTTATAATAAAGACGTACAAAGATCATTTAGCCCGCAGCCATAGTCGGAACTAACCCTATCGATAACCCATCGAGTGAAATGTTACGTCATGACAGTGGCAGAGTTGGCGTTTGCTATAAAATTAACCCAAGCTCTTTTTTTAATTAGAAACAGTACGGACTCATTTGTTAAAATTTCTCCTTGTAAGTAGGGCAATTTTACTTAATGTTAAACCTAATTTCTCACAATGCTCCCCAGTCAATGTCACCCATAGGCCAAAAATTCCTTGTATTTTACAATTTTTTTTATTTTTTATTTTACCTCCAGACAAAGAGAACTCTCGTTTTTTGTGTAGTAAAAGGAATAAAGTTGTCGTTGTTGTTAAGTTACCGAATGATGATAAAGGTGTTATGTTACCTTTATCATCATTAAATAATGACTTCGTTGGTCTAGTGGTGAATACTCGTAGTGATCACGAGGTCCCGTTGTTCGAATCCTAGGCTCGACAAAGTGTGATTTCAAGATTGAACAATTCTCAATATCAGTCCGGAGTCTGGCATTGTGCTAACAACTAAAACATACGTCACAACTAATACATACGTCGTCAACTGTTTAAGTAAAACAAAAAAAAAAGATAATTGATTCAGCAAATATATAATGTAGATAACGTATCAACCGCTAGCAAGCAAAGTTAACAGAAGATAAGATAATAACATCAACTATTCAAGCAAAGTCATCGTTATTTGACCAAATAAACGTAAATAAATTTGATTTATGTAAATACAACGTATCTATGAAGCTTTGTTTGTGTGAGCAGTAATGGCCTGATAACATTGCGGGCGCAGCGTTAGCGTGGCGCGACCTGGGGAGTTGTAATGTATTGAAATGTACCGGAGAATTAACACACAACTGCCCGATGCCTTCACAAAAAAAAACACGGCGAAAACTTGACGCCAATACGGGTGCGAGCGGGACGCTAACTTTACAGGCCACATAGCCAACGGAGCAAGACGGCGGCGCGATGCCGGCGGACGAGTATAAGATGCGGTGGAAGGCAGCACATCGCACACGTCATTCTGTGACTAAATAACATAATCCTATCGTCTTGCTCGCAGCCGTATTGGCGTCTCTTTCCCACCGTGCATCCTTTGACTCGCGTCAAGTACGGCAGCGGCGGGTCACGATGTTTGCCATCACGCCGAGCGTGGTGGGGCTGTGTGGCGTCTCTCATACTTTTCAGTATATTACAACTCTCCAAGTCACGCCGGCGTCGCGCCACGCTCATGCCGCGTCCGCAATGTAATCAGACCACAAAAAACGTTACCGTTTGCATACATTAATATTTCTATATACCTATATATATATAATCACGCCAGATCCCTAGCGGGGTAGGCAAAGAGTAGAGAGTTCCAACAGGTTCTTTCCTTACATACCTCTCTGGCTTCCTCCACTCTCATAGTACGTCTCATATACATTCGCCGGTTACGGAGACTTGATTTTTAGATAAAAATTTATTATGCTATTTATTACGTATAATAATATATCTATCTATAACATAACGCCAGATCCCTTGCGGAGTAAGCAAATAGTATAGGGTTTCAAGAGACCGTCTCATGCACCCTAGACTGTTAAACAGACTTCAAAAGAGACAAACACACGGCCTCCTTGGTCATGTTAAGATAGCCTCGAGTAGGTCCTTTACAGTCTTTTGACCTTGGAGCCTGTTCGAAGTGTAGATGCTGTTCCTTGAAGTTTCCTGTTGGTAAGAGTCCGTTACGCTCCGTAAGCTTCTCCTGAGAATTTCAGAAGTCCTACGAAAAATGTTTCCAGAAAAAAGTTTTCCCTAGTATCCTCACACTTGCCCATTATTAAAGATTTATATATAAAAGTAAATAAAATATCACTAGCTAAAACTCAATCAATACTCACAAAATTCCTTCAGCAAACTTCCCAGCTATTAACATCCAATAATTCTGGCTCGAACCTTCGAGGAGAGTGCAAACAAATATCCCAATATGGCCGCCGACCAAAAATATTTTCCTCCCGAAGGCATCTATAATGAAACCGGTCACAAGGGAGACAACCACTTGTCCTGAAAACATTATTATCATTTCCTTTATTGCGTTAGTCAATAAGTTCTGTTGAAAGAAGAGATCTTAAGAATTAGAATCATTTTTTTTATTTGTGTAAACGTCAAAAGTAACAAAATATCTGAAAAAGAACATTTTCCGACTTTTACCATTTTAGTTTTTCAAGGGAATTACTAACGTACTACGGAGCAATTCTTAAGCTTTCTTTCATGCATATTTTATACACATCCAATCTATGAATCTACCAATAAGATTAACACCGCCACGCCTATATTCCCCAAGCGAGGGTGATAGAGGTCTACTGTGTATACCCACTTTTCGCCGACGATGTTAGGTCCCGTGTAATAGGGGGCGAGCTTATTGTCATATCCCGGGCACAATTCCAGACTCCGGACTCTTACTGGGAAGTTTTCGTTGGGATAACTTCATTGGTCTTAATTAGGAATAAACCCGGAACCTCGTAATCACCAAGCGTTGCGCTTTGCCACTAGACCAACGACGCAGTCATATATATACGCAGGCATATATTCAAGATAGAGTTTTAAAACTATTATTTTGTAAATGGCATACGTAAAATTGAATTTTACTCCATACATGAAATTCACGACCTTTTCATCTTTATTTTTACATATATTTCCTCAAAAATATGCAGTATATTCATCAACAATGTTCTATAAATAGAGCCTATTTTTGTTAGGTCTCCCCCTAATAAACACCATATATTTGCTGGACGAAGATGCAAATTCTACAGATTTGATTCCTAATTTAAACTGAACAGACTAAAAATTAAAGATACTTACCAAAGAACGGCATTGCAGCTAGAATCCCTTTCTGCATGATAGTCATGCCAAGATCACACTCTGCAACTGGCAGTATATATGATGAAGTTGTAGTCACTAACATTGAAGCTAGGACAGCACAAAACGTAGCGAAGAGTAAGACCACGTTGAACCATCCAAATCCGCAGATAACGAGGGCTTCTTCCAGTTTCTCCATTGGATTATCTCCATTTTTGATATCTGAAAAGGAGGGGCTGGTCATAAATGCATGTGTTAGTATGTTAAGGGAATTACTAACGTCAATGACCATGAGAAATTTTGTTTGAACATTCCCCTTGTCTGTTGATCTTGGCAACAGTAAAAAGTGTGCCTGGAGAACCCCAAATGCCGTTATTTTACAAATAATTCAGATATAATTAACTGTTGTTGTACTATGATGATGGCGGGGACCAGCTGAAAATTAGTGTTGTCCGTTAAGCACAGCGTACACTGAACTGGTTCCCTTGCACACATACTGCAGCAAGTTAAGTTGTCATCATCATCATCATCATCTCAGCCCATACTTGTCCACTGTTGAACATAGGCCTCCCCAATCGCTTTCCAGCGTAACCGGTCCGATGCCACCTGCATCCAACGACTTCCTGCGATTTTTACAAGATCGTCGGTCCATCTGGCAGGCGGTCGTCCCACGCTGCGCTTGCCAATACGTGGTCGCCACTCTAGAATCTTTCTGCCCCAACGCCCGTCTGATCTACGCGCTATGTGGCCCGCCCATTGCCACTTCAGCTTGCTAATCTTAAGGGCTATGTCGGTAACCTTGGTTCTTCTACGAATCTCCTCATTCCTGATTCGATCGCGTAGAGAAACGCCGAGCATAGCTCTCTCCATAGCTCGCTGAGCAACTCTGAGCTTTTTTATGAGACCTATTGTAAGAGACCACGTCTCTGATCCATATATCATCACTGGTAACACACATTGACTGAAAACTTTAGTCTTAAGGCACTGAGGTATTTTGGATGAGAAGATATTGCGCAGTTTCCCGAACGCTGCCCAACCGAGTTGGATTCGTCGATTGACCTCTCTCTCAAAGTTGGACCTACCTAACCGGACTACCTGTCCCAGGTAAATGTATTCGTCGACAACTTCAAGAGTAGAGTTCCCAACGGTGAGTGCGGTGGGTACGACATGGACGTTAGACATTATTTTGGTTTTGTCCATGTTCATTTTAAGACCCACTTGTTGAGATACTCTGTTGAGGTCATCGAGCATTCGTCCTAGATCTTCCAGCGACTCCGCCACGACCACAATGTCGTCGGCAAATCGAAGGTGAGTGATGTATTCGCCATTGATGTTGATGCCAAGTCCTTGCCATTCCAAGAGCTTGAAGGCGTCCTCTAAGGTGGCCGTAAACAGTTTCGGAGAAATGACGTCTCCCTGTCTTACTCCTCTTTTTATGGGGATTGCCTTCGTGCAATCCCTGCCCGGCCCCTGTACTCGGACTGACATGGTGGCGTTATTATACAATCACTTCAACACTTCGATGTACCGATAGTCAATGCGGCATCGCTGGAGAGATCTAAGAACCGCCCAAGTCTCGATCGAATCGAAGGCTTTCTCATAGTCCACAAACGCCAAGCATAGTGGCCGATTATACTCCTCGGTCTTCTGTATAATCTGCCGCAGCGTATGTATGTGGTCTATGGTACTAAAGCCTTTCCGGAAACCGGCTTGTTCGGGAGGCTGGAAGTCATCAAACCTGCGTTCGAGACGATTCGTAATGACTCTCGAAAACAACTTATAAACATGGCTCAGCAGTGTGATGTGTGATGTGAGTTAAGTTGTAGCCTTTCCATTTTATTTATTTCTCCTATTTATTTTGTTTTTTTTTTCTTATCTGTATTGTGTATGTAACAAAAATAAATGGTTTAAATGGTTAAAATATAAAAGTCATTCATACAAGTTATAGAGCATATCTTAAGCTTTTTTTCGTGTATATTTTACAAATATTGGAACTACTATTGTATATAACATTTACGATATATATTGAAGACAGTCTATCTATATCATCATGTCAGATCACTTGCGAGGTAGGCAGAGAATACAGAGTTCTAATAGGAGTTCTTTCCTTACATACCTATCTGGCTTCCTCCACTCTCATAGTTCGTCTCATACACGCGCGCCAGTTGCGGATACTCTTGACTTGACTATTAAAGAAGTGTTTATTAAAAATATTGTTATTGAATACGTAAAAAAATACGTAAATACGTTTACGGAAGACCTGCCCGAAATCAGCCTAGACGGAATCGTAATGGCTCTTGAGCAGCTAAGGAATGGAAAAGCCCCTGGAGAGGACGGAGTTACAACTGAACTATTAAAAGCAGGAGGTAAACCCGTGCTAAAGGAGCTCCAAAATATCTTTAACTCTGTCCTCTTTAATGGTCTGGAGTTCTCCCGGCTTGGGGTAGGAGCGTGGTCGTATTGTTTTTCAAAAAGGGTGATAAGACCCAACTGAAGAACTACCGCCCTATTTCACTCCTGAGCCACATTTATAAGCTGTTTTCAAGAGTTATCACGAATCGTCTTGCGCAAAGGCTCGACGAATTTCAACCCCCGGAACAGGCCGGGTTTCGAAGAGGGTATGAAACCATAGACCACATCCACACTATACGGCAGATTATAAAGTAGACCGAAGAGTATAATCGGCCCCTGTGCTTAGCATTCGTGGACTATGAGAAGGCCTTTGACTCGATCGAGACCTGGTCAGTTCTGATATCCTTGCAACGATGCCAAGTCGACTGGCGATACATCCAAGTGTTAAGAAGTCTCTATAACGCCGCGACCATGACCATCCAGTTACAAAACCAGCAGACCAACCCTATCTCAATGCATCGAGGAGTGAGACAAGGGGACGTTATCTCCCCCAAATTGTTCACAAATGCATTGGAGGATATGTTTAAGACGCTGGACTGGGACGGTCATGGCATAAACATAAATGGCAGTCATATCTCACACTTAAGATTTGCAGACGACATCGTCATTATGGCTGGAACGTTGCAGGATTTACAACAGATGCTGACCAGCCTAGCCGATTCTTCCAAACAAATAGGTCTCCGCATGAACTTGGATAAGACCAAAGTAATGTTTAACCGACATGTAGTACCGGAACCTGTTGCAATACATGGCGCTAATCTCGAGGTTGTTCAAGAATATGTTTACCTAGGGCAAACTCTGCAGTTGGGGAAAAACAACTTCGGTCAACAGAAGAATACGGCTGGGCTGGGCGGCATTTGGGAAATTACGTCGAGTATTTACATCGCCCATTCCACAAAGCCTAAAGACAAAAGTCTTTAATCAGTGCGTCCTGCCCGTTATGACATATGGAGCCGAGACGTGGACACTCACGGTTGGAATGGTTCATAAATTTAAAGTCACTCAGCGAGCTATGGAAAGGGCTATGCTCGGAGTTTCTCTGAAGGATAGAATCCGGAACGAAGTCATTCGAAGTCACGAACGAAGACAGAGAACCAAAGTTATCGACATAGCCCACCGGATTAGTAAGCTGAAGTGGCAATGGGCCGGTCACATTAGCCGAACAACCGATAACCGCTGGGACAAACGAGTTCTTGAGTGGAGACCGCGGACTGGCAAACGTAATGCAGGACGCCCTCAGGCTAGGTGGAGCGATGACCTTCGTAGGGCGGCTGGCAGAAACTGGATGCGAGTAGCCGAGGATCGTACCCAGTGGCGTGCACTTGGAGAGGCCTATGTCCAGCAGTGGACTGCTATAGGCTGATGATGATGATGATGATGATGAAAAAAATACGCAGATGAAAACGTTGCAAATTTAATGTATCGAACATTAAATTTACGACGTTTTCGTCTTTATTTATTTATATATCTCTTATTACAAATGCACGGTACATTTATCAACAATCTTCTGTAAATAGAGACCATTTTTGGGGATGAGGGTTAGGTTGTCCCTTAAGGCATTCGGAATCCTGCGGGGCTTATTCCCATATAATATCAGCCTATACTACCTACTGCTGGGCAAATGCCTTCTCTCACAATATGAGGTGAAATAGATTAGCTCATACTCCACCACGCAGACCCAGAGCGGATTGGTGAAGACAGGTTTGTGGTCACCTGCTGATGGAACTTATCATGCCACCTATAAGGCTTCCAACTCGGCTTAACGACTACTACATTAAGTGGTAGCTGAGACCAAAGGCTTAAAGTGTCTTCCGAAGGACGGAGACGTTTGAATATGAAAATACTACACCCATCTCGGGCTAACCGTGTCAAACGCTGCTTAACTTTGGTAATCGGTAAGGACACCGCGGTCGCACAGCGCTATAAGCGCCTCTTGTTCCCATACTTTTATAATTATAGTACCACCACTTTCATGACTTAACGGTTTACTAATTATTAGCCACGATATCCAATCCATTATATACTACAGTCAACATGAGTAGTTAAGATGTCGTGAATGCATGTCATGGAAAAGTAAATATTACTTGATATTTAGATACATACAGAATGGATTTTTTGGACGGAGCAGTCAGGGCTACCTTAACCGTTATAGCAACCGAGGAACGGTATGAGGAGACTAGTTTTTATTTTTTATAATATATTTCAAGTTGCATTTATAGATTCTTCAAAGACTGAATGCGATGACTAAAGGGGCAAAAATGGGTGATCTAGTGATAAACCACCTATTGTATGCAGATGACGCGGTTTTGATAGCGCCAACAGCCACTGATCTGCAAACACTAGTCACAGTTATGAGAGACGACTGCATGAACAATGGCTTACATTTGAATATGAAGAAACCCAAAATTATGGTTTTTGAACGGGAAGAAACCAGAACGAATGCAAGGATTGTGGTTGGTAACGATGTGCTGGAGCAAGTGGATGAGTTTGTATATCTTGGATGCGCCTTCAGTAAGGATGTGAAATACACCGCTGATATAGAGAGAAGAGTGAATGCAGGTAATAGAGTGAATAGTGCGATGGGAAGGCTACTTGGGAACCGGCACTTAAGCCAAAAGGCGCAGCTGGCCATACATAACGGAGTGCTTGTCCCAACGCTGTTATATGGCAGTGAGAGTTGGGTATGTAAGAAGGAGAACGAAAGCAGGATAAATGCGGGCGAAATGCGATCTCTGCGGAAGATGTGTGGAGTCACGCTGACCGACCGTATTCGCAACAGCTTAGTAAGAAAGCGAGTAGGTATGAAAGATAGTATCGGTGTAAAGATGAGAAAGGGTATGCTCCGTTGGTTCGGGCATATAGAAAGAATGCCAGAAGAAAGAATGACAAAACAGATATACAATGCGAAAGTGGAAGGATGTAGGTGCCGGGGAAGACCTAGACTATCTTACCATGACCAAATAGACCGTGTCTTAGCTGAAGGGCAAGTCAAGAGTCTCCGTAACCGGCGAGTGTGTATGAGACGAACTATGATAGTGGAGGAAGCCAGAGAGGTATGTAAGGAAATAACCTGTTGGAACTCTGTACTCTCTGCCTACCCCGCGAGGGAGCTGGCGTGATGATATAGATAGATAGATAGATTTATAGATTTATAAAAATGTACAGTATTGGTGCAAATGGACATGTTTCTGATACGGATCAGAAACCTTTATTGGGCCATCTGATGTTGGAATACTATGCAAGCAAAAAAAAACTTTTTCCATACATTTCGTCGGAAATCATCATAGCTTTAATAACCACTAAAACGTGTTAGTTAAACAAAAAGATTTTCAGCACAAACAAAAAAAAAAACAAATTAACGAATACATGTCATTATTTTTTCCCTTTGAAAAGAAAAATCTAAATTATTACATTACTTATACTTCTGACATTCTAAGACAAAATGACCTTACACTTAAAAAGACTGTAAATTGTATGATTTTTATTGTTATAACCACATACGTAATACGCTTTCAGATTGTTTTTCTTTGTTTAATTTAGTACTCACATTGTTCAGCGTTATCGAAGCCACTATGATCATCTACGATGAAGACTATGGGAGAAGATTTTTATGATTTTTGATTCTTCGAGTACTCCATCTATTTGGCCCAATATATTTATTTTGGCAGAGATTTTTGATCGTTCTAAGAAAAGGTTGCACGTAGCACGCATAGACTCGCAGAGGTAGACAAACGTCGTCACCAACTGGATACCTAGTGGTGGTCGCCGATGACGGGGTAGACTTAGGGAAAGGTGGCGTGACGATTTAGACACCTTTGCGGGTATTTTGTGGCCCGAAATGCCATTGGACCGAAGATTGTGGTGACATAAAGGTGAGGCCTTTGCTCAAGAATGGGGCAATAAAACAGGTTATTAGAAAAAATAAGAAATAGAACCGATTAGCGTCAAAGAAAGTTTTTGTATAAATTGCCCATTTTCTTGCAGACTGTAATTTTTTTTCAAAATCAGTGGTTGCAGCTCAAAATATCGAAAAAAGTTAAGGGTAGTCGTTTCAGACCGTTTTCCTGTAACTACAACGGTAACGATATCTTACTGCCCTCCCCAAATCGTCTTCTGTTTATGTGTAAGTGTTCATGATAGCTGACAGTTAACAGCTCAGACTGGTCAATCCCCAGACAAAATGAAACAAAAGGTTCTTGGTCTTTTTTTAAGGAGACTACTAAACGGTCGATGTCATTTATTTGACGCGTTGACACAGCGCCTTATCTTTTTATAAACGTATAAATGTACAGCGTGTAACCTAAATAACACAAGAACTCACATACCCCAATTAGATTTGTATTGAATTTTTGCTTCATAACTTCAATACATAAACAAAACTTCCAAGACAGCTCCGCAAGAGATCTGAAGACTTCCAAGACAACTCCGTGATGATATAGATATAGATGGAAAAATATTGAATGCGTATTCCCACTTCTTATGAATACTGTGTACACAAGATTGCAATAAGTATTGATTGTATTGTAATAAATATTTGCGAAATGTGTACGACTTATGTTTAAAATAAAACAATATTATTATTTTTGTATCTTATTGATATTCACGGGCTTTTCCCGGACATTTGAAAGGCTTGCATGGCCCTTTGCGAGAAGTTAACGTTATGTTAGTCACTGAGATTACTTGCTAGAAAGAAGAAATATAACCAACGAAATAACCCCGGTAGGTGCAAGGACTATTAAAGTCTCAAAAATAACGCCTTGTAAAATAATGTGTTATAAAGTGTCGTTTATAAAATGCCTTATAAAACAATACTTTATAAATAATTTGAATTTCAGAAGACCTTTTGAGAAACAAGCTATTATATAAAAACAAGACAAAGATATCTTGCTTATTTGAGGAGTTCCAAAGGTTTCTTTCCAGATCCATCAACATATCCTGGATACCATCCAGGTCTAAAGTACTCGCCAAGACAAATAAACGAGGCCAAATACGGCGGGGTTATACTGAGTAGTTGGGTGGTTCCATTGGCCACCTTTTGGCGTTATCATCAGACCCTAAACACTATCTGGTTATATAGTACTTGTCAATACCAATCTAACAAGCCTAAATAAGAGGGGACTACATTGTATAGTTCAGATATCCCTGTGGCCATCTTCCGACTCCATCAATAGACCAGCTCCATGGTACCACATTATCAGATTGTCACCGAAGATAAATACGTATTCCTCATATCAGTTCAATCAGATACCCGCAAGTGCTTGAAAAATGGATCACAAGACTTTAACCGGAAAGACAGACAGACATACGAACATTGCAAGTTAAATAAAAGTTTGTAATAAACGACATTCAAAAAAGCACTTTTTAAATAGAAACTAAAAATAACTAACCTCTATTTTTTTCGGTGTCGACAGTCATATTTTTGTTTTCATAAACAACACCACACAAAATACACAATTGCGACGCAGAGCCTGAAAAAGTGTAAATATCTATATTTAGGTATATATCACAATAAAATACATCTGTTCTTAAAACATATAAGAGACCAATTGCAAAAACGCGATCACATTATAAACATTAGTGCACTCTGGGGTACAGCGATAATATGACTGACTGAATCAAAAGTATATTTTATTATGTGATATTAATTTGAGTAAGAATAAAGTTGATGTTACACTGGCTAGTATGAGCGATCGCCGAGCGTACACACAGACTAATCGCTAGATAAACCCAATGTCCTAGGTAAACGGCAAATTTTATTTACAACAAACTTAGCCTACCCTAGGAATTATTCATGTGTCGTGGGTGAGTTTACAAACATGAAATTCTGATGCACGAACACCCAGATAGAAATAAATATTTGCCGGTCAAACAAAGATTTGTATCGTCCAAGAATCGAACCCGTGACTTCTCGATCCGGTGGGCGGAGCAGCTAACGCTCTTAAACTCTGGACCTAGTCATTCAGTTCGACAATGCGACATGACCCAGTGTAAAATTATTAACCTGCAGGTTAATAATTTTACACTGGGAGACACAATACGAGAACTTGCGTTAAATCGCCGAAAGAAATCATGCCAGAGGATAACATAGATCACACGTAAGACTGTTGTTGTTTTGTGTATAGGACATAAGATGTAACCAGTCCGTTCCCTTCGGAAATGCCAGAGCCCTACTGCATTGTACTCCTACAGTATATAATGGACTACAGTAGAAGACCTTTCTGCTCCAACGGCAGAACGGTTTGATAACGCTGGATGCGTTCAGTCCAAAGCCGGCCATTATAACGATATTTAAAGAGGCCCTCCTAATGCAGTGGATGTTTTTCAGCTACTGCTAATGATATTGCTCGTACTGATAAAAAAAAAAAACAAAAAGACCGCGATTATAATAGTTTGCTAATTTATTTTAACGTCAGTGTGTGTACAGCCTTTAAGAACAAACCCTTGTTTAAGTTATTATAATGCTTAAATAAATAAGTAGTTGTTTTTGGTAGGAAGGATTTAGATATACCGTCACATAATGATGAGAATTATAATCTTGATGAAAGTTTGTCTTTTATAATCTCAACTATGAACATAATTAAAACATACATTACTATCACAATATTGAAATATAGTGCGTAATAATGTAGTTAAAGCGCTCGTAGTACTGTAGTACGGCGGAATTTGTAGCGATCACCAAGGTAAGCGTTTGACTCGGTCAATCTGAGATAGGTGACCGACTTCGGGAATCACGTTATGTCGTTAGTTCCGATTACCAATTTATGTGCTTGTCGGTTAGCCGAGTTGGAAGTCTTGTGGGGCGGCTTGACAAGTTCCTGACTGACATGCATGCCTTAACCTATCGGCACTTGTACGCGTGCTGGAGTATGACCTAATCTCTCTCACCTCGATTTTTTAAGCTATTCCACTGCTGGGTAATGGTCCCACATAACGTTTCATGCATATTTCTGAATGGCTAGCTTCGCCCAATCCATTTTGAAGTTATCTAAGTCATCCCGCCACTGTTTCTTCAGCTTGCCCTGTAGACGATTTCAGATCTTCTGGTACCCGTTGTACGATAAATCAGGTCTATTTATCCGGGTACATGCGATAAACATGTCCCACCCAATCATATTTAAACCTGACAGATTTTTGTCCTAGTTGAAACATTTATTTTAATTTATAAAAATATAAACACCGTCAAGCCTATATTCTCCAAGCGTGGCTGCCAGAGGTATATATTATCCCATGGTTGGGCATAGGCCTCCTCTCACAAATCAAGGTGATAGTCAATATGTCACTTCATCACGCGAACTCAGTACGGATTAAAGAAGACAAAATTATGACCAATGGCTAGATGTACCTGCAGAAGCACGTAAATGCTCAAAAATCGAAATGCCATGCCAGTTACTCATCTCAGACTGACCGAAGCAAACACTGCTTAACCTTGATTGCTAAAAACCGCGGCCAAGTAGCTCTACGTGCGCCACATGTAATATATTATGTGGCTACAAATTAGTTCCTCCAGCGAGCTACGGAAAGAGCTATGTTCAGCGTTTCCTCTACGTGATCTAATCAGAAATGAGGAGATTTGTGGAAGAATCAATGTCAGCAACATAGCCCATAGGATTAGTAAGCTGAAGTGGCAATGGGCGGGTCACATAGCACGATAATCGGACGAGCGTTGGAGCAGAAAGATTCTAAAGTAGAGACCACGTATTGGCAAGCACAGCATAGGACGGCCGCCTACCAAATGGACCGACGATCTTCATCGGACCTGTTGCGCTGGAGAGCGATTAGGGAAGCTTATGTTCAGCAGTGGACGAGTATAGGCTGAGATGATTATGATAAATTAGTAACGTAGAAAATGGTTCCTACAAAGTAACTTACTAATTTTAATGAGCATTAGCAAATAATATTAATGACGATGTAGTATTATAATATGACCTTTTGTGACGTAAGCATGTAAGATTTTCTCACGGATCCGCAGCGTTGGTGTCTGTAATTTGTATGTAAAGAATAATACAATTCAAAATTAGACGGACGGCTTAGTGCTATGGTTAAGAGCTTAAACGCTCCACGCCCTGGATCGAATACTCGCAGATGCAATCCCCGCACTCGACCAATTTTGGCGGGACCAAGAAATATTTATTTCGGTGTGCATTCACAACACAGGAATAATTTCTAGTGTGGGGCTACGGTTTTTTTCAAGTGTTTTGCAAATATAAGATCTACATCATTACGCCAGATCCCTTGGGGGATAGGCAGTGAGTACGGAGTACTAAAAGGTTCTTTTCATTGCATACCTGTCTGACTTGATTTTTGACTGTATTTTTTTTAAACATAGCCCCACACAAGGATTTATTCCTGTGTCGTGGATGCGTTTACCAACATGAAAATTCACAGACACAAATACCCAGACCAAAACAAATAATTGCAGGTCACACGAATATTTGTCCCGTGCGGGAATAGAACCCGCGACTATTAGACACAGTATCCACTGTGCGGCTGAAGCTCTTAACCACTGCGCTAAATCGTCCGTGATATGTGATAACAAATCATTACAAATCATCTTGTACAGACCTACTACTGCGCAAAGGACTTCTCTCACAAATTCAGGTGAAAGAGAATAGGTCATACTCAACCACGGAGACTCATTGCTGATTGGCGGAGAGGCAGGTATGTGGCCTTTACCTTTTATGAAAAGATTTTTATGACGTATTACTCTTGTCTGGTTTAATAGGTGCTTTTGTTTATTACACAATCAAAGGTGCTTAAATGGAGGCTCGTCATTAGCAATTGCGTTATTATAATTTATTAAGTCATTGTGATATTAGACTGTAAGTCTTCCTAAAATAAATAAATAAAGAAAATCTGATATCGAGAGCTTTTTGCCATTGTAAGAGAAACACAAAACGATGCTTGAAGTGCGATGCATATGTGCATCCGCGCTGCCGCGGCACTGCACATTAATTTTGACGGGAAGTGGCGGCAGTAGCAGTATATAAACCGGGTTTTAGATATATAGTTTCTAATGTATATGTTACGCTCAAATACGGCTCATTGAGCGAAAAAACAGCTCAAAGCGCAAAATTCGTGTTATGGCTCTTATAAAAACGCTCACGACGCGTTGTGGCAATCATAAAAAGACCACGTAGCGCAATTTGTGTCGTGGCACTCATGCTGGATGACGAAAACGCATTGTGGTACTGAAGAACAGCCATAACGTGTATTGAACCATATTAGAATACGACGTACAGTTATTTTAGATATGGGTCCTACAGTCCCGAAACTTTTTGGTAGATATCCTTGGATAATATTTTTGTCCTTTTTGATTTTTGAACTTGTGCTGTCTGCTCTAACTTCAACCAACTTTTCAGTGTCACTGATTTTTATGATATCATATCGTTTAAGACTTTGAAGATAGAGAATAGTTGTTTTTTAAGAAGCTGAGACTGTTTTGTTTCTTGAAATAACTTTTCATATTCCTTTGTTCTCATAATATTACTGCGATCAGTGCTTATTTCCACGAACTATTTTATTTATTTTTTATTTTAAAAATCGTAGCCCCACACTAGGATTTATTCCTGTATCGTGAGCCCGCTTACAAACATAAAAATTTACATACACAAATACCCAGACTGAAACAAATAATTGTGGGTCACACAAAGATTTGTCTCGTGCGGGAATCGAACCCGCGACTATTAGATACAGTGGGCGGAGTAGCTTAAGCTCTTAACCACTGCGCTAAATCGTCGAACTCTACGTGAGTTTTTCATAAAACACACCATCACTCCTATATTTCCCAAGCGGAGATGGCAGAGGTGTACTGAGTACACAAACTTTTTGTCGTCGATGTTAGGTCCCATGTAATAGAGGGCGAGCCATATAGCGGGCACAATTCCAGACTCCGGACTTATACTGAGAAGTATTCGTTAAAAAAACTACATTTAACCGACCTAGAATTTGAACCCAGGACCTCGAGATCGATGCGTTACGCCACTTGACCAACGCGACAGCCATGGATTTGAATTATAGCTCGGAAAATGTGTTGAGGCTTATCTATAAAAGTCTCGGTAGCAGACCGGATTCTGAAATAATGCCCGCGATATTAGCAATAGGCTCGCTCCTTATTACATTTTAACCAAACAACATTTGAGAAATTTGGGTGTACACAGTACACCTCTGCCACCCTCGCTGGAAGAAAAAAGTAAGTGTGACTGTTCCTATTTTTTTTTTATATGAACAAATTTTTTTAAGACGGCCTGCTGTAGGAGTCAACAGGTATAATCTTAACATATTGAAATAACTGAGCAAGTGCAAGTAGGACTTGCGCACTGAGGGTTTCGTACCGGGTTCAGTTTCGGCCAGTTTCAGTGCTAAATTGTAGATCGTCGGGTCTAGAGAACTCCTCAAGACAAATTCAATGAGCCCAAAAACAGCAAGGTTGTATTGAGTAGTTGGGCAGTTCCTATGGCCACCCTCCGGTTCCATCGTCAGATCCTGAATATCATCAGAATCTATAGAACTCGTCAAGGTAAATCCAACGAGCCAAAACACGGCGGGACTATGTAAAGTAATTGGGTAGTTCCGTTGGCTACCTCCCGGCTCCATAATCAGACCCTGGACAGCTTCCGGATTTAAAAAACTCGTCAAGACATATCCAACGAGCCCAAACACTGCAGGATTATGTACAGTAATTGAGAAGTTCTATTGGCTACCTTTCAGCTCCATTATCAGATCCTCGACATCATCCGGGTCTACAGAACTCGTCTAGACAAATCCAACGAACCCAAACACGGTGGGATTACGTTGAGTAGTTGGGTAGTTCCGTTGGCTACTCTTTGGTTTCATCATCAGAACCTGGACACCATCAGGGTCTACAGAATTCGTGAAAACAAATCCAACGAGCTCAAACCCGACGGGGGTATGTTTAGTATTTGGGTAGTTCCGTTGGTCACCTTGCCACTTCACCATCAGACCCTAAACATCATCTGGTTGTGTAGTACTTGTCAATACCAATCTAACAAGCCTAAACACGAGGTGGTTATATTGTGTAGTTGACATGTTCCCATAGCCACCTTTCGACCCCATCAAAAGACTGTTCTGAAGCTGGGTCCATGGTATGTACTATATTATTGCATTGTCACCGAACTTACATACGTATGCTCAATTTCAGCTCAGTCGAATACATGCTTTCTATTGTCAAACGCTATTGGATGTATTAATAAAATAAAATAAAACTAATAAATAAAATACCCGAAGTGCTTGAAAATGGATTACAAGATTTGAATCAGAAAGACAGATAGACATACGAACACAAAAGCTCCTAAAAAGTTACCTATACCTCGTTAGTCTATTGGCGAATAATACGCTTAGCGATCACGGGGTCCTGAGTTCGAATCCAAGATCAGAAAAAATGTAATTTTTCAATAGAAATATTTCCAGATTCAACTGGCATTGTGCCCGATATAATGGCATTAGGCTTACCCCCTATACCTAACATCCGACCTAGGGGAATACAGGTGTGACGATATTTATTTTTATATATTTTACAATTTAAATGAACAACGTTGATATTCAATTATTTCCGTATAAAATATTCACACACACCGTCACGCCTACATCCCCCAAGCGGGAGTGGCTAGGAGGTGTACTATGTGCGCACACCAACTTATTGCTGAGAATGTAAGGTGCCAATGTAATAGGGACGAGGCTATTGCTATTATACCGGACACAACTTCGGACTCCGGACTGATACTGGGCAATTTTCTATAGAAAAACTATATTTTGCTCGCTCCTTCAATTTGTACGAGATCCTCCGCGATCTCTAAATGCATTATACGGTACCTACTTGTTCAACGATGCAGTCCATAAAAATACCTTTTAAAAAAGTGCTCTTTATTTATGATATTTTCCCGTAATTCAATAAATAACATTTAATTTTCATTTAAACTATATAAAAATAAAAGAATATATCGACAATCTGATCCAATTTACATGATGGCGTCACAGATCTTCCAGATCTGTGACGCCATCTACAGAGATATAGAATAAATATTTATTCATAGACACCTGTGTATGTATGAATACACAAAATGTCACTGATAGCACATAGACAAAGAAGTATAGTTGTATTCCTCAGCTTTAAGGGAAATTAATAAATTTTTTTATATGTTAAAGTTATAAATGATTTCTTACTTTATTTGTACTTTAAAACCTTGCTTCTTGCCAAATTCCACGATTCTAGGTCAATGGGAAGTGCTATATAATTTCTAATGAGTGACTTTAAATGGTCATATCTCTTGTTTGGGTTTATTTATTCTTTTTATTGGATACAGTTGGAAGTGAAAAAAGTTTACATTAAGGCAGTATACAAAAAAGAGATACGAAAAAAAAGCCCTAAAAAAGGTGATAACCGTCGGAAAGACGGACAACGAAGTGTTTCTATAAGGGTTTCGTACGAAACCCTAAAAACGTTACGAGTCGTTCGGTTCCGTCCGGCGTAGTTCGTATGTTTACGTAAGCGCTGGCAGCCATACTTGTTTACATCACGTGTTAGTTAAGGTTAAGGTCAGAGTATACTGCCGTTAAATAAAATCGCTTTCCAACAACTAACAATTGTATTAACACTGAGTTATATTGTCTGATTAGAATTTCGTTCCAGACGGGAGTCCCCCGACCGCAAATTTTAGTTTTTTGTGCAAGAACCACTTGCAATAAAAGAGGATTAGATTGAGTCTTTCATGCTGCTACCAACGAAGAATGCAAGAAAAGTCTGTGAAGAAAAGGCATGTGATTTCTCTGCTCTCTGTCTACCATACTAGTAATCTGGTATTATGATAACTAAGAAAATAATACACAGTATGTATTTATCAACAACCCAAACTTCTAAGAGTTCCAAGAGCTAAGCTTAATTTAGCGTCATTTTCAACTCATTCCGTATCCGCCATCTTGCCCGGTTGGTAAATAGGCCATTAAAACTCCATTCTATAAATTAGAATATTTAATTAGCCGTCGTAAAACACGATTATCCAGATTTGCCCCTCGAGAAGGGTTATTTTGATTTAAAATATCTAGTTAAGGAAAGGTTATAGTACAGCTCATGCTCACTAAAAGGTCTTCGCTTGCCGTAGGTATATGACGGGGATCATTTTCCTTTAATATGGTCGAGAGGAGTAATAGCTACTCCAGGAGCCATCACTCCCACTCGTGAACGAATGTCGCTTGTGAGGACTGGTACCGGACTGGACTTATCAACTCGATAGCTAACGTAAATCTGTTGCTGCTTAATCTTTTTTAAAAATTAGCAATCTGAGGTACGAAACCAGTACCCTTTGATTGCCAGCTGCTTTTTGCACCACTATCATCACCATCATCAATCAGCCCGTATCTAACCACCGCTGAGTGTAGGCCTCTCCTCTACTACGCCATTCCATCCGATCCTGTGCTAATCTATTCCACTATTTGCCGGCCACACTCACGATGTCATCGCTCCATCTAGCTGATGGTCTACCTGTGGGTCGGCGTCCCGTTCAGAGCCACCACTCTGGCCCATCTCCACTTTAACCTTGTTATCCGTTTATCAACATCTTCAACTTTAGTCTGCCTTCGGATTTCTATGTTTGGTATTCCGTTGACAAGGGAGATGCCTCGCTCACTCCATTACTCTCTGTGCCTCTTCAATTTTGTAAAAAAAAACTAAAAACCCCACTAAAACACGAAACAAGGCACTAATTTAAGATATTATTCTTATTATATGCAAATGCATTGTGTTAATGTGGGAACTTAGTAACCGAAATGTTTACTTCTTATTGTAATTAAAAAAATAATTACGCTAGAAGGTGTTTGCATAATTTGTATACAAATACATACACCAATTTGTATTGTTTTCTCACATCTCGTACTTTTAACAATAGCGACACAAAAACCTCTTAGGTTTTCTTATTCCCCACTTCAGCTCCAATTGTTTAATTCCAGTTTTAATTTTTAATAATAATGTAGCAAATATCAGCCTATACTATTCCAATGCTGGGCAAATGCCTTCTCTCACAAATCTAGGTGAGAGAGAGTCTTACTCAATCACGCGGACCCACTGCGTACTGGCGAAGACAGGTTTGTGATCACCTGCTATTAGAACTTATCGCGCCGACTTCCACATTACGTGGTAACCGGGACCAGCGGCTTAACGTGCCTTAGTTTTAATATTTAATAAAATGTATTTATTATGCTATCCATCTATTTAATAAAAATGCAACATGAAATAGAACTAAGGGTCAAATCACACATTATATTTTAAGCATTAGTGTACGACGATTTTGCGACTGCGTCGATGCTATATCGCGACTTTTGCGTACGATCGCTGTAACAAAATGACGGACGGCTTGATCCAGTGCTTAAGAGCTAAAGCCACTCCGTTCACTGAATCACGCACGGGACAAATCTTTGTACTCGTATGAGTCACAAATATTTTTTTCGGTCTGGGTGTTCATGTTTGCAAATGCACCCACGACCCAGCAATATGTCGTAATGTGGGGCTATGTTTGTATTCAAAATAAAAACAACTCTTACAAGGACGTCTTAAGGTACGGACAAATTAAAGCGTCCAGCCGCGTCTGCGATGGCACGCACGGTGGCAATCAGTTCCTGCAATAGTTTTTGTATGGAAATGTTCACACCAACGCATCCTGGATCTTGTACTCGCTATCTGGGCAGCGTTTGCACGCGCGACTATAGGGAGATACTGATTGCCACGCTACCGGAGACGCCATCATGGTCGCGGCTGGACGCATTGCTTTGGCCAGCGACTGCATTGACGCTGCGTCCCGATTTGATATTTAACTGCGATCAATACCGGCATCAAAGTCAACGCACCGTTGCGTTCAGTTGCGAGTGTCCATAAAGCGTCATGGTCTTCGTGACTGGATTTGTATGTGGATGAAAACGTTCGGACGCATTTTAACAAAATCTCAATAGTTATAGTCGCTTAGCTTCATTCTTTTAGCGATTTTGTGATGATGTTTGACCATCATGTCACTTCATCGACGCTCGATGAAGAGACTGAAAAAGTAGCCCATTGCTGGTGTTTAAAGCAGCAAGTTTGCTTTGTCCTAAGCTGGAAACAATTCGAGTGCAGTACAATCCCGGTGTAATGCAATTTCAAAGTAAAATCTCTCTTAATTTTACTGTTGCATAAACATTTGCCATTTCAACGTTTCACAAATTTAATATGACAGTGGTTTATTTTGTTGAAAAATTCTTGTATAATGTCTCTTGTGTATTAAAAGCTACATCATACTCAGTTTTCTGGGCCTCAATTATAGTCATAAAAAAATCTTAAGTTTCACTTACCATAGCCGATTAATATTTTCGTATTTAAGTAAAATACAAAAACACCTAAACGCCATTGATTAGCGAGGGTTACTATTCGGTTTAGTTAATATTGAGTTTTTCGCTGGATCTTCTCAGTTAAGGCCGCGTTTTGATCCGGTGGTAGAGGTAAAAAATGTTATAATTTTGACCTTTGTAAGAGTTGTTGTATTGGCCTATACAAAACAATAGTTTTGAACTTTGATTTTGACTTTAAGCAGAATTTTATTCGTAGAATCAGACGTCTTGGTTTGAGCAGTTGATAGCTTAGTCTATTAATTTGAGCGTCTAGAAGTCCAATGACCATTTAACTTACTGGATCGAGTAGGCCCAATCAGTTGATTTGATCGGAACACATGCAAGTTCCATTCTGCACAATTCTGCAAATTCAGTTCAGTTGGTCAGAGTGAAAATATAGTATGTCGTCACGAAACAAATCTGTGTGTATCTGATAGATTTACTATTCAATCTGGCAGATTTTGTAGCATGTATATCTGCGGACGCCCCTACAACACAAGGCTTATTCCTAGTCGTAATATGGTAACGAAAGGCAACGTTATTTTTAGGAAAGTCTGTTCGATAAAACTGTCGGACGGGACCAGTTGCAGACGTTTTTATGCAGATGGTTACATGCGTTCATTATGTTATATTGTCAAAAGCAAAAAAGGATAGTTTGATTAGACAGTCACTGTTTAGCTAAAATATCTGATGAAACGCCTGTGTACGCATGTAGAAGCAATCAATGAACGAATAGTCACCCATTTGACACTAACTGAGTCGAAGTTTACGTATCGTAAGTTTAGTTGATTGCCAGAGCATCACGTCCAGTTCCATACACACCACAAGTTTATGATGCTTATAAAAACAGGATCGTAATTGAGAGCATAAAAAAAAAGTTTGGTGTAAATTGCCCATTTTCTTGCTGACAATATTTTTATTTCAAAATAGAGCTCAAAATATTTCAAAAAAATTATAAATATTTTCCTGAAGCTACAACGGTTGAGGTAGCTGCCTTTACTGCCCCATCTCAAAAATCCACTCTGCATAATATATTTAGTATTTCAAAGATATCAGATCTCTTGAAACTGAAATTTAGTTACAGCTGCATAAGTTCCCGACGAAATGCTTTCACAACGTGTAAATGCGCAAGCACAGTAACACTAGTTGTTACCACTAAGTACTCTGATAAAACTAGACTATGTGTACTCACACTAACAAGTTTTAATGCTGCCGACATAAGACCGAGGCGAATGGCCGAAATAAAAAGGACCATAAAAGCTTTGGTCCTTACGACCCTTTCAAAATCTTCGCAACTTTGTTTCTATGATGGATGTTTCATAAGGTTCTAAGCGTCAAATGCTTTTATAGTTACATTTGAGTTCTGTAAAGTTTTAAGAGCTGTTTTAAAGCATGGGGGGTCATAGAGGTAGAAAATGTTAGAAATTTTTATGACTGTGATGGCATATTGCTCTGTGAAGCTCCGTGTTTATTATTCTTAGTTAGTATTTTACTTCCTTTTCGGAGTTCTATTATACGACTTACTTTTGTAGAGTAACACATTTTATTTTAACACATTATCTTGAAGATGGTATCCAAAAGCTGAACAGTGATATTTAAAAATATTTTGTATATATTTAACAATTTATGAAATTTTAGATGTTATATAAAACACTTAAGTTTTAAGGCAAGCTTCCTTAAGTCATCCTGGTAAAGTTTTAAAAACGTCGCTGGATGCAAGCAGTAATGGTGCGGTCGTTCTGATAATCCTTGGTGATGGTAGCTGGTAGCTCTAATATTGTCAAGGGAGGTGGTGACTGCTCAAGTAGTCATATTCGTGAACGGGTGCTGCATGAGGATACTGGTCCACCCAGAATCCTTGAGCTTATCGGTCTTCAAAAATATTATTATTAGCCTTATATCTCAGTCGTAAGGCATCACACTGGATTGCATAATTGATTTTGTATAATATTAAAATATATGTACCTATACAGAAACTGATGAAAAAAAAACATAAGCCCGCTGAGTTTCTCGCCGGATCTTTTCAGTGGAGGCCGCGTTGCGATCCGGTTTAGTATCTTAAATAAAAAGTAAATATGACCATTTCTAAGTACCCCCGCAGGTTTTATACAAAAAAAGTCATTTGAGTTTGGATATTAAATAAGTGTAAAAGTTTTATATTTTTTCATCAACGACTACTACTACCACTAGACCAAGTTATCCTCAAAACATATACAATGCCTGCATTAAGAATTCTGATCAAATATGTTCTGCTCGAGTAAGTCAATTAAAATGCTTATAAAAAGCTATATTGTGATGTTGAATCTTTATCTATCTATATCATCACGCCGGATCCCTTGCGGGGTAGGCAGAGAGTACAGAGTTCCAACAGGTTCTTTCCTTACATACCTCTCTGGCTTGACCACCAAATGCCATTGAATCTTCATCTCTTAGTAATAAGGTTTAATACTTTTCCTTCAAATACAATTCGATCCAATCTAATTATATTTACCGTCGCCTGAATTGGACATGAGTAAGACAATTTTGTCCCCTCTCCAGAGCATTTTTTGTCGTACAGCGACTGGTCCCGAGGGTGTGTTGCTCCGATACATTTACGTAATACACTTAATTAAGTCTCTATTACTTATTTTCTTTCCTAAAAGATGCTTATTCTTTACTAGCTTTAGCCCGTAGCTTCGCTTTAGATTTTTTTCACTTTTCAGTGGGCTTAGCTTAGTATTAACACGTTAATGTCAGAGTACCTCTATCGATATCTCATCCTCTTCATACCACAAATTTACCGAATAAATATGAACGTGACAGCACGCCTTCACGAAAAAATGGAGGTGGAGAGCTGAGGCTCTCCCAAAAACTTAATCACAGTCATCTCTATTTTTACAAGCTTTTATTCAAATCTTGTAATCCATTTTTTAAGCACTTGTAGGTATCCGATTGAGCTGAAATTTGGCAGACGTATGTAAAGTCAGCGACGATGCAATAATATGGTACCTTGAAGCTGGTCTGATGATGGACTAGGAAGATGGCTAAGAAACATGTGTATTGTAAGTAATCAAAAAACCAAAGTAATCCCCTTGTATTAAGGCTTGTTATATTGGTATTGACAAGTACTATACAACCAGATAGTATTGAGGGTCTGATGATGATGCCAAAAGATGGCCAATGGAACTACCCAACTACTTAATATAACCCCACCGTGTTTGGGCTCGTTGGATTTGTCTTGACGAGTACTTTAGACTCAAATAGTATCCAGGGTCAGATTATAGAGCGGGAAGGAAGCCATAGGAACTCCTCATAAGTATAATAAGTATAATAGTAGAGTAGAGTCCTTAGATCAACTATGGGGAGAGTTTATAAGTAGTCATAGAGATTTAATGCGCACCTATGATGCTAAGGAAGTTATGGCTTCTAATTACATGAAAAACGACATGTAAGACCAAACTGAAACTGTGTACATACAGTATAAATGTAAATTGAAAACTAATTTATCCAAACTTAAAACAGTTCAGCTATAACTAACTATAACTATAACATCACGCCAGATCCCTTGCGGGGTAGGCAGAGAGTACAGAGTTCCAACAGGTTCTTTTCTTACATACCTCTCTGGCTTCCTCGACTATCATAGTTCGTCTCATACACGCTCGCCGGTTACGGAGTCTCAGACAGTTCAGCCATCATATAGTTAACATAGTATTGAAGCACCTCAGTTTTAATTACCTAAGATTAATATACCTACTTTCTCTGGTAAATATTAAGAATGGTCTACATTTAAAGATTCGTTTCAGTCCTTAGTTCATAATAATAATTCATTAAGCAATGTTCAGAAACTATAAATATTTATGCTATAAAAGCTTGTTTCTTAAAAGGTCTTTTTAAATTAAAATTTTTGAAAGTATATTTTAAAGAGTCATCTGTGGAGTTCGTAAAGTTGAGGATTATTATCACATTTATTAGTAAACTACTAACATAGCTTTCTTTCACCACGATATTTGACATTGAATCCTTCATCAGATCATACTAACCAGAATCGATCATGCAGCTGGCTTAGCCAAGTTTCAAGCGTGTTGTATCTATGGGTCTAGCCAAGTTGACTACTTGATGTTTGGTCGAAATGTCATTCCCGTACATTGTTCCATTTTGTATTAGCGTTAATGATTGAAAAACGTCAATTTAGCTACAGAACCTGTTTTTTCTACAATCTATTATAACTTGCTTGGCTACGTAACTTATCTGTTCTCTAAAAGCGATAACAACTAGTTTACTATACCGAGTTGTGTAGTTGAAGGTTTAATCAACTTAGCTATAGAAACTGGTCAGTCTGAGTCTTTAATGCTCTAAATATCTGCTAGTAGCACTATATGACCGCGGTGTTCTTACCGATCACCATGGTTAAGCAGCGTTCGACTCGGTGTCCCGGGATGAATGACCGTTTATGGCAATTTTATATTCAAGCGAATGGAAATGAAAAGCACGTTAATCCGTTGGTTCCGGTTACCACTTAATGTGGTAGTCGTTAAGCCGAGTTGGAAGCCTTATAGGCAGCTTGAGATGTTCCAACAGCAGGTAGGCATAAACCTGCCTCAGCCAATCCACATTAGATCCGCATGGTGGAGTTTGACCTACTCTCTCTCACCTCAATTCGTGAGAGAAGGTCTTTGCCCAGTAGTGGGCAGTATGGCTTACTCTAGATATCCTTTAATTGTATTCTTTTCTAAAATAGCTTTGCAGTATCAGCTTGACTGAGTACCTAGTTGAAAAACATCCATAGTCACGTTTTGTGTCACGACAAAATTTATTCTTTTATTAGAAAAGACGTGGCCACACTAGGATTTTATTCCTGTATCGTGAGTGCGTTTACAAACATGAACATTCACATACACAAATACCCAGACCGAAACAAATAATTCTGGGTCAGACAAAGATTTGACTCGTGCGGGTATCGAATCCGCGCCTATTCGACCCAGTGGGCGGAGAGGCTTATGCTCTTAACCAGTGCGCCAAATCGTCCGTTTCTCCCCAAATACGCGTTTTGACTCACAAAGAACTTATTTTTGTTCAAGGAGAGAAGTTTCTTTAAAGATCATATTCATCATTCACATTATTTGTGTATGTAATTTTTCATGTCTATAAATGCACCCACGACATAAGAATAAATCATCGGGAGGAGCTACAATTAAAAAAAAAGGAAGAGTCCATACTCGCCTCCATATACTTAGAAATTCTTTTATAGGGATATGTATATACTTCTACAACAAATTACCCATAAACACCCGAAACATGTCCATCGATAAATTTAAAACGGCAATCAAAACAAGATTTTGTATAAGATGGCATTAAATCTCAATCAGCAATTATTAAAAACAATATTGTACAGTACCATTTTGTGAAAAAATAAAAATGGTTATCAGAATTTAGTTACCGGGGAAGACCTAGACTATCATACCATGACCGTGTCTTATCTGAAAGGCAAGTCAAGAGTCTCCGTAATCAGCGAGCGTGTATGAAACGAACTATGAGAGTGAAGGAAACCAGGGAGGTAGGTAAAAAAAGAACCTGTTGGAACTCTGTACTCTCTGCCTACCTCGCAAGGGATCTGGCATGATGATATAGATAGAGGATAGAGGTTATCAGAAAGGCCAGTACTAGCCTTCTGAGCTCCGATTCGGTGATAGATGTAAAAAATTAAATAATTTTACGTTTGTAAGTGTTTTTATTGGCCAATAAAATAAAAATTTTCGAGTTTGAAGAACTCCTGAGGTGGTTGGAATCTCCAAACATCTCACCGGTACGAACACACTTTATATATTATTAGGATTACTTATTTTCAGCCGGCGGACGTACATAGTCAAGGACGTAGGTAATGGGATGAGAAACATTTGATGCCATGTACAGACAATTTTTTGCTCTTTTCTCGTCATAAGTATATTAGGTACCGTGTAAGCTGTGTTCTAGTTCGTGCTGGAGGCACAGAATATATATTATTTGGAGTCTTCATAGATCTTATTTTATTAGCTTTTAGCTATTACTAAATAGACTCTCCCTTACTGGTCTAGTGGAGTACCCTGCAATGATGCTTATGAGGTCCTGGGTTCAAATCGGAAAAAAATTCAACCTAGGATTTTACCCCAGACCTGGTGATCGCCAGTCATACTATGACCTAATAGGAATCTTATTTTATAAAACTGACATATTTGTCAAAAAATGATAAAATTATCGCATTTTCAGTACCAATGTTGTATAATGAAGGGGTTTTGTATGGCTTATTATTAGAAAATTTGTCAAATTGTCACATTCTCACCTGTCGCTTGCCACAGTCACTTTTACTGCAATAGTTACTTTTATTGAAACAAGGACCATAAGGGATAAAGAAGTGCCTACTGGGCCGATAAAACACTTTTATGATAGAGGTTTTATTATATAATATTAGCCCTGATAAGAAACTGTCCCACGGTTGAGCACGGGCCTCCTCTCATACTGAGAAGATTTAGGCCTGCTTTTTCTATAAAAAAATCTTATCAGTACTTTGGAGTCAGAATTTATGCCCAGTATAAAGACAATAGATACATACATACACTCACGCCTTTATCCCACTGTCGTAGGCAGAGACTACAGAGTCACCTCCTTTTACATTGGGATCTAAAATCGTTGGCAATAGGTAGGTGTGCACAGGGTTTATTCCATTTTAATCACCTGGATTATACTACCTGGGTGATAGGCGCCTGCGTGTTCAAGGGCGACTAATTAGTATTCAATGATCACCCACCGACGAATCAATCAAGGCTAATCGGCATAAGAAATATCTACCCATAAGCACGATAAATTGGAGTAGACACACGCACGCGCACGTACGCATTGACAGCTTTTGACCAAATAAAAAAAAACTATTTTTTTAACGTAGCCCCACACTAGGATTTATTCCTGTGTCATGGGTGCACTTACAAACATGAAAATTGACATACATAAATACCCAGACAAAAACAAATAATCGTGGGTCATACAAAGATCTGTCCTGTGCGGGAATCGAACCCGCGACTATTAAACACAGTGGTCGGAGCGGCTTAAGTTCTTAACCACTGCCCTAATTCGTCCGTTAATTTCGAACATTGGTATCACGCACAAATAATGCGTAAATGAGTCTGCTTTTAGGCGCCATACTTGTTAGAAATACTCCGTCTAGACTAGTCTTAGTTTAAGCATCTATGTGTTTATATTCCATTCATTTAACTCCCCACGCTTGAGGAATATTAGCCTAACGGTGTATACAAGGTGTAACATATATAACGCAAGACCTCAGGCACCCCAATTTGAGTATTGCTTTACGAATTCAATACGAAAATCAAACTTCCAATTTTTAGGAGTTTTCTACCATTTTTATCCCGAATTTACCACAAAACTTAATAAATAATTAAATTTGTGTGCATATTGATGTTTGTGTAATAGGAATGCATTTAAAAAAAGCCGTATTGCTTTGAATAATGATTAAATTTTGTTTAATACAGCGGACTGAACGAATAACAGCTATTTTAGTAAATTAAAATAAAAATGTAACATACTTTAAAATTAGTTAGAATTGAATCAGTTGCCAATTTAAAACAAATTACTTTCAGGTCTTGTGTTAATTATGTTACATCTTGTATATTTTATATATATTCTTCTATTCTGCAATAAAAATAGCTCCATTACAAAATTTCATCAACCCGGTATGAAAATTAACGGCTCTGTTCCCACACTGAATGTTTTTGTTTCAATACAGGGCGAGAACGCAGACATTAATCTCGGTCAATGCTTGCATATGCGACATTAAAATCAGGCTTTGAAACCACGGAAACCAAAAAAATATATCATAATAAGGACCTATGTAGACGAAAATTAAGCGCTATTTCTATAAATGTCATCATGCCAGATCCCTTGCAGGGTAGGTAGAGGGTATAGAGTTCCAACAGGTTCTTTCCTTACTGACCACTCTGGCTTCCTCCACTCTCATAGTCCCATACACGCTCGGTGGTTACGGAGACCTTTGGCTTGTCTTTAAGATAAAACTCGGTCTATTTGGTCATGGTAAGATAATGTGGTCTATTTAATAATTATTATTATTATTTCGAGTGTGTATGAGACGAACTATGAGAGTGGAGGAAGCCAGAGAGGTATGTAAGGAAAGAACCTGTTGGAACTCTGTACTCTCTGCCTACCCCGCGAGGGAGCTGGCGTGATGATATAGATAGATAGGTAGATTATTATTTCTTTAATGCAGCCAACAGACAATGACAAAAACACTTCTATAAAACTTACTGGCCCATAGAATACATAACTTACAGACTAGCATACATATATACGGAAATAACTATTATCCTTCTTATATTTTAGACGTTAAGGTTTGCGAGGATGGATGTTTGTTACCCTTTTACACAAAAACTACTGAACTTTACAGTAGTATAGCTCATACACCAAGGTAATACATTGGCTATAATTTATACAGATACTAGTTTCTGCCCGCGACTACGTCCGCGTTGACTTTAGATAGGAACCTTGTATTTTTTGGGATAAAAAGTATTGACTGCCTCATTGGTCTAGTGGCAAAGCGCATCGCTGCGTGATCACGAGGTCCTGGGTTCAAATCCTAGATCGGACAAATATTATTTTTCTAACGAAAAATTTCCAGTATGAGTCCGGAGTCTGGAATTGTGCCCGGTATATGACAAGGCGCGCCTCCTATTACATGGGACCTAACATCGTCGGCGAAAAGTGGGTGTACTTAGTACACCTTTTCCGGCCCCGCTTGGTGAATATATTGGTCTTATAAAAAGTATCCTATAAAAGGTAATCCAGGTAATAAACTATCTTCCGTAATAATCCGTTCAGCCGTTTCGCGTGATTGAGTAACAAACATCCAAACACCCAAACTTCTAAACATACAAACTTTCACATGAATAATGTTAGTAGGATTACAAAATTAAATTAAGAAATAAATGCTTACGCAGCCATGGGAATCAGTGTGAAACATACAGGCAACTGTATATTCTGTATTAAATCTTTAGATTATTCTCAAACTGATAGCTACTTAATACAAGCAATCAAAGAAAATGGCGAAGTTGAAATAAATTACTAACCAGTCCTGCTCTCGTCAGTTTCGTCTCGTCAGTAGGCAGAGATACAGAGTTCTGGTTTTCTTACAGACAGGCTGTTCTTAATACAAAATATTTTACTCACCTATCATCAATGTACAGTACATTTCGAATAATAAGAAGCGCAGAAACACCCTCACCTTTCCACAAGCAGGGATAGTAGAGATGTACTCTACAAGCTGTATCATAAATAATGAAAGACCTCAGACACCCCAATTAGATAATGGCCTCACAAATTCAATCCAAATTAAACATATTTTACTCTTTTTTAAGCACTTTTATACCCCAATTAAAAATGAAACTTGTAAGATTATGTGTGCGTATTGAGAAATACGTTTTAGAAATGCATTTAAAGCCTCCGTGTTGGTATGAATAAAGAATAAATTTAGTTTTTTACTAAGCGCATTAAAGGGGTTACAGCGTTTTTTAGTAAATTACAAAAAAAAATGTAAAATACTAAAAATTGTTGGAATCAATTGCGTTTAATATGTTTAATATTACTCAGCGAGCCTATTGTTACTAAACCGGGTAAATTGCCAAAGTCCTAATAGCAACTAAGATTTGATAAAAATAAAATTTTGTTCCACACTTGATTTAAAACTAGGACAGAACATTCCGAAAAACCTACAACAAAACTCAGTTTCCATAAAAAAATAGGTCATAGAAGCAAAAGTCATTTTGTTATAAATCCTTCCCGGCACCAAAGTTTATTCACAGCCAATTCCGTTCGCGAATTTCATGGACACAATTTTAAAACGAAAAAATATCACCCTCATTTTGACGCGAATTTCTCCGCGAGTCAGTAAAACAAGTGTTAGTGCAAATAAAACTTGGTTTGGAAAAATATTTGTCTAAAAAATATGTAATGTGTGCCGGTGTTGCATTTTAGAGAGAAAAGAGTGAATTTTAAGCCTCGAAGCCTCGCATTTATTAGAACACAAAAAGTCCTGCGACACTTGTCGCTGACGACGTCACACGTTGTCGTGAGACGTTAAACGACATTGCTTGGCGTTTTCTGGCAAGATTCCGCAACTTCCTTGTCGCCGCGAAGCTTTAATTAAGCAACAAACGACAATATAGACGTATAATGCGAAAAAATAGACGAACAATGTATGTAATCCGTTCGGGCGATGTCTTGCGACTGATTGGACGTGGACGTCATAAGGAGGTGACGGGACAAAATGAGAAGTTAGACAAAGGCGCCGGATAAACTTCCCGTGACCTATGATGTATTTTATTTAGTAGGTTAGAAGAGGTTGCATACATCGTTTGCTCATATTGTTGTGCAACGCATGTTTATACTCTGTGACTTTTGTTTCTTAATAGAAGCGACAAGGAACAAGTTTCGCAAAGTCGCCAGACTTCGCTTGACTTTTCCGAACAGCTTAAGCGACACCTATCATAGGGACAAATGTCCCCTAAAGAATACGAGGCTTTAGAATTACAAAGTTGTAAAATTACGTTTAAAGTTTAGGGATAATAATTTACGTCGCGGGGTAATTAAATAACGAATAACGTGCGAAGTACTTTATTAGGCGCTTTACGTAGCACAGTAAAAAAAACACGTAGAATTCAAGTACTGAGCACACACTAGTACCCAAATATTGTTTCCAATTATCTGAGTATCTCGTTGAATCCATATATCGTTGCTAAGGTCGCCGATGTATTCCACTAAGGTTGCTGGTTCTTGATTTGATCACTGTCGCTTCTGAAGGGAGTCTGTGTCCATCGCCACGTTGAGGGTTCCTTTTATACTTGTATGAAACTTCTAAGCCGGACCGGAACCGCCCAAGTACATCGATAGAAAAGCCCAGGTATATCAAACAATAGCCGGCGCATTCCACAAAGCGGTAATATTATTACGTGCCTACTTATACGTAAACAAGTGAATACTTATTTACCGCGACCGCGCGCTGACGACAATAAAAGAGGGGTAACCTTCTAGACGTTTTGGCACTCAAGCGCGGATTCTAGATCTTTCTTGACTGATCGATAGGAGACCTAAGGGTGAGTAATGCATTTTAATGTTAACATCGAGGGGTTTTCGAAATATCGGGGTATGTCCGGGTCGTAACAATAAAATGGTCACCTCCTTCTTGAGTGGAAACCATGGATCTGCAAAGGATGCCTTTTAGGCTAGTTGGCCATAGAGCGTGCCATGTTATCCATCATACTGAGTAACCGAGTCCGCAAAAAAACTAAAGTGGAAGACGTCAGATCCCATATATTTGGACTCAAATGGAGATGGGCAGAATACGTCGCTAGATGTGGTGATAGCAGGTAAACCCCAGTAAGTAAAGTAGTAAGTAGGGCTCGACCGAATGGTGGCCACACAAGGAATATTGCAGTCGTGGAGAACCATTGCAAAGATGTGTCAATGATGTGGTTAAGTACGTAGGTAAGATCTGGCCAAGATTGGGTTAAAATAGGGATATGCGGCGTGAAAGGGAGCAGGAGGCTTCTACCCTGCAGTGGCCAGAATGAGCTAGAACGATCGACAATCTTAGGGCGGCTGGCGGAAGTTGGATAAGTAGAGACTTGTACTTAATCATCGACATATCTCAGGGCAGGTCATATTTGCCGAAGTACCAATAACCATTGGGATGGTCCTGTTCTCGAGTGGAGACCACGGCTCGGCAAACGTAGGAGGCCCTGCATTAGGTGGAGCGACGATATATGCAGGGTGGCTGGCATTGGTTGGAGGGGAAGAGCCGAAGACCGGGCTCAATGTTTTGCCTTGGGAGAGGCCTATGTCCAGCATTTGACTGATACGGGCTCATGATGACGATAATGAGTACTTAGTGGCGTGTCTGTAGGCTGATAATGAGATCATTTGTCCGCGTAACAAAGATACAGAGTCCTTAAATGTATCTCTCTCAATGAATTCGCTGAAACTTGTTTTTATGTATTATGTTATATGTCATAAGGTCACACTAATGCATTAGGAAATTCCTGTAATGTTAGTTGTGTATGTGAATAATAAATAAATAAATAAAAGTTTATAAGTTTTTTTTGTTGACCTATACAAATAAACAATGTTTGACCTTGACTTACAGTTAGGTTTCTTCTTACGAATATTATTTTAGGATACAAAACGGTAACCTAAATTAAGTTTTAAGGGAGTTAGATACATTATATAGAAAGTAAGTTATGCTTTACTTATCTCAAGGGAACTTCTAACATACAAGGTAGTTAAAACCAACTTTACTAAGCTAGAAGTAAACTTAATAAATCATTAGACAGCTACACAATTTGTAAAGGCTTATTTCTTAGACGGTAAATTTGATTGAGGGTGACCGCAAACTAGGAGGATAGCTTTACTAGAAATTTCAGGCCCACGCTATAACACTAATGTGGCTAGAATATAGACCCTTTTTCATCACCACTGCGCTCAACTACTCATAACCCTTAGGACGTTTTGGCATATAGATCAAAACAAGTCGTGGAACCTTATGGGCATAGGTATGATAATCGCAAGGTTAAATGGGAGTGAGCTAGCCGCATAGTACATATAGATTTTTGGAGGTGGACAAATCCCATCCCTAACTGGTTACCCAGCAGTGTTCGCAGATGACGAGGTAGACTTAGAATAATTTTAATTTAAAAAGATCTTTTTAAAAACAAAATTTTATACAAAAAGCCCAACGAAGCTCTTGCTTAGTAAAGGAGTTTCTGTAGCCACCTTCTGGCTTCGTCATCAGACTTGTTTACTCGTGAAGCCAAATCTAATAAGCCCCAACACGACAGGGTTATATTGGGTAGTTGGGTTCTTCCTTTGGCCACCTTCCGGCTCCATTAGCCATTACCATCCAGATCCACAGTACTCATTAGCACAATTCCGACGAGCCTAAACATGGCGTGGTTAAAAAGATGGCGCAACGATTGGACACCATTAGAGTACTCTTGTACTTTATGGCTTGACATAGCCAAAGATTGAAATTTTGGAAATATTAAGGATGATTGCTCTGAAGTGAGGCAGTAAATCAGGCTGGCAAAACCAATGGAATAAGCACAGTCACGCCCATAATCTTCAAGCGAGAGTGGCACAGGTGTACTCTATGTACCCACTTTTCGCCGACAATGTTAGTCTCATGTAATAGAAGTTAGCCTATTGCCATCTTACAATGCTAGACTCCGGACGGATGCTGGAAATGTTTCTATAGAAAAATTACATTTTTGTGCGACCTAAGATTTGAACTCGCTTTGTTCGCCACTAAACCAATGGGGAATTAATGTAATAAAAATGTCATTGGTAATTATTATTGTTTTATTGTCTTCTGAAACACCGAATCCATTGCAATTATTATAATTATAAGCCCTCTACAAAAAATCCTTTTTTACAATAAGACTAAGGTAATCACTATCTATCTATCTAAATCAACACACCAGATCCCTTGCGGGGTAAGAAGAGAGTATAGAGTTCGAACAGGTTTCTTTTCTCACATAACTCTCTGGCTTCCTCCACTCTCATAGTTCGTCCTATACACGTTCGCTAGTTATGGAGACTCCTTGTCCTTCAGATAAGATTCGGTCTATTTGGTCATGGTAAGATAGTCTAGATGTTCCCCGGTACCTACATCCTGCCACTTTCGCATTGTATATCTGTTTTGTCATTCTTTCTTCTGACATTCTTTCTATATGCCCGAAATAACGGAGCATACCTCATCTTACTTTCTTATCGGTATTTACTATAAGCCACCTTTAAGGAAAGTATTTCCCATCCCATGTCCAATTTGTTCCATACAAGATGCTCTTCTAAAGCAGTTATCTCTGTTTGAAATCTAAATAGCAAACAATCATTAGTATTCCTGTAACGTCGAGTAGAGTTAGTCTCGATCGTGGCTTTATTCAAAAGACGCTTACTTTGGTCTAGACGAGAATGTAAATAAATAAATAAATACTCGTGTGGTGCGGGGACACATATTTACACTAAAAAGATATTGAGCTATACGTCTTCTGCATATCGTAAAATAACACTTTGGAAATAAAAATGAAAGAGTCAAAAAATATATGTATTAAAATAAACTTTATAATAAATCAAAATCACGCTCTTTTCTATTCCATTTCTATTTATTTGGAATTAAATTTTATAGTATCAAAAATAAATACCAATTAAATCTAAATACTTTTCTAGTTTCAGTTTACGCCCAATGTTTGCGTATATCTTTAAGTATACTTTATTCATTTTGGTATTTTTTCAAAATATGATTTTTTTTTTCAGGATATAAGTAGTTTCTTTTATTTTAACACAAACAGAGAAAAGCTTACAATTTATAGTTAAGTCGAGTTTGAAATTCCCCTTAAATACAGACTGGTTAAACAAATTGACCGAGATTTGACCGGATTGGGAGTGAGAAAGCATAATCATCCGCCTAAAGTTCTTCGGGCCTAAAACGAGTAGGGGTGCAACTTGGCGACTTGGAAGAAATATAAAGTATGGTAACAAAGAGTTGAACTTTGTACTGTAATAAACCAAGTTAAATTATAACGCAGTAAATTGTACAAAGACCTATTTTAAGAAATACATATTCATGCACATTATACACAAACCAACAAGAGAATATAACACCATGTTATAACTTATTACTCGTATAACAAATTCTCAATACTGGAAACTATTGTGGCACCCAAACCAAAACATTTAAATTATAAAACAAATAAACACCGTCACGCCTATATATCTCAAACGCGGGTGGCAGAGTCGTACTATGTATACCCACTGTTTAGGTCCGAATATAATAGGGGTGAGCCTATTTCCAATAACTGACACTGACAGACACTGGACATTTAAATTACTTTTTTTTCACCCAAGACCCCATGATCACAACGCGTATATACGCCACTAGACCAACGAGGTGGTGATTTTTTCTTCATTAAACATCATAAAATATTATCAAGTTTATTTTTAAGAATACGAATAAAATAAGAGTTATGTACTGTATTTGACGGTGATAGTTAAACCGTAGTTCTTTACGATGTTTCTCAACAGATGACGTAGCAAAAACAAGTTGAGATATTTTGTAAGTCTATTCAATTATACTGGTCTCCGGTATTGTGTTACAGATGATGTTTTGGCTGGAGTGTTATGAATTGGTCGGACATTTTTGTCACTTATAGTTAGTGAACATCTAAGCTTTTTTCAAACCTTTGAATATTGAGACTAAAACAATAAAAGACAAAGATTGAGACTTAGGTATATGAAACATAAATATGACTGAAAAGTTTGTGTGCTGTATGAAACATGTAAGAAAATAGTAGAGGAATTATATACCGACCGCGGTGTTCTTATCGATAACCATGGTTAAGCAGCGTTCGACTCGGTCGGCCTGAGATGGGTGACCGTTTGTAACATTTTCATATTCGAGCATTTCCGTGCTTCAGAAAGCACGGTAAACCGTTGACCCGATTACCACTTAATGTGGTAGTCGTTAAGCCAAGTTGGAATCATTGTAGGCGGCTTGATAAGTTCCAGCAATAGGTGGTTACAAACCTGCTTCTACCAATCCACAATGGGTCCGCGTGGTGGAGTAAGACCTAATCTCTCTCACCTCTATTTGTGGGAGAAGGCTTTTACCCAGCAGTGGGACGGTATACCATTGTAAGGGCGAGCCTATTGCCATTATAATAGGTACCATTTCTTATTCCTGACTGTTTTTTTTAAATAGAATAGCCTCAATAACTCTGTCAGACTTGGCAATTCAAACCCAGGACTAAGCCACTAAACCAAAAAGGTAGTCATCAAGCCAAATTGAAATCAACTTAATTAAATACGTTTTAATTGTCGCTGACGACGTCACAGGTTGTCGTGAAACGTTAAACGACGTTGCTTGGCGTTTTCTGGCGAGATTCCGCATTTTTCTTGTCGCCGCGAAGCTTTAATTAAGCAACAAACGACATATATTGTCGTTTGTGTTGACGTGTTATGCGAAAAAATAGACAAACGATGTATGTAATCCATTCGGGCGATATCTTGCGACTGATTCAATATACGTGGACATCATAAGGAGGTGACGGGACAAAATGAGAAGTAAGACAAAGTCGCCGGATAAACTTCCCGTGACCTATGATGTCTTTTATTTGAACCCGAAGAGGTTGCATACATTGTTTGCTCATATTATTGTGCAACGCATGTTTATACTCTGTGACTTTTGTTTCTTAATAAAAGCGACAAGGACCATGTTTCGCAAAGTCGCCAGACTTCTCTTGACTTTTCCGAACAGCTTAAGCGACACCTATCACAGGGACAAATGTCCCCTAAAGAATACGAGGCTTTAGAATTACGAAGTTGTAAAATTACGTTTAAAGTTTAGGGATAATAATGTTACGTCGCGAGGTAATTAAATGCCGAATACCGTGCAAAGTACTTTATTAGGCGCTTTACGTAGCACAGTAAAAACAGCACGTAGAATTCAAGTACTGAGCACACACTAGTACCCAAATATTGTTTCCAATTCATTGAGAATCTCGTTGAATCCATATATCGTTGCTAAGGTCGCCGATGTATTCCACTAAGATTGCTGGTTCTTGATTTGATCGCTGTCGCTTCTGAAGAGAGTATGTGTCCATCGCCACGTTGAGGGTTCCTTTTATACTTGTATGAAACTTCTAAACCGGACCGGAACCGCCCAAGTACATCGATAGAAAAGCCCCGGTATATCAAACAATAGCCGGCGCATTCCACAAAGCGGTAATATTATTACGTGCCTACTTATACGTGAACAAGTCAATACTTATTTACCGCGACCGCGCGCCGACGATAATAAAAGAGGAGGAACCTTCAAGACGTTTTGGCACTCAAGCGCGGATTCTAGATCTTTCTTGACTGATCGATAGGAGACCTAAGGGTGAGTAATGCATTTTGATGTTAACATCGAGGGGTTTTCGAAATATCGGGGTATGTCCGAGTCGTAACAATAAAATGGTCACTTAGTTCTTGAGTGGAAACCATGGATCTGCAAAGGATGCCTTTTAGGCTAGTTGGCCATAGAGCGTGCCATGTTAGCCATCATACTGAGTAACCGAGTCAGACATACGGAGATCCGCAAAAAAATTAAGTGGAAGACGTCAAATCCCATATATTTGGACTCAAATGGAGATGGGCAGAATACGTCGCTAGATGTGGTGATAGCAGGTAAACCCCAGTAAGTAAAGTAGTAAGTAGGTCTCGACCGAATGGTGGCCACACAAGGAATATTGCAGCCGTGGAGAACCATTGCAAAGATGTGTCAATGATGTGGTTAAGTACGTAGGTAAGATCTGGCCAAGATTGGGTTAAAATAGGGATATGCGGCGTGAAAGGGAGCAGGAGGCTTCTACCCTGCAGTGGCCAGAATGAGCTAGAACGATCGACAATCTTAGGGCGGCTGGCGGAAGTTGGATAAGTAGAGACTTGTACTTAATCATCGACATATCTCAGGGCAGGTCATATTTGCCGAAGTACCAATAACCATTGGGATGGTCCTGTTCTCGAGTGGAGACCACGGCTCGGCAAACGTAGGAGGCCCTGCATTAGGTGGAGCGACGATATATGCAGGGTGGCTGGCATTGGTTGGAGGGGAAGAGCCGAAGACCGGGCTCAATGTTTTGCCTTGGGAGAGGCCTATGTCCAGCATTTGACTGATACGGGCTCATGATGACGATAATGAGTACTTAGTGGCGTGTCTGTAGGCTGATAATGAGATCATTTGTCCGCGTAACAAAGATACAGAGTCCTTAAATGTATCTCTCTCAATGAATTCGCTGAAACTTGTTTTTATGTATTATGTTATATGTCATAAGGTCACACTAATGCATTAGGAAATTCCTGTAATGTTAGTTGTGTATGTGAATAATAAATAAATAAATAAAAGTTTATAAGTTTTTTTTGTTGACCTATACAAATAAACAATGTTTGACCTTGACTTACAGTTAGGTTTCTTCTTACGAATATTATTTTAGGATACAAAACGGTAACCTAAATTAAGTTTTAAGGGAGTTAGATACATTATATAGAAAGTAAGTTATGCTTTACTTATCTCAAGGGAACTTCTAACATACAAGGTAGTTAAAACCAACTTTACTAAGCTAGAAGTAAACTTAATAAATCATTAGACAGCTACACAATTTGTAAAGGCTTATTTCTTAGACGGTAAATTTGATTGAGGGTGACCGCAAACTAGGAGGATAGCTTTACTAGAAATTTCAGGCCCACGCTATAACACTAATGTGGCTAGAATATAGACCCTTTTTCATCACCACTGCGCTCAACTACTCATAACCCTTAGGACGTTTTGGCATATAGATCAAAACAAGTCGTGGAACCTTATGGGCATAGGTATGATAATCGCAAGGTTAAATGGGAGTGAGCTAGCCGCATAGTACATATAGATTTTTGGAGGTGGACAAATCCCATCCCTAACTGGTTACCCAGCAGTGTTCGCAGATGACGAGGTAGACTTAGAATAATTTTAATTTAAAAAGATCTTTTTAAAAACAAAATTTTATACAAAAAGCCCAACGAAGCTCTTGCTTAGTAAAGGAGTTTCTGTAGCCACCTTCTGGCTTCGTCATCAGACTTGTTTACTCGTGAAGCCAAATCTAATAAGCCCCAACACGACAGGGTTATATTGGGTAGTTGGGTTCTTCCTTTGGCCACCTTCCGGCTCCATTAGCCATTACCATCCAGATCCACAGTACTCATTAGCACAATTCCGACGAGCCTAAACATGGCGTGGTTAAAAAGATGGCGCAACGATTGGACACCATTAGAGTACTCTTGTACTTTATGGCTTGACATAGCCAAAGATTGAAATTTTGGAAATATTAAGGATGATTGCTCTGAAGTGAGGCAGTAAATCAGGCTGGCAAAACCAATGGAATAAGCACAGTCACGCCCATAATCTTCAAGCGAGAGTGGCACAGGTGTACTCTATGTACCCACTTTTCGCCGACAATGTTAGTCTCATGTAATAGAAGTTAGCCTATTGCCATCTTACAATGCTAGACTCCGGACGGATGCTGGAAATGTTTCTATAGAAAAATTACATTTTTGTGCGACCTAAGATTTGAACTCGCTTTGTTCGCCACTAAACCAATGGGGAATTAATGTAATAAAAATGTCATTGGTAATTATTATTGTTTTATTGTCTTCTGAAACACCGAATCCATTGCAATTATTATAATTATAAGCCCTCTACAAAAAATCCTTTTTTACAATAAGACTAAGGTAATCACTATCTATCTATCTAAATCAACACACCAGATCCCTTGCGGGGTAAGAAGAGAGTATAGAGTTCGAACAGGTTTCTTTTCTCACATAACTCTCTGGCTTCCTCCACTCTCATAGTTCGTCCTATACACGTTCGCTAGTTATGGAGACTCCTTGTCCTTCAGATAAGATTCGGTCTATTTGGTCATGGTAAGATAGTCTAGATGTTCCCCGGTACCTACATCCTGCCACTTTCGCATTGTATATCTGTTTTGTCATTCTTTCTTCTGACATTCTTTCTATATGCCCGAAATAACGGAGCATACCTCATCTTACTTTCTTATCGGTATTTACTATAAGCCACCTTTAAGGAAAGTATTTCCCATCCCATGTCCAATTTGTTCCATACAAGATGCTCTTCTAAAGCAGTTATCTCTGTTTGAAATCTAAATAGCAAACAATCATTAGTATTCCTGTAACGTCGAGTAGAGTTAGTCTCGATCGTGGCTTTATTCAAAAGACGCTTACTTTGGTCTAGACGAGAATGTAAATAAATAAATAAATACTCGTGTGGTGCGGGGACACATATTTACACTAAAAAGATATTGAGCTATACGTCTTCTGCATATCGTAAAATAACACTTTGGAAATAAAAATGAAAGAGTCAAAAAATATATGTATTAAAATAAACTTTATAATAAATCAAAATCACGCTCTTTTCTATTCCATTTCTATTTATTTGGAATTAAATTTTATAGTATCAAAAATAAATACCAATTAAATCTAAATACTTTTCTAGTTTCAGTTTACGCCCAATGTTTGCGTATATCTTTAAGTATACTTTATTCATTTTGGTATTTTTTCAAAATATGATTTTTTTTTTCAGGATATAAGTAGTTTCTTTTATTTTAACACAAACAGAGAAAAGCTTACAATTTATAGTTAAGTCGAGTTTGAAATTCCCCTTAAATACAGACTGGTTAAACAAATTGACCGAGATTTGACCGGATTGGGAGTGAGAAAGCATAATCATCCGCCTAAAGTTCTTCGGGCCTAAAACGAGTAGGGGTGCAACTTGGCGACTTGGAAGAAATATAAAGTATGGTAACAAAGAGTTGAACTTTGTACTGTAATAAACCAAGTTAAATTATAACGCAGTAAATTGTACAAAGACCTATTTTAAGAAATACATATTCATGCACATTATACACAAACCAACAAGAGAATATAACACCATGTTATAACTTATTACTCGTATAACAAATTCTCAATACTGGAAACTATTGTGGCACCCAAACCAAAACATTTAAATTATAAAACAAATAAACACCGTCACGCCTATATATCTCAAACGCGGGTGGCAGAGTCGTACTATGTATACCCACTGTTTAGGTCCGAATATAATAGGGGTGAGCCTATTTCCAATAACTGACACTGACAGACACTGGACATTTAAATTACTTTTTTTTCACCCAAGACCCCATGATCACAACGCGTATATACGCCACTAGACCAACGAGGTGGTGATTTTTTCTTCATTAAACATCATAAAATATTATCAAGTTTATTTTTAAGAATACGAATAAAATAAGAGTTATGTACTGTATTTGACGGTGATAGTTAAACCGTAGTTCTTTACGATGTTTCTCAACAGATGACGTAGCAAAAACAAGTTGAGATATTTTGTAAGTCTATTCAATTATACTGGTCTCCGGTATTGTGTTACAGATGATGTTTTGGCTGGAGTGTTATGAATTGGTCGGACATTTTTGTCACTTATAGTTAGTGAACATCTAAGCTTTTTTCAAACCTTTGAATATTGAGACTAAAACAATAAAAGACAAAGATTGAGACTTAGGTATATGAAACATAAATATGACTGAAAAGTTTGTGTGCTGTATGAAACATGTAAGAAAATAGTAGAGGAATTATATACCGACCGCGGTGTTCTTATCGATAACCATGGTTAAGCAGCGTTCGACTCGGTCGGCCTGAGATGGGTGACCGTTTGTAACATTTTCATATTCGAGCATTTCCGTGCTTCAGAAAGCACGGTAAACCGTTGACCCGATTACCACTTAATGTGGTAGTCGTTAAGCCAAGTTGGAATCATTGTAGGCGGCTTGATAAGTTCCAGCAATAGGTGGTTACAAACCTGCTTCTACCAATCCACAATGGGTCCGCGTGGTGGAGTAAGACCTAATCTCTCTCACCTCTATTTGTGGGAGAAGGCTTTTACCCAGCAGTGGGACGGTATACCATTGTAAGGGCGAGCCTATTGCCATTATAATAGGTACCATTTCTTATTCCTGACTGTTTTTTTTAAATAGAATAGCCTCAATAACTCTGTCAGACTTGGCAATTCAAACCCAGGACTAAGCCACTAAACCAAAAAGGTAGTCATCAAGCCAAATTGAAATCAACTTAATTAAATACGTTTTAATTGTCGCTGACGACGTCACAGGTTGTCGTGAAACGTTAAACGACGTTGCTTGGCGTTTTCTGGCGAGATTCCGCATTTTTCTTGTCGCCGCGAAGCTTTAATTAAGCAACAAACGACATATATTGTCGTTTGTGTTGACGTGTTATGCGAAAAAATAGACAAACGATGTATGTAATCCATTCGGGCGATATCTTGCGACTGATTCAATATACGTGGACATCATAAGGAGGTGACGGGACAAAATGAGAAGTAAGACAAAGTCGCCGGATAAACTTCCCGTGACCTATGATGTCTTTTATTTGAACCCGAAGAGGTTGCATACATTGTTTGCTCATATTATTGTGCAACGCATGTTTATACTCTGTGACTTTTGTTTCTTAATAAAAGCGACAAGGACCATGTTTCGCAAAGTCGCCAGACTTCTCTTGACTTTTCCGAACAGCTTAAGCGACACCTATCACAGGGACAAATGTCCCCTAAAGAATACGAGGCTTTAGAATTACGAAGTTGTAAAATTACGTTTAAAGTTTAGGGATAATAATGTTACGTCGCGAGGTAATTAAATGCCGAATACCGTGCAAAGTACTTTATTAGGCGCTTTACGTAGCACAGTAAAAACAGCACGTAGAATTCAAGTACTGAGCACACACTAGTACCCAAATATTGTTTCCAATTCATTGAGAATCTCGTTGAATCCATATATCGTTGCTAAGGTCGCCGATGTATTCCACTAAGATTGCTGGTTCTTGATTTGATCGCTGTCGCTTCTGAAGAGAGTATGTGTCCATCGCCACGTTGAGGGTTCCTTTTATACTTGTATGAAACTTCTAAACCGGACCGGAACCGCCCAAGTACATCGATAGAAAAGCCCCGGTATATCAAACAATAGCCGGCGCATTCCACAAAGCGGTAATATTATTACGTGCCTACTTATACGTGAACAAGTCAATACTTATTTACCGCGACCGCGCGCCGACGATAATAAAAGAGGAGGAACCTTCAAGACGTTTTGGCACTCAAGCGCGGATTCTAGATCTTTCTTGACTGATCGATAGGAGACCTAAGGGTGAGTAATGCATTTTGATGTTAACATCGAGGGGTTTTCGAAATATCGGGGTATGTCCGAGTCGTAACAATAAAATGGTCACTTAGTTCTTGAGTGGAAACCATGGATCTGCAAAGGATGCCTTTTAGGCTAGTTGGCCATAGAGCGTGCCATGTTAGCCATCATACTGAGTAACCGAGTCAGACATACGGAGATCCGCAAAAAAATTAAGTGGAAGACGTCAAATCCCATATATTTGGACTCAAATGGAGATGGGCAGAATACGTCGCTAGATGTGGTGATAGCAGGTAAACCCCAGTAAGTAAAGTAGTAAGTAGGTCTCGACCGAATGGTGGCCACACAAGGAATATTGCAGCCGTGGAGAACCATTGCAAAGATGTGTCAATGATGTGGTTAAGTACGTAGGTAAGATCTGGCCAAGATTGGGTTAAAATAGGGATATGCGGCGTGAAAGGGAGCAGGAGGCTTCTACCCTGCAGTGGCCAGAATGAGCTAGAACGATCGACAATCTTAGGGCGGCTGGCGGAAGTTGGATAAGTAGAGACTTGTACTTAATCATCGACATATCTCAGGGCAGGTCATATTTGCCGAAGTACCAATAACCATTGGGATGGTCCTGTTCTCGAGTGGAGACCACGGCTCGGCAAACGTAGGAGGCCCTGCATTAGGTGGAGCGACGATATATGCAGGGTGGCTGGCATTGGTTGGAGGGGAAGAGCCGAAGACCGGGCTCAATGTTTTGCCTTGGGAGAGGCCTATGTCCAGCATTTGACTGATACGGGCTCATGATGACGATAATGAGTACTTAGTGGCGTGTCTGTAGGCTGATAATGAGATCATTTGTCCGCGTAACAAAGATACAGAGTCCTTAAATGTATCTCTCTCAATGAATTCGCTGAAACTTGTTTTTATGTATTATGTTATATGTCATAAGGTCACACTAATGCATTAGGAAATTCCTGTAATGTTAGTTGTGTATGTGAATAATAAATAAATAAATAAAAGTTTATAAGTTTTTTTTGTTGACCTATACAAATAAACAATGTTTGACCTTGACTTACAGTTAGGTTTCTTCTTACGAATATTATTTTAGGATACAAAACGGTAACCTAAATTAAGTTTTAAGGGAGTTAGATACATTATATAGAAAGTAAGTTATGCTTTACTTATCTCAAGGGAACTTCTAACATACAAGGTAGTTAAAACCAACTTTACTAAGCTAGAAGTAAACTTAATAAATCATTAGACAGCTACACAATTTGTAAAGGCTTATTTCTTAGACGGTAAATTTGATTGAGGGTGACCGCAAACTAGGAGGATAGCTTTACTAGAAATTTCAGGCCCACGCTATAACACTAATGTGGCTAGAATATAGACCCTTTTTCATCACCACTGCGCTCAACTACTCATAACCCTTAGGACGTTTTGGCATATAGATCAAAACAAGTCGTGGAACCTTATGGGCATAGGTATGATAATCGCAAGGTTAAATGGGAGTGAGCTAGCCGCATAGTACATATAGATTTTTGGAGGTGGACAAATCCCATCCCTAACTGGTTACCCAGCAGTGTTCGCAGATGACGAGGTAGACTTAGAATAATTTTAATTTAAAAAGATCTTTTTAAAAACAAAATTTTATACAAAAAGCCCAACGAAGCTCTTGCTTAGTAAAGGAGTTTCTGTAGCCACCTTCTGGCTTCGTCATCAGACTTGTTTACTCGTGAAGCCAAATCTAATAAGCCCCAACACGACAGGGTTATATTGGGTAGTTGGGTTCTTCCTTTGGCCACCTTCCGGCTCCATTAGCCATTACCATCCAGATCCACAGTACTCATTAGCACAATTCCGACGAGCCTAAACATGGCGTGGTTAAAAAGATGGCGCAACGATTGGACACCATTAGAGTACTCTTGTACTTTATGGCTTGACATAGCCAAAGATTGAAATTTTGGAAATATTAAGGATGATTGCTCTGAAGTGAGGCAGTAAATCAGGCTGGCAAAACCAATGGAATAAGCACAGTCACGCCCATAATCTTCAAGCGAGAGTGGCACAGGTGTACTCTATGTACCCACTTTTCGCCGACAATGTTAGTCTCATGTAATAGAAGTTAGCCTATTGCCATCTTACAATGCTAGACTCCGGACGGATGCTGGAAATGTTTCTATAGAAAAATTACATTTTTGTGCGACCTAAGATTTGAACTCGCTTTGTTCGCCACTAAACCAATGGGGAATTAATGTAATAAAAATGTCATTGGTAATTATTATTGTTTTATTGTCTTCTGAAACACCGAATCCATTGCAATTATTATAATTATAAGCCCTCTACAAAAAATCCTTTTTTACAATAAGACTAAGGTAATCACTATCTATCTATCTAAATCAACACACCAGATCCCTTGCGGGGTAAGAAGAGAGTATAGAGTTCGAACAGGTTTCTTTTCTCACATAACTCTCTGGCTTCCTCCACTCTCATAGTTCGTCCTATACACGTTCGCTAGTTATGGAGACTCCTTGTCCTTCAGATAAGATTCGGTCTATTTGGTCATGGTAAGATAGTCTAGATGTTCCCCGGTACCTACATCCTGCCACTTTCGCATTGTATATCTGTTTTGTCATTCTTTCTTCTGACATTCTTTCTATATGCCCGAAATAACGGAGCATACCTCATCTTACTTTCTTATCGGTATTTACTATAAGCCACCTTTAAGGAAAGTATTTCCCATCCCATGTCCAATTTGTTCCATACAAGATGCTCTTCTAAAGCAGTAATCTCTGTTTGAAATCTAAATAGCAAACAATCATTAGTATTCCTGTAACGTCGAGTAGAGTTAGTCTCGATCGTGGCTTTATTCAAAAGACGCTAACTTTGGTCTAGACGAGAATGTAAATAAATAAATAAATACTCGTGTGGTGCGGGGACACATATTTACACTAAAAAGATATTGAGCTATACGTCTTCTGCATATCGTAAAATAACACTTTGGAAATAAAAATGAAAGAGTCAAAAAATATATGTATTAAAATAAACTTTATAATAAATCAAAATCACGCTCTTTTCTATTCCATTTCTATTTATTTGGAATTAAATTTTATAGTATCAAAAATAAATACCAATTAAATCTAAATACTTTTCTAGTTTCAGTTTACGCCCAATGTTTGCGTATATCTTTAAGTATACTTTATTCATTTTGGTATTTTTTCAAAATATGATTTTTTTTTTCAGGATATAAGTAGTTTCTTTTATTTTAACACAAACAGAGAAAAGCTTACAATTTATAGTTAAGTCGAGTTTGAAATTCCCCTTAAATACAGACTGGTTAAACAAATTGACCGAGATTTGACCGGATTGGGAGTGAGAAAGCATAATCATCCGCCTAAAGTTCTTCGGGCCTAAAACGAGTAGGGGTGCAACTTGGCGACTTGGAAGAAATATAAAGTATGGTAACAAAGAGTTGAACTTTGTACTGTAATAAACCAAGTTAAATTATAACGCAGTAAATTGTACAAAGACCTATTTTAAGAAATACATATTCATGCACATTATACACAAACCAACAAGAGAATATAACACCATGTTATAACTTATTACTCGTATAACAAATTCTCAATACTGGAAACTATTGTGGCACCCAAACCAAAACATTTAAATTATAAAACAAATAAACACCGTCACGCCTATATATCTCAAACGCGGGTGGCAGAGTCGTACTATGTATACCCACTTTTTAGGTCCGAATATAATAGGGGTGAGCCTATTTCCAATAACTGACACTGACAGACACTGGACATTTAAATTACTTTTTTTTCACCCAAGACCCCATGATCACAACGCGTATATACGCCACTAGACCAACGAGGTGGTGATTTTTTCTTCATTAAACATCATAAAATATTATCAAGTTTATTTTTAAGAATACGAATAAAATAAGAGTTATGTACTGTATTTGACGGTGATAGTTAAACGGTAGTTCTTTACGATGTTTCTCAACAGATGACGTAGCAAAAACAAGTTGAGATATTTTGTAAGTCTATTCAATTATACTGGTCTCCGGTATTGTGTTGCAGATGACGTTTTGGCTGGAGTGTTATGAATTGGTCGGACATTTTTGTCACTTATAGTTAGTGAACATCTAAGCTTTATTTAAACCTTTAAATATTGAGACTGAGACATCAATAGACAAAGATTGAGACTAATGGTATATGAAACATAAATACGACTGAAAAGTTTGTGTGCTGTATGAAACATATAAGAAAATGGTTGAGGTGTATTATATACCGACCGCGGTGTTCATACCGATAACCATGGTTAAGCAGCGTTCGGCTCGGTCGGCCTGAGATGGGTGCCCGTTTGTAACATTTTCATATTCGAGCATTTCCGTGCTTCAGAAAGCACGGTAAACCGTTGACCCGATTACCACTTAATGTGGTAGTCGTTAAGCCAAGTTGGAATCATTGTAGGCGGCTTCATAAGTTCCAGCAATAGGTGGTTACAAACCTGCTTCTACCAATCCACAATGGGTCCGCGTGGTGGAGTAAGACCTAATCTCTCACACCTTTATTTGTGGGAGAAGGCTTTTACCCAGCAGTGGGACGGTATACCATTGTAAGGGCGAGCCTATTGCCATTATAATAGGTACCATTTCTTATTCCTGACTGTTTTTTTTAAATAGAATAGCCTCAATAACTCTGTCAGACTTGGCAATTCAAACCCAGGACTAAGCCACTAAACCAAAAAGGTAGTCATCAAGCCAAATTGAAATCAACTTAATTAAATAAAAATAATATTCCATAAAGATAGTTAAATTATCATAAACATTAGCATATTCATATTCTTTATGAATCGTAATCGAAGTCTAATCGAATTTCTTACGTAACGATTACTTTATGAATTGTAATCAAATTATGACTACAGAGCATATTGATTGCAAAATTTAAAAAAAAATGTTCAAAAGCTTAATATTACTAATATTGTTAATATACTTGTATTACATAGTCGGTGTCTTATCTGAAGGTCAAATTAAGAGTCTCCGTAACCAGCGAGCGTGTATGATACGAACTATGAGAGTGGAGAAAGCCAGAGAGGTCTATAAGGAAAGAACCATTTGTAACTCTTAACTCTCTGCTTACCACACATTAGGTAGTATTGTAATTAGAAACCAAATAATACCAGGTACCAGAAATACATAAATCTTATATTTAGCAGGAGATTACTTTTTAAGATTCTTTATTCTCTCAAAAACTACAAAGGGCCTTAAAATAACTAAATTACGTTGACTGTCTTTTTAACATAAATTTTCTCGATTCAATACATTTTAAATCATAGAAAAAATACGCTGTCCAAAACACGCTTTCACTTTGATTAACTTCACAAGCAATTGTACGGTTAACTTAATTCTTTGAAATAAAATGTACAAGCACAAAAGAAAACTTGCAAAAACATTCTTCAACTTTCAAATTTAAATGTATTACCAAAATGTTCATAGAAGTTCTGTCAGTTATGGCGGCATATAATGACATTTCATTATATGCCGCCGAAAATGGACAAGCCATTGCTCGTCCATTTTCTTGGTAAAAGCCAGTCTTTGCTATCTGAATATGAATACATATCTGCCGCATCCAATTATGAAATGCATCATATTACAAAACGGTTTGTTTAAGAAACGAACTGAGCCCAATTGTAAGACGGCTAGCTGTGCTCTTAGCGATTACCAAGACTAAGGTCCGTATTACAGAATGTAAGTCAGTCGTAAATCTAGTTTTAAAAACTGATTTTTGTACTTAATCTTTAGTTTTAAAACTAGATTCACGACTGATTTTCGTTCTGTAATACGGGCCTTAGAAGCGTTCGGCTCAGACGGTCTGAAATGAGTGACCGTTTGTGGCATTTTCATATTTAAGCATCTCCGGGCTTTGGAAGGCATGCACAGCCGTTGGTCCCGGCTACCACTTAATATGGTAGTCGTTAAGTTGGAAGCCTCACAGGCGGCTTAGAAGTTCCAACAGCAGGTAGCCACAAATCTGCCTACCCCAATCCGTGCTAGGTCCGCGTGGTAAGTATGATCTAATGCTCATACTCTACCACGCAGACCCAACCGCCACCTCTATCCTAATCTTGGCTGGTATAGGTGTTATACTTTTGACATAGGACAAACAAACAGAATGTTAAACTGACAGTATGAAGAACCTTTTTTCGATTTTTTTTGCTAAGGCGTACAAGCCGACTTGATCCCCAATTATCGACAATATGACAAAATTGAATGCCGCTATGCAATAGTATTTTCTAGAAATTAAAACTGTGATTGCAAATAAAACTTTAACAACCAAAGCTTAAAGAACATAATCCAAGTACCCTGTAATTGTGGTTGACATACTTTCAGGTGAATCTCCTCTAATATCCCGAAGCCCACTGCGCAAGGTCTCAAGTGCTTCGTTAAGTCATCTTATTTCCCATTCAACGCGGGCCTGGTGTTGGAAACTTTCAGAATCGCCTGAATTTCAAACAGCTATTGCCTTTAGGGATACGACATCAAAAATTGTAATGTGGGTCTTATAGAACGGATGAGGACGTTATTGAGCTGTTAGAATATTCTAATAGTTTTAAATAGTTCTAATTTTTTGAAATTTCATTTGCAAAATTTAATAAAATTGTCAATGATATCATTTATGCTACATAATGTCATGCTGTGTAATATTATGATACCCATCCTTATAAATATTGTGTTTATATAAAAATAAGGTTCTGTGTTTATTCTTGGATAATGTGTTTACTTCTGTCATTTTTTTGTGTTTTATTAGTTGCTTAATTTTATTTAGCTGAACGCACATGTTTTGGATTACAATCCAGATCTATTGTATTACTTAGAACTAAGTGTTATATTTGATTGTAATCTGTGTTGTGTGTCAAAATAAAAAAATAAAAATAAAATAAAATCAAAATGGTGCTTATTTATTCCATTAATAGACCTGCACTGATTTAGTGTTATAATCATTCATAAGTTGTGTTTTTAATGAACGCTATAAATTATTCTTGTGAGGTGGATGCATTTACAAACATGAAATTCATATGGACAAACATCCAAACCGAGACAAATCTTTGTGTATCTCACAAATATTTGTTTTAGACTGGGAGTTTGAGTATGCAAATTTCGTGCTTGTAAACACATCCACAGGAATAATTTCCAGTACCTAGCATTGACTTTTATATGAAAAAGAAGAGAGGAAAATATTTGCACCACGTATGATATTATTAGGATATGCCTCGATTGATACACATTAAAATGTAGTAACCAACAAGAAACGCTCTTAGCTCGGTAGTAGCATAGTTTTTGTAAGTATCACCAAGCATAAGTAATATTCAGCTTGGCCAGTCTGGGATATGTGACCGTTAGTGAAATTTTCATTTTGAAGCGTTTCCGTGCTTCAACAGAAACCCAGTAGTCACGGTTAATAGCTCTATAGTATTTGTCATAACAACTTGTAACCCACAAACCTCCACCAATGCGCACTGGGGCTGCGTGGTACAGTATGACAAATTGTTGCATACTAGCTGTACCGGCAACTTTATTTGCGATATTTTCAGGCGTGTATTTCACACCCTTACGTTTTTTTGAGACAAAAGTTAGCCTATGTGAGCAATTTCCCCTGGAAAACAATAACTTGCCGAAATTGCTCACAATCTGTTTAGTGGTTCGAGCATGAAAAGGTAACAGACACACAGACAAAGTTACTTTAGAATTTATAATATTACTATAGATACTGAGTTCTTAGATTTACGCGAATATTACACATTCCGGGGTACCCTCAAACTTCTTCATAATTAAGAAGTTTGAGGGTACCCCGGAACAACTATGCCTTTTGGACGTCTAACACCTCAGTCCTTCCCGTGACCATGGGTGCTGCAAAGCACTCGAAACGTCGGGAACTTAAAAATCAAAATAAACCGCGATAAAATCCGAAAAAATAGTTTTATTTCATTACTATAGATTTCATTTTATGAAATAAGTAAAAGTGGTAACCAAAAACTTTAACCAACTATTTGTTTTAATTTAACCAATACTTTCCATAATAACCGTTCCCATAATAAATACTATATAAAAGAACATTTCAAAATCTAGAGCACACATATAAATACAAAATTATAAAAACATATTTTACACACACAACATCTAACTTGAATAACGCAATATCTCACACACAATTAAATCTTTACCTTGCAAATTTAGTATCAAAACCGAAGTTCCAAGTTAATTACCATTTTTAATATCCAAATTAACTAAAAAATCAAGAATATCGGAAAATAATGTTCAAATTTTCAATTAAATTAACCGTATCCATTTTGTCCATCATTAAACGTATTTAAATACAGCGGATCGATAAATTGGAATGAGTTACCGTTATTTATAATAAAATTATAATAAATATTAAAAATCGTTGAAATCAACCCAGTACCCGATTAAGAACTACTTAATTCTGTTACACCTTGTATAACAAGAACATTGAGTATATAGAACAATATTGGCTGACAAAGAACATTGATAAAAAAGTATGTACAAAAAATGATAAAGAAAAATTGACTACAGAACACGTATCAAGATATAGGAGGTACAAATTGTGGCTGGTAAAGGCTACTTCTGAAATATTTTTTAAATTAAATATAACTTTCAAAAAACAAGCTTTTATAGCAAAACACAACAAAGATGTCTTACTTAGTTAAAGAGTTCCTATGGCTCCCTTCCGGCTTCATCATCAAACCCTGGATACTATCCTACTGGTCTAAAGTACTTGTCACAATAAATCCAACGAGCTCAAACACGGCGGGGTTAAATAGAGTTGTTTGGTGGTTCCATTGGCCACCTTTTGGCTCCATCATTAGACTCTGAATACTATCTGCTTGAATAGTACTTGTTATTACCGATCTAACAAGCCTAAACACATGAAGGTTACGTTAAATAGTTGTTGTTGTTGGCCATGTTTCTTTGGCCACCTTCTGACTTCATCATCAGACCAGCACCATGGACCATATTATAGCATTGTACATGTATTGTATTATACGTTTGTTAAAACAAAAAAAAATACTCTTTCAGCGACTTTACATACGTATGCCCGATTTCAATTTCAATATTGCTTGAAAAATGGATCACAAGATTTGAACTGGAAAGACAGACAGACATAAGACCATTGCAAGTCAAATAAAAGCTTGTATTTATGTTATATCTTGTATAGCCACGAAAAATAACATGTAGAACTAATGATAAAAGAAATATCTCAGAACATGTATCAAGATGTGGGAGATCCAAATTGTGGCTGGGAAAGACTACTGAAAAAATATCTCTCATTAATATTCTGTGGCCGCGTCGCTTCGTAGTAAAGTTCTCCAAATTGAATTGTGATATACGAAATTCTGTCTTACTTTATTTCATACTTGGTAACTTGCGTGGAATCTAATTCAGAATTATGTTGTACGTATAATGAACTTGAATAATTATTCGTCTAAGTAGCTAGTAACTACTAGAAACAACTCTTGTCCTGTAAAGCTGTAAAGGCCCCGCGGCCAACAGCGTCGATGATTCACACACATACTAGAAACAATGAGGGACTATTTGGCGCAGTGGTTAAGAGCTTTAGCCGCTCCGCCCACTGGGTCGAATATTCGCGGGTTCGATTCCCGCACGGGACAAATATTTGTGTGACTCATAATTATATGTTTCGGTCCGGGTATTTGGGAACACTCTGTCACGCTTTCGGATTTCTATTGTAGGTATTCGGTCGGCAAGGGAGATACCCAACATGCCTTGCTCCATGGCTACAACATGGCTGAGTACAATAAAATAAAATACAATAAAACATGGCTGAGTACAATAAAAAAACATCTTCATATTTTTTAGTTACTTCACGACCAACAGAATTAGGAGAATCGTTTTCTCACTTATAATTCATCATTAAGTACTGAAGCACTCTCAAAGATTCAAACGAAACATGATTCCATTTCACTTAATTTATTTTACCGAATTTCAAACAATAATTTCGCGTGTTGCTGTTACAATCCCTTTAAAATGAGCGAGAAAGTAGACTGAGGTGGTAATTCATTTTATTTCATTTCTACACCACATAGTACATTTAAGAATAAAATTAGACACATAAAGCGCACTAAAATGCTCGCACGCAGGTAGGTATATAGGTATAGATTTAAGCCCGCGACCACTTGATTTTTTTCGTATTGATCATTCATTTTCAATTCATCGGACTAGGCAGAGTAGTTACTTTTCAAGAGAACCCAGAAAAAAGCTTTCGTATCAAAAGGACATCTTAGCAAAAATACATTTATGTCCTCTGATCGATCGCACCACAAATGTTTTAAAATAATTATAGTTTCTTGCAGTCCGATCCCTTAAACGTTATATTTTTTTCTTTGTGTTGTACAACATGTCACAGAAATAATATATGAATAGTAAAAAACTAAATTTTAAATACAAGCTTTAAGCTAGATTTCAGCTAATCAAAATTAAATGTGTACACAAAATTTCGTGTCTATGTTGTTGGCCGTTGAGGATTTTCATCGTCTGAAATCAATTATATGTGTAGAATCATCATCGGTCATGCATACCATAAAAATGCATTATCCCATAAAAACCCACTTGTCAAATTTAATTCCGTAGGATAAAATTAGAAAAGGACAAACGTATCTATACTGTATCAACTGAAAATCAAGACAAGACTAACATCGGTCGGTCTTCGACTTTCGACATTTTCGTGCTAAGCTGTCTATTGAAGTCTGAGCCAAACAATTTCGCTGCGTAGTGACTGATGGTTCAGACCATAAATATCCTAACAACCATAGTCCTCAGTGCCGGATTGCTTAAACGGTATATTTTTTCTACGTATATGTATTGTAAAACATGTCACAGAACTAAAATATACATGATGATACAATGACGGACGATCCAGGCTACATTTGACGTCTACGACAAACAATGTTGGCTTTATGATGATGGACCGATCGAACCATGAATGTTCTAATAAACATGGTCCTCCCAGTTCGTTCTTAAGCGGTATATTTTTTCTTCGATTGTATTTCACAACGTGTTACAGAAAAAAATATACCAAGTACAATAATGGAGCATAGGAGCGTCTCGTACTCGTTAGTGTTGACGTCATCGTCGAACAATGTTTGCTTCATAATGACGTCCCAGTCTGCAGTCGCGAGCTCGATATCGCTCATTATTCTCTATGAATGCTCTTTTGCTTTCACTCCACTGTGATAGACAGTATTGTTTACAATTGCTAGGAATGAATAACTAGATGCAGTGCTTACTTCTATGGCAAAGATTTAAAAGTTCAGTAGTATCAGAAATGAACGTGTCATTTTACAAGTTTTTATTTCACTTGCAATGTTCGGAATTACTTTTTACATTCATCAACCTCTTTGTTTTTACAGTCATGTAAAAACGATTTATTATCAGACGAATTTAGTGATGCGACTCGAGTAGGATTTTGTGACTCAATTCACTTGAGTTATTTTTTTAATTACTCGAGTTATACTCAAGTTTTTGAGTAACTCCAGTTCACTATTTACAGTCTTGGTAACTCGAGTGAAAGTTATCACTCGAGTTGAGAGTGGAGTGTCGATTACTGTAAAGCATTTTTAAATAGGAAGCATTTTTCATATTTTTTAATAGCATTTTTAAGAAATACACACCATTAATGCTACGTACCAAATATTTTCACAGTGACCAAACAATTATAGCACAACCACTTAAAAAATCAAAGTAAGTTCATGTTTGTTTACTATGCAATATGCAAATTTGAACTTAATTATAACCTGGCGACGTCGCGCGCAGCGCGATGTAGACTATATTAAACAAGTAAAGTGACATCTATCTAGCGCTCACTGTATCTACTCGGTGCGTGTTGACTGGGTAACTCGAGTGCATGCGGACTCAAGTAATTTTTTTTTACTAGAGTAGCGATTTAGACAAATTCACTCGAGTCACTCGAGTGGCAACACGTGAAAACATGGCTTGACTCGCAACACTAGTCGAACTAATGATTTAAATAAAAAAAAACATTAGATGAAGTACCTACATCCTTACTTATCATCCACCGAAATAACCTAAACAACTAAACACATCCTCACAAAACTGGATACGTGGGTAAGGTTATTAGTTTTTCAAATCGTTTGTGTATCACTCCATCAAGTCATTGTCATCAAATCCATTATTTTCGTTTTTCCAAATAAATTTAAATATTTTGCTATTATTTGGATTTAACAATTTTCAGAAAACGTGTAAAATAAAGTGAGGAAGTCATAGAGCGTAAGAAAAGAACCTGTTGGAACTTAGTACTCTTCGGCTATCCCGCAAAAGATCTGTCGTGATCATATAGAATGATAGAAATTTGTATTGTATTACTGACTCAAAAAATCGAGAACAATTAGCTACCTAACGTATGCTTCTGACTTAAAAAACCATATTCCAATAGCATAAGATATTCCTCTTAATACATCAATTAAATTATAACACAAGTTTCAGAACTTTCCACCGTCTTTTCTCAATATTCAAAGTAATATTTGATACAGAAAAAAATAATGGAAGGTTGAACAAACCCTTATTAATGTTTGCGAACCCTTTGCCTCCGAAATTCAATATAATGGGCATTCGCATAAAACCCAGAGGGCTAAGCATAAACTATTATGCAAGTATTATGTACGTATTATCGTAACATTGTCAAGAAAGCGTGCTGTCACGTTCATCTGTATGTAGTGAATTTGTAGTGTAAAAAGGAAAGCATATCAACTCGAAAGCGTCAGGTTAATGTCAATCTATTCATACTAAGCCCTCAGTTAACCGTTGCGATCATAATTGAGTGAATCGTTTGTAATGATTTTTTTTTATCGCCGTTGTGCAAATTATAGGAGTTTAATGAAAAATATTGAAAAAAGCATTGTGAAAAATATGTTTTTAAGTAAAAAGTTAATAGGTATTAATATAACAATATAAATCAAATGAGAGTGGAGGAGGCCAGAGACGTGTGTAAGTAAAGAACCTGTTGGAACTCTGTAAACTCTGCCTACCTCGGAAGGGATCTGGCGTGATGATATAGATAGATAGAATATAAATCAAATTCCCAGTATAAGTCCGGAGTCTGATATCGGAATTGCCCGGTTAATATAGGGGATATTACGGTATTATACGAGATCTAGAGTCGTCGTCGTCGAGTTAGTGAACGCTAAGAACACCATGCAGCCTGCGCCTAAAAAACAATAACTTTTTGATTATATAGTTGGTACACCTACTTTATTTGTTTATTTATTTATTTAATATAGTTGGTATTTCAGAAAAATGTCACGTTATATATGGTGTGTGACATCACGTAACACCAAGAAATCTTGGGGGCCTTCAAAAATGAAACACATAAAGAAAAATATATTCCTAGGATGTCGTCAATTTTAGCCGAGGCCCGTATATTAATTTAAGCTGCTCTGTAATTTTAGATGCAAAAATAAATGGATATGTTAAAAAAAACTCCTGTATAATTTGGTCATTAAAATTATCATAAAACGATCATTGTAGAACGGCGCTTAAATAATTTTCGCAATGAAATTTTTTGATATTGTTAAGGTTGCGGGAATTGGACGTAACAAAACAGCAGAGAAGTTAAGCGTTCGGTCCGGTTTGTCTGAGATGCGTGATCGTTTCAGGGATTTCCAATTTCAAGTACCTGCGTGTTTCCAAAAGTACGTTAAGCCGTTGGTCCCAGCGTTCAATTAATAGGGTAGCCGTTAAGCCAAGTTGAAAGAAAACTATTTTTTCGGATTTTATCGCGGTTTATTTGTAACCGACTTCTAAAAAGGAGGAGGTTCTTAATTCGACTGTATGTTTTTTTTTGTATGTATGTTACGCGATAATTCCGCCAATTATGTATCGATTTTGATGATTCTTTTTGCATTGGGTTCAGTATAGCTCCAAGGTGGTCCCATTTTAATTTCATTATTATTGGACCTTGGGCTTGGAAGATACACCAGGGAACTCCTTATCGACAAACGATACGAATGTGCAGATATATTTTATATTACTTTGCAAACTCTGGACGGTCTTTAGCAAATAACATAGTAAATAGACCGAACAACACGCTTTCCAGGCCTGAGGGAGTCCAGCAGCACTCTTTCGTTCTTTTACCTACAGACTACACCGAAGTACGAAGTCTTATAAAATACCTAAAGAGTGACTGTTCTGTTGGATTAGATATGATAACTGCTGACATGTTGAAAACTCACATTGATATTCTTACTCCACCAATAACATTTATCTGTAATTTGGCTATTTCATCTGGAATATTCCCAATGACATTAAAGAAATCACGAATAACGCCCATCTTCAAAAAAGGGGACAGAGGCTGTGTCGATGACTATAGACCGATTTCAATATTGCCTACGTTATCAAAACTTTTAGAACGAATAATGAACAAAAGACTGACTAATTACCTAGAGAATAATAACCTTTTGGCTAACACACAATACGGTTTTCGAGCTAAAAAATCGACAGCGAATGCAGTACATGAGCTTATAAATCACATTGTTACTAATCTTGATAGTAAAAAGAAAATAATAGGCATATTCCTGGATTTGGCTAAAGCTTTTGACACAGTCTCGGTCCCTATTTTATTAAAAAAATTAGAATCTCTGGGGATCAGGGGACTTCAATTAAAACTTTTTGAAGATTATTTAAAAAATCGTACGCAATCTGTTAAAATCGACGACTATATCAGTGAGGAGGTCTCTATCAGTCTTGGAGTGCCACAAGGAAGTATACTGGGCCCAACCCTATTTTTGACGTATATAAACGATCTCTGTCATCTAGACCTCGAAAACGCTAAAATTATAACCTTTGCTGATGACACAGCCTTACTTTTTAGTGGTTGTTCTTGGATGGAAGCTTTTGAGAATGCTCAAAAAGGATTTAATAGGGTTGTAGACTGGCTCAATAATAATATGTTGACGTTTAATGTTAACAAAACCAAACTTGTAACATTCTGTTTGAAAAACACTGACGTTGTGGACGCCCCACTTAATATAAAATCACACTGCTGTGGAAATCCTACTGACATAAATTGTTCATGCCCCCATCTTGAAAATGTAGAATCCATAAAATACCTGGGTGTAATTATAGACAAAAGGCTAAATTTTCAAGAACACATCGACTTCCTTTCAGCAAGGTTGCGCAAACTCATAGTTGTCTTTAAATCATTGCGACCAGTAACCACTAGAGAGATGATGAAGTCCATTTACTTCGCGCTGTGTCAAACGCTTCTTACGTATTGCATTACTGCCTGGGGAGGGAGCACAAAAACACACTTTCTGGAAATTGAAAGAGCTCAGAGAGCAATTTTAAAAGTAGGCCATAAGCTACCTTTTCACCATTCCACTACTGACCTCTATAAGCGATGGGAGGTCCTGACTGTTCGTCAACTATTTGTTCTACACACGGTCCTCCTACAACACTCCACGCTAAATTATGACCCGACTATCTCTATCAACGCACGACGTAAAGATAGGGTGTGTACACTCCCAAACTTAAAAACTAGTTTCTCTCACCGCTTTTTTTGTTACCAGGGCTGCAATCTTTATAATAAAATAAATCGGGTGCTTTCTATATACGCATCTTCAAATTATACTTGCAAATTAATGGTAACAAGATGGTTGTTGAGTCTAGACTACGCATTTACCGAAAGTCTCTTGCATAATTCACAGTAGTGACCAATGAATTGCCAAATATGCACATACACAGACACCCACACTCACACACTCTCACACACACACACACACACACACACACACACACGAACACACTCACATGATGGTTAACAGGCTATATAACTGTAATATGTTGTTATTGTGTAAGATAATGTACCTAATCTGTGTCCATGGGGTGGGGTCCTAGTGATCTGTAATACAGGCCTTGGCCTAACTCAGACACCAGCTCCTCACATTCATTTATTACGATATTATAAAAATTCTTACCTTACTTATATTATTACCCTGTACATACACAATGTGAGGAGCAATAAACGCTTTATTATTATTATTATATTATTATTATATATATTCTTCTATTCTGCAATAAAAATAGCTCCATTACAAAATTTCATCAACCCGGACGACGATTAATTAGACGAAAATTAAGCGCTATTTCGATCAATGTCATCATGCCAGATCCTTTGTAGGGTAGGTAGAGGGTATAGAGTTCCAACAGGTTCTTTCCTTACTGACCACTCTGGCTTCCTCCACTCTCATAGTTCGTCTCATATACGCTTGGTGGTTACGGAGACCTTTGACTTGTCTTTGAGATAAGACTCGGTCTATTTGATCATGGTAAGATAGTAAAGTCTATTTAATAATAATTATTATTATTTCTTTAATGCTGCCAACAGACAATGACAAAAACATTTCTATAAAACTTACTGGCCCATAGAATACGAGTACATACCTTACAGACTAACATACATATAATATACGGAAATAACTATTATCCTTCTTATATTATAGACGTTAAGGTTTGCGAGGATGGATGTTTGTTACTCTTTTACACAAAATCTACTGAACTTTACAGGAGTATAGCTCATACACAAGGTAATACATTGGCTACAATTTATACAGATACTAGTTTCCGCCCGCGACTACGTCCGCGTTGACTTTAGACAGGAACCTTGTATTTTTTGGGATAAAAAGTATTGACTGCCTCGTTGGTCTAGTGGCAAAAAACATCGCTTCGTGATCAAGAGGTCCTGGGTTCAAATCCTAGATCGGACAAATTTTATTTTTCTAACGAAAAATTTCCAGTATGAGTCCGGAGTCTGGAATTGCTCCCGGTATATGACAATAGGCGCGCCCCCTATTACATGGGACCTAACATCGTCGGCGAAAAGTGGGTGTTCTTAGTACACCTCTGCCACCCCCACTTGGTGAATATAGGCGTGACGGTCTTATAAAAAGTATCCTATAAAAGGTAATTCAGGTATTGATCTATCTGTGTACCAAATTTCATCCAAATCCGTTCAGCCGTTTCGTGTGATTGAGTAACAAACATCCAAACACCCAAACTTTCACATGAATAATGTTAGTAGGATTACAAAATTAAATTAAGAAATAAATCCTTTCGCAGCCATAGGAATCAGTGTGAAACATACAAATAACTGTATATTCTGTATTAAATCTTTAGATTATTCTCAAACTGATAGCTACTAATCAAAGAAAATGGCGAAGTTGAAATAAATTACAAACCAGTCCTGCTCTCGTTAGTTTCGTCTCGTCAGTAGTCAGAGATACAGAGTTCTGGTTTCCTTACAGGCAGGCTGTTCTTAATACAAAATATTTCACTGACCTATCGTCAATGTACAGTACATTTCGAATAATAAGAAGCGCAGAAACACCCTCACCTTTCCACAAGCAGGGATGGTAGAGTAGACTATACAAGCTGTATCGTAAATAACGTAAGGCCCCAGACACCCCGATTAGATAATTGCTTCACAAATTCAATCCAAATTAAACATGTTTTACCCTTTTTAAGTACTTTTATACCTCAATTAAAAATGAAACTTGTAAGTGTATGTGTGCGTATTGAGAAATACGTTTTAGAAATGCATTTAAAGCCTCCGTGTTGGTATGAGTAAAAAATAAATTAAGTTTTTTATAGCGCACTAAAGATGTTACAGCTTTTTTGTAAATTACAAAAAAAATGTAAGATACTAAAAATTGTTGGAATCAATTGCGTTTAATATGTTACACTTTGTATACACAATATATCATTCATGTCCAAACAGCAATTGAGATTTAATAAAAATAAAATTTTGTCCAACACTTGATTTAAAACTAGGACAAAACATTCCGAAAAACATACAACAAAACAGTTTCCATAAAAAAATATGTCATAGAAGCAAAAGTCATTTTATTATAAATCCTTCTCGGCACCAAAGTTTATTCACAGCCAATTCCGTTCGCGAATTTTATGGACACAATTTGAAACGAAAAAAAATCACCCTCATTTTGACGCGACTTTTTCCGAGAGTCAGTAAAACAAGTGTTAGTGCAAATAAAACAACGCGCTTGGAAAAATATTTGTCTAAAAAATATGTAACGTGTGCCGGTGTTGCATTTGAGAGAGAAAAGAGTGCATTTTAAGTCTCGAAGCCTCGGATTCATTAGAACACAAAAATTCCTGCGACACTAGTCGCTGACGACGTCACACGTTGTCGTGAGACGTTAAACGACGTTGCTTGGCGTTTTCTGAAGCTTCCGCTGAAGCTGAAGATTCCGCAACTTTATGTCACCGCGACGATTTAATTAAGTAACAAAAGACAACATAGACGTGTACTGCGAAAAAAATGGGCAAACGATTTATGTAATCCGTTTGGGTGATGTCTTGCGACTGATTCAATATACGTGGACGTCATAAGGAGGTGACAGGACAAGATGAGAAGTTAGACAAAGTCGCCGGATAAACTTCCCGTGACCTATGATGTCTTTTATTTAGTTGGTTGCAATGTCGCCCGAAGAGGTTGCATACATCGTTTGTTGATATTGTTGTGCAACGCATATTAATACTCTGTAACTTTTGTTTCATAATAAAAGAGACAAGAAATAAGTTTCGCAAAGTCGCCAGACTTCGCTCGACTTTCCCGAACAGCTTAAGCGACACCTAGCACAGGGACAAATGTCCCCTAAAGAATACGAGGCTTTAAAATTACAAAGTTGTAAAATGACGTTTAACATTTAGGCATAATATTGTTACGTCGCGGGGTGCAAAGTACTTTATTAGGCGCTGTACGCAAAAACAGCACGTAGAATTCAAGTACTGAGCACACACTAGTACCCAAATACTGTTTCCAATTCACTGAGTATCTCGTTGAATCCATATATCTTTGCTAAGGTCGCCGATGTATTACACTTAGATTGCTGGTTATTAATTTGATCGCTGTCGCTTCTGAAGAGAGTCTGTGTCTATCGCCGCGTTGAGGGTTCCTTTTATACTCGTATGAAACGTCTAAAACGGACCGGGACCGCCCAAGTACATCGATACAAAGGTATATCAAACAATAGCCAGCGCATTCCACAAAGCGGTAATATTATTTTTATATAATTATGTAGCGGTAGTATTCACTTGTTTACGTACCTACTTGTACGTAAACAAGTGAATACTTATTTACCGCGACCGCGCGCTGAAGATAATAAAAGAGGAGGAACCTTCTAGATGTTTTGGCACTCAAGCGCGGATTCTAGATCTTTCTTGGGAGATCGATAGGAGACCTAAGGGTGAGTAATGCATTTTAATGTTAAGTTTAGGGGTTTTTGAAATATCGAGGTATACCCGGGTCGTAACAATAAAATGGTGACCTCCTTCTTGAGTGGAAACCATGGATCTGCAACGGACGCCTTTTAGGCTAGTTGGCCATAGAGCATGCCATGTTAGCCATCATACTGAGTAGTCGAGTCAGAAATACGGAGATTTGTAAAAGATCTAAAGTGGAAGACGTCAGATTCCATATATTTGGACTCAAATGAAGATGGGCAGGACACGTCGCTAGATGTGGTGATAGCAGGTAAAGTAGGTCTCGACCGAATGGTGGCGACAGAAGGAATTTTGCAGTCTTGGAGAACCAGTGCAAAGATGTGTCAATGACGTGGTAAAGTACGTAGGTAAGATCTGACCAAGATTGAGTTAAAATAGGGATATGCGACGTAAAAGGGAGCAGGAGGCTTACACTCTGCAGTGGCCAGAATGAGCAGGAACGATCGCCAATCTATGGGCGGCCGGCGGAAATCGGATAAGTAGAAACTTGTATTTAGTCATCGACATATCTCAGGGCTGATCATATTTGCCGAAGGACCAATAACCATTGGGATGGACGTGTTCTCGAGTGGAGACCACGACTCGGCAAACGTAGGACGCCCTGCAATTGGGTGGAGCGACGATATGCAGGTTGGCTGGCAGCGGTTGAAGGAGAAGAGCCGAAGACCGGGCTCAATGTCATGCCTTGGGAAAGGCCTATGTCCAGCATTGGACTGATACGGGCTGATAATGATGATGAGTACTTAGTGGCGTGTCTGTAAGCTGATAATGAGATTGTTTGTCCGCGTAACAAAGATACAAAGTCCTAAAATGTAATAATTTTGACGTTTATAAGTGTTTTTTGTTGACCTATAGAAATAAACAATTTTTGACTTTGACTTACAGTTAGGTTTCTTCATACGACGATTATTTTAGGATACTTAGGGGTGACCTAAATCAAGTTTTAATGGAGTTAGATACATTATATAGAAAGTAAGTTATGCTTTACTTATCTCAAGGGAACTTCAAACATACGCGATAATTATAACCAACTTTACTTAGCTACAAGCAAACTTAATAAATCATTAGACAGCTACACAATTAGTAAAGGCTTGTTTCTTAGACGATAAATTTGATTGAGGGTGACCGCAAACTAGGAGGATAGCTTTACTAGAAGTTTCAGGCCCACGCTATAGCACTAATGTGGCTAGAATATTGGCCCCTTTTTCATCACCACTGCGCTCAACTACTCATAACCCTTTGGACGTTTTGGCATATAGTTCAACAAGTCCTGGAACCTTTTGGGCATAGGTATGAAAATCGCAAGGTTTTTTTTTATTTAAATAATAATAATAACGTTTATTAGGTCCAATAAGTTACATCATATGACAAGGTAGGTGTATCTAAACATAATATGTTAACAAAATAAATTAACGGTAATACCTGTACTAATGAAGATTCATTGTAACACAGGTATCAGCGCCTTCCATAGGTTTTACTAGTTGAGAGATTATGTAAGGATACTCACTCAATTTGATCAAGAAATAAAATTACATACTTATTAAGGCAAAAATTACATCTATTGTATGTGTGTGTGTGTGTGTGTGTGTGTACGTGTGCGTGTGCGTGTGTGTGTGTATGTGTACACGGGTGTTGGGTAGGTAGAAGCTAGCATGGTATTTTTAGAAAATTTTCTGTCTCCGAGTAAGTCTGCTTTAGCAATCAGCTTTGAAGTTTCATTTTACATTTTTTTGTCGATAAGTGATGAAGAAACATGATTTTGTTGATGCGATTATATATACGAGAGCTGGCTATATGAAAACTTCTGCTAGCTAGGCTTGTTCTATGAGGCTTGATATCACATATCATATTACGCGCTTATCTTTTCTTCGCTTATCGCGTTTCTTATGAGGTGTTGATTTATGTGTGCGTAATGTGGTATGAAGTATATAAAGTTGTCTGACTGTTAGAACGGAAGCTTCCTTATAGAGGGAAGTTGTAGGATATTCCCGGGGCCTTTTCAGGAGTACCTTTAGCACTACTCTTTGCGCTCTCTCTAACCGTAACATATATGTAGCATAGGTATTCCCCCACAGTGGTATACAGTACGTTAGGATAGATTGTACTAGGGAGGTGTAGACCATTTTTAATGTTCCTAAGTCCGCAGAAGATCTAAGTTTTCTAAAAATGTAGATAAGTTTCCTTGTGCGGGAAACTAACATTTCTATATGTTTATTCCAGCTTAAGAAGGAATTTAAGTGGACTCCAAGGTATTTAGTGTTTGAGTTGCGTGTAAGGGATAGACAACTGCACCTGGAGTTGGTTTGGTTACAGGTGTGAGCAATTAATCGTGCTTGTTTATGGGGTAGCTGGGAGGAGTTGGTCGAAAAAGCAACGTAGTTTGTTTTTTGGAAGTTCAGTGTGAGAAAATTAGATTCTAGCCAAGCATGAATCGTGGTGAGTGCTTTCTCTGCAAGATTGAAAACGAGTGTCCAGTTTTTAGCGCTAAGAACAAGGGCTGTGTCGTCAGCGTAAGTGAAGATTTTGCCGTTTTGGATGGGGAGTGTGCACAGTTCCTTAATGTAGACTAAGAATAGGGTTGGGGCTAGCACACTTCCCTGTCGAATCCCGTAGCAGATTGATTCTTCTGTGCTGATATATTTCCCGATCTTCACGCACTGAACCCTCTCACTTAAATAACTCCGAAAGATAGCCAAGGCAGGAGCCCTTATTCCTATGTTTTCCATTTTATCCCGAAGTTTGGGGACAGAAACGGTATCGAAGGCCTTTGAGAGATCTAAGAATATTGATAAAACCTTATTTTTTTGTCAATCGATTCAATTATAGAGTTGGTCAAGTCAATTACCGCATCTTCCGTAGATTTTTCTTTAATAAAACCATATTGATTATTAGCTATTATTTTAAACTTTGTGAGATAGTTTATGAGTTTATTGTTTAAAAGCTTTTCGAAGATTTTTGATATCGTGGATAGCACCGATATGGGTGTGTGATTTGTAACGAGGTTACTGTCCCCATTTTTGTGGATCGGATGTATGAGAGCTTTTTTGAACACTTTGGGAAAAGTGCCGGTAGCTAAGCAGAGGTTAAATAAATATTCTAGGACTGGGACTAAAACCTCCCGAGATGATTTGATGAGTGATTCAGGGATCCCGCCTCAGCCAACTGCGCATCTACCCCTGAGCTCGTCGATGGCGATGTTTATTTCAATCTCTGTGATGTCAAAGATCGCCATTGAAGGACCCGGACGCGGATATGCGATCTTTACTATTTTTGTGGTGTTTATGAGGCCTGGCTTTTGTTTTAATATTTTGTTAGCTAAGGTTGGTCCTATATTGGCGAAACATTGATTTACTATATTTACTGACATGTCTCGGTCGTTATGCAAATTTAATAAATCATTTGGGGGAAAGGTTAAGTGGGAGTGAGCTAACCGGATAGTACATATAGATTTTCGGAGGTGGACAAACGCCATTCCTAACTGGATACCCAGCAGTGTTCGCAGATAACGAGGTAGACTTAGAATAATTTTAATTTAAAAAGATCGTTTTGAAGACAACATTTTATAGAAATAACCCAACGAAGCTCTTGCTTAGTAAAGATGTTTCTGTAGCCACCTCCCGGCTTCGTCGTCAGACTTGTTTACTCGTGAAGCCAAATCTAGTAAGTCCCACACTACAGGGTTATATTGGGTAGTTGGGTTATTCCTTTGGCCACCTGCTGGCTCCATTAGCCATTACCATCCAGATCCACAGTACTCATTATCACACTTCCGACGAGCATAAACATGGCGTGGCTAAAAAGATGGCGCAACGATTGGACACCATTAGAGTGCTCTTGTACTTTATGCCTTGACATAGCAAAAGATTGACATTTTGGAAATATTAAGGATAATTGCTCTGAAGTGAGGTAGTAAAGCAGGCTGGCAAAACAAATTGAATAAACACAGTCACGCCTATAATAAGTGAATGAGTTTGTATATCTTGGATGCGCCTTCAGTAAGGATGGGAAATACACCGCTGACATAGAGAGAAGAGTGAGTGCAGGGAACAGAGTGAATGGTGCGATGGGAAAGCTACTCGGGAGCCGGCACTTAAGCCATAAGGCGCAGCTGGCCATACATAACGGAGTTCTTGTCCCAACGCTGTTATATGGTAGCGAGAGCTGGGTATGTAAGAAGGAGAATGAAAGTAGGATAAATGCGGTAGAAATGCGAGCTCTGCGGAAGATGTGCGGAGTGAAGCTGACCGACCGCATTAGCAACAGCATAGTAAGACAGCGAGTAGGTATGAAAGATAGTATCGGTGTAAAGATGAGAAAGGGCATGCTCCGTTGGTTCGGGCATATAGAAAGAATGCCAGAGGAAAGAATGACAAAACAGATATACAATGTGAAGGTGGAAGGATGCAGGTACCGGGGAAGACCTAGACTATCTTACCACGACCAAATAAACAGAGTCTTATCTGATGGAAAAGTCAAGAGTCTCCGTAACCGGCGAGCGTGTATGAGACAAACTATGAGAGTCGAGGAAGCCAGAGAGGTATGTAAGGAAAGAACCTGTTGGAACTCTGTACTCTCTGCCTACCCCGCAAGGGATCTGGCGTGAGGTTATAGATAGATAGATAGATAGACGCCTATAATCCCCAAGCGAGAGTGGCACAGGTGTACTCTATGTGCCCACTTTTCGGCGACGATGTTAGGTCTCATGTAATAGAAGTGAGCATATTGCCATCATACTGAACACAATTCTAGACTACGGACGGATGCTGGAAATGTTTCTATAGAAAAATTACATTTTTTTGCGACCTAGGATTCGAACACGCTTTGTTCGCCACCAAACCAATGGGGAATTAATTAAAAATGTTATTGGTAATTATTATTGTTTTATTGTCTTCGGAAACACCGAATCTATTGCAATTATTTTAATTATAAGCCCTCGACAAGAATTTTTTTTTTACAATGAGGCTAAGGTAATTACTATCTATCTATCTAAATCAATAGGCCAAATCCCTTGCGGGGTAAGCAGAGAGTACAGAGCTCCAACAGGTTCTTTCCTCACATAATCGACTTCTTCAGTGCCCCCCTCATACTACTGATTTCATTCACTCTTCCCTCTGTGTCCAGTCCATCCTTCGTTGGAATGCACTGCCTCTGGAACTCAGGATGGCAACCAATCGTCCCTCTTTTAAAAAAAGTCTGCAGGATTACTTACATAAGATATTGGATCCACCTCAATGTTAGTCGTTCCATGTCGTTATGTCGCACAGTTTTAATTTATGTATGTATTGTATAATTATATATGTATGTATATATTTGTGGTATATATAAATATAATACTAATGTGTTTTAAATAGTTAATTAGTTGTTATTTATATTTATTCTTGTAACTGTCTTTGTTCCTTAAATTTGTGTAATTTCGCACCTACCACACTTGTCTCACACCACCTTAAGGTAGACTGGCAGAAAATACCGCAGGCATTAAGTCCGCCTATGTACGTAAGTACATAAAGTATAAATAAATAAATAAACTCTCTGGCTTCCTCCACTCTCATAGTTCGTCCCATACACGTTCGCTAGTTATGGAGACTCTTGACTTGTCCTTCAGATAAGATTCGGTCTATTTGGTTATAGTAAGATAGTCTAGGTGTTCTCCGGTACCTACATCCTTCCACTTTCGCATTGTATATCTGTTTTGTCATTCTTTTTTCTGGCATTCTTTCTATATGCCCGAACCAACGGAGCATACCTCATCTTACTTTCTTATCGATAATTACTATAAGCCACCTTTAAGGAAAGTATTTCCCATCCCACTTCCAATTTGTTCCATACAAGATGCTCTTCTAAAGCAGTAATGTCCGTTTAAAATCTAAATAGCAAACAATCATTAGTATTCCTGTAACGTCGAGTAGAGTTAGTCTCGATCGTGGCTTCATTCAAAAGGCGCTTACTTTGGTCTAGACGAGAATGTATACGTGATATAGACGTAAATAAATAAATAAATACTCGTGTGGTGCGGGGACTCATATTAACACTAAAGTGAAATTGAGCTATACGTCTTCTGCATATCGTAAAATAAGAATTTGGAAATAAAAATGAAAGAGTTGAAAAATATATGTATTAAAATAAACTTTATAATAAATTAAAATCACGCTCTTTTCCATTCCATTTATAGAAATAGTTATTTTGGATTAAATTTTATCGTATCAAAAATAAAAACCAATAAAATCTAAATACATTTTAAGTTTAATTTTACGCCTAATGAGTGCGTATATCTTTAAGTATATTCATTTTGGTATTTTTTTCAACCTATAATTATTATTATTTTCAGGATATTAGTAGTTTCTTTTATTTTAATACAAAAAGAGAAAAGCTTACAATTTATAATTAAGTTGAGATCGAAATTCCCCTTAAATACAGACTGGTTAAACAAATTGACCGAGATTCGACCGGATTGGGAGTGAGAAAGCTTAATTATCCGCTCCTAAAGTTCTTCAGGCCTGAAACGAGTAGGGTTGCAACTTGGCGACTTGGAAGAAATATAAAGTGGGGTAACAAAGAGTTGAACTTTGTACTGTAATAAACCAAGTAAAATTAATAAACTGGCTATTGCCAGTATAAGAAATCGTAACCCGCAATCCTGTATTATTCCTGTAAGTAGAATAATTTTTTCCGACTCCTGTTTTTTTATCTTTTTAATAAATTTATTGCGGCTTCCAAGACAAAAGCGTCATTCATCATCACTGGTGTCACTTATGGAGACCATTGTGGATCTCGGCTTACAGGAGTTACAGTGGTCGAAATGCGTGACGGGCTTGATTCCATTTAAAAAAATCTGTATTATGGGTGAATAGATTTATTTTATTTTTATTTATTTATTTATACCGCAGTGAATTGTACAAATACCTGTTTTAAGAAATACATATTCATGCACATTATACACAAACCAACAAGAGAATATAACACCATGTTCTTACTTATTACTCGTATAACAAATTCTTAATACTGGAAACTATCGTGGCAGCCAAACCAAAACATTTAAATTATAAATAAAATAAACACCGCCATGCCTATACTTTTCAAACGCGGGTGGCAGAGTGCTACTACGTATATCCACTATTTAGCCACTTTTTAGGTGAGCCTATTTCCAATGTTTGACACTGACTGACACTGGATTTTTTTAAATAACTTTTTTTTCACCCAATACGCGTATATACGCCACTAGACCAACGAGGTGGTGATTTTTTCTTCATTAAACACCATAAAAATTTATCAAGTTTATTTTAAAGAATAAAAATAAAATAAGATTTATGTACTGTATTTGACGGTGATAGTTAAACGGTAGTTCTTTACGATGTTTCTCAACAGATGGCGTAGCAAAAACAAGTTGAGATATTTTGTAGGGCATTTTAGGTCTATTCAATTATACTGGTCTCCGGTATTGTGTTGCAGATGACGTTTTGGCTGGAGTATTATGAATTGGTCGGACATTTTTATTACTTATAGTTAGTGAACATCTAAGCTTCTTTTAAACCTTTAAATATTGAGACTGAGACATTAATAGACAAAGATTGAGACTTATGGTATATGAAACATAAATATGACTGAAAAGTTTGTGTGCTGTATAAAACATGTAAGAAAATGTATATACCAACCGCGGTGTTCTTACCAATAACCATGGTAAAGCAGCGTTCGGCTCGGTCGGCCTGAGATGGGTGACCGTTTGTAACATTTTCATATTCGAGCATTTCCGTGCTTCAGAAAGCACGGTAAACCGTTGACCCGATTACCACTTAATGTGGTAGTCGTTAAGCCAAGTTGGAATGATTGTAGGCGGCTTGATAAGTTCCAGCAATAGGTGGTTACAAACCTGCTTCTACCAATCCACAATGGGTCCTCGTGGTGGAGTAAGACCTAATCTCTCTCACCTTTATTTGTGGGAGAAGGCTTTTACCCAGCAGTGGGACGGTATACCATTGTAAGGGCGAGCCTATTGCCATTATAATAGGTACCATTTCTTATTCCTGACTGTTTTTTTTAAATAGAATAGCCTCAATATTTCTGTCAGACTTGGCAATTCAAACCCAGGACTAAGCCACTAAACCAAAAAGGTAGTCATCAAGCCAAATTGAAATCAACTTAATTAAATAAAAATAATATTCCATAAAGATAGGTAAATTATCATAAACATTAGCATATTCATATTCTTTATGAATCGTAATCGAAGTCTAATCGAATTTCTTACGTAACGATTACTTTATGAATTGTAATCAAATTATGACTATAGAGCATATTGATTGCAAAATTTAAAAAAAAATGTTCAAAAGTTTAATATTACTAATCATCATCATCTCAGCCTATACTTGTCCACTGCTGAACATAGGCCTCCCCAATCGCTTTCCAGCGTAACCGGTCCGATGCCACCTGCATCCAACGACTTCCTGCGATTTTCACAAGATCGTCGGTCCATCTGGCAGGCGGTCGTCCCACACTGCGCTTGCCAATACGTGGTCTCCACTCTAGAATCTTTCTGCCCCAACGCCCGTCCGATCTACGCGCTATGTGGCCCGCCCATTGCCACTTCAGCTTGCTAATCTTAACGGCTATGTCGGTGACCTTGGTTCTTCTACGAATCTCCTCATTCCTGATTCGATCGCGTAGAGAAACGCCGAGCATAGCTCTCTCCATAGCTCGCTGAGCAACTCTGAGCTTTTTTATGAGACCTATAGTAAGAGACCACGTCTCTGATCCATATATCATCACTGGTAACACACACTGACTAAAAACTTTAGTCTTAAGGCACTGAGGTATTTTGGATGAGAAGATGTTGCGCAGTTTCCCGAACGCTGCCCAGCCGAGTTGGATTCGTCGATTGACCTCTCTCTCAAAGTTGGACCTACCTAACCGGACTACCTCTCCCAGGTAAATGTATTCGTCGACAACTTCAAGAGTAGAGTTCCCAACGGTGAGTGCGGTGGGTACGACATGGACGTTACACATTATTTTCGTTTTGTCCATGTTCATTTTAAGACCCACTTGTTGAGATACTCTGTTGAGGTCACCGAGCATTCGTCCTAGATCTTCCAGCGACTCCGCCACGACCACAATGTCGTCGGCAAATCGAAGGTGAGTGATGTATTCGCCATTGATGTTGATGCCAAGTCCTTGCCATTCCAAGAGCTTGAAGGCGTCCTCTAAGGTGGCCGTAAACAGTTTCGGAGAAATGACGTCTCCCTGCCTTACTCCTCTTTTTATGGGGATCGCCTTCGTGCAATGCCCCTGTACTCGGACTGACATGGTGGCGTTATTATACAAGCACTTCAACACTTCAATGTACCGATAGTCAATGCGGCATCGCTGGAGAGATCTAAGAACCGCCCAAGTCTCGATCGAATCGAAGGCTTTCTCATAGTCCACAAACGCCAAGCATAGTGGCCGATTATACTCCTCGGTCTTCTGTATAATCTGCCGCAGCGTATGTATGTGGTCTATGGTACTAAAGCCTTTCCGGAAACCGGCTTGTTCGGGAGGCTGGAAGTCATCAAGCCTGCGTTCGAGACGATTCGTGATGACTCTCGAAAACAACTTATAAACATGGCTCAGCAGTGTGATGGGCCTATAAGTGTTATCACCTTTCTTGAAAAACAGTACCACCACTCCCCTGTTCCATGCTTCCGGCGTTTTCTCTTCGAGCAAGACGGAATTAAACAGCCTCTGAAGGACTTTAAGTACCGGCGTTCCGCCCACTTTCAGAAGCTCTGCGGTAATTCCGTCTTCGCCTGGTGCTTTGTTATTTTTGAGTTGTTTGAGAGCCATCGTAATCTCGTACAGGCTGATGTCCGGAATATCTTCAGTGTAGTGTCGGGTTAGCTTGGCTCTTGGGTCTTTTACCAAGTCAACAACAGGTTCAGCTACTGAGGTGTACAACTGCCCATAGAACCTCTCTATCTCCCTGAGCACCTCTGACCTATTCGACGTTACGTTTCCGTCAACTGGCTTTGCCCAATAGACGCGTCTCTTGCGAACACTTTGGAGCCCTTGTTCTGTGCTATGGTCTCCTCAATACGCCTTGTATTGAAGGACCGTAAATCGTGACGCAAGGACTTCAGTATCTGTCCATTGAGCTGCCTATAGGACTTAGCATCATCGGAGGTTTGGAGCGTCATGGAACGTCGCTCAGCCATGAGATTTCGGGTGGAGTTAGATAGTTTTTGAGGTCTATTTTTACGGTGGGGCTTATAATACTTGGACCCGACCGTATGGACAGTCTCTACCAGCCTGTTGTTGATTTCGTCCACTGATGCGCTGCTGTCTAGCAATTCGAAGCGGTTTGCCAATTCAAGTTGAAAGTTCTCGGGGTTTTGGATGTGTGCATAAGAAGATCGGAGCGTAGACTTCATCAGACGCGATCTTTCCATTTTGACATTAATATTTAATGTGCCTCTGACCATTCGGTGATCACTGCCGGTTTTTACCCTGTGAATCACGGAGACATCATTAAATATTTGTCGCTTGGTGCTCATGATGAAGTCTATCTCATTTTTTGTGGAACCATCAGGGCTCATCCAGGTCCATTTTCTATGAGGCGGCTTCCGGAAGAAAGAGTTCATCATAAAGAGTCCCTCCTTCTCCAGATATTCGGCCAGCCTCTGACCCCTGGGGTTGCGCTGCCCATATCCAAATTGCCCCACTCTCAACTCATCATCGCCCCGTTTGCCCAGCCGCGCATTGAAGTCACCCATAACCACTGTAAAGTGTGCTTTGGAAGTATGTATGGCTCTAATAATGTCCTCATACATTACTTCGACGTCATCATCTGAGTATGCCGAGGTCGGTGCGTAGACCTGTATGACCTTCAGCGAATATCTTTTGGATATTCTGAGTATCAGGTACGCTACCCTGCTCGACACACTAGTGATGGACACAATGTTGTCTATGAGTGACTTGTGGACGATAAATCCGACACCACCTTGGGACTGCTGTTCACCCTCCCGGTAGTAAAACAAGTTGCCGGATCTTAAGGTTATCGTGTCCTCGCCCTTTCTTCGGACCTCCGATAAACCAACAATATTCCACCGCAACTTGTTTATCTCTTCTTCCAGCTCAACAAGCTTCTCATCTGTCCTTAACGTGCGTGCATTGTATGTCACCAGGGCCAATTTTCGATGTTGGTGGTAGCCGAATCTCTGCCGGAGATTCTTAGCACCCCTTGTCCTGTCGTTACCATAGCTGCTACCGTGGCCAGGACGAACAGGACCGCCGGGGACTAGGGGCCTGGTTTTATTCTTATCTTCCATTTTAATAAATTGGGGGTGTTTGCCATACTCGCCACGCTTGGCAGGCGGGTTGGCGAGCGCAGTTTTTGATGGTAGAAGTGTTAAGGGAACGCTGCTGCCCATTCCCTAGTTTTCCCTTAGTCGCCTTGTACGACACCCGATGGGATGAGATGGGTTGGTCCTATTCTAAGCCGGGAACCACGCGACATTAGTAATATTGTTAATACAAGTATATTAACAATATTACTAATATTGTTAATATACTTGTATTACATAGTCGGTGTCTTATCTGAAGGTCAAATTAAGAGTCTCCGTAACCAGCGAGCGTGTATAATACGAACTATGAGAGTGGAGAAAGCCAGAGAGGTCTATAAGGAAAGAACCATTTGTAACTCTTTACTTTCTGCTTACCACGCATAAGGTAGTATTGTAATTAGAAACCAAATAATACCAGGTACCAGAAATAATTAAAACTTATATTTAGCAGGACATTACTTTTTAAGATTCTTTATTCTCTCAAAAACTACAAAGGGCCTTAAAATAACTAAATTACGTTGACATCTGTCTTTTTAACATAAATTTTCTCGATTCAATACATTTTAAATCATAGAAAAAATACGCTGTCCAAAACACGTTTTCACTTTGATTAACTTCACAAGCAATTGTACGGTTAACTTAATTCTTTGAAATAAAATGTACAAGCGCAAAAGATGTCTTGAACTTGCAAAAACATTCTTCAACTTTCAAATTTAAATGTATTACCAAAATGTTCATAGAAGTTCTGTCAGTTATGGCGGCATATAATGAAATGGCTCGTCCATTTTCTTGGTAAAAGCCAGCCTTTGCTATCTGAATATGAATACATATCTGCCGCATCCAATTATGAAATGCATCATATTACAAAACGGTTTGTTTAAGAAACGAACTTAGCCCAATTGTAAGACGGCTGGCTGTGCTCTTAGCGATCACCAAGACTAAGGTCCGTATTACAGAATGTAAGTCAGTCGTAAATCTAGTTTTAAAAACTGATTTTTGTACTTAATCTTTAGTTTTAAAACTAGATTCACGACTGATTTTCGTTCTGTAATACGGGCCTTAGAAGCGTTCGGCTCAGACGGTCTGAAATGAGTGACCGTTTGTGGCATTTTCATATTTAAGCATCTCCGGGCTTTGGAAGGCATGCACAGCCGTTGGTCCCGGCTACCACTTAATATGGTAGTCGTTAAGTTGGAAGTTGGAAGCCTCATAGGCGGCTTAGAAGTTCCAACAGCAGGTAGCCACAAATCTGCCTACCCCAATCCGTGCTAGGTCCGCGTGGTAAGTATGATCTAATGCTCATACTCTACCACGCAGACCCAACCGCCACCTCTATCCTAATCTTGGCTGGTATAGGTGTTATACTTTTGACATAGGACAAACAAACAGAATGTTAAACTGACAGTATGAAGAACCTTTTTTCGATTTTTTTTGCTAAGGCGTACAAGCCGACTTGATCCCCAATTATCGACAATATGACAAAATTGAATGCCGCTATGCAATAGTATTTTCTAGAAATTAAAACTGTGATTGCAAATAAAACTTTAACAACCAAAGCTTAAAGAACATAATCCAAGTACCCTGTAATTGTGGTTGACATACTTTCAGGTGAATCTCCTCTAATATCCCGAAGCCCACTGCGCAAGGTCTCAAGTGCTTCGTTAAGTCATCTTATTTCCCATTCAACGCGGGCCTGGTGTTGGAAACTTTCAGAATCGCCTGAATTTCAAACAGCTATTGCCTTTAGGGATACGACATCAAAAATTGTAATGTGGGTCTTATAGAACGGATGAGGACGTTATTGAGCTGTTAGAATATTCTAATAGTTTTAAATAGTTCTAATTTTTTGAAATTTCATTTGCAAAATTTAATAAAATTGTCAATGATATCATTTATGCTACATAATTTCATGCTGTGTAATATTATGATACCCATCCTTATAAATATTGTGTTTTTATATAATTAGGTTCTGTGTTTATTCTTGGATAATGTGTTTACTTCTGTCATTTTTTTGTGTTTAATTAGTTGCTTAATTTTATTTAGCTGAACGCACATGTTTTGGATTACAATCCAGATCTATTGTATTACTTAGAACTAAGTGTTATATTTGATTGTAATCTGTGTTGTGTGTCAAAATAAAAAAATAAAAATAAAATAAAATCAAAATGGTGCTTATTTATTCCATTAATAGACCTGCACTGATTTAGTGTTATATATAATCATTCATAAGTTGTGTTTTTAATGAACGCTAGAAATTATTCTTGTGAGGTGGATGCATTTACAAACATGAAATTCATATGGACAAATATCCAAACCGAGACAAATCTTTGTGTATCTCACAAATATTTGTTTTAGACTGGGAGTTTGAGTATGCAAATTTCGTGCTTGTAAACACATCCACAGGAATAATTTCCAGTACCTAGCATTGACTTTTATATGAAAAAGAGGAGAGGAAAATATTTGCACCACGTATGATATTATTAGGATATACCTCGATTGATACACATTAAAATTTAGTAACCAACAAGAAACGCTCTTAGCTCGGTAGTAGCATAGTTTTTGTAAGTATCACCAAGCATAAGTAATATTCAGCTTGACCAGTCTGGGATATGTGACCGTTAGTGAAATTTTCATTTTGAAGCGTTTCCGTGCTTCAACAGAAACCCAGTAGTCACGGTTAATAGCTCTATAGTATTTGTCATAACAACTTATAACCCACAAACCTCCACCAATGCGCACTGGGGCTGCGTGGTACAGTATGACAAATTGTTGCATACTAGCTGTACCGGCAACTTTATATGCGATATTTTCAGGCGTGTATTTCACACCCTTACGTTTTTTTGAGACAAAAGTTAGCCTATGTGAGCAATTTCCCCTGGAAAACAATTCCTTGCCGAAATTGCTCACAATCTGTTTAGTGGTTCGAGCATGAAAAGGTAACAGACACACAGACAAAGTTACTTTAGAATTTATAATATTACTATAGATTACATTTTATGAAATAAGTAAAAGTGGTAACCAAAAACTTTAACCAACTATTTGTTTTAATTTAACCAATACTTTCCATAATAACCGTTCTCATAATAAATACTATATAAAAGAACATTTCAAAATCTAGAGCACACATATAAATACAAAATTATAAAAACATATTTTACACACACAACATCTAACTTGAATAACGCAATATCTCACACACAATTAAATCTTTACCTTGCAAATTTAGTATCAAAACCGAAGTTCCAAGTTAATTACCATTTTTAATATCCAAATTAACTAAAAAATCAAGAATATCGGAAAATAATGTTCAAATTTTCAATTAAATTAACCGTATCCATTTTGTCCATCATTAAACGTATTTAAATACAGCGGATCGATAAATTGGAATGAGTTACCGTTATTTATAATAAAATTATAATAAATATTAAAAATAGTTGAAATCAACCCAGTACCCGATTAAGAACTACTTAATTCTGTTACACCTTGTATAACAAGAACATTGAGTATATAGAACAATATTGGCTGACAAAGAACATTGATAAAAAAGTATGTACAAAAAATGATAAAGAAAAATTGACTACAGAACACGTATCAAGATATAGGAGGTACAAATTGTGGCTGGTAAAGGCTACTTCTGAAATATTTTTTAAATTAAATATAACTTTCAAAAAACAAGCTTTTATAGCAAAACACAACAAAGATGTCTTACTTAGTTAAAGAGTTCCTATGGCTCCCTTCCGGCTTCATCATCAAACCCTGGATACTATCCTACTGGTCTAAAGTACTTGTCACAATAAATCCAACGAGCTCAAACACGGCGGGGTTAGATAGAGTTGTTTGGTGGTTCCATTGGCCACCTTTTGGCTCCATCATTAGACTCTGAATACTATCTGCTTGAATAGTACTTGTTATTACCGATCTAACAAGCCTAAACACATGAAGGTTACGTTAAATAGTTGTTGTTGTTGGCCATGTTTCTTTGGCCACCTTCTGACTTCATCATCAGACCAGCTCCATGGACCATATTATAGCATTGTACATGTATTGTATTATACGTTTGTTAAAACAAAAAGAAATACTCTTTCAGCGACTTTACATACGTATGCCCGATTTCAATTTCAATATTGCTTGAAAAATGGATCACAAGATTTGAACTGGAAAGACAGACAGACATAAGACCATTGCAAGTCAAATAAAAGCCTGTATTTATGTTATATCTTGTATAGCCACGAAAAATAACATGTAGAACTAATGATAAAAGAAATATCTCAGAACATGTATCAAGATGTGGGAGATCCAAATTGTGGCTGGGAAAGACTACTGAAAAAATATCTCTCATTAATATTCTGTGGCCGCGTCGCTTCGTAGTAAAGTTCTCCAAATTGAATTGTGATATACGAAATTCTGTCTTACTTTATTTCATACTTGGTAACTTGCGTGGAATCTAATTCAGAATTATGTTGTACGTATAATGAACTTGAATAATTATTCGTCTAAGTAGCTAGTAACTACTAGAAACAACTCTTGTCCTGTAAAGCTGTAAAGGCCCCGCGGCCAACAGCGTCGATGATTCACACACATACTAGAAACAATGAGGGACTATTTGGCGCAGTGGTTAAGAGCTTTAGCCGCTCCGCCCACTGGGTCGAATATTCGCGGGTTCGATTCCCGCACGGGACAAATATTTGTGTGACTCATAATTATATGTTTCGGTCCGGGTATTTGGGAACACTCTGTCACGCTTTCGGATTTCTATTGTAGGTATTCGGTCGGCAAGGGAGATACCCAACATGCCTTGCTCCATGGCTACAACATGGCTGAGTACAATAAAATAAAATACAATAAAACATGGCTGAGTACAATAAAAAACCATCTTCATATTTTTTAGTTACTTCACGACCAACAGAATTAGGAGAATCGTTTTCTCACTTATAATTCATCATTAAGTACTGAAGCACTCTCAAAGATTCAAACGAAACATGATTCCATTTCACTTAATTTATTTTACCGAATTTCAAACAATAATTTCGCGTGTTGCTGTTACAATCCCTTTAAAATGAGCGAGAAAATAGACTGAGGTGGTAATTCATTTTATTTCATTTCTACACCACATAGTACATTTAAGAATAAAATTAGACACATAAAGCGCACTAAAATGCTCGCACGCAGGTAGGTATATAGATATAGATTTAAGCCCGCGACCACTTGATTTTTTTCGTATTGATCATTCATTTTCAATTCATCGGACTAGGCAGAGTAGTTACTTTTCAAGAGGACCCAGAAAAAAGCTTTCGTATCAAAAGGACATCTTAGCAAAAATACATTTATGTCCTCTGATCGATCGCACCACAAATGTTTTAAAATAATTATAGTTTCTTGCAGTCCGATCCCTTAAACGTTATATTTTTTTCTTTGTGTTGTACAACATGTCACAGAAATAATATATGAATAGTAAAAAACTAAATTTTAAATACAAGCTTTAAGCTAGGTCTCAGCTAATCAAAATTAAATGTGTACACAAAATTTCGTGTCTATGTTGTTGGCCGTTGAGGATTTTCATCGTCTGAAATCAATTATATGTGTAGAATCATCATCGGTCATGCATACCATAAAAATGCATTATCCCATAAAAACCCACTTGTCAAATTTAATTCCGTAGGATAAAATTAGAAAAGGACAAACGTATCTATACTGTATCAACTGAAAATCAAGACAAGACTAACATCGGTCGGTCTTCGACTTTCGACATTTTCGTGCTAAGCTGTCTATTGAAATCTGAGCCAAACAATTTCGCTGTGTAGTGACTGATGGTTCAGACCATAAATATCCTAACAACCATAGTCCTCAGTGCCGGATTGCTTAAACGGTATATTTTTTCTACGTATATGTATTGTAAAACATGTCACAGAACTAAAATATACATGATGATACAATGACGGACGATCCAGGCTACATTTGACGTCTACGACAAACAATGTTGGCTTTATGATGATGGACCGATCGAACCATGAATGTTCTAATAAACATGGTCCGCCCAGTTCGTTCTTAAGCGGTATATTTTTTCTTCGATTGTATTTCACAACGTGTTACAGAAAAAAATATACCAAGTACAATAATGGAGCATAGGAGCGTCTCGTACTCGTTAGTGTTGACGTCATCGTCGAACAATGTTTGCTTCATAATGACGTCCCAGTCTGCAGTCGCGAGCTCGATATCGCTCATTATTCTCTATGAATGCTCTTTTGCTTTCACTCCACTGTGATAGACAGTATTGTTTACAATTGCTAGGAATGAATAACTAGATGCAGTGCTTACTTCTATGGCAAAGATTTAAAAGTTCAGTAGTATCAGAAATGAACGTGTCATTTTACAAGTTTTTATTTCACTTGCAATGTTCGGAATTACTTTTTACATTCATCAACCTCTTTGATTTTACAGTCATGTAAAAACGATTTATTATCAGACGAATTTAGTGATGCGACTCGAGTAGGATTTTGTGACTCAATTCACTTGAGTTATTTTTTTAATTACTCGAGTTATACTCAAGCTTTTGAGTAACTCCAGTTCACTATTTACAGTTTTGGTAACTCGAGTGTAAGTTATCACTCGAGTTGAGAGTGGAGTGTCGATTACTGTAAAGCATGCAACTATTATGCAAGTATTATGTACGTATTATCGTAACATTGTCAAGAAAGCGTGCTGTCACGTTCATCTGTATGTAGTGAATTTGTAGTGTAAAAAGGAAAGCATATCAACTTGAAAGCGTCAGGTTAATGTCAATCTATTCATACTAAGCCCTCAGTTAACCGTTGCGATCATAATTGAGTGAATCGTTTGTAATGATTTTTTTTATCGCCGTTGTGCAAATTATAGGAGTTTAATGAAAAATATTGAAAAAAGCATTGTGAAAAATATGTTTTTAAGTAAAAAGTTAATAGGTATTAATATAACAATATAAATCAAATGAGAGTGGAGGAGGCCAGAGACGTGTGTAAGAGATCTGGCGTGATGATATAGATAGATAGAATATAAATCAAATTCCATAAGTCCGGAGTCTGATATCGGAATTGCCCGGTTAATATAGGGGATATTACGGTATTATACGAGATCTAGAGTCGTCGTCGTCGAGTTAGTGAACGCTAAGAACACCATGCAGCCTGCGCCTAAAAAACAATAACTTTTTGATTATATAGTTGGTACACCTACTTTATTTGTTTATTTATTTATTTAATATAGTTGGTATTTCAGAAAAATGTAACGTTATATATGGTGTGTGACATCACGTAACACCAAGAAATCTTGGGGGCCTTCAAAAATGAAACACATAAAGAAAAATATATTCCTAGGATGTCGTCAATTTTAGCCGAGGCCCGTATATTAATTTAAGCTGCTCTGTAATTTTAGATGCAATAAAAATCTTTTATAAAAAAAACCGACTTCAAAAAGCAAATAAATAAATATTTAAAGTCGGTGCTGGTTGGTGCAGTCGGTTAATTGGCACCGACTTCAAATATTTATTTATTTGCTTTTTGAAGTCGGTTTACCTTTTTTTATAAAAGATTTTTATTTTACAATTTTATGTGACCAGTGAATTATTCTATAGTAGGGTACCTATAGGATTGACGTAATACCCATAATATCTCAATTTACACATGCCTATTGTTTGTCGTTAAGGAGTTCCCTGGTGTATCTTCTAAGTCCAAGGTCCAATGTCAATAAAATTAATATGGGACCACCTTGGAGATATACTGAACCAATTGCAAAAAAAAATATCAAAATCGGTCCACAATTGACGGAAATATCGCTGAACTAACATAAAAAAAAAAAGCATACATACAACCAAACATAGAACCTCCTCCTTTTTGAAGTCGGTTAAAAATAAATGGATATGTTAAAAAAAACTCCTGTATAATTTGGTCATTAAAATTGTCATAAAACGATCATTGTAGAACGGCGCTTAAATAATTTTAGCAATGGAATTTTTTGATATTGTTAAGGTTGCGGGAATTGGACGTAACAAAACAGCAGAGAAGTTAAGCGTTCGGTCCGGTTTGTCTGAGATGCGTGATCGTTTTAGGGATTTCCAATTTCAAGTACCTGCGTGTTTCAAAAAGTACGTTAAGCCGTTGGTCCCAGCGGTCAATTAATAGGGTAGCCGTTAAGCCAAGTTGAAAGAAAACTATTTTTCGGATTTTATCGCGGTTTATTTTTAACCGACTTCTAAAAAGGAGGAGGTTCTTAATTCGACTGTATGTTTTTTTTTTTTGTATGTATGTTACGCGATAATTCCGCCAATTATGTATCGATTTTGATGATTCTTTTTGCATTGGGTTCAGTATAGCTCCAAGGTGGTCCCATTTTAATTTCATCATTATTGGACCTTGGGCTTGGAAAATACACCAGGGAGCTCCTTATCGACAAACGATACGAATGTGTAGATTCAGATGTTATGGGTATTACGTCAATCCTATAGGTACCCTGCCATGAAACTAATAAGAATATTAACCAACTTCAAAAAACAAGGAGGTCGGCAATTTGTCTGTGTTTTTTGTGTGTCCGCGAGGTGAAGTATAAACTAATTTCTTCTACTTCGATTTTTGAGAGAGTACAAGCTGAATATATTGTTACGACCCGGAGATACCCCGATATCTCGAAAATCCTTTATCGGGGCATGTCGATTCTAAAATTATCGAACCGTCAAAAATAACCTTTAACCCGCTTTTGAGTGCTAAAACGTATAGAAGGGTCCTCCCCAGTAATTATCGCCGCAGCGCGATCGTGGTAAACATACTTGTTTACCTAGTTACCTAGTTGTTCACTTTCAAATAGGTATGTAGTAATAATATCGCTTTGTGGGACGGACCGGCTATTGTTCGATGTTCTTTTAGGTACTTCACTTCCATTCTAGAACTTTTATACGAGTATAAAAGGAACATTCAGCGCGGCGACAGTCTCTTTTGGAAAGCGACCGCGTTCAAATCGAGAACAAGCGATCTAAGTGGAATACACCAGCGACCTTTGCAACGATATACGGACACTACGAGTGACTCAGTGACTCGGAAGCAGTAATTAGATACAAGCACGAGTAGTAAGTACAAGTGTGTGTTTAATGCTTCTGTGTACTTGCTTTAGACGTACGTGCCGAATAAAGTACTTCGCACTTTATTCGGCATTTGTTTACCCCGCTAAGTAACAATATTTTCTTTACTAAACTGTTAGCCTAAGCCTAACTGTTAACTTTTACTACACAAAATAAGTTTTTTACCTGAATATAATTATTATAGTTTATTATAGTAATTATAGCACTTCACCTAGCCTTGTTAAGAAACTGTCCCACTGCTGGGCACGGGCCTCCTCTCAAACTGAGAGGGTTATGAAATATTATGGGAACTTAAAATTACATTTTCTTTTTCTAATACATTGTGTTCCAGTATCTGAGTCCCAACATAAAACTGATGCGATTAAATTAGTATGTGTTTAGGTAGGAAGTAACGATTTTTATAGTTCCACACAATGGCGACAACGACGTCAGGGCCGAAAGTAATAAGGGGCTAGATTTTGTTTTTATTATTTTATCAGTAGAAAAAATGTTGCGTTGGTCTAGTGGCGAAGAGTATGGTATTTACGAGGTTTGAAACTTATCGAACAAGAGTCCGTAAAATAATAGGGGACGACCCTATTGCCACAACACCAGGCCTTATTTTCAGACGCTGGACTTTTTATTTCATTACTTTAGAACGTTTACAGCTAATGCTATAAGTACAGAACAGTAAATAAGAGAAGGCCACTTAAAAGTTTCGACTAACAGAACACACAAATCACACACACTATACGCCACAAGAACAACCAGGCTGTTTTTCTTCTGATACGAGTACAATAACGAAAAAAGCAATCTTAAAAAATATAGCGTGAAAAGTGCCTGAAAATACTCCAAGGCAATAATACATACATACAGCATCAATCGTATTCCCCAAACCACAAATTTCTCTTAAAAAATAAAGATCTTGAAAATTTACCAAAAATATCGTTAAACAAATAACATTTTAAAATAGTATTAGCAAGGGAAATACATAATGAAAATTTAATCTTTTTAAAGAAAACCTTTTTACACCACAATTTTATTTTTCTTTAGTTTAGTAACTTAACTTATCAAGTAAGTGTCAGAGTTGATCTAATTAGTTGAAAGCTGCGTATTATACTTAAGAAGTATTTACACGTTGCCAGAAAATATATGAGATACATTTGTGGTCTACTGGCGCAAGTAACCGTCGAGTACAGAGGACTTAGCACAAACAGTTTTTTTTATAAATTAAAAACGTAGCTCCACACTAGGAATTATTCTTGTATCGAGGGTGCGTATACAAACACTAAATTTACATACGTTAACACCGAGACCGAAATAAATATTTATAGGCCACATAAAGATTTTTCCTGTGCGGGAATCGATCTCGCGACTACTCAATCCAGTGGGCGGAGTGACTCAAGCTCTTAATTACTGGACCAAGCCATCCAATTGTCGTGAGTATGACGCTACCGAGATAATATGCCATACTTTTCACGCTATAAATTTACAAAAAACATGAAAATGATTGCACGTTTTTTCGATAGCCATTACTAAGATCACTGTATTGGCGCACTTATTTATACGGTCCTTTGGAATATGCAATTAACTAGAGCAAGCAAACTAAACTTACACCTGTAATATGTGTTTTCACTAGTTTAACGTGCCAAAAATAGTAAGCAAATACTCCACCAGGTTGAAGAAGAAAGAAAGAAAAATATTTTACTTTGTGCTCACTCAACCAAACAAAAATGCTTATCGACCTGACACAAAATAAAGACATGAAATAGAAAACTAAGGCTTTAATTGTAACGCAGCTGAATTGAACAGGTAATTGAAAATACTTTTAGTTTTAGCAAAACTTAAAGGCGGAACAACGACTACATAGAGCTTCTTGAGGTGCGGGAAAAATTAAAAGAAATTAGACTACGCGGAAAGTCAGTAATGCGGTGGACGGATTTAATTAAATCTGTTGAAGGAGACTATTTAATTGAATGCACCAGAATCTCAAATGATGGAAATCGTAATCGAATCGAAATCGTACAGGGAGGTAAATCAGCCTCTAGCAACAATCTTGACCATGACCACTCTGTCAAGAGTAAAGCAGATAATAAGAATTTTTATCTTGTTTTTTATTCTCTACGCACGAAACCAAAATTAGCTTTGACAAACACCATTGGATGACGTTGATAAATAACCAGGAATTCATCCTAATAAAAGTCCCGTCCGAGTGACACTTATGTAGATCGCTTTTACTCGAAAACATCTTGTCGCGGCCTTCCGTATCCATTATTGCATAATTCATGACATTTGATTTCGAGACGAAAACAAGATTTTGTAAAATCTCAGGTAAGATTGTAGAACAAAAAGTATATAAAATCAGCTTGATCCGGTAGTAAGTGTGAAGGTAAGGTTAGTTTAATCAACGTTGGTATTTTTCTCGTTGTTGATTATAGGATACCAAAATAATAAATTATACTGTGTCCTCCGTTCTCGATATAAACATACAGCTCTCTCTACTCGCTTGGCAGGCCGCTAAGTTTTTTAGAAACGTCAACGCCTCCTCTATGGTATCTGTGGACATAACCTCTGCGACCATTCTTTCTTTTAGCGTGGCAGCCGATGCCTTGTAATAAAGTTTTGGTCGACATTTAATTTAATCATATAGTCGTAGCAGTGAAATTATATAACAAAAGGTTTTTATATACTCAAGTGATGTTGTGAAATAAATTTAAAACATCGTATAGGCAAATTCAGAAATATTTTACGTCTTGACAAAAAAGTACATTCTAATAAGATCAACTGATAGTTGTTTATTTGTGGCGTTTTCAGCTTAACTTGTTTATGTATATAATATCGAATATTTGGAGACGTGAGTTTTGTAATATTAAGACTTGTAAAGTCTTCACTCGAAAAGTAAACTTACGAAGTCTCATGTCCCTCTTCGTGTAAAAACAGTTTAACACGCAATATACCTGCAAACAATTATTTACCGTCTATAAATTGGCAATGTAATACCTCTAATGAGAGAAATTAGGGGGGACATTAATCAATAATGATGATTGTTAAGGATCGATGCCAATTTAAGGACACTGGCGATGTACGAGATGCAAGACTTAACGGTAATTCAAGGACACGAATGGTGTACGAGATGCATCGGCGTGATCCGCAAGATTTGGGGCCCATACGAAATATGTGCTGAAGGTCATACTACTCATAGGTTTCACCCATGAGGTGCTCCTGTGCAGTTCACATTTCTACAATGGTAAGAATCTAAAATGTTACCCAACATACATACCTTAAACAGTAAATACAAAGACTATTGCTATAAACTATTAGCAATTTGTGATATTATATCTCCTAAAGGAGACTATCTGCAAGGATAACTAAAGGGACGTTGTTTATGAATTTATGAATAACAATACATTATTAATAACATAAGCCACTCATTTGCAGAAACATAATGTTTTGCATTGATTTCATTATTAGACATACTTGTATAATAATCCTGAAATAGCCCAAAGTGGAGCTTATTACACAAAGAATTGTGCAATATTATGAGCGCTTGTATTAAAAAGGTAAACCTTGCAATATTTATCCCTGAACAGGGTTTATAAACAGATGAGCCAAAGTAATCTCTACTTATAACAATGCCTGTTATATCTGACAAGCAACAGAATTGTGGAAATATTCCATATATAATATCTCAGCCCACCGATGCTGAGACAGGCAAGTTGTGCAATAATTTGTGTTACACACATACATCCTCAAAATATAATATAAAATACCTGGTCTATCCAGTTAACATAAAACTAATAATTATCAATATTATCAGCCCAGGCCCCTTGCAGGGTAGCCAGGGAAGATGAGTCCTAACAATACAGTCATGAAACATTGATTGGGATAAGAACCTTTGTGGTCAGCAGTATATATTTTGTATTAAATTTTTAATATAGTGGAGTACCAATATGGAATTATAACTATCTATTCATAAGCAGTAGTTTAAATTTCAAGAAACCACCAGTGTTGTAACCAATATAGAACAACAATCCTCATCCGGTGTGTAAAAATATTAACACAGTGTACCTATCAGCCCACCAAAAACAAATCACAATGGACATTGGAAGTCTCCTACCAGAGAATTTGAGGTAAGAAAAGCTTGCTAGGCTTTTTACATAAAGGCTTGTTTTGTTTTTTTTTTATGTTACTGAAAAAATCAGTTAAACATTCAGGAATACAACATGGCTGTTACAAATAAACCAGAATATTGGAGGCTAAAGGTATTCACTGACTTTGGTATGTAACAATGTATCTATGACACTAATAAAAATGTTTGTCTGTCTGCCTTCAACGGCAAACATAACTTTATTGGTTTTGTGTAAATACTGCTAGTAATTCAGACAAGTGAAGGTTAAAAAACCTGGTCCTACATATATTTAACATTATGTATAGAAACATTATTATTAGAAACATTTATTTATTTATTTCCACATATACATCTACTTTTACAGAGTATATACTCCAATACAGTAGTGTTACCATCTATAAAAAAAATATTTATTTATAACATATAACCATGCTTGTCTTTGTGAATTCACTCAAAGCACAGTGGAATAAGTCTATCTTGGTGTCAATAAGATTAATGGTGCGGAGCGCGCGCGTCAGCGGCGCCTCTTTTAGTAAGTTAGTGCGAGCTCGCGGCACCACCACCAGCGGCGGCCAGCGGCGCCGCCACACGAACCTGAACACTTATTCCTATACGTTCTAATATTTCCCTATTTTCTATTTTACCCCTTAAAACTTTAAAAATATATGAGACAAGTGCGAGGTCTCTCCTAACACTTAACTCATTGTACCCGACCATACCCAAAATAAATAGAGTCGGATACATCAGTGGGTAAAACGGGTACACCTCGTATTGTCTCATATATATATACCTAACTAATTTATTTTGTACCTTCTCCAACATAAGACTATACCTAGTTTCATGTGGAGCCCAAATGACTGCGTTACATTCGAGATGGCTCCTAACTATCGCGTTGTACAAGGCTTCAATAGCTTTCATGTCCGTAAATCCCCGAACCATGCGAAGCGAAAATCCTAGGTTCCTAAAAGCTTTTTTGCATATTTGAACAATGTGATCGCGAAACGTAAGCTCAGTGTTAAGCTTTACTCTCAACACTGTTTTTCCGTCAATAGTGTAGTTCCAAAGAATCGGTGAGCGCGATCTGGAGAAACTGATAGCTACACACTTTGAGATGTAAAACTCCAATAGGTTATGGCAACACCACCTCGATACCCTGTCTATATCCCTTTGCAGCTTCTGACAGTCGTCTTCACTATTAATAGTAAGAGATAGCTTCAGATCGTCAGTAAATAGCAAAGCCTTTGCATTTCTTACAACTTTTGGCAGATTGTTTACCATTATTATAAATTGTAATGGACCAAGATTGCTACCCTGACTTACACCAGATCGTGTGTAATATGGTTCCGACATGTGTCCTGTGTACTCCACATACTGCTGTCTATCTTTCATATCACTCGCGAAAAATTGTAGTAAATGCGGAGTGAAACCGACCCCTGCTAACTTTTTGAGCAATATGTCATCTTGAACTAGGTCGAACTTCACTTCAGGTAAGTTCGGTTGATCACTTATTATAATGTCCAACAGATGAGAAAATCGACTTGAGAGTGATTAGAACATGTAGACCCAATGCGGAATGGAGACAGGTTTGTGGCTACCTGCTGTTGGAACTTATGAAGGCTTCTAACTCGTCTTAACGACTACCATAAAGGGACCGACGGATTAACGTGCCTTCCGAAGATGGAGACGCTTATATCAAAACTGACCGAGCTGACTGGTGCTTAACCTTACTGATCGCTACGAACACTGCAGTATCAAAGCACTACAAACCCCGCAGGATACCAAACACAAAAATAAAATAGTGGAATATAGGCACCGAAATGTTTAGTGGGTATTTTGTGTTTTGGGGGTCTGTCCAAGAGCGTGCTCGTCGCTACCCCTGCCAGCCGCTACGGCTGCAATCTTGGACCGAGCAAGTACCGCAGTGCGGGCTAGGGCGTCCCCCCGAGGCGACGCGTACCGGCCCGCCCCCGTTGGTACGAACATAGGTGGAAGCGGCGATGGGGACCGCCATCCATCACGCCGGGCCCGAACTGGCGAGTCGTGGGGTGCAGAGTGCCGAATAGGCACCTGGAATGTAAGAGGTGGTATGGAAGATAAGATGCATGAGGTGATTGATGTAATGAAAGACAGACGCCTGGATGCTCTGTGTGTAACAGAGACTAAGCGAAGGGGCAGTGAAGCCTGTGACCTCCCTGATGGAATGATGGCTCTGTGGTCTGGAGTGCGACAGAGCGATCGTGCCAGCATGGGGGTGGGTATCTTGTTGTCCCGTCGCCTGGCCTCTGGAGTGAGAGATTATGGCCTGTGCGATGCGAGACTTCTCTGGGTCCGTTTAAAACTGGGTGTCACTAGAGTATTTTTGGTCGCAGCGTATGCTCCCGTAAGCTCGTCGACACCCCAGGACCTTGAGAAGTTTTGGGATAATGTCAGGGAAGTTCTGGATTTGGCTGAGGCTAACGAAAAGGTGATTCTGTGTGGCGATCTGAACGGATGGGTAGGAACCAGGCGGCAAACTTGCGACGCTGCTCTGGGTCCTTATGGTGATAAGAGAGTGAATGATGCAGGTAAGCTCATTGTAGATGTTTGTTTGGAAAGGGGTCTCCTTGTGTCTAATACGATATTCCAGCATAAGGACATACATATGTATACGTGGAGAAGAAATGAACAGAAAAGCAAGATAGCTTTGATCCTGGTAGATAACCGTCTCCGAAGTAAACTTTAAGATACCCGTGCATATAGAGGCCCCACTCTTGAATCGGACCACTATCTCGTAATTGCGCGGTTTAGTGGTTTGCTCAAGAAGTGGAGGCACTGGCGAGAGCGTATCCCCTTCGGAGGCCTTGAAAGAATCAAGGTTGAAAGGTTGCAAGATGAGAGCGTAAGGAGAACGTATGAAGACAGAGTCCGGGACAAGCTTTTGACAGCTGGTTCTTCAGACTCAAACATAAATGAATGCTGGAATTGTCTGAAAGAGAGTTTTGTAGAATCAGCGAAAGAAGTATGTGGCTGCTCAAAGAAGCATAGCACAGCAAAAGGGGATGCATGGTGGGACACAGAGTTAAAAAGCTCTGTAGAAAGTAAGAAGAAAGCGTGGCAGGACTATGTCTCTTCTTTGAATCTAAATGATAGTATGACGGAGATGAAGAAAGAAATATACCGGCAATGCAAGAATGCCACCAAAACCTTAGTGAAAGAAAAGCGTGAAAGAGCTAGTGTGATTGAGGAGGAGAGGCTGACGAAGAACTTCGAGAATAACACCAAACTCTTTTGGAGCAAGGTGAGAAAGGCTCGAGGTGATTCGTCAGGCTCCAGAATGGAAAAGATAAAATCTAAGGATGGTGACATTCTTGCAGACACACAAGCTGTGCTAAACCGGTGGAGTGAATACTTTGGAGAAATGTATGAGAATGCCTCGGATGCTGGTGCCACAGACGAGCCCAGAGGCGAGTTTGCGGCACCAGAATCCACAGAGGACATCACTATGGAAGAAGTTGAATGGGCGATACGAAGTATGAAAAATGGTAAAGCTGCGGGAATGGACATGATATCTGCCGAGATGATTAAATATGGTGGAACTTGCGTCCGGGACGCTTTTTGGGTCCTCGCAAATCTTTGCTGGAAGACCGGTAGAGTCCCTACAGATTGGCGCCGCGCAGTCATAGTACCCTTGTATAAAGGCAATGGCTCACAATATGACTGCGCCAATTGCAGGGCCATCAGTTTGATCAGCTTGGCAGCTAAGGTGTATGGTAAAATTATTGAACGGAGAATGCGCGAGAAGTCCGATGGAGTGTTGTGTGAGGCACAGGGAGGTTTGAGGTCTGGAAGAGGATGTTCGGATCAAGTTTTTTCCCTCCGCAACATCAGAAAAGCATCTGGCAGTAGGCCAGAAGGTTTTCTGCGGTTTTGTGGACCTGGAGAAGGCGTTTGATAGAGTCGTGCGAAAGAGACTTTGGGACATTTTGCCAGAGTATGGTATAAACGGCACCCTGTTGCGAGCCGTCCAGTCCACCTACGTGGACAGCAAGGCATGCGTACGGGTGGGTGGTAACATGTCACCTTAGTTTGACGTTAAAATCGGCGTCAAGCAGGGTTGCGTGTTGTCCGCTAGACTGTTTATAGTGTATCTGGATAAAAGTCTTCAAAGACTGTATGCGATGACTGAAGGGGTAAAAATGGGTGATCTAGTGATAAACCACCTACTGTATGCAGATGACGCGGTTTTGTTAGCGCCAACAGCCACTGATCTGCAAACACTAGTCACAGTTATGAGAGACGAAAGCATGAACAATGGCTTACATTTGAATGTGAAGAAAACAAAAATTATGGTTTTTGAACGGGAAGAAACCAGAACGAATGCAAGGATTGTGGTTGGTAACGATGTGCTGGAGCAAGTGAATGAGTTTGTATATCTTGGATGCGCCTTCAGTAAGGATGGGAAATACACTGCTGATATAGAGAGAAGAGTGAATGCAGGTAATAGAGTGAATGGTGCGATGGGAAGGCTACTTGGGAGCCGGCACTTAAGCCAAAAGGCGCAGCTTGCCATGCATAACGGAGTGCTTGTCCCAACGCTGTTATATGGCAGTGAGAGTTGGGTATGTAAGAAGGAGAACGAAAGCAGGATAAATGCGGTCGAAATGCGGTCTCTGCGGAAGATTTGCGGAGTCACGCTGACCGACCGTATTCGTAACAGCGTAGTAAGAAAGCGAGTAGGTATGAAAGATAGTATCGGTGTAAAGATGAGAAAGGGTATGCTCCGTTGGTTCGGGCATATAGAAAGGATGCCAGAAGAAAGAATGACAAAACAGATATACAATGCGAAAGTGGAAGGATGTAGGTGCCGGGGAAGACCTAGACTATCTTACCATGACCAAATAGACCGTGTCTTAGCTGAAGGGCAAGTCAAGAGTCTCCGTAACCGGCGAGTGTGTATGAGACGAACTATGAGAGTGGAGGAAGCCAGAGAGGTATGTAAGGAAAGAACCTATTGAGTTCTTAGATTTACGCGAATATTACACATGAAATAAAACTATTTTACGGATTTTATCGCGGTTTATTTTTTTATTTTTAGTTCCCGACGTTTCGAGTGCTTTGCAGCACCCATGGTCACGGGAGGGACTGAGGTGTTAGACGTCCAATAGGCATAGTTGTTCCGGGGTACCCTCAAACTTCTTATTTTTTTTTTTTTTTGTTGTTGTTGGTCCGATCTACGCAGAATGAGCTCACGGTGTCTTGAGGTCTTGCAGTGTTATGCTTGGTTTTGGATTTGATTATATTAATTACCGGATCCCAAGACGATAGAAGCACCCAGCCATCTTCTCTATTGAAATTAGGATGTTTTTTAATTTCAATAGCCTCGCGAACCATCCTTGGTAGGAATCGGTGTTCTTTCACGAGGATTTGTGGTCTATCAAATCTGATGTTATGGCGGGTGCGGTCAAGGACATGTTCACAGACTGCAGACTTCTTTGAGCGACGGTGTTTTAGGTCAGCTATGTGTTCTTTAACCCGAGTTTTTACCGGTCTTTTTGTTTGTCCTATATAAGAGAGACCACATTCACAATCAAGCTTGTAAACTCCTGCATCTTGTAGAGGGATCTGACACTTGACAGATGGTAAAAATTGACTGATCTTCTTCGGCGGCTTATAAAATGTTTTAATCGAAGCACGCTTCAAGATGTAGCCAATCTTGTCCGTGACTCCTCTCATGTAAGGTAGTACAGCAGGGAGACGCTCAACTGTGGCTGGTTTCACTCGGTCAATGTGACGTTGGCGTGGGACTCGAAGCTTATTGTCGTGCAGGACTTGCTTGACATGTTGAAGCTCGGCAGCCAGATGTTTCTTGTCACAGATCCCTTGTGCTTTCTGAAACAAAGATTTACCCACGGTAGCTAACTGTGTTGGATGGTGGTGAGATTCACCGTTTAAGTACCTATCAGTATGGGTCTTTTTACGATAAACCGTATGGCTTAAGGTGTTGTTGGGGTTACGGATTACTAACACATCTAGGAAAGCTAGGGAATTATTTGCCTCCAACTCCATTGTAAACTGAATTTTAGGGTTAATGGAGTTAAGATGATTTAGGAATACATGAATTTTGTCAGATGGTAATATTGTGAAAGTATCATCTACGTACCGCTTGTAGAAACTTGGCTTTACAGGTGAGGTACGAAGGGCTGTCTCCTCAAAGTCTTCCATGAATATATCGGCAACAATGGGAGATACAGGGGAGCCCATCGCCACGCCATCTACTTGCTTGTAGAACTGCTCCTTCCACAATAAGTAGCCAGATGTAAGGCAGTGTCTCAATAGTTCTAAGTATTCCGCTGGCATGTTGTTCTCCGCTAGTTTCCTTTCTACAATTTCGACACAGTCTTGTACAGGTAGGCATGTGAATAGTGACTGGACATCGAAACTGACCATAGTTTCATTGTCAGTAAGATGTAGATTTTTGATCTCACTAACAAAATGGTATGAATCCTTAACATGTGCTCTGGTGTGTCCTTTGAGTGCCGAGAGCACTTTCGCTACGTGCTGAGCCAATCTGTAGGTTGGTGTGTCAATTTGGCTAACGATTGGACGTAGGGGAGCATTCAGTTTATATATTTTTGGGAGCCCATACAACTGTGGCGGTTTTGCGCACGAAGGTATTAGCGATTTGACGTCCAGATTCAATGTTTAGGAGTACTTCTTTATTAAATCACTCGTTTGTTTTAATATATTGGTGGTTGGGTCTGTCTTGACCTTTTTGTATGTATTTTCATCCGATAAAAGTTCTTGTATTTTGACATTGTAATCTGACGTATCCATAATGACCGTAGCATTTCCTTTATCCGCGCGGAGAACAGTAATATCCTTTCTATTGCGTAAGGTTTTCAACGCTAAATATTGATTTTTAGGAAGATTTAGTTTGGGCACTGAACTTCGACGTAACATGGATGAGACATCCTGACGTATTGCCTCCGAATCTTCCCTTCCTATGCTATTTTTGGATAGGACGTCTTCAACGGCGCTGATAATTTCCTCATACGGTATCCTTCGAGGTGTTATAGCATAATTTAAACCTTTAGATAGGACCTTTACGATGTTTTCATCCAATGTTTGTTTTGACAGATTGATGACTGCGCGTGATTCGTTGTCTATGGTGCACGGTTGCGTTTCGTTATACCGTAATGATTTGTTCTTGACATTTGATTTAGTTGTTAATTTATTATATTTTCATCATCATCATCATCAGCCTATAGCAGTCCACTGCTGGACATAGATAGGCCTCTCCAAGTGCACGCCACTGGGTACGATCCTCGGCTACTCGCATCCAGTTTCTGCCAGCCGCCCTACGAAGGTCATCGCTCCACCTAGCCTGAGGGCGTCCTGCATTACGTTTGCCAGTCCGCGGTCTCCACTCAAGAACTCGTTTGTCCCAGCGGTTATCGGTTGTTCGGCTAATGTGACCGGCCCATTGCCACTTCAGCTTACTAATCCGGTGGGCTATGTCGATAACTTTGGTTCTCTGTCGAATGACTTCGTTCCGGATTCTATCCTTCAGAGAAACTCCGAGCATAGCCCTTTCCATAGCTCGCTGAGTGACTTTAAATTTATGAACCATTCCAACCGTGAGTGTCCACGTCTCGGCTCCATATGTCATAACGGGCAGGACGCACTGATTAAAGACTTTTGTCTTTAGGCTTTGTGGAATGGGCGATGTATATACTCGACGTAATTTCACAAATGCCGCCCAGCCCAGCCGTATTCTTCTGTTGACCTCTTTCTCGAAGTTGTTTTTCCCCAACTGCAGAGTTTGCCCTAGGTAAACATATTCTTGAACAACCTCGAGAATAGCGCCATGTATTGCAACAGGTTCCGGTACTACATGTCGGTTAAACATTACCTTGGTCTTGTCCAAGTTCATGCGGAGACCTATTTGTTTGGAAGAATCGGCTAGGCTGGTCAGCATCTGTTGTAAATCCTGCAACGTTTCGGCCATAATGACGATGTCGTCTGCAAATCTCAAGTGTGAGATATGACTGCCATTTATGTTTATGCCATGACCTTCCCAGTCCAGCGTCTTAAACATATCCTCCAATGCATTTGTGAACAATTTGGGGGAGATAACGTCCCCTTGTCTCACTCCTCGATGCATTGAGATAGGGTTGGTCTGCTGTTTTTGTAACTGGATGGTCATGGTCGCGGCGTTATAGAGACTTCTTAACACTTGGATGTATCGCCAGTCGACTTGGCATCGTTGCAAGGATATCAGAACTGACCAGGTCTCGATCGAGTCAAAGGCCTTCTCATAGTCCACGAATGCTAAGCACAGGGGCCGATTATACTCTTCGGTCTTCTGTATAATCTGCCGTACAGTGTGGATGTGGTCTATGGTTTCATACCCTCTTCGAAACCCGGCCTGTTCCGGGGGTTGAAATTCGTCGAGCCTTCGCGCAAGACGATTCGTGATAACTCTTGAAAACAGCTTATAAATGTGGCTCAGGAGCGAAATAGGGCGGTAGTTCTTCAGTTGGGTCTTATCACCCTTTTTGAAAAACAATACGACCACGCTCCTACCCCAAGCCTCTGGAGTTCTCCCATTAAAGAGGACAGAGTTAAAGATATTTTGGAGCTCCTTTAGCACGGATTTACCTCCTGCTTTTAATAGTTCAGTTGTAACTCCGTCCTCTCCAGGGGCTTTTCCATTCCTTAGCTGCTCAAGAGCCATCACGATTTCGTCTAGGCTGATTTCGGGCAGGTCTTCCGTAAAGTGGCGGCTTAATGTAGCTCTAGGATCCTCGTTTCCTGGATCAGGACGAGATGTATGCGAGGCGTATAGTCGGCTGTAGAAGTCTTCTACTTCCAAAAGAATCTCCGGCTTAGAAGTGATGACGTCCCCACTGGCTTTGGACAACTTCGTCAGACGGCTCCTCCCCAAAGACTGAACGAAAACTTTCGACCCCCGATTTTGCTCGATTGCTTTTTCAATAGCGCGTGTATTAGCGCATCGGAAGTCATGTCGTACCAGTTTATTAATTCGTTTGTTGAGTGCCCGTTGCTCTAACGAAGTGTTGGGTGGGTTTACACGTCGTTCCTTCATAAGCTGCAGTGTCTCCTCTGAAAGCTTCGTTTCCTTACTTATACGTCGCGTTTCACAAAATCTCGTACTTTCCTCCCTGATGATTTTAACTACATTTGTGAGGGCCTGGTCTACGTCATTTGTGGTTTCCATGGTAACGAATCGGTTCTCCAGATTTGACTGGAAAGCTTCAGATCCTACTACGGTTTGGAGGAGGTTGGGCCGGAGCCTGGCCTTCATCAAACGGACTCGCTCGAGCTTAAAGTTGATATTCAGTGAGCCTCTGACAAGTCGGTGATCGCTTCCGGTATTAAACCTGTTAATCACTGAGACATCTCTGAATATGTGCTTCTTGTCCGTTATGATGAAGTCAATCTCATTTTTAGTCCTAGTGTCGGGGCTTTGCCATGTCCACTTTCTTTGGGGCCGTTTCTTAAAGAAAGAGTTCATCAAGAAAAGCCCCTCTTTCTCAAGAAAGTTAAACGAGAGAGTTGAGTTTGAGAAACTTGAAACGTCGGGAACTAAAAATAAAAAAATAAACCGCGATAAAATCCGTAAAATAGTTTTATTTCATGTGTAATATTCGCATAAATCTAAGAACTCAATATGTGAACCAGTACGGACTGGAAATTGCTAATAAAATACGCCGGTTAGAAGATCTCAAGACTAAGCGCGCAAGATTTACAACATCCTTAAATTTCTTGAAGAGATGCAGAGACCACAATCTCATTCCTACGTGTGTCAAGATATCCACCAAGAAAGGCATACGAGGAAGCGCTAAGATCCTAAACCAGGCAAGTAAAAAGTTGTTACGGACGGTGATTCATCAAACCCGTTCCGATCTACACCACCTCAGCAGAAATATAGAAATTTCATCCAATGAACTAAAGACAGTGTTAACTACATTTGATTTTAATAAATGCATTGATATCTTAAATAAGCGTGAAACATCTAAATATAATGAATGCAAAAATAAACACATAATAAAATATAATAAATTAACAACTAAATCAAATGTCAAGAACAAATCATTACGGTGTAACGAAACGCAACCGTGCACCATAGACAACGAATCACGCGCAGTCATCAATCTGTCAAAACAAACATTGGATGAAAACATCGTAAAGGTCCTATCTAAAGGTTTAAATTATGCTATAACACCTCGAAGGATACCGTATGAGGAAATTATCAGCGCCGTTGAAGACGTCCTATCCAAAAATAGCATAGGAAGGGAAGATTCGGAGGCAATACGTCAGGATGTCTCATCCATGTTACGTCGAAGTTCAGTGCCCAAACTAAATCTTCCTAAAAATCAATATTTAGCGTTGAAAACCTTACGCAATAGAAAGGATATTACTGTTCTCCGCGCAGATAAAGGAAATGCTACGGTCATTATGGATACGTCAGATTACAATGTCAAAATACAAGAACTTTTATCGGATGAAAATACATACAAAAAGGTCAAGACAGACCCAACCACCAATATATTAAAACAAACGAGTGATTTAATAAAGAAGTACTCCTAAACATTGAATCTGGACGTCAAATCGCTAATACCTTCGTGCGCAAAACCGCCACAGTTGTATGGGCTCCCAAAAATACATAAACTGAATGCTCCCCTACGTCCAATCGTTAGCCAGCTCAGCACGTAGCGAAAGTGCTCTCGGCACTCAAAGGACACACCAGAGCACATGTTAAGGATTCATACCATTTTGTTAGTGAGATCAAAAATCTACATCTTACTGACAATGAAACTATGGTCAGTTTCGATGTCCAGTCACTATTCACATGCCTACCTGTACAAGACTGTGTCGAAATTGTAGAAAGGAAACTAGCGGAGAACAACATGCCAGCGGAATACTTAGAACTATTGAGACACTGCCTTACATCTGGCTACTTATTGTGGAAGGAGCAGTTCTACAAGCAAGTAGATGGCGTGGCGATGGGCTCCCCTGTATCTCCCATTGTTGCCGATATATTCATGGAAGACTTTGAGGAGACAGCCCTTCGTACCTCACCTGTAAAGCCAAGTTTCTACAAGCGGTACGTAGATGATACTTTCACAATATTACCATCTGACAAAATTCATGTAGTCCTAAATCATCTTAACTCCATTAACCCTAAAATTCAGTTTACAATGGAGTTGGAGGCAAATAATTCCCTAGCTTTCCTAGATGTGTTAGTAATCCGTAACCCCAACAACACCTTAAGCCATACGGTTTATCGTAAAAAGACCCATACTGATAGGTACTTAAACGGTGAATCTCACCACCATCCAACACAGTTAGCTACCGTGGGTAAATCTTTGTTTCAGAAAGCACAAGGGATCTGTGACAAGAAACATCTGGCTGCCGAGCTTCAACATGTCAAGCAAGTCCTGCACGACAATAAGCTTCGAGTCCCACGCCAACGTCACATTGACCGAGTGAAACCAGCCACAGTTGAGCGTCTCCCTGCTGTACTACCTTACATGAGAGGAGTCACGGACAAGATTGGCTACATCTTGAAGCGTGCTTCGATTAAAACATTTTATAAGCCGCCGAAGAAGATCAGTCAATTTTTACCATCTGTCAAGTGTCAGATCCCTCTACAAGATGCAGGAGTTTACAAGCTTGATTGTGAATGTGGTCTCTCTTATATAGGACAAACAAAAAGACCGGTAAAAACTCGGGTTAAAGAACACATAACTGACCTAAAACACCGTCGCTCAAAGAAGTCTGCAGTCTGTGAACATGTCCTTGACCGCACCCGCCATAACATCAGATTTGATAGACCACAAATCCTCGTGAAAGAACACCGATTCCTACCAAGGATGGTTCGCGAGGCTATTGAAATTAAAAAACATCCTAATTTCAATAGAGAAGATGGCTGGGTGCTTCCATCGTCTTGGGATCCGGTAATTAATATAATCAAATCCAAAACCAAGCATAACACTGCAAGACCTCAAGACACCGTGAGCTCATTCTGCGTAGATCGGACCAACAAAAACAAAAAAAAATAAAAATAAGAAGTTTGAGGGTACCCCGGAACAACTATGCCTATTGGACGTCTAACACCTCAGTCCCTCCCGTGACCATGGGTGCTGCAAAGCACTCGAAACGTCGGGAACTAAAAATAAAAAAATAAACCGCGATAAAATCCGTAAAATAGTTTTATTTCAGGAAAGAACCTGTTGGAACTCTGTACTCTCTGCCTACCCCGCGAGGGAGCTGGCGTAATGATATAGATAGATAGATAGAGAAATGTTTTCCCCTGGGTGATTCTTAGATACTAATTAGTCGCCTTTAATCACCCAGGTGATAAAAATGAAATACCTATTACGCTTAACTATGTTGCCACACTATTGCAATTAGGCTACCACATTATAGATTGACCCACGCAGTTCATTCAAATCCAAAATCGTTTGAACTATAAAGGGATTTTGATTTACTATAAAACCTCAATTGAAATAATTTCGTCAAATCTTTTCTAGAAAACTTAATTCACAAAAACAGGTACCTATTTCTACAAATAGCACACGCAAAGAAACGATTGATGACAAAAATCTAATTTGAAACCAACTCGCATCTGGAATCCATACCTGTAGATAATCTTAGTTTAATACCAGAATGATCAGAGGATAGGCTTAGCACGAGAAGATTGGCGTTAGTATGACTGACTCGCTAGTGTTGTGGCGCGTAGAATAAGTAGCGATAACAGGGTCTTGGGCTCAAATCCTAGGTGTGCTCTTGAGATATCCTGAGTTCGTGCTTAAGAAATCCTATGTAGGGAAAAATCCTATTTAGATTCACATTCGACGGACGATTTAGCGCAGTGGTTAAGAGCTTAAGACGCTCCGCCAACTGTGTCTAATAGTCGCGGGTTCGATTCCCGCACGGGATAAATATCCACAATTTTCTGTTTCGGTTTGGGTATTTGTGTATGTGAGTTTTCATGTTTGTTAACGCACCCACGACAAAGGAATAAATCCTAGACTGGAATACGATTTTTTAATAAAAAAAATACACGACCATAAAAGTACCTATATTGTGGTTACAACACATTTTACAAAGTTTTAAAAATATATTTGCGTGTACTGTGCAAATAAAAATTATTATATTAATGTTGTGTTATTCTTACTCTACTCACTTTGTGTTCTATCGACGAGCTTAGGTCATAACATTTTATTGCTTTCTGCCCATTGCTTTGAAAATACACCTTGGCTGGCTTCCTCCACTCTCACAGTTCGTCTAATACACGCTTGCCGGTTACGGAGACTGTCTGTCTAGCTTGTCCTTCAGATAAGGCTCGGTCTATTTGGTCATGGTGGTTATTTCGGTTGCTTTTTATATCATATAAAATGAAAGGATAAGCATTATTTTGAATATCATAGTCACATAACACACTTATTTTATTCATTAGTAGCACAAAATGTAAAGCATGGAATTGGATAGTCCATCCATAGAATAAACTCGTCGATGGCGTGGCACAGCCAACGATCACCCCGCTGAGGTATGTTTTGAATAAATCTTGAAGACATCTTAATTACAAGCTTTTATTTGACTTGCAATGTTGGTATGTCTGTCTTTCCGGTTGGAATCTTATAATCCATTTTTCAAGCACTTGCGGGTATCCGATTGAGCTGAAATATGGCATACGTGCGTAAGTTAGGTGATACAAACTAATATTATGGTACCATGAACTTGGTCTGATGGTGTCGGGAGGTGGCCATAGGAACATGTGGAATATACAACGTAACCCCCTCTTCTTTAGGCTTGATAAGATTGGTATTTATAAATACTATACTAGATAGTGTTCAGGGTCTGATGATGAACCCGAAAGGTGGTCAATGGAACCACCCAACTACTTAATATAACCCTGTAGTGTTTGGGCTCGTTGGATTTGTCTTGACTTGACGAGTACTTTAAATCTAGATGGTATCCAGAGTCTGATAATGGAGCCGGAAAGAAGCCATAGGAACTTCTCAAGTAAGCAAGATATCTTCATTGTGTTTTTGCTATAAAAGCTTGTTCTTAAGTCTTTTTAAATTGTTTTTTATTGTACACAAATTCACTTGCGCTTCAAAATATCCAGTAGGTACAGAAACTATTTTCTTCGAAAATTGCAACAATAATAGCTTAATGATAAAATAAAATAATAATAGCTTAATGTAATAGCAAAACAGTTGTTAAGTTTTTTCATGGTGATTTTGACAGCTATAGCCACCGTCCCGGTGAATAAATCAATGAGAGATATGTTAATACTTTCTTTTTAAACGTTATTATTGCGCTGAAATTGACAACAGGGACTTATTTTTTATCTTTTACTGCATTTTTAGCCCGGTTTTGGTCATCGTCCTTTGTTTGATTGTTCAAATAGGAGCTAGATTTTTATTAATTGATAGATTATTATATAAATTTGCCTTATACCTCTGCTGTCCATTTTTGTTGTGCTGTAAATCTTCAGCGAATCAAGTAAAAAAAAGTTCATTGCAGGACAAAGACAAAAATTATCATAACGATATTGTTGAATATACACATCAAGTTTTTATATACTTGAACCAGCCTTAGGTATAATATGATTTGTTCTTGTGGCTTTTTATAACAATTCTTTCAAATATTTTTATCATGTTGTTGTTTTCATGACAAATAAATATTAACTGTTAAGACTGCGGATAAGCCATTGTTTTTAATTATCAATATATTCTTTGCCATTTGAATTAGTATTTGTACCTTATCTTGTTGATTGTTTGTACCTTATCGGTTGTTGTCCGTAGCCGTGAGGGTCATAAGTTCAAGAGTCGTCGGATTATAAAATATTAACTGATTCCTAATCATTATGAGATTTGTTAGGTAAAAGTAAACTAAAACAGGAATGATAAGCTTTTAAAATGTAGATTATTTTATACCTATGTAAAAAAGTCACACGTGTAATTCCCAATTAATATTTTGAACACAATCCTTACCCTTAATGCGCACTGCTAATGAATGAAATTCGCTTCCACCGTCTGTCTTTCCGGACAGGGTTTGATTTGGGTATTTTTAATCTAGGGTGAATCTAGGCTTAGCGAGCTACTTTTTCGGCCTCATCGACACTTTTTAGTAGGTGAGATGGGAGTCAAACACTGACCAGGCCTCAACAAAACCCGTTGTTTTAATAGGTATTGTCGGCTCTTCCTAGTAGTAATAATTTTAATTTAGGAATATCTTTTAAAAATAAGCTTTTATAGCAAAATCAACGGAGATATCTTGAGGAGTTCCTATCACCTCCTTTGGGCTTTCATCAGACTCAGCTCAACATCCCAGTCTACAGTACACTTCAAGAAAAATTTAAGGAGACAAAACAGGGCGGGGTTATGTTAATTAGTTGCATAGTTCCTAAAGCCTAAATACGAGGGGGTTACATCATCATCAGACCAGCTCCATGGTACCATATTACTGCATTATCACCGAATTTACATACGTATGGCGAATCCAGATCAATCAGATATCTACAAATGCTTGAAAAATGAATCACAAGATTTGAACGGGAAGGGCAAACATACAGACAGATATACGAACAGTGTAAGTTAAATAAAAGCTTGTAAAAAATATACACCGTCACTCCTATATTTCCTAAGCAGGTGTAGCTGAGATATTTGCCACCAATGTTAGGGTGCACTTGGTCTATTAAGAGCCGGAGCAAATCTTTTTGTCGAAGTATTAAGGACTCTGACATAATTTCTACTACTGTCTCCTGAATACGAACCGTTGAGGGTTTTCCCTGCTCTAAAAAGGTCAGGTAAAAGATAGAAATTTAAAGCAAAAGGCTGGTCCAAGTGGCGATGTTTAAGGGAGGCCTATGTTCTATAGAGAAGGACATTTGGCTGATTCACCGAAAATATACAGCAAAGGAAACCCGACAACAAAAGTAGATTTAACGAAGTATGAGGTAAAGTTATATAAGAGTTTTGAAATAAAAAATAACTCTAGCTCCTTTTTATATCGAACAGATTCGTTATCTAACATTTAAATATGAAGCCACTAGAAGTACCTCATATTTTTTGATAAACTGTTGATGTCAACAACATGTGGAATGATAAACAGCAGCATAAATTGTGAATTTAGACGTTATTTGCAAACAACATCGTCTTGGATGGATTAGAATATCTCCGGAATTCGCGCAGCTCTAAGAATTATGTAGGTCAAAAAGAGAACAGAAACTTTATAAATTATCGAGTTCTCTGCTTTTGAACATCAATTAATAACTGCTAACATAGTTTATTTAGTTTGAAAACTCCACGTTTGGAATCCACTTGAGCCCGGCATTGCTGCAATCTTACTAATAAATCATTATTTATTTCTCTTCACATCAAAACTTATGGATGGCTGAAAGCTGTGAACGTTACTGACAAGATGCCACTAGACAATTAACGTCCAAGATATTGTTCATTTGCTTACTTGATTAACGTCGGTAGCGGAAATATTTTGTTATCTTAAAGATTATCTGATATACCTAGTTATGTATACTAGACCAGTACACAGCTCAGTGCAAGTACTTTAAAAGATGATGCAATATAAACAGACTATTGCTCATAGAATATAATTCCAAGGACTGTTTTGCTTAATCAGCTTAACTTGCCTTAGCTGCGTATTTATCATGTAAACAGATATCAGGTTACTTGTTTAGTCTCAGTCCAATTCTCATAACTGTTTTGCTAAATAAGCAGATATCAATTAATAAGACGTATAACGCGTGGGTTCATTCTAGAAAGAGTTGTTTACTTGACGATGCCTATAAAAAGCCATCGCCAAGCAAAGTACATTCAATATCGACTCAGCTCTCTTACCGTTCGCACTAACGTTAAGTAATATTAATTGACTGCATTAATATTTTGAGTATCTATTATTAATTTGTATTGTTAAATAAATATATTTTTATAAAGTCACGCCGGCCTTTATATTTGACTGGCGCAGCCGAACGGTAGGATTTCAGTCGCGATAAGTGTTGCAGTAGTCATACCAGACAAGCTCAACGCCGTGTAGGAGTACAAGCATCGATTCCGGACCACAATCGCCTGGCTGAATCCTAGAAAAAGACCTACCCTACCTTCGAACAAAGAAATTTTGTCAAGAAGTGCCTGCAGATACTCAAAGAGCGGATTCGGCATGAAAAATTGCAGCATTGTGTGAGTTCTGACCTTTCCCACATGTTCCTATTTTTCTGTCTATTCTAAATTTAATTGGACAAGCATCGCTAATTTCATTCAGACCCCGAGCCTGTAATTCCGGTCAAAAATCACGGGAATTATTTGGATAAAAGGATATCGCATTATTAGACAAGCATCGCTAATTTGTGATTAGAATTTAGGATCTCACGGGATTTAGACACGCATCGCTAAGCCGTAGATCACCATTTAGGGCCGTAAGAATCAGACAAGCATTGCTGAACTTACGTAAAACAATGTCGTATTTTTTTTTATTGAAAAAGAAAATTACTTCCAGTGGGTCGATCACAAGGTCCACTTGAGAACGTAATATATTAAAAGAAATGAAAAGAAATTAAATATTATTAAAAAAACAATAAACGTTGTTCTGCCTATAAAGGCTAAGGTTAAATTAAATAATAATAATTGATAAAATTTATCTTTTCGGACAAAAATCGAAAAACATAAAATTTTTATTGTAAACTTTTTATGTGTTATTTTTAAATTGTATTTTTTTTGTGTGTGTTATTTTAAATTGTATTTTTTTTTATTATTTTGTGTGTAATATTTATCTTATTGTGTTTGTAAAATTGAATAATAAGTGTTCAAAATATTCAAAATGAATCAAATTCAAATTATTCCGAAAGAAATTCTCGACTTAATTCCGCGTTACGACGGTAACGATCAATTACTAAATTTTTATATTCAAAAGTGCGAATACGTAATTAGAAGTTTTAGTCGCGAAAATAATGCCGCACAACAAATGTACATTTACCATAGTCTGACGAGTAAATTAACAGATAAAGCCGCGAAACTAGTGAGTGAAATAAATATTATCAGTTCTTGGGATAGCTTAAAGGAACTCCTCATAGAACATTTTGGAGATCCTAGAACAGAAGATTGTATAGCCGTAGAGTTAGAAAACATTAAATTAAAATCAGGAGAATCATATATAGATTTAGCTCAAAGAATCCAAGACGTGAAAAGTTCAGTTATAGCCAAAGTTAATTTGTTAACCGATGAAGGTCTTAAAGCCGCTAAAATGATTATTTACAATAATTCCGCGTTAAATAGCTTTTTGTTTAACTTACCAGAAGACCTATTAAGGATCGTTAGGTTAAATAAATGCGCTAATCTAGAATCAGCCTTAGGAATAGTTACAGAGGAAGTAAATTTCCATAACCATTATAATGCAAAAAGTAAAGTTAAATCAAATAATAGTTTACAAACAACTAAACAAATTCCAACCCAATTTAAATTTGGCATACCTCAAAACAGATTCCTTCAAAGTAATTTTCCACAAAGACAATTAATAAATCAAAACTTCCGACCTAACTTCAATCCTAATTTAATTCAACAAAATCAACAAAAAATCTTTAAAAATGACCAAAGATTACCCTACAATATAAATAATGACAAGCAATCTGGGTTCTTCAAACCCAATCCAAATCAACAATTCCGTTTCGGGATTCCTAATAAATTCATAAATAAAAATCAAACAGATAATGATGTCACAATGAGGACAGCAGTTCGTAACAACATGATTGAAAATTTATATGAGAATGACGTAGATGACATCGACCTTGAGACTGACGAATACTTTAATGAATATGAGCCAGTGACAATCGATGAAGTCGACGACGAAAACCCCGATAATAATGTTTCTCCACCTGAAAATTTTCCCATGGATCCGGTCCAAGATCCCCCGAAATAGTTAAACTTAATTATAGTGAAACCTTAAAATTACCACATATAATAATACCAGAAATCCATTCAAAATTTATGATAGATACAGGAAGCACTAGATCCTTCATTAGGCCCGAAATAGCAAACAAATTCTTTTATAATTTTATAACTTTAGAACCTTTTGAAATAATTAGTACACATGGACACAGTAGGCACAGTAAAGTAGCTTATATGCCCTTAACCAAAATTTTTAAAAGCAAACTTTGTCATAAATTTTACATTTATGATGTGGATAGCAGATACGAAGGTTTATTAGGTTCAGACTTGTTAAAAGAACTAGAAGCCACAATAGATATGAAAAATCAAGTTTTAAAAACCAGAAATACTAAAATTCCGATATTGTATAGAAAACCCTACGAAATTAAATTATCACCGCGTTCAGAAACTCGTGTTAAAATTCCGACAAATCTTAAACATGGTGAAGCCATAGTACATTTTTTAGAATTTCAACCAGGAGTTAGAATGCCCGATGCCATAGTAAATTGTAAAAATTCAATAGCCCAAACAATTATACATAATTCTACAGATCAAAATGTTATATTAAAATTTGATAATCCATTAAAAGTAGACAAATTTGAGGAAAAAATTTTCAATAACCTCAATACTTTAAATTTAAATACAAATAAAAATAAATTGTTACAACAAAACCTTTCAAAATTAAGATTAGATCATTTAAAGAAAGAAGAAAAACAAGCCATACAAAACTTATGTTACAGATATAGAGACATATTCTATTGTGATGATATTCCTTTAACTTTTACGAATCACGTTATACATAAAATTAGAACCACTAATGAAGATCCTATATATATAAAACCATATAGACATGCCCCAACAGAAAATAAAGAAATTGGAAAACAAATAGATAAATTATTAAGAAACAATGTCATTAGGGAATCGCACTCTCCATGGAGCGCCCCAGTACACTTAGTTCCTAAAAAAATGGACGCCTCTGGCGAACGAAAATTTCGCATGGTCATAGATTATAGACGATTGAATGAAATAACCGTAGACGACAAATACCCATTACCAAACATTTCAGACCTTTTTGATAAATTAGGAAAAGCGTGTTATTTTTCTACATTAGATTTAGCTAGTGGTTACCATCAGATTGAAGTAGAGAAACAGGATCAATCTAAAACAGCATTTACAGCACAAAATGGACATTATGAGTTTACTAGAATGCCATTTGGTTTAAAAACAGCCCCCGCAACATTTCAACGTGCAATGGATAACATACTTAGAGGTTTACAGGGTATCCATTGTTTAGTTTACTTAGATGATATCATTATATTCTCAAGTAGTTTAGAAGAACATTTAGAAAAATTAGAAAAAGTATTTGAAAGACTTAGGCAAACAAATTTAAAAGTAACATTAGACAAGTGTGAATTTCTCAGAAAAGAAGTTCTTTACCTAGGTCACACTATTACAGAAAATGGTCTTCAACCAAATTATGATAAAATTAAAGCCATATTACAATTTCCGTTACCTAAAACACCTTCAGAAATACGTAGTTTTGTTGGATTAGTAGGTTACTACCGAAAATTCATTAAAGATTTTTCCAAATTACCACAAACTCTCACTAAATGTTTAAAGAAAAGACACAAAATTATAATTAACAAAGAATATATTGATGCATTTGAGAAATGTAAAGAAATTTTAACAAACGCCCCAATCTTACAATACCCCGATTTCACTAAACCATTTTTGTTAACAACCGACGCATCCAATTATGCCCTTGGCGCTATACTATCACAAGGACCGATAGGTAGTGACAAGCCTGTAACTTATCTTAGTAGGACATTAAACGACGCAGAAACCCGTTATAGTACAATAGAAAAAGAATTATTAGCCATAGTATGGACGTGTAGAAAATTTAGGCCATACTTATATGGAAATAAATTCACCATATTAAGTGACCATAAACCCCTAATGTGGTTTAATTCCGTTAAAGAACCCGGAAATAGACTTACTAATTGGAAATTACAATTAACAGCATTTGATTACGAAATTAAATACAAACCCGGTAAACAAAATGGAAACGCTGATGCGCTTTCACGTGCAAAAATTAATATACTAAAAGATAATCTATCAATGAAAGTTAATGCCTCAAGTCCCATAACAATATCTTCCGAAAATTCAAGTAAATCCGAATTAACCAACCCAGTTCCATCTTTAAATAGTAGTACCTTAACCGCATCTGAAAAATCAGAATCATCTTTTATAACTATCCATTCAGAGGAAAACATGGATTCTGCTGATATTCCTATTTTACAAGAAGCAATTGATACTAAACCTAATCAAATACTTGTGTACACCTGGAACAGAAATGAATTTACTGTTAAAAATTTATCCAGAGATAAACAAAAAGTATTAGAAGTTCATTTACCATTAAATAATACCCAGTTAATAAAATCATTCCTTAAAGAATATATAAGGCCTAAAATAAAATATTTCCTATACTTTGACGATGAACGTCATCGTAAACAATTTTCAGAAATCATTATAACTTTATTTAAAAAAGATTCAGTAAAATTCTTTGAATGCACAAAACGTGTAGTGTACGTTGAAGATGAAAATGAGCAACGTGATATAGTGTTAAAATGCCATATTGGCAAAACTTGTCACCGTGGCGTAAAAGAAACCATTGCTCATCTTAAACGAACATTTTTCTGGCAAAATTTAGAACAAACCGTATCAAGTATAATTAATTCTTGTGAAACATGCAAAACCATTAAATACGATAGAAAACCATTAAATCCTAAATTACAATTAACCCAAACTCAAACTAGACCCTTTCAGGAAATCTTCATAGACTTATTTTCCATAGAAGGCAAATATTTCCTAACGATAGTAGACTCCTTTAGTAAATTAGGTCAAGCCATATAAGTCTCAAATAGAACAACACCAGAAATAATTAGAGCATTAATCAAATATTTTTCCATTTACGGAGTACCAAGAAAAATAAGTTCAGATCCAGGTTCAGAATTCAATAATAATTTACTTAAAGAAATGTTAATATTTTATAAAATAGATTTACATATTGGAACACCCCATAACCCCAACTCAATGGGCATTGTTGAACGTTTTCATTCCACAATAATAGAAATTTATAGACTTGCAAAATATGAAAGGAAAATAACAGATACTGCCTCAGTAATGACATACGCGATAAGGTCGTATAACCAGTCCATACATTCAACAACTGGTCCTACGCCATTTGAAGTAGTTTTTGGTCATACAGATTCATCCAATGCATTTGAAGTTGATTTTGAGAAAAATTATACACAGCAACTTGTTTTAGAGCACCGTAAACAAACTAAACACTTATATGATTTCTTAACCGATAAAATGATAAATAATAAAATTAAAATTAGAGAAAAACGTGGCGGTGAAGAAGTAATAAAATTTAAACAAGGAGACACCGTCTTTATAAAAGGTGTCAATATTAGGCGTAGTAAAGACCAACCGCGTTATAAAAAAGCAAAAATTATTGGAACAATTAATAGAAACACAGTACCGGTAGAGTCTCATCAGAGACACACAAAAGTCCCAATAAAACATATAAAACGTCCTCCGCAGGTTCGCGCTCCTGATCCTCGTACAGGCAGCCCAAAACCTGGCCTTTCAACTTCAGAAAATTGAAGATAATCCTGGAATCTTCCCAGTTAAGGAAGGACAAGCATTCATTAGCACTTATAATTGGAATATAATTAAAATATTAGATTTAAAATTTGTTAGTAACAGTATTAAATATAACGTTAACAAGTATTATGAAGTTAACGATTATTTAAAAGAAAAATTAAATGTATATTTCTTAGACGGAAATATCATAGATGCACAAATGCAAACTGAGTATATTATGAGTTTAACATTAGAGCGTTATAATCAATTAGTCCCAACAATTAGAATTAAAAGAGGTATTTTAAATCCCCTAGGTTCAATAGTTAAAGCCATTACAGGCAATTTAGATAACGAAGATGCAATTAGATACGATTCCTTAATAAGTCATATTCAATCTAAACAAAACGCTATTGATAACAAAATATCATTAGTTTCCGAAACAATTGGAGTATTAGTAAATCTGACAAACTCTACGAGTAATAATTTTATTGAAATAGACAAAACAATTAACGAAATAGAATCCATTCTGAATAAAACTCAATTCCAACATAGTAAAGAAATTGTCTTGAATACTTTTGATTAATTTATCCATAATTTTCAAATTTTGTTAACTAGGTTAGATGAGGTTGAAACAGCTATTGCTTTTAGTAGATTAAATATTTTACACCAATCCATTTTAGACATAGATGAATTGTTATCAACTCTTAAAGACATAGAGAAAATAGATAAATTAATGTATCCAGTAAATACCGATAATTTGATCAAAATTGTACATTGTATAGACATAAGAGCATATATTTAGGACAAACGAATAACGTTTATTTAGTATCTTATTTTTTTTTATTTGCAAAAATGCTGTTACTCCTTCAGTGCGCTATCACAAACTAAATTTATTTTTGATTCATAGCAAGACGGAGATTTCAAATGCATTTCTAAAACGTATTTCTCATTACGCACATATACATGTGTAAGAGTTTTTTTACTGGGGTATAAAAGTCTTTAAAAATGGATAAAAAACTTTAAATATGGAAATTTGGTTTTCGTATTGAATATGTGAAGCAGTTATTTAATCGCAGTATCAGGACTTGCGTTATTTACGATACACCTTGTATAAGTAACTGTTTAAAATATTCTAAAATTCAACGCGAGAGTCATAAACTACAATAAAGCGTTCTTATAACGTCACACATTAAAAAAAATAAAAAGAAAACGTATTATTCTCCATCTGTTGAGATGAAAGACATACTACTACTAATATTATAAATGTAAAAGTTTGTGTTTGTTACTCAATCACGTAAAAACGGCTAAACAGATTTGGATTAAATTTGGCACATAGGTAGTTTTTTACCTAAATTAACACATAGGATACTTTTTATCCCGGAAAATGTTAGGCTTTTGTCCAAAATCAACGCGGACGAAGTCACGGGCAGAAACTAGTTACTTGTGAGGCCTGGTTAATTTAATTATTTCAGTAATTCTATCTATCTATCTATAACCTCACGCCAGATCCCTTGCGGGGTAGGCAGAGAGTACAGAGTTCCAACAGGTTCTTTCAGTAATTATTATTATATTGAATTTTTCAAACTGGTCAGGCGTCACTCATTATGCCCTTTTTATCTATTGATTTACAACATACACACGGCTTAAGAATGGCGACTTAATAGTCTTAAATTATAGGAAATTAGCATTAAGATGGTCGGTAACGTGCACGTTTCGATAACCTGGCTTCAATAGATATTATGTTTTATGTTTCTATGCTTATTGGAGTACGCGCACCAGACAATCAAAATGTTTTATTAATAGTTCGGCTACCGCAGCCTGCCTGCCGTAGCTAGGCTGCTTAATGCATGGGTGGTCATATGATAGCTCATTCGAGCCTGCGTACTAGACAGCCAAAATGTTTTATTGATAGATCAGCTGCCGCAGTATGCCTGCCGTAGCTAGGCTGCTTAGTGCGTGGGTGGTAATATGATAACTCATTCGAGCCTGCGCCATAGACAGTCAAAATGTTTTATTGATAGATCAGCTGCCGCAGTATGCCTGCCGTAGCTAGGCTGCTCAGTGTGTGGGTGACCGTATGATAGCTCATTGAAGCAGACAGTCAGCACTAGATACTCAAATTGTTTTATTAATAGTTCAGCTGCCGCAGACTGCCGCCGGTTGTACCATGAAGAATCGATATCTTTTGTTACTTTTAAGCACCATACCTTACAACCTGCCTGCCGCAGCCAGACTGGCTAGTGCATCGGTGGTCGTATGATAGTTCATTGGTGTGCGCGTACTAGGCAGTCTGAATATATATATATATATATATATATATATATATATATATATATATATATATATATATATATATATATCTATCTATCTATCTATAACCTCACGCCAGATCCCTTGCGGGGTAGGCAGAGAGTACAGAGTTCCAACAGGTTCTTTCCTTACATACCTCTCTGGCTTCCTCGACTCTCATAGTTCGTCTCATACACGCTCGCCGGTTACGGAGACTCTTGACTTTTCCATCAGATAAGACTCGGTTTATTTGGTCGTGGTAAGATAGTCTAGGTCTTCCCCGGCACCTACATCCTTCCACTTTCGCATTGTATATCTGTTTTGTCATTCTTTCTTCTGGCATTCTTTCTATATGCCCGAACCAACGGAGCATACCCTTTCTCATCTTTACACCGATACTATCTTTCATACCTACTCGCTTTCTTACTACGCTGTTGCGAATACGGTCGGTCAGCGCGACTCCGCACATCTTTCGCAGAGATCGCATTTCGACCGCATTTATCCTACTTTCGTTCTCCTTCTTACATACCCAGCTCTCGCTACCATATAACAGCGTTGGGACAAGAACTCCGTTATGTATGGCCAGCTGCGCCTTATGGCTTAAGTGCCGGCCCCCGAGTAGCTTTCCCATCGCACCATTCACTCTGTTCCCTGCACTCACTCTTCTCTCTATGTCAGCGGTGTATTTCCCATCCTTACTGAAGGCGCATCCAAGATATACAAACTCATTCACTTGCTCCAGCACATCGTTACCAACCACAATCCTTACATTCGTTCTGGTTTCTTCCCTTTCAAAAACCATAATCTTGGTTTTCTTCACATTCAAGTGTAAGCCATTGATCATGCAGTCGTCTTTCATAACTGTGACTAGTGTTTGCAGATCAGTGGCTGTTGGCGCTATTAAAACCGCGTCATCTGCATAAAGTAGATGGTTTACCACTAACTCACCCATTTGTACACCTTCATTCATCGCTTTCAGTCTTTGAAGACTTTTGTCCAGATATATTATAAACAGTCTAGCGGACAACACGCAACCCTGCTTGACGCCGATTTTAACGTCAAACCAGGGTGACCTGTTACCACCCACCCGTACGCATGCCTTGCAGTCCACATAAGTGGACTGGACGGCTCGCAACAGAGTGCCATCTATACCATACTCTGGCAAAACGTCCCAAAGTCTCTTTCGCACAACTCTGTCAAATGCCTTCTCCAGATCTACAAAACCGCAGAAAACCTTCCGGCCCACTGCCAGATGCTTCTCTACGATTTTGCGGAGTGAGAAGACTTGATCCGAACATCCTCTTCCAGACCTGAAACCCCCTTGTGCCTCGCACAACATTCCATCGGACTTCACGCGCATTCTCCATTCAATAATTTTACCGTACACCTTGGCTGCCAAGCTGATCAAACTGATGGCTCTGAATTGGCGCAGTCATATTGTGAACCCTTGCCTTTATATAGTATTTTAGACCCGGATCGCGTCCATGGACTGATGATGGAGCCGGAAAGAAGCCATAGGAACTCCTCAACTAAGCAAGCTATCTTCGTCGTGTTTTTGCTATGAAATTAAGTATTAAAAAGGTTTTTTTTTATTATTATATTTACCCGAATATCTCGCTGGATCACACAAATTACATTTTTGACTTAGAACCGGTTCGAATCTTAGGTGGGACTATCTATTTATATGTCGAGCTATATATCTTTATCAACACGCCAGATCCGTTGTAGGTAGGTTTTGTTGACATTGCATTTTTTCATGCCGATTTATCATGAGGATTTATTCCTTCTTTTTTGGAAGAAATTAATCCTCTCTCTACTCTCTGCCTACCCCGAAAGGGATCTGGCGTGATGATGTATTGTTGTTGTATTAATCAGCTCAGTGGCGCACTACAGCGCTCATCGGAAGAGACCTATGTCCAGCAGTCGACTAATTTGGGCTGATAATGATCAACATAGTAACTCTCTGAAATTAAATTAAAGGTTTGGTCAAATAGCCAAAGAGCGCGACGGAGGCGTTCGGCTGGTGCACGTCACACTGGGGGCGCGTGGCGGGCGTAGCGTCGCGCCGGCCGGGCGGCCGGCAACCACTAGCGTTCCGCTTGCACGCGTATTGGCGTCTCTCTTCTGCCGTGCTTGCTTTGTAATAGCGTCAGGCGGACGGCGGCGGATGGCGAAAAGTAGGTGTACACAGTACACCTCTGCCACGCTCACTTGGGGAATATATGCGTGATGGTGTTTACGTTTTGTTAGTAGGTACTTTGGGTTTCGTTAATTTTTTATTTTTAAACTTCTTCCTTTTATTTACTGTGCCTACAGTAAGGTAAAAATGACGTTAAATAATAAAACATGTATTATTAAGGCCATAACTTTACACTCCCGCGGTATTGTAATATATTTCGTCAAAGTACGGCCACGAGTCGTGCGAGATTCAAATATAATTTAAATAATAAGTCACCATGATAACGGGCACGAGATAAGTGTTAATTGAATTTATTTATATCTAATTTAAAATAAATATATTTTTAAATCAATATTCTATAGTTCGTATCAATCTATGTCGTTCATTCGTATCGGTCATTGATACTAGTTTCAATGATCTATGTGTTGTATATAACCCAACTCTGCTAATTTTCACTCCAAATCATTCAACACAAATGTATTACAAACTTCTCAACATTCTCATAAATTTTATGAGTAGAATATTAACAGTTCTACTAATAATGTCCTTGGTAGTTTGTCGGATTAGTAGGATATTGTTATTCCTATTAATTTTAAACACCGTCACGTGTATATTCCCCGAGCGGGTTTGGCAGAGGTGTGCTGTGTACACCCAATTTTCGCTGACGATGTTAGGTCCCATGTGATAGGGGGCGAGCCTATTGACATATATGGGGCACAACTCCAGACTCCGGATTGATACTGGGAGTTTCTCGATAGAAAAACTACATTTCTCCGACCTAGGACTTGAACCCCGGACCACGTGATCTCAAAGCAAATTATTCGCCACTAGACCAACGAGGCAGCCTAGAATAACGTTACTAACAAAATACTCTGGCAACGTCTGAATGATATGAAATTATATGGAATGGTGTCTGCCGAAAGATGTCCACTGTAGGATAAGGGCCTGCTCCAAAGATCAGCATGATGACCGGTTTTGTGCTTTACGCATCCAGCTTACCCGTGACCTTCATCAGGTCAACAATCCACCTTGACTAGTTTCACTAGTTCTCAGTCTCTTTCCATATGTTCACATCTTTAGGAGCCCAACATCATGTTATCTAGCATTTTCGTACTTGTTTAATTTATAATCATCTTTTTCAGAAAGAATTTACAAAATATATTCTTGATCGCACTTCTAGAGGCCCAAACATATGCGTGGAATATACCTGACGCGACAAAATGAATGTTCATAAGGCTGTCTGCGATCCGCGCGCGAACACGCGGTACAAACACTGATAAGCGATAAATTCTCACACAATCCAACCAAGCCGGATTCCGCATTTCCTTTTTGAATTATCTTGCCTTTTTAAGGAAAACTTTAAGACGCTTTCAGGGCTGCGTAGATACGATGTACTCAGCGATCACGACAAAGGCAAAAATTGTTTTTTTGTATAGGCCAATAAAACACTAGGCCCACTTGTACGAACCAGGTTGTTTTTATTTATTTATTTAGGAACACAACATAATGCACAATATTAAATCATATCCCCACAAAACCGTATAACCAGTTTGACTGTCAGTTAAGTCTAAAAACTTAATTTTATGGTTATAATAACTTAGCACAAACTTAGGTTATGCTTTTTCAGATACCTTTTATTTTTTTTTATTTTAGGTTCGCCCATTATGTCCGTCGATAGACTATTAGCGTTACTTATTGACTAACTAGAGGTTCTAACGACAAGTTGTGAAGGCAATTAAACGTTATAACCTAGTATTAGTCAATAGGTACGGGAACCCTGGATCGTGCAAGTGGGTCTTACAAACGTAAAAATAAGTACATTTTTTACATCTACCACCGGATTGGAATACGGCTTCCACTGAAAAGATCCGGCGAGAAACTCAGCGGTCTATTAACTTTATTTGTTTTATTCGTGCCTGAAGCTTGGGGTATTGGTACTTTGTAGACACAATCTGGGTACCGTCTTTGGGGTTCTGGTTTGGTCATGCTTAATATAATGTCTTTGCTTACGGTGGCTGGCTGGCGCGGGCCATTCCCTTTCCCCAATACGGGCGAGGGGACTGTTTCCGCAGTCATACTCGTGAACGGGTGCTGCTTGTGGGGACTGGTCTCTCTGGAATCCTTTGGACACTATTTACAGATGGATCTTTACACTGGAGCTAGATCATTAACTATTTAATAGTAACCTAAACATTGTATCCACACAATATGATTGAAAAAAAGGAAAGAAAAAAGAGAAAGAAGTAAATAAAAAAGAAAAGTCTAATTTTGTGGAGGCCGCGGTCTGATTCGGTGGTAGATTAGTAGTCATATTAGATTTAAAAAAATGTGAAATAACTATCTGTGAGCGCCCCCGCAGGGCTTATAAAAAATAAATTATTTAAGTTTGAGTTTTTGTATACTACCGAAAAGCTTTTGTTTCTCCATACATGTAAATTTTCGCATTTGTCCCCATCCGCCTTCAGTGGTTTAATACTATTTCGCGGTATATGGGTCAACGGCTGAAAGTTATGTCTTTAACGTCCTTTATTTTGTCCATCAAACAAAGTAGGGTTATCCAAATGTACGGTACAGGTTTACCATATGTATGAATAAATATTAGGGACAATATTTTTTACAGTCAGAGCACCTACGTACCTATCAGACAAAACAAGACTCAATTATTAAAAAATGCATCTATAATATCACTCCCGATCCCTTGCGGGGTAAACAAAGAGCACGGAGTTCCAACTTGTTCTTTTCTTACAGACATGTATCCCTCCACTCTTATAGTTCGACTCATACACGCTCGAGATAGGGAGACTCATAACTTACCCGTGGTACAAAAATATTATTCTAAAATAATTAACCATTTTTCTTCTCCAGAGGAATGACATTTCGATGGGATCATACTTATATTATTTACGATGCATAAATCGAAACAAGAGAAGAATACTCTTTATTGTACATACACCAAGAGATCGCCGACAGAATTAGACGGATAAAGAAAAAAGCATGTTAAATAAGACATTGAGACAGTAAAGGTTTTGACACATAGCCGACGTAGCGCGACGGCGGCGCGGTTTGGGGAGTTGTAATGTACTGTAATGTATAGGAGATGGGAGACACACCGCAGCCACGCTCCGCGCGACGGCAAACGTTACGACGGAACGTATCCGAGCGCTTCCGTCGTACTCCCGACACGCTCCGACGGTTATTTAACCAAACCTAAAATGGTTTTATTCGCGTTGGGCGGGTCGTGATATTTGCCATCGTACCGAGCGTGACGGAGCTTTGCGGCGTCTCCTGTACATTTTAGTACATTACAACTCAGCAGCTCCCGTCACCGTCACCCCCCGTTGCACTGCGTCGGCTATATGGCAAAACCCTAATTATATTCGGACAGTTCATTAAAATACTGAAGTCATGGCAATCCTGTTGTCTCTTTGAGGTCTTCCTTAGTCATATAAATTATTAGAACCTCTAAGACAACGACTTAAGGCGGTTTATATGAGTAATTTGGTGGACCGCCTCTGGCTCAAAGTATTTCAGAAGTTATTAGCCCTTGTGAAGGTAGCTTAGTGTTTGATTTATTGGAAATTTTATTGGAATAGGAATTTATTTGTCGTGAACCTTTTCGACCGGGGCAGAAACGGCGAGGAGTATTAAGTGTTATAAGTTTTTCGGGGAAGCCGACTTAAATTACTTAAGTATTTGATACTTTTTAGCGGACTATTCATCACATCATATCTAAGAGCTTAGCAAAAAAATACGTTAGCGTGACGCTAGCGAGTAAGCGAGCTGTCACGATTATGTTTATTAAGTAAGTTTATAGTGTAACAAGGATGACATATTAATTCGCTACCGTCACGCTAAAGTCATACTTTTCGTGCGTTCTTTCGTAAGCCCTAGGCCATACGTTACGCTAACTCCGGATCACGTCACTCAACGCACTCGAGTGTGATTATCCGTGTGATGACGTCACGCATCGATAAACACCTGGATTATCTGGAGCGCCGGGTATTCCAGCATACATTTTGGAGCCTGAAGACTTTTTATGTAACCTGAAGCTTTTAGTTAGTTCGGACGGTGAACAATTTCAGCTTTCAGCACGGGAAAAAAATTACAATGTTCTTATGTATATTTTATTATGATCATATGTCTGTCTGACTTTCCGGTTCAAAACTTGTGATCCATTTTTGAAGCACTTGCGATTATATAGGGTATCCGATTGAGCTCAAATTAAACATACGTATGTAAAGTCGTTAACAATAATAGGGTACTATGGCGCTGGTTTAATGATGGAGTCAGGAGGTGGCTGTAGGAACGCGTGAAGTAACGTAACCCCTTGTGTTTAGGATTGTTAGATTGACAAGTACTACACAACCAGATAGTGTTCAGGGTCTGATAGTGAAGCCGAAAGGTCGCAAATAGAACCATCCAACTACTCAATATAACCGCGGCATGTTTGGGATTGTTTGATTTGTCTGATGATGGACCCAGAAGGAGGCCATAGGAACTCTTCAACTAAACAAGACATCTTCCTTGTGGTTTTGCTATACAAGCTTGTTTTTAAAAAGGTATTTTTAATTTAAAATTATTTCTCAAATATTCTTAACCTTTTGCATACTAATAACTCCAAAGAAATATTGAAAACAATTCTGCCGTATTTCTACCTAACATAACCATATCATACTGTCACAAGTCAATACATACTTTTTAGGAAAAAATGTGATTAAGGTGAAAAAACAACAGAAAAATGCAGTTTTGTTGCATTTAAATCTTTATATTTGTGTTTAATTGGTTATAATGAATAAGGTCTCAGGTCATACGAATTACTAACTCACTCACTTACACTCAACGCTTTCAGGTGTGATGACAAGACGCATCTATAAACACCCGCATTAACGGGAGCACTGGGTATTCTGGATCCAAAGAGCTTTTTGTGTGACCTGAAGCTTTTGGAAAATTTGGACGGTAGGCACTCAGCCGTGTAATGATTCATAGTTTTGCGCGGGACCGATTTCACTAGGAAGAATTTCATTTTTCAAGTGCTGGTGCCGCCAAAAAAGTACTGCGTAGGAGTCAACACAATGGCCATTTTCATTCATATTTTTTTCACAGAGGTGTAACAAAATGGAAACAATAATGATTTATACTATTACCCATATTCACTATAACCAATGAAACACGTAACAAAGCGCGTTACGATGACTTCGTGAAATGATTCTGTAATGATATTCTATATGGCACCGAATTACTACTAAAGGTACGGCCAAACCAACGCGTCCAGCCGCGTCCGCAATGGCGTGCACGATGGCGATCAGCTCCTGCTGTAATATTTGTACGGAAATGTTCACACCAATGCGTCCTGCGTCCTGCACGCGCAAGTATAGGGAGATACTGATCGCAGCCGGGGACGCCACCGCGGACGCGGCTGAACGCGTTGGTTTGGCTGTACCTTAAGCGATCATTTCACGAAGTTATTGTAACAAGCCACGTTACGTAATTAATTTACGGACAGCTTGGTTCTGTGGTTAACATCTTAAGCCGTTTCTACCGCTGGATAGAGTAGTCGTGGGTTTAATTGCGCACGAGACCAATTTTTATGTGACAAAAATTTGTTTCGGTCACCCAGACTAAAACAAGTATTAGTGGGTTTGTGAATGTAATTTTTATGTTTGTATACGCACCCACAATACAGGAATAATTCCTAATGTAGGCCTACGTCTTACCTAATATTATAAAGATAAAATTATTCATGGCCGTGTCAGGGCTGGTAACGGAAAAAGGTCGATTTGACAAATGACTGCATGGTGGCCGAACTGAAAAAAAATCTTTAAATAAGACTAAGGTCTGGTCCGGTACACTGAACTTCCTTGATATCCAAACTTTGGTAGCAAAATATCCGGTAAAGCGCACAAAAGTCAGATATTAATATTGTCAAATGGAATGCAGTGAGGTTAGCTGCTCCGCGACACGTCCGACCGCTTTCTTCGTTGCCAATCGAATAATAACGCAGTGCAGTCCGCCATCTTACATCGAATATCTGTCATCGGTGAATAGTCATCTAACAGCTGTCATCCGTCATCGCTTCACAACTTAACACACTCAAGCAATTATTAAAGGCATAGAGTATGTCTATAGACACTATTAACAGGTTACTGAAATAAAAATAACAGACTTGACATTACATTAACTGTGATTTTCAAAGAATAAGATATGACATATGTTTATTTGTAATAGATAAACTCAAAAACAAATGAAATTCATTCACTTATAGAAGTCTACATTATCAGCGAGTAAAATGGGTTGTATAAAATTCTTGCAAAATAAGGTTTGCGGGATATCGTAACTTGTCGCGTTTGTTGTCGCAGAATTTGTGGAGTACGTTATTTGATAAAGTCTTATTTTATAGGACAACAAGAGCGCTTACAAACGTCAAAATGTATTACATTTTTTTAACAACTACCACCGGATCGGAACGCAGTCTCTTACTGACAAGGTCCGGTGAGAAACTCAGTGGGCGGGTGACTTTAAGCCTTTTTATTGAAGCCAATCGGTGACAGCCCAGTGACATTTTTGGCACTGACATACGTCTCAGTGCCAAAAGTCATCACAGACAGCAAACACCGGTAAAAGCACTTTAAAATCGTCATTTTCAGGCTAAAGCAGTCCACTGCTGGATATAGGCCGTTTCAGTTGCACGCCACTAAATGATTTTGCTTTAGCAAATAACAATTGCACGTAAGTTTTCAGGAAGCCAGAAGTGTGTACAAAAAATTTAGGCCTGACTTTTTGAATACATGGCAAGCGTTTTACCACTAAACTATTTCTTTTCAACCAGGCTTCAAAGTGCTAAATTACTTGAAACCCTGCTATTAACGGTATTTGTTATTAGATTTAGTCTTACAACCCGATGTTAGTCCAGATTCTAGTGGGTAAATCATATTCTCACTTCATTCCCGATCTTATAACACTGGAGCTTATACTAATATTTTCTATTTCAGTATATGGACCGACATAAATTGAGCATTAATGTTTATCGACAGAGTATGCTCAACGATATCGGAGTACAAGTCTTGTCAAAGGAGTTTACTTAAAGCCGTATCTCGTATCTCCGTATCTCCCTGTTTGAGTACTAACGAGCGTGAAGGGTTTTACACCCTCATGATGTTCCAGACTCGCAGCTTAGAGTTTGAGAGCTTAGAAAATGGAAAGGCGATTAAATGGTTAGTGAAATAAGAAGCTCTATACCACCATGAAGTGCTTTCACCCGATACCGAACAAGAGTAGTTGTGTCAGGGTACTCGGCTGTGAGTTTTGATGTCAACGAGTCTCTTTTAGTGTTAAAGATTGATAAAAAGGAGTGAGAGCGCCGGTTTCGGTTATTCTACGTAGTCCCCCTATCTCGCCGCCACACCTGGCTTCAACGCAAACAAATGGTCATAACATATAAACTGAATATTACATTATATTCATGTTTCCACGACTCTAGTTTTGTAATTATTAAGTTAATACGATATAGAACTTGTTGTTACAGTCCATTTTTCTGACCTCGTCCATCGACCATATGTTTCGGTGTAATTATATAGATGTGTCACGTCAAAAAATGTGCACAGCTTATCTCTTAAAAAGATAAAATCTCAATTTTAACGTTAATAACAAAATTACATTATAATATAAAATTATTTTGATATTGACATTTACTACCCACTTTCAGAAATCATTGAGAGTGGTAGCCTAGAATGTGTCGAATCTAATAAAGTTGATTTATTGAACTGTTTAGACACCTATTTGCATAATTCGGTGAGTTCAATCCAATCATTATTATGCACAAAGTTTAAGTTCTAGTGTTAAGCTCCAATCCTGTCCAACTGCCTTGTATGTCATGTCCAACTACATAGTAACAAAGATGGCCGAACTCTGCGTCCGTACTCTGGGATATATTCAGCTACGCCTGTCAAGGAGTATCCAGCGCTACACCAAAGGCAGTCTCTTACACATTATTGTCTTTTTTTACTTGCTATCTCTATATATTATTACTTTTTATTTTGTGTCACGGAAAAAGTTCAAGATATTGTCACACGCATCTCCTCATTGAAGTGGCAATGGCTAGGGTATGGTGCTAAAGAAATGACAAAAAGTGGAATATGATATTGACAGAATAGTGCCCTAGAACGGACAAATGACGAGTGGGCAGACCAATGATTCGGTGGGTATATGACATATTGAGAGTTGGAGGAAGAACTTGCAGTAGATTGGCACAGGACCTCGTAGAGTGGCACAAAAGGGAGGACGCTTATGCCCTGCAGTGCGTTATAGAAAGCGGATGATGATGACGATGATTGTTTTAGATATAATCCACTACTAAGTTTTTCTGACTCAGCTCCTCAGGCTTTAATAATTTAATACAAAAAGTGTCCGAAATTTTGCCCACAATAACGTATTCTGGGAAGGAACGGAAGGTTCCAGGTAAAATCTGGACGCCTATAGTACAAAACCTGTTGTTAAGACAATGTTTGGAAGAAGCATATGTCATGCAGCTGATCATGAATGTGCAACCGGAATTTCTTCGCTTGTTTGATGGAATGTGACACTATATACATACTTTTTCCGCTGTGATCATCATCGTATAGCAATGTACTTTTAATAACGCGACCTACGATTAAAATTTAATGTCAGAGTAAAGAAACCATTGTGCGGGAGCCTTTTCAGGTCACAGATGCTGCGGTCGTAAATATTTTTATGTAAAGAGGAGCTTTAGACATATTTACTTATAAAGAACACAAAAAGAAACTGATACTTATAATGATAAAATTAATTTTCTCATTCCAGTTTCTTTTTTTTCGGCATTGCTAAGGCAACGGAGACTGTAACGTATAAAAAGTCGTAGCTAAGTGAATGTGTTTCGTCATTCTTGCCTTTCATTTTTCAATAGTAGCAACAGACATATTGTATTTGCTAAAAGCTAATGCAAACACAATGAGGCATAGTGAATATTTACTACAAACTAAATTGTTATTTAAATATGTTTTTTATAAGAAGAGGTATAAGTCATTATTGTTCCCATTTTGTTACACCTCAGTAAAAAAATGTGGATCAAATAGCCATTGTGTTGACTCCTAAGAAAAACACTGCCGGGGGCGCCTTTTAACTAAGAAAGGCATTTTCTTTTGAAAATTTACGTCTCTTTTGTTGCCTTACTGAAAAACAGTTTCAATAACAGTTACTTACTTAATCAACAGTACAAACAGTTACATATAATGGGATCTTTTATGAGTACATACGCCTTGTTTTATTTTTATTAAAATGTTTTAGTGACTGCCTAGTTGGTCTAGTGGCGAATAGTGCAAATGGGCGAATTGTGATCACGAGGTCCTGGGTTGGACAAATGTAGTTTTTCCGTCGAAAAATTCCCAAATCAGTCCGGAGTCTGGAATTGTGCCCGGTGTATAGCAATAGGCTCGCTCCCTATTACATGGGACCTAACATCGTCAACGAAAAGTGGGTGTTCACAGAACACCTCTGGCTTACCCTGCTTGGGGAATATAGGCGTGACGGTGTTTTAGTAAGCGGTGTTTAATGTCATGTTTTAATCTTACTTTTACCTACAACTTGTTATATTCTAATTTTACCAAGGCTATACTGGGAATGCTTAAATAAAACGGACAGAGCGATGAGACAATAATAATTTTGATTTTAAAATATCTTTTTAAAAACAACCTTATGTAGCAAAACCACAACAGAGACCGACAAGTACTATGGTACTTGTAAGGATAAATGTAACGATTCCCAATACGTCAGGGCTATGTTGAGTTATTGGGTAGTTCCGTTGGCCACCTTCTGATTCCATCATCAGACTCTGGATATCATCCGTGTTTACAGAACTTGTCAAGACGAATCCATTGAATCTAAACACGGCGAGATTATTGGAATAGTTGGGTAGTTCCATTGACCACCTTCTGGAATTTAATTTTTTTTGTCAAATAACTGGAGTAAAACAAAGTTTTACTCCACCCCACTACCCTGCGACCAATGGTGCGGCTGAACGATTTGTTGAAACTTTCAAATCACATTTAACGAAAATCGTAGAAAGTGGTCAATCACTTACTTATGCTCTAAGTATATATTTATTTTATTACAGAACAACAGCCCACAAGAGCACAGGGGTATCCCCAGCTAGTTTGATGATGGGTAGAGAGTTAAGAAATAGGTTATCTTTGTTAAGACCAGCACCTATATATCAAACATTAGTTGAGTCACAAAAAAGGCAGTTAATATATTCTAAAGGTAATAGACAAACTAATTTGATGGAAGGAATGGAGATCATGGCTTTAGATTTTAGACTTGGGAAAAGACGGTGGTCTAGGGGCAAAATAGTCAGTGAATTAGTCCCAGGCTGTACTTATCTAGTGGAAGTAGAAGGTTTTATTTGGAAAAGACATGTAAATCAACTACATAGTATTTACATATCTCTTAAGGCGGTTAAACTTAATGATATAACTAATTAATTAGAAAACGTATTTTTAGTCTTAAGTATTTTTATTTAGTTCATGTTCTTATATTATTATTTTTTTAAGGCAGGAAGAGTTTTATTTTCTATGTGGCAACTCCTTGGGAACTGTCAAGGCTAAATGTAAACATTTTCCTCTTACAATAAACCTTTATTAATTAATTAAAGTGTTTAATTCAAAGTATAACAAGACCAAACATGTTGACCAAACATGGTGGAGTTATGTTAATTAGTTGGGCGGATCTGTTGGCCACCCACCGGCTCCATCATCATCTGATCTGAGCTGGACACCATCCAAGTGTAAAATACTAGCCAAGACCAATCCAACGAGCCCAAACCCGGCGGGCTATATTGAGTACTTGTTTGGTTCCATTGGCCACCTTTCGGCTTCATCATCAGACCCTCAACACGATAGGATTGTATAGTACTTCTTAATTCCAATCTAACGAGCCTAAACACGAAAGGGATACATTGTATAGTTCACATGTTCCTATGGCCACCTTCATGGTACCATATTATTGCATTGTCATCGGACTTACATACATATGAAAATTTCAGCTCAAACCCACAAATGTTTGAAAAATGGATCATAAAATTTGAACCGGAAAGACAGACAGACATACGAACATTGCAAGTTAAAAAAATCTTGTAAGAAAATATTAATCGTAAAAATGTTACAAGACAAGTGCCAGAGACCACAGGAAGAAAGTAGCTATTGTTCGGTTTTAGTTTGTTACATATTACTATATTTAGTATTAATTTATTTTCTAAATTTGACGAATGGCTTGGTCCCTTGGTGAAGAGATTAAGTCGCCCTGCCCACTATATCGGGTAGTTGCAGATTCGTTCCTCGCACGGGATAAATCTTTGTGTGACCTATTAATATATGTTTCGGTTTGGGTATTGTGTATGTGAATTTTGTATTTCTATACGCACCCACGACTCGAATAATTCCTAGTGTGTTTATCCACGCTGGCAACACTTTATGATTCAGCCTGTCAACTACGAGTGGGGATACAATCAGTCGAAAAGACAGCACTTTGATGTGACTCCTCGGCGCGGATGGACAACAAATAATTCTTGTGAAGTTCTGTAAAATGCAATAAAATTTGTTTGTGGTGAATTCGTGGAGTTTTATTATACGGAAAGTGGATGTATACAGTAGACCACTGCAACCCCCGCTTGGGAAAAATAGGTATGACGGTGTGTTTATTATTATTATTATCTGTCTTTAGGCCCAAAATAGAAAAGAGATTCAAATAATACATACATATTTTAATATAGAAAGGTATAAAAACATCACAAAAGGATAGAAATTGAATTCTTTCACCCGCTTACATTCAGTGTAAGATCTCGATCGTCGTTACCTCATGTTTGTTATGTAAATCGTGGTCCGATGGCCCTTCCCGCTTCTTTAGTACGAACAAGTTGACTTCAGCGTATCCCAATCGAGTTATGTACCATCCTTTTCACACAACACATTTACTAAATAAACATGAACGTGGCAACACGTTCTCTTGATATGGTTACAAAAACTTCTATCTAGGCGTGCTAAGCCTTCAGCTCAGTTGATTTCTTCTGAATACGCGATTATTTTGGGTCTTGCGATTTAATGGATATATAGATTTTGGTGGCTTTTGCTCGATTTCTCCCTTAGTACTGCAAATGTGTTTTAACCCAAGATTCACTAAACAAACTATACCAAAAAAAATTTAACTACTCTGGTATTATTATGTTTTCGGTATAACTCAGGTATAATGTCATCAGATGTGCGTGTTTTTTTAATTAGTTGCTACGCCGAAAGAGAAGTACAAAATGATGCCATAAACACAAGTTGTATAACACGGTCTTGAAAGGACAAAGTATATTCTATTAATTCGGGGTTTTCAGGAGCTACACAGAAGCGTCAAAAAGTGCAAAAAGTGCAAAAAACTATTTAACTAAACTGAATAATTATTACAGAAGGTTGCGGCCGTGATGGCATGACGGCCGTGGAGGTTCATCGAGTTTTGAGTAAAATTGAAGAGAAAAAGCAGCGCAGCCATGAAATAAGTTAAAAAAGAAAAAACTACATCACGCCTATATTCCCCAGGCGGGGTGGCAGAGATGTGCACACCCACTTTTCGAAGACGATAGGCCCCATGTAATAGGGGCGAACCTTTTGACTCTTTTAACAGAAAATCACTTTTTTGTCCGACCTAGAATTCGAACCCAAGACCTTGCGATCGCTACAAGCTAATTTATGGATAGTTCAAAAAATATTAAGCCCCTTTTCCAATAACCATATGTCCAAAGAAACCTATTTCCTTGACAATCATTATTTCAATCTAGAAATACGAAAACGGATTACTGCATACCCTACATTATGTGTCACGTATTCCCTTTTGGACACAAAACCTTTCCTGACCTTTCAAGTAAATTTCTTTTCATGTGAGCAACTCTTATATCCCAAGAAAATTCGTATAAGAATTTCTACGGTTACCAAGGAAGATTTTACTATCCGGGTTGCGGGTAGAAAGCGTATTAGCTGCAAGACAACTGGTTCGGTAGTAAACCGTATCTTAAGAGGACTACCTTAGAAGACAGATCTCTATCTATCTTACTAATATTATATAGACCTACAAGATAGATTGACATAGTACAGCCAGTGGCGTTCATTTTATATACGCAACATTGCAGTAAATAAAACAAATAATAACAAATCAATAAATAGAAAGAATGTCTGAAGAAAGAATGAGATAACAGATATATAATGCGAAAGTGGAAAGACCTAGGTACCCGGGAAGACCTAAACTATCTTAACATGATCAAATAGACCGTGTCTTATCCTAAAAGCAAGTCAAGAGTCTCCTTAACCGGCGCTCATGTCTGAGACAAACTATGAGAGTGGAGGAAGTCAGAGAGATCTATAATGAAAGAACACCGCAAGGGATCTGTCGTGATGATATAGATAAATAGATAAGAAATAATCATACTCTAGTAGGTATAATAATTCATAATGTATTCTATATTCAGTACCTAACGTGTACCTTCAATGGCTGTGGGTGGGGCACATTGCTCGTAGATCAGACGGCCGTTGGAGCAGAAAGGTTCTCGAGAGGTAACCTCATACTGGAAACAGTGGAGTCAGCAGGCCCCTTACAAGGACGACTGCTTTCAGCACAAAGATGGTCGTAGCAATCTTTGGGTGAAGGTTTTGTTCAGCAGTGGATATCTTTCGAAGATGGATGCACGCCACTGAGTTCAGTACACTTTGACTTGTTATGACACAGACAAGACAAAAATGTACTGTGCGCCTATACCCAAACTATTATATTTTAATATAATAGTTTGGGTATAGGCGATGTTATATTTTAATATGAAAGAAGCCTCAAACGAGCCTGCGGGTTATCTGATGATAAACAATTACCACTATCAGTCACGGATACGTTATTGGCCTTTATTGTCTTCCCCAGAAGTGGATGCGCAGGGTGTTGAAAATCCGAATTTCTGTCACTAATAAAACGCTGTAACAATGCCACTACTTTGCATCGGTTATCAATGCGAGTATGGTCCCAGGTAGAGCCAGTCCCAATACTAGCTAGAACACAAAACAAGATATAAGTCCCTTGCTAATAGTGGTCAATCCATTAAATGTCATTATCCACAGTTCAGTTCACTACTAAGAAGTTATGGATACAACGTCAATAACGCTCTGTTAAACTTTAGTTTCAAAACCAGGACATCGTGACTTAATCTCCTCATGAATAAAGTAGTATACACAAGTATATCCTGCTAAAGACCGCTAGACTCAAGTGAGATTGAGCTGGTCACTGACAGGTGGACTAAAATTAGCAAATAACGGGTCCCAGAACATGGACATCGTCATCGAGGTAGGCTTAAAAAGTGGTGGCGCAATGATCTCGATGCATATCAGCCTGAATGGCCATCATTGGCCAAAGGTAGAACTCTTTGGGAGGAGATGGGGGAGAACTTTGCCCAGCGGACGGACACAATAAGTTAGTTAAAAAAAATACCTTTTCTTGAAGTATCTCTTCATTACGGTAGTGTTGAAAATCTGTTTTTATCCTAAGATACATGAAACGGCTACGGCTGATCCCGGTCCACTCCCTTATATACAATATAATATCCACAGCCATGAGTGAGGAGTGTCCCAGATATCCGAATTTAATACTTAGAAAAACTGAAACAAAAACGACAGACGTAATTTAATAAACGCTACCAAATCCTTATTGATGGCCCTACAAATGTTTCTTCCAAACACACCAAGTGGGCCAGGCTGGAACGGAGCAAAGTTTGAAGCGGTCGTATTAAGGCGTCAATTTTTTAATTACGAATGTGCGGCTAGGGAGACTGGAACTTCTTGAATCGTCTGGTAATCGCCGGGACTATCTAAAGTGATCCCTAACGAGCTTTGGTCCGAGCTAAGGAGGGTACACATTAGTGATTGTTTTTTGTTTATTCGTTCTTGGGATTTCAGCTAGAGTATTTGGCGAAATGTTATTGATAGTTTTTTTTTGTATTTGGAAAGCGTTTTGAATATAAGTAAAATAGTTTGGATAGCTCAAATTTGGCACAAATATGACCTTGTGTATCGATCCTATGTAAAAATGTACACAGGTGATATTTGACAGCCATAAGTCTTTATTATTACTATGTCAGAATAAGTCACTATTGATTGCGTAAATAGGATATAAACAAAATACAGCATCAATCAATAGCATGATGCTAGGGCTTTTAGAAATCAAAGATTCGTTTAGCAAAGTTACATCCTATAAACAAGTAATCGTATAAAAGCGAAGGAGCGCCACAGTATACTATATACACCCATATTTCACCAAAGGTATTAAGTATTATTGTAAAAAAGGTGCACACCCGCAATAACTTACTCCAGCCCCCTACAAAAACCAAGTGGGGAGCCTCGGGACAAGTGGACATCTGGCCTGGCTCTAGCATTCTCTGCGTGCGAATATGCGTATCCTGTATGGAGTCGTTCTGTCCACGCAAGGCTAATGGATACAGAAGTAAATGAAACTTGCTGGATTATTACGGGTTGTCTAAAACCGACTCCAGTATAACTTCTGTATGCACTGGCTGTCAAAGCGCCTTCAGATGTTTGCAGAGCTCTGTAGAGAGAGCTGGAATAATGACCCACAGCACCCCACGCAGGGTTACGATACAGTGCAGCAAAGGCTGAAGAAGAGATTTATTAAGTGCGTGGAACCATTATCCTAAGAGCCAACAAAAGCGAGGTGCAATCTTTGGAAGTAAGAAGTATCCTCACTAAATCCTTTTGTTCCATCTGCTGAGAGTCTCCCACTTGGACATAAATTACCATGGCCTTTAAGTAGAAATTTCTCTTTAAATAGACTTCGGACTCAGGTCGGCCGGAGCAAGCAAAACATGCTCAGGTGATGATTCACAGACAGCACCAATTTGGGGTGCTTGTGCGGCGTTATCCAAACAATATCCCACCTTATATATCGTAATCCGCATGCTCTTACATCTGTACGCAGCAGGACTTCCGTCAATGCAGTCTGTAGCCGCATTCTGTGCTGCTTCCGTATAACTATAGCATGTTTGCCGTCGAAATGCTAAGAAGAAGAAGATAAGGAGCGAGCCTATTAGCATTAGGCACAATTCCATACCCCCACAATTACGTCATGTATACCCTGGACCCCGAACTGCTACTACAATTGTTTTTTTTTCGTTTATAAAAAATATCAATAACATTTTGGCCTATAATTTGAATCTAAACGTACATACGACTAGGAAATATGGCAGTCACACTCTTTTAATGGCGTCTTTTTATTTGAATTTCAATGGAATATTTATTAATTTATTTATTGTACAAAAGTCACAAACAGCCAATAATCAATAAAACTAAATTTCAACATAGACCAGTTCATTACTACATAGTAATACTAACTATTATGTTCCTGCCCATTGAGTGTCGTAATGCGTTTATTAACACGCTAAAATACACATTACGCAGGTGAAGTCAATATTTAAAGCGTAATCGAGACGCGGTAACTTATTATTTTAATAGACTTTTTTTAAATCGAATGTTGATGCAAGCGTTAACACCAACATTGACGCTGATGGGGAACAGTAAAGTCATACAAAAACAAAAGAATGACATGAACTATTAACTAAATCGTTTTATTAAAAAGGAAATTATCTTTCTATTATTTATAGTAAATCTTTTAAAAGTACCTCATACTTCAAATGCTACACAAGTCAAGAATTTAAGAACTTTATTGTCTCAAAAGAAAATTTCTTTTTGCGTTCCTAGAATTGTCATGGCCTGTATTTGTCGCCCGCCTTTGAACACATCAAATCTTTTTATTGAAACACGAATAATGGACACACGGCCTTATTTACAAGGTTTCCACAACGTTAGGCCACCCTCAGAAAATCAAGCTTATTTGACTTGTTCCACAAAAGAGGGATATACAAAATAAAACTGTATTTCGTAGTTGGCACAGTTGAAAATGGCTTTGATCACGGCATGACATTTCTTTCATGTATACTATTATATAACTGAAAGAATCTGTGTCTGTTTATTAAATATAGTATATAAAATGATTTGGTACAACAATTTTAAAGGTCCTAGAACGGACATCATTTAGCTATTGAATGGATTTTGTCGAAAATTTTACATGTACACAGACTTAACAGTATATATAGGTTGAAACAAGTAATACAAAGTATTCAAAAAAAATTATTGAGCAGAAATAGTAATACAGCTTGAATTCTCTATGGTATATGAGCGGGTACTAGGCAGACGTTATTCTACGAAAATATTATTTCTACTAGTTATAATCATTCCGTGCTATGGCGTTGGTGCATTGTTGCAATAAACACTAAATTAGTCAATTTATCTGATTTTGATCCAACATACTGCAATTTTTAACCGACTTCAAAAAGGAAAAGGTTCTATGTTCGTCTGTATGTGCAGATGATTTTTATGTGTTAGATATTTCCTTCAATTCTGAACCGATTTTAATAATTCTTTTTGCATTGGATTTAGTATAGCTCCAAGATGGTCCCATTCTATTTCATCGATATTGGACTTTGGACTGTGAAGTTACACCAGGGAGTTATAATAATTATTGTGTTAATCCTATATGTTCCCTACCATAGAACTAATCATAATATTAATCGACTTCATTAAAGGAGGAGTTTTACAATTCGTCTGTGTTGTTTTAATAACGTCTTTATTTATGAAATGATGTTGATGATTCTTTTTGCGTTGAGTTTAATACAGCTTCGAGGTGACCCCATTTTAATGAATGTCGTTATTTAACCTTGGACTTTGAAAAAACCCCGGGGGACTCCTTAACGGCAAACGGCACGAATGTATAGATTCCGTTATTATTGGTATTATATCAATTCCGTAGGTACCTTACTGTAGAACTAAGCAAAATAATATAATATAGATATATAAATATTAAGAATTTATTTACTCATCACTTAAAATTGTAAAATACATAACCTTTTGTAAAAAAGGGAAACCGACTTCAAAAAGAAAAATATAGATATTTTAAGTCAAGTAATTTGCTTGACTGCACTAACCGGCACCAACTTCAAATAATTATTTTCTGCTTTTTAAAGTCGGTTTTCCTTTTTAAAAAAAGTTATTTATATGGTATGGTGTTGGTGCATTTTTGCAATAAACAGTTAATTAAGTCAAGTTATATGAATTTGGTCCAACATATTGCAATTTTTGTGTTGAATATTAATAGAACAAACTATAAGAGTGGAGGAAGCCAGAGAGCCCCGTAAGAAAAGAATCCGTTGGAATTCTGTACTCTCTACTTCCCTCGCAAGGGATTTGGGGTGACGATATAGTAGTATATTTTCTTTTTTCATATCTTAGTATTCTATGTAAAGAAAGAACCAGTTGGAACTCTGTACTCTTTGCCTACCCCTCAAGGGAGCTGGCGTAAAGATATAGATAGATAGATATATTATTCTAATAACTAGTTTTTAATGCAGCTTCACCTATTTCCATGGGAATTCTGTGACATAGTATACGCGGTTATACTTTATGCGTTTGTAGATAGATATATTGTACGACTAGGATCTTTTGGCCCATGGATGATATTGACAGGGGGGCGTTGGTGTGAAATTAGGGTTAACATTTAGTAAAATTTTCCTACTTCCAAGGAGATATTTCAACAGGTCGGTTCACACGGTTAATAATTAAAAAAAGAACTTGTGTAAATTTCATAGCAAATGGCAACTCTGCGACTGCCATGTAGTTATATTTCACTTGATGGCAGCGCTAGTTCTGATTTTGTCTACGGGCCAAAATATTCTTGTCTGACTTTAACTTGTATACTAGCAAAATTTTCATTATAATTATGGAGTTACTTGTATCTACTAATTGGTATCCAATCAGACTTAAATTGATGGCCCACTAAATGTACGATCTGGCTAAGGTAAAACAGAAAATACTCGGTAGGTATGTTGCTTACAATTGAGTGTATAATGCATATTTTTCATAAGAAAGTTAAATAAATATTCCACATAATAACCATATTATCTTTAGCCAAGCTAACCACAAGCAGACGAAATAGTCGCCACGTTTTCCGTAGTACTAAAGGTTGCAGTTAACTTAGCGAGGACAAGCAATGTAAGGGATATGAGTGTAATTCCGTCATGCTATGCCTTTCACGCTAAGGTTCAGCTGAAAGAAAATTTGGTTAAATGAGAAAGAAGCGTGATGATGCTACAGTGGATAAAATAAAAATGCTATTGAAAGCGAGGTTAAGCTTTTAACCATTACTATAGTGATGGGTGAGGAAACAAAAACTGTTCATCTTGGCTTCAATTAAACGGCTTCAATTAAACATTTTCTTAAAGCTGTCACTAGATTCAAACTTCAATAATTACATTAAATTGCATGAAAACTCTATAAAAAGAGCTTATAATATCTCCAATAAAAACTGGCACGTGAGAATAGGTTAATATTAACTATATTCCATGTTGATTTAACCTTTTCTTTTTTGATACTTTGTAATTCCCTTTTAACGTGAATTATTCTGGACATAAAGATGCCAAAGCAGATATATTTTAACAAATATCAAACTTATTGATCCCGCCAGAAGCGCAGGTCTTAAACTATTTCAGGCAAGCCTTCAATGATAGAAAGTAGACACTTTACATTTTAATTTGCATATTTTCTGACGGCTTGATCCAGTGGTTAAAGGCTTCAGCTGCTCTGTCCACTGGATCGAATAGTCACGGATACAATCCTCGCACAAAACAAATCTCTATAGTCTGGGTTTTTGTGCATGTGAATTTCAAGCTTATAAACGCACCCACATGTCACAGAAATAATTTCGAGTGTAAGGCTACGTATTTATTTTAAAAAGAACTATTGTTTTCCTTATTATTATTAATTTATTGTGGTATTTGTCTTTTATTTTAATCGTCACATACAAAACCAAAACATATATATTTTCGAAATTACCAATATTGTGACCTTTTAAAAAAAAAAGTTTGTAAGTGGCCAAAACAAATAAATGATTATTGACTTGGACTTTTGAAAAAGAAATATATTAATCTTCACCTTTTCCTCGCTCTGGTAAACAGGCAGCTTAACGGACATTGCTGAGGGAAGGCGTGGGTACAAGCGGATTGCTCAAGGTAATTCTGTTTTATGCCACTACAGACCCTCTGATAAATTGAACACAGCCTGCCGTATATTTGTCAAAGCCTCATTTTATCTCGCAAATTATTTCTGTTGAGGTGAGGTGGTTATTTTTAATTTGTTTGGTGCTATTTTACATTCATCTTAGTGACTGTAATTATCTGGAGACGCATTTTAGTAATTACGGGTATTACTTGAAAATTTGTAAGTGTTAATCAAATTTTAGGGGATAAAGGAAGAGAATAGTATATATGAACATAAAAAGGATAGACTACATCGCGCCTATATTTGAAACGGGATGGCAAAGATGTAAAATGTATACAAATATTATGCTGTTGCAGACGCTGTTAGTTTTTATTACAACGGCAGAGAATTTATTAATACTAATAATAATAAGAGCTTCGATAAACACCTCGAGAAGCTTTCGCTAGGCAGTTAGGCGAAGGGCCTGATACAGAAGGCGGTAGTATTGGACACGGCGCGCATTGTAAGGAGGTTTCTCCCTTTGGAGCCCTGACCACCGGTAGCTTGGGTCGTAGACCTCGCTGTCAGTGTAGAGCATATTTTTTTATGCAATTTATATAAGAATATTTGTATTTTGTATTTTAAAATACATTTTATAAAAAATAGTATTAAATAAATGCATACATGCATACATAATAATAATAATAATTTTTTTTTTAAAACGTAGCCCCACACTAGGATTTATTCCTATGTCGTGGGTGCGTTTACAAACATGAAAATTCACATACACAAATACCCAGACCGAAACAAATAATTGTGGATCACGCAAAGATTTGTCCCGTGCGGGACTCGAACCTGCGACTATTAGACGCAGTGGGCAGAGCGGATTAAGCTCTTAACCAGTGCGCTAAATCGTCCGTCTATGATATGTCCATAGTTAATAAATCATTAATTTTAAATTAAATTAGAAATATTCCAATATTAATAAATTTATAAGAAAATAACATAGCATATTGCACACTAATTTATGTATAATAAAACCCATCATTTAAACATAGGCGAGTCCCACTGATTATTAAAAACACTATATACTATTGGTACTGCCGCGCAAACGAGCCATCATGGAGGTGCACCGTTTTCTCTTAATAGATGCAAAGCGATCGGTGGGCGCCTCTGCAAACATTAGTGTGGCACTGCATCGCCACGGCAGTCCCAACTGTAGCCTAAGTGCATTATTAGTTGTATGTCCGCCGAGTATAATTAACCCACAGACTGCACGTGTAGAATGATTGACAAAAAGAATTAAAGAAAGTTAACCTGCGGGTCAGCATGTTACAACGAACAGCTAGCGACCTACGTTCCCTCTCTATATCAAGGTCGTCTCTCATGTTATCGGTAACCCAGTGACCCGTATACTTAAACTTGTTCATCCTACACAAAGGTGTCCCCTAGAGCGATACGTGAGGTAACTCAGAGTAAGTTTTATTTCCGGACCTAAAAACCATTACCTTACATTTCCTGACATTGTGTTTGAGCTCATGAGCCACCACATATGACTCACAGATAGAGAGAAGCCTCCTCATAGCACCTATGGATGGATTCAATAACACCAAGTCATCAGCGTATGAAATGTAATTATTACAAGTCCCATGAACATGACATCCGACATTGGTGTTGCTCAATTCGTGCATCAAACCGTTAATGTATAGGTTAATGTAAAGGCGTGGCAATATAAACTTCCCCTGCCACACCCCGCAATCCAACCGATACACAAATGTGAGCCCATCCATTTTACACTATTCTTTTAACCTTTGTACCAATATTTAAACAAATGAATTACCTCCTGCGGTACTGAGGTTTTGAACTTTAGCTTATGCCACAAGTTATAACTGACAAGATCGAATGCCTTCGACAAATCCAAGAAGCAGGCAGATATAGGTGTCTTCCTATGTGTATAATATTTGCTATTATCGTACTGCTATTAAGGATTTCACGACACCAACAGAGCAGTTGAAGCTTTTGCGATTTAAAGCTTTGATACATTTTTTTGTTCGTCTAACCCAAAATTCTATAAAAGCTGGCATTACTTTTGATCACATGTTATTATTTTAAGAAGGTGTAGTAACATTATTTTCATTATTCAAATCAGAAGGTGCTATCACAGGTGTTATATCGGCTTATTGATTTCTACAAAAATACGATTATTTCGTAAAGTTTGCTTGCGGTGGAAATAGTTTCTTTTGAACAGACATTTCTCGTTTATTCTATAAAATTTTACCTGCTAGTGGTTGAATAGCCGGGTCAACAATGTGGGTCAAACTCCACCTTTTAATCCAAAGAGTACTGAAATGCAGTTCGATTAGTGACCGTTTCATAACTGGATTCCTCGAACTCGAGAAACGAACGGACAATTTTGTTGGAGCAAAAAGTAAATAAGAACGTATAAGTGGAAATATTTTGCGAAGTTAAAATTAAATTCTTGGAATTGGTCTATGTTTTTCGTTGCTTAAACATAGAACAGTTTATAGTAATAGACTAAGAATAGGCATTTAACAAATCGTAAATGGCCAATTCTGTTTTATGCATAGATGGCGCTGACTCGCAGCCTAAAAACATCCATTGAAACAAAAAGAAATTTAAATTAATTCTTTAGTAAAAAAAAAACATTAAAAATTACTTGCATTTGCAAGACAACTGGCGTGATGATAATGAATTTGTCAACAGATGGCGCGGAATTTTGTTGAACATTGTCTATCCACTTATACAGGTCTCTGAAAGAAGTATATTGAAAGTTATTGGAGGATTTTTACGATAATACTGTTTTTCGATAAAGTGATCTGGCGTGATGACATAGATAGATAGATATTGCCTCGCTAGTCTAATTCCGTGTAGTTCATCTAGCGACTACAAAATCCTGGGTTCGATTCCTAGATCGGACATCTGTCAGAAGTACTGACTTCTCAGACGACCGCGTCTCAAAGGTAGCCGGTTCCACTAAGCCGAGGGCTTAGCACGAAAATAGTAACGTTAGCGTAACGCTAGCTAGTTGATATGCCATCCTAGGGACACTATGAGTTTACTTAATAAACATGAATGTGCCAGTAAGCTCACTCGCTAGCGTCAATCTTTTTTGTACTAAGCCTTTTAGTCTGTTACTGGACAATTAGATGTACTCAATACAAGATAATATGTATCCAATATCCTTGTCAAACTAAAAGTTTACTGAATAACCATAAATCGCTAATTTACTCGCTAGCATCTCGCTGTCAATCTTTTCGTGCTAATCCCAATGATCTGTTCGTGGACAATAAGATGTACTCAATATAGTGAAGAATCATGGTAGTAAATAAATAAGAGTAGTTTTTTTATTAAAAATTCTAACTCGCAGTCCGGAGTGTTAGGGTCCGGTATTACATTAGGACTTAACATAGTCAGCAATATATTGATGTACATTTTACACCTCTGCTACTTCGATTGGGGTATAGAGGTGTCATGGTTTTATTATTATTTTAACTTTTGTTTAGTTTTAGATGGAGAAATGTTTATGGGCAAGATTGATTGCTTTGTTATATTTAACTTTTGAGTTATTTGAATATTATCCTAAAATAACCTTAGTTTGTTATTTCTTATACATACTGTGTACTCAGGGAAAATTTTCTACCTATTAAATTAATATGTATACATTATGTACGCATACGAAAAATCAAATAAATTATATGTGTAAGGACTTATAAATGCATACAAAAATTAATTAGCCTGAACTGTCCCACTGTTAGGTGTTAATGCTGGGTAAATGCTCGAGGTGAGAGAGTTTAGGTCATACTTCACTACACTAAACCAGTGCGAATTGGTGGAGGCAGGTTTGTGGTCACCTGCCGTAAGAAATTATAAGGACTATCACATGAAGCGATAAGTGGCACCAACGGCTTAACATGTCTTCCGAAGCACGGAGACGCTCAAAAATGGAAATGCCGCATATGGTCACTCATCTCAGCCTAACCAGCTTCAACTTAGGTGATCGTTAGCAATATTCCTGTGGCGTTCTCAAATGAGACGCTTCTTTAGTTATTACCATAATTACACTAAATGCACAGACGACCGCTCACAGCGGCAGCCAACAAGTAAATGTCGTAACGTCACCGCTCACCAAACGTGTTGTACGCGCAGACAATACAGTTACTATTTATTAGATAAACACAAAAAATAAATAAACACCGTCACGGCTATATTCTGCAAGCGGGGACGGCAAAGGTGTACTGAGTACACCTACTTTTTGCAAACAATGTTTCCGGGGGCGTGCCTATTGCCATTACCGGGCACAATTCCAGACTCCGGACACATACTGGGAAGTTTTCTATAGAAAAACTACATCCGACCGTCCGACCAATACTGTCCGACCTAGAAATTGAACCCAAGTCCTCGTGATCACAAAGCGATTCGCTTTGCCACTAGACTAATAAGGCAACATTAGAATATACATCATATCAAATTCATATGTCAGAGTTACGGAACCACAGCGCCACCTCTACCTTGCAAAATGATAACGTCATGGAATTCATAGATAACGTTCACTTATAGAGCGACAATGTATCTTTTGACCTATGGATAACATTGCCAGCGGAAGGTTGATATGAAATTAGAGTTATCATTTAGTAAACTTTTCCTACTTCATTAGAAATATTTCAACAGGTTGGTCCGCACTTTTACTAATTAAAAAAAGGACTAGAATAAGGTTCGCAGCAAACGAAACCTCTGGGACTGTCATGAAGTGACATTTCACTTGATGACAGCGTTAGTTCCAATTTTGGCGACGAACCAAAAGGTCCGCTATATATGTCGCCCTTTATATGTCACAATTACGGTACCAAAGCGCCAGCTATACATTACAAAATGATAAAGCTCACTTGAAAGATTAAAGGTTGAAAAGTTGCAAGATGAGAGCGTGAGGAGAATGTATGAAGACAGAGTCCGGGACAAGCTTTTGACAGCAGGCTCTTCGGACTCAAATGTAGATGAATGCTGGAATAGCCTGAAAGAGAGTTTGGTGGAATCCGCGAAAGAAGTATGTGGTTGCTCAAAGAAGCATATTACAGCAAAAGGTGATGCATGGTGGGATGCGGAGTTGCAAAGCTCCGTAGAAAGTAAGAAGAAAGCGTGGCAGGACTATGTATCTTCTTTGAACCTGAATGCCAGTATGACAGAGATGAAGAAAGAAATATACCGGCAATGCAAGAATGCCACTAAAACTTTAGTGAAAGAAAAGCGTGAAAGAGCCAGTATGATTGAGGAGGAGAGGCTGGCGAAGAACTTCGAGAACAACACCAAACTCTTTTGGAGCAAGGTGAGAAAGGCTCGAGGTGATTCGTCAGGCTCCAGAATGGAAAGGATAAAATCTAAAGATGGTGACATTCTTGCAGACACACAAGCTGTGCTAAACCGGTGGAGTGAATATTTTGGAGAAATGTATGGAGATGACCCGGATGCTGATGCCGCAGACGTGCCTAAAGGCGAGATTGCGGCACCAGAATCAACGGAGGACATCACTATGGAAGAAGTTGAATGGGCGATAGGAAGTATGAAAAACGGTAAAGCTGCGGGAGTAGACATGATATCTGCCGAGATGATCAAATATGGTGGAACTTGCGTCCGGGACGCTTTCCGGGCCCTTGCAAACCTTTGCTGGAGGACCGGTAGAGTCCCTACAGATTGGCGCCGCGCAGTCATAGTACCCTTGTATAAAGGCAAGGGTTCACAATATGACTGCGCCAATTACAGAGCCATCAGTTTGATCAGCTTGGCAGCCAAGGTGTACGGTAAAATTATTGAACGGAGAATGCGCGTGAAGTCCGATGGAATGTTGTGCGAGGCACAAGGGGGTTTCAGGTCTGGAAGAGGATGTTCGGATCAAGTCTTCTCACTCCGCAACATCGTAGAGAAGCATCTGGCAGTGGGCCGGAAGGTTTTCTGCGGTTTTGTAGATCTGGAGAAGGCATTTGACAGAGTTGTGCGAAAGAGACTTTGGGACATTTTGCCAGAGTATGGTATAGATGGCACTCTGTTGCGAGCCGTCCAGTCCACTTATGTGGACTGCAAGGCATGCGTACGGGTGGGTGGTAACAGGTCACCCTGGTTTGACGTTAAAATCGGCGTCAAGCAGGGTTGCGTGTTGTCCGCTAGACTGTTTATAATATATCTGGACAAAAGTCTTCAAAGACTGAAAGCGATGAATGAAGGTGTACAAATGGGTGACTTAGTGGTAAACCATCTACTTTATGCAGATGACGCGGTTTTAATAGCGCCAACAGCCACTGATCTGCAAACACTAGTCACAGTTATGAAAGACGACTGCATGATCAATGGCTTACACTTGAATGTGAAGAAAACCAAGATTATGGTTTTTGAAAGGGAAGAAACCAGAACGAATGTAAGGATTGTGGTTGGTAACGATGTGCTGGAGCAAGTGAATGAGTTTGTATATCTTGGATGCGCCTTCAGTAAGGATGGGAAATACACCGCTGACATAGAGAGAAGAGTGAGTGCAGGGAACAGAGTGAATGGTGCGATGGGAAAGCTACTCGGGAGCCGGCACTTAAGCCATAAGGCGCAGCTGGCCATACATAACGGAGTTCTTGTCCCAACGCTGTTATATGGTAGCGAGAGCTGGGTATGTAAGAAGGAGAATGAAAGTAGGATAAATGCGGTAGAAATGCGAGCTCTGCGGAAGATGTGCGGAGTGAAGCTGACCGACCGCATTAGCAACAGCATAGTAAGACAGCGAGTAGGTATGAAAGATAGTATCGGTGTAAAGATGAGAAAGGGCATGCTCCGTTGGTTCGGGCATATAGAAAGAATGCCAGAGAAAAGAATGACAAAACAGATATACAATGTGAAAGTGGAAGGATGCAGGTACCGGGGAAGACCTAGACTATCTTACCACGACCAAATAAACCGAGTCTTATCTGATGGAAAAGTCAAGAGTCTCCGTAACCGGCGAGCGTGTATGAGACGGACTATGAGAGTCGAGGAAGCCAGAGAGGTATGTAAGGAAAGAACCTGTTGGAACTCTGTACTCTCTGCCTACCCCGCAAGGGATCTGGCGTGAGGTTATAGATAGATAGATAGATAGATAAAGCTCACTTTTATTGCATTAGGCACCTGGTGGTTTGAAAATGTGATTTGAAATTCCATTTTCTTGAGTGATAAATGGATCGCATGCAGCCTCCATACACAGTGGATGCTCGTGGCAAACGCGAGATGAAACTTAAGAAGCTCGCAATTTTTATATTGGGTCGGAGCGCATTTTCAGTTGCGAATAACCGAGTGGATAAAATATTGTGAATAATATAAATAACCATGATGATAGCACAATTTCGGGATTAGAGCTCTGCTAGCTTGTGTAGTCACAGATTTGATCCCTGAAACGGGCTAATCATAATGCGATCCAGAGCAAATGTTTGAATACATGAATAAGAAATAGATTTAAAAAAACTTAAAAAAATATTTATCTTTATACGTATATACATATTCACTGATGTAAGGGATGTAAGGGACTCAAATACCACCATATGGCTCCAAGTCATCCTCACCTGCTCGTGGTACATCCTGCTAATCAACGAACGAGGCTCTGACGACCGAAAAATGGCGGTATAACGATAACAAAAAAACTGCGTGACTAAATACCGCAGATCGGTGACGGGCAGCAGCGGCACCGATGCGAAGAGTTACGCACTGCGATCGCCAACCCGCCTGCCCAGCGTGGCGATTATGGGCAAACTCTCCAAATGGCAAGCCAAAACAAACCACGGCCCCCAGTTCCCGGCCGCCCTGCTATTCCGGATCACGGCGGCGGTTACGAGAGACCGCCAAAATCAACTGACCTTGGCGACGTTTAATGGACGCACGTTACGGCTTGACGAGCACATGGCGCAATTAGAATCCGAACTCGAAGGGATAAGGTGGCACGTTCTGGGACTGTGTGAAGTCCGAAGAAAGGGAGAGGACACCGTTACCCTAGAATCAGGCCACCTTTTGTACTTCCGAGAGGGCGATAAGCTAGGGCGGCGTAGGGTTCTTGGTCAATCAAACCCTCTCTGACAACGTTGTAGAAATGTCTAGTGTGTCGAACAGGGTAGCGTATCTTATTATTAAGTTAAGCGATAGGTATAACCTAAAGGTTGTGCAGGTTTACGCACCGACTTCGGCACACTCTGACAATGAAGTTGAAGATATGTACGAGGACATATCGAAGGCCTTACACTCCACTTCTAAGGCCTACTACAACGTTGTCATGGGGGACTTCAACGCTAAAGTGGGAGTACAAATTTGCAGCGAATCGGTAGTAAGATCTCACGGTTACGGTAGCAGGAATCATAGGGGGCAAATGCTTGTCAACTTTCTTGAGAAAGAGGGGCTTTTCTTGTTAAACTCTTTCTTTAAGAAACGGCCCCAAAGAAAGTGGACATGGCAAAGCCCCGACACTAGGACTAAAAATGAGATTGACTTCATCATAACGGACAAGAAGCACATATTCAGAGATGTCGCAGTGATCAACAGGTTTAATACCGGAAGCGATCACCGACTTGTCAGAGGCTCACTGAATATCAACTTTAAGCTCGAGCGAGTCCGTTTGATGAAGGCCAGGCTCCGGCCCAACCTCCTCCAAACCGTAGTAGGATCTGAAGCGTTCCAGTCAAATCTGGAGAACCGATTCGTTACCATGGAAACCACAAATGACGTAGACCAGGCCGTCACAAATGTAGGTAAAATCATCAGGGAGGAAGGTACGAGATTTTGTGAAACGCGACGTATAAGTAAGAAAACGAAGCTTTCGGAGGAGACACTGCAGCTTATGAAGGAACGACGTGTAAACCCACCCAACACTTCGTTAGAGCAACGGGCACTCAACAAACGAATTAACAAACTGGTACGACATGACTTCCGATGCGCTAATACACGCGCTATTGAAAAAGGAATCGAGCAAAATCGGGGGTCGAAAGTTTTCGTTCAGTCTTTGGGGAGGAGCCATCTGACGAAGTTGTCCAAAGCCAGTGGGGACGTCATCACTTCTAAGCCGAAGATTCTTTTGGAAGTAGAAGACTTCTACAGCCGACTATACGCCTCGCATACATCTCGTCCTGATCCCGGAAATGAGGATCCTAGAGCTACATTAAGCCGCCATTTTGCAGAAGACCTGCCCGAAATCAGCCTAGACGAAATCGTGATGGCTCTTGAGCAGCTAAGGAATGGAAAAGCCCCTGGAGAGGACGGAGTTACAACTGAACTATTAAAAGCAGGAGGTAAACCCGTGCTAAAGGAGCTCCAAAATATCTTTAACTCTGTCCTCTTTCATGGGAGAACTCCAGAGGCTTGGGGTAGGAGCGTGGTCGTATTGTTTTTCAAAAAGGGTGATAAGACCCAACTGAAGAACTACCGCCCTGAGCCACATTTATAAGCTGTTTTCAAGAGTTATCACGAGTCGTCTTGCGCGAAGGCTCGACGAATTTCAACCCCCGGAACAGGCCGGGTTTCGAAGAGGGTATGGAACCATAGACCACATCCACACTATACGGCAGATTATACAGAAGACCGAAGAGTATAATCGGCCCCTGTGCTTAGCATTCGTGGACTATGAGAAAGCCTTTGACTCGATCGAGACCTGGTCAGTTCTGATATCCTTGCAACGATGCCAAGTCGACTGGCGATACATCCAAGTGTTAAGAAGTCTCTATAACGCCGCGACCATGACCATCCAGTTACAAAACCAGCAGACCAACCCTATCCCAATGCATCGAGGAGTGAGACAAGGGGACGTTATCTCCCTCAAATTGTTCACAAATGCATTGGAGGATATGTTTAAGACGCTGGACTGGGAAGGTCATGGCATAAACATAAATGGCAGTCATATCTCACACTTGAGATTTCCAGACGACATCGTCATTATGGCCGAAACTTTGCAGGATTTACAACAGCTGCTGACCAGCCTAGCCGATTCTTCCAAACAAATAGGTCTCCGCATGAACTTGGACAAGACCAAGGTAATGTTTAACCGACATGTAGTACCGGAACCTGTTGCAATACATGGCGCTATTCTCGAGGTTGTTCAAGAATATGTTTACCTAGGGCAAACTCTGCAGTTGGGGAAAAACAACTTCGAGAAAGAGGTCAACAGAAGAATACGGCTGGGCTGGGCGGCATTTCGGAAATTACGTCGAGTATTTACATCGCCCATTCCACAAAGCCTAAAGACAAAAGTCTTTAATCAGTGCGTCCTGCCCGTTATGACATATGGAGCCGAGACGTGGACACTCACGGTTGGAATGGTTCATAAATTTAAAGTCACTCAGCGAGTTATGGAAAGGGCAATGCTCGGAGTTTCTCTGAAGGATAGAATCCGGAACGAAGTCATTCGACAGAGAACCAAAGTTATCGACATAGCTCACCGGATTAGTAAGCTGAAGTGGCAATGGGCCGGTCACATTAGCCGAACAACCGATAACCGCTGGGACAAACGAGTTCTTGAGTGGAGACCGCGGACTGGTAAACGTAATGCAGGACGCCCTCAGGCTAGGTGGAGCGATGACCTTCGTAGGGCGGCTGGCAGAAACTGGATGCGAGTAGCCGAGGATCGTACCCAGTGGCGTGCACTTGGAGAAGCCTATGTCCAGCAGTGGACTTCTATAGGCTGATGATGAATGAATGATGATGATGATGATAATGACATATTCACTTATTATAATCATTATCAGCCTGTATAGCTTTTGATATAGCCTGTATAGAAATCGACTGCTGGCATCATCGATTGCTGCCAGCAGCCCGGCACATAACGCGTAAACACACACACACACACACACACACACACACACACACAGCTACCTAAATACACACTCACACATGCACTGCACGGCACCATCCGTGGATAAGTGGTAAGCGGAGTGCGGGCTAGGGCGTCCCCCCAAGGTGATGCGTACCGGCCCGCCCCCGTCGGAACGAACATAGGTGGAAGCGGCGATGGGGGTCGCCACCCATCACGCCGGGCCCGAGCTAGCTAGTCGTGGGGTGGAGAGTGCCGAATAGGCACGTGGAATGGAAAGGGTGGTATGATAGATAAGATGCAAGAGGTGATTGTAGTAATGCAAGAGAGACGCCTGGATTCTCTGTGTGTAACAGAGACTAAGCGAAGGGGCAGTGAAAGCTGATTTTCCTGATGGGACGATGGCTTTATGGTCTAGGGTACCGCAGAGCAGTCGTGCTAGCATGGGGGTGGGCACTACAGTATTTTTGGTCGCAGCATATGATCCGTAAGCTCGTTGACACACCAGGACCTTGAGAAGTTATAGGATAATGTCAGAGAAGTTCTGGATTTGGCTGAGGCTCACGAAAAGGTGATTTTGTGTGACGACCTGAACGGACGGGTGGAAACCAGGCGGCAAACTTGCGACGCTGCTCTGGGTCCTTATGGTGATAAGAGAGTGAACGATGCAGGTAAGCTCATTGTAGATATATTCTTTCTTTTCCTCTTTTTTTTTTTTTCTTTTTTTTAAAAACGTAGCCCCACACTAGGATTTATTCCTATGTCGTGGGTGCGTTTACAAACATGAAAGTTCACACACACAAATATGTTCGGAAAGGGGCCTTCTTGTGTCTAACACAATATTCCAACATAAGGATATTTATATGTACACGTGGAGAAGGAATGAACAAAAAAGCATGATAGATTTGATCCTGGTAGATAACTGTCTCCGAAGCAAACTCCAAGATACGCGTGCGTATAGAGGCCCCACTCTTGAATCAGACCACTATCTCGTAGTTTTGCGGTTTAGTGGTCTGTTCAGGAAGTGGAGGCACTGGCAAGAGCGTATTTCCTTCGGAGACCTTGAAAGAATAAAGGTTGAAAAGTTGCAAGATGAGAGCGTGAGGAGAATGTATAAAGACAGAGTCCGGGACAAGTTTATGATAGCAGGTTTTTCGTACTCAAATATTGATGAATGCTGGAATAGCTATGTGGTTGCTCAAAGAAGCATAGTAAAGCAAAAGGTGATGCATGGTGGGATGCGGAGTTACAAAGCTCCGTAGAAAGTAAGAAGAAACCGTGGCAGGACTATGTATATTCTTTGAATCTGAATGCCAGTATGACAGAAATGAAGAAAGAAATATACCGGCAATGCAAAAATGCCACTAAAACTTAAGTGAAAGAAAAGCGTGAAAGAGCCAGTGCCATTGAGGAGGAGAGGCTGGCGAAGAATTTCGAGAACAACACTAAACTCTTTTGGAGCAAAGTGAGAAAGTCTCGAGGTGATTCGTCAGTAGTGGTAAGTTTGCAACACGTCCGACACTGAAATCAGTCCGCAATAAAATAAGAAACCATCGATTCTGAGAACAACACGAACCTTTTTGTCTTTTATAAACATTAAAATAGAACGCCTTTCAAATTAAAATATTATTTTATTTATCCAAACTTTTATTATGGACATTAAATTAAGTAAAATGAATACAATAATACATTTTAGGCAAAAACAGGGCTTTCAACTGAGTAGCGAAAAGTTACGGTCGTTTGGGAGATCCTGTTATGAATTTAAAAGTAAATTGTGTATTCTGTTGATTGCCCCGAAACAGATATCGTTATTATGAAAATTGTCTGGAGATGTTGAGTTCGGTTGGCAATGTTCGAAATTTAAATTGGATTCAGGTTTTTGTCATACTCCCAGATTTTTTAGTGAAGACTTACATTTTTGATGTTTGACGAATATTATGTGTAACAGTTAAGTGCTTAATAGTTGCCACTTCATCTATGGTTCGATTTTCCACAAATATATCTTTCAGGTTGGGAATTTTTGTATGCGAATTTCATGTTTGTAAACGTACCCAGAACGCATGAATAATTTCTAGTCTAGGGCTACATTAAATATAGATAAGATTACGTTCGATGGCTTTGTACGAAGTCTTGGTTTAGTTTGAGTATAGGCCAGATCACGGTCTTGAATAGTCGCGTATAAATCTATGCGTGACTTACAAAATAGGCACTTAATTTCGCTATAGATCTTGGTACTAATTTCGTGACTAAATGTAACCATGATAGAAATATTTTTTTTTAAATATTCCTCTATTATATAACAAGCTGATTGACAGACAACTTGAAGTGGATAGGAATAACCAACACATAGTACACTAGTGGGTCCTCAGCATGAAATTCTGCAATTGAATTTGAGTTCCGTACTACATAATATAATTATTATTACTATTATTGCGAGCCATTTGTGACCCACTGCTGGGCAAAGGCCTTCCTTCACTTTTTCCACTCCTCTTTGTTCGTTGCCATGTCAGGCCAGTCTTTCAAAAAGTTGTCCGGTTCGTCCCGCCATCTCCGCCTGGGTCTACCGCGTTGCCTTTTTGTATTTTGTGGGGACCAGTCAGTTATTATTTTGGCCCATTCCTTATTTTTCATGCGGCAGATATGGCCGGCACAGTCCCATTTAGGCTTGGCGGCTTTTTGAAATACGTCGGCGGATTTGCGTCATGGAGCGAAGTGTGGTGTTGTTGACGTGGTCTGTGAGTTTAATATTAAGAATACTACGCTCCATGGACCGCTGACAAACCACTAGTATGGACTTTTGATGTTTGGTCAAAGACCAAGTCTGTGCGCCATAGGTGAGGATTGGGAGAATACACTTATCCATGAGCCTGCGCTATAATTTGATAGGGAGATCGCCTTTCAGCAGCTCCTTCATAGACCAAACGCTCCTGTAGGCATTTTCAACTCGGCGTCAGATTTCTGCTTCTTGCCTTGCCTGGACGGAAACTATTTGGCCTAAGTACACATACTCATGGACATACGCAATCTCCACATTCTCTAACCTGATTTTTCTTTGGACGCTGTTTGTTATCTGCAGTCCGACCTCGCGGCTTGCAGCACTCAGTTCGCAAAGCATTTGCTGTAAGTCAGAGGCTGATGGAGAGAAAAGGACTATGTCATCGGCGAAACGTAGATTTATTAGTCTTTTCTCTCCGACGTCAATGCTCCTCTTGCTCTAGCCGGTCGCCAGCTTTTAAAACACGTCTTCAAGGGCGGCGGTAAAAAGTTTAGGGGACAGCAGGTCTCCCTGTTTTACTCCTTTCTCGATTCGGAAGGACGGTCCTGCGCGAGTGTGTATTTTGATTGCAGCTGTGCTATTTAAATACATTTGTTTTCAAAGATGAATGTATGTAGATGGCATGTTTCGTGACTGTAACGATTTGAATAGGGCGCTATGATGAATGCTGTCAAAGGCTTTGGAATAATCTATAAAGCCTAGATATAATGGTAATTTGAATTCGTGATATTTTCGATTATTTGATTAATTGAATGAAGGTGGCCGGTCGTCGATAAGCCGGGGCGAAATCCCGCTTGCTCGGCAGGTTGATGGGTGTTCAGCTGGTGGGAAATTCGATTTTCGATAACTTTAATAAAAGCTTTATAAGGATGTAAAATAAGACTTATAACATAATATAATAGGTAAAGAAAAAAAAATATACACCGCCTATATTCCCCAAGTGGGGTTGGCAGAAGTGCACTTTTCGCCGACAATACTAGGTCCCATGTAATGGGAGGCGAGCCTATTGCCATATACTGGGCACAATCCCAGACTTCGGACTGATACGAAACTACATTTTTACTACATTTGTCCGACCTAGGATTTAAATCCATGACCTTGTGATCGCCGATCATATTATTTGCCACTAGACCACACAAAACCTAAATTCATCCCTTAATGGGGTTAAAATAACCAATAAGTAGTCTCATCGGGTACACAGCTAGTAAAGTACAAAAGTTTAGGAATTGGAGATATTTATTGTACAAAAAATATGAATAGGTTTTAGACTACAACACAACATACTTGCAAAGTCAGCAATATTTTAGAATAAATCAACATTAAATCCATAAATTCTTTATAGATATGCGAATTCAATAAACTCCGTAAAATTTTATTTCATTTTGTGTATGATAATATTATATCATAGTATCCATAACGAATAGATACTGGAGTTTTGGCGGGAAGTCGAAGAGTGATGTTGTCAATTTGTATTAATTTCCAAAACTAGTGTTATTTTGAGTAATAATGTGTAATCTTAGTAGAATATTAACCATTATGAAATAAAACTATTTTTCGGATTTTATCGCGGTTTCTTTTTGATTTTTAAGTTCCCGACGTTTCGAGTGCTTTGCAGTACCCATGGTCACGGGAGGGACTGAGGTGTTAGACGTCCAAAAGGCATAGATGTTCCGGGGTGCCATCAAACTTCTTAATTATTTTTATTGTTGTTGGTCCGATCTACGCAGAATGAGCTCATGGTGTCTTGAGGTCTTGCAGTGTTATGCTTGGTTTTGACCCCAAGTCGATGGAAGCACCCAGCCATCTTCTCTATTGAAATTAGGATGTTTTTTAATTTCAATAGCCTCGCGAACCATCCTTGGTAGGAATCTGTGTTCTTTCACGAGGATTTGTGGTCTATCAAATCTGATGTTATGGCGGGTGCGGTCAAGGACATGTTCACAGACTGCAGACTTATTTGAGCGACGGTGTTTTAGGTCAGCTATGTGTTGTATGTGAACCATTAAGTATTCTTATAAATGCATAAGTGCACGTAATTAATGAAAACAAAGTGAAAATGAAAAGACACGTTATAACGTGGCTTTTCGATTTCCCTCAAAACGGCCGTCGCGATTGGTATGTAAAGTATCCATCGCTTTACTATCCAGGGCCCAGGGTGAGGTACTCATCAATTTCATCATCATCGATGTCATCAAGTTCATCCGGGAGTGGAATTCATTTAAAAACACGTTTATTGCATCTTACTGCACATTCGCAAAATACAATCAAAAATAGTGCGAAGCCATAATATAAAGAAGAAGAAGAATAGATACGAATGAAGATGAAAACGAGAACGAATAAGGTAGATTTATTGGAGTACACACACGCACGTGCTCGCGGACACTGACAGCTTTCGAATAAATTTTCAATAATCGAACACTGGCATCACACATACATAGTACGTAACTGTTACCACTTTCGCAGCATTTTTTGTCAGCAATGCTATGTCTAATTGTTATGGTTACAACTAGATTAAGAGATATTATTATAACATATGGTGAAATAAATAAATGAAATGAAATTAATTTTCATACCGTGGTTGCTTATAAATATGGCATCGATTAATTTAAGGTTTTGCCACATTGCTAACGCAACACGACGGGGACGCGATGATGGCGTGACCTGGGGAGTTGAAATATACTGAAATGTACGAGAGACGTGACACAGCTTGACGCGACGGAAAACTTCGCGACCTGCCGCCGCCGCGCCCAACGCGATTACAAGTAAAGCACGAGAGCGAGGCGCCAATACGCGTGCGAGCAAGACACTAGTGTTGCTGTTTAAATTTTAGACGTCGACAGCGACAGGGCGGCCGCCCGGCCCACGCGACTTCCTTCCTGTAGTAAGACATACGCGTCACATTGCCCATCGCTGGTGAAGCGCCAGCGTCGCGCCTCCGTCGCGCTCATTCGTATATTTGACAAAACCTTTAAGTTTTACAAGTTTCATTTTGCTTGCAATGTTTGTTAGTTTTTTAAGATCATATCTTTCAAGCTTAATTATAACCCCTTCCGCTTATCCTACGAAGTTAAAGGCGTTTTAAATTGCACCATTCGCTGGATACATAAATGCTTGTTTTGACTTATGCCACAGACAAATAATGTTAACTACACTGTACACTTAAATCGTCAAATCAAAAAACTGAATTTACAAAAATATACAAATCAGAATAATGCATAAATATGACAAATCCACAAAATGATTGATTTGTTCCTCAATAAATTAGGTAAAATTGTATTTAATTGATCTCTGTAGGCCAACTGGCAGAAATTGGATGAGAATAGCCTAGGATCATAGCAATGGGGTCATTTTTTTTCTATATCTTTACGAGTCTGAATATTGTTTAGGTTGGACATGGTTATGATTTGGTATTATTAGTATTCGATATTACAAGAATTTGGCATTATTTAGGGTTGACATTATTGATATTTCACATAAGTCGAGTAAATCATTATAATCATTGTATGTTATGTTTAAATCCCAAATAAATAAAATCTAAAACAAATAATACCCTAATTAGTTATATCAGTACACGATAATAATATTATAAAACCATTGCATATATGGTACAATGATTAACAAAATAAAAATAACTATATGATATGAGATTAGATATAATTATTAAAACATTATATTGCCAAATTGTAGATATAGAAACATACTAGAAATGAGACCTTGTAGTTGGTCTAGTACCGTATAATGTGCGTAGTGAACATGAGGTCGTGAACATTCCTTTTTTTTTTCAAATAAATAACCTCAATAATCCTTTGTCCCACCTAGAACTTTAACCCAAGACAATAGTTTTAATAATCTACGAAATATCTTGTGATTAAACCAAAACAGTAATCCTCTTAACCTAGTTTCCTTAAACCCTAAGAAATTACTAACAACCCTACCCTACCAAAGCCGGTTATTATCGTGTCTTTTCACCCAACTCGACCGGCCGTAACTTATACCCGGGTCAGTTCTGGAACCGACAGAGAATTTGACCCTAAAAAACCTTATATTCTGTTAATATGCAGACCGTGGGCCTTAGTCATGTACAATTAGGGATAGTGGTTTTGATCAATTTATTAGGTTTGTTCAGCAGATGGTCTTGCTTTTGCTTTATGGAGGAGTTGATTTGCGTGACGCTATCGAGTAAGCGTCATGTCACGTTCATGTTAATTTAGTATATTTGTAGTGTGACAGGGACAGCATATCAATTTGCTAGCGTTACGCCTACTTCAATCTAGACGTGCTAAGCCCTTAGGCTTACCGATTTATTTAATTGTTTTTCTATTAATTAATTTCTACTATCAGTCTAATATACGTTAAGTCTATTGGAGCTTGTCTCTTATTCACTATTAAACACGCAACGCGACGCGTTACGATAACATTCTGAAATTATCGTTTAATGATCATCATCATCGTATAGAAATAGACTTTTAATAATGCGATTTACGATCAAAATTATATGTCAGAAAGGATAGAGCCATTGTTTTACCCTTCGGTGTCAGCTGGTGTAGTCCTCTACGCTGAGGTTTTACAAAAACTCAGTTCAGAGACACAGCAGGGAAAGAGTTCCTCTTCCTCTTAAGGTAATATCACCATAGCCGATCTCTCTCGACCTCTCTCTCTCTCAGTAGTACAGGGCTTCACTGAGCAACGACTAGTGTGGTCCTCCATCAACCCAATCAAATTCGCTAGGTGTAATTAATATTGTTTAGGGCACCTTCAAATTTGCCGCAAACTACCGCGCGGAGGCAGCGCGGCTGAACTGTCGCAGCCGCGCTGCTTTGTAAATTCATATAAATAAAAAACGCGCAACTGCAGCGCTCCACCCTCACAGCAGCCGCACATCAATTCATCGATCGACTAGTGGTGGTGCGCACGTACATTGTGTTCCAGTCAAAAAGTGAATGAAACTAAGGTTGTAGATATTATTCATGGGGTTGAGAGTCGTGATCGAGATCCGACAAGTACAGCAATTATTATCTCAATTGCTTATTATCTGAATTATTTTCTTGACAATCGACCCGCCGAGTATACAAGGACTTCTTGCGTTCATACTCCACAACGTCATCGGCTTTGAACAGTAGTGTATACTGCTGAACGCAGGTGTGTGCCATCATCGACCGGTGCAGACCAACATCAGTTTATTCGAGGAGGCTACTTCTTCTTCTTCTCCAACTTTATGACGCCTTCTTCATCAACTTGACCCTTGGTGGTGGTCCGAGGCATCTGCCTTTTCAGTTGACCCCTCCAGTGCGCGGACAGCAGCGGCGGCGTAATCATGACGAGGAGTAGCCATGTTTACGTTTGACATTTAAATAATTCGTAAATGAAGTGTGGCACATCCGAGCGCGCACTGCCCACGGTATTTTACGGCAAATTTGTAGGGGCCCTCAATGGTACTCCATTAGCATACATAATACCATTGTGCAATGATTTCACGATATTATCATAACGCGTTTGTCCTAACATATACGGCCCTGTATACGTTATTAATAAGTTCGTACTAAGTTTTGTATACGACTTGCCTTTATAGACTTCATTGTTACATAATGTTCCCTATCTTATAAATATTATAGCACGATTCCTGAGTGGATTTTTTTAATGAGAGGCAGAAAGTACTGTTATCTTACCTGTATAAAAAGCGATTTATGAAGAACTTTTTTTAATATCAAGCAACTTGTTTGTTGTCACAGTAATTTGCTCTTTTCTATGCGCTGTTTGGGTTTCTTTTTATATGCCCAAAAGTTTTTAATATCTAGCAAGATTACGACTTCTAATTTCTAAAACGTTAATATTAGGGGATATAATCTACATCCCACACATTAAGCCAAAAGTTTAATGATTAATAGCGTTACCTGCGATGTCACCAACGGTTTTCATTTTGATGGTTTGGGTTGAGATGGTGTCGGCTACTATTCTGGCTATGAATATGTAGGTATGTATTTAATGTAGTAGGTATGTAGGTGCGTATTTAATCAAAATTTGCCGTTATTAAATTGTGTGCTTTTGGATATAAATTTAGTTTTCTTTAAAGTTTAGTGACCGTCTATGAACGGAGTTTTGATGCTGTAAGTTTTAGGTGTTTGGAATTACGAAAAAAGGTTTATGTTCTTTATATGAGAGTATTATGGTTGTTTCATCAGAAAGTAATGGTTATGATTGTACCTTCTTTTAGAAAGATTTCATCATCATCCAAAGGGCGTTAGTTACAAGTAAAATAAATATTTATACATAAGTGATACTCTCTTTTTATTTTTCAATAAATGTGACTGGTTTTACGGCGCTCATAGCGCTATACGACCGCGGTGTTTTTAGCGATTACCAAGGTTAAGCATCCTTCGGCTCGGTCACTTGAGATGGGTGACCGTTTGTGGCATTTTCATATTTGAGCGTCTCCATTCTTCGGAAGCACATTCAGCCGTTGGTACCGGCTACCACGTAATGTGGTAGTCATTAAGCCAAGGTGGAAACCTTATAGGCGGTTCAATAAGTGCCAACAGCAGGTGGCCACAAACCTGCCTCCGTCAATCCGCACTGGGTCCGCGTGGTGGAGTATGACTTAATCTCTCATACCTCGATTTGAGAGAAACCTGTTGTTGGAACTTATCAAGCAGTCTATGAGGCCTCCACTTTTTTAACGACTACCACATTAGGACCTTCTATACCGATCTGTTTTCAGCTATCTCCGACCAATCCTTCCGAAATGCATCCAAATCATCACGCCAACGCTTCCTGGGTCTGCCTCGATGTCGAGGCCCATCTGAAGGCACCTATTGCGTAACGACTCTAGCCCATCTTTCAGGTTGCATTCGACAAACATGCCCCGACCACTCCCATTTGAGCTTTGCAGACTTAGTACTCACATCAGCGATTCCCGTTTTCGAGCGTATTGTGGTGTTACGAACTCTGTCTAGTAACTTAATATCCAACATACTACGTTCCATCACTCTTTGGCAAACCTAGAGTTTAGATTTTTGGGACTCGGTCAGTTGTTAACATCTTGTTAACGCATGGAATATTTTTATTTTAAAGTTTTCAAGACATTTTTATTCCAAATTGTTCTTCCATTAATTATAAAAAAAAAACTATAGTGAAATGTCTACAGTAAACGCCGAAGGCGCCTGTTCCTGACACGTTATTTCTCTAACCACCGTTTAGACTTTGATTGGCTTCCAATTTACCAACTTGCCGTCTCGAGTTCTAAGTAAATCGAGCTCCATAATTAAAGCTCTAATAATATTATCTTAACAACTAAAATATTGTTTGAAATTTATTCTGCTGCCAGCAATATTTAAATGTTACAATCACAGTTATTGATAGGGTAATTATCGTCGCGTAACGTTATATTAGTTATCTGGAATATTACAGTAACAAGGTTGATTTTTTGATGATTCGGCGGGATGAGAAATGCACTAATCGGAGGTGTCTGAAAGTAACCATTGTTGCTTCACTGCTCCTGAAGAAAGGTTTATCGAGTGTATGAAGTATGTTTATCTCTTTGGCAGCTCAATAGTCTATATGGCTTAATGGAATTTAACATAATATAACATGTCTCTATTGTGGAAAGCGCATAGGATATAATATTTAAATACGAAATCAGCAAATAAAAAAAATTGGAGAGATACTTAGGCCTACCCCGCAAAGGATCTGGCGTTATAATATGTGTGGATATATAGGAAAGAGAGAAATAATAAAAGAAATCTTACGACAACACAATTATGTATCAAATAAAATCCAAATCGCAACTGCGTAGTAAGAAAGCGAGTAGGTATGAAAGATAGTATCAGTGTAAAGATGAGAAAGGGTAAGCTCCGTTGGTTCCGGCATTAAAGAGACTGTCAGAAGTAAGAATGACAGAACAGATACAATGCGAAAGTGGAAGGATGTAGGTACCGGGAAGACTTAGACTATCTTACCATGACCAAATAGACCATGTCTTATCTGAAGGACTAGTCAAGAGTCTCCGTAACCGGCGAGCGTGTATGAGACGAACTATAAGAGTGAAGGAAGCCAGAGATGTATGTAAGAAAAGCACCTGTTGAAACTCTGTTCTCTCTGCCTACCCTGACAGGGATCTGGGGTGATGATTTAGAAATAAAATCCAGTAAAGAGGCAATCCCAAATCCATAATACATATATGCTACTATTTAGATAAAAATTTTAACTGGTAAAACTAAAAATAATATCTTCTTCATTATTTTTGTGCAGTCGGGTCGCATGAATAATAATAATAATATCAGCCTATACCGTCCCACGTTTAGGTCATCTCTCACAAATCTATGTGGAAGAATTTAGGTCTTACTCCATCAGGCGGACCCAGTGCGGATTGATGGAGGCTGGTTTGGGGCCACTTGCTGTTGGAACTTATCAAGTCGCCTATGAGGCTTCCAACTCGACTTAATGACTACCACATTAAGTAGTAACCAGGACTAACAGCTTAACGTTCCTTCCGAAACACGGAGACGCTCGAATATGAAAATGCCACAAACGGCCACTCATCTCAGGCAGACTGAGTCGAACACTGATTAACCTTGGTGATCGGCAAGACCACCGCTGTCGCACAGCGCTACGAGCGCCTACAATGCGCATGAATATCCTATTCTTTTTGTTTAATTTTCATACAAATGTCAATTCTTAACTCCACCAGGCTTTATATTGGTTGTGAACCTTAAGAATTTTAAGATGCACTTATTTATTGCGTGGGTGGCAGTACAAAATAACATAAAGTTATTGAAGGCTACAAGAGCGGTCCTCTTCCTACTTTGTACGCATTATATAAAACCTCTATTTCAAGCTAGCTTGACGGGAAACTATAAAAATAAACCCGTCTAGTTCCCAGAGCTAAATGAAAAATAATGTTCCCAGGATTACCGGCATAAAGCCAGTCGGGCCTGGGGCGAATTAACCCAAGTACCTATTGTGCACTTCCGTATGTGATAGTAGAGGACAGGAGTTATTATGGTATAAAATAAACAATATTTTTAAATTGTTTAAAAGTTGGATCGTATTTATTACAGTTACATTTTATTTTTTTGTGACAGATTTTACACACGTACTTTTATGGGAAACGAATTTCACTAATATATTTCTGAAAGTAAATTATAAGATCTCAGTTTAAGTAACCTAGGGTAAAAAGGAGTTCGATATCAATAGAGACAGCAATACACCCAGTTTACATTTATTTGTATATGGGGTATACCTTCTACTCATAATTAGAATAGCTAAACAGATAAGAAAAACAAGTTTTTAGGTGAGGGTAGTCAGAGAAAAAAACAAATTTCACCCCTATTGGTATTATTATCATGTAAATATAGCTCAAACGACACTAAAATTGAAAATAGTAAGACGAAAATTAAAAACTCATATTTAAAAAAACAATAACAATGTTAGAAAAAAAAATAAAAATAATAATTTCAAAATTTAAACAACTCATTACCGTCCACCGGACACTAAAAAAATATAACAAAATGGCGTCAAGATTCGTAAACGGACTTTCACCCGAACCGTTTAATCCGGCAAAACTAGATTAAACCGGGTTAAATAAGCCAGTGATTCGGGGGATTTTCACGGCTTTGTTGCAGTAAGATGTCGCCGGCAAGGGTGCTCGGATTCTCTACTGATGTATCCATGTAGTTCGTATATTGAAAGCATTATACGTTATCTGCGTGTACCTATGTACATTTATTTCTCTCAGATCTGTTATGTTTTGTTTTTATGTTTGGGAAAAGGGGATAGAACTGTTTGTGGTTCGGACTCGGATTTTTGTCAAATAAAGTACTTATAGGATTATAAACAAACAAAAATGTTTGCAGATGGTGATTTTTTGATGGTAAAACACAGTTCTCTGGATCCCGCTGTAGTATTTACTTCAATAAATCGCTGATCAATATGACATATATAGCTGGCCGTTTTAATGTTCATTATTAAAGTGACCTATGTAATCTATCTATATCATCACGCAAGATCCCTTGCAGGGTAGGCAGAGATTACATACTTCCAACAGGTTCTTTTCATACAGACCTATCTGGCTTCCTCTATAATATAAATAATATATCTCCATAATTCCATTAATTAAATTACTCCATAATACTGCATAATACAACAAACATTTACGAATTAAAAAAAGGACTTAGGTAAGAAGTGACATGTCACTTGATGACAGCGTTAGTTCCGATGTTGGCCACGACCCAAAAGATCCGCTGTATATATCGCGCTGAATATATTGCATTAGGCACCTGGCGGTTTGAAAATATGATTGATAATTCAATTTTCTTGAGTGATAAATGGATCGCATGCAGCCTCCATACACAGTAGATGCTCGTGGCAAACTCGAGATGAAACTTAAGAAGCCCGCAAGTTTTATATTGGGTCGGTTAGAATATTTTGTTGCAAATAACCAAGTAGGTAAAATTTCGTAAATATAAATAATTATGACGATGGCTATATTTTGGGATTAGAGCTCTGTAGAGCTTAGTGGATCGAGTAGTTTCGGATATGATCCCTGAAAGGGGCTAATCGTTATGCGATCCAATGCAAATGTTTGAATAAAGGAATAAAGTAAGGCTTTTAAAAAAACGTATAACAAATATTTATCGTTTTATATACATATTTCAAACAAAGCGCTCGTTGCGCTGTACGACCGTGGTGCTCTTACCGATCACCAAGGTTAAGCAGGGTTCGTCTCGGTCGGTCTGAGATGGGTGACGGTTTGTAGCATTTTCATACTCGAGCGTCTTCGTGCTTTGGAAGGCACTCTAAGCCGTCGGTTTCTGTTGCAACTTAATGTGGTAATCGTAAAGCCATGTTGGAAGCTTTATAGGAGGCTGGATAATTTCCAATAGGAGACTTGATAAGACCACGTCATGGAATATGACCTAATCTCTCTCACCTTGATTTGTGAGAGAAGGCCTTTGCCCAGCGGTGGGACAGTAAAGGCTGATTATTTATTATTATACATATTCACAATCATTATCAGCCCGTATAAGTCCCAGCCACGCACGCACATACACACACACACACACACACTGGCATACCTACCGTTGTATTTATGTGTTTACATAATTGATAAGCCTGTTGCAGTGATGAGTAATCTCAAGCTGCTCGATATTGGACAAATCGTTTTATTACTTCGATTTGTGTTACAAATTACCTCATGAATTAAATGGAACGTCAAATCTGTTATAATACATTCAGGATTGAGGTCACCTTGTCAATTCAAGAGTACAGTATTGAATATTTTATTAAAACTGCCACAATTTGCAAAATTTGTGGCTGCATTTAGTCGTCTAATAGGAGTTGCTGTTAGTCTAGGAGGGGGCAAAACTATTCTCATGTGGTACAAAATTTTGTCGGCGATTTAAGTTTTATACGCAAGTCCATAAAATCTATACGTCAATACACATACAATTCTTGAAACGAGTTTTCTCGTTGAAACTTTTTTCACGGTACGCCATACTAGCACATAAGACATAACTTTTATCTCACTTACGGTGACAAAATCCTTGACATAATACATTTTATCGCTAGGCCTGTGCTAGACTTGTAGGTATGTACTCTTAGTTCGTTCCAATTCGGTCACCTTTTGTAGTGTTTAAAAGTACGACGCAATAAAGAACTCATTACAATTTTCTAGAGAAATCTTCAATTTTTAAATGTCACGTCCTATGAAAACAAATAATTTTAATATCACCAAAAGGTCTTTGGAGTCATGAATGTTTGTGTTGAAGTTTGAAATTTAACGACCGAATAAATTGGAATTAAACGAGCTGTTGAATAAATTGGGAACTAATGAACCGAAAATTGGTAATAAACTTATGGAATACTTCTTCTTCTTCTTCAAGTTATGGCTTCACACTAATTATAAGTGTATTTTGCCAGAGTCCAGTGAGATATATAATCGTGTTTGTTTAAGCTAATTCAATTCCCCGATGAATTTGATGACAAGGATGATAATGAAATTAATGAAGTACCCCACCCTGGATAGTAAAGCGGTGGATACTTTACATACCAATTGCAACGGCCGTTTTGAGGGAAGTCGAAAAGGCACGTTTTATCACTTTGTTACAATTACCTTCACTCATGCACATATAAGAACACATAATGGTTAATATTCCACCAACATTACACATTATTAGTCGAAATAACACAAGATTTGGAAATTAAAAACAAATTGACAACATCACTCTTCGACTTCCCGCCAAAACTCCTATGGAATACTTAATTAATTCATTTGGTTTCATTTGTTTTTTTTGTAAATATTCATCAACTTATAAGTTAAACACAAAAATGTATATATTTGTGCCATATTTAGAAGAGCAGTGATAGCCACTAGGCCATCAATGCTCTAACGGTCTAACCACTAGGTTAGACCGTTAGACTGCAAAGTCAGAGGTATCGGGTTCAAACCCAAGCAAGCACCTCTGTCTTGCATGTGCGTATTAAAAATTAACTATCATTTGCTTTAATGGTGAAGGAAAACAACGTGAGGAAAACTGCATACCTAAGAGTTCCTCGAAGGTGTGTGAAGTTGGCCAACCCGCACTGGGCCAGCGTGGTGGACTATGGCCTGAGCCCTCTCAGTTTGAGACGAGGCCCGTACCTAACAGTAGGACAGTTTCTTAATAGGGCTAATATTATTCCTATTATTATTTACATTTAGAATAACAATTAACAAATTACAGTTAAAGATGTTTTGCTAAGCTGTCATTTCAGCATCCAACTCATTTCAATAACATGGTATTTTATGGCCTGAGAGCTTAGTACGAAAAGATTGGGGTTAGCCTGGGCCTAGCGTGTTCATATGCCATCTTTGTCACACTATAAATTTACTAAACAAACATAAACTCGGGCGTGGCGTGAGCATGGCGCGACAACGGCGCGATCTGTGGAGTTTTAATGCACAGAGATGAACGGAACGCCACCCAGCTCCGCCACGGTCGGCGCGACGATATATATCGCGACCCGCCAGAACGAAACGCCAAGACGGGTGCGAGCGGGACGCTAGCATTGTGTTGCTTAGCGCCCCATGCGTTGCTAACGCTTCGCAACGGTATCATTGCACCCGCAGTGTGACGTACGCGCAACGCTTCTGCGCCGGCGTCTCGCCGCCGTCCCGCTCCGTCGGCTATGTGGCGAAAGAAAAGCTACATGGGAATTCTGATGTGCGCCCGTTGACATTATGGATATCCTGCTTATGTGTGTGTTTATAATAAGGTAATGTACTTGAGTATTTATTATATAAGGGCTGATTTTTCAATGACCAAATTAAAGTTAGACATAAAATAATGTTTAATCTAATTGCATATTTAAGTGAAGAAAGTTAAGTATTTTATTTACACATTGTGTTTTCAGTTCGTTTATGTTGTAATTTATCTTATGAATAACTTTTAATGATGATTAGAAATCAGCCCTAATGTGTTAGAGGCTTTTTTGTTAGTTATGTTGCTTAATTAAAGAATCTCTATAGCCTCCTTCCAGATCCATCATCAGAACCCGTTTACCATCTGGATCTACAGCAAGTACTCGTCGAGAGGAATCCAACAAGCCCAAACACGAGAGGGTTATGTGGAGTAATTGGGTCATTTGATTGGCCACCTTTTGGATTCATGAACAGAGCACCATCTGGCTGTTTAGTACTAGTTAATACCAATGCAACAAGCCGAAACACGAGAAGATTATATTATGTAGTTGATATCGACTCCAGAATCAGACCAGCTCCATGGTAACATATTATTGAATCGTCACCAAATTTATATACGTGTGCTGAATCTTAGCTCAATCGAATACCCGAAAGGGCTTGAAAAATAGATCACAAGATTTAAATTGGAAAGAGACGAGAAGAGACCGATATAAGAACATTGCAAGTTAAATAAAAGCTTATAAAAATGCAGTTGTGCGTTTAAAAAGTAAAATGGGAAAAGATATTTTTTCAGGAGAATACTAAAGCTTAAATAATATTTTGATGATAAATCGTCGTTGTCAGTTCCAACTGAGGTTCCAATAAAGATACAACTGTGTTCCTATTTTAAAAATGATTAAATTATTTATGTGAAATTTATACCTAAAATGATTTTAATCTACCCTAAATGTCCTACTATTGGCCGTACCGTAAACGCAAAATAAGTTTGAAACACGCCCGTAATATGAAACAAGTCCGAAACAAACATTTTCCAGTGATTCTCAGGATACCATGGACCATATCTCTTGTATAAACAATAAAATAGAACGTCTTTTATATTACAGTATTATTTATTCCATCTAACCATTTATTTTGGACATTAAATTAAGTAAAATTAATACAATGATACACTTTTACGCAAAAACAGCTCTTTAAACTAAGTAACGAAAAGTAAAGGTCGTTTGGGAGGACCCGTTATGAATTTTAAAAGTAAATTGTGTATTCTGTTGATTGCCCCGAAACAGATATCGTAATTATGAAAATTGTCTAGAGATGTTGCGTTCGGTTGGTAAGGTTCGAAATTTGAATTGGATTTAGGTTTTTTGTCGTACAACCCGTTTTCTTAATGAAGACTTGTTAGTCTTTGACGAATGGTTAAGACTTTGTCTAATGGTTAAGACATGGTTAAGAGCTTAATAGTTAACCACTCCGTCAATGGTTCGATTTCCTAAGAATAAATTTTTCGGGTTGGGTATTTTTGTAACAATGCATAAAATTTACGAATAAAATAAATTACTGATTTGTTTCTAATTAAATTCGGTAAAATTTTATTTATTTGATATCTGTAGGGCAAGTAGCCGAGGATCATAGCAATTGAGCTATTTCACTTGTCTATATCTTTGGGTGAATTGTTGAAATTTGGCATTATTCAGGGTTGACATTATTCTTCTTTGATATAAATTTTACAATAAATAATACCCTAATTAGTTATATTAGTAAGCTATTAATATAATATTATACCCCCATTGCGTACATGGTACACTGATTAACAAAATAAATGTTATATTTTAACAATAACTATACGATATGAGATTAGATATAATTATTAAAACATTATATTGCCAAATTGAAGATATAGAAATATACTAGAAATGAGACTTCGTAATTGTTCTAGTATCGCATAATGCGAGTAGTGAACATGAGGTCGTGAGTTCGAGTATTATGTATTATTAGAATTTTTCCATGAAAAAAATTGAATATGCCCGGTGTAAATGCAATAGCATCGCATTACATTGAATTAACGGCAACTAGAAATCAGTTAGTTTAGTTATTTTCACCATTATTAAGCTTACCACTTGAAGAATTTAGGCAAGACGACATTAAAACAAAAATAACCTTATATTTTTACTCTAAAAGTGTTGAAAAAATTTGTCACACGATATCACTGCAAAACACACGGCGTTTATAGGACTTTGCATGAAGACACTGTCATTAGCGTGACATTTAAGAGCTGTTATGCCATTCTTTTCACACAGCAAAGTAACTTAATTCAGATGAAAGAGACAGCTCGCTTTTTCGATAATATTAAGCTCACGCCCATATCTTCATATTAGGGTCCAGCTATGTTGCTAAAAGTCAATGTACAAGCATGCTACGCTTTATCACGTGCTACGGAATACGTAGTGTGCTACAATGCTATGACGTAGAGTGCTACAATGCTACGACGTAGAGAGCCGTAACGCGAAGACTCAATTTACTAAGATTGTTCAAGAATCAACATTTGTTTGTTTTTTTTTTAATCGTACTAATGTACGATTAAAACAAACGAACAAATGTTGATAAGCTTTAATTATTTAAGCTTAGATATTACCTAAAAAAAAGGATAAAGTTCGTTATAAATATAGTATATGACCATGTACAACGAAGCTGCGTATTATAGAAGGCTTCGATGCTATTCCATCTTATGCTGCAATTACACGAGGTATATATGCGAAGCGAAGCAATGTGTGTGAAACCAACCAATTGGATTTCTACATTTACATCAGGGTCCTATTTAATAACGATGCGACATAATAATAAAAAAATACAAAAGTTTTCGCACTATCATAACAAGTGTTGTTTTTACAAGATTATTATTGGCAAATTGCCATATGACACCTATCGTAGTAACTTATACTATAAAACAAGACCCAGAGCTAAGTAAAACCATACGTATGGTTGTACATTCCAGTTGGAATTGGAGGCTTATGCTACCGTGCTATGCCATATCACACCACAAATCTTCGTAGTAATTGCTACGCCTAAGCACTTCCAGTACTAAAGGTATATCTTCGCATGTGGGGCGATAATTGGATCAATTTTTGGCTGAATTGCGGTCGTTTGCCAAATAGCTTAAAGTTTCACGCGAACGTGAGTTTAGTATCCACTGCGGCAAGCCCTAAATGCCGTGGATAAGTTCGGATAGCTGAGGAAACTTAGTTACTAACCAGACCCTGCAGTTGTTATATAAATAGCGACGCTATGTTACTGATGTCTTTTGATAAAAACCAAGGAATTTAATCTTTACCGACGAAGAAATTAATTTATGATACCAACAAAAATCTAAGGCACCAAATTTACTTACCTATTCAATTTACTTAGACAACTTGCTGTAAAGATCTTTATCTTATCGATTTCGGTGGTTAAAGGTACGATCCAACCAACGCGTCCAGCCGCGTCCGCGGTGGTGATCAGTATCTCCATATGATCGCGCGTACAGATGCCGCACAGATAGCGTGTGCAACACGCTGGACGCGTTGGAGTGAACATGTCCATACGAATACTACTGCTGGAACTAATCGCCACCGGACGCAGCTTGACGCGTTAGTTTGTCCGTATCCTAAGACGTAACGAAATAATTTTAGCAAAATTTGGTGCAATAGGACGCGATTTCTGTCACAGCTATCGTTTTTGTCGGTACCGTAAATCGTTAGCTCATTCGTGTGGGGAAATCCTCATGCACTTCCGCCTGCCTCGGGGGAAGCTGGATGGGCATGTTGGACTCTTACTGATTAAAACCCCACAACACTCGCCACTTCGGGGAGGGGCTCCGGGATCTCCGTTAGGAACACACCGATGTGTCGTGCTCCGTAGAGCCCGCCTTCGACGGGAAGCCTATGGACCCGCTCCTCCCCTTCACCGTCGCGGTGCTCACGGTGGCATGGATCACAACACGCTGCCGTCGTGCTCGGGGTCGCATGTGAACGATGTTTAGAGCTTTCGCCTCAGCTTCCCATGACCCCAAAGGCCCTTATTGGCGGATGTTGGTGCAAGGGGGGTTTCCCGCCAGATGTTACGGCGGGGGACACAATAGAACTCCAACCTAAGCCAAGTTGTTATCATAATCGAAAAATTTGCGATTCCAATCCACAATACACAAGTTTTCAGCAGATTATAACTCAGCGCAAATAATACCCTGCGACTGAAAAACCCTCGTAAACATGAATAAAATAAAACCCCGTACTTTAGCTTGGAGGGGCGCTCAATAATATACTAGCAGTCAACAATTTACTGCGTTTCGTCCCTTTTTGGTACCTATGATTTTTATGATAAAGAGGGATGGATGCATAGGGTTGTGTTTGATTAATCAGTGCAGATAAGTAAAATAAATACTTTCACGCCTTTATTACCTAAACGGGGTAAAGATGTACAACAATTGCCAACTATGTTAGGTATTAATGTGGTTAGTGAGCCTTTTGCTTCATACTGCGCAGAAGTCCAGACTTCCGATTGCTACTGCATTTTTTTCGATAGAGAACCCTTAATATTCTCACGGACGGGTTATTCTAGTGGTTAAGAGCTTGAGCCGATCCGCCCACTGGATCGGGTAGTCTCGGATTCAATCCCCGTATAGGACAATCTTTGTGCGTCCCACAAATATTTATTTCGGTCTGGAAGTTAGTGTGAATTTCATGTTTGTAAGTGCACCCCCACACGGGAATAATGCCTAGTGTGGGGCTAAGTTTTGGTAAAAAAGAATAATAATACTAATTAAACTTTGTCCCACCTACAAACAACACTATCTTATTAAAGTGTTATACTCTTTACCTACTCTTCTGTAACCCCAAAAAATACTAATGAAAACACTACCTGACCAAAGCCGGTTATTATCTTGTATTTTTACCCCACTCGACCGAGTTTTTAGATCACATTGTTTTAATACAATTTATTTATTAACACTTTGTCCTACCAGAAATCGAACTTAAAAAAGTAGTTTTATAAACCACAAAATATCCTAATTAAACCTACACAGTAATTCTCATAACCTACTCTCCTTAAACCCTACAAAATCACTAACAATTCTACTCGGACTGAAGCCGGTCATTATCTTGTCTTTTTACCCATCTCAAACGTTTATACCTTTTACCCGGGTCAAATTTTCGATAACATTTCTTTTTTTTTTCAAAAAAAAAAATAACTTCAATAATCCTTTGTCCCACCTAAAACTTTAACCCAAGACAATAGTTTTAATAATCTACGAAATATCTTGTGTTTAAACTAAAACAGTAATCCTCTTAACCTAGTTTCCTTAAACCCTAAGAAATTACTAGCAACCCTACCCGACCAAAGCCGGTTATCATCTTGTCTTTTCACCCGACTCGACCGGACATAACTTATACCCGGGTCAGTTCTGGAACCGACAGAGAATTTGACCCTCAAAATCGTAATATTTTATTAATATCCAGACCGTGGGTCTTAGTCTTGTCCAATTAGGAGCAGAAGTTTTGATCAATTTATTGGGTTTGTTCAGCAGATGGTCTTATTTTATGGATGAGCTGGTTGGCGTGACGCTATCGAGTAAGCGTGATGCCCATGTCTATTTAGTATGTTTGTATTGTGACAGGGATGTACTCACTAGTGTCACGCTAACTTCAATCTAGTCGTGCTAAACCCTTAGGCTTCGCTATTTATTTAATTGCTCGAGAAGAAGGATAACGACTTTTGAGTCAAAGTGTTTATGTACATATGTCTATTTAATTTTATACCTAATAGATTTTGGGATATGAGGAGTTTTTAGATTTGTCTTAATGATGAGGGAACTCACGCCAAATCCTGTGCAGAGTAGGCAACAAGTACAGAGTACTAAAGGTTTTTCCTTACAAACCTCGCTGGCTTCCCGCACTCTCATAGTAATAGCCCAAGTAGCACAAGTGGTGCTCACGAGAGGAAATGACTGCCTTTTTATAGCTTAAGTTGTATAAGAGAGTATAGACTACATAATGGTGTAAAGAGGTAGCTGAAAGCTGTATAAGAGTAATTACTTCCTCTCTTAATAATAATAATCTATCTATCTATCTATCTATAACCTCACGCCAGATCCCTTGCGGGGTAGGCAGAGAGTACAGAGTTCCAACAGGTTCTTTCCTTACATACCTCTCTGGCTTCCTCGACCATCTTATCTTCCATACCACCTCTTACATTCCAAGTGCCTATTCGGCACTCTGCACCCCACGACTCGCCAGTTCGGGCCCGGCGTGATGGGTGGCGGCCCCCATCGCCGCTTCCATAATAATAATAATAATTTATTTAAATCAGGCAACAGAAAGTGACGAAAATATTTTTATACCACTTGCTGGCCCATAGAACCTTACAAACTAACATACATATAATAATATATTTAACTTATTATTAAAATAACATTTAACTGCGGCGACATGTTGTGTTGTACAGGGGTGTCTCTCAGTCTTCCACAAAATCTTTTGAATACGAATCTTTTGAATACGCAAGGTTTCCAGCTTGGCAGTGGGAACTCGCACAACAAAGGAATTAAAAGCCGCATTGTGTTGCGAATTCAGCTTCTCGACCCTCCGAGTATACAAGGACTTCTTGCGTTCATACTCCACAATGTCATCGGCTTTGGCGGTGTAGTGTGGCCGTGACACGTACAGCAGCGGCGTCGGTACTGGTGAACGCAGGAGTATTGCATCATCGACCGGTGCAGACCCACACCGATTACTTCGAGGAGGTTTTTTCTTCTTCTTCTCCACCTTTATAAAGCCTTCCTCATCAACTAGACCCTTGGTGGTGGTGCTTTACCTTACGTACCTCCGGTGTGCGGGCGGCAGCGGCCGAAGCCATGTTTACATTTGACATTTAAATAATTCGTAAATTCCGAATCCGAGCGCGCACTACTATACTCTTAAGCGACAGTTGTGATAATTAGTAGTTATTTAATTTTTCTATTAAATAAATTTCGACTATCAGTCTGATATTAACTTTGACCTGTCGTCAAAAAAAATAGGTGCACATAGTATTCATCTTCCATCCCCGCTTGGAAAATATAGTGAATATACATTTAATTGAGACTGCCTCTTTTGTATTGTGGCCGAAAATTCACATCTTCATTTTCACATTGGGACTTATCGTCGACAAAAAGTGAGTGCACACAGTCGTGAACGTGAGCGTGGTGAATATGGCCTATAAACCCTCTCAGTTTGAGAGGAGGCCCGTGCCCAACAGTGGGACAGTTTCTTAAGAGGGCTAATATTATTATATTATTATCTCTTACCATCCCTAATAGGACAGTTTTGCGAAGGTGGGTGTAACACTTAAGTTGCTTATCACACACCCTTATCTAGGTCTCATCCGCGTAGGGGTCAGACCTAGATAAGGTAATAGATAAATTCATATACATAAAAAACGCGCAACTGCAGCAATGAGGCGCTCGTAGCGCTGTGCGATCGCGTTGTTCTTACCGATCACTAAGGGTAAACAACGTTCGACTTGGTCGGCCTAAGATGGGTGACCGTTGTGGCATTATCATATTTGAGTATCTCTGTGCTTCGGAAGGTACCTTAAGTCGTTGGTCCCAGTTACCATTTAAAGTGGTAGTCGTTAAGGTAGTGGTAAGTTATTTATCGATCTACTAGTGGCGGTGCGCACGTACTTTTTGTTCCAGTTTAAAAGTAAATGAAGCTCAGGTGAAGATATTATTGATAGGGTTGAGAGTCGTAATCGAGATCCGACATCTACAGCAACTATTATATCAATAGCTTATTATCTAAATAATTTTCTTGACAATCTTAAGTAATTCTGAAATGTTGGTCAGTATACGGTCAGTATATATGTTAGTCAGCCTCTTACTTTATAGAATTCACTTCGTTGGGTTATATATCTAAAATAACGGCAATGATTTCTAAGGTTCCCTTTTTTCTTTGTCCAAAATATATTTTATGTTTGAATAATAACACCAAGAGCAGGTGTGTCATCGTCAGAGTCTATCGTGAAACTGAATGTACAATACTACGACTCTCTAACGCAGTACCAACAGTGCGGCCGCAGCTCTACCCACGCGCGGTAATTTACGGCAAATTTGTACGCGCCCTTAATGGTCTAGGTACATTAGCATACAGAATTCCATTGCGCGATGATTTCACGAAATTATCATAACGCGCCGCGTTTGGTCCAAACAAATACGGCCCTGTGTTACGTACACATTAATAAGTTTGTACTAACTTTTGTGTACGACTTGCCTTTATAAACTTCATTCTTACATAATGTTTCCTATCTTATGAATATTAAAGCACAATTTCTAAGGGGCAGAAAACTGCTGTTGTTTTTTCTGTAGGTCATTATAAAAGGCGATTTAAGAGGAACTTTTTTTAATATCAAGCAACTTGTTTGTTGTCACAGTAATTTGCTCGTTTCTATGCGGTGTTTGGGTTCATGTCGATTTAATGTGGACCTTGTATAAAACTTTCGACCAGGTTCTGTTTATGTTTTCTTAAGCGTAGCCTAAAACAAAAAATATTTCGTTATCGTGTACGCTTATAAAAACCAAAACCAACATTAACAAATACCCAATCAGAAACACATCTTTTCTATCTATCTATCTATATCATTACGCCAGATCCCTTACATGCCTCTCTGGCTTCCTCCACTCTCACACATCACAATACATCTTTTAATATTTAAATATTTGTTTCTGGAAAACCGCGAAAAAAATGTCTATCTGAGGTTGTGGTAATCACATCTTAACTGTGGAAAATTCTGCATGGGGCTGCCGTGAACATCGGAGGAAACGGGGCGAGTCGGATTTCTACTGACTAAAAACCCCAGGGTGGCAGACATGACTACTTTAGATGGGCTCCGGGATCTCCGTATGGAACGCACTAGTGCCCCTCTTGTGCCGTTCTTCGAAGAGCTCACCATCGGGGCAACTTGATGACATGCGTGTTGTAGTAATTATTTAGGTTAAATAGCGTTTAACTCAGTCATTGTGTGATGGGTGATCGTTTGTGGCATTAACATTTTCGAACTTCTCTATTCCATGCGGAAACAAAAAAGATCATTCATATTATGTATATGGTATAACGTAATAGATTCCCATCCTGGTTATTTGTACATGTTTATACATGCAAATATGTTTTGTCGTTCTGTAAGTTTGTGTATATGATGAGTGTGTCTGCAAACGTTACAACGAAACGTAAGTATTTTTTTCGCAGGGAAAAAGTAAAATCGATTCTGTTAGTATACTTACGAGCCATATTTTTTTTAAGGAGGTCTTAAAAGAAAATTTGTGATCTATGTAATCATCTATATCACCACGCCAGATGCCTTATAGGTAGGGAGAGAGTACAAAGTTCGAACAGGTTATTTCCTTACTCTGGCTTCCTCCGCTCTCATAGTTCGTCTCATACACGCTCGCCGGTTACGGATACTATTGATTTGCCCTGCTGATAAGACACGGTCTATTTGTCGGCGTGTATGATAAGATAAGAACAGTAGGCATTAGATACATGACCTGGGCTTTCGTTTCAGGACGACCAACATTACATGGTGTACTTATATATCTATTAGGTCAATATTTAATTCATTTAATTTATATTCATCAATATCATCAATATAATCTACATCTCACACATTAAGCCAAAACTTTCAAGATTAATAGCGTTACCTGCGAAGTCACAAACGGTTTGCATTTTGATGGTTTGGGTTGAGATGGTGCCGGCTACTATCCTGACTATGCACTAATTGTGCTTTTAGATAAAAATTTAGGTTTTTTTAAAGTTTAGCGACGATGGCTGGATGGTGATGATGACTTTTTTATAATTTATTCTGTCCCTTTTTTGTATTTGGCGGGACAATAAATCTTCATAAAATTCCCAATCCTATGTTATAAAAAATATATGATATCTTAACTAAGCTAAAAGATAAGATATCTTAAATATAAACGGCTTCCGTGGTCTACTAATAGATACTTACATCAATGTGCTAACTAATGGAATATTTTATTATTTTTATTCCAAAATGTTCAAGACGTTTTTATTCCAAATTGTTCTTCCATTAATTATTATGCCTTAGCTATATAGAAATATCTACATTAAACGCCAAAGGCACCTGTTCCTGACACGTTATTACTCAAACCACCGTTTAGACTTGATTGGCTTCCAATTTATAAACTTGCCGTCTCGAGTTCTAAGTAAATCGAGCTCCATAATTGAGGCTCGAACAATATTATCTTAACAACAACTTAAATATTGTTTGAAATTTATTCGGCTATCAGCAATATTTAAATGTTAAAATCACAGTTATTGATAGGGTAATAATCGTTGCGTATCAAATACATATTAGTTATCTAGATTATCATGGTAACAAGGCTGTTTTTTGGTTGCATGAATATCTTATTTCGTTTTTGTATAGTTTTGAATACCAATACAAAATGCTTTATGTTGGTTGTTATTTTTAATAATTTTAAGATTTATTCCATGGGAGGTAGTACAAAAAGACAAAGGGTTATTAAGACTTACAAGTGCGGCCCTCTTCTTACTTTGCACGCATTTTATAAAATCTCTATTTCAAGCTAGCTCGATGGAAAACTATAAAAATAAGCCCGTTTGGTTCCCAGAGCTAAATAAAAAATAATGTTCCCATGAGTATAGGCAAGGTAAAGGTAGGAATACAGGCAGCCGGGCCTGGGGCGAATTAACCCAAGTAACTATTGTGCACTTGCGTTTGTGATATTGTGTTAGTAGAGGACAGGAGTTAATATAATATAAAATAAATAAGATTTTTTTTACAGATTTTACACACGTACTTTTTTGGAAAATGCTTTTGATTTCAGAAAGTAAATTATAAGATAGAATAGTTTTAGTAGCCTAGGGTAAAAGCAGCTAGATTTATCAATAAAGACAGCAGTAAACCCAGTTTACATTTATTTTTATATGGGGTATACCTTCTACTCATAAGTAGAACAAACAAACTAATTTCACCACCTTTGGATTATTATCATGTAAATATAGCTGAAACAACACTAAAAATTGAAAACATTAAGAACGAAAATTATAAAATAGAAAAAATAAAAATATTAATTTCAAAATACTCGTAAGAACAACTCATTACTCCACCCACCGGACAGTTAAAAAATATAACAAAATAGCGTCAAGATTCGTAAACGGGCTTTCACGCGAACCGCTTAATCCGGTAAACTAGATTTAGTAACCGGGTTAAGTAAGCTAGTGATTCGGTGGATTTTCACGGCTTTGTTGCAGTGAGATGAGAGCTAGGGTGCTCGGATTCTCTACTGATGTGTCCCTGTGGTTCGTGTATTGAAAGCCTTATAGGTTATCCGCGTGTACCTATGTAAATTTATTTCTCTCAAATCTGTTATCTTTGAGAAAGCGCGGAGTCCTTTTTGTGGTTCGTACTCGTGATTTTGTCAAATAAAGTGCTTATGTAGGATTATGAATATACAAAAATGTTGGGGCAGATGGGTGCGTCGATTGTTTACCTCGAACTCTGTCCAAAAATGGTATAAAATACTTCTCTGGATCCCGCTGTGGTGTTTGCTTCAATATATCGCTGACCAGTCTAATGTTCATTATTAAAGTGACCTATATATCTATCTATATCATCACGCCAGAACTCTTACGGGGTAGGCAGAGAGTACAGATTTCCAACAGGTTCTTTCCTTGCAGACTTCTCTGGCTTCTCCACTCTCATAGTTCGTCTCATACATTCTCGCTTCGGTTAAGATACGGTATAATACTGATACAACATAGAATCATGGAACGGTGAGCTAACGTACCTATGTTGGCTCAATCACGGCATTGCATACCTGATATAGGTATATCAGGTATGCAATAATAGCTCAATAATATTTGAAAACTTAGGCTCTATCTGTGGTAGTTTAAGTCCACTAACTAAAATGCCTTAAGCTGTCTCACTTCGATTTATGAGGCTTTCGTCCAGTAATACGACAATACTAGGCATGCCTTTTAAGTTCTGTCGTTTCCATATTTCCCGGAAATTTTGAATTTGGAACTGTTTTATTTTCGAATGTGTTTAAATTTTGAATCTCAAAACAGTTGAAAGTATCAGGATTAATGCTATTGTTTAGTCACAGCGTCGATTGAAATCTGTCAGGTTACGTACGAAAATGAATCTTTCTAAGGAAAATGTTCGTGCAATAATTTTCTACAACTTTAGAAGAGGCCTGACACGGCTTCAGTGTTTTGAAGAGCTAACATCTGTATTCACTGATGAAGCCCCATATCTGCGGACTGTCAAACGCTGGTATTTAGAATTCCAGTGTGGACATACTAGTGTTAGTGACACATCTCGCGAAGGACGCCCAAAATCCGCCTTTACAGAAGATAACATCATTGCTGTGAGACAACTAATTCTCGAAGATCGGCATGTGACATATCGAGAGATAGAGGCTCTATTAGGCATTTCAGGGGCAACCATTCAGAAGATCTTACATGAAGCGTTTGGTGTGAGAAAGCTAGTTTGCCGTTGGATACCGCATCTGCTTTCCGACGATCACAAGGCGGCCCGCGTCAGATGGTGTAAGAAAACTCTGCAAAGGTTCAACCGTGGAGAGTCAAATCACGTCAACGACATCATCAGTGGTGACGAATCTTGGATCTATGCCTACGATCCTGATTCCAAACAACAATCTACAATCTGGGTCTTTCAAGACGAGCCAAAGCCGACTAAAGTTGTTCGTTCTCGAAGCACTTTAAAGAAGATGGTGGCCACGTTCGTTGGAAAAACCGGCCATGTTGCGACTATTGCACTTGAAAATCGTAGAACGGTTAACGCAGAGTGGTATACCACAGTTTGTTTACCACAAGTCATCGCCGAACTTCGAAAATCTAACTCAAAGCGACGCAACATCCTGCACCACGACAACGCAAGCTCACACAGCGCTCGTCAAACGATTGAGTATTTGAAGCAGGAAAAAGTAGAAATTCTTGACCATCCTCCATACAGTCCTGACCTAAGCTCTAACGATTTCTTTACATTTCCTAAAATTAAGAAAAGTCTTCGTGGTCAAAGGTTCCAGTCCGGTGAAGAAGCAGTCGACGCTTTCAAGTCAGCCATTTTGAACACCCCCACTTTTAGAGTGGAATAAATGTTATAATAACTGGTTTGTGCGAATGGAAAAGTGTATTAAATAAAAATAATAATAATTTATTTATATTTCAAGTTCAAGACTCATATTTGTTAGTAATATTTCACTTATAAACTATGTTAGTATTCTTATTATCTATGTACAGGTATGTGAACCACCCCTCATCCTAGATGTTGAAAGCCAGCAGCTGCGGTTCACATACAAGCAGTCTAGTCTGCTCGCTATACAGCTTAGGATGCTGTTGGGGCTGGCCCGCACACGGCGCACCAGGGAAGCGCATTTCTTACGCATCGTTGCAAAGAAACAATCAACACGGGCATCAGCAAACATCCCCGATGCACTGCAGAAACGGGACAGCCCCATCAGAACCCGGAACGCATTGTTGAATTGGACTCGAAGAGCGCTGTACGACTTTTGAGTTTGAAAAACAATAAAAAGTACTATAAGGTTCTAGTTGTGTTTTTTTCTTCAAACGACAAAACTTAAAAGGCAAGTCTCGTATAGGCCGATTTGTTTTTGTTATTATCATACCGACTATATTTTGAAAGATTATGTCATAAATGCGCTTTACCTCTCAAACACGACACTACAAACGACCGTTTACGACAACCGCACAACCATAAATTTAACGTCACATTGATAGGTAGTATAAAACCATGTTACGAGTCCAATTGTGGGCTTAACGGCCACACCTAGCCGCCGCAATAAAACTGTAATGTGACATAAACGCTATTCCAATGGGTGGTGAGTGAGGTTTGAAACTGTGTAATTTTATTCTAATGTATTAGAATTACACACACGCAAACAATCGCGTACGCACACTTACGCGCCCACACACCAACACACAAATACACGCGCGCCCGTGCATGCACATATCTACTTCTAAATTGCAATAATAGCTGAATGCCTTTAAGGGGCTTCTGCGAAAAAAACGTTCTTTTGTACTCCATGCACTTTAATAAGTATATGGATAAGAGACTTAATATGAAATAAAACTATTTTACGGATTTTATCGCGGTTTATTTTTATTTTTAGTTCCCGACGTTTCGAGTGCTTTGCAGCACCCATGGTTGCGGGAGGGACTGAGGTGTTAAACGTCCAAAAGGCATAGTTGTTCCGGGGTACCCTCAAACTTGAGGTTACCCCGGTTTTGAGGGTACCCCGTTTTGAGGGAACAAGTTTGAGGGTACCCCGGAACAAGTATGCCGTAACAGTCAGGAAATATTTTTTTATTTCTTTTTATATTCGGAGGTGTCGGTAAGGGTAACGGTGTCGCGAGTTCAATGGTTTTTACCCATCTCAAAAAATGCCAACGTGCATGTGTATCTATATACATACATACACAATATATGTACATACTTATATACAGAGGTGTCGGTAACGGTAACAGTGTCGCGACTTCAATTGGTTTTTCCTATCTCAAAAAATGCCCAACGCGCCTAAAGAAGTTTTCACTACAAAAACATTTGTGGGTCACACCAGGATCTATCCCATGCGGCTATCGAATCCGCGACTAGTCTTACTTCTTTCCACTAGACCAACCATCGTCAACTGTTAAAAAACTTTTTTAAACTAGAAAAAAGATCATGTAAGTTTGTATCCATTATAGTTTATAAAGGAAATAAGGTCGTAAGTTCATACCCTGCGGGTAATATTAGTAGGTGAAACTTTGTACTGCGGGAAACTTGTTTTATTGCTAAAATATCTCGTAAAGTAAGCAAGTGGGGTATGGAAGAAACTTTTACATGATCTCATTTGGTTAAAAGGAATATATAGTTGGTTACATTGAAATCTTATTAGTAATGTATATGTATATATATATATATATATATATATATATATATATATATATATATATATATATATATATATATATATATATATATATATATATATATATATGTACATTATATTCAGAGGCACGGTCAGATGTTAGATGGGTGACCGGTGGTTGTATAGAATCGTGACTCCGTGCATCAGATAGATTAAAAAGTCGTTGTCTCGACTGCAATTTTGGTTAAGAAAATTTATAAAGTTAAGTGACATCGAGTACGGCGAAACCTTACATGGGTAACCGCTAGTGACACTAAACTTCTAATACTTTACCATGTAGTTTTTTTGATAAATGCAAACAATTTCGGGGTTATCTGTTGTTGGAACTTGTCAAGCCGCTCCTAAGGCTTCCAACTTGGTTTAACGCCTACCATACATGTAATACTAACCAGAAATACTCCCGTTATAGACGTATTACAAGAAAACTTACGTGGGAAGAGGTGTAGTGTATCCACCCATATATTGCCAACGACGCCAGTTCGGATAATGCAGACAGGTTTGTGGCCTGTTGTTGGAACTTACCAACCCGCTCCTAAGACACTCACATATCGTCGACGATGCCAGTTCGGATGAATGTAGAGAGGCTTATGGCCTGTCGTTGGAAATTACCAAGCCGCTTTTGACTTGGTTTAATGACTACCTCATAAAGTGGTAGCCAAGAATGCATCTTTTATAGGCATACTATAAGAAAACTCAACCGGAAATGGTAGACGTGTAGAGTGTATTCCCACATATCGTCGAGGACGTTAGTTCCCTATGAGGGGCCTGCTTGTTGGGATTATACAGGACGCAATTTTAAAATCTGGCCTGCGACTAATTTTTTTTTTGTGTAGGAAAATCCCACGTTGTCTGAGCTGGTATTCAAACTCAGGACCTTCTGCTCACCACCCGCACTATGCACCAAAAGACCAAACTGATTCGCATGATGGTTTAAAATATAGGAAAAGTGCACTAAAATTCATAAATGGAGCCATCCAATGTATCCAATGGACGTTGTCCCAACGAGAATCCTCTAGACACACTCTTAACAAATAACATCATTAGTCTCACATCTCAGTCGTAAGGCATCACACTAGAGCTATATCATATACTATTAATTGTAACCTAAGCATTGTGCCTCCACAATATGATTGAACAAATAAGTCAGGGCCGCTGAGTTTCTCTCCAGATCTTCTCAGTGGAGGCCGCGTTACAATCTTATGGCAGATTAGTAGTTGATTAAATAAAAATATGTAAATTAACGATTCTTAAGTGTCGGGTTTATACAAAATATGTAATTTTTTGTTTGAATTTGAGGCTGAAGAAAACTCGAATAAACTTTATATTTCAGTCGCAACCAAGATTTTTATTCAATTATTCAGACTGCATTCTGTTGACTGTAAGTTAATATTTCATACTTTCTGACACTTTGAGTAGCAGAGTAAATTTATGTGGTGAAAAATATTCTTTAGAGTTTTATGGCAGACTTAACTTTGTTATATGAGAGTTCAAGAAGATTATTGTCTGCTTAGATTTGTAGAAGTATCGGTAAAAAGCAATGAGTTTGGTGATAAGGTTTTAAGGCCATTTGATGTCCGAAGTCCATTTATGAGAGAGTACATCTTTTACTTCGCTTTGCCGCTAGATGGCGCTATTTCCGTCACGTGAATTGGCCTCGGGCGTCACTCGTGGCCAAACCTGGAACTAACATTTTACCACAGAGCAAGCCGCTATACTTTTGTCATTGTTGCGTCGTCTTTCGTACCACGTAGTTCGTTAGATTAGGTTCTCGAAAATTATTTTTATTTTCGAGATTAAAATAGAAAGTTACCAATTTTTCTTTTAAAAGTTTACTTTCGAGATAAAAGTAGAAAGTTACACTATTTTGGTTTATTTTCCGTTACGTGAAATTATACACGTTTATTGTTTATATTACCCCCAAACAATAAGTGTTAATGCCCGTGTGGCGCCAAGTGCTTATGTTACCATCGTTATGAACGTGTTCAAGTTCGAGAGAAGAAGAGCCACCAGTAAAATCATGGAGGCTGAGTCGATTGCGTGAGCCATTCAGGTTAAAATTTTGCCGCAATAGCTGGTGAGTCACTTCGTATTATACACTACACCTGCCCTGCGCTACGTCCAACCCAGCAAATAAATCATTAGAACCGTTTTTTCCAACTGTCAATCAAAACAGAAGTTATTGCCGAGGATTAAAAGAATTTCATGGTGTAATGGTTGGCACTTTGAACTATGACTCCAACGTGAATGCAGATCTCGGTGAAATCTACACGTTTAGTATTTAGCGTTTTTTGGATGGTTATTTTGGTTTTATTTGGTGTTTCGGATGGAACTTATTTTTACTAACTAATGCTTGACTGGTCGAAGGCTCTGGTTTTTGTGTCTAGTTCTGTTCTACGGTTCTAGTTTTATTTTATCATTTTATAGTGATAAAATAAAAATACCCTCATCAGACGATAAAGAATAGTAATAAAATTAAAATTAGGAGCAAGTGAATGAGTTTGTATATCTTGAATGCGCATTCAGTAAGGATGGAAGATACACCGCTGACATAGAGAGAAGAGTGAGTGCAGGGAACAGAGTGAATGGCGCGATGGGAAAGCTACTTGGGAGCCGGCACTTAAGCCGAAAGGCGCAGCTGGCCATACATAATGGAGTGCTTGTCCCAACGCTGTTATATGGCAGCGAGAGCTGGGTATGTAGGAAGGAGAATGAAAGTATGATAAATGCGGTGGAAATGCGAGCTTTGCGGGAGATGTGCGGTGTGAAGCTGATCGACCATATTCGCAACAGCGTAGAAAGAAAGCAAATAGGTATGAAAGAGAATATCGGTGTGAAGATGAGAAAGGGTATGCTCTGTCAAAACAGATATACAATGCGAAAGTGAAAGGATGTAGGTAGGACCTAGACTATCTTACCATGACCAAATAGACCGGGTCTTATCTGAAGGACAAGTCAAGAGTCTTCGTAACCGGCGAGCGTGTATGAGACGAACTATGAGAGTAGAGGAAGCCAGAGAGGTATGTAAAGAAAGAGCCTGTTGGAACTCTGTACTCTCTACCTACCCCGTAAGGGATCTGGCGTGATGATATAGATAGAAGTACAAATGGCGGCCTTATTGCTGAAACAAAAATGATTAAAATAAAGAATACCTTTTCTTAAATTTTTTTATTGTACCTCAAAACTATGCGATAAAGAAAATGCTGTCCATTGAACTTGACATACATATTTCGATAATTTAATTAATGATACAAAACTTCTTTGTAAGCGATGTTTGTTGTAAAAACTCTTTCATTGTTTGCTGGTTATGTTTGACATTCAGTAAGACTATAGACAAATAATATTAAAGACAAACAATATTAGTCTATTCTCAATTGGAAGTGTATTGTGTCAAATACATGGTAGTGTGTGTATTGTTTTTTTTATTGATCTAATGTATTTTTAATGCATAATTTAAAAAAATATTAGCATTCTGCACTCCTTCTTTATATAAACTATAAGTGTGGGAAATTTCGTACTCCTCCGTCTGCGCAATTTTCGTTAAAAGTGGTGCAAAGTTTTTGCTTCACGTATAAATATAATGATGTCGCGCGATATTGCCGCTGGTTTTGTTTCCTATCTTATCAATGTTAAAGCACAATTTCTAAGGGGTAGAAAACTGCAGTTGCTTTTTCTGTAGGTCATTATAAAAGGCGATTTAAGAGGAACTTTTTTTAATATCAAGCAACTTGTTTGTTGTCACAGTAATTTGCTCGTTTCTATGCGGTGTTTGGGTTCATGTCGATTTAATGTGGACCTTGTATAAAACTTTCGACCAGGTTCTGTTTATTTTTTCTTAAGCGTAGTCTAAAACAAAAAAATACTTCGGTATCGTGTACGCTTATAAAACCAAAATCAACATTAACAAATACCCAATCAGAAACACATCTTTTCTGTCTATCTATCTATATCATTACGCCAGATCCCTTACATGCCTCTCTGGCTTCCTCCACTCTCACACATCACAATACATCTTTTAATATTTAAATATTTGTTTCTGGAAAACCGCGAAAAAAATGTCTATCTGAGGTTGTGGTAATCACATCTTAACTGTGGAAAATTCTGCATGGGGCTGCCGTGAGCATCGGAGGAAACGGGGCGAGTCGGATTTCTACTGACTAAAAACCCCATGGCAAGGGTGGCAGACATGACTACTTTAGATGGGCTCCGGGATCTCCGTATGGAACGCACTAGTGCCCCTCTTGTGCCGTACTTCGAAGAGCTCACCATCGGGGTAACTTGATGACATGCGTGTTGTAGTAATTATTTAGGTTAAATAGCATTTAACTCAGTCATTGTGTGATGGGTGATCGTTTGTGGCATTAACATTTTCGAACTTCTCTATTCCATGCGGAAACAAAAAAGATCATTCATATTATGTATATGGTATAACGTAATAGATTCCCATCCTGGTTATTTGTACATGTTTATACATGCAAATATGTTTTGTCGTTTTGTAAGTTTGTGTATATGATGAGTGTGTCTGCAAACGTTACAACGAAACGGAAGTATTTTTTTCGCAGGGAAAAAGTAAAATCGATTCTGTTAGTATACTTACGAGCCATATTTTTTTAAGGAGGTCTTAAAAGAAAATTTGTGATCTATGTAATCATCTATATCACCACGCCAGATGCCTTATAGGTAGGCAGAGAGTACAAAGTTCGAACAGGTTATTTCCTTACTCTGGCTTCCTCCGCTCTCATAGTTCGTCTCATACACGCTCGCCGGTTACGGATACTATTGATTTGCCCGGCGTGTATGATAAGATAAGAACAGTAGGCATTAGATACATGACCTGGGCTTTCGTTTCAGGACGACCAACATTACATGGTGTACTTATATATCTATTAGGTCAATATTTAATTCATTTAATTTATATTCATCAATATCATCAATATAATCTACATCTCACACATTAAGCCAAAACTTTCAAGATTAATAGCGTTACCTGCGAAGTCACAAACGGTTTGCATTTTGAAAGTTTGGGGTGAGATGGTGCCGGCTACTATCCTGACTATGCACTAATTGTGCTTTTAGATAAAAATTTAGGTTTTTTTAATGTTTAGTGACGCTGGCTGGATGGTGATGATGGCTTTTTTATAATTTATTCTGTCCCTTTTTTGTATTTGGCGGGACAATAAATCTTCATAAAATTCCCAATCCTATGTTATAAAAAATATATGATATCTTAACTAAGCTAATAATCTTAAATATAAACGGCTTCCGTGGTCTACTAATAGATACTTACATCAATGTGCTAACTCATGGAATATTTTATTATTTATATTCCAAAATGTTCAAGACGTTTTTATTCCAAATTGTTCTTCCATTAATTATTATGCCTTAGCTATAGTGAAATATCTACAATTAACGCCAAAGGCACCTGTTCCTGACACGTTATTACTCTAACCACCGTTAAGACTTGATTGGCTTCCAATTTATAAACTTGCCGTCTCGAGTTCTAAGTAAATCGAGCTCCATAATTGAGGCTCGAACAATATTATCTTAACAACAACTTAAATATTGTTTGAAATTTATTCGGCTATCAGCAATATTTAAATGTTAAAATCACAGTTATTGATAGGGTAATAATCGTTGCGTATTAAATACATATTAGTTATCTAGATTATCATGGTAACAAGGCTGTTTTTTTGGTTGCATGAATATCTTATTTCGTTTTTGTATAGTTTTGAATACCAATACAAAATGCTTTATGTTGGTTGTTATTTTTAATAATTTTAAGATTTATTCCATGGGAGGTAGTACAAAAAGACAAAGGGTTATTAAGACTTACAAGTGCGGCCCTCTTCTTACTTTGCACGCATTTTATAAAATCTCTATTTCAAGCTAGCTCGATGGAAAACTATAAAAATAAGCCCGTTTGGTTCCCAGAGCTAAATGAAAAATAATGTTCCCATGAGTATAGGCAAGGTAAAGGTAGGAATACAGGCAGCCGGGCCTGGGGCGAATTAACCCAAGTAACTATTGTGCACTTGCGTATGTGATATTGTATTAGTAGAGGACAGGAGTTAACGTAATATAAAATAAATAATATTTTTTTTACAGATTTTACACACGTACTTTTTTGGAAAATGCTTTTGATTTCAGAAAGTAAATTATAAGATAGAATAGTTTTAGTAGCCTAGGGTAAAAGCAGCTAGATTTATCAATAAAGACAGCAGTAAACCCAGTTTACATTTATTTTTATATGGGGTATACCTTCTACTCATAAGTAGAACAAACAAACTAATTTCACCACCTTTGGATTATTATCATGTAAATATAGCTGAAACAACACTAAAAATTGAAAACATTAAGAACGAAAATTATAACATAGAAAAAATAAAAATATTAATTTCAAAATACTCGTAAGAACAACTCATTACTCCACCCACCGGACAGTTAAAAAATATAACAAAATAGCGTCAAGATTCGTAAACGGGCTTTCACGCGAACCGCTTAATCCGGTAAACTAGATTTAGTAACCGGGTTAAGTAAGCTAGTGATTCGGTGGATTTTCACGGCTTTGTTGCAGTGAGATGAGAGCTAGGGTGCTCGGATTCTCTACTGATGTGTCCCTGTGGTTCGTGTATTGAAAGCCTTATAGGTTATCCGCGTGTACCTATGTAAATTTATTTCTCTCAAATCTGTTATCTTTGAGAAAGCGCGGAGTCCTTTTTGTGGTTCGTACTCGTGATTTTGTCAAATAAAGTGCTTATGTAGGATTATGAATATACAAAAATGTTGGGGCAGATGGGTGCGTCGATTGTTTACCTCGAACTCTGTCCAAAAATGGTAAAAAATACTTCTCTGGATCCCGCTGTGGTGTTTGCTTCAATATATCGCTGACCAGTCTAATGTTCATTATTAAAGTGACCTATATATCTATCTATATCATCACGCCAGAACTCTTGCGGGGTAGGCAGAGAGTACAGATTTCCAACAGGTTCTTTCCTTGCAGACTTCTCTGGCTTCTCCACTCTCATAGTTCGTCTCATACATTCTCGCTTCGGTTAAGATACGGTATAATACTGATACAACATAGAATCATGGAACGGTGAGCTAACGTACCTATGTTGGCTCAATCACGGCATTGCATACCTGATATAGGTATATCAGGTATGCAATAATAGCTCAATAATATTTGAAAACTTAGGCTCTATCTGTGGTAGTTTAAGTCCACTAACTAAAATGCCTTAAGCTGTCTCACTTCGATTTATGAGGCTTTCGTCCAGTAATACGACAATACTAGGCATGCCTTTTAAGTTCTGTCGTTTCCATATTTCCCGGAAATTTTGAATTTGGAACTGTTTTATTTTCGAATGTGTTTAAATTTTGAATCTCAAAACAGTTGAAAGTATCAGGATTAATGCTATTGTTTAGTCACAGCGTCGATTGAAATCTGTCAGGTTACGTACGAAAATGAATCTTTCTAAGGAAAATGTTCGTGCAATAATTTTCTACAACTTTAGAAGAGGCCTGACACGGCTTCAGTGTTTTGAAGAGCTAACATCTGTATTCACTGATGAAGCCCCATATCTGCGGACTGTCAAACGCTGGTATTTAGAATTCCAGTGTGGACATACTAGTGTTAGTGACACATCTCGCGAAGGACGCCCAAAATCCGCCTTTACAGAAGATAACATCATTGCTGTGAGACAACTAATTCTCGAAGATCGGCATGTGACATATCGAGAGATAGAGGCTCTATTAGGCATTTCAGGGGCAACCATTCAGAAGATCTTACATGAAGCGTTTGGTGTGAGAAAGCTAGTTTGCCGTTGGATACCGCATCTGCTTTCCGACGATCACAAGGCGGCCCGCGTCAGATGGTGTAAGAAAACTCTGCAAAGGTTCAACCGTGGAGAGTCAAATCACGTCAACGACATCATCAGTGGTGACGAATCTTGGATCTATGCCTACGATCCTGATTCCAAACAACAATCTACAATCTGGGTCTTTCAAGACGAGCCAAAGCCGACTAAAGTTGTTCGTTCTCGAAGCACTTCAAAGAAGATGGTGGCCACGTTCGTTGGAAAAACCGGCCATGTTGCGACTATTGCACTTGAAAATCGTAGAACGGTTAACGCAGAGTGGTATACCACAGTTTGTTTACCACAAGTCATCGCCGAACTTCGAAAATCTAACTCAAAGCGACGCAACATCCTGCACCACGACAACGCAAGCTCACACAGCGCTTGTCAAACGATTGAGTATTTGAAGCAGGAAAAAGTAGAAATTCTTGACCATCCTCCATACAGTCCTGACCTAAGCTCTAACGATTTCTTTACATTTCCTAAAATTAAGAAAAGTCTTCGTGGTCAAAGGTTCCAGTCCGGTGAAGAAGCAGTCGACGCTTTCAAGTCAGCCATTTTGAACACCCCCACTTTTAGAGTGGAATAAATGTTATAATAACTGGTTTGTGCGAATGGAAAAGTGTATTAAATAAAAATAATAATAATTTATTTATATTTCAAGTTCAAGACTCATATTTGTTAGTAATATTTCACTTATAAACTATGTTAGTATTCTTATTATCTATGTACAGGTATGTGAACCACCCCTCATCCTAGATGTTGAAAGCCAGCAGCTGCGGTTCACATACAAGCAGTCTAGTCTGCTCGCTATACAGCTTAGGATGCTGTTGGGGCTGGCCCGCACACGGCGCACCAGGGAAGCGCATTTCTTACGCATCGTTGCAAAGAAACAATCAACACGGGCATCAGCAAACATCCCCGATGCACTGCAGAAACGGGACAGCCCCATCAGAACCCGGAACGCATTGTTGAATTGGACTCGAAGAGCGCTGTACGACTTTTGAGTTTGAAAAACAATAAAAAGTACTATAAGGTTCTAGTTGTGTTTTTTTCTTCAAACGACAAAACTTAAAAGGCAAGTCTCGTATAGGCCGATTTGTTTTTGTTATTATCATACCGACTATATTTTGAAAGATTATGTCATAAATGCGCTTTACCTCTCAAACACGACACTACAAACGACCGTTTACGACAACCGCACAACCATAAATTTAACGTCACATTGATAGGTAGTATAAAACCATGTTACGAGTCCAATTGTGGGCTTAACGGCCACACCTAGCCGCCGCAATAAAACTGTAATGTGACATAAACGCTATTCCAATGGGTGGTGAGTGAGGTTTGAAACTGTGTAATTTTATTCTAATGTATTAGAATTACACACACGCAAACAATCGCGTACGCACACTTACGCGCCCACACACCAACACACAAATACACGCGCGCCCGTGCATGCACATATCTACTTCTAAATTGCAATAATAGCTGAATGCCTTTAAGGGGCTTCTGCGAAAAAAACGTTCTTTTGTACTCCATGCACTTTAATAAGTATATGGATAAGAGACTTAATATGAAATAAAACTATTTTACGGATTTTATCGCGGTTTATTTTTATTTTTAGTTCCCGACGTTTCGAGTGCTTTGCAGCACCCATGGTTGCGGGAGGGACTGAGGTGTTAAACGTCCAAAAGGCATAGTTGTTCCGGGGTACCCTCAAACTTGAGGTTACCCCGGTTTTGAGGGTACCCCGTTTTGAGGGAACAAGTTTGAGGGTACCCCGGAACAAGTATGCCGTAACAGTCAGGAAATATTTTTTTATTTCTTTTTATATTCGGAGGTGTCGGTAAGGGTAACGGTGTCGCGAGTTCAATGGTTTTTACCCATCTCAAAAAATGCCAACGTGCATGTGTATCTATATACATACATACACAATATATGTACATACTTATATACAGAGGTGTCGGTAACGGTAACAGTGTCGCGACTTCAATTGGTTTTTCCTATCTCAAAAAATGCCCAACGCGCCTAAAGAAGTTTTCACTACAAAAACATTTGTGGGTCACACCAGGATCTATCCCATGCGGCTATCGAATCCGCGACTAGTCTTACTTCTTTCCACTAGACCAACCATCGTCAACTGTTAAAAAACTTTTTTAAACTAGAAAAAAGATCATGTAAGTTTGTATCCATTATAGTTTATAAAGGAAATAAGGTCGTAAGTTCATACCCTGCGGGTAATATTAGTAGGTGAAACTTTGTACTTGTTTTATTGCTAAAATATCTCGTAAAGTAAGAAAGTGGGGTATGGAAGAAACTTTTACATGATCTCATTTGGTTAAAAGGAATATATAGTTGGTTACATTGAAATCTTATTAGTAATGTATATGTATATGTATATATAAATATATATATATATATATATATATATATAATATATATATATATATATATATATATATGTATATATATATATATATATATATGTACATTATATTCAGAGGCACGGTCAGATGTTAGATGGGTGACCGGTGGTTGTATAGAATCGTGACTCCGTGCATCAGATAGATTAAAAAGTCGTTGTCTCGACTGCAATTTTGGTTAAGAAAATTTATAAAGTTAAGTGACATCGAGTACGGCGAAACCTTACATGGGTAACCGCTAGTGACACTAAACTTCTAATACTTTACCATGTAGTTTTTTTGATAAATGCAAACAATTTCGGGGTTATCTGTTGTTGGAACTTGTCAAGCCGCTCCTAAGGCTTCCAACTTGGTTTAACGCCTACCATACATGTAATACTAACCAGAAATACTCCCGTTATAGACGTATTACAAGAAAACTTACGTGGGAAGAGGTGTAGTGTATCCACCCATATATTGCCAACGACGCCAGTTCGGATAATGCAGACAGGTTTGTGGCCTGTTGTTGGAACTTACCAACCCGCTCCTAAGACACTCACATATCGTCGACGATGCCAGTTCGGATAAATGTAGAGAGGCTTATGGCCTGTCGTTGGAAATTACCAAGCCGCTTTTGACTTGGTTTAATGACTACCTCATAAAGTGGTAGCCAAGAATGCATCTTTTATAGGCATACTATAAGAAAACTCAACCGGAAATGGTAGACGTGTAGAGTGTATTCCCACATATCGTCGAGGACGTTAGTTCCCTATGAGGGGCCTGCTTGTTGGGATTACACAGGACGCAATTTTAAAATCTGGCCTGCGACTAATTTTTTTTTTGTGTAGGAAAATCCCACGTTGTCTGAGCTGGTATTCAAACTCAGGACCTTCTGCTCACCACCCGCACTATGCACCAAAAGACCAAACTGATTCGCATGATGGTTTAAAATATAGGAAAAGTGCACTAAAATTCATAAATGGAGCCATCCAATGTATCCAATGGACGTTGTCCCAACGAGAATCCTCTAGACACACTCTTAACAAATAACATCATTAGTCTCACATCTCAGTCGTAAGGCATCACACTAATGCTATATCATATACTATTAATTATAACCTAAGCATTGTGCCTCCACAATATGATTGAACAAATAAGTCAGGGCCGCTGAGTTTCTCTCCAGATCTTCTCAGTGGAGGCCGCGTTACAATCTTATGGCAGATTAGTAGTTGATTAAATAAAAATATGTAAATTAACGATTCTTAAGTGTCGGGTTTATACAAAATATGTAATTTTTTGTTTGAATTTGAGGCTGAAGAAAACTCGAATAAACTTTATATTTCAGTCGCAACCAAGATTTTTATTCAATTATTCAGACTGCATTCTGTTGACTGTAAGTTAATATTTCATACTTTCTGACACTTTGAGTAGCAGAGTAAATTTATGTGGTGAAAAATATTCTTTAGAGTTTTATGGCAGACTTAACTTTGTTATATGAGAGTTCAAGAAGATTATTGTCTGCTTAGATTTGTAGAAGTATCGGTAAAAAGCAATGAGTTTGGTGATAAGGTTTTAAGGCCATTTGATGTCCGAAGTCCATTTATGAGAGAGTACATCTTTTACTTCGCTTTGCCGCTAGATGGCGCTATTTCCGTCACGTGAATTGGCCTCGGGCGTCACTCGTGGCCAAACCTGGAACTAACATTTTACCACAGAGCAAGCCGCTATACTTTTGTCATTGTTGCGTCGTCTTTCGTACCACGTAGTTCGTTAGATTAGGTTCTCGAAAATTATTTTTATTTTCGAGATTAAAATAGAAAGTTACCAATTTTTCTTTTAAAAGTTTACTTTCGAGATAAAAGTAGAAAGTTACACTATTTTGGTTTATTTTCCGTTACGTGAAATTATACACGTTTATTGTTTATATTACCCCCAAACAATAAGTGTTAATGCCCGTGTGGCGCCAAGTGCTTATGTTACCATCGTTATGAACGTTCGAGAGAAGAAGAGCCACCAGTAAAATCATGGAGGCTGAGTCGATTGCGTGAGCCATTCAGGTTAAAATTTTGCCGCAATAGCTGGTGAGTCACTTCAATGATATATACTATTCAAATTACGGTGCATTACAGCGTAGTAAGTGGTATTATACACTACACCTGCCCTGCGCTACGTCCAACCCAGCAAATAAATCATTAGAACCGTTTTTTCCAACTGTCAATCAAAACAGAAGTTATTGCCGAGGATTAAAAGAATTTCATGGTGTAATGGTTGGCACTTTGAACTATGACTCCAACGTGAATGCAGATCTCGGTGAAATCTACACGTTTAGTATTTAGCGTTTTTTGGATGGTTATTTTGGTTTTACTTGAGTGTTTCGGATGGAACTTATTTTTACTAACTAATGCTTGACTGGTCGAAGGCTCTGGTTTTTGTGTCTAGTTCTGTTCTACGGTTCTAGTTTTATTTTATCATTTTATCGTGATAAAATAAAAATACCCTCATCAGACGATAAAGAATAGTAATTAAATTAAATTTTACCTGACGTCGAAATCACCGGTACCTCCAAGTTCAGTTGTTTTATTTTTACGTGATTTTTGACAGTTTCATTTTTACAATAAATTAAAAACAATACAACAAATCATATTCAACGCAGGAACAGGCATTTTTACTTTTTTTCCAACTTTCGAATAAAAAAAGGACGGGGCGTAAATAGGTTAACGAAAGAGTTAATTCCGTTTATTCAACCGCCAAGACTATTTTCTTTATGTCTGACATCATTAAAACTTTTCTCTTTTATATCCTCACTTCCTATCGAATTCTGCAAGCAAGCAGAGAGTGTTAACCATATGTTCGATCGGCAATAGAATTCTTCACCTCTAGGTTGAAATATCTATCTATATTATCACTCGGGGGAATAGCAAAGAATATGAAGTTACATTTCACTCTCGCTTCCTCTTGACTTGCCCAACATAAAGGATTATACAATATATTCTATTCACTTATGGTAAGATAATACTCTACATCCTTACATATCTTACTATGCGATTGCAAACGCAACCGGCAGCTGGGCTCTGGACTTTTTTGTATAGCTCTTATATCGACGGCATTCAACCTGCTCTTTGCATGTCCATCTCTAATTGCCATATTACAGCTTTGAGACAAACACAACGTTGTGTATGACCAATGGTCAAATTAGGCTTGAGCACCGGCACCCAAGTAGCCCGTCGATCGCACTATCCACTATTGCGAACGCAAAGAGTGAATACTCTTCTCTCTTTATCAGCTGTGTATTTCCCACCCTTAGTAATGTTTACTGACATTGGGTTCTCCTTCATCATCATAGTCATCATCTCGGCCTATACCTGCCACCAATGAACATAGGCCTTCGCAATCGCTCTCCAGCCCAACATTCCGATGCCACCTGCATGCAACGACATTGTGCGATCGTCACAAGATTCTTGGTTACTAATATTGAAATATTTGTGGAAAATCTGTAAGAATATCAACAACGTGTATAGAATTCATAAGAATTGTCTGGGATACACAATTCAACGCCTTGCCAGGTTTGCCTTCAGAAAACGTTTCCAAAATCTGTCAGTGCCTATAGACTTTCTTGGTAACCGGCGATTGAAACCACTAGTAGACACGACGCCTCTTAGGTTATCTAAATTTTGGGACCTTCAGCATTTACTGAATAAGTTTGCATTGCCACATATTGTAGTATCACAGCAATTTTCGTCAGTCAGGACACAATCCAACTCCAAGAGTTTGTCTCCAGACAAGATTTTTAAGATTCGCCAGTGTCTACTGACTCGCTTGGAAGCCGCAAGTTAAGACTCATGACAGGCACAACGTGTCAGGGCATATCAGCTTTGTAAACTGCATCACCCACTGGGGAAGTTGCATTGCCGTACCTACCCTATAGTGCCAGAACAATGGTTTTTGGCACCCAGATATGAAGAGCCGCGCCTAGCATGTTCTACGAAAATCGGGATCTGAAAGGGTACATAAGAACAAGACTTAAACAAGATGATAGGGCGCTCACCATTTCAAGTAGTGCAGTTTACAGTTGGAAGCCTGGCTCATTTTGACTGGAACTATGACACATAACTGGTCAACTGAGTAGAAATATAATTTGAGATTCCACTCTCAAAGCTCTCCAATTCAGTGGAATGAAATGAAATGGAAGTGAAACATACTTCATAGTAATGAAATAAGTTGATGCTGTGGTTTTCTCGTAATATCCTAAATTGTCTTTATTCGGAACCTATCGCTACAACCCTATTAGGTTTTTCTGTAGTAGTAGTAGTAGTAGTACACTTTATTGTACACCAGCAAAACATTAAATTACAAACAATTTATAAAATAAAAATAAAATAAAAGTAAATAAGTACAAATGAGTATGGTATAAATGGCACTCTGCTGCGGGCCGTCCAGTCCACCTATGTGGACTGCAGGGATGCGTACGGGTGGGTTACCAGTCAAACCAGGGTGACATGTTACCACATGTCACCCTGGTTTGACGTTGAAATCGGCGTCAAGCAGAGTTGCGTGTTGTCCGCTAGACTGTTTATAATATATTTGGATAAAAGTCTTCAAAGACTGAAAGCGATGAATGAAGGTGTACAAATGAGTGATCTAGTGGTAAATCATCTACTATATGCAGATGACGCGGTTTTGATAGCGCCAACAGCCACTGATCTGCAATCACTAGTCACAGCTATGAAAGACGACTGCATGAAAAATAGCTTACATTTGAATGTGAAGATAACCTAAATTATGGTTTTTGAACGGGAAGAAACCAGAACGAATGCAAGGATTGTGGTTGGTAACGATGTGCTGGAGCAAGTGAATGAGTTTGTATATCTTGGATGCGCATTCAGTAAGGATGGAATATACACCGCTGACATAGAGAGAAGAGTGAGTGCAGGGAACAGAGTGAATGGCGCGATGGGAAAGCTACTTGGGAGCCGGCACTTAAGCCGAAAGGCGCAGCTGGCCATACATAATGGAGTGCTTGTCCCAACGCTGTTATATGGCAGCGAGAGCTGGGTATGTAGAAAGGAGAATGAAAGTATGACAAATGCGGTGGAAATGCGAGCTTTGCGGGAGATGTGCGGTGTGAAGCTGATCGACCGTATTCGCAACAGCGTAGTAAGAAAGCAAATAGGTATGAAAGAGAATATCGGTGTGAAGATGAGAAAGGGTATGCTCTGTTGGTTCGGGCATATAGAAAGAATGTCCGAAAAAAGAATGACAAAACTGATATACAATGCGAAAGTGGAAGGATGTAGGTACCGGGGAAGACCTAGACTATCTTACCATGACCAAATAGACCGGGTCTTATCTGAAGGACAAGTCAAGAGTCTTCGTACCCGGCGAGCGTGTATGAGACGAACTATGAGAGTAGAGGAAGCCAGAGAGGTATGTAAAGAAAGAGCCTGTTGGAACTCTGCACTCTCTGCCTACCCTGTAAGGGATCTGGCGTGATGATATAGATAGAAGTACAAATGGCGGCCTTATTGCTGAAACAAAAATGATTAAAATAAAGAATAACTTTTTTTAAATTTTTTTATTGTACCTCAAAACTATGCGATAAAGAAAATGCTGTCCATTGAACTTGACATACATATTTCGATAATTTAATTAATGATACAAAACTTCTTTGTAAGCGATGTTTGTTGTAAAAACTCTTTCATCGTTTGCTGGTTATGTTTGATATTCAGTAAGACTATAGACAAATAATATTAAAGACAAACAATATTAGTCTATTCTCAATTGGAAGTGTATTGTGTCAAATACATGGTAGAGTGTGTATTGTTTTTTTTATTGATCTAATGTATTTTTAATGCATAATTTAAAAAAATATTAGCATTCTGCACTCCTTCTTTATATAAACTATAAGTGTGGGAAATTTCGTACTCCTCCGTCTGCGCAATTTTCGTTAAAAGTGGTGCAAAGTTTTTGCTTCACGTATTAATATAATGATGTCGCGCGATATTGCCGCTGTTTTTGTTACCTACGGGGCTAAAAGTGCACGAAATTAACTTTTTGAGGTTACTAGTACCACTTGATAACAATAAAAATTCTTTTTTTTTTGTAAAAAGCATTGATAGATTTATCACAAGTATAAATCAGCTAGACATGTAGCAGTACGCTGACGGTGGATGAATAATTCGATCTGGAGCCACCTGCTTGTTTTGGTCAGCAGTTATTACCTTAGCTGCATACACAACTACCTAGTAAATTATATTCCAGCGAATGCCAACTAGCGTCACAAAAATCTTATTAAACTATTACTTTATAGAAGGACATACAGCCGACAACAAAACCATTTGCTTCAGAAAAGTCGATTTCTGAATCCTTTGTAATACTAATTATTAATTATTTGTCAAACCTCTTCTATTTACAATATGTTAATCTAAATAAAATAAAAATAAAACTAAGCAGTGTTGATCATTTATCTGATACAAATTACCTAAGTGTTGTAAATCTCTGTGTTACAACACAATTTTGATCACATTGTTGCATCCTATAGAGCAAGCCACCAGGAGATAACAAACATCTCTCATGAATGGACTTCGGACATCAAACACATAATATAAAAATATTACTTGAAAATAAAATTTGTATTATGTTTCCTGAGATGTCCGAAGTTCAAATAATTTCTTCCTGGTGTATACCATCATCATTATTATCATTATGAGCCGAACAATGACAAAAGTATGGCGGCTTGCTCTGTGGTATAAAGTTAGTTCCAGGTTTGGCCACGAGCGGCGCTGGAGGCCGATTCACGTGACGGTAATAGCGCCATCTAGCGGCAAAGCGAGGTAAAAGATGATGTACTCTCTCATAAATGGACTTCGGACATCTCAGGAAACATAGTACAAATTTAATTTTAAATTTTTTATATTTTGTCGAAAAAGTTTTTTTTTATAGAGGACTTATTAGCGATTGACCACTACATCGCCTGATGGAAAGTGAAGTCAGTGAAGATGTAGCTTGCTGACTCAATAATAGCCTATTTACTCTGAAATAGGCGGAATCGGAAAAAAGACAGTTCCAAATCGGCATGAGCGGGCTAAATCCGCCTCCTAGTAAGGCAACACGCCGGAACACGACTGGGTCGCTTGGCGTTATGACTGCTGTGAGAGTGGTGACCAGCCACGGCCGTAACCTGCCATAGACAAGTAACTACAAATCTATGTTTATAAATTCAGTTAGGTGGCACGGTGTTATTTTAGTCATCATGAAGCGAAAGCCCAGGTGATATATCCAATACCTACCTTAGCCTTACACCTCTTCTCATTCACACGCTTATATTTATGGATAAATGAAAAAGAACACTACACACTATCTAACGCTAAGTTCACAATATCTTTTTCGACGTTTAAAGTCGAAATCGCAAGAATCACCCATCCAGTACACAGAAAAGTATTTAAATACACCAGTCCTAATTAATTCGCACTCAATTAATGTAAGAACTAAAACAATTTTAACGCGAGTAACAATGTTAAAAGAGTTTGAACTCTTTGAATATTAATGTGCGTTAACCTTTAAAAGAAAGTGTAAAAGCCGGTGTACACTAGCGAGAAAATACATATTATATAAATTCATGAGTAGATATTGTCACTTGCTAACGGTGAAAACAAAATAGTAGGGTAATCTCCACGTTCAAACGAGCGTGGAAAGTTTTCAAGTCATCTCAAATAGTTTGCCCGAAGAATGACGATAATATTTACCACATACGACTTAAACTCATAAATTCTCAATTATATAAAGACTAACGACTCATATGTTATGTAAAGAAATTTTAGTTTAGGTATTTGTAACATCGGCTAAAAAATATTTTCATATCATGTGTTATATCTATTATTGCTTTATTAAAGAGGAAGATAATATTTAAGTGCGTATGCATATTAAATTTTTTTTGACATATATCTCTTGCAAACTATTATTACAGAGGTATTACTACTCTCTTAAACTAAAATCAGATTTAGACCTCTAAGACGCTTTGGAACTTAATGGTATTTAAATTTCATAAACGTCGCCTAGATAGTACAGAACATAGAAAAATTTCTTTACGTTACGTGTTCCTATTCTATATTATACACCCACCTCAACTTGTTTAACTTAAATGACTCGTACTAAAATACTTCGGGTAATCCAATATTGTAGAAACATACTAACTTTTTGAATAAATCGTACTGCTGTTCAAACCATAGAGATTGTAACCAGACGTTTTATACTTATGGAGAAGTAAATACATTCCCTAAGACTAATTAAACACGTAACGCGGAACGTTACGAACATTTAGTTTACACTTTAACTCTCCAAGCGGGGGTAGCAGAGGTGTACTGTGAACACCCACTTTTCGCTGACGATGTTAGCCGCTGATCGTTTATTGGTACTCTGGTTGCATACGAAATACCATAACACGATCATTTCAGGAAGTTATTGTAACGCGTCGCGTTTGGTTATAGCAAATAAGGTCACTATGTGTAAACGACTTAAGAATTGTATTTTAAATTTTTCTTTAAGAATCTTTAGGGAAATTAAAAACATTACAAAATCAATGCCGTAACACTATAATATCCTTATGAGCCAAATCAGAATAACATTCTGGTGGTCTATTTTGGCATGAAGCCCATATTAACCACACGGTGTCGCTAAAAGTTGCTACAACATGCATTTGGTATTGACAAAGTTTGAATAAGTATGTTGTTTAGTGCAGAATTTTTAGGTGATATTGTTCTGAGATGAATTTTTTTTTTTTTTTTTTAAAACGTAGCCCCACACTAGGAGATATTCCTGTCTCGTGGGTGCGTTTACAAACATGAAAATTCACATACATAAATACCCAGACCGGAACAAATAATTGTGAATCACACAAACATTTGTCCCGTGCGGGACTCGAACCCGCGACTATTAGACGCAGTGGGCAGAGCGGCTTCAGCTCTTAACAACTGCGCTAAATCGTCCGTCTAAAGTTGGAAACTGTTAAGACAATTAATAATGATCTAACCAAAATAAGTACTTGAAGTAAGGAATTTGGTCTCAAACTAAGACTTTTTGATTCATCACAAATACCCCAAATTAAATTTAACGATATTACCATACCAACAAGCATAACTGTTAAAGGATTTATATTGACACAAATCTCACTTGGGGCCTGCAACTTCCAGAAGTTAGTCGTAAAATTTTTGTTTCTGTTGAGTCCTTGAGAAGAGTGCGTAATTTTCTCCCTACTGCCACTAAAATTGCTGTCGTAAATTCCCTTCTTCTTCCTATAATTGATAATGTAGACATCAGCTATCATGATCACAAAAAAAACAACAATATAACAAGCTTGAGCGACTTCAACATTTTTGCATTAGATACATATTTGGTCTACGCAAATATGATCACATTTTGGAATCTCGTATAAAACTCAAGTGGTTACCAATTCGCCTTTGCCGGAATGCTCACATATTATCTCTTCTTTATAATCTTTATTAATATCTTATTTAATCCGACATCTCCCTCATACCTCAAAAATGATTTGCAATTCCTTTGCGAACACCTTCCTTTACACATTCAAGGTTCCAAAGGCCATCGGAGAATCTAAAGCTGAAAACACTAATATATAATAATAATAGTCCTGTTAAGAAACTGTCCCACTCTTGGGCACGGGCCTCCTCTCAAGCTGAGAGGGTTTAGGCCATAGTCCACCACGATGGCCCAGTGCGGGTTGGCGAACTTTAACTACTTTTACTATATGTTTTATCAAGGTTTATAGTGTACGCCACCAAAACTGCCCTATTCCTTATGTTGCTTCTTCTAATGCATTCCCCTTCCCCCCGGACCTCTGACCAGTTCAGACGTGTTTAAAACTACTCCATATTTTAGCATTTTTTCTGAATTTAAATTAATTTTATATAAATAAATTGTATTAAAAAAATAGGAGTCCATAACCAGCAGGAGCTTAGTGAATTGCTGTCGCTTAGTGAAGCCCTGTGAGTCATCTTTAGCCCCAGCACCGCCTACTACAGGTGACGCCCACTACAGAACGCACCACGGAAACGAGGGTGTCAACTGCGCCCCACCAACCGCTGCGCACCCGCATACATCATTGGGCGACGTTGGAGTTGCCGCTATAAGCAAGTACCTCTGGTTAGGCGGCGCGCTCGGACATTTCCTGAGATTGCTGCGATCCTGGTAGCAGGGTTAACACGCACGGATCTATATTTTAACGTGAGTTAATTTTATTTAACTTAGCCAAGGGGAGTACAATAACCTTTCAGAATATCTGTTGCCCTAGTACAAGAGTTAAACTATTTTGCTGTTCCAATTATTTTGACGCCTCTTACGTGTCATATAGAGCTAAATTTCAACGATGCCACTTAGACGAACTCCACCTAAAACACCACAACAAACTGTTGAGTCCGACACAAATTTGAGTTCTAACGCTGCGACGGACACAGAAAATGAAGGCTCAAGCGTTACAAGTCGGACTCGGATGCGTAAACGTCAGCATGATGATGAACTTTCAGTATTCATGAGGAAAATGAAACATAGCTTGGAGACCTTTAAGAAACAGCAGGAAGAAAAATATAATACTTTAATGGGTTCAATACAAGAAATAAAAGACCAGAATAGTGAACTCAAAATATCTTTGACTTATATATCTCAACAGTACGAGGACATGGCGAAGAAACTGATGACTATAGAATCAGAACGAAAAGGATATTTAGCATATATTCAACAACTCGAGTCGAAAGTTGAAAATTTAGAGAAATCGCAAAGATCAGCTAGTATAGAAATCAAAAATATACCCCCAAAAAAAGGCGAGACTAAGGAGGATCTCCTAATGTTAATTAAAAATATAGCGCAAGTAACAGATATCAAGGTATCAGACACGGATGTTCGTGATGTCTTTCGATTGAATACAAAGAGCGTCGAGAATAAACCCATTATCGTGGATTTTACAACTAATCTACTGAAAGAAAAAATAATATCTCGTTGTAAAAAATATAATAAGGAGAATAAGGAGAGCAAACTAGCCACAACTCATATACGTCTTCCAGGCCCCCCGAAACCTATTTATATCTCTGAAAATTTAACAGCAAAAGTAAGGAAACTGTATTTCCATGCAAGAGAATACGCTAAAACTCATGATTATTCATTTTGCTGGGTATCAAATGGAAAGGTATCCCTTCGTAAGAAAGAGGGCTCTCGCCACTCACGCATAGATTCAGAAAAAGACCTAGATAAGATAAACGCTCAAGTGCTGATCTGACTAGAGTGCAAAATACTGCGTCATCCTACTTGTATTATTTTCTGCATGCTTTTAATAGATATTATTCATAATAATTTAGTTCTTTGCACGTATACCTTGTCATATTATGTAAAGACAATTCATGCTCAATTAACACACTTTACATATATTTATTATATAACTATCATTCACTCACCTCAATACAGTACATCTCTATCAAACACCTGCAAAAGAATTTTTATATCTCAACCACACCGAACTTCAAAACACTCACTCAAGAAAAATATGTACATTTTTTACAAAAAAGTCATGAAAGTACACATACACTATTTAGCACTGTTAAAAATTAGTCTCTCTCACTCAATTAAACCTGTAATTCAGATAATACTCATAATCAAGTATTATAATGACCCGTTTTTATCCTATTATTACCAACAATGACTTCACTACTTGATATTTCATCCGACATTGATGCAATTGCGATATCTGAGTCACGCGTTTGTTCCCCGGAAAATCTAAAATCACACGTATGTCAAATCAATAAGGTAGCTAAAATCCTACATCTAAACATCAGAAGTATCAACTGCAATTTTGACGGGCTTCTTGCATTATTAGCTAGGATTGACACTCAGTTTCAAGCAATAATGCTTACCGAATGTTGGTTAAGTAAAGTTACAAACCTTCCTATAATTCAAGGCTATGTCTCGTATTTCTCTTCTCATATGAACCAAAACGATGGAGTCGTTATATATGTACAATCTGTTATTCAGCACAATGTAACAGAACCTGCAATTCAAGACGCAAACAGTCTCATCTTGAAATGCCGTAACGAGCTCGCTATCATAGCGATATACCGGTCTCCTTCTTATAAATCAATCGACAAATTCACTGAAAGTCTAGATCAAGTTTTAACATCTCTCTCACCATTTAAGACGCTGGCATTGATTGGGGATCTGAACATTAATATAATACCGCATGGGAATGATGCTTTATCAGATATTTATATGGACCTCACAGCATCACATGGCCTTCTTCCAGGTCATCTGCTAGCAACGCGAAACGACAACTGCCTAGATCATGTGATGCTTAGATCAATTAAACCTGCTTCAATATTCGTTCTCAATTCGGTCGTAACCGATCATTCACCTGTCATTCTCTGCGCGTATCCCTCACTGAAACACCGTAAGCTTAAAACCTCTACGGCTCGAATAAATTATTCCACGCTAGTAGATGAATTATCCCAAACAGATTTCAGCCCCATTTATTCTGCCCTAGATGCTAATTCCGCTACTGAGTCATTAATTAACCTTATATCCAACGCTGTTGATAAAAACTCTAAAACTGTAAAAATACCAAATCGGAAAAGATGTATCAAGCCCTGGATAACACCTGGCCTCCTGAGATGTATCCGACACCGAGATAGGCTGCATCTTAAAGCCAAATCATCTCGGAATAATGCAACACTACAACAGACGTACTCTAGGTATCGCAATTTTTGCAATAATCTACTAAAAAAACTAAAGAACCAATATGAAAGTAGTGAATTGCAAAAGAATAAAAGAAACCCCAAAGGTATGTGGCGATCTATTAAAAAAATTACGAGTTTGACTGGTCATGTTTCTCCACCATTCGAATTGCTAAATACAGAAGACTATCAAAACTCGATCAATGCTGTCAATCATTTCTTTGCCAACGTCGGTGCAAAACTCGCCTCTAAGTTCCAGCATGTAATTCATAGTCCATCTGTCTCTGGAAGCGGTATAGACCTGAATCGACAGGGTGACTCCATGGTACTATTGGATGCAGACGAAGTTGAAATTGAAGCCATAATTATCGGCCTTCGAAATGACTGTGCGGTAGGAGTCGACAACATTCCCGCAACAGTGCTAAAAGCTGCTAAAGCTATACTAGTCCCTCACATCACGTACGTGTGCAATTTCTGCATGAACAGCGGGATCTTTCCCAGTATCTTAAAGATAGCACTGGTCAGTCCAATTTTCAAAAGTGGAGACAGAGACAGCGTCAACAACTATAGACCCATATCGGTACTCACTGCCGTCTCGAAGATTTTGGAACGCCTTTTAAACCGGAGATTAATGAAATATTTAGAAAAGAACAATATTATTGCCAAAAATCAATTCGGTTTTACGAAAGGCAAGTCAACGGAAGATGCAGTGCTTGAACTTACTAAAACGGTAGTGAGGCAACTTGATAATAAGTCCAAAGTAATTGGTCTATTTCTTGACCTTACAAAGGCTTTTGACACTGTTTCTGTTTCCTTATTACTCTCAAAGCTAGAAGCTATAGGTGTGCGAGGTATTGTACTGGAAATCTTTAAAAGTTATTTGTCAAATCGCACGCAATGCGTAAAAATTGATACGTACGTGTGTGATATGGCAAGTCCTAATTTTGGAGTGCCCCAAGGAAGTGTTTTGGGCCCTACGCTTTTCCTCATATATATAAACAGTCTGTGTACTAAAAAACTACCTAATTGTAAAATAATAACCTACGCAGATGACACAGCTTTGTTGGTATATGGGGAAAACTGGGACCGGGCTCGTCACTACGCTGAATTTGCACTAAGAGAAATAATGGTATGGCTGAACTCGAATTTATTAACCCTAAACCTTGAAAAACCAAGTATGTAACTTTTTCGGCTAGAAACAACACCATACCCCCACCGTATTCGTTTTGTTTAAGGGCGCATACCTGTAGCACACAATCCATAATGTGTAGCTGTATACCTCTTACATTGGCTAAAGAAGTTAAGTACCTAGGAGTTACCTTGGATTGTACACTAAGTTGGCATTCGCATGTAAATAACCTAGTCGTCCGGGTGAGAAAGCTGATATTTGTGTTTAGGAAGTTGAGACACTGTGCTGATCCGGAAACATTAACATGTGTATACCATGCTCTTGCACAATCAGTCATGTCATATTGTATTGTAGCTTGGGGTGGCATAGGTCCAACCTCCATGATACGACTAGAGCGTGCGCAAAGGGCAGTTTTAAAAGTAATGACCAAAAAGCCCCAACGGCACAGCACTACACTCTTATATAAAGAATGTTCGGTCTTAACCGTTAGACAACTGTTTGTTTTAAATGTTGTACTCCGTCGTCACTCAGGTTTGTCAGATGAACATGATGTCCGGCGGATAGTACGAAGTAAGAAGAGGGTCTGCAAAATAGAAACCCATAGAACAGCACTTGCGGCGAGACAATACTATATAATAAGCACTCGTATTTACAATACAATAAATCAGAAACTTAAAATTCACAGACTGCCAATCACTCTTTTGAAAAATAAGATCAAAACTTGGCTTCAAAGTCTCACGTACACTGAAACAGAAGAACTGATTAAATAGAAAGTGAGTTACGCATACAAAACGCACTACACACTCACGCGCGCACACACACACACACACACACACACACAAACACACACACACACACACATGAATCGTTTAATTTGTATATTATCATTATTTCATTCTTTTAATTTTCTTTTATTTTTATTTTTTTACATTTATATTTTTGTAGTTTTAAAAATATGTTTTTCCCGATTCAATTTGATTATTATTATTATTTAACCAATCAAATATTCTAAAAATATGGAGTAACTACTTAAGGATGGAGGGCGCTGACAGCTGTCATACAGTTAATACTAGTTCAGTTGTCAACGTGATCCAAATGGAATTTTACGTTTTTTAGACTCTAAGTAGAACCATTGTGAATCCGTTGTTTTTAGAAATCAATAAACTATTATTATTATTATTATATTTTTGTATGTAATGAATTGACATAAACACACAATACAATACGAAGTACTCTATCTTTCTATCTCTTTCACCATGCAGTGGCTGGCATTAACATTAGTTCCTTTGTATGAAGTAATAAAGAAGCCACTATTAGGGGAGGACTTGATTCACTCTCTTCTTGCACCGAAGACCTATAGTTTGCCTCCCGCAACACAACAACATTTATGAATCATTCACATCGATTGTCGCCTTAATTGACTAACAAGGCTGAATTCCTTTTTCAAAATAATACCCTAGTTTGAGTGACATAAACTGAACTGAAAATGTCTTGCGAAGTTTTACCATTTTTATTTCACTTACTAGATAAATGATAGAAATTTTACAAAAACAACCGTAAGTCCAAGTTATAGCGTACACTTGACCAAAGAAGCAAAAATTAATCTGAGCGAAACTGCAGCGTGGGCTGTCCTCTTGGAAGGAAGCCAATATAAGCCGCTGACTTTAGCGAAAGACGCCAAAACATTTCAAATGAGCGTATCTCCTTGAAAAATTTTCAAGTAAAATAAGTGTGGTTTACGTGTATTTTATTTGAGAAGATATTGGATTTGACCAAATATAAAATAACAAGGGTTTGTTACAGGCAACTTTGGCTTTTTGCTAACCATAACGTAAAGGCCGAAAAATCTATTCTTTTTTCACAACAAACTGGTAAAAGAAATAAAATATAGAACAATCTTAAGAGTAGTTTTTTAGACATAGAACAACTGAGATCATAAAAAAATCAAAACAAGAGTCTGACAATAGGCAAAATCCGCCTCCACAGCTGCAGAATCTTTTTAAAATTAACTCTCCTAGACCACCCAGGATTAGTGGCTAGACTTAGACAATGGAGCAAAAATAACCCAATATCAGACAGTAGAACCATGGGTACTTTCAAGAGGAACATTACAATAAGTCCTACCTAAGATTCGAATCTGAAGGGCTTAACGCGAACAGATTAATGTTAGCGAGACGCTGTCGAGGAAACGTACTGTTACTGTCATATTTATTTACGGCCGGTTCATATATTCAACTCATGGATAGATTTGCCTAATACGGATAGACTTGACTGACAGTAAACAAATCTATTCTTGAGTTGAATATAGGAACCGGCCGGTAGTAAATTTTCTGTCTGAAAAGGATAGCATATCAACTCATAGCATTACGCTAAATTCAACTTGTTTGTGCTTAATCCTCAGGGTTCTTATTCATTATGATCAAACGCGGCGCGTTACTAAATAATCGGGTAATAGTAGAGAATAATGGTATATAACTGGAGTACCACTAAACATGCAGGAAACCATCACGGCCTTGTGAACGCTATGCGCATTATGCGCATTACAAAGAGGCAGTACTTTAATTGTAAATATATTACTACTACTATATCATCACGCCAGATCTCTTGGGGGGCAGGCAGAGAGTACAGAGCCCCAACAGGTTCTTTCCTTAAAGACCTCTCTGGCTTCCCCTACTCTCATAGTCTGGCTCATACACTTACATATGTGTAATAATATTCAAAGTTGGCCTAAAATGGGCGTTATAAGCGCAGCGTCTGTGCGGGAGATTTATGTCGACACCGATTGCAGGTGGCTTTTAGCTTCCACTGCGAAACCCTGCAGATTTTGTGCCGCATTTCGTTAAAAAGCTTTGTGTGTTTTAATAATAGCGGTACCTACATTTCAAAGTATTATTTTGTACATGAAATAAAAGTATTCTTTCGGATTTTATCGCGGTTTATTTTTGATCGCCCTATTGTCCGGTGAAGCTGTAAAGGCCCCGCAGCCAACAGCGTAGATCATTCACACACACACAAATACTTTGCACCCATGATCATGAAAAAGGTGGAAGGTATTAGACATAATACGTTTAACATTTGCGTAAATCTAAGAACCCCGTACCGTGGTGTACCGTTCGGTTCGGACAGGCTGAAATGGGGGCTTATTTGTGGCATTTCAATAAAATATTTACAATTATTTTCGAACGTTTTCATACTTTAAATGGTACATTAAGCCGTTTCCTCCCGGTTAAAACTAAATTTAAGCCCAGTTGGAAACCATTGCTAGATCCATAAATTGGCCAGTGGCTAGATTATAAAAATTCAACAGCAGGTAGCCACGAATCTGCCTTCATCAATTCGCACTGGAACTGCATAGTGAAGAACCCTTCGAATCGGCCGAGGAAATGCTGAATCGGACCGATTCGTTACAATATACACTAATTATTGCAAAATACGTTTGTTGTTAAAAATACTAAGTATTAAACATAACATTATTTTTAAGAGCTTTTGACAATATAAAAGAATTCAAAATCATGTTTATTCAATCAGTATTTGGATTCAATTAATTTAGAATCGATGTTCTAGATGTCGGTCCATTCGATTTAATGTAAAAACAATTTAATGAATCAGCATGCCACCTCATTCTATTCATTCTTTTATTTAATACAATCACCTAAATATAATTTTTATTGCCACCAAAAACAGATATTCCCAAGGGCCCAAATATATATTTTATGTTACCACAAAACGATTCTCGTAAAAAAAACGTTGTTTAATAAAAAGCAATTGTACTGTTTATTACACAGTGTAAAAAATATTCGTTATCTGGGCGTGGTTAGCTTTAGTAACGTCCTCGTAAAATGGCCGCCTTTTTCTGACGATATTATTTTAAGATATCGTCCTAACGTCTCTTTAGGAGTTGAGTAGCAATTTGCTAACGGGGAACAATGTTCTTGGGTTTTTTAATCAAGATAATATTGGTAGACCTTGTCCGGAAAGGTTGAATTACATGCGAGTACGTTAGCGCGTTGGAGAATACACTTGTGTAGTACATATATTAACATATTCATCTCAGCCTATACTTACAATAGGCCTCCCCAATCGCTTTTCAGCGTTATCGGTCCAAAGCCACTTGCATCCAACGACTTCCTGCAACCTTCACAAGATCGTCGATCCATCTGGCAGGTGGTATCCTAACGCTGCGCTTGCCAATACGTGGTCTCCACTCTAGAATATTTCTTTCCCGACGCGCGTACGATCTTCTACCTCCTAATCCTAAGGGCTATGTCGGTGATCTTAGTACTTCTACGAATATCCTTACTCCTGATTCTATCACATAGAGAAACGCGGAGCATAGCTCTTTCCATAGCCAGCTGAGCAAGTCTGAGTATTTTTTATGTAAGACAGGTTTACACATTCACTGTTCATGAATCCATATAGAAGCGTTCATTTTATTTTTAATTACTATAATTCAGCAAAGTTAGTATCTCTAAACTGTTTAAAGCTCTTTAGTATTAATTATTAATTAAAAGTTGCTAGACTTAAGTATTATAACCACAGACCAGTTAAGATATCTAGACTCACCTAAAAATATCTTCGTTTTCATGACGTCATCTAAAGATAAACACAAGTGGCAAAATGTCAATGTAAAATAAAAAGTAAACTCGTTTTTCTTTTGTATAAACCTAGCGCCAAACTAAGAATTATTTATGTGTTGTGGGTGCGTTTCCAAACATGAAATCTTGATACATACTGATGTATGCTTCGACTAAAACCAATTAATATTTGGGGGCCATACAAGGATTTGTCTCGTGTGAGTATAGAACCCGCAACTTCTAAATCCAATGGGCAGAGTTACTAAAGTTCTTAAACATTTGGCGAAGCCGTCTAAAAATTTTTTCAATTTTATACTCTAAAAAAACTTTGGTTTCGATGGCTGTAAAAGTCTTTAGTCTGCGTCATCTGCATAATAGTATTTTAAATTTTGCGGATTACGTTTTGTTCTATTCCCATTGACAGTCTATTCAGTTCAACTGGTCTGTGAAATGACTGATCAAAGTAGTAGTCAACTTGTTAACAGGTAAGTATATCCATTATCAAGTTTCTCTATCTATTAATCAATTCCCGTGATTATTCCGTTCCAGTTTAGTATAACAACTGGATTTTAGAGAATATCCATTTGTAGGAAAAAATATCTGACTTCTTAAATACAGATGCAACCCACGCATCTGTATTTAAGAATTCAGATATTTTTTTCCTAAATATGTATATTCTTGACTTTAAACAAAAAAAATGAAACACCGTCACGCATTTATTCTCCAAACATAATTGTCAGAGATATACTGTGCATGCATCATATATGGCCAAAGATCCTTATATAATAGGGGCGAACTTATTGCTATTGGAGCGGGCATAAAGTTAAATGATTGTAAAGCGTCGCTATTTATACCGATCGATGATCGCTCCGAAACATATTTGAGCGTTACAAAAAGATTTGTCACTCGCGGAAATCAAACACGAGCCTAAACCCATGAATCTTCTACAAATCATCATTCATTCCGCGAACAACTGCATAAGTAATAATCAGAATAAAACATCTGAACCCAACCAATGGACCGCAGTTTTCGGCTTTCGGCTTCAACCAGCTTGAATTATTGAGCGCTGGTCCTGTATGAATAATGCAGCTGGTACGGTTACCACGAACACTAGATGAATTTAATGACATTTTGAACGGGAGAGAGTTTAGTGCGTCTAAAATTTACAGCTGTTCAAGACTTTGAAGGCTAATTTCAGAGACGAAAATCGGCAAAAACCGATTTTTAACCGCCGCTAATCAACAGCGTTTAGATAGATAGAATACTCTTTATTGTGAACCAAATGCATAAAGTAGTTATTGTAAAATAACATAAGGTACAATTGGCGGTCTTATTGCTAGAGGTTTAAGTATTTTCGTATTGTAAATCAGTGTGCGTAGAGATTACCAAGGTCAAATACTACTTGACCTTGGTAATCTTTACAAACACCTCAGTACTACTGTAGTACTGCGGTGTTTGTAGAGATCTAGAGTATCTAGAGTAAATCCTACGATTGTGAACAGGTCCGACCCCCATATCAATAGTTAGAAGAAACTATTGATATGGGGGCCGGAGCTGTTTGCGTCCGTTGGATTAAATTTTGATTTTCTGCACGTGGTCCCTGGGTAGTGCTGAATGAGCAGAACCTTCTCTGGTGGTGGGTTACGGCTGGGCTGGGCACCATCCTCACGACATATTCATACGATCTGATCGTTTTCTGTCATTTCGGGTGTCATAATGATTTGGGACTCAGCCTATCTTTCATTTGCCCAGCCTATTTTGGAGTGAGCCTGTATGGAAAAAAATATTATCGCGGAATATTCGCGTCACCCCCTGGTTAGGATACACATGAATGTATCATTACGTGTATAAAATTTTAAGTTCCTATCTTAAACAGAATGGAGTGCTCATTGACTTTGAAATAAACTCATTTTATGGAAAAAAGAAATAATATATGACAAACTAGAATATTCAGTAAAATAACGAAAAAAAAAAATCATAAATAAAGTATTTTGATTTTAAAATTGTTGTTCGATTACACATAAAAATCTAAAAAAATAGCAACACACGACGAATATTAATCAAAATTCTTTGTCTAATTATATAGTGATAAGGGCAGTTTATCAATAGAACACTAAATTGGTTTTTTTTCTAGTAGCAAATATATGAGTAACATATGAATTTTAACTGGAATCAAAATTAAGCATTTTTCACTAGAGATCAAATATTAACACCCAATTAAACACCCTTTTACGCTAAATCTAGACAACTGAAATGTCACAATGTTATTACCACAGATATAGTACGACAAAGATATTTTAGCCCGTGAATGCCAATAAACGGAGGGCGTTAGTCGTAGGTCGTTGGCGTTGGTCTGTAATTAGGGTTACGATTTATAAAATTTTCCTACTTACAGGGAAATATTTTAACAGGTAGGTCCACATGGTTAAAGTTCACAGCAAACGGGAACTCTGCGACTGTTATGATGTGACGTTTCACTTAATGACAGCGTTAGTTCCGATTTTGGCTGCGGACTAAAAAATTCTCGTATGACTGTATGTGTAACAATTTCATGAGGTCAAAAACAAGAACAAAAGTATTTTGGACCACCCTAGTGAATAGACTATTAGTATGTCAAGATAGTATCGGTGTAAAGATGAGAAAGGGCATGCTCCGTTGGTTCGGGCATATAGAAAGAATGCCAGAGGAAAGAATGACAAAACAGATATACAATGTGAAAGTGGAAGGATGCAGGTACCGGGGAAGACCTAGACTATCTTACCACGACCAAATAAACCGAGTCTTATCTGATGGAAAAGTCAAGAGTCTCCGTAACTAGTCCTTCCGATAAGACTCGGCCTGTTTGTTCATGGTAAGATACTCTAGGTCTTCCCCGGTACCTGCACCCTTTCACTTTTGCATTGTATATCTGTAATATCTATCTATCTATATCATCACGCCGGATCCCTTGCGGGTTAGGCAGAGTGTACAGAGTTCCAACAGGTTCTTTCTTTATATACCTCTCTGGCTTCCTCCACTCTCATAGATCGTCTCATCCACTCTCGCCGGTTACGGAGACTCCTGACTTGTCCTTCAGATAAGACCCAGTCTATTTGGTCATGGTAAGATAGTCTAGGTCTTCTCCGGTACCTACATCCTTCCACATTCGGACATTCTTTCTATATGCCCGAACCAACGGAGCATACCCTTTCTCATCTTTACACCGATATATATCTTTCATACCTACTCGCTTTTTTACTACGCTGTTGCGAAGACGGTCGGTCAGCTTTGCTTCGCACATCTTCCGCAGAGCTCGCATTCCCAACACATTTATCCTACTTTCATTCTCCTTCTTACATACCCAAGTACTCTCATACTCAGGTAAAATGTCCCAAAGATTCTTTCGCACAACTCTATCAAACGCCTTACTCGCACAACTATATCTGAACTTATTAGTTAAATACTCAAATCGGCAATTAGTTGCAGTAGACGCTTCAAATATCCCAGTCTCATAGCCAAAGCGCCACAAAAGCCTAAAAAACGTACAAAACATATCTTTGATTTAAATTATCGGTAGGTCAAACAGTCTTGTGGTCGCTTCAGCGTGTGAACTGAACCTTTCGCTAGATTAAGAGCTTCTCGCTCGATACTATTATTTGTTTTAATCAATTCATTGGCCGTGATTCAATGTCGATTCGATTGATTTCTATTCTGAAATTTATAAGTTTTTTTATAAATGTAGCTGGGCCACACTAGGAATGATAGGTGCGTTTACAAAGATAAAATTCACATACATAAACGCAAGACTGCTAAGCCTTCATTCCTCAAGCGGGGGTGGCAGATACCTCTGACACTTCCTAATTACACTAAACACGGTAAACCTACCGTGTTGAGTGTAATTAATTGGTTCTAGTTGTGAAAAAAGTGTCAAGTATACAAGAATAATATTAAACATATTGAAGAAAAACTTAAAATAGTAATTCCGATACCCAAAACACATACTAAAATATTTTTTTTAATGTTTGGTGGCACTTACACACAGCAAAACTAATATAAAATTCAGCATGACTTAATTTGAACAACAAATATATAATTTGGGCTCAAACAGAACAGTGGGAATCGAGGAAGGTTAATTTCCTTTCACCCTAGTGTACACCCACATTTTGCTGACGATCTATCATACACAAGATGTCAAATAATAAACGCAAGACCTGAAAGTAGTTTGTTCTAAATCGGCAACTGAATTGATTCCAGCAATCTTTAATGTATTTCTATAAATAAAAATGCTGTTACTCCTTTAGCGCGCTATAATAAACTAAATTTATTCTTGATTCAAAACAATACAGAGATTTCAAATGCATTTCTAAAAAGAATTTTTCAATATGCACACAAACATGTACAAGTTTCATTGGTAATTTGGGTATAAAATACTTAAAAAAGCTTAAAATTGCTCAATTTGAACAAAAAAATGGTTTTTCTGTTGTATTTGCAACGCAATTATCTAGTCGAGGTATCTGAGGTCTTGCGTTATTTACGATAAACCTTGTATATAATTACCATTTGCCGACGATAATATAAGTAATAATAAAGTAAGTTTATACTGTCCTACTGTTGGGGAAAGGCCCCCTGTCACAAACAGAGGTGGTCATACTCCACCACGCGGACACAGTGCGGATCGGCGGAGGCAGGTTTGTGGCCACCTGCTTTTAGAACTGTGTAGAGATCCTGACGCTCCTACAAGGTGTCGATGTTGACTACCCTGGTGTTTTTTTGGGTCTAGTCGGTCAAACAGTGTTAGTGAAGATTTATCTAACATATTTTTTTCAATTGTAGTCCGGAGTCTAAAATTGTGCCCGGTATAATAGAAATAGGCTTTTCCTCTTCTACGTTGATACATAACACTGATGGCTAAATATGTGTGGACATAATACACATCTATACCTCTTAGCGAAAATAGGCATATAAAAACTTTTAATAATGTTTTCTTTTTAGATTTAACTAAAAGATACTGTGTTTCAAATTTAATTTTGTGACGCATTTTCTTCATTACATCTCATTTAGAAAATTAACTTTACTTAAATTTTATATTAATTTTCTTAATTGTCTTGAGAATTTGTATATTAAAATAGAAGGAGTTTTATTGCTATTATTAATTTCACTACAAGCAGTATCAAATATTTACGATACAAGTACACAGATATGTATTCCATTCGCTCAAACCAGTTATTATAACATTTATTCCACTCTAAAGTGGGGGTGTTCAAAATGGCTGACTTGAAAGCGTCGACTGCTTCTTCACCGGACTGGAACCTTTGATCACGAAGACTTTTCTTAATTTTAAGAAATGTAAAGAAATCGTTAGGGCTTAAGTCAGGTCTGTATGGAGGATGGTCAAGAATTTCTTCTTTTACCTGCTTCAAATACTCAATCGTTTGACGAGCGCTATGTGAGCTTGCGTTGTCGTGGTGCAGGATGATGCGTCTCTTTGAGTTAGATTTTCGAAGTTCGGCGATGACTTGTGGTATACCACTCTGCGTTAACCGTTCTACGATCTTCAAGTGCAATAGTCGCAACATAGCCGGTTTTTTCTAACGAACGTGGCCACCTTCTTGGCATCTTCTTTGAAGTGCTTCGAGAACGAACAACTTTAGTCGGCTTTGGCTCGTCTTGAAAGACCCAGATTGTAGATTGTTGTTTGGAATCAGGATCGTAGGCATAGATCCAAGATTCGTCACCACTGATGATGTCGTAGACGTGATTTGACTCTCCTCGGTTGAACCTTTGCAGAGTTTTCTTACACCATCTGACGCGGGCCGCCTTGTAATCGTCGGAAAGCAGATGCGGTATCCAACGGCAAACTAGCTTTCTCACATCAAGCGCTTAATGCAAGATCTTCTAAATGGTTGTCCCTGAGATGCCTAATAGAGCCTCTATCTCTCGATACGTCACATGACGATCTTCGAGAATTAATTGTCTCACAGCAATGATGCTATCTTCAGTGAAGGCGGATTTTGGGCGTACTTCGCGAGATTTGTCACTAACACTAGTATGTCCACGCTGGAATTCTAAATACCAGCGTTCAACAGTCCGCAGACATGGGGCTTCATCACTGAACACAGATGTTAGACACTGAAGCCGTGTCAGGCATCTTCTAAAGTTGTAGAAAATTATTGCACGAACATCTTCCTTAGAAAGATTCATTTTCGTACGTAACCTGAAAGATTTCAATCGACGCTGTGACTAAACCATAGCATTAATCCTAATACTTTCAACTGTTTTGAGATTTAAAATTCAAACACATTCGAATATAGAACAGTTCCAAATTCAAAATTGCCAGGAAATATGGAAACGACAGAACTTAAAAGGCATGCCTCGTATTTGGGTCCCAAACATTAAGCACTTGGGCCCACGGGAAATCTACGATGGAAAAGTTTTGGCTGTACGTGACTTCACTTCTCTTAAATGCTGTTAGTTTTTATTTTATTATCTTAGAAATATAATGTTTTGTACAAAAATGGACGAATGACTCTAGTGGTTAAGAGCTTAATTTGCTTCGCCTACTGGATCGAGTAGTCACAGCTTCGATCCACGTACAGGACAAATTTTTGTGAGATCCACAAATATTTTATTCGGGCGGGGTTTGTGCTTATAAATTCATCCACGACACAGGAATAATTCTTTGTGTGGGGCTACATTCAAAGAAAAATAATAAGATCTATCGCGCTTTAAAAATGGATTAAAACCTTCGAAGTTGATCTGCAAGTGGTCCCTGGGTTGTGCTAAACGAGCAGCATCTTCACAGGATAGGATGCGACTGTGGCAGATCACTACCCTTCCAGTAAACTCATGCAGCTAAGGGACACAGTCGTGTTCCGGTATGTTGCCCGGAGTTGCCATACTTGGAGGAGGGTCTAGCTCGTTCATATTGATTCGAAACTTAGTCTAAGTTTCGTCTTCTCGGCCTATTTCAGAGTGAATAGGCTATTGCCGAATCAACGAGCCACATCTTCTTTGTCACTTTCCATCACATGAGATAGGGGTTAATCACTAACTATTCCTCAATAAAAAATGTCTTTCCTTTACTTTTTCTTTAATCAAGAACAAGGGGACTCTCCAAAATCTAAAATAAAATGTCTGTCAATTGCGTTCAACAGTCCGCAGACATGAGGCTTCATCACAGAATACAGATGTTAGCTCTTCAAAACTCTGAAGCCGTGTCAGGCCTCTTCTAAAGTTGTAGAAAATTATTGCACGAACATTTTCCTTAGAAAGATTCATTTTCGTACGTAACCTGACAGATTCCAATCGACGCTGTGACTAAACAATAGCATTAATCCTAATACTTTCAACTGTTTTGAGATTCAAAATTTAAACACATTCGAATATAGAACAGTTCCAAATTCAAAATTGCCGGGAAATATGGAAACGACAGAACTTAAAAGGCATGCCTCGTATAAACAACGATTCTCCATGCATGACAAAAACGCGATATGAGTCCCCGTCGTGAGACACGTCCCTGACAACAACTTCAGGGGGAAGTGGCAGGCCCCCTCCAGATACAACACCCCTTTGGCTGGAAGATTTTCCCTTTGCCAAATCCTGCCACAAACTACCTGCCTCAGCGCTTTCCATAGCCATTTTAGTTGTTGTAGATTATCAATGATCCAGTAATTAAGACTAGTGCCACTTCGACATTTAGGACGAGTAAGGAAATACGTATAAAACGATTCACTCAAAGTTTTGGTTCAAAGACATTTATTTCCAATGAAATTTACATTTCACTTAAGGAAAACTTAATTAACTTAATACTAAAACATTAATGATCGAGGCTGACTTTATTTTAGTCTACATTATATCGTTCAGAAACGTGTGTTTTTAGAAGTTTTTTGTAAATATTCATTGATTCATTCCTAATATTTCCAGGTAAATTATTGAACAGTTGCACTCCCTCAAAAAATATGTTTCTTTTACCATATTCGGTCCTAGCAGCACGGGTTCAATTTTATCCCTATTCCGGATGTGAAATTAAACGTTTTCTTTTTTAAATTGATGTTTGAATGAATGTCCTTCGTGCAGAATTTTTATACTAGAATGCATGTATTATATATAAAATTGGTTTACGTTCATAAATTTAGTTTTACTATAGACCTGACGTGTTGGCATTAAATAGTTATATAATATTTTAATCATTTTGTTTTGTGTTCTTTGCAGTTCACTTATATTTGATTTAGTGGCACAACCTCATATTTCGATTAAATAATCCAGATGTGGGTTAATTAGTGTATTGTATAAGTTTCACCATAACTTTCCCAAGAGCAAATGATAGGAAGATGCATTCGTGAAATTGACAACTCACCCAGTACTGTGGTTAAAGTGGCCTGCATTTAGACCTAAATCACGTTATCCACAACATAGTATCAGGGTTGGCATTAAGTACTAATCCCCTTGCGAAATCTCCAATGCAAAAGTTTTACAGTAGCCTACGTGACAAAGTTTAGGGCTGTAAAGATGTGACCACATTACTGCAGTTGCGACCTTCATACGGGGTTAAATCTAATGACTTTAGCAGAGGCTGAGCCTAAACCTGTACTAGGTAATAGCATGTTTTTGAGCTATCCCGACCGGAAAGAACCATCCCCTAACAGAAAAACGTTTTTTTTCTACTCAAGACTGGTCAGCGATTGGCTATCGCACCTGATGGCAAGTGACGATGGTACCGAAGATGTAGCTTACTGAGTCAGTGATATTCTATTCACTCTAAAATAGGCTGAGGAGATGGAAGTAAGACTGGGTTCCGAATCGGTTGATCCGGCGAGATCCGCCTCCTCGTAAGGCAACTCCAGGCAACATTCCAGAACACTATAGGTTCGCTTGGCGGCATGACCTTGTTGGACGGCTGGTGATCGGCATCAGCCGTAGCCTGCCAGCGGTAAAAATGCTGCTGCTCAGAGACCACGTGGAGCGAAATTGAGTAATCCCTGTGGACGCGTGCAGCTACAGTTTGGTTTAGAGTAGTAACATTGTTACTGTATTTCATTGGTGAAAAAGAGATCTAAAAGACTGATGACAGGTCCGGAAGGATGGGATTTCATTCGTAACAATACTAACATGTTATGATAATTGAAAAGACCGCCTGAAAATAATTTAATTCCCGCAGTAGGTGTTGAAATTTGCTGATATTATAACATGTTATGTATGATGTAGTATATTTGTCAAGGGTAGCATTTTATGATGCCAACCCTAATATTGACCACGAATCCTTGATATTGTATGTTTAAGGGGAAGTTTTTTTATAATAGTATAAATTTTGCACGATACTGATCAAGACCACCAGAAAAATAAGAATAAACGTAATAAATAAAACGCAAAATAAAAGTTTATTTTTAAATTCAGACCTAGAAAAGGACGCCCTCGTTTGTCTATTGTCGTATGTGACATGAGCTCCTAGGGCCAAATCCTAGATCAAACAAAATGATATTGACATTTCCCGTTAAAAACCGGTGTTCGGAAATTGACCCTGACATAGGCAATAGGCCACACTACACTGAGATGTAATATTGTCGCCTAAAAAATATAGTAGGTATACAGTACCCGAGATTTAGAAATATTGATCTAACAGTGTTTTAAGCCAAAGGAAAAGTTAAGCTTCATAATTACCGGTCAATCCATCTGTAACAATCACCACAAATAATACCTTGAAAAATATTGCTTAGTTTATTATTTTTTAACATAACGTCCTCTTAACAGTATACGATGTCTCATAAAGCTTTCAGTGCGCTTCGTAAACCCGAGTGAGCCCTTTACCGACGTCATTAAATGTTACTATTAAACTAACTAATCTCTTATTTATTATAATGGAACTATTTATTATGGTTAATGGTAATGCATAGGGAGGTTATGCACCGATCGGCGCAATCAGTATAAAAAAGGTGGCATTGTGGCATTTTCATATCACAGCATCCTCGTGCTTTGGAAGCTGCCCTAAGTTCTAGGTCCTGATTAACTGTTAATGTGGTAGTCACTAAAGCCAGCTAAGAAGCCTTGCGGATGGTTGGATAAGTTTTAACAATAGCTGGCCGCAACCTTGCCTCCGCCAATCCCGAAGGGGTCTGCGTGGTGGAGTATGACTTTCCTCTCTTATCTCGAGTTGTAAGAGAACGTCTTTGCCTGAGCACTGCTGGAGTGCTCACTCCCATATCAACACTAAAGCACATTAAAATATATGTAAATACTTTCCTTTTGAACGTGCTACAGACCAGAAGTATACAGGCAGGAAAACTTGTCCGCCTATTGATTGTGTGAACATAGCACAAGAATCTTGAGAACCGCTAGAAGTTTTAAACTGGGATTACTCGGAGTGGGAAATAAAAGTTCTGGATGAGATACGGCAATGGAAGATAGCAGCAAATAATATATGTACTGATTTAAAAAGGCAACTAAACTCTATGTTTATTTTATTCCGTTAAGCTTTGTTTTAAATTCTTTGGGATTGCAATCTTTGGCACAACCCGCATGTTAGACAATTTGCAAATCATGTGTAGGGTAGCTTACTACAGGAAGCTTGTAGAAATTTCCATGCGTTAAGCCTTCTGTACAAGGTTTAACATAATTAACGCAAGACCTGCAAGTAGTTTGTTCTAAAGCAGTCACTGAATTGATTCCAAGAATTTTTAATGTACCTTTTATCTATCTATATCATCACGCCAGGTCCCTTGCGGGGTAGGCATTTAATGTAACTTATTTTTTATTTTACATTAAAATGCTGTTACTTTTTCAGTGCGCTATAACAAATTAATTTTATTCTTGATTCAAAGCAATACGAAGACTTCGAATACATTTCTAAGACGTATTTCTCAATACGCACACATACCTTTAAGTTTCATTGTTTAGAGGGGTATAAAAGTGCTTAAAAAAGGGGAAAAAAATTTTAATTTGTATATTTGGTTTTCGTATTGAATTTCTGAAGCAAATATCAAATCGGGGTGTCCAAGGACTTGCGTTATTTACGATACACTTTATATGGCCTACAATACGTATGGCAAGGAATTGTAGGGGATCTGGCATAGTAATATAGAATCAAACCTTACAGAGGCTCACCAACAGTATGTTTAGCTGTTTTTCTCGTTATATATTCCTTCTAAGATTTATGAGCCAATTTTTCATGGTACGTCTCCTGCTTTGCAAAGGAGTGCAGTGGATTTTAATTTAATTTTGTCTATTTTCTTTTAACCAATCCATTCGTTAGAAATATCTTGTTTGTCGGTATAAGAATAATTTTGTTTCAGGTACCTTATAAAAGTTATAAAGTCTCCGCCAGCAATTCAAAATATCATACTTATGGAGAACTAGTTTCTGCCTGCGACTTTGTCCGCGTTGACTTTACACAGGAACCTTACATTTTTCCTGGATAAAGTCCTATGTGTTAATCCAGGTAATAAACTATCTGTGTACCAAATTTCATACGAATCTGTTTAGCCGTTTTTGCTTGATTGAGTAACAAAATCCAAATATCTAAACATACAAACTTTCATATTTATAATATTAGAAGGATAATGGAATGAAAATACACGGTTTTTTTATCGAAATATGTAGCCATATTGTCCATCCATATGTTCCATTGGATACCTTGTCTTTACATTTGAAATGTCTGAGCAGATACCTCAGAACGCAAGCTTTTTAGTATTCGTTTCTTCTCTCGCCATTCGTAACTTCATTTATTTTAATTAAATATACTAAATACCAAATTAACGAAACACTGTTCACAGCAGCAAGTCAATAAATTTCACAACCAGAACATAATCAATTAAATGTTAAACACATATCTACTCGACGAACTATGAATACAAATATTCCTTAATATCTCATTACGCCGTAACGTTTGCCTGCAATAGGATCATATAATATATATAATATCAGCCTATACTGCCCACTGCTGGCAAAGGCCTTCTCTCACAAATCGAGGTGAGAGAGATTAGGTCATACTCCACCACGCGGACCCAGTGCGGATTGGAGGAGGCAGGTTTGTGGCCACCTGCTGTTGGAACTTATCAAGCCGCCTTTAAGGCTTTCAACTCGGCTTATCGACTACCACAATAAGTGGTTACCAAGTGGTACCAAGGTTAAGCAGCGTTCGACTCAGTCGGTTGAGATGGGTGACCGTTTGTGGCATTTTCATATTCGAGCGTCTCTGTGCTTTGGAAGGCATGTTAAGCCGTTGGTCCCGGTTACCAATTGATGTGGTAGTCGTTGAGCCGAGTTGGAAGCCTTAAAGGCGGCTGGATAAGTCCAACAGCGGGTTGCCACAAACGTGCCTCCACTAATCCGCACTGGGTCCGCTTGGTGGAGTATGACCTAATCTCTCTCACCTCGATTTGTCAGAGAAGGCCTTTGCCCAGCAGTGGGCAGTATAGGCTGATATTATTATTATTATTATAAGTAGGTACTTTTAAGAAATTAGCACTATAGGAACCTTAAGTTTTTTATTACATTTGCCATGTTTTAAAAAGCTGGTACATAGTAGTTCGGCAAGTACATTATAATAGGATTTGGAAGGTTAGATCTTCCAGCCAGACATATGTTCTGTTTGGTGGGGCCTGTCACTTTCCGAGAGTTGTTTTTATGTGTAAGAAAAATCTGCACTGTTGACCACGGGGCCTTTACAGCTTCACCGGACGAATTGGGGGCTTTTATATTTGTTACGCTTTATGCGAACCCCTATATCGCGTAGACTAGACTAATCCTAGACAAGTATGGCGGATCAGCATCTAATGTTCCTGCTCCATACGTTATTCGTTTAAATCACCGCCATTTGTCGGTATTCGCAACTGTGTAGTAATATTTTAAATTGCAACAATACCAAGAAAACACTAATCCTTAGGAAACTATTGTTTAAGCCAGTTACTGTTTGCAGAGGCACGTAGCATAATGCTTACTTTCTGTGTACTTGTAGAAAATATTCCCAACTTTAGTGTTGGATATGTTGCGAATACTAAGTGCGTATTCTTGGAGAAATTCAGCTTTGCAATATGGTTTCACAGATCTTGGGAATGTAATTTCAAAAGGCTCGTTTCAATTTCCATTTTCTGAGATATATGTATATTTAAGTTGTGGCTCGTAGCGAATGTTGCCGTAGTTTTCTTAACGATCAATATAAGCAGCGTTCGGCTCGGTTAGTCTGAGATGGGTGACCGTTTGTGGCATTTTCATATTCAAACTTTGAGTGTTTTCGGAGGGCACGCCAATCCGTTGGCCCTCGTTAGTATTTTATGTGATGGTCTGTAAACCAACTTGAAAGTTTTAAGGCTGACTCGATAAGATCCATCAGCAGTTGGCCACAGACTTGTCTCTACCGATAATTTTCGATTTAAAATGGAAGATTTTATTTATCTGCTAATAACTTTCGAGCCAAATAGGAAAGAAAAGACAAGATGACAGAAATTTGAACACTTAAGAGCAAAAAGTAAATATTTACTTAGAAACAGTTTATATCTTCAGACTATCGGTCCGAAATACCAAGCGTAGATTTAAAACTTTTAAATTCTACCTAAATAACATCAATCAAGCCATGTGAAACGGGAAGAAAATGTTTGCTGTGACAAGCTACTTTATTGTGCTAAGCGGTTTTTATTCCTTTATTAATATTGTGACATCGATAGCATAAACTTATAACTCAACCTCTCAATAACTACCCAAATTCTAACTACAAAAGTTAACTCCATCAAATTGCGAAGCACTTCTGCTTAGCTATTATATATCGTCGAGCATAACCGCTCAACTTGGCACATTAACAATATAACGTATTTAAATCGCTGCACCCACATAGACCGCGAGTGTTCAAAGGCCGAGCCCAGCGCAATTTCGCGGGATATTGCGTTTGCAACTATCGCTATCTGGAGCACTGCATGCGTTTTGTGTAGTACTTAGACTTATTGAGTGATTTAAAACTGTCATAAGCTTTATAAGTGCTTCCTTTTTAAGCCTTTTGAGGCCCTTTTAGTACCTAGCAATCTGAAGCACAGATCTCTGTGGTATTAGCAAGCATCGTTATTATATTTTCGTAGAGCCATAAGACTGTGTTGTTGTTCTAGTGGCGTATGGTGCTATTTGCAATCATTAAGGTTCTGGATTTGAATCTCTCTTCTGAGTCCTGCGGTCAAATATGATGATCTGTTCTCTGTTGCATTAGGACGTAATACCGCTGACGAGCTACTCTACTGTATACACCCATATCTGTTTATTCTTAAGTATTCCCTTTCTGTATCAAAACTTCTGGTGTTAACACTGGATGTTATAGAAAGCGATAAAAGATATAAATCTTAACTACTACGTATCATGCCCATTGTTAAAATACTTAGTTGGTAATTTAAAATATATCAAACAGTGACAAATTATCGATAAACTCGTTATAAATAGTCTTGCCTATATGTAACCCCAACGTCTAAAATCAAATCCTGATTGCATTTCTGTATAGTATACTTGTCTGAGAGGTAATTTTCCAACTTTAGTTACCCATTAAAGTTAGTTTTGGTCTTCAGTCTTAAACTCTACAAATTTCTAAGTAGGAGTTTTCCAAACAACTTAAAGCCCCTCTGATGTCATCCTCGCTCCTATTACATTCGTTATAAACCTTCGTGCCACTTGAGTAGGGGAATACTAAAACTTTGTCCTAAGGTCTAAGCTCGAATAACATGACTTTACTCACAAATTATTTGCGTTGTATTTATTAGAATGCACTGTTCCACTGTTGTGCATGAGGTCTATCTCACTAATCGGCTGAGAGAGAACGGGCCATACTGCACTATGCGGATAAAGTGGGAATCGGTGAAGGCAGGTTTTTGATAATTATTTTCGGTCACAAATTATTATACCATTTCCACGAATTATCTAGGCAGGAGATTTAGCAACAACAAGTCTTTGAGACGACATTAAAGCTATTTTTGTTAGCTTTAACAAATTAAGTGTATGATAATTTACGGCCACTGAATTTTCTCTAAATCACAAAACTGTTCCAAGTCATTAAACAATAGCAATAGTAATAACTTACTTATTAAAGTGTATCTAGTTCAAAGATCGAACGCAGCACAATTTTACAACACATTGCACGTACCTTGTAACTAGGGTGACCATTGTATACTTTAAGTGACTTTTTTGACATCGAACAGAAAAAAATACCGGCGTTATCTTTATAATGATAACTAAGTAGTATATCAAATTCGGAAATAAACAGGAATTGAATTTTCTTTATAAATAAATTAAAAATTTCTAAGTAAGCATTCCCGCTGTCAACCTTAAAAAAACTTAACCATAAAAAGTAAGGGCCAACAACTTAACTTTATTTGGCATTAAAAAGTGGTATTACGACATTTTGTCATTAATAAGGTGCATATTGAGACCTTAGGTATTTTGTGAAGATTGACAATCAAGCAATTAAGACTATGGACATTTTGGCGTACGGGTGGCCGAGTCTCATAACGCCACGCAGTGCGTCCCGATCAAAATTCAAACGCAGCACAATTACTTATACACACGCCTTATAACTAGAGCGACCATTGAAAAGTTCATTTGACTTTTTTGATAGAAAAAGCATTGGCTTTATTTTCGTAGCGGTGACTATGCTGATTTTGGCATGAACGGATTCAATTTTTTAACCGACTTCAAAAAGGAGGAGGTTCTATGTTCGGTTGTATGTATGCTTTTTTTTTTTTTTTTTTTTTTTTTTTTTTATGTATGTTCAGCGATATTTCCGTCAATTGTGGACCGATTTTGATAATTTTTTTTGCATTGGGTTCAGTATATCTCCAAGGTGGTCCCATATTAATTTTATTGACATTGGACCTTGGACTTAGAAGATACACCAGGGAACTCCTTAACGACAAACAATAGGCATGTGTAAATTGCGATATTATGGGTATTACGTCAATCCTATAGGTACCCTACTATAGAATTCACTGGTCACTTAAAATTGTAAAATAAAAATCTTTTATAAAAAAAGGTAAACCGACTTCAAAAAGCAAAAAAATAAATATTTGAAGTCGGTGCCAAGTAACCGACTGCACCAACCAGCACCGACTTCAAATATTTATTTTTTTGCTTTTTGAAATCGGTTTACCTTTTTTTATAAAAGATTTTTTCTTGTGTAAAATTGTCAATTTCAAGTATCTGCTGCCAAGCTTTAACAAACGTAACTATAAAAAGTAATATCCTAACAATTTCGCTACATACTAAAGCAGCAACCACAACATGTCCCAACTAGTCTTTAAAAAGAACAAAACAGTAATTACGTATGAACTAAGGTGCGCTCCGGTCAATGTTCAAACGCAGCGCAATTTCACGGGACATTGCACATTCCTTGTAACTAGGGCGGCCATTTTGTACTTAAGATGTACTTTAGATTAGTTTCATTTATGTGAACTAACCTTTTATTAGTGGTTAACGTATTAAGTGTAGTACTACGGGGAATTCGAAGTAATCATAAGGAACAAATGAAAACCGCATGGATAAAGTTGGAGACAAAAACTAATGTGTGTAACATTTTTTTAATGTGGTAGGCGGTTAGCTAGACATTAAGAGCCCGCGAAAATGTAGTTTAATATTTGAAAAAGATAATTATTTATTCTTTATTGTGTATAGTACGTAAAAAGGTAAAATTGTAATATTTTCAAGTGGTATATTCAATGGATATATCGTCGTTGACTAATGAATATCTGCATGTGCACTTTTTGGAGATTTCGACATTTTGGCTATTATGACTAGTTTACTAACCAAATTATCGTTATAAAACCGCTATGTGGCTTTAAGCATTATACGGTGAACTGTGGCCGCTAAAAACATATTAAGCATATATTTAAATCTACGTAATTTTTTTTCAGGAGAATGTTTTATTCAATATCTATAAGTTATAGTTTTTGCACATAGAAGATATTCATTTGTCAAAGACGATATAGAGGTGATGAGCGAAATATTATGATAAAATGAGATAAAATCTAACTAAAAATAGGTTCCTTCATTATTTTTTTCCTAAGTCATACATTATAAATGAGTTGTTATCTATATTGTATCAAATTCATACATTTTTTTATGTCTAGTATGTGTAGTTAGCTACATAATTTGAATATCGTCTAACAAATTACACACATATCTATCAATTCGCATCGGTTACACGTGGTAAATTAGGATTTTTCTTTTCTCTCCTCGATTTGTTAATGTATTGATATTTTATAGACTGATTTATAGACTTTATATTAGATTAAAAAAAGGCACCGATATAAGACGCCAATACATTACCATAGATGTGTAATCAGTAATGTATAAAATCATAATAATCTATATACCGTGTCTTATCTGAAGGGCAAGTCAAAAAAGAGTATCCATAACCGGCGAGCTAGTATGACATGAACTATGAGAGTGGAGAAAACCAGAGAGGTTTGTAAGGAAAGAACCTGTTGCAACTCTTTACTGCATACCTACCCCGCAAGGAACCTGGCGTGGCACTCTTTATATGTAACATCATTAGTCTCATATCTCGGTCGTAAAAAAAAAATATTAGCTATCTATCTATCTATCTATAACCTCACGCCAGATCCCTTGCGGGGTAGGCAGAGAGTACAGAGTTCCAACAGGTTCTTTCCTTACATACCTCTCTGGCTTCCTCGACTCTCATAGTTCGTCTCATACACGCTCGCCGGTTACGGAGACTCTTGACTTTTCCATCAGATAAGACTCGGTTTATTTGGTCGTGGTAAGATAGTCTAGGTCTTCCCCGGTACCTGCATCCTTCCACTTTCACATTGTATATCTGTTTTGTCATTCTTTCCTCTGGCATTCTTTCTATATGCCCGAACCAACGGAGCATGCCCTTTCTCATCTTTACACCGATACTATCTTTCATACCTACTCGCTGTCTTACTATGCTGTTGCTAATGCGGTCGGTCAGCTTCACTCCGCACATCTTCCGCAGAGCTCGCATTTCTACCGCATTTATCCTACTTTTATTCTCCTTCTTACATACCCAGCTCTCGCTACCATATAACAGCGTTGGGACAAGAACTCCGTTATGTATGGCCAGCTGCGCCTTATGGCTTAAGTGCCGGCTCCCGAGTAGCTTTCCCATCGCACCATTCACTCTGTTCCCTGCACTCACTCTTCTCTTTATGTCAGCGGTGTATTTCCCATCCTTACTGAAAGCGCATCCAAGATATACAAACTCATTCACTTGCTCCAGCACATCGTTACCAACCACAATCCTTACATTCGTTCTGGTTTCTTCCCTTTCAAAAACCATAATCTTGGTTTTCTTCACATTCAAGTGTAAGCCATTGATCATGCAGTCGTTTTTCATAACTGTGACTAGTGTTTGCAGATCAGTGGCTGTTGGCGCTATTAAAACCGCGTCATCTGCATAAAGTAGATGGTTTACCACTAAGTCACCCATTTGTACACCTTCATTCATCGCTTTCAGTCTTTGAAGACTTTTGTCCAGATATATTATAAACAGTCTAGCGGACAACACGCAACCCTGCTTGACGCCGATTTTAACGTCAAACCAGGGTGACCTGTTACCACCCACCCGTACGCATGCCTTGCAGTCCACATAAGTGGACTGGACGGCTCGCAACAGAGTGCCATCTATACCATACTCTGGCAAAATGTCCCAAAGTCTCTTTCGCACAACTCTGTCAAATGCCTTCTCCAGATTTACAAAACCGCAGAAAACCTTCCGGCCCACTGCCAGATGCTTCTCTACGATGTTGCGGAGTGAGAAGACTTGATCCGAACATCCTCTTCCAGACCTGAAACCCCCTTGTGCCTCAAAAATATTAGCCCTGTTATGAAACTGTCCCACTGTTGGGCACGGGCCTCCTCTCAAACTGAGAGGGTTTAGGCCGTAGTCCACCACGCTGGCCCAGTGCGGGTTGGCAAACTTCACACACCTTTGAGAAACTCTTAGGCATGCAGGTTTCCTCACGATGTTTTCCTTCACAGTTAAAGCAAGTGATAATTAATTTTTAATACGCACATGCTTTCGAAAAGACAGAGGTGCGTGCCTGGGTTTGAACCAGAGACCTTTGACTTTGCAGTCCAACGGTCTAACCACTAGGCTATCACTGCTTTACTCTCGGTCGTGCGGCATCGTAAATAAATAGTTTACGATCTAGCTCCAGTGTGATGACACTGGACCTAGATCGTAAACTATTTAACTGTAACCTAAATACACCACACAATATGATTAAAAAAAAAGAAAGGAAAAAAGAGAAAGAGAATTAAATAAAAAAAGAGAAGCCTGCTGATGTACTTCGCCGGACCTTCTCAGTGGAATCCGCGTTTGGATCCGATGTAAGATTAGTAGTAAAACTAGATTTTAAAAATAAAGTATATTGAATATTTGAAAACGCCCCGCAGGGCTTATACAAAATAAATTATTTGAGTTGAGCTTGAGTGATTATGTATAGATAGATAAAATCTATGGTCACCAATTTCTCTACAGTAAGTATATAATTTTGGTAGACCTCAAAATAGGGGTAAGCCGCCACCAGATCGGGCCTTGAGATCAACTGCAATGACTGGCAAATGAACGTGTAAAAATGTGCGTTTCTTATACTTTTATTATGTTTAATATTTCACACACACAGTTGAATAAGGATATGTACAAATGCGTGTGAGTAAACGTATGTGTGCGAAATTCTTGAGGCCCTTGAGTACATTGCTACATTAAAGTCATGATTAAACAGATCTGTGTTTCGTTGCTAAGACAAAATTATAATTGCTCGTGACTGTACTCTAAAATAGAACAAAATATAATTCTTTTTTTTCTGATAGACAGCTAAAACATCACAGATCTCACAAACCGTTGGGCACAATAACCTATTTCAGCTCTCAAGATTACAAAAGGACTACTTCATCAAAAATTTCGCTTCAATAAGATGAAAAATGTTTCTTGGGACGTGCCTAACTAGATTTTTTCACTACTCTCAGCGATCATTCTACTGAATAATTTATTACAACAATTAATTTTTTAGCAGTGTTTTAGTGCCTTGTTATCGGCGAATCTTTTATTAACACTACATAAATATTTTAAGGGGCTTGAGTTTATATAAAAAGATAAAATGTATGGTTTCTGTGATGTCGGGATCCGAAATTATGCGGTATTAGAATAATGACACATATATATCCTGTGTGTGTCGTAAAAGGTGACTAAACGAGTTGAATATCTACCGTCTATCGAGTTACTAACGTGGCAATAGAGTGATTCCCTTTTTTACATGGGGAATATCCTGCATAGGACTTCGGCGGGCCTCAGGGGAAGCTCGCGGGGCGTATCGGATTCCTACCGGCTAAAAACCCCAGGGTGGCCGACATGAGCACTTTGGAGGGGCTCCGGGATTTCCGTATAGAACGCACTGGTGCTTCTCTGGTGCCGCGCTGTGAAGAGCCTGCCATCAGGAGGAGTCATGATAACACGCTCCCCCTGCACCGACGCGGCGCTCACGGCGACGTGGGCCAGATGTAAGTAATAGAGTGAGAAATAACATGCCATCAATTTAAAAAAAAAATTGACTCTAACTCAATATAATGTAATGTGTACAAAACCATAATATGAAAATGTGCAATACAAAATAGCGAAGTACAAGTGAGCTAGAAAAAGTCAGGATCAATATTTTTTAATAATCGATTCGGTATCGATCTTATTTTTCCATTGCATACAGCTAATTATCGATAAGGCAGATTAATCAATTATTAATAATTAAATAAACCGAGTCTTATCTGATGGAAAAGTCAAGAGTCTCCGTAACCGGCGAGCGTGTATGAGACGAACTATGAGAGTCGAGGAAGCCAGAGAGGTATGTAAGGAAAGAACCTGTTGGAACTCTGTACTCTCTGCCTACCCCGCAAGGGATCTGGCGTGAGGTTATAGATAGATAGAATCAATTATTGATAATCGATTATTTATATCACTATCGAGACCCCTCCCTAAACCTTTCTAATGCAAAACCTCGTTCATAAATATCATGGTTTCTCCATATCATCACGCCAGATCCCTTACGGGGTAGGCAAAGAGTACAGAGTTCCAACAGGCTCTTTCCTTACATACCTCTCTGGCTTCCTCTACTCTCATAGTCCGTCTCATATACGCTCGCCGGTTACGGAGACTCCTGACTTGTCCTTCAGATAAGACCCGGTCTATTTGGTTATGGTTTCTGTTTATATTTATCTGCCACAGAGCATTACTTCCCCAGTTTATAAATGATGATGTCAACAAATAAACTTTTCAAAATAAGGTTTAAAATAAATACATGATATTAACCTTCAAAAATAAAATTTACTTTCTTGAAAGGATTATATTAACAAAAGATTTTCGACCAAAACAAAAATTGGATTCATTCTTCCATAATTCTATACAATACAACCATCTGATATCTGGATACGCCCGTCAACTTCGGCGAACACCGGCGATTGATGACGTATGTAATCCATCAATATGTCATAATCTACTCCCACCACTTCGATATTGATACGATTTTCACTTAACATCTGAAATTTAAAAAATTATAATTATTGTAAAGGTCTACGCTTACAAGTGAATAAAATTAATGAAGGAAATATACTTTATTTATCACAGCACAAGATTACTAACATACAATGAAACAAAAGTGTATTTAACTGGCAGTTTCCAGCGACTTCGTACACGGTCGACAACAGCGCCACCTACCGCGTCTATGTTATATAGTCTATGTTACTTCTGGATAAGGTAGCTTTCCAATGGTGAAAGAATCATTAAAATCAGATCAGCAGTACCGGAGATTACCCCGAACATTTAAACTCACAAACTTTACCCCTTTATAGTATTAGTATAGAAAACATTAGGAAGCAATATTCCTTAGTTGAGCATACTTTTCACTTCGGGAGTTCCTATTAGAGGGAATGATATACAAGGTGTTATATAATAAATGCAAGACCTGAGAGTAATATGTTCTAAATCGACAACTGAATTGATTCCAACAATTTTAAATATATTTAATATTTATATTAATTTTCAAAATATGATGTTACTCCTATAGTGCGCTTAATTAAACTTAATTTATTTTTGATTGTAAGCAGTACAGGGATCTTAAATGGATTTGTAAAACGTATTTTCAATACGCACATATATACACGCACAAATTTCATTGTTAATTGGGGTAATTGGGGTAGTGCAGACTTCGGGCTGGTACTGGAAGTTTTTCGATAGAAAAACTACATTCGTACAACCTAGGATTTGAACCTAGGACCTCGTGATCGCAAGGCACATTATTCGCCACTAGACCAACGAGGCAGAAACTATTGTAAATTGGAGTAGGTCTCTTTTTCTTTTCCTTCTTCTTTGCCAGCTAAAAGACTTCCACTGTAGGACATAGGCCTCCTCTAAAGATAACCACAACAACTGGTATATGTTCATTGTTCAGTTTTCAGTATATTGTGTCCCTTATAGAGGGCGGCCTAATACCGACTTCCTTACCCAGGCAACAGTACGCTTATTTCAGAAAATGAATTTTTATAATAGTTTAGTCTAAAGGTACGGCCAAACCAACGCTGGATGCGTGCACGATGGCAATAAGTGGCAACCATCTTGCGTGCAAAAGTCGATCACAACAACGCATTCAGCTAAGCTGCATCTTAGTCTAAGATCCCGTCTCAACATTCCCTTATTCTTTTCCTAATGATCATCTATGCAATATGTACTTTACATACATAAATATAGCGCGTCAGCGTTGCAGCCCCATATCCTAGCAAGACTAATTTAGTGCAGGACGCAGGACACGTTGGTGTGAACCCGTCCATACAAATACTACTGCAGGAACTAATCGCCACCTTACCTTAAGCAAAAATAGTTAGGCCAGAAATTGTGCCATGAAGCGTTTCTAACAAATATTGCTAACCTAAAGCTAAACAAATAAAACTCCACAAAAATCCCCAAACGTCTTTTGCCATTATGACGACACAAACAAATTCTTATAATTTACTGAAATATTCTATTATAACTTGGTGAAATACACTGTTAAAGTGTGAGACCATTAATAAGAAAAAGAACTTTTTCACTCACAGTGTAATTTCCGCCTCCATTGCCCAAGAAATCGGTTGACACAATCTTATAATACTTTTCTGGCAACAAAGGTTCATATATGGGGACACTACACTCAATGCAACGGACGGTTACGTTAACCAGGCGACTGCCAACGGGTTGGGAGCCATCGAATACAGAACGAATACCTGGAAGTTTTGAGCCCACGTACGTCCGGCGCACCCTGGTGGCCCTAAAACCGATGTGTGTAGTCTCTATTCACATCAAGGGTTTCTCACAGGATAAATCAGAAATACTTTCTGAGTTGTGTCGCAAGACACACTGCGATATTCTGTGTGTCCAAGAAATCCATAGAAACGAAACTCAAGGCCGGCCACACATTCCTGGACTCACGCTTATCACCGAAATTTGTCACCCAAAGCACAGTAATGCAGTGTTTTTGCTCCCGGCGTAATCAGAAAATCACTGTATTTCTTGATACGCACACATACAGGTTTCATTGTTAATTGGAGTATGGAAGTGCTTTAAAAACGGTAAAAATTTTAAATAGGATGGATGGACATTTTGTATTGAATTTGTGAAGAAATTACCTAATCGGGGTGTCCGAGATCTTGCGTTCTTTACAATACAACTTGTATAGGTATGTCAATCGTTTGCTTGGCAGAATTAAATATAAAGCATATAACCCAACCAGATTATTCATTTCATCAATCCGATGTCCGGCTCTGCCTGGCCTTGTCCTTCGTGCATAGTCCTTCCAAACACGTAACACTCTCCGAAAAGGGATTATTCAAGAGGTAGAATTGACACTTTAATAGTAAATCTTAAAATCGGTCGCCCGATATTCCAGTAATGTCGATATGTTTGGTGAATTCGATTAGAATGCAATAATATTTAAAAATTATTCAGATCTTAGATGTACGCAAATATTACACATGAAATTAAATAATTTTTGAAGGATTATATCGTGGTTTATATAATCCTGACGTTTTGGGTGCTTTACAGCATATATGGTTAGAACTGGACGTCGAGAACATAAGCAAACTCAATAAAGCGCGATAAAATCAGTAAAACAGTTTAGATTTAATACTTTTTTATTTCAATATGCAGATACCCTCATTTTCGGCAACATTAGGGTTGTCACTAAATCCATCGCCGTCGTCTCCAATGAAGTTTTGTGAAACAATTCTGTAGTACTTGTCGAGCTTTAACGGCTCGTATCTAGGGATGTCACACTCGATACACCTGACCGTGACGTTTAAAACCCTGTCATTAACCGGTCGAGAGCCATCGTAGGTGACGTGGAGCCCTGCAATTGATTGTTCTCGATGAATTTTCTATTTTATGTAATACTATTTTCTGCCCGCGACTTCGTGCCCGTTAACTTTAGACAGGAAATTTACGTTTTTTTTTCTGGGATCCAGGTAATATTCTATTTGTGTGCCAAATTTTATCCAAAGTTATTGCGTGATTAAGTAATGCACATCCAAACATACAAACTTTCATATTTATAATATTAGTAGTATTAAACCTTATATTTAAAACAGAAAAGCTCAATTTTCAAACAACATAATTATATATTTTTTTTAATCTACCAAATAATTATCGTCTTTTCAAACTGGCAGATACAAATCACAATTGACCAAAAAACGTAATAATAAGACACTAGAAGTCGCATAGCCGCGTGACATTGTGATTTTTTTTTTAAAAGCCACACAGTAGTATTTATTTCTGAAATACACAAACACTCAGACTGAAATAAATATTTGTGGATCACACAAAGGTGTTCCGTGCGAGGACCGCACCCACAACTACTCAACCCATTAGGCGGAGCAGCTTAAGCTGAGCTTAAGCTCTTTACGTCTGAACCAAACCATCCGCCAGTTATCACAAATGCACATTATGTAACTCCACCGAACAAAGATACTTCAATATTCCGCGTGTGGTTCAGTACTGCGTGGACCACTGTATTTGATACAGTGGTTAAAATTAGTATTTTGCAGAATATCCAACTGCGGAAATTGTAGCAAAAATTGTAGGTATACTTTTAAGGCGTCATTTCACACTCTCAAGTTTTTTTGAGACAAAAGGTCTATGTCCTTCCCCTGGATAAAATCTATACTCCTGCAGAATTTGAACAAAAGCCGTTCAGCGGTTTGGGCGTGAGGTTTGGAGGGAGGTAACAGACAAACAGACAGAAATACAGACAGACAGAGTTACTTACGAATTTATAATATCAGTATGGATTACAATCTGTCGTAAAGTATTCATCACAGCAATAACGTGAATGTTTATTTAACTGTGTCTATTTCAAACTGAAAATATAGTGCGGCATGGATATTTTGACCCATAGATGACATTGACAGGGGGGCGTTGGTGTGAAATAAGGGTTTCAGGAAATTTTTCCTACTTCCAGAGAAATATTTCAACAGTTGGCTCGCACGGGTACTATCTAAAAGAAGAATTTGGGTACATTTTATAGCAAACGGCAACAGTGCGACTGTCATGAAGTGACATTTCACTTGATGGCAGAGTTAGTTCCGATTTTGCGCTAGCAGTGGCTGTTCGGCGCGGGTCGCTCCCTTCCCTCCAATATGGTCAAGAGGAGTGATGGCTGTTCCAGTAGTCATACTCGTGAACGGGTGCTGCTTGTGGTGACTGCTCCATCTTTCCAGATAAAGGATTCCTCCTTTAGACACTGTTTATAAATAAGATCATTAGTCTCATATTTCGATCGTAAGGCATCACAAAGGAGTTAGATCGTAAACTATTTAATTGTAACCTTAACAATGTATCCACTCAATATGATTGAAAAATAAGGAAAGGAAGAAAGCAAAAAAAGACAAGCCCATTGAGTTTCTTCGCCAGATCTTCTCAGTGGAGGCCGCGTTCCGATTCGATGGTAGATTAGTAGCTAAGTGAGATTTAGTGAGTTAAATTAGGTTTTAGTTTGGCTGCGGGCCAAAATATTCTTGTGCGACTATATATGACGAAGCGGCGACAGTGGTTTCGGACGAAATCGTGCGTTATTTAATTACTCGTGTCTTATTATAACGATTTTTGTAGCCCTTTGCTTTCCAAATGGTAGTTTGAAGAGACCATAATCGGTATCTCAATTAACAAAATATGTTTTTGAATATTGGGCTCTTCAGTTTCGAATATATGTTTCAATATTACATGGAATATAAAATTTTATATGGTTGCGTTATACCTGAGACATATTGCAATACATTTTATAATTTAGTGTGATAAGTTCTAAACGTATGAGCAAAGTGCAGACGCGTGTGAAAAATTGCTTGCACGAACATTACCATATATCAAATTGAAAATGGTAAGTGGCTTATAATTTAATAAGTAAAACGAGATTGGCTTACAAGTTAACATTCACCGATGTTTTTATAATATTCAAACATATAAAAGTAAATTGAAGTAGTGAAAAGTATGAATGCTAAGCGGCTAATTGGTCAGGTCGTTTCCCATCTCGTTCCTTGTCACCTTTATATGTGAACTATAATTTGATAAAATGAAACAACGCCGCAAGAATATCTGTTCTCACAGTATTTCATTACACACTTCTGCCATCATATAGGTTGGTATTTATTCCAAATTTTTGCCTTCAATTTCATTCCTTTATTCTTTTATTTCATCAACATCATCGTAATTCCAAAGACATGTACAATAGTACATAGGCCTCTCACAAAAATCACCACGATATTAAAAATTATACGCTTCTTAACAAGTTATTTATTACCAAAGAAAATTTATTTTATTCATACAAATAAGCAGTCTATTTTGTTCCACTAATAGGCAAAGGCCTTTTCTCCTAAATCGAGAAGAGATAATAAGTCATGCTCTCGGTGATCACTAGGAACACCACGGTCGCACAGCGATACGAGTGTCTTTCCTTAGAAAATATAGTAAAGAAACTCTTAAAATGAAAATCACCTGAAACTTGCAACATCCTCGCGCCGGCATAAGGGTCGTTGGCTACTGAATACTCGAGCATTTCCATAATGTGGTCCCCTCTTAGCTCAAAAACTTCAACGTTTTTCTCAAAAGGAGTCGACACCACCACAGCTTCGTAAGTTATTACTGGAAGATGAATTTTAAAGTTATGCTAAGAAGTTTGAATGCGATATCAATCGTTTTTCAAAGAAGCGCCGTTAATAAAACGGTATTTACCGTTTATTTACGGTTTTGTTTCAAATTTGTAGTCCGGTTTAACTTGGTAAAAAAATAATAAACACCATCTCGCCTAGATTCCTTAAGCAAGGATGGCACAGATATGCTGAGGGTTTATCTTAGATTGACGTTGGCATAACGCTATCGAATTGATATACATTTCACACTGCAAATTTACTAAATTAGGATGAACGTGACAACACACTTTCTCGACCACATTAATTTTTCACGTTAAGCCCACTCCGTTCATATACATAATCGTCGACCATGTTAGGTCCCAATGTTATATGAGGTCAGCCAAAGCGATCATACTGGGCCAGTTCTAGACTCCGGGCTGTGACTGTAATTTATTGATTAAAAAACCATTTTATCTGACCTGAAATTCTAATCAAAGACTAGGTGATCTCTCCTTGTACTTTGCTCCACTAAAACAATAAAGCAGTCCAGTTAAATAAGTTTATGATACTGAGTTCTTAGATTTACGCGAATATTACACATGAAATAAAAGTATTTTTCGGATTTTTATTATTATTTTAGGTTTATTTTGATTTTTAAATTCCCGATGTTTCGACGTCGGGAACCTAAAAATAAAATAAACCGCGATAAAATCCGAAAAATAGTTTTATTTTATAAGTTAATGATGTTATTAAAGCATTTCCAACCAACTTAAAATATAGACTATACCGGAAGGCTACATACAGAATAAGTGTATTATTTTAGTTTTGGCCAACTGCTTGACAAAAGGTCTCCTCTTTTACGACTCTCCTCCGTTCCCTACTATATTGGCCAGTATTTTTGTAAGATGTACATTCTGCGCTTACCGCGCGTTTTTATAACTATTTGACAAAAATAATTTTAGTATACCTCCAGCTTCAATAGCAGCTCTTATTCCGCCTTGATTTTTAACACAGAAGTGTGCGTAATGCCAGTTATCTCCTTGAGCTCTGTTCATTACCTAAAACAGAATGGACTGGTGTCATCTCATAACTAAATATATAAGTCAAAAAGTTCATACTATAAAATGCTCCATTGGTAACGCACAATTTATGTAGTTGAACTGTATTGCTACGGATTATGCTTTGGTTTTTTGTGCACTGCTTTAATCTATTGTACTGACCCGATTTATAGCCAACATAAGATTAAGAGGAAGCCAGAGAGGTATGTAAGGAAAGAACCTGTTGGAACTCTGTACTCTCTGCCTACCCCGCAAGGGATCTGGCGTGAGGTTATAGATAGATAGATAGATAGATAAGATTACTTTTAGTACAAAGTGAAGAAAATCCGGCAGAGGACTTTAGCGAATTTTGAAAGGAGCTCGTGGGGTACGTTGGACTCCTGCCGACTTGGAACCTCAAAATTGCCAGCATTAATAATACGGAGGGGCTATGCATTGCTTTGATAAGTCTGCCACGTGTGGAGACTAAAATTGCTTCCAAACGGAAGCAATTTTAGTGAAGCAGCAGTGCAGTAGCATCGAAATGGTGCTCACGCGAATGCGAGGTCCTGTCCTTGGAAAACATACAATTACCAAAACTACCCAGGATAAGAGTCCATCCGATTTATCTAGCTCTCTAATAGATAACTCCCAAAATTGACAACTTACAGCATGCATAAAAGCATCACATATGAAACTGCCAAGATTGCACTCAGCACATGCACAGCTTGCAGCCAGTTTGACCATAGAAGTTCCTTTTTCCTGAGAAGCTAGTTCCTGGATCATTGGTAGATATTCGTTTATCTTCTCCAAAACATCTGGAGCTGAAATAATTTAAGTTTTTTTCTGCAGTATTTGTCAGTGATTGAAGAATTAGCTATTGTAATAATGAATGTAAGAATCCTTAACTATTTTGCAAATAACTAGCGTTAGCAAATAAATTTTTGGTTAGCAACTTTATTGCCAATTTTGCTACAGTCTTGCTTACAAGTTATAGCAAGTAATAAGCAAGATTACAATACTGGAAATAATTATGTTCTACGTTTTATTCTTTCATTCGGTTTAACGTTCTTCAAGTTATTTTCTTTAGGGTATTCAGTTTTTTCATAGGGTGTTAGAATATGGAAAATTAAATTATCACAATATATTTAACATAAAAGTGTAACGTCCTTTTAGACGTAGGTACCTTGTTCCACCTCATTTCCTAAAAAGTGTGGGCTGCCTTCCCAATCTAATAGTTCACCATCATCGTCAAAGTACAGTTTGATCTCGCGTATGCGCTGCTACTTGTACTATTGCCACCTATAGAAAAAAATATTACAAATAATATAAAAATAAATTCCGTCACGCCAAGGTCGGTATATCAGAGGTATATTGTTTACACTATAGTTACTAATAATAACTATTTTAGACAGGAATAAATAGTATCCTATGTGTTAATGCAGGTAATAAACTATCTGTGTGCCAAATTTCATCAAATTCATTGAGTCGTTTTTGCGTGAATGAGTTACAATCATCCAAACTTCTAAACATACAAACTTTCGCATTTATAATACTAAGTAGGATAGGGATAGTAATAGGAAGTGAGCCTATACCTGACATAATGTCAGCCTTCGGACTTATACTGGGAATTTTTCTTTCCAGTTTACACCTTATCCAACCTACAATTTAATCCTACAATCGCGTGATCGCTTCACGCATTATTCGATATAAGGCCAACGATTAATTTCGTTGGAGTTATAATGATGAAAAAAAAATATATTATTATAATAATGATTGTAAGATCAACTTTATCAATTAAGTAAACATATTCATAAGCGAGAGGTAATGTTAGAACTGTAGTAATTGTTTTAGTTTACAATTCGCCTGACACACTCCCCAATGCCTTTTACTTTGGCAACTTAATTAAACCCTTAGTGTAAAAGGACAAATTAACCTGACCACACGAATTCTACCCATTACAAATATAATCCATGCTCCCTTTATACCCTTCTTCACTTAAGGGGCTAAAATCAATGTTCTTGGATGCGTTTCAGAAGGATTGGCTCGATATGGCTGATAACAGAGACGTCTGGAAGGTTATGGAGGAATCCTTTTACCAACTGTGGGGGAATATAGGTTAAGAAAAAAATGTTTGTATGACTTGTTCAAGGTCACGGTCAAGCTTACACCTAAAGTTTGTATGTTAGTTGATGAAGTTGACCTGATGAAGTTTTCGGGCACAAGCTAAAAGCGCACAGCACATAGCTATATTGGCGATCTTTTGGGGTCTTTTTCCTGCCGTGGATTTCTTTCGGCTAATGGATATGTATGATTGTAGGAGGATTAGCCTGATCATGATAATGATGATGACGTATGTTTCTTAATTGATCTGTGGCTCTAATTAATTACAGGAAATTCTTTCATTGATAGAAGGCTACATGATTCCAAAGTGCCGTTCATTGTGATAAAATATAGTTTATAGCACGAAATCGCTACGTTCGTAAATTAAATTGTAAAAAGTGTGGGTGCTTTATTATGTACCTGCGTAAAATCTATTTTATTTATAAAAGAAAAAGTGAGCCCGCTATAGGAATTATTCTTGCATCGTGGGTGCGTTTACATACATCAAACTCACACACACACACAAATATTTGTGGGTCTCACGAAGATTTAACCCATGCGGGGATCGAACCCGCGACTACTTGAACCAGTAGGCGGAGCGGCTTACGCTATTAATCCAGTAATCATTAAGACGGACAGCTTGACCCAGTGGTTAAGCCGTCCGTCTATTCTACAGATAATGCGTGTAAGGCCACGGGCGATAGCTAGTGGTAGGCTAAAATTGAATAGGTCTCAGTCTGATAGAATTATAATATAAACAATATTACTAACAGGTCTCTGTCCTTGTTCAACGACAACTGGATAAGAACCCAGAGGTATGAAACCGCTGTTAATAGGAACTTCTCCGTTATACAACAACGTGTGACTGTGCCCGCCAACTATAATGTCGATATATGGACCGCCGTTTAGAGCTATATCCCTGTAATTTAGATTTTTATTTTATCAAACAACAGAACATGGGTTCTAGAGAGCAATAACTTGGTACGAGTGTTGCATCATTTGAAAAAGATAACAAAATTAATGCTCACGTACTCGGAGAATAGAACAGAAATCAGCTTGTTAAAATATTGTTAAAGTATTAGTATGTCAACGACAGAAGATATACAACAGTCAAAAATGTTTTTTTCCTAAAAGAAAATAAACTACAAGACATAATTTTAGTACTTAAACAAAGAACTATACAGAATACTATTACATTTATAGATTACGATTTGAGGAAGTTATTATAGCGTGCCGCGTTTGAACTTAGCAAATTAGTGCCCTGATCATATTTAATCGATGTATATCATCACGCTAGTTTTTTTGCAGGGTAGGCAGTGAGTACAGAGTTCCAACAGGTTCGTTCCTTACAGACCTCTCTGGCTTACTGTATTCTTTTAGTTCGTCTCTTGACTCTTCACTTGCCCTTCATATAAGACACGGTCTATTTGGTCATGGTAAGATAGTCTTAGTCTTCCGCGGTACCTACATCCTTTCACTTTTGCATTGTATATCTGTTTTGCCATTCTTTCTTCCGACATTCTTTCTGTTTGCCCGAACGAAAGGAGCATACCCGTTCTCATCATTACACCGATACTATCTTTCATACCTACACGCTTTCTTACTACGCTATTGCGAATTTGGTCGGTCAGCCGCACATCCTCCGCAGAGCTCGCATTTATCCAGCTTTCATTCTGTTTCTTACATACCCAACTCTCACTGCCATATAACGGCTGCACCTTTTGGCTTAAGTGCCGGCTCCCAAGTAGCATTCCCATCGCACCATTCACTCTATTCCCTGCATTCACTCCTCTCTATATAAGCGGTGTATTTCCCATCCTTACTGAAGGCGCATCTAAGTTATACAAACTCATTAACTTGCTTATTTACATAATGATTGCTGAAATTACAGTTCTACCATTTTATAAGCATTGTAAAACAAAAAGAAAGTTTACGTACATATCGATATCAAGGCCGCAATGAGACAAAACTATAATGATGTTGACACCTTCTTCGTATAGTTTCCAAGCCTCTATTCTTACAGCTTCCACCTCATCTGTGAATTTCAAATTCCCGGTAGATGCTAATGTCTCTTAAATTACTCATATCTTGGTATCCTACTGAATCTATACTTGCAAATCGACTAGCTTAGCTAAACATACGATCTCATCAAGGTCATGAATTGCTCTCAATAAATGATAAGCAACGATAAAACTAATACGACAATCTCTTTCGATTGGGTAATAAATAGATAAAAAATTCTCTAATATTTGTTCAAGTCACATTATTGAAGAATCGTGACTTAAAACTACTACGTGTTTTGTCAATAATCCGCCCATGGTGATTATCTTCTGATAGTAGAAGGGGAACGTACGATTTGTTAAGTGTAAACAAAAATCTTTTTAAATTTTGTGAAATTTCAGCCTCAGCCAAGTTTACCCTAACCGTGTAAGTAAAATGTGGAACGTTCACTTGGCTCTTAAAATGCAATACGATAGACTCTTTAATAATGGTGAAGAAAAAAACATAATAGGGAACATCCACATCCTAGGGAATCCAACTAATATTATAACAACAAAAAAAATCTAAAGTAATCCCACGCCTATATTCTTCCAGCAGAGGTGTTTTGTGGATAGCCATTTTTCACCTAATGTTAGGGCCGATAATCGAGAACACTAGGCGCAATGGCAAAATCCAGACGCTACTGATGATTTATCAATAAAAGACACCACTTAAACTAACACCAACCACTGAAAAAAACTTCAAGTATAAACCATACCTTACATGAAAGTCATTGTAATGCAATATATTCAACGCAAATCTTTCATTTTGAGCACAAATCAACCGAAATAAATAAATAATGAGTGTTGTATGCTATCTTTCGAGCATCCTATAAAACATAAAAACCACCCAGCACTCTGCTTACTTTTGATATAATTGTTCTTATAAAATCAATCATGGGGTGATTTAAACAAAATGTTATCTACAATTCGATGACAACTCTATTCGAATTGTGTAAGAGCGATGTTTTCGAATGTTTCTAAATCAGTAGTAAAAGCCTCGAGAAGTTTATCCCATTGTTTACTTGTGGTCTGATCAGACATTTAACACATATTATGGTAAGACTTTCAGACGGGCCAAGCTACAGAAAAATTTATACGTAGCTAGATACTCTCATTTACGCTGCTTTTCCCGTCTCCTCAGATACAACAATTTGTCCGATCATTACCGTATAGTAAAAAAAAATTGATCAGTGTGGTGTGATTGCGTACTTACATTTTGCCAAGTAAACTTAGTTTTAAAGAAGAAATTTATCGCCTTCCTGCATTTAGCATAAAAGACAATATCGGCAATAACCTACCGATTAGCCACTAAAACAGCAGTTATTCCGTATCTTAATGCGTTCCACTTGGCGAAGTGCCAGGCCAGCCTTAGGTTTATAACCAGCACTGTGGGGAAAGTAAAATATGGGGAGTTAAGAATGATGATAATTTATAGACCATTTTTGAAGTCAATTTCTTAACACTATTAGGTCAATGCGAAAGTGGAAGGATGTCGGTACCGCGGAAGATCTGGACTATATTACCACGCCCAAATCTTATCTGAAGGACAAGTCAAGAGTCTCCGTAACCGGCGAGCGTGTATGAGAGAAACTGTGAGAGTGAAGTCAGAGCGATATGAAAGGAAGTCAGAGAGATATGTGAGAAAAGAACCTGTTGGAACTCTGTACTCTCGGCCTACCCTGCAAGGGATCTGGCGTGATGATATAAATAGAAAGAATTTTTTACTACAGAACTAACGTTACCTATCTACATATTTGTCATTTTATAGTAATTTATTTGTTAGCAGTGGAAGTTTAATTGATAAAACATTTGTCTTCTATACAAGGTTCAGGTTTCAAATCCCATCTCACTTCCAATAATATCGAAATTTTCGTAATGACACAATTATGGTTACATACTTGCTAACGTTGAAGGGAAAAATCCTAAGGAAACCTCCAGGCCTCAAACAATTATTTTTGAAAAAACTTGCGAATAAAACCGAGTAAAATAAACTGATTCTTATCTGAAGGAAAAGTCAAGAGTCTCCGTAACCGGCGAGCGTGTATGAGACGAACTATGAGAGTCGAGGAAGCCAGAGAGGTATGTAAGGAAAGAACCTTTTGGAACTCTGTACTCTCTGCCTACCCCGCAAGGGATCTGGCGTGAGGTTATAGATAGATAGACTTGCGAAAATATGCGACCGAACAAAATGACTACAAGCTCATTCCCAAAATTAATGATTCCTACTAAAAATATTTAAGTGAAATATCTAACTGCTGCGTGGAAAAACAGATCTAAGTGGCGTGTTAATTTTACAGATGAAATTACAATTAACTGCTCTATTTTGGCTCAATCATCACCCACTAACGGACGTTTTTTAAATTTAAAGATGACAGAAGTCATTGATTTTTATTTACTTATATACTCTTACCTAATAAAAAATCTTGAAACCTAAAACCCATTAGGTATTAATGTCATTTTTAAATTAAAAGTACGACTTATCTATCTTATCTTATCTGAAGGGCAAGTCAGGAGTCTCCTTTACGGGCGAGCCTGTATGAGACGAACTATGAGAGTGGAGGAAGCCCGAGAGGTATGTAAGGAAAGAACCTGTTGGAACTCTGTACTCTCTGCCTATACCGCAAGGGATCTGGCGTAATGATATAGATAAAGAACGACTCTGTTACTCAGCGAATTTTTTAGTATTTGAAACATAACACAATAAGCCTCAATTTTACATAAATCTACAATGTATGAGATACCAATAAACCATTTTTTTTTTTTTTTTTTTTTTTTAAGTTTTTTTTCGGTATGCCTCGAAGTTAGCATCTACTATGAGTAAGTGTCCAGATAAACATTCCAAAATTAGACACTTTTCAAAATTCTCCCTCAATTTAGATGCTTCTAATAAAGCAAACCACCGTCAAACATTTTTAGGTGACTCATTAAGCTCGCTTGTACTCTACCCAGCACATGACGCGACGAGCTTTCGGTCACAAAATTTGTGGTTAAGCACGGCCTTAATTAAAGCCGCTTAAAGCGGCGCACTCGTGAAATTTATACGTTTAGCGATACACTAACTGAGGTCGGATTAACAATGTGTTTATGCTGCCTGCCTCTTTATCTAGCTCGTTCTGCATTGTTTTCCCATGCCCAATTAACGAAATATTTACAAAAATACTTGTAAAACTCTTACTTTAAAAAAAGCGACTGTGGAGTTTCTTTCCCCTCTTCGCCACAGGAATATCATTCTAAACAGGTGACCGAACAAGTGTTAAATAATTACTAGATTTTTCTTTCTTGACTATTTATGTTTTGTTTGGTCTATAAGTACTTTTTGCACAACGTCAGACTTTTTGGTTGTCAGACTTTAGACGGATGCTGAAGTATAGACAAAGTCGAAAGACTTGAAGCTCTGTGACACTCTGTTGGCAACTAGATAGCTAAACAATTGCATTCAATGACTGTAAGTCATTCAATCCAGCGCAGATTTGTCTACTACTATACAGAGATCTCCTTTAAAGATTATCTCGTCTAGTCGGGTGCTGCTCATGTCAGATAATGACTAAAGAATCAGGCGATTCTAGAAGCTATGTGCCTTTTATTATAATTTATGCGTCATTATAGTCAAGGAAGATACTATTTAGGTAACACTAAGTATCCCTTTTCCAAAAAAACTATGTCCTAACTTGACTTGTGATACTCCAAAATATATTCATGCGCTAAGCAACATTGCATGATTTCATATGCTTTGCTAAAGCAAGATAGTAACAATAAAGGCTACAGAATAAAACTCGGCCAATAAAAGTGCCTTAACCAAAGCTCCAACACTTTTAAAAATTCTGAACTATTTTGAACTACCATACAATTCGCCAATCCGATTACACCAAAGCATCATATCTACCATTGCACCAGTGAACCTCGAATGCTGGCATGTGGCAACTTGGCGGCGTTTCATGTGGCAGGCACTAAGTTACCGGCTCACTGTTTGAGTGGCTAATCCGGGCTTCATGGTGATATAGAGCTTTCTGCTAAAAGGAGATAGCTTGTAGAATAAATGTGAATTGTTCCAGCAAAGGCAGGAACTTAGAGAGCCTAACAATTAGCTGGTAAGACTATGTTTTGCTGTTTTAGTTGGCGAATCGGGGGCCAACGCAACATTGCGAGTTTTTTACAGAAAAAAAGTGAGCATTTTGTTTTGGCACTTCGAATTCTTTGTTTCTTTAAAGTAGCCATTTTTTGTTCTAAAATAAAATAACTTTTTTACCCTCAACATTTTATTTTATACCACTGTATGAGCTGTACCAGTTACCAGAATAATTTATTACATAATAATTACGTATTTTAGCACTCAAAGATTACTAAACCAAGGGCATTTACTGAAATTTCTTTACTAGAAATCCCTACTGATACTTAACTACTAACTTATACTCGACTACTATAATTCATAGAAAAATCAGATGGACCCTATTCCTTAGAAAACCTAGCCTCCAGTTTTCTATTGATTTAAGATAAGACCTGGTATAGATTTTATAACTTAGAAAAAATCAACTATTAACAGCCCTTTAATTCATATTAAAAAGTACTTAAGATACAGTTGTTGATCTATGTTAATTGGAGCTAGTGGAGTAAGATACCCTAAAGGAGACCATCAGCCAGTTGGAACGATGACATTACGGACGTGGCCAGCTAATTGTGGAATAGACTAGCACATGACCGGAACGTTTGATATGACAGAGAAAAAGCCTAAACTCAACAGTAGGTAGATACAGACTACTTGATGATGGTTACTGGAGTAGCACCCAAATAATTAAACTGCAATGGTTGCTAAAAATACAGCAACATCCCAAAACCTCTTAAAGCAGTTTGCATATCATCTAATTGATAACAAATTGTTATTGTTATATCAGCAAACACAATTCTCGTTTATTTCGTCTGAATAAGAAACCGTGACATGGTCCTAAGCACACAATATTAAAATTTAAATGTTTGTTATACGGAACCTTTCCAGCACGGTATGAGTTAGGACATGTGCCTAAGTAGCTTACGTGCGTAGTAAATCACTGTTTATGTTATATTTTTGGGTATTAAGTTAATTGGAATAAGTTGGATAGAATATAATGGAGTAGGATGGGAAGTCAGTGGATGAAAAAGTATGACTAGGAAGTAAATATTTAGTTTAGTATGTTGTCCTTTTTTGTATCTATAATTCTTTATTCGCTTGATCCTTTGCAGGGTAGGCACAGAGTAAGAGTTTTCTCCTTACAGACCTCTCCAGCTTCCTTACGTGCTCCCCGGTTTCCAAGACTCTTGACTTGCCCTTCAGATAAAAGACGCTCCATTTGGTAATGTTTTTTATAAATAGTCCAGTTTTCCTCGGTACCCACATCGTCCGTCGCCATGGGGCCTTTACATCTTCACAGGACAAGTCCGTCCACTTTCACATTGTATATGTGTCTTGTTAGTTACCTTGGTAATACCACGATCGTTCTCTGTACGTACGTGTTATTATCAAAACTACAATACTTTCTTTCAGTATACTTACTTTCAGTCGATTTTTGCCTGTAGATTGAATGATTTCTGAAGTAAGTTTTTTGTTATGTCTTGTTTGTTCGTTATGGCGAACACAATCGTGTCTCCTGATAGTTTTAGTGGCGTGCGATGCGTAAATCTTTACGCTTTCCTTATCATTAGTCGGACTTAATAAATCTGGGCAGTAGGTTAATTGCAGAATAAATATATCCCTACTCCTACTAGGTCACTTCGGGTCATCCGGTCGTAGATAATGCTATCCGTGCAGAGCTGGGTCGGGTCGCCAGTTTTAATAATTATATTACCTAAGATAGCCTAAGAAAGCAGGAGATTCATGTCCAAAGTACGTTATAAATCCGTTTTCTGGTGACCAGGTGTATATGTTTAACATAATTTACTTAAACAAATAATGGATATACTTATAGAGTACCACTTAGTATGCTAGTGAAATCTGAATATACCTTTTAACTTGAAAATACTGCTACGACATATACCTACGTTTAAATCCTAAACTTCGTTACATCCATGTTAATCTCAAACAATATACTAAGCTACTTTCGAAACAGGCTGTACATACAACAGCTTACGACGAAAAACAACCCACAAAAAGGCAATTTACTCCATTAGAATAATTTGTCCTAAAACTCTAAATATTTATCTTTCAAGACCTAATCCGTATCCCTAAAAGCTTCAATCAGTTCCACATCGTTACTTTTATGAAGTAAAAGTGTTATTTGAAAGGTTTACAATTTAGTTTAGGTTTAAAACGAACTAAAGTTTATAGAGACCAGCCAGGATTAGTATTAACGTAATGCTATTGAGGTGATATTATGTCCTGTCTCAACAACATTCGTATGACATCAAATTGTTCGTGATTAGGCCTGAGAGTGCTAAACACGAAAAGATTGGCATTATCGTAACATTACCGAGAAATCGTGCTGTCCCGTTCACTTTTATTCAGTAAATGTGTAATGTGGAAAGGATAGCAAATGAACTTGGTAGCGTTACATTAACGTGAATCTATTCGTGCTAAGCCCTCTCACTTAATCTCAAGCGGGATTAAGAGGGGATGCACATAGTATGGGATTAAAATTGTAATCTGTGTTGTGTGCTTACACAACATCACGCCTGTTCCGAAGAGGGGTGCCAAAGATATGCTATCTACAGCCAATTAACGGCGACGATGTTAGGTGTCAAAGTGAAGGAGTTGAACCTACTGTGAATATAACGGACATGATTCTGGACACTAACTCAGGATCTTGTGATTGCTAGCTGGACTATATACTTCTAGACTAACAGGCAGCTAGTATTATTCAAGCGGAGTCTGCCAGAAAATTGTGTTAGAACTATTATGTTATGTCGCAAAGTTAGGTGGTGTTGAAATTTTATTACAATTTTATTACATTATCAGCTTATACTGCCCACTGCTGGGCAAAGGCCTTCTCTCACAACTCGAGGTGAGAGAGATCAGGTCATACTCCACCTGTGCAAATTGGGACCAACGGCTTAACGTGCCTTCCGAAGCACAGACACGCTCGAATATGAAAATGCCACAACGGTCACCCATCTCAGGCCAACCGAGTCAAACACTGCTGAACCTTGGTAATCCGTAAGAACACCACGGTCGCACAGCGCTACAAGCGCCTCATTTTAATATCCCAGCCATTTGAAATAGATTTTATTCAGCGAAGTTTGATAGTGTTTAGACAAACCAAGAAATTGACTTCTGCAACTAGGTCCACGTAAGTGTATCTGAACATATCGCACGTATACACTTGGTCAAAGCAGACTTCTCGAAATAGAATTGGATTTTAATTGGTTATTAGATTGCCTTTAGTGCAAGAAAATAAATTTCAAACCTTTACGACTATATTCCCTAAGCGTGGGAGGTATGTGTGTGAATGATCTACACCGTTTTCGGGTGGGGGGGCCTTTACAGCTTCACCGAGCGAAAGAGCGAATGTGCAACAATTATACTTTGTGATCGAACCATAACCACTTTTTGATGTTCTAGTTGTCATTGCAATCTATAACAAGTGTAATATGAAGGCGATAGTATTTCTGAAGATATCGAAATGAAAATTCAAGTCTTTATCGAGAAATCGACGATTAAATGTTGAGTGCAAAAGTTTCACAAAGTTTTAGGCCCGTAATACACAACGAAAATCAGCCGGGAATCTAGTTTTAAACATAATATTTCAGTACAAAATGTACAAATGTCGTTGTGGTGAGAATGTCGACCAGTTTGGACACCATGGCCTCTCATGTCTCCGAAGCGCCGGTAGAATATCAAGGCATGCCAGTATTAATGATGTCATCCGTCGTGCCTTTGCCACCGCCAATGTACCGGCCGTTTTGGAAGCAAACGGCCTTATGCGTGACGATGGTAAGAGACCCGATGGAATGACAGGACGCGACATGTGTCGATACTTTAGCGCCGTCGCATCTTCCAGAGACAGTCATTAAAGCTGGTAGCGCCGCGGATTCTGCCGAGTGCCGCAAACGGCGCAAATATAGCAACCTGGATAAAGGATGCTTATTTGAGCCGTTTGGTGTGGAGACTTTGGGTCCATGGGGTTCAAGTGCCCATCACATCTTTGGGGAACTGTCTAAAAGACTGGTCGACACTACACATGACCAGAGGGCAGGCACGTATCTTGGGCAAAGGATTAGCACTGCTATCCAGCGCGAGAACGCTGCCAGCCTTCTGGGCACCCTACCGAACGCCAGCGATTTGGCACAGTGGTAAATAGTGTATTATATTTTTCTACTTTTTATTGTATTTTTTTATTAATTTAAAAATATTAATATTAGTCTTATTAAATAAAATTGTAGATTTGAACATTTTAATTATAATAACATCGAGTACAAAATCAGTTCTTAAAACTAGATTCACGACTTATATTATACGGGCCTTAAAGTTTGATTGGAACAGACTTTACGTTCTAGCCGATGGGGGAAGTGTACTATGTACATACAGATTTTGTCGACGACGTTAGGTCCTTAATGAAAAAGTGGTTTAGGTTATTGGCACTATAACGGGCACGGTCGAGACTACTCACTCTCTAGATTCAAAGCTATGATCTATTAATCCCCAGCCGTGTGCCACTACAGCAATGAAGCAATCAGTTAGTAAAAATTAAATTACTAAGCTAACAGTAAGTTGCCTTCTAATAGAATAACACACACAACGTCACGCCTATATTCCCTTAGCGGGGGTAGCAGAGGTGTACTGAGTGCACCCACTTTTTGCCGACGATGTTTGGTCCCATGTTATAGGGGGCGAATAATATCTAATAGAATAAACCAAGAAAACTGTATAGTTAATATACCGGCAAACAATGGAACATTTAACTACCTTCATTTACTACAATTTATTCCACCTCTCAGAACACCTTGCTCCGTAGAACACTCTAAACATGTCCTATCGCATAAAAGCTGGCAGATATATAACGAAGTAACTGGCTCCGTTAGTACTGCACATAGTTCACAGCGAACAAACGAAGGTTAAGCACAAACCAGTTGACGTTACAGTATCGTCGTCGAAAAATCATTATATCACCTTTATCTAGTAAATTTTTGTGTGAAGAAATCTCCAGCCTTACGCTAACGTCAATCGTTTGTATTAAGTCCTTCAAAGACTAAGCACAAATGAATTGACTTCCTTCTTATCTAGTTAATTTGTGATATGAAAAGGATGGCCTAGCAAGTCGATAGCGGTACTCTAAAGTCAATGTGTTTGTGCTAAGCCTTCTAAACAACTTTTGCTGCATAACAGTCTCGTGTGACAGAAAAATGGAAGTTGTCAAAGGAGAAACGCCTTTGTAAGTCGTTATAGCAAATAATCATGTAATGATTTTATTTATTCACATATCTCTGTATACAATGAAGGCATATTGCAACCATGCAAGCTTCTTGACTGTTGTATAAAATCAAACTATTAAGTAATTACAACACCCATATTCGCAAATAAATGATTTGATTTGATTTAATTAAAGACCGTAAGAAGTCTGTTCGGAAAGAACCTGTTGTAACTCAGTACTCTCTGCCTATCCTGCCAGGAATCTAACTTGATTGTAAATATAAAGTTTCCAAACTTAAGTCACAGAGAGTCGAGCACATCGCTCGCGGAACTGTTGGATGTTAGGGTAGAAAGGTTCTCTTGTAGCAATGACGTAGAGAAAGGCGTGGAGTAGGCAGACCTCACATGGTGTATCGATGATCTGGTGAAAGTTACAAGAACATGTTAGATGCGTACCTATAGTAGAAGGTCGGTCGTCGTGGCGATATTTCGGGGAAGCTTTTGTGACGTTTATTTAGGTTTTACATAATGAAGCTAATGGACCCACTAAACGAGTCGTTTGACATGAAGTCACAACGGGCACGTATTTTAAGCATAGATTTTAAGACAATTTCTGATTGATAAAAAATAGAAACGCATTAAACTACCTATTTTATTTTAATCTAAGGAACTACTTTAACTTTTATACGAGTATTCTACATTATAAAATCCACATCCTTTCTGAAATATCTTAGTTGTTCAACAAGAACCACCTACATTCGACATTGAGGTCAACAAGGAACTTTGCCTCCGAGCCGTGGGTTCGTAAGAAGCCTACTACAGGAACTTATTTTTGTATACAATCTCAGTGACTACTCGCTTAAAAGAGGCTATATTTATTCATTGCTTATTTATTTGCTGGCGTTACATTCGATTTATGCAAAATGCATCTATTTCCCATGGTTTTCTAGCTTTGATATAACTTGTTTATATGGATGACGTATTTTTAAGATTTTCTTGTATTTGCATATGCGAAATACTGTAGAAGTTATTTTTACGGTGTTGTTAGAATTAGCGTATAATATATTAAAGCCTATCCTCTTATTCCATTAGAATACCTAATTAGTCACGTTCTGTATAAATAGAGAGATTCGCACACATTTTGTCGAGATTAGTTAAATCATTGTTTATTCTAATTTATATAAGGGTATTACCGTTCACAAAATAAATGCACTTTAAATATGGAAATTAACAATTTCAAAATATTTCAATCTTGAAATTTCAACACAGCATTCTTACACAGCATTGCACGCAGCATTCCATTACTCGTTTCATAAAGAAAAAAAAAGTAGAAAATGCTAGGAATAAGTCCTGCGGCGTGGCAGTGTTTACAAACATTAAGTTCGCATACACAAACGAGTAGTCCGGCTCAAATATTTGCTGTTCGTAGTCGGCGGCGGCTACGATTAACGGATTCGCATGGGTAGATGCGTTCGCGAAGTGTCGTGTTGTCGCCTTTTTAATATAGGCGCGAATAGGTTCGAGACCTAGATCGGAGTGGAGATCGACATTCCGTACGAACCAGGGGGCTCCTACGGCTTTACGGAGGAAGCGGTTTTGAACCACTTGGAGTTTATCGATGTGAGAGGGGGCCGAATGCCCGAACAAAACACACGCATAAGTCATGATGGGTTAAACGCAAGTTTTGTAAAGCGTCACCTTATTTCTAAGGGACATTTTACTCCGCTTGCAGATTAACGAATGGAGACGACCGAGCACAAAGGAAGCTCGGTGACGGACCCGCTTGATGTGCGGGCCGAAGGACATGGTACTGTTTAGGGTGACCCCTAGATATTTGACCTCTTTGACCCAGGGAATGGGTCGGTCGAACATGGTCACTTGGCCGAGATTACTTCAAGAGCGGCGCAGGGAGTGGCGCGGGTTGGCACCTCTGGAGAAGAACACCGTAGCGCTCTTGTCCGGGTTCACCTCAATACCACTTCCTGAACCAATTCCCTAGGGAATTGGCGGATGCCTGAAGGTTTCTGGTAATGAAACCCTTATTCCTATGCGAGACGTAGAGAGCGGTACCATCCGCGAATAGGGCTAGATGCGCCTTACTCGAACGAGGAATGTCGTTCGTGTAAAGGCTAAACAGGAGGGGCGAGAGAGCTGAGCCCTGCGGGACTCCAGCTCGGGTGGAGTGGGGGTGGAGCGCGTCATTTCGACGCGATATCGAAAGGCGCGATTTGACAAGAAGATCTTCCGCCTCGACTTGCTTGATTGATCGACTGACAGCCGATCGGATGTGGTCGGTGAAGGCATTTACGGCCTGATCGGTGTCCTGAGGGGACGGGATGGAGTCCGAGCTGAGAGGGTGGGGGGAGGTTCGGCATCCGCCAAGGCCGTGCTAAGCGCATGCCATTCCACCACCGTATTTTTGGGTCGCTGAGGGGCGGAAGGGGGGGAACCGAGTCTCATGACTACAGGACGATGGTCAGAGTCGAGCTCCTGGACTACTTCCAAGGAGTGCAGCCGTAAGGTAACACCCTTCAGAAGCGCCATGTCCAGGACGTCGGGTCGGTGGTTGGGATTGTTGGGATAGTGGGTAGGGTGGATAGGTGCGATGACGTCAAAGTCGAGAACGTCGACCAGGGCGTCAAGGCTCCTACCGTTAGGGGAAGTGGTGAGACCATTTCAAGCCACGTGCTTACTGAGCACTCCACTCGCTATCTAATGGACTTAACACGCGTGGCGACCCCACTGTTTCTATAAAGTATTAACGCGTAAAGGCTTTTATGGAGTGGCTTTTCTGGTTTCTGTTACGTAAACAAAATGCTGCGCAGAATATCATTTCTGTGCTTGATTTTTTTTAGTAGAAAGTATTAACAATTTCCAGATTTTAAAATCCTGACTAATAAACAAAGCATTCTAAAACAAGTTTCATTACTTCACGTTTACAAACATAGAAATCACATACACAAACACCCAGACCTATATAAATATTTGTTGGTCACACAAATATTTGTCCTAATGCTGGAATAGAACTCGCGGCAACTCGATCCAGTGAGTAAAACCTACGCTTTAAGAAATAAATCAAATCATTGTCAACAACTCCCAACACCCAGACTAATCTATAAAATAACAATTTCGTTTCATTTATAAAATAATGCCGTTGTTTCCAAAAGTACCTCTCCAGGTCATTGGTAAAGGAACAAAAGTGTTCGCTCCAACACCTACCCAGGTACTCCACTCGCTATCTAATGGACTTAACTCGACACGCTTGGCGACCCCACTGTTTCTATAAAGTATAAACGTATAAAGGCTTTTATGTGGCGGCTTTTGTAGGTTCTATTATGTAGGCTAAATGATTCACAGAATATCATTTATGAAGCTTGATATTTTGGATATAAGTTATCCAACAAAACAGGAATAGGCGGAGAGGACAGCAAAAATTGGATCAGTTTAGTAGTGTCTAATGCCGGTCGTGATTACGAGGTTATGGTTTCGAATCCTAGGTCGGACAAAGGTCCGGAGTCGGAATTGGTCCGATATCACGGCAATATAATTTAGATTTAATATCGTCGGCGAAAAGTAGATATACACAGCACACCATTGCATCTCCGCTTGGGGAATATTTAGCGTTATGGTCTTTATTTCTGTATGATAAAAAATATCCAAGAAAACGGAAATGTTCAGAGAGAATAGGGAAGATCAGTTCCTATCCATGTAGAAAATAGTGTGCTGGCTACTGCGGGGTAGGAATGTGTTCTGGCTATTATAGTGGAATTGGGTGTACGCATATAAAAGGTCTCATGTAATAGAACAAACCCCGTTCACCGCATACCACTCATCATCATCATCATCATCATCTCAGCCTATACTTGTCCACTGCTGAACATAGGCCTCCCCAATCGCTTTCCAGCGTAACCGGTCCGATGCCACCTGCATCCAACGACTTCCTGCGATTTTCACAAGATCGTCGGTCCATCTGGCAGGCGGTCGTCCCACGCTGCGCTTGCCAATACGTGGTCTCCACTCTAGAATCTTTCTGCCCCAACGCCCGTCCGATCTACGCGCTATGTGGCCCGCCCATTGCCACTTCAGCTTGCTAATCTTAACGGCTATGTCGGTGACCTTGGTTCTTCTACGAATCTCCTCATTCCTGATTCGATCGCGTAGAGAAACGCCAAGCATAGCTCTCTCCATAGCTCGCTGAGCAACTCTGAGCTTTTTTATGAGACCTATTGTAAGAGACCACGTCTCTGATCCATATATCATCACTGGTAACACACATTGACTAAAAACTTTAGTCTTAAGGCACTGAGGTATTTTGGATGAGAAGATGTTGCGCAGTTTCCCGAACGCTGCCCAGCCGAGTTGGATTCGTCGATTGACCTCTCTCTCAAAGTTGGACCTACCTAACCGGACTACCTGTCCCAGGTAAATGTATTCGTCGACAACTTCAAGAGTAGAGTTCCCAACGGTGAGTGCGGTGGGTACGACATGGACTTACCATATACCACTCACATTTCTTTTTTACGCCACCAGCTACCACCGCAGGCTCTTTACAAAACCACCCATATCACTTGTCACAATCTAGATATCTCTTTTCTTCATTTGTATTTTACCCTCTGAAGTTTAGCGCAGAGGCGATGTGAGCATAACGACACTAAAGAATTGGATGTCTTTTTTTATCTGTATATCATCACGCCAGATCCCTAGCGGGATAGGCAGAGAGTACAAAGTTCCAACAGGTTAATTCCTTTAAAGATTTTCTTCCGTATTTTTAACATGCATATCATTGTAGGTATGCGTGATTATAGCTTTTACAAAAAGCAGAAGCTGTTAGATTCTGCACTAGCTTTACTTAATGATGAAGAGATCAATCAAAACTATATCATCATCATGATCATCACCAATTTGTAGACGCTCACTGCTGAACATAAGGCTCTCAAAAGCCTCAAGACAAATTTTGTGTCAAATTTACAACGATAAAAATTTTGTTTGAGGTAAGACGGACGATTTAGCGCAATGATTAAGAGCTTAAGTCACTCCGCCCACTGTATCTAATAGTCGCGGGTTCGATTCCCACACGGGACAAATCTTTGTGTGACTCACGAGTATTTATTACGGTTTGGGTATTTGTGTATGTGAATTTTGATGTTTATAAACGCACCCACGATACAGGAATAAACACAAGTGCGAGGCTACGTTTTTAAAAAAAAAACACGTTTAGACAAATTTTGTGACAAATTGACAACGATAAAAACTTTGTTTAATGTTATTAATTCTTCTATGTTCTTTTGGCGCACTTTGTTGACTAGACAAGGTGAAAGTTTGACCCAATAACACCTTCCTATCAAATCCTACACACATCCAATCCATTAAAATAACAGGTGTGTCTATAAGACGTTTACCCTAAAATGTGTCACCTAATATTCAAAGATTGAAATGGCGCCGGGTTCCACTTTATCTATTCTTGGGTCATACCTCAGACTGTGAATGGTTATTTCAGTAAAACTAGGTTCAATCGACCAGTAAATCGATGCCCTAAGTTTACGTTAGTGCTTGGTTTGCACCGTGATACACGGGCGGGTAGATTCAACAATATAGCTTTTAATTTTATGGGTTCGAGTGCAGGAAATTATTCAATATTTTGACTAAGCTACCTTCATTTAGTTCTTAAAAAAATAAGAATGACTTTTGTCCTGCCAGAGACATTAAAAGTATGCAAATTATTGCAATATCACCATTTTAGCGATTGACCTCTGCAGCTGACTACGGTACTACTCAAAGGGCAACTAAGTATTTGTCTTTCCAAGAAACCCACTAAAGCACGTTTAATAAAATCCCCGTTATTTTTTATTAAAAGTCAAAGAAAGGCGTGCAAAGATATTACCGATGGTTTAATTCAATAACGTGGTTCAATGTTACATCTATAAAATAATCTAACCTACAACCGATAGATGATTTTCAACAATGTCGGGTGCTGTTAAAACTTGGGTAAGCGAAGACTCGTAATGGATAGATTCATATCAACGGTCTCATAGAACAAAGTTACATATGCCAAAATAAAGGGCATTTGCAGCTTTCATGCCTGTGAATAAAGTTATTAATGCGAAATATAAATACTGGATTTTAGGACTATTCGTTGGGCACGTTGATATGTATTTGCTTACTTCAATATTATTCGTATTTATAATTTAGTTGGTCTAGTAGCAAAGTGCATCGCTTGGTGATCACGAAGTCCTGGGTTAAAATCCTAGGTCGGACAAATTAAGTTTTTATAACGAAAACTTCCCAGTATGAATCCGGATTCTGCAATTGTGTCCGATATATGGCAATAGACTCGCCCTCTATTACATGGGACTTAACACTTTCGGCGAAACGTGGGTGTACTCAGTACACCTCTGTCACCCTGCTTGGAGAATATAGGCGTTATGGAGGACTTTTATAAAAAAAAAATATTATTTATATATTAACCGACCATCTTATTGTTGCTATTGTATACTAATGTTTATTAAACTCCTTGCTATTATACTACTTTAGTGCACCAGTGTACGGGACATTGCTATTACTTGAAAATTTCTCCATCCTAAGGGTTCTGGAACAGATCGCTCATTAGCGATAAGGCCACCCTTTCTGTTACTTATGACGTTATTCCTGTTCAATTAGTATTTGTTAGATTAGTGCACAATAAAGAGTGTATCTATGTGTTTACGAGTAAACACAGTATTAACCTGGTTCTTGAAATCAATTACCTCATGCTCTGAAGGCACTATGCGTCTATTAAAAATATCTTGACTTTGCATTATTTACAGGACTAGTTCCTGCCCGCGACCTGGTCCTCGTTAACTTTATACTGGAACATTACATTTTTCCGAGAAATAATCGTATGTGTTAATCCAAGTAATAAACTTGTGTGCCAAGTTTCATCTAAATCCGTTCAGCCGTTTTAGCGTAATTGAGCAACAAACATCCAAACATCTAAACAAAAACTTACACATTTATAATATAAGTATGAAGTAGGATGTAAGAAACAGATGCGCAAAGTCTGTAATACATGATAGTACCAGCAACGTTTATTACGGCGACAATTATCGGGAAGGAAAAAACAGTCAGCCGTTTTATACTTTGTCGTAAAATAGGTAAGAACATTTTGTAAGTACATAGGGCCCAGCCAACTTATAAACGTTTTGACGTTTTTTATTTTTTTCTGCAGTCGATAGCGCCTTGTATTGACCTCGTTATTCCCGTATATATCTTTTTCGTTTTCTATAGCGTTAACGGCTGTAGAAAGTTAATTTGCTATAGGGCCAGATTCAAGATGGCCGCGTTTACTGATTTAAGAGTAGTCTTTTGTCAAACGTCAATTTGTATAATATTATAGTTAATTTATAGTATAATAGTCTTTAGAAAGAGTTAGCTCTTAAAAAAACGTTTAGCAAGAAAAATTTAACAGTGAGTTATTTTATTTAAGCCTTCACATGGTTTTCAAATATCTAACTGGATTAATATATCTCCAGTGAGATAGTTATAAAAATATTTCTCATAACCATCATCTAAAACTATGATTGTATCACTCGGGACATAATTATATCCTTGCTTTAACTATTTTACCTATTGACGGTTAACTTATGGCCGGTTCCAATATTCAACTTAAAGATAGTACTTACTTATTGTCAGTGGGATTTTGACAGATTTTCCATACAAAATATGTCAAAATTCTATCCTTAGTAGGCAAATCTATCCTTGAGTTAAATATTGACCAAGACATAAGACCATTAAATGAACATTTACCAAACAAAAAGGCGGGCAAGCAAGAACTATTTTTTCTAGCCAATTACTTCTTCTATTATACTTCTTTCCTTCTAGACTGTGTGTCAAGTCTTCGTCAACTTGGAGTCGGCCTTCCTTGTCCTTTTCTTCACGGAGCACGATTTTGTGATGTCGTTGTCAAGTTAAGGTTCTTTAGCTTTTTTTCAACTGACGTCAATCAAATGGCGAGTTGTGTTCAACAAACACGCTTTGTTGTTGGCAAATAAAGCCAATAAAATTACAAAAACTTTAAATTAAATTCTTTGGGGATACTTTTCTCCCGTAGTGGTTATCTGATTAACCTTAAACGTATTTTTTGGGTGTATCAATCGGAGCAATGTTAAAACTCCCACTTATATTTTTTAATATTTGTAACACAGGGGAAAAGTAGTAACAAAGCCCACATCAACTCGTAGCACGTAGCACATCAGTGGGCCGCCGGACATCCACACGTAAGTCCGTGCTCGTTACGAAGCCTCGTGTCCGACCGAGCGTATGCGTGATCTCGCCTCTGCCAGGTGACGACCCGACGTGTTCGTAGAAAAACGTACGTGTATTTCTGTTTCATGATATAAAAAAATATTTTATATATTTTTATATTTTTTATTGCATTGTCATTTTAGTAACGTAATGTGGCGGCTATCGAACGCTTATATTCTAGGTTGGACAAAAGGTATACTTATTTTTTGAAAGATTAAAAAATTGATCTTTCTATTAATTGGAAAACCGGGATCGTCAACGAAATGTGGATGTATACGGTACACCTACTGTCAGTCCTATTTTGGAATATGACGGTGTTTAATTCTACGATTTTTATTTTTTAAATGCTTTTATAACGATTATTGTGATGAGATGAGTCTCGCTGTTAATGCATATAGAAAAAAACAAAAAGTAACGTAACCCACATAAACCCGTGGCACGTAGCACATCAGCGGGCCGCCGGACATCGACACGTAGGTCCGTACTCGTTACGAAGCCGCATGTCCGACCGAGCGTGAGCGTGATCTCACAACTGCCAGGTAACGGCCCGACGTGTTTCATAGAAATTAATACGTACGTGTAATTCTGTTGTATGACATAAAAAATAATATATAAAATACTTTTAGGTTTTTTGTTACTTTTTTAGTCAAGTGACGTAAAGTGCAGATTTTGATCACGAGTTTGAATTCTAGGTTGAAACAATGATCACTGTGCTTGCACTATGCTTTTATGTTTGTCGCTGTTTTGTTGATCTAGTAATGTACTGTGCTGCTGTCCATCACACGAATTTATATTCTAAATCGGAAAACAGCCATAAGTTGTTTTTTGTATTGAAAAAAAGTATCTGGAAATGTTCTCGGTATAATGGAAGTTAATTTGCTCTTTATTAGAACCTAACATTGTCGGTGAATTGCGGATATGCACAATATCCCATTGACAATTATATTTAGGATATGCAGGCTTGACTTGGCTTGATGATTGTGTCAAATTCTGCAACTTAATACAATTAAGGAACATTATTGTGATTAAACATTATTGGGGTTAAACACAACTTGCTTTAACAGTCTTTGTGAACTTCAAAAGAAAAGGTATTATATCTTTAAAATTTGTTGCAAGAATAATATATTAATATTTTTCTCAGACATCCTAAACGTAACTTAGCACAATAAAAACGCTGGAGAATTTGAAAATGATATATCAAATCGATTTGACTTTTTTTGAAAAAGTCAACATACCGCTACGCTTATATTCCCTAAGCGGGGGTGGCAGAGGTGTACGTAGTACACCCACGTTTTGCCGACAATGTTAGGTCCGATCTAATAGAGGACGGCTGAAAAAGTCAAAAGTCTGTTTGAACTAGTTGAAGATTTAAGTCAATTGGCGTTTTTCTTACCTGACTTCCGCCCTCAACTTCAAACATAGTTCTTTCCATCGTGTCCTGTGTCTGCAAAGTTGGTCATGCGATTCATAAGTTTATTTAAATTCTTAAGTTATCGACAACTCAATGAATGTGTCCACAATAGATATCATCCAAGAGTATATTTGAAAAGGAACAAGTAAATTGAACCAATACTAAAGAACCTTGTAACCAAGAAGCACGAATACATTTCCGAAAAAAACACAAAAATATATTTGGGGTCATAAGTATATACGAAAGTTGCGTAACATAATATCTTAAACATGTCCTTAAAAAAGTAGGAAAGGACAGAAACATTCGATTGAAAAAGTTGCCGCCCGAGATCCGAAGTCTTTTTGCTCCGGAAAAGTCTTAAATGGCCATCTGTCTCGGAGACTAAGCGCAAATTAAACTTTGCACATTCTTCGGGCAACGTCAGATTGGTTGTTTTCCTGGACAATGGATGTTGTTATTTGTTTCGAAATCTCATTTGGTTACTCGGAAAGTTGTTGCAATGAATGTGTATATTATTGCAGTCAGACTTTTGTTTATTAAACCAGCCTTTATTGATGTCTCTCTAAATCTAATCCGTTCAATCTTCTGTGATGTTTTAAGACCCTTCTTTCACTACCTCGTTGGTCTAGTACAGCTATACTCAACCTGCAGCCCGCCGATCTTTTGTGAGTGGCCCACCTGGCATAGTAGTCAAGTAATCGACCACTTTATATTTCTCGCAGATCCAGAGTAAGTGTGGAAGCGTGGAGTAAAATAGGTCGATACCTAAGTAGACGATAGGTAAATCTACGGCGCGTTGAGTTACAGTAAGCGGATAGCGGGAGCAAGACGGGGCACCTCCTATTTTCCTGTCACGTTTTCACATACATGCGTGTCGCCTTGTTTGCCGATCACGACGTGCTTTGTGAATTAATTCGTTTTTTACTTGATTTCTGATAAGACTCGAGGTTAAATAGTGAATCTGGCTCGGCTTTTTCAGTTAATTGTTGTTGTTTATTTAGTGTTAAACTGTTATTTAAATTTTTAAAATCATGAGAGAAATGTATACTAAGCTTAAGCGACCATTAAATTTGAATCACGTTTCTTATAAAAACCTAAAATCTGGATCCTAAATAATTTAAGTTCCTAAATAGTCTTTGTCGCAATTATAAAAAGAAGATTGAGTATAGCTGGTCTAGTGGCACATAGAATGTAGCGATTACAAAGACCTGGGTTGAAATCCTAAATCATACAAAGTCTGATTAAGATTTTTTATGGAAAAAAAATCAATAGTAGTCTGGAGTATGCAATTGTGTCCATCATAATGGTAACAGGCTAACTCCCTATTACTTTCAGACTTAAATCTGTCCCCGCCAGTCAGCACTGATTCCCCATGGTGAAGTTTCTTCGATTTATGAGAAGTGTTTGTACAGCAGTAAAGACAGTAAAGTAAGCTGATTTTTTTCATTTATTTAAACATTTTTACAATAAAATATGATAAGGAATACTGGAACATCAAAGAGTTTTGAGCATTTCTGATGATAGTCCCTTATATAAAAGCACTCGTGCTCTATATATGTAGCAATTGACACCAGACATTTCCATCTAACTCCCGAAACTTGATAAAGTATCCTTTAATTATGGTCAGACCCTTTTCTTTAATTAGTTCCTACGCTAGTTATTTATGAGGCACCATGATACGCATTATTCAAAGACGGAGCTCTGATTTATATAGGACGGGTGAATTCTGTCCCTCACTCAATTGGTAAATATGAGAGTGCGCAGCGGAGCCGATGAATAAATAAATTCATAATTCATTTGATTCAGAACATTTGGCTGAAATTGCGGGTTCTTTGAGGATTTTTTCTGATTAACAATCTTGGTTCAGTGAAAAAATTTTGTCGGTAAAGTGTGGAACATAACGTACGACTACGTAAAAGGTCTTTGTTTTGCGGAAGTTTATCAGGATGATACCAAAGCTATTCTTGCTATTAGAAACTAGACAGAAAATTGCAGAATTATATTTCTAAGTCATAGGTATTATACAAAAAAAGATGATGGTGGATTATTAATAGCTGTCATAAAGTATATTAAAAAAGGGGAAGTAGATTTTGATAATTCTGTTGATGATACAAAGAATTAGATAAACCTTAAACATCGTGATTTGAAACCTAAAATGAAAGACATAAAAATAGGAACTCTTTTTTAACTGCAAAGGTACAAACATTTGTAGGCTATAATCTCAGATTAGCTACACAGGTGCTAGCAGTTAGGCGTCGCAGGTGTTTTTCGGTCAGTAATAACAGTTCTGGAAACCTTCTTACAAAAATGCCTATTGCACATGGAAAAGGTCGTTACCGAAGTTTGTGATAGTAATTGGAACTAATTGGATGATTCAGTTGAATAAATTGGTGGAGTAGAATTGTTAAGAGTAGATTTTTATTTACAGATGTCGTAATCTTCAAAAACGTTGACTATGGTTAGCATTTTTTATGAACCTTTTGATAAAAAGATTATGATTGCACTTCAAATCACGTAACTGAAAGAAAAGATGTTACTTTTAACACAATGTAGTTAACAGAATTTAATGTCAAATTCTTAAAATTATTAGCTATATATAAGATTAACAAAAAAATTTAACCAACAAAACTGAGCAGGAGTGAACACATGAAAGGCACGATATTCCAAAAGAACACACAACAAAGCAACTTTTCTAAAATCAGCAATACGCAAAACTAAAAGTTCGTGCATAAAAAGCACAACAAACATTTGTTCGGTGTAAAGTTTGCAACACAGACGCTTCGGTACTTCCAAACTTTGATTGTTAACGGTTAACCGACTAACTGTGTACCCAGCTCTCATAATTACTCTATTCAATAATATGTTAACTTAACGACGCTGAACAATGCAATTTCAACTCTAAACGCATTTATACAGTTTTGAAATTTCCGTCACAATTTAAACAAGGTTTGAAAGAGTTTGGGCTACAGCGATCAATTTTGTTCAGTTGCTGATGTTAAATAGGTGAACAAAGTGTCAATGTTTGTTGTACATTGATTTGTGCTGTTGATTTTCAGTAGAATAATTATGTATGTTCGTCCAAATTACTGTTTGGAGGCATGGGATGCATGTTAAATTTCAGAATCATCATGAAATATAACCTAGGAATATAACTCATATATTTGGAAGAGTAGTGACAAAACTGATATTAAATATTGTCAAATTATGTAATGTATCAGTGATTGTTGCAAAAACTAATAAACACCGTTACACCTAGATATCCCATGTTGCAGTGACAGATGTATGTATCCTTGAACACCCAAACTTTTGTCAACAATATTATGTTCTAATGAAGAAGAAAATTCTATTATTACCTATATCAGTCTCTCTTTCTGACTCCAAACTACTATTCAGTATTCGTCTAAAATTTGAAAACAGGATCTTATAATCGCCAGATGTATCCATCATCAAACCAACAAAAGCTTGTAAAAGTTGACTAAATTAGAAAATAATTATCTATATTGCACTGCCAAATCTATAAATTAGTTCAAAATAGTTGACCTAACTAATAAGTACAGATAGGTAATACCGAATTACTAGTTCTATTTCAGCAAAAGTAATTATCTTACTCTAAAAATGGAGTACTCTTGTATAAAATACGACTTCAAAGTTATAACGCAGAGCAATATAGCCGCTGGCTTCCATTCCTTTGCAGTCCTTTTAATGAATGAGGAGCAAATTGCTCCGCTTCTAGTGCGGAATATTGACGACATAAAAGTGAAATCCTTTCGCCTCTAAGTGCTTGTGGGTAAAGGGGATAAAAAATTTAGAATATGATTTTTGATTTTAATCTTGATTCTAGTTGAAATGGACCAAAGGGTATTGCTATGTTAGGTTAAGCGTATTATTGACTGACTTGGTCATCCAGTGAAGCATGTTTAATTTGCAATCACGAGACTTGAGCTTTGAATCCTAGATCCGATGAAATGTTATGAGGTTTTTATCAAGGGACTTACAGTAACGAGTTCGTATGTTATAAAGACAATAGGGTCACTCCTTGCAACATCGTAGTTGTCAGCCGATAGACCTTTACTGCAGAATAAAAACCTCCTCAAAGATCACCACAATAACTCCTTTGTGCTAAATGCATCTAGCTTTGACCGGCTTTTTTCCTATTGGAATCTAACGTTGTTGTGAAAATGTGGATGCACACAGTTAACTTCTGTCACCCCTGCTTTTACAATTTAGGCGAGACAATGTTAATTTTTAATACCTAACTAGTTTATCATTAAACGGATTGCATACAATCATCCTCTTATATTCATCTGCAAACCTCTGATTCCTGCAGAATTTAAAACTTTCAAATTAAATCATCAAAAACGTTAAAAAAAAACTCTCAGCGGCAGAGAACCAGCTTGAAATTCAGCTCCGCATTATATTCCGAGCTCTCAAACACATCTGCAAAGCGGAATCTCGAGAAACTCTGAAGCAAAACGACTATTCCACCGAACGGATGAAATCAAGATAAGGAGCGAACTCTAACAGCATAATGTAGAAGATTTCTCTGTAAAATATTTATTTCACTCTTTTCAACAGCAAAAAAGGGCTTAAGTTCAGAAACTGTTTTATGTAAAAGCCGGGAATATGCAATGCATTTTTATTTGGAGCAGGGAAAGCGACTTTCGGCTTGTATAATGCAGAATACAATGTTTGCTGCACAGTAAGATTAAAAGTTAGGTACCCCGTTCTTTATTACTTTTTAGCCTGGACTTAATTTTCATCTTCGTAATCCGGCCAAGATGCGGTTTACAAAGTAGTTAATATTTCCGAAACGGTTTAAGGAAATTTTCTGAGATACAAAGTTGGGTTATGAATACAACGAGACTTTGCTATTTGGCTTGGATTAAATTATATATAAAAAAAAAAGATGTATCTTAAATTTTGTTGTACAAATTGTTGGAATAAATTCAGTTAACGATTTAGAACAAATTACTTTCAGGTCTTGCGTGGCCAAGAAGAAGTAGGTAGCGTTAATTTTATCAGTTGAGGCGCTAGTACTACTGCATGTCTACGGGGTTTTTAGCGAGCGCAGTTCGGTCGGTTGAAGATGAGTGAATGTTTGTGGCAATACCATTTTTGAGCGTTTCCGAAATTTCGGAAGGCGCTCTAATGGCTGCCACTTAATATGGTAATTGTTGATTCGATTTGAATCTGGCTTGATAATTTCCAACAGCTGAATAGTCACAATCTTGCCTGCGTTCACCAATCCGCACTAAGTCCCCAGTCCAAATTTGAAAATTCCACAAAATGTCTTCCCGATGTTACGCATCTTTGACTAACCAATCCGAAAGCAGATTAACCTGAGGGGTTGCTAATAACGCCACAGCTATACAACGCTTGAATGAAACATATCAATAATATATAACAACTGCAGTACATCACCTAATATCACTCAGTTTGAAACACAGTTTTTCTACACTCCCGTTTTCGATATGCAAATAAATGGATTTTCGATATTTGACTAGAATACTGGCGGAACTCGAATAAAATAAGTACAAACTGTTGTTTGCAAAGAAAAATGTTTGGCAATACGGCAACAAGCCAAATGGGAAACAGCTGTTTAACAGTTGTTTAAAAGATTTTGTTATTGTCTTTTTTGAAAGATAGAATTTTTCAATATTTTATGACTGTATTCTTATATTTTACTAGGCAGCGTTATATAAGTGAATGCCTGTTTGATCTCTGGCAATTATCAATGGCAGAACCATCAATGTCTACTTAAAACAAAATACTTAGGTTAATCAGGTTTTAATTCAACTTGTGATAATCAACAAAGCAAAATGGTTCGTGATAGCGTGTCTTCATTCAGGTGAATATAGAAAGCTGGCCTTCATTCAGTAGCATGGTTAAAGGTTTAATTAAAAAAAAATGTATTTATTCATAACCATAGTTTTCCTAACAAGCTACCCGCTCATCATAATAGCTTGTTGAACAAGATGACTACAATGAATCATAATATTATGCTTAGAATTTCTTCGACCACTTTTAAATAATGAAAAATCAGATAAAAAAAATTATACACACCAAACCGCCAGGGTGGATGGATTCCCCATGCAAGGGTGGTGAACGCGTACAACATACACCCTCATTTATTATCATATCATTTATATTCAATGTAATAAAGCAAACTTATCGGGCCTTCAAAAGCTGTCCGGAGTCTGTATTTTAGGATGCTACTAATATTTTCTCGAAAAACCCCAATAGCACTTTGTCGGCCCAACAAAGCAGTCGAATTACATTTCATTGGAATGCTTACGCAACTAAACTCACAATTAACACGATGAAAATAACAACACAAAAAACTAAATCAAACCTCGCTGAAATAAGCTCGCGCACTCATTTGAACAGAACCTTCATTAGAATACAAACGAAGGTATTAATTGAAAATGTTTCTCCCTTCCTTTAATAACTTGCAGTTACGCACTGTGATAAAATATCCTCGCTGTTATAAGCCCAGTAGCTTCACCACGTGCAAAACCAACTGTAGAAATAGTGTTCTTTCCCTCATTTGTCTTAAGTTATATTTCTGATTATGCATTGTATTAAAAGTAACACCATTACGCTTATATTCCCCAAGCGGAAAGGCTGCAGTTTACTGTTACAATGCCAGACTCCAGAATAACGCTCAAAATTTATCATTAAAATAAATAACAATATTGTCTGACCTTGGATTCAAACCCATATTCTCGTAATCGATGGCAAAGGTCCTAGCTAGCAATTCAGCAATATATAAGTTAGGGATATAACAGATTATTTCACGAGGTTATCGTAACGCGTCGCGTTATGTTTTTTTTTTGTATTTTATGTGTATAATTGTTTATATTAAATATGAAAACTTGTAGCGAACGTCAACGTTTTAGTCGTCTAGTGCGTAAATGAGGTAACCAATGTCCGGTTATGAAATTAGCTCATAACCTACTTCGAATGGGTTAGTCCCATAGATGAGTTTTTATCGTATGCCTCTTTTTCAATTTCATGTTTCCACCAAGATACTAATTATAGATAGCAAAATAAATGCTCTTTTTATTGGAGATCAAAGAATATTAATGGAGATTATGGGCTTCAATAGACGAATATTTATGCAAAGAGTATTCTTTGAAAGTATAGTTTTATTATTCCTATCGTTGTTCTAAGCTGCCTTATTATTCTAGTGAGGCATGGTTAAGTTAGCGATCACGAGATCCTGGCTTTAAATTCTAGGTAAAAAGAAAATGTTATTTGAATATTTTTATCTAAATAATACAGTTGTTTCAGAATTAACAGATGGCTTGGCTTATTGGTTATGAGCTTAGCCGCCCCGTCCACTGGATTAAGTAGTCGCGGGTTTGAATCCCGCACAGGAAAAATCTTTATGTGACCCATATATATTTGTATGTAACCGCACCCACAACGCAAGAATAGTTCGTATTGTGGGGCTTAATGGCATATTAAAGAAAAAGATTCAAGAAAAGGAATTACGCCCTATAACAACAATTAATAATAATAATAATATAAGGCACGTTATGAAACTGTTCTATCGTTGGGCTCGGGCCTCCTCTCAAACTGAGAAGGTTTGAGCCATAGTCGACCACGCTGGCCCAGTGCGGGTTGGCGAACTTCACACACCTTCCAGAAACTCTTAGGCATGCAAGTTTTCTCACGATGTTTCCCTTCACCGCAAGCAAGTTATAGTTAATTTTTAAACGCACATGCCTTCGAAAAGACAGAGGTGCGTGCCTGAGTTCGAACCCGAGACTTCTGCTTTGCAGTCCAACGGTCTAACCACTAGGCTACAATAATAGACTCGCCTTTTTATATTGGAAACTAAAATTGTCGGCAATATGTTAGTTTACAAAGTACACCTTTGCCACCCCCTCCCCATCCCCAAAAATATACTTATCCTCCTTAATATATACACAGTGTAATCTTAGTCGTACGGGAGCAAGCCCAGGTGATGTATCCAATGCCTAATATTCACTGGTAATAAAAATTGTTAAAAAGAACACTTCAATAAGTAATATCTACCTACTTACCTATCCGAATATTATAGCCAGGGTGAAAATCGGAATACCGATGGTATCTATCGGCGAGCTAACGAGCAGCTCCGCCCCTCAAATACACTGTGTCATTTCGTGCTTAGTACAGGTGTTTTTATGCACTATCTATATATCTGTATCATCACGCCAGATCCCATGCGGGGTAGGCAGAGAGTACAGAGTTCCAACAGGTTCTTTCCTTACATACCTCCCTGGCTTCCTCCACTCTCATAATTCGTCTCATACACGCTCGCTGGATACGAAGACTCTTGACTTCTTCTTCAGATTAGTCTTGGTTTATTTGGTCATGGTAAGATAGTCTAGGTCTACCCCGGTATCTACATCTTTCCACTTTCCATTTTTATGCACTTAATTAATATTATTATGGAGTTGTAAGTGAATGAAAAGTTTTTATTCTCATTTTTTTTAGTATCAGTAAACAGTATGCATTGCATACATCCCTTTTTTTTTTGCTCCAGAACGACTCAAGTTACACCGTGTATATCCCATTATTATAACACAACCATCTAAAGGTAAAACTAAGCACAAAATGCATATAAAATAGCATTATTACCTGCTATATAGCTTTCATAGCACCGATTACTGCTAATAACAGTGACAACAAACTGCGATCTCTACGACCGTATCACATACAGCTACTCATAAAACATAATGAAAACCTATATTAACATTGGTGTACGTCAAATAGATGAGAAGTTTTTATTACAATGTTGTTTGGTGATATAATAATGACCTTTATTGTTTTAAACAACTAAAAGTCACAAATTCCTCTCATGAGAGAGACCTCTGCCAAGTAATGGGATAAAATAATATCACAAACTCATTAGTCCTATAATATAAACGTGAGAGTTTGTATGTTTGGGTGTTTGTTACTCTATCTATCTATATCATCACACCAAAGATGTCTTGCGGGGTAGGCAGAGAGTACATAGTTCCAACAGGTTCTTTCCTTAAAGACCTCTCTGGCTTCCTTCGCTCTCATAGTTCGTCTCATACACGCTTGCCGGTTACGGAGACTCTTGACATGCCCTTTAGATAAGAGACCGTCTATTAGGTCGTCGGATGTAGTTACCGGGAAGACTAGACTATCTTACTACAAGATAGTCTAGGTCTTTCCGGTAACTACATCCTTCCACTTCCATTTGTTATTCTATCACGCAGAAACAATTTATTACCTAGATTAATACATAAGGTACTTTTCATCTCGGAAAATGACAGGTTCCTCTCTAAAGTCAACGCGGATGAAGTCCCAGGCCAAAGTTGGTAACGCTCTAGTTATTTAGTGCTCTAAACTATTATGAAAGTAACGAAGCGTTTGGTTATTTTAGTCTCAGATGGGTGACCATTTCCGTGCTTTGGTATCCATTTTTCACTATTATTTTTGTTTTACCCGTCTTTTGTAAAATCTATCTATGTATGAAAGTATCTTCTAAAATCTTATAATACTTTCAACGGTATTAACTGGCCATGTGTTCTTTTTCAAAAAAAAAGGATATTCAAACGTTTATTTCCTTTTTCTCCCTTTTGCAGTTAAAAATTTTCGAAAGATTCTCCAGTCCTCTAGTCTAGTGTTCGGAAGACAGTGGTACGCAAGACTTTTACTATGACAAAACCCCCGCGGTTCTCCTTCGATACGTTGGAGGGCTACGGAATTCCCAGACGAACGCACCGGTAATCCACTCTTGTGATTCACCATAATATTGATCACCTACCTTGCAAGTGATAATAAATTATACCGACCTATAAGCAGGTCTATTCACATAATATATAAAATATCCCAAATGTTACTTCCAAGAAAATCTAATAACACAAGCAAATACCTTATGATTTATAACATCTGCGGTAATACATTCGTCACTCCCACATCAAGGTTCCAAATAAAATACAAAATCTGGCGTCAAAAGTCGACCTGAACACCCCCAGTGATTTATTGTACTACTTGTAAAACCTACGCACACTATTTATTTCGTTGAGACGACAGCGGTGTGACAAATTACGATATTCGGAGCTTTCAAACTTTTCTATTGAGATAAGGGAATATTGGGGGAATATTTGACAATGTTGCTGGCAATTACGAGAATCGGGATATATATACTAGGTTAGGCAATGATATAATAAATCATTTATCAACGTATACTCTCAGATAGGTAAAAGCTGGATACGAAAAGCACATAGCCCTTCGTAGTGGCAATCTTTGAGGGCCTTTGATCGGCAGTGAACGTCTTTTAGCTCTCACATATGGAGGTGACAGGGATTACAGGGACTAGGTCATACTTAACCACGCGGACCGAGTACGGATTGGTGGAGGCAGGTTTGTGAACACATGCTGTCAGAATTTATAAAGCCACCTATAAGGCTTCCAACTTGGCATAACGACTAGCAGTAGGTGGTAACTGGTGTTTCTTGAAGCATATATCAAATATAAAAAATTTATTAATTTTTTTAATAACGTAGCCCCACACTACGATTTGTTTGTGTCGTGGGTGCGCTTACAAACATGAAATTTCACATACACAAATACCCTGACAAGAAAAAAACAATTGTAGGTCACACAAAATTTGACCCGTGCGGGAACAGAACCCGCGATAATTCGACCCAGTGGGCAAAGCGGCTTAAGTTCTTAACCACTGCGCTAAATCTTTCGTCCAATGCCACAAAGGGCCACCCATCTCAGACCGACCGAGCCGAGCGCTGCTTAATCTTGATGATTGCTAAGAACATAGTAGTTGCACGGGACTGTAAGCGTCTTAACACCTGATGATGATTGCAACTTTTACTTAATTTTTATTTGATGAAATTACAATTTAATTCGACAAAGGTTTCACATGTGAAATTTAACAGCCATTGATTTTAATTTACTAAAAGCAAGAGTAGCGTGGCACTTGCTAATATTGGCTACTAAAGTCAAAAATGAATGAACGATCATGTAAGTTGGACGTACGAATTATATGCAATTTAATATCAAGTGTGAATTTAGCAGCCGTTGTTAAAGCAGTAAGTGGGAATTTCACATAATTTTTCACATTTTACCTGTGAAATTTTCCATCCCTATCGATTACTAGGTCGGACGAAGTGTTATTGAAGTTTTTTTATCGATTCTTAATAGTAGTTCGTAGTGTGGAATCCTACCCGGTATTATGGCAATCGGCTTTCGACAAATTTCATTGGGACCTAATATTGTTGGCGAAATGTAGATGTACATATTTACCAGTCCGTTTGGCCAATATAAGTTTAATGGTGTTTCATATACTTCCTTATCTAATTTGAGGTTTTTGGATGTCTATAGGGTAACGTGGTAACCTGGCCTCAAATCTTAGATCAAGGGAATTTATATCTTATCGCTTTTATAATAGGTAAATATTTACATTTATCTAGACCGAACAGACCGCGAAAAAATAATATAAACGGGACGCTCTAAAATCACACTAAGATGACGTCACGCCTCACAGATTTAGAACATGTGTTTTGACAACTGATTACAACGGGGGTGTAACTCAGTGGTAGAGTGTCTGCTTCGCATGCTGAAAGTCCTGGGTTCAAATCCCAGCTCCTCCACAGCTTCTTTTTACTATTAAGAATTTTATTATCTCCAACACTAATTATGCGAAAATATATTATGATAAAAATATATTACGCAAAGCGATCTGCATTGAACGAATTGTCATTCTTACCGAATTACTCAGGAATACAGAATTCATACAGATGGATGCAAGGCTCTGGGAGAATTCTCTTTGATCGCCAAAAATTAAAAATAAATTACCTACTCAACGTTAATAAAATAATATCTATCTTGGCGTCATCTTTTGCATTATCGTGTCTCTTACATCGATTTTTGGCTTTGTCCAGCAATAAGACAGTTTAGGCTAATATTTGTAGGTATAAATCCAAAATAAAGTAACATTCCTCGCGAGCGTTTTATTCATGGAGTACGAAATTGAAGTACTTCGTGGTTCATTGATTCAACAAAGCCCTCTTTTGCGTTCATGTCTTTTTGATATCACGACCATTTGCTACTAGCATAAGTCGCTAATGAGAGGATTTGCTAGTAGGTTATTTTGCTATCAGGACGTTTTGGTAAAAGACCGTTTTGCTAAGGTGCCCTATTTATATGAAAGCCATTGGTATATGGCAAATATAGCGAATGTTCATAGAAGCACGTGCCAAATTTTTTAAAGAAATTATTGGCATAACCGTAAGTTGCTAGCAAACTATCACAACTTCATGATGGGTAAGAAAACAATCTCAATCAATGCAAATCAAATCAATCAATACTTCCACCAGTCTTTATTTGCAACAACAAATATATATTTTACTAGCAGTATCCCTCGGCTACGCACCCGGTCAGCGTCACCTACCGGGTTTAAAAGCTAAGAATCCGTACAAAAAAAACATCAAAATCGGTCAAGCCGTTTAGGAGCGGAAGAATTACAGACACGCGCACACCGAAATTATGTATAAAGAACATAAGAAAATCATAATATTACCAGATCTTCTAACTATATTTGAACCTTCACGCTTAATTTCCTATTTCCTCTAAACAAAAAATAGAAAAATAAAGCCTAATGTCCAGGCTCTCAAGCCTTTTGACAGCTTATCCGTTTTATTTTCTCATTGTTCAAGCCACAAACTGAGAGATAAATTCGGAACTCCAATACTTTATCTGAAACTTAAAGCCAGTTTGCGTTATTTTAGAATATACGACAACGACCTAGTTTAATGCCTAGCTAAGTAGTCCGCGTAGTGGAGTATGACCTAATCTCTCTCACCTCGATTTGTGAGAGAAGGCCTTTGCCTAACAGTGGCCAGTATAGGCTGATAATATAGCAAAACAATTTTATAGCAAACGGCAACTCTACGACAGTCATGTGTGACATTTCAGTTGATGACAGCGTTAGTACCGGTATTGGCCGCGGTCCAAAAGATCCTTTTGAGAATGATTTTAAATATGGACTTAGACAAATCTGACTTTTAATATTATAAGATTTTTGTACAGGTAAATCTCCTACTGTAAGTAAAGGGTTCGTCAAAGTCGTTGCAGTATTTTGGGGAGGCTTTTAGCCTGCAGAAGACGTCTTTAGACTGAGAATACATAGAACAAAATCGTCTACTAGAATTCCATTGCCGTAAAATATTTTAAGGAAATCAAGGATAACATTACATTACCATAACATTACATTACCTATTTTCCACATAATTCAAAGTCCCTCCTATTCATTAATATTGTTCAAAAATACTTTGTAGTAGCATTTCCATTCTTCATTAAAACAATATTTAATTTACGTTTTTCCACCCCATAAAATGTAACCAGATAATTTAGGTCCATAAATTCTAGTGTCTACCAAAAATAACTGTATCAACATTGGCCCAATTCGGCCAGGTCAAATCTAATAAATCAGTTGGGCAACCAATGGTAATGTTAGCCGTTCACCCGGGGTAGTCTAACGACCCGTATATACCCGTCAGACCCTCACGAATTAAGTACCTATCTACATAACTAGCAAAAAGTTTCTGTGGTTTATTGGGACCTGACCTATCTATCCTTTAATCTCTTTAATTTCTGCTAGTTGTTATACAGGTGTTCATTGACGCACGCTTTTGCAGGTTTTGTCTTTTTAGTCATTATATACCTGTCTCATTGGTGGGCAAATGCCTTCTTTCACTAATCGAGTTGAGAGAGATCATATTCTTTGGTGTGCGTGTGCGTGTGCGTACGCGTGCGCGCGTGTGTGCGTGCGCGTGCGCGCGCGCGTGTGTGTGTATGTGTGCGTGTGTCTGCGTGCCTGCATGATTCGATTTGATTCAGGCTTTTCTAATCACTGAATTGAGTAAGTACATCTAGTCTGTTATTAATCATAATATTTTGTTTTAGCAAAGTACGGTCGTATGTCAAGTATCAGTATGAGTTTGGGTAACTATTTTAGGAATGAAATAAAAATTTCATGACTTGTTCTGACAGCACATAGTTCGGTGGACTCATGGTCCTATTATTTATTTAGAAAAACAACATAATGCACAATGTTAAATTATAGCTCCACAAAATCGCGCAACCAGTTTGACTGTGATGTCAGTTAAGTCTCACACTCTATACAAACCTAATCCTTATCTATTGCTATCATCACACCAGATCCCCTGCGGGCCAGGCAGAGAGTACAGAGTTCAAACAGCTTCTTTCCTTAGAGACCTCTCTGGCTTCCTCCACTCTTATAGTTCGTCTTATACAAGCTCGCCGGTAACGGAAACTTTTGACTTAATATTTTGGTAATATTATTAAATACAATTGTTAATGTCTAACGGTATTATATCTTTTAAAAACTTTTATGATAGTCCCGCTCCTTATGGTCTATACAAATACCATTGATCCCATGAAAAACCATGGCAAGATTCTAGTAGGCATCTTATGTGGGACCACTGTAGACGACAATGACTTTTTCTTCTCCAGGGCATCTTCGTACTGTCTGAACAAATGCCATAGGTCCTGTGTGTTATTTGCTCATATTGTTATTATGTATGTCGTTCACATAACTCTCTACGTAGCCAGATGCTTGCGAATCATTTTCTGGGACTGTCCCGGCACTGAGAACTTAAATAAATTAACACGATTTCGTGCACGTGCGCGTGTGCGTGTGCGCGTGTGTGTGTGTGTGTGTGTATGAATGATCTACGCTGTAGACCGTGGCACCTTTACAGCTTCACCGTATAAGAGGGCGAGCGTGCAACCACTACGCTCGAGCTGGAAGGGCAAATAGCTTAAGGGTGCCTCAAGGACGAACGGCCTCGGCTTGGGCAGTTGCTATAGGGGAGGGCGTATACTAGGTGTCTCGCCGTGGTGCTCTGCACCGGCCGGCGTGCAAGGGATTTTTAGACCTCGCTGGCAAGTTCGGTATCTGATCCTGTGTGCGATATCTGTATCCGAAAGAAGGGGTGTACAGGCAGGTCATATTCTATTACACAGGCTCATTATGGATTAACGCAGTATTCCGAAATCACCAACTTCCAAAGAATTGTGAAGTTACTTATTTACAAAACTGATACGTTGAAGGGTATAATTACCTAAAATATTATATAATAGATGGCCACTCAAAACGAAGTCCTAAGATGAACTAAGCAAACAAAGTCAACGTATATTAAACCTACAAATTCAAAGAATTAAAATCTCTAACTTAATTCCGCATAAGTGCATTTTAATTCCTTAAAAGATATTTTAATGCTTGCTCCTTTACATTCTTACATATTTTCAAAATTATCAAGAATAAAATCTTTTCAAAAACCATCTTCTTTCCAAACCGTTCAATCTTTTGATCCATTATCTTCAATAGAGAAACATAATTAAAAAAGAACCATCACTTTTTCAAACCCTTCGGCTGCTTTTCATCTATAATTTACACGAAAACAAAATACAGATGGTGATAATGATGGGAATCTATGAAAATTTTCATTATCGATATAATCTTTTGACTTACACCACGTCCCGTGACTCACTGTTGTTTCACGAGGGGTAATATTACGTTACCAGTTTAACATGTCTTTCTCACGAGACGTGAATGCGGTGACGTTTGATCAAATCCAATTTACACATATTATTAATTTAAAATAAGGAATCTAGAAAAATAAAACGGTTATAAAGATAAACGAAAAAGCTATTTTAATTTGCATTTAAATCATATACCGTTTATAAATTTGCGTTATTATTTAAAAAAAAAACTATTATGTTAATTGTGATGGTTTGCAACTTAGGAACACAATGAAATCGTTATAATAGAGAAATTGTTTTTTATAATGTGCAAAATACGATTGCCAATTCTATCTATCTATATCATCACGCCAGCTCTCTCGCGGGGTAGGCAGAGAGTACAGAGTTCCAACAGGTTCTTTCCTTACATACCTCTCTGGCTTCCTCGACCCTCATAGTTCTTCTTATACACGCTCGCCGGTTACGGAGACTCGTGACTTGCCCTTCAACTATTTGGTCATGGTAAGATAGTCTAGGTCTTCCCCGGTACCTACATCCTTCCACTTTCGCATTTTATATCTGTTTTGTCATTCTTTCTTCGGACATTCTTTCTATATGCCCAACCAACGGAGCATATCCTTTCTCATCTTTACACCGATACTATCTTTCATAGCTACTCGCTTTCTTACTACGCTGTTGGGAATACGGTCGTTCGGCTCGCATTTGACCGCATTTATCCTGCCGATTGCCGATTCCTTTACGAATATTATTCTATGTATCCGACTGAAACACATGCTATGGTCACGGTCAAGAAATTAAAAAAAAGGATCTGCCATCTTGCTATATTAAAATAGACAGTTTCATAGATTTTTAAATAATAATTCACGTGAGCGACAAATAAAGCGATTTTTAGACGATTTTTCTGAACAATCGCTTGATAAGTAAATAAAAAAAGTTTGAATAAAAAAAATTATTGTATTTTGATTTCTTTTTATTCCTTAATCATTGCTATTAAAGTCGATTCATTCTTTATTATAAATTATCTCAATACGATATTCAATTCATTCGATTTTATCATCACCACATTTCTAGAAACATCTAATTTCTGGGTATTTGTTTGTGAATTTACATGTTTGTAAACGCACCCACGACACAGGAATAAATCCTAGTGTGGGGCTACGTTTAAAAAAAAAAAAAAAAAAAAAAAAAAAAAAAAAAAAAAAAAATTCCAAACACATGGCTCGTGTAAAAGACTATAAAAGAATGAGGATCCCTATCTTTCAAAGATGATTTTTTTTAGAATACTTGCAAGACCATTTTCGCTATAAGTGTAAATATATGTAGTTGTAAATACTTGACTGCATTTTGGTGTAGCGGTAGATGGTGTGGCTGGCGATCACTAGATCCTGGATTCTAATACCAGGTTGAACAAAGCGTAATTGATATTTCTATCGAAGAATTTTAATAGCATTCCGGATTCTTGAATAATGCTCGGATTCGTATTCAATGGCACGCTATTGGAAAGGCCTATGTCAACAGTGGACTGCTATGGACTGATGATGATGACGACAATAGGTTTGCCTCCTTGCATTGTGATTCTTAGATTGTAGGGAATAAGGTGCTCCACCACTACTGCAGTTATATGTAGGTAGATAACTTTAAAATAACGTTAGCCTAGTGGTTATGTACTTTGCGATCACGAACTCCTGGGTTCAAATCCTAGGTCGGACAAATGTAGTTTTTCTGTCAAAAAATTCCAAGTATCAGTCCGAAGTCTGAAACCACGACGAAAATGCCGGACCCAGGGCCACAGGATACCATTGTGAATGTCGCGAGAACTTGGCTTCGAACTTATGAAGAGGCTCAGGTGATGCTGGCCAGTGTCCTCGTGGTGGTTGGTGCCACCTGTGCTTGCGCTACTTATAAAATTGGTCTGTCTGATAGTCGTAATTTTAGCTCAAGTATGTGTACCTAAACTTCGGGAACTACTATTAGGACAAAACTACCCGGCACAAACTTACTTAGGAACGTACTGCTAAAGATGACAGAAAATATTAGAACGTAAGACGTGGCAATCTATTTAAAAAGTAAGAACACAAAATGAAAAGTTTGAATGCGTGGTTTAATAAATACTTATTAGGCTCGGTATATGGGAATAGGTGTATACAGGTATATCTCTGCCACACCCGCTTGTGGAATATAGGCGTGACGGTGTGTTTTATTACTTTAAAAAATATATACTTTACTCACATCAATTAATTAGCAAAGCACATAATGTCCGAGTACGTATTTCAATGAATATAAAAAATAATACATGACCAAATAGAAGGTGTCTTATCTGATGGGCAAGTAAAGAGTTCCCATAACCAGCGACCGTGTATGAGACGAACTATGAGAGTGGACGAAGCTAGATAGATATGTAAGGAAAGAATCTGTTGCAACTCTGTACTCTCTGCCTACGCCGCCAAGGATCTGGCGTGATGATATAGATAAATAGATAAATATAATAACATTTATTTGTACCTAATAGAGAACAATACACTTAGCGATTACAACAGGTTGTACAACTTGAAATTAAGTTTTTTTCATCCTTCTGACCCCTAAACTAGTTACGCAGACATTATCTTAGGAGTCAATAGTAATAATGTAGTCATTTTTGCACCCCCTTATACATGAAAATAACTCTTAAGTAAACCAAGCCTTTTTAAATACACAATGGCATCGAACATAATGCAGAACTTTAAATTTAACAATTCCATTAGAAATTTCAAGAAATTATTAAATCTTCATTCTGGTCCTCAGAAATGGAGGTAGAACTAATATAATGAGAATATCTGACAGTTGTTGCCAACTCTTGAACTCTGTTAGCCAAGTTTATTTAACCGCAGAAGTCGCCAACATTTTACCCGTTACATCTTTATTAATATAATAAAACACGAACATTGTTACTGTTTGCAGCTGCTGACCTTTTTCTCTAACTTATTTTTAGAGTTCCGTACCTAAATCATTAAAAGCAGAACAGTTATAAAAACTTTGTTGTCCGTCTGTCTATCTTAGAGTTATTACTCTTTTTTTCAGAAACAGCTATCATGTTTAAATTTATGTCAAATACAAAAGTTCGCAAGTTCAGCGGACTGAACATATCCACCGGCGCCGCGGAGTGCGCCAAGGTGATGTCATATCACCAAAACTATTCACCAATGTACTGGAGGATATGTTCTAGACGCTGGACTGGAAAGGTCGCGGCATCAATATAAATGGCGCATACATCTCTCACCTACGATTTGCAGACGACATCGTCACCATGGCTGAAACGTTGCAAGACCTACAACAGATGCTGGACAGCCTTGCTAATTCGTCTCAGCGAATCGGTCTCCGGATGAAATTAGATAAAACTAAAGTTATGATCAACAATCATGTTGGCCCGGGACCGATCGCCGTAAACGGAGCCTCCCTCGAAGTTGTTTCTAAGTACGTATACCTAGGGCAGTGGCTCCAACTAGGTAAAAACAACTTCGACAAGGAAGTTAAGAGACGGATACAGCTGGGCTGGGCAGCATTTGGAAAACTCCGTCGAGTCTTCTTATCGCCCATACCCTAATGCCTAAAAACGACAGTTTTTAATCAGTGCGTCCTACCTGTAATGACATACGGAGCCGAAACGTGGCCACTCACTGTGCGGCTTGTCCACCAGTTCAAGGTCGCTCAGCGAGCTACGGAAAGAGCTATGCTCGGAGTTTCTCTTAGGGATCGAATCCGGAACAAAGTTATTCGTCAGAGAACCAAGGTTACCGACATAGCTCAGCGAATTAGCAAGCTGAAGTGGCAGTGGGCAGGTCACATATGCCGCAGAACCGATGGCCGTTGGGGCAGACTGGTTCTTGAGTGGAGACCGCGTGTCGGCAAACATAGTATAGGGCGCCCTGTAGCTAGGTGAGGCGACGATATTCGTAAGGCAGCGGGCAGGGATTGGAGAAGGAGAGCTGAAGATCGAGCTCAGTGGCGTGCCATGGGAGAGGCCTACGTCCGTCCAGCAGTGGACTGACACGGGCTGAAGATGACAAAAGTTCACGGTCCTGTGACGATGTTAAAAATGGGGCTACTAAGTTAACGCAGTCAAAAGTACGGTCATTTAAACTCCCTCATCAAAAACTATTGGATACTTACTGTTGACTTTTCAACTTTTCGTAAAATTTGGTAAAAAGCAAGCTTTCATAGTACAAGTAACGGAAAAAAAAACAAAAACTTGTGCATTTGTAATTATATTACAGAAATAAAATTCTCCGTATTGAGGAACAATTAAAACAGTATTTTATTCGGAACCCTAAAAGAGCGAGTCCTCCTTGAACTTATCTGGTTATTTTCTTTATTATATCTCGAGAAATTTATTATTAAATATATGGGCTTAATTAAATTTATTTAATAGATGTCCATGTTTGGGTTTAATAATTGGTAATTACATTTTTCGTTTTCTCATATAAATAGAAATATAATTATTATCACGTCAGGTTATCCGCAAGGTAAGCAAAAAGCAAAGAGTACAGATGTGAATTTACTGGCTCTTTCCCGCAGAAGATTAAGATTACGGTAATAGTATTAATGACACTGTAGTAACTACGATCTACTTTTGGACTTCTTGCCTCCTCCACTCTTTTCATTCAACGTTTTTTTTTCGTTGCCCCACACTATGATTTACTACTGTGTCGTGGGTGCGTTTACAAACATGAAAATTTACGTACACAAATACCCAGACCGAAACAAATAATTGTGAGTCACACAAAAATTTGTCCCGTGCGGGAATAGAACCTGCGACTATTCGACCCAGCAGGCAGAGAGGCTTAAACACTTAACCATTGCGCCACTCATTGATTTCAAAGATGTTGTCTCATCGAAAAAGCACCCTCTCTCTGTCTTTTGGTAGTATAGTTACCTATACCTGATACCTTATCAGGTACTGCCTTGGCATAGCCTTCTTCTGTAAGGACAGAAGAAGGCTATGTTAAGACAGTGTGTGAAATTAGCTATGAATGACAAATGAATTTATAACATCTGATAGCAGCGTCAAACTTCAACAAATATTATAGAAGTCATGGCTATATTCCTTAACAATAAACTTAGAGTGTACAACTCGGTTACAAAGCCCATTTGGACTTATGGGATTCAACTGTGGTCTCCAGCCAGTAAATCAAACATCCAATGTCTTTAAAGAGCCCAAAACAATATATTTAGGACTATAAGTGGCGCAGCCTGGTTCACTCAGAGATTCATAAGAACCTAGACATGAAAACTATGATGAAAGAAGCTAAACAGTACAAAGAGAAATACTCAAACCGCCTAATAAATCATCCTAACCCTCTGACAAATTTGCTTCTGCAAAGAAATCCTATTAATCGTTTGCAAAGGGCCAATGTGCTTGATGACTAAAGAGAGTTGGGGCAGTGGCTCTAATTCTCTAAAACCCATTTTACTTCAACCAGCCGGATTATAGTCGCACGAGAATGATTGCAAAAATATTCCTCAAGTGGGAGTGGTATTGGTGTACTTGGACACCCATTTTCACCAACGATGTTAGGTAGGGGTGAGCCTATTATCACTATAATGGGCACAACGCCAGATTTCGGAGTAATACAGTGATCGCTGAGAGCATTATTCGCTACTACAACAACGTGGCAGACGTTTATTTAAATAGGTATTACTTCCAATTCTTCTCAAAGTTTTTTAAAATATCGTAAATTTCACGCGTTACTAAACAGTTACTATAACTTAAAAATCTCATACAAAGCCACTTACACTAATTTAAATACCACTTTACGACAGGAGCAACATAATATTTTTCAATTGAACATCAAATATAATGTATTGAAAACTGGCCACATTTTCTGTAATGCAAAATCAAACTTTATTGCTCACTCGAATCTCGTTTTTTGATGGTATATATAAATAAACAAAAAGCTTAGCATGAAAAGATCGGCGCTAGCATGACGCTAGTAAGTGAATCGTGCTGTCACGTTCATGTTTGTTTGGTAAATTTGTATTGTGACAAAGATGGCATGTCAATTCGCCAGCGTCAAGCCCTTTGAATCTTGAAAAAGTAAAGAGTTGCTATCGTCGGCAAAAAATGACAAATGTCGTTTATTTTGCGTTCACTGATGTGGGAAATCAGAAAATCGAAATTTCTTTTATGTTAAAGGTCCCTGTTAAATGAGCTATGAACAAGGGAGCTTATACTCTCTGCCGTTTTCACACCGCAATGTAAGGTGAAAAAAAGAATTATTCTTTTTGAGTCGGGGTTCAAATATCAAAACATAATCTTGGGAATAACACATTAAGAACGAATGTTATAGGATCTATTTGTCTATCTATATCATCACGTCACACTCCTTGCAGGGTAAGACAAAACAGAGTTGCAACAGGTTCTTTCTGTAAAAACCCCTCTAGCTTCCACCACTCTCATAGTTCGTCTGATACACGCTACGGAGACTGTTAACTTGCTCGTCAGTTAAGGCATGGTCTATTTGGTCATGGTATGTGATTACCGTGCAAAAGATCTAGCGCAAAGCTGTAGATAGACGTATAAATTTGTCCTGCGCTGTTTAAACACGCGACTCCTCGAGTCAGTTAGCGGAGCGGCAAGAATAGATTCCTTCAAGTATAGATTAGTAAAACATGAAATTAAATTAAAGCACAGTTTCGTTTAACCATTTTAATTGGTACTAGAATAATTCACAAATGACTTAGCTAAAGGTTATACAAACACATCCCCACTACTGTGGCTGTGGCATTTTGGACGGGCGTCAGGGGTGTGTCAACATGGCGGCTCGGCTTGGCTGACAGCGATTGACACTTACGAGTATCGACTATCGTGGCATGGCTTTAGCGTGGCTAGGCGATGGCTTTGGTTTTCGCTGTGCTTGGCTTGGCAGGCTAACGCGTTGACTGACACCACGTCCGTTACATTAGTGAAAGTTATTTGTTTGCAGTATGCCTTTCGATGTTTTACCAATGTTAGTCGGTGTAATGCAAGTTCACAGTTGCTTATAAAAAACACACTCTTCTTACATGCGGGGTAAGATGTGATGATAGCAATGTTATCTTAAGCTTTCATTGGGAACAGTCAATTACCATACTGATAAGATTAGTATTTTTAAGTTCATACATATTCATCGTCATCATTTCCTTCATCCTAATGCATTAATTTGCACGATGACATTTCACAGATATAGCCAATGTTTAAAGCGTATTCTAAGTAAGAATGTGCTTTATACAAGGCATCAAAACAGAATTTCTGACTAGGGCGTTAACGTTTATGTCACGTTAACGTAACTTCTTCTTTAGTCGTATTCTTCAGTACTGAAGGTCGTGTCCTTGAAAGGCCCTCACATAACTAATGGAAGGTAAAAATCAAGAACTTTCTATCTCCTATATTTCTATTCATCGTCTCTATCTCCTAATCTTTACAAAGAAACAGTGCAATGTTCCTACTAAAAAAAAATAAACACCGTTTTATCTATATCCCCCAAGCGGGTCGCAGTGGTATACTGTACGCCCCCTTTTCGCCGACTATGTTATGTCTTAATATAATAGAAGGCGAACCTATTGCCATTACACCAGGCACAATTCTAGACTACGAACTAATTTTTTGAAAGAAAACTTCAGCTTGACTGACCCACAATTCAAACTCAGAACTTCGTCCGACTTCGCATTATTTGCCGCTAGACCAATTTGAAATGTATAGATCATAATTAATTTCCCCTCAACGTCGTCGTCAGACTTCAAATTAGTTATTACAAATCTAATAAAAAAGTTTTATTTTATTTTTACAATATTTGGGAATCTAACCGCTAGGTGAGAGGTACTTAGACAACTATTACAGTAATAGATGGCCATTTATAAGATTCCGCTGGTAGTATCTAAAAGAAAGAATAAAAAAAAAAAATGTATGAAAGAATTTTGATTTTGATTGACGGACGATTTAGCGCAGTGGTTAAGAGCTTAAGCCGCTATGCCCACTGCGTCTAATAGTCGCGGGTTCGAGTCCCGCACAAGACAAATCTTTGTGTGATCCACAATTATTTGTTCCGGTCTGGGTATTTGAGTATGTGAATTTTCATGTTTGTAAACGCACCCACGACACAGGAATAAATCCTAGTGTGGGGCTACGTTTTTTAAAGAAAACAAAAAACAAAAACAAACAAACAACTAAAATAGATTCGGATAAGCAAAAAACCTTTTTATAAAAATAAATATTAGAAGTCGGTGCTGATCGGTGCAGTCAGTTACTTGGCACTTGTTTACATTGAAGTCGGTTTTTTTTTGTTTTTAAAAAGTTTTTTATTTTACAATTTTAAGTGATGAGTATCTGTCCAAGAGCGTGCTCGTCGCGTGCCAGTCATAATGGCTGCAATCTTGGACCATAGACGTACCGCAGTGCGGGCTAAGGCGTCCCCCCGAGGCGACGCGTACTGGCCCGGCCCCGTCGGTATGAATATAGGTGGAAGCGGCGATGGGGGCCGCCACCCATCACGCCGGGCCCGAACTGGCGAGTCGTGGGGTGCAGAGTGCTAAATAGGCACTTTGAATGTAAGGGGTGGTATGGAAGATAAGATACATGAGGTGATTGATGTGATGAAAGAGAGACGCCTGGATGCTTTAGTGGTCTGTTCAGGAAGTGGAGGCACTGGCGAGAGCGTATCCCCTTCGGAGACCTTGAAAGAGTAAAGGTTGAAAAGTTGCAAGACGAGAGCGTGAGAAGAATGTATGAAGACAGATGAATGCTGGAATAGTCTGAAAGAGAGTTTGGTAGAATCCGCGAAAGAAGTATGTGGTTGCTCAAAGAAGCATAGTACAGCATAAGGTGATGCATGGTGGGATCCGGAGTTACAAAGCTCCGTAGAAAGTAAGAAAAAAGCATGGCAGGACTATGTTTCTTCTTTGAACCTGAATGACAGTATGACAAAGATGAAGAAAGAAATATACCGGCAATGCAAAAATGCCACCAAAACTTTCGTGGCAGAAAAGCGTGAAAGAGCCTGTGCGATTGAGGAGGAGAGGCTGGCGAAGAACTTCAAGAACAACACTAAACTCTTTTGGAGCAAAGTGAGAAAGTCTCGAGGTGATTCGTCAGGTTCCAGAATGGAAAGGATAAAATCTAAGGATTCTCGCAGCACAAGCTGTATTAAACAGGTGGAGTGAATATTTTGGAGAAATGTATGGAGATGCCCTGGATACTGGTGCCACAGACAAGCCCAGAGGCGAGTTTGTGGTACCGGAATCAATAGAGGGCATCACTATGGAAGAAGTTGAATGGGCGATAGGAAGTATGAAACGGTAAAGCTGCGGGAATAGACTTGATATCTGCCGAAATGATCAAATATGGTGAAACTTGCGTCCGGGACGCATTTCTGGTCCTTGCGAACCTTTGCTGGAGGGCCGGTCGGGTCCCTATAGATTGGCGCCGCGCAGTCATTGTACCCTTGTAGAAAGGCAATATGTATATAATGTACGAAATGCGACAAAATCTTGACCACATTCATGTTCAACAAAAGGTTTAGTACTCACATCCCAACCAGAAACCAATGGAAGGGAGGACTAAAGAAGCAAAGTAAAGAACAGAGGACATGGTATACTGATGGATTCAAAACCAGACATGGGACGAGAGCCGAAATATACACTGAAGGACTTGGTCTATATCAAAGCATAGGTAAGATGACTTCAATATTTCAAGCAGAAACTTATGCGATTACCATGTGTGCAAGACAAATATTGGACACACATACTACTGATCAAGAAATCTATATATGTAGCGACAGTTAGGCTGCCCTTAAAGCTCTTAGCTCCTATGAGCTAAACTCGGCACTGGCAGTGGAGTGTGCACACCTTCTTAACAGATGCGGAGCGCGCAACACAGTCAGACTTGTCTGGGTCCCTGGGCACACGGGGGTTGAGGGCAATGAGCGAGCGGATGACTTAGCTAAGAAGGGATCCATGGGAAAATTCATAGGTCCTGAACCATTCATAGGCATACCAGATGGAGCCTATAAAGGTGTATTGTTCAAGTACGCTAAGGGACTACACAGAAAAGAGTGGGAGGCTAACAAAATGCTGAGACACTCCAAGGAATTCACCAACACGTGGAGTCAAAACGATAGTAAGAGTAACGATAGTAAGACTAAAACACAGTAGAACTCAACTAAGGCAACTTATTGGAGCATACACAGGCCACTATGGCACAAAAGAACATCTACACAAGATGAACCTAGCTAGCGACGTGGTATGCAGGAACTATGGCACAGAAACTGAAACCATGAAGCACATTCTCTGCAAATGCGATGCTCTGGCCGCGCGGCGAATGAACTTGCTGGGGGTGGCCTATCCATCACCTGGAGAATATCGGCTCTTCCCCCCTGGCGGAATACATAGCCTATTACAGGGAGTATTTGGGACACCAGGTACGTAAGAGCACTAGGGCTAAGGGCAGTACAAAAGATCCCATTGGGTTGAAGTGCGTTTGATGAAAACCAACCCACCAAAAATTTCCAAAAAAAAAGATAAGGAGTTCCCTGGTGTATCTTTCAAGACCAAAGGTCAATACCGATTTCATTAAAATGGGACCACCTCAAAACTATAAACCGAACGCAAAATAATCATCAAAATCACTTCATAGATAAGGACGTTATAAAAACACAGACGAATTGTCAACCTCTCCTTTTTTGAAGTCGGTTAATATTCTGATCAGTTCTAGGCAGGGTACCAATAGGATTGACGTAATATTCATAATATCTCAGTCTACGCATTCGTATTGTTTGTTGTTAAGGAGTTCCCTGGTGTATCTTCAAAGTCCAAGGTCTAATAACGATGAAATTAAAATGGGACCACCTTGGAGCTATAGTGAACCCAATGCAAAAAGAATCATCAAAATCGATTCATAATTGGCGGAACATGCATCCAAAAAAAACATACAGTCGAATTGAGAACCTCCTCCTTTTTTGCAGTCGGTTAAAAAAAAGCATTCATATAGACGAACATAGAACTTCCTCCTTTTTGAAGTCGGTTAAAAAAGGTGTCCTTCGTTAATTACCTGTTAGTTGGTCTTGAAAGGATTTGTCGCTTAGCTGATTTATAAGCCAACTTATGGAGCAAATAAATAGATCAATATCTATATCACTGGCCAGAGCATTAAAACATCTGCTTATCCTAATAATAAAAAAAAATTGTCTATTAAGAATTAGTTCTTACTAGAAGGACTTACAAGAGACTAGGTTTTCTGAGTGAGGTTGTGTGCGTACAAAGTCTAATTTGCTTAAGAATATCAGGACAGTCCACTTCACTATTAGCTATCTTGAACAAAAGCACCAAATCAGCAATTTTTATTTATTTATACAGAGGAAGAATGTAGAATTTTTGACATCTGGCGGTATAGTTGGGTAAGTATGTAATGTATGGGGAAGTTGTTCAACATAAACCAAAATTTAGCGGTTTTCCTTCAAAGAAATATATTGCGCGTGTGAAGGCAATAAGAAGTTTTCCCTTCAATATTTCGGGATTTTCTCTTATTACAAGCTTTAATAGCTTTAGGGGGTCTGTCCAAGAGCGTGCTCGTCGCGACCCCTGCCAGTCATTATGGCTGCAATCTTGGACCGAAGACGTACCGCAGTGCGGGCTAGGGCGTCCCCCCGAGGCGACGCGTACCGGCCCGCCCCCGTCGGTACGAATATAGGTGGAAGCGGCGATGGGGGCCGCCACCCATCACGCCGGGCCCGAACTGGCGAGTCGTGGGGTGCAGAGTGCCGAATAGGCACTTGGAATGTAAGAGGTGGTATGGAAGATAAGATGCATGAGGTGATTGATGTAATGAAAGAGAGACGCCTGGATGCTCTGTATGTAACAGAGACTAAGCGGAGGGGCAGTGAAACCTGTGATCTTCCTGATGGAACGATGGCTCTGTGGTCTGGGGTACCGCAGAGCAGTCGTGCCAGCATGGGGGTGGGTATCTTGCTGTCCCGTCGCCTGGCCTCTGGAGTGAGAGATTATGGCCTGTGCGATGCGAGACTTCTCTGGGTCCGTTTAAAACTGGGTGTCACTAGAGTATTTTTGGTCGCAGCATATGCTCCCGTAAGCTCGTCGACACCCCAGGACCTTGAGAAGTTTTGGGATAATGTCAGGGAAGTTCTGGATTTGGCTGAGGCTAACGAAAAGGTGATTGTGTGGCGATCTGAACGGATGGGTAGGAACCAGGCGGCAAACTTGCGACGCTGCTCTGGGTCCTTATGGTGATAAGGGAGTGAACGATGCAGGTAAGCTCATTGTAGATGTTTGTTTGGAAAGGGGTCTCCTTGTGTCTAATACGATATTCCAGCATAAGGACATACATATGTATACGTGGAGAAGGAATGAACAAAAAAGCATGATAGATCTGATCCTGGTTGATAACCGTCTCCGAAGCAAACTACAAGATACGCGTGCGTATAGAGGCCCCACTCTGGAATCAGACCACTATCTCGTAGTTGCGCGGTTTAGTGGTCTGTTCAGGAAGTGGAAGCACTGGCGAGAGCGTATCCCCTTCGGAGACCTTGAAAGATTAAAGGTTGAAAAGTTGCAAGATGAGAGCGTGAGGAGAATGTATGAAGACAGAGTCCGGGACAAGCTTTTGACAGCAGGCTCTTCGGACTCAAATGTAGATGAATGCTGGAATAGCCTGAAAGAGAGTTTGGTGGAATCCGCGAAAGAAGTATGTGGTTGCTCAAAGAATCATATTACAGCAAAAGGTGATGCATGGTGGGATGCGGAGTTGCAAAGCTCCGTAGAAAGTAAGAAGAAAGCGTGGCAGGACTATGTATCTTCTTTGAAATGCCAGTATGACAGAGATGAGGAAAGAAATATACCGGCAATGCAAGAATGCCACTAAAACTTTAGTGAAAGAAAAGCGTGAAAGAGCCAGTATGATTGAGGAGGAGAGGCTGGCGAAGAACTTCGAGAACAACACCAAACTCTTTTGGAGCAAGGTGAGAAAGGCTCGAGGTGAGTGTCAGGCTCCAGAATGGAAAGGATAAAATCTAAAGATGGTGACATTCTTGCAGACACACAAGCTGTGCTAAACCGGTGGAGTGAATATTTTGGAGAAATGTATGGAGATGACCCGGATGCTGATGCCGCAGACGTGCCTAAAGGCGAGATTGCGGCACCAGAATCAACGGAGGACATCACTATGGAAGAAGTTGAATGGGCGATAGGAAGTATGAAAAACGGTAAAGCTGCGGGAGTAGACATGATATCTGCCGAGATGATCAAATATGGTGGAACTTGCGTCCGGGACGCTTTCCGGGCCCTTGCAAACCTTTGCTGGAGGACCGGTAGAGTCCCTAAAGATTGGCGCCGCGCAGTCATAGTACCCTTGTATAAAGGCAAGGGTTCACAATATGACTGCGCCAATTACAGAGCCATCAGTTTGATCAGCTTGGCAGCCAAGGTGTACGGTAAAATTATTGAACGGAGAATGCGCGTGAAGTCCGATGGAATGTTGTGCGAGGCACAAGCGGGTTTCAGGTCTGGAAGAGGATGTTCGGATCAAGTCTTCTCACTCCGCAACATCGTAGAGAAGCATCTGGCAGTGGGCCTGAAGGTTTTCTGTGGTTTTGTAGATCTGGAGAAGGCATTTGACAGAGTTGTGCGAAAGAGACTTTGGGACATTTTGCCAGAGTATGGTATAGATGGCACTCTGTTGCGAGCCATCCAGTCCACTTATGTGGACTGCAAGGCATGCGTACGGGTGGGTGGTAACAGGTCACCCTGGTTTGACGTTCAAATCGGCGTCAAGCAGGGTTGCGTGTTGTCCGCTAGACTGTTTATAATATATCTGGACAAAAGTCTTCAAAGACTGAAAGCGATGAATGAAGGTGTACAAATGGGTGACTTAGTGGTAAACCATCTACTTTATGCAGATGCCGCGGTTTTAATAGCGCCAACAGCCACTGATCTGCAAACACTAGTCACAGTTATGAAAGACGACTGCATGATCAATGGCTTACACTTGAATGTGAAGAAAACCAAGATTATGGTTTTTGAAAGGGAAGAAACCAGAACGAATGTAAGGATTGTGGTTGGTAACGATGTGCTGGAGCAAGTGAATGAGTTTGTATATCTTGGATGCGCCTTCAGTAAGGATGGGAAATACACCGCTGACATAGAGAGAAGAGCGAGAGCAGGGAACAGAGTGAATGGTGCGATGGGAAAGCTACTCGGGAGCCGGCACTTAAGCCATAAGGCGCAGCTGGCCATACATAACGGAGTTCTTGTCCCAACGCTGTTATATGGTAGCGAGAGCTGGGTATGTAAGAAGGAGAATGAAAGTAGGATAAATGCGGTAGAAATGCGAGCTCTGCGGAAGATGTGCGGAGTGAAGCTGACCGACCGCATTAGCAACAGCATAGTAAGACAGCGAGTAGGTATGAAAGATAGTATCGGTGTAAAGATGAGAAAGGGCATGCTCCGTTGGTTCGGGCATATAGAAAGAATGCCAGATGAAAGAATGACAAAACAGATATACAATGTGAAAGTGGAAGGATGCAGGTACCGGGGAAGACCTAGACTATCTTACCACGACCAAATAAACAGAGTCTTATCTGATGGAAAAGTCAAGAGTCTCCGTAACCGGCGAGCGTGTATGAGACGAACTATGAGAGTCGAGGAAGCCAGAGAGGTATGTAAGGAAAGAACCTGTTGGAACTCTGTACTCTCTGCCTACCCCGCAAGGGATCTGGCGTGAGGTTATAGATAGATAGATAGATAGACAAGCTTTAATTTGCAATGTTCGTATGTCTGTCTGTCTTTCCGGTTCAAATCTTGTGACCCATTTCTCAAGCACTTGCGGGTATCTAATAGTTCTGAAATCTGAAATTTGGCAGACTAATGTAAAGTCAGTGACAATGCAATAATATGATACCATAACGCTGGCCTGATGATGGAATCGGAAGGTGGCCATAGGAACATGTGAACTACACAACGTAACACTCTCGAGTTTAGGCTTGTTAGATTGGCACTGACAAGTAGGTACTTTACAACCAGATAGTCTGACCAGGACTTAAGGCTTATTAGATTGGCATTGACAAGTACTTTACGACCAGATAGTCTGGTCAGACCAGGGTCTGGTGATAAAGCCGAAAGGTGGCCAATGGAACCATCCAACTTCTCAATATAACCCAGCCGTGTTTGGGCTCGTTAGATTTGTCTTGACAAGTACTTTAGATCCGAAAGGTGTCTAAGGTCTGATGATGGATCCGGAAGGAAGCTATAGGAACTCCTTAACTAAGCAAAATATCTTCATTGTGTTTTGTTATATAAGTTTGTTTTTAAATTAAAATTATTTTAGAGTAAAACCTTTATTAGGCGTCAAATATCCCGCGACACGTGTTGCAGGTGACGTCAGACGAAGTCGCGCGACATCGGGCTATATTTTGACAAGTATCAAGCATCTGTTGACAGTGGGGCGTTGGTGTGAAATTAGGCTAAAATTGAACACTTAATTCTATTGAAATACTGATAAGATACGCGTGATCTATTAAAAAAGAAATACTATACTGATGGTACTTTGTTGCTAATATGTGGCACAATTTCAGGTCGATAAACAATTAAATACCAAGAGAGAGGACTGTAAGGAATTCGTGCTAGAACTATATATAGTTCTGGCATAGACTATAGTCTATGCCTACCCCGCAAGGGATCTGATAGCACAAAACATAGACGATAGTGTGACGCTAGCGAGTAAGCGTCATGTCACGGTCATGTTATTTTAGTAAATTTGTAGTGGGCCAACTCGCTAGAGTGACGATACTGGACTAAATCCTGAACCCTGAACTTAGTAGTCGTATCGTTTAACTGTCTTAACTGCATTGTAGAGTTCACTTCGTTAACTGGTGAGGTATAATTGTATTTAAAACATAGCGGACAAAAAGTACGTACCTTGTATCCTTCAGCCAGGCGTGCTTTGTTTGAGTGTCTGTTGCTTAAATTTGGTGTTATATTTTAAGCTAAAAATTGAAAACCAAATTCTTAAGTTCTCAAGGCTTTGACCGCCATGTTAGTCTAGTGCGAATAATGCGCATAGCGATCACGAGATCCTGGTTTCAAATCTTAGGTCACAAAAAAGTATTTTTAAAATTGAGAAATCTCCAGTATTAGGAATATGGCATTGTACCCGATAAACAGTTAAAGATTCGCCCCTATTACTGAGTTTACCTGATTTTCGCCGGAGATGCTTGGTCCCATGTAATAGGAGATGGGCTTAAAGCAATTTTTTTAAAAGAAAACCACTTTATCTGACCTAGGATTCAAACCCAGGACTTTGCAATCTCTACGCGCATTATACTCCACTATTCCAATGTGGCAGTAAATAATATAAATATTTATAAACTACACTAAGACTATATTGTGTCCCTAAAATGTACCATCAAAGAGACGGAAAAAGACCGAAATATTAGGCTTCGGAATTCCAATATCGAGATTTCTAGAAAATACACTTTACACATGAATTCCCTTAGCGCCTTTGACTTTGCCTCAAAACAAAGTTAGAAAGTACCTACACTTGTAATAGTTCATTAATTTCGTTCTATATTAGAATTAAGAGCGACCATTTTATAAGCGTCCGTTCACATGAATCGGCTTGATGAGCATCCGAGAGCGTTTGTTTTTTCATACAGAGCGGAGATTGGTAGCTGGAATTCGAAAGAGTAAACGAACAGATAGCCAAATTTTTAATTTACATAATTTACTAAATTTTCGACGTCCACTTGAATCCGGCTGGCTTCATTGACGGATTCTAGTGCACTTTTTTCCACCACTTGAATTCATCATGCGAATTAGTTCCAAACCATGGATTGTAGTGTACTTCAAAAGTGTACTTGAATTCATCAGATGGCTTCATTAATGGATCCTGATACACTTCTTCCACTTGAATCCATCATATGTACTAATTCCGTTTCAGCAATAGTCGGATACCAATTTTAATTCATCCGTAACACAAAATTATTGCCCTAATTCCAAGTGAAATTGTTTCAAGGAGCCGGTCGGCTGTTTTTCATGTTTAACACTTCGCGCATCGGAGTAGCTACCAAAGTACCTTTCACTAAAGATGTAAAAAGCAAGAATAAATATTATCTCAATATCTCTAAATTCGAAAACGATAAGCGATAAGCAGTAATAGCCTAGTGGTTAGACCGTTGGACTGCAAAGTCAGATGTCTCGGATTCAAACCCAGGCACGCACCTCTGTCTTTTCGAAAGCATGTGCATATTAAAAATTAACTAACTCTTCCTTCAACGGTAAAGGAAAACATCGTGAGGAAATCTGCATACCTAAAATTTTCTCGAAGGTGTGTGAAGTTCGCCAACCCACACTGGGCCAGCGTGGTGGACTATGACCTAAACCCTCTGAGTTTAAGAGGAGGCCCGTGCCCAACGGTGGGACAGTTTCTTAACAGGGCTAATAATATTATATTATATCTCCAAATTAAAATACGTTTAAAATTTGCTCTGGTTTCCAAGCCGGTCCATGTGAACAGGCCCTGTAACATTATATTCATAACTTTACGCTCTAATACACAATTTTATTAAATTTTTGGTATTACTTCGTTTGCTAGGCCGTACATTTTTTCAGATTGAGGCACCTTTTCGAATATTAATGAACTGGACTGATTTAAAAAGTAATATTAGCTATATTGTGTTTCACCCTTATAGAGCGGTTAACATTTTTGAAGTTGCATAACGTATCTAACCTCATTTGCTTTGCATTAATCTATGGAAGGGTGTTCAAAGTCAGCAGGGATAGTTTGAATAGAGATCTCTATCGATATTTGTGTTTGGAAATTAACTGAGGGCTTAGCACCAAAAATTTGACGTTAGCTTGATGCTAGCGAGTAAGCGTGCTATCTCGTTCCTGTTTATTTAGTAAATTTGTAGTGTGAAAAGAATGGCATAACAATTCGATAGCGTCGCTAATATCATTTTTTTCGTGCAAAGCCGTTCACATTTTACGTACGTAGTACATATAGAAGTAGTCTAAATTATGAATGAAACCATGAAGATTTAAGACAATTATACTTAAGTACCAATAATTATCACAAATATTATGTTCTAGGTGCTCGTAGGACAGAGCGGCCGCGGTGTTCTTAGCAATCATCAAGGTTTAGTAGCGTTTGGCTGGGTTGGTCTGAGATGGGTGACCGTTTGTGGCACTTTCATATTTGAGCGTCTCCTTGCTTTGAAAGACATGCTAAGTCATTGGTCTCGGTTACCGCTTAAGGTGGTAGTAGTTAACCCAAGTTGGAAGCTCATAGGGGGCTGGATTAGTTCAAGCCACAACACCACAGGTGGGCACAAACCTGTCTCCACCACACTTGATCCATAGGGCATAATGTCTTTAATTTCGTTATGTTAAAGACAGCCTTTGTCAAGCAGTGAGACAGGCCGACAGCTGATATTATTATTATGTCCCAAGATCTGAACATTTCGGGATTTCCAAACCTAGATATAACAGTAGGTAATGATGTGGAACAAAATGTAGTATTCTAACCACTTGCTAACATTACTCATGTATCAGTTAATTACAGGAAAAAATACAAATATCTCTCAATGTCAGCGCTGGGACGACAAGAGGCCATAAATCGCAGAATACGTAAACGCCTGAAACTAATACTTCGCCTCGTTTGCGTTACTTACTAATTTTCTGGCACTTGAATATAAGCACAATCAGATAATGTAATATGTATATTTTCGGTCATCGTCCCACCGTTAGGCAAATGCCAACTGGTCTAGGTATTTGCGCAGGTTAATTTCATCTTTGTAAACGTGAAGGGAAAAACAGGAAAAATATTTAGTGTGGTGCTTCGTCGCGCAGGCCTAGACGGAGATGGTGGGACCAGCTAGACTCCTTCCCGAAAGACTGGCGTTTAAAAGCCGAAAGCAGAACTAAACGGTAACAGTTGTTACGTCGTAACAAAGTTCTAAAAATATAAAATAAATACAAAAAATCATTACACACAAACAAACAAAATAACTAGTTGTTACAATCGAATGGAAACCGCGCGCTTTAAGCAGTGATAGCATCATAATGACCATATAAGGAATTCGTTGGTACCGGAAATCAAATTCTTTCTAGAACATCTGATAACAAATGCCCACAACATAGAAATATCTAGAAATATAAAAAAAAAATACAATAGCGAACAACGGGTCCACTGGGAATCTTTCCATCTCGCTCGGTTCGATTATTGCTATCTCAGTCTCACAAGAATTTTCTAGAATATAGACAATAGTTTAGGGCGTGACTTGCTTCGGTTGAGCCGTTTCTTTCCATATCTCTGTCTCGTCTCATACGAAGGATCTAGAAATCTGGGCAGTGCGCACTGTTGCCTCAGGCAGGAAGTAGGCCGTGCCGATATAAGTATATAAAAACGAATTCGCGCAGGAAGAGAGGAATTTTTCGACGTCAGAGTTCGCACGACAACTATAAGTAATTATTTGTTCTCATTTTGAAAAGTAGTAAAACCAGTGCTATACTAAAATAAAAAAGAAAATTAAAAGCGGTTAGCATCATTTTTCAACCCCCTTGGTAAGTTTAATATAATTAATTCCAATAGGTTTGGTTGGTTTTAACTAATTTTTCGTGTCTGGATTAATTCGATTACTATTCAACAAGTGATTTCTTCTACCTTTTAATGGTGTAAATTTTTTTTAAAGCCAATTGTATAAAAGTTGGAATGTTATACATAAACTATACTTCCTCGTATTAGTTCATATAATGTTACACAAACACATAGCTGGGAGATTTATTTGCTAGATATTGGTTGTCTGGAAGAAATAGCTTTTAGCTATAAGACCGCCAATTGTACATATTAGTCTGTAATTAGTTGTTTATTAATTGTAATTTCATTGGTGTACAATAAAGAGTACTCTATCTATCTATCTATCTATCTATCTAGATTAGCGTAATGTTACGATAAGAGGGATTTCTCGATGTACCCGACGAAATAAATATCAATGGTCATTGCTTCACTCGATATATTTATTGGTAACTAACTGTGTTGTGTATAAGTTAAAATGTAATCTTTTCTTTTGTACCTATGAGGTACAAAAGAAAAGATTACATTTTAACTTAGCGTAGTGGAATGGTGATCATCCGAAATATAAACAGTTTGGGTTTGATCTGGGTTGGGTAATTATATTTCATTTAAATATTTGATTTTCTTTGAATTATATTTCAACCGGACCTAACCCACTCCATTCCGTGTAATTTTTAATTGCTTCGCGTAAGATGCCGACGCCCACTCCTGGTCTCACCTAGTGCCTGGGTATCGGATCTTTCGCGCTACAAGTGTCATTTCGACGCGTTCCAGGAAACTGGGGGTCCACCGTACGGATTGTGAAGTACGGATTGGGAGACAACAGGCCACACTTCTGCCCGTCGACTCCAGCTGACCTCTGCGGCTGAGGGCCTTCCATAGGGCACCTCCGAGTTCCCCACCTAGTCGGTGGAAGCTTCCTCACCGACGACCCCCACGCGTCATGGGATCGAACAGACCGTAGATAAGTCCCCAGCGCACATAAGTTTTTTTAAAAAGACCAGGAAGCTTCCCTGTGCCGCGTATTCACACCCCGGGTGTTGTAAATTATTTATTATAATTTAATTCTTTTTCTTTTTTTTTGAGATTTTTTTTATTTAAATATATTTTTTTTAATAAACAATTGTAACGTTATAGTTCTGTTTTTATTTGTACCCGCCGTCAGGCGGTCGTAACACAGTGGAGTACTTTGCCCAACGGGAGGACGATAATGGCTGATGTAGTACATAAATAATTCAAAACCATGTATATTTAAACAATTATACTATAGTTTTATTAATGACGGACGATTTAGCGCAGTGGTTAAGAGCTTAAGCCGCTCTGCCCACTGCGTCTAATAGTCGCGGGTTCGAGTCCCGTACGGGACAAATCTTTGTGTGATCCACAATTATTTGTTCCGGTCTGGGTATTTGTGTATGTAAATTTTCATGTTTGTAAACGCGCCCACGACACAGGAATAAATACTAGTGTGGGGCTACGTTTTAAAAAAAAAAAAAGAATTATCCCAATTCTAGGTTCTCGTAGCGCGGTGCGATCGCGGATCGGCTCGGTTGTTCAGGCAAAAAGGATCTCTCCACTGCTTCTATTGGGTTCTACTTTCAGCTTTCAAAGACCAATCTTTTAAGAAAAAGCTCGTCCCACCATCACCGTCTCTGACATGCGCGTACCAACGAAGAGTATTTAGTTATAATCCTCATCCTCCTCAAGCCCTATTCCTCATGTCTGAGGGTCATAACTTACACCTCCCAGGAGTCTGCCTCTTGTGATTTTACGCAATTTTGCCCCTATCTTCGACGACTTTAGATATATACACGGTGTAATTTAAGTCGGTCTGAAGCGAAAGCCGAGGTAATGTATCTAATGTCTACTGCACAAAGGTAATAAAAAAATGAAAAAAGTAACACTTCAATAAGAAAACCCTTTATAAAAATACTATTTTAAAACACTACCTAACGCATTGAGGAGGAGGACGGCTCGTCAGCTGGCCGGTAGGCTCACTTTCAGTGTTCGGATTTTCACCCAAACTATGATATTAGGATAGAGCATGGTAGATTTTACTTATTGAAGTATTTTTTTATTCGTTTCTTGATTACCAGTGAACAGTTAGCATTGGATACATCACCTGGGTTTTTGTTCCAGTACAACTCAAATAACACCGTTTATAGATGCTAAAAAACGCCGGATACCTATATTTCCATACCAGAAGTGGCAGAGGTGTACTGTGTACACCAATATATTACCGACCATGTTAGGTCCCAATGTAATAAGGGGCGAGCCTATTACGCACATAATGCACCGTCTGTGAATTTATCTGTCAGTTTGTGTCAGTCAGTGTTGGTCAGTGCTAAGCTAAGCATTGTCTGTCAGTCGACTTCAACTATAAAAGTATTAAGGATATGAAACAATATATGCGATAGTCAGATACATTTTGCGGCCGGTTTGCCATGTTAATATCCAGATGTTACTAGTACTTCTTTTCTCAAACGATATCAATATCATGGCTTCACTATGACCTACCCCGCGAGGGAGCTGGCGTTATAATATAGATAGATAGATATTATTTGAAAATGATGACATGGCGAAACAATAGTGTTACTTTACTCTCAAAATTTTATGCTTGGTCCTCAGTTAAGTGTAATGTAAATATTTGGGAAAACGAGTACCATACTGATTCAAACGTGTACTCTAACGTCTTTATAACAATACGGCGGTATTTAATCCACGAACAAAAAATGACCAGTTGACCGGTTCCACCGACTTTCGTACCAACTCTAATATATAGAACAAAAGAATTGTATGCAAGATACTCGAGGTTAAGTAAGAGAGTACTTTCGCAAAGAGCTACTCTTAATAAGTAGACTAGAGCGAGCAATTCGATGCCTTAAGCATTGTACCTAGAGTAGGAAATGGAATGCAGGTATCGTTTAACACTAAGTGATTGTTATTGCTTAGTGTTGTATAGGATTATATTTTCTCCCTTTTTATTTTACGTGTATGAATGTGGGCCCAGTGCATAGCTTTTGTGGGCTAAACTTGGATAAAAACTTTGATTGGGAATATTTTTAGTGTTTAATGTTGAACTACAAAATAAAACGCACAAAACAGTTTTTAAAATAAAAAAAAAAATTTCAAAAGCATACATTTTTTTTCCAAACATTACATCACGCGAATATTTTGCTATTGAGTACCTGTATTAGGTACGGGTCTGTAGTAATTTTAGAAGTGATCCAAATTCTTTCGTTCACTCCTTCTGTGGTAACGACCAAATGACATTCAAACCTAATTCTTAGTCTAATCTCAAACCATTTATTGCGTAAAAACCCCACAAGTTTACATATTTTTTCAACTTAATAAACTACCGTAATAGGAACGTGACCTCCACTAACACCCGTATCTATAAATATGTCTAAGTAATTAATTTTACTCAAGTTATTACTTAGTACAACATTTTACTCTAAAGTTGAGAAACTGTCAAAATAAGTAATGTCAAAAGCTGGTTTTCTTAGCTAAGTAATAGTCACCATTATGTTTACTTAAGCCATGAGCCTTACTTGTAACGGTGCGTAATTTATTGTACTTTTTTCATATTATTAACAAAACGTAAGACTCACGAAAAAGTTAATGCTCGCAGTGGCTATTTGGTGCGGGTCACTTCCTTCCCTCTAATATGGTCGAGGAAGGTGATGGCTGCTCAAGTAGTCGTACTCGTGAACGGGTGCTGCTTGAGGAGACTGGTCCACCCAGAATCCTCTAGCTGTTCATTATAACATATTTTTAAAAATATTATTATTAGTCTTATATCTTAGTCGTCACACTGGAGCTGGATCGCATAAATGATATAAAAATGTGTGTATCTATACAAAAAATTAGAGAGTATTAAACAAAAAAGACAAGCCCGCTGAGTTTCTCGCCGGATCTTCTCAGTGGAGGCCGCGTACCAATACAGTGGTAGATTAGTAAATTAAAAAAATAATTAAATATAACAATTTGTAAACACCCCCGCAGGGTTTATGCAGAATAAGAGATTTGGGTTTGAGTTTGATATAATGCCAGTTCCAAAAGATTCTGAAGTACAGAGTTATGCTTGCTTCTGATCAAGTAAGTAGTGGTCTTTACGTGACTATACAATAGGATTTCGATGGATAGAATTCTAAACACATAACATTACCTGGCTAAGTATTTTCTTAAGTAATAAATTGTTTATAGATACGGGTGATAGATCTGCCAAAAAACTAAACGGGAGTTTCCTTTTAATGTACTTCTCTTTTCTATTTTTTTAATTGGTGTACCTTAGGTAGGTAGGTTAATAAGTACTAATCTAATAATTTGGAAAGCTGAAATACTCTTAACAACTCTATACATTTGCCAGCCATACATTTGCAATTATCTGGCACTAACGTGATTAGATCGGCGCACGACGGCAGTATGCGCTTTATGGCACAGGGCCCTTATTCGATATAACCAAATGCATCGCGTTACGGTAACTTCATGAAATGATCGTGTTATGTTATTCAGTATGCTACTGTTAAAAAAAAAACACCATTACACCTATATTACCCAAGCTCCATGTAATAGGAGGCGAGCCTGTTCACACATTCTCTCTATGTCTATCTATTATATTATGACGGATGATTTAGCGCAGTGGTTAAGAGCTTAAGCCGCTCCGCCCACTGTGTCTAATAGTTGCGGGTCCGATTCCCACACAGGACAAATCTTTGTGTGATTCACAATTATTTGTTTCGGTCTGGGTCATTTGTGTGTGAATTTTTATGTTTGTAAACGCACCATAGGAATAAATCCTAGTGCGGGATTACGTTTAAAAAAAATATCACGCCAGTTCCCTTCCACTCATTACATTTGTCCTAGGATTTGAACTCCGGACCTAGTGATCGCAAAGCACATTATTTGCCCCTAGACCAACGAGGCGAATACCTCTTAAGGGCAAGTTTCATGACCGACTGGTCATAATACTTGAGTTCCAATCATTTCACAAAGTTATCGTAACGCACCACGTTACCAGTTTAAATGGTCAGAGAGAATAAATGCCCTGGATGGCTCAAATTGTGCTCCAATATTCATGGTATGCCTTTATCCATCTTTTACAGTTATTAGAGCCAAGTCTCGATGGCCGGGCGTATATAAGACAAACTGTGGAGTGGAGAAAGCAAGACAGGTTCGTAAGTAAGAAACTTGTTAGAACTTTATACTTTACTTACCTCGAAAGGGATAAGACGTAATTTCTTACAAAGTTGCAAGCTAGTTGCAAGTAATTTTATGTGAATCCTACATGCCAATTTCCTGCATCTATTTACATGATCTGAAGAACGAATCGAATGATCGCATGAACACCGTCATAAATTAGCCTATATTTTCCCATTACTGAGCAAACGACTCTCACAAATTGAGATGAGAGAGATTAGATTATACTCAAACATGTAGACTTAGTGCAGGCAGGTTGGTGACCATCAGGTTGTAAAACGTATCTAGCCAGGCATCCAACTATTTTTTTATTTTTTTTTTTACCTGGGGAAAATCCTGCATAGGACTTCCGCGAGCCTCGGGGAAAGCTCGCGGGGCGTGTCGGATTCCTACCGACTAAAAGTGCTGATACCGGCCACCCCAGGGTGGCCGACATCAGCACTTTGGAGGGGCTCCGAGATCTCCGTATGGAACGCACTGGTGCCCCTCTTGTGCCTCACTCTGAAGAGCCCGTCATCGGAGCGAGACTTGATGACATGCTCCCTCCCGCACCGACGCGGTGCTCACGGCGACGTGGGCTACACCACGCCACCGTATTCCTTGGGGTGGCTCGTGAAGGACGCTCAGGGTCTCCGCCCCTTGCGTCCGCGACTCGAAGGCCCCACTGCTGATCTTGATGCAGGGGGAGGGGCTCCCCTGCCAGATATTACGGCGGGGGACGCGAGTTAGCCCGTATTCTTAAGCCCCGGGCTATTGGGCTGGGGGGCCTGGGCGGGCTGTGCCTCCACCCTGGCGCCGTCGCCTAAGTCGAGCAGGATCGGCCCTCTCTCGATCCCGCTCGGCCTCCTTCTTCTGGGACATTACAGTCTCGCAGAAGGAGGATACGGCCCCCCACGCCGATTCCCCTGCCAGCATACAACTGCCGGCAGGGAGAGGTCCGGTCCGATCCGGTCGACCAAGATCCGCCGCTCGGAGGCCCACGTCGCGCACTCTTCAAGCGTGTGCTGGGCGGAATCCTGGTCCCCGCCGCAGTGGTGACAGGTCGTCATCGCCTCGCTTCCGAAGGCTTCCAACTTGGCTTAATGACTACTTTATGATTGTAACCGGGACCAACGACTTAGCGTACCTTGCGAAGCACGGAGACGCTCGAACCAATGCGGCATTTTCAATGCCGTAAACGGTCACCTTTCTCAGAGCCACCGAACCGAACGCTGATTAAATTTGGTAATCGCTAAGGGTCGCACAATACCATAGCATTGTTCGTAGACTAGGTAAGTCGCTCTCGACTCGACTATATCGACTATAGCTCGTAGAATACTTCTTCCTATAAACTTTCTACTCCTCTTAATCTTCAAGTAGTGTAATAAATTATATTCATTTGTACAGAGTATGCCTCAGTATATGCCATGAACCGTGCTAATATGCAGATTCAGATTTCATGCAACCGCATTTAGCTCCGCTACTCAATACCGAGGGCTTTGCACGAAAACGTTGATGATAGCTTGACGCTAGTGAGTAATCATGAGCTCACATTCAAGTTTATTTGTTAATAGGTAGTGTGACAAGGATGGCATATAAACTCGTTAGCGTGACGCTAACGCCAATCTCTTTGTACTAAGCTCTCTGGTAATTGCCAATATCTGCAGCGACACCGTACAAGTTAAATGTCATTAACGTGCATTGTTAATTATTGGCGTCGTGCTCAGCTTATATGGGACACTTGGTATGCAAGCAGGTGGAAATGAGCCGAGGTGATTTGCTTAAGATCTAGCTATATCAGCATGTTATATGTATCTCTTACGAGGTAGGCAGAGAGTAAAAATTATAAAAGGGTCTTTGGGCAAGAGAAAGTTACAAGTTTTTGACAATACATCTCATATCGGAAGCAAAAATACCTGAGCGTGAGTGTGTTATATTCACCTCTACCCACATATTTAAAGGAAATGTGTTAAGGATCTACCACTATCGGGAGAGTAACAAAGATGCAATTACTTTACAAAAGAATTATAAAGGACGGATATATTAAGCGCACTCTCGGAAATAAACGACTTATGTGTAAAAACAAATTTTATCTATCTATCTATATCATCACGCTAGATCCCTTGCGAGGTAGGCAGAGAGTACAGAGTTCCAACAGGTTATTTCCTTACATACCTCTCTGGCTTCCTCCACTCTCATAGTTCGTCTCATACACGCTCACCGGTTACGGAGACTCTTGACGTGACCTTCAGATATTATGATTTTCTAAAAACAACCTGCTCTATGAAATAAAAACTGTTTCACAAGATCTTTACTACAATTATTTGCTATGTTTTAAGTGAATTCTATTGATTAGTTCTTAAGCATTTCGCGATGGAATCCGAAAATAAATAGCAATAAAGATGACTTTAGATTTGTTTTCTATCGAGAAAATTTCGTGCATGTATTCATTTTATTAGATTCTGAAAGATAAAGTAAATATCATATTTCGAAATATTAAGTCTCTAATCCACGTTTTTATCGCGGTAGCTCGTCTAACTCACATCCTTTCTTTCTACCTACCTTTGTATCTTTATCATCCCTGATCCCTTGCGGGTTAGGCAAATTGACCATAGGTCCAACAGAATCATTACACACAGATCTCTCTTGCTTCCTCCACTCTCATCGTTCGTCTTTTACATACTTGCTGGTTACGGAGACTTTTACTTGCTCATCATATAAGATACTGTCTATTTGTTCATGTTAAGATAATTTAGGTCGTCAAAGATTACAAAAATCATTCATCAACTAAAACTCATCATTGAAAGCCACGTACAGTCATAACGGAAAACCAAGGTCCGTATCTGCTGTTAAAAATAAAAGGAAGATCGTACCCAACGATTTAGGCAAAACTGGACCCCAGTAAAATGCTCGGTTTACGTTTTATGAGCCTACCCTCCTAAAATCCAAAGGTTTCTACCACAATGGAAATGAATGAGTTTTTATATTGCCTACTGGGTTCTTATTTGCTATGACGAACTAAACACGTGACGCAACGCGTTATGATAACTTTGTGAAATTATCGTTTTATTGCACTCCAAATATTATTTATACTTGATCGGAGCACGAACAGAATGACAGCCTAAAAACGGTAGTATTTGGATATATTAACGAATATATACCTACTCGTAGCAACTGCCGAAATTAGTTTTAAATCATTATTGACCTCGGATCTTTTCATTATGGTAGTTCTAGCAAACTATAGCATTTTAACGCGTCCTTACATTGGCTATGGTTTGATCAAACTGCTTTGTAGACACTTGCTGCTTTGTACACACAATCTGACAACGATCTTTGGGCTTCTGGTTTGGTCATGCTTACTTACTATAATGTTTTTTCTTGCGGTGGCTGTCTGAAGCAGGTCATTCCTATCCCTCGAATATGGTCGAGGAGTGTGATGGCTGTCCCAATATTCACACTCGTGAACAGTTGCTGCTTGTAGGAACTGGTCCATCTGGAATCCTTTAGACTTCTTCCTAGAAATAACATCATTAGTCTCATAGCTCGGTCGGAAGGCATCACACTGGAGCTAGATTGTAAACCTCTAAATTGTAACCTAAACACAATAACCACAAAATTTAATTGAAAAAAAAAAATTAAAGGAAAAAAAGAGAATTAAATAAATAAGGCAATAATAAGTTTCTTCGCCGGATCTTCTCAGTCGAGGCCGCATTCCCATTCGGATTATGTCAAGAATCTAACTACTCGTCTAGAAAAAAAAATTTAATTTTACAATTTCTTATACAAAATAAATTACTTGATGACCATGACCAAATAGATAGAGATGAAGGGCAAGTCTTCGTAACCGGCGAACGTGTATGAGACGAACTATGAGAGTGGAGGAAGCCAGAGAGGTATGTAAGGAAAGAACCTGTTGAAACTGTACTCTCTGCCAACTCCGCAAGGGATCTGGGGTGATGATAAAGAAAGATAAAAAAATTTTTGAGTGTGAGTTCGTTTGTGGTTTTATATTTTGGGCCGTTTTTTGGTATGTCACTTTTAATCTAGAATAAATAACATATCGATAATTAATTGAGTTTACATTTACTAGCGTCGCGCTAAAATCAATATTTTCGTGCTAAGCCCTGTAGACTCTGCCTACTCTAGTGCAATAAACGCATGAATGTAAGGTACTCCAGTGGCATACATCATTACATGATCATTCCACGAAAATATCGTAACGCGCCGCGTTTAGTCATAACGAACAGGGGTCCTGTACATTACGGTATTTTTATGCGAGATGGGTATGATTATTTTTTGTTTGATATTGAGCTATCGACGTAAAATAAAAGTAACCAGTGGAATGGTGTAAGGCAGTTGTATAATATAATTCGTCTACAGTAAAAGCTCCTTATTCGCGGCTTAGGTTCCGTAAATATGCCACGAATACAGAAACTGTGAATACGGAATGGTAATTTGTATGGAATTATCTATACTAATATTATGAAGTTAAAACGGCCGCATTTGGATGTATTGACGCATATATATCTACTCGTAGCTAGCAACTGCCGAAATTAGTTTTAAATCATTAATGACCTCGGATTTCTTCCCCTTCCTTCGGAAAAATTCCCTTCTTAATTCTTTCCAGTCTGGCTTCCGTCCTGGTCACAGTACCGTTACTGCGTTGGTGAATATTACGAATGATATAAGGTCAGGAATGGAAAATAGTAATTTAACTATACTTGCACTGCTTGACTATAGCAATGCTTTTAATACTGTGGACTTTGATGTTCTACTTGGGATTCTTCGCTCTATTAACATATCTCCAACAGCGATTGACTGGTTTCGTAACTACCTGTTTGGGCGCCGGCAACGTGTTCGCATTGAAGAAAACTACTCTTCTTGGTGCAACACTAATGCCGGTGTTCCACAGGATGGCGTTCTCTCTCCTTTACTCTTCACTGTTTTTATTAACTCTATTCCCAACCAACTACAATCTTCATACCACCTTTATGCTGACGATCTGCAAATCTACACTCAAGCTCCGTTAGTTAGGTTGCCGGAAGCTGTTAAGACTACAAAATTAGTACTTGGAGTAAGGAATTTGGTCTAAAAGTCTACCCAACTAAGACACAGGTTATTATTATTGGTAGCTCTAGAATGACTTCCCGGATTGATTGGTCACAATTACCCCAAATTAAGTTTGACGATATTACCATACCAATAAGCAAAATTGTTAAAAATTTGGGGATTTATATCTCACTTGGGGCCCGCAACTTCAAGAAGTTAGTCGCAAAGTTTTTGCTTCTGCAGGGTCCTTGAAAAGACTGCGCAATTTTCTCCCTACTGCCACTAAAATTGCTCTTGCACATTCCCTTCTACTCCCTATAATCGATTATGCAGACGCCAGCTATCTTGATCTCACAGAGAACCAATATAACAAGCTTGAGCGACTTCAAATATTTTTGCATTAGATTCATATTTCAATCAATCAATCAATCAGCCTATCGTAGTCCACTGCTGGTCATAGGCCTCTCCTAACACGCGCCATTGAACACGGTCCTCCGCCTTCCGCATCCAGTCTGTCCCAGCGACCTTTTTGAGGTCGTCGGTCCATCTAGCTGGGGGCCGTCCTACCTTACGCTTACCAAGTCGCGGTCTCCACTCTAGGACACGCTTGCTCCATCGGCCGTCGGTCCTTCTGCAGATGTGACCAGCCCATTGCCACTTTAGCTTACTGAGTCTGCGAGCTATGTCGGTAACTTTGGTTCTTTGTCGGATTACCTCGTTACGAATTTTATCCTTCAAAGAGACGCCGAGCATAGCTCGCTCCATAGCCCGCTGTGCGACTTTGAATTTGTGGACTAGTCCCACTGTGAGTGTCCACGTCTCGGCCCCGTAAGTCATAACAGGTAGGACGCATTGGTTAAAGACTTTAGTCTTCAGGCATTGCGGTATAGGCGAAGCGTAAACGTGACGTAGTTTGCTAAATGCTGCCCAACCCAATTGGATCCTGCGGTTGATTTCTTTCTCGAAGTTGTTTCTACCAAATTGGACAACTTGTCCAAGGTAGACATACTCCCGAACAACTTCGAGCATCGAATCATCGATGTAGATCGGTCCCGGCGTGACATGCTCATTAAACATGATCTTGGTTTTATCCAAGTTCATGCCGAGACCGACACCTCGAGAGGCTTCATTTGGCCTTCGCAAATATGATCATATTTCTGAATTTCGTTCTAGTTCGGATGTTCGGGGTAATCTCCGGTACTACTGATCCGATTTTGATGATTCTTTCACCATTGGAAAGCTTCCGTATTCAGAAGTAACATAATCTATATAACAAAGACCTAGTAGATGGCGCTGTTGTTGACCGGGTACGAATTCGTGGGAAACTGCTAGTAGAAGATCCAATGTTCCAAAATAAATAAAAAAGAGCAGAATAGAACTAATTTAATGAGAGTTTTAACAATATCTATTACTTATTATAGTTATATTTAGGTAAGGCTTTAAAGAATTTAGTAATATTTTCTTGTTTTGCTGCTTTTAAGACCATATTTTACGCGTCGGGACTACTTTTTCTTCCCTTTTACTTGCCATGATAAATTGAGGACAAAGCAGAAGAGGAACGTGTTATTCCATCAAAACTTCATACTGACAAATTGAAGAAATAAAACACCGACATAGTGAAACGCGTAATATGGCAGCGGCGACATTTGACAATGTACTTCAGATAGTGGCAATAATTTGTTTAATTTGAGAATTGTCTATTCTTTAAAAACTCGCCTCGAGACATGCTAGCAGTTCTCAAAGGTTGCCCATGCCTTAACGAAGGATACCGAATCATTTTAATTACCGACTAGATCCGCGAATAAATAAATTTTTGCCGCAAAAACAGGAACTTGAGCGGAACTTTTCAATGCATGAATAGTGAAAACACGGATAAGGAAACCGTGAATAAGGAGCTTTTACTGTATTGGCAATAATACCGTTTAGACATGTCAAAAGTGTCTAACTGTTCAGATTCGACCATTTGTATCTGAAACAGTTCAAAGATTTGAATCCAAGTATGTCTCATTTGGAACATTTGAATCAGCTAAATTCAAGCACCATGGCCCACCGACCGACATAGCGTCGCGAATTGGTTCGTTCTGTGAGACGGCAAGCTTAGTGAATGTAAGATCGAGATTCTGTTACAGACTGGAATGAACTTTGAAGCATTTTGTTTGTGTTGTAAGATTAGCGCTCTTTATATACTGACTGGTTAAAGTAAGATCGAGATTCAGACACAAATGAGACATATTTTTCCGTCCAACTATTTAGAATTTTGTAATTCTCATTCATGTTCCAGATCACTGTATCATATCGGTAAAGATTGACACATGTCTAATACCGCTACAGGACATACTCAGAAGTAAGTATCGTTACAAGAATGATTCGATAGAAATAATTAAAATAAAACACAGTCACGCCTATATTCCCCAAGCGGGGGTGGCCGAGGTGTACTGTGTATATACATATACTGGGCACAATTCCAGACTTCGGACCAATACTTGGAGTTTTTCGATAGAAGAATTACATTTGTCCGATCCAGCACTTGAACCCCAGACTTCGTGATCGCACGTGAAAGCACATTATTCGATGAATCATGTTGTACGTAATAAAATAAAAAATTAACCAGTTTAACTGACAGTCAGTTTTGTGGGGCTATGATTTAGCATGGTGTGTGTGTGTGTCCTTATTATAAATTAAAAAAAAAATTACACAACTATCACAATTCCAAAACTTTTTCACCTTCATATAACATCAGTCGTAAGACGTTTGAATAATCCTCTCCTGAAGATCGCCACGACGACCGGCTTCGTGATGTGATGACACATCCACCTCTCACTCTCAACTTTCCCCAGGGATTTCCAGCCATTCCAGAACATTTCTATACCAACAGCCGTCAGTTCTACGAGCGATGAGCCATCCCACTGCCACTAAAGTTTGATGATTCTAAGCGCTGTACATGTGGTTGTGGGAAAGTTTCTGAAAAATTACACTTACTATACCCAGAGCCTCGTAGTCGCCAGCTAAACAATGCGCCGCTAGTGCTACTAGTACCAAGGCTGATTGCGTTGTGTAACTTTTGGACATAAGAAGACATAAGAGACACCTCTATATTTAGTTTCTTTTAAATCCGTTCAGCCGTGTTAATAAGGAGAAATAAAATCAACTATCCCCCAGAAATCTAGCATTTCCTGAGCTAAAAAATAGTCTTAAGCAATCTCTGAATATTCCTCCATTTTCCAGTAATAGTCTATTTAAATTCGGTTCCACCGTTCTGGATATTAACACGGACAAACAAACATTTTTTTATTATGCCCGTCTACATTTAATCCTTTAAACCAAGTCATCTTTGTTTTGCAAAAGTATTTATAAAATCAACTTAAAAATGAGTATATTTTTATTTTAAAACCATTTCAACAGGTCTCCAGGCTTCCAGGTATTTGTAAAATATAAACTAAACTATAGCCCAGTCTTATTCAACACACACCACTACCGCCGTCTCAAAAAAAGAACATACAATACCTTCCTTTTTAGTTTATCTTTTTTTAATAATATTTATATTTCTGATTTAAACCGTCTTTACCTACCCTGACAAAGAGTGTAATCGACCGTAATAATATCTTAAAACGGTATATTGCCAGCTAAGTATGTAACAAAGTTCTGTCAGTTCATTTTGTGTTAGTCTTCTCATAAGACATTAATTGACGTTAAACTTTCGTTTCCGGCCCATTCATCATTAGAGTTCTCTCCGGAAGAAACAATCGTGAATGAATCATCGGTTCGGCACGAAATTATGTTTTAGTGTTTAAATAAAACGTGTATGAACAATTTCCAGTGAGTGCTTTTAGCTACTGAAAAGTTTTTTCGTCAGGAGACCAACCTGAGTCCAATATTAATGGATGGAGGAATTCATGTGTAGGCAAAATCACATAGTTTACATCGTAACATTGCAGTTCGGGACAAACAGTAATAAAGTTTTGTGGTTTATCCCGCGACAATCTCGTAGCTTAAGTTTGTTTTGGAACTATGAATGATTTATCAAAATCGACTTTATTTTTCTTTCCTCAGAAACTGTTAGATTTTTAGAAAACATGAGTGTACAGAGTTTATGATAATCATGATCCTTAGTGCAGGCTACAACTCCAAAATTTTTTTTTTGGAGTAAACTGTCTTTTTAGAAATTCAATGTTTCGATTATTTTTGTATTTTGTGAAAAAAACCTTTTGATTTTCCGGGATAGTTTTTGCGTTATGATGGTCGATACCCTTGGACAGATAGACAGACAGACAAACAGACACGAAAGCCAAAAATTGTAGCGTCGGCTTCTACATTAACAGAATGGTATCCTTACCGTTATATTATATGTAGTATGTAGAGATATAGATGCTTTACTTTTCCCTTTTAAACAGTTTGAATTCTTGAAAACACAAATACTCGTATTGTCTGTCATATGAAATATCTCAATGCTAAGTTTCACTGACGTCTAAAGAGTAGTTTTGGAACAATGAATGTTAAATCAAAATCGACTTTTTTCTATGTGCTCAAATTTTTTTAGATTTTTTGAAAATATAAGTTGAGTATGAGTTGTGAATTTTTATACAGGTTACAATTAAACAAAATTTCATTGAAATCCATCAAACAAGCTATGAATAAAGTGTCTTTTTAGAAATTTAATGTTTTGCTTATTTTCGTCTTATCTGGAAAAACCTTTTGATTTTCTGGATAAATACTACACAATACGTTAGCTAATATTTTTGGGTATAAGCATGCAAAGTTTCATCAAAATCCATTTGCGTGATGCTGGTTCATACCCTCCGACAGACAAACAAACAGGCACGAAAGCCAAAAATTGTAGAAATGGCTTCTACATCGATAGTATGATACCTCTGGGTTGTTATTTTCTAAAAATATTACAGTTTTATTATATGTATAGATATGTATGCGCATGTGAATTTCATGTATAATAAAGAACTTTTCTTAAAAGGCGACTTCAAGAAGCGAAAAATTATACGGCTTATTATACTTGCAATATTTATTTTTTGCTTTGTAAAGTCGGTTTCCCTTTTTGAAAAAGTTTTTTATTTTACAATTTTAAGTGATGAGTTAATATATTATTATTATTTATATACCTCCTTTATATTATTCTACTTATTTATACAGTGAAGTACCTACAAGATTGATATAAAACTGAATAACTGAATTTTCACATTTATGCTGTTTGCCGTCAAGGAGACCCCTGGTGTACCTTCAAAGCCCAATGTCCAATACCAGTAAAGTTTAAATTTGATCATCACGGAGCTAAGCTGAACCTAATACAAAAATAATAAACAAAATCTGTTTATAAGCAACTGCCTCGTTGGTCTGGTGGAAAAAGCGCATCGCTTTGTGATCACGAGGTCTTGGGTTCAAATGCTAGGTCGGACAAATGTAGTTTTTCTAACGAAAAATTCCCAGTATGAGTCCGGAGTCTGGAATTGTGCCCGGTATATGGCAATAGGCTCACCCCCTATTACATGGGACCTAGCATCCGCCGGCGAAACGTGGGTGTACTTAGTACACCTCTGCCACCCCCTCTGGCGAAAATAGGCGTGATGGTGTTTTTTTTTTTAACCAAAGGAATTAAAAATTAGCACATACGAATTATGAACCTCCATCTTTTTTGAAGTCGGTTAACATTCTGCTTAGTTCTATAGTAGGGTACCTATAGGATTGGGTGATGTTTGCCGTTAAGAAGTTCCCTGGTGTATCTTCGAATTCCAAGGTCCAATACTGATGGATTTAAAATGGGACCACCTTGAAACTATATTGAATCCAGCGAAAAAAGATTCATCCAAATCGGTTTATAAGGAAATAAGTTATAAAAAACACAGACGAATTATGAAACTCCTCCTTTTTTGAAGTCTGTTAACATTCTGCTTAGTTCTATAGTAGGGTACCTATAGAATTGACGTAACACCCATATCTTCTCAATTTGCGCAGTCCTATTGTTTGGCGTTAAGGAGTTCCCTGGTGTATCTTAAAAGTTCAAGGTTCAATACTGATGAAATTAAAATGGGACCACCTTGAAACTATATTGAATTCAGCGAAAAAAGATTCATCCAAATCGGTTTATAAGGAAATAAGTTATAAAAAACACAGACGAATTATGAAACTCCTCCTTTTTTGAAGTCTGTTAACATTCTGCTTAATTTTATAGTAGGGTACCTACAGATTTGACGTAACACCCATATTGTCTCAATTTGCACATTCCTATTGTTTGTCGTTAAGGAGTTCCCCGGTGTATCTTCAAGGTCCAAGGTCCAATACCAATAAAATTAAAAAGATACTACCGTGAAGCTATAGTGAACTCAATGCAAAAAGAATCATCAAAATCGGTCTACAACTGACGGACATATCGGAAAACATACATTAAAAAAAAATGAAAAAATAGAAAAAAAAGCATACGTGCAACCGAACATTGAACCTCCTCCTTTTTGAAGTCGGTTAAAATATCCCCTTCCTGCTGACCGCCGACATAGCGAGAAGAGTAAATGCAGGGAATATAGTGAATGGTACGATGGGAAAGCTACTTGGGAGCCGGCACTTAAGCCAAAAGGCGCAGCTGGCCATGCACAACGGAGTGCTTGTCCCAACTCTATTATATGGCAGTGAGAGTTGAGAATGTAAGGAGAATAAAAGTAGGATAAATGCGGTCAAAGGTGAGCTCTGCGTAAGATGTGCGCAGTCAAGCTGACCGACCGTATTCGCAACAGCGTAGTAAGAAAGCGTGTAGGTATGAAAAATAGTATGTGTGTAAAGATAAAAAAGCTGTGCTCCGTTGGTTCGGATATATAGAAAAAATGTTGAAAGAAAGAATAACAAATAGATATACATTACGAAAGTGGAAGGACGTAGGTGGCCATATAGACCGTGTCTTATCTGAAGGGCAAGTCAAGAGTCTCCGTAGCGCCGAGCGTATATGAAACGAACTATGAGATTGAAGGAATCCAGAGAGGTCTGTAAAGAAAGAACCTGCTGGAACACTGTTATTTCTGCCTACCCTGCAAGGGATCTGGTGTGATGATATAGATAATTAAAGATCCCCTTCCTGGAGTAGTTTTGGGTCAATTGGCTAAGACAAAACGCGGCGCGTTACGATATCTTCGTGAAATGTTATTTTGTATCGTAACGAACTGTGTTACGTGTTTGATTGGTCATAGCGAACAAAAGCCCTGGTAAAAAGAGATATAGCTATAGTATTATGGTTCTATCGTTAACAAGTTCTTTTGTTAGCACCACTGGGGGTATTGTTTAGGGGATTCCTTAACAATGGACGATATAATTAGCTGTGGTGTAGATATTGTACCATGAAGCAAATACGAAGAGGAGATGGCCTAAGCTAGCGAGCCCTTGGAATTCCACCAAGCCTTGATGTCATCGTGGTGGGCGTGGCTTACCTCAGTTTGCCATTGCCACTCGCTTCATTTTTACTATAAATAACAACCTTAATATGAATTGATGTATCTTAAAAATGCAAAAATTTCTTGGATTGACATTCTGGTCACACAAATGGTATAACATTTCACTTGTAAGTATTTTTTTCGTAATTTATTAGATTTCTTCTATTACCAATTCTATCTGCCGTAATATAATTGAACTTACAAATGAAATTGATATGGATGATCCTTTTGCCCATTCTCCGCCAGATGGCAAATACAAATGTAGGTGGGGCGTAACGTCCCTCTCGCCCTATGCTACCTCGTGCAGTGCCACCCTTAATTGTCTAATAAAATCTTATTACGCCATCTCCTCTTCGTTCTTCGTTTGCTTCGTGTATTGTGAAAGGGAATACAATTTTAAATAACTTTGTCCTTTTGGACCAGCAGTTTTAGCGTAAGGCCTCGAAAATTCGATTGATAGAGATATTTCGTTCTCATTTCACAAGATTTTATTTAACTTTTAATATTCGTATGTGTCTGTCTGTCTTTCCGGTTCACATTTGTGATCCATCGTTCAAGTACTTGCGGGTGTCCGATGAGCTAAAATTTGGCATACCTATGTAACTTCGATGACTTACTCCTTGTCTTTAGGCATGTTAAATTGGTATTGACAAGTACTATACGACCAGATAGTATTCGGGGTCTGATGATGAAGCCGAAAGGTAATGGAACCACTCAACTATTCAATATTACCCCGCCGTGTTTAGGCTCGTTGAATTTATCTTGACGAGTACTTTAGACCCAAATGGTGTTTAGGGTCTGATGATGAAGCCGAAAGGAAGCCATAGGAACTCCTTAACTCAGCAATATTTTTCCGTTGAGTTATTGCTATTAAAGCTTTTTTTAAAGAATTTTTATTTATTTATTCTTTATGCACATATGTATGTACAAAGGCGGACTTAATGCCTGAGGCATTTTCTCCCAGTCTACCTTAGGGTGGTGTGGAAACATGTGTGGTAGGTGCGAAAATACGTGGCTAAAATTGTAAGAAAAAAAAAATATAAAATAAATTAATAATAATACTATATATAAAACTAATAATAATGTTATACATATAAACATATATATATATATATATACATATACATAATGACGTGAAACTATCATTGAGAGGATTCTGCCAACATTTCGAGTAGGTACTCGTGTAGTTTTTTTTTAAAAGAGAGACGGTTCGTTACCATCCTGAGTTCCTGAGGCAATGCATTCCAACGAAGGATAGATTGGACGAAGAAGGAGGAGTGAATAAAATCAGAACGATGAGAAGGGCACTGAAGAAGACGATTACTTGAGGAGCGAAGATTTTTCTCGTGATTGGAGCACAAATATTGAAATTGGGAAGTAAGATAAGTAGGTGAGGCTGAAGAATGGAGAATAGAAAATAATGTTGTCAGTGCCCTCTGAGTTCTACGCTGACGAATAGGCAACCACTTTAATTGAGAACGATGCACCGACACATGGTCATATTTACGAAGGTTGAAGACGAATCGAATGCAGTTATTGAGAAGACGGTCTAGTTTGTTGAGGTGATCTGCATTCAGGTCGAAGTAGCACACATCACCATAGTCGATGATAGGGAAAATTAGGGACTGTACAAGCATTGCTTTAGTATTGGAAGGGAGCAAATTTTTTAATCGATATAAGTATCGCAATACACCGGTTACCTTTTGACCAACGGCCGTAACTTGAGTCTGCCAGCTTAGCGTCGTGTCAATATGCAGACCAAGGTCTTTGACACTAGAACTTAGAGGGATAACTGTCCCGTTGAATTCAAGTGGAGGTAAAGTTCCAATATTCACCCTGCATATCAATCTAGAGCTCCCCACAAGAATCGCTTGACACTTGGTAGGATTCACCGTGAGACCGAACCTTTTGGACCAATTCTCAATTGCCCCAAGGTCCTGATTAACTTTGCTGATAATATCAGGGATTCGATCAGCACTGTCTTGCGAGTATAATTGCAAGTCATCAGCGTACAGATGATACGTACACTGAAGTTCTTGAGTTATCATATCAATGAAAATTGAAAATAAAAGAGGAGAAAGTATACCGCCTTGGGGAACACCAGTATCGAGGCAGCGCCAAGCAGACGACGTTTCATCACACAAAACTGACTGCTGGCGTTCCCGAAGATAAGAAGAAAACCAGTCCAGCGACTCTTGAGAGCACAAACGGTAGGAGAGAATAGACAGGAGGATATCATGACTAACGGTATTAAAGGCGTTGGAAAAATCAATTAACACAAGGACTGTAACTTTGGTATCTTCCATGCCTGATCGAATATCGCCAGTCACTTTAAGGAGGGCAGAAACGGTACTATGGGCAGGCCTGAACCCAGATTGGAGAGGATTAATTAAATTGTTGCTATAAATGAATTGAGAGAGTTGTTTATGAGCGCAGGCCTCAAGCACTTTTGAGAGAAAAGGAAGAATGGAAATCGGACGAAAGTGGCTAGGAAGGGAAGGATTGGGAACCTTTGGCAAGGGGCGGACAAAGGCTCTTCGCCAGAGAGAAGGGAACATGCCGGACTCAAAAGAAAAATTGACAAGATGAGTAATTGCCGGAAGGAGACAGTCCAGTATTGCTACGATCATATCTCTACATATTTTGTCACAACCAACAGCCTTGGACTTAATAGACATAATAATTTTCGTAACATCACAAGAGTCGACTGGAGAAAAGTGAAAAGCGTTAATGTTTGGACGTCTAAGACCACCCAAGAAGGTCAGAGTTTGCTGAATGGTTAGATGATCAAAAGGAGGAGTAGTGGAGAAATGGCGATTAAGATCATCTAAGCTTATTGTTTTAGGTATATCTTGACATCGAGCCTTACCAATACCTAAAGTACCAAGGAATTTCCAAATATTGGCAGGCGAAGAAGATGTGATATTACTTAGAATGTGGCGGCGTTTAGCGTCACGTATCATCATATTACACCGGTTTCTTGCAATTTTGAAGTAGGCCCAGTTTTCTGCCGTACGGTCTTTTTTTAGCATACGGAACGCACGATTTCTACGTCTCATGGCCATACGAATTCCCCTAGTCATCCACAGAGCAGGAGGTCGCTTTAACCTCACCTTCTTCACAGGGGCATGGATATCGTAAAGCTGGATCACAGTTTTATTGAAGATGCAAATTTTGTCATCGATGGTGTTAGCTTCCATTAGGGAATTCCAGTTGAGTTTAGATGCATCTTCAGTTAATTTTTTAATATCCATCCGAGCAAAGCAACGCCTGTACAGAATCTTAGGTTGTGGTTTGGGAGATTTGAGGATATAGGAAAGGAAAACAAGGTCATGATAGGAAAAACCGGAGGCGTCGTGCTGACCATGGGAGGAGACGAGAGAGGGATTGGATGTGAGTATGAGATCGAGCCAGGTATCTTCGCCTTTGATGTTACGATGAGTGGCATTAAGAGGCAGAATGTGCAAACTGGCCGACTCTATGAGTTGTCGGAGTTTATGGGCACGGGGGGAATTAAGGGCCAGGAGATTGGTATTGAAATCGCCCATGATGATATGATGCACGTAGTCAGACCCCAAGGATTCAAGAACCGATTCAAATTCGGCGAAATAATCAGCAGTGGGAGGGCAATATACCACTCCAATTATGGTTTTGGCTCCTTTGACCCAAACCTCAAGAAAAAGAAACTCAGCAGAATGCGAATCTTTAGAAGATGTGCCTACAATTTTAAACGGGAGGTCACCACGAAGGTATATAGCCACTCCACCGCCTCCCCTACCAATTCTGTCATTCCGAATGAGAACAAAACCAGGGAGGGCGTAAGTGGTTGATAGAAGATGAGGTTTGAGCCAACTCTCGGAAATCAGGATGGCGTGAACGTTAATATTTGTAAATGTATTATATAGTTCGTTGTGATGGCTAGGTAGACTTTGGGCATTAATATGGCATACATTAAGCAAATGGCCCACATGTTTGTCAAATTTGTCACGAAGAAAGTCTCCAAGATCGTCATCAATGGAACAAAAACTTACATCGCACGACGAAGCGGTAGATTCGTTGACAGAATAAAAGGATTCACTATCTGACATCATATGATAAATATTGGTTTAAATATAACAATAAATAAATATTTATAATATTAGTAATAAATATATAACGAAGTGGCTAACAGTAGCACTACACTACGTAACCACATCACCCGCCAGCTAACATCACACTTACACCATAAAATGACTACTGACTAAGTCCCTATCCGCAATTGCGCATATACCAACTTCGACAACAAAAAGGATAAAAAAATAAATAATAATTTGTAAGAAAATAAGAGAAAAACTCAAAAAAAATAAGAAAATAATAATTCATCAGCTACTACGTATGTTTTATCGCTTTACTAAAGCGGGTTGTAAAAGCGCTCGTGCGAATTCGAGGTTAATTGGACTGAACGCACGCACCTCTAGAGAATGCACCCAATACAAGCATACGTCAAACTGACATATAGTTCGATGTTGACATAAGTTGCTACGGCTTATAAAAAGTTGTTTATGTATTGAAGATGACGGTATTTACAAAGAATCATGTAAATTTAAAAGTCTAAATACGCAGAAAACAAGTAAAAACCACAAGAATCGAGTAACACAAATAGGCAAACTAGATATGGTGACATAATAATGAAAAGTTATGAGATACAGAAAGTAAGTAATAGAACGTAGTAATAAAACAAAAAAAAATTAATAAAAAATGAAATATAAATAACTATTGATTAAGCTTTCTGTTTTTTTAATAGATCACCTCCGGTCTCACCCTTACTCCTGCCCGAAGAAAATCCGCCCTGCCCCTTTGGGTACTTTTCCAACAAAGGGCTCAATTCGTCAGACGAAGTGATGCGGTGCCGACTACTATCCGAAGCTCTTAATATAATGACGCCGTCTTGTGTCCAACAAGAACTGACGCCGAAATGCAAACGCGCCTTGCTGAAGATGGCTTGCCTGGTCCTTGTAAGAAATTCCCTGACCGAGATGGACGACCCTTTCAGCCTTGTCTTCGCCTTCCAGACTGTCTGCTTGTCGTCAACACTGGTGAACCTCACAAGGATAGGCCTATGATGGTCTTGGCTGGAAGTCCCTAGTCTATGGCATCTGGTGATAGAGGAGGCAGTGAGACTTGCAAGGCCCATCCTGTTATTGAGCAAATTTAGGACGACTGAGTTGCAGTTCTCGTTTTCTACTTCAGCTAAGCCCAGGAACAGCAATGTTTTCCGCCGGTGCCTGGTCTCCATCAAGTCAATCTGTTTGGTGCACTCGCTTATCTGACGACGTAGCAGCCCGAGCATATTGAAGATGAGCTCTCGGAATGTCCGGAACTCCTCTGCTACTTTGGCCACTGTGTCCTTGGCAGGTCCTGCGCTGTGGATTTGCACCTCAAGATCCGACATCTTCTTCATGAAGCTATCCTCAAGGCTCTTCTGAGCAGAAACAATTGCATCTAATTGGGGCATAGTGCAAGTATTCCAAGTACCAATTGTGTAGATTTGTACAGGTTCAGTGCAGTGATAGGCTGGCAGGTGAAGTGAAAGTACTAGCTTCACATAAATGTAAGTACAACTTATTACGATAAGTAAAAATAAGAATTGAAGAGAATTAAATGTAAATATTTGTTTAAATTAATTAAAATACGAAATTGAATACTAGAAACACAACTGTTCTTATTCACACCTACCCGCAAAAAACCCTTTAACTAACCTTTATTGCTTTCTCTTTTTAAGCTATTGGTTTTTTTATATTGAACTTGCTGAAATTACGTTTTGGTTCACTCGCTTTCTTGTCTGTCTGATTATTTGACTGGTCAGTACAAATTTTGCAAACGATTTTAAAGTAACTTTCCGATAAAACGTTGCCCTATATTAGAAATTGCTACCATGTGCGTTACTGCGTTTACAAACATAAATTTGAGATGCTATTTGCACTCAGGCTGAAGCAATTGCTTAAAGTACGTGCAAAGATTTGTCCCGTGCACAGATCGAACCAACGGGTACTCAATCCGTTGGTACTCAGCAGCTATCAAACACGCAAGAATGCCAACAACAAACAACTACAAATCCAAACAAGAACGTGAAGAATTTTCATGTTTGTAAACGCACCCACGACACGCCACAGCAATAAACTGGTCATGAAGACCAATCAAACACGTAACGAAGCGTATTTTGAGAACAAAGATTTAAAAAAAAACGCTGCCCGAAATTTTGATTTATTGCTGTGTCATGTTGTGGGTGCGTTTACAAACATGAAAATTTACATACACTAATACACAGACCGAAACAAATAATTGTGATTCACACAAAGATTTGTCCCGTGCGGCAACCGAACCCGCGTATATTTGACACAGTGGGCAGAGCGGCTTAAGTTCTTAACCACTGTGCTAAATCGTCCGCCCAAATTACTTTAGCGGCACAGAATACTATTACACGATCATTTCACAAGGTTATCGCAACGCACCACGTTAAGACATAACGCATAAGACCCCAGGTGTAAAGTTAAACAACGCAAACTACAACTAAACCGAAAGACAAGCAAACGTTAGTTAACGCACAACTAAACAGATTAATCTAGATTAATTCCAGTTTAATTGATTTACGAAGTCGCGTGAACAGCGCCGACTCACTTTGACTTGGAAATGAAGTTAATTTCCTTGCGAAAATTTCTAAACTTAAATCAATAACTTGAATTGGAAGGTTTAAGGGTTCGAGAAGTTTGTTGACTCCTTAGATCCTTGGCTCGTGTAGATAAATCAAAGTTAAACTTGTTGGTAAGATGGTGAGATTATTTAATTGGGTGGTTTTTAAGGGGCATTGTTAGTAGTGGAGGGTTATCAATCTACTTAGCGACGGCACAGAACAACAGCTTCTACGAGTGCGCTGATATAGTTACTTCACTACATGTGTGCTTGGGCACTTACCGACGGGTTCACGAACGAGAATTTTCAACGAACTAAAAATATGAACGCTAGAAGTACTGAAGTACCTATCTAAACCTGCTCTTAGAAGCTGTTTCTCCGTTATTTATTTTGTGGTGTCGGCAAACATGTTATTAGGCTTAGAATGCGCTTATATTGACGGCATTGTCGGAAGCAGACATCAAATCTTGCAACCTGCAGGTGTTGGGCACGCCTAACATGATATAAGGTAGCACATTGTATGGATTACACTGCCATAAATACGGCATGTTAGTACTATTGAAAATGTATTCCTCGCTTCGGTCGACCCGGTTCCAATATCTACTTAACGACTGCCAAACTGGTCATGGCCATTTATGTCTTAATGAAACAAAGGGATATGGTTCTGATACTTCATCCCTCCATAAGTTTCGCCTCGATCTTATTTGCTCCAGGGTTAATGGGTCGATATACTAAACAATATTAAGAGTTTCTTTGTTATTTGTTATTTTAATTTGCCATTATAACATGCTATATAAGCAGGTGAAAAAGCATTATAGCACGCTGTATATGTGCATTTTAGTGCATCAATATAGTTATTCTTTCTACGGAACGTAGATCTATATTCCGATTTTGGTCTCGAGCATATTTGTGCATATAAACCCACTTTTTGGCGAACGCGTCCAATCATTCTAACCTCCCGCCGCTAATAAGGCACTTGACTCCTCCTTCACAAGCCGTTATCGCTGCTTGCTGCATATTCTCACCGCCTCTCCCGATGCCTTTACTTCCCTCCTTCCTGATAAAGATACCGCTCACAAAATCATATACACACATTGCCAGTGAATTCGAAAATCTCTCTCCGTGGCAACAGCCAAAATCGAAGTAGTTAATCCTAGAAGTTCCCTTGAACTAGGTTCCCTTGAACTAGTTTCCCTTTTGCCCTTTTGACTGAAGAGTAATTGTTACGCACTCGCTTTTCTACCTGTCGAAGCTGTAAAGACCCCCGTACCATACAAATATTGTTTCAATAAAGATACTATCGTTATAGTATTAGCCATTGAAAAAACGACCTTACAAATAGTCTCACCCCTCCTATTATCGTCAGTAAAATGTCAGTGTACACCAAATGTAAACGAGACACAGCATATTCAAAAAAAAAAAAAAAATTGCCAGAAAATGCAAACTCAACAAAATCAAACAAAGTCAGCCAATCGTTTACAATTGTATGGGAAATGGGGTCGTTTTCTTAGGCCAACTCGTTTATATGCTAAATATTATTGTTATTAAAGCATATAAAACTATATAACGGTTTTGATCCTTTCCTATGTTCAAACTTGACGCACGTCTGCCCAGATGTGTGTCAAGTTTGAATCCCTGATATATACAGCTTACTTAAAAGACAATTTGGCACAGTGGTAAAGAGCTGCTTCGCCGACGGTTCGATTACATATCTTTGTGTGACCACCAATTATTTTTTCGGTTCGGGTATTTGTGTATGTAAATTTACATGTTTGTAAACGCACACACGGCACAGGAATAAATCCTAGTGTCGGTCTAGGTTTTTTTTAAATGAACAAAAAAGCTGGCAGTGGTGTACTATACACGGTGTTATTTTAGTCGTCCTGGAGTGAAAGCTCAGGTGATGTATCTAATGCCTAGTGTACACTGGTACTAATAAAATTTTAAAATAAGAATATTTCAATAAGTAACATCTCCATAACAATACTTAGTAAATGCACTAAAAAAAAACAACTTTGTACCTATACCAAGCGCGAAATAGCATTGAAGGTGGCGCAACTTGCCTTCGGTGTACCGAACTTTTACCCTAGCTATGATAATTGGATGGGTCAGTAGGTAGATGTTACTTATTAAAATGTTACGCAAATCTATCTATCTATATCATCACGCCAGATCCCTTGCGGGGTAGGCAGAGAGTACAGAGTGCCAACAGGTTCTTTCCTTACATACCTCTCTGGCTTCCTCCACTATCATAGTTCCTTTTATTATTTTTTTATTACTAGTGAATTGTAGGCATCGGGGCCAAAGCCTCCGCTTCATGACGACTAAAATTAAACCATCTTTACACTCACATTACGCCAACGATGTAAAGTCTCAACGTAACAGCAGACGAGACTATTATACCAGGCACCAGATCTGAATTCAAAACTCCGGACTGTTATTAAAACTTTTTTAAACGAAAATTTGAACATCCCATTATTTTAGTGACGTATAAGGCGCGTAACTACTACCAGGTCTTGGGTTCAAATTCTAGGTCAGATAAAGGTTATTTTTTTTAATTATACCCTTTATATTGTTATTTGCAATATATGGCCCCTATCACATTGGGACCTAAGTACACCCCCTAGTACACAGTAGGTACACCTCTGCCACTCCTACTTGGAAAATATATGTGAGACTCAAAAACTTTTTCCTAACCTTTTTTTCTTTCATGATTCGAACCTAAGGCCGCGTGATCATCTGCCGCATAATTTGCCACTACAACAAAAAAAAATACCCTGAAATTCGAGTGTTTTCTACTCAAACGTAATCGAAAAAAGAAAACGAAAAAATCGTATATTATTCCAGTAAACCTTCCAACATTTGTTGGTTTTGCATCACTATAGGAATTCGAGCATAAGCCTTGAGCAAAAACATTGGCAATATATGAGAACATATTTCCCTGTAGAACATACAACAATATTTGCTTAACTTAACGGGATAAAGTCGAGATTCTCTCCCCGGGGTGCTGAAACAATCCACGAGCAAAATCTAAGAAGGATGTTATTCTAAGGCCGCTGGATAATGGAATATTATACATTTTTTTTCATATAAGAATGGCACGTGCCTACCCGCCCCTCCGGGACCGCGGCGTTCTTAGCAATCATAAAGGTTGGCCAGCGTTCTGATTTGTCTGTCTGAGATGGGTACCTGTTTGTGGTAATTTCGAGTGTCTCCGGAGGGCACGTCAAGCCCTTAGCCTCAGGTGCCAGTTAATGTGGTGTTAAGCCGATTTGGAAGTGATTTTACGCGACTCAAAAAGTTCCAATAGCACAAACCTGCCCAGGCCACAAATCCGCGGAGATTTGTGGCCCTATTGGCAAATTATCAGTCCTCCCACAGGTATATCAATTTGGCATAACGATTACCTAAACACACCTACACATAAGTAATTATCGGGAGAAACGACTTAACTTGTTTTCTGAAGCGCTGGCAGAAGTTGCTCAAAAATGCCGAAGCCATTAACGATCATCGATGTAAGACTAACCGAGCCGAATGTTGCATAATCTGAGTTATCGGTCAACTAACCGTAGATTTTTATAGCAAGAAAACGTGGATGTATTTATTTGATAAGCCACCAAAAAATGATTTACAAAAACGTCGGAATTATTACATTTTTACATCTAACACTGGATGAGAACGCCATCTCCATTGAAAAGATACAGCGAGAAAAAATTACAGCGGGTCTTTAAACTTTAAATTCATTACCATACCTACTCTCCGGTACCTGGTACACGGGTACTTAATTTGATAGGTAGTTAAACAACGAAACCGTAGCACCTAAATCGCTGTGAATACATGATCTACGCCTGTCTCGATCTGTTTACCCTTTCATCTAGACACAGCATGATCAAAGAGCTACATCAAAGAAAAAACTATGCAAATGTGTACTGATTGCGTAAGGAAAAAGTCGCGGGCAATCGCTGCTAAGATTCATAGAGCTATTTTGATAGAACACTTCCGTGCGATATTTTATTAGTACACCGTCATGCCTATATTAGTCAAACGAGGTGGTAGAGGCATACTGCCGTCTTTTAGCTGGCAGTTATCAACTACCGACAACCAAAAGTGAAAAAAAATAAAAGGTGAATAGAAGGCAGACAGAAAAAAGATGCATTGTGGAGTTTACGGAGCCAGAGAGGTATGTAAGGAAATAACCTGTTGGAACTCTGAACTCTCTGTACTCCCCGCCTACCCCGCAAGCGATCTGGTGAGATGATATAGATAGAAAGATAGGTTGTGTTAGTATAATCGTATAATCAACGACAGTACAATATAATGTCCCGCAAGGAATCAAGCGAGATGATATAGATGAATAGATAGTACAATGTAATTCTATCGCTATAACTAGTAACGTTTTCCCACCCCAGTGTGTAAACCCCCAAATAAAATTATTTTTACCTACACAAATTGCTTTTCTTACATAAAATCGTCATATATTCGCCAGACTATTGTTTTAATAAATTGAAAAGGTAATGGAATACGAAATGAGCGTTTTGTTTGGGACCCGTGTTTGATTTGAGGTAAATTTGTAAAAAAATACAGATAGCTGTATTTTAGATAGCTAAAAGGATATTTATTTGGAGCTTTATTCAAATGCTGCCTGACATTTATGTATGATTTTTTACATAATATTTTTAAGTGCCTCGTTTGTGTACTAGAAATCTATTTGGAATAAATCTTAGGTCGTACAAAGTGATAAGACGTAGGCACATATACGACGTGACGGGATGGTGCCGAGATGCCCCCAGGAAGGGTCATTTTTTATATTGTTCAGTACATTACAATGCTCCAGTCCCATCCACATTTCCTTTGAATACGAACGGCGATGTGAAGTTGATGGGAAGTAAGTTGAAATGTACTGAATTATACAGAGATGACACACAGCTCGATGGCCGCCACGTCGAGCTCTGTCATTGTCTTTATAGTTCAGTACATTATTCAAAGGACTTAGCACGCAAACTTTAAAGTTAGCGTGACACTAGCGATGCTGTCATGTTCATATTCATTTAGTAAACGCTAAACAATCAGCTAAGCTCTCAGTACAACACAAATACCTATTCCCGCTGGCGTCGCGCCACCGTCACTCCCCATCGGATGTGTGCCACATCCCTATGTGGCACACATCCGATGGGGAGTGACGGAGAAAAACCCCTGTTTTTCTGACAAAATAAATTAAAGGAAGACACAGGAATAATAAATCCCAGTGTGGGGCTACGTTTTTTAAAAATATATAAATAAACAATAGTATTGCCCGTGTTACTACTGGTAGTACAACCAGTAAAGTGCGCTTTCCGTTCCCGTGTTACTGCTAGGCATATCATGCATAGTAATACGGGAAACAATTATTGGCCATGTTATCTACTACTGATACAAACTCACAAGTGACTTGGCCGATGGTTAAGAGCTTGAGTCGCTCCGCCCACTAGATCGAGTAGTCGCGGGTTCGATTCCAGCATGGGACAAATCTTTCTGTGACCCACAGATATTTGTTTCGGTCTGGGTGTTTGTGCTCGTGAATTTCATGTTCGTAAACGGACCCATGCCACAGAAATAATTCCTAATGTCGGGCTATGTTTTTAATACATAAAAAGAAAAATTTCAGTATGGAATTTCGCAAGATGTATTAGTAATGCGCTCGCCCCCTATTTCATTGGGACTTAGCAGCGTAGGCGAAATGTAGATGAACATATAACACCCTAACCAGCCTTGCTTGATAAATATAGGCGTGTCAGTATGATGGCACTAAAGCTTTCGCCACATAACCGACGGAGCGCAACGGGAGCGCGACGGTGGCGCGGCTTGAGGACTTGTAATGTACTAAAATGTACGGGAGACGCCACACAGCGCAACCCCTCTCGGCGCGACGGCAAACGTCACGACGGAACGTGGACGAGCGCTTCTGTCACGCTCCCGTCGCGCTTTCTTGGCTATTTGACCAAACCTTAAGTTTGCTTCTTAATATATTGGCACCTATTATTGTTGACGATATGTGGGTATATACCATACACCTTTGCTATCTCCACTTGGGAAATATAAACATACAGTGTGTATTTTTTCTATATTATTGTCACTATCTATCATGACTGTCTCGTTGCTCTAGAATTTCTAAAATTTCCAGTACCACTCCGGAGTCTGGCATGGTTCCCGGTACAATGGTAATAGGCCCGCCCTCTATGATATGGGACCTAACAATGTCGGCGAAAAGTGGGTGTACATTGTGCACGTCTGCCACTCCCACTTGAGGAATATAGGCGTGACGGTGTTTGTTTTTTTTTCTATCATACATGGAAAAGTAGGAAAGCGCTGTACTTCTTACAAATCTACAGTAAGCTATTATATTCCAAAGACTTCTCTCGCAGAACTTGCGAAAGCAAATCCTCAAAGGAAAGATAGCGAAGTGCTGTAATGTTATCAATGCTTACCTCGTCTATGCTCGTAAAAAGGTGTAAAGTCTCCAACAGAATATAGTGAAGAGTGGCTATCGGCGGAGCGCGCTTCCGCCTTTAAAATACTAGGATCAACTTCGAAGAAATTGCTGTACAAGAGCTTAATAGATATTTATTTCACGGGGTGGAAAGTTTATCAAAACACCCGTGGCTTAGTAGCTTAATATAACTTCCATCCATACTTACACCGTCATGCCTATATTCCCCAAGCGGGGGTGGCAGAGGTGTACTAAGTACACCCACGTTTTGCCGACGATGTTAGGTTCCATGTAATATGGGGCGAGCCTACTGCCATATACCAGGCACAATTCTAGACTCCAGACTCGTACTGGGAAGTTTTCGTTAGAAAAACTACACTTGTCCGACCTAAGATTTGACCCAGGACCTCGTGATCACAAAGCGCTGCGCTTTGCCACTAGAACAACGAGGCAGTCCTGAATCAAAACAATCATTATCATCATCATATCTGCTGAGTGTAGGCTTTTCCTCTGTTATGATTTGCCAAAATGCGGAGTGGGCAGGTCTTAAAGATGGACCGACGACTTAGTGAAGGTCGCGGGTTAAAGTTGGATGCGTACAGCACAAAAGCAGTCCTCGTGGTGATCTTTGGGAGAGGCCTTTGTCCTGCAGTGGACGTCTTTCTTTCTTTATATAATAATGATAATAATATTAGCCCTGTTAAGAAACTGTCCCACCGTTGGGCACGGGCCTCCTCTCAAACTGAGAGGGTTTAGGCCATAGTCCACCACGCTGTCCCAGTGCGGGTTGGCGAACTTCACACACCTTCGAGAAACTCTTAGATCGCATCTTCGTCCCTTATTGCATTAGGACTTAACATCGTCGGCGAAATGTGACTGAATGTGCAGCCACTCCCGCTTGAGGAATATAGGCGTAAAATGAGGCAGAAATCACTGGAATATTATAGTTGGGGACCAAATATCCTCGCTATCCTTACTACCTAGTCCAGCATTATTCTATAACCGGAAGTTGTCACCCTCATGGAATTATTTAATTAGTCCAAGAGGACAATTCTACTGCCCAAAATCCACGATAGTCAGTTTTTCAAACATTTTCTTTCATAGAAACCTTGTCCCGAGAATCACAAACACAACAACAAAAAAGTTAGCCAAATAGGTGCAACTGTTCTGAAGTGATGCGACTACATACATTCGGCAATTGATTTTTATTTATATATACATAGAAGATATATTAAGCTTCTGTGCCACGGGTGCTTCGATAAATTTTGCACCCTGTAAAATAAATATGTATTAAGCTCTTGTACAGCAATTTCTTCGAAGTTGATCCTAGCATTTTCAAAGACGGAAGCGCGCTCCGCCGCAAGGCGCCCTTAACTTTATTCTGTTGGAGACTTTATACCTTTTTACGAGCAAAGACGAGGTAAACAACGAGAACTTTACGGCACTTCACTATCTTTCCTTTCAAGACTTGCCATCGCAAGTTGTGCGAGAGAAGTCTTTGGAATATAATAGCTTACTGTAGATTTCTAAGAAATACAGCGCTATGCTACTTTTCCATGTATGATAGAAAAAAAATAGACACCGTCACGCCTATATTCCTCAAGTTCGGGTGGCAGACGTGCACAATGTACACCCACTTATTGCTTTTTCTAGCGACAATTTGTCAGTACCATTCGTAAGTCTATAATTTTACCTAGTAATATGGTAATATTAAGGGGTTAATAATAATGCAAATTAGGACTTAGCATCGTCGACGAAATGTGACTGTATATTCAGCCCCTCTCGCTTGAGGAATATAAGCGTAAACTGAGGCAGACATTTCTGGAATATTCTATTTGGGGAGCAAAGATCCTCGCTATCCTTACCCCCTAGTCCAGCATTATTCTGTAACCGGAAGCTGTCACCATCATGGAGTTATTTAATTAGTCCAAGAGGACAATTCTATTGACCAAAATCCGCAACAGTCGAAACTTTACTGCAACGGTACTGCAGCGTTTAGCTACAGTATATATTTTACATATCTTTATATTGTAAATTAGCCGTTCGTATTCCTCTAATTGCACAACAGTCGCACATCAATTTATCATTATTTTAATGTTAACTGTTGATTATTTACAGTAAAATATAATAATGTTCTACTGGAATCTAGTGACAATCGCCGACAAGGCTGACAAAGAAAAATATTCTATCATACAGCTACAATTAAGTTGTCACTGACTTTCAGTGCAGATATAATTGTGTGTGAAGATACATTGCAGTATTTTAAATAATATTTACAAGCATTCATATGTTTTGCTTGTTCGAGGCACTTTTGTACCTTATCGTCGTAACTTAATGTTAGAGCTCTTACATTATTAATTACAGATGTGTCTGTGACAAAGTACCTAAATGTGTATTATATTATACTAACTTCTACCTGCGACTTCGTCCGCGTAGAGTTTACACAAGAACCTAAACTTTTACGGGATATAAAGAATCCTTAGTGTTGTAAAGAAAGTATCTGTGTGCCAAATTTCATCTAAATCCGTACGGCCGTTTTTGCGTGATAGAGTAAAAAACATCCAGTTATCTAAACATACAAACTTTCACATTTATAACATTAGAAGGAGGTAGGATCTAAATATTAGTAGGATTATTGTTCACATACAGTTGTATGAAAATTCAATTAAACCATTTTTGTGTTACATATAAATGAAAACGAACCGTTAACGAAACGAAACTTTTACAACTAACGTTGTAAATTAGTAGAATAGGGCACCTCCGGATGCAATCTCATTTCAAGTTAGAGCACGTTTGCATTAACTCGCCTGCACTAATACAGGACCACACGGTCACAGGGGCATTAATAGGCCTGGCTTCCGATAATGATGATATTAGATATTGCAAGCACCTGATGCTCATAGTGCTGCCAGGTGTCTACTTTCTTGGCTATCCCTAAAGTTAAGCAGCGTTCATCTCGGTTGGCTTAAGATGGATGACCGTTTTGACTTCTCTATTTTCGAACGTTCATACTCCGGAACGAAAGGAAGGTCAAACCGTTGAGTCAAACAAGTCGTCGCCTAGTGAAACAGTCGTCGAGTTGAAAGTCTTATAGGCGGCCTAATGATTTCCAACAGCTGGTGGCAACAAACCTACCACTACCAATTTGTATTTGTTCGCGTGGTGTAGGACTTATTCTTTTTCATCTCGATTTGTGAGAGAAAGCCTTGCTAGGACCGGTCAATCCTTTTCGTATTGTAATCAATAAATATATGGGCCTTCAAAAGGATGGATCCTTTGCTGTTTGGGAGTGCAGGCATCAGTCAAAAAATACTAGTCGCTCTTCATTCTAAAAAGACCGTCTGAAAAGTTCCATGTTCTGGATTTCATATTTATACCATGTTCTATTTTTTCACTCGTAGCTAGACCGGTCGTTAGTAGAGTCGATTGAAATATGCGTTGCTAGCTTTAATTCATATTTATAGTCTGCCAAAACTTTACGTTCCTGCAAAAACTGCCACGACCAGAAAATAACAAGAAGAAAAATGAAAAAAAAGTTCTTTAAAATATTATATAAAAAAACACCGTCACGCTTATATTCCCCAGAGGGGTGGCAGAGGTGTACTGAGTACACCCAAAATATAAATATTATATACAGTTTGGAAACATTGTGTTCGGTCAATTATTTTGTCTAATTAAAAGATATTGCAAAATTTTAATGTGATATATATTCTGCATCGTCAAATGCATAAAATTACCTTATTTTAAATTTACAGATTTTCAGTATCTGTACATTTGCGACTCTCATATATTTTAATAATAAACTTTTTATCATTTCGAGAATCGACTGATAATGCAATTGTATTTTATAAAGATGTGTTTTTAACTATTTGAGAATATTTCTTGGGTTAAACATTTAACAAATACAACATAATGGTTGTACACAAATTTCGACTCTAAGGATTTGAACAAACACGTCTGGACAGTCTCTATTTCCGGGGAACAGAATAGACACGCAGGAAAAACTGATTGTAACATAATGAGCACTAAATAATTATAATATACATGTCTGACTTCTTAGATTATCGTAACTTGCAATAAACGAGTTCTTTCTAATTTCATATTTCACTATTATTATATGTGGCCATATTATAGAACACTCGAAACGGTGTCAAAAATTTACATGTTTATAAAATCCGATAGAAAAGATATTACAATTGAAAAATTAAAATCTAATTTTACACTAATTTTATACAATTATTTTTTATGTCAAAGTTTACGTGCTTACAAAATAGAGCTAATAAAATATATAAGCATATCCTGATGACTATGAGTGACACAAAACACTAGAAAACAAAAGTATAGTAGTAGCTATAAAATATATAACAGTTTTCTTTCACCACTCTAAAAGAATATTCTATCTATATCATCACGCCAGATCACTTGGAGTAGGCAGAGAGTACAGAGTTCCAACCAGTTCTTTTCTTACATACCTCTCTGGCTTCTTCCTAAAAGAATATTAATATTATGTAAACAAATGTGAGTGGAGGCGTCGAAAGTGGTAATAATGGCCAATATAAATCTATCACGTCCGAAATAGTTTTTTTTATAATGGCGTCACACTCTTAATCGATGAATACAGAAATAAAGAAAGAAAATAATTTTCTTCACAACAAACAGAAAATGCAAGGAAATATAAGTAGAATATACAATGTTACTAAAATAACAACCAAAAACAACTAAAAATGTTGCGAATCGGTCCCAACACAGCATGAGCTGACTGCAAGCAATCATCGCTGGTCTTTCGTTGGAGCAGTTCGTTGAGATCGCCGTATGGCCACGCAAATGGCAACTTATACGAGTACATGCATTATGCTTATTGACAAGTAATATCTATATACATAAGTAGGTAATTAAGGAGATAAAGGATTACATAATTCTCAGACCGACTAATTTTACTTAAAACTAATTTATAACTTGAAAACAATATATTTTTTTATAGCACTAGTATCATGTCTTAGCGTTTCCTGATACTGCTGATGAAATGCATGAGGGGTTATCCCTGAAGCATACAAATGTGAGTGTGCAAACTATAAAATAACTCGTAGTCTATTCACTCGAAAGCCTTGAAGTAGCATGCCTAGTGATACAATGCGGCTAGTAAACACCATGAATTTGGTTCGAATCCTAGGCCAGGCAAAATGTTATTTAAGTTTTTCTATCAAAAAATCTTTGAAACAGTCCAAAGGCGTTATTTATTAGTGACCTAAGAATATATATGTTTTAAATGTAGCCTTACTAACACTAGGAATTATTCCTGTGTCGCGGAGGCGCTCGTAGCGCTGTGCGACCGCGGTGTTCTTACCGATCACCAAGGTTAAGCAGCGTTCGATTCGGTCGGCCTGAGTTGGGTGACCGTTTGTGGCATTTACATATTTGAGCTTCTCCGTGCTTCGGAAGGCACATTAAGCCGTTGATCCCGGTGACCATTTAATGTGGTAGTCGTTAAGCCGAGTTGGAAGCCGGCGGCTTGATAAGTTCCAACAGCAGGTGGCCACAAACCTGCCTCCACCAATCCGCACTGGGTCCGCGTGGTGGAGTAAGACCTAACCTCTTTCACCTCGATTTGTGAGAGAAGGCCTTTGCCCAGCTGTGGGCAGTATAGGCTGATATTATATCGCGCACTTTCGCATTGTATATCTGTTTTAATATGTAAGTGTGTTAATATGTGTATTTAGTCACTTTTCACGGAGTAAGAATGAAAATTCTGCTAATACTATATCGTTTTGAGTAGATGTGGACGCAGCGTGTGACGTCCGCCTGCCAGATGGACCGTCGATCTTGTGAAAATTGCAGGAAGTCGTTGGATGCAGGTGGCATCGGACCGGTTACGCTGGAAAGCGATTGGGGAGGCCTTTGTTCAACAGTGGACAAGTTTAGGCTGAAATGATGATGATGATGAGATGTGGACGTGGCCTAGTGAAGTGAACTAACATCCAAATGTTTTAATTTAGAGACTGCCAGTTTGTGGTCACCGCAGATTGGTGTCAAGCCTTCCTATTGTTACCGTGTTAGATCAAAACTGATTAAGATTTCACAGTGAGAACCAAATCGATCAACATTATGTAGAACAATTACTTTTTCTAATGAAAACTTTGGTCTGTTAGCAAATTCTTGTTTTTTATCATTGCTTAAATAATGGTTCGCTATTTAAACTATACTTAAGCGGTGATTTGTGGTGGCTTAGAAAGGTACGAAGTCCTGAAGGCAGACCATCAGCCAGGCGAACAATCACCTCGTGAAGGTGGTGGAACGAACATCAACGCCTACGAGAAGAAGGCCGACACGAAGAAGAGAGGCCTACACTCAGCAGTGGGTAGACACAGGCAAATTGATGATTATCGTGATGATAATGAAGCGACGATTAGCAATAGCACATAGTCCAACTAATATTGAGTTCCTACTAATTATAATTATAAATGTGAAAGTTTGTATTTTTCGATGTTTGGATGTTTGTTACTCAATCACGCAAAAATTGCTTAACGGATTTGGATGAAATTTGATACACAGATAGTTTATTATCTGTATTAACTCTTATCTACATATATAGGATACTTTTTATTCGGGAAAAATGTTAATTTTCTGTCTAAAGTCAACGTGGACGAAATTGCGGGTAGAAACTAGTTTCATATAAATTGGGTAATTTTCTATGTAGATCAGTCTATAATTTTCTTGTACGTGACACAATACTTTCTTTATCCAGAAACGAGTCACCACGCAAACAATACGAATTTCTTACCCAAAACAATGCTTTCCAATATAATTCCGGAAACCAGAGAATGCATAAAAAAACATAAAGCGTAAACTAGGCGAACACTCCAAATGATACAACAATACCAAAAGGCTTATTCCTAAACGCGTCGATTTAAATAAAACCGGGGCTGTTCTGTCTGTTCCACTTATTTCCGGATTCACGGCTTTACGAGTTATGTCAATGCAGTGATATCGAAACATTGGATCCGCACCGCGCGGCGTGCTTACTCATCAATACAAATGTCTTTCACAGAAGTCGTACATACCGTTACACAGACATATCAACACCCATTGACCAATTACAGATTGGATTGACAGCTCCGCTGTAGGATAGTATTTTTTTAATAGCATATTCTGTATCCCACTGCCGGGCGAAGCTCTGCTCCCCTTTACGTTTTCATACAAATCGATCCTGGGCCTGTAATATCAATGTCTTTCCCGCAAAGGTTTCCAAGTTGTGACGCCATCTTCATCTCGGTCGACCACAACGTCTGTGACTATCTTTAGGGGTCCATACATATTACATGTCCCGCCCAATCCCACTTCAGCTTATGAATGGAACGCACCATTATAGGTGTTAAACGGACGGACCGCGTCAGGAACACCACGCTGCGTTCCATGACTCAAGTTACGGATGTAGGCTTAAAGTTGGACAGTATATATGAAGTGAAGAAAATGTATTTGTATGTATGTTCATTATATAAATTATATCCATTTAGTTTTTATATAGTATGTATTTTATTTTACTGTATGGTTGAATGTGCCATTTTATAACTGCCCTCTTATTGAAATTCTTATCTTACAACACTTAACGGTTCGCTAGAAGAGAACTCATATTTTGAGTTAAGCTCGCCTTTGTATATCACTTGTAAAATTACTATTGCTTTTGTACTGTATACAATAAAGTATTAAATAAATAAAATAAAATAAATGTATCCTTATTTGGATAGTGCAACTGCCATTTTCCTGTCAAAAATATTTCAGTAGAAGTCTGGAGTCTAGAATTGTGTTCTATTGGACATAATATTTAAGGGAAATTGGCTTGCTCCCTTTTACATTAGGACCTAAAGTTTTCGCGACATGCCGACGCAGCGCGACGGGAGCGCGACGGTGGCGCGACGGTGGCGCGGCTTGGGGAGTTGGAATGTACAGAAATGTACGGGAGATGCCACACAGCGCAGCCCCATTTAGCGCGATGGCAAACGTCACGACCGAACGTAGCCGAGCGCTCCCGTCGCACTCTGTCGGCTATTGATCTAACCTTAATCGTTGGCGTTGTGTGGGTGTACATATTTCACCTATACTGACCCCGCTTGGACTAAATACGCATGCCAGCATTTTGTTGCTTATCAATTTCGTAGTATTACCAAAAAAAATGCAGCGCAAACAAATAATTTTCAATTCATCAATCAAGATTTTGAATTGCTACGAACAGTTAATGCATACATGTGCTATATTTTTAATTTCATCTATAAACTTTTTATTAAAAGACAAGCCCGTACAACTTTAATACTCTATCTATCTATCTATCTATATCATCACGCCAGCTCCCTCGCGGGGTAGGCAGAGAGTACAGAGTTCCAAAAGGTTCTTTCCTTACATACCTCTCTGGCTTCCTCCACTCTCATAGTTAATACTCTAAACATAGAATATTTTGACCAAATAGACTGAGTCTTATCTGAAGGACAAGTCAAGAGTCTCCGTAACCGGCGAGCTTGTATGAGATGAACTATGAGAGTGGAGGAAGCCAAAGAGGTATGTAAGGAAAGAACCTGTTGGAACTTTGTACTCTCTGCCTACCCCGCAAGGAATCTGGCGTGACCATATAGAGAGATAGATAGAATATTTTCTTGCATGAAGAAGTTAATTTATGCAAATATTACACATGAAATAAATGACTTTTAGATTTTATTGCAGTTTATTTTTCGGCGTGGAAACATCTGAAACTTTGTATTTTACTTTAATTTTTTTTTTAGCTCGTCAATATTCTGGTCCGTATGTCACAGTACAACTTAATAATACAAGGATGAACCAAAATCCGTTTGCAGTAAAAGCATTATCTTCAGAAGCTCGGCTTTCTTTGGTGTTGCCAATTGCATTGCATTTGCCGACGTCTAAACTATCTTTTAGAATCAAAATAGAGAGATTAATATTATGAGACGTAGTTTGTTAGTTTAGTGACAAATATCACGCAGCGATCACGAGGTCCTGGGTTCGAATTCTAAGTCAAGCAAAGTCTATTTTTTATACAAAAAATCCCAGTATCAGCCCGGAGTCTGGTATTATGCCCAATAATAATATCCTATGTGATTGCCTCGTTGGTCTCGTGGTAAAGCACATCGCTGTGTGATCACGAGGTCCTGGGTTCAGATCCTAGGTCGGACAAATGTAGTTTTTCTATCGAAAAATTCAGTGTTGAGTCCGGAGTACGCCCCCTATTGCATTGGGACCTAGCATTGTCGGCGCAAAGTGGGTGTACATAGTACACCTTTACCACTCCCGTTTAGGGAATATAGGCGTGAGCGTTTATTTTTTTTTATTGTGTGTTTATTGTGAGATTTCATAATTTTTCCCTACAATTTTCCATTATCAAGGATCAGTACAACAAAAGGTCTTATTATTATATATTGAATTAAAAGATATTATTGATTTAGCTTAGTAATAGCCTATAGTCAAGCATCACGAGATAATGAAAATCCTACTAATATTATAAATGTGAAAGTCTGTATGTTTAGATGTTTGGATGTTTGTTACTCAATCATGCAAAAACGGCTGAACGGGTTTGGATGAAATTTGGCAAACATTACCTGGATTTACACATAGGATTCCGCCGCGTGGTTCCCGGCTTAGAATAGGACCAACCCATCTCATCCCATCGGGTGTCGTACAAGGCGACTAAGGGAAAACTAGGGAATGGGCAGCAGCGTTCCCTTAACACTTCTACTATCAAAAACTGCGCTCGCCAACCCGCCTGCCAAGCGTGGCGAGTATGGCAAACCCCCCCAATTTATTAAAATGGAAGAAAAAGATAAAACCAGGCCCCTAGTCCCCGGCGGTCCTGTTCGTCCTGGCCACGGTAGCAGCTATGGTAACGACAGGACAAGGGGTGCTAAGAATCTCCGGCAGAGATTCGGCTACCACCAACTACGAAAATTGGCCCTGGTGATATACAACGCACGCACGTTAAGGACAGATGAGAAGCTTGTTGAGCTGGAAGAAGAGATAAACAAGTTGCGGTGGAATATTGTTGGTTTATCGGAGGTCCGAAGAAAGGGCGAGGACACGATAACCTTAAAATCCGGCAACTTGTTTTACTACCGGGAGGGCGAACAGCAGTCCCAAGGTGGTGTCGGATTTATCGTCCACAAGTCACTCATAGACAACGTTGTGTCCATCACTAGTGTGTCGAGCAGGGTAGCGTACCTGATACTCAGAATATCCAAAAGATATTCGCTGAAGGTCATACAGGTCTACGCACCGACCTCGGCATACTCAGATGATGATGTCGAAGTTATGTATGAGGACATTAGTAGAGCCATACATACTTCCAAAGCACACTTTACAGTGGTTATGGGTGACTTCAATGCGCGGCTGGGCAAACCGGGCGATGATGAATTGAGAGTGGGGCAATTTGGATATGGGCAGCGCAACCCCAGGGGTCAGAGGCTGGCCGAATATCTGGAGAAGGAGGGACTCTTTATGATGAACTCTTTCTTCCGGAAGCCGCCTCATAGGAAATGGACCTGGATGAGCCCTGATGGTTCCACAAAAAATGAGATAGACTTCATCATGAGCACCAAGCGACAAATATTTAATGATGTCTCCGTGATTCACAGGGTAAAAACCAGCAGTGATCACCGAATGGTCAGAGGCACATTAACGGACGATTTAGCGCAGTGGTTAAGAGCTTGAGCTGCTCCGCCCACTGTGTCGAATAGTCGCGGGTTCGATTCCCGCACGGGACAAATCTTTGTGTGATCCACAATTATTTGTTCCGGTCTGGGTATATGTTTGTGAATTTTCATGTTTGTAAACGCACCCACGACACAGGAATAAATCCTAGTGGGGCTACGTTTTAATAAAAAAACAAAAAAATATTAATGTCAAAATGGAAAGATCGCGTCTGATGAAGTCTACGCTCCGACCTTCTTATGCACATATCCAAAACCCCGAGAACTTTCAACTCGAATTGGCAAACCGCTTCGAATTGCTAGACAGCAGCGCATCAGTGGACAAAATCAACAACAGGCTGGTAGAGACTGTCCATACGGTCCAAGTATTTTAAGCCCCACCGTAAAAATAGACCTCAAAAACTATCCAACTACACCCGAAACCTCATGGCTGAGCGACGTTCCATGACGCTCCAAACCTCCGATGATGCTAAGTCCTATAGGCAGCTCAATGGACAGATACTGAAGTCCTTGCGACACGATTTACGGTCCTTCAAAACAAGGCGTATTGAGGAGACCATAGCACAGAACAAGGGCTCCAAAGTGTTCGCAAGAGACGCGTCTATTGGGCAAAGCCAGTTGACGAAGCTGAAGACGGAGGACGGAAACGTAACGTCAAATAGGTCAGAGGTGCTCAGGGAGATAGAGAGGTTCTATGGGCAGTTGTACACCTCAGTAGCTGAACCTGTTGTTGACTTGGAACAAGACCCAAGAGCCAAGCTAACCCGACACTACACTGAAGATATCCCGGACATCAGCCTGTACGAGATTAGGATGGCTCTCAAACAATTCAGAAATAACAAAGCGCCAGGCGAAGTCGGAATTACCGCAGAGCTTCTGAAAGCGGGCGGAACGCCGGTACTTAAAGTCCTTCAGAGGCTGTTTAATTCCGTCTTGCCGTCTGTCCGTCAAGAGAAAACGCCGGAAGCATGGAACAGGGGTGTGGTGGTACTGTTTTTCAAGAAAGGTGATAACACTTTACTGAAGAATTATAGGCCCATCACACTGCTGAGCCATGTTTATAAGTTGTTTTCGAGAGTCATTACGAATCGTCTCGAACGCAGGCTTGATGACTTCCAGCCTCCCGAACAAGCCGGTTTCCGGTAAGGCTTTAGTACCATAGACCACATACATACGCTGCGGCAGATTATACAGAAGACCGAGGAGTATAATCGGCCACTATGCTTGGCGTTTGTGGACTATGAGAAAGCCTTCGATTCGATCGAGACTTGGGCGGTTCTTAGATCTCTCCAGCGATGCCGCATTGACTATCGGTACATTGAAGTGTTGAAGTGCTTGTATAATAACGCCACCATGTCAGTCCGAGTACAGGGGGAGTGCACGAAGGCGATCCCCATAAAAAGAGGAGGAAGGCAGGGAGACGACATTTCTCCGAAACTGTTTACGGCCACCTTAGAGGACGCCTTCAAGCTCTTGGAATGGCAAGGACTTGGCATCAACATCAATGGCGAATACATCACTCACCTTCGATTTGCCGACGACATTGTGGTCGTGGCGGAGTCGCTGAAAGATCTAGGACGAATGCTCGGTGACCTCAACAAAGTATCTCAACAAGTGGGTCTTAAAATGAACATGGACAAAACGAAAATAATGTCTAACGTCCATGTCGTACCCACCGCACTCACCGTTGGGAACTCTACTCTTGAAGTTGTCGACGAATACATTTACCTGGGACAGGTAGTCCGGTTAGGTAGGTCCAACTTTGAGAGAGAGGTCAATCGACGAATCCAACTCGGCTGGGCAGCGTTCGGGAAACTACGCAACATCTTCTCATCCAAAATACCTCAGTGCCTAAAGACTAAAGTTTTTAGTCAATGTGTGTTACCAGTGATGATATATGGATCAGAGACGTGGTCTCTTACAATAGGTCTCATAAAAAAGCTCAGAGTTGCTCAGCGAGCTATGGAGAGAGCTATGCTCGGCGTTTCTCTACGCGATCGAATCAGGAATGAGGAGATTCATAGAAGAACCAAGGTCACCGACATAGCCGTTAAGATTAGCAAGCTGAAGTGGCAATGGGCGGGCCACATAGCGCGTAGATCGGACGGACGTTGGGGCAGAAAGATTCTAGAGTGGAGACCACGTATTGGCAAGCGCAGCGTGGGACGACCGCCTGCCAGATGGACCGACGATCTTGTGAAAATCGCAGGAAGTCGTTGGATGCAGGTGGCATCGGACCGGTTACGCTGGAAAGCGATTGGGGAGGCCTATGTTCAGCAGTGGACAAGTATAGGCTGAGATGATGATGATGATGACACATAGGATACTTTTTATCCCGGAAAAATGTAAGGTTCCTATCTAAAGCCAACAGGGACGAAGGCACGGGCAGAAACTAGTTTAAAATAATTCCTATTTTTTATTTATGAAACTGCTTTCATTCATACAAAAAAAAATATAAGACGAATTAAGAACCTCATTCGTTTTGGACTCAGTTAAAAATATTGCTCTACATCTTGCATACAACTAACATAATCCGTCGATACTTAGATGTGGTCTAGTATTGGCCGCTTAAATCACTAGAATAAATAGAAAAACAATCATGAATTAGGTCCTCGCACAGAAAAAATACCGTCGATACCTAGATACGGGCTGACCATTGGCCAGTCACTCGAATCCCGCGTGGAACGAATCTTTCTTTCTTCTTAAGTCAAGATTTTTATACATATGATATATGTCTCTAAACGCTTCCATACGTCGATTATTGAACTAATATATCGGTGCTTCCACGACAGAAATATTTTCTAGTGAGGGGCAAAGTTTAACATAAAAACAATTTCATGTACGACAACGCTTCTAGAACACTTTTCAACTTTACTATATATTTTAAAGCGAAGTTCTCCCACCCGTCCGTCTGTATGAACGCGATAAGCTCAGTAACTACCAAACGGATTTTCATACGATTTTCACCAATGGACGGAGTGATTCAAAAGGAAGGTTTTTGTGTATAATTCACCCCTGCGAAGCCGGGGCGAGATGCTAGTAAATAATAAACTTGAAAATTGTTTAAAAGATTTTAGTCTTAAGACGACGTAGGTATTTTTTTATTCTCCAGGATCAGAATCAGAATATTTTTATTCATGTAAACCATTACTTTATTTAGGAATCGTCAGAAAAGTAACAAAGGCTCTACCACCACTTCAGAATGTCATTCCTGTGGAAAAGAAGAGTGTGGTAGGAACGTTATAGCAGGATTTGTCAAAGGGAAGATCATCCAGCCAGACGGGTGTTGTGTCTGGCGGGGGCCTGCCACTCTCCCCAAGAGTTGTTGTCGGGGGCTTGTATATATGTTACACGTCGTGCGTACTCTAATATCGCGTTCTAGACAAGTATAACGAGTTCTCAGCACCATCTATTGGTAGGTAGTCGCAACTATGTAGCGATGTATAGGGGTCGCTACAAGGGCAAGAAACTCCACGGTTACTCTTTTAAAATTGTAGTTTTAAATTTTCTTTTTCCATCTACATTTTGTTGTGGGGTATGGGAGAACAATGTAGGCTGGTCTATCAGGTGGGTCTAAGCATATGAAACAAATTATACTATTCAGGTCAATGGCTATATGATTCCCTCATTTCTGTAAATGAAAGAAATGAGAAAAAAAAGATAAGTTTTACTATATTAATAGGAGGAATAGAGGGAATATTAAATAATAATAGCAAAAGAAGTTATCCATGTGATTAGGCCGTTTTTTGTACGCTAGAACTTGCAAACGCGCTATCTGTGGCATCAAAATTGTCAGGGTTCATTGTCAGAGAAATGAAAATCTTTAAAGAACCGTTCCTAACTATTTTAATTTATAACAGCACTATACGAAGTATTCTAGAATACTGTAGCACAGTGTGGAGTCCGTCATACCAGGTGCACTCCGATAGAATAGAGTGAGTCCAAAAAAGGTTCCTATATAACTAATGCTATTCAGACAACAAATGCCGTATTTTGAATTCCTATAACTCTAGGCTGAGTCACTGTACAATGAAATCGTTGAGCGCACGTAGAAAATCTCTAGACGTTATGTTTTTGTTCAAGATAATTAATGGCTTAATAGATTCACCTGGGCTTTTAGAGAAAGTGCATATTTGTATTCCGCGTACTGGCAGCCGCTTAATTAATCGGAAAACTTTTATTATGCCTCACAGTCGCACAAATATTGGTCTTTTTTCGCCCATATCTCGTATACTTTCGCTTGCCAACTCCATTCGCGGCGAAATGGATGTCTTTGCTGGTTCTGTAGCCTTAGTAAAGTCTAAAATCAGTGACTTGATTTGTTCATAGCAGATTATAGTAGTTTACACTAGACTCACTTAATTCTTGTCTTGCTTAAAAAATGCATGCTGGATTCACATCTAGTAGATGTCAATCAGACAATGTATTATACTCTGTAATATTGCATGAGAGATTGTACATCAGATTTGTGAATTATAATTAAAAAAAAAAACATGTGCGAACCGTGATGTTGTATTAGCTCCACGGGGGGCACTAGCTCGCCTAGTGACCCGATCGCTGAATCAAGTTCGAGAACGAAACGAAACCAGCCGCAAAAGGGTGTCGCAAAGGGGCTGTCACAAGATCTACTACCGACCGAGCGCATCGGTTCGGTTACGCGGCCACCGCATTTTCAGTTTATTCACGTCTCCTCGTGAGACCTACTTATCCCGCTTAAATGCTTATGCTCTGAGTGAGAGCTTCGTTCTTCATGCTGCCTGCATAGCCACCACCTGCTTGCATTGCGTGGAGCCGGGGACTTAACTGACCGGTAAGTGCATATGCTTTGATTGTCGTTTTTTGTTTTATGTGTGTTTACGACCCTCCTCTCTGGCATCTTCCATTGTAAGAACCTTTTTATTTTCTTTCGCATCGCATACTCTTCAGCCACTTCTAGGCTACTTGCATCCTTTCAGTTTCTTTCACATCCCCGCACGCCACATCCCAATACAGTCCAACCCTATTTCCATCATATTCTCCAACCGCAGTCGCCATAAGTTCTGGTCTCATTCGAGCCGGACTTACCAGCGACTTTCACCCTTCCACACCAAGTTTAGATCCTTCATCGCGCACCATCACTATGTTTAATCAAGTGGAGCTGGAACAGCCCCTATCCAAGTATTTTTGTCTCTTAAATAATTATCTAGCGTTTAACGAGATCGCTTACTAAGCGTACGTTTAATAAAAGCTACAGCATCAAATCAGCTTTATGGTACCATATTATTGCATTGCCGCGGAAATAACATAGGGATAGCAAGTTTTAGTTTATTCAGGTACCAGTAAGTGCTTGAAAATTTGATTGAAAATCTTGAACCTAAAAAACAGACATACAAACAAAAAAAAATAACAACGTCCCGCATATATTCCCCAAGCAGAAGTGTCAAAGGTTTTCTCTGTATACCCACTTTGCCGATGGTGTTAGGTCTTACATAATAGGGGACGACCCTATTCCCATTATACCGGGCACAATGCTAGATTCCAAAATGATACAGACGATTTGACGCAGTGGTTAAGAGATTAAGCCGCTTCTTTCCAGGTCGAATAGTCGCGCGTTTGATCCTGCACGGGACAAATCTTTTTCTATCAATCTATCTATATCATTACGCCAGATCCCTTGCAGGGTAGGTAGAGAGTACAGAGTTTCAACAGGTCCTTTCCTTACATACCTCTCTGGCTTCCTCAACTCTCATAGTTCGTCTCATACATGCTCGCCGGTTACGGAGACTCTTGACTTGTCCTTCAGATAAGACTCGGTCTATTTGATCATGTTAAGATAGTAGGTCTTCCCCGGTACCTACATCCTTCCACTTTCGCATTGTATATCTGTTTTGTCATTCTTTCTTTCGACATTCTTTCTATATGCCTGAACCAACGGAGCATACCCTTTCTCATCTTTACACCGATACTATCTGTCATACCTACTTGCTTTCTTACTACGCTGTTGCGAATACAATCGGTCAGCTTCACTCCGCACATCTTCCGCAGAACTCGCATTTCAACCGCATTTATTCTACTTTCATTCTCCTTCTTACATACCCAGCTCTCGCTGCCATATAACAGCGTTGGGACAAGCACTCCGTTATTGTGGGTCACACATATCTTTGTGTGACCCACAATTCTTTGTTTCAGTCTAGGTATTAGGTATATGAATTTTTATGTTTGTAAACGCACCCACGACATATGAATTAATCCTTTTGTGGGGCTACATTTAAGAAAAATGATTTTTTTTTATTCCATTAAATAATTACACTTTGTCCTAGGGATTTGAACTATCCAGTGATTGCGACGTTTGCCACTTGCCATTATTTGCCACTAGACCAACGATACAAACAAAGCAAATAAAAGCTTGCAATAAAAGACGGCGTGGAATGCCGTACTTTTGAATCTGCAGCAATCTTGCTATAAGCAGAGCTTTAGCCAGCCCATTCAAATTGCTTTTCTCTGCTGCAGTAAATTCGAATAGAAAGTTTCAATCAGTCTTTGAAACTCAATCATCTCTAAAAGTGTTAGAGATCATTGTATATTGAAGGCTGAAATCTTTTGCTTAGTAAAAATAATATAATTATAACAGCCTATATTGTCCAAAGGCAAAGGCCTTCTCGCACAAATCAAGGTGAGAGAGATTAGTTCATAATTTAACGGATTATATAGTTATACTTATTAACAGTCACAATAACATTAGAATTATCTGAAGATAACACAAAAAATTGCGTAAGCCGTATTCACTCAATAAAAAAAAAATACTTAGCATTAAAAGTAATTTATACCTATATTTACAAATATAACTTATATTTACAAATAGTTTCCGCCCGAAACTTCGTCCGCGTTTATTTTAGACAGGAACCTAACATTTTTCCGGAATAAAAAGTATCTATATATCATCTCTATGTGTTAATCTAGCTAATAAAATTTCATCCAAATCCATTTAGCTGTTTTTGCATGATTGATTAACAAACATCCAAACATCTAAACAATAAATATCTATACAAATTTTTACATTTATAATATTAGAAGGATTAGTAGGATTATACTTAGCTGCTTCGAAGTGAGAGAAAAGGTCATACTCCACCACGCGGACCCAATGCGGATTGGTGGAGGCAGGTTTGTAGCCACCTGCTGTTGGAACCAGGGCCAGCGGCTTATAATACCTTCTAAAGCCTTGTAATGATGATGAGTTCCAATAGCAGGTGGCCACAAGCCTACCTCCAACAATTAGCACTAGGTTACGTGGTGGTGTATGACCTTTTCTCTCTCACCTCGAAGCAGGTAAGTATAAGCCCACTAATCCTTCTAATATCATAAATGTGAAAGTTTGTATGTTTAGACATTTATTGTTTAGATTTTAGGATGTTTGGTACTCAATCATGGAAAAACAGCTGAACGGATTTAGATGAAATATGGCACGCGTAGTTTATAACCTGCATTAACACATAGAGATTATATAAAGATACTTTTTATCTCGGATAAATGTTAAGTTCCTGTCTAAAGTCAACGCGAAGCAAGTCGCGGGCGGAAACTAGTTGTAAATATAAGTCACTTTTAATGATTAGTATTTTTTTATTGAGGAGATACGTAAATACGGCTTACGCGATTTTTCGTGTAATCTCCAGACAATTCTATTATCATTGTGACTGTTGATAATTATAACTATCTAATCAGTTAAACCATTATTTCAACGGATCATCATCGTCATTGTGAATCGGCTCATTCACTTTAATCACCTACATTTCACATGACACATCTATCTCTATCTATATTAAAACGCCAAATCCCTTGCGGGGTAGGCAGAGGGTACAGAGTTCCAACAGGTTCTTTCCTTACAGACCTCTCTGACTTCCTCCACTCCTATAGTTCGCCTCATACACGCTCGCCGGTTACGGAGACTTCTGAATTGCCATTCAGACAAGACACGGTCTATTGACGGATGTCTAGACATAATACTAATTAAAAAATGTATATGTGTTAGTAACAAAGTCTCTGAAAAATCTAAACTTTTTAAATCTGTAAAACTGTTAGGCGTTTGTTAAACATTGCCAAATCCAAATATTATTTAGATCAAGTAAATAATAGATGTAATGTCAAAGTGTGTCAGCTATTAGAAAAACTGATAAAAGTAGATATTGGTTGAAAGTGCGTCAAATCTCATTTCACTATTTGCTTTTTTTCTGCTATTCCTTTTAAAACGTAGCCCCCACACTTGGATTTATTCCTGTTTCGTGGGTACGTTTACAATAATTGTGGGTCACACAAAGATTTGTCGAGTGCGGGAATCGAACCCCCGACTATTCGGCTCAGTGGGTGGAGCGGCTTAAACTCTTATCCACTGTGCCAAATCGTCCGTCAAATATACCTATAACCTTATACTAAGTTAAGTCACTTCCCGCTCCTTTTTCTTTTCGTGTCAATGGTTAATCGTATTTGTCCCGCTAATAATTTAATCCCGCCATCCGTGGCCGCGCTCAGTTCTTCCCTTGTACAAGCGGTGTACCCCACAAGGAGCAGACCAGCAAGTGCGACAAGATCTGTGAGATCATACCAGAATCTTAGGCTGTTAAATTTGGATCTCTGAACTCGCATTACTCTGTACTCTCTGCCTATTTGAAAAGGGATCCGGTGTAATGATATTGTAGATAGATAGAAATAAATTAAAAAAAGTTTCTTTAATAACGTCTAGATTTTTATCACTGTTTATCTATAACTGTGATTATATCGTAAGTCGCGTTCACAAATAAGATTTTAAACTCACGAGTACCTATATTATTTATTCATTCGCAGATAACTCGTCCAATGAGTGTGACGAATTGACTGTTTTGAATAATAATTTCAATTTAATCGTAAGTTATTCATATTGTACTAATTTTCTTGTTAAAATAGATTTAATTTACTGTCTAGTGACAAATAGTGTGGCTTGTAGGTGTGGGTAGGTAGGTGATTAAAATTTCTTTACAAAAGTCTAATGTCTGGAATTGCACCCAGTGTTTTGACAATAGACACGCCCTCTATTATCTGCTCTGCTGCCTTCGGTTGGGGAATGAAGCCGTGATGGTGATTATTTAATTTTCATTTTTTAACATATTTTTTTTGTAAACATTATCCTTCACACGGGATGTGGGGTAATCTCCACTAGAAATACATTCTGCATCGTGGATGTTTTTATAGACATATCATAGTGACAATTATCCTAGGTCATCACAAAGTGTTCACAAAGTGTGTCAACACTTTCAAGTTCTAGTTCAAAAAAAGTGTAGTTTCTCTATAATATCACCAAAGGTAAAAAGACTTTAACTCGGTCAGATACTATATGTGGCACTTTAAACGTATTTGTCTTTCGGGAAGTACGTTAAGCCGTTGGTCTCAGTTACAGATTCATGTGGAAGTCGTTAATCTGAACCGGTAGCCTTATAGGCGGCTGGATAAGTTCCTACAGCGAGCTGTCCACAAACTTCGGTCAACAAAGGCCCTTGCCCAGTATTGGGGCAGTAAATGCTAATTATTATTATTTCAGATGCAGTACAAATTAGCAATTTTCTTTGCATCGTTTTGCATGCTATCGACTAGTGGTGCTTTACGGATATTATTGTTATTCCCAATGGTAACAAAAAGCCACAGCATACTTGGCAATGGCTTCGCAAACCATCTACTGGAAGCTGGGCATGAGGTAACATTTTTTTGAAGTTATGCCCAGTAGTCATTATTAGCTGAAAGATGTTAGCAGAAAGATATTGGCTTTTGGCAAGAATGCTTCGGCGAGATTTGTCAAAGCGAAGATCTTTCAGCCAAACGGGTGCGTGCGTGCGTGCTGCGTGCGTGTGTGTGTCTGTGTGTGTGCGAATGATCTACGCTGTTGGCCGCGAGGCCTTTACAGCTTCACCGGACAAGAGAACGAACTAGTTGTGGGGCGCCTCAAGGAGGAACGGCCTCAGCTTGGGCAGTCACTATGGGGGAGGGCATATACTAGGTGTCTCGCCATGGAGCTCTGCACCGGGCGGCGGGCAAGCGATTCGTTGACCTCGCCGGCGAGTTCGGTGTCTGATCCTGTGTGCGGCATCTGTATCCAAAAGAAGGAAAGTAAGGGCATCGGAACGGTTGGTGAGAACATGCCGCGTACTGCGGTAGCGGCTGATAGGAGGGGAGTACCCCCGAGAGTTGTTTTCGGGGGCTTGCATAGCAGTGATACAGGGCAGTTGCATGCCTCTCCAAAGATCGCCACGATGTCCGGCTTTGTGTTTTTATACGCAGCCTTTACTATGTTATCGCAAACCTTTTGTGGCGATTATTTGGGAGCCCTTTGGTGTACAGGAGACGTCTTTTAGCTAATGCTGAATTTAGTATTTTAGACAAAAACAAATTAAACAGTCATAATTCTTAACGTAGCATAAAAAGCGATAGCCTGTCACTAGAAAAAAAGCATGCTGTCATGTTCATGTTTATTTAATAAAGCCAGGAACGACGAGGATGGCATGTCAACGTCACGCTAACCTTATAAACATTTTGTGCTCAAGCCTCTGTTCAAGTTGGTTTTTGTAAAATAACCTACAACTAGGTTGTTGCTAGATTAATACATGACTGCGCTTTTAGTTTATTTAGTTTAATTACTAGGTTAAAGTAAAATTATCGCATTACTGCATTAAATTTAGTTATTTTTCTTTTTAAATTATCGTTGATTTCAGGTGGTACATGTAACGTCGTTTCCAAGTAAGAAAAAAGTACACAACCTGAAGGAAGTCGAGGTGCCTTCTGTTTTAAAAATGTTTCAACAAAGCGCAAACATGAGTAAGTATATCATCGTTACTTGTTCCACTCTCCAAGTGGCAGAGGTGTACTATATACACCCATATAACGGCGATATTATAAGGTCCCAAAAAAGAAAGCCCATAGCCGTTTTAATGGGCACATTTCTAGATTCTAAACAGTGAGAGAGATTTTTTATAGATAGAGTATGTTCGACCTAGGTTTTAGACCCAGGCCCTGATAATGGCCACTTACACTATGCTAGTTTCTGTCCGCGACTTCGTCTTATTGAGTTTAGACAGCAACCTAACATTTTCCGAGATAAAAAGTATTCTATGTGTTAATGCAGGAAAAAAACAGTCTGTGTGCCAAAATTCATCCATCCATTATATAACTTTTAGATTTATAATATTGAAATAAAACTATTTTACGGATTTTATCGCGATAAAATCCGTAAAATAGTTTTATTTCATGTGTAATATTCGCGTAAATCTAAGAACTCAGTATGTACAATATTGTTCAAAACAATGATGTTGCTTGAATGTTTTAGTCGTCGAGATTATCCGAAATAATATCCTTTATTACACACACCGTCACGCCTATATTTCCCAAGCGAGGGTAACAGAAGAGTACTGAGTACACCCACTTTTCGCCGACGATGTTAGGTCCCATATAATAGCGGGCGAGCCTATTGCCATATACCGGGCACAATTCCAGACTCCGGACTAATACTAGGAATGTTTCGTTAGAAAAACTACATTTGTTCGACCTAGGATTTTAACCCGGGACCTCGTGATCACAAAGCGATGCTCTTGGCACTAGACCAACGAGGCAGGCATCGTTTATTATATAGTCTAATTTAGATAAGCTTTTTGAACCTATAACGATGCATGTTTCGGGTACCTTTAGTAAATTTTATATTATTTTCTTTTGGAAATTATTGTATGGCATTATTCTACGTTGAAATGATACAAAAATAAAATTTTATTACCACTTTTAAAACCATGTAAATTATTTTTTCAGCGGGTGTTACAGATATTAAAAATATAATTAACAGCGGTCAGGATAACGGCTCAATAACCGTCGTCTGGTTTGCTTACTACATCCATTACTGGCTTCTCACCGACCCAAACCTGGTCGCTGTTCTCAGCAATCCTGATGAAAAGTTTGATGCCGTCATTTTGGAGTGGTTTTTCGCGGAATCCACTGCTGGGTAATTGCTTTTTAAGATTACTTTCTTATCTTATCCGTTTGTTTGTGCGCTTATTCTCACAGTCACGTAATAATATTGTGCAAAAGTATTTCATAACTGCGCAATAATAAATCATAATATCATGCAATAATAAATATCTCAATCGGAATATAAAGCTTTGGTTTGTCAATCGTATTTAGAATTGATGTAAATGATTAAAATAAATAAACGCCGTCATGCCTATATTCCCCAAGCGGGGGTGGCAGAGGTGTACTGAGTACACTCACTGTTTCCGACTATGTTAGGTCCCATGTAATAGGTTTACGTCAGGTACGTTGGTACGTTGGTAGGTTACGTGATATACCTCAGCATTGTTGACGTCACTATCATCCATTTTATGTAACGCTGTAATTAATAAGAATTTTTAGCCAAACAATGAATAATAACTTTTATTAATTTAATTAATTTTGGAATGGCAATTAATAACTACTAATTTATGATTATTATTACAATCATAAATTGTTAATGTTAAAAAAATATTAATAAAAATATTATAAATGATTAAATTAACATTATAATTTTAGCCAATTTAACCGATTACATGGATTATCTCTAATTTTACCAATTATGCTTTCATAAAAGTGAACCACAGAAGTACATTAGAATTCTTACTCAACTAGGTCCCCTCTGTCCGGCGGCTGGAGCAAAAGCGCCTGCGCTTCAGCCGCCGGCCGCTTTTATAATAAAACGACGGGAGCGGCCACGTGCGAATGTCCCCCACTAACCACCGCTCGTTAGCGCGTGGATTTGATTTAAAACAACGTAATAATTCACAAGTGTTTAATTTATGCTATTGTTAATTAATTTTAATTTCTAAATACTTTAATATTAATTGAGTCATAATAAATTAATTAGTGTTACATTGAATTGTTTGAAAATAAACAAAATGGATCAATTGAGTGACTTTGTTACTGTTATTTGGTAATAATTGTGATTAAATAAATCAATCTGTTATTAATTAGGTGTAGACTTATTTAATAGGTATTTAAGGTTGTTTAAGCAGGTATGCAATCTGCTGGGTATTTACTGTTGCGCCGATATATATAATACCACGGTAATACAGACGTGATTATTTATTTACATAGGAAATTTGATGATTATTCACATAGTTAAAGAAATATAGTTACGAATCCAGAAAAAATATTCTGAATTATTAACCAGATACAAAATGGAGAAATAATATTCTTTTAAAAAAAACCATTTATGAACGTAGATCAAAGGGACTAGCCTTACACATTTATATATAATTAATTTTTATATATATAAACGAAACAAAGTATAAGGAAATATGGAAGTAATTATACAACTTGTATCTATCTATATCATCACGCCAGATCCCTTGCGGGTTAGGCAGAGAGTACAGACTCTCTGGCTTCCTCCACACTCATAGTTCGTCTCATACACGCGCGCTGGTTACGGAGCTTGACTTGTCCTTCAGATAAGACTCGGTTTATTTGGTCATGTTAAGATAGTCTAGGTCTTCCACGGTACCCACATCCTTCCACTTTCGCATAGTATATCTGTTATATTATACAACTTTCACCAGTTACTAATAATAAATTTACTTTGTTCATAGCATTGCGCATTTATTCCAATGTCCGCTAATCTGGTCGGCATCAACGGAGCCACATTGGCAGGTATTGAGGTTGATAGATGATATCCCTAATCCTGCCTACACTGTAGACATGTTCTCCTTTAGCACACCGCCACTTAACTTCTGGGAACGAACTATGGAACTGTACAAATTGGTGACGAAATATTTAATATCTTGGTAAGTTCTTTTTTTATTTAATAACCGCCCCACACTAGGATTTTTTCCTGTGTTGTGGATGCGTTTACAAACATGAAATTCACATGTACAAACACCCAACCGAAGCAAGTATTTGTGGATCAAAGATTTGTCTCGTACGAGGATCGGGACCGCAACAACTCAATCCGATTGGCATAGCTCTTTACAACCGGACCAAGCCATTCGTCCAAATCGGAAAGTATACCTACATATATCATCATGCTAGATCCCTTGCGGGGTAGGAAAAGAGTATAGAGTTTTAACAGGTTATTTCCTTACAGGCGTATCCAATTTATAACAATGATTTATTTTTATTTATTATTTTCAGGGTAGTATATTTCTTCGAGTGGTATTTATACAACTCGGTGTACACAGACTTAGCTGCTAAAAGAGGCGTGGAAATGCCTTCTTATAGTGAAGCTAAATACAACGCATCATTGCTGTTTGTCAACTCTCATCCATCTATAGGATCTTCGTTTAGACTGCCACAGAACGCCATTAACATCGGAGGATATCATATAAGTGATAAAGTGAAACCTTTACCAAAGGTAAATGCACACACAGATGCCCGCCGGCTGGTGCTGAGCATCACGGCGAGACATTTAGTCCCCTCCTATAGCGACAGCCCAAGCCAAGGCCGTTCCTCATTAAGGACCCTTGTGCTAGTTGCCCCCTTACCCTTCCCTCTACCATTCTTTTCCGGTGACGCTGTAAATGCCGCGTTCTATTAGACGTAATAGCGTAGATCAATTACATGCTACAAAACACAGATGATCCAAAAATTATTTATCATCAGCCCCGTTCTGTCTACTGCTGGATATAAACCTTTTCCAAGGCCATCCACTGAGCCCGGTTTTCAGCTCCTCTCTTCCAAGCGCTGCCAGCTACCTTGCGTATATTGTCTTTCCACCTAGCTGCAGGGCATTTTGCCGAGCGGCGGTCTCCACTCAAGAACACGTCTACCCCAATTGTTATCGGTCCTTCGCTAAATTTACTGCCACTGCAGTCTGCTAATTCTATGAGTTATATTGATGACCTTATTACTTTGTCAGATGACCTCATTCTAAATTTGATCCTTCAGAGAAACCAAAGCCCAGTAAGCAATCTTCATGCAATACTAAGCAATTCCAAATCAAATATCTACCAACGCAATATAATTTGTACTTGAATCATACAATGTTTAATTATAATTAAAATGACTTAAAAATCATCTTTAATCATCTTACAACCTTTGATATCTTTTTAATTTCGAATTATACGAGATGCTTTAGGAATTAATCATACACTTAATAATTAAATATTTTTAACTATAATTTTCATTAGTAGGTACATACTAATAGGTAGGTACCTATAGGTAGGTATTATAAAATAAACGCGTTCGAAGCTACAGACAAGCGCTAGTTATTTTAATAAAATTCAAACTCAATTGTTCATTTATAGAGTATAATGTCACCAAGTTTTTGTGTCTATATTCATTAAGGACATTATCTTTTAGGAGTTGCAGAAAATTATGGATGAAGCAAAACATGGCGTCATTTACTACAGCATGGGCACAAATGTGAATAGCAGTACGATGTCTGACAATATGAAGCAGAACCTGCTCAAAATATTTGGAAATCTTCAGGAAACTGTAATTTGGAAATTTGAGGCCGAAATGGACAACGTTCCTGCAAACGTTCATTTAATCAAATGGGCGCCACAGCAAAGTATACTTGGTAAGAGATTATCTATCTATCTTTATCATCAAGCCAGTTCCCTTGCGGGGTAGGCAGAGAGTACGGAGTTCCAAAAGGTTCTTTCCTTATAAACCCCTCTAGCTTTCTCCACTCCCATAGTTCGCAAGGGATCTGGTGTGATAATATAGATAGATAGTATAAACTATATCATTCTAAATTATAATCAACCAAAATATTTACTACAAGACAAAGATTCTCAAAGATCGCCAAGACGACCTTTACCAAGTCTTCAATCCTCCTTGTCTGCCCTGAAATTAATAAAAGAACTTTTTTTCAGCACACAAAAATTTGAAATTTTTCATTACGCACGGAGGCCTGCTATCAACTACCGAATCCTTATACTATGGTATTCCATTGATTGGCTTGCCAGTCATGGGCGATCAAAATTTGAATATGAAAACGGTAGTGCAAAAAGGATATGGGATCAAAGTAACTCTAGGTGAAGATATGGCTGATGAACTTACAGCGGCTATTAAGGAAATGCTATTAAATAGCTCGTAAGTAAATTTAAACGGTGATGATAAATATAATATTAGCCCTGTTAAGAAACTGTCCCACCGTTGGGCACGGGCCTCCTATCAAACTGAGAGGGCTTAGGCCATAGTCCACCACGCTAGCCCAGTGCGGGTTGGCGAACTTCACACACCTTCGAGAAACTCTTAGGCATGCAGGTTTCCTCACGATGTTTTCCTTCACCGTTAAAGCAAGTGATAATTATTGTTTGAATACGCACATGCTTTCTAAAAGACAGGTGCGTGCCTAGGTTTGAACCCGAAACCTCTGACTTTGCAGTCCAACGTTCTAACCACTAGGCTATCACTGCTTTATTGATTATAAATAATGGGAAGAAAGTTATCGCTTAGAGTAGGAAACCCTCATTCATGTAGTTGATCATCACGCAAGTTGTGAATAGAATGTTGACAGCGTTTTCTAGTTTAATATCCATATAATAATAATTCTAGTTTTTACAGATACTATCCCAATCCCGCTTACGATGACTGTTTGTGACCATGATATGATTCCATCGCCATCGCGTGCTTTAGGCATGCTAAGTCGTTGGTTTCGGTTGCCAATTAGCGTGGCAGTCATCAGACCATGTTGCATGCCTGATTAGCGGATCAGTAAGTTTTAACAGCAGGTGGTTACAAACCTGCCTGTCCGTACTGGGTCCGCGTTGTAGAGTATACTACATTCTCCCTCACTTCTTTCTAAGACAAGGTCTCTGCTCATCAGTGAATTATTATTATTTCATTACAGGTACACGTTAAGAGCAAAAGAACTATCTCGCATATTCCACGACCGGCCTGTAGCGCCGGGCAAGGAACTGGTGCACTGGGTGGAGCACGTTGTGAAGACCCGCGGAGCTCTACATCTGCGATCTCCAGCGCTGCACGTACCGCTCTATCAGAAGCTTTACTTAGATCTACTAGCGGTTATAGTTTTAACAATATCAGTATTATATAAATTAATTAGGAAAGTAATGATGATAAGGTCAAAATTGGAGCTGCAGACAAAGAAAGAAAAGAGTAGTTAATTATAATTGTATTTTCATTTTATTTGTACGAATATCTAGCCTTGAATTAGTACGTGATAACGATGTATTGTAATATAGTATGCCAAGATTTATAGATATTGAATTATACGGTGACAGCAAATTGTTTGATATCAATGGAAATACTGTCACGAAAATGTTCTCAATACCTATGTAACAAATAAGCATTTGCAGCGTCATTGGAACATGACACGATATATATTTATATTTTTAATAAATGACGTTTTATGTTCATCTTTACAGTGCAGTGCCAGGATCTGAGGTAGTTGTACAGAGCCACTTTAACTTACTAGGTACCGTATTTAAGGCAACTAAGTCATTTTCTGTCGATTGACCTGCCTGTTACGGCGGTTGATTGACCTTTAAAGTATTTTAAATGCCTGATCACGTCTTCTAAAATCTATATGTGCCATATGTATCTGTAGTTTTGGTAAATAAACTATTATTTTTATTACTATATATATTATCACACCAAACCCCTTGCGGGATAGGCAGAGAGTACAGAGTTCCAACAAGTTCTATCCTTAAATACCTTTCTGGCTTTCACCACTCTCATGGTTCGTCTCATACACTCTCGCCGGTTACGGAGACTCGTGTGTGTGTGTGTGTGTGTGAATGATGTACGCGAGGCCTTTACAGCTTCACCGGACTTAAAGGCGAGCGTGCAACCACTACGCTCTAGCCAGCCAGAAGGGCAAGAGGCGACATACTCGAGGGCGCCTCGAAGAGGCGCCCTCGGTTGGGACAGTCGCTGTAGGGGGACGGGTGCACTACTAAGTGCACCGGTCAACCGCCGGCTATGGGAGGGGATCTACTACTACGTCGTCGTCGTCGCCCGTATTCTGAGCGGAAAGAAGGGATGACAAAGCATCGGGGGGGTCGGTGAGAACATGTCGCGGCCGGCGGTGGCGGCAGGGGTCGGGGGGGAGATCGTAGTCGGCGGTGGCTACGATTAACGGATTCGCATGGGTAGATGCGTTCGCGAAGTGACGTGTTGACGCCTTTTTAATAAAGGCACGAATAGGTTCGAGACCTAGATCGGAGTGGAGGTCGACGTTCCGTACGAACCAGGGGGCTCCTACGGCTTTACGGAGGAAGCGGTTTTGAACCACTTGGAGTTTATCGATGTGAGAGGGGGCCGAATGCCCGAACACAACACACGCATAAGTCATGATGGGTCGAACGCAAGTTTTGTAGAGTGTCACCTTATTTCTAAGGGACATTTTACTCCGCTTGCAGATTAACGAATGGAGACGACCGAGCACAAATGATGCTCGGTGACGGACCCGCTTGATGTGCGGGCCGAAGGACATGGTACTGTTTAGGGTGACCCCTAGATATTTGACCTCTTTGACCCAGGGAATGGGTCGGTCGAACATGGTCACTTGGCCGAGATTACTTCTAGGGCGGCGCAGGGAGTGGCGCGGGGTTGCACCTCTGGAGAAGAACACCGCAGCGCTCTTGTCCGGGTTCACCTCAATACGCCACTTCCTGAACCAGTTCCCTAGGGAATTGGCGGATGCCTGAAGGTGTCTTGTAATGAAACCCTTATTCCTATGCGAGACGTAGAGAGCGGTATCATCCGCGAATAGGGCTAGATGCGCCTTACTCGAACGAGGAATGTCGTTCGTGTAAAGGCTAAACAGGAGCGGAGAGAGAACTGAGCCCTGTGGGACTCCAGCACTGATGGAGTGGGAAGTGGAGCGCGTCATTTCGACGCGATAACGGAAGGCGCGATTCGACAAGAAGTCTCGTAAGATGAGCACGAGTCTGTCCGGCACACCCAATTGGTAGAGCTTGTAGATCAAGCCATTGTGCCAGACTTTGTCGAATGCCTTCGCGACATCTAAGAAGAGGGCGCCCGTGTAGATGGGTTTGGGTCTATTGAGACCGGAGAGGATGTGCTCCGTGATGCGGTGCACTTGGTGGACGCAAGAGTGTTTGGCTCGAAAGCCAAACTGCTCGTCGATAAGGATACCCCTGGACGTTACGAAGTCTTTGAGCCTCGCCAGAAGTAGGCGCTCGTATATCTTGGCCAGGGAGTTGAGGAGACTGATAGGGCGGTAGCTCGCGGGGAGATTGCGAGGTTTGCCGGGCTTGGGAATGCCTATGACGTCCGCCTCCTTCCACTTAGCGGGGAAGGTGCAGTTCGTCATGGCGGCGTTCAATATGGCCACTAAGAGGCAGATGAGTTGGGCGGGCAGGCAATTCAGAACGCGATTCGAAATGCCGTCAGAGCCGGGGGCTTTTTTAGTTTTGAGACCCATAATTAGATCTTCGACCTCCGTTTGGGTGATAGGAGGTAAGGAATCGACGGGGGGGAGGGATGCCCTGCGCTCGACTTCCCTGTCGACCACGTCGACGTGGGACTGGTCGACGGACTGAGAACTGGGGGCGCACTGGCTCTCGAGGGAGTCGGCGAGAAGCTCGGCCTTTTCGTCGTCGTCGAAGGCTGGGGGTGCGCCTGAAGGGCGGGACAGCGGGGGCATGTCAGTCGTGGAGTCGGACTTGAGGCTACACGCCAGCTGCCAGTAGGCCAGATGCGATGGCGCGATGCCCTCTAGGAAGTCACCCCACCGTTCCTCCCGGACCTCCGCGACACGACGCTTTACCTCTCGTTGTAAAGCGCGCATCCGGGCCCGATTGGCATCGGTGGGGTAGGAGTCGTACGCTCGGATAGAAGCATTCTTGGAACGAATGAGATCCCTAACATCGTCCGGCAGTCGAAAGCGGTTGAGGTAGAGATCTTCCGCCTCGACTTGCTTGGACGATCGACTGACAGCCGATCGGATGTGCTCGGTGAAGGCATCTACAGCCTGATCGGTGTCCTGAGGGGACGGGATGGAGTCCGAGCTGAGAGGCAGGAGGGGAGGATCGGCATTCGCCAAGGCCGTGCTTAGCGCATGCCAATCCACCACCGTCTTTTTGGGTCGCTGAGGGGCGGAAGGGGGGGAACCGAGTCTCATGACTACAGGTCGATGGTCAGAGTCGAGTTCCTGGACTACTTCCAAGGAGTGCAGCCGCAGGGTGACACCCTTCAGAAGCGCCATGTCCAGGACGTCGGGTCGGTGGTTGGGATTGTTAGGATAGTGGGTAGGGTGCATAGGTGCGATGACGTCAAAGTCGAGAACGTCGACCAGGGCGTCAAGGCTCCTACCGTTAGGGGAAGTGGTGAGCCCGTTCCAGGCCACGTGCTTGCTGTTGAAGTCGCCCGCCAGAATGACGGCGCTTCCCAGATTGAGGAGTGCTTCAAAGTCACTCCTGAGAACGGATTTAGTGGGGGAACGGTATACGGAGGCGATCACGATGGGCTGGTGCCCCGTGAGAGAGACGCGACAGACCGAGGCTTCGATGTTGGTGAGCGCGGGGGGATCAAGAGGGATGCAGTAAAGGGACCTCCTGTAGTAAATGAGAGTACCGCCTCCGCGGGAGCCGATTCTGTCATTGCGCACGAGGTTATAGTTTGCGATCCTAGGATCGCGTTGTGCGGGCTTAAGGAAGGTTTCCTGCACGAGGAGGATATCAAGTTGGTGATCTCGGAGGAAATCAGCAACCTGATCTCGCTGGGAGCGAAGGCCATCGGCGTTAAAGAACGCCAGGGATAGGTTGTGGGGCTTATGGCGGGGAGATCGTAGATCCATTATTGGGTGCGGGGGGGTTGGGTTCTAAGGGACGCCAGGACGTCATATACGTCCCTGTATTCCGCGGCCAGGAGAACCTGGTCCACCAAGTTGGTGGCGGCGTGGAGTCGAAGTGCGAGTTCACGGACTCTGGGGAAAAGTGCGGGGCTTATCACCGCCGAGACGCTCATGATGAGGTCGACGTCCTGACTGACGTTAGTGGGCGGAGGGGGACAAGCCGCCACCGGCTGGATCGCCGGCGCGCGCTTCGGGGGGCGGGCAGGGCCCACTGACGCAGGGTGGGAGGCCGCGGTGTAGGGCAGCGGCTTCACCCACGCGTTGGCGCCGAGGGACGGCCTAAGCGGGGGGGGAGGGGGGGGGTCAGCTTCAGAGGCGCGGGAGCGCGGGGACCCGTGGTCGCTGCACCCGGCAACCGCGTGGGGGCGGCGGCGGCCGCCGCGCCTCGCCCGGCCGCGCTTCCCCTTCGGGGCCTTGGGGCAACCGCGATAGTTCGCGGTGTGCCCCTTGGTGCCGCAGAGGACGCAGCTGGGGGGCTCGGCCGCCGTCTCCTTCGAGCGGGCGCACTGGGACGTCGCGTGGTCCCCGACGCACTTAACGCATCGAGGGCGCGCGTGACAGTTACGGGCAGAGTGCCCGTACAGCTGGCAGTTGTGGCACTGCCCGGGCGTGCCACGTTTGTGGGGGGCCTCCACGGAGAGGCCAGAAATGTGGCACACGGCCTTCAGGTCGAAGACCCTACGGCCGGACTCGGTGCGGTCGAGGACGACCAGCACCATGTCGTACGCCTCCTTGGAGCGCCCATTGACCATTCTGTGCACCTGGCGCACAGGAAGGTCCTGGGACTGGAGGTCGGCCTTGATGACGGCGGTGTCCAGCTCCCTAGGGACACCGCGGATTACCACCCTCAGCTCCCTTTCCTCCTCCAGGGTGTAGGTGTGGTATGCAATCTTGTTCGATCGCAGGAAAGCGGATAGCCGTCGGTGGTCGTCCGAAGACGCCACCTTGACGGCTATGCCTTGCGCGGTGGAACGCGCGTGCGTATAGTTGATTTGGCGATTGTAAATCGCCTTGGATATGCGCTCCCAGGCGCTCTTTTCCTGAATGACAAGCGGCGGGGGAGTGATGTTCGGACGTGCGGGGCGCGCGAGGGGGGAGGCCCTCGCGGCCGCGTCGGGAGACGGAGACGGCCGGGGGCCGGAGGGGCCGGGAGAAACGGAAACGTTTCCGGCCTTTTGAATCTTGGGAGGCGGCGAGTCGCGCGGTTTGCGCGCGCGCTTCCCATTCGCTATGGGAACGTAGTCGTCCTCCGACGAGAGCGACGGGGACGGGGACCGGGCGGGGCGCGCGGACGCGCGCTCGACCTCCATATCCGAGTCCGAGAGAGGCTCGGATCCGCATGGCGAGACGGGGCGGTCGGCGGGGGTCTGGGGCGGCGCGACTAAATCAGTTCGCGGCGCGGCGAACGGAGTCGCGGGGCGCGCAGAGGGCGCGGGGTGCGCGGGGCCGGGGGCCGACGCGCGCGCGGGCGACGCGTCGGGCGAGGCGGGCGAGTACGTCGCCCTGAATTCCCGGACTATGTCCGGGCAATGCAGGACGATGTATTTTGTAAGGTCCCGGACAAAGTCGGGAGGGAAATCTTCGGCCATTTCCAGAGGGGAAATGGCAGGGCGAGTGAACTAAAATAGGGCCCTAAGACCCGGGCGTGAACGATGCCCTGATCCCCCCACCGGGTGGCGGCGGGGGGGGTGGCACTACCGGGGAGACGCGGTGTGCCCCTTCGCCTTAGGGGCGAACGCCGCACGGAGAATAGAATAGCCGGAAGGGTTAAGGTAGGGTCCTGGCGAAATCAAGAGCCCTGACTAGGGAAGCCCCCAAGGCCAGAGCTCAAGCCCTTCCGAGTTGGCCGCCCTCTGAAGGAGGGAGGCGAGCGCTCGGGTCCCGCTCAAGCCGGGCTTACGACGCCGCTAGGCGTCCACCGGACTTACCACGAACGGACAAAAGACGTGGATTTACAATAAACACTAATATTGAAAACCGTTATGAAGATAACCGTTGAGAAAAAAAAAAAAAAACCGCGGGAGGGCCGGCCGCGCCGTTAGCCGACGCGGCTGCCTAGCAACCCACGTGATTGGTCACACCGGGCGATACGCGAACCGTACCTACACGAGACGCAAAAGCATACGCACAGCGAATGCAATTACGTAAACACGCAAGCACAAAACACGTAAGCACAGCCGCGACAAACCACGTAGGTCACGGAAAACGACCGTTACTAAAAACGCGGGAAGGCCGACCGCCGTCAGAACGGCGCGTCTACCTAACAGCTCGCCTTGTTGCTACGCGCGAGCCAGACGCGGAGAAGTAACGTCGCAAGCCCGTATATGTGTACGTATACACGTATATGAGCCAACCAGATCACCACTCCACGCAAGCGCATGCGTTTCCAACAGAGCAAGTCGAAATCGAATACGTACGTAACTACGAAAATAGCGAGCGGGCGGGCAGCGCAGCGACACGACCGAACGCGCGCAAGGCACAGCCAGAACTGTACGGAGACTCTTGATATGTCCTTTAGATAAGACTTGGTCTATTTGGTTATGGTAAAATAGTCTAGGTTTTCCCCGGTATCTAAATCCAGTAGATGTCGGTAATAATAGAAATGCAAGTGTTTTATATTGATTTACGGATCTCAAAACATAACACACGATATAGAAGGTGCTCTTAGCGCTGTACAACCGCGTTGTCCTTTCCGATAATCAAGGTTAAGTAGTGTTCAGCACGGTCGGGCTGAGATGGGTAACCGTTTGTGGCATTTTTATATTCGAGCGCATATTTATATTTGTGTGTATCCATGCTTCGAAAGGCACGCTAAGCCTTTGGTCCCGGTTACCAATAATGTGGTAATCGTTAAGCCATGTTGGAACCTTTATAGGGGGCTTGATAAGTTCCAGGCCAATAAACTGCCTTCACCAATCTACACTGGGTTCACCTGGTGGAGTATGACCTAATCTCTCGCACATCGATTTGTATAAGAAGGCCTTTGCCCAGTAGTGAGACTAGACTGATATTATTACACATGATATACAAGTTACTCTATTAATACTTGGAAACAAATCTAGAGTTGGTATACTGATTGGTCTTAGCATAAAACCCTGAGGTAAATACCACATGGCCACCATATATAAACAAGGAGTGACATAAATAACGCAAGACCCATTTAGATTATTGCTTTACAAATTCAATACGAAAATCAAACTTCCAACTTTATGGAGATTTATACTATTTTTAACCGGCTTCTAAAAAGGAGGAGGTTCGCAATTCGACTATAAGCTTTTTTTTGTATGTATGTTACGCGATCATTCCGATGATGATTCGATTTTGATGATTCTTTTTGTACTGGGTTCAGTATAGCTCCAAGGTGGTCCTATTTTAATTTCATCGGTATTAGACCTTGGACTTGGAAGATACACTAGGGAACTCCTTAATGTGAAACAATACGAATGCGTAGATTGAGATATTATGGGTACTAGTTGTCGAAATTCGACCATAATTAATTTAAATTATAAGTTTAAACATTGTTAAGGTTCTATTGTCAAAGACTATACTTCTATAATCTCAGATTTCGCCAAGGCTACACTATTAATTTGCATATTTTTTTTCAAACAAATTATATGAAATTTAAATTTAAAAAAAATTGTTAAAGTAACGAATACTTTTTTTTTATTGAAACAAAAAAACCAGAAAAAAAAGCTGTCCATTGAACTTGACATATATCGATAATTTAATTAATGATACAAAACTTCTCTGTAAACGTGCAAATAATAAATATTTGAAGTCGGTACCAAGTAACCGACTGCACTAACCGGTACCGACTTCAAACATTTATTTTTTGCTTTGCGAAGTAGGTTTTTTTTTTTTAAAAAAAATGTTTAATCTCTTTGGTACTCAAATTAACCATAAAATTTAATTAATAATTAACGTTTGTATGCCTATTAAGGTGTATGTAATAGAAATACATTTAAAATAGCCATAATGCTTTGAATAATTATTAAATTTTGTTTAATACAGCAAACAGAACCAGGAACAGCATTTTTTTGGGGAAAAAAATAACTACCTTTAACAATAGCTGAAATCGATTCAGTTGCCGATTTCGAACAAACTACTTTCAGGTCTGGGGTTAATTATGTTACACCTTGTATATATATATATTTATGTGTGTGTGTGTGAGTGTGTGTGTGTGTGTGTTTTAATGCACTTAATTAGTATTAGTACTCTGTACTCTCTGCCTACCCCGCAAGGGATCTGGCGTGAGGTTATAGATAGATAGATAGATAATTAGTATTATTATGGATATGTTATTAATTGAAGAATTCTTTATCATTTTTATTTAGCACGAGTGAACAGAAATATTGGATAGATCATCTAGGCTTTTGCATTAAAATAACTAAAATTACGTAAGTAATTAAGTAAATACATATATGTATTTACGTATGAAAAAATAAAACAGCCACGTTAGGATAAGGATAAGGATAATTGATGTAATGAAAAAACATTTTAAACTTTGATTCCTAAATTGATTAAATTTAGTCGATTTCATGATAATCAAAAAATTTCTTATTATACCAACAAGAAGTCGATCACTCGGAACAGTGATTGAGTTATTGAAAATTGTGTAAACAATTAGTAGATAGTTTATTCTTCATGCTTATTGACCCAAAAAATATTACGACTATTTTATAAAGCAACGGACATACACAAATAATAGAAATCTTTCAAGTTCTTAAGTTCATATCTCATACCACAAGGCAAACAGATTAATATTGGGAGCATTTTTATAGCTTTGATATGAACTTGGGAAGTTTAAATAAAACAAATACAAATAGATCAAAATTTGTATCTGATATTTCACTAACTTCTCTTCGATTTCTTTGGTGTTTTCGGTTTTGATCTCATTTTCACCGCTTTACATATAGCTTTATACAGTACGGTTACTATTAAAACTAAAATTGCTAACAGATCTAAGTAAAGCTTCTGATAGAGCGGCACGTGCAGTGCTGGAGAGCGCAAATGTAGAGCTCCGCGGGTCTTCACAACGTGTTCTATCCAGTGTACCACTTCCTTACCAGGTGCCACTGGCCTGTCGTGGAATATCTGAGAGAGTTCTCTCGCTCGTGTTTTGTATCTGCAAAGATCGTTTTATCCAAAACGAGATTTTGATCCAAAAGAACTGGGGTCGAGTTTACAAAATTAGTCAATGATCAGGTTAGGAAGGTCTCACCCGATGCCAATTACAGTTTCAATGACACATAATGCATCTGAGGTTCAAAGGTTAATACTTATAAGTAAATATTACATGTGGTATGAAAGATAGTATCGGTGTAAAGATGAGAAAGGGCATGCTCCGTTGGTTCGGGCATATCTGAATGCCAGAGGAAAGAATGACAAAACAGATATACAATGTGAAAGTGGAAGGATGCAGGTACCGGGGAAGACCTAGACTATCTTACCACGACCAAATAAACCGAGTCTTATCTGATGGAAAAGTCAAGAGTCTCCGTAACCGGCGAGCGTGTATGAGACGAACTATGAGAGTCGAGGAAGCCAGAGAGGTATGTAAGGAAAGAACCTGTTGGAACTCTGTACTCTCTGCCTACCCCGCAAGGGATCTGGCGTGAGGTTATAGATAGATAGATAGATAGATAAATATTACATAACGTTTGTCGCATAGAGATAACCCCTGCGGATGTTTCGGTACATATTTTATTAATAAATACGTCTTTTTTTATTCTGAAAACTCTAAGCTATTTAAGGACTTATCAATTAGACTACTAATCCACTTCTTTACAGTGATTATGCTTTGGATTATTCTTACAGACATACATACATAGAACTACTAATCTATCTAGCACAGTATAGACTAATTATATTCCCTAAATATGTGTAACTTACGAATCATTTGACAACATCTTCTTGATAGCAGCTGTAAGTTCATCACCCATATCTTCAGCTAAAGTCACCTTTATTCCAGACCCTTTGTGTTGTACTGTATTCATATTGATATTTTGGTCAGCCCCAATAGGCAAGCCAATTACGGGTACCCCGTAGTACAAAGCTTCAGTGGTTGAAAGCTGACCGCCATGTGTTATGAAAAATTTCAAATTTGAGTGTGCTGAAATAATTAAAATATTATTAGTTAGGATCTTTTAAACCCACATAAAAGTCCTACACGGACTGATCAATCAGCTGCCGACCGGTTGGTCATCCTAGGTATTGTTGGAAGGAAGCTCAAAACAATAGTTGGCAGGAAATAGCGCTGAAGCGCGAGAATTGGCGATTAGGGCCAATATTCATTTTGAGTCGCTGACCCAATGGAGTATATTTCTAACCGGAATTCATTCTTAGAGTTCATTCATTATTCCTCCGTACCGGAATTCATTCATTATTCCTCCGTAGCAAACTTGGGGAGTGCGAGTATCTAACAGAAAGCACTGGCAATAGTCTGGAAGAATATGCGGCAAAAAATTTGGAATATTATTAGGAGAGATGTCAAGGTTTAAAAGTGCTAATAATTTAGTTTAATTTTACCACCATTAAATACTTACCAAGTATACTCTGTTGCGGCGCCCATTTGATAAGACGAACATTTGCAGGCACATTTTCCAATTTAGCTTCGTATTTCCAAATAACAGTCTCCTTTAGTTTTCCAAACATGCTAAGCAAAGTTTGTTTCATATTGTCAGACATTCCACTACTCTTCGAAATTGATCCCATACTAAAGTATATGACGCCATTTTTAGCTTCATCCATGAGTTTTTGAAGATCCTGAACATGTAAGGGCATATAATAACTTCCTTAAATCGTAGACACATTTGAAACATTAAATAATTGGCTTAGCTACTCTTGGCTTATCTGCCATGCCTTGTAAACTAAAAAGTACATTTAAAACGCTGTGAACTACAGAGTTCAATTAGAGGAAACAACCTTAGTTGTGTGTGTGTGTGTGTGAATAATCTACGCTGTTGGCCGCGGGGCCTTTATAGCTTCACCGGATAAGAGGGCGAGCGTGTAACCACTACGCTCGAGCCAAAGGGCAAGGGCGTAACTAGCTCAAGGAGGAACGGCCTCGGCTTGGGAAGTCGCTATGGGGGAGGGCGTATATTAGGTCTCGCCGTGGTGCTCTGCAGCGGCCGGCGGGCAAAGGGTTCTTCGACCTCGCCGGCGAGGTCGGTGTCTGATCCTGTGTGCGGTATCTGTATCCAAAAGAAGGGATATAAGGGCGTCGGGAGGGTCAGTGAGATCATGCCGCGGACGGCGGTAGTTAGACGGGGAGTTAGGTTCGTAGTCGGCGTGACTACGATTAGCGGATTCCTATGATCAATAGCCTCAGTTCGTTTTAGTTACCTATTAAATATTTAAAAAATAAAATAAAATTTTATTCGTAGTTTTGTGGAAAAGCGCATGATAGTACCTTTGGCAGAGGTTGTAATTTATCACTTATATGATATCCGCCGATATTTTTAGCATTCTGTGGCAGCCTAAATGAAGACCCTATAGATGGATGAGAGTTGATGAACATTAGGGATGCGTTGTATACAGCTTCGTTATAAGGTGGCAAGTCTACGCCTCTCTTAGCTGCGATTTCTGTATATACTGAATTGTATACATATCTCTCAAGTAAAGAGGAAAACCTAAAAATGATTAAAATACATTAACTTACACCCCTTCAACAGTCTCCTATTACATGGGACCTAGCATGACGACAAAATGCGGGTGTACATAGAAAAGCTTACTTCCGCTTGAGGAATATAGGCGTGACGGTGTGTACACCCGAGATTCAACAGAAATACATCATCGATTAAATCTTTATTACCACGCCAGAGTCTCTTGCGCGGCAAAAATAGTAAGAGTGCAGAATTCCATCAGGCCTACTAAAGTTCTATTTTGACTAATCTTTAATATGGCATATAACACGTGCAATACTATGTAAGCAGTTAATATTTGAGCTAAACACGACGACTTGTTAATACATAATATATTGGTATAAATTCCATGTAGGTAATACTGTGAGCAACTCCTAGGTTTCGGATAGGAAAATCGATAATTTTAGAACAAAGGAAAGTCTTGCTCCCGTATTGGATACGGTATGTGGATATTTTTACTTACATCAAGATTAATGATTTTCTCATAATTTTATACAGCTCCATGGCTCTTTGCCAGAAGTCAAGCGGAGGTTTACTGTTAGCGAAGACGTCAACTGTGTATGAAGGATTAGGTAACTCATCTATCAACCTTAAAACTTGCCAATGTGGATCAGTAGATGAAACCCAGATAAGTGGGCATTGGAAGAGAGGTGCGATTCTGGAAGAAATAATTTGTATGTAATATCTACCTATGCATATAATATACCTCTCGAAAGGGCAGAGATGAACATTGTCCATCCACATTTTGACGTGATACGTCTTTAAAATCACACCAAAATATACGGGTACCAGGTCAGAAAAGTCGACTGTAACAAAAAGATCTATACTGTCTTACCTTAATATTTACAAAATGATTAGTCTTAGAAACATAAATCTAGTGTCATTATTTAGCTTATATAGTCAGCCCACTGTTATGAGCTTCAGTTTGTGTCGTGGCAAGGCGGGGCAGCGGGGGAGGGGCATTGCGTAGAATGTCCGAAACCGGCGCTCTCGATCCTTTCTATCAATCTTTAACACTAAAAGCGACTGGCTGGCATAGACCTTTCACGTTAAAAACCAACGGCAAAGTTTTGTTCTCAGTGTGACAGGAAGTTTGTGACAGTTTTTCGAGCATTCGATTGAAGTTATTAATCGACTTCTAAAAAGGAGGAGGTTCTCAATTCGACTGTATGTTTTTTTTTTGTATGTGCGATCATTCCGCCAATTATGAATTGATTTTGATGATTTTTTTTGCATTGGGTTCAGTATAGCTCCAAGGTGGTCCAATTTTAATTTCATCGGTATTGGACCTTGGACTTGGAAAATATACCAGGGAACTCCTTAACGACAAACAATACGAATGCGTAGATTGAGATATTATGGGTATAACGTCAATCCTATAGGTACCCTGCCATAGAACTAATCAGAATATTAATCGACTTCAAAAAAAGAGTAGGTCGACAATTCGTCTGTGTTTTTTTATAACGTCTTTATTTATGAACTGATTTTGACGATTCTTTTTGCTTTGGGTTTTGTATAGTTTCGAGGTAGTCCCATTATAATGAAATCGGTATTGAACTTTGGACTTTGAAGAACCCCTGATGTACCTCCTTAACTGCGAACAGCACGAATGTATGGGTTCCGTTATTATGGTTATTATATCAATCCTGTACCTTACTGTACAACTCAGCAACATAATATAATATAGGTATATAAATATTAGTAAAAAATTCACTCGTCACCTAAAATTTTAAAACATATTTTTAAAAAAAAAAGGTAAACCGACTTCAGAAAATAAATATTTGAAGTCAGTGCCAAGTAACCGACTGCACTAATCGGTACCGACTTCAAATATTTATTTTTTGCTTTTTGAAGTCGAAGATTTTTATTTTTAATCTTCGCTTAAGTGGTGACCCAGAACCAACAAACATGTGACCTATACCATAATTATTCATCTATTTTATTCTAGTAGTGGCAAATGTCTGTATCTAATGGACAATTTGCAATCAAAAACAAATATTTCAAAGTATTGTAAGTACTTAAATCGCCGACATCTTTACCAAAAAACAACGTTGTTATTATATTACGGTTCGTGATGCCAATGCTATCAATCAGTTATATTCAATCGTTTATATTCAACCATAATCGATTTGATTATTGCAAATATATTTTTACATAACGATATTACAGATGGCTACTGAATTATAACCTCAAAATCTAATACTTTTTAGCAATAATTCAATTCCCCCGTTTGTCCGTTTAATAATAAATACATGACGATAATTTATAGGTGATTTGAAATCATACAAGTATTTTTTCATTTATGTTGGTTCTGGGGCGAATCATGTATGGACGCAGAACAATGTCCTTTAAAAATCAGATAAATTACCCAGCAGTGATTTCCGAAAAGAACCATTCTAGAATAACAACGTCAAACTTCTGTTTGGGATCGCTGAGGAATTCCACCACTTTGGGATCTTCTACAAAGTTCCTGTGTGTTATGAATGTGAAGAAAGTGAATAAAAGAGAATCGCTAAATACGCCGTTGTTGATAAGATTCTTTATATCGAAAGCACCACCTGAAAATATAAAGATAATTTTTTATTATATGATATGAAACCTCCAGATCCCTTGCGCGGTAGGTAAATCTGTACCTATACGATTATATTCATTGAAATCTCTCGCCGCGTCTCTTCTATTCACGTACATGCTAATCTTAGAAAGTACTGTAGTTTCTTTTCGGATTTTTCCAAAGGACAGACTAATTCATAAGAAAGGTTTATGTATATAGTGTATGAATATTTTGCCAATTGGCTGAATTATCAGAATATTTGGCCATGCTACCCGAGCACAACCAAGACGGAGTGGTGATAATTTTTAAAATTTAATAAACTCAACTGAGGTAGAAATCTTTCATATTAATATTGAAGTATACTTAAATGTAAGGTACGAAAAGAAATAAAAAAACTAATGTATTCATTCATGTGAGCAGTCTGTTAAGAAACTGACTGAACTGAAAGTCTTTAGGCGTACCGTCAATCGTAGTGCAGTGCCCGCTCGGATTCGGACGTGCTACACTGCATTTACGAAGTATTATAATTTGCGTTTTGCGTGGCTATAGCCGCTGCACGTCATTGCCGCTATGAGTTCGGATAAACTCATAGCCAACGAAGTCTTGGCATTTATACAGCACGTCATAGACACGATGGATGAAGTTAGCATCTTGCAGATTTGCAAGAATAACTTCAAACATGAAGAAATTTACAGCCTTAAGGTGCTGCTGTACCGAACGATCGCATGCCCACCCGCAGGAGGGACGAGAAGGGCGAGAGAAGGCTCCAGGACATGATCACCCTGATGACCTGATGAAGGAGACAGACCCCGACGACGCGCCCGCCTTCGTGGCGAAGCAGCTGCACAGGCTGCCCCCCGTCACATTCGACCACGTCGACGTCACGAGGCTGCTGAAGGACATAAATACCCTGAAGTCTAGCCTGGCCGAGGTTCAATTCAGGTTAGAGGCTTCGGAAACTACCACCCGCGAACTACAGGAAGCGGTTGCGTTATTAATTGGCGCCAGCGCGGAAAGTAGGTCGCACGAGGCCTCTCATGTCAACGTACGTCGCGGGGCGCAAAATGCATCCGTCGGCAATTTTGATTCGGCCGACGCATCGTCGGCTGTTGCTACAGCTTCGTGCAATGCACCGCGTCCCGCCGCCCGCAGTACACCGCGCCCCGCTGCCAGCTCCGCGGCCCCGCTGGTGACGTCTAACGTAAACACGACTACTGCTACGGCGCGCCACAGAAGAAAACCGTAAGGACCCGAACGAAGGGTTAAGATGATGAGGAAGGCTTCATCAAGGTGGAGAAGAAGAAGAAGCCTCCCCGACGAAACCGGTGTGGCATTGCACCAGTAGAAGATGGCATACTCATTCGCTCAGCGGTACCAACAACACTGCTGTACGTGTCTCGGCTACAATACACCAAAAGCCGAAGACATTGCGGAGTACGCCCGTAAGAAGACCTTCTACACTCTGAGGGTTGAGAATCTGAACTCGCAAAACAATACGGCATTCAGTTCCTTTGTTGTGCGAGTTCCCACCGATAAGCTACAGACCTTCATGAGCGAGGAATTCTGGCCGAAAGGTGTCGTCTTTAGGAGATTTCGAGGAAGATTACGAGACGTGCCTGCATAGCGCAATATATCGCCATCAACACATGTGTCTGAGTTTATAAGTTTTTATATATTATATGTATGTTAGTCTGTAAGGTTTACATTCTATGGGCCTGTAAGTTGCACATGATTATTTTTGTGAAACTTCAGTTGCTTGAAATAAATGATTTATTATTATTATTATTAGGCCATAGTCCACCACGCCGGCCCAGTGCGGGTTGGTTAACTTCACACACCTTCAGAAAAACTCTCAGGCTTGCAGGTTTCCTCACGATGTTTTCCTTCACCGTTAAAGCAAGTGATAATTAATTTTTAATACAAAAAATCCTGGGTTTGCACCCGAGACCTCTGATTTTGCAGTCCAACGGTCTAACCACTAGGCTATCACTGCTTACGTTAAGAATAGATAAAAATATATTTACTTTTACTGGCTTCTTCTGTCATCTCAGCTGAAACAGAAGATACATCTATTTCCGTCAGATTAGTAATGGGTTTCCCATTCGGGTTTCCTGTAATGTATACAACCTGTAATATAACCAAAAATTTAGACATAATTGAGAAATTAAACACCGTCACACCTATATTCATCAAGCGGGTGTGGCAAAGGTGTACTTATCGGCAACGAAGTAAAGTTCTAATCTAATAGGGGCCGAGCCTATTGTCATTATACCCATTACAACTTCAGACTCTAGACTGATACTGGGAATTTTATAATATAATAATAATAATAGCCCTGTTAAGAAACTGTCCCACTGTTGGGCACGGGCCTCCTCGTAAACTGAGAGGGTTTAGGCCATAGTCCACCACGCTGGCCCAGTGCAGGTTTGCGAACTTCACACACCTTCGAGAAACTCTTAGGCATGCAGGTTGTTTCCTCACGATGTTTTCTTTCACCGTTAAAGCAAGTGATAGTTAATTTTAATACGCACGTGCTTTCGGAAAGACAGAGGTGCGTGCCTGGGTTTGAATCCGAGACCTCTGACTTTGCAGTCCAACGGTCTAACCACTAGGCTATCACTGATTACGTTAAGAATAGATAAAAATATATTTACTTTTACTGGCTTCATCTGGCATCTCAGCTGAAACAGAAGATACATCTATTTCGGGAATTTTACGATAAGAAAATAACACTGTCCGACCTAGGATTCGAACCCGTGATTGTCACACACATTATGTGCCAATTAACGAGATAATCAACATTTTTTAAATTGTTTTTCTGCTTCACACAATAAAATTAAATAATCCATGTTTACTTATTTTAAGATTGCTGTTAAAAGTAATCTACCCTAAACTATCTACTCTTCGAGAGTTGCATTTAAACTGAAAGCGTCAATTACCTCATGTCCGGCTTCTAATAAATGATTAGCAAATCCATAGCCCAGTATACTGTGGCTTTTTGACGTCATCGGAAATGCGATAAGTATTCTTAATGCTTCATTTGTAGTTATCAAGCATAATATTGTTAAAGCCACTGTTAGCTTGTACTGCATCTGTAATTCAAAAAGAGCTTTTTTTACAATATTTCAATATTACTATACATCATAACAACGAATTAACACTTGGAAATCATCGTTTTTAGAACTTTGTAGAATTATTTGGTAAGTCTTTATATAGCAGCTCTATGAAACGTTGAGATCAGACAAATATGACACCGAAATATCAATAAAAATGCTAATTTCAAAATAAATGGATAAATAAAATATACTGCAAATAATACGTAATAGGAAGCAAATATTTTTTTACGAAGAATAGTATAGGACGTAGTAATAATAAAAATAGTATATGGCATGCCTTGTGGAACACATAGAAAATAATTGGCTGGAACATATACTCTCCAGCTTATATTAACAAACAATCATCTATTAGTGCAAAATCTTATAACTGCTTCTATGCTTGTCCATTAACGTACATGTCGAACCGCCCTATCAGTCTCTTCAACTCCCTGGCCAAGATATACGAGCGCCTCCTTCTGGCGAGGCTCAAAGACTTCGTAACGTCCAGGGGTATCCTTATCGACAAGCAGTTCGGCTTTCGAGCCAAACACTCTTGTGTCCACCAGGTGCACCGCATCACGGAGCACATTCTCTCCGGTCTCAATAGACCCGGAAGACCCATCTACACGGGCGCCCTCTTCCTGGATGTCGCGAAGGCATTCGACAAAGTCTGGCAGAACGGCTTGATCTACAAGCTCTACCGATTGGGTGTGCCGGACAGACTCGTGCTCATCTTACGAGACTTCTTGTCGAATCGCGCCTTCCGTTATCGCGTCGAAATGACGCGCTCCACTTCCCACTCCATCAGTGCTGGAGTCTCTCCGCTCCTGTTTAGCCTTTACACGAACGACATTCCTCGTTCGAGTAAGGCGCATCTAGCCCTATTCGCGGATGATACCGCTCTCTACGTCTCGCATAGGAATAAGGGTTTCATTACAAGACACCTTCAGGCATCCGCCAATTCCCTAGGGAATTGGTTCAGGAAGTGGCGTATTGAGGTGAACCCGGACAAGAGCGCTGCGGTGTTCTTCTCCAGAGGTGCCACCCCGCGCCACTCCCTGCGCCGCCCTAGAAGTAATCTCGGCCAAGTGACCATGTTCGACCGACCCATTCCCTGGGTCAAAGAGGTCAAATATCTAGGGGTCACCCTAAACAGTACCATGTCCTTCGGCCCGCACATCAAGCGGGTCCGTCACCGAGCATCATTTGTGCTCGGTCGTCTCCATTCGTTAATCTGCAAGCGGAGTAAAATGTCCCTTAGAAATAAGGTGACACTTTACAAAACTTGCGTTCGACCCATCATGACTTATGCGTGTGTTGTGTTCGGGCATTCGGCCCCCTCTCACATCGATAAACTCCAAGTGGTTCAAAACCGCTTCCTCCGTAAAGCCGTAGGAGCCCCCTGGTTCGTACGGAACGTCGACCTCCACTCCGATCTAGGTCTCGAACCTATTCGCGCCTTTATTAAAAAGGCGTCAACACGTCACTTCGCGAACGCATCTACCCATGCGAATCCGTTAATCGTAGCCACCGCCGACTACGATCTCCCCCCCGACCCCTGCCGCCACCGCCGGCCGCGACATGTTCTCACCGACCCCCCCGATGCTTTGTCATCCCTTCTTTTCGCTCAGAATACGGGCGACGACGACGACGTAGTAGTAGATCCCCTCCCATAGCCGGCGGTTGACCGGTGCACTTAGTAGTGCACCCGTCCCCCTACAGCGACTGTCCCAACCGAGGGCGCCTCGAAGAGGCGCCCTCGAGTATGTCGCCTCTTGCCCTTCTGGCTGGCTAGAGCGTAGTGGTTGCACGCTCGCCTTTAAGTCCGGTGAAGCTGTAAAGGCCAACAGCGTACATCATTCACACACACACACACACGCATAGCGTATCGTGCCAAACGACCTTGAAGTGCTGCTCCTTTTGTAAATATTTTCTGACTGCTCTCTGGGGTCTGGGATTGCTCATGCTCACTAAAAAGTCAATGCTTGCAGTAGCTATTTGGTGTGGTTCACTTTCTTTCCTCTAATATGTTTGAGGGAGATAAGGGCTGCTCAACTAGTGAACGGGTGCTGCTTGTAGAGACTGGTCAATCCTGAATCCTTTGGCTTATAATTATTTCATAATTTGAAAAATATTATTATTAGTCTTATATATTAGTTGTAGGGCTGGATAGCATAAATGATTTTGTATAATATAAAAATGTACGTATCACACAGAAAATAAGGAAAAAAATTTAGAATTAGACAAAAAGACAAGCCTGCTGAGTTTCTCGCCGGATCTTCGGATATATATAGGTGCTGTTTGGTTTTTCAGCGCACTGTTTTTGACAGATCACGCGTGATTTGTGCCATGTGTAGTTTTTCTTGCCATTTCATCATGGAAAAACTTACAAACGAACAAAGCTTAAAATCATTGAATTTTATTATCAAAATATCAGTGCTCTGTTAAATATGTGTTTCGCGCACTTCGACCATTTTATCGACGAAGCACACTTTTGGTTGAACGGCTACGTTAATAAGCAAAATTTCCGCACTTGGTCCGATGAGCAGCCACAAGCAATATAAAAGTTGCCAATGCATCCCAAAAAATGTACTGTTTGGTGTGGTTTGTGGTCCGGAGGAATCATTGGCCCGTACTTCTTTAAAGATGAAGAAGAGAACAACGTTTCTGTCAATGGTGATCGCTATCGTGTAATGATTTCCAACTTTTTATTGCCCAATATACACGAGCTAAATCTGGCTGAGATGTGGTTTCAACAAGACGGTACCACGTGCCACACAGCACACGAAACGATGGACCTATTGCGCAATGAATTCGGTGAGCAATTTATCTCTCGTTTTGGACCCGTGAATTGGCCGTCTAGGTCGTGCGATTTGACGCTGTTGGACTATTTTTTGTGGGGGTACGTCAAATTTCTTGTTTATGCTGATAAACCAGCATCGATTCAAGCACTAGAAGACGACATCACACACACGTGTTATCGGTGAGATACTAGCCGATATGCTCGAAAAAGTAACTCAAAATTGGACTTTACGTATGGATCACCTAAAACGTAGGTCGTAGCCAACATTTACATGAAATAATCTTTAAAATATAAATGGCAAGGATTGATTTTAAGCCCCAACAAAAAATTTATATTTTTTTAAATTTTTCCTATGTATTTTTTTTTGTAAATTAAAAACCAAGCGCTTAAAAATCACCCATTATATACACAGGGCTTACACAAAATAAGTCATTTGAGTTTGAGTTCATAATCTTTAGTATCGTTGGTTGTATTGGAGATGATAAAGAAATTAAAAGCTATTAAATACGTACACGGAGACAGGTAAATTAATGTTTGTTTAAATAATTGAGTCATGTAGAGGCAAAATCAGCAACATCCATATCAATCTATATGGATGTTGCTAATTTTGCTTCTGCAGGGCAATTTTCTATCTATCCGGGTTTCTATCTATCCGGGGGTAGGCCGAGAGTACAGGCAATTTTCCTTTTCAGTTTATAGGTGTCGGTACATTACCGAAAGATTTTTAGAGATCCTAGTCTCTTATAGTAACACCGTCATGCATATATTCCTCAAGCGCAGGTAGCAGAGGTGTAAGAAAACCAGCAACATCCATATCTATCACTATCCGAATATCCTATTGTATAAAAATTAGTTGATACTTTGGCATTTCTGTCTGCAACAATGGCACGATTGGCATAGACGAGATTATACGATTGCATTAAAGAAATTTCATCCCTCACGAATACAATTTCTTTGTAAATATTTAGTTTTAAACGACTGTCTGGATGGTCTAGTCGCGTGTAGTGCGACTGGTAACGACGATACCCTGGGATTGTATCTCAGGTTATTCCCTGTTACATTAGGGCCAGAAATACCTCGACACATATGGGTGTACTGTGAACTTTGCTGAATTCTTCGAGAAAAATAGGCGTTTTAGGTTTGTTGTGTTATATGTAACTAGCAGTTTCTCGCGACTTCGTACTCGGTCGACAACAGCGCCACCTACCGGGCCTATGTTTTATAGCCTATGTTACTTCTGGATAATACAGCCTATACTGCCCACAGCTGGGCCTTCTCTCACAAATCGAGGTGAGAGAAATTAGGTCATACTCCACCACGCGGACCCAGTGCGGATTGGTGGAGGCAGGTTTGTGGCTACCTGCTTTGGGAACTTATCAAGCCGCCTGTAAGGCTTCCAACTCGGCTTAACGACTACCATATTAAGTGGTAACTGGGTCCAACGTCTTAACGAGCCTTCCGAGGAACTTCTGGAAAATGTAGCTTTCTAATGGTGAAAGAATCATTAAATCGGTCTAGTAGTTTTTGAATTTATTTGTTACAAACATACAAAAATACAAATCTTTCTCCTTTTTATAGAATTAGTGTAAATGTCTTATGTTATGTTATACAAAACAAGTTTATCGACTACCAGAGTATTACAACCTGATCAGAATTTAAACAAAAGTATAATATATGACGATAAGAAAACACAGACATAATACAATTATAGAAAATGACGCAAATGACATAGGTGATATATGAGATATATTCTTCATATCGATCTCTGATTTTTTACAATATTTTATAAGGAAGTTACGAAGATATTCGAGTGACCTTTGCCCAGTGAGACGACATGTGTATGGAATAATAATTGGTATATACTTACTACGTTTTAAAAAATGTACACCGTCACGCCTATATGACCGACTCTCTAAGCAAATTGAGTAAATCTTTGCATTATAGCTTGTCTGACGTTTCGTCACAACTTATTTGTTTTTTTTTTTCATTTATGTGTATAACATTTTTTTCTTTACTTCTTATCTTTAATTTAGTAATATCAACTTTGGAGTTCTGGACCTCTGCCCCCCCCCCCCTGGGGAATATAGGCGTGACGGTTATTTACAATACTCTGGTATTGTAAATAACCGTCACGCCGTTGTATCCGGTGTCTGCACCGGACTGTTATTTAGGACTGTTTTTCCGATAGAAAAATGACACTATTCGATCTAGGATTTAAACCCTCGTGATTGTTACCCGCCTGTGTCCTGATTGCTACCAGCATTAGCGCAACTAGGTCAATGGGGCAATCTACTAAATATAAATATACATACTTACTATATGATTTAGAGTTACACTACAAAAGACACAGATAAAGTTATCACAGTAATTAATAGTGATTAAACTGTACACGATACTAAACAACATAGTTATAATTTCAAAGTCATTGATGATGACCACTTAAGTGTGATAGACAACTTTTCAAATTCAAACATTTGTATCTGAAACAGTGCAAAGATTCGAATCTCAATCTGCCTTATTTGGAATATTTGCATCAGCTTAATTCGAGCACAATCGGCTTATCGAGCTGCTATGTTTAGTGAATAGTTCCAAATACAGATTGAAATGAAGGATTTTGTTACAATATTAGGTATAGTGACTGATTAATGTAACACCGAGATTCAGATGAGGTATTTGTTTTAGTATAACTGTTTCGTATCTTGTAGTTCTCGTTCATTTTTCATATCACTGAATCGTTTCAACAAAGATCGAGACAGGTCTAAAATGTAATGTTTGAAGCGTAAACCGATGAGCTTACTGGGCCACAATGACCGCGAATTTGATCTACACGGCGTAGGGCGAGGGCAATAATGTGTTGGCACTTAAGTACTGTACACGGTAAAGGGTTGGTCAAATAGCTGACGGTGCGCGACGGCAGCGCTCGGCTACCCGGCATTTCCTTGTACTTAGTTTGTAATAGCGTCTGGCGCGCCTGCGGCGGGTTGTGACGTTTGCTTTCGCACTGAGACCGCTGCGCTGTATGACGTCTCCCGTATATTTCATATACGACAGACTTATTTCAGTATATTACGACTCTACAGGTCGCGTCACCGTCGCGCTCCCGTCGCACTGCGTTGGCTATGTAGCGAAACGTTAACGAAATTGTAAGTACCTAAGTTCCTAATGACTTTTTTAAGTAAACTTAGCCCCACTCTAGGAATTATACCTGAGCCCTTACTCGCCACGACCATACACGTAACGCTGCGTGTTACGATAACTTCGTGAAATAATCATTTAATGATGCAGTGGAATACAGAATACCATTAAACGATCATCTCGTGAAGATATCGTAACGCGCCGAGTTTCGTTATCGCAAATTAGGACCCTGTATCGTAGGTGCGTTTACAAACATGAAATTCACAAACGCAAGCATACACCCAGACTGAAACTGTCCATAGCCGACGAACGTGTATGAGATAACCTTGACAGTGGCGAAAGCCAGAGCGGTCTATAAATAAAGAGTAAAAAAATTTGGGAATTTTTTTAACCTAACCACCCCGTAAGGTATCTGGTGAGATGATATATACAAGGTGTATCGTAAACAACGCAAGACCTCAGACAAATCCGATCAGAGAATTGCTTCACAAATTCAATACGAAAACCAGTTTTCCAAATTTATAATTTTTTACCCCTTTTTTAAGCACTTTCATACACCAATTAACAATGAAACTTGTACGTGTATGTGTGCATATTGAGAAATACGCTGTAGAAATGCATTTGATATATCCGTATTGCTTTGAATCGAGAATTAATTTAGTTTATTATGACGCGCGTAAAAATTTTTGGAATCAACTCAATTACCTAGCGATTTAGAACAAACTATTTTAGTTCTTGCCTTTATTACGTTACACCTTGTATTGATAGATTTGTCCCGTGCAGAAATCCCAGCGACTCACTAATCTGTAGATAGCTAACATAGAAAAAATAACATCCTTCCTATCCATCCCTCCCTCCTAATTCCATTACACTTAGATTCTATCGAATTATTCGTGAAAACTCTTCACCAACCTACACTGGGTTCACATGGTAAATTGTGTGGGACTGCGGGACAGAAAACTCGATTTTTATTGATAAACAAGGCTATTTTAACATGCCACTGCGAAGTACGTATCTTGTCGGTCAAGGTTAAACAACTTTAGCAGGTTTGAGGTGTAATTTGATAAAGCGGTATTGGTATTGGTATGGATATTGGTATAGGTTATTACTGACAAATTGTCCCATTGTGACCTGTTATGTTTCATTGTAACTTTTTATTAAACAGGCTCGTATGTAAGAAAATATTAAATAATTTGTAATTAATTTAAAAGTCTATAATATGAACCTTCAAACCGTTGCCCGCGATCCTTATGTATGTATCTTTGCAAAAGCATTTGTGTTGTTTTGATGTATAGAAGCTACAATACTGTAAAGTTTTTGCGTGAAATAGTAGTAGTTTAATATTCATCCTCACAAACTTTCGCGTTTTTAATATCAGTAGGATTGCTTAGAAATCAAATAAATACTCACGATTACGTTATCGTACTGTGTAAATTCAGTTATTGATACACGTCGCGCTTTACGGACAACACTCAACTAAATGTAATCTTCGTCAAGTTCCCGTTCTTATATTTACCTAGTTAATATATTGTATATATAAATGCGTTATGATGTATGCTCCTTAATTACTCCAAACCGCGTTTAGGGTCAGAGATGGGCAAAATATAATCACTACTCCCTAATCTTCAACTTTTACGATTACACTCTTAATCTTGAATCATGATTGAATATTACAAAATACAATTGTAATCATTAATCTGATAAAATTTTGCCCATCTCTGTTTAAGGTATTGGATTTTATCTTTTATTAAAACATAAAATAAACAACATTCTTAAACTTACGCGAATATTAAACATAAAATAAAACAATTTTTTCGAATTTTATCGAGGTTTATGCCTTTTGGATGTTCAGCACCTCTGACCTCCCGTGACCATGGGTGTGACACTCGAAACGTCGCGAACTTAAAAATCAAAAATAAATCGCGATTAAAACCGAAAAGTAGCTTTATTTCAAAAATAAACCCCGTTACGTGTATATGCCTCGAGCGGGGGTGGTAGAGGTGTACTAAGTACACCTACATATCGCCGTGTGTTAGATCCTAATCCTAATAATGTGCCTTTAATATATAAGGCACAATTCTGGAATTGCCGATCAATTTTATATATTTATTCTTTATGCACTTATGTACTTAGGCGGAATTAATGGCTGGGGAATTTTTGGCCAGTCTACCTATCTGGATCAAGTAATCTGGATTGAAAACTGTTATTGATTGATTAATGTTGATCAGCGATGTATTATCACGGACACACACCCAAATATACACGCACAATTTTATGAAATTTGTACTCTTTGCCTACCCCGCAAGGGATCTGGCGTGATGATATATATAGATAGATAATTTGATTTTCAATTAGGTATCTTATTTGTTAAGTTCTTAGATTACGGCGAATACTATACCTCAGTCCTTTCCGTGATCATGGGTGCTGCAAACCACTCGAAACGTCGGGTAATTAAAAATCAAAAATAAACTGCGATAAAATCCGAAAAACAGTTTTATTTCATCTTATTTATTTATTTATATTTTCTTCAAGTTTCGTGAACATAGGTAGTTAATACAGATCTTGTCAGATTACAATAAATAAATAAATCATTTATTTTCTCCCACAAGTTACATGCAATAATGCATATTTCAAATTTTACAAAGAAATATTGGAAGGGAGACAGGAGACTTCCATAAGGCATAGTTGTTCCGGGGTACCCTCAAGCTTCTTAATTATTTTTGTTGGTCCGATCTACGCAGAATGAGCTCACGGTGTCTTGAGGTCTTGCAGTGTTATGCTTGGTTTTTGATTTGATTATATTAATTACCGAATAACAACTATGCCTTTTGGACATCTAACACCTCAGTCCCTCCTGTGCTGCAAAGCACTCGAAACGTCGGGGACTAAAAATCAAAAATAAACCGCGATAAAATTCGTAAAATAGTTTTATTTCATGTGTATTATTCGCGTAAATCTAAGAACTCAGTATGTTAACATTAATTATCAGTAATTTTTAGTAAAATAGGTAAAGGAATTTGCGTGTAATGTCAGCTAAAGTATAAATAGAAATCAAGTACCCAATCATACCAGCATCACTTCAAGATACTAAGTTATCATCATTTAAGAATTCGCTAACAGTATAATAACATTTAACCGTTAGCAAAGTAGTCAATTTCAACCTTCGGCAGAGCATTACAGCTTATCACTCTCCGAAGCTCTTACAATTAATTCGCCTCACTAGCTTTATGTTTATGTTACTGTCATTATTATAAAGAGTAACGTAAGATAGGGTAGAGCAGAGACCCTTAGCACCGGTGTTATATACGTAAAAGTAGTCTCTAAATCATATTACGGAATAGTCGTGACTATTCCGTAATATGATATTATTTATTTATTATTAATTATAGGACCACGCCAGATCCCAAGTGGGTAGGCGAATGCACAAAATATTATTATGATATTAAACAAAATAACGCGCTCGCCAACCCGCCTGCCAAGCGTGGCGAGTATGGCAAACACCCCCAATTATGGAAGAATGTAAGAAAACCAGGCCCCTAGTCCCCGGCGGTCCTGTTCGTCCTGGCCACGGTAGCAGCCATGGTAACGACAGGACAAGGGGTGCTAAGAATCTCCGGCAGAGATTCGGCTACCACCAACACCGAAAATTGGCCCTGGTGACATACAACGCACGCACGTTAAGGACAGATGAGAAGCTTGTTGAGCTGGAAGAAGAGATAAACAAGTTGCGGTGGAATATTGTTGGTTTATCGGAGGTCCGAAGAAAGGGCGAGGACACGATAACCTTAAAATCCGGCAACTTGTTTTACTACCGGGAGGGCGAACAGCAGTCCCAAGGTGGTGTCGGATTTATCGTCCACAAGTCATTCATAGACAACGTTGTGTCCATCACTAGTGTGTCGAGCAGGGTAGCGTACCTGATACTCAGAATATCCAAAAGATATTCGCTGAAGGTCATACAGGTCTACGCACCGACCTCGGCATACTCAGATGATGACGTCGAAGTAATGTATGAGGACATTAGTAGAGCCATACATACTTCCAAAGCACACTTTACAGTGGTTATGGGTGACTTCAATGCGCGGCTGGGCAAACGGGGCGATGATGAATTGAGAGTGGGGCAATTTGGATATGGGCAACGCAACCCCAGGGGTCAGAGGCTGGCCGAATATCTGGAGAAGGAGGGACTCTTTATGATGAACTCTTTCTTCCGGAAGCCGCCTCATAGGAAATGGACCTGGATGAGCCCTGATGGTTCCACAAAAAATGAGATAGACTTCATCATGAGCACCAAGCGACAAATATTTAATGATGTCTCCGTGATTCACAGGGTAAAAACCGGCAGTGATCACCGAATGGTCAGAGGCACATTAAATATTAATGTCAAAATGGAAAGATCGCGTCTGATGAAGTCTACGCTCCGACCTTCTAATGCACATATCCAAAACCCCGAGAACTTTCAACTCGAATTGTCAAATCGCTTCGAATTGCTAGACAGCAGCGCATCAGTGAACGAAATCAACAATAGGTTGGTAGAGACTGTCCATACGGTCGGGTCCAAGCATTTTAAGCCCCACCGTAAAAATAGGCCTCAAAAGCTATCTGACTACACCCGAAACCTTATCGCTGAGCGACGTACCATGACACTCCAAACCTCCGATGATGCTAAGTCCTATAGGCAGCTCAATGGACAGATATTGAAGTCCTTGCGACGCGATTTACGGTCCTTCAATACAAGACGTATTGAGGAGACCGTAGAGCAGAACAAGGGCTCCAAAGTGTTTGCAAGAGACGCGTCTATTGGGCAAAGCCAGTTGACGAAGCTGAAGACGGAGGACGGAAACGTAACGTCGAATAGGTCAGAGGTGCTCAGGGAGATAGAGAGGTTCTATGGGCAGTTGTATACCTCAGTAGCTGAACCTGTTGTTGACTTGGTAAAAGACCCAAGAGCCAAGCTAACCCGACCCTACACTGAAGATATCCCGGACATCAGCCTGTACGAGATTGGGATGGCTCTCAAACACCTTAAAAACAACAAAGCGCCAGGTGAAGACGGAATTACCGCAGAGCTTCTGAAAGCGGGCGGATCGCCGGTACTTAAAGTCCTTCAGAGGCTGTTTAATTCCGTCTTGCTCGAAGGAAAAACGCCGGAAGCGTGGAACAGGGGTGTGGTGGTACTCTTTTTCAAGAAAGGTGATAACACTTTACTGAAGAATTATAGGCCCATCACACTGCTGAGCCATGTTTATAAGTTGTTTTCGAGAGTCATCACGAATCGTCTCGAACGCAGGCTTGATGACTTCCAGCCTCCCGAACAAGCCGGTTTCCGGAAAGGCTTTAGTACCATAGACCACATACATACGCTGCGGCAGATTATACAGAAGACCGAGGAGTATAATCGGCCACTATGCTTGGCGTTTGTGGACTATGAGAAAGCCTTCGATTCGATCGAGACTTGGGCGGTTCTTAGATCTCTCCAGCGATGCCGCATTGACTATCGGTACATTGAGGTGTTGAGGTGCTTGTATAATAACGCCACCATGTCAGTCCGAGTACAGGGGCAGTGCACGAAGGCGATCCCCATAAAAAGAGGAGTAAGACAGGGAGACGTCATTTCTCCGAAACTGTTTACGGCCACCTTAGAGGACGCCTTCAAGCTCTTGGAATGGCAAGGACTTGGCATCAACATCAATGGCGAATACATCATTCACCTTCGATTTGCCGACGACATTGTGGTCGTGGCGGAGTCGCTGGAAGATCTAGGACGAATGCTCGGTGACCTCAACAGAGTATCTCAACAAGTGGGTCTTAAAATGAACATGGACAAAACGAAAATAATGTCTAAAGTCCATGTCGTACCCACCGCACTCACCGTTGGGAACTCTACTCTTGAAGTTGTCGACGAATACATTTACCTGGGACAGGTAGTCCGGTTAGGTAGGTCCAACTTTGAGAGAGAGGTCAATCGACGAATCCAACTCGGCTGGGCAGCGTTCGGGAAACTGCGCAACATCTTCTCATCCAAAATACCTCAGTGCCTTAAGACTAAAATTTTTAGTCAATGTGTGTTACCAGTGATGATATATGGATCAGAGACGTGGTCTCATAAAAAAGCTCAGAGTTGCTCAGCGAGCTATGGAGAGAGCTATGCTCGGCGTTTCTCTACGCGATCGAATCAGGAATGAGGAGATTCGTAGAAGAACCAAGGTCACCGACATAGCCGTTAAGATTAGCAAGCTGAAGTGGCAATGGGCGGGCCACATAGCGCGTAGATCGGACGGGCGTTGGGGCAGAAAGATTCTAGAGTGGAGACCACGTATTGGCAAGCGCAGCGTGGGACGACCGCCTGCCAGATGGACCGACGATCTTGTGAAAATCGCAGGAAGTCGTTGGATGCAGGTGGCATCGGACTGGTTACGCTGGAAAGCGATTGGGGAGGCCTATGTTCAGCAGTGGACGCAGTGAAGTATAGGCTGAGATGATGATGATGATGATGAAACAAAATAAGAATGATACGTATGTACTACATGTATAAGTTAAGTGACATCTAGAACTAACTAGAAAGTTACTCATTACAGTTTCTACTTATAAAAAACAGCCACATACAAAGAAGCAGAGGAAGTGTGGCATTTCAGGGTATGAAAAAGTTAAGTTATGAATAGGATTCCCAATATCATAAAGTTATATGGTCGTTATATGGTCGTAATATCATAAAGTTATCCTAGGTCGGACAAATGTAGTTTTTCTAACGAAAAATTCTCAGTATGAGTCCGAAATCGGGAATTGTGCCCTGTATATGTCAATAGGTTCACCCCCTATTACATGGGACTTAACATCGTCCGCGAAACGTAGGTGTACACAGTACACCACTGCCACCCCCTCTGGGGAATATTCCCCAGAGGGGGTGGCAGAGGTGTACTCACCGTTGGTGTACACACTGTCACGCCTATATAGGCGTGACGGTGTGTATAAAGTTATAGTCCTTGGTTCGGTCTAGTTGCCTATGACTTATTGACTGATTCGCTTCTTAAGTCATTAAATTAGAGTGTAATTTTCATCAGTAATATAATGGTGCAGGTGTGGCCCGATCGTATTGCCAAAAATGAATGTTCGCAGGCGTTATTGCGCAAGAACGAATCTTTAAGTGATACATAAATATTTATGTGGCCACTCAGGACATGGAAATGATTCTGGGATAGTTTCGAAATATATAATAATAGTAGTGGTATAGTTTAACAGTGGGGTAGGTAAAATTAGTTTACCACACATCAGCACTGCCCTTCGTTCCTGACTCTAAAATCGGGGGGGGGGGGGGGGGGGGGGGGGCGAGATCATATAGGCAAAGTACATAACTTTATGTGAGGAGCAGCTCCAGATAAGGACATTAGTACAAAAGCCTCTAGTACAAAAATGTTAAATTTTGGTATATGTACATCTTTAAAGATTATAAATATAACTAACATTAAATATAACCGAACTTTGACATAAAGGAAAATACTTTATCATAAATTAAATAAGTAATTATAGCAAAACATTCTTATAATCACCAATATAATTTGTAGCCTTTGTCTGGTACTGTACTCAAAAAAGAGATCATTTGACTAAAAAAAAAAACAAACAAAAGCCCCACATACCACTTGGAAGACACTTTAGTGGGGAAACAGGTTTCCCTGTCTTATTTGTCTTATATTGTTATAGATTGGGTACTAACATACTTTGGTTCCAGTACACACTAAGGGTTTTCTATCTATCTATATCGTCACGCCAGATCCCTTGCGGGGTGGGCTGGGGGTGCGGAGTTCCAACCGGTTCTTTACTTGAATACCTCTCTGGCTTTCTCCACTCTCATAGTTCGTTTCGTAAGAGTTTTTCTAGGATACAAGAATTATTATAATGGGATTAATTTCATATAAACAAAGTTCTGGATCGGTAATTCCTCAACACTCGTTATATAAATAGATATCTATAAAAAAAATATAGAAGGCATAACAGATGGAGAATGCACTGATATCTGATAAGTAATGATTGATTATTATTACCCGGTAGTAATGAGTTATGGACAACAGGTGTGCTATAACAGGTGCTTTAAAGATTTTTGTTGGGATGGATCTACACTATTGTTACGTCGTAACATAGTTTTAAAAATATAAAATAAAAATAAAAAATCTTTACACACAAACAAACAAAATAACTAGTTGTTACATCGAATGGAAACCGCGCGCCTTAACTAGTGATAGCATCATAATGACCATATAAGGTATTCGTTGGCACCGGAAATCAAATTCCTTCTAGAACACCTAATAAGAAACGCCCACAACATAGAAGGATCTAGAAATAATACAATAGCGAACAACGGGACAATGATCCTATCCCACTCGGTTCGGTTATTGCTAACTTAGTCCCACAAGAATTGTATAAAAAAAAAACAGACAATAGTTTAGGGCGTGCCTTGCTTCGGTTGAGCCGTTCTTTCTATATCTCTGTCCTCGTCTCAGACGAAGGATCAAGATATCTGGGGAGTGCGCACTGTTGCCAGGCAGGAAGTAGGCCGTCCTGGGGGGGCAGTATATAAAAACGAGCTCGCGCAAGAACAACCCTTTTCCGACGCCAGAGCTCGCACGACAACAGTTCAGTTCAAACAGTGCATTATTAAAATAAATTAAAAAATAAAAGTTTAAATTAGCAACATTCTTCAACCCCCTTGGTAAGTTTAATATAATTATTCCAATAGTTCTGATTGCTGTTAACTAATTTTTCGTGTCTGGATTAATTCGATTACTATTCAACAAGTGATTTGTTCTACCTTTTAATAGTGTATTTTTCTGTGGCTAAATATATTTCTTAATAGTGGGTAACAACGTAACCAAATGTGACAGCTAGTATCTTAAAAATTGTAAAATATAACCTTTTCTATTTAATTATTCGATAAGTTTTGAATATGTTTCACCGCGGTATTTTTCTTCATTTCTATTATCATATTAATTTCGTTCAAATCGATCCAGCCTCCACAAGAAACCAGGAGAGATATAGCCGCGATAATTAATTCCCACTGTGCATTCCACGCGTGTGTTGTTGAAAATCGGTGGCTTGTGAATATCTATTTTTCTAAAATATTTGTTGTCAAAATTCCGTAATAACTAAATTTCTAACTTCATACATTAAAATAATGAGCTTTTTGTTTTGTTAATCTATTAGAAATTGCCACCGCAAATTGTATAATGTAAACACAAAATTATTCGCTGGATTGATGTCACGAAAGAGGGTTTTCTCAATATACCCGACAAAAAAAATATCAATGGTCATTGTTTCGACGTTTTTATAGACCTACCGTCATGTGTAAGAATTAAAATTTTTGTACCTCATAGCGTAGTGGAGTGGTGATAGTCCTAAATATAATGTTGGGGTTTGATTCTGGGTTGGGTAATAAGTTTTTTTTTATATTTGTTTTTCCTTATATTTCAACCGGACGTAGATATCACCACTCCATTTCGTGAATATTTTAATTGCTTCGCGAAAGATGCCGACGCCCACTCCTGGTCTCACCTAGTGCCTGGGGGTCGGATCTTTCGCGCTACATGTGTCCAATTCGGCGCGTTCCAAAAAACTGGGGGTCCACCGTACGGGTTGACAAGTACGGTTTGGGAGACAGCAGGCCTCATTTCTGCCCGTCGACTCCCGCTGACCTCGGCGGCTGAGGGCCTTCTACAGGGCACCTCCAGATTCCTCACCTAGCCGGTGGAGGCTGTTACCGAAGACCCCCACGCGTCACGGGATCGAGCGGCCTAAAGATAAGTCCCCAGCGCCCATAGGTTTTTTTTGTGGACCCGAAAACTCCCCTGTGCCGGGAATTCACGCCCCATTTTAATATTGATACTTATTCTAATTTTCTGGATTGTGTTTGCGTAATTAAATATATTTTTCCTGATAACAATAAACAATTGTTTTTTTTTGTAATTGTGTGTTTTATTTGTACCCGCCGTCAGGCGGTCGTAACACTATATAACATAAGATGTTATAGAATTTGATTAAATAAATTTATTTTGAATAAGTTTGACAGACTCGTTGTAAGAAACAATATATGTGTATATATACTCGTCTGTATATATATATATATATATATGTTGTATTTGAGTTGTATAGCAATGCAAACAACGGGAATGTGTTATACGACAAATGTACTCATGACATGTTATTTTTTAGAGCTCACGCTTAAAATAACCTTCATGTGGTATATTTCAACTTATAGCTCCCTTATAGCTCTAAACTCTGATCACTTATTATAATTTATACGATAGTAGCGATAATACTACATTGTAAGTTAGTAGCTTAGCGCCTGCAGGCATAAAGTTAGACGGAGATCTAGTTGCTTGTTGAAACTTTGTCTGGATGAGACACAATACGAGAGGTTCACTCCTGTACCTACGTCATTCTACTTTTATTCTATTTATCTTCTTCCATAGCTTCAGCAAAATTATCATTCTAGTTTTTTAATTCGAGATATTTAGTTTGAGTGTGTGTGTGATCGCGCGCGAATGTGTGTGTATGTCCGTCCGTGCGTCTGAGGTTATGAGAGTCCGCGCGCCATGATAGCCGAGGGGCTTTTATAGCTTCACCGGACAAAATGGCGAGTATGGATCTACGCTTTACCTAATTTTAGGTTAAGCAATATGTAGTTTAATTACAACATAATGGTAATACGTCTGATAACCTTTTTGAGTAAATAGTCAAGTTAGATGTTTTTGAATAGATTGGGAGTGGAATTTGCAGTATAAAGGGAGTGTTAGAGGTTTCAGAGGTGCGACGCGAGCGCACAGCGGTCGTCGGCTATTTTTTGGTCCCCACTACCAGACCAACAATTGCAACAAACACGTCAACACGTAATATTGTACTGTATTCCCGTAATAAAAGACAAATATTGTTTGTAAATATTTCATTTTTATTTTTGCGCTGCAATATGAAGAATTACAACATGGCTGGAGCTAGATTGAAACTAAACTAATAAGTATATGGCGTGTCTTCACTTATATCAAACAAATATTACATAAAAATAAGGAAGAAAGTCTCTAGAGGAAAGTCGTAGCAGCCCCGGTCACCTGAAAAGAAAATCCATATTTGTTTCTATTTACTTGTATTTATTTTGTGACTTATTTGGTTTTGAACTTGTTTTACTATTTTAAAATAGACGCAGTGGGCGGAGCGGCTTAAGCTCTTAACCACTGCGCTAAATCGTCCGTATTTCATGCATGCTGTTTGCATACGGCATGAATAAAACACGGGAGGTTTCTTATAGGAAACCCCACGTGTATCTTCAAAGCTATTTGCCAATACTAATAAAATTTAAATTCGAACATCATGGAGCTATGCTGAACCTTATGCAAAAAGAATCATCAAAATCAGTTTATAAGCAAAGAAATCACAAAAAAAATACAGACGAACGATATGAACCTCCTCCTTTTTTTAATTCGGTTAGCATACCCATACTGTTTCAATTTGCACATTCCTATTGTTTGACGTTAAGGATTTCCCTGGTGTATCTTTAAAGTTCACGGTCCAATACCAATGTTATTAAAATGGGACCACCTTGGAGCTAAACTGAACCCAATGCAAAAAGAATCATCAAAATCGGTCCACAACTGCCGGAAATATCGGTGAACAAACATAAAAAAGCATACATACACCGAACATAGAACCTCCTCTTTTTTGCTGTCGGTTAATAAGGGACTTTTGAGATAGCAGTTAAAAAGTACATAAAAAAACTTTACTTACTAGTTTGGTTAGTAGGCACATTGCTCTTAGGCAGAAAGTTTCTTAAATGGCAACTCGTACCGGGAGAAGTGGTGTGGGTAAGCTTCCTATAAGTTTGACCGATGACCGTGTGAAGATCGCAAGTAAAAGCTGGATGCATGCAACACAAAGCCAGTCATCGTGGCTATCTTTGAGGGAGGCCTTTGTCCAGCAACGGACGTCTTTCGGCTAATGATAAGATGATCAAATTTTGACATCTTATGAATCGACATCTCACGCCACAGAACGGCTCTTTGACTTCTCTGTGCTAGGATATTGTATGGGGAAGTACGTTACCACCTGTACAAGGGAGGAGCTGAGAGGAGCCACAACTAACGCGACTGAGCTAGCCACTTACTTAGCGACCAAATATGAAACATTGACACGAAAAGAAGAACAAGTATGTTACCGGTTGTACATCGCTGTTGAATCCTTGCCATACGTAGCTGTGCATATCACGGAGTATGGATGCAGGTTTGGGGCACGACGCCATCGTTGACATGATACAGTTAGACAATCCATCAACTTCGTAAGAGTCCTGTAAAATATAAGTGATATGGTTATTAAAATTGTTTGAACCTTCATTATTATCATCAATTTCGTTATTATAATCAATCTAGCCGTGTAGGGACGGCATAAAAATACAATTTCACCACAGTATGCTGGACAAATAGCGGGTTGGAAGACGCGACCGAATCTAGTGCCAAATACTGCAAACAGCGGTTTAGACAAGTCAGTTCTCCGGTTCCACATCGGAGGAGGGCTTCTCTGGGCTGTGTGTGGTCGGCTCCTGTGGCATCTATAGCCCTAATCAGATGGGCTACAGCTATATCTCCATTACCCGATTGTGCTAAGCACCCAAGGGATACCAGCGCTGAGAATAGACAGCAGCGTCCCCTCATTACTTAAAATAAATGTCATACTGCCATCGCCGTGGCGGTTATAGAAATTATCCCCCAAATAAATGAAATACACTGAAAATAAATTAGCCGTCAATCCCCGGCGGCCCCGCTAGTCCCGGCCACGGTAGCGGTTAGGGTAACGGCGGGGAAGGTGGTGCTAACAATCTCCGGCAGAGACCCGGCTACCACAAACGGCAACAATTGGCCTTGACAACCTACAACCCACGCACACTGCGGACCGACGAGAAGATCGACGAACTGGAGGAAGAACTGAGCAAGGGATAGGAAGGAAGCTGGGATAACACTCAAGTCTTACACTGGGATAACTAATTTGCTCTATTTCCGTGAGAGCGACCATCAGTCCTATGGCAGTGTCGGGTGTATCGGCCACAAGTGCCTCTTGAAAAACGTCCTTAAGATCGAAATAGTGTCGACCAGGGTAACGTACCTGATACTCAAAATAACCGAAAGGTGTTCAATCAAAATTATACAGGTATACGCACCCACTTCATCACACTCCAAAGACGAGGTGGAGGTTATGTATGAGAATATATCCAGAGTCATACATACCTCGAAGTCTCACTATATGGTTGTCATGGTGGACTTCAACGCAAAACTGGGCAGACAAGGCGTTTGTGAGCGGAGAGTATGGACATTCGGTACAGGATAACGGTACTCCCGGGGACAGATTCTGGCGGACTTCATGGAGAAGGAGGGACTCTATATAATGAACTTCTTCTACCAGAAGCGGGACCACGGCAAGTGGACCTGATTGAGTCCCGATGGTGTCACATAAAACAAGATAGACTTTATCATGTTAACGAAGCGGCAATTATTCAATGATGTCCCAGTGATCCTCGGCCAAAACAGGAGGCACTTACCGAACGGTAAGCGGCACATTGAATATTAACGTTAAGCTCGAAAGGTTTCGACTGATAAAGTCTACACTCCGACCAGACCCGGTCCAAATTCAGAACCCCGACAGTTTTGAGAATTGCAGAATCGCTTCGAATGTATAGACGAGTGGGTTGTCGTCGATGATTACAATAACAGGATCATATAAGCTGTCCATATGGTCGGAATAAGTATTACAAAGCTAAGCAAAATTCAAAAATAACTAATAAGTTCTCAGACCCCTGACTTAAAGGTGAAAAGATGCAGGAAGGTTATGCAGTCTCCAGACGATACTTCTGAATGCCGGCGACTCAATAGGCAGATCTTTGCATCTTTAATTCGCGACGAGCGTGATTTCAGCAATAATATTGTTACGTTTGGGGAGTAATTAAATGCCGAATAACGTGCGAAGTACTTTATTAGGCGCTGTATACACAAAACACTACGTCGTATGTAAATACAACACACGCAAACTAATCACACACTAGTACTACTCTCGTTAGTACCCAAATACTGCTTCCAAGTCGCTGAGTCAATCGTAGTATCCGTATGCTGTATCGATGCTAAAGTCGCCGGTGTATTTCACTTAGATCGCTTGTTCTCCGATTCAATCACTATCGCTTCCAAGAAGAGACTGTGTCCTCCCCGCGCTTTGTGTTCCTTTTATACTTGTTTGAAAGTTCTAGAAAGGACGCGAACCCTCTAAGTACATCGATAGAAGCACATCGAAACGCGGCCCACAAAGCGGTATTATTATTACATACCTACTCGTTTTTGCGCGTGAACAAATAGGTACTTGTATACCGCGACCGCGCGTCGGCGACAATTAAAGGTGTGGAACGTCTAGAACGTTTCGCCCCTTAAGCGCGGATTCCAGATCTTTCTAGTCAGATTACCGGGGGACCTAAGGGTGTGTTATGCGTTTTAGAATCGACATCCCCCGATAAAGACTTTTCAAGATATCGCGGTATGCTCGGGTCGTAACAATATAATAAAAGAGGCTCTGGGGCAGAACAAAGGCTCCAATGTTTTTGCTAGAGATCTGTCTATTAGACAAAGCCGGTTGAATAAGCTGAGGCACAGCAGGATTATATCCTCCAAACCTGAACTCCTGAGGGAGGTCGAAAAATTCTATGAACAGTCATACACCCGAACTTGACCGAAGTCATCCCGGACATCAGTCTGTACGAAATTAGTATGGTTCTAAATTAGCTCAAGAACAATAAAGCGCCAGGCTATAATGGCTAAAAGATTTCCACAAGTTATTTAAAATAGTCATCGTCGAGGTCAAAATGCCACGGCCATGGAATAGAAGTGTGGTGATTCTCTTAAAAAAAAGTGACCAAATTAAAGAATAACAGACACATCTTAGTAAGGAGTCATGTCTGTAAGCTGCTATAGAGTCATTACGAATCGTCGTCGTCACACGCAAACTGATGACTTCTAACCTCCCGAACAAGCCGGTTTCCGAAAAAACTTTCACACTGAAAATAAAATATTGTCTGTCGATTTTAGTATTTTTAACAAACTATTATATAGCTTGCCATCCTTGTTTGTTAGTTGGTTGAGGTCAAATATTGTAGGAGGTACCTGTGCCGAATTCGTCTGGAGGAGACGGCGGAGTGCCACCATTGCGGTGATCCGGAGGAATCGGCCTCGCATACTCTGTTGGTGTCCGGCTTGGGATGCAGAGTGTGTGTGTGTGTGTGTGTGAGTGATGTACGCTGTTGGCCGCGAGGCCTTTACAGCTTCACCAGACTTAAGGGTGAGCGTGAAACCACTACGCTCGAGCCAGAAGGGCAAGGGGCAACATACTCGAGGGCGCCTTGAAGAGGCGCCCTCGGTTGGGACAGTCGCTGTGGGGGGACGGGGTGCACTACTAAGTGCACCAGTCAACCGCCGGCTATGGGAGGGGATCTACGACTACGTCGTCGTCGCCCGTATTCTGAGCGGAAAGAATGGATGACAAAGCATCGGGGGCATCGGAGAGAACATGTCGCGGCCGGCGATGGCGACAGGGGTCGGGGGGGATCGTAGTCGGCGGCGGCTACGATTAACGGATTCGCATGGGTAGATGCGTTCGCGAAGTGTCGTGTTGTAGCCTTTTTTATATAGGCGCGAATAGGTTCGAGACCTAGATTGGAGTGGCGATCGACATTCCGTACGAACCAGGCGGCTCCTACGGCTTTACGGAGGAAGCGGTTTTGAACCACTTGGAGTTTATCGATGTGAGAGGGGGCCGAATGCCCGAACACAACACACGCATAAGTCATGATGGGATGGGATGCGGAGAGGCAGCAGTTCGCCGCTGAAATCGGGGGGAGGGCTCTCTCCCTCTCGGCTGTGGTATCGGTCATGGCTGAGAGGGAGAGCGCCAAGCGGCTATGGTCACCGTTTGTGAGGCTGTTATGACAGCAAGGGAGGCGGCAGTACGGGAGCGGGAAGAGACCAGTGCAAATTCCGCCCGTAGGAGGAGTGCTGGACAGAGGAGAACTAGTGTGTACGCCGCTAATGACCTTCGCCCACCGTGAGAAGTGGCCTGTAGACGCCGAACATGGGCAGCTCCACGCTAGGTTTTATTCCTGTGGCGTGGGTGTGTTTATAAACATAAAAATTTACATATACAAATACCCAGACCGGAACCAATCATTGTGGATCACACATATATTTGCCCAGTGCGGGAATCGAACCTACGACTATTAGATACAGTGGGCGGAGTGGCTTAAGCTGCGAACCACTGCGCTAAGTCGTCCGTCAAAGTTGCACATTACATAAGCCGTGGGTGCTTGGCTAGCGCCCAAAGATAGGTTATTTTATTTTGTTATTATTATTGCAGGTTTTATAAACGCAACAGTACCTTTAATTGAAATTTACAAATACAAACATACAGATATACACATAACCAAACAAACATTTGTGGGTTTACACAGATTTACAGATAATTATTCCGTGCGGGAATCGAACCTGTGACTACAGGATCCAGTGAGCGGAGTGGCTTCTGACCACTTACTTTTACACAAGCTATGCAGATAATAAATGAGTTGGTTTAACTTACCGAAGCAATAGAATCGCTCATACAACTATTTAAATCCGCCGAATTCGATTCGTAGCATTCCAGCCCGCCGTTCTTGATGAATTCTGAAATAGCACTAAGTCAAAACAAAAAAAATATACAAAGTGTAACATAATTAACGCAAGACCTAAAAGAATTGTGTTCTAAATCGGTAACTGATTTGGTTCCAACAATTTTTAATGTATCTTATTTTTTTTTATAATTTACAATAATGCTGTTACTCCTTCAGTGCGCTATAACAAACTAAATTTATTTTTGTTTCAAATCAATACGGAGAATTCAAATGCATTTCTAAAACGTTCATCTCAATACGCACATACACATGTACAAATTTTACTGTGTATTGGGGTATAAAAATGCTTAAAAAATGGATAAAAATCTATAAATTTTGTTTTTGTTATGTATACGCGTCTCCTCCCTTTGTTTAAGACGAATACACCAGTGTGCTATTAGCAGTCATTAGTTCCACTTGTCTCGCGCAACGAACCTAACAGTGGCGGCGAATCATACCCACAATCGGAAGGAAAACTCGTTGAACAATGGACCAGGCATTCTGTGAAATTTTTATAATTTTCGATCATAATGTTAGTGATTGGAAGACATATAAGGGTCGTCTATCGCAGTGTTTCATTGCAAATGGCATTGATGCAAATAAGGCTTCAGCAGGAGCCAAGAGGCGAGCTATTCTACTCAGCGCACTCAACAATGGCACCTACAAGCTGGCGGCGGATTTGGCGCTGCCCAAGGGCCTACGGGATAACCACTTTACCCCAAAACGATGTGGCTTCAGTGAGCGTTACAATTTTTACCCAGCTACGCAGCAGCTGGGCGAAAGTTACACCCAGTGGTAGGCAAGGCTTCGCGGACTCACAGTATATTGTGGGTTTAGCAATGTTGAGGAAGCATTACGCTATCGGTTCGTAATGGGTATGGTAACGGGTTCCGAATGTGAGAAATTGTTCGCGCAGTACTTGGAGACTTTGACCTTGGCGAAAGCGGTGGATATAGTGGTGCACGCGCAGGCGCTGCCGCCACGGCTTCGTCTGCAGACCAGGGGCAGGTATTCAAGATTAATAATAATATAATAATAATATCAGCCTATACTGCCCACTGCTGGACAAAGGCCTTCTCTCACAAATCGAGGTGAGAGAGATTAGGTCATACTCCACCACGCAGATCCAGTGCGGTGCGGTGGAGGCAGGTTTGTGGCCACCTGCTGTTGGAACCTATCAAGCCGCCTTTAAGGCTTCCAACTTGGCTTAACGACTACCACATTAAGCGGTAGCCGGGACCAACGGCTTAGCGTGCCTTCCGAAGCACGGAGATGCTCGAATATGAAAATGCTACTAACGGTCACCCATCTCAGGCCGACCGAGTCGAACGCTGCTTAACCTTGGTAATCGGTAAGAACACCGCGGTCGCACAGCGCTACGAGCGCCTCATATAATAATAATAAATCTTTATTTCTTTAAAAATGCATACTAAATACAAAATTAAATAAATACAGCATAAACTAGAGTACAGTCATAAAAACTCTGACTTCTAAACTAGGTTTCTGTTCCTGTATCTTAGAAGCCAGTGTCCCTTCAAAATACTTAGTGCATAAATAAATAAGCTTTATTTATTTGATCCGAGATGGAACTTAAATGATGCGCCAGTAAACTATAATCAAACAAGGCAAGTACGAGAGAAATAAGAAATAAAAAGAATAAACAATAGAATTAAAGTAACAACATGGAGTATATGCGAATAAAAAGTCTGTCATGTGTAGATTAGTGCCTGACAATTGTGAAAGGGTGTGAATAAGTGTGTTGGTGTACCTAAAGTTAGTTTAACGTGCTCTTTCATAGAAGTACTAAATGTTTATATGTTTAAAATTTCCCAGCAACAGATCCTCAGTATTACGATACGTGAGTTTAGAGAGATATTCCTGCAGCTTAGATTTAATCTGATATTTGGTATTAGAAAAGAGTTTTAATATTTTATTAAGCTGGTTGTACATTTTAGAGCTAGTGACACAATATTGTCGCTTAGCAAATGAAGTTTTGTGCGACTCCAGAGGAAAATCCGTGTATTTAACTCTGCCTGTCGGCTCCAAAAGATCACAATACAAAGGACAATATAGTGCCAAACCTACTAGTGCTGCGAAAGAAAAGTGTTCGGTATGCGGTCGTACTAACCACAAATCGGTTATATGTCGGTTCGCGAAATATAAGTGTAATAAGTGCAACTCGGTAGGGCATTTGTGTAGAATGTGCAATAAAATTAACTAAGTGTTAACGGAGGATGTGAGCGAGAACGTCGATGGTAAGTCGCTTTTAAACATTTTTCCGGCTTGAGGGGAACCTATGAGAAAAACAGTTACAATAAATGGCCAAGATATACAATTTCAAGTAGATAGTGAATCAGCGGTAACAGTCATATCTGAGTGTATGTATAAAAAGTAGTTTAGCATTATTACGTTGCAACCATCTCACAAAACATTGTATAGTTATACGGGAAATAAAATGGAATGTGCAGGGTACCTGCGCTTGCCAATAACATACTTGCAGCGCACGCACATACTCGACGTATTTGTAATACCTCACGGCGGCCCACCGCTGCTAGGCAGGGATTTTATGTCCACATTCCAGTTAAAGCTGAGTTTGGTTAATTTTCTTAACGATAGTTAAAATACAGTTGCAATTACGTTTCCCTGAAATATTCTCAGATAAGCTGGGCGCTTTCAAAATTATCAAGTGAAATTTAAATAAAAAAATGATGCGAGGCCGATATTTTTCAAGCCGCGACCCATTGCCTTTGCCTTACTCGACAAAATTAATAAGGAGATAGAACGATTACTGGGGTTGGAAGTTTTAAAACCGGTTCAACACTCTGAATATGCGTCACTTATTGTGCCTGTTCCTAAACGTGATGGGTCGGTCAAATTATATGCGGACTATTCTGTTACGATTAATAAACAATTAGTAATAGAAAAATTTACTCAGCCGTCTGTGCACGAATTACTTTTGAAATTATATGGTGGTCAGCAGTTTTCAAAAATTGGTCTTTCCAGTGCTTACAATCAATTTTTACTCGATGATGAGTCACAAAATATAACATGTATTAACACATACCGGTGTTTGTTGAAATATACGCGCCTGGTATTCGGTCTATCAAGCGCGCCGTCTATTTTCCAGCGCGCTATCGAAACAGTGTTGGCCGGTATACTCATATTCTTTTACTTCTCTATTCTCTTCTTCACAATCCTAATTCACCATCTTATCTAAGGGAACGCTTTGAATATTTATTTCCCAGTGGTAACCCCTGCCGCACATCTTCTTCTCTTCTTCTCCGTAATCCCCGTCATACTTCTAGCCTTTATAATGGTTGTAAGTTCCACAGTCACATATGGAATATATGGAAAAACTGCATGTAGTTCTCAAGAGGCTTCAGGATACAGGGCTTACTTTAAGAAAAGATAAATGTGAATGTTTTAAAGAGGAAATAAATATTTAGATTATATAATTACCAAGGAAGGAATAAAAAAGATCCGTCAAAAGTAAAGGCAATTGACGGACGATTTAGCGCAGTGGTTAAGAGCTTAAGCCGCTCCGTCCACTGTGTCTAATAGTCGCGGGTTCGATTCCCGCACGGGACAAATCTTTGTGTGATCCACAATTAGTTGTTCCGCTCTGGGTATTTGTGTATGTGAATTTTCATGTTTGTAAACGCATCCACGACACAGGAATACATCCTAGTGTGAGGCTACATTTAAAAAAAATAAAAACAATGATAACGTAAATACCCTACAATCATTTCTAGGATTAATTAAATACTATTAGATTTTTGTCCCACGAGCATCCAGCATACTTGGCCCATTGTACGTGTTTAAGCCGTTTATGCTCGGTGGAACTTGCAAACGCGCCATCTAGGGCATCATGTGCGAACCGTGATGTTGTATTGGCTCCACGGGGTGTCACTAGCCCCTGGTGACCTGTTCGTCGAATCAAGTTCGGGAACGAAACGAAGTTAGTCGCAAAGGGGCTGTCGCAAGATCTACTACCGACCGAGCTCATCGGTTCGCTTACTACTTTCACCGCATTTTGAATTTATCCACGTCTCCTTGTGAGACCTTCTTATCCCGCTTAAATGCTTATGCTGTGCGTGAGTGCTTCAATTTTTGTGCTGCCTGAATAGCTACCGCCCGCTTGCATTGCGTGTAGCCGGAGACTTGACTGACCGGTAAGTACATATGCTTTGGTTGCCGTTTGTTAGTTTATGTGTGTGTATGACCCTCCTCTCTGGAATCTTCCGTTGTAGGAACCTTATATTTCCCTTCGCATCGCATACTATTTAGCCACTTCTAGGCTACTCGCATCCCCGCACGCCGCATCCCATTACAGGCCACCCGCATTGCTCATATTTCCAACCGCAGTCGCCATAGTTCTGGTTTCATTTGGGCCGGACTTACCAGCGACTTTCACCCTTCCATACCAAGTTTAGATCCTTCATCCCGCATCACCAGTACGAGTTATTAAAGAAAGGGGTTAAGTGGTATTGAACTGCAATTTACAGGGATGCGTTCAATGAAATAAAAAATGTTTAACTTCAGAACAGATTTTAACCCATTTTATTCGAATTCCAAATTATTATTAACTGTAGATGCTTCTACACACGAGTTTGGTGCAATTTTATCTCAAATAGGTAGTGACGGGTTAGAACGACCAATTACATTTGCGTCGCGCACGCTGAACTCGGCTGAAAAGCGATACTCACAAATTCAGAAAGAGGCAACCGCAATTATATTTGATGTTAGGCGGTTTCATCAATATTTGTATGGGAGATCAGAACCGTTTGTATTACGTACTGATCATAAACCTCTTATTTCTATTTTTGGACCGTACAAAGGCATACCGGGGGTATCAGCGAATAGGCTACAGAGATACGCAATGTTTCTAAGTGCATATAACTACACGATTGAGTATATTCGGAGCGCTGACAATAGCGCGGATTATTTGTCACGCGCAAGCTAACGTTGTGAACAAGATCGGACGAATGAGCCAGGCGCCGCATCCACATGGGCGCCTGTCGACCGCGCAACCTACGTCAACTTTGTTGTGGAGGGGGGCCTGCCGGTGACGCTAGACGAGGTACGCAAAGAAACCGCCAAGGATGCAACCTTAACGATGGTTGCCATTTATATTCTTAATGTTTGACCTAAACAATTATTGTCGGATTTAAGCATAAAACCTTATTACTTATGTAGGACACAGTTATCACACTAGAATGGATCTCTTATGAGAGGTCATAAAGTGATAATACCTGAAATGCTACGATACGCACTAAAATTTTTGCGGGGGTTACATAATTCACATTTAGGAATCGTGAAAACCAAGGCAGAGGCTAGGTCACGGTTTTGGTTTCCGGGAGTAGATGCAGCGGTGGAAGCAATGATTACTTCGTGTCACGTGATGACGTCGATACATGCCAACAGCTGCGCCCGTACCCGGCGCGTGCGCCACTGGCGTGGCTTTACCCGCCAGTACCATTCTATTGGTTGCACATCGATTTTCTAGGTCCCTTAAATAATCATGTACTTTTGATAGTGGTAGATGCATACACGAAATGGGCAGAAGTTTATGACGTAAGCACATATATAACTTCCACTAGCGTCGTAGAGAAACTGTACGATGTTATGTCCAAGTATGGCTTACCGCACACCATTTTCAGTGATAACGGTACTGCTTTTACTTCTTTCGAGTTTCGAAATTTTTGTGCATTAAACGGCATTATACATTTAACGTCACCGGCCTACAACCGAGCTAGTAATGGTCAAGTTGAAAGCTTTGTAAAATTGTAAGCAAGGTATTAAATCCAGTTTTACTTCTTCGTGCAGTAAGATCATCACTGTCACAGGGTTCTCACTAGCCGAATTAGTTTTTGGGAGAAAGCTTAAGTCACGCTTAGATTAATTTAACCCTAAAACACCGCCAGTCTCTCTCACAACCCCATCTGATAATGTTATACGTCAACAGTGTTCACAAATGAAATTAGTCACATGGTGGAAATAATAAGCAAGTGTTTAAGCCTTAAGATAAGATAATGTACAAAAAATTTTCTACAATACAAAATGTCGTTAGTATAAGGGGTCATTAAGAGGAGACTGGGCAAAGTGCTATATCTCATTCATGAACTACGCAAGTCTTCGGGTGACGTGAAAAAGCACAAAAATCAAATTAAACTCTGTAAAGGTAATGTTTCACAACAACAGCAACAACATTATGACTTTGACGATCTGAGATGCCTTAGCGATTTTTCAACCAGCGGCACTCAGGAACAGACTCCTGTGGCGGAGGGAAGGGATGAGAGTAATTTACAACCGTCTTTGACGCCCGCGGCTGAGACAGTGTCAGATCCGGTCTCAAGGTGTCCGGATAGATTGTTGCGAAACATTCCTAGAGTGGACTACAAACCCTTTTTGTACCATGATTTTAAGTTTATTTTATCAAATAGGGGGAGAAAATGTTATGTATACTCGTCCCTACCCTTTATTTAAGACGAATACACCAGTGTGCTATTAGCAGTCAGTAGTTTCACTTGTCTCCCGTAACGTACCTAACAGTTTCTGTATTGAATTTGTGAAGAAATTATCTCATCTAATCGGGGTGTCAGGTCTTGCGTTATTTACAATACACCTTGTATAAATTACTGTTTAAAATAAACTAAAATTCAACACAACAGTCACCAACTACAATAAAGGGTTTATAACGTTACACATTGAACAAATTGAAAAGAACACATAACTATTACTCTCCATCTGAGATGAAAGACATACTACTAATATTATAAATGTAAAAGTTTGTATGTTGGTCACTCAGTCACGCAAAAACGGCTAAACAGATTTATATGAAATTTGGCACACAGGTAGTTGATTACCTGGATTAACACATAGGATACTTTTTATCCTAGAAAATGTTAGGTTTCTGTCTAAAGTCACTGCGGACGAAGTCGCAGGCAGACACTAGTTACTCTTAACCTTTCTTTCTCTCTCTTAGCTCTTAATCTTAGCCTTTTCAACTTAATTATTTCAGTAATTATTATTATATTGCATTTTTTACAACATATACACGGCCTAAGAATGGTGACTTAATAATAGTATTGAATTATAGGGAAATTATCATTAAGATGGTCGTTAACGTGCACGTTACGATTGCCTGGCTTCAGTAGATATTATGTGTTATTGGAGTACGCGCACTAGATAGTCAAAAAGTTTTGTCAATAGTTCGGCTGCGGCAGCCTGCCTGCTGAAGCTAGGCTGCTTAGTACGTGCATGGTCGTATGATAAATGTGTGGGTGGCAGTATGATAGCTCTTCGAAGCCTGCGCACTAGTCAAAATGTTTTAATAATAGTTCAGCTGCCGCAGACTACCGGTCATAGCTAGGCTACTTAGTGCTTGGGTGGTCATATGAGAGCTTATTATGCACGCACTACTAATTAACTTACCTGTTATTGCTTTTCCATTTTCTAAACATCCGAATTCAAGTCTGCGAATGAATGCCGTGGTAACGATGACTGACCGATCACGATGGCTAGTGCTCAGGCACGGAGTTATGGCGTCAAGAAATCTCTTATCACAAGACTTCTGTTGTGATACGATTGAACATTGCCTGTCAATAAAGACCATTATCTTTTTATCTTACCGTTATCTTCAGTTTATTCCCATGCGTATTATTGAAATAATATTATAAACGTGAAAGTAACTCTTGTCTGTTACTCTTCCAAGCCTAAGCCGCTAAACAGATTTGATGAAATTTGGCAAGAAGCTACGGTATATCTGAATAAAAAATAACGCAGGCAAATTCGTGGGTAACAGTAATATACAGGGTGGATTTTGTGACTGGGCAGTAAGTGCAGCTACCTCAATCTTTGTATTTATTCCTCCTATATCCTAACATCGTCGGCAAAACGTGGGTGTACTCAGTACACCTCTGCCACCCCCTCTGGGCAATATAGGCGTGATGGTGTTTTTTTTTATATCCTTAATATTTATTTCCCTTCTTTTACTTTTTTAGAAAAAGTAAAATTATAATAAATATTTATTTACCTCAAATTTTGCGATATTTTGAGCTGCCTTACAGTTTTTTTTTGTAAATGTACAGTCGGCAAGAAAATGGTCATATTACGACTTTAATCTTTTTTTGATGCAATCGATCCTGTTTCTTATGAGGTTCAAAACAACATACATAAAAATAATACATAAAAAATCAGAAAACGGAAAATACTACGAGGCATGCCTTTTAAGTTCTGTCGCTTCCATATTTCCCGGCAATTTTGAATTTGGAACTGTTCTATATTCGAATGTGTTTAAATTTTGAATCTCAAAACAGTTGAAAGTATTAGTCGACTGGAATCTGTCAGGTTACGTACGAAAATGAATCTTTCTAAGGAAAATGTTCGTGCAACAATTTTCTACAACTTTAGAAGAGGCCTGACACGGCTTCAGTGTTTTGAAGAGCTAACATCTGTGTTCAGTGATGAAGCCCCATGTCTGCTAACTGTCGGACGCTAGTATTTAGAATTCCAGCGTGGAAATACTAGTGTTAGTGACAAATCTCGCGAAGGACGCCCAAAATCCGCCTTCACTGAAGATAACATCATTGCTGTGAGACAACTAATTCTCGAAGATCGTCATGTAACGTATAGAGAGATAGAGGCTCTATTAGGCATCTCAGGGACAACCATTCAGAAGATCTTGCATGAAGCGCTTGGTGTGAGAAAGCTAGTTTGCCGTTGGATACCGCATCTGCTTTCCGACGATCACAAGGCGGCCCGCGTCACATGGTGTAATAAAACTCTGCAAAGGTTCAACCGAGGAGAGTCAAATCACGTCTACGACATCATCAGTGGTGACGTATCTTGGATCTATGCCTACGATCCTGATTCCAAACAACAATCTTCAATCTGGGTCTTTCAAGACTTCAAAGAAGATGGTGGCCACGTTCGTTGAAAAACCGGCCATGTTGCAACTATTGCACTTGAAGATCGTAGAACGGTTAACGCAAAGTGGTATACCACAGTTTGTTTACCACAAGTCATCGCCGAAATTCGAAAATCTGACTTAAAGCGACGCATCATCCTGCACCACGACAACGCAAGCTCACACAGCGCTCGTCAAACGATTGAGTATTTGAAGCTGTGAATTATAATACAGTCCTGACCTAAGCCTAACGATTTCTTTACATTTCCTAAAATTAAGAAAAGTCTTCGTGGTCAAAGGTTCCAGTCCGGTGAAGAAGCAGTCGACGCTTTTAAGTCAGCCATTTTGAACACCCTCACTTTAGAGTGGAATAAATGTTATAATAACTGGTTTGAGCGAATGGAAAAGTGTATTAAACTAGGTGGTGAATACTTTGAAAAACAATAAAAAGTACTATAAGGTTCTAGTTGCGTTTTTTTTTCTTCAAACGACAAAACTTAAAAGGCATGCCTCGTATTCCCATACTTTTTGTAGGAGATCATCGTGGCCTTTATAACCTTGAACAATGTAAGTATCAAATAAACGAAACAAAATAACTTGGATCACGGGCATAACGATGTTTTATTTACTTACCTATTCATAATTTTCAGTATATCAGCTCTTCGATTAGCGCTCTTCATAGCCGCCTGTAGTTGCATGTCCAAGTGCTCTCTATTAAAAAACATTGAGGAGCAGTTTTCAATTTCGTCGAAGGCATTCTGTACCAAAAAAAATTGCACTTTATTTGTATACCCTATTATCCGTAGCTTAAATATGTAACCGGTGTAACTTGTCGCATCTGCCACTTGATCTGATAGTCGTTCACTCGACTTGGGTGCCTTGGTTTTATATAAGTTCCAATAGCACGACTCCGCAAATATGTATCCACCAATCCCCACTAGTTCAGCATGGTGGTATATAACTTATTCTTTGTCACCTCGATTTGTGTAAAAAAGCTTTTACCAGTCAGTGGAATAGTACAGATTAATTTATGTAGATAACATGATATGTATGTAAGAATTTGTTTAAATTGTTTTTTCTTCTTACACGAGAAGATTCTCCTGAAGCAAATTGATAAATAAGTAATATCTGAAACATACAGAAAAAAAGAGAAACAAAAAAAGAAATTTTATCTTTCTGTCATTACATGACAGACACGATATTAAGCTGATATGACACATACATATCAACAATTTAATCATACAAAAAGTACGAACGATTCGGTCTCAAAAACGGTCTCAAAAAAAATACACATGAGGAACAAAAATACAAAAAAAGGAACACAACAAAGTAATACACATGAGTATGTCTCACGGCTGAGCCAAATAAGTGTCCAGATGAGCTTAATATCAGGCGCTAGTGCGAGACGCTGATTTTCATCTGGACCCTCGTAAGTCTTTACAGATGTCAATCCAGTATCAATTGAAAATAGAAAAAAAATATTTTTATACAAATGTAGTGAAGTGAAATGTGTGTAATAAATATTACATACCTTGACTTGTGAAAACATTTCATTGGCGTTACTGAATTCGCAAAGTTTCTTTAAATGTTCATGGATCATTTGGTTGTCAGAAATAACGGAGAAATCCCTATGGGTTTCTTCGTTATTTGAATGGGGAAAGGCAAAGACGGCTGAAATCAAATCAACCATGTCAGCATTTTCTGATTCTTGATAACATCATAGAACTCGACCTTTTTATAAATATGTAATCCTAAATTATGGAGGTTCCGTGATGCCGCGGTATTCTTAGCGATTGTTAAGGTCAAGGAGAATTCCGCCCAGTCAGCTTCCGTCGGTGGCATTTCCATTTTCGACTGCCTTTGTGCTTCCCGGGGGAACAGCAAAGGCTTCGGTTTATGTGGTAACACTTAACGAGTACCACTTTTTGTGGTACTCGTTAAGTGAAATTTGGAGTCATATGAGCGGCTGAACAAATTGCGATAGTATGTGCCAGCAAAACTGCCTCCATCAATCTGTACAGGGTTGGGTGATTAAATTGGACACAGTGTAGATTGATTTCATCTATTCTCTCATATCAATAAGTGGGGTAAAATACGATTTTAAAAATCCCAAGGGGGGGCTCACACTACAGATACAAAGCAAGCGAGTTTTATCATACTTAGCTGTTCGATGATATAAATAATGGCTTAAACTTTAATAATCTGAACTTTTCAACTCGTTTGAATGAACTTAAAAACGTGGAGTGTGTTTTCACGTGGGGAATAATAAAATAAAAAATTTAAAAACCCCTAAATCATCATCAACATGATATCTTTGCTGTAAGTTGCTAAGGAGTTGGATATCTTCTACCAAACGCTCTATCTAATTCAAAACGCTGCTGCAGCATCAGGTCAAGTTGACCATGTTATTTTAATATAATTGAAATAACAGAATACCGAAATTTGAATCGATCAGATCAGAAGAAGTTACTCACACCCCTTGAAGCAATAAAAAGAGCTGATAATCTTTAAAAAGCTGAACAGATTTTCTTGAATCATAGCTTAAAACATTGTCAATTAAGTCACTTTTCAAACAAAATAAATTAAATCAAAATCGGTTCATCCGTTTAGGAGCTATGATGCGACGGACACACGTTACACTTACAACTCTCTTTGCGTCGGGGGTTAAATGATAAGTGATGTTTGTTTCAGACTCGAGTTATACGTTTGAGTGTTTCATGACGAATATAGTGATGCAAGTTACTTACACGAGTATCCGCTCAGAAGAACGAAGAACAATATCATTTTTGAATACATTTTGTGTGAATATCTAATATTAATTCACACTGGTTGACAAAGATGGCAATGTTAAATAAAACAAATACTTGTATGCTTTTATATGTTAAGCACTCGCGTCCGCTACCATGTAGTTTGCGAATAATGTCCGCATTGATAATTAAAGATGGTATTGCTCTATATATAGTATTGTTTATCGTATCTACGGATCGGTTCAAGCCCTGAGGTTATCAGCAAAATTTGTAAATTTCATCATTGGAAATTCCAATGGCTCTCTATGGGCTTTTATCTGACTCAAACCTGAACCTCTGAACTTTGAGATCTGCATATCTTGTTGTTTTTTTACTCTGGGATTTTTAGATTAATCATGCATACGGATGTTGTCTTGGCAGTTCTGTTTGTCCATCATTATATGTCGATGTTAGATTACAATCAGCTGGCTGATCAAGAGTTTCTGGGTTCGAAATCTAGGTCGGATAAAATGTGATCTATCGAAAAATACTCTGTGGCAGCCAGGAGTGTGAAACAGCGCCCGGTAAAATTTAGATGTAAAATCGTGGGCAGAATGTACAGAAACCAAAATAAAGAAGTTTTTATGTCATCTTTAGTGAAAATATAAATAAATAACATAATTATTTAATTTGGCTTCTTATAGTAACTAATTATGTAGATATTAGAACACACACATACATATGCACGCATACACGCGCGCGCACGTTCAAAATAAATGATACATACATATTTCAAGCCGTCACTAATCTACAATACTTTTAAATGTATTGGGAGTCTGGTAATCTGTCATACAGGATATCACTATCGTAGTGCAGTTACGAGTCTCTCTCAAAGGTGTGCAAGTATACTTTTATAACAAACTGTGTATCCACTAATTAGAATTTAAGCCTTTGTGTTGAGAAATAAATAAAACTTATTATTATTGTATAGACCAAAAACTTACTACTCCTACTAGCTACCAGACCATTGACACAACACATCCGATTGGCTGTCAGTCGATCGTCCAAGCAAGTCGAGGCGGAAGATCTCTACCTCAACCGCTTTCGACTGCCGGACGATGTTAGGGATCTCATTCGTTCCAAGAATGCTTCTATCCGAGCGTACGACTCCTACCCCACCGAAGCCAATCGGGCCCGGATGCGCGCTCTACAACGAGAGGTAAAGCGTCGTGTCGCGGAGGTCCGGGAGGAACGGTGGGGTGTCCTCCTAGAGGGCATCGCGCCGTCACATCTGGCCTACTGGCAGCTGGCGCGTAGCCTCAAATCCGACTCCACGACTGACATGCCCCCGCTGTCCCGCCCTTCTGGCGCACCCCCATCCTTCGACGACGACGAAAAGGCCGAGCTTCTCGCCGACTCCCTCGAGAGCCAGTGCGCCCCCAGCTCTCAATCCGTCGACCAGTCCCACGTCGACGCGGTCGACAGGGAAGTCGAGCGCAGGGCATCCCTCCTCCCCGTCGATTCCTTACCTCCTATCACCCAAACGGAGGTCGAAGATCTAATTATGGGTCTCAAAACTAAAAAAGCCCCCGGCTCTGACGGCATTTCGAATCGCGTTCTGAAATGCCTGCCCGCCCAACTCATCTGCCTCTTAGTGGCCATATTGAACGCCGCCATAGCGAACTGCACCTTCCCCGCTAAGTGGAAGGAGGCGGACGTCATAGGCATTCCCAAGCCCGGCAAACCTCGCAATCTCCCCGCGAGCTACCGCCCTATCAGTCTCCTCAACTTCCTGGCCAAGATATACGAGCGCCTACTTCTGGCGAGGCTCAAAAACTTCGTAACGTCCAGGGGTATCCTTATCGACGAGCAGTTTGGCTTTCGAGCCAAACACTCTTGCGTCCACCAAGTGCACCGCATCACGGAGCACATCCTCTCCGGTCTCAATAGACCCAAACCCATCTACACGGGCGCCCTCTTCCTAGATGTCGCGAAGGCATTCGACAAAGTCTGGCACAACGGCTTGGTCTACAAGCTCTACCAATTGGGTGTGCCGGACAGACTCGTGCTCATCTTACGAGATTTCTTGTCGAATCGCACCTTCCGTTATCGCGTCGAAATGACGCGCTCCACTTCCCACTCCATCAGTGCTGGAGTCCCACAGGGCTCAGTTCTCTCTCCGCTCCTGTTTAGCCTTTACACGAACGACATTCCTCGTTCGAGTAAGGCGCATCTAGCCCTATTCGCGGACGATATCGCTCTCTACGTCTCGCATAGGAATAAGGGTTTCATTACCAGACACCTTCAGGTATCCGCCAATTCCCTAGGGAATTGGTTCAGGAAGTGGCGTATTGAGGTGAACCCGGACAAGAGCGCTGCGGTGTTCTTCTCCAGAGGTGCCACCCCGCGCCTCTCCCTGCGCCGCCCTAGAAGTAATCTCGGCCAAGTGACCATGTTCGACCGACCCATTCCCTGGGTCAAAGAGGTCAAATATCTAGGGGTCACCCTAAACAGTACCATGTCCTTCGGCCCGCACATCAAGCGGGTCCGTCACCGAGCATCATTTGTGCTCGGTCGTCTCCATTCGTTAATCTGCAAGCGGAGTAAAATGTCCCTTAGAAATAAGGTGACACTTTACAAAACTTGCGTTCGACCCATCATGACTTATGCGTGTGTTGTGTTCGGGCATTCGGCCCCCTCTCACATCGATAAACTCCAAGTGGTTCAAAACCGCTTCCTCCGTAAAGCCGTAGGAGCCCCCTGGTTCGTACGGAACGTCGACCTCCACTCCGATCTAGGTCTCGAACCTATTCGCGCCTTTATTAAAAAGGCGTCAACACGTCACTTCGCGAACGCATCTACACATGCGAATCCGTTAATCGTAGCCACCGCCGACTACGATCTCCTCCCCGACCCCTGCCGCCACCGCCGGCCGCGACATGTTCTCACCGACCCCCCCGATGCTTTGTCATCCCTTCTTTCCGCTCAGAATACGGGCGACGACGACGACGTAGTAGTAGATCCCCTCCCATAGCCGGCGGTTGACCGGTGCACTTAGTAGTGCACCCGTCCCCCTACAGCTACTGTCCCAACCGAGGGCGCCTCTTCGAGGCGCCCTCGAGTATGTCGCCTCTTGCCCTTCTGGCTGGCTAGAGCGTAGTGGTTGCACGCTCGCCTTTTAGTCCGGTGAAGCTGTAAAGGCCTCGCGGCCAACAGCGTACATCATTCACACACACACAAGACCATTGACACAGATAATAAAGCAAATTATTATTTTATCTGCTCATATATCTATCTACATGTAGTCTGCAAATACGCCATCATAAATAAAAACGACATATACTAAAGGTAACTGACAGTCGATACCCACTTTCGTTCCGTCCCATCTTTATCTATTCTATTCGAAATGTCTTCATAACACTTTTCCCGTTCCTTATCATGCCTTTAACAGCCATAACTCACGTTGGCATTTCGGCAGCGGCGGAATTATAGACGCAGCTTAAAAAATCAGCTGAGAGGTATAACTTGGGCATCTTTATATTTTAAATAAATAGGTTATTACCGATTCAGCGAGCTACGAGTACATTCTCAGTACCATTGCAATTTTCCATCAGCTGAGGTAAAGATTAATCGCTGACCAATACTCAATAAAAAAATACACTTTACATCATAATGTCTGCCTTCCCAAACCAGGAATTGCAAAGATTCATTGTGTATGCACACATCTGGCTCATTATGACTTTCAATATAATAAAAGCCCTATTGCTATGATACTGGGCGCAATTTCAAACTCAGGGCTACTTCAGATTTGAACCTAAAATCTCGTGATCGTTATATTAACAGAAAGTCCGTCAACGGGTGTTTTTTAAAAAAGATGTTTATCTGGGAAAGGGTATATTAGGAATAGCAACAAAAAAATGAATTTGGACTGACGCGTTTGGAGTTTCGTAACAGACTGGCCCATTGCTGGCCTGCGCTCCTACGGTCAGTATTCCGACCACCCCGAGATGCTGACATAGCAGATCGGGGTTAGTCGTCAATATTTCTACGAATTATTATAGGGTATAACAGTTAGCGACACTACGTGTAAGGTTTTATCACATATCCGACGGACGGGACGGTAGTGCTACGCTGACGAGGCGGCAGCGCGGTTCATTCGTCACGCTAGTTGCCAAACAATACATCGCGTTGTCGCGTCACGCTGCAGGGTGCGAACGAGATCCTAGCATTGCAAAGCTAGCATCCCGCTCGCGTCCTGCAGCTTCCCATTCCCGCCGAGCTTCGCGTCGCGTCAGATGCAGTGGCAGACGCCAATCTGTGTGTCATCTCCTGTATAGTCCACTTTATTACAGGAGATAGCATTCAGCTGGGCGTGAAGGCATCTGAAACCGCATCCGATGGGTTAGGGAATGTAAGTGTTACGATGTAAACTAGAGGACACGGGCGCCGACATCACATCACCGTCACGCCCGTCAGGTATGTGGAGAAAGCTTTGTTTTTACTGCTGACTAACTACTAATTGCGTCGTCGGTCTAATGGTGTATAGTTTATCACCAATAGTATTACTTTTTATTCTTAGCCCCGCACTAGAAATTATCCTTGTGTAAAGGGTGCGTTTACAAAAATTAAATTCAGATACATAAATATCTAGACCGAAATAAATATTTGTGTGGGGATCGATCTAGTGGGCGGATCGGCTTAAGCTCTTAATCACTAGACTAAGCCGCCTGTTCTTTAATAATAAGCTTCACGCACATTCCTCTTTACGCATTCTTACACTTACACGATGGAATGGCAACCTTAATGTGTTGTGAGCTCGCTGTCCTATTAAGCTGTAACCTTCTATCTCACAGATATTGAGCTGATATTGTCAGGTTAGAGTACTTTATAATATACGAAGGACACGTATGAAGTAATGGAGTAATGGACTTTGTTGTTTGGACAACTCTTGTATACATTAAAAGCAAATAGAAAAATGGAAAGAGAATTTTTACAAGATTTAACTTGCCATGTTAGTATATCTACCTATCTTTCCGGTTCAAATCTTGTGATACATTTTTCAAGCACCACGGGTACCAAGAACGGGTATCCAATTAAGCTGAAATTAGGCATACATATGTAAGTTTGGTGACAATGGAATAATATGATACCATCGAGCTGATCTGATGATTGATCCGGAAAGTGGCCATAAAAATAATGTGTTCAGGCTTGTGAGTTTGATATTAACAAGTACTATACAACCAGATAGTATTCAGGGTCTGATGATGAAGGGCCACCGAAAGGTGGCCAATGGAACCACCCTACCACTCAATATAACTCAGCCGTTTTTGGCCTCCTTCGATTTGTCTTGAAGAGTATTGTAGACCCGGATCGCGTCCAGGGACTGATGATGGAGCCGGAAAGAAGCCATAGGAACTCCTCAACTAAGCAAGCTATCTAAGTGTTTTTGCTATGAAATTAAGTATTAAAAAGGTTTTTTTTTTAATTATTATATTTACCCGAATATCTCGTTGGATCACACAAATTACATTTTTGACTTTGAACCGGTTCGAATCTTAGGTGGGACTATCTATTTATATGTCGAGCTATATATCTTTATCAACACGCCAGATCCGTTGTAGGTAGGTTTTGTTGACATTGCATTTTTTTCATGCCGATTTATCATGAGGATTAATTCCTTCTTTATTTGGAAGGAATTAATCCGCTCTCTACTGTCTGCCTACCCCGCAAGGGATCTGGCATGATGATGTGTTATTGTTGTATTATTCCGCTCAATGGAACACTACAGCGCTCATCGGATGAGACCTATGCCCAGCAGTCGACTAATTTGGGCTGATAATGATCAACATAGTAACTCTCTGAAATTAAATTAAAGGTTTGGTCAAATCAAACTTCTTCCTTTTATTTACTGTGCCTACAGTAAGGTAAAAATGGCGTAAAATAATAAAACATGTATTATTAAGGCCATAACTTTACACTTACTAACAACTTGGTGTACATTCCCGCGGTATTGTAATATATTTCGTCAAAGTACGGCCACGAGACGTGCGAGATTCAAATATATTTTAAATAATAAGGCACCATGATAACAGGCACGAGATAAGTGTTAATTGAATTTATTTATATCTAATTTAAAATAAATAGATTTTTAAATCAATATTCTATAGTTCAAGGATCTATGTGTTATATATAACCCAACTCTGCTAATTTTCACTCCAAATCATTCAACACAAATGAATTATAAACTTCTCAACATTCTCATAAATTTTATGAGTAGAATATTAACAGTTCTACTAATAATGTCCTTAGTAGTTTGTCGGATTAGTAGGATATTGTTATTCCTATTAATTTTAAACACCGTCACGTTTATATTCCCCGAGCGGGTGTGGCAGAGGTGTACTGTGTACACCCAATTTTCGCTGACGATGTTAGATCCCATGTGATAGGGGGCGAGCCTATTGACATATATGGGGCACAACTCCAGACTCCGGATTGATACTGGGAGTTTCTCGATAGAAAAACTACATTTGTCCGACCTAGGACTTGAACCCCGGACCACGTGATCTCAAAGCAAATTATTCGCCACTAGACCAACGAGGCAGCCTAGAATAATGTTACTAACAAAATACTCTGGCAACGTCTGAATGATATGAAATTATATGGAATGGTGTCTGCCGAAAGATGTCCACTGTAGGATAAGGGCCTGCTCCAAAGATCAGCATGATGACCGGTTTTGCGCTTTACGCATCCAGCTTACCCGTGACCTTCATCAGGTCAACAATCCACCTTGACTAGTTTCACTAGTTCTTAGTCTCTTTCCATATGTTCACATCTTTAGGAGCCCAACATCATGTTATCTAGCATTTTCGTACTTGTTTAATTTAAAATCATCTTTTTCAGAAAGAATTTACAAAAAATATTCTTGATCGCATTACTAGAGGCCCCAAACATATGTGTGGAATATACCTGACGCGACAAAATGAATGTTCATAAGGCAGTCTGCGATCCGCCCGCGAACACGCGGTACAAACATTGATAGGGTAAAAGCCGAATAGTTGCCTCAGTGGGATACATACCCCGGTTTTAAATACACTATGTTAGGGATGTTGGTGGCATTAGCGCTTGAGTATAATATGAAGTGCCTCTCTCGTAGGCCTCAGAGTCATGTAAGCCGTCGGAGTAGGCGTATGCGTTTTGTCCGTGTGAGCAAAAAGCCTCCGCGGCGAAACTTTGACGGGCGTCGAAATTATATTGCTAGGTAGTTTCTGTTGAATATTTTTATTACTGATTGTGATTTCAGTCAACTTTTTGTTTCTTTTCTTGCATTAGGGTGTAATTTACACTGTTTATAACTTTTTATTGTTAAATAGTTTTTATTTATTTTTTAAATAAAAAGGACAAGTATCCGTATCGAAAAGGATAGTCGCCCTATTTACTTTTGCGGATAGTTGCTCTAGGGGCAACTATCCGCATCTATAAATTCTTTAACGAGTAAAGACATTTTTTGTTCTTTTGGTGATTTTTCCAGCTTATTGTGACTATAACTTGTTTTAAATAAAATAAATACTTAACTGTTTCATGCGTTTAATCTAGGTGAGCAAAACCCCAGAGCAGAATAGCGTGAACCAAAATCACTCGCCACCTAGGCCGTCTTTAAACCTCTTGAATCTTTCTCAAGATTGTTTAGCCCTAGGAGATAGCGACATTGTAAATTACATTTTTTATGGTACTGAGCTATCGTTGCCATCGCTGATATCTTATGAATCACAGAACCAAAACCTTGCATTGTGTAGAAAAGAGGGCAACCGCAAAAAATTAAAAAGACCATCAGAGAATATTACCAGCAGTGAAACTGAATCTGAAAACCCAGATTTCAATTAATGAAAAAAAGAATATTTACAGTTTCGACAATGAAAATAAAGAAAATGTTATAAGTTCAAATCCATCTAAAGGTAAAGCCACCGAAGGACTACCACCAATAAAAAGGAAAAAGGACGGAAAAATCGATAAGTCGCTGAAAATATATTAAAAGTGAAAAACGATAATTCAAAATAGAAAATACGAATAAAAAATTCAGTTGATTATTGCGCAGAATATTTTAAGAATTACAATTTTACTAAATCTAAATCAGATTGGAGTTAATGTGGGATATGTCGAATGTGGTTGCATTAAACTTATACAACATTAAAAAACCATTGCATGAGATGTAGAAAGTTGAAAACCCTGGCTTCTCGTGATAATTAATGCTAGTGCCAATCAACTTTGATTGCCATATTTTTCTATATTTAAGATAGATAATAAAATATTTTTCTAATAACTTACCTAACTTAAAGTTTAGAAGCTATTTGTTTATTTTTATGGTTAAAACGTTAAAACTTAATACTATTTAATAATGTTGCTTTTGCTTAACTTTGATTAGTACTTAATATAGGATCTTGGTTAATAATAAAAACCGATTACTTAAATTGATATGCATTTGTTTCTATCTAAAAATCTCATAGTGAGCCGTCTACCCCGCACGAGGCTAGTTCCCCCAAAGATTTTATAACGTCCGGGCTACTATCCGCTACAGTAGGCAACTATCCCTTTTTTGAGAGGTCAAATAAAACAGAATTTACTCAAAAACAATATGACTTATGTTTACAAAAATGGGCTTCTATAAAAGACCTATGTTTTGATATACATGTTGCATTATTCCTATTAAGTACATATTTTTTAGTAATAGAGCTTTTTTGAAAAGTGGGGCAACTATCCGGCTTTTACCCTAAGCGATAAATTTTCACGCAATCCAACCAAGCCGAACTCCGCATCCTTTTTGAATTATCTTGCCTTTTTAAGGAAAAAATTGAGACGCTTTCAGGGCTGCGTAGATACGATGTTCTCAGTGATCACGACAAAGTCAAAAATTGGTTATTTGTATAGGCCAATAAAACACTAGGCCCACTCGTACGAACTAGGTTTTTTTTTATTTATTTATTTACGAGCACAACATAATGCACAATATTAAATCATAGCCCCACAAAACCGTTTAACCAGTTTGACTGTCAGTTGAGTCTAGAAACTTAATTATATGGTTATAATAACTTAGCACAAACTTAGGTTATGCTTTTTCAGATTCCTTTTAATTTTTTTTATATTAGTCTCACCCATTATGGCCGTCGGCAGACTAATAGCGTTACTTATTGACTAACTAGAGGTTATAACAACAAGTTGTGAAGGCAATTAAATGTTATGACCTAGTATTAGTCAATAGGTACGGGAACCCTGAATCGTGCAAGTGGACCTTACAAACGTAAAAATAAGTACATTCTTTACATCTACCACCAGATTGGAATACGGCTTCCACTGAAAAGATCCGGCGTGAAACTCAGTGGTCTTTTAACTTTATTTGTTTTCTTCGTGCCTGACGAGCTTGGGGTATTGCTGCTTTGTAGACAATCTGGCTACCGTCTTTGGGGTTCGGTTTTGTTCATGCTTAATATTATGTCTTTGCTTGCGGTGGCTGTCTGGCGCGGGTCATTCCCTTCCCCCAATACGGTCGAGGGGAGTGATGGCTGTTTCAGCAGTCATACTCGTGAACGGGTGCTGCTTGTGGGGACTGGTCTCTCTGGAATCCTTTGGACACTATTTACAGATGGATCTTTACACTGGAGCTAAATCGTTAACTATTTAATAGTAACCTAAACATTGTATCCACACAATATGATTGAAAAAAAGGAAAGAAAAAAGAGAAAGAAGTAAATAAAAGAAAAGCCCGCTAATTTTGTGGAGGCCGCGGTCCAATCCGGTGGTAGATTAATAGTCACATAAGATTTAAAAAAATGTGAATTAACTATCTGTGAGCGCCCCCGCAGAGATTTTACAAAATAAATTATTTAAGTTTGAGTTTTTGTATACTACCGAAAAGCTTTTGTTTCTCCATACATGTAAATTTTCGCATTTGTCACAATCCGCACTCAGTGGTTTAATACTATTTCGCGGCATATGGGTCAACGGCTAAAAGTTATGTCTTTAACGTCCTTTATTTTGTCCATCAAATAAAGTAGGGTTATCCAAATGTACGGTACAGGTTAACCATATGTATGAATAAATATTAGGGACAATATTTTTACAGTCAGAGTACCTACGTTAGGTACGTAGGTGCTCAGACAAAACAAGACTCAATTATTAAAAAAATGCATCTATATTATCGCTCCCGATCCCTTGCGGGGTAGACAAAGAGCACGGAGTTCCAACTTGTTCTTTTCTTACAGACATGGATCCCTCCACTCTTATAGTTCGACTCATACACGCTCGGGATAGGGAGACTCATGACTTACCCGTGTTACAAAAATATTATTCTAAAATAATTATCCATTTACTGTATGTATAGGAGATGGGAGACACACCGCAGCCACGCTCCGCGCGACGGCAAACGTTACGACTGAACGTAGCCGAGCGCTTCCGTCGTACTCCCGTCGCTCTCCGACGTGATATTTGCCGTCGTACCGAGCGTGACGGAGCTTTGTGACGTCTCCTGTACATTTTAGTACATTACAACTCAGCAGCTCCCGTCACCGTCGCCCCCCGTTGCACTGCGTCGGCTATATGGCAAAACCCTAATTATATTCGGACAGTTCATTAAAATACTAAACTTAAGGCAATCCTGTTGTCCCTTTGAGGTCTTCCTTTGTCATATAAATTATTTTAACCTCTAAGCCAATGACTTAAGGCGGTTTATATTAGTAATTTGGTGGACCGCCTCTGGCTCAAAGTATTTCAGAAGTTATTAGCCCTTGTGAAGGTAGCTTAGTGTTTGATTTATTGGAAATTTTATTGGAATAGGAATTTATTTGTCGTGAACCTTTTCGACCGGGGCAGAAACGGCGAGGACTACTAAGTGTTATAAGTTTTTCGGGGAAGTCGACTTAAATTACTTAAGTATTTGATACTTTTTAGCGGACTATTCATCAAATCATATCTAAGAGCTTGGCAAAAAAAGTACGTAAGCGTGACGCTAGCGAGTAAGCGTGCTGTCACGATTATGTTTATTAAGTAAGTTTATAGTGTAACAAGGATGACATATCAATTCGCTACCGTCACGCTAAAGTCAAACTTTTCGTACGTTCTTTCGTAAGTCCCTAGGTCATACGTTATGCTAACTCCGGATCACGTCACTCAACGCACTCGAGTGTGATTATCCGTGTGATGACGTCACGCATCGATAAACACCTGGATTATCTGGAGCGCTGGGTATTCCAGCATATATTTTGGAGCCTGAAGACTTTTTATGTAGCTTAGCCGGTGTTTGCTGTCTGTGATGACTTTTGGCACTGACATATGTCTCAGTGACAAAAGTCATCACAGACAGCAAACACCGGTAAAAGCACCTTAAAATCGTCATTTTCAGGCTAAAGCAGTCCACTGCTGGACATAGGCCGTTTCAGTTGCACGCCACTAAATGATTTTGCTTTAGCAAATAACAATTGCACGTAAGTTTTTAGGAAGCCAGAAGTGTGTACAAAAAATTTAGGCCTGACTTTTTGAATACATGGCAAGCGTTTTACCACTAAACTATTCCTTTTCAACCAGGCTTCAAAGTGCTAAATTACTTGAAACCCCGCTATTAACGGTATTTGTTATTAGATTTAGTCTTACAACCCGATGTTAGTCCAGATTCTAGTGGGTAAATCATATTCTCACTTCATTCCCGATCTTATAAGACTGGAGCTTATACTAATATTTTCTATTTCAATATATGGACCGACATAAATTGAGCATTAATGTTTATCGACAGAGTATGCTCAACGATATCGGAGTACAAGTCTTGTCAAAGGAGTTTACTTAAAGCCGTATCTCGTATCTCCGTATCTCCGTGTTTGAGTACTAACGAGCGTGAAGGGTTTTACACCCTCATGATGTTCCAGACTCGCAGCTTAGAGTTTGAGAGCTTAGAAAATGGAAAGGCGATTAAATGGTTAGTGAAATAAGAAGCTCTATACCACCATGAAGTGCTTTCACCCGATACGGAACAAGAGTAGTTGTGTCAGGGTACTCGGCTGTGAGTTTTGATGTCAACGAGTCTCTTTTAGTGTTAAAGATTGATAAAAAGGAGTGAGAGCGCCGGTTTTGGTTATTCTAAGTAGTCCCCCTATCTCGCCGCCACACCTGGCTTCAACGCAAACAAATGGTCATAACATATAAACTGAATATTACATTATATTCATGTTTTCACGACTCTAGTTTTGTAATTATTAAGTTAAGACGATATAGAACTTGTTGTTACAGTCCATTTTTCTGACCTCGTCTATCGACCATATGTTTCGGTGTAATTATATAGATGTGTCACGTCAAAAAATGTGCACAGCTTATCTCTTAAAAAGATAAAATCTCAATTTTAACTTACGAGAACGTGAACGTTAATAACAAAATTACATTATAATATAAAATTATTTTGATATTGACATTTACTACCCACTTTCAGAAATCATTGAGAGTGGTAGCCTAGAATGTGTCGAATCTAATAAAGTTGATTTATTGAACTGTTTAGACACCTATTTGCATAATTCGGTGAGTTCAATCCAATCATTATTATGCACAAAGTTTTAGTTGTAGTTGTAGCTCCAATCCTGTCCAACTGCCTTGTATGTCATGTCCAACTACATAGTAACAAAGATGGCCGAACTCTGCGTCCGTACTCTGGGATATATTCAGCTACGCCTGTCAAGGAGTATCCAGCGCTACACCAAAGGCAGTCTCTTACACATTATTGTCTTTTTTTACTTGCTATCTCTATATATTATTACTTTTTATTTTGTGTCACGGAAAAAGTTCAAGATATTGTCACACGCATCTCCTCATTGAAGTGGCAATGGCTAGGGTATGGTGCTAAAGAAATGACAAAAAGTGGAATATGATATTGACAGAATAGTGCCCTAGAACGGACAAATGACGAGTGGGCAGACCAATGATTCGGTGGGTATATGACATATTGAGAGTTGGAGGAAGAACTTGCAGTAGATTGGCACAGGACCTCGAAGAGTGGCACAAAAGGGAGGACGCTTATGCCCTGCAGTGCGTTATAGAAAGCGGATGATGATGACGATGATTGTTTTAGATATAATCCACTACTAAGTTTTTCTGACTCAGCTCCTCAGGCTTTAATAATTTAATACAAAAAGTGTCCGAAATTTTGCCCACAATAACGTATTCTGGGAAGGAACGGAAGGTTCCAGGTAAAATCTGGACGCCTATAGTACAAAACCTGTTGTTAAGACAATGTTTGGAAGAAGCATATGTCATGCAGCTGATCATGAATGTGCAACCGGAATTTCTTCGCTTGTTTGATGGAATGTGACACTATATACATACTTTTTCCGCTGTGATCATCATCGTATAGCAATGTACTTTTAATAACGCGACCTACGATTAAAATTTAATGTCAGAGTAAAGAAACCATTGTGCGGGAGCCTTTTCAGGTCACAGATGCTGCGGTCGTAAATATTTTTATGTAAAGAGGAGCTTTAGACATATTTACTTATAAAGAACACAAAAAGAAACTGATACTTATAATGATAAAATTAATTTTCTCATTCCAGTTTCTTTTTTTTCGGCATTGTCAAGGCAACGGAGACTGTAACGTATAAAAAGTCGTAGCTAAGTGAATGTGTTTCGTCATTCTTGCCTTTCATTTTTCAATAGTAGCAACAGACATATTGTATTTGCTAAAAGCTAATGCAAACACAATGAGGCATAGTGAATATTTACTACAAACTAAATTGTTATTTAAATATGTTTTTTATAAGAAGAGGTATAAGTCATTATTGTTCCCATTTTGTTACACCTCAGTAAAAAAATGTGGATCAAATAGCCATTGTGTTGACTCCTAAGAAAAACACTGCCGGGGGCGCCTTTTAACTAAGAAAGGCATTTTCTTTTGAAAATTTACGTCTCTTTTGTTGCCTTACTGAAAAACGGTTTCAATAACAGTTACTTACTTAATCAACAGTACAAACAGTTACATATAATGGGATCTTTTATGAGTAAATACGCCTTGTTTTATTTTTATTAAAATGTTTTAGTGACTGCCTAGTTGGTCTAGTGGCGAATAGTGCAAATGGGCGAATTGTGATCACGAGGTCCTGGGTTGGACAAATGTAGTTTTTCCGTCGAAAAATTCCCAAATCAGTCCAGAGTCTGGAATTGTGCCCGGTGTATGGCAATAGGCTCGCTCCCTATTACATGGGACCTAACATCGTCAACGAAAAATGGGTGTTCACAGAACACCTCTGGCTTACCCTGCTTGGGGAATATAGGCGTGACGGTGTTTTAGTAAGCGGAGTTTAATGTCATGTTTTAATCTTACTTTTACCTACAACTTGTTATATTCTAATTTTACCAAGGCTATACTGGGAATGCTTAAATAAAACGGACAGAGCGATGATACAATAATAATTTTGATTTTAAAATATCTTTTTAAAAAAAACCTTATATAGCAAAACCACAACAGAGACCGACAAGTACTATGGTACTTGTAAGGATAAATGTAACGATTCCCAATACGTCAGGGCTATGGTGAGTTATTGGGTAGTTCCGTTGGCCACCTTCTGATTCCATCATCAGACCCTGGATATCATCCGTGTTTACAGAACTTGTCAAGACGAATCCATTGAATCTAAACACGGCGAGATTATTGGAATAGTTGGGTAGTTCCATTGACCACCTTCCGGAATTTAATTTTTTTTATCAAATAACTGGAGTAAAACAAAGTTTTACTCCACCCCACTACCCTGCGACCAATGGTGCGGCTGAACGATTTGTTGAAACTTTCAAATCACATTTAACGAAGATCGTAGAAAGTGGTCAATCACTTACTTATGCTCTAAGTATATATTTATTTTATTACAGAACAACAGCCCACAAGAGCACAGGGGTATCCCCAGCTAGTTTGATGATGGGTAGAGAGTTAAGAAATAGGTTATCTTTGTTAAGACCAGCACCTATATATCAAACATTAGTTGAGTCACAAAAAAGGCAGTTAATATATTCTAAAGGTAATAGACAAACTAATTTGATGGAAGGAATGGAGATCATGGCTTTAGATTTTAGACTTGGGAAAAGACGGTGGTCTAGGGGCAAAATAGTCAGTGAATTAGTCCCAGGCTGTACTTATCTAAAGGAAGTAGAAGGTTTTATTTAGAAAAGGCATGTAAATCAACTGCATAGTATTTACATATCTCTTAAGGCGGTTAAACTTAATGATATAACTAATTAATTAGAAAACGTATTTTAGTCTTAAGTATTTTTATTTAGTTCATGTTCTTATATTATTATTTTTTTAAGGCGGGAAGAGTTTTATTTTCGATGTGGCAACTCCTTGGGAACTGTCAAGGCTAAATGTAAACATTTTCCTCTTACAATAAACCTTTATTAATTAATTAAAGTGTTTAATTCAAAGTATAACAAGACCAAACATGTTGACCAAACATGGTGGAGTTATGTTAATTAGTTGGGCGGATCTGTTGGCCACCCACCGGCTCCATCATCTGATGCTGGACACCATCCAGGTGTAAAATACTAGCCAAGACCAATCCAACGAGCCCAAACCCGGCGGGCTATATTGAGTACTTGTTTGGTTCCATTGGCCACCTTTCAGCTTCATCATCAGACCCTCAACACTATAGGATTGTATAGTACTTCTTAATTCCAATCTAACGAGCCTAAACACGAAAGGGATACATTGTATAGTTCACATGTTCCTATGGCCACCTTCATGGTACCATATTATTGCATTGTCATCGGACTTACATACATATGAAAATTTCAGCTCAAACCCACAAATGTTTGAAAAATGGATCATAAAATTTGAACCGGAAAGACAGACAGACATACGAACATTGCAAGTTAAAAAAATCTTGTAAGAAAATATTAATCGTAAAAATGTTACAAGACAAGTGCCAGAGACCACAGGAAGAAAGTAGCTATTGTTCGGTTTTAGTTTGTTACATATTACTATATTTAGTAATAATTTATTTTCTAAATTTGACGAATGGCTTGGTCCCTTGGTGAAGAGATTAAGTCGCCCTGCCCACTATATCGGGTAGTTGCAGATTCGTTCCTCGCACGGGATAAATCTTTGTGTGACCTATAAATATATGTTTCGGTTTGGGTATTGTGTATGTGAATTTTGTATTTCTAAACGCACCCACGACTCGAATAATTCCTAGTGTGTTTATCCACGCTGGCAACACTTTATGATTCAGCCTGTCAACTACAGTGGTTAAGAGCTTGAGCTGCTCCGCCCACTATGTCGAATAGTCGCGGGTTCGATTCCCGCACGGGACAAATCTTTGTGTGATCCACAATTATTTGTTCCGGTCTGGGTATTTGTTTGTGAATTTTCATGTTTGTAAACGCACCCACGACACAGGAATAAATCCTAGTGTGGGGCTACGTTTTTTTTTAAAAAAAAAAAAAAAAAAAAAAAAAAAAAAAAAAAAATCAGTCGAAAAGACAGCACTTTGATGTGACTCCTCGGCGCGGATAGACAACAAGTAATTCTTGTGAAGTTCTGTAAAATGCAATAAAATTAGTTTGTGGTGAATTCGTGGAGTTTTATTATACGGAAAGTGGATGTATACAGTAGACCACTGCCACCCCCGCTTGGGAAAAATAGGTATGACGGTGTGTTTATTATTATTATTAGTCTTTAGGCCCAGAATAGAAAAGAGATTCAAATAACACATACATATTTTAATATAGAAAGGTATAAAAACATCACAAAAGGATAGAAATTGAATTCTTTCACCCGCTTACATTCAGTGTAAGATCTCGATCGTCGTTACCTCATGTTTGTTATGTAAATCGTGGTCCGATGGCCCTTCCCGCTTCTTTAGTACGAACAAGTTGACTTCAGCGTATCCCAATCGAGTTATGTACCATCCTTTTCACACAACATATTTACTAAATAAACATGAACGTGGCAACACGTTCTCTTGATATGGTTACAAAAACTTCTATCTAGGCGTGCTAAGCCTTCAGCTCAGTTGATTTCTTCTGAATACGCGATTATTTTGGGTCTTGCGATTTAATGGATATATAGATTTTGGTGGCTTTTGCTCGATTTCTCCCTTAGTACTGCGAATGTGTTTTAACCCAAGATTCACTAAACAAACTATACCAAAAAAAAATTAACTACTCTGGTATTATTATGTTTTCGGTATAACTCAGTTACAATGTCATCAGATGTGCGTGTTTTTTTAATTAGTTGCTACGCCGAAAGAGAAGTACAAAATGATGCCATAAACACAAGTTGTATAACACGGTCTTGAAAGGACAAAGTATATTCTATTAATTCGGGGTTTTCAGGAGCTACACAGAAGCGTCAAAAAGTGCAAAAAACTATTTAACTAAACTGAATAATTATTACAGAAGGTTGCGGCCCTGATGGCATGACGGCCGTGGAGGTTCATCGAGTTTTGAGTAAAATTGAAGAGAAAAAGCAGCGCAGCCATGAAATAAGTTAAAAAAAAAAACTACATTACGCCTATATTCCCCAGGCGGGGTGGCAGAGATGTGCACACCCACTTTTCGAAGACGATAGGCCCCATGTAATAGGGGCGAACCTTTTGACTCTTTTAACAGAAAATCACTTTTTTGTCCGACCTAGAATTCGAACCCAAGACCTCGCGATCGCTACAAGCTAATTTATGGATAGTTCAAAAAATATTAAGCCCCTTTTCTAGTAACCATATGTCCAAAGAAACCTATTTCCTTGACAATCATTATTTCAATCTAGAAATACGAAAACGGATTACTGCATACCCTACATTATGTGTCACGTATTCCCTTTTGGACACAAAACCTTTCCTGACCTTTCAAGTAAATTTCTTTTCATGTGAGCAACTCTTATATCCCAAGAAAATTCGTATAAGAATTTCTACGGTTACCAAGGAAGATTTTACTATCCGGGTTGCGGGTAGAAAGCGTATTAGCTGCAAGACAACTGGTTCGGTAGTAAACCGTATCTTAAGAGGACTACCTTAGAAGACAGATCTCTATCTATCTTACTAATATTATATAGACCTACAAGATAGATTGACATAGTACAGCCAGTGGCGTTCATTCTATATACGCAACATTGCAGTAAATAAAACAAATAATAACAAATCAATAAATAGAAGGAATGTCGGAGGAAATAATGAGATAACAGATATATAATGCGAAAGTGGAAAGACCTAGGTAACCGGGAGGACCTAAACTATCTTAACATGATCAAATAGACCGTGTCTTATCCTAAAAGCAAGTCAAGAGTCTCCGTAACCGGCGCTCATGTCTGAGACAAACTATGAGAGTGGAGGAAGTCAGAAAGATCTATAATGAAAGAACACCGCAAGGGATCTGTCGTGATGATATAGATAAATAGATAAGAAATAATCATACTCTAGTAGGTATAATAATTCATAATGTATTCTATATTCAGTACCTAATGTGTACCTTAAATGGCTGTGGGTGGGGCACATTGCTCGTAGATCAGACGGCCGTTGGAGCAGAAAGGTTCTCGAGAGGTAACCTCATACTGGAAACAGTGGAGTCAGCAGGCCCCTTACAAGGACGACTGCTTTCAGCACAAAGATGGTCGTAGCAATCTTTGGGTGAAGGTTTTGTTCAGCAGTGGATATCTTTCGAAGATGGATGCACGCCACTGAGTTCAGTACACTTTGACTTGTTATGACACAGACAAGACAAAAATGTACTGTGCGCCTATACCCAAACTATTATATTTTAATATAATAGTTTGGGTATAGGCGATGTTATATTTTAATATGAAAGAAGCATCAAACGAGCCTGCGGGTTATCTGATGATAAACAATTACCACTATCAGTCACGGATACGTTATTGGCCTTTATTGTCTTCCCCAGAAGTGGATGCCCAGGGTGTTGAAACTCCGAATTTCTGTCACTAATAAAACGCTGTAACAATGCCACTACTTTGCATCGGTTATCAATGGGAGTATGGTCCCAGGTAGAGCCAGTCCCAATACTAGCTGGAACACAAAACAAGATATAAGTCCCTTGCTATTAGTGGTCAATCCATTAAATGTCATTATCCACAGTTCAGTCCACTACTAAGAAGTTATGGATACAAAGTCAATAACGCTCTGTTAAACTTAAGTTTCAAAACCAGGACATCGTGACTTAATCTCCTCATGAATAAAGTAGTATACACAAGTATATCCTGCTAAAGACCGCTAGACTCAAGTGAGATTGAGCTGGTCACTGACAGGTGGACTAAAATAAGCAAATAACGGGTCCCAGAACATGGACATCGTCATCGAGGTAGGCTTAAAAAGTGGTGGCGCAATGATCTCGATGCATATCAGCCTGAATGGCCATCATTGGCCAAAGTTAGAACTCTTTGGAAGGAGATGGGGGAGAACTTTGCCCAGCGGTCGGACACAATAAGTTAGTTAAAAAAAATACCTTTTCTTGAAGTATCTCTTCCTTACGGTAGTGTTGAAAATCTGTTTTTATCCTAAGATACATGAAACGGCTACGGCTGATGCCGGTCCACTCCCTTATATACAATATAATATCCACAGCCATGAGTGAGGAGTGTCCCAGATATCCGAATTTAATACTTAGAAAAACTGAAACAAAAACGACAGACGTAATTTAATAAACGCTACCAAATCCTTATTGATGGCCCTACAAATGTTTCTTCCAAACACACCAAGTGGCCAGGCTGGAACGGAGCAAAGTTTGAAGCGGTCGTATTAAGGCGTCAATTTTTTAATTACGAATGTGCGGCTAGGGAGACTGGAACTTCTTGAATCGTCTGGTAATCGCCGGGACTATCTAAAGTGATCCCTAACGAGCTTTGGTCCGAGCTAAGTAGGGTACACATTAGCGGTTGTTTTTTGTTTATTCGTTCTTGGGATTTCAGCTAGAGTATTTGGCGAAATGTTATTGCTAGTTTTTTTTTTGTATTTGGAAAGCGTTTTGAATATAAGTAAAATAGTTTGGATAGCTCAAATTTGGCACAAATATGACCTTGTGTATCGATCCTATGTAAAAATGTACACAGGTGATATTTGACAGCCATAAGTCTTTATTATTACTATCTATCTATCTATCTATCTATAACCTCATGCCAGATCCCTTGCAGGGTAGGCAGAGAGTACAGAGTATTATTATGTCAGAATAAGTCACTATTGATTGCGTAAATAGGATATAAACAAAATACAGCATCAATCAATAGCATGATGCTAGGGCTTTTAGAAATCAAAGATTCGTTTAGCAAAGTTACATCCTATAAACAAGTAATCGTATAAAAGCGGAGGAGCGCCACAGGTATGCTATATACACCCATATTTCACCAAAGGTATTAAGTATTATTGTAAAAAAGGTGCACACCCGCAATAACTTACTCCAGCCCCCTACAAAAACCAAGTGGGGAGCCTCGGGACAAGTGGGCATCTGGCCTGGCTCTAGCATTCTCTGCGTGCGAATATGCGTATCCTGTATGGAGTCGTTCTGTCCACGCAAGGCTAATGGATACAGAAGTAAATGAAACTTGCTGGATTATTACGGGTTGTCTAAAACCGACTCCAGTATAACTTCTGTATGCACTGGCTGTCAAAGCGCCTTCAGATGTTTGCAGAGCTCTGTAGAGAGAGCTGGAATAATGACCCACAGCACCCCATGCAGGGTTACGATACAGTGCAGCAAAGGCTGAAGAAGAGATTTATTAAGTGCGTGGAACCATTATCCTAAGAGCCAACAAAAGCGAGGTGCAATCTTTGGAAGTAAGAAGTATCCTCACTAAATCCTTTTGTTCCATCTGCTGAGAGTCTCCCACTTGGACATAAATTACCATGGCCTTTAAGTAGAAATTTCTCTTTAAATAGACTTCGGACTCAGGTCGGCCGGAGCAAGCAAAACATGCTCAGGTGATGATTCACAGACAGCACCAATTTGGGGTACTTGTGCGGCGTTATCCAAACAATATCCCACCTTATATATCGTAATCCGCATGCTCTTACATCTGTACGCAGCAGGACTTCCGTCAATGCAGTCTGTAGCCGCATTCTGTGCTGCTTCCGTATAACTATAGCATGTTTGCCGTCGAAATGCTAAGATGAAGAAGATAAGGAGCGAGCCTATTAGCATTAGGCACAATTCCATACCCCCACAATTACGTCATGTATACCCTGGACCCCGAACTGCTACTACAATTGTTTTTTTTTCGTTTATAAAAAATATCAATTACATTTTGGCCTATAATTTGAATCTAAACGTACATACGACTAGGAAATATGGCAGTCACACTCCTTTAATGGCGTCTTTTTCTTTGAATTTCAATGGAATATTTATTAATTTATTTATGTGAGTATCGTGCGACCGTCATTAAGTACGCATGTTACTTGTTTTGTTTGTGAACAATTTCGTTAAAACAGTGTTTTTCGTTCAATAGTATACAGTGTTATATATCGTTGTGAAGCTGACTGTGCAACCGTTCTATTGGTGATACATTTGTCAATAAACACTCAGGTAACTGTGCATTACAACCAAAAATATTTTTAAAAACGACGGTGTCAACGATAAAACCCTGACCTAGGGCAACCCGCGGTTTGCCCGCTGTGACGTAGCGCACATACCGATCACAATTTTTGTTCGACCTAAACTAAGCGCCTGACTGATAAAATTCCGCAAAGTCACGAGATATTGATTTCTGAATTTTATTGCTTCGCTAGCCCAAAGTTGGTTGGTTTATGAACGGTACTTGTTCCTTTGGGTACAATGGAAAAAAATACCTGCGTAGGGTGTAAAGTGTTAATCTCGAACAGAGAATATATGTCCTGCCACGGGTGCAAGCAGAAATATGACTTACAATGCGCCAATCTATCCCCTAAGCGTTTTAAAAAGATGAGTCAAGAGGTCAAGCTTAAATGGACATGCTTTGAGTGCAAGAGTAGGTTGCCTAAATTAGACAACACGAATACGCCGGTGCGCTCGTCTCACCAATCAAAAATGGATGACGTGGACGAAAATGAGTGTTTGATTGATAATAGCCATGTCACGCTACGGAAGCAAACGGCGCCCAAAAAACACCCTTCAGACTACATAACTGAAGACACGCTAAGAGAGATATGGGTAAACGAGATGAAACAAGAGATGGAAACTATGCTTGAATCTACCATAAAAAAAAGCAGTATCCAATCAGCTTAAAGCCTTGAACACTCAATTCACAGGCTTTCAGGAATCCATTTCATATGTCAGTACACAATACGACGACTTAAGGAAGGAAATTGCGGATCTCAAGAGGCTCCTTGGAAACACTACTTCCGAGATAAAGTGTCTCAAGGATGAAAATAAAAATCTCAAAGAAAATCTCGCAGCCTGTCTGGGTCGTGTTAAGCTCCTTGAAGACGAGCACCTTAAGCAACAACAATGGGTTAGAATGCAAAATATTGAGATCACCGGAATACAAGAAGACAAACAGGAAATCACAACAGAAGTAGTACTGAAGGTAGCGCGACACATTGGAGTTTCTATTCAACATTCGGACTTGGAGTTTGCCCACCGCGTGCAGCCTCGGCGCGCAGTTAGTGCGGCACATGCGCGCCCTATCGTTGCTCGCTTGCGGCAGCGCGCCGTGAAAGACCAAATTATTGCCGCCGCGCGTAAACATCGTAGTTTGACTGCCGGGGATATGGGCTATGCAGGGGAGACAACCAGAGTATTCTTAACTTCTCTTGAGCTCATGCAAAAATAAGGCTAAAGAAGTAAATTACAGGTATATTTGGACAAAAAACTGTCGTATTTTTGTCAGGAAAAACGACACTTCTCCTCCTATTGCCATAAACTCTGCGTCAGACCTGGTGAAACTTTTGTGAAATGCAGTCTGACTCTCTATTATCCTCATGTTAATAATAATGTATTATTCTCACCATTAAATTTACTAACTTTACAGTACACTACACCCATATATACTACACACAATTGTACATATTATTACAAAATACGATATGCTATATTATTTGAATTGTTTTTTAAACTAATCACTTCCCAAATATTTACCCCTAAGTTTATTATATTACAACTGTGGTTGTTTTTTTATTGCATCTATATTAAACCTAAAATACAACATTACATAAATGCTTATTATTTTTGTAATTATTTGCGAACATTGCCTCTATCTTTGCTACAAATATTAAATAAAAGTAATGATTATTTTTTCGGACCGCATGTATGGATATTACATATTGATTCTGTATCGTAATGGGTGATAAAATTAAAAAGCTTAAACTTTTTTATCAAAATGTCAGAGGACTACGAACAAAGACTAATGAATTTTATAGTAATATGTTATTACTCGACTCTGACGTTGTAATGGTAACAGAAACATGGCTTTGTGATGGAATCTTGGATTCCGAGTTATGCAATAGTAATTTTGACGTATTTCGTAGGGACCGGGGGTCCTTGGGTGGTGGGGTAATGCTTATGTGCGCTTCGCACCTACACGCTCAAGCAAGGCCTGAATGGCAAAGTCAAGATCTGGAATGTATATGGGTAACGATACCTGCACAAAACCTTACCTCCAAACACGACCTTCATATTGCAGTTGTTTATATTCCTCCTAACTCACTTATTCCTACTAGAGTTCAACATTTTTTAGATTTATTATCCCGAATTTTTGACAATCATCCTGACGAACATTTTATAATTGCGGGTGACTTCAACTTGCCTTGCATAGATTGGAAATCGGGTGAGCCCATAGTCCTAAAGAAGGGCCCAGCTGAAGTTCAGTTCACAGCGTCAAGATTTGTGGCACTGTCCTCTTATTTGGGGCTTCAGCAGTACAATGAGGAAGTAAATAAAAGTAAAAATATTTTAGATTTGATATTTTCAGACTCTCCAGTTTTAATACAAAAATCTCAGCTATCATTAGTAAAAGAAGATGCTTATCATCCCTCTCTAGATATTTTAGCTGCTGACTTTTTGACTTCGGCACTCAAACCTCAATGTCGTACAAAATATCAATACAGACGTGCAGACTATGATAAATTAAATGAATTGCTTCGTAATTACGACTGGTCATTTATAACTGAAAAAAGTGATATCGAAGAGGTAGTTTCTTCCTTTTATACAATTTTAGACGACCTTATACACGAGAATACTCCTCAGGTTCGCTGTTCTGGCACATGGATTTATCCGGTTTGGTATAGTAAAGCTTTAATCCAACTAATTAAAGAAAAATATAAGATACACAGCCATTGGAAACTTTACAAAAATCCTGTTGACTATGCTGCTTTTGCGCAACTAAGAACTAGACAGAAGAAATTACAAGTTGAATGTTATGATTCATACGTTAATGACTGTCAACAAAAAATTAAGAAACAGCCGAGATTTTTCTGGTCTTATATAAAATCCAAGAGGACCGCCAATTCTAACTACCCTCAACAGATGGCATATGGTGATTCCCCATTAAAGACACAAGTAGACATATGTACAGCCTTCAATAACTTCTTTGAAGGAAATTTCACGCAAACTGCTGCTCATTATTCCGATAATTTATATGATCATTTAGAAGTTGATAAATCTAACTTTAATGCTATTAGCGATATTAGAACACATAATGAGGAAATACTTAAATTAATTCGAAATATTGATACGTCAAAAGGTGCTGGCAGTGATGGTATTCCGCCATTATTTTTTGTCCGATGTGCAGAATCACTGGCCCTACCCGTTTCATTAATTTTTAATAGATGTCTACAGGATGGATATTTTCCGAGTATCTGGGGAAAAGCCTACATTGTACCAATATATAAAAAGGGTCTAAAAACATCAATTGAAAATTATCGTCCCATGTCAATTCTAAATGTACTTAGTAAGCTATTTGAGAGATTAGTCCACATGCGTATATACCCAATAATATCTGCTTCAATTCCAATAGAACAGCATGGGTTTATGAAGAATCGATCTACAACCACCAACCTAGGAGTTTTTGTTGACCACATAGCAAGTAGCATGGATGGAGGCTTTCAAGTGGATGTGATCTACACGGATTTAGAGAAAGCCTTTGACCGTGTTGATCACATAATACTACTTCGTAAGCTTATTGCACTCGGTATCCGGGGCAACTTACTCAGATGGATGCAGTCGTACCTGCGTAACCGTTCACAGGCTGTTGTTATAGGGGGTTTTTGCTCTAACTTTATTGGAGTTCCTTCTGGGGTTCCACAAGGTTCCATTCTCGGCCCACTTCTGTATGCAGCTTATCTATACGACGTGGGTAGCTGTTTTAAACACGCACATTTCCTCATGTATGCAGATGATACCAAAATTTACATGAAAGTAAGAAATAGTTATGATTGCGCGAACCTTCAGGCTGATCTGGATAGATTGAGTCACTATTACTCTTATAACCGGATTGGTATTAACGTAACCAAATGTTTATTTGTCTCTTTTACCCGGAAAAAACATCCAATAAATCATGAATATCATTTAAATAAAATTAAAATAACCAAATCAACTTTAGTGAAAGATTTAGGCGTGCTTATAGACTCTAAGTTAATGTTTTCTGAGCATACAGAGAGCATAGTTAATAGAGCATACAAAAGTCTCGGTTTCGTATTACGTGTTAGTCGACCGTTTACTGATGTGGGATGCCTGAAAGTTTTGTACAATGCATATGTTAGAAGCATACTTGAGTACTGTAGTTGTGTTTGGAGTCCACAGTATATAACTTATGCTCAGAATTTGGAATACATACAGAATAAATTTGTGAAACACCTTAACTTTCGATCTGGCTGTTACTCTAAAGATTACCTGGAATCGTGTCGATTTCACCATCTTATGACACTCGAAGATCGGCGAACTCTTGCTGATATGGCTTTTTTACACGGCATATGTAATGGCTACATAGATTGTCCTGAATTGGCACACAGAATATTAAGTTTTAGTGTACCAAAGACGCGGACAAGGCACACGAATCTATTTGCAGTACCACATGCAAGTACAAATTATGCTCAGAACTCACTTGTCAGCAGGTTGCAAAGGTTTTATAATAAAAGATTTAGTTGCACGGATATCTTCCATAATAGTAAACAAACCTTCAGGACTGCAGTATGTAATATTTTGAATAAGAGGTTTTAAAGATATGGCATGATATAATATAGCATACACTAACGCACAAACATTTCTACACTCAACTTACACATACACTTCCACACACATATCTACACATACATAGAAAAACACTGTCTAACAATTTCCTTTTCCTTTTTTTTTTGTTACATTACGTTTAATATTTAAACTACAAGCATGTAATGATTAGTCGCACAAAAATATGTTAGTACACAAAATGTAAATCCGTTATTGGCTGTATGTAGAATATCTAAGTTAATCACATAAATTTTAAGGGCTGTGGATTTTGTTCAATAAATAAAATAAAATAAAAATAAAAAATAAAATAAAATTGTACAAAAGTCACAAACAGCCAATAATCAATAAAACTAAATGTCAACATAGACCAGTTCAGTACTACATAGTACAACTAACTATTATGTTCCTGCCCCATGAGTGCCGTAATGCGTTTATTAATACGCTAGAATACACATTACGCAGGTAAAGCCAATATTTAAAGCGTAATCGACTCGGTAACTTATTATTTTAATATACTTTTTTTAAATCTAATGTTGACGCAGGCGTTAACACCAATATTGACGCTAATGGGGAACAGTAAAGTCATACAAAAACAAAAGAATGAAATGAACTATTAACTAAATCAAGGTAAGTCAATTCTAAACTTGAAGATGCAAGTTTTATTAAAAAGGAAATTATATTATTAATACTAAATCTTTTAAAAGTACTTCATACTTCAAATGCTACACAAGTCAAGAATTTAAGAACTTTTTTGTCTCAAAAGGAAATTTCTATTTGCGTTCCTAGAATTGTCGTGGCCTGTATTTGTCACCCGCCTTTGAACACATCAAATCTTTTTATTGAAACACGAATAATGTACACACGGCTTTATTTACAAGATTTCCGCAACGTTAGGCCACCCTCAGAAAATCAAGCTTATTTAACTTGTTCCACAAAAGAGGGATATACAAAATAAAACTGTATTTCGTAGTTGGCACAGTTAAAACCTGCCTACTAGAAAATGGCTTTGATCACGGCATGACATTTCTTTCATGTCTATTATTATATAACTGTAAAGAAACTGTAAACTGTAACTGAAACTCCGTCCTTCTTATGCACACATCCAAAACCCCGAGAACTTTCAACTCGAATTGGCAAACCGCTTCGAATTGCTAGACAGCAGCGCATCAGTGGACGAAATCAACAACAGGCTGGTAGAGACTGTCCATACGGTCGGGTCCAAGTATTATAAGCCCCACCGTAAAAATAGACCTCAAAAACTATCTAACTCCACCCGAAATCTCATGGCTGAGCGACGTTCCATGACGCTCCAAACCTCCGATGATGCTAAGTCCTATAGGCAGCTCAATGGACAGATACTGAAGTCCTTGCGTCACGATTTACGGTCCTTCAATACAAGGCGTATTGAGGAGACCATAGCACAGAACAAGGGCTCCAAAGTGTTCGCAAGAGACGCGTCTATTGGGCAAAGCCAGTTGACGAAGCTGAAGACGGAGGACGGAAACGTAACGTCGAATAGGTCAGAGGTGCTCAGGGAGATAGAGAGGTTCTATGGGCAGTTGTACACCTCAGTAGCTGAACCTGTTGTTGACTTGGTAAAAGACCCAAGAGCCAAGCTAACCCGACACTACACTGAAGATATCCCGGACATCAGCCTGTACGAGATTACGATGGCTCTCAAACAACTCAAAAATAACAAAGCACCAGGCGAAGACGGAATTACCGCAGAGCTTCTGAAAGCGGGCGGAACGCCGGTACTTAAAGTCCTTCAGAGGCTGTTTAATTCCGTCTTGCTCGAAGAGAAAACGCCGGAAGCATGGAACAGGGGAGTGGTGGTACTGTTTTTTAAGAAAGGTGATAACACTTTACTGAAGAATTATAGGCCCATCACACTGCTGAGCCATGTTTATAAGTTGTTTTCGAGAGTCATCACGAATCGTCTCGAACGCAGGCTTGATGACTTCCAGCCTCCCGAACAAGCCGGTTTCCGGAAAGGCTTTAGTACCATAGACCACATACATACGCTGCGGCAGATTATACAGAAGACGGAGGAGTATAATCGGCCACTATGCTTGGCGTTTGTGGACTATGAGAAAGCCTTCGATTCGATCGAGACTTGGGCGGTTCTTAGATCTCTCCAGCGATGCCGCATTGACTATCGGTACATTGAAGTGTTGAAGTGCTTGTATAATAACGCCACCATGTCAGTCCGAGTACAGGGGCATTGCACGAAGGCGATCCCCATAAAAAGAGGAGTAAGGCAGGGAGACGTCATTTCTCCGAAACTGTTTACGGCCACCTTAGAGGACGCCTTCAAGCTCTTGGAATGGCAAGGACTTGGCATCAACATCAATGGCGAATACATCACTCACCTTCGATTTGCCGACGACATTGTGGTCGTGGCGGAGTCGCTGGAAGATCTAGGACGAATGCTCGGTGACCTCAACAGAGTATCTCAACAAGTGGGTCTTAAAATGAACATGGACAAAACGAAAATAATGTGTAACGTCCATGTCGTACCCACCGCACTCACCGTTGGGAACTCTACTCTTGAAGTTGTCGACGAATACATTTACCTGGGACAGGTAGTCCGGTTAGGTAGGTCCAACTTTGAGAGAGAGGTCAATCGACGAATCCAACTCGGCTGGGCAGCGTTCGGGAAACTGCGCAACATCTTCTCATCCAAAATACCTCAGTGCCTTAAGACTAAAGTTTTTAGTCAGTGTGTGTTACCAGTGATGATATATGGATCAGAGACGTGGTCTCTTACTATAGGTCTCATAAAAAAGCTCAGAGTTGCTCAGCGAGCTATGGAGAGAGCTATGCTCGGCGTTTCTCTACGCGATCGAATCAGGAATGAGGAGATTCGTAGAAGAACCAAGGTCACCGACATAGCCGTTAAGATTAGCAAGCTGAAGTGGCAATGGGCGGGCCACATAGCGCGTAGATCGGACGGGCGTTGGGGCAGAAAGATTCTAGAGTGGAGACCACGTATTGGCAAGCGCAGCGTGGGACGACCGCCTGCCAGATGGACCGACGATCTTGTGAAAATCGCAGGAAGTCGTTGGATGCAGGTGGCATCGGACCGGTTACGCTGGAAAGCGATTGGGGAGGCCTATGTTCAGCAGTGGACAAGTATAGGCTGAGATGATGATGATGAAAGAAACTGTGTCTGTTCATTAAACTTAGTATAAAAATGATTTGGTCCAACTATTTTAAAGGTCTTAGAACGGACATCATTTAGCTATTGAACGGATTTTGTTGAAAATTTTACATATAGACAGACATAACAGTGATGATGATGATGATGATTGATCCGACCGATTTCGGCCATGGCGACCACTTTGACCCCTAGTCAGAGTAATGCCGCTGATGCGCTCGAAGATGGCTTATGTAGCCTATCTTCGCGGCGAAACTCCGTGCACATTGAGGGCACGTGAGTACGCCGTAACAGAACAGACAGACATAACAGCCGACATAACAGTATATATAGGTTGAAACAAGTAATACAAAGTATTTAACAAAGTTTATTGAGCAGAAATAGTAATACAGCTTGAATTCTCTATGGTATATGAGCGGGTACTAGGGAGACGTTATTCTACGAAAATATTATTTTTGCTAGTTGTAATCATTCCGTGCTATGGCGTTGGTGCATTGTTGCAATAAACACTAAATTAGTCAATTTATCTGATTTTGATCCAACATACTGCAATTTTAACCGACTTCAAAAAAGAAAAGGTTATATGTTCGTCTGTATGTGCAGATAATTTTGTATGTGTTCGATATTTCCGTCAATTCTGAACCGATTTTGATAATTCTTTTTGCATTGGATTTAGCTTGCTTCAAGATGGTCCCATTTTATTTCATCGATATTAGACTTTGGACTGTGAAGTTACACCAGGGAGTTATAATAATTATTGTGTTAATCCTATATGTTCCCTACCATAGAACTAATCATAATATTAATCGACTTCATTAAATGAGGAGTTTTACAATTCGTCTGTTGTTTTAATAACGTCTTTATTTATGAACTGATGTTGATGATTCTTTTTGCGTTTAGTTTAATATAGCTTCGAGATGACCCCATTTTAATAAAGTCGTTATCAATAACCTTGGACTTTGAAAAAACCCCGGGGGACTCCTTAACGGCAAACAGCACGAATGTATAGATTCTATTATTATTGGTATTATATTAATCCCGTAGGTACCTTACTGTAGAACTAAGCAAAATAATATAATATAGATATATAAATATTAATAATTATTTTACTCATCACTTAAAATGGTAAAATAAATAACCTGTTGTAAAAAAGGGAAACCGACTTCAAAAAGAAATATATGGATATTAAAAGTCGGTGCCAATTACTCGACTGCACTAACCGGCACCGACTTCAAATAATTATTATTCTGTACTCTCTACATTCCTCGCAAGGGATTTAGCGTGATGATATAGTAGTATATTTTCTTTTTCATATCTTATTATTCTAATAACTAGTTTTTAATGCAGCTTCACCTATTTGCATGGGAACTATGTGACATAGTATACGCATACTTTATGCGTTTGTAGATAGATATATTGTCTGACTAGGATCTTTTGGCCCGTTGATGACATTGACAGGGGGGCGTTGGTGTGAAATTAGGGTTAACATTTGGTAAAATTCTCCTACTTCTAAGGAGATATTTCAACAGGTCGGTTCACACGGGTAATAATTAAAAAAAGAACTTGTGTAAATTTCATAGCAAACGGCAACTCTGCGACTGTCATGTAGTTATATTTCACTTGATGGCAGCGCTAGTTCTGGTTTTATCTACGGGCCAAAATATTCTTGTTTGACTTTAGGTTGTGTACTAACAAAATTTTCATCATAATTATGGAGATACTTGTATCTACTAACTGGTATCTAATCAGAATTAAATTGATGGCCCACTAAATATAAGATCTGGCTAAGGTAAAACAGAAAATACTCGGTAGATATGTTACTTACAATTGAGTGTATAGTGCAGTATTTTCATAAGAAAGTAAAACAAATATACCATATAATAACCATATTATCTTCAGCCACGCTAACCACAAGCAGACGAAATAGTCACCACGCTTTCCATAGTACTAAAGGTTGCAGTTAACTTAAGCGAGGACAAGCATTGTAAGGGATATGAGTGTTACTCCGTCATGCTATGCCTTTTCACGCTAAGGTTCAGTTGGAAGAAAATTTGGTTAAATGAGAAAGAAGCGTGATGATGCTACAGTGGATAAACTAAAAATGCTATTGAAAGCGAGGTTAAGCTTTTAACCATTACTGTAGTGATGGGTGAGGAAACAAAAACTGTTCATCTCTACGGCTTCAATTAAAACATTTTCTTAAAGCTGTCACTAGATTCAAACTTCAATAATTACACTAAATTGCATGAAAATTTTATAAAAAGAGCTTTTCTATCTCCAATAAAAACTGGCACGTGAGAATAGGTTAATATTAACTATATTCCATGTTGATTTAACCTTTTCTTTTTTGATACTTTGTTATTCCCTTTTAACGTTAGTTATTCTGGAAATAAAGATGCCTAAGCAGATATATTTTAACAAATATCAAACTTATTGATCCCGCCAGAAGCGCAGGTCTTAACCTAGTTCAGGCAAGCCTTTAATGATGTCTACTTTATATATTAATTTGCATATTTTCTGATGGCTTGATCCAGTGGTTAAAGGCTTCAGCTGCTCTGTCCACTGGATCGAATAGTCGCGGATACAATCCTCACACAAAACAAATCTTTATGTGACCCACAAATATTTGTTTCTACACACAAATATATGGTCTGGGTTTTTGTGCATGTGAATTTCAAGCTTATATATGCATCCACACGTAACAGGAATAATTTCGAGTGTAAGGCTACGTATTTATTTTAAAAAGAACTATTGTTTTCTATTTATTATTAATTTATTGTGGTATTTGTCTTTTATTTTAATCGTCACATACGAAACAAAAACGTATATATTTTCGAACTTAACAAATTTGGAACCTTTTTAAAAAAATAACGTATGTAAGTGGCCAAAACAAATAAATTATTATTGACTTGGACTTTCGAAAAAATATATTTATCTTCTGCTTTTCCTCGCTCTGGTAAACAGACAGCATAACGGACATTGCCGAGGGAAGGCGTGGGTGCGAGCGGATTGCTCAAGGTAATTCTGTTTTATGCCACTACAGACCGTCTGATAAATTGAACACAGCCTGCCGTATATTTGTCAAAGCCTCTTTTTATCTCGAAAATTATTTCTGTTGAGGTGAGGCGGTTATTTTTAATTTGTTTGGTGCTATTTTACATTCTTCTTAGTGACTGTAATTATCTGGAGACGCATTTTAGTAATTACGGGTATTACTTGAAAATTTATGAGTGCTAATCAAATTTTAGGGGATAAAGGAAGAGAAGTGTATATATGAACATAAAAAGGATAAACGACATCGCGCCTATATTCAAAGCGGGATGGCAAAGATGTAAAATGTATACACATATTTATGATATTGCAGACGCTGTTAGTTTTTATTGAGAAGTTGTAAATACTAATAATAATAAGAGCTTCGATAAACACCTCGAGAAGCTTTTGCTAGGCAGTTGGGCAAAGGGCTTGATACAGAAGGCGGTAGTATTGGACACGGCGCGCATTGTAAGGAGGCTTCTCTCTTTGGAGCCCTGACCACCGGTAGCTTGGGTCGTAAACCTCGCTGTCAGTGTAGAACATATTTTTTATGCAATTTATTTAAGAATATTTGTATTTTGTATTTTATCTGTCTATCTATATCATCACGCCAGATCCCTTACGGGGTAGGCAGAGAGTACAGAGTTCCAACAGGCTCTTTCCTTACATACCTCTCTGGCTTCCTCTCCTCTCATAGTTCGTCTCATACACGCTCGCCGGTTACGGAGACTCCTGACTTGTCCTTCAGATAAGACCCGGTCTATTTGGTCATGGTAAGATAGTCTAGGTCTTCCCCGGTATCTACATCCTTCCACTTTCGCATTGTTTATCAGTTTTAAATTTTAAAATACATTTTATAAGAAATAGTATTTAATAAATGCATACATAATAATAATGTCCGTAACCGGCGAGCGTGTATGAGACGAACTATGAGAGTCGAGGAAGCCAGAGAGGTATGTAAGGAAAGAACCTGTTGGAACTCTGTACTCTCTGCCTACCCCGCAAGGGATCTGGCGTGAGGTTATAGATAGATAGATAGATAGATAATAATAATAATAATTTATTTTTGATATGTCCATAGTTAATAAATCATTAATTTTAAATTAAATTAGAAATGTTACAAATATTAATAAATTTATAAGAAAATAACATAGCATATTGCATACTAATGTATGTATAATAAAACCCATCATTTAAATATAGGCGAGTCCCACCGATTATTAAAAACACTATATACTATTGGTACTGCCGCGCAAACGAGCCATCATGGAGGTGCACCGTTTCCTCTTAATAGATGCAAAGCCATCGGTGTGCGCCTCTGCAAACATTAGTGTGGCACTGCATCGCCACGGCAGTCCCAACTGTAGCCTAAGTGCATTATTATATTGTATTTGTAGGTCGTTGTATGTACGCCGAGCATAATTAACCTACAGACTGCACGTGTAGAATGATTGACGAAAAGAATTAAAGAAAGTTAACCTGCGGGCCAGCATGTTACAACGAACAGCTAGCGCCCTACGTTCCCTCTCTATATCAAGGTCGTCCCTCAAGTTATCGGTAACCCAGTGACCCGAATACTTAATATTCTTCATCCTACACAAAGGTGTCCCCTAGAGCGATAAGTGAGGTAACTCAGAGTAAGTTTTATTTCCGGCCCTTAAAACCATTACCTTACATATTTTCTGACATTGTGTTTGAGCTCATGAGCCACCACATATGACTCACAGATAGACAGAAGCCTCCTCATAGCACCTGTGGATGGACTCAACAACACCAAGTCATCAGCGTATGAAATGTAATTATTACAAGTCCCATGAGCATGACATCCGACATTGGTATTGCTCAATTCGTGCATCAACCCGTTAATGTATAGGTTAATGTAAAGGCGGGGGAATATAAACTTTCCCTGCCACACCCCGCACTCTAACCGATACACAAATGTGAGCCCATCCATTTAACACTATTCTTTTGACCATTGTACCAATATCTACACAAATAAATTACCTCCTGCGGTACTGAGGTTTCGAACTTTAGCTTATGCCACAACTTATAACTGACAAGATCGAATGCCGACAAATCCAAGAAGCAGGCAGATATAGGTGTCTTCCTATGTGTATAATATTTGCCATTATCGGACTGCTATTAAGGATTTCACGACACCAAGAGAGCAGTTGAAGCTTTTTGCGATTTAAAGCTTTCTTAAATCTTTTTGTTCGTCTAACCCAAAATTCTTTAATAGCTGGCATTACTTTTGATCACATGTTATTATTTTATGAAGGTGTATTAACTTTATTTTCATTATTAAAATCAAAAGGTGCTATCACTGGTATTATATCGGCTTATTGATTCCTACAAAAATACGATTTTTTCGTAAAGTTTGCTTGCGGTGGAAATAGTTTCTTTTGAACAGACATTTCTCGTTTATACTATAAAATTTTACCTACTAGTGGTTGAATAGCCGGGTCAACAATGTGGGTCAAACTCCACCTTTTCATCCAACGATTGCTGAAATGCAGTTCGATTAGTGCCCGTTTCATAACTGGATTTCTCGAACTCGAGAAATGAAAGGGACAATTTTGTTGGAGCAAAAAGTAAATAAGAACGTATAAGTGGAAATATTTTGCGAAGTTAAAATTGAATTCTAGGAATTGGTCTGTGTTTTCCGTTGCTTAAACATAGAACAGTTTAAAGTAATAGACTATGAATAGGCACTTAACAAACCGTAAATGGCCAATTCTGTTTTATGCATAGATGGCGCTGACTCGCAGCCTGAAAACATCCATTGAAACAAAAAGAAATTTAAATTACTTCTTTAGTAAAAAACATTAAAAATTATTTGCTTTTGCAAGACATCTGGCGTGATGATGGTAATGAATTTGTCAAGAGATGGCACGGTGAAAATTTTGTTGGACATTGTCTATTCACTTATACTGGTCTCTGAAAGAAGTATATTGAAAGCTATTGGAGGATTTTTACGATAATACTGTTTTTCGATAAAGTGCCTGCAAGTGATCCGGCGTGATGACATAGATAGATAGATATTGCCTCGCTAGTCTTATTCCGTGTAGTTCATCTGGCGACCACAAAATCCTGGGTTCGATTCCTAGATCGGACATGTGCCAGAAGTCAGTCGTCTCAAAGGTAGCCGGTTCCACTAAGCCAAGGGCTTAGCACGAAAATATTGATGTTAGCGTAACGCTAGCTAGTTGATATGCCATCCTGGGGACACTACGAGTTCACTCTATAAACATGATTGTGCCAGTAAGCTCACTCGCTAGCACCACGCTAAGCCTTTTACTTTGTTACTGGACAATCAGATGTACTCAATACAAGATAATATGCTATCCTTGTCAAACTACAAGTTTACTGAATAACCATAAATCGCTAATTTACTCACTACCACCTCGCTTGCAATCTTTTCGTGCTAAGCCCAATAATCTGTTCGTGGACAATAAGATGTACTCAATATAGTGAAGAAACATGGTAGTAAATAAATAAGAGTAGGTTTTTTTATTAAAAATTCTAACTCGCAGTCCGGAGACTGGACTAGGGTCCGGTATTACATTAGGACTTAACATAGTCAGCAATATATGGATGTATATTTTACACGTCTGCTACTTCGATTGGGTGTATATAGGCGTGACGGTTTTATTATTATTTTAACTTTTGTTTAGTTTTAGATGGAGAAATGTTTATAGGCAAGATCGATTGCTTTGTTATATTTAACTTTCGAGTTATTTGAATATTATCCTAAAATAACCTTAGTTTGTTAATCCTTATATATACTGTGTTCTCAGGGCAAATTTTCTACCCATTTAAAATAATATGAATACATTATGAAGCTTTCAATTTATTCGATTAATAACTTTTTATGCAAAAAAAGGCTTTCGGAATGGCTTATGTCCCTTGCCTACGAGAGCACTGAGGCGCTACTGTCTATACCCAAATAGGAATGAGTATAAACTTACCCTCTGGCAGCACACACTAGCTAACCTGACACCCATATACCAACACTCACCCGCACGTATGCACGCACACACACACCCACCCACACACACACACACACACACACACACACTCACATACACACACACCCATACTCACATACACACACACCCATGCACACACACTCACTCACACATACACACACACACACACACACACACACACACACACACATACTCACACACACACACACACACACACACTCACACACACACACACACACACTCAAACACGCATACACACACACACACTACCAGCTCTAATCTTGACACCACCACTTTCGACTAACACGAAATGTTATTCAGATTATGAGAGAGCCGAAATTAGCTCATATGGGGAAGGTGCACTGGTGACCTGAAATACCGGTATAACCTAGTTTAGGCACCAGTCTCCCACAACAAAAACTGCATTGTAATATGGCAATCTTCCCATGTAATGTTATATTGTGGCGAGAAATAAAATTATATTATTATTATTATTTATACATTTCTATGTCTCGACCATGTCGGTCGGTATACCAGGTTAACACGGGCCTAAGCCAAGTACTAACCGGATAGGTTCTGGATTTGGCTCTGTGGTGAATGTGTATATGATTGGTGTTCTATTGGTGTCGTTCCTTATGTTTGTATACTGAAGGATGAGGATGGTTGTGTGATAGCTATGTGTGTGTCTTTATCTGTCTAAAGAAATTTACGAACTATTCTGCATGTATTTAATATGACAGCCTTTTGTAAAGTGATATAGATAAATGGTGGAAGGTTGAGTGTTTTTATAGACTGGTGTAGCTGCTTTGGAATAACACCAGTTGTTGACAGTACTATCGGGACTATGGTAACGGTATTTAGTCTCCACATTCGCCTGATTTCGTCTTTTAAATCAGTATATTTTGAGAGCTTTTCGGCTATTGTGGCTTGTAAGTTGTGTGTATTAGGTACGGCTATATCTATGATGAATGCTGTGTGATTTTTCTTGTCATGTATAGTGATATCTGGTCTGTTATAATGAGTAGTCCTGTCTGTTAATATGGCACGATCAAAATAGAGTCGGTAGTCTGAGTTTTCTAAAACAGCTTCAGGTGTGTATTTATAATATGGAATGGGTTGATTTGCGATTAGTTTTAGGTTATGGGCAATTTTTTGATGGATTATATTTGCGACTTGATCATGCCTGTGTTTATAGTTGGTCTGGACAAGAGATTTGCATGCGCCTGTTATATGTTGTATGGTTTCGGTACAGCTATTACATTTACGGCATTGGTCTGTGGGAAGCCTAGGGATTTTAATAATGTATTTTTGATAATTCCGAGTTTCTATTGTTTGGTATTGTATGGCTATCATAAAACCCTCCGTTTGGGGGAACAGTTCGCCACGACTAAGCCATGCGTTCGACGCAATTTTGTCGACATTGGGTTGGCTCAAGTCATGTAGATGTCTTCCGTGCAAAGATTTTCTAGACCATTCAATAAGCTTTGTTTCTATAGTTACTAGTTTTTCATTTTTTTGAGGTAGTTTGTCTGTTAAGTTCAATGAGGTTAGTTTGTTATCATTGTATACTATTGTTTTATGTAAATGAGATTCTGTGGCTTTTTTGTGAAAATACGCCCTGAGATTTAATATTTGCCTATTGTGGAGATTGGTTACATCTATTAGTCATCTACCTCCTTCTTCCCGTGGTAATGTTTGGCGTTGTATGCATGCTCGTGGATGGTGCTTTCTATGTTTGATCATCGTAGTGTTTATTGTTCTTTGTATATTTTTTAGTTCAGCCTTTGACCACTTAATTACACCAAAGGAGTAAGTTAAGATGGGTATGGCATAAGTATTTATAGCTTTGGTGAGGTTGCGCGCGTAGAGTTGTGATCGGAGTAAGGTGTTCAATCTGTGTTTGAACTGTTGAATGAGTTTCATCTTGGTTTCATTGTACTGTATGTGATGTGCTTGGTTATATCCTAAATATTTGTATACTTGGTTAGGTTCTAGTGAGGTTAACAACTGGCCGGTTTTTAATGGGTAACTGAGTTCCTAGTTTTGCCCGGCTTAACAGAATTAATTTTACATTTATCGATTCCAAACAACATGTGGATATCTTCAGAAAAATCTTCAGTAGTTTTTGCCAATGAGTAGAGCTTATTTTGAGTTGGTGCGTATAATTTTATATCATCCATATACATGAGATGGTTAACTTGGTATGTAGTAAGTGCGTCAGAGTCATTATCCTTACAATTGAGTGGGTAACCGTCTTTAGTATCATTAAGCAAGTTTGACAAAGGGTTTAGGGCTAAGCAAAACCAAAGAGGGCTTAGAGAGTCGCCTTGAAAAATGCCACGTTTAATTTGTATGGGATCAGTTTCTATGGTTTCGTTATTAGATGTCAGTCGAAGCTTTGTCGTCCATTTCTGGATCGTAATTTGGAGGAAATGGATCAGGAGGGGGTGAATTTTATATATCTTAAGGACTTTTAGTAACCAGGAGTGTGGAACGGAGTCATAAGCCTTCTTATAGTCGATATACATAGTATGTAGTTCGTTCTTTGTTTTTTTAACGTGGTGTAATATTACTGAATCTATAATTAATTGCTCTTTACATCCTTGGCTTAACCTTTTACAGCCCTTTTGCTGCTCTGCTAAAATATTATTACTACTAGTGTGAGAGTGAATCACTTCTGTGATGCAGGAAGTAATTATTTTATAGGTAGCTTGGAGACAAGTTATTGGTCTGTATTTAGCAGGGTTTTTGGAGTCTGATGTGTCTATTGGGATCATGTAGGTGGTTCCTGTCATTACGTAGTTTGGTATTATGCGAGGGTTTTGGATAAAGTTATTGATGTGGTTTAGTAGACAATGGTGAACTTGTGTAAATTTTTTGTACCAGAAATTGTGAACGTTATCAGTTCCCGGGGCTTTCCAGTTCTGAAGTTTTCTTATAACGTTTTGAAAGTGTTCATTCGATATGGCTTCAAAATCCATGGGTACAATATTAGCGCTCCTGTCCTCTTCTTTTTTTATCCATTCTGCTTCAGCGTTATGGTTAACAGGATGCTCCCATATTCCAGCCCAAAAATTACGCAGTTCATCTCGTGAAGGTCTATCTGGAGTAGTATTATCAGCACCATTGGTTGTCGAAGTTTTCAATTCGTGATAAAAACGTCTTTCGTTATTGGTGAAATGAGTGTTTTGTGTTTTGCGGAGCGTGCACGTACGGTATCTGTTTAGTCTAGAAGAAGTTAGTGTTAATTTCTGTTTGAGTGTGTCAAGAAAGTGTGAGGGCTGTGTGTTGACATTTTCACGTATGGAATGTGTACGGTATTGTTTCATTATTTGCGCCATTTGGCGGGTTAGCGTCTCGGTTCTATTGCCATTGATATACTGAGTCATTCTTCCTATACTTGCTCTTAGGTGGTCTACTTTTTTTTCAAGTCTAATTTGCCACTTTGGTTTCCTCCGTGATGTTGTATTAGAATTATTATTTCCAATTTGTAAAAGTTATATTTTGAAGTGAATTGAAATTGGTAGTAATATCTACATACTTGGGCAAAATAACAGTATTTATGTAATTTACTATTACGGAAAGTTTTCGCGATGATTTTTGTTTAGGGATATATGGTCTGTCCTGTGGGTTATAGTTCGTAAATTGGTGTAATGCGTGTTGGAAGGTATCTTCTATTTCTGGGTTATAATTTATGGTGTTTTCTTCTAAATGTATGCTATTTAAGAATGAACTTTCAGGCAAGCAGGCAGGCACGCTTTGCGTTTGTTTTGATGATAGTAGTCCAGTGGTGTCATGAGCTGAAATATTCACTATCTCCATATCTGTATGTAAATCTAAGTGTATAGTTGTAGGAGTAACTGTTCTAGAAACGTTTGGTGTGTGTCTGTAGTGCGTATTTGTATGTGATTGACTTTGTGAGTACCTATATTTGTCTTGTATATCCTTTTTTATTTCTTTTAACCTTTCTGGGCGTATTAATTTATTATTCACTATTGATCTTCTCTGATCCGCCAGTCTTTGTTCTGAAATATCAAAGTATTCTGGATGCAGTTGTTGAAATCTTATATGTAGCCTTTTTCTGTAAATAGTCATGTTCGTTTCATTCTCAGTAACTTCAAAATAACATCGCATTAAACTTTCATTGAGTGCATCCGACCATCTCATTCTACTCTTATTGTTGTTAGTAAGTTGTCCATGTTCTTGAAGTTGTGTTATTGGTGTGTTTCTATTGGGTTGTTGTGTGTTTTGAAAATGTATGTCTGATTGTGAGGTATTGATATTGTTTTATGGAAGGTTCTCTATCGTTTGTATTTCCGAAGCGATTTCGTTACGTATTTCTTGTAGTCTTTCTTTACTTATTAGTTTATTGTATATAATTGATCTTTTTTGGTCTGCTACTCTTTGTTCTGAGAGGTGGGCCAGGTGTGGAAATGCGTGTAGAAATTGTTGATAAAGGGGTTTTCTGTATATAGTTTTAATAGTCTCTAGTCTTGTGATTCAATAGTAGGACTTCATTATGGCTTCATTTAATTGATTGTCCCATTTCATTCGAGTCCTTTTGGTATTCGTCATAGTCGGCACATGATCTCTGACGGAATTCGTCTCATGCGCAACACTACGCGAAGCTTCACTATTTGCTGATGATACCGGAGAGGATTGTATTTCAAATGGATGATGAGCTGGGTGATTGGAATAAACTATGGGTTGATGATATTGGGGATGACAGATTATGATCGTGATAAACTTCGGCTGTAGTGCATTTATCGACAGGGACCCGCCTGCTCAGTCCCTCATCGCCGATGGTTCGCATGCTGAGACACCCAGCATCGGCTCCAGGTGTGCCCCGGCGACCCCCGGGCAGCGGCCGTAAATTATATCTCCTATTATACGAATCCATTATTCATTTTTAAAAGGGCAAGAGAAGAAAGGACAGGATAGATTGGGAACAGTTAGTACAAGGAGGGTAGCCTGGGTGTTACGGTTAGGCAATAAGTACCATGCTCCCCTTAAGCCCCCCCACCGCGTCAAGGTCGTATCCCTTGGGGGGGTTATTATTATTATTATTATGTGCGCATACGAAAAATCAAATAAAATATATGTATAAGTTTTTTTTAATGCACACAAATATAAATTAGCCTGTACTGCCCGACTGTTAGGCGTGAACCCATATGAATGCTGGGTAAAACTCGAGTTGAGAGACTTTAGGTTATACTTCATTACACTAAACCAGTACGAATTGGTGGAGGCAGGTTTGTGGCCACCTGCCGTAGGAACTTATAAGGACTATCACATGAAGCGATAACCGGCACCAACGGCTTAACATGTCTTCCGAAGCACGGAGACGCTCAAAAATGGAAATGCCGCATATGGTCATACATCTCAGCCTAACCAGCTACAACTTAGGTGATCGATAGCAATATTCCTGTGGCGTTCTCAAATGAGGCGCTTCTTTAGTTATTATCATAATTACACTGAATGCACAGACGACCGCTCACAGCGGCAGCCAACAAGTAAATGTCGTAACGTCACCGCTCGCCATACGTGTTGTACGCGCAGTCAATACAGTTACTATTTATCAGATAAACACAAAAAATAAATAAACACCGTCACGGCTATATTCTCCAAGCGGGGACGGCAAAGGTGTACTGAGTACACCTACTTTTTGCAAACAATGTTTCAGGGGGCGTGCCTATTGCCATTACCGGGCACAATTCCAGACTCCGGACACATACTGGGAAGTTTTCTATAGAAAAACTACAACCGACCGTCCGACCAATACTGTCCGACCTAGAAATTGAACCCAAGTCCTCGTGATCACAAAGCGATTCACTTTGCCACTAGACTAATAAGGCAACATTAGAATATACATAATATCAAATTCATATGTCAGAGTTACGGAACCACAGCGCCACCTCTACCTTGCAAAATGATAACGTCATGGAATTCATAGATAACGTTCACTTATAGAGCGACAATGTATCTTTTGACCTATGGATAACATTGCCAGCGGAAGGTTGATATGAAATTAGAGTTATCATTTAGTAAACTTTTCCTACTTCATTAGAAATATTTCAACAGGTTGGTCCGCACTTTTACTAATTAAAAAAAGGACTAGAATAAGGTTCGCAGCAAACGAAACCTCTGGGACTGTCATGAAGTGACATTTCACTTGATGACAGCGTTAGTTCCAATTTTGGCGACGAACCAAAAGGTCCGCTATATATGTCGCCCTTTATATGTCACAATTACGGTACCAAAGCGCCAGCTATACATTACAAAATGATAAAGCTCACTTTTATTGCATTAGGCACCTGGTGGTTTGAAAATGTGATTTGAAATTCCATTTTCTTGAGTGATAAATGGATCGCATGCAGCCTCCATACACAGTGAATGCTCGTGGCAAACGCGAGATGAAACTTAAGAAGCTCGCAATTTTTATATTGGGTCGGAGCGCATTTTCAGTTGCGAATAACCGAGTGGATAAAATATTGTAAATAATATAAATAACCATGATGATAGCACAATTTTGGGATTAGAGCTATGCTAGCTTATATTGTCACAGATTTGATCCCTGAAACGGGCTAATCATAATGCGATCCAGAGCAAATGTTTGAATACATGAATAAGAAATAGCTTCACAAAAACTTAAAAAACTATTTCGTTATACATATTTCGTTGTGGCAAAGAATTTCGAGAAAAACACTAAACTCTTTTGGAGCAACGTGAGAAAGTCTCGAGGTAATTCGTCAGTAGTAGTAAGTTTGAAACACGTCCAAAAATAAAATAAGACCGAAATAAAATAAGCATCGATTCTGAGAACACCACGGACCATTTCTCTTTTATAAACATTAAAATAGAACCAAACTTTTATTATGGACGTTAAATTAAGTAAAATGAATACAATAATACACTTTTACGCAAAAACAGCGCTTTTAACTGAGTAGCGAAAAGTCTAGGTCATTTGGGAGGTCCTGCTATGAATTTAAAAGTAAATTGTGTATTCTGTTGGTTGCCCCGAAACAGATATCGGTATTATGAAAATTGTCTAGAGATGTTGGCAACGTTCGAAATTTAAATTGGATTTAGGTTTTGTGTCATGCAGCCAGTTTTTTTAATGAACACTTACATATTTGATGTTTGACGAATATTATGTGTAACGGTTAAGTGCTTAATAGTTGGCCACTTCATCTATGGTTCGATTTTCCACAAATATATCTTTCCGGTTGGGTATTTTTGTATGCGAATTTTATGTTTGTAATCGTACCCATGACGCATGATTAATTCCTAGTCTGGGGCTACATTAAAAATAGATAAGATTACGTTCGACGTCTATGTACTAAGTCTTGGTTAAGTTTGAGTATAGGCCACTCAGATCACGGGATTCAATAGTCGCGTTTAATTCTTTGCGTGACTTACAAAATAGGTATTTAATTTCGCTATAGATCTTCGTGCGAATTTCGTGACTAAATGTAACCATGATAGAAGGATTTTTTTTCAAAATATCCCTCTATTATATAATAACCAGATTGACAGACAACTTGAAGTGGATAGGAATAACCAACACTTAGTACACTGGTGGGTCTTCAGCATGAAATTCTGCAATTGAGTTTGAGTTCCGTACTACATAATATAATTATTATGTATATATTTATTCAGTATAATTTCTTATAAAATATATATAAAAATATAAAATACAAATATTCTTATATATATTGTATAAAATAATTATTATTACTGGACGGAAACTATTGGGCCTAAGTACACATACTCATGGACATACGCAATCTCCACATTCTCTAACCTGATTTTTCTTTGGACGCTGTTTGCTATCTGCAGTCCGACCTCGCGGCTTGCAGCAAGTTCAGTTCGCAAAGCATTTGCTGTAAGTCAGAGGCTGATGGAGAGAAAAGGACTATGTCATCGGCGAAACGTAGATTTATTAGTCTTTTCTCTCCGACGTCAATGCTCCTCTTGCTCTAGCCGGTCGCCAGCTTTTAAAACACGTCTTCAAGGGCGGCGGTAAAAAGTTTAGGGGACAGCGGGTCTCCCTGTTTTACTCCTTTCTCGATTCGGAAGGATGGTCCTGCGCGATTATGTATTTTGATTGCAGCTGTGCTTTTTAAATACATTTGTTTTAAAAGATGAAGGTATGTAGATGGCATGTTTCGTGACTGTAACGATTTGAATAGGGCGCTATGATGAATACTGTCAAAGGCTTTGGAATAATCTATAAAGCCTAGATATAATGGTAATTTGAACTCGTGATATTTTCGATTATTTGATTAATTGAATGAAGGTGGCCGGTCGTCGATAAGCCGGGGCGAAATCCCGCTTGCTCGGCAGGTTGATGGGCGTTCAGCTGGTGGGAAATTCGATTTTCGATAACTTTAATAAAAGCTTTATAAGACTTATAACATAATATAATAAGTAAAGAAAAAAAAATATACACCGCCTATATTCCCCAAGTGGGGTTGGCAGAAGTGCACTTCGCCGACAATGCTAGGTCCCATGTAATGGGAGGCGAGCCTTTTATTATATACTGGGCACAATCCCAGACTTCGGACTGATACGAAACTACATATTTACTACATTTGTCCGACCTAGGATTTAAACCCATGACCTTGTGATCGCCGATCATATTATTTGCCACTAGACCACACAAAACCAAAATTCATCTTTTAATGGGGTTAAAATAACCAATAAGTAGTCCCATCGGGTGCACAGCTAGTAAAGTACAAAAGTTTAGGAATTGGAGATATTTATTGTACAAAAAAATATGAATAGGTTTTAGACTACAACACAACATACTTGCAAAGTCAGCAATATTTTAGAATAAGTCAACATTAAATCCATAAATTCTTTATAGATATGCGAATTCAATAAACTCCGTAAAATTTTATTTCATTTTTTGTATGATAATATTATATCATAGTATCCATAACGAATAGATACTGGAGTTTTGGCGGGAAGTCGAAGAGTGATGTTGTCAATTTGTATTAATTTCCAAAACTAGTGTTATTTTGAGTAATAATGTGTAATCTTAGTAGAATATTAACCATTATGAAATAAAACTATTTTTCGGATTTTATCGCGGTTTTTTTTTGATTTTTAAGTTCCCGACGTTTCGAGTGCTTTGCAGTACCCATGGTCACGGGAGGGACTGAGGTGTTAGACGTCCAAAAGGCATAGATGTTCCGGGGTGCCATCAAACTTCTTAATTATTTTTATTGTTGTTGGTCCGATCTACGCAGAATGAGCTCATGGTGTCTTGAGGTCTTGCAGTGTTATGCTTGGTTTTGACCCCAAGTCGATGGAAGCACCCAGCCATCTTCTCTATTGAAATTAGGATGTTTTTTAATTTCAATAGCCTCGCGAACCATCCTTGGTAGGAATCTGTGTTCTTTCACGAGGATTTGTGGTCTATCAAATCTGATGTTATGGCGGGTGCGGTCAAGGACATGTTCACAGACTGCAGACTTATTTGAGCGACGGTGTTTTAGGTCAGCTATGTGTTGTATGTGAACCATTAAGTATTCTTATAAATGCATAAGTGCACGTAATTAATGAAAACAAAGTGAAATTGAAAAGACACGTTATAACGTGGCTTTTCGATTTCCCTCAAAACGGCCGTCACGATTGGTATGTAAAGTATCCATCGCTTTACTATCCAGGGCCCAGGGTGAGGTACTCATCAATTTCATCATCATCGTTGTCATCAAGTTCATCCGGTAGTGGAATTCATTTAAAAACACGTTTATTGCATCTTACTGCACATTCGCAAAATACAATCAAAAATAGTGCGAAGCCATAATTTAAAGAAGAAGAAGAATAGATACGAATGAAGATGAAAACGAGAACGGATAAGGTAGATTTATTGGAGTACACACACGCACGTGCTCGCGTACACTGACAGCTTTCGAATAAATTTTTAATAATCGAACACTGGCATCACACATACATAGTAAGTAACTGTTACCACTTTTGGAGCATTTTTTGTCAGCAATGCTATGTCTAATTGTTATGGTAACAACTAGATTAAGAGATATTATTATAACATATCGTGAAATAAATAAATGAAAATGAAATTAATTTTCATACCGCGGTTGCTTATAAATATGGCATCGATTAATTTAAGGTTTTCCCACATTGCTAACGCAACACGACGGGGACGCGATGATGGCGTGACCTGGGGAGTTGAAATATACTGAAATGTACGAGAGACGTGACACAGCTTGACGCGACGGAAAACTTCGCGACCTGCCGCCGCCGCGCCCAACGCGATTACAAGTAAAGCACGAGAGCGAGGCGCCAATACGTGTGCGAGCAAGACACTAGTGTTGCTGTTTAAATTTTAGACGTCGACAGCGACAGGGCGGCCGCCCGGCCCACGCGACTTCCTTCCTGTAGTAAGACATACGCGTCACATTGCCCATCGCTGGTGAAGCGCCAGCGTCGCGCCTCCGTCGCGCTCAGTCGTATATTTGACAAAACCTTTAAGTTTTACAAGTTTTATTTTGCTTGCAATGTTTGTTAGTTTTTTAAGATCAAATCTTTCAAGCTTAATTATAACCCCTTCCGCTTATCCTACGAAGTTAAAGGCGTTTTAAATTGCACCATTCGCTGGATACATAAATGCTTGTTTTGACTTATGCCACAGACAAATAATGTTAACTACACTGTACACTTAAATCGACAAATCAAAAAACTGAATTTACAAAAATATACAAATCAGAATAATGCATAAATATGACAAATCCACAAAATGATTGATTTGTTCCTCAATAAATTAGGTAAAATTGTATTTAATTGATCTCTGTAGGCCAACTGGCAGAAATTGGATGAGAATAGCCTAGGATCATAGCAATGGGGTCATTTTTTTCTATATCTTTACGAGTCTGAATATTGTTTAGGTTGGACATGGTTATGATTTGGTATTATTAGTATTCGATATTACAAGAATTTGGCATTATTTAGGGTTGACATTATTGATATTTCACATAAGTCGAGTAAATAAATTATAATCATTGTATGTTATGTTTAAATCCCAAATAAATAAAATCTAAAACAAATAATACCCTAATTAGTTATATCAGTACACGATAATAATATTATAAACCCATTGCATATATGGTACAATGATTAACAAAATAAAATTAACTATATGATATGAGATAAGATATAATTATTAAAACATTATATTGCCAAATTGTAGATATAGAAACATACTAGAAATGAGACTTCGTAGTTGGTCTAGTACCGTATAATGTGCGTAGTGAACATGAGGTCGTGAACATTACTTTTTTTAAAAAAAACATAACCTCAATAATCCTTTGTCCCACCTAGAACTTTAACCCAAGACAATAGTTTTAATAATCTACGAAATATCTTGTGATTAAACCAAAACAGTAATCCTCTTAACCTAGTTTCCTTAAACCCTAAGAAATTACTAACAACCCTACCCTACCAAAGCCGGTTATTATCGTGTCTTTTCACCCAACTCGACCGGCCGTAACTTATACCCGGGTCAGTTCTGGAACCGACAGAGAATTTGACCCTCAAAAACCTTATATTCTGTTAATATCCAGACCGTGGGCCTTAGTCATGTACAATTAGGGACAGTGGTTTTGATCAATTTATTAGGTTTGTTCAGCAGATGGTCTTGCTTTTGCTTTATGGAGGAGTTGATTTGCGTGACGCTATCGAGTAAGCGTCATGTCACGTTCATGTTAATTTAGTATATTTGTAGTATGACAGGGACAGCATATCAATTTGCTAGCGTTACGCCTACTTCAATCTAGACGTGCTAAGGCCTTAGGCTTCCCGATTTATTTAATTGTTTTTCTATTAATAAATTTCTACTATCAGTCTAATATACGTTCAGTCTATTGGAGCTTGTCTCTTATTCACTATTAAACACGCAACGCGACGCGTTACGATAACATTCTGAAATTATCGTTTAATGATCATCATCATCGTATAGAAATAGACTTTTAGTAATGCGATTTACGATTAAAATTATATGTCAGAAAGGATAGAGCCATTGTTTTACCCTTCGGTGTCAGCTGGTGTAGTCCTCTACGCTGAGGTTTTACAAAAACTCAGTTCAGATACACAGCAGGGAAAGAGTTCCTCTTCCTCTTAAGGTAATATCACCATAGCCGATCTCTCTCGACCTCTCTCTCTCTCAGTAGTACAGGGCTTCACTGAGCAACGACTAGTGTGGTCCTCCATCAACCCAATCAAATTCGCTAGGTGTAATTAATATTGTTTAGGGCACCTTCAAATTTGCCGTAAACTACCGCGCGGAGGCAGCGCGGCTGAACTGTCGCAGCCGCGCTGCTTTGTAAATTCATATAAATAAAAAACGCGCAACTGCAGCGCTCCACCCTCACAGCAGCCGCACATCAATTCATCGATCGACTAGTGGTGGTGCGCACGTACATTGTGTTCCAGTCAAAAAGTGAATGAAACTCAGGTTGTAGATATTATTCATGGGGTTGAGAGTCGTGATCGAGATCCGACAAGTACAGCAATTATTATCTCAATTGCTTATTATCTGAATTATTTTCTTGACAATCGACCCTCCGAGTATACAAGGACTTCTTGCGTTCATACTTCACAACGTCATCGGCTTTGAACAGTAGTGTATACTGCTGAACGCAGGTGTGTGCCATCATCGACCGGTGCAGACCAACTCCAACTTTATGACGCCTTCCTCATCAACTTGACCCTTGGTGGTGGTCCGAGGCATCTTAGGTGCCTTTTCAGTTGACCCCTCCAGTGCGCGGACAGCAGCGGCGGCGTAATCATGACGAGGAGTAGCCATGTTTACGTTTGACATTTAAATAATTCGTAAATGAAGTGTGGCACATCCGAATCCGAGCGCGCACTGCCCACGGTATTTTACGGCAAATTTGTAGGGGCCCTTAATGGTACTCCATTAGCATACATAATACCATTGTGCAATGATTTCACGAAATTATCATAACGCGTTTGTCCTAACAAATACGGCCCTGTATACGTTATTAATAAGTTCGTACTAAGTTTTGTATACGACTTGCCTTTATAGACTTCATTGTTACATAATGTTCCCTATCTTATAAATATTATAGCACAATTCCTGAGTGGATTTTTTTAATGAGAGGCAGAAAGTACTGTTATCTTACCTGTATAAAAAGCGATTTATGAAGAACTTTTTTTAATATCAAGCAACTTGTTTGTTGTCACAGTAATTTGCTCTTTTCTATGCGCTGTTTGGGTTTCTTTTTATATGCCCAAAAGTTTTTAATATCTAGCAAGATTACGACTTCTAATTTCTAAAACGTTAATATTAGGGGATATAATCTACATCCCACACATTAAGCCAAAAGTTTAATGATTAATAGCGTTACCTGCGATGTCACCAACGGTTATCATTTTGATGGTTTGGGTTGAGACGGTGTCGGCTACTATTCTGGCTATGAATATGTAGGTATGTATTTAATGTAGTAGGTATGTAGGTGCGTATTTAATCAAAATTTGCCGTTATTAAATTGTGTGCTTTTGGATATAAATTTAGTTTTCTTTAAAGTTTAGTGACCGTCTATGAACGGAGTTTTGATGCTGTAAGTTTTAGGTGTTTGGAATTACGAAAAAAGGTTTATGTTCTTTATATGAGAGTATTATGGTTGTTTCATCAGAAAGTAATGGTTATGATTGTACCTTCTTTTAGAAAGATTTCATCATCATCCAAAGGGCGTTAGTTACAAGTAAAATAAATATTTATTTATAAGTGATACTCTCTTTTTATTTTTCAATAAATGTGACTGGTTTTTACGGCGCTCATAGCGCTATACGACCGCGGTGTTTTTAGCGATCACCAAGGTTAAGCATCCTTCGGCTCGGTCACTTGAGATGGGTGACCGTTTGTGGAAATTTCATATTTGAGCGTCTCCATTCTTCGGAAGCACATTCAGCCGTTGGTACCGGCTACCACGTAATGTGGTAGTCATTAAGCCAAGGTGGAAACCTTATAGGCGGTTCAATAAGTGCCAACAGCAGGTGGCCACAAACCTGCCTCCGTCAATCCGCACTGGGTCCGCGTGGTGGAGTATGACTTAATCTCTCATACCTCGATTTGAGAGAAACCTGTTGTTGGAACTTATCAAGCAGTCTATGAGGCCTCCACTTTTTTAACGACTACCACATTAGGACCTTCTATACCGATCTGTTTTCAGCTATCTCCGACCAATCCTTCCGAAATGCATCCAAATCATCACGCCAACGCTTCCTGGGTCTGCCTCGATGTCGAGGCCCATCTGAAGCACCTATTGCGTAACGACTCTAGCCCATCTTTCAGGTTGCATTCGACAAACATGCCCCGACCACTCCCATTTGAGCTTTGCAGACTTAGTACTCACATCAGCGATTCCCGTTTTCGAGCGTATTGTGGTGTTACGAACTCTGTCTAGTAACTTAATATCCAACATACTACGTTCCATCACTCTTTGGCAAACCTAGAGTTTAGATTTTTGGGACTCGGTCAGTTGTTAACATCTTGTTAACGCATGGAATATTTTTATTATAAAGTTTTCAAGACATTTTTATTCCAAATTGTTTTTCCATTAATTATTAAATCTAAACTATAGTGAAATGTCTACAGTAAACGCCGAAGGCGCCTGTTCCTGACACGTTATTTCTCTAACCACCGTTTAGACTTTGATTGGCTTCCAATTTACCAACTTGCCGTCTCGAGTTCTAAGTAAATCGAGCTCCATTATTAAAGCTCTAATAATATTATCTTAACAACTAAAATATTGTTTGAAATTTATTCTGCTGTCAGCAATATTTAAATGTTACAATCACATTTATTGATAGGGTAATTATCGTCGCGTAATAACGTTATATTAGTTATCTGGAATATTACAGTAACAAGGTTGATTTTTTGATGATTCGGCGGGATGAGAAATGCACTAATCGGAGGTGTCTGAAAGTAACCATTGTTGCTTCACTGCTCCTGAAGAAAGGTTTATCGAGTGTATGAAGTATGTTTATCTCTTTGGCAGCTCAATAGTCTATATGGCTTAATGGAATTTAACATAATATAACATGTCTCTATTGTGGGAAGCGCATAGGATATAATATTTAAATACGAAATCAGCAAATAAAAAAAATTGGAGAGATACTTAGGCCTACCCCGCAAAGGATCTGGCGTTATAATATGTGTGGATATATAGGAAAAAGAGAAATAATAAAAGAAATCTTACGACAACACAATTATGTATCAAATAAAATCCAAATCGCAACTGCGTAGTAAGAAAGCGAGTAGGTATGAAAGATAGTATCAGTGTAAAGATAAGAAAGGGTAAGCTCCGTTGGTTCCGGCATTAAAAAGACTGTCAGAAGTAAGAATGACAGAACAGACACAATGCGAAAGTGGAAGGATGTAGGTACCGGGAAGACTTAGACTATCTTACCATGACCAAATAGACCATGTCTTATCTGAAGGACTAGTCAAGAGTCTCCGTAACCGGCGAGCGTGTATGAGACGAACTATAAGAGTGAAGGAAGCCAGAGATGTATGTAAGAAAAGCACCTGTTGAAACTCTGTTCTCTCTGCCTACCCTGACAGGGATCTGGGGTGATGATTTAGAAATAAAATCCAGTAAAGAGGCAATCCCAAATCCATAATACATATATGCTACTATTTAGATAAAAATTTTAACTGGTAAAACTAAAAATAATATCTTCTTCATTATTTTTGTGCAGTCGGGTCGCATGAATAATAATAATAATATCAGCCTATACCGTCCCACGTTTAGGTCATCTCTCACAAATCTATGTGGAAGAATTTAGGTCTTACTCCATCAGGCGGACCCAGTGCGGATTGATGGAGGCTGGTTTGGGGCCACTTGCTGTTGGAACTTATCAAGTCGCCTATGAGGCTTCCAACTCGACTTAATGACTACCACATTAAGTAGTAACCAGGACTAACAGCTTAACGTTCCTTCCGAAACACGGAGACGCTCGAATATGAAAATGCCACAAACGGCCACTCATCTCAGGCCGACTGAGTCGAACACTGATTAACTTTGGTGATCGGCAAGACCACCGCCGTCGCACAGCGCTATGAGCGCCTACAATGCGCATGAATATCCTATTCTTTTTGTTTAATTTTTATACAAATGTCAATTCTTAACGCCACCAGGCTTTATATTGGTTGTGAACCTTAAGAATTTTAAGATGCACTTATTTATTGCGTGGGTGGCAGTACAAAATAACATAAAGTTATTGAAGGCTACAAGGGCGGTCCTCTTCCTACTTTGTACGCATTATATAAAACCTCTTTTTCAAGCTAGCTTGACGGGAAACTATAAAAATAAACCCGTCTAGTTCCCAGAGCTAAATGAAAAATAATGTTCCCAGGATTACCGGCATAAAGCCAGTCGGGCCTGGGGCGAATTAACCCAAGTACCTATTGTGCACTTCCGTATGTGATAGTTTATGCCGTGTGGTGCCGGCAGAGCAGAATAGCGCCACCCCATATCTTCCCGTGGGTATCGTAGAAGGCGATTAAGGGAGTGTGAGAAAATACTGACTCCTTGTATCTTTCTCACCGTGATACTGCTCCGTCTGTCTGAGTCCTTTTCCGGTCGTAACGGTCTCCGTTCCACTGGGCCCAGAAGGATAAGGATGAGTATGTGCACCTGTGTCTCGCGCGTATACTTGTGCACCTTAATATTTCCTGCGCATCTGACCGCTTCCGTTACTGGACTCCGAGTACGCAAAAGTCCTGTGGCGATGGGTAGAAGTAGAGAGGTCTAGCCTGATGCAAACTAGGCTTTGTCTGATATCTGCACGCAGGCGGTCCCGGGGGCGTGAGAACACGCCGTGGTCGTTTCCGAGCTGCACATTTGGGACGACAGCATGGGCTCGACAGCACTTGGGATGTCAAAGCAGCCCTGTTTAGGGAGGCACTGCTTTCCCCGCTCAGCTGGGGAGGGGGCTAGAAAAGGTGCCCTAAAAAATGCTCGTCCCGACATGGCAGATGGTAGTAACCGCGGCTATCATCGCATCATTTAAATCGTGGTCGACGCCGCAAAGGAAATTTAAAAAGAACACCTGTTATGACATTTGGCGCGTGGAACGTGAGAACGCTTCTTGATCGAGATGTCAACGCCTGCCCCGAACGTAAGACCGCCATAGTAGCTCGGGAACTTCATCGCTATAGCGTGGATGTGGCTGCTCTCAGCGAAACACATCTCCCCGATGAAGGAGAGCTGGTGGAAGCAGGTGGCGGCTACACTTTCTTCTGGAAAGGTACCGCTGCCTCCGAAACTCGACGATCAGGGGTAGGTTTTGCCATCAAGAATCACTTAGCAAAGCATTTAGAGGAGTACCCTGTACATATCTCAGACCGCGTAACCACACTGCGCCTTCACCTGGACAAAGACAACTACCTTAATGTCATCAGTGTCTATGCTCCAACGTTAGACAAGTCTGATGACATCAAGGAAAAGTTCTATGAGGAAGTGACACATTGCCTCGATAGCTTCAACGCCAGGGAGCAGGTTTTATTGCTGGGCGATTTCAATGCCAGGGTTGGACGGGACTATGAGGCTTGGCCTGGAGTTCTGGGTAGACATGGAGTTGGCAACATGAACAGCAATGGTCAGTTGCTGCTCAGTCTTTGTGCTCAATACGGTCTGGCAATTACGAACACTATGTTTAGACTTGCCGCCAAGTACAAGACAACATGGATGCACCCAAGATCTAAGCATTGGCATTTGATTGACTATGCTATCGTGAGACAAAAAGATTTCAGCCAAGTACAGGTCACCCGCGTGATGCGTGGTGCGCACTGCTGGTCTGACCACCGACTTATTGTCACTAAGCTACGAATCCGCCTCCGTCGCCCGCGTAGATCTCTTATAAAAAAGCTTGCTTCTTTGAACTTGGATAAGCTAGAAGATATCGCGGTCAGGGAGAAATACGCTGAAGCCCTGTCTGAAAAGCTGATGCCAGCTAATGAGGTAGGTGATGTTGATGCTGCCTGGGGAACTATGTCATCTCATATCATGGATACCGCTTCAACTGTACTGGGTAAAAAAATCCGTCGCAACGAAGACTGGTTTGATGGAAATGATGAAACCCTGCGGGCAGCATTCGACAAACACCGAGATCTCCTGCGACAGCACAAAAGGCAGAGAGGAAGCGTTGCGGTTGTTAAAGCTAGTGACCTCGAATTGCGCAAGCTGTCTCGACATATGAAAGACAAGTGGTGGCAGGACAAAGCTAGTCACATGCAATGGCTCATTGACACAAACCAGCTGGGTGAGTTCTACAGTGAGGTACGTAAGCTGATTGGTTCATCCTACCAAGCTCGGGTGCCTTTAAGGTCTCTAGACGGTAGTCACATGTTGACAAGCAAGGAGGATATACTAAACCGCTGGGCGGAGCACTTCAACATTCTGCTAAATGTGGATCGATCAGCTGATCTGCAAAGTATCGGTTTAATGCCTCAGCTCCCTATCGCCTTTGAGCTGGACGAGACTCTATTGCGTGACGAGGTTGTTACTGCCATCAGACAGCAACAAAACAAACGGGCGGCTGGCATTGACCTTATACCGGGAGAGCTGATAAGATACGGCGGAGAGGAGTTGCACACGTTAGTGTGGGAACTATTTGTTCGCATGTGGGAGGAGGAGCGCGTTCCGGATACCTTTAAAGTATCGCGCATAAGTGCTCTTTACAAGCACAAGGGTGACCGATCTGACTGCAACTCCTACCGCGGTATTTCGCTCCTTTCAGCCCCCGGAAAGGTCTTTGCTAGAGTTCTCTTAAACCGCCTAAAGAACTTGTCTGAAAAGATTCTGCCTGAAACCCAGTTTGGCTTCCGACCGGACCGAGGCACATGCGAAGCTATATTCTCTGTGCGTCAACTGCAAGAAAAGAGCAGGGAACAGGGCTGTCAGCTGTACCTTTGCTTTGTTGACCTGGAGAAGGCTTTCGATAGCGTGCCTCGGGAAGCTCTATGGTTGGTGCTAGGTAAGCTCGGGTGCACGGAAAAGTTTGTGAGACTTCTTAGACTCCTGCATGACGACATGCAATGCTGCGTTGCCGTAGACGGTGAACAGACAGACTTCTTCCCCGTTACCTGTGGGGTGAAGCAAGGATGTGTCTTAGCGCCTACTCTGTTCGCCTTATACTTTGCGGTGGTAGTTAGAGAGGTCTTACACACTGTTTCTCAGGGAGTCCGCATCCGTTTCCGCACAGACGGCAGCCTTTTCAACTTGGCTAGACTTAAGGCTCGCACTAAAGTCTCTTACGCACTGATCACTGAGATCATGTATGCTGATGACTTGTGCTTTCTATCAGAATCCCTAGACGGCCTGCAACAGCTGATGTCCGCATTCCACCAAGCCTGCCGTAAGTTTGGCTTAAAGATCAGTGTCAATAAGACGGAGGTGATGTCCCTGGACATGCACGGTCACGAGACACTGACCATAAAACTTGGTGAGGATGTGCTAAAGCAGGTGGATAGATTTCGCTATCTGGGGAACACTGTAACATCCAAGTGTGACCTTGATGCTGAGATCAATAGCAGGGTGGGTACCGCAGCTGCGGCATTCGGCAAGCTATGTACCAAGGTCTTCTGCTCGCATAACCTTAAGTTGCCCACTAAGATATCGGTGTATATGGCAATCGTGCTGCCAAACCTCCTATACTCCTCTGAGACGTGGTATGTATACCGCCGCCACATTCGCACTCTGGATCGCTTCCACCTTAAATGCCTCCGTACCATCATGAGGATCAGATGGTCCGATAGAGTGCGAAATACCGAAGTTCTGCGACGAGCCAATGTTGGTGGCATTGAGGCCTATTTAATGCGTCGACAGCTTCGGTGGTGCGGTCACGTATCTCGTATGGCGGAGGAAAGAGTGGCGAAGCGCATCTTCTACTCTGAACTGGAGAAGGGCAAGCGGAATCATGGCGGTCCCCTCCTCCGGTACAAGGATGTCCAAAAGCGACACATGAAGAGATGCAACATAGAGCCCTCTCGTTGGGAACGTTTGGCAGCACAGCGGCCAGAATGGCGCAGGATGGTGAACAGCCAAGTACACGAGTTCGAGGCTCAGCGTAAAGCTGACCTTGACGCCAAACGCAATCAGTTAAAGGCCCGCCCACCTGCTGCCATATCATACAACTCTGAGAACGGCGTACTTACGTGCCCTCAATGTGCACGGAGTTTCGCCGCGAAGATAGGCTACATAAGCCATCTTCGAGCGCATCAGCGGCATTACTCTGACTAGGGGTCTTTAAAGTGGTCGCCATGGCCGAAATCGGTCGGATCAATCATCAATCATCATGTGATAGTAGAGGACAGGAGTTATTATGATATAAAATAAACAATATTTTTAAATTGTTTAAAAGTAGGATCGTATTTATTACAGTTACATTTTATTTTTTTGTGACAGATTTTACACACGTACTTTTATGGGAAACGAATTTCACTAATATATTTCTGAAAGTAAATTATAAGATCTCAGTTTAAGTAACCTAGGGTAAAAAGGAGTTCGATATCAATAGAGACAGCAATACACCCAGTTTACATTTATTTGTATATGGGGTATACCTTCTACTCATAATTAGAATAGCTAAACAGATAAGAAAAACAAGTTTTTAGGTGAGGGTAGTCAGAGAAAAAAACAAATTTCACCCCCATTGGTATTATTATCATGTAAATATAGCTCAAACGACACTAAAATTGAAAATGGTAAGACGAAAATTAAATGTTAGAAAAAAAAAATAAAAAACATAATTTCAAATTTCAAAATTTAAACAACTCATTACCATCCACCGGACACTAAAAAAATATAACAAAATGGCGTCAAGATTCGTAAACGGACTTTCACCCGAACCGCTTAATCCGGCAAAACTAGATTAAACCGGGTTAAATAAGCCAGTGATTCGGGGGATTTTCACGGCTTTGTTGCAGTAAGATGTCGCCGGCAAGGGTGCTCGGATTCTCTACTGATGTATCCATGTAGTTCGTATATTGAAAGCATTATACGTTATCTGCGTGTACCTATGTAAATTTATTTCTCTCAGATCTGTTATGTTTTGTTTATATATGTTTGGGAAAAGGGGATAGAACTGTTTGTGGTTCGGACTCGGATTTTTGTCAAATAGAGTACTTATAGGATTATAAACAAACAAAAATGTTTCAGATGGTGATTGTTTGATGGTAAAACACAGTTCTCTGGATCCCGCTGTAGTATTTACTTCAATAAATCGCTGATCAATATGACATATATAGCTGGCCGTTTTAATGTTCATTATTAAAGTGACCTATGTAATCTATCTATATCATCACGCAAGATCCCTTGCAGGGTAGGCAGAGATTACATACTTCCAACAGGTTCTTTTCATACAGACCTATCTGGCTTCCTCTATAATATAAATAATATATCTCCATAATTCCATTAATTAAATTACTCCATAATACTGCATAATACAACAAACATTTACGAATTAAAAAAAAAGGACTTAGGTAAGAAGTGACATGTCACTTAATGACAGCGTTAGTTCCGATGTTGGCCACGACCCAAAAGATCCGCTGTATATATCGCGCTGAATAAGTGACCATTACGGTACCAAACCGTCACCTATACATTACAAAATGATAAATCTTATATTGCATTAGGCACCTGGCGGTTTGAAAATATGATTGATAATTCAATTTTCTTGAGTGATAAATGTATCGCATGCTGCCTCCATACACAGTAGATCATCATCATCATCTCAGCCTATACTTGTCCACTGCTGAACATAGGCCTCCCCAATCGCTTTCCAGCGTAACCGGTCCGATGCCACCTGCATCCAACGACTTCCTGCGATTTTCACAAGATCGTCGGTCCATCTGGCAGGCGGTCGTCCCACGCTGCGCTTGCCAATACGTGGTCTCCACTCTAGAATCTTTCTGCCCCAACGCCCGTCCGATCTACGCGCTATGTGGCCCGCCCATTGCCACTTCAGCTTGCTAATCTTAACGGCTATGTCGGTGACCTTGGTTCTTCTACGAATCTCCTCATTCCTGAGTCGATCGCGTAGAGAAACGCCGAGCATAGCTCTCTCCATAGCTCGCTGAGCAACTCTGAGCTTTTTTATGAGACCTATTGTAAGAGACCACGTCTCTGATCCATATATCATCACTGGTAACACACATTGACTAAAAACTTTAGTCTTTAGGCACTGAGGTATTTTGGATGAGAAGATGTTGCGCAGTTTCCCGAACGCTGCCCAGCCGAGTTGGATTCGTCGATTGACCTCTCTCTCAAAGTTGGACCTACCTAACCGGACTGCCTGTCCCAGGTAAATGTATTCGTCGACAACTTCAAGAGTGGAGTTCCCAACGGTGAGTGCGGTGGGTACGACATGGACATTAAACATTATTTTTGTTTTGTCCATATTCATTTTAAGACCCACTTGTTGGGATACTCTATTTAGGTCACCGAGCATTCGTCCTAGATCTTCCAGCGACTCCGCCATGACCACAATGTCGTCGGCAAATCGAAGGTGAGTGATGTATTCGCCATTGATGTTGATGCCAAGTCCTTGCCATTCCAAGAGCTTGAAGGCGTCCTCTAAGGTGGCCGTAAACAGTTTCGGAGAAATGACGTCTCCCTGTCTTACTCCTCTTTTTATGGGGATCACCTTCGTGCACTGCCCCTGTACTCGGACTGACATGGTGGCGTTATTATACAAGCACTTCAACACTTCGATGTACCGATAGTCAATGCGGCATCGCTGGAGAGATCTAAGAACCGCCCAAGTCTCGATCGAATCGAAGGCTTTCTCATAGTCCACAAACGCCAAGCATAGTGGCCGATTATACTCCTCGGTCTTCTGTTTAATCTGCCGCAGCGTATGTATGTGGTCTATGGTACTAAAGCCTTTCCGGAAACCGGCTTGTTCGGGAGGCTGGAAGTCATCAAGCCTGCGTTCGAGACGATTCGTGATGACTCTCGAAAACAACTTATAAACATGGCTCAGCAGTGTGATGGGCCTATAATTCTTCAGTAAAGTGTTATCACCTTTCTTGAAAAAGAGTACCACCACACCCCTGTTCCACGCTTCCGGCGTTTTTCCTTCGAGCAAGACGGAATTAAACAGCCTCTGAAGGACTTTAAGTACCGGCGATCCGCCCGCTTTCAGAAGCTCTGCGGTAATTCCGTCTTCACCCGGCGCTTTGTTGTTTTTAAGGTGTTTGAGAGCCATCCCAATCTCGCACAGGCTGATGTCCGGGATATCTTCAGTGTAGTGTCGGGTTAGCTTAGCTCTTGGGTCTTTTACCAAGTCAACAACAGGTTCAGCTACTGAGGTATACAACTGCCCATAGAACCTCTCTATCTCCCTGAGCACCTCTGACCTATTCGACGTTACGTTTCCGTCCTCCGTCTTCAGCTTCGTCAACTGGCTTTGCCCAATAGACGCGTCTCTTGCAAACACTTTGGAGCCCTTGTTCTGCTCTATGGTCTCCTCACTACGTCTTGTATTGAAGGACCGTAAATCGTGTCGCAAGGACTTCAATATCTGTCCATTGAGCTGCCTATAGGACTTAGCATCATCGGAGGTTTGGAGCGTCATGGAACGTCGCTCAGCCATGAGGTTTCGGGTGTAGTTGGATAGTTTTTGAGGTCTATTTTTACGGTGGGGCTTAAAATACTTGGACCCGACCGTATGGACAGTCTCTACCAGCCTGTTGTTGATTTCGTCCACTGATGCGCTGCTGTCTAGCAATTCGAAGCGGTCTGCCAATTCGAGTTGAAAGTTCTCGGGGTTTTGGATATGTGCATAAGAAGGTCGGAGCGTAGACTTCATCAGACGCGATCTTTCCATTTTGACATTAATATTTAATGTGCCTCTGACCATTCGGTGATCACTGCCGGTTTTTACCCTGTGAATCACGGAGACATCATTAAATATTTGTCGCTTGGTGCTCATGATGAAGTCTATCTCATTTTTTGTGGAACCATCAGGGCTCATCCAGGTCCATTTCCTATGAGGCGGCTTCCGGAAGAAAGAGTTCATCATAAAGAGTCCCTCCTTCTCCAGATATTCGGCCAGCCTCTGACCCCTGGGGTTGCGTTGCCCATATCCAAATTGCCCCACTCTCAATTCATCATCGCCCCGTTTGCCCAGCCGCGCATTGAAGTCACCCATAACCACTGTAAAGTGTGCTTTGGAAGTATGTATGGCTCTACTAATGTCCTCATACATAACTTCGACGTCATCATCTGAGTATGCCGAGGTCGGTGCGTAGACCTGTATGACCTTCAGCGAATATCTTTTGGATATTCTGAGTATCAGGTACGCTACCCTGCTCGACACACTAGTGATGGACACAACGTTGTCTATGAGTGACTTGTGGACGATAAATCCGACACCACCTTGGGACTGCTGTTCGCCCTCCCGGTAGTAAAACAAGTTGCCGGATTTTAAGGTTATCGTGTCCTCGCCCTTTCTTCGGACCTCCGATAAACCAACAATATTCCACCGCAACTTGTTTATCTCTTCCTCCAGCTCAACAAGCTTCTCATCTGTCCTTAACGTGCGTGCGTTGTATGTCACCAGGGCCAATTTTCGGTGTTGATGGTAGCCGAATCTCTGCCGGAGATTCTTAGCACCCCTTGTCCTGTCGTTACCATGGCTGCTACCGTGGCCAGGACGAACAGGACCGCCGGGGACTAGGGGCCTGGTTTTCTTACATTCTTCCATTATTGGGGGTGTTTGCCATACTCGCCACGCTTGGCAGGCGGGTTGGCGAGCGCAGTTATTGGTCGTCGAAGTGCTAAGGGAACGCTGCTGCCCATTCCCTAGTTTTCCCTAAGTCGCCTTGTACGACACCCGATGGGATGAGATGGGTTGGTCCTATTCTAAGCCGGGAACCACGCGGCTACACAGTAGATGCTCGTGGCAAACTCGAGATGAAACTTAAGAAGCCCGCAAGTTTTATATTGGGTCGGTTAGAATATTTTGTTGCAAATAACCAAGTAGGTAAAATTTCGTAAATATAAATAATTGTGACGATGGCTATATTTTTGGATTAGAGCTCTATAGAGCTTAGTGGATCGAGTAGTTTCGGATATGATCCCTGAAAGGGGCTAATCGTTATGCGATCCAATGCAAATGTTTGAATAAAGGAATAAAGTAAGGCTTTTAAAAAAACGTATAACTAATGTTTATCGTTTTATATACATATTTCAAACAAAGCGCTCGTTGCGCTGTACGACCGTGGTGCTCTTACCGATCACCAAGGTTAAGCAGGGTTCGTCTCGGTCGGTCTGAGATGGGTGACGGTTTGTAGCATTTTCATACTCGAGCGTCTTCGTGCTTTGGAAGGCACTCTAAGCCGTCGGTTTCTGTTGCAACTTAATGTGGTAATCGTAAAGCCATGTTGGAAGCTTTATAGGAGGCTGGATAATTTCCAATAGGAGACTTGATAAGACCACGTCATGGAATATGACCTAATCTCTCTCACCTTGATTTGTGAGAGAAGGCCTTTGCCCAGCGGTGGGACAGTAAAGGCTGATATTTATTATTATACATATTCACAATCATTATCAGCCCGTATAAGTCCCAGCCACGCACGCACATACACACACACACACACACACACACACTGGCATACCTACCGTTGTATTTATGTGTTTACATAAGTGATAAGCCTGTTGCAGTGATGAGTAATCTCAAGCTGCTCGATATTGGACAAATCGTTTTATTACTTCAATTTGTGTTACATATTACCTCATGAATTGAATTGAACGTCAAATCTGTTATACTACATTCAGGATTGAGGTCACTTTGTCAATTCAAGAGTACAGTATTGAATTTTTATTAAAACTGCAACAATTTGCAAAATTTGTGGCTGCATTTAGTCGTCTAATAGGAGTTGCTGTTAGTCTAGGAGGGGGCAAAACTATTCTCATGTGGTACAAAATTTTGTCGGCGATTTAAGTTTTATACGCAATTCCATAAAATCTAAACGTCAATACACATACAATTCTTGAAACGAGTTTTCTCGTTGAAACTTTTTTCACGGTACGCCATACTAGCACATAAGACATAACTTTTATCTCACTTACGGTGACAAAATCCTTGACATAATACATTTTATCGCTAGGCCTGTGCTAGACCTGTAGGTATGTACTCTTAGTTCGTTCCAATTCGGTCACCTTTTGTAGTGTTTAAAAGTACGACGCAATAAAGAACTCATTACAATTTTCTAGAGAAATCTTCAATTTTTAAATGTCACGTCCTATGAAAACAACTAATTTTAATATCACCAAAAGGTCTTTGGAGTCATGAATGTTTGTGTTGAATTTGAAATTTAACGACCGAATAAATTGGAATTAAACGAGCTGTTGAACAAATTGGGAACTAATGAACCGAAAATTGGTAATAAACTTATAGAATACTTAATTAATTCATTTGGTTTCATTTGCTTTTTTTTGTAAATATTCATCAACTTATAAGTTAAACACAAAAATGTATAATTTTGTGCCATATTTAGAAGAGCAGTGATAGCCACTAGGCCATCAATGCTCTAACGGTCTAACCACTAGGTTAGACCGTTAGACTGCAAAGTCAGAGGTATCGGGTTCAAACCCAAGCAAGCACCTCTATCTTGCATGTGCGTATTAAAAATTAACTATCATTTGCTTTAATGGTGAAGGAAAACAACGTGAGGAAACCTGCATACCTAAGAGTTCCTCGAAGGTGTGTGAAGTTGGCCAACCCGCACTGGGCCAGCGTGGTGGCATATGGCCTGAGCCCTCTCAGTTTGAGAGGAGGCCCGTACCTAACAGTGGGACAGTTTCTAAATAGGGCTAATATTATTCCTATTATTATTTGTATTTAGAATAACAATTAACAAATTACAGTTTAAGATGTTTTGCTAAGCTGTCATTTCAGCATCCAACTCATTTCAATTACACGGTCTTTTATGGCCTGAGAGCTTCGTACGAAAAGATTAGGGTTAGCCTGGGCCTAGCGTGTTCATATGACATCTTTGTCACACTATAAATTTACTAAACAAACGTAAGCTCGGGCGTGGCGTGAGCATGACGCGACTACGGCGCGATCTGTGGAGTTTTAATGCACAGAGATGAACGGAATGCCACCCAGCTCCGCCACGGTCGGCGCGACGATATATATCGCGACCCGCCAGAACGAAACGCCAAGACGGGTGCGAGCGGGACGCTAGCATTGTGTTGCTTAGCGCCCCACGCGTTGCTAACGCTTCGCAACGGTATCATTGCACCCGCAGTGTGATGTACGCGCAACGCTTCTGCGCCGGCGTCTCGCCGCCGTCCCGCTCCGTCGGCTATGTGGCGAAAGAAAAGCTACATGGGAATTCTGATGTGCGCCCGTTGAAATTATGGATATCCTGCTTATGTGTGTGTTTATAATTAGGTAATGTACTTGAGTATTTATTATATAAGGGCTGATTTTTCAATGACCAAATTAAAGTTAGACATAAAATAATGTTTAATCTAATTGCATATTTAAGTGAAGAAAATTAAGTATTTTATTTACACAATTGTGTTTTCAGTTCGTATATGTTGTAATTTATCATATGAATAACTTTTAATAATGATTAGAAATCAGCCCTAATGTGTTAGAGGCTTTGTTGTAAGTTATGTTGCTTAATTAAAGAATCTCTATAGCCTCCTTCCAGATCCATCATCAGAACCCGTTTACCATCTGGATCTACAGCAAGTACTCGTCGAGAGGAATCCAACAAGTCCAAACACGAGAGGGTTATGTGGAGTAATTGGGTCGTTCGATTGGCCACCTTTTGGATTCATGAACAGAGCACCATCTGGCTGTTTAGTACTAGTTAATACCAATCCAAGCCGAAACACGAGAAGATTATATTATGTAGTTGATATCGACTTCAGAATCAGACCAGCTCCATGGTAACATATTATTGAATCGTCACCAAATTTATATACTTGTGCTGAATCTCAGTTCAATCGAATACCCGAAAAGGCTTGAAAAATAGATCACAAGATTTAAATTGGAAAGAGACGAAAAGAGACCGATATAAGAACATTGCAAGTTAAATAAAAGCTTATAAAAATGCAGTTGTGAGTTTAAAAAGTAAAATGGGAAAAAGATTTTTTTTCAGGAGAATACTAAAACTTAAATAATATTTTGATGATAAATCGTCGTTGCCAGTTCCAATTGAGGTTCCAATAAAGATACAACTGTGTTCCTATTTTAAAAATGATTATTTATGTGAAATTTATACCTAAAATGATTTTAATCTAACCTAAATGTCCTACTATTGGCTGTATCGTAAACGCAAAATAAGTTTGAAACACGCCCGTAATATGAAACAAGTCCGAAACAAACATTTTCCAGTGATTCTCAGGACACCACGGACCATGTATCTTGTATAAACAATAAAATAGAACATCTTTTATATTACAGTATTATTTATTCCATCCAACCATTTATTTTGGATATTAAATTAAGTAAAATTAATACAATGATACACTTTTACGCAAAAACAGCGCTTTAAACTGAGTAACGAAAAGTAAAGGTCGTTTGGGAGGACCCGTTATGAATTTTAAAAGTAAATTGTGTATTCTGTTGATTGCCCCGAAACAGATATCGTAATTATGAAAATTGTCTAGAGATGTTGCGTTCGGTTGGTAAGGTTCGAAATTTAAATTGGATTTAGGTTTTTTGTCGTTCAACCCGTTTTTTTAATGAAGACTTGTTAGTCTTTGACGAATGGTTAAGACTTTGTCTAATGGTTAAGACATGGTTAAGAGCTTAATAGTTAACCACTCCGTCCATGGTTCGATTTCCTAAGAATAAATTTTTCGAGTTGGGTATTTTTGTAACAATGCATAAAATTTACGAATAAAAAAAATTACTGATTTGTTTCTCATTAAATTCGGTAAAATTTTATTTATTTGATATTTGTAGGGCAAGTAGCCGAGGATCATAGCAATTGAGCTATTTCACTTGTCTATATCTTTGGGTGAATTGTTGAAATTTGGCATTATTCAGGGTTGACATTATTTTTCTTTGATATAAATTTTACAATAAATAATACCCTAATTAGTTATATTAGTAAGCTATTAATATAATATTATACCCCCATTGCGTACATGGTACACTGATTAACAAAATAAATGTTATATTTTAACAATAACTATACGATATGAGATTAGATATAATTATTAAAACATTATATTGCCAAATTGAAGATATAGAAACATACTAGAAATGAGACTTCGTAATTGGTCTAGTATCGCATAATGCGAGTAGTGAACATGAGGTCGTGAGTTCGAGTACTATAATTATTATTAAAAATTTCCATGAAAAAAATTGAATATGCCCGGTGTAAAAGCAATAGCATCGCATTACATTGAATTAACGGCAACTAGAAAACAGTTAGTTTAGTTATTTTCACCATTACTAAGTTTACCACTTGAAGAATTTAGGCAGGACGATATTAAAACAAAAATAACCTTATATTTTTACTCTAAAGTGTTGAAAACATTTGTCACACGAAATCACTGCAAAGCACACGGCGTTTATATGACTTTGCATGAAGACACTGTCATTAGCGTGACATTTAAGAGCTGTTATGCCATTCTTTTCACACAGCAAAGTAACTTAATTCAGATGAAAGAGACAGCACGCTCTTTCGATAATATTAAGCTCACGCCCATATCTTCATATTAGGGTCCAGCTATGTTGCTAAAAGTCAATGTACAAGCATGCTCCGCTTTATCACGTGCTACGGAATACGTAGGGTGCTACAATGCTACGACGTAGAGTGCTACACAGCTAGGACGTAGAGAGCCGTAACGCGAAGACTCAATTTACTAAGATTGTTCAAGAATCAACATTTGTTTGTTTTTTTTTAATCGTACTAATGTACGATTAAAACAAACGAACAAATGTTGATAAGCTTTAATTATTTAAGCTTAGATATAATTACCTAAGCTTAAATAATTAAAGCTTATTGTTTAAAAGGATAAAGTTCGTTATAATGACCATGTACAACGAAGCTGCGTATTATAGAAGGCTTCGATGCTATTCCATCTTATGCTGCAATTACACGAGGTATATATGCGAAGCGAAGCAATGTGTGTGAAACCAACCAATTGGATTTTTACATTTTCATCAGGGTCCTATTTAATAACGATGCGATATATTTATAAAAAATTACAAAAGTTTTCGCACTATCATGACAAGTGTTGTTTTTACAAGATTATTATTGGCAAATTGCCATATGACACCTATCGTAGTAACTTATACTATAAAACAAGACCCAGAGCTAAGTAAAACCATACGTATGGTTGTACATTCCAGTTGGAATTGGAGGATTATGCTACCGTGCTATGCCATATCACACCACAAACCTTCGTAGTAATTGCTACGCCTAAGTACTTCCAGTACTAAAGGTATATCTTTGCATGTGGGGCGATAATTGGATAAATTTTTGGCTGAATTGCGGTCGTTTGCCAAATAGCTTAAAGTTTCACGCGAACGTGAGTTTAGTATCCACTGCGGCAAGCCCTAAATGCCGTGGATAAGTTCGGATAGCTGAGGAAACTTAGTTACTAACCAGACCCTGCAGTTGTTATATAAATAGCGACGCTATGTTACTGATGTCTTTTGATAAAAACCAAGGAATTTAATCTTTACCGACGAAGAAATCAATTTATGATACCAACAAAAATCTAAGGCACCAAATTTACTTACCTACTCAATTTACTTAGATAACTTTCTGTAACGATCTTTATCTTATCGATTTCGGTGGTTAAAGGTACGATCCAACCAACGCGTCCAGCCGCGTCCGCGGTAGCGATCAGTATCTCCATATGATCGCGCGTGCAGATGCCGTACAGATAGCGTGTGCAACACGCTGGACGCGTTGGAGTGAACATGTCCATACGAATACTACTGCTGGAACTAATCGCCACCGGACGCAGCTGGACGCGTTAGTTTGTCCGTATCCTAAGACGTAACGAAATAATTTTAGCAAAATTTGGTGCAATAGGACGCGATTTCTGTCACAGCTATCGTTTTTGTCGGTACCGTAAATCGTTAGCTCATTCGTGTGGGGAAATCCTCATGCACTTCCGCCTGCCTCGGGGGAAGCTGTGGGATGGGCATGTTGGACTCTTACTGATTAAAACCCCACGACACTCGCCACTTCGGGGAGGGGCTCCGGGATCTCCATTAGGAACACACCGATGTGTCGTGCTCCGTAGAGCCCGCCTTCGACGGGGAGCCTATGGACCCGCTCCTCCTCTTCACCGTCGTGGTGCTCACGGTGGCATGGGTCACAACACGCTGCCGTCGTGCTCGGGGTCGCATGTGAACGATGTTTAGAGCTTTCGCCTCAGCTTCCCATGATCTCAAAGGCCCTTATGTTGGTGCAAGGGGGGTTTCCCGCCAGATGTTACGGCGGGAGACACAATAGAACTCCAACCTAAGCCAAGTTGTTATCATAATCGAAAAATTTGCGATTCCAATCCACAATACACAAGTTTTCAGCAGATTATAACCCAGCGCAAATAATCCCCTGCGACTGAAAAACCCTCGTAAACATGAATAAAATAAAACCCCGTACTTTAGCTTGGAGGGGCGCTCAATAATATACTAGCAGTCAACAATTTACTGCGTTTCGTCCCTTTTTGGTACCTATGATTTTTATGATTAAGAGGGATGGATGCATAGGGTTGTGTTTGATTAATCAGTGCAGATAAGTAAAATAAATACTTTCACGCCTTTATTACCTAAACGGGGTAAAGATGTACAACAATTGCCAACTATGTTAGGTATTAATGTGGTTAGTGAGCCTTTTGCTTCATACTGCGCAGAAGTCCAGACTTCCGATTGCTACTGCATTTTTTTCGATAGAGAACCCTTAACATTTTCACGGACGGGTTAGTCTAGTGGTTAAGGGCTTGAGCCGATCCGCCCACTGAATCGGGTAGTCTAGGATTCAATCCCCGTATAGGACAATCTTTGTGTGTCCCACAAATATTTATTTCGGTCTGGAAGTTTGTGTGAATTTCATGTTTGTAAGTGCACCCCGACACGGGAATAATGCCTAGTGTGGGGCTAAGTTTTGGTAAAAAAGAATAATAATACTAATTAAACTTTGTCCTACCTACAAACAACACTATCTTATTAAAGTGTTATACTCTTTACCTACTCTTCTTTAACCCCAAAAAAAATACTAATGTAAACACTACCTGACCAAAGCCGGTTATTATCTTGTGTTTTTAACCCACTCGACCGAGTTTTTAGATCCCATTGTTTTAATACAATTTATTTATTAACACTTTGTCCTACCAGAAATTGAACTTAAAATAGTAGTTTTATAAACCACAAAATATCCTAATTAAACCTACACAGTAATTCTCATAACCTACTCTCCTTAAACCCTACAAAATCACTAACAACCCTACTCGGACTAAAGCCGGTCATTATCTTGTCTTTTTACCCATCTCAAACGTTTATACCTTTTACCCGGGTCAAATTTTCGATAACATTTCTTTTTTTTTCAAAAAAAAAAAATAATTTCAATAATCCTTTGTCCCACCTAAAACTTTAACCCAAGACAATAGTTTTAATAATCTACGAAATATCTTGAGTTTAAACTATAACAGTAATCCTCTTAACCTAGTTTCCTTAAACCCTAAGAAATTACTAGCAACCCTACCCGACCAAAGCCGGTTATTATCTTGTCTTTTCACCCGACTCGACCGGACATAACTTATACCCGGGTCAGTTCTGGAACCGACAGAGAATTTGACCCTCAAAATCGTAATATTTTATTAATATCCAGACCGTGGGTCTTAGTCTTATCCAAGTAGGAGCAGAAGTTTTGATCAATTTATTGGGTTCGTTCAGCAGATGGTCTTATTTTATGGATGAGCTGGTTGGCGTGACGCTATCGAGTAAGCGTGATGCCCGTGTTTATTTAGTATGTTTGTATTGTGACAAGGATGGCATATCTACTCACTAGTGTCACGCTAACTTCAATCTAGTCGTGCTAAACCCTTAGGCTTCGCTATTTATTTAATTGCTCGAGAAGAAGGATAACGACTTTTGAGTCAAAGTGTTTATGTACATATGTCTATTTAATTTTATACCTAATAGATTTTGGGATATGAGGAGTTTTTAGATTTGTCTTAATGATGAGGGTGATATATGGTATTGCAAACGAAGTGTTGTCTATATCATCACGCTAAATCCTGTGCGGAGTAGGCAGAAAGTACAGAGTACTAAAGGTTTTTCCTTACAAACCTCGCTGGCTTCCCGCACTCTCATAGTAATAGCCTAAGTAGCACAAGTGCTGCTTACGAGAGGAAATGACTGCCTTTTTATAGCTTAAGTTGTGTAAGAGAGTATAGACTACATAATGGTTTAAAGAGGTAGCTGAAAGCTGTAAAAGAGTAATTACTTCCTCTCTTAATAATAATAATTTATTTAAATCAGGCAACAGAAAGTGACGAAAATATTTTTATACCACTTGCTGGCCCATAGAACCTTACAGACTAACATACATATAATAATATATTTAACTTATTATTAAAATAACATTTAACTGCAGCGACATGTTGTGTTGTACAGGAGTGTCTCTCAGTCTTCCACAAAATCTTTTGAATACGAATCTTTTGAATACGCAAGGTTTCCAGCTTGGCAGTGGGAACTCGCACAACAAGGGAATTAAAAGCCGCATTGTGTTGCGAATTCAGCTTCTCGACCCTCCGAGTATACAAGGACTTCTTGCGTTCATACTCCACAATGTCATCGGCTTTGGTGGTGTAGTGTGGCCGTGACACGTACAGCGCGTCGGTACTGGTGAACGCAGGAGTATGCCATCATCGACCGGTGCAGACCCACACCGATTACTTCGAGGAGGTTTTTTCTTCTTCTTCTCCACCTTTATAAAGCCTTCCTCATCAACTAGACCCTTGGTGGTGGTGCTTTACCTTACGTACCTCCGGTGTGCGGGCGGCAGCGGCCGAAGCCATGTTTACATTTGACATTTAAATAATTCGTAAATTCCGAATCCGAGCGCGCACTACTATACTCTTAAGCGACAGTTGTGATAATTAGTAGTTATTTAATTTTTCTATTAAATAAATTTCGACTATCAGTCTGATATTAACTTTGGGGCCTGTCGTCAAAAAAAATAGGTGCACATAGTATTCATCTTTCATCCCCGCTTGGAAAATATAGTGAATATACATTTAATTGAGACTGCCTCTTTTGTATTGTGGCCGAAAATTCACATCTTCATTTTCACATTGGGACTTATCGTCGACAAAAAGTGAGTGCACACAGTCGTGAGCGTGGTGAATATGGCCTATAAACCCTCTCAGTTTGAGAGGAGGCCCGTGCCCAACAGTGGGACAGTTTCTTAACAGGGCTAATATTATTATATTATTATCTCTTACCATCCCTAATAGGACAGTTTTGCGAAGGTGGGTATAACACTTAAGTTGCTTATCACACACCCTTATCTAGGTCTCATCCGCGTAGGGGTCAGACCTAGATAAGGTAATAGATAAATTCATATACATAAAAAACGCGCAACTGCAGCAATGAGGCGCTCGTAGCGCTGTGCGATCGCGTTGTTCTTACCGATCACTAAGGGTAAACAACGTTCGACTTGGTCGGCCTAAGATGGGTGTTGGGGCCGTTGTGGCATTATCATATTTGAGTATCTCTGTGCTTCGGAAGGTACCTTAAGTCGTTGGTCCCAGTTACCATTTAAAGTGGTAGTCGTTAAGGTAGTGGTAAGTTATTTATCGATCTACTAGTGGCGGTGCGCACGTACTTTTTGTTCCAGTTTAAAAGTAAATGAAGCTCAGGTGAAGATATTATTGATAGGGTTGAGAGTCGTAATCGAGATCCGACATCTACAGCAATTATTATATCAATAGCTTATTATCTGAATTATTTTCTCGACAATCTTAAGTAATTCTGAAATGTTGGTCAGTATACGGTCAGTATATATGTTAGTCAGCCTCTTACTTTATAGAATTCAGTTCGTTGGGTTATATATCTAAAATAACGGCAATGATTTCTTAGGTTCCCTTTTTTCTTTGTCCAAAATATATTTTATGTTTTAATAATAACACAAAGAGCAGGTGTGTCATCGTCAGAGTCTATCGTGAAACTGAATGTACAACACTACGACTCTAACGCAGTGCCAACAGTACGGCCGCAGCTATACCCACGCGCGGTATTTTACGGCAAATTTATAGGCCCCCTAATGGTACCCAGGTACATTAGCATACAGAATACCATTGCGCGATGATTTCACGAAATCATCATAACGCGCCGCGTTTGGTACAAACAAATACGGCCCTGTGTAACGTACACATTAATAAGTTTGTAGTAACTTTTGTGTACGACTTGCCTTTATAAACTTCATTCCTACATAATGTTTCCTATCTTATGAATATTAAAGCACCATTTCTAAGGGGCAGAAAAGTGCTGTTGCTTTTTCTGTAGGTCATTATAAAAGGCGATTTAAGAGGAACTTTTTTTAATATCAAGCAACTTGTTTGTTGTCACAGTAATTTGCTCGTTTCTATGCGGTGTTTGGGTTCATGTCGATTTAATGTGGACCTTGTATAAAACTTTCGACCAGGTTCTGTTTATGTTTTCTTAAGCGTAGCCTAAAACCAAAAAATTTTTCGGGATCGTGTACGCTTATAAAAACCAAAACCCAACATTAACAAATACCCAATCAGAAACACATGTTTTCTATCTATCTATCTATATCATTACGCCAGATCCCTTACATGCCTCTCTGGCTTCCTCCACTCTCACACATCACAATACATCTTTTAATATTTAAATATTTGTTTCTGGAAAACCGCGAAAAAAATGTCTATCTGAGGTTGTGGTAATCACATCTTAACTGTGGAAAATTCTGCATGGGTCTGCCGTGAGCATCGGAGGAAACGGGGCGAGTCGGATTTCTACTGACTTAAAACCCCATGGCAAGGATGGCAGACATGACTACTTTAGATGGGCTCCGGGATCTCCGTATGGAACGCACTAGTGCCCCTCTTGTGCCGTACTTCGAAGAGCTCACCATCGGGGCAACTTGATGACATGCGTGTTGTAGTAATTATTTAGGTTAAATAGCGTTTAACTCAGTCATTGTGTGATGGGTGATCGTTTGTGGCATTAACATTTTCGAACTTCTCTATTCCATGCGGAAACAAAAAAGATCATTCATATTATGTATATGGTATAACGTAATAGATTCCCATCCTGGTTATTTGTACATGTTTATACATGCAAATATGTTTTGTCGTTCTGTAAGTTTGTGTATATGATGAGTGTGTCTGCAAACGTTACAACGAAACGGAAGTATTTTTTTCGCAGGGAAAAAGTAAAATCGATTCTGTTAGTATACTTACGAGCCATATTTTTTTTAAGGAGGTCTTAAAAGAAAATTTGCGATCTATGTAATCATCTATATCACCACGCCAGATGCCTTATAGGTAGGGAGAGAGTACAAAGTTCGAACAGGTTATTTCCTTACTCTGGCTTCCTCCGCTCTCATAGTTCGTCTCATACACGCTCGCCGGTTACGGATACTATTGATTTGCCCTGCTGATAAGACACGGTCTATTTGTCGGCGTGTATGATAAGATAAGAACAGTAGGCATTAGATACATGACCTGGGCTTTCGTTTCAGGACGACCAACATTACATGGTGTACTTATATATCTATTAGGTCAATATTTAATTCATTTAATTTATATTCATCAATATCATCAATATAATCTACATCTCACACATTAAGCCAAAACTTTCAAGATTAATAGCGTTACCTGCGAAGTCACAAACGGTTTGCATTTTGATGGTTTGGGTTGAGATGGTGCCGGCTACTATCCTGACTATGCACTAATTGTGCTTTTAGATAAAAATTTAGGTTTTTTTAAAGTTTAGTGACGATGGCTGGATGGTGATGATGGCTTTTTTATAATTTATTCTGTCCCTTTTTTGTATTTGGCGGGACAATAAATCTTCATAAAATTCCCAATCCTATGTTATAAAAAATATATGATATCTTAACTAAGCTAATAATCTTAAATATAAACGGCTTCTGTGGTCTACTAATAGATACTTACATCAATGTGCTAACTCATGGAATATTTTATTATTTATATTCCAAAATGTTCAAGACGTTTTTATTCCAAATTGTTCTTCCATTAATTATTATGCCTTAGATATAGTGAAATATCTACATTAAACGCCAAAGGCACCTGTTCCTGACACGTTATTACTCTAACCACCGTTTAGACTTGATTGGCTTCCAATTTATAAACTTGCCGTCTCGAGTTCTAAGTAAATCGAGCTCCATAATTGAGGCTCGAACAATATTATCTTAACAACAACTTAAATATTGTTTGAAATTTATTCGGCTATCAGCAATATTTAAATGTTAAAATCACAGTTATTGATAGGGTAATAATCGTTGCGTATTAAATACATATTAGTTATCTAGATTATCATGGTAACAAGGCTGTTTTTTTGGTTGCATGAATATCTTATTTCGTTTTTGTATAGTTTTGAATACCAATACAAAATGCTTTATGTTGGTTGTTATTTTTAATAATTTTAAGATTTATTCCATGGGAGGTAGTACAAAAAGACAAAGGGTTATTAAGACTTACAAGTGCGGCCCTCTTCTTACTTTGCACGCATTTTATAAAATCTCTATTTCAAGCTAGCTCGATGGAAAACTATAAAAATAAGCCCGTTTGGTTCCCAGAGCTAAATGAAAAATAATGTTCCCATGAGTATAGGCAAGGTAAAGGTAGGAATACAGGCAGCCGGGCCTGGGGCGAATTAACCCAAGTAACTATTGTGCACTTGCGTATGTGATATTGTGTTAGTAGAGGACAGGAGTTAATATAATATAAAATAAATAATATTTTTTTTACAGATTTTACACACGTACTTTTTTGGAAAATGCTTTTGATTTCAGAAAGTAAATTATAAGATAGAAAAATAAAAATATTAATTTCAAAATACTCGTAAGAACAACTCATTACTCCACCCACCGGACAGTTAAAAAATATAACAAAATAGCGTCAAGATTCGTAAACGGGCTTTCACGCGAACCGCTTAATCCGGTAAACTAGATTTAGTAACCGGGTTAAGTAAGCTAGTAATTCGGTGGATTTTCACGGCTTTGTTGCAGTGAGATGAGAGCTAGGGTGCTCGGATTCTCTACTGATGTGTCCCTGTGGTTCGTGTATTGAAAGCCTTATAGGTTATCCGCGTGTACCTATGTAAATTTATTTCTCTCAAATCTGTTATCTTTGAGAAAGCGCGGAATCCTTTTTGTGGTTCGTACTCGTGATTTTGTCAAATAAAGCGCTTATGTAGGATTATGAATATACAAAAATGTTGGGGCAGATGGGTGCGTCGATTGTTTACCTCGAACTCTGTCCAAAAATGGTAAAAAATACTTCTCTGGATCCCGCTGTGGTGTTTGCTTCAATATATCGCTGACCAGTCTAATGTTCATTATTAAAGTGACCTATATATCTATCTATATCATCACGCCAGAACTCTTGCGGGGTAGGCAGAGAGTACAGATTTCCAACAGGTTCTTTCCTTGCAGACTTCTCTGGCTTCTCCACTCTCATAGTTCGTCTCATACATTCTCGCTTCGGTTAAGATACGGTATAATACTGATACAACATAGAATCATGGAACGGTGAGCTAACGTACCTATGTTGGCTCACTCACGGCATTGCATACCTGATATAGGTATATCAGGTATGCAATAATAGCTCAATAATATTTGAAAACTTAGGCTCTATCTGTAAGTCCACTAACTAAAATGCCTTAAGCTGTCTCACTTCGATTTATGAGGCTTTCGTCCAGTAATACGACAATACTAGGCATGCCTTTTAAGTTCTGTCGTTTCCATATTTCCCGGAAATTTTGAATTTGGAACTGTTTTATTTTCGAATGTGTTTAAATTTTGAATCTCAAAACAGTTGAAAGTATCAGGATTAATGCTATTGTTTAGTCACAGCGTCGATTGAAATCTGTCAGGTTACGTACGAAAATGAATCTTTCTAAGGAAAATGTTCGTGCAATAATTTTCTACAACTTTAGAAGAGGCCTGACACGGCTTCAGTGTTTTGAAGAGCTAACATCTGTATTCACTGATGAAGCCCCATATCTGCGGACTGTCAAACGCTGGTATTTAGAATTCCAGTGTGGACATACTAGTGTTAGTGACACATCTCGCGAAGGACGCCCAAAATCCGCCTTCACAGAAGATAACATCATTGCTGTGAGACAACTAATTCTCGAAGATCGGCATGTGACATATCGAGAGATAGAGGCTCTATTAGGCATTTCAGGGGCAACCATTCAGAAGATCTTACATGAAGCGCTTGGTGTGAGAAAGCTAGTTTGCCGTTGGATACCGCATCTGCTTTCCGACGATCACAAGGCGGCCCGCGTCAGATGGTGTAAGAAAACTCTGCAAAGGTTCAACCGTGGAGAGTCAAATCACGTCAACGACATCATCAGTGGTGACGAATCTTGGATCTATGCCTACGATCCTGATTCCAAACAACAATCTACAATCTGGGTCTTTCAAGACGAGCCAAAGCCGACTAAAGTTGTTCGTTCTCGAAGCACTTCAAAGAAGATGGTGGCCACGTTCGTTGGAAAAACCGGCCATGTTGCGACTATTGCACTTGAAAATCGTAGAACGGTTAACACAGAGTGGTATACCACAGTTTGTTTACCACAAGTCATCGCCGAACTTCAAAAATCTAACTCAAAGCGACGCAACATCCTGCACCACGACAACGCAAGCTCACACAGCGCTCGTCAAACGATTGAGTATTTGAAGCAGGAAAAAGTAGAAATTCTTGACCATCCTCCATACAGTCCTGACCTAAGCTCTAACGATTTCTTTACATTTCCTAAAATTAAGAAAAGTCTTCGTGGTCAAAGGTTCCAGTCCGGTGAAGAAGCAGTCGACGCTTTCAAGTCAGCCATTTTGAACACCCCCACTTTTAGAGTGGAATAAATGTTATAATAACTGGTTTGTGCGAATGGAAAAGTGTATTAAATAATAATATTAATAATTAATTTATATTTCAAGTTCAAGACTCATATTTGTTAGTAATATTTCACTTATAAACTATGTTAGTATTATCTATGTACAGGTATGTGAACCACCCCTCATCCTAGATGTTGAAAGCCAGCAGCTGCGGTTCACATACAAGCAGTCTAGTCTGCTCGCTATACAGCTTAGGATGCTGTTGGGGCTGGCCCGCACACGGCGCACCAGGAAAGCGCATTTCTTACGCATCGTTGCAAAGAAACAATCAACACGGGCATCAGCAAACATCCCCGATGCACTGCAGAAACGGCACAGCCCCATCAGAACCCGGAACGCATTGTTGAATTGGACTCGAAGAGCGCTGTACGACTTTTGAGTTTGAAAAACAATAAAAAGTACTATAAGGTTCTAGTTGTGTTTTTTTCTTCAAACGACAAAACTTAAAAGGCAAGTCTCGTATAGGCCGATTTGTTTTTGTTATTATCATACCGACTATATTTTGAAAGATTATGTCATAAATGCGCTTTACCTCTCAAACACGACACTACAAACGACCGTTTACGACAACCGCACAACCATAAATTTAACGTCACATTGATAGGTAGTATAAAACCATGTTACGAGTCCAATTGTGGGCTTAACGGCCACACCTAGCCGCCGCAATAAAACTGTAATGTGACATAAACGCTATTCCAATGGGTGGTGAGTGAGGTTTGAAACTGTGTAATTTTATTCTAATGTATTAGAATTACACACACGCAAACAATCGCGTACGCACACTTACGCGCCCACACACCAACACACAAATACACGCGCGCCCGTGCATGCACATATCTACTTCTAAATTGCAATAATAGCTGAATGCCTTTAAGGGGCTTCTGCGAAAAAAACGTTCTTTTGTACTCCATGCACTTTAATAAGTATATGGATAAGAGACTTAATATGAAATAAAACTATTTTACGGATTTTATCGCGGTTTATTTTTATTTTTAGTTCCCGACGTTTCGAGTGCTTTGCAGCACCCATGGTTGCGGGAGGGACTGAGGTGTTAAACGTCCAAAAGGCATAGTTGTTCCGGGGTACCCTCAAACTTGAGGTTACCCCGGTTTTGAGGGTACCCCGTTTTGAGGGAACAAGTTTGAGGGTACCCCGGAACAAGTATGCCGTAACAGTCAGGAAATATTTTTTTGTTTCTTTTTATATTCGGAGGTGTCGGTAAGGGTAACGGTGTCGCGAGTTCAATGGTTTTTTCCCATCTCAAAAAATGCCAACGTGCATGTGTATCTATATACATACATACACAATATATGTACATACTTATATACAGAGGTGTCGGTAACGGTAACAGTGTCGCGACTTCAATTGGTTTTTCCTATCTCAAAAAATGCCCAACGCGCCTAAAGAAGTTTTCACTACAAAAACATTTGTGGGTCACACCAGGATCTATCCCATGCGGCTATCGAATCCGCGACTAGTCTTACTTCTTTCCACTAGACCAACCATCGTCAACTGTTAAAAAACTTTTTTAAACTAGAAAAAAAGATCATGTAAGTTTGTATCCATTATAGTTTATAAAGGAAATAAGGTCGTAAGTTCATACCCTGCGGGTAATATTAGTAGGTGAAACTTTGTACTGCGGGAAACTTGTTTTATTGCTAAAATATCTCGTAAAGTAAGAAAGTGGGGTATGGAAGAAACTTGTTGGTTACATTGTATATATATATATATATATATATATATATTTATGTACTATGGGTATATACATATATATATATATGTACATTATATGCAGAGGCACGGTCAGATGTTAGATGGGTGACCGGTGGTTGTAAAGAATCGTGACTCCGTGCATCAGATAGATTAAAAAGTCGTTGTCTCGACTGCAATTTTGGTTAAGAAAATTTATAAAGTTAAGTGACATCGAGTACGGCGAAACCTTACATGGGTAACCGCTAGTGACACTAAACTTCTAATACTTTACCATGTAGTTTTTTTGATAAATTCAAACAATTTCGGGGTTATCTGTTGTTGGAACTTGTCAAGCCGCTCCTAAGGCTTCCAACTTGGTTTAACGCCTACCATACATGTAATACTAACCAGAAATACTCCCGTTATAGACGTATTACAAGAAAACTTACGTGGGAAGAGGTGTAGTGTATCCACCCATATATTGCCAATGACGCCAGTTCGGATAATGCAGACAGGTTTGTGGCCTGTTGTTGGAACTTACCAACCCGCTCCTAAGACACTCACATATCGTCGACGATGCCAGTTCGGATAAATGTAGAGAGGCTTATGGCCTGTCGTTGGAAATTACCAAGCCGCTTTTGACTTGGTTTAATGACTACCTCATAAAGTTTGACTTGGTTTAATGACTACCTCATAGCCAAGAATGAATCTTTTATAGGCATACTATAAGAAAACTCAACCGGAAATGGTAGACGTGTAGAGTGTATTCCCACATATCGTCGAGGACGTTAGTTCCCTATGAGGGGCCTGCTTGTTGGGATTACACAGGACGCAATTTTAAAATCTGGCCTGCGACTATTTTTTTTTTTGTGTAGGAAAATCCCACGTTGTCTGAGCTGGTATTCAAACTCAGGACCTTCTGCTCACCACCCGCACTATGCACCAAAAGACCAAACTGATTCGCATGATGGTTTAAAATGGAGGAAAAGTGCACTAAATTTCATAAATGGAGCCATCCAATGTATCCAATGGACGTTGTCCCAACGAGAATCCTCTAGACACACTCTTAACAAATAACATCATTAGTCTCACATCTCAGTCGTAAGGCATCACACTAATGCTATATCATATACTATTAATTGTAACCTAAGCATTGTGCCTCCACAATATGATTGAACAAATAAGTCAGGGCCGCTGAGTTTCTCTCCAGATCTTCTCAGTGGAGGCCGCGTTACAATCTTATGGCAGATTAGTAGTTGATTAAATAAAAATATGTAAATTAACGATTCTTAAGTGTCGGGTTTATACAAAATATGTAATTTTTTGTTTGAATTTGAGGCTGAAGAAAACTCGAATAAACTTTATATTTCAGTCGCAACCAAGATTTTTATTCAATTATTCAGACTGCATTCTGTTGACTGTAAGTTAATATTTCATACTTTTTGACACTTTGAGTAGCAGAGTAAATTTATGTGGTGAAAAATATTCTTTAGAGTTTTATGGCAGACTTAACTTTGTTATATGAGAGTTCAAGAAGATTATTGTCTGCTTAGATTTGTAGAAGTATCGGTAAAAAGCAATGAGTTTGGTGATAAGGTTTTAAGGCCATTTGATGTCCGAAGTCCATTTATGAGAGAGTACATCTTTTACTTCGCTTTGCCGCTAGATGGCGCTATTTCCGTCACGTAAATTGGCCTCGGGCGTCACTCGTGGCCAAACCTGGAACTAACATTTTACCACAGAGCAAGCCGCTATACTTTTGTCATTGTTGCGTCGTCTTTCGTACCACGTAGTTCGTTAGATTAGGTTCTCGAAAATTATTTTTATTTTCGAGATTAAAATAGAAAGTTACCAATTTTTCTTTTAAAAGTTTACTTTCGAGATAAAAGTAGAAAGTTACACTATTTTGGTTTATTTTCCGTTACGTGAAATTATACACGTTTATTGTTTATATTACCCCCAAACAATAAGTGTTAATGCCCGTGTGGCGCCAAGTGCTTATGTTACCATCGTTATGAACGTGTTCAAGTTCGAGAGAAGAAGAGCCACCAGTAAAATCATGGAGGCTGAGTCGATTGCGTGAGCCATTCAGGTTAAAATTTTGCCGCAATAGCTGGTGAGTCACTTCAATGATATATACTATTCTAATTACGGTGCATTACAGCGTAGTAAGTGGTATTATACACTACACCTGCCCTGCGCTACGTCCAACCCAGCAAATAAATCATTAGAACCGTTTTTTCCAACTGTCAATCAAAACAGAAGTTATTGCCGAGGATTAAAAGAATTTCATGGCGTAATGGTTGGCACTTTGAACTATGACTCCAACGTGAATGCAGATCTCAGTGAAATCTACACGTTTAGTATTTAGCGTTTTTTGGATGGTTATTTTGGTTTTACTTGAGTGTTTCGGATGGAACTTATTTTTACTAACTAATGCTTGACTGGTCGAAGGCTCTGGTTTTTGTGTCTAGTTCTGTTCTACGGTTCTAGTTTTATTTTATCATTTTATCGTGATAAAATAAAAATACCCTCATCAGACGATAAAGAATAGTAATAAAATTAAAATTAAATTTTACCTGACGTCGAAATCAACGGTACCTCCAAGTTCAGTTGTTTTATTTTTACGTGATTTTTAACAGTTTCATTTTTACAATAAATTAAAAACAATACAACAAATCATATTCAACGCAGGAACAGGCATTCTTACTTTTTTTCCAACTATTTTCTTTATGTCTGACATCATTAAAACCTTAATGCATAATTGAATTCTCAAGCCCCTGCAATCGAACTTTTATCTTTTATATCCTCACTTCCTATCGAGTTCTGCAAGCAAGCAGAGAGTGTTAACCATATGTTCGATCGGCAATAGAATTCTTCACCTCTAGGTTGAAATATCTATCTATATTATCACTCGGGGGAATAGCAAAGAATATGAAGTTACATTTCACTCCGCTTCCTCTTGACTTGCCCAACATAAAGGATTATACAATATATTCTATTCACTTATGGTAAGATAATACTACTCTACATCCTTACATATCTTACTATGCGATTGCAAACGCAACCGGCAGCTGGGCTCTGGACTTTTTTGTATAGTTCTTATATTGACGGCATTCAACCTGCTCTTTGCATGTCCATCTCTAATTGCCATATTACAGCTTTGAGACAAACACAACGTTGTGTATGACCAATGGTCAAATTAGGCTTGAGCATCGGCACCCAAGTAGCCCGTCGATCGCACTATCCACTATTGCGAACGCAAAGAGTGAATACTCTTCTCTCTTTATCAGCTGTGTATTTCCCACCCTTAGTAATGTTTACTGACATTGGGTTCTCCTTCATCATCATAGTCATCATCTCGGCCTATACCTGCCACCAATGAACATAGGCCTCCCTAATCGCTCTCCAGCCCAACATTCCGATGCCACCTGCATGCAACGACATTGTGCGATCGTCACAAGATTCTTGGTTACTAATATTGACGGACGATTTAGCGCAGTGGTTAAGAGCTTAAGCCGCTCTGCCCACTGCGTCTAATAGTCGCGGGTTCGAGTCCCGCACGGGACAAATCTTTGTGTGATCCACAATTATTTGTTCCGGTCTGGGTATTTGTGTATGTGAATTTTCATGTTTGTAAACGCACCCACGACACAGGAATAAATCCTAGAGTGGGGCTATGTTTTAAAAAAGAACAAAAAAAAAAGAACAAAAAAATATTTGTGGAAAATCTGTAAGAATATCAACAACGTGTATAGAATTCATAAGAATTGTCTGGGATACACAATTCAACGCCTTGCCAGGTTTGCCTTCAGAAAACATTTCCAAAATCTGTCAGTGCCTATAGACTTTCTTGGTAACCGGCGATTGAAGCCACTAGTAGACACGACGCCTCTTAGGTTATCTAAATTTTGGGACCTTCAGCATTTACTGAATAAGTTTGCATTGCCACATATTGTAGTATCACAGCAATTTTCGTCAGTCAGGACACAATCCAACTCCAAGAGTTTGCCTCCAGACAAGATTTTTAAGATTCGCCAGTGTCTACTGACTCGCTTGGAAGCCGCAAGTTAAGACTCATGACAGGCACAACGTGTCAGGGCATATCAGCTTTGTAAACTGCATCACCCACTGGGGAAGTTGCATTGCCGTACCTACCCTATAGTGCCAGAACAATGGTTTTTGGCACCCAGATATGAAGAGCCGCGCCTAGCATGTTCTACGAAAATCGGGATCTGAAAGGGTACATAAGAACAAGACTTAAACAAGACGATAGGGCGCTCACCATTTCAAGTAGTGCAGTTTACAGTTGGAAGCCTGGCTCATTTTGACTGGAACTATGACACATAACTGGTCAACTGAGTAGAAATATAAATTGAGATTCCACTCTCAAAGCTCTCTAATTCAGTGGAATGAAATGAAATGGAAGTGAAACATACTTCATAGTGATGAAATAAGTTGATGCTGTGGTTTTCTCGTAATATCCTAAATTGTCTTTATTCGGAACCTGTCGCTACAACCCTATTAGGTTTTTCTGTAGTAGTAGTAGTAGTACACTTTATTGTACACCAGCAAAACATTAAATTACAACAATTTATAAAATAAAAATAAAATAAAAGTAAATAAGTACAAATGAGTATGGTATAAATGGCACTCTGCTGCGGGCCGTCCAGTCCACCTATGTGGACTGCAAGGGATGCGTACGGGTGGGTGGTAACATGTCACCCTGGTTTGACGTTGAAATCGGCGTCAAGCAGAGTTGCGTGTTGTCCGCTAGACTGTTTATAATATATTTGGATAAAAGTCTTCAAAGACTGAAAGCGATGAATGAAGGTGTACAAATGAGTGATCTAGTGGTATATGCAGATGACGCGGTTTTGATAGCGCCAACAGCCACTGATCTGCAATCACTAGTCACAGCTATGAAAGACGACTGCATGAAAAATAGCTTACATTTGAATGTGAAGATAACCTAAATTATGGTTTTTGAACGGGAAGAAACCAGAACGAATGCAAGGATTGTGGTTGGTAACGATGTGCTGGAGCAAGTGAATAAGTTTGTATATCTTGGATGCGCATTCAGTAAGTATGGAAGATACACCGCTGACATAGAGAGAAGAGTGAGTGCAGGGAACAGAGTGAATGGCGCGATGGGAAAGCTACTTGGGAGCCGGCACTTAAGCCGAAAGGCGCAGCTGGCCATACATAATGGAGTGCTTGTCCCAACGCTGTTATATGGCAGCGAGAGCTGGGTATGTAGGAAGGAGAATGAAAGTATGATAAATGCGGTGGAAATGCGAGCTTTGCGGGAGATGTGCGGTGTGAAGCTGATCGACCGTATTCGCAACAGCGTAGTAAGAAAGCAAATAGGTATGAAAGAGAATATCGGTGTGAAGATGAGAAAGGGTATGCTCTGTTGGTTCGGGCATATAGAAAGAATGTCCGAAAAAAGAATGACAAAACTGATATACAATGCGAAAGTGGAAGGATGTAGGTACCGGGGAAGACCTAGACTATCTTACCATGACCAAATAGACCGGGTCTTATCTGAAGGACAAGTCAAGAGTCTTCGTAACCGGCGAGCGTGTATGAGACGAACTATGAGAGTAGAGGAAGCCAGAGAGGTATGTAAAGAAAGAGCCTGTTGGAACTCTGTACTCTCTGCCTACCCCGTAAGGGATCTGGCGTGATGATATAGATAGAAGTACAAATGGCGGCCTTATTGCTGAAACAAAAATGATTAAAATAAAGAATACCTTTTTTTAAATTTTTTTATTGTACCTCAAAACTATGCGATAAAGAAAATGCTGTCCATTGAACTTGACATACATATTTCGATAATTTAATTAATGATACAAAACTTCTTTGTAAGCGATGTTTGTTGTAAAAACTCTTTCATCGTTTGCTGGTTATGTTTGACATTCAGTAAGACTATAGACAAATAATATTAAAGACAAACAATATTAGTCTATTCTCAATTGGAAGTGTATTGTGTCAAATACATGGTAGTGTGTGTATTGTTTTTTTTATTGATCTAATGTATTTTTAATGCATAATTTAAAAAAATATTAGCATTCTGCACTCCTTCTTTATATAAACTATAAGTGTGGGAAATTTCGTACTCCTCCGTCTGCGCAATTTTCGTTAAAAGTGGTGCAAAGTTTTTGCTTCACGTATTAATATAATGATGTCGCGCGATATTGCCGCTGTTTTTGTTACCTACGGGGCTAAAAGTGCACGAAATTAACTTTTTGAGGTTACTAGTACCACTTGATAACAATGAAAATTCTTTTTTTTTGTAAAAAGCATTGATTGATTTATCACAAGTATAAATCAGCTAGACATGTAGCAGTACGTTGACGGTGGATGAATAATTCGATCTGGAGCCACCTGCTTGTTTTGGTCAGCAGTTATTACCTTAGCTGCATACACAACTACCTAGTAAATTATATTCCAGCGAATGCCAACTAGCGTCACAAAAATCTAATTAAGCTATTACTTTATTGAAGGACATACAGCCGACAACAAAACCATTTGCTTCAGAAAAGTCGATTTCTGAATCCTTTGTAATACTAATTATTAATTATTTGTCAAACCTCTTCTATTTACAATATGTTAATCTAAATAAAATAAAACTAAGCAGTGTTGATCATTTATCTGATACAAATTACCTAAGTGTTGTAAATCTCTGTGTTACAACACAATTTTGATCACATTGTTGCATCCTATAGAGCAAGCCACCAGGAGATAACAAACACATCTCTCATGAATGGACTTCGGACATCAAACACATAATATAAAAATATTACTTGAAAATAAAATTTGTATTATGTTTCCTGAGATGTCCGAAGTCAAAATAATTTCTTCCTGGTGTATACCATCATCATTATTATCATTATGAGCCGAACAATGACAAAAGTATGGCGGCTTGCTCTGTGGTATAAAGTTAGTTCCAGGTTTGGCCACGAGCGGCGCTGGAGGCCGATTCACGTGACGGTAATAGCGCCATCTAGCGGCAAAGCGAGGTAAAAGATGATGTACTCTCTCATAAATGGACTTCGGACATCTCAGGAAACATAGTACAAATTTAATTTTAAATTTTTTATATTTTGTCGAAAAAGTTTTTTTTTATAGAGGACTTATTAGCGATTGACCACTACATCGCCTGATGGAAAGTGAAGTCAGTGAAGATGTAGCTTGCTGACTCAATAATAGCCTATTTACTCTGAAATAGGCGGAATCGGAAAAAAGACAGTTCCAAATCGGCATGAGCGGGCTAAATCCGCCTCCTAGTAAGGCAACACGCCGGAACACGACTGGGTCGCTTGGCGTTATGACTGCTGTGAGAGTGGTGACCAGCCACGGCCGTAACCTGCCATAGACAAGTAACTACAAATCTATGTTTATAAATTCAGTTAGGTGGCACGGTGTTATTTTAGTCATCATGAAGCGAAAGCCCAGGTGATATATCCAATACCTACCTTAGCCTTACACCTCTTCTCATTCACACGCTTATATTTATGGATAAATGAAAAAGAACACTACACACTATCTAACGCTAAGTACACAATATCTTTTTCGACGTTTAAAGTCGAAATCGCAAGAATCACCCATCCAGTACACAGAAAAGTATTTAAATACACCAGTCCTAATTAATTCGCACTCAATTAATGTAAGAACTAAAACAATTTTAACGCGAGTAACAATGTTAAAAGAGTTTGAACTCTTTGAATATTAATGTGCGTTAACCTTTAAAAGAAAGTGTAAAAGCCGGTGTACACTAGCGAGAAAATACATATTATATAAATTCATGAGTAGATATTGTCACTTGCTAACGGTGAAAACAAAATAGTAGGGTAATCTCCACGTTCAAACGAGCGTGGAAAGTTTTCAAGTCATCTCAAATAGTTTGCCCGAAGAATGACGATAATATTTACCACATACGACTTAAACTCATAAATTCTCAATTATATAAAGACTAACGACTCATATGTTATGTAAAGAAATTTTAATTTAGGTATTTGTAACATCGGCTAAAAAATATTTTCATATCATGTGTTATATCTATTATTGCTTTATTAAAGAGGAAGATAATATTTAAGTGCGTATGCATATTAAATTTTATTTGACATATCTCTTGCAAACTATTATTACAGAGGTATTACTACTCTCTTAAACTAAAATCAGATTTAGACCTCTAAGACGCTTTGGAACTTAATGGTATTTAAATTTCATAAACATCGCCTAGATAGTACAGAACAAAGAAAAATTTCTTTACGTTACGTGTTCCTATTCTATATTATACACCCACCTCAACTTGTTTAACTTAAATGACTCGTACTAAAATACTTCGGGTAATCCAATATTGTAGAAACATACTAACTTTTTGAATAAATCGTACTGCTGTTCAAACCATAGAGATTGTTACCAGACGTTTTATACTTATGGAGAAGTAAATACATTCCCTAAGACTAATTAAACACGTAACGCGGAACGTTACGAACATTTAGTTTACACTTTAACTCTCCAAGCGGGGGTAGCAGAGGTGTACTGTGAACACCCACTCTTCGCTGACGATGTTAGCCGCTGATCGTTTATTGGTACTCTGGTTGCATACGAAATACCATAACACGATCATTTCAGGAAGTTATCGTTACGCGTCGCATTTGGTTATAGCAAATAAGGTCACTATGTGTAAACGACTGAAGAATTGTATTTTAAATTTTTCTTTAAGAATCTTTAAGGAAATTAAAAACATTACAAAATCAATGCCGTAACACTATAATATCCTTATGAGCCAAATCAGAATAACATTCTGGTGGTCTATTTTGGCATGAAGCCCATATTAACCACACGGTGTCGCTAATTTATAATTATAAATAACTATAATTTGGTATTAACAAAGTTTGAATAAGTATGTTGTTTAGTGCAGAATTTTTAGGTGATATTGTTCTGAGATGAATTTTTTTTTTTTTTTTTTAAAACGTAGCCCCACACTAGGATTTATTCCTGTCTCGTGGGTGCGTTTACAAACATGAAAATTCACATACATAAATACCCAGACCGGAACAAATAATTGTGAATCACACAAACATTTGTCCCGTGCGGGACTCGAACCCGCGACTATTAGACGCAGTGGGCAGAGCGGCTTAAGCTCTTAACCACTGCGCTAAATCGTCCGTCTAAAGTTGGAAACTGTTAAGACAATTAATAATGATCTAACCAAAATAAGTACTTGAAGTAAGGAATTTGGTCTCAAAGTCAACCCAACTAAGACTTTTTGATTCATCACAAATACCCCAAATTAAATTTAACGATATTACCATACCAACAAGCATAACTGTTAAAGGATTTATATTGACACAAATCTCACTTGGGGCCTGCAACTTCCAGAAGTTAGTCGTAAAATTTTTGTTTCTGTTGAGTCCTTGAGAAGAGTGCGTAATTTTCTCCCTAATGCCACTAAAATTGCTGTCGTAAATTCCCTTCTTCTTCCTATAATTGATAATGTAGACGTCAGCTATCATGATCACAAAAAAAACAACAATATAACAAGCTTGAGCGACTTCAACATTTTTGCATTAGATACATATTTGGTCTACGCAAATATGATCACATTTTTGAATCTCGTATAAAACTCAAATGGTTACCAATTCGCCTTTGCCGGAATGCTCACATATTATCTCTTCTTTATAATCTTTATTAATATCTTATTTAATCCGACATCTCCCTCATACCTCAAAAATGATTTGCAATTTCTTTGCGAACACCTTTACACATTCGAGGTTCCAAAGGCCATCGGAGAATCTAAAGCTGAAAACACTAATATATAATAATAATAGTCCTGTTAAGAAACTGTCCCACTCTTGGGCACGGGCCTCCTCTCAAGCTGAGAGGGTTTAGGCCATAGTCCACCACGATGGCCCAGTGCGGGTTGGCGAACTTTAACTACTTTTACTATATGTTTTATCAAGGTTTATAGTGTACGCCACCAAAACTGCCCTATTCCTTATGTTGCTTCTTCTAATGCATTGGTTGTTTGCAAGAAATTGCTTTTAGCAATAAGTCCGCCAATTGTACCTAGCTGTTGTTAATATTTTTGTATGTAATGAATTGACATAAACACACAATACAATACGAAGTACTCTATCTTTCTATCTCTTTCACCATGCAGTGGCTGGCATTAACATTAGTTCCTTTGTATGAAGTAATAAAGAAGCCACTATTAGGGGAGGACTTGATTCACTCTCTTCTTGCACCGAAGACCTATAGTTTGCCTCCCGCAACACAACAACATTTATGAATCATTCACATCGATTGTCGCCTTAATTGACTAACAAGGCTGAATTCCTTTTTCAAAATAATACCCTAGTTTGAGTGACATAAACTGAACTGAAAATGTCTTGCGAAGTTTTACCATTTTTATTTCACTTACTAGATAAATGATAGAAATTTTACAAAAACAACCGTAAGTCCAAGTTATAGAGTACACTTGACCAAAGAAGCAACAATTAATCTGAGCGAAACTGCAGCGTGGGCTGTCCTCTTGGAAGGAAGCCAATATAAGCCGCTGACTTTAGCGAAAGACGCCAAAACATTTCAAATGAGCGTATCTCCTTGAAAAATTTTCAAGTAAAATATAGTGTGGCTTACTTGTATTTTATTTGAGAAGATATTGGATTTGACCAAATATAAAGTAACAAGGGTTTGTTACAGGCAACTTTGGCTTTTTGCTATCCATAACGTAAAGGCCGAAAAATCTATTCTTTTTTCACAACAAACTGGTAAAAGAAATAAAATATAGAACAATCTTAAGAGTAGTTTTTTAGACATAGAACAACTGAGATCATAAAAAAATCAAAACAAGAGTCTGACAATAGACAAAATCCGCCTCCACAGCTGCAGAATCTTTTTAAAATTAACTCTCCTAGACCACCCAGGATTAGTGGCTAGACTTAGACAATGGAGCAAAAATAACCCAATATCAGACAGTAGAACCATGGGTACTTTCAAGAGGAACATTACAATAAGTCCTACCTAAGATTCGAATCTGAAGGGCTTAACGCGAACAGATTGATGTTAGCGAGACGCTGTCGAGAAAACGTACTGTTACTGTCATATTTATTTACGGCCGGTTCATATATTCAACTCATGGATAGATTTGCCTAATACGGATAGAATTTTGACTTGACTGATAGTAAGCAAATCTATTCTTGAGTTGAATATAGGAACCGGCCGGTAGTAAATTTTCTGTCTGAAAAGGATAGCATATCAACTCATAGCATTACGCTAAATTCAACTTGTTTGTGCTTAATCCTCAGGGTTCTTATTCATTATGATCAAACGCGGCGCGTTACTAAATGATCGGGTAATAGTAGAGAATAATGGTATATAACTGGAGTACCACTAAACATGCAGGAAACCATCACGGCCTTGTGAACGCTATGCGCATTATGCGCCACTACAAAGAGGCAGTACTTTAATTGTAAATATGTTACTACTACTATATCATCACGCCAGATCTCTTGGGAGGCAGGCAGAGAGTACAGAGTGCCAACAGGTTATTTCCTTAAAGACCTCTCTGGCTTCCCCTACTCTCATAGTCTGGCTCATACACTTAGATATGTGTAATAATATTCAAAGTTGGCCTAAAATGGGCGTTATAAGCGCAGCGTCTGTGCGGGAGATTTATGTCGACACCGATTGCAGGTGGCTTTTAGCTTCCACTGCGAAACCCTGCAGATTTTGTGCCGCATTTCGTTAAAAAGCTTTGTGTGTTTTAATAATAGCGGTACCTACATTTCAAAGTATTATTTTGTACATGAAATAAAAGTATTCTTTCGGATTTTATCACGGTTTATTTTTGATCGCCCTCTTGTCCGGTGAAGCTGTAAAGGCCTCGCAGCTAACAGCGTAGATCATTCACACACACACAAATACTTTGCACCCATGATCATGAAAGAGGCGGAAGGTATTAGACATAATACGTTTAACATTTGCGTAAATCTAAGAACCCAATGTACTATTTTATCGTAGAGACGCTTGTAGTAATTTGGAACCGTGGTGTACCGTTCAGTTCGGACAGTCTGAAATGGGGGCTTATTTGTGGCATTTCAATAAAATATTTACAATTATTTTCGAACGTTTTCATACTTTAAATGGTACATTAAGCCGTTTCCTCCCGGTTAAAACTAAATTTAAGCCCAGTTGGAAACCATTGCTAGATCGATAAATTGGCCAGTGGCTAGATTATAAAAATCCAACAGCAGGTAGCCACGAATCTGCCTTCATCAATTCGCACTGGAACTGCGTAGTGAAGAACTCTTCGAATCGGCCGAGGAAATGCTGAATCGGACCGATTCGTTACAATATACACTAATTATTGCAAAATAAGTTTGTTGTTAAAAATACTAAGTATTAAACATAACATTATTTTTAAGAGCTTTTGACAATATAAAAGAATTTAAAATCATGTTTATTCAATCAGTATTTGGATTCAATTAATTTAGAATCGATGTTCTAGATGTCGGTCCATTCGATTTAATGTAAAAAGAATTTAATGAATCAGCATGCCACCTCATTCTATTCATTCTTTTATTTAATACAATCACCTAAATATAATTTTTATTGCCACCAAAAACAGATATTCCCAAGGGCCCAAATATATATTTTATGTTACCACAAAACGATTCCCGTAAATAAAACGTTGTTCAATAAAAAGCAATTGTACTGTTTATTACACAGTGTAAAAAATATTCGTTATCTGGGCGTGGTTAGCTTTAGTAACGTCCTCGTAAAATGGCCGCCTTTTTCTGACGATATTATTTTAAGATATCGTCCTAACGTCTCTTTAGGAGTTGAGTAGCAATTTGCTAACGGGGAACAATGTTCTTGGGTTTTTTAATCAAGATAATATTGGTAGACCTTGTCCGGAAAGGTTGAATTACATGCGAGTACGTTAGCGCGTTGGAGAATACACTTGTGTAGTACATATATTAACATATTCATCTCAGCCTATACTTACAATAGGCCTCCCCAATCGCTTTTCAGCGTTATCGGTCCAAAGCCACTTGCATCCAACGACTTCCTGCAACCTTCACAAGATCGTCGATCCATCTGGCAGGTGGTATCCTAACGCTGCGCTTGCCAATACGTGGTCTCCACTCTAGAATATTTCTTTCCCGACGCGCGTACGATCTTCTACCTCCTAATCCTAAGGGCTATGTCGGTGACCTTAGTACTTCTACGAATATCCTTACTCCTGATTCTATCACATAGAGAAACGCGGAGCATAGCTCTTTCCATAGCCAGCTGAGCAAGTCTGAGTATTTTTTATGTAAGACAGGTTTACACATTCACTGTTCATGAATCCATATAGAAGCGTTCATTTTATTTTTAATTACTATAATTCAGCAAAGTTAGTATCTCTAAACTGTTTAAAGCTCTTTAGTATTAATTATTAATTAAAAGTTGCTAGACTTAAGTATTATAACCACAGACCAGTTAAGATATCTAGACTCACCTAAAAATATCTTCGTTTTCATGACGTCATCTAAAGATAAACACAAGTGGCAAAATGTCAATGTAAAATAAAAAGTAAACTCGTTTTTCTTTTGTATAAACCTAGCGCCAAACTAAGAATTATTTATGTGTTGTGGGTGCGTTTCCAAACATGAAATCTTGATACATACTGATGTATGCTTCGACTAAAACCAATTAATATTTGGGGGCCATACAAGGATTTGTCTCGTGTGAGTATAGAACCCGCAACTTCTAAATCCAATGGGCAGAGTTACTAAAGTTCTTAAACATTTGGCGAAGCCGTCTAAAAATTTTTTCAATTTTATACTCTAAAAAAACTTTGGTTTCGATGGCTGTAAAAGTCTTTAGTCTGCGTCATCTGCATAATAGTATTTTAAATTTTGCGGATTACGTTTTGTTCTATTCCCATTGACAGTCTATTCAGTTCAACTGGTCTGTGAAATGACTGATCAAAGTAGTAGTCAACTTGTTAACAGGTAAGTATATCCATTATCAAGTTTCTCTATCTATTAATCAATTTCCGTGATTATTCCGTTCCAGTTTAGTATAACAACTGGATTTTAGAGAATATCCATTTGTAGGAAAAAATATCTGACTTCTTAAATACAGATGCAACCCACGCATCTGTATTTAAGAATACAGATATTTTTTTCCTAAATATGTATATTCTTGACTTTAAACAAAAAAAATGAAACACCGTCACGCATTTATTCTCCAAACATAATTGTCAGAGATATACTGTGCATGCATCATATATGGCCAAAGATCCTTATATAATAGGGGCGAACTTATTGCTATTGGAGCGGGCAAAAAGTTAAATGATTGTAAAGCGTCGCTATTTATACCGATCGATGATCGCTCCGAAACATATTTGAGCGTTACAAAAAGATTTGTCACTCGCGGAAATCAAACACGAGCCTAAACCCATGAATCTTCTACAAATCATCATTCATTCCGCGAACAACTACATAAGTAATAATCAGAATAAAACATCTGAACCCAACCAATGGACCGCAGTTTTCGGCTTTCGGCTTCAACCAGCTTGAATTATTGAGCGCTGGTCCTGTATGAATAATTCAGCTGTTACGGTTACCTCGAACACTAGATGAATTTAATTACATTTTGAACGGGAGAGAGTTTAGTACGTCTAAAATTTACAGCTGTTCAAGACTTTGAAGGCTAATTTCAGAGACGAAAATCGGCAAAAACCGATTTTTAACCGCCAATAAACAACAGCGTTTAGATAGATAGAATACTCTTTATTGTGAACCAAATGCATAAAGTAGTTATTGTAAAATAACATAAGGTACAATTGGCGGTCTTATTGCTAGAGGTTTAAGTATTTTCGTATTGTAAATCAGTGTGCGTAGAGATTACCAAGGTCAAATACTACTTGACCTTGGTAATCTTTACAAACACCTCAGTACTACTGTAGTACTGCGGTGTTTGTAGAGATCTAGAGTATCTAGAGTAAATCCTACGATTGTGAACAGGTCCGACCCCCATATCAATAGTTAGAAGAAACTATTGATATGGGGGCCGGAGCTGTTTGCGTCCGTTGGATTAAATTTTGATTTTCTGCACGTGGTCCCTGGGTAGTGCTGAATGAGCAGAACCTTCTCTGGTGGTGGGTTACGGCTGGGCTGGGCACCATCCTCACGACATATTCATACGATCTGATCGTTTTCTGTCATTTCGGGTGTCATAATGATTTGGGACTCAGCCTATCTTTCATTTGCCCAGCCTATTTTGGAGTGAGCCTGTATGGAAAAAAATATTATCGCGGAATATTCGCGTCACCCCCTGGTTAGGATACACATGAATGTATCATTACGTGTATAAAATTTTAAGTTCCTATCTTAAACAGAATGGAGCGCTCATTGTCTTTGAAATAAACTAATTTTAAGGAAAAAAGAAATAATATATGAACTAGAATAACTAACCTAGAATATTCGGTAAAATAACGAAGTAAAATTATTAAAACTAAATATTTTGATTTTAAAATTGTTGTTCGATTACACATAAAAATCTAAAAAATAGCAACACACGACGAATATTAATCAAAATTCTTTGTCTAATTATAAGGGCAATTTATCAATAGAACACTAAATTGGTTTTATTTTCTAGTAGCAAATATATGAGTAACATATGAATTTTAACTGGAATCAAAATTAAGCATTTTTCACTAGAGATCAAATATTAACACCCAATTAAACACCCTTTTACGCTAAATCTAGACAACTGAAATGTCACAATGTTATTACCACAGATATAGTACGACAAAGATATTTTGGAGGGCGTTAGTCGTAGGTCGTTGGCGTTGGTCTGTAATTAGGGTTACGATTTATAAAATTTTCCTACTTACAGGAAAATATTTTAACAGGTAGGTCCGCATGGTTAAAGTTTACAGAAAACGGGGACTCTGCGACCGTTATGATGTGACGTTTCACTTAATGACAGCGTTAGTTCCGATTTTGGCTGCGGACTAAAAAATCCTCGTATGACTGTACGTGTAACAATTTCGTGAGGTGGTCAACTTCAAACACAAGAACAAAAATATTTTGGGCCACCCTAGTGAATAGACTATTATTACTATGTCAGCGAACCCCATCTTCGGCTCCATCATCACTTTCTATAACAATTAATCGCTGACCAGTCCTTAATAATAAGATGACAATAAGAAAATATACTTATTAGTTCCATCTATCTTTATCATTACGTCAGACCCCTGGCGGGGCGGCAGACAGTACAGAGTTCCAACAGGTTTGAACAGGGCGAATATGATACGTCGTGCGCCCTGTTGCAGTTTTGGCCGGTGTGCGTCGCAGGGGAAGATTCAAATGAAAAGCTGAACAATTGTTGAAACAGTGCTCCACCCACCAGTTGTGACCCTCTTCAGACAGACGCGCAGAGTTTCTTCTGAAAATATAGGTTCCCAGTCGCTCAAACGTTCGCAGCGCTATGTCGCGCGCGCTTATGTATAATTTTATTGGGTCACAACTAGCGGGCTTTGCAACGAGCTTTATTGTTCTAATAATAATTCAATCCAGGGTTACACTCTTCTAATTGCATTACTTAATCCTTATGTGCTAATTACTAAATCTATTACATACTATACTATTTTAACTTAATCTATTACAATATCTATTTTATATACATGAAGACGTCGTCCTGTACAAGGTTCTTTCCTTACATACCTCTCTAGCTTCCTCCACTCTCATTCTTATAGTTCGTCTCATTCACTCTCGCCGGTTACGGAGACTCCTGACTTGTCCTTCAGATAAGACCCAGTCTATTTGGTCATGGTAAGATAGTCTAGGTCTTCTCCGGTACCTACATCCTTCCACATTCGGACATTCTTTCTATATGCCCGAACCAACGGAGCATACCCTTTCTTATCTTTACACCGATACTATCTTTCATACCCACTCGCTTTCTTACTACGCTGTTGCGAATACGGTCGGTCAGCTTCACTCCGCACAATTGTTCGCAGAGCTCGCATTTCCAACACATTTATCCTACTTTAATTCTCCTTCTTACATACCCAAATAAAAAAAAAAAAAAAAAAAAATAATTTATTACCAAAAAGAAAAAAGTAACTACTTACATCATGTTTCGTTGAGCCTCAAACTAAGCAAGCTTGTATCTTGAGGCTCGGGAGTTCAAAATATCAATGTAAAAATTAGTTACATAAAGAGAAAAACAATTAAAAACAAAATAGCAACTTTCTTAGAGTTAAAATGAGTTTTTAAGCACATATTAAATACTCATCCTATGAATTTTGAATATTAAGTACGTTTGCGGAAATGTGTGATGATGTAGATTTTGTGTATGTGAGTAAGTGTGTGTGTGTGTGAGTGAGAGTGTGTGTGTGAGTGAGAGTGTGTGTGTGAGTGAGAGTGTGTGTGTGTGTGTGAGTTTACATGTATGTGTTTGGGTGCGTGTTTACCGTGAGTGTATGAATAAAATGTGTGTGTTATTATTATTTTCATTTTTTTGTAATTACCAACTATATTAAATCTTCTGTTTCAGTGTAGGATAGCTTTAGAAGTGTAGTTTTTAACATTTGTATGCATTTAGAAGTAGTGTAATCTTTTATATTACAAAGTATTTTAGCTATTTTATTATATGTGTAAGGATGTGAGAAAGATGGACAACGTCTAGCAAGTTCAGAAGTATAATTTGGTAATGGAATGCGGTGTACACGTTTTAATATAATTTCAGAGTAATCAGTACGGGTTTTGAGATATTTGTGTATTTGAATTACGGCGCTTAGAATGAACAATTGTCTTACTCTTAGGACTTTGAATTCGTTATACACGGCATCTGTCGGATAACGATACGGTTTTTTAAGAGCTACCTTAATGATTGCGCGTTGCGCTCTTTCCAGCGACAATAGTACGGTTTTTGCGGCTGAACCCCATACGCCAATACAGTACTGCAATATAGACTGGCACAAGGCAAAATAAACTAGACGCAAAACGTCCACAGGAGCACAATCGCGAAGTCTTTTGACTATATGAATCAATTTGCGTGCTCGAGTGGCTACTGTTGCGATGTGCTCTTTGAAGGTTAGATGTTCATCAATTATGATACCGAGATATTTTATTGTCCTAGTGCGTTCTATTTGTTCAGCGGAGGTTATGGAGAATTGCGTGTTTTTTGATTGGATGTTTAGGATCGAAGCTGATGATGGTCTTGTGATCATGGTTTTTGAGAATGCAACATATTTACTTTTCTTAGTATTAAGTGTGAGAAGATTAGTATCTAAGGCTTGTACCACTTGAGAAAGACCCTGTTCTGCTGTGTGATAAACCTGATCCCATGTTTTGCCGTAGAAAAGTACCACTGTATCATCAGCGTAAGCAATAATTTCAGCATTACTTATAGGAAGGTTAACTATGTCATTGATATATAGGATAAATAATGTATGACCGAGGACACTCCCTTGTGGGACGCCAAAAGAGATGGGCAATGGGTCACTTTGTATATCGTCGATTTTGACATATTGCTTACGCGAAGTTAAGTAACTTTGGAACCACATCAATGGAAGTCCCCGGATTCCTACAGCCTCAAGTTTTTTCAATAAGAGACCAATCGATACAGTATCAAAGGCGCGTGCTAAATCTAGGAATGTTCCAAGGCATCTGTTCCCTTTTTCAATGTGTAGAGAGACTAAATTTACTAATAGTGTTGCAGCGTCTTGAGTTGATTTGCCTTTACGAAAACCGTATTGCCTTTCGGAGATGATAGTGTATTTTTCTAGAAAGCTAACTAGTCTATTGTTTACAATCCTTTCCAAGACTTTAGAGATAGTACTTAGCAAAGCAATTGGTCTATAGTTTTGCGGAACATCATAAGGTCCACTTTTATGTATGGGACATATTGCTGATATTTTCCAGGATTCGGGAAAAATGCCTGTTTCTAAACTTAGGTTAAATATATATACAAGAGGTGAAATTATGCTAGAAAGAGTCTTTTTAAGCAATGTGACCGTGATATGATCAGGTCCAGGAGAACTATCTATGTTTAGATTGTAAATAATATTGGTCACTTCATTTTCATCTGTCGGGTGAAAGTAAAAGGAATATGGGTTAGTAAATGGAGGTTTGTATGTATCAATTAGTGAATCTTGTGTTGTGGAGTGTTTAGTAATAATTTTATTGGCGTAAATTTCACCCACTGATGCGAAAAGTTTGTTACATTCGTTAAGTGATGGTGTTGGATTATCGCTAGATTTAATCAGTTTTACTGAGGGGTTATCATTGCGAGTTGTTCCACATATGTCTCTAATTTTATTCCAGAGCTTTTTAGGATTGTTCTTATTTTCGGAGATTTGTTTTCGATTGTAGTCTTTTTTTATATTGCGTAGTAAAGTGTTGCAGAAATTCCTGTATCTAATATAAATATGGTGTTTTGTGTAGTCATTGGGAAACGTCCTAGAGATACTATGTAATTTGTCACGTTGTTTCATGCACCTGATCAGCCCCGGTGTAATCCAGGGCTTTATGACTTTAAATTTTCTGCACATTTTAATTTCGGTCGTGTTATTTTTTATTACTCTAGAGATAGTATCGTTGAATGAGTTTAAGGCAGAATTGATGCAGTGATTATTAAGAACGTCCGTCCAGTTTGCATTTTTAATTTCTGTTGCGACATCGTCCCAATTTGTTCTTCTGTGATTTTTACTTGTACGCCTATTTAGTTTTACTGGAAGAAGCGCAAGTGCTAGGTTGTGATCTGTTAAAGAGAGATTACAGACAAACCCGCGTGGAGTTGTTTGAGACTTTATAAAAATATGATCAAGACACGTGTTTCTTCTAGTTGGATGAGTTATTACAGCGATTAGGCCATGAAATGCTAGGAGGGATAGGTAATTCTGAACTTGATTATTTTCGGTATCTGTGATATTGATGTTAATGTCCCCTGCTAGAATTATAGTACGATTTTGTGTTATTTCCGATAAAGTAGCATCAAGTGAGTTGATAAATCTATCTGCATTTGGGAAAGATGGTGACCTATAAATACCCAGGAGAATAATATCATTTATAGTTAATATGACAGCATCGGCGTCCACTAATTTATGTTGGTTGATATTTTTGCTACATAATTCATTTTTTACATAGATTATCACTCCACCATTTTTATTAATTTGTCTTATTGATCTATAACTGTTGTATCCTGATAGCCGTTCAATCACTGTGTCGTCACACAGCCAGCACTCAGTTAAAACAATTACGTCTATATTCGAATTTAGTCTATTTAGAGCAACAACAAATGCGTCGAAATTTCGTTGGTAGCTTCTTATGTTGAAGGTTAGTATTCTAATATTATTTATTGATTTACTAAGAGTACTCCTGCATGAGTCTAAGGAATCTATATAGTACGGCAATCAATTGTGAGAGTTTCGTCTATATCGTTAGCTACGTCAAGTAAAGCCATATTTGTATATTATTATATATAAAAAAATAGATGAGTTCATTTGAGTACTATAACATAAAACTTTGGTGACGGTTGCAGGAGTTATCTTCTTACTTATTGTATCTTTCGATGTGTGTAGTTGTGTGTATGTGTGTGTTTTTGAGTTTTGTGTAGAGTTCTGTGATAAGGTGCTTAGGCAAGTGGATAATTTGTGCATAATGTACATTTTTGAGTTGATTGTTATTGGAATAGATGACCAAAATAACTCGAATAATAAGTAGATGCCAGTAAAAATTGTAAGTGTGATAATGGTTAAGATTTTGTGTGATAGTCGTAAGAGTTTTATATTCGAGTATCGTAAAACTGTAGTTTGTATAGATAACAAGGTATATATAGTAACCCTAATTAGTAAATGGAATATCCCGAAAATTGTAAAAATAGGTTTAGTGAGTATCACGCACAGTTTCATGTTAACAATTTTTTTGTTTGATTGTCGATAAACTGGAGACAGATTATGTATGAAGTCGATTACTATTATAATAGATATTGAACTAAAATTGAAGTACAGATAGGTATTTGAACATATGTAAGAGAGATAATTGCAATTAGTTAACAATCTGTAGACAAATAAATGCAGCGATTGGTTAATCGTTAGCAGATAAATACTATATCTATAGAGTGCATAAGTAAAAGGGATAAATACAAGAGACAATATAAATTCACTCATTATCTTGCAGGACAGCTTAGTTATTATTATGTAAATTATTAGCCTGTTTGACAGTAGTAGGACAGTAACGTACCAGATCTTCCAGGGTCTTAACAGTGATAGAGGGATTCCCTTCTTGCTTTCGTATGTGGATGAAGGCATTCTTGATCCAGCAGTATTTGTAACCGTTTTCTTTGGCGCGCTGCCTTGCTTCACGAAATAAATCACGGTTTTCCTTTGTCAATCGTTCGTTAAAATATATAGGTCTGTCACTGCCAGGTACTCCTATATCTACTCCATATAAACCACGCCTTGTTTTCCCTGCTTTGAGGAATTCATTTCGCTTTGCACGATTCAGGAACCTTACAACCAGGGAGCGAGGGAGTTTTTCAAAACTGGGTCTGCTTGGGTTATTATCTTTGGTGGGGCGGCGTGGTCCAGTTCTTGTTGCATAATCTATGTCATTGTCATCAAGCTTAACACCTATTTTAAGGGCAGCTGTGCGAATGATGTGTACTGGGTTTTCATTTGGAGTTTCATTTATGCCCGATATCTCGATATCGTTTTTAAGGTTCAGTTGAGCTTGAAAATTGACTTGTTCACGCAATTGTGCTATGGTGGTTTTCAGATACGGGACTTCGGTTTCACGTTCCTCAAGTACACGAATTTTTTCTTCTGCTCTAGCTAAGCCTTCTTCGTAATTGTCCAGGCGCCTGTGGCACTGTGTCAGGTGTTCTGTCAATGATTTAAATTGAGTTTTCAGTTCAAATACATCCGTGCGAAGTAGTTTAATTTGTGACATTAATCCAGACAGTATGTCAGACATTGCGGTACTCGTCGGCAAATCGTTTTCCTCTTGGCGGGTTCGGTTGCCGATGGTATCGTTCGTAAGAGATTGAGAAGGCGTGCTGTCATCGCTGGAAAGTGTTGAACATTGTGGGCAAGTCCATTGAGCCTTCGAAGTTTCTCCAATTTTTCGGTAGTCAGATATGTTTACACATATCGGGTGATAAAAATAATCACATTTGACGCATTTAATATTATGATTGTTGCTCTTTATAATTTTAGAGCACGCAGCACAGTTATTCGGCATTGTAATAAATAATAATATTACAAGTTGAGACGCAGGTGTCCAAAATCGCACGATGTTACTGCGTCGCGAGCGAGTCAAGCGGGGCACGGGCAGGGGCCGGGAGCGGTGGTGAATTCCGGGAATAAGAATTTAATTTTTATTTTAATTGTTTGATTTTTTTTCACTCAGGTTAATTCACTTTTACTCTTCTTACTATGATATTAAAGTTTTTATTACTTTGTATGGAAATTTATATTTATTAGCGGAACAATGCGCGCGTCCTCACGGCACGACAATAATTTTTGAACCAGATACTCTCATACTCAGGTAAAATGCCCCAAAGCCTCTTTCGCACAACTCTATCAAACGCCTTACTCGCACAACTATATCTGTACTTATTAGTTAAATACTCAAATCGACAATTAGTTGCAGTAGACATTCAAATATCCCAGTCTCATAGCCAAAGCGCCACAAAAGCCTAAAAATTCTACAAAACATATCTTTGATTTAAATTATCGGTAGGTCAAACAGTCTTGTGGTCGCTTCAGCGTGTGAACTGAACCTTTCGCTAGATTAAGAGCTTCTCGCTCGATCCGATTATTTGTTTTAATCAATTCATTGGCCGTGATTCAATGTCGATTCGATTGATTTCTATTCTGAAATTTATAGAATAGGCATTTATAAGTTTTTTTATAAATATAGCTCCACACTAGGAATGATTCCTGTATCATAGGTGCGTTTACAAAGATAAAATTCACATACATAAACGCAAAACTGCTAAACCTTCATTCCTCAAGCGGGGGTGGCAGATACCTCTGACAATTCCTAATTACACTAAACACGGTAAACCTACCGTGTTGAGTGCAATTAATTGGTTCTAATTGTGAAAAAAGCGTCAAGTATACAAGAATAATATTAAACATATTGAAGAAAAACTTATATTAATTAACTTATATTAATATATTTTTTTTAATGTTTGGTGGCACATACACACAGCAAACCTAATATAAAATTCAGCATTACTTAATTTGAACTAAAAATATATAATTTGAGCTCAAACAGAACAGTTGGAATCGGGAAAGGTTAATTTCCTTTCACCCTAGTGTACACCCACATTTTGCTGACGATCTGTCATACACAAGATGTCAAATAATAAACGCAAGGCCTGAAAGTAGTTTGTTCTAAATCGGCAACTGAATTTATTCCAGCAATCTTTAATGTATTTCTATAAATTTGCAAAAAATGCTGTTACTCCTTTAGCGCGCTATAATAAACTAAATTTATTCTTGATTCAAAGCAATAAAGAGATTTCAAATGCATTTCTCAATATGCACACATAACGTACAAGTTCTATTAGTAATTTGGGTATAAAATGCTTAAAAAAATGGGTAATAATGCTAAATTTGAAAAAAAAATGGTTTTCGTATTGTATTTGCAAAGCAATTATCTAGTCGAGGTATCTGAGGACTTGCGTTATTTACGATAAACCTGGTATATCATTATAATTTGCCAACGATATTATAAGTAACAATAAAGTAACTTTATGCTGTCCTACTGTTGGGGAAAGGCCCTTTCTCACAAACAGAGGTTGTCATACTCCACCACGCGGACCCAGTGCGGATCGGCGGAGGCAGGTTTGTGGCCACCTGCTGTTGGAACTGTGTAGAGATCTCTCCAAGGTGTCGATGTCGACCACCCTGGTGATTTTTTGGGTCTAGTCGGTCAAACAGTGTTATTGAAGATTTATCTAACATAATTTTTTCAATTGTAGTCCGGAGTCTAAAATTGTGACGCATTTTCTTCATTACATCTCATTTAGAAAATTAACTTTAATTAAATTTTATATTAATTTTCTTAATTGTCTTGAGAATATGTGTATTAAAATAAAAGGAGTTTTATTGCTGTTATTAATTTCACAAGAAGCAGTATCAAATATTTAAGACACAAGTACACAGATATTATGTAAAACGCTTGCTACACTAAAATTTTATTAAATTAGAGAATAATTTAATCATCGTAACCAGCGAGCTTGTATGCGACGAACTTTGAGAGTGGAGGAAGTCAGAGAGGCTTGTAAGGAAAGAACGTATTCGAACTCTGTATTCTCTGCCTACCCTGCAAGGGATCTGCCCTGGTGATATAGATAGATAGATAATTTAATAACGTTCTATTGGTCTTATTATGACAGCTATGGATTATAAAAACATAACCTTCGCGACACGAAAAAGAAGCCTGTTTTTTATTATTTTCACAAAGGTAACGTTTGGTTTCATATATTACGATATAGATCGTATGATTAATTTGATTATTGGTCTTCAATATCAAAACCAAATTAAAGTTTATTTATTTTCCAAAACCATTAAAAAATATCAACATCAAACAAAGCAATAAAACAGTGACAGGAAACTATTAATCTTTCATATCTTTCCTCTCATTATGGAAATACATGTTTGTAGTGCATGTTACAAAGCTAACAAGACGTTGTTACTTATTCAAATATATTTAGGTAACATGTATTATTTGGGTCCCAAACATTAAACACTTGGGCCCATGGGAAATCTGCGATGGAAAAGTTTTGGCTGTACGTGACTTCACTTCTCTTAAATGCTGTTAGTTTTTATTTTCTTGACTTAGAAATATGTTTTGTATAAAAATGGACGAACGACTCTAGTGGTTAAGAGCTTAATTTGCTTCGCCTACTGGGTCGAGTAGTCACAGCTTCGATCCACGTAAGGGACAAGTTTTTGTGAGACCCACAAATATTTGATTAGGCGGGGTATGTGTTTATAAACGCATCCAAGACATAGGAATAATTCCTAGTGTGGGGCTACGTTCAAAGAAAAATAATAAGATCTATCACGCTTTAAAAATGGATTCAAACCTTCTTTAAAGTTGGTCTGCAAGGGGTTCCTGGGTTGTGTTAAACGAGCAGCACCTTCACCGCTGATAGGGTACGGACGTAGTTGATCGCTACCCTCCAAGTAAGGTCATCCGGTAACTCATGTTCTAGTATTTTGCCCGTAGTTGCCATACTTGGAGGAGGGTCTAGCTCGTTCATTTTGATTCGGAACTTGGTCTAATTTGCGTCTCCTTAGCCTATTTTAGAGTGAATAGGCTATTGCTGACTCAACAAGCTATATCTTCGGCTCCATTGTCACTTTCCATGAGGTGAGAAAGGGGTTAATCACTGACCGATCCTCAATAAAAAAATGTCTTTCATTTACTTTTTCTCTCATCAAGAACAAGGAGACTCTCCAAAATCTAAAATGAAAAGCCTGTCAGTTCTACGTCTTCCGGAACTTGGTTGCCGTCCGAAAAATGTCTGCCGGCGAACTGACGGCCGATGGGCAGTCAGTTCTACAAGCAATGTGCCTTCTGCCACTTAAGTTTGGCAAATTTGAGCACGTTTTCTTACTGGTTCTTCTGCGGATAAAGTGTTCTCTGATTCAATTTCACTGGAAAACCCCAGAATAGTTCTGTAGTGATCCTATACATAGCTTCATTGTTGCGACTACCTACCCACAGATGACGCCCAATATATACAACGATTCTCCATGCATGACTAGAACACGATATGAGAGGTTGCATGACGCGTGACCTATACAAGGTTTAACATAATAAACGAAAGACCTGCAAGTAGTTTATTCTAAATCGGTAACTGATTTGATTCCAACAATTTTAATGTATATTACAATTTTTTTTTATTTGCTACAATTTTGTTACACGTTTAGCGCGCTATAATAAACTGAATTTGTTCTGATTCGAAGCAATACGGAGGTTTCACATGCATTTCTAAAACTTATTTCTTAATATGCACACATACACGTATAAGTTTCATTGTTAATTGGGGGATGAATGTGCTTAAAAGAGGGGTGAAAAATTTTAAATTTCGAAATTTGGTTTTCGTATTGAATACAACCGACAACAACTTCAGGGGGAAGTGACAGGCCCCCTCCAGACACAACACCCCTCTGGCTGGAAGATCTTCCCTTTACCAAATCCTGGCACAAACTACCTGCCACAGCGCTTTCCATAGCCATTGCAGTTCTTTTAGGTTATAAATGGTCCAGCAATTAAGACTAGTGACACTTCGACATTTAGGACGAGTAAGCAAATACGTATAAAACGATTCACTCAAAGTTGAACTATAACATTCCCTAGAGCAAATTATAGGAAGAGCATTCGTGAAATTGACAACTCACCCAGTACTGTGGTTGAAGTGGTCTACATTTAAACCGCTAGATCACGTTATCCTCTACATCCTCGTATTATCAGAGTTGGCATTAAGCAGTAATACCCTTGGGAAATCTTCAATGCAAAAGTTTTACAGTAGCCTACGTGACAAAGGTTAGGGCTGTAAAGATGTGACCACATTACCCGCAGCGGTGACCGTCATACTGGGTAAACTTTAAACCGATTAGTAGTGGTAAAGCGTAGCAATAAACAGTACTAGGTTTCAGCAGGTTTTTGAGCTATCCCGATCAGACCCTCACAGGAAACTGTTTTTTTTTTCTGTTCAGGACTCATCAGCGATTGGCTGATAACAAGTGACGTTGGGGCCAAAGATGTAGCTAGTTGAATCAGTAATAGACTATTCACTCTGAAATAAACCGGGTTCCGAATCGGTCTGATCGGGCTAGACCCGCTTGCTTGTCGGCATGATTGTTGGGAGGGTGGTGACCAGTCACCAGCCGTAGCCTACCATCGCTAAATATCCTGATCGTTTATTATTGCTCAGGCACCACGTGTAGGGAATCGAGAGTAAATTCTATGTACGTGACCAGCCTCGGCCCGGAGTGAAGTAAAAACATTGTTACTGCATTTTACTGGTGAGTGAGAGACTAAGAAGGATTAGTGAGAGATCCGCAAGGATGGAGATTGGTTCATCATATTAGTATTTCTATCAGAATTGAAGGGACCCGTTAGAACATATTTTATTTTCCGCGATAGGGGTTGTAATTTCTGATATTATAACATTTTATGAATGATGTAGTATATTTGTGAAAGGTAGCGTTTTATGATCCCAACCCTAATATTGACCACGAATCCTGGTTATTGTATGTTTAAGGGGAAGTTTCATGATAAAACATATTGCACGATACTGTAGGAAATCAAGACCACTAGAAAAATTTGAATAAACGGTAATAATAAAACGCAAAATAAAGTTTCTTTTCTTTTCAAATTCAGACCTAGAAAAGGACTCCCTCGGTGGTCTATTGTCGTATATGAAATGAGCTCCCAAGGTCAAACCCTAGATTGGACAAAATGTTACTGACATTTTACTTCGAAAATCCAGTGTCCGGAAATTGAGCCTGTAATTTGCAATAGGGATGTCTCCTCTTATATTGAGATATCTAAAAATGGTACTAGGTATACAGTACGCGCTGCCACCGGAGAATTGGAAATATTGATCTAAGTCTTCTTCAAGCCAAAGGAAAATTTTAGCTTTATAATTACCAATCAATTCATTTGTAACAATCTCCAAAAATAATAACTTGAAAAATGTTGCTTAGTATATTATTTTTCTAATATAATGTCCTCTTAACATTTTACGCCGGCTCGTAAAGATTTCAGTGCGCTTCGTAAATCCGAGTGAGCCCTTTATCGACGTCATTAAATGTTAGTATTAAACTAACTAATCTCTTATTTATTGTTGTCATAATGGAACTATTTCTTATAGTTAATGGTAATGCATAGGAAGGTTATATGGTATTGGTGGCTGTTTCATATTCGAGCGTCCGTCCGTCGTGCTTTGGAAGCTACCCTAAGTTATTGGTCTTGATTAGCTTTTAATATAGTAGTCGGTAAGCCAGGTAAGAAGCCTTGTGGGTGGTTGGATAAGTTTTAACAATAGCTGGCCGCAACCTTGCCTCCACCAATAGGAAGGGGTCTGTGTGGTGGAGTATGACTTTCCTCTCTCATCTCGACTTGTGAGAGAATGTCTTTGCCTGAGAACTGCTGGAGAGGGGCAGTATATGCTGATTTATTAATGCATGGGTATCATAACGGAAATTCAGAGTTTTCAATAAAGAGCCAACATACTGTAGGAGGTAATAGTTTGAGTTATTGAGTTGATACCTATCAAAATTGCCTAATTATACTGTTCAGAAAAATATCACAGTTTTCAAAATCACTTTGTAAATGGCTTTTGCATGACTGTGAAACCACTTATACTAGAATACAATACACTATGCTTATTTTATTGCACATAAAAATGTTGCGACAAAAAATTTACAAAGATGATAAGGTGGCTTTATCGCTTAAAACAAGTTTTTTGAAGCAATGGTTATCTGACACAAACAATTATATACACTCACAGTATATCGATCATTCTCACTCTCATATCCACACGATCAAAGCGCTAAACCAGTAACAATGAAAGCACATTCAAATATATGTAAATACTTTCCTTTTGAATGTGCAACTACAGACCAGAAGTACACAGGCGATAACAGGAAAACTTGTCCGTCTATTGACTGTGGGAACATAGCACAAGAATCTTGTGAACCGCTAGAACTTTTAAACTGGGATTACTCGGAGTGGGAAATAAAAGTTCTGGATGAGATAAGGCAATGGAAGATAGTATATATATGCAATATATAATATGTAGGTATTTAAAATAGTCACTAAAATTTTTGTATATTTGATACCGTTAAGCTTTGTTTTACGTTCTTTGGGAGTGTAATCTTCGGCACAACCCGCATGTTAGACAATTTGCAAAACATGTTTTGGGTAGTTAACCACAGGGACCTTGTAGAAACTGTGAAAAAATTCCATCCGTTAAAGCTTTCTATACAAGGTGTAGCATAATTAACGCAAGACCTAAAAGTAGTTTGTTCCCAATCGGTAACACAGTCGATTCCAATAAATTTTAATGTACCTTAATTTTTATATTTCTTAAAAAATACTATTATTCCTTTAGGGCACTAAAATAACTAGATTTCAAATGCATTTCTAAAATGTGTTTCTTAATACGCACACATACACGTATAAGTTTCATTGTTTATTGGGGTAAAAAAGTGCTTAAAAAAGGGTTAAAACTTTAAATTTGGAATTTCGATTTTCGTATTGAATTTGTGAAGCAAATATCAAATCGGGGTGTCTGAGGTCTTGCGTTATTTATGATACACCTTGTATAGCCTATATTACGTATGGCTAGGAATTGTAAAGGATTTAGTTTAGTCATATGGAAATAAATCGCTAAATTTATAGTGGCAAAAATACTAGAGAATCAAACATGAGGCTTACAAATAGTCTCTGTTAAGCTGGTTTCCTAGTTATTTACTCCTTCCAACATTTATCAGCCAATTTTTCATGTTTCATCTCTTGCTTTGCAAAGGAGTGCAGTGCTTTTTTTAATTTCACATATTGTTTTTGAATGATTCATTCGTTGAAATGTCATATTTATCAGTATAAGAATAACAATAAATTTTGTTTCACATACCTTACAAAAGTTTCAAAGTCTCTACCGGCAATTTGAAATATCACACTTATGAAGAACTAGTTTCTGCCCACGACTTCGTCCGCGTTAACTTTAGACAGGGGCCTTACATTAACTATGTGTTAACCCAGGTAATAAACTGTGTACCAAATTTCATACAAATCTGTTCAGCCATTTTTGGGTGGTTGAGTAACTAACATCCAAACATCTAAACATATGAACTTTCGCATTCATAATATATTTATAAATGATTATACCAACATCTTACTGTTCCATTCTTACTACACGCTGACGACCTAGAGATCTATAGTATTATCAAAGACGACAAACCTCTTGCGTTCTTCAAGAAAATTTATCAGCTGTATCCACTTGGTGTGCTTCAAATCAAATGTTTCTTAACGTCGATAAATATTCAGTTATTTCATTCACGTCTAAAAAGCAAAAGAGGTTGTTTAATTACTCGCTAAATAACTCAATACTGCAACGCAATACTATTGTTAAAGACCTAGGAGTGTATTTTGATGAAAAATTAACATTTCATGCTCACTATGATCATGTAATTGCAAAATGTATGCAACTTTTAGGTGTTATTTCTCGAACCACTAAAGTTTTCAAAAATCAACAAACCTTAATCCATGAGAGAATAGTATACTATTCCCTCATCAGAAGCATCTTAGATTATGTGTCTATTATTTGGTCTCCATTTTATGAATTCCATAGTAATAGGATAGAGAAGGTACAAAAAAGTTCTTAAATGTTATTTGCTATAGGTTAGAAGTCGGTTGTGAATGTAGGCCCTATGCTGCAAGATTCGATAAATTCAAAATGCCCTCTCTTGCTTCTAGGCGCAAATGTGATGAATTAATCTGCCTTTATAAAATAATTCACTCCTATATTAATTCCCCTGCCCTTATTTCAACTTAATTTTAATACCCGTTATAGATCTCGTCACCCTTACCGTGCTCTGTTTTCCTTGAATATTTATAAAAATAACACATCGTTCTATAATCTTTTTACTAGGATGTGCCGCCTTTATAACGACACAGTTTGTGCAAATTCTTCTTTGGATATTTTGAGGAACAGTCTGCCTAAATTTAAAAAGGATGTTTATAATTATTTGTGGACGCCACCCTTAATTTCCGTACCAAAGTAAACTATTATTGTTTCTCTAGTAGGTATTTGTAAAATAAGATTAGGTATAAACTAAACAATAGCAATAAAAAATATATCTTACTTTAGATTTAATGAACTACAAAAACTCAACTAACCCTTCCTTTTATTATTGAAATTTGGAGCTTTCTGTGCCCACATACTTAGAATTATAGTCTAGCTTGAAATATGGATGATCAAACATCGTAAACTTTTGGACTGTAATTTGTTTTGTGAGCCTAATAAATAAATAAATAAAAGAAGGATAAAGGAATTAAAATGCGCGGTTTTTCTATCGAGATATGTAGCTACATTGTCGTGATCCATTTCATACGTTGCATGGTACTAGTATTAGTCTGTTTTTACATTTGAAATGTCTCATTAGTTCCTCAGCACGCACGCTCGTTAGTATTAGCTTCTTCTCTCGCCATTTGTAACTTCATTTATTTTAATTAAATATATGAAATAACACGTTGTTCTCCTGTGGCAAAGCGCATCGCTTTGTAATCACGAGGTGCTGGTCGGACAAATGTCGTTTTTCTAACGAAAAATTTCCAGTATGAGTCCGAAGTCTGAAATTGTGCCAGGTAAATGGCAATGGGCTCGCCCCCTATTACATGGGACTTAACATCGTCGGCGAAAAGTGGGTGTACCCAGTTCATCTCTGCCACCCCCGCTTGGGGAATATAGGCGTGACGGTGTTTTTTTTTTACTAAATACCAAATTAACGAAACTCCGTTCACAGCAGCAAGTCAATAAATTTCACAACCAGAACATAATCAACTAACTGTTAAACACACACACTGGACGAACTAAGAATACAAATATTCCTTAATATCTCATTACGCCGTAACGTTTGCCTGTAAAAGGATCATAGTCTGATTCATTTCCTCTAGTCGGGCGACGTTCTAACTGCCTTCCAGTTCGCAAACAACTATTAAGATGCGTTTCCAACAATGCCGGGTATTTGCTTGGAGATGACTTTGGATTAGCATGTTAGGTTAGTCAAGTATCGAATTGTTTGGATGATGGTCACGTGGTACAATGTGTTTTTGAGATTTTTTTATCGAAAAAGTTTCATTTTAGTCCAGAGTCCAGAAATGTTTCTGAAATTGTGACCCAAATCGACGGCTATTACATTAGGATCAAACATCGTCGATGCAATGCGTCTGTACGCGGTACATCTCTGTAAACATCGTTTGGGAAATATAAGCGTAACAGTATATTTTATAATTTATTTATTTTTTGATTTTGTCGGTCGATAGCCAAAAATTGATGTCTCGCATTATAAATTTCTGGTACTGACACACAATTAAAGTCGAACAGCACTATAGGAACCTTAGATTATCTATTACATTTGTCATGTTTTAAAAATCTGGTAAATCGGATTCGGCAAGTACGTTGTGGTAGGATTTGGAAGGGTAGATCTTTCACCCAAGACATATGTTCTGTTTGGTGGGTCCTGTCACTTTCCGAGAGTTTTTTTTTCTTTTTTATGTATGAGAATAATCTACGCAGTTGCCTTTACGGCTTCACCGGACAAATCGGGGGCTTGTATATATGTTACGCTTTATGCGAACTCCTATATCGCGTAGACTAGACTAGTCCTAGACATGTATGGCGGATCGTCGTCTAATGTTCCTGCTCCATACATTATTCGATATATCTGTCGGTAGTCGCAACTCTATAGCAATATATAAAGTTGCTACAATAGCAAGAAAACACTAATCTCTTAGGAAAGTATTGCTTAAGCGAGTAACTGTTTGCAGAGGCACTAACACGTAGCTTAATGCGTACTTTCTGTGTACTTGTAGAAAATATTCCCAATTTTAATGTTACAAGTTGGATATGTTGCGAATACTAAGTGCGTATTCCCGGAGAAATTCGGCTTTGCAATATGGCGTCGCAGATCTTAGAAATGTAATTTCAAAAGGCTCGTTTCAATTTCCATTTTCTGAGATATATGTATATTTCAGTTGTGGCTCGTAGCGAATGCTGCCATAGTTTTCTTGACGATCAATAAGGTTAAGCAGTTTTCGGCTTGATTGGTCTGAGATGGGTGACCGTTTGTGGCATTTTCATATTTAAGCTTTCAGTTTTTTCGGAGGGCACGCCAATCCGTTGGCCCCAGTTAATATTTTATGTGATAGTCGTTACACCAAGTTGGAAGCTTTAGGGCTAGCTTAACAAGTACCAACAGCAGCTGGACACAGGCTTGTCTCTACTAATAGTTGTGTGAGCAAAGCACGTTCGCATAACTAATTTTCGATTTAAAATGGAAGATTTTATATAGTGTATATAAAGTGTAATGTGTTGCATGCCATATGGCAGAACATGGCTGAACTTTCTAACCACTTGTAATTTCACTCCGTATACCCACGTTCGCAATAAATCCATTTTGAATTTGAATTTGAAAAAAGATATCTGCGAATAACTTTTGAGCCAAAGAATAAGGAAAAACAAGATGAAAAGGTTTGTACAAACTTACAAAAAGTTTATATCTTCAGACCATCGGTCGGAAATACCAAGCGTGGATATGAGAACTATTAAATTCCACTTAAATTATAGCAATCAAGCCACATACAATGGGAAGAAAACGTTTGCTGTGACAAGTTGCTTTATGGTGCTAAGCGGTTTTTTTATTCCTTTAGTAATGTTGTGACATCGACAGCATGAACTATAACTCAACCTCTCAATAACTACCCAAATTCTAATAAAAAAAGTTAACTCCATCAAATTGCGAAGCACTTCTGCTTAGCTCTTATACATCGTGCTCGAGCACAACCTCGTAACTTGGCACATAAACAATATAACGTATTCAAATCGCTGCACCCACATAGACCGCGAGTGTTCAAAGGCCGAGCGCAGCGCAATTTCACGGAACATTGCGTTTGCAACTATCGCTAACTAGAGCACTGCATACGTTTTGTGGAGTACTTAGACTTATTGAGTGGTTTAAAACTGTCATAAGCTTTTTAAGTGCTTCCTTTTTAGGCCTTAATAGTACTGAACAATCTTTAGCATAGATGTCTGTGGTATTAGCAAGCATCGTTATTATATTTTCGTAAAGCCATTAGACTGTGATGTTGGTCTAGTGGCGTATGGTGCTATTTGCAATCATTAAGGTTGTGGATTTGAATCTTCCTCCTGAGTCCTGAGGTATTAGATGCAGGCGAAATCTGTGTATATGGAGATTCAGAGATCCAAATTTAACATCCTGCGATTGTGGTGAGACTTCACAGAGTATGTTGCAGCTGCTAGTCTGCCCTTTATACCCCACTATCTGTACAAGGAAAGAGCTGAGAGCAGCCACAGACGGCGTGATCAAACTAGCTACTCACTTAGCTGCAAATATTAACCATTGACACGAAAAGAAGTCCTAAAAGAGGAAGAAGAAGTCCTTAGGGTCCGATAAGATGATTTGTTCTCTGTTGCATTAGAACGTAATACCGCTGACGAACAACTCTACTGTGTACAACCATATCTGTTTGATCTTAAGTATTCCTGTTCAGTGTTAAGACTGCTAGTGTTAACACAGATAAAGTGGATACACAATCCTTTTTAACACCAATTAGCACTGTGTCATGGTTAGTCAGTCCAGTTTCGCATACAATGATCTTCGTGAGATTTTTTGTTTTAATTAAGTCATGATCTAAGCCACATGATCGCATGTGTTGGAAATTGGTGCCCAGGATAGTAGCCATGATGTCCTGTAATATTAAGGTGATCACAGGCGCGATTGTCACTAGTATCTACTTTAATGTCTATGATTATATCCCGTATCAGGGCGCATGTAGGCTTGTAGAAGGTTTGCAGAAGTTAGTCGAATGATACACAACAATTATAAATATTATATACCGAAGGAGATCTGTATATAGCACATATTTTAAATTTAGAGTCTATGTGCATCACTAAACAATTCGCATCTTCTAACAAGGTCTCTTCAACAGTGATATTAAGATCAGTTTTGTAGAGAACAGCAATGCCGTCATTTTGGTTTAAGAAGCATCTTCAATAGTGACATTCATAGCCATCAAGGTGTACTTTAGGAGATGTATCAAATGATACGTCTATATTCTGTCAAGATAATAAGGTCCGGCAGGAAGTTTAACCTGGATAAGAAAACAGTAAAATTATCAAAATTTTTGTGAATACTACGAATGTTTTGGCTTACAATAGTTTGTTGAGTCTGATGATTAGCTAGGTCTTTTATACAGTGTTCGTGGTTATTAAGTTTAATACTAAAATAAATGTTAGTCCTATCAATATCGTCAATTAAATAATTTTAATTAGCCATTTTTAAAATAGTTTAAAAATGAGGTCCCGTTAGGTGATGTGTACACGTTATTTAGTTTAAATAGTTCGTTTAGTTCAGATACTGTGGACGAGTTAAATAAGTAATTTTTTTTTGCATAGTAATAACTTATAGGAATGCAAATGGCGTAAAAGGCTTTGTTAGAATTGACCTTACAAATAAAAATTTTCATTTGTGTGTGTGGATAATGAAAGTGTGTCAGATGTTAGTGTGTGTATGTGTATTGTGTGTGTTTGTTTTATATATAATGTTGAATGGTACAGAGTAAAGTAATTTACGACAGTGATAACGAGTTCATGAATCATACTTCTACTTCTCATTTTCTTTTTTCGCACAAAGTTGGTGAAGAGTATTTTCGTTGTTAACCAGTACATATTTTGCTCCTTCTTCTTTTCGCAAAAATATTCGGCTATTTGCAATCCAGCAAAAACGAAATTTTTCAGTCTGAGCAAAGTCACATGCGAGAAAGTGCAGTCTCTTCGTTGGTAAATAGTCGGAAAAACATAGGGTGCATTGAGCTGTGCAGATCTATTATCTCTGTTATACTATCTGATATTTCTCAGAAAAGTATCTTTTATGTAGATATTTGAGAATTCCAGAACCACTGATGTTGTAATGGAAGTTTTTTTCGATGGGATTCTGTAAACATCTCTTATGTCGCTAGAAGAATGTTCGATGCTCATTGATTTAAAGAGAGTAATAACAGACTTCAGGAGTTCCGACTTCTTTTCCTTATCGCTTCTCGGTACACCTCGGTACTACACACAGGTTTTCCTGATATACCGTTCGAGATTAGCACTTTTTTCCTCAAGCTATAATATCTTTGCATTTGTAGATAATGTGGTCTTTTTCGAGTTTGGTGATTTTTGAATCAAATTCTTTGATCTGATGCGAAATATATTGAAGTGTTTTTCAACCTCACCACTAGATGATTTAATTTCAATGTTCTGCTTTTTAATATCCTGTAATTTTTGTTCTACGCTTGCCAGTCTAGAGGATAAAGGATTCAGCTTAGCAGAGAGCATGTTCATAGTATCAGTCTTGAGTTCCTCAAAAGTCGTGGGTTCTGTGTCATCATCTAGTTGTACTCTTTTCGAAATGTTCCTCATAGTAACATTCATGTTAGAAGGTTTTTGTTTGTTGTCAGAATCCGACGCCGACATTTCCAGGTAAATATTTAATCCAGCAAAATAACAGTAAACCACAATTACTCATGCGGCAGCAACTTGATATCCCGTATTGTTTTATAATCTTGCGTAGTCGCTGATATTACGTAATAGAATACGTAGCGGAAACCAGTATCGTAGTCGCTACGAAAGCTACTTAACATGCACTTTAGATTAGCTTCATTTATGTGAACAAACCTTTTATTAGTGGTTAACGTAATAAACGTAGTACTAAGGGGAATTCGAAGTAATTATATGGAACACATGAAAACCGCATGGCTAAAGTTGGAAACAAAAGCTAGCGCTTGTATAATATTTTTTTAATGTGATAGGCAGTTACCAAGTAACAGTTTTTGACAAAAACTAGGCAGACATTAAGCCCACGAAAAGCTAGTTTAGTATTTGAAAAAGATAATTATTTATTATTTATTGTGTTTAGTATGGGAAAAGGTGTAATATTTACAAGTAATATTTGGATATTTCGACGTTTTGGCTATTATAATTAGTTTACTAACCAAATTATGGTATAAAAGGATTGCTATGTAAATCTCATCATTACATTAATATTAAGCATTTTTTTTTCCTAGCCCGATTTAGTGTCCCACTCCAGAGCAAAGGCCTCCCCTTTATAGTTCCACAGCTGTTGATTATTGCTATTTCGGTCCACGAAGTTCCCGCAAAAGTGTCCAAATCATAGATAGCGCCACCTTTTTCTAGGTCGAACTCGTCGTCTGCGACCTCCACTTGGTGTCCAATTGGTGATGGCGTTGCCCACCTTCTGCGAGTCCATGCGTGCTACGTGGCCAGCCCACTCTCACTTTACCCACTTCACCCCCCCCCATATTAATCATATTTAAAAAAAAATCTGCAGTGTAAAATTTTTACAGGAGAATAATTTTATTCAATATCTAAAAGTTATAGTTTTTGCACATAGCAGATATTCATTTAACAACGACGAAAGATGATGAGCGAAAAATTATGAGAAAATGAAATAAAATCTGAGGAAAAAAAGGTTCCTTCATTATTTTTTCCTATATCTATAACCTCACGCCAGATCCCTTGCGGGGTAGGCAGAGAGTACAGAAATCCAACAGGTTATTTCCTTACATACCACTTTGACTTCCTCCACTCTTATAGTTCGTCTCATACACGCTCGCCGGTTGGAGAAGAGTGAGTGCAGGGAACAGAGTGAAGGGTGCGATGGGAAAGCTACTTGGGAGCCGGCACTTAAGGCAAAAGGCGCAGCTGGCCATACATAACAGAGTGCTTGTCTCAAAGCTGTTATATGGTAGCGAGAGCTGGCTATGTAAGAAGGAGAATAACAGTAGGATGAATGCGGTGGAAATGCAAGCTCTGCGGAAGATGTGCAGAGTGAAGCTGACCGACCGTGTTCGCAACAGCGTCGTAAGAAAGCGAGTAGGTATGAAAGATAGTGTCGGTGTAAAGTTGAGAAAGGATATGCTCTGTTGGTTCGGGCATATAGAAACAATATCAGAAGAAATAATGACAAAACAGATATAATTATATATATTGCGAAAGTGAAAGGATGTAGGTACCGGGGAAGAGCTAGACTATCTTACCATGACCAAATAGAGCGAGTCTTATCTGAAGGGCACGATGTTTTTCTTCACCGTTAAAGCAAGTGATAATTAATTTTTAATACGCACATGCTTTCGAAATGACAGAGGTGCGTGCCTGGGTTTGAACCCGAGACCTTTGACTTTGCAGTCCTAGGCCTCACATCACAGCCTTGATGATGATGATGTAGATAGATAGAATTGGCAATCGAATTTTGTACATTATAAAAAAAAAACAATTTCTCTATCATAACGATTTCATGGTGTTCCTAAGTTGCAAATCATCACAATTAACATAATTGAGTAATAGATTTTTTTTAAATAATTACGTAAATTTATAAACAGTATATGATTTAAAAGCAAATTAAAATAGCTTTTTCGTTTACCTTTATAACCTTTTTATTTTTAGTCTCCGTAACCGGCGAGCGTGTATGAGACGAACTATAAGAGTGGAGAAAACTAGAGAGGTTTGTAAGGAAAGAACCTATTGGAACTCTGTACTCTCTGCCTATCCCGCAAGGGATCTGGCGTGATGATATAGATAGATAGATAGATAAAGCTATAGACCGTGTCTTATCTAAAGGGAAAGTAATAAAGAGTCTCCGTAACCGGCGAGCGTATATGAGATAAAATATGAGAGTGGAGGAAATCAGACAGGTTTGTAAGAAAAGAACCGGTTGGAACTCTGTACTGTATACCTGCCCCGTAAGGAGAATGGCGTAATTATGTAGATAGATGGATAAAAATCTATGTTCACCAATTTCTTTACAGTAAGTATATAATTTTGGTGGACCTCAAATTTTTTTTTTATTTTTTTTTTTTAAAAACGTAGCCCCACACTAGGATTTATTCCTGTGTCGTGGGTGCGTTTACAAACATGAAAATTCACATACACAAATACCCAGACCGGAACAAATAATTGTGGATCACACAAAGATTTGTCCCGTGCGGGACTCGAACCCGCGACTATTAGACGCAGTGGGCAGAGCAAACTAGGGGTAAGCTGCCACCAGACCAGGACCTGAGATCAATACCATGACTAGCAAATGAACGTGTGAAAATATGCGTTTCTTATATTTTTCTAATGTTTTATATTGCACACACTGAGCACAGTTGAATAAGGATATGTACAAATGCGTGTGAGTGAATGTACCTATGTGTGCGAAATTCTTGAGGCCCTTGAGTACATTGCTACATTAACATTATGATTAAACAGACCTGTGTTTCCTCACGAAGACAAAATACTTACGTAATAGCTTGTTACTGTACTTTAATTCTTTAATTCTTTATTGTACTCACAGAAAATGTAACAAAATAAAAATAATAATAAAATAAAATGTACAAAGGCGAGCTTAACTCAAAATTGAGTTCTCTGACAGCAAACCTTTGAGTGACAAAGAGACAAAACATTAAAACAAGGATAGAAATGAGTGTACAACACGAAGGGAATAGTTTTAGATAATAAAATGATAGAATACATATAGATGGAATATACACCTATAAATATACTACACACTACACGAAAACATAAAATATACTACTTGATATAATACATACATGCATATAACTTACATAGATAGGAAATGGTCTTTAATTCTTTTCTTGAAAATCTGCGGAGTGGAACTATCGCGTATGGAGTGTGGAAGAGAATTCCACAAGCACACTGCACGTACAGTGAATGAGCTATGATACCGGCTCGATGTATGCCGAGGAGTACTAAGAAGAAGAGAAGATAAAGAGCGACAGGGTTTTTCCCTGGGAACCAAATACTCAAAGCGTTCCCGAAGATATTCAGGGGAGTTAGGATTGTGAAGCACAGAGAAAAGTAAAGAAAGAATGTGCGTATCCCGACGCTGCCGAATAGGGAGCCACTTCAATTTAGTCCGAAAATCTGACACATGATCATACTTTCGAAGGCCAAAAATGAAGCGAATGCACAAGTTTTGCAGACGCTCAAGTTTATTGAGAAGTTCTTCAGTTGCATCAAGAAAACTAACATCAGCATAGTCGAGTAGTGGTAAAAGAAGAGATTGGGCGAGAGTGACTTTAGTTTTAAATGGTAGGAATTTCTGGAGCCGTTTGAGAGATTGGAATGAGTAATAGATTCTCCTGCTTACTTCCGCAATGTGTACATTCCAGGACAGATTGCAGTCTATGTAGACACCCAAGTTTTTGGCGCTACTCGAAAACGGTATCGGAATGGAGTCATAGACAACTTGTGGAAGAGACTGGTGTACTCTAAAATAAAACAATTTTTTTTCGATAGACAGCTAAAACATCACAGATCTCACGAACCGCTGGGAACAATGACCTATTTCAGCTCTCAAGATTACAAAAGGGCGACTTCATCAAAAATCTCGCTTGAATAAGATGAAAAATGTTTCTTGTGACGTGCCTAACTAGATTTTTGAGTACTCTCAGTGATCATTCTACTGAATTATTTATCATAGCAATTAATTTTTAGCGGTGTTTTAGTGCCTCGTTATGGGTAAGTCTTTTTTTAATACTACATAAATCTTTTGAGGGGGTTGAGTTTAGATAAAAAGAAAGAATTTATGGCTTTTGTGATCTGGATCCGGAATTATGCGGTATTAGAATAATGACACATATATCCTGTGTGTGCCGTAAAAGGTGACTAAACGATTATAATTTCTACGGTCTATCGAGTTACTAACGTGGCAATAGAGTGATTCCTTTTTTTACCTGAAAAATGTACTGCATAGGACTTCCGTGGGCCTCAGAGGAAGCTCGCGGGGGGTATCGGATTCCTACCGGGTAAATACCCCAGGGTGGCCGACATCAGCACTTTGGACGCGCTCCGGGATCATCGTATGGAACGCACTGCACAGCCATTGGAGGGAGACTTGATAACACGATCCCCCCGCACCGATGGAGTGCTCACGGCAACGTGGGCTAGATGCAAGTAATAGAGTGAGAAAATAACCTGCCAACCCATCAATATATAAAAAAATGACTCAGATTCACTTCACTTCACATATAATATAATGTGTACAAAACTAGAATATGAAAAATGCAATACAAAATAGCGAAGTACAAGTGAGTGAGAAAAAGTCTCGATCAATAATTTTTAATAATCGATTCGGGATCGATTTTATTTTCCCATAAAATGGAGCTAATTATCGATATGATAGATTAATCAATTACAGACATGAAAATTCCCGTACACAAATACCCAGACCGAAATAAATAATTGTAGGTCACGCAAAGATTTGTCCCGTGCGAATCGAACCCGCGACTATTAGATACAGTGGACGGAGCGGCTTAAGCTCTGAACCACTTCGTTAAGTCGTCCGTCATAATCGATTATTTATATCACTATCGAGAACCCTCTCTGAACCTTTCCAACGCAAAACCTCGTTCATAAATATCATGGTTTATATTTATCTGCCACAGAGTACCACTTCCCCAGTTTATAACTGATGATGTAAACAAATAGATACCATAAATTCTTCAAAATAAAGTTTGAAATAAAAACATGATATACACCTTCAAAAATAAAATTTACTTTCTTGAAAGGATACAGTAATAACAAAAGATTTTCGACCAAATACCGTTCTAATAGGATTCATTCTTCCATAATGCTACACAATACAAGCATCCGATATCTGGATACGCCCGTCTGCTTCGGCGAACACCGGCGATTGGTGACGTATGTAATCCATCAATATGTCATAATCTACTCCAACCACTTCGACATTGATACGATTTTCACTTAACATCTGAAATTTTCAAAAATGATCAATATGGCAAAGGTCTACGATGACATGTGAATTAAATTATTGAAAAAAAAGGAAATATATTTTATTTAACACAGCACAAGCTTAGTAACATACAATGAAACAAAAGTGTATTAAACTAACAGTGTCCCGCGACTTCGTACCCGGTCGACAACAGCGCCACCTACCGCGTCTATATTATATATAGACGTATCTATGTTACTTCTGGATAAGGTAGCTTTCCAATGGTTAAAGAATCATTTAAATTGGGTCAGCAGTACCGGAGATTACCCCGAACAGCCAAACTCACAAACTTTACCCCTTTATAATAAGAGTATATAACAACATTAGGAAGCAATATTCCTTAGCTGAGCACACTTTTCACTTCGGGAGTTCTTATTAGAGGGAATGATATACATGGTGTAACATAATAAATGCAAGACCTGAGAGTAATATGTTCTAAACCGATAACTGAATTGATTCCATGTAATAGGGGGCGAGCCTATTGCCATATACCGGGCACAATTCCAGACTCCGGATTCATACTGGGCATTTTTCGTTAGAAAAACTACATTTGTCCGACCTAGGATTTGAACCCAGGACGTCGTGATCCCAAAGCGATGGGCTTTGCCACCAGACCAACGAGGCAAAACTTATTGTAAATTGCAGTAGGTATATATTTCTTTTTCTTCTTTTTTGCCAGTCAAAAGACTTCTACTGTAGGACACGGGCCTCCCCTAAAGATAACCCCAACAACTGGTCTATGTTCATTGTTTAATATATTGTGTCCCTTTAACTAGGCGGCTGAATACCATGAACCGATTAAAATGTATATTTTTATCATACCAACTACCTTATCCAGGCTAAAGTACGCTCATTTCAGAAAAAGATTTTTTGTAATAGTTTAGCTTAAGCATAACTAGTTAGGCCATAAATCGTACTGTGAAGTTTTTCTCACAAATATTGTAACCACAGATCAAAGAAGATTAGTATACTGATCCTTAAGGCTAAACAAATAAAAACCCCAGATAAATTACCAAACGTCAATCAGCGAGGTAAAAAAATGAGGGTATCGGCATATTTAAAACAATTCACGACATTTTTTTATGCCGCTATGACGACAAAAACCCAATTCTAATAATTTACTGTAATATTCTATTATTACTTGACTTTGGCGAAATACACTTTTAAAGTGTGGCGGCCATTAATAAGAAGAAGAATATTTTCACTCACAGTGTAATCTCCGCCTCCATTGCCCAAGAAATCGGTTGACACAACCTTATAATACTTTTCTGGTTACAACGGTTCGTATTTAGGGACACTACACTCAATGCAACGGACGGTTACGTTAACCAGGCGACTGCCAACGGGTTGGGAGCCGTCGAATACAGGACGAATACCTGGAAGTTTAAATGGCTGACATTAGTGTCAACACAAACATGATTTATTTAGGCATCGGCAATTCAACTTTTTAAAGGACTGTACTACCGCCAATTTGTTCATACAAAAGTGTTAACAGGCACATTCTTTTGGCATTGGTAATCAATATTTTGATCGTCATGCGACTAAACTTCCTCTCATATGGTTGTTTAGGACTGTTATGTTAGAAGCAGGATAACATTCTTAGGAATGACAGTATCTAGGGCAACCAGTCAAGAGAAAGTTACAGTTAAATCTAGTAAAGAGTTCACCTCTATATATGGCTGGTCGTAAAAATAAGGCCAAGCACTAAATGTTGTATAAATTATTGGAAATGAAAATAATGATGGTGAAATAACATACCATTGCAAGTCCATTAAATAAATTTGTTATGTTGACATTTTATTAATTTATGAGATCAATAATGATTTGGCGGACGATTTGGCGCAATGGTTTAGAACTTAAGTCGCTCCGCCCACTGGGTGGAACAGTCGTGGATTTGATCCCCGCACGGGTAAAATCTATATGTGACCCACAAATATTTGTATCGGTATGAATATTTGTGTATGTGAATTTTTTTATAGGAATAAATTCTAGTGTGGGGCTACATTTTATTACAGAAAAACTAAAAAATAGAGGATTATCCAGTAGGCCTCATCAATCAGCCGGTTACAGAAATATATTATATATAGTTCGAATATGTGTTTACATGAAGCGTTTGAGAAATATACCGGGTAAATATACAGTTTTTGGGGCAACGTTTTTAAAAAATAAAAAACAAAAAAAAAAAGTTTAGGTAAGCTGTGCAGATTAAACAACGATATTGGGCGCACATTATGGATACAATATTATGCTAATGTTACCGTGTACGCGAAATCTATTGGTATAAGGGCTTCACATTGGCGATGTCGAGGTTTTATGCACTGCATCCTGACGTGAAATAGGATATTAGCTGACTAAACAACAACACTTTACTATGTATGCTTGGGTTTAGTTTGTGTTAAATATTTTGTTCTCATTGTATTTTTTCATTTTTCATATGTGAATGTACTGCTTCTATGTACAAGTTCTAACATAATTAACGCAAGACATAAAAGTAGTTTTTATCGGTAACTGAATTGATTTTTATAATTTTCTATGTATTTTCCGTTTTTTTTTTAAATTCATAAAAATGCTGACACTTCTTCAGTGCGCTATTAAAACTAAATTCATTATTGTTTCAAAGAGATTTAAAATGTATTTTTAAGTGCTTGTAAAACGGTATTAAAGGAAAGAAACTGTAGGAACTCTTAGGCCTAACAAAATTTGGAAATCACGTATTTTCGTAATTTGTGAAGCAATTATCTAATCGGGGTATCTAAGGTCTTGCGTTATTTACGATACAGCTTGTATGTAAATCGTTTGCTTGACAGAGTAAAATATAACGTATATTCAGTCCTTCAATTCGATGTCCGGCACTGCCTGGCCTTGTCCTTCATGCATAGACATCCCCAAACACATAACACCACCCTGAAACGAGTTATTCAAGAGGTAGTTTTAAAACTTTAATCAATCTAAAAATCGGTCAACCGATATTCCAGTAATGTCGATATGTTTGGTGAATTATATAAGAATACAATGATATTTAAAACTTATTCAGGTCTTAGATGTACGCAAATATTACACATGAAATAAAAATATTTTTTAAGGATTATTGTGGTTTATATAATCCCGACATTTTGAGTACTTTACAGCACCTATGGTCACGCAAATAACGTCAAGAACATAAACAAACTCAATAAACCGAGATAAAATCTGTAAAAAAGTTTTGCTCCAATACTTTTTTATTTCAATATGCAGATACTCTCATTTTCGGTAACATTAGGGTTGTCACTCACACTAAATCCATCGCCGCCTTCTCCAATGAAGTGTTGTGAAACAATTCTGTAGTACTTGTCGAGCTCTAACGGCTCGTATCTAGGTATGTCACACTCGATACACCTGACCGTGACGTTTAAAACCCTGTCATTAACTGGTCGAGAGCCATCGTAGGTGACGTGGAGCCCTGCGATTGATTCTCGTTGAATTTTCTATTTTATGTAATACTGGTTTCTGCCCGCAACTTCGTCCACGTTAACTTTACACAGGAACTTTATTTTTTTTCTAGAATCCAGGTAATATTCTATCTGTGTGCCAAATTTCATCCAAATCTAAGTTATTGCGTGATTAAGTAATACACATCCAAACTTACAAACTTTCACATTTATAATATTAGTAGGATTAAACCTCATATTTAAAGCAGAAACACTCAATTTTAATATAATATATATTTTTTTATCTACCAAACAATTATCATCTTTTCAAACTGGAAGATACAAATCAAAATTGGACAAAAAACGTAATAATAAGACATTAGAAGTCGCATAGCCGCGTGATATTGTGATTTTTTTTTAAAAAAGCCCCACTAGTATTTATTTCTGAAATACACAAACATAAACACTCAGACTGAAATAAATATTTGTGGATCACGCAAAGGTTTGTTCCGTGCGAGGACCGTACCCACGACTACTCAACCCATTAGGCGGAGCAGCTTAAGCTCTTTACGTCTGAACCAAACCGCAAATGCACATTATGTAACTCCAACGAACAAAGATACTTCTTTATTCCGTGCGTGATTCAGTACTGCGTGGACCACTGTGTTTGATACAGTGGCTAAAATTAGTATTTTGCAGAATATTCAACTGCGGCAATTGTAGCAAAAATTGTAGGTATACTTAAAAGGCGTGTATTTCACACCCTTCAGTTTTTTAGGCAAAATATAGCGTATGTCCTTGCCCTGAATAGAATCTATGCCGTTGCCGAATTTAAACAAAATCGGTTCAGCGGTGTGGGCGTGAAAAGGTAACAGACAAACACACAGAGTTACTTTCAAATTTATATCAGTATGGTGTGTGTGCGTGTAAGCGTTCGTGCGCCCGTGATTGCGTGCGCGCACGCGCGCATTTGTGTGTGTGTGTGTGTGTGCGTGTGTGTGAATGTGTATGAGTGTGTGAGTGTACGAGTGTACGAGTATGTGAGTGTACGAGTGTGTGAGTATACGAGTGTGTGAGTGTGTGTGTACTCACACACTTACGATAGATTGTAATCCACACTCAGAGTGTGTGAGTGTGGATTACGTAAAGTATTCTTTACAGCAATTAAGCGAGTGTTTATGTAACTGTGTCTGTTTCAAACTGAAAATATAGTGCAACAAGAATATTTTGGCGCGTGGATGACATTGAAAGTTTTGGTGTGAAATAAGGGCTATCATTCTTACATATATTCTTCTTATTATTCTACTTCCAGGGAAATATTTCAACAGCTTGTCCGCACGGTTATGCATTAAAACAGAACTTGGGTAAATTTCATAGCAAACGGCAACACTGCGACTGTCATTTAGTAACATTTCACTTGATGACAGCGTTAGTTCTGATTTTGCGGTGGCTGTCTGGCGCGGATCACTCCCTTTCCTCCAGTATGATCGAGGGGAGTCATGGTTGTTCCAGTAGTCATACTCGTGAACGGATGCTGCTTGTAGGACTGGTCCATCTGGAATCCTTTAGACATTGTTTATAAATAACATTAGTAGTCTCATATCTCGATCCTAAGGCATCACGCTGGAGCTAGGTTGTTAACTGTTTAATTGTAACCTGAACATTATATCGACACATTATGATTGAAAATAAAGAACGAAGAAAAGAGAAAACGAATTAAATAAAAAAGACAATCCCGTTGAGTTTATTCGCTGGATTTTAACAGTCAAGGCTGCGTTCCGATCCAATGGTCGATTAGTAAATATTATATAAAAAAAAGTGTAAATTGACAATTTGTAAGCGCCTCCGCAGGGTTTACAAAAGATAAATTGTTGAGTTTGGCCGCGGGCCGAAATCTCCTTGTGCGACTGTATAAAACGAAGCGGCAACACTGGTTTTGGACGAAATCGTGCGTTATTTCATTTGCAGTGTCTTATTATAACGATTTCTGTGGGACTTTGCTCTCCAAATGACAGTTTGAAGACACGGTAAGGTGTTACAAGTTAACATTCACCGATGTTTTTATAATATTTGAACACATAAAAGTAAATTAAAATAGTGAAAATATGAATGTCAAGCGGCTAATTGGTCAGTTCGTTTCCCATCTCGTTCATTCATATGTGAACTATAATTTGATAACATGAAACAACGCTGCAAGAATATCTATTCTCACAGTATTTCATTACACACTTCTGCCATTATATAGGTTGGTATTTATTCAAATTTTTTGCCTTCAATTTCAGTCCTTTATTCTTTTATTTCTTCATCATCATCGCCATTTTAAAGACGTCCATAATAGGACATAGGCCTCACCCAAAAAATCACCACGATAACTGGCTTAGTAACAAGTTATTTATTATCAAATAAATTTTTATTTTATTCATACAAATAAACAGTCTATACTGTTCCATTAATAGGCAAAGGTCTTTTCTCACAAATGGAGGAGACATAAAGTCATGCTCTCCTACAGTGTGGATTGATGGAAGCAGGTTCATGGCCACCTGCATTTAGAACTTGCGAAGGCACCAACAAGCCTTCCAACATAGTTCAACGATTACCAAATTACGAGGTAACCGAGACCAATGGCTTAGCGTACTTCCCGAAGCACGGAGATGGTCGAATATGAAAATGCTACAAACCGTCACGCATATCAGATCAACCGAGTCAAACGGTGCTTAACCTCGATCACTAAAAACACGACGGTCGCACAGCGACATGAGCGTCCTTCTTTAGAAAATATACTAAAGAAACTCTTAAAACGAAAATAACCTGTAACTTGCAACATCCTTGCGCCGGCATAAGGGTCGTTGGCCACTGAATACTCGAGCATTTCCATAATGTGGTCCCCTCTTAGCTCAAAAACTTCAACGTTGTTCTCAAAGGGGGTCGACACCACCACAGCCTCGTAAGTTATTACTGGAAGATGAATTTTAAAGTAATGCTAACGAGCTGTAGAAGTTTGAATGCGATATCGATCGTTTTTCAAAAACTTTTACGTGCCTGTAATCAAAGGAGCGCCGTGAATAAAACGGTAAATACGGTTTTGGTTAAAATTTGTAGTCCGGTTTAACTTGGTAACAAAATAATAAACACCACCTCGCCTAGATTCCTTAAGCAAGGATGGCACAGATATGCTGAGGGTATATCTCAGATTGACGGTGGCGTAACGCTATCGAATTGATATCCATTTCACACTGCAAATTTACTAAATTAAGATGATTGTGACAGCACACTTTCTCGACCACGTTAATCTTTTCACGTTAAGCCCACTCCGTTCATTTACATAATCGTCGAAAATTTTAAGTCCCAATGTTATATGAGGTGAGACAACGCGATCATACTGGGCCAGTGACTGCAATTTTTTGATTAATAAACCATTTTATCTGACCTGAAATTCTAATCAAGGACCAGGTAATCGCTCCCTGTACTTTGCTCGACTATAACAATAAAGCAGTCCAGTAAAATAAGTTTATGATACTGAGTTCTTAGATTTACGCGAATATTACACATGAAATAAAAGTATTTTTCGGATTTTAAGGCGGTTTATATTGATTTTTAAGTTCCCAACGGTTTCAGTGCTTTGCAGCACCCATGATCACGGGAAGGACTGAGGTGTTACACGTCCAAAAGGCATAGTTTTCTGAGGTACCCTCAAACTTCTTAATTATTTTTGTTGGTCCGATCTACGCAGAATGAGCTCACGATATCTTGAGGCCTTGCAGTGTTATGCTTGGTTTTGGATTTGATTATATTAATTACCGGATCCCAAGTCGATGGAAGTACCCAACCATCTTCTCTATTGAAATTAGGATGTTTTTTTGATTTCAATAGCCTCGCGAACCATCCCTGATAGGAATCGGTATTCTTTTATGAGGATTTGCGGTCTATCAAATCTGATGTTATGGTGGGTGCAGTTATGGACATGTTCACAGACTGCAAACTTCTTTGAGCGACGGTGTTTTAGGTCAGCTATGTGTTCTTTAAGCTGAGTTTTTACCGGCCTTTTTGTTTGTCCTATATCAGAGAGACCGAGCCGAGTTTTAACATGTCAAGCAGGTCCTGCATGACAATAAGCTTCGAGTCCCACGTAAACGTCACAGTGACCGAGTGAAACCAGCCACAGTCGAGCGTCTCCCTGCTGTACTTACTGCTACTACCTTACATGAGAGGAGTCACGGACAAGATTGGCTACATCTGTCAATTGTGACATCCCTCTACAAGATGCAGGAGTATACAAGCTTGATTGTGAATGGGCTCTCTCTTATATGGGATAAACAAAAAGACCGGTAAAAGCTCGGGTTAACGAACACATCGCTGACCTAAAACACCGTCGCTCAAAGAAGTCTGCAGTCTGTGAACATGTCCTTGACCGCACCCGCCATAACATCAGATTTGATAGACCACAAATCCTCGTGAAAGAACACCGATTCCTTGGTAGGAATCGGTGTTCTTTCACGAGGATCTCTGGATCACGAGGAGGAGATCTTTCTTTCTTTCCTACTTGGTAGTAGGTTCGCGAGACTATTGAAATTAAAAAAAAACATCCTAATTTTAATAGAGAAGATGGTTGGTTGTTTCCGTCGACTTATGATCCGATAATTAATATTATCAAATCCAAAACCAAGCATAACACTGCAAGACCTCAAGACACCGTAAGCTCATTCTGCATAGATCGGACTAACAAAAATAATTAAGAAGTTTGAGGGTACCGCGGAAAACCAAGCTTTTTGGACGTCTGACACCTCAGTCCTTTCCGTGACCATCTATCTATCTATCTATCTATCTATAACCTCACGCCAGATCCCTTGCGGAGTAGGCAGAGAGTACAGAGTTCCAACAGGTTCTTTCCTTACATACCTCTCTGGCTTCCTCGACTCTCATAGTTCGTCTCATACACGCTCGCCGGTTACGGAGACTCTTGACTTGGTTTTCCGTGACCATGGGTGCTGCAAAGCACTCAAAACGTAGGGAACATAAAAATAAAATAAACCGCGATAAAATCCGAGAAATAGGTTTATTTCATAAGTTGGTGATGTTATTAAAGCATTTTCAGCTAACTTAAAATGTAGACTATACCGGAATGCTTAGGACATACAGAATAAGTTTATTATTTTACTTTTGGCCAACTTCTCGACAAAAGGTCTCCTCTTTTACGACTCTTTTCCGTTGCACACTATATTGGCTAGCCTTTTTGTAAGATGTACCGTTTCCACCATCTCCTTCTGGGCTTACCGCGCGTTTTTATAATTCTTTGACAGAAATAATTTTAGTATACCTCCAGCTTCAATAGCAGCTCTTATTCCACCTTGATTTATAACACATAAATGTGCGTAATGCCAGTTATCTCCTTGAGCTCTGTTCATTACCTAAAACAGAATGGAGTGGTATCATCTGTTAAATAAATATATTAGACAAAAAAATTATATTACAAAATGATTTAATATTACAATGATTACATATTATAAAGTGACTGCATCGTTGGTCTGGTGGCAAAGCGCATCGCTTTGTGATCACGAGGTCTTGGTTTCAAATCCTACGTCGGAAAAATGTAGTTTTTCTAACGAAAACTCCCAGTATGAGTCCGGAGTCTGGAATTGTGCCCGGTATATGGCAATAGGCTCGCTCCCTATTACAGGGGACCTAACATCGTCGGCGAAAGGTGGGTGTACTTAGTACACCTCTATTTTTATTGGAATATTGGCGTGACGGTGTTTTATTTTTTTTACAAAATTTTTCGTTGGTAACTCACAATTTATGTAGTTGTACTGTACTGCTACTGGTGATGCTTTCGTTTGTATACACTGCTTTGATCTATTGTACTGAACCAATTTATAGCCAACATAAGATTACTTTTTGTACTAAGTGAAGAAAATTCGGCAGAGGACTTTCGCGAATTCAGAGAGGAGCTGGTTGGGTACGTTGGACTCCTACCGACTTAGAACCTCAAATTTGCCAGCATTAATAATTCCGAGGGGATTTGATATCTCCGTTAGGAATACACAGATGCCCCTCAGCGCTATGCTTTGATGAGTCTGCCACGGTTGGAGATTAAAATTGCTTCCCTGTACATCGAAATGGTGCTCACGGCTATATAAGGTGCTGCCCTCGGAAAACGTACGACGACCAAAACTACCCAGGATAGGTGTCCATCCGATTTATCTAGTTCTCTACTGGATAAAACCCAAAATTGACAACTTACAGCATGCATAAAAGCGTCACATATGAAACTGCCAAGGTTGCACTCAGCACACGCACAGCTTGCAGCCAGATTGACCATGGAAGTTCCTATTTCCTGAGAAGCTTGTTCCTGGATCATTGGTAGATATTCGTTTATCTTCTCCAAAACATCTGGAGCTGAAATAATTAAAGTTTTTACTGCGGTATTTGTCAGTCATCGAAGATTAGCTATTGTTACAATGAACATTCATTGTAACAATAGCTAATCTTCGATCCAATAAATGAATGTAGGAATCGTTAATTATCTTAAAATACCAAGCGTCAGCAAATAAATTTTTGATTAGCAACATTAGTGCTAATTTTGCTATTGTCTGGCTCACAAATAAGCAAGATAACAATACTAGAAATAATTATGTTCTACGTTTTCTTCATTCATTCGGTTTGACGTTCTTCAAGGTATCTTCTTTAAGGTATTCAGTTTTTTCATAGGGTGCTAGAAAATGGATAATTAAATTATCACAATATATTTAACATAAAAGTGTAACGTCCTATTAGACGTAGGTACCTTGTTCCACCTCATTTCCTAAGAAATGTGGGTTGCCTTCCCAATCTAACAGTGCACTATCATCGTCAAAGTATAGTTTAATCTCGCCCAGGTATTGCGTATGCGCTGCCGCTTGTACTATTGGCACCTATAGAAAAAAATTTTACAAATAAAATAAACATAAATTCCGTCCCGCCAAGACACGTATACACAGAAGTGTACTGTGTACACTCACGTTTATTAATAAATAGTTTCGGCCCGTGACTTCGTCGGCGTTGATTTTAGACAGGAACCTTACATTTTTTCGGAATAAATAGTAAAGTATAAATAGTACACATAGTAACTATATGTTAATCCAGGTAATAAACTATCTGTGTGCCAATTTTATACAAATCCATTAAGCCGTTTTTGCGTGATTGTGTAACAAACATCCAAACATTCGAACTTTCGTACTTAAAATATTAAGTAGGTTAGGAGTAGTAATAGGAAGTGAGCCTATTATTATTATACCGGGCATAATGTCAGCATTCGGACTGATACTGGGAATATTTCTTTCTAAAATTACACCTTATCCAAGCTAGAATTTAATCCTACAATCTTGTGATCGCTACACGCATTATTCGATATAAGGTCAACAATTTATTTCGTGGGAGTAATAATGATTGTAAGATCAACTTTATCAATTAAATAAACATAGTCAGGTCTGGAAGAGGATGTTCGGATCAAGTCTTCTCACTCCGCAACATCGTAGAGAAGCATCTGGCAGTGGGCCGGAAGGTTTTCTGCGGTTTTGTAGATCTGGAAAAGGCATTTGACAGAGTTGTGCGAAAGAGACTTTGGGACATTTTGCCAGAGTATGGTATAGATGGCACTCTGTTGCGAGCCGTCCAGTCCACTTATGTGGACTGCAAGGCATGCGTACGGGTGGGTGGTAACAGGTCACCCTGGTTTGACGTTAAAATCGGCGTCAAGCAGGGTTGCGTGTTGTCCGCTAGACTGTTTATAATATATCTGGACAAAAGTCTTCAAAGACTGAAAGCGATGAATGAAGGTGTACAAATGGGTGACTTAGTGGTAAACCATCTACTTTATGCAGATGACGCGGTTTTAATAGCGCCAACAGCCACTGATCTGCAAACACTAGTCACAGTTATGAAAAACGACTGCATGATCAATGGCTTACACTTGAATGTGAAGAAAACCAAGATTATGGTTTTTGAAAGGGAAGAAACCAGAACGAATGTAAGGATTGTGGTTGGTAACGATGTGCTGGAGCAAGTGAATGAGTTTGTATATCTTGGATGCGCCTTCAGTAAGGATGGGAAATACACCGCTGACATAGAGAGAAGAGTGAGTGCAGGAAACAGAGTGAATGGTGCGATGGGAAAGCTACTCGGGAGCCGGCACTTAAGCCATAAGGCGCAGCTGGCCATTCATAACGGAGTTCTTGTCCCAACGCTGTTATATGGTAGCGAGAGCTGGGTATGTAAGAAGGAAAATGAAAGTAGGATAAATGCGGTAGAAATGCGAGCTCTGCGGAAGATGTGCGGAGTGAAGCTGACCGACCGCATTAGCAACAGCATAGTAAGACAGCGAGTAGGTATGAAAGATAGTATCGGTGTAAAGATGAGAAAGGGCATGCTCCGTTGGTTCGGGCATATAGAAAGAATGCCAGAGGAAAGAATGACAAAACAGATATACAATGTGAAAGTGGAAGGATGCAGGTACCGGGGAAGACCTAGACTATCTTACCACGACCAAATAAACCGAGTCTTATCTGATGGAAAAGTCAAGAGTCTCCGTAACCGGCGAGCGTGTATGAGACGAACTATGAGAGTCGAGGAAGCCAGAGAGGAATGTAAGGAAAGAACCTGTTGGAACTCTGTACTCTCTGCCTACCCCGCAAGGGATCTGGCGTGAGGTTATAGATAGATAGATAAACATAGTCATTAGCGAGAGGTAATGTTAGAACTGTAGTAATTGTTTTATTTTAAAATTCACCTGATGCACTCCGTAATGAGTATGCCTAATTTTAGCAACTTAATTAAACCCTTAATGTAAAAGAACAAATTAACCTGACCACATGAATTCCCTTTATACCCTTCTTCACTTGTTATAAAGGGGTAAAATTATTTTTCTTGGATGCGTTACAGAAGGATTGGCTGAAAATGGATGGTGACTGATATGTCTGGAAGGTTATGGAGGACCTTTAACCAACTGTGGGAGAATATAGGTTAGGAAAAAAAATCGTGTGTAAATGTGTGTTTGATTCCGATGACTCGATCAAGGTCACGGGTGAAAGTTGAAAGCGTACTCGTAAAGTTTGTATGTTAGTTGATGTACGAAGTTGACCTGATGAAGTTTTCGGGCACAAGCTAAATGCGTACGGCACATAGCCGTAATGGCGATCTTTGGGGTCTTTGTCCTGCCGTGGACTTTTTTGGCTAATGATATATGATTGTAGGAGGATGAGACTGATCGTGATAATGGTGTTGACGTATATTTCTTAATTAATCTGTAGAAATAATTAAATACTGGAAATTCTTTCACTCATAGAATGCTACGTGATTCCAAAGTGCCGTTCATTGTGATGAAATATAGTTTATAGCACGAAATCACTACGTACGTAAATTAAATTGTAAAAAGTATGGGTGCTTTATTGTATACCTCCGTTAATTATATGTTATTTGAAAAAGTTGCATCATTATAGTAACTGTTCTTATATCGTGGGTGCGTTTACAAACATTAACTCACATATAAAAACAAATATTTATGGTTCACACGAAGACTTAACCCGTGCGGGATCGAATCTGCGACTACTTGATCCAGGAGGTGCAGCGGCGTAAGCACTTAACCGCTTGACCAAGCCGTTCGTCTATTCTATAGTTAATGCGTGCAAGGTCACAGGCAACAGCTAGTCGTAGGATAAAATTGAATTAGTCTCAGTCTGATAGGATTATTATATAAACAACATTACTAACAGGCCTCTGTCCTTGTTCAACGATAACTGGATAAGGTCCCAGACGTGTGAAACCGCTGTTTACAGGAACTTCTCCGTTATACAACAACGTGTGACTGTGCCCGCCAACTATAATGTCGATGTATGTACCGCCGTTAAGAGCTATATCCCTGTAATTAAGATTTTTATTTCATCAAACAATAAAGAATATGTGTTCCAGTGTACGAGTTCGAGAAAAATAATAACGAGTATTACATAATTTCAAAAAGTTAACAAAATTAATGCTCACGTACTCGAATAATAGAAAAGTAATCAGCTTGTTAAAATATATGATCCTTAGCGATGAATATTATTAATTAAGAAATAAATCCAAGAACGCACAAATATTGTTACAGTATTTAATATATAAAAGACAGCAGTCAAAAATGATTTTTCCGAAAAGAAAATAGACTACAGGACATAATTTTAGTACTAAAAAAGAGCACTACACAAAATACTATTACATTCATAGATTATGATTTGAGGAAGTTATCCTAGCGTACCGCGTTTCGACATAGAAAATAAGTGCCCTGAGCATATTATCGATCTATATCATCATGCAAGTTCCTTTGCGGGGTAGGCAGAGAGTACAGAGTTTCAACAGTTCATCTCATACTCGTTCGCCAGTTACGGAGACTCTTGACTTGCCCTTTAGATAAGACACGGTCCATTTGGTCATGGTAAGATAGTCTTGACCTTCCGCGGTACCTACATCCTTCCACTTTCGCATCGTTTATCTGTTTTGTCATTCTTTCTTTCGATATTCTTTCTATATGCTTGAACCAACGGAGCATACTCTTTCTCATCTTTACACCGATACTATCTTTCATATCCACACGCTTTCTTACTACGCTGTTGCGTATACGATTTGTCTGTTTTACTTAGTACATCTTCCGTAGAGCTCGCATTTATCCTGCTTTCATTCCCCTTCTTTCATACACAGCTCTCACAGCCATATTACAGCATTGGGACAAGCACTCCGTTATGTATGGCCAGCTGCGCCTTTTGGCTTACGTGCCGGTTTTCAAGTAGCTTTCCCATCGCACCATTCACTCTATTTCCTGCATTCACGTCTATCTACATACGCGGTGTATTTCCCATTCTTACTGAAGGCACATTTAAGTTCTACAAACTCATTCGGTTACTTCAGTACATCGTCACTAACCACAATCCTGAGCATATTGAATGCTAAAATAGAGTGGTGAAATGATGCAAATATTGAGGGAGACCTATCTCACCAGGATCAAATTATTCTTATTTAATCTGAAGTATAAATCAAGTCTTTACTGCAGAGCGTGGGTAATAGAAGTGGCAAGAAAGGTGTTTCAGGAAAGAACTTGGGATTAAGTGCGCCGCACATTCCCATAGCTGAACTCCTGTAAGTAAGGATTTATGTCGACTCGAAAATAACCTATTGAAATTCTGCCTCGTTGCATTCTACCAGTTGGTCTGATCCTGGATAGGATAACTATTGGAACAAACAGTGACACTGAAGCATCGGATATCAAACTGAATTGGTAATTTAATAAATAAAAGAAAATTATATCTTTTTCTTAACAAATCGAAGCAAAAAATGTAGTGTCTTACGTGACATCGAATCGTTAAGTGACATAACAAAGCAAATATTTAGACTAAAGGCCCTCTCCATAATAAGCACATGATCGTTTCCACCACAGGTTTTGAAGCTTTCTCGGAGACCTTTTAATGTCTCTAGTCAATTTGCCAGCCTAGGTTTGTTAAGTTAGTTATATGATTGTAACTCACATCAGTACTAGCAATAAGTACTCCAATGATACCGATTTTTCTTCCTTCTCTTTCGACTATAATACTTTTCTCGTAAAGCCCTTGCATAGTTGGTTCATCGTCGTCAATTATGTTGGCTGTGACCATTGGATCACTCAAATATCTCATATAAGGTACTGCTCCTTCAACACCGTTGTCAAATTCGTGGTTTCCTTGTACCTGTAATGTTTGACTAAGAATATAATAAAGTGTATATCTCTGTAGTATAAGAGACGCTATGAACAATAATTTGTTGTTGCCCTTTCCCTCTAGCTTTAGATAATTGAAATTTAAAAATTGGATGTTTGAAGTATTTTGTTATTTGTATGATGATCTGGTAAGGAGGAAAGGAAAAGGATTGGCATCAGCTTGCACTTTACTGGGAAATGTGAGAGAAGAAAGCCTTTGCTTTTCAGTAGACTAATATTGGCTTATAAGAATATTATTTTTGTAATAATAAGTCCGAGAGTTTCCATAATTGTTTTTTAACACTGACCAATAATAAACTTCCTTAGAAACTATTTAACAGTCTCCAATTACTATATTATCATGCAAACTTCACAGGATGCTACCGTACCTAATACTTGTCACATTGCCAAAAAACTAAAAGCTACACACAAATTCATACTTCACGACGTGGAACAACCACCATAGCATTCAACTTATTCAAATTTTAGACTACATTTGGTTCACGCACATTTAGTCTTAAAGTACCAGACATTAACTGGAATGATGTTTTTATAGAAAAATTATAATTATATTTACGTGAGCATCATGAGGCAACATGTTCATAAAATCCTTAGTGACGTTCCACCTCAGTATGATATACCATATCGTGCCCTGGAAACTATCTCCTCCATTCAAGAGTAGCGACTGCGGCTCCCTTTGAAGACCTTCTTGAACTGCTGTGGCTAAACGAGCAAATCCTCCAATACATGGTGCTGTATCCGGGTTGCAAATAGCACCGCTAGGACTTGTCTCTACAAATCTAGAGAGAGGAAAGTAATTGTTATCTCGCTAGTTTTCCTAACACATTCTTTGATGATAGAGCCTTCTGAAATATCTATCACGGATAAAAGCCAACGTCAAGGCCAAACAAATAGGTTTCACCATATACGGCTCAATCTTCTTCTTTGATTGACCTCTGTGACCAATTTGCGGGCACAAAAGTTGCATGTAAGAGATCAATGTTAGTGATAAGGCCGCCCATTGTTGCACTACCTTTCAATTTGTAATCTTGTTTTTTTTTTTATTTCCTTTTTGTATCTCTAATGGAACAATATATATCTATTCATCGTCTTCCTTTCTTATCTTCTACGTTCCCTTCCTAAAATGTCTGAATAAACCTCTTACTTTATTATAGCCTATCAGTTTTGTTATTGTTGTATACCCATCAGCTACACCAGCAAGAGTATAACACTTAAATTAGAAAATATAACCTATTTTACTTAAATTATCTCGGTATCTTACTGAATCTATACTTGCAAATCAACTAGCTAAGCTAAATATACGATCCCATCAAGGCCATCAATTGCTCTCAGTAAATGATAAGCAACGATAAAACTAATACGATAATTTCTTTCTATTGGGTAATAAATAGATAAAAAATGCTCTAATATTTGTTCAAGCAACATTATTGAAAAATCGTGACTTAAACGTGATTTATCAATAATCTGCACATGATGTTCATTTACTCACCGTAGCTGGGGAACGTACTTTGTAAGATTTGTTATATGTTGACATTTTTTTTATGTTTGTAAAATTTCAGCCTCAGCCAAGCTTACCCTAACCTTGTAAGTCAAATGTCTAAGGTCACTTGGCCCTTAAAATTCAATACGATAGATGACTTTAATAACGGTAAAGAAAAAAAGGATAAGAGGGAACATCCGTCCTAGGGAATCCACCAAATATTAGAAAAACAAAAAAATGTCCTTAATAACACTCACGCCTATATTCCTCCAGTAGAGGTGTTTTGTGAATAGCCACATTTCACCCACAATGTCAGGGCCGATGAGCGAGAACACCAGGCGCAATGGCAAACTCCAGACGCTACTGAGAATTTATCAATAAAAGACACCACTAAATTACACTTTATCCAACCTGGAATTTCCACTCAGGACTTGCAAAAAATATATATGTATAAACTTCACATGCTCCACTACTACTTTTCACTTCTTTTTACACTATCAGGAAAATAAACAAAATCAAAAATAATAATAAAAGTATAAACCATACCTCGCATGAAAGTCATTGTAATGCAAAATATTCAATGCAAATCTTCCATCTTGAGCACAAATCAACCGAAACAAAAAAATAATGAGTGTTTTCTTCAACATTTTGACCGTTATGTTGATCACACAAACATCATGCTAATGAAATTGTAACGACCAATATCGCACAAATAATGACAGATAAGATATGAAATGGAGTAATAAGCTGACGATTTTGATTATTCGAGTATTGAGATAGCTGAAATAGGCGTAGTTGGTATTAAAGGATTAGTCTTATGTGTAACAACGAGTATTTACTTATATAATTTGTGTCGACACAAATCTCTTGAGGTGTTAGCACTCTTATTTAACTTGTGGTCAGATGAACCAGTCAGATAAATTGCAGATTCGACTGTTGAAAATTCATATGTTATTAATGGGGTACTGTAAGATTTTGTAATAAAATCAGAGTAACCGTGGCGTGTCACGCTATCATTCTCCCCAAAAATAATATTGGGCCTGGTGGCAGTTTTTATTACTTTCTGGATGATTCTTCATTAATTAATTGGTTATAAGAATAAAAATATTTTAATTTTGCCATTGACGTCTATTCCTACTGAATTTAGGGCATCATAGGGACATCGTACTATGCAATGTGTGCTCATAATATATGTCAAAACAATTTAAAGTGTTATACTTTCGTGAATCCTATGAAACATAAAAACCACTGCACTCTGCTAATCACCTCCCTCAATTAATGAATTATTAATTAAACAAAACGTTTTCTACAATTCGATGACAATTCTTTTCAAATTGTGTAAGAGCGATGTTTTTAAATGTTCCTGAATTACCAGTAGTAAAACGCTCGAGCAATTTTGTCCATTTAACATTTGTAGCCTGATCAGACATTTTAACACATATTATAGTAAGACTTTCTAAAGGGCCAAGCTACTGAAAATTTTATACGTAGCTGGATACTCTAACTTACACTACTTTTTCCGTCTCCTCAGATACAACAAATTGTCCGATCATACAGTTACCGTATAATGAAAATTTGTGATCAGTGCAGTGTGATTGCGTACAGTTTGCTAGTACACTTAGTTTTACAGAATAAATTTATCGCCTTCCGGCATTAAACACAAAAGTCAATATCGTCAATACCCTACCGATTAGCCAATAAAACAGCAGTTATTCCGTATCTTAATGCGTTCCACTTGGCGAGGTGCCAAGCGATTCTTAGTTTTACAACCAGCGCTGCGGTAGAAGTAAAATATAGGGAGTTTATTTAGTTATCCTTTATGCACAGTTGGTACATGGGCGGACTTAATGCCTTAGGAATTTTCTGCCAGTCTACCTTTGGGAGATGCAGAAACTAGTGAAAGCAGGTGCAAATCCGAGTTGGGCGAGAAAGAAAGATAGAAATAGCGAAAAAAATTAATATTAACTCTTACTAACTGAATTAAAAATATATATGGATCTATCTATCTATCTCTATCTATAACCTCACGCCAGATCCCTTGCGGGGTAGGCAGAGAGTACAGAGTTCCAACAGGTTCTTTCCTTACATACCTCTCTGGCTTCCTCGACTCTCATAGTTCGTCTCATACACGCTCGCCGGTTACGGAGACTCTTGACTTTTCCATCAGATAAGACTCGGTTTATTTGGTCGTGGTAAGATAGTCTAGGTCTTCCCCGGTACCTGCATCCTTCCACTTTCACATTGTATATCTGTTTTGTCATTCTTTCCTCTGGCATTCTTTCTATATGCCCGAACCAACGGAGCATGCCCTTTCTCATCTTTACACCGATACTATCTTTCATACCTACTCGCTGTCTTACTATGCTGTTGCTATATGGATCTATAATTATATAAACATAAAATATATACGAATAGCTATATATTCATATATATTATATATATAAAAAAAAAAAACTTATACTATGTTAACGTTGAGATAATTCTACCAATGTTTTATACAGATAATCCTGCACTTTTGTTCTGAAATAAAAACGATCGTTTGCCATCCTGACATCCAGTGGTAGCGCATTCCATAGCAAGATGGACTGAGTAAAGAAAGAAGAGTGAACAAAGTCCGAACGGTGAGAGGACGGAGGAGTTAAGGACGATGATAATTTATCGGCTATTTTTAAAAGTCAATTTTTAACTAGAGAATTGAAGTTACCTACATATTTGTTATTTAATAAAAAATATGTCATAGCAGTGAAAGTTTAATTGATAGAACGCCTACCTTCTATACAAAGTTCAGGTTTCAAATCCTATAATATGGAAACTTTCGCACAATTATAGTTACATACTTGCTAACGCTGAAGGAAAAGATTCTAAGGAATAAGACTTGTGAAATTATGCGACTGAACATAATGAACACAAGCTCATTCCCAATATTAAAGATTTCAACTAAAAATATTTAAATGAAATGTGTTACTGCTGTGCGGAAAAACACATCTAAGTGGCATGTTTATTTTACAGATGAAAAATCAAATAACTGCTCTATTAGAGGTATTTGATCATCGCCCTGTTGCAGGCGTGTTTTGAAATTAAAGATGACGTAAATCGTTAACCTATCTTTTTTTTTTAAATTATACAATCCATTAGATAGCTAAGCCTAAGCTTAGCTAAACTCTTTAATCCTAAAACCTATTGGATTAGTTATTATTTAATTTATTAAATTTAAAGAACGACTCCGCAACTCAGCCAAATTTCTAGTATTTGAAACATTACACTTTTTACACATTACGCAAGATTTTTTCCTAGAAGTAACCATCTACTATAAATATGTGTCCAAACATACACACCGAAAATAAACGCTTCCCAAAAACGCTCTCTTAATTTAGAAGCCTGAAATAAACCAGACTACCGTCAAACATTTTAGGTGACTCATTAAGCGCACTTGTACTCTAACCAGCACGTGTATTGACACATGCTGGTTAGAGTACAAGCCGTCGAAACGACGCGACGAGCTTACGGTCACAAAATTTGTGGTTAAGCACGGCCTTAATTAAAAGCGCTTAAAGCGGCGCACTCGTAAAATTTATACGTTTAGCGATACACTAACTGAGGTCGGATTAACACTGTGTCGATGTTGTCTACCTTGATGTTGCCTGTCTATCTGGCACATTCTGCATTGTTTTCCTCTACCCCATGAACGCAATGAATATAAAAAGAATTGTAAAACTCTGGACATTCTGAACAGGTGCTAGGGTCTTAAATATCACTAGAGTTTTTTTATTCATAAGTTTTCGACTTTGTGTTCGTTTGATCTACATAAATTTTATTTTACTTTTTAGCACATCGGCAACATTGGCACTGTCAAACCTTGGATGGATGTTTTAGGAAATATAAGCATCTATCTCAACGGGTGTTATGAAACTACAATCAATAAACAAAGTCGAAAGACGTCGGGTAACTTGAAGCCCTGTGACACTCTGTTGGCAACTAGACAACAAAACAATAACATTCAATGACTGTAAGTCGAGTCAATCCAGCTCAGATTTGTCTACTAATAAATATATCTCTTCCAAAGATTGTCGTGTGTATTCGGGTGCTGTTCATATTAAATAGTGACTAAAGAATCAGTCGATTCTAGAAGTTAAGTCCCTTTTATTATAAGGTAAATTTCATTATGATCAAGAAAAAATCTATTTACAATACACCGTCACGCCTATATTCCCCAGAGGGGGTGGCAGAGGTGTACTGAGTACACCCACGTTTCGCCGACGATGTTAGGTCCCATGTAATAGGGGGCGAGCCTATTGCCATATACCGGGCACAATTCCAGACTCCGGACTCATACTGGGATTTTTCGTTAGAAAAACTATATTTGTCCGACCTAGGATTTGAACCCAGGACCTCGTGATCACAAAGCGATGCGCTTTGCCACCAGACCAACGAGGCAGTCAAAAATCTATTTAGATTTCACTAAGTGCCTCTTTTCCAGTGTGTGTGTGTGTGTGTGTGTGCGAATGGTCTACGCCGTTGGCCTTATCAACTTATCCTCTTTTCTAGAAAACTCTGTTCTAACTTGACTAATCTATCTATCTATATCATCACGCAAGGGTGCGGGGTAGGCAGAGAGTACAGAGTTCCAACAGGTTCTTTCCTTACATACCTCTTTGGCTTCCTCCATTCTCATAGTTCGTCTCATACACGCTCGCCGGTTGCGGAGACTCTTGACTTCTCCTTCAGATAAGACTCGGTCTATTTGGTCGTGGTAAGATAGCTTATAGCCTAGTGGTTAGACCGTTGGACTGCAAAGTCAGAGGTCTCGGGTTCAAACCCAGGCACGCACCTCTGTCTTTTCGAAAGCATGTGCGTATTTAAAATTAATTATCACTTGCTTTAACGGTGAAGGAAAACATCGTGAGGAAACCTGCATGCCTAATGGTTTCTCGAAGGTGTGTGAAGTTCGCCAACCCGCACTGGGCCAGCGTGGTGGACTATGGCCTAAACCCTCTCAGTTGGAGAGGAGGCCCGTGCCCAGCAGTGGGACAGTTTCTTAACAGGGCTAATATTATTATAAGATAGCTTAGGTCTTTCCTGGTACCTACATCCTTCCACTTTTGCATTGTATATCTGTATTGTCATTCTTTCTTCTGACATTCTTTTTATATCCCCGAACCAACGAAACATACCCTTTCTCGTCTTTACACCGATACTATCTTTCATACCTTCTCGCTTTCTTACTACGCTGTTGCGAATACGGTCGGTCAGCTTCACTCTGCACATTATCCGCAGAGCTTGCATTTCCACCGCATTTATCCTACTGTCATTCTCATTCTTACATACCCAGCTCTTGCTACCAACAGCGTTGGGACAAGAACTCCGTTATATATGGCCAGCTGCGCCTTTTGGCTCAAGTACCGGCTCCCAAGTAGCTTTCCCATCGCACCATTTACTCTGTTCCCTGCACTCACTCTTCTATGTCAGCGATGTGTTTCCCATCCTTACTGAAGGCGTATCCAAGATATACATCTCACAACTCATTCACTTGCTCCAACACATCGTTACCAATCACAATCCTTGCATTATTGACTTGATTTATGTTACCACAAAATATGTTCATGCGCTGAGCAACATTGCATGATTTCATATGCTTTGTTAAAGCAAGACAGGTAACAATAAAGGATAAAACTCGACCAATAAAAGTGCCTTAACCAAAGCTCCAATAGTTTGAAAAATTCTGAACTATTTTGAATTACCATACAATTGGCCAATTCGATTACACCAAAGCATCATATCTACCAATGCACCAGTGAACCTCAAATGCTGGCATGTGGGAACTTGGCGGCGTTCCGAGTGGCAGGCATTAAGTTACGGGCTCCCTGTTTGAGTGGCTAATCCGGGCTTAATGGTGATATAGAGCTTTCTGCTAAAAGAACATTTCACATTTATTCGTTAACGAATAAATGTGAAATGTTCCAGCAAAGTCAGGAACTTGGAGAGCCTAGCAATTAGCTGGAAATACTATGTTTTGCTATTTTAAAGTTTTTGCTGTTCTAGTTCGCGATTCTGGGGACCAACTCAACATTTCTCTTTTGACAGAAAAGAAAAGTAAGCATTTTGTTTTGGCACTTTGAATTGTTTGTTTCTTTAAAGTAGCCATTTTTGGTTCTAAAATAAAATAACATTTGTATACTATTCTTTAAGAAGACGATGACAAATCCCAAAGTTTACCCTCAAAAAACTTTTTTTTGTACCATTGCATAAGCTGTAACAGTTACCGACTAGCGGTCGAAAGATTACAAAACCAGGACATTTACTGAAATTTCTTTACAAGAAATACCTACTGATTCTTTACTACTAACTTATATTCGACTACTATAAAGTCATAGAAAAATCAGATGAACCCTATTCCTTAGAAAACCTAGCCTCCAGTTTTCTATTGATTTAAGATAAGACCTGGTATAGATTTTATAACTTAGAAAAAATCAACTATTAACAAACCTTTAATTTATATTAAAAAGTAAATAAGATACGATAAGATTTTAACTCGAGCTGGTGGAGTAAGATAGCGTAAAGGAGACCATCAGCCAGTTGGAACGATGACATTACCGACGTGGCCAGCAAATTGTGGAATAGATTAGCACATGACCGGAACGTTTGTTATGACAGAGAAAAAGCCTAAATTCAACAGTAGGTAGATACAGTCTACTTGATGATGATGATGACTGTAGTAACACCCAAATAATGAAACTGCAATGGTTGCTAAAAATACAGCAACATTCTAAAACCTCTTAAAGCAGTTTGCATATCATCTAATTAATAACAAATTGTTATTATTATATCAGCAAACACAATTCTCGTTTATATAATATATATATATATATATATTATATATACGGAACCTTTCCGGCACGGTATGAGTTAGGACATGTGCCTTAAGTGCGTAGTAAATCATTGTTTATGTTGTAGTTTTGGGTATTAAGTTAATTGGAATGAGTTGGATAGAATATAATGGAGTAAGATGGGAAGTCGGTGGATGAAAAAGAATAGATATTATATATTCTTTATGTGCCTGATCCTTTGGAGGGTAGGCACAGAGCAAAGGTTTTCTCCTTAAAGACCTCTTCAGCTTCTTTCACTCTTATAGTTCGTCTAATACATGCTCCCCGGTTACCAAGACTCTTGACTTGCCCCTCAGATAAAAGGTCTATTTGATAATGTTTTTTTTTAAATAGTCTATTTCTTTCTCGCCATCTACATCGTCCACTTTCTTTTGTGTGTGTGAATGATCTACGCTGTTCGCGATGGGGCCTTTACAGCTTTACCGGACAAGTCCGTCCATTTTCACACTGTATATGTGTCTTATTAGTTACCTAGGTAATACTACGATCGTTCTCTGTACGTACGTGCTAATACTCGGATCAAAACTACAATACGGACTTTCAGTCGATTTTTGCTTGTAGATTTCTGAAGTTAGTTTTTCGTTATGTCGTGTTTGTTCGTTATGTCCAACACAATCGTGTCTCCTAATAGTTTTAATGGCGTGCGCTGCGTAAATCTTTTCTTATTATGAGTCGCACTTAATAAAACTGGGCAGCAGGCTAATTGGAGAATAAATATATTCTTACTCCTTCCAAGTCACTTCGGGTCATCCGGTCGTAGACAATGCTATCCGTGCAGAGCTGGGCCGGGTCGCCAGTTTTAATAATTATATTACCTAAGATAGCATAAGAAAGTAGGAGTCATGTCTGTATTCCCCAAGTGTGGGAGGTATGTGTGTGAATGATTTACACCGTTGTCCGAGGGGACATTACAGCTTCACCGGGCCAAAGAGCGAATGTGCAACAACTATACTTTGTGAAAAAACCATAACCATTTTTTGATGGTTTGGTTGTGATTGCAATCTATAACAAGTGTAATATGAAGGGGACAGTATTTCTGAAGACATCGAAAGGAAAATGCTGTTAGCAAGAAATCGACGTTTAAATATTGAGTGAACAGGTTTTAAAAAAGTTTTAAAGTTTGATTGGAATAGACTTTACGTTCTACCCGACGGAGGAAGTGTACTGTGTACATACAGATTTTGTCGACGACGTTAGGTCCTTAATGTAAATGTGGTTCAACTTATTGTCACTGTAACTGGCACGGCCCAGGCTGCTTACTCTCCAGATTCGAAGCTAGGATCTATTAATCTCCAACCGTAAGCTACTACGGCAACGAAGCAATCAGTTACTAAAAATCAAATTAATAAGCTAATAGTAAGTTGCTTTCTAATGGAATAAACCAAGAAAACTGTAAAGTTAATATAGCCGCAAACAATGAAACATCTAACTACCTTCATTTACCACAATTTATTCCACCTCTTGGAACACCTTGCAACGGAGAACGCACTAAACATGCCCTATTTCATAAAAGCTGGCAGATTTATAACAAAGGAGCTGGCTCCGTTAGTACTGCACATAGTTCACAGCAAACAAACGAAAGCGTTAAGCACAAAACAATTGTACTGTAACGTTACGGTAATGTTGTCGAGAACTAGTGCTATCACGTTCATTTTTATCTAGTACATTTGTAGTATGAAAAAGAAATCATAATAAGTCGTTAGCTTTAGCTTAATGTCAATCTGTTTGTGCTAGGTCCTTTGAAGACTAAGCATTAAACGATTGACATTATAGTAACGCTGTCGAGAAGTCATGCTTTCATGTTCAACTTTATCTTGTAAATTTGTAGCATGGAAAGGATAGCATACAGACTTGATAGCGTTACGTTAACTTCAATATGCTCATGCTAAGTTTTCTGAATAACTTTTACTGCATAAAAGTCTCGTATGACAGAAAAATGGAATCTGTCAAAGGAAGTTACCTTTGTAATTTGACGCGTTAGAGAAAATTTTCGAGTAATGTTTTGAAGTATTTTTATGTCTCTGTATACAATAAAGTAATATTTAAACCATGCAAGCTTCTATTCCGTTGTATAAAAAATTTAAAAGATTATTCAGGATAAGAAGATATCTATAAGGAACTGTAACTGTTAAAACTGTACTTTTTGCCTACCCTGCAAATTATTTGGCGTGATTTCCAACATGGTTCCGATAGCCTCGTTGGTCTAGTGGCAAAGCGCATCGCTCTGTGATCACGTGGTCTTGGGTTCCAAGCCTAGGTCGGACAAATATAGTTTTTCTAACGAAAACGTCCCAGTAAGAGTCCGGTGACTGGAATTGAGCCTAACATCGTCAGCAAAAAGTCGGTGTACCCATTACACCTTGCCACCCCCTCTTGGAGAATATAGGCGTGGCGGTGTGTGTGTGTGTAATTTCCAACTTCAGAAGTAGTGGGCGGGGTACATCTCCCATAGAACTGACGGACGTTAGGGCAAAAAGGTTTTCTTGTAGCAATCACGTTGAGGAAGGCGTGGAGTAGGCAGACCTTCCACATGGTTTATCAATGATCTGGTGAAGGTTGCAAGTACATGCTAGAGGCGTACCTATAGTAGCAGGTCGGTCGTCATGACGATATTTAAGGGTCGCTTTTATCCTGCACGTCTTTCGGCTGATGACAAATCGCGTGACTTTTATTTAGTTTTTACATAATGAATCTATCTTGGACCCACCAAACGTGTTTGACATTACGGCATAACGGGCACGTATTTTGAGCATAGATTTTAAGAAAATTTCTGATTGACAAAAACAGAAACGTATTAAAACTACCTATTTTTATTTTAATCTTAATCTAAGGAACCACTTTAACTTTTATACAAGTATTCTACATTATAAAATCCACATCCTTTCAAAAATATCTAAGTTGTTCAACAAGAACCACCTACATTCGACATTAAGGTCAACAATCCCAAAACAAACTAGAAATTTACTCGATGGACCTAACTTTGTCCCCAAGCCGGGGTGTGGGAAGACGCCTACTACGGGAACTCATGTTTGAATACAATCTTAGATAGGACTCGCTTCAGAGAGCCAATATTTACTCATTGCTTATTTGTTTACTGACGTGACTGACGTAAAGTAACAAAAGTGTTCGCTCTGACACCTACCCAAATACTCCACTCGCTATCTAATGGACTTAACTCGACACACGTGGCGACCCCACTGTTTTTATAAAGTACTAACGTATAAAGGCTTTTATGATGTGGCTTATGTGGGTTCTGTTACGTAAACAAATTGGTGCACAGAATGTCATTTTTGAGGCTTGATTATTTGGATAGAAAGATATTTAAATCCTGAATAATGAGCAGTTAGTATTCTAAAATAAGTTTCATTACTTTACGTTTACAAACATAGAAATCACATACACAAACACCCAGACCTAAATAAATATTTGTTGATCATATAAATATTTGTACCAATGCTGGAATCGAACTCGCGCCAACTCGATCCGGTGAGCAAAACCTACGCTTTAAGAACTAAACCAAATCATTGTCAACAACTTCCAACCACCCAGACTTTTCTACAAAAATGACAATTTCGTATCTTTTATAAAATAATTCCGTTCTTTCCAAAGTACCTCTCCAGGTCATTGGTAAAGGAACAAAAGTGTTCGCTCCGACACCTACCCAGGTACTCCACTCGCTATCTAATGGCTTAACTCGACACGCGTGGCGACCCCACTGCTTCTATAAAGTATTAACGTATAAAGGCTTTTATGTGGCGGCTTTTGTAGGTTCAGTTATGTAGGCTAAATGGTTCGCAGAATATCATTTTTTAAGCTTAATTTTTTGGATAAATGGTATCCGACAAAACAGGTATAGGCGATGAAGACAGCAAAAATTAGATCGTTTTAATAAAGTCTAATGCCGGTCGTGATAACAAGGTCCTGGTTGCGAATCCTAGGCCCGAGGTACTATTTTTATTGACAAATTACCAGTCCGGAGACGGTATTGTTCACGGTATATGTAATGGCAATATAATTTGGATTTAATATCGTCAGCAAAAAGGAGATATACGTAGTACACTCTGAATACTTTTCACTTAGTTAACTTTAACGCTTCAGGAATATAGACGTTATACTCTTTAATTCATTCAATTTCAATACAATTTTGAAGATCAGATAGGATCCCTTTTAGAAAACTGTATACTTGTTACTACAGGGTAGAAATGTGTTCTGGCTATTATAGTGGAATTGGGCTGGACGCATGCAAAGGCATCATAAAATAAAACAAACCCCGTTCACTGCATACTACTCACATTTCTTTTTTGCGCCGCCAGCTACTGCCGCAAGCTCTTTACAAAACCATCCATATCACTTGTCAAAATCTCGTCATCTCTCTTCTTCGTTTTTATTATATCCTTTGAAGTTTAGCACAGAGGCAATGTGAGTATAACATCATTAAAAATTATCTTCTCTGCGAGCGAATAAACGACGTCGGCCAGACTGAGTAAAACTATTGCAAATTTTTTCATTTGGATGTAAATCCTGTATAAAATCACGCCAGATCCCTAGCGGGATAGGCAGAGAGTACAGATTTCCAACAGGTTTATTCCTTTTACAGATATTCTTTCGTCTTTATAACATACATATCGCTATAGGTGTGCGTGATTATAGCTTTAACTAACAACAAAGGCTATTAGAAACTACATCAGCTTAACTTAATGATAAAGAGATCAATCAAAACTATATCACCATCGTGATTATCAACAGTCTGTAGCAGTTCACTGCTGAACATAAGCCTCTTAAAGCCTCAAGACAAATTTTGTGACAAATTGACAACGATACAAATTTCGTGTAAGATTATTAATTTTTCTATGTACCTATTGGCGCACTTTGTTGACTAGATAAGGTGAAAGTTTGACCCAGTAACCTCTTTCTATCAAATCCTACACACATCCAATCCATTAAATTAACAGATGTGCCTATAAGACGTCTACCCTAAAATGTGTCACGCAATAATCAAAGATTGAATTGGCACCCGGTTCCACTTTATCTATTCTTGGGTCCTACCTCAGACTGTGAATGGTTATTTCAGTAAAACTACGTTCAATCGACCAGTAAATCGATGCTCTAAGGTTACGTTAGTGCTTGGTTTGCACCGTGACACACGGGCGGGAGATTCGACAATATAGCTTTTAATTTTATGGGATTGAGTGCAGGATATTATACAATATTACGACTAAGCTACCTTTATTTAGTTCTTAAAATATGCGTTTAGATATAACTCAGATGATTACAATTTTTTTAGGACGTTTTCGTTTGAATTATGCTACCCGAAGCGATCGACAAAGGCTAAAGTTTGTACTTTAGAGACAATAAGATTCTTTCTTGTACATATTAGATCTCGCTAGTTGGTATGTCTTTAACAAATAACTGGTCTATATGATGTCCTTTTCGAGCTGCATTGATGGTTTTTTGTGAAAAAACTAAGATCGTTGATAAGTTACGCGGAGATTTTAGCGCCAATATTTCAGCAGAATACGCTCCATCTTTATTAAAACGAAAAATACTGGCATCAGCTAGCATTGAAATTTGATTGATAGAAGAAAGAAGTGACCTTTGTCCTGCCAGAGACATTAAAAGGTATGTAAATTATTGCAATATCGCCATTTATCGATTAACCTCTGCAGCTGACTACGAAATTATTCAAAGGGCACCTAAGTGTTTGTCTTTCCGAGAAACCCACTAAAGCACGTTCAATAAAAGCCCCGCTATTTTTTATTAAAAGTCAAATCAACGGATGTCCGATACGATCTTGATTAATCCGGCGTGTCGTCTTTTAAGACAGTGTGTTTGATTTTAGTCATAGCATAACAAATTGAGGCGTGCTCAGCAATTTAAATAGAGGCCCTAGATTAAAGGGTAAGCGGCGTACGGAGATGTTACTGATGATTTTAACTCAATAACGTGGTTCAATGTTACATCTTAAAACAATCAGGCTTAAAAGGTCAGGTGCTGTAAAAACTTGGGTAAGCGAAAACTAGTAATGGAGAGATACATATCGACGGTTTCATAAAACAAAGTTACATATGCCAAGATAAATGTAATTTGCCGCTTTCGTGTCTGTGAATAATGTTATTAATTCCGAATATAAATACTGGATTATAGGACTTTGTTCGTTGGACACGTCGATATGTATTTGCTTACTTTAATATAATTCGTATTTATAATTAATTTATTTTTATCTTCTGAGCATTTTATTGTTGCTATTGTATACTATTGACTATGGCCTAAACCCTCTCAGTTGGAGAGGAGGCCCGTGCCCAGCAGTGGGACAGTTTCTTAACAGGGCTAATATTATTTATTATTTTATTGTATACTTATGCTTATTAAATTCATTGCTATCATACTAATTTAGTGCACAAGTGTACGGGACATTGCTATTACTTGAAAATTTCTCCATCCTAAGGTTGCTTGGAACAGATCGCAAATTAGCGATAAGGTCACCCCTTTTGTTAATTATGACGTTATTCCGGTCCAATTACTATTTGTTATATTATTGGTGCACAATAAAGAGTGTATTTATCTATACACTCGTTAACTGGGTTCTTGAAATCAATGAGAGTAGAGGAAGCCAGAGAGGTATGTAAGGAAAGAACATGTTGGAACTCTGTACTCTCTGCCTACCCCGTAGAGGATCTGGCGTGATGATATAGATAGATAGATTGAAATTAATTACCTCATGCTCTGAAGGAGCTATGCGTCTGTTGAAAAAATCTTGACTTTGGATTATTTACGGGACTAGTTTTTGCCCGCGACTTTGTCCGCGTTGACTTTAGACAGGCGCCTTAAATTTTTCCGAGACAAAAAGAATCCTATGTGTTAATCTAAGTTATAATCTATCTGCGTACCAAATTTCATTCAAATCCGTTTAGCCGTTTTTGCGTGATTAAGTAACAAATATCCAAACATACAAACTTTTACATTATGAATGTATTATATTGGTATGGTTTGGTATTTGTAGGATGTAAAAAACAGATGCGCAAAGTCTGTAATGCATGATAGTACTATCTACACCTACAACTTTTATAACGGCGACACTTATCGGTCATTAAAAAAAATTCATCCGTCAGTCATCAAAAGTTTTCTACTTTGTGGTAAAATACGAGTAGGTAAGAACATTTTGTTCGTGCATAAGGCCCAGCCAACTTATAACCGTTTTGACCTATTTTAATTTTTCTTCTGCAGTCGATAGCGCCTTGTATTGACCTCGTGATTATTCATTGTAAAATGTTATTCCCGTATATTTTTTCGTTTTCTATAGCGTTAACGGCTGTTGAAAGATAATTTGCTATAGGGCTAGATTCGAGATGGCCGCGGTTACTGAGTTAGAGTAAAGTCTATTGTCAATCGTTAGTTTGTCTAATATTATAGTTAGTTTATAATATAATAGTGTTTGGAAAAAGTAACTCTTAAAAAGAACGTTTAGCAAGAAAAATTTAACTGTCAGTTCTTTTATTTATTTCCCTTCAATTGGTTTTTAAATATCTCACTGGATTAATACATCTCCAGTGAGATAGTTATGAAACGCTTTCGTATAACCACCATCTGATACTATGATTGTGGGTAGGGGTATAAATATATCCTGGCTTTAACTATCTTACTCTACTTGAGTTTCGGCTCAAAGACCATAGAATGAACATTTGCCAAACAAAAAGGCGGGCATGCAACAACTATTCTCCGGCCAACAACCGTTTCGTTCTATTGTACTTGTTTTCCTTATATACCGTGTGTCTCATCACCTTGGAGTCAGCGTTCCTTGTCATTTTTTCCACGGAGTACGATTTTGTGTAGTCGTTGTCAACAAATGTTAAGGTTCTTTCAGTTTTTTTTCGATCAACATCAAGTAAATGGCGAGTGGTGTTCCATATACACGGTTTGTTGTTGGCAAGTGAAGCTAGAAAAATACAAAATCTTTAATTTTAATTCTTTCACGGAGACCTTTCTCCCGTAGTGGTTATCTGGGCGTCACCTTAAACGTATTTTTTGGGTGTATCAATCGGGGCAACGTTAAAGCTCCTTTATTTTTTTAATATTCGTAACAAAAGTGACAATAACTAACGTCGCTTACATAAACCCGTGGCACGTAGCACATCAGTGAGCCGCCGGACATCGACACGTAGGTCCGTGCTCGTTACGAAGCCGCATGTCCGACCGAGCGTGTGCGTGATCTCACCTCTGCCAGGTAACGACCCGACGTGTTCCTAGAAAAACGTACGTGCATTTCTGTTTTATGACATAAAAAATAATAAAAAATACATTTAGGTTTTTTGTTACTTTGTCAGTCAAGTGAGTTAAAGAGTAAGAGTTTAAATTCTAGGTTGAAACAATGATCACTGTGATTGCACTATGCTTTTATATTTATCGGTGTTTTTTTGGTCTAATGATGTACTGTGCTGCTGTCCATCACAAGAATTTCAATTCTAGATCGGAATACAACAATACGTTTCTCCTCTATTAAAAAAAGTATCTGGAATTATTGTCGGTATAATGGCAGTAAATTTGCTCTTTATTGGGACCTAACATCTTCGGCGAATTGTGGATATGCACAATATCGCGTTGACAATTATATTTGGGATATGCAGGCTTGCCTTGGATGTCTTAATATTCTTCTAAGACATCCAAAACGTAACTTAGCACAATGAAAACACTGGAGAATTTGAAAATGATATATCAAATCGGTTTGACTTTATTTGAAAAAGTCAAAAGTCTGTAAAGCTAGAAACTAGTTGAAGATTTAAGTCAGTTGGCGTTTTCCCTTCTTCCGCACTCAACTTCAAACATATTTCTTTCCATCGTGTTCTGTGTCTGCAAAGTTGGTCATGCGATTCATAAGTTTATTTTAAATTCTTAAGCTATCGACAACTCAATGAATGTGTCCACAATAGATATCATCCAAGAGTATATTTGAAAAGAAACATAAGTAATTTAAACCAATACTAAAGAACCTTGTAACCAAGAAGCACGAATACATTTCCCAAAAACACAGAAACATATTTGGGATCATATGTATATACAAAAGTTGCGTAACATAATATCTTATACATGTCCTTAAGAAAGTGGGAAAGGACTGAAACATTCGATTGAAAAAGTTGCCGCCCGAGATCCGAAGTCTTTTTGCTCCGGAAAAGTCTTAAATGGCCATCTGTCTCGGAGACTAAGCGCAAATTAAACTTTGCACATTCTTCGGGCAACGTCGGATTGCTTGTTTTCCTGGACAATGTTTCGAAATCTCATTTGGTTACTCGGAAAGTTGTTGCAATGAATGTGTATATTATTGCAGTTAGACTTTTGTTTATTAAGCTAGCCGTTATTGATGTCTCTTTAAATCTAATTCGTTTAATCTTCTGTGAAATTTTTAGACACTTCTTTGACTGCCTCGTTGGTCTAGTACTAGTAACTATACTTAACCTGCGGCCCGCCAAGCTTTTGTGAGTGGCCCACCTGGCATAGTAATCAAGTTATCGATCACTTTATATTTCTCGCAGATCCAGAGAAAGTGTGGAAGTAAAATAGGTCGATACCTAGGTAGAAGATAAGTAATTCTACGGCGCGTTGAGTTGCAGTAAGCGGGTAGCGGGAGCAAGACAGGGCACCTCCTACTTTCCTATGTCACGTTTTCACATAGGTGCGTGTCACCTAGTTTGCGGATCACGATGTGCTTTGAATAAATTCTTTTTTTACTTGATTTCTGATAGGACCCGAAGTTAACTAGTGATTCTTGCTCGGCTTTTTCAGTTAATTGTTGTTGTTTTTTTAGGGTAAAATCATGTCAGAAATGTGTGCTAAGTTTAAGCGACCATTAAATTTGAATCACGTTTTTATAAACACCTAAAATTTGGATCCTAAATAATTTTATATTGTCCGCTGTACTAAAACTGAAACGTCTTTGTGGCAATTATAAAAAAAAATGAGTATAGCCGGTCTGGTGGCACATAGAATGTAGCGATTACAAAGACCTGGGTTCAAATCTTATACCATACAAAGTCTGATTGAGAGTTTCTATGGACAAAAAATCAATAGTAGTCTGGAGTATGCAATTGTGTCCATCATAATGGTAATAGGCTCATTCTCTATTACTTTGAGACTTAAATCTATCCCCGCCTGTCAGCACTTGTTCCTCATGGTGAAGTTTCTTTCGATTTTTTCATTTATTAGGACCATAAACATTTTTACAATAAAATATGATAAGGAATATTGAGTCTCTTCTATAAAAAACGCTCGTAATGCTCTATATATGTAACAATTGACACCAGACATTTCCATCTAACTCCCAAAACTTAATAAAGTATTCTTTATGTATTGTCAGACCCTTTTCTTTAATTAGTTTCTACGCTAGTTATTTATGAGGTACCATGATACGCATAATTCATAGACCGCCGACGGAGCTCTGATTTATATAGGACCAGTGAATTCTGTACCTCACCCAATTGGTAAATATGAGAGTGCGCAGCGCAGCCGATGAATAAATAAAATCATAATTCATTTGATTCAGTACATTTGGCCGAAACTGCGGGTTCTTTGAGGATTTTTTCTGATTTACAATATTGGTTTAGTGAAAAAATGTTGTCGGTAAAGTGTGGAACATAACATGACTACGTATAAGGTCTTTGTTTTGCGGAAGTTATATCATCCTGGATATGCTATTCTTGCTAGTAGAAACTAGACAGAAAATTGCAGAATTGTATCTCTAAATGCTGTATGACAAACATATACATTCGGTGGTGGAAAAGGCGTATAAAGGACTAGGATTTGTGAGGCGAGTATGCAAACCATTTACGGATGCCTTAAGTGAGAAGTTTTTTGGAGTTTGCTAGTGTCATTTGGCTATTCAGTATATACTGACAAAATTGAAAGTATTCAAAGAAACTTCATTAAAATATCAAACAAAATCAAGCTTTCCTACATATGAGCAGGCCTGTGAACATTTTAGCGTAGTAACTGTTTCTAACAGAAGAAATCTTCTAGATATGACTTTTCTTTATGACATAGTCAGCTCAAAGCTTGATTGCTCTTAGTCTTACGTCTTGCATGGATTTGGAAGTGCCGCATCATAGACCGAGGACAACGAAGCACATAGATTTTTTTACTTTCTGTAAAGCCACACTGACTATGGACAGAATGAATTAGTTGTCCGTCTGACGTTAACATATGATACTTATTTTAGCAATATTGACATATACGCATTTTCCAAACAGACCTTTAAAAGTAGAATTTTAAAATTAAAAGGTTGATAACACACTAGGGTAGTGTGTTATGAACCTATTTCTTTTAAAATATATAACATATTTTGTTAACGTTTATGAATTCCAATTATTTATTTACTGTGACTCTCACTCTAAAGTATTATTTTCGTATCTCTTATAATATTATAATGTACTTGACACACAAGCATAAATATATCCATTATTTTTCATTACATAGTTTGAACTAATTCTTTAAATTTCAAGAGTATTTCTTGGCGCGTCATATCACGACTTACTTGTATTTAGTGATATCCTTTAATTGACGAAGAATGATAATATTACGCAAACTTTATACTCGTTACTTTATGTAGTTAGTAAGCTATTGGATGTCCGAATAAAAATAAATAAATAATTAAATCATAGGTATTATACAAAAAAAAGATGATGGTGGACTATTAATAGCTGGCATAAAGTATATTAAAAAAGGGAAAGTAGATTTTGATAATTATGTTGATGTTATAAATAAATAGATAAACCTCAAACAACGTGATTTGAAACCTAAAATAAAAGACATAAAAATAGGAGCTCTTTTTTTACAGCAAAGGTACAAAAATTTAGAGGCGATAATCTCAGATTCGCTACACAGGTGCTAGCAGTTAGGCGTCGCAGGTGTTTTTCGGACAGTAGTAATAGTTCTGGAAACCTTCCTACAAAAATGCCTATTGCATATGAAAAGGGTCGTCACCGAAGTTTGTGATAGTAATTGAAACTAATAGGATGATTCAGTTCAATAAATTGATGGAATAGTATTGTTAAGAGCAGATTTTTTTACAGATGTCGTTATCTTCAAAAACGTTGACTATGGTTAGCCTTTTTTATGAACCTTTTGATAAAAAGATTATGATTGCACTTCAAATCACGTAACTGAATAAAAAGGTGTTACTTTTAACACAATGTAGTCAACAGAGTTTTATGTCAAATGCTTAAAATTTTTAGCTATATATATGATACACAAAAAAAATTTAACCAACAAAACTGAGCAGGAGTGATCACATGAAAGGCACGACATTCCAAAACAGCACACAACAAAGCAACTTTTCTAAAATTAGCAATACGCAAAGCCAAAAGTTCGTGTATAAAAAGTACAACAAACATTTGTTCGGTGTAAAGTTTGCAACACAGACGCTTCGGTGCTTCCAAACTTCGATTGTTAACGGTTAACCGGCTAACTGTGTATCCAGCTCTCATAATTACTCTATGTTATACAATAATATGTTAACTTAACAACGCTGAACGATCCAATTTTAACTCTAAACGTGTTTATACAGTGTTGAAATTTCCGTCACAATTTAAACAAGGTTTGAAAGAGTTTGGGCTACAGCGTTCAATTTTGTTTAGTAGCTGATGTTAACTAGGTGACCGAATTGTCGATGTTTGTAGTACACTGATTTGTGCTGTTGATTTTCAGTAGAATAATGATGTATTTTTGTCCAAAATACTATTTCGAAGAGTGCATGTTAAATTTCAGAATCATCCTTAACCTAGGAATATAACTCATATATTTGGAAGAGTAGCGACAAAACTGATATTAAATATCGGAAAATTAGGTAATGTATGAAGGTATATAAAAAGAAACACCGTAACACCTACATATCCCATGCTGCAGTGGCAGATGTATGTATACTTGAACACCCACACTTTTGTCGACAATATTATGTTCCAATGAAGAAGAAAATTCTATTGTTATAACCTATATCAGTCGCTCTTTCTGACGCCAAACTACTATTCAGTATTCGTCTAAAAGAAAATAGATCTAAAATATGAAAACAGGATCTTATAAGCGCCAGATGTTTCATCCATTATCAACCCAACAAAAGTTTGTAAAAGTTGACTAAATTAGTTCAAAATAGTTGACCTAACTACAGATAGATTTGTTGAATTACTTTCATTTCAGCGAAAGTAATTATCTTACTCTAAAACTAGAGTACTCTTGTATAAAATACGACTTCAAATATATAGCGCAGAGCAATATAGCCGCTGGCTCCATTCCTTTGCAGTACTTTTAATGAATGAGGAGCAAATTGCTCCGCTTCTAGTGCGGAATATTGACGACATAAAAGTGAAATCCTTTCGCCTCTAAGTGCTTGTGGGTGAAGGGGATAGAAAATTTTGAATGTGATCCTTGATTTTAATCTTGATTCTAGTTGAAATGGACCAAAGGGTATTGCTATGTTAGCTTAAGCGTATTATTGACTGGTTTGGTCATCCAGTGAAGCATGTTCTAAGTTGCAATCACGAGACTCGAGCTTAGAATCCTAGATCCGATGAAATATTATGAGAATTTTTATTAAGGGAATTTCAGTAACGAGTTCGTATGTTATAAAGACAATAGGGTCACTCCTTGCAATATCGTAATTGTCAGCCAATAGATGTTCTCTGCAGAATAAAAAGCTCCTCAAGGATCACCACAATGACTCATTTGTGCTAAATGCATCAAGCTTTGACCGGCTTTTTTCCTATTGGAATCTAATGTTGTTGAAAAAATGTGGATGCACACAGTGCACCTCTGTCACCCCTGCTTTTACAATATAGGTGACAATGTTAGTTTTTAATACCTAACGAGTTTATCACTAAACGGATTGCGTAATCATCCTCTTATATTCATTTGCAAACCTCTGATTCCTGCAGAATCTATAACTTTCAAAATTAAATCATCAAAAACGTTAAAAAAACTCTCAGCGGTAGATAACCAGCTTGAAATTCAGCTCCGCATTATATTCCGAGATATCCACATCCCTACCAGGGAACAATGGAAAAGTGGTCTAAGCAAGCAAGGTAAGGAACAAATGATATGGTGGCAAAAGGACTATTCCGCCGAACAGACGAAATTAAGAAAAGGAACGAACTCTAACAGCATAAAGTAGAAGATTTCTTCTGTAAAATATTTTTTCACTCTTTTCAACAGGAAAAAAGGCTTAACTTCAGAAACTGTTTTACATAAAATCCGGGAATATATAATGCATTTTTATGTGGAGCAGGAAAAGCGACTCGGCTTGGATAATGCAGAATACAATGTTTGCTGCACAGTAAGATTAAAAGTTAGATACCCCGTTCTTTATTACTTTTTAGCCTGGACTTAATTTTCATCTTCGTAATCAGGCCAAGATGCGGTTTACAAAGTAGGTAATATTTCCGAAACGGTTCAAGGAAATTTTCCGAGATACAAAGTTGGGTTATGAATACAACGAGATTTTGCTATTTGGCTTGGATTAAATTATTTTGTGCATGCTCAATTCTGGTGAAATGTTTGTTGAAACTGCGAGGGGTCAGATGGCGGGAATAAAATCTTGATTATGAATCTACAAAACTGGTGCAATTCAACAAAGTATTTTATATAGAAATCTCTGTTCAGTCACAAATTCAGTACGAAAACCAAATTATACCTCTCTGTGCCTCGCACAACATTCCATAGGACTTCTCGCGCATTCTCCGTTCAATAATTTTACCGTACACCTTAGCTGCCAGCCTGATCAAAATGATGGCCCTGTAATTGGCGCAGTCATATTGTGAGCCCTTGTCTTTATACAAGGGTACTATGCCTGCGCTGCGCCAATCTGTAGGGACTCTACCGGTCTTCCAGCAAAGATTTGCAAGGACCCAAAAAGCGTCCCGGACGCAAGTTCCACTATATTTGATCATATCGGCAGATATCATGTCTATTCCCGCAGCTTTACCATTTTTCATACGTCGTATCGCCCATTCAACTTCTTCCGTAGTGATGTCCTCTGTGGATTCTGGTGCCAAACTCGCCTCTAGGGTTGTGTGTGCCACTAACATCCGGGGCATCCTCACACATTGTGTTGTTTTAAGATTTTGTTATTGTATTTATAGAAAGATAGAAATTTTTAATATTTTATGACTGCGGGCTTATATTTTATTGGGCAGCGTTATAGGTGAATTCCTGTTTGATCTCTGTAAGTTATCAATGGCAGAACCATCTATCTCTACTTAAAATAAAACTCATGATTGATTGTGATACTGATTGATCTGTTTTTATTTAAACTTGTGATAATCAACAAAGCAAACTGTTTCGTGATAGCGGATCTTCATTCAGATGAATGTAGAGCTAACCTTTATCCAGTTGCGTGGTTAAAGCTTTAGCTAAAAAAACTAGGCATTTAATCATAACCATGGTTTTCTCAACTAGCTACCCGTTCGTCAAAATAGCATGTTATATCATGCTTAGAATTTTATCAACCACTTTTACCTAAAGAAAATTAGGTAAAAATCAAAATAATAACCACCATCCCGCCAATATTCCCCATGCAAGGGTACTGAAGGCGTACAGCATACACCTAGATTTCACCGATGAAATTCTATTTCAATATAATAAAGCGAGCTTTTAGAATCAACCCCGATATAATTGCCTTCAAAAGCTGTCCGGAGTCTGTACTTTAACCTGCTACTGATATTTTCCCGATAAACCCCAATAGCACTTTATCGGACCAACAAAGCAGTCGAATTACATTTCATTAGAATGTTTACGCAACTAAACTTACAATTAACACGATAAAAATAATAACGCAAAAAAACTAAATCAAACCTCACTGAAATTAGCTCGCGCGCTCATTCCAGCAGAAACTTCATTGGAATACAAGCGAAGGAGTTAATTGAAAATGTTTCTCCCTTTCTTTAATAACTCGCAGTTACGCACTGTGATAAAATATTGTCGGTGTTATTAGTCCAGTAGCTTCACCACGTGTTAGACAAAACCAACTGTAGAAATGGTGTTCTTACCCTCATTTGTGTTAAATTATATTTCTGATCATACCTTGTATTAATCGCTACGCGCATTATTTACCACTAGAGAAGGTACCGTTGTCAGTCACACGCGAGACCTCCTGAAGGTCTTTGTCGAATTCAGACCCCTATAATGGCTTACTTTTCACTGCTGGGCCAACCGGCAGGCTAAAATTAGGTCTATAGTTGGGCAGCAATTAGACTAATTACCAAATGACTAATGAATAACATTTGTTAAAAGCCCGGGGCTTATAAAGGCATATATTGCTGACTGGCATTAACAGAATTGGAATAATGTGGGAATTGCAACTCAGCAATGTAGCCGTGTGAGTTAGAGATCTAATTGATCATTTCACGAGGTTATCGTGACGCACCGCGTTATGTGTAAATTGTTTATAGTAAATACGAAAACTTGTAGCAAACGTCAACGTTTTATTTGTCTAGTGCGTTAACGAGGTAACCAATGTCCGCTCATGAAATTAGCTCATAACCTACTTCGAATGAGGTAGTCCCATAAATGAGTTTTTATCGTACTCATCCATTTCAATTTCTTGTTTCTAACAAGATACTAATTATAGATAGCAAAATAAATCATCTTTTTATTGGAGTTAAAAGTATATTAATGGACATTAGGGTTCAACAAACGAATATTTATGCAGAGTATTCTCTGACAGTATAGTTTTCTTATTCCTATCGTTTTTCTAAACTGCCTTATTATTCTAGTGAGGCATGGCTAAGTTAGCGATCACGAGATCCTGGTTTCAAATTCTAGGTCAAAAGAAAAATGTTATTTGATATCTAAAAAAACAGTATTTTCCGAATTGACAGATGGCTTGGTCTAGTGGGTATGAGCCGCCCCGGCCACTGGATTAAGTAGTTGCGGGTTTGATTCCCGCTTAGGACAAATCTTTGTGTGACCCATATATTTGTATGTAACCGCTCCCGCAGGAATAATACCCATTTCGTCGTTTTATCGGCTTCGTTGTTTTATATAAAAGAAAAAGATAAAATAAAAGGAATTTGGCTCTATAACAATAATAAATAATAATAATATAATGCCTGTTAAGAAAGTGTGCCACCGTTGGACACGGGCCTCTTCAAAAACAGAATGTTTAAGCTATAATCCACCACGCTGACCCAGTGCGGGTTGGCGAGCTTCACACACCTTCGAGAAACTCTTAAGCATGCAGGTTTCCTTACGATGTTTTCCTTCGCCTGTAAAGCAAGCGATAGTTAATTTTTAAATGCATATACCTTTGAAAGGACAAAGGTGACAAAGGTGCGTGCCTGAGTTCGAACCAGAGACCTTTGACTTTGCAGTCCAACGGTCTAACCACTAGGTTATAATAATAGGCTCGCCTTTTTATATTGGAACCTAACATTGTCGGCGATATGTTAGTCTACACCTTTGCCACCCCCTTCCCAACCCCAAAAATATACTTATCCTCCTTAATATATACACAGTGTAATCTTAGCCCATAATAGCCCGTGTAATCAATGCCCACTGTTCACTGGTAATAAAAATTGTTAAAAAGAACAATTCAATAAGTAATATCTACCAACTTATCTATCCGAATATTATAGCTAGGGCGAAAATCCGGAATACCGAAGTCATTTACCAGCCAGCTGATGAGCAGCGCCGCCCCTCAATGCTTAGTACAGGTGTTTTTTATGCTCTAAATTAGTATTATGATAGAGTTGTTACTTTATGAAAAGTTTTTTTTTTCATTTTTTTATCTTTTTTTTTAATATGAGTGAACATTGGATACATAACCTGGGTTTTTACTCCAGGACGACTAAATTTACACCGTGTGTATCCCATTATCATAACACAACCGTCAAAAGGTACGACTAAGCATAAAACGCATATAAAAATAGCATTAATACCTGCTATATAGCTTTTATAGCACCGGTTACTATGTAATAACAGTGACGATGAACTGTTTCGTCCCAATAAATGTGTTAATGAGGTAATATGCGACCTCTACGACCGTATCACATACGGCTACTCATAAAACATAATGAAAATCTTTATTAACATTGGTGAACGTCAAATGGATGAGAAGGTTTTGTTACAATGCTGTGTTTTGTGATATAATAACGATCTTTGTTGTTTCAAACAACTAAGAGTCACAAATTACTTTCATGGCAGATACCTGTGACAAGGAATGAGATAACTTCGGGAAAAAGTGGTGAAAATAATGATATACAAATATCACAAACTCATAATTCCTATATTATAAACGTGAGAGTTTGTATGGTTGGGTGTTTGTTACTCTATCTATCTATCTATATCATCACACCAAAGATGTCTTACGGGGTAGGTAGAGAGTACAGAGTTCCAACTGGTTCTTTCCTTACAGACTTCTCTGGCTTCCTTCGCTCTCATAGTTTGTCTTATACACGCTTGCCGGTTACGGAGACTCTTGACATGCCCTTAAGATAAGAGACCGTCTGTTAGGTCGTCTTCCCGGTAACTACATCCTTCCAGTTCCATTTGTTATTCAATAACGCAAAAACGATTTATTACCTAGATTAACACATAGGGTACTTTTTATCTCGGAAAATGACAGGTTCCTCTCTAAAGTCAACGCGGACGAAGTCCCAGGCTGGTAACGCTCTAGTTATTTGGTGCTCTAAGCTATTATGAAAGTAACGAAGCGTTTGGTTATTTCAGTCTCAGATGGGTGACCATTTCTGTGCTTTGGTATCCATATTTTCACTATTATTTTAGTGTTACCTGTCTTTTGTACTATAATTTTCTAAAATCTTATAATACTTTCAACGGTATTAACTGGCTATGTGTTCTTTTAAAAAAAAAAGGATATACAAACATTTATTTCTTTTTTTTCTCTCTATTGCAGGTGAAAATTATCGGGAGATTCTCCAATACTCTAGTCCAGTGTTCGGAAGACAGTGGTATGCAAGACTTTTACTATGCCAAAACCCCCGCGGTTCTCCTTCGATACGTTGGAGGGCTACGGAGTTCCCAGACGAACGCACCGGTAGTCCACTCTTGTCATTCACCACAATATTGATCACCTACCTTGCAAGTGATAAAAAAATATACCGACCTATAAGCAGGTCTATTCACATAATATATAAAATATCCTAAATCTTACCTCCAAGAAAATCTAATAACACAAGCAAATACATTATGATTTATAACATCCGCGGTAATACATTTGTCACTCCCACATCAAGGTTCCAAATAAAATACAAAATCTGGCGTCAAAAGTCGACCTGAACACCCCCAGTGATTTATTGTACTACTTGTAAAACCTACGCACACTATTTATTTCGTTGAGACGACAGCGGTGTGACAAATTATGATATGCGGAGCTTTCAAACTTTCCTATTGAGATATAGGAATATTTGACAATGTTGCTGGCAATTACGAGAATCTGGATATATGTACTACATAAGGCAATGATATAATAAATCATCAATCAACGTATACCGTCAGATAGGTAAAAGCTGGATACAAAAAGCACATAGCCCTTCGTAGTGGCAATCTTTGAGGGCCTTTGACCGGCAGTTAACGTCTTTTGGCTGATGATAAATTGTGCCTTACTGCTAGCTCTCACATATAAGAGGAGGGGGGGGGGGGGGGGATTAGAGGTACTAGGTCATACTCCACCACGCGGACCGAGTACGGATTGGTGGAGGCAGGCATGCTGTCAGAACTTATAAAGCCACTTATAAGGCTTCCAACTTGGCATAACGACTAGCAGTAAGTGGTAACTGGTGTTGCTTGAAGCATGTATCGAATATGTTTTTTTTAAAAACGGAGCCCCACACTACGATTTATTCCTGTGTCGTGGGTGCGCTTACAAACATGAAATGTCACATACATAAATACCCAGATAAGAACACGAGAGATAAGAAACAAACAATTGTAGGCCACACAAAGAATTGTTCCGTGCGGTAATCGAACCCGCGATAATTCGACCCAGAGGGCGGAGCGGCTTAAGTTCTTAACCACTGCGCCAAATCGTCCGTCCAATGCCACAAACAGCCACCCATCTCAGACCGACCGAGCCGAGCGCTGCTTAATCTTGATGATTACTAAGAACATAGTAGTTGCACGGTACTGTAAGCGTCTTAGCACCTGATGATGATTGCAACTTTTACTTAATTTTTATTTGATGAAATTACAATTTAATTCGACGAAAGTTTCACATGTGAAATTTTACAGGCATTGATTTTAATTTGCTAAAATCAAGAGTAGCGTGGCACTTGCTAATATTGGCTACTAAAGTCAAAAATGAATGGACGATCATGAAAGTTGGACATCCGAATCATATGCGATTTAATATCAAGTGTGATTTTAGCAGCCGTTGTGAAAGTACTAAGTGGGAATTTTACATAATTTTTCACATTTTACCTGTGAAATTTTCCATCCCTATCGAATACTAGGTCGGACAAAGTGTTATTAAAGCTTTTTATCGATTCTTATTAGTAGTTCATAGTGTGGAATCCTACCCGGTCTTATGGCAATCGGCGTTCGCCAAATTGCATTGGGACTTAATATTGTTGGCGAAATGTGGATGTACATATTTACCAGTCCGTTTGGCCAATATAAGTTGAATGGTGTTTCATATACTTCCTTATTTAATTTGACGTTTTTGGATGTCTATAGGGTAACGTGGTTACCTGGCCTCAAATCTTAGATCAAGGGAATTTATATCTTATCGCTTTTATAATAGGTAAATATTTGCCGCGTGGTTCCCGGCTTAGAATAGGACCAACCCATCTCATCCCATCGGGTGTCGTACAAGGCGACTAAGGGAAAACTAGGGAATGGGCAGCAGCGTTCCCTTAACACTTCTACCATCAAAAACTGCGCTCGCCAACCCGCCTGCCAAGCGTGGCGAGTATGGCAAACCCCCCCAATTTATTAAAATGGAAGAAAAAGATAAAACCAGGCCCCTAGTCCCCGGCGGTCCTGTTCGTCCTGGCCACGGTAGCAGCTATGGTTACGACAGGACAAGGGGTGCTAAGAATCTCCGGCAGAGATTCGGCTACCACCAAAACCGAAAATTGGCCCTGGTGACATACAACGCACGCACATTAAGGACAGATGAGAAGCTAGTTGAGCTGGAAGAAGAGTTAAACAAGTTGCGGTGGAGTATTGTTGGTTTATCGGAGGTCCGAAGAGAGGGCGAGGACACGATAACCTTAAAATCCGGCAACTTGTTTTACTACCGGGAGGGCGAACAGCAGTCCCAAGGTGGTGTCGGATTTATCGTCCACAAGTCACTCATAGACAACGTTGTGTCCATCACTAGTGTGTCGAGCAGGGTAGCGTACCTGATACTCAGAATATCCAAAAGATATTCGCTGAAGGTGATACAGGTCTACGCACCGACCTCGGCATACTCAGATGATGACGTCGAAGTAATGTATGAGGACATTAGTAGAGCCATACATACTTCCAAAGCACACTTTACAGTGGTTATGGGTGACTTCAATGCGCGGCTGGGCAAATGGGGCGATGATGAATTGAGAGTGGGGCAATTTGGATATGGGCAGCGCAACCCCAGGGGTCAGAGGCTGGCCGAATATCTGGAGAAGGAGGGACTCTTTATGATGAACTCTTTCTTCCGGAAGCCGCCTCATAGGAAATGGACCTGGATGAGCCCTGATGGTTCCACAAAAAATGAGATAGACTTCATCATGAGCACCAAGCGACAAATATTTAATGATGTCTCCGTGATTCACAGGGTAAAAACCGGCAGTGATCACCGAATGGTCAGAGGCACTGATGATCGTCAATCGCGTCTGATGAAGTCTACGCTCCGACCTTCTTATGCACATATCCAAAACCCCGAGAACTTTCAACTCGAATTGGCAAACCGCTTCGAATTGCTAGACAGCAGCGCATCAGTGGACGAAATCAACAACAGGTTGGTAGAGACTGTCCATACGGTCGGGTCCAAGTATTTTAAGCCCCACCGTAAAAATAGACCTCAAAAAACTATCCAACTACACCCGAAACCTCATGGCTGAGCGACGTTCCATGACGCTCCAAACCTCCGATGATGCTAAGTCCTATAGGCAGCTCAATGGACAGATACTGAAGTCCTTGCGACACGATTTACGGTCCTTCAATACAAGGCGTATTGAGGAGACCATAGCACAGAACAAGGGCTCCAAAGTGTTCGCAAGAGACGCGTCTATTGGGCAAAGCCAGTTGACGAAGCTGAAGACGGAGGACGGAAACGTAACGTCGAATAGGTCAGAGGTGCTCAGGGAGATAGAGAGGTTCTATGGGCAGTTGTACATCTCAGTGGCTGAACCTGTTGTTGACTTGGTAAAAGACCCAAGAGCCAAGCTAACCCGACACTACACTGAAGATATCCCGGACATCAGCCTGTACGAGATTAGGATGGCTCTCAAACAACTCAGAAATAACAAAGCGCCAGGCGAAGACGGAATTACCGCAGAGCTTCTGAAAGCGGGTGGAACGCCGGTACTTAAAGTCCTTCAGAGGCTGTTTAATTCCGTCTTGCTCGAAGAGAAAACGCCGGAAGCATGGAACAGGGGTGTGGTGGTACTGTTATTCAAGAAAGGTGATAACACTTTACTGAAGAATTATAGGCCCATCACACTGCTGAGCCATGTTTATAAGTTGTTTTCGAGAGTCATCACGAATCGTCTCGAACGCAGGCTTGATGACTTCCAGCCTCCCGAACAAGCCGGTTTCCGGAAAGGCTTTAGTACCATAGACCACATACATACGCTGCGGCAGATTATACAGAAGACCGAGGAGTATAATCGGCCACTATGCTTGGCGTTTGTGGACTATGAGAAAGCCTTCGATTCGATCGAGACTTGGGCGGTTCTTAAATCTCTCCAGCGATGCCGCATTGACTATCGGTACATTGAAGTGTTGAAGTGCTTGTATAATAACGCCACCATGTCAGTCCGAGTACAGGGGCAGTGCACGAAGGCGATCCCCATAAAAAGAGGAGTAAGGCAGGGAGACGTCATTTCTCCGAAACTGTTTACGGCCACCTTAGAGGACGCCTTCAAGCTCTTGGAATGGCAAGGACTTGGCATCAACATCAATGGCGAATACATCACTCACCTTCGATTTGCCGACGACATTGTGGTCGTGGCGGAGTCGCTGAAAGATCTAGGACGAATGCTCGGTGACCTCAACAGAGTATCTCAACAAGTGGGTCTTAAAATGAACATGGACAAAACGAAAATAATGTCTAACGTCCATGTCGTACCCACCGCACTCACCGTTGGGAACTCTACTCTTGAAGTTGTCGACGAATACATTTACCTGGGACAGGTAGTCCGGTTAGGTAGGTCCAACTTTGAGAGAGAGGTCAATCGACGAATCCAACTCGGCTGGGCAGCGTTCGGGAAACTGCGCAACATCTTCTCATCCAAAATACCTCAGTGCCTAAAGACTAAAGTTTTTAGTCAATGTGTGTTACCAGTGATGATATATGGATCAGAGACGTGGTCTCTTACTATAGGTCTCATAAAAAAGCTCAGAGTTGCTCAGCGAGCTATGGAGAGAGCTATGCTCGGCGTTTCTCTACGCGATCGAATCAGGAATGAGGAGATTCGTAGAAGAACCAAGGTCACCGACATAGCCGTTAAGATTAGCAAGCTGAAGTGGCAATGGGCGGGCCACATAGCGCGTAGATCGGACGGGCGTTGGGGCAGAAAGATTCTAGAGTGGAGACCACGTATTGGCAAGCGCAGCGTGGGACGACCGCCTGCCAGATGGACCGACGATCTTGTGAAAATCGCAGGAAGTCGTTGGATGCAGGTGGCATCGGACCGGTTACGCTGAAAAGCGATTGGGGAGGCCTATGTTCAGCAGTGGACAAGTATAGGCTGAGAAGATGATGATGATGATGAAATATTTACATTTATCTAGACCGAACAGAATGCTTACTCTTGACACTCGATTTCAATCGTAATTTGGGATTGGGTTCGAAATCTTATCAATCGGTACTCTTGAACGCTACAGTAGCGCACGATTAACTCGATTACGGTGGAATTTTATGGAACTAATTGAGTTCGACTATTCTCGATTGTGTACTATTTTTGGCACTCTTGACGTGATTTGACATTGACGTATCGAGTTTGGATTCGAGTTTGCGTCGAAGTAACACAGTTAACAAAAGTTTACTTTTGCGCGTTCGAGTTTGTTGTTTTACTTGAAATATTGCGAATACATAGAAAATAATGGCTCGCCTGGCGCTCATGTTCAATGTGTTAGAGAGCTCCAATGATTTGGATGTAAGGCAAAGAAGAAATTTGTGGAGGATGGATAACGCATTTTTCATGACCGATGTGGAATTAAAAAAACATTTTCGGTTGAAAAAAAAACTAGCGGCATATGTACACGTTTTGAGGTATGTTAATAGTATGGTTAAGGTATAAACTTACTTCATTATATTGTTATTTTTCTAACCTATTTGTTAATTTTAGGTTTTAGTAGCACTATCATTTTACGCCACTGGAAGCTACCAGCGTTTGGTGGGAGCTACGCATGGGACGATGATGTCCCAACAGTCTGTGTCGAGAGCCTTAAAAGAGGTCACAGATGCCCTGAATTAAGATAGAATTCTCAGTAAGTGGCCTAAATTGCCACAGACACGACAGGAAAGAGACTGTATTAAAAAAAGGTATCAGTAGAAAATATATTTCTGTTGTTTTTTACCACCACTTATGATAAATGGTAGTGGCTATATTCAGTTAGCTTTAGATTTAACAAAGAATAACAATTATCATAAATTATTTCAGATTTTATGAAAAATTCAAAATTCCATCGGTCATAGGTGCCATGGACTAACCCAAAATGAAGAACGATTTTACAATAGAAAATGTTACCACTCAAGGAATGTTTTACTTGTGAGTTATTTTTATAGAATTGTTTTACATATATACATTAATTCGAAAATATTCCTGATTTACTTAACATGTATTCTATTCATTGTAAATTTGCAATGCAGACTTGAATATTTTAAGTGTGGACTCATCTCTTGGGGGTGGCACATGACAGTTTTGTTTTCAATCCACGCCCTGTCAAAAATCATCTGATGGAATTACTGAATACAGGAAAAGAAATTTTCTTACTTGGTAGTACTAAAGTAAATACTTGATTATTATGTTATAATAATCAAGTATTTACTTAGTACAAAGATACCTAATTCTTTGGAAACATATTAATTAATAGTTTAATACTTTTCAGGTGGCTTAGGCCATCCTCAAAGGGAGTATTTAATGACTCCTATAATAGATGCTGCTGCAGGTTTACCTGAAGAACATTACAGTCAGTTGCAGTATATTGCACGCAATACTTTATAGCGCACAATTGATGTGCTAAAGAATAGATGGCAGTTTCTTCTGGGCCACAGAGTTCTACATTACCACCCCGATAGAGCAGCCAAAATAATAAATGCTTGTTGTGTGTTGTCCAATATTTGCAACTGGGCACAAGTGGGTGATTATGCCCAAAATGTAACCATGCCACCGCTGTGGGGGAGTCAGACTACCAAGCCAACACACAGGAACCACCAGCTGAAGAGTTACGGAGAGGCCATGAAGCACGTTCACATTTAGTGTGTGAGCTGTGGGCGGCCAAGAATCATTGATTTTTTTATAATATATATTTTCTGTCAGATTCCAAATACTTTAAAAAATAAAACTCATGCTTTTTAAATAGTTTTATTTTTTCATTAACTTGATTATAATATTGAGTCTCTCTGAAATATTCACAAAATAAACAGTTATAGGAACTTCAAATTTAATAATTAACTATACATATAATTCTGCTTAGTTCTATAGTAAGGTACAGAATTGACATAATACTCATAGTAATACCCTGTTTGTCATTACTCCTGAACACACTGGTGAATCTCCCAAGTCAAAGGCCCAATGCCAATAAAATTAAAATGGGATTACCTTGATATAATACTGAAATGAATGCAACAAGAATCATTATAAAAATACTTAACTAACGAGGCAGTAAATATTAAATAATAGAAATTGAAAATAATGCATAATAGAAATAGTTTATTGTTATCGCTCTGGCTATAATATGAGAAGATTATCTTATTCTAAGCTCAAAATATACCAAATTCCTTGTCATTGCCGGAGTTGTTTAATAAAGCAATTTTGTATTGATTTTTATTATTAATGTTCTCACTACCCAAGTACTATAACGCAAACAATGAATTTTAAATGAATTTTATTTGCGAGGGATGTACACTTTTCAAATAATTTAGGCAATGGCAACGTATTCATTCTGCAACCACATAAAATTCTTTCGATTTAAAGCTTATAAAAAAGAGATAAGAATTATTAGTATAAAATCACACAATATGTATGTAAATATATATGATATATGATAAAAAAAAACATTAAATTTGATGTGTCTGATTATTTATTTAAATTTGGTAGTTGACGTTTTGTAGTATATAGCCACACTGGTTCTCGATTGTGTACTCTATTTCAATTTCAATCCAATAGTACACTCGATTCGTTCAAGAGTGCCAATCTCTTTCGGATTGAAATTGGAACTGTTCCGAGATCGTGTCAGCTTGAGATTGGGATTGGTTTCAAGAGTAGGCCTACTGATCGCGAAAAAATAATATATTAAAACGGGACGCTCTAAAATCACACTAAGATGACGTCACGCCTCACAGATTTAGAACGTGTGTTTTGACATCTGATTACAACGGGGGTGTAACTCAGTGGTAGAGTGTCTGCTTCGCATGCTGAAAGTCCTGGGTTCAAATCCCAGCTCCTCCACAGCTTCACTTTTTACTATTAAGAATTTTATTATCTCCAACACTAATTATGCGAAAATATATTATGATAAAAATATATTATGCAAACCGATCTGCAGTGAACAAATTGTCATTCTTACCGAATTACTCAGGAATACAGAATTCATACAGATGGATGCAAGGCTCTGGGAGAATTCTCTTTGATCGCCAAAAATTAAAAATAAATTACCTACTCAACGTAAATAAAATAATATCTATCTTGGCGTCATCTTTTGCATTATCGTGTCTCTTACATCGATTTTTGGCTTTGTCCAGCAATAAGACAGTTTAGGCTAATATTTGTAGGTATCAATCCAAAATAAAGTAACATTCCTCGCGAGCGTTTTATACATGGAGTACGAAATTGAAGTACTTCGTGGTTTCAATGCAATGATTCAACAAAGCCCTCTTTTGCGTTCATGTCTTTTTGATATCACGACCAAATGGTCGTAGCAAATCCTCTCATTAGCAACTTATGCTAGTAGCAAATGCTACTAGCATAAGTTGCTAATGAGAGGATTTGCTAGTAGGTTATTTTGCTATCAGGACGTTTTGGTAAAAGATCGTTTTGCTAAGGTGCCCTATTTATATGAAAGCCATTGGTATATGGCAAATATAGCGACTGTTCATAGAAACACGTGCCAAATTTTTTAAAGAAATATTTGGTATAACCGTAAGTTCCTAGCAAACTATCACAACTTCATGATGGGTAAGAAAACAATCTCAATCAATGCAAATCAAATCAATCAATACTTCCACCAGTCTTTATTTGCAACAACAAATATATATTTTACTAGCAGTATCCCTCGGCTACGCACCCGGTCGAAACCAGCGTCACCTACCGGGTTTAAAAGCTAAGAATCCGTACAAAAAAAACATCAAAATCGGTCAAGCCGTTTAGGAGCGGAAGAATTACAGACACGCGCACACCGAAATTATGTATAAAGAACATAATAAGAAAATCATAATATTACCAGATCTTCTAACTATATTTGAACCTTCACGCTTAATTTCCTATTTCCTCTAAACAAAAAATAGTAAAATAAAGCCTAATGCCCCGGCTCTCAAGCTTTTTGACAGCTTATCCGTTTTATTTTCTCATTGTTCAAGCCACAAACTGAGAGATTAATTCGGAACTCCAATACTTTATCTGAAACTTAAAGCCAGTTATTTTAGAATATACGACAACGACCTAGTTTAATGTCTAGCTAAGTAGGCATTTTTTAGTGGGATTTAAAAATTGGAATTTAACTTTGTATTTTTAGTACCAAATTTTTTTAATCGAAATATCCTAATAATACGTACATTGTCAGACCAAGGATTCAAAGCACAATTTCCTGATAGGAAGTTACAGCTAACATGAAACACACATCCAACTAAAACAATTATAGGTAGGTATATCAAATGTAAAAATAAAACAAATAGTTAACTGCCTCGTTGGTCTAATGACGAATAATGCGCTCTGTGATCACGAGGTCCTGGGTTCAAATTCTAGGTCGGACAAATATAGTTTTTCTATCGAAAAATTCCCAGTATAGTTCCGGAGTCTGGAATTATGCCTGGTAAATGGCAATAGGCTCACCCCCATTACATGGGACCTGACATCGTCGGCAAATTTGGATGTACATAGTACACCACCTCCACCCCCGCTTGAGGAATATAGGCGTGACGGTATTTATTTATTTATAGTTTACTATTCCCGCACTGTAGCCTTAATTGCGGGTTTATGATTATTTTAACTTGGAAATACAAATAAAAGAGCTCCATAAAACCCAAAGAAATCGTTTTAATTTATTCAAGTCCACCGACGCCGGTACCGACCCAGAAAAAGTATCGCGACAACCTGAACGCCTATAAAAAGGAAATAGGTTATTAATAATTTTAAATTTAAAAAAGGTATTTTTGAAAACAAACTTTTATAGCAATAACACAACGAAGATACAGCTAGCTTAATTAAGGAGTTCCAATGGATTTTTTCCGGCTGCATCATTAGACCCTAGATACCATTTGAATCTAAAACCCTCCTAAAGACAAATTCAACGAGCCTAAACATGGCGGGCTTATATTGAAAAGTCGGGTGGTTCCCACCTTTCAGCGTCATCATCAAAGCCTGAACACTATCTAGTTGTATAGTACTTGTCAACATTAATCTAACAAGCCTAAACACGAGGGGGTTACTTCATATATTTCACATGTTCCTATGGGCATCTTCCCACTCCATCATGGAATCAGCTCGATGGTATTGCATTATCACCTAACTTAGAAACGTATGCCAAATTTCAGATAAATCACAGATTTGAACCGGAGAGAGAGACAGACAGAAAACGAAGATTGCAAGTTAAATAAAAGCTTGTAAAAAGAATAAGGATATTTTTATTTCATTCGTTAAATGGTTACCCGAACTTATACCGATACTTAACATACGACTATGTTTTGCTAAGAAACAATATTATAATTTTTAACAGAATAGATGTACTTACTTAATTCAATAACTAGAAAAGCCTTAATCAAATCGAATCACGAGCTCGACCAGGTGTTTTAATCCACAGTTTGAACGGACCGTTTGTATCTATCCGCTGATATCGCGCTGATCGAGTTATAGCAATTTCTTTGAATAGGTATTGTTATTTGGTAAAGTTTTAATATGTATTTCATAGACGCTGTTTTAAATTTTGTTTTGAATTCGTCGGCGTACCTCTTTATTCTGTGCCGACAACAACGAATTTGACGTCCAGAAATGTTAAAATTTGGCAGTATAGTGCTTTCTTTTGACCCCTGGATCAAGGATCTTTTGACCCATGGATGACATTGACAGCGTGAGGGGCGTTAGTGTGAAATTAAGGTTAACATTTAGTAAAATTTTCCTGCGGCCAAGGAGATATTTCAACAATTAGGTCCTCACGATTACTAATTAAATAAAGAACTTTTATAGCAAAAATTTTCCGTGCTTCGGAAGGCACGTTAAGCCGTTGGTCCCGGTTACCACTTAATGTGGTAGTCGTTAAGCCGAGTTGGAAGCCTTAAAGGCGGCTTGATAAGTTCCAACAGCAGGTGGCCACAAACCTGCCTCCACCAATCCGCACTGGGTCCGCGTGGTGGAGTATGACCTAATCTCTCTCACCTCGATTTGTGAGAGAAGGCCTTTGCCTAGCAGTGGCCAGTATAGGCTGATAATATAGCAAAACAATTTTATAGCTAACGGCAACTCTACGACAGTCATGTGTGACATTTCAGTTGATGACAGCGTTAGTACCGGTATTGGCCGCGGTCCAAAAGATCCTTTTGAGAATGATTTTAAATATGGACTTAGACAAATCTGACTTTTAATATTATAAGATTTTTGTACAAGTAAATCTCCTACTGTAAGTAAAGGGTTCGTCAAAGTCGTTGCAGTATTTTGGGGAGGCTTTTAGCTTGCAGAAGACGTCTTTAGACTAAGAATACATAGAACAAAATCGTCTACTAGAATTCCATTGCCGTAAAATATTTTAAGGAAATCAAGGATAACATTACATTACCTATTTTCCACATAATTAAAAGTCCCTCCCATTCATTAATATTCATTCATTAAAACAATATTTAATTTACGTTTTTCCACCCCATAAAACGTAACCAGATAATTTAGGTCCATAAATTCTAGTGTCTACCAAAAATAACTGTATCAACATTGGCCCAATTCGGCCAGGTCAAATCTAATAAATCAGTTGGGCAACCAATGGTAATGTTAGCCGTTCACCCGGGGTAGTCTAACGACCCGTATATACCCGTCAGACCCTCACGAATTAAGTACCTATCTACATAACTAGCAAAAAGTTTCTGTGGTTTATTGGGACCTGACCTATCTATCCTTTAATCTCTTTAATTTCTGCTAGTTGTTATACAGGTGTTCATTGACGCACGCTTTTGCAGGTTTTGTGTCTTTTTAGTCATTATATACCTGTCTCATTGGTGGGCAAATGCCTTCTCTCACTAATCGAGTTGAGAGAGTTCATATTCTTTGGTGTGCGTGTGCGTGCGCGTACGCGCGTGTTTGCGTGCGCGTGCGCGCGCGCGTGTGTGTGTATGTGTGCGTGTGTCTGCGTGCCTGCATGATTCGATTTGATTCAGGCTTTTCTAATCACTGAATTGAGTAAGTACATCTAGTCTGTTATTAATCATAATATTTTGTGTTAGCAAAATATGGTCGTATGTCAAGTATCAGTATGAGTTTGGGTAACTATTTTAGGAATGAAATAAAAATTTCATGACTTGTTCTGACAGCACATAGTTCGGTGGACTCATGGTCTTATTATTTATTTAGAAAAACAACATAATGCACAATGTTAAATTATAGCTCCACAAAATCGTGCAACCAGTTTGACTGTGATGTCAGTTGAGTCTCACACTCTATACAAACCTAATCGCTATCTATTGCTATCATCACACCAGATCCCCTGCGGGCCAGGCAGAGAGTACAGAGTTTAAACAGCTTCTTTCCTTAGAGACCTCTCTGGCTTCCTCCACTCTCATAGTTCGTCTCATACAAGCTCGCCGGTAACGGAAACTTTTGACTTAATATTTTGGTAATATTATTAAATACAGCGCTACGTAGGTAATGTCTAACGGTATTATATCTTTTAAAAACTTTTATAATAGTCCCGCTCCTTATGGTCTATACAAATACCATTGATCCCATGAAAAACCATGGCAAGATTCTAGTAGGCATCTTATGTGGGACCACTGTAGACGACAATGACTTTTTTTTCTCCAGGGCATCTTCGTACTGTCTGAACAAAGTCCATAGGTCCTGTGTGTTATTTGCTTATATTGTTATTATGTATGTCTTTCACATAACTCTTCACGTAGCCAAATGCTTGCGATTCTTTTTCTGGGACTATCCCGGCACTGAGAACTTAAATAAATTAACACGATTTCGTGCACGTGCGCGTGTGCGTGTGCGCGCGCGTGTGTGTGTGTGTGTATGAATGATCTACGCTGTAGACCGTGGGGCCTTTACAGCTTCACCGTATAAGAGGGAGAGCGTGCAACCACTACGCTCGAGCTGGAAGGGCAAATAGCTCAAGGGTGCCTCAAGGACGAACGGCCTCGGCTTGGGCAGTTGCTATAGGGGAGGGCGTATACTAGGTGTCTCGCCGTAGTGCTCTGCACCGGCCGGCGTGCAAGGGAGTTTTAGACCTCGCCGGCAAGTTCGGTATCTGATCCTGTGTGCGATATCTGTATCCGAAAGAAGGGGTGTACAGGCAGGTCATATTCTATTACACAGGCTCATTATGGATTAACGCAGTATTCCGAAATCACCAACTTCCAAAGAATTGTGAAGTTACTTATTTACAAAACTGATACGTTGAAGGGTATAATTATAAATATAATATAATAGATGGCCACTCAAAACGAAGTCCTAAGATGAACTAAGCAAACAAAGTCAACGTATATTAAACCTACAAATTCAAAGAATTAAAATCTCTAACTTAATTGCGCATAAGTGCATTCTAATTCCTTAAAAGATATTTTAATGTTTGCTCCTTTACATTATTACATATTTTCAACATTATCAAGAATAAAATCTTTTCAAAAACCATCTTCTTTCCAAACCGTTCAATCTTTTGATCCATTATCTTCAATAGAGAAACATAATAAAATAAGAACCATCACTTTTTCAAACCCTTCGGCTGCTTTTCATCTATAATTTACACGAAAACAAAAAAAACAGATGGTGATAATGATGGGAATCTATGAAAATTTTCATCATCGATATAATCTTTTGACTTACACCACGTCCCGTGACTCACTGTTGTTTCACGAGGGGTAATATTACGTTACCAGTTTAACATGTCTTTCTCACGAGACGTGAATGCGGTGACGTTTGATCAAATCCAATTTACACATATTATTAATTTAAAATAAGGAATCTAGAAAAATAAAACGGTTATAAAGATAAACGAAAAAGCTATTTTAATTTGCATTTAAATCATATACCGTTTATAAATTTGCGTAATTATTTAAAAAAAAACTCTATTACTCAATTATGTTAATTGTGATGGTTTGCAACTTAGGAACACAATGAAATCGTTATAATAGAGAAATTGTTTTTTATAATGTGCAAAATACGATTGCCAATTCTATCTATCTATATCATCACGCCAGCTCTCTCGCGGGGTAGGCAGAGAGTACAGAGTTCCAACAGGTTCTTTCCTTACATACCTCTCTGGCTTCCTCGACCCTCATAGTTCTTCTTATACACGCTCGCCGGTTACGGAGACTCTTGACTTGCCCTTCAGATAAGACACGGTCTATTTGGTCATGGTAAGATAGTCTAGGTCTTCCCCGGTACCTACATCCTTCCACTTTCGCATTTTATATCTGTTTTGTCATTCTTTCTTCTGGCATTCTTTCTATATGCCCAACCAACGGAGCATATCCTTTCTCATCTTTACACCGATACTATCTTTCATAGCTACTCGCTTTCTTACTACGCTGCTGGGAATACGGTCGTTCGGCTCGCATTTGACCGCATTTATCCTGCCGATTGCCGATTCCTTTACGAATATTATTCTATGTATCCGACTGAAGCACATGCTATGGTCACGGTCAAGAAATTAAAAAAAAAGGATCCGCCATCTTGCTATATTAAAATAGACAGTTTCATAGATTTTTAAATAATAATTCACGTGAGCGACAAATAAAGCGATTTTTAGACGATTTTTCTGAACAATCGCTTGATAAGTAAATAAAAAAAGTTTGAATAATAAAAATTATTGTATTTTGTTTTCTTTTTATTCCTTAATCATTGCTATTAAAGTCGATTCATTCTTTATTATAAATTATCTCAATACGATATTCAATTCATTCGATTTTATCATCATCATATTTCTAGAAACATCTAATTCCAAACACATATATTCTTTCCAAATCTATTCTAAAATTCTTATAATTGCAAACCACATTCAATGCCACATCTAGTCTAACTTTACATCCGTGTTTGTTGTGTTCATTTTGTACCGTAACATCTTTGACTACCCACTTTTGATTTGTAAAAATATTTTAACGAAAACATATTTCTGTACGCTAACCTTAAGTTTATTTTTGTTAAGTTTTAATTTCTCTGTAATTGAATTAGAGTTATTCTTAAAGAGAAATAAAGATTCTTAAACCTGAACACATGGCTCGTGTAAAAGACTATAAAAGAATGAGGATCCCTATCTTTCAAAGATGATTTTTTTTAGAGTACTTGCAAGACCACTTACTTTTACGCTATAACTGTAAATATATGTAGTTGTAAATACTTGACTGCATTTTGGTGTAGCGGTAGATGGTGTGGCTGGCGATCACTAGATCCTGGATTCTAATACCAGGTTGAACAAAGCGTAATTGATATTTCTATCGAAGAATTTTAATAGCATTCCGGATTCTTGAATGCTCGGTTTCGTATTCAATGGCACGCTATTGGAAAGGCCTATGTCAACAGTAGACTGCTATGGACTGATGATGATGACGACAATAGGTTTGCCTCCTTGCATTGTGATTCTTAGATTGTAGGGAATAAGGTGCTCCACCACTACTGCAGTTATATGTAGGTAGATAATTTTAAAATAACGTTAGCCTAGTGGTTATGTACTTTGCGATCACGAACTCCTGGGTTCAAATCCTAGGTCGGACAAATGTAGTTTTTCTGTCAAAAAATTCCAAGTATCAGTCCGAAGTCTGAAACCACGACGAAAATGCCGGACCCAGGGCCACAGGATACCATTGTGAATGTCGCGAGAACTTGGCTTCGAACTTATGAAGAGGCTCAGGTGATGCTGGCCAGTGTCCTCGTGGTGGTTGGTGCCACCTGTGCTTGCGCTACTTATAAAATTGGTCTGTCTGATAGGCGTAATTTTAGCTCAAGTATGTGTACCTAAACTTCGGGAACTACTATTAGGACAAAACTACCCGGCACAAACTTACTTAGGAACGTACTGCTAAAGATGACAGAAAATATTAGAACGTAAGACGTGGCAATCTATTTAAAAAGTAAGAACACAAAATGAAAAGTTTGAATGCGTGGTTTAATAAATACTTATTAGGCTCGGTATATGGGAATAGGTGTATACAGGTATATCTCTGCCACACCCGCTTGTGGAATATAGGCGTGACGGTGTGTTTTATTACTTTAAAAAATATATACTTTACTCACATCAATTAATTAGCAAAGCACATAATGTCCGAGTACGTATTTCAATGAATATAAAAAATAATACATGACCAAATAGAAGGTGTCTTATCTGATGGGCAAGTAAAGAGTCCCCATAACCGGCGACCGTGTATGAGACGAACTATGAGAGTGGACGAAGCTAGATAGATATGTAAGGAAAGAATCTGTTGCAACTCTGTACTCTCTGCCTACGCCGCCAAGGATCTGGCGTGATGATATAGATAGATAGATAAAAATAATAACATTTATTTGTATCTAATAGAGAACACAATACACTTAGCGATTACAACAGGTTGTACTACTTGAAATTAAGTTTTTTTCATCCTTCTGACCCCTAAACTAGTTACGCAGACTTTATCTTAGGAGTCAATAGTAATAATGTAGTCATTTGTGCACCCCCTTATACATGAAAATAACTCTTAAGTAAACCAAGCCTTTTTAAATACACAATGGCATCGAACATAATGCAGAACTTTAAATTTAACAATTCCATCAGAAATTTCAAGAAATTATTAAATCTTCATTCTGGTCCTCAGAAATGGAGATAGAACTAATATAATGAGAATATCTGACAGTTGTTGCCAACTCTTGAACTCTGTTAGCCAAGTTTATTTAACCGCAGAAGTCGCCAACATTTTACCCGTTACATCTTTATTAATATAATAAAACACGAACATTGTTACTGTTTGCAGCTGCTGACCTTTTTCTCTAACTTATTTTTAGAGTTCCGTACCTAAATCATTAAAAGCAGAACAGTTATAGAAACTTTGTTGTCCGTCTGTCTATCTGAGAGTTATTACTCTTTTTTTCAGAAACAGCTATCATGTTTAAATTTATGTCAAATACAAAAGTTCGCAAGTTCAGCGGACTGAACATATCCACCGGCGCCGCGGAGTGCGCCAAGGTGATGTCATATCACCAAAACTATTCACCAATGTACTGGAGGATATGTTCTAGACGCTGGACTGGAAAGGTCGCGGCATCAATATAAATGGCGCATACATCTCTCACCTGCGATTTGCAGACGACATCGTCACCATGGCTGAAACGTTGCAAGACCTAAAACAGATGCTGGACAGCCTTGCTAATTCGTCTCAGCGAATCGGTCTCCGGATGAAATTAGATAAAACTAAAGTTATGATCAACAATCATGTTGGCCCGGGACCGATCGCCGTAAACGGAGCCTCCCTCGAAGTTGTTTCTAAGTACGTATACCTAGGGCAGTGGCTCCAACTAGGTAAAAACAACTTCGACAAGGAAGTTAAGAGACGGATACAGCTGGGCTGGGCAGCATTTGGAAAACTCCGTCGAATCTTCTTATCGCCCATACCCTAATGCCTAAAAACGACAGTTTTTAATCAGTGCGTCCTACCTGTAATGACATACGGAGCCGAAACGTGGCCACTCACTGTGCGGCTTGTCCACCAGTTCAAGGTCGCTCAGCGAGCTATGGAAAGAGCTATGCCCGGAGTTTCTCTTAGGGATCGAATCCGGAACGAAGTTATTCGTCAGAGAACCAAGGTTACCGACATAGCTCAGCGAATTAGCAAGCTGAAGTGGCAGTGGGCAAGTCACATATGCCGCAGAACCGATGGCCGTTGGGGCAGACTGGTTCTTGAGTGGAGACCGCGTGTCAGCAAACGTAGTATAGGCGCCCTGTAGCTAGGTGAGGCGACGATATTCGTAAGGCAGCGGGCAGGGATTGGAGAAGGAGAGCTGAAGATCGAGCTCAGTGGCGTGCCATGGGAGAGGCCTACGTCCGTCCAGCAGTGGACTGACACGGGCTGAAGATGACAAAAGTTCACGGTCCTGTGACGATGTTAAAAATGGGGCTACTAAGTTAATGCAGTCAAAAGTACGGTCATTTAAACTCCCTCATCAAAAACTATTGGATACTTACTGTTGACTTTTCAACTTTTCGTAAAATTTGGTAAAAAGCAAGCTTTCATAGTACAAGTAACGGAAAAAAAAAACAAAAACTTGTGCATTTGTAATTATATTACAGAAATAAAATTCTCCGTATTGAGGAACAATTAAAACAGTATTTTATTCGGAACCCTAAAAGAGCGAGTCCTCCTTGAACTTATCTGGTTATTTTCTTTATTATATCTCGAGAAATTTATTATTAAATATATGGGCTTAATTAAGTTTATTTAATAGATGTCCATGTTTGGGTTTAATAATTGGTAATTACATTTTTCGTTTTCGCATATAAATAGAAATATAATTATTATTACGTCAGGTTATCCGCAAGGTAAGCAAAAAGCAAAGAGTACAGATGTAAATTTACTGTCTCTTTCCCGCAGAAGATTAAGATTACGGTAATAGTATTAATGACACTGTAGTAACTACGATCTACTTTTGGACTTCTTGCCTCCTCCACTCTTTTCATTCAACGTTTTTTTTTCGTTGCCCCACACTATGATTTACTACTGTGTCGTGGGTGCGTTTACAAACATGAAAATTTACGTACACAAATACCCAGACCGAAACAAATAATTGTGAGTCACACAAAAATTTGTCCCGGGCGGGAATCGAACCTGCGACTATTCGACCCAGCAGGCAGAGAGGCTTAAACACTTAACCATTGCGCCACTCATTGATTTCAAAGATGTTGTCTCATCAAAAAAGCACCCTCTCTCTCTCTCTTTTGGTAGTATAGTGCCTTGGCATAGCCTTCTTCTGTAAGGACAGAAGAAGGCTATGCTAAGACAGTGTGTGAAATTAGCTATGAATGACAAATGAATTTTTAACATCTGATAGCAGCATTAAACTTCAACAAATATTATAGAAGTCATGGCTATATTCCTTAACAATAAACTTAGAGTGTACAACTCGGTTATAAAGCCCATTTGGACTTATGGGATTCAACTGTGGTCTTCAGCCAGTAAATCAAACATCCAATGTCTTTAAAGAGCCTAAAACAATATATTTAGGACTATAAGTGGCGCAGCCTGGTTCACTCAAAGATTCATAAGAACCTAGACATGAAAACTATGATGGAAGAAGCTAAACAGTACAAAGAGAAATACTCAAACCGCCTAATAAATCATCCTAACCCTCTGACAAATTTGCTTCTGCAAAGAAATCCTATTAATCGTTTGCAAAGGGCCAATGTGCTTGATGACTAAAGAGAGTTGGGGCAGTGGCTCTAATTCTCTAAAACCCATTTTACTTCAACCAGCCGGATTATAGTCGCACGAGAATGATTGCAAAAATATTCCTCAAGTGGGAGTGGTATTGGTGTACTTGGACACCCATTTTCACCAACGATGTTAGGTAGGGGTGAGCCTATTATCACTATAATGGGCACAACGCAAGATTTCGGTGTAATACAGTGATCGCTGCGAGCATTATTCGCTACTACAACAACGTGGCAAACGTTTATTTAAATAGGTATTACTTCCAATTCTTCTCAAAGTTTTTTAAAATATCGTAAATTTCACGCGTTACTAAACAGTTACTATAACTAAAAAAATGATTATTTTTCTACACCATAAAAAGCCACTTACACTAACTTAAATACCACTTTACGACAGGAGCAACATAATATTTTTCGCTTGAACATCGAATATAATGTATTGAAAACTGGCCACATTTTCTGTAATGCAAAATCAAACTTTATTGCTCACTCTTTAAGATTGAATCTCGTTTTTTGATGGTATATATAAATAAACAAAAAGCTTAGCACGAAAAGATCGGCGCTAGCATGACGCTAGTAAGTGAATTGTGCTGTCACGTTCATGTTTGTTTGGTAAATTTGTAGTGTGACAAAGATGGCATGTCAATTCGCCAGCGTCACGCTGACGTCAATCCCTTCGTGCAAAGCCCTTTGAATCTTGAAAAAGTAAAGAGTTGCTATCGTCGGCAAAAAATGACAAATGTCGTTTATTTTGCGTTCACTGATGTGGGAAATCAGAAAATCGAAATTTCTTTTATGTTAAAGGTCCCTGTTAAATGAGCTATGACCAAGGGAGATTATACTCTCTGCCGTTTTCACACCGCAATGTAAGGTGAAAAAAAGAATTATTCTTTTTGAGTCGGGGTTCAAATATCAAAACATAATCTTGGGAATAACACATTAAGAACGAATGTTATAGGATCTATTTGTCTATCTATATTATCACGTCACACTCCTTGCAGGGTAAGACAAAACAGAGTTGCAACAGGTTCTTTCTGTAAAAACCCCTCTAGCTTCCACCACTCTCATAGTTCGTCTGATACACGCTACGGAGACTGTTAACTTGCTCGTCAGTTAAGGGATGGTCTATTTGGTCATGGTATGTGATTAGACTTGGTCTATATCAAAGCATAGGTAAGATGACTTCAATATTTCAAGCAGAAACTTATGCGATTACCATGTGTGCAAGACAAATATTGGACACACATACTACTGATCAAGAAATCTATATATGTAGCGACAGTTAGGCTGCCCTTAAAGCTCTTAGCTCCTATGAGCTAAACTCGGCACTGGCAGTGGAGTGTGCACACCTTCTTAACAGATGCGGAGCGCGTAACACAGTCAGACTTGTCTGGGTCCCTGGGCACACGGGGGTTGAGGGCAATGAGCGAGCGGATGACGTAGCTAAGAAGGGATCCATGGGAAAATTCATAGGTCCTGAACCATTCATAGGCATACCAGATGGAGCCTATAAAGGTGTATTGTTCAAGTACGCTAAGGAACAACACAGAAAAGAGTGGGAGGCTAACAAAATGCTAAGACACTCCAAGGAATTCACCAACACGTGGAGTGAAAACGATAGTAAGAGTAACGATAGTAAGACTAAAACACAGTAGAACTCAACTAAGGCAACTTATTGGAGCATACACAGGCCACTATGGCACAAAAGAACATCTACACAAGATGAACCTAGCTAGCGACGTGGTATGCAGGAACTATGGCACAGAAACTGAAACCATGAAGCACATTCTCTGCAAATGCGATGCTCTGGCCGCGCGTCGAATGAACTTGCTGGGGGTGGCCTATCCATCACCTGGAGAATATCGGCTCTTCCCCCCTGGCGGAATACATAGCCTATTACAGGGAGTATTTGGGACACCAGGTACGTAAGAGCACTAGGGCTAAGGGCAGTACAAAAGATCCCATTGGGTCGAAGTGCGTTTGATGAAAACCAACCCACCAAAAATTTCCAAAAATAAAGATAAGGAGTTCCCTGGTGTATCTTTCAAGACCAAAGGTCAATACCGATTTCATTAAAATGGGACCACCTCAAAACTATAAACCGAACGCAAAATAATCATCAAAATCACTTCATAGATAAGGACGTTATAAAAACACAGACGAATTGTCAACCTCTCCTTTTTTGAAGTCGGTTAATATTCTGATCAGTTCTAGGCAGGGTACCAATAGGATTGACGTAATATTCATAATATCTCAGTCTACGCATTCGTATTGTTTGTTGTTAAGGAGTTCCCTGGTGTATCTTCAAAGTCCAAGGTCTAATAACGATAAAATTAAAATGGGACCACCTTGGAGCTATAGTGAACCCAATGCAAAAAGAATCATCAAAATCGATTCATAATTGGTGGAACATGCATCCAAAAAAAACATACAGTCGAATTGAGAACCTCCTTTTTTGCAGTCGGTTAAAAAAAGCATTCATATAGACGAACATAGAACCCCCTCCTTTTTGAAGTCGGTTAAAAAAGGTGTCCTTCGTTAATTACCTGTTAGTTGGTCTTGAAAGGATTTGTCGCTTAGCTGATTTATAAGCCAACTTATGGAGCAAATAAATAGATCAATATCTATATCACTGGCCAGAGCATTAAAACATCTGCTTATCCTAATAATAAAAGAATTTTGTCTATTAAGAATTAGTTCTTACTAGAAGGACTTACAAGAGACTAGGTTTTCTGAGTAAGGTTGTGTGCGTACAAAGTCTAATTTGCTTAAGAATATCAGGACAGTCCACTTCACTATTAGCTATCTTGAACAAAAGCACCAAATCAGCAATTTTTATTTATTCATACAGAGGAAGAATGTAGAATTTTTGACATCTGGCGGTATAGTTGGGTAAGTATGTAATGTATGGGTAAGTTGTTCAACATAAACCAAAATTTAGCTTTCCTTAAAAGAAAGATATTGCGCGTGTGAAGGCAATAAGAAGTTTTCCCTTCAATATTTCGGGAGTTTCTCTTATTACAAGCTTTAACTTGCATTGTACCCGATAAACAGTTAAAGATTCGCCCCTATTACTGAGTTTACCTAATTTTCGCCGGAGATGCTTGGTCCCATGTAATAGGAGATGGGCTAAAAGCAATTTTTTTTAAAAGAAAACTACACTTTATCTGACCTAGGATTCAAACCCAGGACTTTGCAATCTCTACGCGCATTATAATATAAATATTTATAAACTACACTTAGACTATATTGTGTCCCTAAAATGTACCATCAAAGAGACGGAAAAAGACCGAAATATTAGGCTTCGGAATTCCAATATCGAGATTTCTAGAAAATACTCTTTACACATGAATTCCCTTAGCGCCTTTGACTTTGCCTCAAAACAAAGTTAGAAAGTACCTACACTTGTAAGAGTTCATTAATCTCGTTCTATATTAGAATTAAGAGCGACCATTTTATAAGCGTCCGTTCACATGAATCGGCTTGATGAGCATCCGAGAGCGTTTGTTTTTTCATACAGAGCGGAGATTGGTAGCTGGAATTTGAAAGAGTAAACGAACAGATAGCCAAATTTTTAATTTACATAATTTACTAAATTTGCGACGTCCACTTGAATCCGGCTGGCTTCATTGACGGATTCTAGTGCACTTTTTTCCACCACTTGAATTCATCATGCGAATTAGTTCCAAACCATGGATTGTAGTGTACTTCAAAAGTGTACTTGAATTCATCAGATGGCTTCATTAATGGATCCTAATACACTTCTTCCACTTGAATCCATCATATGTACTAATGACGTTTCAGCAATAGTCGGATACCAATTTTAATTCATCCGTAACACAAAATTATTGCCCTAATTCCAAGTGAAATTGTTTTAAGGAGCCGGTCGGCTGTTTTTCATGTTTAACACTTCGCGCATCGGAGTAGCTACCAAAGTACCTTTCACTAAAGATGTAAAAAGCAAGATTAAATATTATCTCAATATCTCTAAATTCGAAAACGATAAGCGATAAGCAGTAATAGCCTAGTGGTTAGACCGTTGGACTGCAAAGTCAGATGTCTCGGATTCAAACCCAGGCACGCACCTCTGTTTTTTCGAAAGCATGTGCATATTAAAAATTAACTAACTCTTCCTTCAACGGTAAAGGAAAACATCGTGAGGAAATCTGCATACCTAAAATTTTCTCGAAGGTGTGTGAAGTTCGCCAACCCACACTGGGCCAGCGTGGTGGACTATGACCTAAACCCTCTGAGTTTAAGAGGAGGCCCGTGCCCAACGGTGGGACAGTTTCTTAACAGGGCTAATAATATTATATTATATCTCCAAATTAAAATACGTTTAAAATTTGCTCTGGTTTCCAAGCCGGTCCATGTGAACAGGCCCTGTAACATTATATTCATAACTTTACGCTCTAATACACAATTTTATTAAATTTTTGGTATTACTTCGTTTGCTAGGCCGTACATTTTTTCAGATTGAGGGACCTTTTCGAATATTAATGAACTGGACTGATTTAAAAAGTAATATTAGCTATATTGTGTTTCACCCTTATAGAGCGGTTAACATTTTTGAAGTTGAATAACGTATCTAACCTCATTTGCTTTGCATTAATCTATGGAAGGGTGTTCAAAGTCAACAGGGATAGTTTGAATAGAGATCTCTATCGATATTTGTGTTTGGAAATTAACTGAGGGCTTAGCACCAAAAATTTGACGTTAGCTTGTTGCTAGCGAGTAAGCGTGCTATCTCGTTCCTGTTTATTTAGTAAATTTGTAGTGTGAAAAGAATGGCATAACAATTCGATAGCGTCGCTAATATCATTTTTTTCGTGCAAAGCCGTTCACATTTTACGTACGTAGTACATATTGAAGTAGTCTAAATTATGAATGAAACCATGAAGATTTAAGACAATTATACTTCATCATCATTTCATCATTTCAGCCTATACTTGTCCACTGCTGAACATAGGCCTCCCCAATCGCTTTCCAGCGTAACCGGTCCGATGCCACCTGCATCCAACGATTTCCTGCGATTTTCACAAGATCGTCGGTCCATCTGGCAGGCGGTCGTCCTACGCTGCGCTTGCCAATACGTGGTCTCCACTCTAGAATCTTTCTGCCCCAACGCCCGTCCGATCTTCGCGCTATGTGGCCAGCCCATTGCCACTTCAGCATGCTAATCCTGAGGGCTATGTCGGTGACCTTGGTTCTTCTACGAATCTCCTCATTCCTGATTCGATCACGTATAGAAACGCCGAGCATAGCTCTTTCCATAGCTCGCTGAGCAACTTTGAGCTTTTTTATGAGACCTATTGTAAGAGACCACGTCTCTGATCCATATGTCATCACTGGTAACACACATTGACTAAAAACTTTAGTCTTTAGGCACTGAGGTATTTTGGATGAGAAGATGTTGCGCAGTTTCCCGAACGCTGCCCAGCCGAGTTGGATTCGTCGATTGACCTCTCTCTCAAAGTTGGACCTACCTAACCGGACTGCCTGTCCCAGGTAAATGTATTCGTCAACAACTTCAAGAGTAGAGTTCCCAACGGTGAGTGCGGTGGGTACGACATGGACATTAAACATTATTTTTGTTTTGTCCATATTCATTTTAAGACCCACTTGTTGGGATACTCTATTGAGGTCACCGAGCATTCGTCCTAGATCTTCCAGCGACTCCGCCATGACCACAATGTCGTCGGCAAATCGAAGGTGAGTTTTATTAGAGGTGACAATTATACTTAAGTACCAATAATTATCACAAATATTATGTTCTAGGTGCTCGTAGGACAGAGCGGCCGCGGTGTTCTTAGCAATCATCAAGGTTTAGTAGCGTTTGGCTGAATTTTCTAGAATATAGACAATAGTTTAGGGTGTGACTTGCTTCGGTTGAGCCGTTTCTTTCCATATCTCTGTCTCGTCTCATACGAAGGATCTAGAAATCTGGGCAGTGCGCACTGTTGCCTCAGGCAGGAAGTAGGCCGTGCCGATATAAGTATATAAAAACGAATTCGCGCAGGAAGAGAGGAATTTTTCGACGTCAGAGTTCGCACGACAACTATAAGTAATTATTTGTTCTCATTTTGAAAAGTAGTAAAACCAGTGCTATACAAAAATAAAAAAGAAAATTAAAAGCGGTTAGCATCATTTTTCAACCCCCTTGGTAAGTTTAATATAATTAATTCCAATAGGTTTGCTTGGTGTTAACTAATTTTTCGTGTCTGGATTAATTCGATTACTATTCAACAAGTGATTTCTTCTACCTTTTAATGGTGTAAATTTTTTTTAAAGCCAATTGTATAATAAGTGATCAAACGAACTTACCTGAAGTGAAGTTCGATCATTATTATACGAAGGCCTTCGTTCGAAGATATATTAGCAGCTCTCTCGAGTCGCTTGGCAACCGCGCGTCATTTAGATACTTCAAAAGTCAACGCCGCCTCTATGGTATCTGTGGACATAACCTCTGGAACCATTCCTTTTAGAAGTAGTACATTTCAACTTTACCAACGGGCAGGGCGGGTTGGGTACTTATATCTTCGAACGAAGGACTTCGTATAATAATGATCGAACTTCACTTCAGGTAAGTTCGTTTGATCACTTATTATACTGTGTCCTTCGTTCTCGATATAAACTATATTAGCAGCTGTTTAGAGCTATAAGGGTAAAGTTGAAGTATACCACATAAAGGTTTTTTTTTTTTTTGAGCATGACCTCTAAAAAAAAAAATATCATTAGTATATTTGTACTATAACACATTCCCGTTCTTTGTTTTGCCATACAACGCAAACACAACAAATATATACACATATATTGTTTCTTACAACCAGTCTGGCTAACTTATTTAAAATAAATTTATATAATTAAATTCTATAACATATTATGTTATGTAGTGTAGATCCATCCCAACAAAACCTTTAAAGCACCTGTTATATACCTTTATACCACACCTGTTGTCCAAAATTCATTAATACCGGGTAATATTAATCAATCATTACTTATCAGATATCAGTGCAGTCTCTATCTGTTATGTCTTCTATAGAGATCTTTCTTCAATAGATATCTTCTATATAACAAGAGTTGAGGAATTGCCCATCTAGAGTTTTGTTTATATAAAATTAAATCCTTTATAATTATTCTTGTATCATTGACAACAATTATGAGACGAACTATGAGAGTGAAGAAAGCCAGGCAGGCATGCAAGGAAAGAACCCGTCGGAACCTTGCACTTTCTGCCCACCCCGCAAGAGATCTGGCGTCATAATATGGATAGAGATAGATAGATAGCTAGAAACCCTTACTGTGTACTAGACCTGAAAACAAAGTCTGTTAGTACCCAATCTATAACAATATGATACAAATAGAACAGGGAAACCTATTTCCCCACTAATGTGTCTTCCAACTGTTTTTTATCAAATGATCTCCTTTTGAGTACGGTACCAAACGAAGGCTACGAATTAACTTGGTGATTATAAGAATGGTTTTGCTATCATTACATATTTAATTTATGTTTTTTTTTTTTTTTTTTTTTTTATTATCAACATTCGGCTATATTTAATGTTAGTTATATTTTTAATCTTTAAAGATGTACATATATCAAAGTTTAACATTTTTTTTTTTTTGTACTAGAGGCCTTTATACTAATGAACTTATATGGAATTAAGTCCGGTGAAGCTGTAAAGGCCTCGCGGCCATCAGCGTACATCACTCACACACACACCTTATCTGGAGATATTCCTCCCATAAGGCTATGTGCTTTACCTATAGAGTAGAGTCTGGAACGAAGGGCAGTACTAATGCGTGGTAAACAAACATAACCTACCCCAGTGTTATTACTATACCACTATTATTAATTCAATTTAAATTTAGAAACTATCCCGGAATCATTTCCATGTTCTGAGTGTGCGCCGACAAATAAATCCTTGGCTACATAAATATTTATGTATTACTTAACGATTCGTTCTTGCGCAATAACGCCCGCGAACATTCGTTTTGGCAATACGATTGGACCACTCCTGAACCAATTACATTACTGATACTAAAAATACTAAAAAATACACTCCTAATTTAGTAATAACTTAAGAAGCGAATAAGTTACAGTCGACTAAACCGAACCATCGGTTACAACTGTATCATATTGGGAATCCTATTCATAACTGAATTATTTCATACCATGAAATTTTCATTTCATACCACACTTCCTTTGCTTCTTTGTATGTGACTGTATGATTTATAAGTAAAAACAAAAATTGCAATGGGTAACTTTCTAGTTAGTTCTAGATGTCCAACCGTGAGAATTGAGTGTTACTCAACTTATTATTATGTATCCCCCATTAATAATAAATAAATAATATCAAGTTCCTTAGGACTTAGATTATTGCTGATACTACATAATATTTCTCATACCTGTGATAAGAATATACTTTTGATTATTCTTGTTTAAGATAATCTATACTTTCAAATACTGTAACTCAATATTTCATCCACCGTAGCTTGTCAACATAATATCATTAAATTTTCAAATGGATATTATTATCAAGTCATTTGCATGACTATATTTTCTTTTTATATATAGATACCTATTTATAAGATACATGTAACATGTGGATGTAATAATTTAAGTATAACAATACCAAAATTGCAAATTTTTGTATGATATCTCAATCCAATATTTTTTACTGAAACACCTTTAAATAAATTACAACATATATAGTGCTCTAAAACCAACTTGTTACTTTAATGGTAGCAGTTTGTGCTTGTGTTATCATAACTATACCAGAAAACATCACTGGTGTTCAAAATAACTGTACACATTCCAAACTAATTACAAAACTATATTTTATAGGTATTAATTTCTTAAATAATCTTATTTAATTACATATTATTTATTGATTATCATATGATCAAACAAAAATACGGTAAAAACATCTAATTCTCCAAATCATGAATTGATGTATAGCTTTCCATTGTGTGTGCCTAAAATTTCTAATATTATTAAGTACACTATAATTGATGCAGGAAATAATCAAGAACCCAAAACCATTGAACTCATTACATGATAGAAAACTGAATAGGTACTAATAAATTTTCTATTAGTATATTTATTATGACTGTAAGGTCTAGCGTGTTAGCATTAAGTCTTTATTTTTTTTTTTTTTCATAAAAATAGCTATAAATTATATTTCAAATTATTAAACAATAGTGTTTCTAATAATAATGTTTCTATACATAATGTTAAACATATGTAGGACAAGATTCACTTGTCTGAAGTGCAAGTACTTGCACAAAAACCAATAAAATTATGTTTGTCGTTGAAGGCATTATTAGTGTCATAGATACATACCACCGTCAGTGAATACCTTTAGCCTCCAATATTATGGCTTCTTTGTAAAACCCATGTTGTATTCCTGATAGTTTTTATGAATTTTACAGCAACTTAAAAACCAAGTCCTTGTGTAAAATGCCTATCATGCTTTTTGTACCTCACTTTCTTTGGTAGGAGATTTCCAATGTCCAACGTGATGTTGTTTTTGGTGAACTGATAGGTACACTGTGACTTAATATTTCCATACCCAGGATGAGGATTGTTGTTCTATATTGGTTACAACGGTGGTCGTTTTATGAAATTTTAACTACTGGCTATGACTAGCTAGTTAATAATTCCATATTGATAATCCACTATATTAACACTCCTTTTATGCAAAATATATACTGCTGACCTTAAAGGTTCTTATCTCAATAAAGGTTTCATGACTGTATTGTTAGGATTAATCTTTTCTGGCTACCCTGCAAGGAGTCTAGGTTAATAATATTGATAGATAATTATTAGTTCTATGTTAACTGGATAGACCAGGTATTTTATATTATCTTTTAAGTATCTTTGTGCATAACACAAATTATCCCACAACCTGCCTGCCGCAGCATCGGTAGGATAAGATATTATATTTGGAATGTATCCACAGTCATGTTGCTTGTCAGTTACAACAGGCATTGCCATTAGTATATTACTTTGGCTTATTTGGTTATAAACCCTGTTCAGGAATAAGTATTGCTGGATTTAACTTTTTTAATACAAGTACTCATAATTTTGCACAATTCTTTGTGTAATAAGCTCCAGTTTGGGCTATTTCAGTATTATTATACAAGTATGTCTAATAATGAAATCAATAAAAACACTATGTTTCTGCAAAGGAGTGACTTTTGTTATTAATAATGTATTGTTATACATAAACAATGTCACTTTAATTACGCTTTCAGTAAGTCTCCTTTTGGAGATATAATATGACAAATTGCTTATAGTTTATAGCAATAGTCTTTGTATTTACTGTTTTAGGCATGTTTAAGGTATGTATTTTAGGTAACATTTTTGATTCTTACCATTGTAGAAATGTGAACTGCACAGGAACACCTCATGGATGAAACCTATGAGTAGTATGACCTTCAGCACATATCTCGTATGGGCCCCAAGTCTTGCGGATCACGCCGATGTATCTCGTACACCACTCGTGTCCTTGAATTATCGTCAAGTCTTGCGGACCACGTCGATGTATCTCATACATCACCCGTGTCCTTAAAATGCCATCGATCCTGAACAATCATCATAATTGATGAACGTCCCCCTAATTTCTCTTATTGGAGGTATAACATTGCCAATTTATAGACGGTTAATAATCGTTTTCAGGTATATTTCGTGTTAAACTGTTTGTACACGAATAGGGGCATAGACTTCATAAGTTTACTTTTCGGACGACGAAGCTTTCCCAAATTTTAATATGACGAAACTCACGTCTCCAAATATTTGATATTATATAAATAAACAAGTTAAGCTGAAAAACACCACAAATAAACAACTATTGGTTGATCTTTTTAGAATGTACTTCTTTGCCAGGACGTAAACTTTTCTAAATTTGCCTATACGATGTTTTAAATTTATTTCACAAGGCCACTTGAGTATATTACAACCTTTTTGTTATATAATTTCAGTGCCATAACAAGTTATTAAATTAAATGTCGACCAAAAACTTTATTACCAAGCGTCGGCTGCCGCGCTTTCAAAAGAATGCTTGCAGAGGTTATGCCCACAGATACCATAGAGGCGGCGTTGACTTTTCAATTGTCTAAATGACGCGCGGTTGCCAAGCGACTCGAGAGAGCTGCTTATATAGTTTATATCGAGAACGAAGGACACAGTATAATAGTTGGAATGTTATACATAAACTATACTTCCTCGTATTAGTTCATATAATGTAACACAAACACATAGCTGGGAGATTTATTTGCTAGATTAGCGTAATGTTACGATAAGAGGGATTTCTCGATGTACCCGACGAAATAAATATCAATGGTCATTGCTTCACTCGATATATTTATTGGTAACTAACTGAGTTGTGTATAAGTTAAAATGTAATCTTTTCTTTTGTATTTCATTTAAATATTTGATTTTCTTTGAATTATATTTCAACCGGACCTAAATGTCGCCACTCCATTCCGTGTAATTTTTAATTGCTTCGCGTAAGATGCCGACGCCCACTCCTGGTCTCACCTAGTGCCTGGGTATCGGATCTTTCGCGCTACAAGTGTCATTTCGACGCGTTCCAGGAAACTGGGGGTCCACCGTACGGATTGTGAAGTACGGATTGGGAGACAACAGGCCACACTTCTGCCCGTCGACTCCAGCTGACCTCTGCGGCTGAGGGCCTTCCATAGGGCACCTCCGAGTTCCCCACCTAGTCGGTGGAAGCTTCCTCACCGACGACCCCCACGCGTCATGGGATCGAACAGACCGTAGATAAGTCCCCAGCGCACATAAGTTTTTTTAAAAAGACCAGGAAGCTTCCCTGTGCCGCGTATCCACACCCCGGGTGTTGTAAATTATTTATTATAATTTAATTCTTTTTCTTTTTTTTAGAGATTTTTTTTTATTTAAATATTTTTTTTTAATAAACAATTGTAACGTTATAGTTCTGTTTTTATTTGTACCCGCCGTCAGGCGGTCGTAACACAGTGGAGTACTTTGCCCAACGGGAGGACGATAATGGCTGATGTAGTACATAAATAATTCAAAACCATGTATATTTAAACAATTATACTATAGTTTTATTAATGACGGACGATTTAGCGCAGTGGTTAAGAGCTTAAGCCGCTCTGCCTACTGCGTCTAATAGTCGCGGGTTCGAGTCCCGTACGGGACAAATCTTTGTGTGATCCACAATTATTTGTTCCGGTCTGGGTATTTGTGTATGTGAATTTTCATGTTTGTAAACGCACCCACGACACAGGAATAAATAATAGTGTGGGGCTACGTTTTAAAAAAAAAAAAAAAAAGAATTATCCCAATTCTAGGTGCTCGTAGCGCGGTGCGATCGCGGATCGGCTCGGTTGTTCAGGCAAAAAGGATCTCTCCACTGCTTCTATTGGGTTCTACTTTCAGCTTTCAAAGACCAATCTTTTAAGAAAAAGTACAGCTCGTCCCGCCATCACCGTCTCTGACATGCGCGTACCAACGAAGAGTATTTAGTTATAATCCTCATCCTCCTCAAGTCCTATTCCTCATGTCTGAGGGTCATAACTTACACCTCCCAGGAGTCTGCCTCTTGTGATTTTACGCAATTTTGCCCCTATCTTCGGCGACTTTAGATATATACACGGTGTAATTTAAGTCGGTCTGAAGCGAAAGCCGAGGTAATGTATCTAATGTCTACTGCACAAAGGTAATAAAAAAATGAAAAAAGTAACACTTCAATAAGAAAAACCTTTATAAAAAAACTATTTTAAAACACTACCTAACGCATTGAGGAGCAGGACGGCTCGTCAGCTGGCCGGTAGGCTCACTTTCAGTGTTCGGATTTTCACCCAAACTATGATATTAGGATAGAGCATGGTAGATTTTACTTATTGAAGTATTTTTTTTATTCGTTTCTTGATTACCAGTGAACAGTTAGCATTGGATACATCACCTGGGTTTTTGTTCCAGTACGACTCAAATAACACCGTTTATAGATGCTAAAAAACGCCGGATACCTATATTTTCATACCAGAAGTGGCAGAGGTGTAATAAGGGGCGAGCCTATGACGCAGATAATGCACCGTCTGTGAATTTATCTGTCAGTTTGTGTCAGTCAGTGTTGGTCAGTGCTAAGCTTAGCATTGTCTGTCAGTCGACTTCAACTATAAAAGTATTAAGGATATGAAACAATATATACGATAGTCAGATACATAGCTTTTGTGGGCGTACCAATAAACTTGGATAAAAACTTTGATTGGGAATATTTTTAGTGTTTAATGTTGAACTACAAAATAAAACGCACAAAACAGTTTTTAAAATAAAATAAAATATTTTCAAAAGCATACATTTTTTTTCCAAACATTACATCACGCGAATATTTTGCTATTGAGTACCTGTATTAGGTACGGGTCTGTAGTAATTTTAGAAGTGATCCAAATTCTTTCGTTCACTCCTTCTGTGGTAACGACCAAATGACATTCAAACTTAATTCTTAGTCTAATCTCAAACCATTTATTGCGTAAAAACCCCACAAGTTTACATATTTTTTCAACTTAATAAACTACCGTAATAGGAACGCGACCTCCACTAACACCCGTATCTATAAATATGTCTAAGTAATTAATTTTACTCAAGTTATTACTTAGTACATCATTTTACTCTATAGTTGAGAAACTGTCAAAATAAGTAATGTCAAAAGCTGGTTTTCTTAGCCAAGTAATAGTCACCATTATGTTTACTTAAGCCATGAGCCTTACTTGTAACGGTGCGTAATTTATTGTACTTTTTTCATATTATTAACAAAACGTAAGACTCACGAAAAAGTTAATGCTCGCAGTGGCTATTTGGTGCGGGTCACTTCCTTCCCTCTAATATGGTCGAGGAAGGTGATGGCTGCTCAAGTAGTCGTACTCGTGAACGGTGGTGCTGGAGGAGACTGGTCCACCCAGAATCCTCTAGCTGTTCATTATAACATATTTTTAAAAATATGATTATTAGTCTTATATCTTAGTCGTCACACTGGAGCTGGATCGCATAAATGATTTTGTATAATATAAAAATGTGTGTATCTATACAAAAAATTAGAGAGTATTAAACAAAAAAGACAAGCCCGCTGTGTTTCTCGCCGGATCTTCTCAGTGGAGGCCGCGTACCAATACGGTGGTAGATTAGTAAATTAAAAAAATAAATAAATATAACAATTTGTAAACACCCCCGCAGGGTTTATGCAGAATAAAAGATTTGGGTTTGAGTTTGATATAATGCCAGTTCCAAAAGATTCTGAAGTACAGAGTTATGCTTGCTTCTGATCAAGTAAGTAGTGGTCTTTACGTGACTATACAATAGGATTTCGATGGATAGAATTCTAAACACATAACATTACCTGGCTAAGTATTTTCTTAAGTAATAAATTGTTTATAGATACGGGTGATAGATCTGCCAAAAAACTAAACGGGAGTTTCCTTTTAATGTACTTCTCTTTTCTATTTTTTTAATTGGTGTACCTTAGGTAGGTAGGTTAATAAGTACTAATCTAATAATTTGAAAAGCTGAAATACTCTTAACAACTCTTACGGCCAGCCATACATTTGCAATTATCTGGCACTAACGTGATTAGATCGGCGCACGACGGCAGTATGCGCTTTATGGCACAGGGCCCTTATTCGATATAACCAAATGCATCGCGTTACGATAACTTCATGAAATGATCGTGTTATAGTATTCAGTATGCTACTGTTAAAAAAAAAACACCATTACACCTATATTACCCAAGCTCCATGTAATAGGAGGCGAGCCTGTTCACACATTCTCTCTATGTCTATCTATTATATTATGACGGATGATTTAGCGCAGTGGTTAAGAGCTTAAGCCGCTCCGCCCACTGTGTCTAATAGTTGCGGGTCCGATTCCCACACAGGACAAATCTTTGTGTGATTCACAATTATTTGTTTCGGTCTGGGTAATTTGTGTGTGAATTTTTATGTTTGTAAACGCACCCACTACATAGGAATAAATCCTAGTGTGGGACTACGTTTAAAAAAAATATCACGCCAGTTCCCTTCCACTCATTACATTTGTCCTAGGATTTAAACTCCGGACCTAGTGATCGCAAAGCACATTATTTGCCCCTAGACCAACGAGGCGAATGCCTCGTAAGGGCAAGTTTCATGACCGACTGGTCATAATACTTGAGTTCCAATCATTTCACAAAGTTATCGTAACGCACCACGTTACCAGTTTAAATGGTCAGAGAGAATAAATGCCCTGGATGGCTCAAATTGTGCTCCAATATTCATGGTATGCCTTTATCCATCTTTTACAGTTATTAGAGCCAAGTCTCGATGGCCGGGCGTATATAAGACAAACTGTGAGAGTGGAGAAAGCAAGACAGGTTCGTAAGTAAGAAACTTGTTAGAACTTTATACTTTACTTACCTCGAAAGGGATAAGACGTAATTTCTTACAAAGTTGCAAGCTAGTTGCAAGTAATTTTATGTGAATCCTACATGCCAATTTCCTGCATCTATTTACATGATCTGAAGAACGAATCGAATGATCGCATGAACACCGTCATAAATTAGCATATATTTTCCCATTACTGAGCAAACGACTCTCACAAATTGAGATGAGAGAGATTAGATTATACTCAAACATGTAGACTTAGTGCAGGCAGGTTGGTGACCATCAGGTTGTAAAACGTATCTAGCCAGGCATCCAACTATTTTTTTATTTTTTTTTTACCTGGGGAAAATCCTGCATAGGACTTCCGCGAGCCTCGGGGAAAGCTCGCGGGGCGTGTCGGATTCCTACCGACTAAAAGTGCTGATACCGGCCACCCCAGGGTGGCCGACATCAGCACTTTGGAGGGGCTCCGAGATCTCTGTATGGAACGCACTGGTGCCCCTCTTGTGCCTCACTCTGAAGAGCCCGTCATCGGAGGGAGACTTGATGGCATGCTCCCTCCCGCACCGACGCGGTGCTCACGGCGACGTGGGCTACACCACGCCACCGTACTCCTCGGGGTGGCTCGTGAAGGACGCTCAGGGTCCCCGCCCCTTGCGTCCGCGACTCGAAGGCCCCACTGCTGATGTTGATGCAGGGGGAGGGGGTCCCCTGCCAGATATTACGGCGGGGGACGCGAGTTAGCCCGTATTTTTAAGCCCCGGGCTATTGGGCTGGGGGGCCTGGGCGGGCTGTGCCTCTACCCTGGCGCCGTCGCCTAAGTCGAGCAGGATCGGCCCTCTCTCGATCCCGCTCGGCCTCCTTCTTCTGGGACATTACAGTCTCGCAGAAGGAGGATACGGCCCCCCACGCCGATTCCCCTGCCAGCATAGCCGCTACAACTGCCGGCAGGGAGAGGTCCGGTCCGATCCGGTCGACGAGGATCCGCTGCTCGGAGGCCCACGTCGCGCACTCTTCAAGCGTGTGCTGGGCGGAATCCTGGTCCCCGCCGCAGTGGTGACAGGTCGTCGTCGCCTCGCTTCCGAAGGCTTCCAACTTGGCTTAATGACTACTTTATGATTGTAACCGAGACCAACGACTTAGCGTACCTTGCGAAGCACGGAGACGCTCGAACCAATGCGGTATTTTCAATGCCGTAAACGGTCACCTTTCTCAGAGCGACCGAACCGAACGCTGATTAAATTTGATAATCGCTAAGGGTCGCACAATACCATAGCATTGTTCGTAGACTAGGTAAGTCGCTCTCGACTCGACTATATCGACTATAGATTGTAGAATACTTCTTCCTATAAACTTTCTACTCCTCTTAATCTTCAAGTAGTGTAATAAATGATATTCATTTGTACAGGGTATGCCTCAGTATATGCCGTGAACCGTGCTAATATGCAGATTCAGATTTCATGCAACCGCATTTAGCTCCGCTACTCAATACCGAGGGCTTTGCACGAAAACGTTAATGATAGGTTGACGCTAGTGAGTAATCATGAGCTCACATTCAAGTTTATTTGTTAATAGGTAGTGTGACAAGGATGGCATATAAACTCGTTAGCGTGACGCTAACGCCAATCTCTTCGTACTAAGCTCTCTGGTAATTGCCAATATCTGCAGCGACACCGTACAAGTTAAATGTCATTAACGTGCATTGTTAATTATTGGCGTCGTGTTCAGCTTATATGGGACACTTGGTATGCAAGCAGGTGGAAATGAGCCGAGGTGATTTGCTTAAGATCTAGCTATATCAGCATGTTATATGTATCTCTTACGAGGTAGGCAGAGAGTAAAAATTATAAAAGGGTCTTTGGGCAAGAGAAAGTTACAAGTTTTTGACAATACATCTCATATCGGAAGCAAAAATACCTGAGCGTGAGTGTGTTATATTCACCTCTACCCACATATTTAAAGGAAATGTATTAAGGATCTACCTCTATCGGGAGAGTAACAAAGATGCAATTACTTTACAAAAGAATTATAAAAGACGGATATATTAAGCGCACTCTCGGAAATAAACGACTTGTGTAAAAACAAATTTTATCTATCTATCTATATCATCACGCTAGATCCCTTGCGAGGTAGGCAGAGAGTACAGAGTTCCAACAGGTTATTTCCTTACATACCTCTCTGGCTTCCTCCACTCTCATCGTTCGTCTTATACATACTTGCTGGTTACGGAGACTTTTTACTTGCTCATCATATAAGATACTGTCTATTTGTTCATGTTAAGATAATTTAGGTCGTCAAAGATTACAAAAATCATTCATCAACTAAAACTCATCATTCAAAGCCACGTACAGTCATAACGGAAAACCAAGGTCCGTATCTGCTGTTAAAAATAAAAGGAAGATCGTACCCAACGATTTAGGCAAAACTGGACCCCAGTAAAATGCTGGGTTTACGTTTTATGAGCCCACCCTCCTTAAATCCAAAGGTTTCTACCACAATGGAAATGAATGAGTTTTTATAGTGCCTACTGGGTTCTTATTTGCTATGACGAACTAAACACGTGACGCAACGCGTTATGATAACTTTGTGAAATTATCGTTTTATTGCACTCCAAATATTATTTATACTTAATCGGAGCACGAACAGAATGACAGCCTAAAAACGGCAGTATTTGAATATATACCTACTCGTGGCAACTGCCGAAATTAGTTTAAATCATTATTGACCTCGAATCTTTTCATTATGGTAGTTCTAGCAAACTATAGCATTTTAACGCGTCCTTACATTGGCTATGGTTTGATCAAACTGCTTTGTAGACACTTGCTGCTTTGTACACACAATCTGACAACGATCTTTGGGCTTCTGGTTTGGTCATGCTTACTTACTATAATGTTTTTTCTTGCGGTGGCTGTCTGAAGCAGGTCATTCCCATCCCTCGAATATGGTCGAGGAGAGTGATGGCTGTCCCAATATTCACACTCGTGAACAGTTGCTGCTTGTAGGAACTGGTCCATCTGGAATCCTTTAGACTTCTTCCTAGAAATAACATCATTAGTCTCATAGCTCGGTCGGAAGGCATCACACTGGAGCTAGATTGTAAACCTCTAAATTGTAACCTAAACACAATAACCACAAAATTTAATTGAAAAAAAAATTGAAAGGAAAAAAGAGAATTAAATAAATAAGGCAAGCCCGCTGAGTTTCTTCGCCGGATCTTCTCAGTCGAGGCCGCATTCCCATTCGGATTAGGTCAAGAATCTAACTACTCGTCTAGAAAAAAAAATGTAATTTTACAATTTCTTATACAAAATAAATTACTTGATGACCATGACCAAATAGATAGAGATGAAGGGCAAGTCTTCGTAACCGGCGAACGTGTATGAGACGAACTATGAGAGTGGAGGAAGCCAGAGAGGTATGTAAGGAAAGAACCTGTTGAAACTGTACTCTCTGCCAACTCCGCAAGAGATCTGGGGTGATGATAAAGATAGATAAAAAAAATTTTGGGTGTGAGTTCGTTTGTGGTTTTATATTTTGGGCCGTTTTTTGGAATGTCACTTTTAATCTAGAATAAATAACATATCGATAATTAATTGAGTTTACATTTACTAGCGTCGCGCTAAAATCAATATTTTCGTGCTAAGCCCTGTAGACTCTGCCTACTCTAGTGCAATAAACGCATGAATGTAAGGTACTCCAGTGGCATACATCATTACATGATCATTCCACGAAAATATCGTAACGCGCCGCGTTTGGTCATAACGAATAGGGGTCCTGTACATTACGGTATTTTTATGCGAGATGGGTATGATTATTTTTTGTTTGATATTGAGCTATCGACGTAAAATAAAAGTAACCAGTGGAATGGTGTAAGGCAGTTGTATAATATAATTCGTCTACAGTAAAAGCTCCTTATTCGCGGCTTAGGTTCCGTAAATATGCCACGAATACAGAAACTGTGAATACGGAATGGTAATTTGTATGGAATTATCTATACTAATATTATGAAGTTAAAACGGCCGCATTTGGATGTATTGACGCATGTATATCTACTCGTAGCTAGCAACTGCCGAAATTAGTTTTAAATCATTAATGACCTCGGATTTCTTCTCCTTTCTTCGGAAAAATTCCCTTCTTAATTCTTTCCAGTCTGGCTTCCGTCCTGGTCACAGTACCGTTACTGCGTTGGTGAATATTACGAATAATATAAGGTCAGGAATGGAAAATAGTAATTTAACTATACTTGCACTGCTTGACTATAGCAATGCTTTTAATACTGTAGACTTTGATATTCTACTTGGGATTCTTCGCTCTATTAACATATCTCCAACAGCGATTGACTGGTTTCGTAACTACCTGTTTGGGCGCCGGCAACGTGTTCGCATTGAAGAAAACTACTCTTCTTGGTGCAACACTAATGCCGGTGTTCCACAGGATGGCGTTCTCTCTCCTTTACTCTTCACTGTTTTTATTAACTCTATTCCCAACCAACTACAATCTTCATACCACCTTTATGCTGACGATCTGCAAATCTACACTCAAGCTCCGTTAATCAGGTTGCCGGAAGCTGTTAAGACTATTAATGATGATCTATCCAAAATTAGTACTTGGAGTAAGGAATTTGGTCTAAAAGTTGTAAGGTATGCAAATAATCATGCAATAGTAGGTAGTTGTAAATCTTTGTACATTCGTTCTGTCTGAGATTAAATGTGTTACATGAGCTTTGCGTCTTATTAATTTTCTGCGGTATATACTTCATTGGCGACGATTACGTACGAATTCGCGTGTGTATAACGCAAGCGAGAGGAATTATAAACAAACAACGATGTCAATCGGCAAAATCATCGAATTTGACATCGAAACAGACAACTGGCGGTTGTACGTGGAACGGCTCGAACAGTATTTCATCGTGAATAACATTTCTGAGGAGCTGAAAGTGCCAACTTTAATCACGGTGATGGGTGCCAAAAGTTACGAGCTACTAGTGAACCTGTGTACGCCGGATAAACCGACTGCTAAAACATTCAAAGAATTAACGGTCACTATGGAAAAACACCTGCAGCCACGCCCTAGTATTTTAGCGGAACGTTTTAAATTCCATCATCGGAATCAAAATACTGGCGAGAAAATAAGTGATTACATGTATCTTATGGAAATTTTAACTTTGAAACGTTTAGTTCCAGATATTGTAACGTGTTTTCGGACGGGCTGAGGCGCTTCACCGGTGGCCAGGTCAGCATACATTTGCGCGAGGGGGCGAGGCCAGTGTTCATGCGCGCGCGACCACTCGCGTACGCGCTGCGCGAGCCGGTGGAGCGCGCGCTCGAGCAGCTGGTGCGCGACGGCGTGCTCACGGCTGTGGACCGCTCCGACTGGGCCACGCCTATTGTGCCAGTCGTCAAGAAAGATGGTAACATTAGGATATGCGCTGATTACAAACTAACACTTAACAAAGTGCTGGAAGTCGATCGTTACCCTCTGCCCAGGGTTGAGGACTTGTTAGCGAACCTACACGGTGGGCAACGTTTCTCAAAAATTGATCTTTTGCAAGCATATGCACAATTAGAGCTCGATGATAGTAGTAAATATACCGTAATTAATACACATAAAGGTCTGTTTCGATATAACCGTTTAGTGTATGGGCTCGCGTCCAGTCCGGGTATTTTACAAAAGAAATTAGAACAACTTTTTGCTCATCTGTCCTATGTAGGAGTATTCTTAGACGATATTATTATTATAGGCTTAGATACCGCATCCCACTTAGATAATTTAAATAAGGTTTTTAAGATATTGGAATCGAACGGTCTCAAGGTAAAAAAAGAAAAATGTAGTTTTTTTCAGGAACGTATCACATATTTAGGGTACGTGATATCAAGCAAGGGGGTACATACGTGTCCGGATAAAGTTAGGGCTATTACAGACACGCCCGTTCCTAGAAATGTGACAGAATTGAGATCATTCTTAGGAATGGTAATGTATTACGCCAAATTTGTGAAAAACATAAGTTTTATTTTAGCGCCATTATATAATTTGCTGCGGTCAGGGGTTCAGTTCGTATGGGGCAAGCAGTGCGAGAAGGCATTTAAGGAAGTGAAGTGTTTATTGGCTTCAAGCGAAGTACTCGCGCACTACTCGCCAGACCTACCGTTGATAGTGACGACGGACGCGAGCAGCGTGGGGGTGGGCGCGGTGATAGCGCACGTCACGCCGCGCGGGGAGCGCCCCGTGGCCTACGCGTCGCGCTCGCTTACTAGGGCCGAGCGGGCATACTCGCAAATAGAAGGGGAGGCTTTAGCCATTGTCTAAGAATAAGGAAATTTCATCAATACTTATATGGTCGAAAATTTACCTTGAGAACCGATCATAAGCCCTTAACATCAATATTTGGGAGTAAAGCTGGTATTCCCGTGATGGCCGCTAGCCGTATGCAGAGGTGGGGAGTATTGTTATCGGGGTACGACTACGATATTCAGTATGTATCATCAGCTAAAACAGCGCAGATGCCCTATCACGGTTACCCTCACAACGTAGTAAAGAACTGAACGAGAAGGAAATCACTTATGTCAATTTCGTTGAGGACTTTTTACCGGTCACTCACGCTGATATTCGTAAGTCGATGGCTGCGGATACCTTGTTAAGTAGAATACTTATTTACACTCAGACGGGTTGGCCAGCACATTGTAGTGAAGAAAATCTGAAACCGTATTATACACGACGTAATGAAATTTATTCTGAAGGAAATTGTCTCATGTGGGGTTACAGAATTATTGTGCCTGTATCATTACGCTCGCAGATACTTCGACAACTACATAGTAGCCACATGGGAATCGTTAAAACCAAATCGTGGGCTCGCAGTTACGTGTGGTGGCCGAATATCGATAGGGACGTAGAGAAGCTATGCCGCCAGTGCGGCACCTGCACGGCCGAGCTGCCGGCGCCGGCGCGCGCGCCGCCACAACCCTGGCCCTACCCGGCGCAGCCGTGGTCGAGGCTACATATTGACTTTTTGGGCCCGTTGCGCGGTTTGACGTTTCTCGTCATTATTGATTCAACTTCGAAGTGGTTAGAAGTGTTTGAAATGTCTCGCACTACGGCAGGGGTAGTTATCAAAATATTAAGAAGTTTATTTGCAAGGTTCGGTCTGCCAATAGAACTGGTATCGGATCAGGGCCCGCCGTTTACGAGTGCCGAGTTCAAGTCATTCCTCAAAAATAATGGAATCCGTCAATCTTTTTCCCCCGCGTATCATCCGGCGTCAAACGGAGCAGCGGAGAACGCGGTTAAATTATGTAAAAATGCCATTAAGAAAGCCCTCACGGATAGAGTTGATATCGATTCAGCCCTGCAGACATTTTTACTAGCCTATAGAAACACCATACACGCAACAACGGGAGAAACACCTGCAAATATATTGCAAAAACGTTCATTACGTTCACGGTTAAATTTGTTGCGGGGCCAGCGGGCAGTCGCGGACCACGTGAGTGAGGAGCAGCGCCGACAGGTCAGGTATGCGCGGGGCAACTTACGAAAACTTGACGCCGGAGACCCGGTATGGTTCAGGCAATATAGGGGTCAACAAAAGTGGGAAGAGGGTTCAGTAATACATAAGGAAGGATCACGTCGGTTTTGTGTAGGGGACGGTAACGGTCGACACCACACTAAGCACATAGACCAAATTCGAAGAAGATCACGCATGTCTGATGTTCCATGTCCAGACGATAGCGTTATAACTGTAGAAAATACAGATAAGCAAGAGGAAGCTCAACTTCCTGACGCTTCTCCATCTGCGATGAGTAGGGCTAACATTGGGGAGGAAGGCGATAGCGGTGAGCACGACTTGGCGCGAGAACCTGTTGAGGTTTTTGGGACCCCTCCACAGTCCTCGCCACCACCTGCGGCAACCACGCCGCCCGGTTATGACCTGCCGTTGGTGAAGTACCCCAAGCGTATGCGCAAGCCGGTTGACCGGTTTCGCATATAAGGAAAAAAAACCTTATGTAAAATAAATTCAGTTTATAATTTTTTTTATTTTTTTTTATTTGTTTATTTCTTTCATTGTTCTAGATGTTAAATTAAGGGTGGAGGTGTAAGGTATGCAAATAATCATGCAATAGTAGGTAGTTGTAAATCTTTGTACATTCGTTCTGTCTGAGATTAAATGTGTTACATGAGCTTTGCGTCTTATTAATTTTCGGCTGTATATACTTCATTATATACATACATATATATAGTCTACTCAACTAAGACACAGGTTATTATTATTGGTAGCTCTAGAATGACTTCCCGGATTGATTGGTCACAATTACCCCAAATTAAGTTTGACGATATTACCATACCAATAAGCAAAATTGTTAAAAATTTGGGGATTTATATTGACAGAAATCTCACTTGGGGCCCGCAACTTCAAGAAGTTAGTCGCAAAGTTTTTGCTTCTGCAGGGTCCTTGAGAAGACTGCGCAATTTTCTCCCTACTGCCACTAAAATTGCTCTCGCGCATTCCCTTCTACTCCCTATAATCGATTATGTAGACGCCAGCTATCTTGATCTCACAGAGAACCAATATAACAAGCTTGAGCGACTTCAAATATTTTTGCATTAGATTCATATTTGGCCTTCGCAAATATGATCATATTTCTGAATTTCGTTTAAGACTCAAGTGGTTACCAATTCGCCTTCGCCGGAATGCTCACATATTATCCCTTCTTTATAATATCTTATTTAATCCAACATCTCCCACTTACCTCAAAGAACGATTTGAATTCCTTCACGACACACATTCAAGGTTTCTAAGGTCATCGGAGAACCTAAGGCTGAAAACACCAATGCATTCTACCAACTACTTCGATAAATCCTTTTCTAATCAAGCCGTTCGCTTGTGGAATGCATTTCCTGTAACAGTCCGTCGTGCACAGTCGTTGGCGTCCTTTAAAAATATGTTTCACCACCACTTTCTTCATTTATAAATTTTTCATTGCACACTCTCTGTGTTGTGTATAAGATATATTTATATAGTATTATATGTGTATATATGTATGTATATAATGTTGTATTATAACTATGATATGTATGTAAGTAAAATGATGACAGTATGTATTATTGAGGTTTATACTGTACGCCACCATAACTGCCCTATTCCGTATGTTGCTTCTTCCAATACATTGGTTGTCTGAAAGAAATTGCTTTTAGCGATAAGACCGCCAATTGTACCATTGTTTTTTTTTCTTGTATTTAATTAATTGTAAATATCACTGGTGTACAATAAAGAGTACTCTATCTATCTATCTATCTCTTCATTATGGTAGTTCTAGTTCGGATGTTCGGGGTAATCTCCGGTACTACTGATCCGATTTTGATGATTCTTTCACCATTGGAAAGCTTTCGTATTCAGAAGTAACATAATCTATATAACAAAGACCTAGTAGATGGCGCTGTTGTTGACCGGGTACGAATTCGTGGGAAACTGCTAGTAGAAGATCCAATGTTCCAAAATAAATAAAAAAGAGCAGAATATAAATAATTTAATGAGAGTTTTAACAATATCTATTAATTATTATAGTTAGATTTAGGTAAGGCTTTAAAGAATTTAGTAATATTTTCTTGTTTTGCTGCTTTTAAGACCATATTTTACGCGTCGGGACTACATTTTCTTCCCTTTTACTTGCCATGATAAATTGAGGACAAAGCAGAAGAGGAACGTGTTATTCCATCAAAACTTCATACTGACAAATTGAAGAAATAAAACACCGACATAGTGAAACGCGTAATATGGCAGCGGCGACATTTGACAATGTACTTCAGATAGTGGCAATAATTTGTTTAATTTGAGAATTGTCTATTCTTTAAAAACTCGCCTCGAGACATGCTAGCAGTTCTCAAAGGTTGCCCATGCCTTAACGAAGGATACCGAATCATTTTAATTAGCGACTAGATCCGCGAATAAATAAATTTTTGCCGCAAATACAGGAACTTGACCGGAATTTTTCAATGCATGAATAGTGAAAACACGGATAAGGAAACCGTGAATAAGGAGCTTTTACTGTATTGGCAATAATACCGTTTAGACATGTCAAAAGTGTCTAACTGTTCAGATTCGACCATTTGTATCTGAAACAGTTCAAAGATTTGAATCCAAGTATGTCTCATTTGGAACATTTGAATCAGCTAAATTCAAGTACCATGGCCCACCGACCGACATAGCGTCGCGAATTGGTTCGTTCTGTGAGACGGCAAGCTTAGTGAATGTAAGATCGAGATTCCGTTACAGACTGGAATGAACTTTGAAGCATTTTGTTTGTGTTGTAAGATTAGCGCTCTTTATATACTGACTGGTTAATGTCATGGATTCAGACACAAATGAGACATTTTTTTTCCGTCTAACTATTTAGAATTTTGTAATTCTCATTCATGTTCCAGATCACTGTATCATATCGGTAAAGATTGACACATGTCTAATACCGCTACAGGACATACTCAGATGTAAGTATCGTTACAAGAATGATTCGATAGAAATAATTAAAATAAAACACAGTCATGCCTATATTCCCCAAGCGGGGGTGGCCGAGGTGTACTGTGTATATACATATACCGGGCACAATTCCAGACTTTGGACCGATACTTGGAGTTTTTCGATAGAAAAATTACATTTGTCCGATCCAGCACTTGAACCCTAGACTTCGTGATGGCACGTGAAAGCACATTATTCGATGAATAATCTATATCTATCTATCTATCTATAACCTCACGCCAGATCCCTTGCGGGGTAGGCAGAGAGTACAGAGTTCCTACAGGTTCTTTCCTTACATACCTCTCTGGCTTCCTCGACTCTCATAGTTTGTCTCATACACGCTCGCCGGTTACGGAGACTCTTGACTTTTCCATCAGATAAGACTCGGTTTATTTGGTCGTGGTAAGATAGTCTAGGTCTTCCCCGATACCTGCATCCTTCCACTTTCACATTGTATATCTGTTTTGTCTTTCTTTCCTCTGGCATTCTTTCTATATGCCCGAACCAACGGAGCATGCCCTTTCTCATCTTTACACCGATACTATCTTTCATACCTACTCGCTGTCTTACTATGCTGTTGCTAATGCGGTCGGTCAGCTTCACTCCACACATCTTCCGCAGAGCTCGCATTTCTACCGCATTTATCCTACTTTCATTCTCCTTCTTACATACCCAGCTCTCGCTACCATATAACAGCGTTGGGACAAGAACTCCGTTATGTATGGCCAGCTGCACCTTATGGCTTAAGTGCCGGCTCCCGAGTAGCTTTCCCATCGCACCATTCACTCTGTTCCCTGCACTCACTCTTCTCTCTATGTCAGCGGTGTATTTTCCATCCTTACTGAAGGCGCATCCAAGATATACAAACTCATTCACTTGCTCCAGCACATCGTTACCAGCCACAATCCTTACATTCGTTCTGGTTTCTTCCCTTTCAATAACCGATGAATAATGTTGTACGTAATAAAATAAAAAATTAACCAGTTTAACTGACAGTCAGTTTTGTGGGGCTATGATTTAGCATGGTGTGTGTGTGTGTGTCCTTATTATAAATAAAAAAAAAAATTACACAACTATCACAATTCCAAAACTTTTTCACCTTCATATAACATCAGTCGTAAGACGTTTGAATAATCCTCTCCTGAAGATCGCCACGACGACCGGCTTCGTGATGTGATGACACATCCACCTCTCACTCTCAACTTTCCCCAGGGATTTCCAGGGCTTCCCCATCGGTTCACCGATTCTCGACAGGTAGTCGCCATTCCAGAACATTTCTATACCAACAGCCGTCAGTTCTACGAGCGATGAGCCATCCCACTGCCACTAAAGTTTGATGATTCTGAGCGCTGTACATGTGGTTGTGGGAAAGTTTCTGAAAAATTACACTTACTATACCCAGCGCCTCGTAGTCGCCAGCTAAACAATGCGCCGCTAGTGCTACTAGTACCAAGGCTGATTGCGTTGTGTAACTTTTGAACATAAGAAGACATAAGAGACACCTCCATATTTAGTTTCTTTTAAATCCGTTCAGCCGTGTTAATAAGGAGAAATAAAATCAACTATCCCCCAGAAATCTAGCATTTCCTGAGCTAAAAAATAGTCTTAAGAAATCTCTGAATATTCCTCCATTTTCCAGTAATATCAATCAATCAATCAGCCTATCGTAGTCCACTGCTGGACATAGGCCTCTCCTAACACGCGCCATTGCACACGGTCCCCCGCCTTCCGCATCCAGTCCGTCCCAGCGACCTTCTTGAGGTCGTCGGTCCATCTAGCTGGGGGCCGTCCTACCTTACGCTTACCAAGTCGCGGTCTCCACTCTAGGACACGCTTGCTCCATCGGCCGTCGGTCCTTCTGCAGATGTGACCAGCCCATTGCCACTTTAGCTTACTGAGTCTGCGAGCTATGTCGGTAACTTTGGTTCTTTGTCGGATTACCTCGTTACGAATTTTATCCTTCAAAGAGACGCCGATCATAGCTCGCTCCATAGCCCGCTGTGCGACTTTGAGTTTGTGGACTAGTCCCACTGTGAGTGTCCACGTCTCGGCCCCGTAAGTCATAACAGGTAGAACGCATTGGTTAAAGACTTTAGTCTTCAGGCATTGCGGTATAGGCGAAGCGAAAACGTGACGTAGTTTGCCAAATGCTGCCCAACCCAATTGGATCCTGCGGTTGATTTCTTTCTCGAAGTTGTTCCTACCAAATTGGACAATTTGTCCAAGGTAGACATACTCCCGAACAACTTCGAGCATCGAACCATCGACGTAGATCGGTCCCGGCGTGACATGCTCATTAAACATGATCTTGGTTTTATCCAAGTTCATGCCGAGACCGACACCTCGAGAGGCTCCATTTAGGCTATGCAGCATTCCGCTCAACTGTTCCAGTGCCTCTGCCACGATGACGATATCATCGGCAAACCGAAGGTGTGAGATGTATTCGCCATTGATGTTAATGCCCCGCCCAGTCCAGTCCAGCGTCTTGAAGACGTCTTCGAGTGCATTGGTGAAGAGCTTGGGGGATATTACATCCCCCTGTCTTACCCCTCGATGCAGCTCGATCGGGTTGGTCTTTTGGTCCTGGAGCTGGACGGTCATTGTGGCGGTATCATACAGATATCTCAACACCTCGATATAGCGCCAATCGATGCCACATCGCTGCAGAGCATCCAAAACCGCCCAGGTTTCGATGGAGTCGAAGGCTTTCTCGTAGTCCACGAAAGCCATACACAGCGGCTGATTGTACTCTTCGGTCTTCTGTACAATCTGCCGAACAGTATGGATGTGGTCTACGGTGCTGTAGCCTTTTCGAAACCCGGCTTGTTCCGGTGGCTGGAACTCGTCAAGTCTTCTGGCGAGGCGGTTTGTGAGTACTCTCGAGAACAACTTGTAGACGTGGCTCAGGAGTGAGATGGGTCTGTAGTTCTTCAGCAAGGTTTTGTCACCTTTTTTGAAGAACAGAACCACCGCACTCCCGCTCCACGCTTGAGGTGTTAAGCCCTGGTGGATGACGGAATTAAAGAGACTCGCTAGCTTTTTCAGGATTGGAGTCCCGCCTGCTTTTAGGAGCTCAGTGGTGATTCCGTCATCGCCTGGCGACTTGTTGTTTTTGAGCTGCTCGAGAGCCACTCTGACCTCGTCCTGGTTGACATCAGGGATGTCTTCCGTATCGTGGCGTGCTAGTGGGGCTCTGTGGTCGTCAGCGCTGGGTCTCGAGGGTTTAGCCATCCGTGATGCGTACAGGTCTTTGTAGAAACTCTCAATTTCCTCGAGTATCTCGAACTTTGAGGTCACGGTTTTGCCATCCGCTGTATTAAGTTTCGTCAGATGGGATCTACCTAGCTGGCGAGCGAAGACTTTGGTGCCTCTGTTCTGTTCAATCGCAGCCGCGATGGCGCGGGTGTTGGAACATCGGAGGTCACGTCGCACCCGCTTCCGGATCTTCCGGTTGAGGTTCCTCCCATCCGGCGAAGACGCCTGCGTGGATGACATTTCCCGTCTCTGCCTCATAAGTTCGAGAGTCTCGAGCGAGAGTTTAGACTCTCTGTTACCGCTTTTGCCGGGAAACATCCTGTAGCGTTTTGACCACTGTGTCGGTTTTCTCGTCAACATTGCCTTCGGTTTCCAGCAGGTCGAAACGATTTTGAAGCTCCAGTTGGAACTTTTCGGACCCTAAAGCTATTTGAGACGCAGTAGGTCTGAGAGTAGACCTCATCATGCGACGTCTTTCGGCCTTGAAGTCTATATTTAGAGCGCCTCGGACAAGTCGGTGATCGCTGCCGGTATTAAACCTGTTGATCACGGAGACGTCTCTAAATATAGACTTCCTGTCAGTCATGATGAAGTCTATCTCGTTCCTCGTCACAGTGTCGGGGCTTCGCCATGTCCACTTTCTATGAGGCTTCTTCTTAAAGAACGAATTCATCAAGAAGAGCCCCTGCGACTCCAGAAAGTTGACCAGCATCTGCCCCCTGTGGTTTCGGCGCCCGACGCCGTGGGGTCCGATTATCGTTTCGCCGCGTTCTTGTACTCCCACTTTGGCATTGAAGTCCCCCATAACAACGTTGTAGTGAGCCTTGGTGGTGCCATGTAATGCCTTGGCTATGTCTTCATACATGGCTTCGGCTATGTCGTCGCAGTATGTCGAGGTCGGCGCATATACCTGTACCACCTTCAGGGTGTACCTGTTGGTGATTTTAATTATGAGGTACGCTACCCGTGTCGACACACTGCTGACTTCCACAACGTTGTTAGTGAGAGCTTTGTTGACCAGGAAACCGACACCGCCCTGAGAGGGCCGATCACCTTCCCGAAAGTAAAACAGGTGGCCTGACTCAAGGGTTATCGTGTCCTCGCCCTGTCTTCGGACTTCGGATAACCCCAATATGTGCCAGTTTATGCGACCTAGTTCTACCTCGAGTTCAGCGAGGTGTTGGTCCAGCCGTAGAGAGCGTCCATTGTACGTAGCCAGGGTCAGGTGTTTTTGGTAGCCTTGTGTCGTAGCCCGGAGATTCTTCGCACCCCCTGCCCCGCTGTTACCGCGACCGCTACCGTGGCAGCGGACAGCGGGACTACCGGGAACTGGGGGCCTTTGCCTTTGGTGTCTTAACATATTAAGAGGTTTTTGGCCTACTATACCACGCTGGCCAGACGGGTTGGTATAGGAATTTAAATAGACTATTACTATATCCAGTAATAGTCTATTTAAATTCGGTTCCACCGTTCTGGATATTAACACGAACAAACAAACATTTTTTTATTGTGCCCGTCTACATTTAATCCTTCAAACCAAGTCATCTTTGTTTTGCAAAAGTATTTATAAAATAAACTTAAAAATGAGTATATTTTTGTTTTAAAACCATTTCAACAGGTCTCCAGGCTTCCAGGTATTTGTAAAATATAAACTAAACTATAGCCCAGTCTTATTCAACACACACCACTACCGCCGTCTTAAAAAAAGAACATACAATACCTTCTTTTTTAGTTTATCTTTTTTTAATAATATTTATATTTCTGATTTAAACCGTCTTTACCTACCCTGACAAAGAGTGTAATCGACCGTAATAATATCTTAAAACGGTATATTGCCAGCTAAGTATGTAGCAAAGTTCTGTCAGTTCATTTTGTGTTAGTGTTCTCATAAGATATTAATTGACGTTAAACTTTCGTTTCCGGCCCATTCATCATTAGAGTTCTCTCCGGAAGGAACAATCGTGAATGAATCATCGGTTCGGCACGAAATTATGTTTTAGTGTTTAAATAAAACGTGTATGAACAATTTCCAGTGAGTGCTTTTAGCTACTGAAAAGTTTTTTCGTCAGGAGACAAACCTGAGTCCAATATTAATGGATGGAGGAATTCATGTGTAGGCAAAATCACATAGTTTACGTCGTAACATTGCAGTTCGGGACAAACAGTAATAAAGTTTTGTGGTTTATCCCGCGACAATCTAGTAGCTTAAGTTTGTTTTGGAACTATGAATGATTTATCAAAATCGACTCTGTTTTTCTTTCCTTAGAAACTGTTAGATTTTTAGAAAACATGAGTGTACAGAGTTGATGATAATCATGATCCTTAGTGCAGGCTACAACTCCAAATTTTTTTTTTGGAGTAAACTGTCTTTTTAGAAATTCATTGGTTCGATTATTTTTGTATTTTGTGAAAAAAACCTTTTGATTTTCCGGGATAGTTTTTGCGTTATGATGGACGATACCCTTGGACAGATAGACAGACAGACAAACAGACACGAAAGCCAAAAATTGTAGCGTCGGCTTCTACATTAACAGAATGGTATCCTTACCGTTATATTATATGTAGTATGTAGAGATATAGATGCTTTAGTTTTCCCTTTTAAACCGTTTGAATTCTTGAAAACACAAATACTCGTATTGTCTGTTATATGAAATATCTCAATGCTAAGTTTCACTGACGTCTAAAGAGTAGTTTTGGAACAATGAATGATAAATCAAAATCGACTTTTTTCTATTTGCTCAAAATTTTTTAGATTTTTCGAAAATATAAGTATGAGTATCAGTTGTGAATTTTTATACAGGTTACAATTAAACAAAATTTGATTGAAATCCATCAAACAAGCTATGAATAAAGTGTCTTTTTAGAAATTTAATGTTTTGCTTATTTTCGTCTTGTCTGGAAAAACCTTTTGATTTTCTGGATAAATACTACACAATACGTTAGCTAATATTTTTGGGTATAAGCATGCAAAGTTTCATCAAAATCCATTTGCGTGATGCTGGTTCATACCCTCCGACAGACAAACAAACAGACACGAAAGCCAAAAATTGTAGAAATGGCTTCTACATCGATAGTATGATACCTCTGGGTTGTTATTTTCTAAAAATATTACAGTTTTATTATATGTATAGATATGTATGTGCATGTGAATTTCATGTATAATAAAGAACTTTTCTTAAAAGGAAACTTCAAGAAGCGAAAAATTATACGGCTTATTATACTTGCAATATTTATTTTTTGCTTTTTGAAGTCGGTTTCCCTTTTTGCAAAAGTTTTTTATTTTACAATTTTAAGTGATGAGTGAATATATTATTATTATTTATATACCTCCTTTATATTATTCTACTTATTTATACAGTGAGGTACCTACAAGATTGATATAAAACTGAATAACTGAATTTTCACTTTATGCTGTTTGCCGTCAAGGAGACCCCTGGTGTACCTTCAAAGCCCAATGTCCAATACCAGTAAAGTTTAAATTTGATCATCACGGAGCTAAGCTGAACCTAATACAAAAATAATAAACAAAATCTGTTTATAAGCAACTGCCTCGTTGGTCTGGTGGCAAAAGCGCATCGCTTTGTGATCACGAGGTCTTGGGTTCAAATGCTAGCATTTGGACAAATGTAGTTTTTCTAACGAAAAATTCCCAGTATGAGTCCGGAGTCTGGAATTGTGCCCGGTATATGGCAATAGGCTCACCCCCTATTACATGGGACCTAACATCCGCCGGCGAAACGTAGGTGTACTCAATACACCTCTGCCATTCCCTCTGGGGAAAATAGGCGTGATGGTGTTTTTTTTTTAACCAAAGCAATTAAAAAGTAGCACATACGAATTATGAACGTCCATCTTTTTTGAAGTCTGTTAACATTCTGCTTAATTTTATAGTAGGGTACCTACAGAATTGACGTAACACCCATATTGTCTCAATTTGCACATTCCTATTGTTTGTCGTTAAGGAGTTCCCCGGTGTATCTTCAAGGTCCAAGGTCCAATACCAATAAAATTAAAAAGATACCACCGTGAAGCTATAGTGAACTCAATGCAAAAAGAATCATCAAAATCGGTCTACAACTGACGGACATATCGGAAAACATACATTAAAAAAAAATGAAAAAATAGAAAAAAAAGCATACGTACAACCGAACATTGAACCTCCTCCTTTTTGAAGTCGGTTAAAATATCCCCTTCCTGCTGACCGCCGACATAGCGAGAAGAGTAAATGCAGGGAATATAGTGAATGGTACGATGGGAAAGCTACTTGGGAGCCGGCACTTAAGCCAAAAGGCGCAGCTGGCCATGCACAACGGAGTGCTTGTCCCAACTCTATTATATGGCAGTGAGAGTTGAGAATGTAAGGAGAATAAAAGTAGGATAAATGCGGTCAAAGGTGAGCTCTACGTAAGATGTGCGCAGTCAAGCTGACCGACCGTATTCGCAACAGCGTAGTAAGAAAGCGTGTAGGTATGAAAAATAGTATGTGTGTAAAGATAAAAAAGCTGTGCTCCGTTGGTTCGGATATATAGAAAAAATGTTGGAAGAAAGAATAACAAATAGATATACATTACGAAAGTGGAAGGACGTAGGTGGCCATATAGACCGTGTCTTATCTGAAGGGCAAGTCAAAAGTCTCCGTAGCGCCGAGCGTATATGAAACGAACTATGAGATTGAAGGAATCCAGAGAGGTCTGTAAAGAAAGAACCTGCTGGAACACTGTTATTTCTGCCTACCCTGCAAGGGATCTGGTTTGATGATATAGATAATTAAAGATCCCCTTCCTGGAGTAGTTTTGGGTCAATTGGCTAAGACAAAACGCGGCGCGTTACGATATCTTCGTGAAATGTTATTTTGTATCGTAACGAACTGTGTTACGTGTTTGATTGGTCATAGCGAACAAAAGCCCTGGTAAAAAGAGATATAGTTATAGTATTATGGTTCTATAGTTAACAAGTTCTTTTGTTAGCACCACTGGGGGTATTGTTTAGGGGATTCCTTAACAATGGACGATATAATTAGCTGTGGTGTAGATATTGTACCATGAAGCAAATACGAAGAGGAGATGGCCTAAGCTAGCGAGCCCTTGGAATTCCACCAAGCCTTGATGTCATCGTGGTGGGCGTGGCTTACCTCAGTTTGCCATTGCCACTCGCTTCATTTTTACTATAAATAACAACCTTAATATGAATTGATGTATCTTAACATGCAAAAATTTCTTGGATTGACATTCTGGTCACACAAATGGTATAACATTTCACTTGTAAGTATTTTTTTCGTAATTTATTAGATTTCTTCTATTACCAATTCTATCTGCCGTAATATAATTGAACTTACAAATGAAATTGATATGGATGATCCTTTTGCCCATTCTCCGCCAGATGGCAAATACAAATGTAGGTGGGGCGTAACGTCCCTCTCGCCCTATGCTACCTCGTGCAGTGCCACCCTTAATTGTCTAATAAAATCTTATTACGCCATCTCCTCTTCGTTCTTCGTTTGCTTCGTGTATTGTGAAAGGGAATACAATTTTAAATAACTTTGTCCTTTTGGACCAGCAGTTTTAGCGTAAGGCCTCGAAAATTCGATTGATAGAGATATTTCGTTCTCATTTCACAAGATTTTATTTAACTTGTAATATTCGTATGTGTCTGTCTGTCTTTCCGGTTCACATTTGTGATCCATCGTTCAAGTACTTGCGGGTGTCCGATGAGCTGAAATTTGGCATACCTATGTAACTTCGATGACTTACTCCTTGTCTTTAGGCATGTTAAATTGGTATTGACAAGTACTATACGACCAGATAGTATTCAGGGTCTGATGATGAAGCCGAAAGGTAATGGAACCACTCAACTATTCAATATTACCCCGCCGTGTTTAGGCTCGTTGAATTTATCTTGACGAGTACTTTAGACCCAAATGGTGTTTAGGGTCTGATGATGAAGCCGAAAAGAAGCCATAGGAACTCCTTAACTGAGCAATATTTTTCCGTTGAGTTATTGCTATTAAAGCTTTTTTTAAAGAATTTTTAACTAACCTTTATTGCTTTCTTTTTTTAAGTTATTGGTTTTTTTTTATTGAACTTGCTGAAATTACGTTTTGGTCCACTCGCTTTCTTGTCTGTCTGATTATTTGACTGGTCAGTACAAATTTTGCAAACGATTTTAAAGTAACTTTCCGATAAAACGTTGCCCTATATTAGAAATTGCTACCATGTGCGTTGCTGCGTTTACAAACATAAATTTGAGATGCTATTTGCACTCAGGCTGAAGCAATTGCTTAAAGTACGTGCAAAGATTTGTCCCGTGCACAGATCGAACCAACGGGTACTCAATCCGTTTGTACTCAGCAGCCATCAAACACGCAAGAATGCCAACAACAAACAACTACAAATCCAAACAAGAACGTGAAGAATTTTCATGTTTGTAAACGCACCCACGACACGCCACAGCAATAAACTGGTCATGAAGACCAATCAAACACGTAACGAAGCGTATTTAGATGACAAAGACTTAAAAAAAAAACGCTGCCCGAAATTTTGATTTATTGCTGTGTCATGTTGTGGGTGCGTTTACAAACATGAAAATTTACATACACTAATACACAGACCGAAACAAATAATTGTGATTCACACAAAGATTTGTCCCGTGCGGGAACCGAACCCGCGTATATTTGACACAGTGGGCAGAGCGGCTTAAGTTCTTAACCACTGTGCTAAATCGTCCGCCCAAATTACTTTGGCGGCACAGAATACCATTACACGATCATTTCACAAGGTTATCGCAACGCACCACGTTAAGACAAAACGCATAAGACCCCAGGTGTAAAGTCAAACAACGCAAACTACAACCAAACCGAAAGACAAGCAAACGTTAGTTAACGCACAACTAAACAGATTAATCTAGATTAATTCCAGTTTAATTGATTTACGAAGTCGCTTGAACAGCGCCGACTCACTTTGACTTGGAAATGAAGTTAATTTCCTTGCGAAAATTTCTAAACTTAAATCAATAAATTGAATTGGAAGGTTTAAGAGTTCGAGAAGTTTGTTGAGTCCTTAGATCCTTGGCTCGTGTAGATAAATCAAAGTTAAACTTGTTGGTAAGATGGTGACATTATTTAATTGGGTGGTTTTTAAGGGTCATTGTTAGTAGTGGACGGTTATCAATCTACTTAGCGACGGCACAGAACACAGAACAACAGCTTCTACGAGTGGGCTGATATAGTTACTTCACTACATGTGTGCTTGGGCACTCACCGACGGGTTCACGAACGAGAATTTTCAACGAACTGAAAATATGAACACTAGAAGTACTGAAGTACCTATCTAAACCTGCCCTTAGAAGCTGTTTCTCCGTTATTTATTTTGTGGTGTCGGCAAACATGTTATTAGGCTTAGAATGCGCTTATATTGACGGCATTGTCGGAAGCAGACATCAAATCTTGCAACATGCAGGTGTTGGGCACGCAAAACATGATATAAGGTAGCACATTGTATGGATTACACTGCCATAAATACAGCATGTTAGTACTATTGAAAATGTATTCCTCGCTTTGGTCGACCCGGTTCCAATATCTACTTAACGACTGCCAAACTGGTCATGGCCATTTATGTCTTAATGAAACAAAGGGATATGGTTCTGATACTTCATCCCTCCATAAGTTTCGCCTCGATCTTATTTGCTCCAGGGTTAATGGGTCGATATACTAAACAATATTAAGAGTTTCTTTGTTATTTATTATTTTAATTTGCCATTATAACATGCTATATAAGCAGGTGAAAAAGCATTATAACACGCTGTATATGTGCATTTTAGTGCATCGATATAGTTATTCTTTCTACGGAACGTAGATCTATATTCCGATTTTGGTCTCGAGCATATTTGTGCATATAAACCCACTTTTTTGACATTTGTACGCCTAATAGGCAAAGTATAGAGATCTTTATAGTATATATATGTATATATATATATATATATATATATATATATATATATATATATATATATATATATATTCATTGGTTCGGTTTTATATATATATATATAAAACAACAAAATGTATTGTACTTATACTTGACAAATAAAATATTGATTGATTGATCCTTTCCTATGTTCAAACTTGACGCACGTCTGCCCAGATGTGTGTCGAGTTCGCTTCGACTCGAGCTCTCTATAAAGAGCTCGATTCGAAGCTCGAGCGCCGGCTACAAGGCTCGAGCCGCGGCTCGAACCTCGAAGCTACAAGGCTCGGAGGTTCGAGCTTTAAACGAGCTCTGTTAACAAGGTTCACGGTAGTACTTTGAAAAAGACTCTGCTGTTTAAAGTCGAGGGCCGTAAAGCAATAGTAATAGGTATGTAGAAAGGGTCAATCAATGTTCTCGTAATTTCTACCGATTTTAATGAGTTCGGGAATTAATGATTTCGAAACATGTTCGAAACGCGTAAAACTAAAACTTTAGCTATTCATAAAATACCACTAACACGGTGTTGTGGTGCTGGTCTAATGGACACGTCTTTTGTACAACAAAGCCATGATTGGGTTCGTTGGATTTGTCTTTACGAGTACTATAGACCGAGATAGTGTTTAAGATCACATGATGGAGCCGGAAGATGGCCTTTCAGAACTACCCAACGAGTCAACACAGCCCCATGGCGTGTGGGCTCGTTTGTGTTTTGGCAAGTGTTTAAGACCCAGACGATGTTCAGGGTCTGATGATGGAGCCGAAAAGTGATTAACGGAACTCCGCAACTACTCAACATAGCACAGTCGTGTTTGGAGTCGATTAACTTGTCTTGATAAGAAGTTTCGACTGAGATGATGTCCAGGGTCTGATGATGGAGCCGAAAAGTGGCCAACGGAACTCCGCAACTACTCAACATAGCCCGGTCGTGTTTGGGGTTGTTTAACTTGTCTTGATAAGAACTTTCGACTGAGAGGATTTCCAGGGTCTGATGATGGAGCCGAAAAGTGGCCAACGGAACTCCGCAACTACTCAACATAGCCCCGTCGTGTTTGGGGTCGTTTAACTTGTCTTGATAAGAACTTTTGACTGAGATGATTTCCAGGGTCTAATGATGGAGCCGAAAAGTGGCCAACGGAACTCCGCAACTACTCAACATAGCCCTGTCGTGTTTGGGGTCGTTTAACTTGTCTTGATAAGAACTTTCGACTGAGATGTTTTCCAGGGTCTCATGATGGAGCCGAAAAGTGGCCAACGGAACTTCGCAACTACTCGACAAAGCCCCGTCGTGTTTGGGGTCGTTTAACTTGTCTTGATAAGAACTTCCAACCGAGGTTATATCCAGGGTCTGATGCTGGAGCTGAAAAGTGGCCGGAAGAACACCGCAACTACTCGACATAGCCTCGTCGTGTTTGGGGTTGTTTAACTTGTCTTGATAAGAACTTTCGACTGAGATGATTTCCAGGGTCTGATGATGGAGCCGAAAAGTGGCCAACGGAACTCCGCAACTACTCAACAAAGCCTCGTCGTGTTTGGGGTCGTTTAATTTGTCTTGATAAGAATTTTCGACTGAGATGATTTCCAGGGTCTGGTGATGGAGCCGAAAAGTGGCCAACGGAACTTCGCAACTACTCGACATAGCCCCGTCGTGTTTGGGGTCATTATATTGACAAGTATTTTGGACCCAAATTATGTCCAAGGTCTGATGACAAACGTCACACGAAACACCATCGTATTAGGGGTATACCTTATTTGTTTAAAATAAGAATATGAATAAATAAAATAATTATAAAATTTAATACTGAACAAATAAATACGCACAAATAAAGGATATTATTAGAGAATAATAATCAAAGTCTAAAACTAAATAGTACGACATTAAATAAAGGTTAATAATCTTTTAAAAACCTTTTTTTATATACTATTGAACTGAAAATATTATTTCGTCTGTCTATTTACCTATATTATCACGCATCTCTTGCGGGGTAGGCAGAGAGTACAGAATTTCAACAGGTTTTTTTCCAAATAGTCTCCTCCCATTTAGTGTTTACAATATTTAGTTAAATATTATAGTTATAGAAGAACCCCAGCTTTGGTTGCTTATTAAAGTTCTTATAGCCAACTGGACTTTCTACAGTCATTAACACTAAAAGAAAACGATCATTCATCAAAATCCCTTAGTTATTACGTAAATACAAAAGTCCTAGTTTCCTCACTGTTGTCTTTTTGTATGTTTCAAAAACCTAGATGTTTTTCGTATCCTTGCATTTGCAGTACCTAATAAGATTTTAATTATCTAATACCTCCTTATTATACTGCAATTACATAGGTAACGCATGTGAGTGTATTGGCCGCGTTTCGGTTTCATCATCAGACACTATACACTATCTGGTTGTATAGTAGTTCTCAATACCAATCTAACGAACCTTAACGCGAGGGGGTTATGTCGTATAGTTCACATGCCCCTATGGCCACCTTCCGACTCCATCATCAGATCAGCTCCATGGTACCATATTATTGCATTGTTATTGGATTTACATATGCATGCCAAATTTCAGCTTAATCGGATACCCGCATGTCCTTGAGAAATGGATCTCAAGATTTGAACCCGAAAGACAGTCAGATAAACATACGAACATTGCAAGTTAAATAAAAGCTTGTAAAAAATTAACATCCCCCGATAAAGGGTGTACGAAATATCGGGGTGTATTTTAGTCGTAATATTAACATTCTCTGCCTATCCCGCAACGTATTTGGCGTGGTGATAGATATAGATAAAAATATTCATTTAGTACAATATTTCGCTAATCGTATCAAAAATCAAAATATCAGGTTGTATTATTAGTTCTTATTAGTATAGGCATAATTGAAGGCTCAAGCTTCGACTCGAACCTTTAAGAGCCGAGTCCTAACGGCTCGCGAGCCTTTAAAGCTCGAGGTTTGAAAGCTCGAGCCTTAAGGGCTCCGGAGCCTTAAAGGCTCGAGCGTTGAACGCTCGCGAGCTTCGACTCGGGGTTCGAGCGCTCGACTCAGAGCTCATTTCTTACAACACTAGTTTGAATCCCTGATATATACAGCTTACTTAAAAGACAATTTGGCACAGTGGTAAAGAGCTGCTTCGCCGACGGTTCGATTACGGTACAAATCTTTGTGTGACCACCAATTATTTGTTTCGGTTCGGGTATTTGTGTATGTAAATTTACATGTTTGTAAACGCACCCACGGCACAGGAATAAATCCTAGTGTCGGTCTAGGTTTTTTTTAAATGTACAAAAAAGCTGGCAGTGCTGTACTATACACGGTGTTATTTTTGTCGTCCTGGAGTGAAAGCCCAGGTGATGTATCCAATGCCTAGTGTACACTGGTACTAATAAAATATTAAAATAAGAATATTTCAATAAGTAACATCTTCATAACAAAACTTAGTAAATACACTAAAAAAACAACTTTGTACCTATACTAAGCGCGAAATAGCATTAAAAGTGGCGCAACTTGTTAGCTGGCCGGCCTTCGGTGTACCGAACTTTTACCCTAGCTATGATATTCGGATAGGTCAGTAGGTAGATGTTACTTATTAAAATGTTATGCAAATCTATCTATCTATATCATCACGCCAGATCCCTTGCGGGGTAGGCAGAGAGTACAGGGTTCCAACAGGTTATTTCCTTACATACCTCTCTGGCTTCCTCCACTATCATAGTTCCTTTTATTATTTTTTTATTACTAGTGACTTGTAGGCATTGGGGCCAAAGCCTCCGCTTCATGACGACTAAAATTAAACCATCTTTACACTCACATTACGCCAACGATGTGAAGTCTCAACGTAACAGCAGACGAGACTATTATACCAGGCACCAGATCTGAATTCAAAACTCCGGACTGTTATTAAAACTTTTTTAAACGAAAATTTGAACATCCCATTATTTTAGTGACGTATAAGGCGCGTAACTACTACCAGGTCTTGGGTTCAAATTCTAGGTCAGATAAAGGTTAATTTTTTTAATTATACCTTTATATTGTTATTTGCAATATATGGCCCCTATCACATTGGGACCTAAGTACACCCCCTAGTACACAGTAGGTACACCTCTGCCACTCCTACTTGGAAAATATATGTGAGACTCAAAAACTTTCTCCAACCCTTTTTTCTTTCATGATTCGAACCTAAGGCCGCGTGATCATCTACCGCATAAATTGCCACTACAACAAAAAAAAAACCCTGAAATTCGAGTGTTTTCTACTCAAAAGTAATCGAAAAAAGAAAATGAAAAAATCGTATATTATTCCAGTAAATCTTCCAACATTTGTTGGTTTTGCATCACTATAGGAATTCGAGCATAAGCCTTGAGCAAAAATATTGGCAATATATGAACATATTTCCCTGTAGAACATACAACAATATTTGCTTAACTTAACGGGATAAAGTCGAGATTCTCTCCCCGGGGTGCTGAAACAATCCACGAGCAAAATCTAAGAAGGATGTTATTCTAAGGCCGCTGGATAATGGAATATTATACATTTTTTTCATATAAGAATGGCACGTGCCTACCCGCCCCTCCGGGACCGCGGCGTTCTTAGCAATCATAAAGGTTGGGCAGCGTTCTGATTTGTCTGTCTGAGATGGGTACCTGTTTGTGGTAATTTCGAGTGTCTCCGGAAGGCACGTCAAGCCCATAGCCTCAGGTGCCAGTTAATGTGGTGTTAAGCCGATTTGAAAGTGATTTTACGCGACTCAAAAAGTTCCAATAGCACAAACCTGCCCAGGCCACAAATCCGCGGAGATTTGTGGCTCTATTGGCAAATTATCAGTCCTCCATCTATATATCAATTTGGCATAACGATTACACACCTACACATAAGTAATTATCGGGAGAAACGACTTAACTTGTTTTCTGAAGCGCTGGCAGAAGTTGCTCAAAAATGCCGAAGCCATTAACGATCATCGATGTAAGACTAACCGAGCCGAATGTTGCATAATCTGAGTTATCGGTCAACTAACCGTAGATTTTTATAGCAAGAAAATGTGGATGTATTTATTTGATAAGCCACCAAAAAAATGATTTACAAAAACGTCGGAATTATTACATTTTTACATCTAACACTGGATGAGAACGCGATCTCCATTCAAAAGATACAGCGAGAAAAAATTACAGCGGGTCTTTAAACTTTTAATTCATTACCATACCTACTCTCCGGTACCTGGTACACGGGTACTTCATTTGATAGGTAGTTAAACAACGAAACCGTAGCACCTAAATCGCTGTGAATACATGATCTACGCCTGTCTCGATCTGTTTACCCTTTCATCTAGACACAGCATGATCAAAGAGCTACATCAAAGAGAAAACTATGCAAATGTGTACTGACTGCGCAAGGAAAAAGTCGCGGGCAATCGCTGCTAAGATTCATAGAGCTATTTTGATAGAACTATTCCGTGCGATATTTTATTAGTACACCGTCATGCCTATATTAATCAAACGGGGTGGAAGAGGCATACTGCCGTCTTTTAGCTGGCAGTTATCAACTACCGACAACCAAAAGTGAAAAAAATAAAAGGTGAATAGAAGGCAGACATACAAAAGATCATGTATTTTTGGTTGTAGTATACATACTACAACCAAAAATACATGATTGTGGAGTTTACGGAGCCAGAGAGGTATGTAAGGAAAGAACCTGTTGGAACTCTGTACTCTCTGTACTCCCCGCCTACCCCGCAAGCGATCTGGTGAGATGATATAGATAGAAAGATAGGTTGTGTTAGTATAATCAGTACAGTACAATATAATGTCCCGCAAGGGATCTAGCGAGATGATATAGATGGATAGATAGTACAATGTAATTCTATCGCTATAACTAGTAACGTTTTCCCACCCCAGTGTGTAAACCCCCAAATAAAATTATTTTTACCTACACAAATTGCTTTTCTTACATAAAATCGTCATATATTCGCCAGACTATTGTTTTAATAAATTGAAAAGGTAATGGAATACGAAACGAGCGTTTTGTTTGGGACCCGTGTTTGATTTGAGGTAAATTTGTAAAAAAATACAGATAGCTGTATTTTAGATAGCTAAAAGGATATTTATTTGGAGCTTTATTCAAATGCTGCCTGACATTTATGTATGATTTTTTACATAATATTTTTAAGTGCCTCGTTTGTGTACTAGAAATCTATTTGGAATAAATCTTAGGTCGTACAAAGTGATAAGACGTAGGCACATATACGACGTGGCGGGATGGTGCCGAGATGCCACCAGGAAGGGTCATTTTTTATATTGTTCAGTACATTACAATGCTTCAGTCCCATCCACATTTCCTTTGAATACGAACGGCGATGTGAAGTTGATGGGAAGTAAGTTGAAATGTACTGAATTATACAGAGATGACACACAGCTCGATGGCCGCCACGTCGAGCTCTGTCATTGTCTTTATAGTTCAGTACATTATTCAAAGGACTTAGCACGCAAACTTTAAAGTTGTATACATATAACATATTCATTTAGTAAACGCTAAACAATCAGCTAAACTCTCAGTACAACACAAATACCTATTCCCGCTGGCGTCGCGCCACCGTCACTCCCCATCGGATGTGTGCCACATAGGGGTTTTTCTGACAAAAAAAATTAAAGGAAGACACAGGAATAATAAATCCCAGTGCGGGGCTACGTTTTTTAAAAATATATAAATAAACAATAGTATTGCCCGTGTTACTACTGGTAGTACAACCAGTAAAGTGCGCTTTCCGTTCCCGTGTTACTGCTAGGCATATCATGCATAGTAATACGGGAAACAATTATTGGCCATGTTATCTACTACTGATACAATCTCACAAGTGACTTGGCCGATGGTTAAGAGCTTGAGTCGCTCCGCCCACTGGATCGAGTAGTCGCGGGTTCGATTCCAGCCTGGGACAAATCTTTCTGTGACCCACAGATATTTGTTTTGGTCTGGGTGTTTGTGCATGTGAATTTCATGTTCGTAAACGGACCCATGCCACAGAAATAATTCCTAATGTCGGGCTACGTTTTTAATACATAAAAAGAAAAATTTCAGTATGGAATTTCGCAAGATGTATTAGTAATGCGCTCGCCCCCTATTTCATTGGGACTTAGCAGCGTAGGCGAAATGTAGATGAACATATAACATCCTAACCAGCCTTGCTTGATAAATATAGGCGTGTCAGTATGATGGCACTAAAGCTTTCGCTACATACCCGACGGAGCGCAACGAGAGCGCGACGGTGGCGCGGCTTGAGGACTTGTAATGTACTAAAATGTACGGGAGACGCCACACAGCGCAACCCCTTTCGGCGCGATGGCAAACGTCACGACGGAATGTGGACGAGCGCTTCTGTCACGCTCCCGTCGCGCTTTCTTGGCTATTTGACCAAACCTTAAGTTTGCTTCTTAATATATTGGCACCTATTATTGTTGACGATATGTGGGTATATACCATACACCTTTGTTATCTCCACTTGGGAAATATAAACATACAGTGTGTATTTTTTCTATATTATTGTCACTATCTATCATGACTGTCTCGTTGCTCTAGAATTTCTAAAATTTCCAGTACCACTCCGGAGTCTGGCATGGTTCCCGGTACAATGGTAATAGGCCCGCCCCCTATGATATGGGACCTAACAATGTCGGCGAAAAGTGGGTGTACATTGTGCACGTCTGCCACTCCCACTTGAGGAATATAGGCGTGACGGTGTTTGTTTTTTTTTCTATCATACATGGAAAAGTAGGATAGCGCTGTACTTCTTACAAATCTACAGTAAGCTATTATATTCCAAAGACTTCTCTCGCAGAACTTGCGAAAGCAAATCCTCAAAGGAAAGATAGCGAAGCGCTGTAATGTTCTCGTTGCTTACCTCGTCTTTGCTCGTAAAAAGGTGTAATGTCTCCAACAGAATATAGTGAAGAGTGGCTATCGGCGGAGCGCGCTTCCGCCTTTAAAAATACTAGGATCAACTTCGAAGAAATTGCTGTACAAGAGCTTAATAGATATTTATTTCACGGGGTGGAAAGTTTATCAAAACACCCGTGGCTTAGTAGTTTAATATAACTTCCATCCATACTTACACCGTCATGCCTATATTCCCCAAGCGAGGGTGGCAGAGGTGTACTAAGTACACCCACGTTTTGCCGACGATGTTAGGTCCCATGTAATATGGGGCGAGCCTACTGCCATATACCAGGCACAATTCTAGACTCCAGACTCGTACTGGGAAGTTTTCGTTAGAAAAACTACACTTGTCCGACCTAAGATTTGGCCCAGGACCTCGTGATCACAAAGCGATGCGCTTTGCCACTAGAACAACGAGGCAGTCCTGAATCAAAACAATCATTATCATCATCATATCTGCTGAGTGTAGGCTTTTCCTCTGTTATGATTTGCCAAAATGCGGAGTGGGCAGGTCTTAAAGATGGACCGACGACTTAGTGAAGGTCGCGGGTGTGTGTGTGTGTGTGTGTGAATGATGTACGCTGTTGGCCGCGAGGCCTTTATAGCTTCACCGGACTTAAAGGCGAGCGTGCAACCACTACGCTCTAGCCAGCCAGAAGGGCAAGAGGCGACATACTCGAGGGCGCCTCGACTAGAACAACGAGGCAGTCCTGAATCAAAACAATCATTATCATCATCATATCTGCTGAGTGTAGGCTTTTCCTCTGTTATGATTTGCCAAAATGCGGAGTGGGCAGGTCTTAAAGATGGACCGACGACTTAGTGAAGGTCGCGGGTTAAAGTTGGATGCGTACAGCACAAAAGCAGTCCTCGTGGTGATCTTTGGGAGAGGCCTTTGTCCTGCAGTGGACGTCTTTCTTTCTTTATATAATAATGATAATAATATTAGCCCTGTTAAGAAACTGTCCCACCGTTGGGCACGGGCCTCCTCTCAAACTGAGAGGGTTTAGGCCATAGTCCACCACGCTGGCCCAGTGCGGGTTGGCGAACTTCACACACCATCGAGAAACTCTTAGATCGCATCTTCGTCCCTTATTGCATTAGGACTTAACATCGTCGGCGAAATGTGACTGAATGTGCAGCCACTCCCGCTTGAGGAATATAGGCGTAAAATGAGGCAGAAATCACTGGAATATTGTAGTTGGGGATCAAATATCCTCGCTATCCTTACTACCTAGTCCAGCATTATTCTATAACCGGAAGTTGTCACCCTCATGGAGTTATTTAATTAGTCCAAGAGGACAATTCTACTACCCAAAATCCACGATAGTCAGTTATTCAAACATTTTCTTTCATAGAAACCTTGTCCCGAGAATCACAAACACAACAAAAAAAAAGTTAGCCAAATAGGTGCAACTGTTCTGAAGTGATGCGACTACATACATTCGGCAATTGATTTTTATTTATATATACATAGAAGATATATTAAACTTCTGTGCCACGGGTGCTTCGATAAATTTTGCACCCTGTAAAATAAATATGTATTAAGCTATTGTACAGCAATTTCTTCGAAGTTGATCCTAGCATTTTCAAAGACGGAAGCGCGCTCCGCCGCAAGGCGCCCTTAACTTTATTCTGTTGGAGACTTTATACCTTTTTACGAGCAAAGACGAGGTAAACAACGAGAACTTTACGGCACTTCACTATCTTTCCTTTCAAGACTTGCCATCGCAAGTTCTGCGAGAGAAGTCTTTGGAATATAATAGCATACTGTAGATTTCTAAGAAATACTTTTCCATGTATGATAGAAAAAAAATAGACACCGTCACGCCTATATTCCTCAAGTTCGGGTGGCAGACGTGCACAATGTACACCCACTTTTTGCTTTTTCTAGCGACAATTAGTCAGTACCATTCGTAAGTCTATAATTTTACCTAGTAATATGGTAATATCATCGCCCCTTAATAATAATGCAAATTAGGACTTAACATCGTCGACGAAATGTGACTGTATATTCAGCCACTCTCGCTTGAGGAATATAAGCGTAAACTGAGGCAGACATTTCTGGAATATTCTAGTTGGGGAGCAAAGATCCTTGCTATCCTTACCCCCTAGTCCAGCATTATTCTGTAACCGGAAGCTGTCACCATCATGGAGTTATTTAATTAGTCCAAGAGGACAATTCTATTGACCAAAATCCGCAACAGTCGAAACTTTACTGCAGCGGTACTGCAGCGTTTAGCTACAGTATATATTTTACATATCTTTATATTGTAAATTAGCCGTTCGTATTCCTCTAATTGCACAACAGTTGCACAACAGTCGCACATCAATTTATCATTATTTTAATGTTAACTGTTGATTATTTACAGTAAAATATAATAATGCTCTACTGGAATCTTGTGACTATCGCCGACAAAGCTGACAAAAAAAAATATTCTATCATACAGCTACAATTAAGTTGTCACTGACTTTTAGTGCAGATATAATTGTGTGTGAAGATACATTGCAGTATTTTAAATAATATTTACAAGCATTCATATGTTTTGCTTGTTCGAGGCACTTTTGTACCTTATCGTCGTAACTTAATGTTAGAGCTCTTACATTATTAATTACAGATGTTACTGTGACAAAGTACCTAAATGTGTATTATATTATACTAACTTCTACCTGCGACTTCGTCCGCGTAGAGTTTACACAAGAACCTAAACTTTTACGGGATATAAAGCATCCTTAGTGTTGTAAAGAAAGTATCTGTGTGCCAAATTTCATCTAAATCCGTACGGCCGTTTTTGCGTGATAGAGTAAAAAACATCCAGTTATCTAAACATACAAACTTTCACATTTATAACATTAGAAGGAGGTAGGATCTAAATATTAGTAGGATTATTGTTCACATACAGTTGTATGAAAATTCAACTAAACCATTTTTGTGTTACATATAAATGAAAACGAACCGTTAACAAAACGAAACTTTTACAACTAAAGTTGTAAATTAGTAGAATAGGGCACCTCCGGATGCAATCTCATTTCAAGTTAGAGCACGTTTGCATTAACTCGCCTGCACTAAAACAGGACCACACGGTCACAGGGGCATTAATAGGCCTGGCTTCCGATAATGATGATATTAGATATTGCAAGCACCTGATGCTCATAGTGCTGCCAGGTGTTTACTTTCTTGGCTATCCCTAAAGTTAAGCAGCGTTCCTCTCGGTTGGCTTGAGATGGATGACCGTTTTGACTTGTCTATTTTCGAACGTTCATACTCCGGAACGAAAGGAAGGTCAAACCGTTGGTCCCTGTTAACACTTTATATGGCAGTCGTCGAGTTGAAAGTCTTATAGGCGGCCTAATGATTTCCAACAGCTGGTGGCAACAAACCTACCACTACCAATTTGTATTTGTTCGCGTGGTGTATGACTTATTCTTTTTCATCTCGATTTGTGAGAGAAAGCCTTGCTAGGACCGGTCAATCCTTTTCGTATTGTAATCAATAAATATATGGGCCTTCAAAAGGATGGATCCTTTGCTGTTTGGGAGTGCAGGCATCAGTCAAAAAATACTAGTCGCTCTTCATTCTAAAGAGACCGTCTGAAAAGTTCCATGTTCTGGATTTCATATTTATACCATGTTCTATTTTTTCACTCGTAGCTAGACCGGTCGTTAGTAGAGTCGATTGAAATATGCGTTGCTAGCTTTAATTCATATTTATAGTCTGCCAAAACTTTACGTTCCTGCAAAAACTGCCACGACCAGAAAATAACAAGAAGAAAAATGAAAAAAAAGTTCTTTAAAATATTATATAAAAAAACACCGTCACGCTTATATTCCCCAGAGGGGTGGCAGAGGTGTACTGAGTACACCCAAAATATAAATATTATATACAGTTTGGAAACATTGTGTTCGGTCAATTATTTTGTCTAATTAAAAGATATTGCAAAATTTTAATGTGATATATATTCTGCATCGTCAAATGCATAAAATTACCTTATTTTAAATTTACAGATTTTCAGTATCTGTACATTTGCGACTCTCATATATTTTAATAATAAACTTTTTATCATTTCGAGAATCGACTGATAATGCAATTGTATTTTATAAAGATGTGTTTTTAACTATTTGAGAATATTTCTTGGGTTAAACATTTAACAAATACAACATAATGGTTGTACACAAATTTCGACTCTAAGGATTTGAACAAACACGTCTGGACAGTCTCTATTTCCGGGGAACAGAATAGACACGCAGGAAAAACTGATTGTAACATAATGAGCACTAAATAATTATAATATACATGTCTGACTTCTTAGATTATCGTAACTTGCAATAAACGAGTTCTTTCTAATTTCATATTTCACTATTATTATATGTGGCCATATTATAGAACACTCGAAACGGTGTCAAAAATTTACATGTTTATAAAATCCGATAGAAAAGATATTACAATTGAAAAATTAAAATCTAATTTTACACTAATTTTATACAATTATTTTTTATGTCAAAGTTTACGTGCTTACAAAATAGAGCTAATAAAATATATAAGCATATCCTGATGACTATGAGTGACACAAAACACTAGAAAACAAAAGTATAGTAGTAGCTATAAAATATATAACAGTTTTCTTTCACCACTCTAAAAGAATATTCTATCTATATCATCACGCCAGATCACTTGGAGTAGGCAGAGAGTACAGAGTTCCAACCAGTTCTTTTCTTACATACCTCTCTGGCTTCTTCCTAAAAGAATATTAATATTATGTAAACAAATGTGAGTGGAGGCGTCGAAAGTGGTAATAATGGCCAATATAAATCTATCACGTCCGAAATAGTTTTTTTTATAATGGCGTCACACTCTTAATCGATGAATACAGAAATAAAGAAAGAAAATAATTTTCTTCACAACAAACAGAAAATGCAAGGAAATATAAGTAGAATATACAATGTTACTAAAATAACAACCAAAAACAACTAAAAATGTTGCGAATCGGTCCCAACACAGCATGAGCTGACTGCAAGCAATCATCGCTGGTCTTTCGTTGGAGCAGTTCGTTGAGATCGCCGTATGGCCACGCAAATGGCAACTTATACGAGTACATGCATTATGCTTATTGACAAGTAATATCTATATACATAAGTAGGTAATTAAGGAGATAAAGGATTACATAATTCTCAGACCGACTAATTTTACTTAAAACTAATTTATAACTTGAAAACAATATATTTTTTTATAGCACTAGTATCATGTCTTAGCGTTTCCTGATACTGCTGATGAAATGCATGAGGGGTTATCCCTGAAGCATACAAATGTGAGTGTGCAAACTATAAAATAACTCGTAGTCTATTCACTCGAAAGCCTTGAAGTAGCATGCCTAGTGATACAATGCGGCTAGTAAACACCATGAATTTGGTTCGAATCCTAGGCCAGGCAAAATGTTATTTAAGTTTTTCTATCAAAAAATCTTTGAAACAGTCCAAAGGCGTTATTTATTAGTGACCTAAGAATATATATGTTTTAAATGTAGCCTTACTAACACTAGGAATTATTCCTGTGTCGCGGAGGCGCTCGTAGCGCTGTGCGACCGCGGTGTTCTTACCGATCACCAAGGTTAAGCAGCGTTCGATTCGGTCGGCCTGAGTTGGGTGACCGTTTGTGGCATTTACATATTTGAGCTTCTCCGTGCTTCGGAAGGCACATTAAGCCGTTGATCCCGGTGACCATTTAATGTGGTAGTCGTTAAGCCGAGTTGGAAGCCGGCGGCTTGATAAGTTCCAACAGCAGGTGGCCACAAACCTGCCTCCACCAATCCGCACTGGGTCCGCGTGGTGGAGTAAGACCTAACCTCTTTCACCTCGATTTGTGAGAGAAGGCCTTTGCCCAGCTGTGGGCAGTATAGGCTGATATTATATCGCGCACTTTCGCATTGTATATCTGTTTTAATATGTAAGTGTGTTAATATGTGTATTTAGTCACTTTTCACGGAGTAAGAATGAAAATTCTGCTAATACTATATCGTTTTGAGTAGATGTGGACGCAGCGTGTGACGTCCGCCTGCCAGATGGACCGTCGATCTTGTGAAAATTGCAGGAAGTCGTTGGATGCAGGTGGCATCGGACCGGTTACGCTGGAAAGCGATTGGGGAGGCCTTTGTTCAACAGTGGACAAGTTTAGGCTGAAATGATGATGATGATGAGATGTGGACGTGGCCTAGTGAAGTGAACTAACATCCAAATGTTTTAATTTAGAGACTGCCAGTTTGTGGTCACCGCAGATTGGTGTCAAGCCTTCCTATTGTTACCGTGTTAGATCAAAACTGATTAAGATTTCACAGTGAGAACCAAATCGATCAACATTATGTAGAACAATTACTTTTTCTAATGAAAACTTTGGTCTGTTAGCAAATTCTTGTTTTTTATCATTGCTTAAATAATGGTTCGCTATTTAAACTATACTTAAGCGGTGATTTGTGGTGGCTTAGAAAGGTACGAAGTCCTGAAGGCAGACCATCAGCCAGGCGAACAATCACCTCGTGAAGGTGGTGGAACGAACATCAACGCCTACGAGAAGAAGGCCGACACGAAGAAGAGAGGCCTACACTCAGCAGTGGGTAGACACAGGCAAATTGATGATTATCGTGATGATAATGAAGCGACGATTAGCAATAGCACATAGTCCAACTAATATTGAGTTCCTACTAATTATAATTATAAATGTGAAAGTTTGTATTTTTCGATGTTTGGATGTTTGTTACTCAATCACGCAAAAATTGCTTAACGGATTTGGATGAAATTTGATACACAGATAGTTTATTATCTGTATTAACTCTTATCTACATATATAGGATACTTTTTATTCGGGAAAAATGTTAATTTTCTGTCTAAAGTCAACGTGGACGAAATTGCGGGTAGAAACTAGTTTCATATAAATTGGGTAATTTTCTATGTAGATCAGTCTATAATTTTCTTGTACGTGACACAATACTTTCTTTATCCAGAAACGAGTCACCACGCAAACAATACGAATTTCTTACCCAAAACAATGCTTTCCAATATAATTCCGGAAACCAGAGAATGCATAAAAAAACATAAAGCGTAAACTAGGCGAACACTCCAAATGATACAACAATACCAAAAGGCTTATTCCTAAACGCGTCGATTTAAATAAAACCGGGGCTGTTCTGTCTGTTCCACTTATTTCCGGATTCACGGCTTTACGAGTTATGTCAATGCAGTGATATCGAAACATTGGATCCGCACCGCGCGGCGTGCTTACTCATCAATACAAATGTCTTTCACAGAAGTCGTACATACCGTTACACAGACATATCAACACCCATTGACCAATTACAGATTGGATTGACAGCTCCGCTGTAGGATAGTATTTTTTTAATAGCATATTCTGTATCCCACTGCCGGGCGAAGCTCTGCTCCCCTTTACGTTTTCATACAAATCGATCCTGGGCCTGTAATATCAATGTCTTTCCCGCAAAGGTTTCCAAGTTGTGACGCCATCTTCATCTCGGTCGACCACAACGTCTGTGACTATCTTTAGGGGTCCATACATATTACATGTCCCGCCCAATCCCACTTCAGCTTATGAATGGAACGCACCATTATAGGTGTTAAACGGACGGACCGCGTCAGGAACACCACGCTGCGTTCCATGACTCAAGTTACGGATGTAGGCTTAAAGTTGGACAGTATATATGAAGTGAAGAAAATGTATTTGTATGTATGTTCATTATATAAATTATATCCATTTAGTTTTTATATAGTATGTATTTTATTTTACTGTATGGTTGAATGTGCCATTTTATAACTGCCCTCTTATTGAAATTCTTATCTTACAACACTTAACGGTTCGCTAGAAGAGAACTCATATTTTGAGTTAAGCTCGCCTTTGTATATCACTTGTAAAATTACTATTGCTTTTGTACTGTATACAATAAAGTATTAAATAAATAAAATAAAATAAATGTATCCTTATTTGGATAGTGCAACTGCCATTTTCCTGTCAAAAATATTTCAGTAGAAGTCTGGAGTCTAGAATTGTGTTCTATTGGACATAATATTTAAGGGAAATTGGCTTGCTCCCTTTTACATTAGGACCTAAAGTTTTCGCGACATGCCGACGCAGCGCGACGGGAGCGCGACGGTGGCGCGACGGTGGCGCGGCTTGGGGAGTTGGAATGTACAGAAATGTACGGGAGATGCCACACAGCGCAGCCCCATTTAGCGCGATGGCAAACGTCACGACCGAACGTAGCCGAGCGCTCCCGTCGCACTCTGTCGGCTATTGATCTAACCTTAATCGTTGGCGTTGTGTGGGTGTACATATTTCACCTATACTGACCCCGCTTGGACTAAATACGCATGCCAGCATTTTGTTGCTTATCAATTTCGTAGTATTACCAAAAAAAATGCAGCGCAAACAAATAATTTTCAATTCATCAATCAAGATTTTGAATTGCTACGAACAGTTAATGCATACATGTGCTATATTTTTAATTTCATCTATAAACTTTTTATTAAAAGACAAGCCCGTACAACTTTAATACTCTATCTATCTATCTATCTATATCATCACGCCAGCTCCCTCGCGGGGTAGGCAGAGAGTACAGAGTTCCAAAAGGTTCTTTCCTTACATACCTCTCTGGCTTCCTCCACTCTCATAGTTAATACTCTAAACATAGAATATTTTGACCAAATAGACTGAGTCTTATCTGAAGGACAAGTCAAGAGTCTCCGTAACCGGCGAGCTTGTATGAGATGAACTATGAGAGTGGAGGAAGCCAAAGAGGTATGTAAGGAAAGAACCTGTTGGAACTTTGTACTCTCTGCCTACCCCGCAAGGAATCTGGCGTGACCATATAGAGAGATAGATAGAATATTTTCTTGCATGAAGAAGTTAATTTATGCAAATATTACACATGAAATAAATGACTTTTAGATTTTATTGCAGTTTATTTTTCGGCGTGGAAACATCTGAAACTTTGTATTTTACTTTAATTTTTTTTTTAGCTCGTCAATATTCTGGTCCGTATGTCACAGTACAACTTAATAATACAAGGATGAACCAAAATCCGTTTGCAGTAAAAGCATTATCTTCAGAAGCTCGGCTTTCTTTGGTGTTGCCAATTGCATTGCATTTGCCGACGTCTAAACTATCTTTTAGAATCAAAATAGAGAGATTAATATTATGAGACGTAGTTTGTTAGTTTAGTGACAAATATCACGCAGCGATCACGAGGTCCTGGGTTCGAATTCTAAGTCAAGCAAAGTCTATTTTTTATACAAAAAATCCCAGTATCAGCCCGGAGTCTGGTATTATGCCCAATAATAATATCCTATGTGATTGCCTCGTTGGTCTCGTGGTAAAGCACATCGCTGTGTGATCACGAGGTCCTGGGTTCAGATCCTAGGTCGGACAAATGTAGTTTTTCTATCGAAAAATTCAGTGTTGAGTCCGGAGTACGCCCCCTATTGCATTGGGACCTAGCATTGTCGGCGCAAAGTGGGTGTACATAGTACACCTTTACCACTCCCGTTTAGGGAATATAGGCGTGAGCGTTTATTTTTTTTTATTGTGTGTTTATTGTGAGATTTCATAATTTTTCCCTACAATTTTCCATTATCAAGGATCAGTACAACAAAAGGTCTTATTATTATATATTGAATTAAAAGATATTATTGATTTAGCTTAGTAATAGCCTATAGTCAAGCATCACGAGATAATGAAAATCCTACTAATATTATAAATGTGAAAGTCTGTATGTTTAGATGTTTGGATGTTTGTTACTCAATCATGCAAAAACGGCTGAACGGGTTTGGATGAAATTTGGCAAACATTACCTGGATTTACACATAGGATTCCGCCGCGTGGTTCCCGGCTTAGAATAGGACCAACCCATCTCATCCCATCGGGTGTCGTACAAGGCGACTAAGGGAAAACTAGGGAATGGGCAGCAGCGTTCCCTTAACACTTCTACTATCAAAAACTGCGCTCGCCAACCCGCCTGCCAAGCGTGGCGAGTATGGCAAACCCCCCCAATTTATTAAAATGGAAGAAAAAGATAAAACCAGGCCCCTAGTCCCCGGCGGTCCTGTTCGTCCTGGCCACGGTAGCAGCTATGGTAACGACAGGACAAGGGGTGCTAAGAATCTCCGGCAGAGATTCGGCTACCACCAACTACGAAAATTGGCCCTGGTGATATACAACGCACGCACGTTAAGGACAGATGAGAAGCTTGTTGAGCTGGAAGAAGAGATAAACAAGTTGCGGTGGAATATTGTTGGTTTATCGGAGGTCCGAAGAAAGGGCGAGGACACGATAACCTTAAAATCCGGCAACTTGTTTTACTACCGGGAGGGCGAACAGCAGTCCCAAGGTGGTGTCGGATTTATCGTCCACAAGTCACTCATAGACAACGTTGTGTCCATCACTAGTGTGTCGAGCAGGGTAGCGTACCTGATACTCAGAATATCCAAAAGATATTCGCTGAAGGTCATACAGGTCTACGCACCGACCTCGGCATACTCAGATGATGATGTCGAAGTTATGTATGAGGACATTAGTAGAGCCATACATACTTCCAAAGCACACTTTACAGTGGTTATGGGTGACTTCAATGCGCGGCTGGGCAAACCGGGCGATGATGAATTGAGAGTGGGGCAATTTGGATATGGGCAGCGCAACCCCAGGGGTCAGAGGCTGGCCGAATATCTGGAGAAGGAGGGACTCTTTATGATGAACTCTTTCTTCCGGAAGCCGCCTCATAGGAAATGGACCTGGATGAGCCCTGATGGTTCCACAAAAAATGAGATAGACTTCATCATGAGCACCAAGCGACAAATATTTAATGATGTCTCCGTGATTCACAGGGTAAAAACCAGCAGTGATCACCGAATGGTCAGAGGCACATTAACGGACGATTTAGCGCAGTGGTTAAGAGCTTGAGCTGCTCCGCCCACTGTGTCGAATAGTCGCGGGTTCGATTCCCGCACGGGACAAATCTTTGTGTGATCCACAATTATTTGTTCCGGTCTGGGTATATGTTTGTGAATTTTCATGTTTGTAAACGCACCCACGACACAGGAATAAATCCTAGTGGGGCTACGTTTTAATAAAAAAACAAAAAAATATTAATGTCAAAATGGAAAGATCGCGTCTGATGAAGTCTACGCTCCGACCTTCTTATGCACATATCCAAAACCCCGAGAACTTTCAACTCGAATTGGCAAACCGCTTCGAATTGCTAGACAGCAGCGCATCAGTGGACAAAATCAACAACAGGCTGGTAGAGACTGTCCATACGGTCCAAGTATTTTAAGCCCCACCGTAAAAATAGACCTCAAAAACTATCCAACTACACCCGAAACCTCATGGCTGAGCGACGTTCCATGACGCTCCAAACCTCCGATGATGCTAAGTCCTATAGGCAGCTCAATGGACAGATACTGAAGTCCTTGCGACACGATTTACGGTCCTTCAAAACAAGGCGTATTGAGGAGACCATAGCACAGAACAAGGGCTCCAAAGTGTTCGCAAGAGACGCGTCTATTGGGCAAAGCCAGTTGACGAAGCTGAAGACGGAGGACGGAAACGTAACGTCAAATAGGTCAGAGGTGCTCAGGGAGATAGAGAGGTTCTATGGGCAGTTGTACACCTCAGTAGCTGAACCTGTTGTTGACTTGGAACAAGACCCAAGAGCCAAGCTAACCCGACACTACACTGAAGATATCCCGGACATCAGCCTGTACGAGATTAGGATGGCTCTCAAACAATTCAGAAATAACAAAGCGCCAGGCGAAGTCGGAATTACCGCAGAGCTTCTGAAAGCGGGCGGAACGCCGGTACTTAAAGTCCTTCAGAGGCTGTTTAATTCCGTCTTGCCGTCTGTCCGTCAAGAGAAAACGCCGGAAGCATGGAACAGGGGTGTGGTGGTACTGTTTTTCAAGAAAGGTGATAACACTTTACTGAAGAATTATAGGCCCATCACACTGCTGAGCCATGTTTATAAGTTGTTTTCGAGAGTCATTACGAATCGTCTCGAACGCAGGCTTGATGACTTCCAGCCTCCCGAACAAGCCGGTTTCCGGTAAGGCTTTAGTACCATAGACCACATACATACGCTGCGGCAGATTATACAGAAGACCGAGGAGTATAATCGGCCACTATGCTTGGCGTTTGTGGACTATGAGAAAGCCTTCGATTCGATCGAGACTTGGGCGGTTCTTAGATCTCTCCAGCGATGCCGCATTGACTATCGGTACATTGAAGTGTTGAAGTGCTTGTATAATAACGCCACCATGTCAGTCCGAGTACAGGGGGAGTGCACGAAGGCGATCCCCATAAAAAGAGGAGGAAGGCAGGGAGACGACATTTCTCCGAAACTGTTTACGGCCACCTTAGAGGACGCCTTCAAGCTCTTGGAATGGCAAGGACTTGGCATCAACATCAATGGCGAATACATCACTCACCTTCGATTTGCCGACGACATTGTGGTCGTGGCGGAGTCGCTGAAAGATCTAGGACGAATGCTCGGTGACCTCAACAAAGTATCTCAACAAGTGGGTCTTAAAATGAACATGGACAAAACGAAAATAATGTCTAACGTCCATGTCGTACCCACCGCACTCACCGTTGGGAACTCTACTCTTGAAGTTGTCGACGAATACATTTACCTGGGACAGGTAGTCCGGTTAGGTAGGTCCAACTTTGAGAGAGAGGTCAATCGACGAATCCAACTCGGCTGGGCAGCGTTCGGGAAACTACGCAACATCTTCTCATCCAAAATACCTCAGTGCCTAAAGACTAAAGTTTTTAGTCAATGTGTGTTACCAGTGATGATATATGGATCAGAGACGTGGTCTCTTACAATAGGTCTCATAAAAAAGCTCAGAGTTGCTCAGCGAGCTATGGAGAGAGCTATGCTCGGCGTTTCTCTACGCGATCGAATCAGGAATGAGGAGATTCATAGAAGAACCAAGGTCACCGACATAGCCGTTAAGATTAGCAAGCTGAAGTGGCAATGGGCGGGCCACATAGCGCGTAGATCGGACGGACGTTGGGGCAGAAAGATTCTAGAGTGGAGACCACGTATTGGCAAGCGCAGCGTGGGACGACCGCCTGCCAGATGGACCGACGATCTTGTGAAAATCGCAGGAAGTCGTTGGATGCAGGTGGCATCGGACCGGTTACGCTGGAAAGCGATTGGGGAGGCCTATGTTCAGCAGTGGACAAGTATAGGCTGAGATGATGATGATGATGACACATAGGATACTTTTTATCCCGGAAAAATGTAAGGTTCCTATCTAAAGCCAACAGGGACGAAGGCACGGGCAGAAACTAGTTTAAAATAATTCCTATTTTTTATTTATGAAACTGCTTTCATTCATACAAAAAAAAATATAAGACGAATTAAGAACCTCATTCGTTTTGGACTCAGTTAAAAATATTGCTCTACATCTTGCATACAACTAACATAATCCGTCGATACTTAGATGTGGTCTAGTATTGGCCGCTTAAATCACTAGAATAAATAGAAAAACAATCATGAATTAGGTCCTCGCACAGAAAAAATACCGTCGATACCTAGATACGGGCTGACCATTGGCCAGTCACTCGAATCCCGCGTGGAACGAATCTTTCTTTCTTCTTAAGTCAAGATTTTTATACATATGATATATGTCTCTAAACGCTTCCATACGTCGATTATTGAACTAATATATCGGTGCTTCCACGACAGAAATATTTTCTAGTGAGGGGCAAAGTTTAACATAAAAACAATTTCATGTACGACAACGCTTCTAGAACACTTTTCAACTTTACTATATATTTTAAAGCGAAGTTCTCCCACCCGTCCGTCTGTATGAACGCGATAAGCTCAGTAACTACCAAACGGATTTTCATACGATTTTCACCAATGGACGGAGTGATTCAAAAGGAAGGTTTTTGTGTATAATTCACCCCTGCGAAGCCGGGGCGAGATGCTAGTAAATAATAAACTTGAAAATTGTTTAAAAGATTTTAGTCTTAAGACGACGTAGGTATTTTTTTATTCTCCAGGATCAGAATCAGAATATTTTTATTCATGTAAACCATTACTTATTTAGGAATCGTCAGAAAAGTAACAAAGGCTCTACCACCACTTCAGAATGTCATTCCTGTGGAAAAGAAGAGTGTGGTAGGAACGTTATAGCAGGATTTGTCAAAGGGAAGATCATCCAGCCAGACGGGTGTTGTGTCTGGCGGGGGCCTGCCACTCTCCCCAAGAGTTGTTGTCGGGGGCTTGTATATATGTTACACGTCGTGCGTACTCTAATATCGCGTTCTAGACAAGTATAACGAGTTCTCAGCACCATCTATTGGTAGGTAGTCGCAACTATGTAGCGATGTATAGGGGTCGCTACAAGGGCAAGAAACTCCACGGTTACTCTTTTAAAATTGTAGTTTTAAATTTTCTTTTTCCATCTACATTTTGTTGTGGGGTATGGGAGAACAATGTAGGCTGGTCTATCAGGTGGGTCTAAGCATATGAAACAAATTATACTATTCAGGTCAATGGCTATATGATTCCCTCATTTCTGTAAATGAAAGAAATGAGAAAAAAAAGATAAGTTTTACTATATTAATAGGAGGAATAGAGGGAATATTAAATAATAATAGCAAAAGAAGTTATCCATGTGATTAGGCCGTTTTTTGTACGCTAGAACTTGCAAACGCGCTATCTGTGGCATCAAAATTGTCAGGGTTCATTGTCAGAGAAATGAAAATCTTTAAAGAACCGTTCCTAACTATTTTAATTTATAACAGCACTATACGAAGTATTCTAGAATACTGTAGCACAGTGTGGAGTCCGTCATACCAGGTGCACTCCGATAGAATAGAGTGAGTCCAAAAAAGGTTCCTATATAACTAATGCTATTCAGACAACAAATGCCGTATTTTGAATTCCTATAACTCTAGGCTGAGTCACTGTACAATGAAATCGTTGAGCGCACGTAGAAAATCTCTAGACGTTATGTTTTTGTTCAAGATAATTAATGGCTTAATAGATTCACCTGGGCTTTTAGAGAAAGTGCATATTTGTATTCCGCGTACTGGCAGCCGCTTAATTAATCGGAAAACTTTTATTATGCCTCACAGTCGCACAAATATTGGTCTTTTTTCGCCCATATCTCGTATACTTTCGCTTGCCAACTCCATTCGCGGCGAAATGGATGTCTTTGCTGGTTCTGTAGCCTTAGTAAAGTCTAAAATCAGTGACTTGATTTGTTCATAGCAGATTATAGTAGTTTACACTAGACTCACTTAATTCTTGTCTTGCTTAAAAAATGCATGCTGGATTCACATCTAGTAGATGTCAATCAGACAATGTATTATACTCTGTAATATTGCATGAGAGATTGTACATCAGATTTGTGAATTATAATTAAAAAAAAAAACATGTGCGAACCGTGATGTTGTATTAGCTCCACGGGGGGCACTAGCTCGCCTAGTGACCCGATCGCTGAATCAAGTTCGAGAACGAAACGAAACCAGCCGCAAAAGGGTGTCGCAAAGGGGCTGTCACAAGATCTACTACCGACCGAGCGCATCGGTTCGGTTACGCGGCCACCGCATTTTCAGTTTATTCACGTCTCCTCGTGAGACCTACTTATCCCGCTTAAATGCTTATGCTCTGAGTGAGAGCTTCGTTCTTCATGCTGCCTGCATAGCCACCACCTGCTTGCATTGCGTGGAGCCGGGGACTTAACTGACCGGTAAGTGCATATGCTTTGATTGTCGTTTTTTGTTTTATGTGTGTTTACGACCCTCCTCTCTGGCATCTTCCATTGTAAGAACCTTTTTATTTTCTTTCGCATCGCATACTCTTCAGCCACTTCTAGGCTACTTGCATCCTTTCAGTTTCTTTCACATCCCCGCACGCCACATCCCAATACAGTCCAACCCTATTTCCATCATATTCTCCAACCGCAGTCGCCATAAGTTCTGGTCTCATTCGAGCCGGACTTACCAGCGACTTTCACCCTTCCACACCAAGTTTAGATCCTTCATCGCGCACCATCACTATGTTTAATCAAGTGGAGCTGGAACAGCCCCTATCCAAGTATTTTTGTCTCTTAAATAATTATCTAGCGTTTAACGAGATCGCTTACTAAGCGTACGTTTAATAAAAGCTACAGCATCAAATCAGCTTTATGGTACCATATTATTGCATTGCCGCGGAAATAACATAGGGATAGCAAGTTTTAGTTTATTCAGGTACCAGTAAGTGCTTGAAAATTTGATTGAAAATCTTGAACCTAAAAAACAGACATACAAACAAAAAAAAATAACAACGTCCCGCATATATTCCCCAAGCAGAAGTGTCAAAGGTTTTCTCTGTATACCCACTTTGCCGATGGTGTTAGGTCTTACATAATAGGGGACGACCCTATTCCCATTATACCGGGCACAATGCTAGATTCCAAAATGATACAGACGATTTGACGCAGTGGTTAAGAGATTAAGCCGCTTCTTTCCAGGTCGAATAGTCGCGCGTTTGATCCTGCACGGGACAAATCTTTTTCTATCAATCTATCTATATCATTACGCCAGATCCCTTGCAGGGTAGGTAGAGAGTACAGAGTTTCAACAGGTCCTTTCCTTACATACCTCTCTGGCTTCCTCAACTCTCATAGTTCGTCTCATACATGCTCGCCGGTTACGGAGACTCTTGACTTGTCCTTCAGATAAGACTCGGTCTATTTGATCATGTTAAGATAGTAGGTCTTCCCCGGTACCTACATCCTTCCACTTTCGCATTGTATATCTGTTTTGTCATTCTTTCTTTCGACATTCTTTCTATATGCCTGAACCAACGGAGCATACCCTTTCTCATCTTTACACCGATACTATCTGTCATACCTACTTGCTTTCTTACTACGCTGTTGCGAATACAATCGGTCAGCTTCACTCCGCACATCTTCCGCAGAACTCGCATTTCAACCGCATTTATTCTACTTTCATTCTCCTTCTTACATACCCAGCTCTCGCTGCCATATAACAGCGTTGGGACAAGCACTCCGTTATTGTGGGTCACACATATCTTTGTGTGACCCACAATTCTTTGTTTCAGTCTAGGTATTAGGTATATGAATTTTTATGTTTGTAAACGCACCCACGACATATGAATTAATCCTTTTGTGGGGCTACATTTAAGAAAAATGATTTTTTTTTATTCCATTAAATAATTACACTTTGTCCTAGGGATTTGAACTATCCAGTGATTGCGACGTTTGCCACTTGCCATTATTTGCCACTAGACCAACGATACAAACAAAGCAAATAAAAGCTTGCAATAAAAGACGGCGTGGAATGCCGTACTTTTGAATCTGCAGCAATCTTGCTATAAGCAGAGCTTTAGCCAGCCCATTCAAATTGCTTTTCTCTGCTGCAGTAAATTCGAATAGAAAGTTTCAATCAGTCTTTGAAACTCAATCATCTCTAAAAGTGTTAGAGATCATTGTATATTGAAGGCTGAAATCTTTTGCTTAGTAAAAATAATATAATTATAACAGCCTATATTGTCCAAAGGCAAAGGCCTTCTCGCACAAATCAAGGTGAGAGAGATTAGTTCATAATTTAACGGATTATATAGTTATACTTATTAACAGTCACAATAACATTAGAATTATCTGAAGATAACACAAAAAATTGCGTAAGCCGTATTCACTCAATAAAAAAAAAATACTTAGCATTAAAAGTAATTTATACCTATATTTACAAATATAACTTATATTTACAAATAGTTTCCGCCCGAAACTTCGTCCGCGTTTATTTTAGACAGGAACCTAACATTTTTCCGGAATAAAAAGTATCTATATATCATCTCTATGTGTTAATCTAGCTAATAAAATTTCATCCAAATCCATTTAGCTGTTTTTGCATGATTGATTAACAAACATCCAAACATCTAAACAATAAATATCTATACAAATTTTTACATTTATAATATTAGAAGGATTAGTAGGATTATACTTAGCTGCTTCGAAGTGAGAGAAAAGGTCATACTCCACCACGCGGACCCAATGCGGATTGGTGGAGGCAGGTTTGTAGCCACCTGCTGTTGGAACCAGGGCCAGCGGCTTATAATACCTTCTAAAGCCTTGTAATGATGATGAGTTCCAATAGCAGGTGGCCACAAGCCTACCTCCAACAATTAGCACTAGGTTACGTGGTGGTGTATGACCTTTTCTCTCTCACCTCGAAGCAGGTAAGTATAAGCCCACTAATCCTTCTAATATCATAAATGTGAAAGTTTGTATGTTTAGACATTTATTGTTTAGATTTTAGGATGTTTGGTACTCAATCATGGAAAAACAGCTGAACGGATTTAGATGAAATATGGCACGCGTAGTTTATAACCTGCATTAACACATAGAGATTATATAAAGATACTTTTTATCTCGGATAAATGTTAAGTTCCTGTCTAAAGTCAACGCGAAGCAAGTCGCGGGCGGAAACTAGTTGTAAATATAAGTCACTTTTAATGATTAGTATTTTTTTATTGAGGAGATACGTAAATACGGCTTACGCGATTTTTCGTGTAATCTCCAGACAATTCTATTATCATTGTGACTGTTGATAATTATAACTATCTAATCAGTTAAACCATTATTTCAACGGATCATCATCGTCATTGTGAATCGGCTCATTCACTTTAATCACCTACATTTCACATGACACATCTATCTCTATCTATATTAAAACGCCAAATCCCTTGCGGGGTAGGCAGAGGGTACAGAGTTCCAACAGGTTCTTTCCTTACAGACCTCTCTGACTTCCTCCACTCCTATAGTTCGCCTCATACACGCTCGCCGGTTACGGAGACTTCTGAATTGCCATTCAGACAAGACACGGTCTATTGACGGATGTCTAGACATAATACTAATTAAAAAATGTATATGTGTTAGTAACAAAGTCTCTGAAAAATCTAAACTTTTTAAATCTGTAAAACTGTTAGGCGTTTGTTAAACATTGCCAAATCCAAATATTATTTAGATCAAGTAAATAATAGATGTAATGTCAAAGTGTGTCAGCTATTAGAAAAACTGATAAAAGTAGATATTGGTTGAAAGTGCGTCAAATCTCATTTCACTATTTGCTTTTTTTCTGCTATTCCTTTTAAAACGTAGCCCCCACACTTGGATTTATTCCTGTTTCGTGGGTACGTTTACAATAATTGTGGGTCACACAAAGATTTGTCGAGTGCGGGAATCGAACCCCCGACTATTCGGCTCAGTGGGTGGAGCGGCTTAAACTCTTATCCACTGTGCCAAATCGTCCGTCAAATATACCTATAACCTTATACTAAGTTAAGTCACTTCCCGCTCCTTTTTCTTTTCGTGTCAATGGTTAATCGTATTTGTCCCGCTAATAATTTAATCCCGCCATCCGTGGCCGCGCTCAGTTCTTCCCTTGTACAAGCGGTGTACCCCACAAGGAGCAGACCAGCAAGTGCGACAAGATCTGTGAGATCATACCAGAATCTTAGGCTGTTAAATTTGGATCTCTGAACTCGCATTACTCTGTACTCTCTGCCTATTTGAAAAGGGATCCGGTGTAATGATATTGTAGATAGATAGAAATAAATTAAAAAAGTTTCTTTAATAACGTCTAGATTTTTATCACTGTTTATCTATAACTGTGATTATATCGTAAGTCGCGTTCACAAATAAGATTTTAAACTCACGAGTACCTATATTATTTATTCATTCGCAGATAACTCGTCCAATGAGTGTGACGAATTGACTGTTTTGAATAATAATTTCAATTTAATCGTAAGTTATTCATATTGTACTAATTTTCTTGTTAAAATAGATTTAATTTACTGTCTAGTGACAAATAGTGTGGCTTGTAGGTGTGGGTAGGTAGGTGATTAAAATTTCTTTACAAAAGTCTAATGTCTGGAATTGCACCCAGTGTTTTGACAATAGACACGCCCTCTATTATCTGCTCTGCTGCCTTCGGTTGGGGAATGAAGCCGTGATGGTGATTATTTAATTTTCATTTTTTTAACATATTTTTTTTGTAAACATTATCCTTCACACGGGATGTGGGGTAATCTCCACTAGAAATACATTCTGCATCGTGGATGTTTTTATAGACATATCATAGTGACAATTATCCTAGGTCATCACAAAGTGTTCACAAAGTGTGTCAACACTTTCAAGTTCTAGTTCAAAAAAAGTGTAGTTTCTCTATAATATCACCAAAGGTAAAAAGACTTTAACTCGGTCAGATACTATATGTGGCACTTTAAC